>OX335691.1:9122500-11766250 GCA_946894065.1 Acleris literana | reverse complement strand
CTCTGCAATATAATTCGTGGAGTTAATGCCCTGATAAAAAAGGCAAGACCAGCTTAAAGAAGAATGTATTTAAGTACGTATTAATCTAAATTTATAAGATTAAGTCGGTTTATTGTGATCAAAAAACTTTAGTACAAGCTGAAGCGCCACACCTGGAAAAAACGACACTTCACGGGTATTCTTCCAAAAGATACCAAGAACCAAAATTTTATGTAAACAAAAAAGGAACCGCTAGTTTAAAACTTGTTTATTTTATATAGTTTTAATAATTAGAATTAACACATGAAAAGATTAAATAGGGTTGTGACGACATTCTGTATCAAATATAACAAATTAAATTAAATTATTTCAAATAACACTTTTTGAATACATCTGGTAGGTATATTGATTATAGGCGTATGGTGGCATCCCAAACATCAATTTTGAGATTAAATTCCCGAAATAACAGAATGGGTTATAACTGTTGTGGTGGCCAAACAAAGGAACCAACCAGAGGGCCCTGCAAAGATGCACTACGCTAACTAACGTTTCTATTCGATTCGTTTTTAAACCAATCGCGTCACTGGTAGACCACGTGACTTTTCGTATCACGTCATCTCCCAGTGACGCGATTGGTTTAAAAACGAATCGAATAGAAACGTTAGTTAGCGTAGTGCATCTTTGCAGGGCCCTCAGAACAACTAAAAGGTTCGCGGGCTCGCGGACCAAAATTAGAATTTTGAAAATCTAACGGAACTCAAAATAAAATACAGAGCGAAGATAAATAGAAGAGTCCGAGACTAATAGAACATAATGTGGCTGCAGACTATTAATCTCAGAGTACCTATCACCTAAAAACATGCATGTTGAAATCTCCGAGTAAAATGAACTCTGTATTCACTCGGCTAAATCAATTGATAAGAAAAATGGAAGGAATCAAATATGTGCCGACATTTAGAACTTTAAAAAAAAGGACGTAGCTGCTTATATTCCAAGATTAGGGGTGTCACGAAGCGTAGACACGGTGTCTGCAGCGTGTGGAGCGAAAAAAGACAGCCGCTCGCGCAGCCAGAAGCGCATCGTTGCGAGGAGGAATCGCAGCGTAGCATACGCGGCAGACGCGCTTCCCAAAATGAAATCACTGCAGTTTAATCAGCAATGAGCACAGCAAAATCGACGGTAAACTTTGCATCCGGAGGGTGGAGCTGTAATGAAATAGAACACTTGTACGACGGAACAATCAGCCAGACGCAGACGGAACGAAGGCTGAAATTTTAGCAAACATGATGCCACAATCTGAAAATTCAAGCTAATGCGATTTACAAGGAAATCACCGACCGCACCAATAACTTTGTAAACCGAATATACTCTCATCACAATTTTTTTGAGTTTTATTTATTTAACACGGAGCGGAGATAAAAACTGATATCGAAGAACAACAAAGGTATAATTATTGCAAAATTCACCACTGATATAATGTGTATATTTGTGGTAATTTAGACCAGCTCAATCAATTGCTCAAAAAATTATGGCGAAATTTTCTTGTAGCCGACCGAACTGACAATGGAACGTTCAAATTTTAAAATAAAAATATACACCACCGACTCAAATGGCCAATGAGTTCGACCTAAAAAGGTTAAGTACTCGAAAAATAAGGCATAAGTACGCGATATTTGACGCAGTTTGATGCCATTTGTAGCGATAATGCTACAAAGCCTAGAACTTAGTTTAGGTCTAGGTCAACTTGTGTGACAATGCAGCTCCCCCCTGAAGTGATGAGATGAGTGAAGTGTCAGTGATTATTTAAATCTTTTTTTTCAGCTGACATCACACATCAACAAGAAATCAGTTGAGGTGCTTATTTTAATGTAACTTAGTGGGACAAATCTGGGGTCTTTGAAAATCGAAATTAAATGTTAGCTCTTTTTCTCTCTATCTAGAGACGCTGTCACATTCCGATACTAAATACACTACTAACGCTTCTTAATAACATTCACCTGGTTATCGCTATCCCACTTACACTTGCAACGGACAGTATTTCTGCCACTCGTGTCTCAAATGAACTGGTAATACAGTCAGCTTTACAAGTAGCTGCACTAGTGCTTTGTCACTTTAAAGTCATGTTTGAACTGCTGCATTAATCTGTCAAAAGTGTTAAAACGACAAGGTACCTAATGAGGTGTGCATCGCCTTATATATGGCCGACTGTAACCGCACTGTACCTACTGTAAAGAGGTTCTGTAAAGATTGAAACGCAATCGCTGGCCAAAACTTATACTAGGGGAACAAATAGTATTAAATAAGGCAGAGTAAGGTATACATTTTTTTTATGTAGTTATCACTAGAGACACACATGTTTTTGCGATGGTGTTTTTTTTTAAGTCAAGACTTGCGCGACAATGTTTTTAGTGGTACCTACGGAAAACTTTACTAACTAAGAAAAACACTTTTTTTTCAGGCGTTGTCTAACGACGAAGCGAAAGCAGTTCAGGTAAAGATAATTTGATTACTCGGCAGGTACCTACCGCACGGGCACTTTTACACCACTTTGAGGGATGAGTCAATAGTTGGACACAATGTTTAGCTCCTGGCGATAACGTTTCTTAGGGTGGTATTCCACCTGTCCAATATCTTTGTCCAACGTGCATTGCGTCTCACATTTTTTAAAGCAAACTTTGAGACGCAAATACACACTGGACAAAGATCTTGGAGAAGTGGAATGCCACCCTTACCCCCTAAATCAAGTCTGATTACGACGATTTTTGAATATGTACAACATATTCAAAAATCGTTTTATAAAAAACTAGGTTTATATGTTTCCGTTTTTGTTTACAATTTGTTCCTCAATACTCTTAAGAATAATTTTGTAACAAGACTAGGTACCTACGTCTAAATAAGGGCACAATAAGTAGGTAACTAATAGTTTACGTTACGGTTGCGTAATGACAGGCATTACAATACGAGTGTGGTTTATAAAACGAGCCCCAAGCCGAGTTTCATAATAGATCACACGAGTGTTGTAATGCTAATTACGCAGTCTCGTAAAATACTTTATCTACAGACATATTATAAGTACTCTAATATGGGTTCAGAAGCCGAAAGGCAAATGACCAGCATTACCTTTCCTGTGGTAGTAGATGACAGCGATGACTGCTGTAACGTAATTTTGAAATTACTTCATCGAATATTGTAAGGTAAAGAGATACAAATTTGGAACATCTTCTAAAATTAACAGCTGTCATCGCTGTCACCTACTACCACAGGTAATGCTGGTCATTGCCTAAGTACGGGTTTTGAACGCATAATAGAGGACTTATGATATGAGTGTAGATAAAGTATGTTTTGCCACTCGCTTGACAACATCGGTGACGTTACTTTACGAGTAAAAAGTGAATGCCACGTGAATACATTGGGAGTTCAAACATACTCGTACATGATTTTGTTACATTCTAGTTCGGCCTATAAAAATACCTTTCCAATATTAAGATATCGCCTATTGCTGTCCTCATTTAAAAAACTATTATTGTCGTCACCTTTCAGCTGGTAAGTACCTACACAATATTTAATATTTGTTCCTGAGTCATGGATGTTTTCTATATATTTAAGTATATATTTCTCTATATAAGTATTTATATCGTTGTCTAGTACCCATAGTACAAGCCTAGAGCTTAGTTTGGGACTAGGTCAGTTGGTGTGAGATCGTCCCTTGATATTTATCTAGGTCTAGTTAGTGATCCTACCTACGAAGCTGACGGTCCCGGGTTCGATTCCCGATAAGGGCAAATATTAATTGTTTTTGTTTCTGAGTCTTGGATGTTTTTTATGTATTTAAGTATTTATTTCTCTAAGTATTTATATCGTTGTCTAGTACCCATAGTACAAGCATAGAGCTTAGTTTGGGACTAGGTCAATTGGTGTGACATTGTCCTCAGATATTTGTTATTTTTTAAACTACGATTGAATCAATTTGCTATATATTTCTTAAATTCCAGTTGAATGTGGTTCATTTCTCAGTAAGTAATCGTTTAACACATATTGTAACTAATCTTTACATAGTATTGCAAATGTCTATAGGTCACAGATCCCCCTTACCATCAGGTGGCCTGTGTGCTCGTTGGCCTTCTCCATGTCATAAAAAAGGTTGCAACTTAATGGTCACTATTCCATAGCGCACTCATTAATGAAATACCAGAATTTTAAAACATCAACATACTGGAATCCCAAAATTTAACATTTAAACTAAGGTGGAAAGAAGTGATCTTTGCTACCCTACTGGGAAACAGGCGTGATTTAATGTATGTTTATAAGGTTTTGTTGATCATCCTCACCAAATACCTAATAGTTTGGTAATTTGAATTTGTTTTATATTGGTAGTTAGCGACAATAGCGACTGTAACGTTCGGTGTTTGGTTGTTCCAGTTGGTAGTTCAATCACATCCAACTACCAAGCTCCTGCTACATGGGCGGACGGGAACTAACGAGCCCAAGGTAAGGAAGAGCATATTCAAATAATTGTGAATCACAAAAAGAACACAACTATACTTACATACATACTTGCACACTCATCATCATCACCTTGCCCTTATCCCAATCATCTGGGGTCGGCGCATATCTTTCTCTTCCACACATCCCTCTTAGCCGTTATCTCAGCGTTCACTCAATTCTTCCTCACATCACATTTCACACAATCCATCCATATCTTTCTAGGCGTTATAACCTTCCACATTCATACTCAAAACTCTTCTTGTATAAACTGCTCTACCCATGACCCATGTGTGTCTTATGGTTGGTGAATACAAGTATTTATTCTTCTTACCATATGCAATTCAGTTTACGTCGTGTGCCACTTAGGAACTATAGCCCTACACCTAACTGTCACTCGCTGTCTAACCTAACCATCTCTCCTCTTACAGAAAGACACACAAAGCACACTCACCAGGCCAGGGGACAGGCCCGGGGGCCAGCCAGGGAAGGCATCTCTCTGCTTGTACCGGCATTCCCGGGAGTTCTGCATCTCTACCCAGAATCCTTAGCAATCTTCAGCATGCAAACTGACAGGGTTGCCAGATGCCCCATAATTATGCCCCATATGCCCCGTTTCACTGCAAATGCAGGCACCTGTATGTTTAAAAAAATACGAAATATATATTTAGTCGTCAAACTGTTTTGTTTTAATGGTCCTGCGTATAAAATTCGAAAACTCAAGGATAAGTGTTCCGATTTGGCTTCCTTTCTAAATTAGTATGCCCGAGCAACCAAAAGAATAACAACTTACTTGGCAAACATATTTTAGAAAATGAGGCCCCTTTACGAAGTTCAATTAGCAACATTGACAGGTAGTTAATAATCAGTTAAACCTTAGTACTCAGGGTTGGCAATGCAATTGCATTTTCCAGACTACTATCCTAAGTACCAATTTCAGCAAACGATGTTAAATGTTAATAAGTTCATAAATTTTGACAGCTGTTAACACTCTAATCTTCTGTTAGGTTATTGGTCAAATTCGATATATATGACTGCTTAATCTTAGATCCCACTTAAGTACCATCAGGGGACTGTTTTATAAAGCTACAAGTTACAATTTTACAGGTCTAAACTGGCAACACTGCTCAAATGGCTGGTCGTCATTGGTCGAAGTTGTGTCAAATGCAAACTTGTAACCTGTAAATTGTAATTTGTAGCTTTATAAAACAGGCCCTAGGTGGCCTGCAAGCTCGTTCACTTTGCCATGAATAAATAAAAAAGCCGGTAAAAAGATAAGTCAAATTGATTCATTGTCGGCGACAATGTAGTCAGTTCAAGGGGTTTGGGTAAAAGTGTTGTCATTTGTCAAACATTTTCAAGATGAGCGGTCATTCGTAAAAGTGGTAAATTATGATAGAACTATTCAAAATAAACATATTTTATTTTATTATGTAATGCATCTCTATTAAGTGCATCGGAGCCGAGATATTTAAATATTCATACCTGGGCGTACCTACTTTTAGTATCAAAACTGAATACTTAAATCTTTAATATCTCCACTCCGATATTATTTAACGCCATACATTATATATCTATGTATATTAAGAGTTACTCTAAATAACTATGTGAAAATCATCCGTGGCCGCTGAAAAACAAAATGACAATTTTCTTCATGCAAAATTACCCAATGCCCTATCGCATTAGTAACGCTCACGTTGCATTCCGTTCCGTGTGTATACACGGAGAGCGCATACAATCGAAGAGCATCGTTCGAGCGACGTCATAGGTCGCAGCGTTGCAGTGATGCACACAGTGTTACGATATCGTTAGTCGGCCACGTTATCTTTTCCGAACCGAAAAAATAGAAACTTCGTTATCAAGATACATCACAAGTCATTGTTTTTAATCATTACAAAATTTCTAAATAACATTCCCATATACAAATTCCGCAACAAACAAATCAAAACATTCAAATCTTTCTAACCATACCTCTCGGGTGATATAAATGATGTACTTTTGTAACCGAATCGGAAATCGATAGGTAACCGAAAACAATCAATACCAATTGATATGATGTAAACTTTAAATTAAATAAAAAAGCCCTAATTATTTCAATGTTCCCCTAACGTCACTATTTCTCGCGTATGCTTCTGCGTTGACTAGGAACGCATAAGTCGAAAGGTCCTCGTATTGAGGGTAGAGAAAAGGATGGATAGCCTAGGAACACCCCCAACGCACTAGGTGAGCTCTTTCCACAGATAAATCAATAGCACCAAGACAGATAGCTACTCAATGAATAAATTAAAAGCTTTCTATAAGTGTAAAATTTAAAAACTGAATCAAACTGACTTAATATTAAACCAAGCCAAGTGACTGACTGACTGTCCATTCGAGTGGGAGGAATTTAGATATTCTTGAGTCTGATAGTAGCATTTATTGTTATTAAAGCTAATGTGCAACGTAGCACGTGTTCTGTCAATTATAATCAGTAGGTATTTTATTTTTAACCTACTTCGAAAAAAGGAGGAGGTTCTCAATTCCTCGGGATCTTTTTTTTTATGTATTACCACGGACCTAAAACAAATACGGACGTAACCTAGTCTAATCTTGAGTGAAGCACACAAAATGGCCGTCCATTTACGAGTGTACGTGCTTTAAGTGTTGCCATATAAATCGTCAATTTGCCCATAAAAACATTTTAACTAACATATAATTGAAACCCAACCGTCTTTACATTTTTCATGTTCAGGAAAGCTATCAGAAATTAATGAGTAATTTAAAAAAAAACATCTTTTGTAACACACTTGGATTCCGACTTACCTACTTCAAACAATGATTAAAACACTCGCTTTAAAAAGACGAGGCAAACGATTCCAAACTCGACAGATCCACTATTAGCCATTGAGGAGTTCCTATGACCACCTGTCTCCATCATCATAACAGCTCGATAGCACCATACAATTTATATTGTCATCGCAATGACATAAACAAGTGTGCAAAATTTCAAGAGAATCTGACCAATTAGAAGTAACTAAGTTAAAACAGAGATCCAAGACTTAATTACATTCTTAGATTGTTTGTGACTTAGTAAAAAGTGTGTAAAAAAACGAACAAAATCAAGTCTGACTCACATAAGCAGGGTTCCTTACCATAACTAACGGCGTTACAGATTTCCCCAATTTTAGGAAAAAAATCTGTGAAAAAACTGGCAACACTGGTTGTCATTATTGTTTGTAATTTGCGTCAAAGTAAATAAACACATATTTATGAAAAATAACACGAATAATCATAATTTACACGTGATAAGTGATACCGTGAGTCTTTTTATATTTACTAATGTAGTTTTTACACGTTTTTACAACACAATGCCGCATTTTTTTCGGCGTAAAATTAAATCTCACTCGTGCTGCGGCTCGACGAGCAATGGCGGCGGGTTAACAGACCTAGTGCATTTGTAAGACGGTAGATCGTGTATGACGGAACGAAATAACAGACCTTGCATACTTCACACCTTTTTAGTATAACGTCCGTATTTTTTTTAGGTCCGTGCCTATTACTCGGAGCCCACTGGACCGATTTGAAAAATTGTTTCGTTGTTGGATGGGTATAATTTCTTGTTGGTCCTATTGTTAACAAGTCATGATCTGATGATGGGTTCTTGGAGAAATCAAGGGAACTCCTCAAATATTATAGGCACACCTATAGCGATGTCGGTATTTTTCACTGTACCTCGTGCACTTGCTTTTGAAAAGTACTATTTGGTGAAGTGGAACTGCTGATGAAGACCACAGATGGCCACCGGAACTCCCTAACGGTAACTATTTGAAGGGTGGCGATAAGATATCTCGATTAAAATATTTAAGAGACTATGAGGGAGCACATTTAGTTTTAAATATGACTATGACATTCCCGCGGCGTTGCCTGTGGCGCGCTTGAAATGTTCTATAACTCGAAACTGTAATTAAAGACCAACGTGGGTTGCCACTAATTAAACAAATATTTGCCTTAGTATATTTCCACTTTTTAAAAGACCGCACTAAGAATATTTATTTGTAGGTAGTTTTAAACCTTACATTTAAATAAACAAGTTAATTAAAGTTACTTACACAAATACAAGATGGCCTATTAAATATTTAACCATAGAAGATTTTTGGTAGCAAAACTGTTATTGCACTTGTAATACTTCAGGTATTAATAACATTTGGTACGATAAATAAACAATAGTTGTAAACAACGTTAGATGCAATTTAAATATTACATAGGTACGTTTAGCTATTCGACAAAATAACAGGCCAAAAGTATGTAGCTCACTTTATAATGACAATCATAGGGCATTTTACCAGCCATGACACCATGGGGTCCATGGGTAACTGTCAAGTTTAAATCAAGCATAAGTGTAAGGCATCCGAATTTAGCTTGTCATTTTGTTTTAGCTGATAAAAAAAATCGCCATTGAACACACACGACCCGCCCTTTAATTACTTAACACACTATATGAGAAAATATTTGTTTTGGGATATTTTAATGTTTTGAATATCGGGTAGAAAAAACATTGAATGCATATTCCCTATTGTTAAATATAACTTTTGATATTGAAAATGTTAGAAGGCGGGATTTTGTTTTTTAATCATTTATTTTATATGTAATGATATCAATATAATTAACTGTATATTGCCCACCTAGAACTGGTTTATCGCTTTCCCTTTAGGTATTGTATTTTTTTCTAAATAACAAGTAGTTTTCGAGTCCTTTTTCTGGGTATAAGCAATTTCTTCATTTCAAATGTCATCCTAAATGGTTTAAAATAGAATAGATTCATTTATTTAGCGGTTTGTCTTTGAAAATTAACAAACAGATGACATTCCATTCATCTTTTTAAAGAAATGTCTTTGTCGTAAAATAATTTGGCAGATCTCTGACCGATCTTGCTTCCGCGTGTACCAGGGCCGCATAAAATACAAGAGATTGAAACTTAGGAACTGCACCCTTAGGAGTGCACTGGGTGACCTATTTATCGGGACCGATATCGAAAAGACGGAGACAGCTATCTCTCATTGATAAGAAGGAGTTACGCTCTAGCGTAGTAAAACACACACGAGTGAAACAGTAAATGTTTGTTAAATAAAGATACTGTAGTATCATGGCATGTGTGAGAGCGTCGGTTGCCTAGTGGCTTAAGGGGTCGTGGTCGTAAGGTACCTCGGTATCGCGAGTTCGAACCCCCGCGGTCACCATGTACGAGTGAGTTTTAATAACTTAAACGCATTACTTTATGCTCTTACGATGAAGGAAAAACATCGTAAGGAAACCTGCACATTCGAACAGCTGAGTGGGTAAGAAGGCAATTGCACAAAAATATCATAAAGGGGTCAAAGTGTATCCGAATGGGTCCACCTGTAAGATAAGATAAAATAAAAAGTCATCATGTCTGGTGGCCAAAGATTTATACTTACTCACAACTTGTTCGTTGAACTGTATACCGACGCGCGGGGTATCTTTTCCACTGGGGAATACCTTATTTATATTGTATTGTTTTTAACTAGCCGAGCAAATTAAAGTAAGGCCAACGAGACGAGATAAAGAATTTAAACAAGCTTTCAAAAATCGTGTCACTTCAAACGCAATCCAAACAGGAATGAAATTCTTAAAATGGCGGCCCTAATGTTGACTTCTGTACTGCCAGCTTTCCTGTACCACGCAAAGACAGCCGTCATCGACCAACTGAAGATATTGCGTAAGAGAAATAAGGACGCTCGCTATCGCAATAAAACTCAGTAAAGGCTGGCGTCCACTAGGCTCGCCGAGGCGAGTCGAATCGAATCAAAATTAATTCGCCTTCATACATTAACTATGAAAGTGCGTCGATTGGCGAAGAGCCGCGGCGCGCATCAATCCAATCGACCTTAACCTTTTGAACGCCATACGTTGTAATATTGTACCTGCGTTCCTGGGTTTCCTGTCCCGTTCCTCTTGACTATCTCGCGGGCGCGGTTCACATGTCGGTTGGACCGACTAACTTTAGAGACGTATAATTCTTGATTTTTTGAAGCTGTACGGTGTATTGGCTTTCCATGGCTCTTGCGTACCTTTTTCCTTTGAATAATTGCTATTCTTTTTAACGATATTACTTTTGTAGCCGAAAATATTCACTTTTTGTTTATATTTTTCCATCTGACAGCGTTTGTTATCTTTGTTGTCTAGACAACGGGCAGAGACGATATCTTAGGTTTATACTAGACCATGGAGTTAAAACGACAGTTTTACCATAGAATTAATATCTGGCATGTATAACTTTGAAATTTTATGAATTTAGAATTTGTAAATTAAAAAGCTAGATCACCTGGGTATATAAACGGCGGCTCGGACTAGAGCGATCAGTTCTCCCTCAGCCTCTTAAGTGTGACTAGAAACTCTGAAGATAGGGTCAAGTCGGACCCCTAGAAGCCTCTATCTCCCTCATACCAAAAGTCGACTTTGTGTGTGGCCAAGTCGGGCCCTACGCTTCAAGAGTCCTTCATCTACGAGGTTCCTGCTTTCCTCGGGAACCGCTACTCACTCTGACGGGTCCCACCTCGGGCCCACCTACCTTCGTGTACCACCAGGGCCGCTGCCTCTAGCGCCCCTCATTACAGCGCCAGCGGTGTTCCTGGTCCGACGACTCCGGGACGCGTACTAAAGGAAGTCCCGGAGGAACTACCTTCACCTTCACCACTAAATCTCTAACTTTACCCTGGTGATATTAGGGACTAATTTATTTAATTTTTTAATTTATGTGTAATAATTATTTTATCTGTGTGAAGAAAGCCTAAGTGTTAAATAAATACCCAGACCCTGACTTACTATTGCTGTCCTTTTCTCTCTAATCTACCTCTCTTTTTCTCTGATCTTTCATTAACGTCTGGTACCTGGTCTTCCGAATTATCGGAAGACCACGTAACACGACAACGTCGAATACAAAATGTGCCACCCACACGCCAAACATGTTTGCTATGCTATGCAAATTACACCTTATTGCTACCAAACAAAGTCTCTTTTAATCTTGAACTCTTGTCGGCTGTAGCCGACGTGGCGTCAGTGGCACGACTTTTAGTTGACGGCCAGAGCCGACTGTGGCGTTGAAAAGGTTAACGGACAGTTTGTTTACATTCCTTATCTCGTCTCACTGGCCGTACTTCAGAGCTATCGTAACGTTGACAATACGATAACAGGTCAGAAACAATATGGTTTTGCCTAGTAGAATGGAGGCGCTGTATGAAATAAGTGTATTTCAATCATCATCATGTCAGCCGAAAGACGTCCACTGCTGGACATAGGCCTCCCCCAAGGCTCTCCACTCAGACCGGTCTTGTGCTTTTCGCATCCACCGCGTTCCCGCGATCTTAACAAGGTCGTCACTCCATCTTGTTGGAGGCCTACCTACAGCTCGTCTCCCGGTCCGCGGACGCCACTCAAGAATCTTCTGACCCCATCGGCCATCAGTCCTGCGAGCAATGTGCCCCGCCCACTGCCACTTAAGTTTGGCTATTCTTCGGGCTATGTCGGTAACCTTAGTTCTACTGCGGATATCATCATTTCTGATTCTATCACGCAGAGAAACCCCGAGCATAGCCCTCTCCATAGCCCTCTGAGTGACTTTGAGCTTCCTTATAAGGCCCATTGTTAGCGCCCACGTCTCAGATCCGTAAGTCATCACTGGCAACACACACTGGTCAAAAACTTTTGAACTTTTAAATAAGTTTAATGTGTTTAAATGGGTAACGCATCTGTTCAAGTTGAAGCCACTTGAGAACGCGCCTACCACATTTCTACGAGCAACATACACACCGTATTTAGTATTGCTTTTAGTTCTAAGTAATTATGTCAAAATCTTTCTTCTTGTATTAACCTCTGACACGAGTACACGTTGTTCCTTCAATTTCGGAAGTTTTTACTCAAAACCCTGATTACTCCCCAACATGGTCCTGGGTCGAACCGGATAAGAAATAATTATCCCAATATTAGAAGAATTATCCCAATATTAGAAGAATTAAGAGTAATTAGTGGAATTAAGGACTTATTACTCCAACCGCACTGAGACCTACCCCTAGGTCATTCGCTGTCGTCATCATTACCGAGGAGCTGAGGTTCCTGGACATCATAGCCATACAGTGTTGAGAGTAGTGTATTAATTAAAACCCACCACTCTTACTCAGGTAGTATATAAGTGTAATTTAAGGAATTATAAGGTTTGTTACTTGACACCCTTCCAAAATGGACGAACAAAAGGAATTGATTAAGAAAAGAGGCAGTATCAAAGGTCAGCTGACTTTGTTCACAACATATGTAAATGGATTTAAGGATTCTACTATGACGCATACCGAGGAAATCCAATTGCAGTTGCGAATGGGTAAGATTGAATCGTTGTATCAACAATATGATGAGGTCCAGTTACAGATAGAATGCAATACGGATAATCTAGACTTACAACTCGCAGAAAGGTCTGATTATGAGTCTAAGTACTTCACTTCACTTGCTGAAGCGCAGGAAATGTTGAACCGGGTTAATAAAAGGAAGGATGACTTCGAGTCATGCAGTGATCGGGGTTCTCGCGGTACCAATTGTAAACAAAGGCTTGTTAAGTTACCTACGATTCAATTGCCCAAATTTCACGGCTCCTACGAAAACTGGTTAGAATTCCATGACACCTTTTCTAGTTTAATTCATTCCAATGACAACATTGAAGCAATTAATAAGTTTCATTATTTAAGGGCATCGTTGGAAGGTTCTGCTGCACTTGTGGTTAAGTCAATTGAGTTCTCTGCAAATAATTACGATATTGCATGGAAACTCTTATGTGATCGGTTTAACAACAAACGGTTGTTATTGCAAAACCACGTATCTGCTTTATTTAATATTGAACCGATCACTAAAGAGTCCTCAGTACAGTTGAAGCGTGTCATTGATGAAGTGAATTAAAAGCTTCGTTCTTTAGAATCCCTCGGTGAACCGGTTAAACACTGGGATACACTTTTGATTCACATCATCACACACAAGTTAGACACAAACACATTCCGAGAGTGGGAGGAGCACGAAGGTAGTCTTGACAAAAACTGTGCCATTTTGTTCGAAACGTTCCTAACTTTTATACGTAATCGCGCTGATTTAATAGAAACACTGGAGTTATCTAATATCCAATCCACTAGTCAGACAAGTCAGCCGACTAACAAACAAGTATCGAAACATCGAACAATGTTAGCAGCACAAACAACTAGGCACACTCCTAATAACTCGCCTTCTAAACCCTGTCCAAAATGCAATGGTCAGCATAGCTTGAATAACTGTCCTCAGTTTATTGCTTTAAGTAATGCAGATCGTTTGCAATTATTACCGAGTTACAAAGTATGTTATAATTGCCTACGAAGCGGTCACTATGCTAACCACTGTATGAAGACTGGATGTAAAGTGTGCAAGCGAAAGCACCACTCGTTAATTCATGTCGCCGAGACGCATCGTATATCAGGTAACGGGAGCACAACCGATAGCTCCAGGGACGCCTGCGCGACTGCGCCTGCGATGCTCGCTCCAGCCGCTCATCCCAGCACTTCCCTAACGTTGGCGCGTCTACGGCGCTAATTAAGCTATACAACAATGATAATTGCGCACATATTGTAAGAACCGTCCTTGATTGTGGGTCGACTGGATGCATCCTAACCGAAAAAATGTCTAAGCAATTAAAATTACAAACCGATCGCGTCGATAAGTCTGTGGTAGGAATTAATAATATCACGTCACACGTAAGCAAAACGTGTCGAGTCGTAATGAAATCATTAAATGAGATCTACTCGACTACACTTTATTGTTTCGTCTTACCATCGATAACGGACGATATACCTTGTCACCAAATAGACTTATCGAACTTAAATATTCCGTCAGATTTATGTTTGGCTGATCCTAATTTTCATACGCCGGCTGCGATCGATCTCATAATCGGCGCCGATGTCTTCTGGGACTTATTAGGATCACAAAAAATAGCGTTAGGTGATGGACGGCCGATACTTTTCGAGACTAGACTTGGGTGGTTAGTCTCTGGCCCAGTAAACAGCGGCTATACAGTGTCTCCGTCACGCACTTTTAATTGTCATCTTTCGACCGTTTCTTCAAATCGTAAATTCGAGTTGATTAATGAGGACATCCAAAACCAACTTATGCGTTTTTGGCAGCTTGATGAAGTTTGCCCTCAGATGTCCCATTACTCTCGCGAAGAGAAATTATGTGAGGAGCATTTCATAGCAAATACAACTCGATTGGAAGACGGGCGTTTTTGTGTGCGCTTCCCATTAAAACAAAACCCAAATATTTTAGGCGAATCCATTAGTCGTGCTAAGCAATGCTTTTTGTCTTTAGAGCGAAGGATTGAAAGTCGACCTGAATTTAAAAGAATGTATAAAGACTTCATGTCAGAATACCGATTATTAAGTCACATGTCAGAGTGTAGGAGCATTGATGCTAAGCATAATGCATATTTTATACCTCACCACGGTGTTCTGCGTGAAAGTAGTTCGACGACTAAACTTAGGGTTGTTTTTAATGCCAGCAGTCCTACCAGTTCAGGCGTATCCTTAAATAATATCCAAATGGTAGGACCGACAGTACAAGATGACCTTCTGTCAATATTACTGCGTTTTAGACAGTATAGGTATATTCTTTGCGCCGACGTCGAAAAGATGTATAGGCAGATAGCTGTTCATCCCGATGATAGGTATTTGCAGCAGATTATTTGGCGCGATGATCCGTCTGATCATCTTAAGGCGTACCAGTTAAATACCGTCACGTATGGTACCGCCAATGCACCGTTCCTCGCGACAAGATGTCTCAAGCAGGTAGGTCTCGAGTGTGACGATGAAGAAATCCGTGAGATTATTGTCCACGATTTTTATGTCGATGACCTTTTGACTGGAGGGGATAACCTTACCCACGTTGAGTCCATTAAAAATAAAGTTACGACTGCTCTTAAGTCAGCATGCATGAATTTGAGAAAATGGAAATCAAACGAGCCTCAATTCATGTCTGATTCCAATCAGTTCCCATTAAATTTAAATATAGGAACTGCTGAGCCAAGTAAAACTTTAGGTCTCGGTTGGCAATCTAGTTCAGATCAACTATTTTTCCCAATAGGCATCGACACTACAACTAGTAACACCAAAAGAGATATGCTCTCAATCATAGCACAAATTTTTGATCCCTTAGGTTTACTGGCTCCTTGTGTCGTCCTTATGAAAATCCTTTTACAAAAGCTGTGGTTGCAAAGGCTTTCCTGGGATGAACAGCTATCCCCTGAGATCAGTCGACTCTGGGCCGACATAGTTCAAGATTTACCCGCTCTTAACAGCATTCACAGTCCGAGACAGGTTTTGTGCAACTCATACAAAGACATCGAGTGTCATATCTTTACGGACGCATCTGAGCGAGCTTACGGGTCATGTGTATACTTACGTAGTACTAATGAGTTAGGAGAAGTGTTAGTTCGGTTACTTATTGCTAAGAGCCGAGTAGCTCCTATTAAACCTACTACTATTCCTCGACTGGAACTCTGCGGTGGGTTGGTTGGAGCTCGCCTGTACGAAAAGGTAATAAATTCACTTAGACTTCACATTCGAAGTACCACGTTTTGGACCGACTCCACCATTCTTTTAGGGTGGCTTAAAATGATGCCTAGTAGATTACAACCTTTTGTTCGCAACCGTACTGCCGAAATTTTATAAAAAACAGGTAACTGTGTATGGAGACACGTTCCCACAAATCAAAATGCGGCAGATCATATCACGCGTGGCGTTCATGCTAGCTCCATCCAATCCCTGAGTATATGGTGGGAAGGTCCAAGTTTTTTGAAAAAGGATCAATCAGATTGGCCTTCTAATCCAATAGTGTCTAATACGTTACCTGAAACTCGACCTGAGGTTTCGCTGCATGCGAATGTTCAAAATAATAGGGTCGATAATGATTTTATCGACTTCAGTCGTTTTTCAACTTTGTCACGGCTTAAAAGTACTGCTGCTTATGTCTTACGATTTGTTGATTCTTGTAAAAAGCAGCGACCGTTGACAAATTATCTTACTGTTGCCGAATTAAAGAATGCAACTAATCTAATCATTAAATTGTCTCAACGTGACTCATTTTCGGAATACCAGCTGTTACTGGATATACAACCACTTCCAAAAAAGAGTCCTTTAGTGAAGTTTAACGTATTTTTAGACGAGAATAATTTAATGCGCGTCGGAGGCCGGCTCAGTAACTCAGATTTTCGATATGAGAAAAAACACCCCGCACTTATACAGTCCACACATCGGTTTACTCAGCTTTTATTTCAACACGAACACAAACGGTTAATGCACGCACCACCTCAACTGTTACTGGCTGCTATTAGGGATTCATATTGGCCGATAGGAGGTACAAACTTGGCGAAGACTTGTTTTCACAAACGCGTCAAATGTATGCGCATGAAAGGCCAGGTCATTACGCCTATCATGGGAAATTTACCCAAAAGTCGTCTTTCGCCCAGTTTTCCCTTTGACAGCGTCGGCGTCGACTATGCCGGCCCTCTCAATGCAGTCAATCGTCAAGGTCGCGGTTGTAAGATCGTCAAAGTGTACATTGCACTTTTCATTTGCTTTACCACAAAGGCAGTGCATCTTGAATTGGTAGGTGATTTGACAAGCCACAACTATTTGTCGGCATTACGCCGTTTCGTATCACGCAGGGGGAAACCGACTAATATTTATTCGGATAATGGCACCTCATTTGTTGGTGCATACAATGATTTATCAAAGTTCCTTAAAAGCAACTGCAATTCGTTGGCCAAAGATGCGGTCGGCGAAGATCTTAATTTTCATTTTATTCCCGCGTATTCTCCCCATTTTGGCGGCCTTTGGGAAGCAGGTGTCAAGTCGACCAAATTCCATTTATCAAGAGTGCTGGGAAATTGTCATTTGACTTACGAGGAGCTCAACACTGTTTTGGTTCAGGTCGAGGCCATACTGAACTCTCGACCACTTACTCCTCTCTCGTCGGACCCAGCTGACTTGTCGCCGTTGACACCTGGACATTTTCTCATCGGACGCCCGCTTCATTCACTGCCAGGTCCAGATTACCGAGATAATTCTACTCGTTATCTGACGCGATACCAACGCATTGAACAACTTCGCCAGCATTTCTGGTCAAGGTGGAGCAAGGAGTACGTTTCGGAACTCCAAGTAAGGACCAAATGGCGAAGTGGACAAGACACGTTGGAGCTCGATACCCTTGTTCTTCTGAAGGAAGATAACGTACCCCCATTAAAATGGAAGCTAGGACGTATTATAGCTATTCATCCCGGGTCAGACGGCATAAGCAGAGTTGCAGACGTGAGAACTGCGATTGGACCTGTTCGGCGGTCTTTTAGTAAAATTTGTCCCCTTCCGGTATCAAGTGAATCTGGTTGAAAGAAGAAGCACTACTTTCAACGCCCGGGGGCATGTTCAAGTTGAAGCCACTTGAGAACGCGCCTACCACATTTCTACGAGCAACATACACACCGTATTTAGTATTGCTTTTAGTTCTAAGTAATTATGTCAAAATCTTTCTTCTTGTATTAACCTCTGACACGAGTACACGTTGTTCCTTCAATTTCGGAAGTTTTTACTCAAAACCCTGATTACTCCCCAACAGCATCATTTTATCGAATTTCACTTCATCTATTGTATCATTTCATCGAATTTCATTTCACGAACGCTATTTTCTGCTGAAAACATGATTTTATCAGGAAATCTTTGACATTTATTACGTAGGTTAGGTTAGGTTAGACAAGTGACTACCAAAAAAAATTACTCGTGTGGCAAGAAATGCACTTTGATGATTTAATACGTTCGATGAAAGGTGTTCCGATAAATAATAGGTACAGTCTGTGAGCACTTAGGTGCTTCGGGTTTATACTTCTCTCTCACTCGCTCTTAATAAGAGAGTATGGGAGCGAGTGAGAGAAAAGTACAAACCCGAAGCGCATTCTAAGAGCTATCGCATTGTACAGTAGAGTTCAAGGTACTAAAGTGTGTACGAGTACATAGGTATGACCTCGACAGTACCTGTTTAAGCTGTCACATGAACCACCCAATACTATAGTCTAAAATGAAACAAAATCACCAGCTGTCAATTGACGCTTTATTAAAAAAAATGCAAATGCAAAAGTACCATAGTTACCTTACATACTAAAGTTACAAACAAACAAATATTACCAGGCGACACAAAATGAAGTTCGGCATTGTTAAAATACTGTAAAACTGCCGTTAGTAAAAGTTTTATTATTAAACACTGCTAGGTAAGGACCAGATCACTATTTCACCATCTTGACAATGACAGGTGACAGGTGACAGGTGAAATTTCAGTGTACATGGCGCACTTTGTATGAATCCCAAGGATGTGAAAACTTGATAACTCTGCAATGTATACCGAATTCTCACCTGTCACCGGTCATAATCAAGATAGTGGAATAGGGGCGGCTGGGAATTTTCGGGTACTTGTCGCTTGGTTATCCCGCATAACTTGACTATGTATATAATAAAAAAACGCTAAGTGACATTCGAGAATAATAAGTTTGCTGCAAGATGTAAACGCGCCATTAGGCCAAAAACAGGTTCAATTAATAATTTTGTTACAAAAAAAATGGGTCTGATAATAGATGCTCTAGAATTCTTATAATAAGGCTAGGTTTTTTTTACTTTACTAGATTTTACTGTTGGAAGGAAAATAAACCATGCGTTGATTCAAAATAGGGCTTTATACCAGTTCAACAAAGCCCATATTGCTTCATTGCTATTTTACGAGTAACGTTCTTTGCCAGTGAAGTAATTGCTTTCTCAGACATAACTCTGGACTTTGGCTCGTTTTGTTATTTTTTTTCTTATGACTTAATTAGTTTACTATTTTAACTTAATGTCGAAATATTCTGGCACTACGTAAAAAACTAACCTACGTCAGTTAAACCGACTAAAAATCGATAAATACAATTAAAAAAACTACTACTATAGTCAATACATGATAAAAAATGAGATTATAAAATTAACATGTCCAGTCTTGACACTTCGCTAACTTAAACAGTCCACTTAATGAATCAATATAGTTCCCCTATAGCTAAGTACGACTTGTGAATAAACTAATTACTATAATAAGACTATCATTTTGTAAAATAATATTGAAAAATGTCTTCATCACCCCTTAAAAAGCTAAAAATATAAATACTTCTAAATTTAAATACTAATAACCCAACTGCCGACTAGTATGACGCACCAATATTTTTTTTATATGTCTTATGACATTTGCACATTCTTGACAATTCTTACGACATCCCATATATTAAAATAAATCCAATAGTTTTTCAGCTTCGTAATAGCGTTCGGCTGGTTATCGCTATCCCACTTGCACTCGCAACTGACAATATATTTGTCATGACCTACTATACTCCGTTTGTTTATGATGGTACTTAAAAAAACAACAAAACAACCACGTGATATAGTTCGTCAGCCAGTAGAAGCAGAACACTGATACGTCAAAGTGCGGTAAAACAGTTTTGATTGGCTGTTTAACGATGCCACATGGTTTGGATTGTTTACATTATTTTAAGGACCTAAACAAACGGAGTATAGGTTTAAGGAGAGCGAAACGTTATTGCATTTTGTATGAAAATAATCAGTTTGTTTGCGTCGCGCAGTCGGGTAGAAATGGATTCATACGTCATTTTGCAAAGTTCTTATTTTAACAATCGCTCTTTTAACCGATTCGTTGCGTCTTAAACACCATGTGGTTAGTGCTTGACATAATTATAATATCGACAAACCTTTTATCGATAACTACCACTTCAACGTAATAGAGGAAAAACTCGTGCATCATATCATTATATAGTTATTTAAAAAAAAACAATGTCCTAAAACTCATTGAAGTACCTACCTTATAAGAACATAGCGAAATCATATTACAATAGGAAAAATTACAATCATAATTATGTCGTATGATTCATATAACAACGTGGTGCGTTATAAAATAAAAGAATAATAACAAAACTATCAATTTATTAATATTTTACATACTTCAGTGGAAATCACTCTGACATTGAAATGGTACATTATCGATAACAGATGTCGATGTTTTTATTATGTCAAGCACTAACAACACGTCGTTCGTGCTAGGAAAATCTCTACGTATAATGATGACACGCCTAGCGTGTCATCTGCCACACGTTAAAAACATTTGATGACACGCCTGGCGTGTCTTCCGCACTGAATCGGTACGAAGTTGGTTTCGCCTTGGCATAGGCTAGTACCGAGGTCTTAAAACTAGCTCAATTAAATCTATAAATGCATTTTCTGGTATCACCGATAATGTACAATAATTAGGATATAACATATAATATACAGTTTAAAAGCGATCATAGTTACTACCCAAACTACATAGTATTGGAAACATACTATGTAAAATATTAGAAATAATAGCAATTTAATTAATAATTTTCTTTTTTCTTTTCGTCCTTTTATCAAATCCCAAATGTTACATAAATAATTAAGCTATAATACTTCTTTACTTATATGCATTAAAGATGCAGTCTTAATTTTTTAGACCATTCTTTATTATCTAAGCCTACAAAAATGAGACTTACAAATGAATATTACTACGATACAAGGACGTGCAAATTACATCAATTTCGGACGAGCATTTTTTAATTATTTTAATTAAAAGTTAATTAATCTAAGATGGCTACATCAGTCTTACTTCTAATTTCTATTTACATCAATGGCAGTATCATTTAGCTTTAGTTTTCTTACTTCTAGTTATTACTAATTAAATAATACGACTTAATTAATAATTTATATTCAAATAAACAGGAATATTAAATGTAAATGCATCAAAATGACTTAATTATTCTAATCATACTAGACTATATACTTAAATATGTTCATACAAGATTTCACTAAAATTCTGAAATAAATTATTGGATAAAAATATCCACATAATTTTACTTATGAGCATCTTTGATCCGTTTTCTACCTCTAAAGTATAGTTACATATATTTGCAAGATGTTATTTGCATACTATGTTGTCATAAGGCTCTCGATCCCAAATTCATGAACGCTATATTACGGTATATACTGTGTTTTTTAAGTGAGATAGTATGGGGAAAACGAATCCATAGGAGTAACAGGGAAACTGTATTAGGTTAGAGACATAGATCTTTTTAATTACCTATTTAAGTTATGAGTTTAGCAGACTAAAGTTTGTAGTCAAGCATGAGTTATTCATACAAAAACGAATAAAATCAACCATTACTTTTTCGAAAATATGAAATAATTTTCAAATATTGTTTAGGTGACCGCATTTTTTTTTTTGCCATTATCACAAATGTTTCGGACGAGATGTCCGTTTGACACAAAAAACACTTACCTGTATTTGCTTTTACAAAAAAATACCTAACAGTTTCTAACACAATTTTCCAGTATCTCCTATATGCCTATCTATATCTATACTTCCCCATACCTATGTCCTATGTAAAAAAAAACGATTTAGCTGCATGGTATTTATAGATCAAAATATACTGGATGAGATCAATTAAGAAATGGCGTTAGACATTCAAGGATCATTCACATATTCCTTTAAAAAAACGAGATTCACATAATTTAATTTAAAAAAAGTTTTCTTATATGCACACAGTGAGTTATTGTTCGTTTATATGCAGTAAACTATCTACTCAGACGTGTATAGTGCAAAGGGCAGAGCTAAAAAGGAAGGGATTTTGTGAAGAGTGATATGAAAAACACAAAAATGTTTGTTAAAATGATTCACTATGTTCGTTGTATTGCCTGATTCACAAAAAAAAGAAGAGAAATGATGATGATGATGTAAAATGTCAGTTTGAATTTGAAGGGAGTGTATACTCGGATGACTTGGAAGAAAAATACTACATGATTTGGATAAAGGCAGTGAGCGACAAGGCAGCTCCGAAGCCGTATATCTTTAAGATTGTTCGCGTAGCGCCTCCCCGTCGGTGGCGGCCTGCAGCACGGCGGCGGTGTCGGCGCAGATCTCGTCGAACTGCGGCCGCGCCGCCGGCGACGAGCTCCAGCAGCGTTTCTGTACACAACCATGAATAGGTAGTAAATCATTTATTATTGAGGTTAGAAATTTCATCCCGAAAAAATACAATGGATAGTCAACTAACTACTATAAATGTTTCACATAGGCTCTTTTTTACAAAATATTAAGTACAAATTCACCAAATTCACAAATTTTGTAAAGAAAACCGTTTTTATTTTTCAAATGGTACACTTGTATATGAGATTGTTGTAAGCCGAAAAAACTACCACATTGCTAGCTTTTGTGGTACATGACCATTAAAATATAACGAGCCAAAGCTGTGGTGACTTACAAGTAGACTAGCGAGCGCGTCGGGCATCGAACCCGGCACCGTCCACTCGAGCGAGCCGCCCCGCAGCTTCTCCAGCACCGTGGCGTCGCTCAGCTTGGCAAACGGCAGCTCAGCCTTGGTGTATATCTGGAAGGGACACAAATACCCAATGTATCTACAGATCGTGTGAGAAGCAACCATAGTAAATCAATGATAGTATAGTATATATTGTATAGATTGTTAACCAAGGGATGAAAGTTATCAATTGAATCCTGCGATATGGGTGCACGAGCGCTAGGTAGTGCATCTACAGTTAAAGAGTGTAATTGACACTTTTCTCCGAGATAAACACCCTTTTCATTTCGATGGGAACGTAAGCAAACAAAAATTATGACTTCGTTACGAATTCTCTTTGTTTTAATTATTGCCATACAAACATCATGTGTCATTTTATGCTTAACACTATTTCAAAATGTGTTCTTAAAAAAACTTCTTTCGTAATGGCTGTATAAGATTCTTCCACGGTCTAGTAAGCTAATTGCTTAACCAATTTCCTCCCTAGGGATGAAAATGGCATTTTCCTCCCGCTGTGGAGAAATGGAAATCCTTACTGTCCGAGCAGGAGAGCTGTATTATTTCCAGTGTAAGTGTGTGCATGTCGGTTACCTCCCAGACGGTGGCGGCGAACATGTACGCGTCGGACTTGGCCGAGTACTCGCCCTCCAGCGCCTCGGCCGGCAGCCAGCGCAGCGGGACCACCTGCCACGCAGACATGATATGTTTAATTCAATAATACACATCACAGATTTAAATAGTGTGATCCGGCTATCGGAAGGTGTTTGTGCGATAACATTAACATTAACTTCTGTCTGATCTGATAGATACTCGGATCGAACGGTGTCTAGGCGTTTACTATTTTACTGCCGTTCGATTGTCGGAAGGCGATCTGACATTTGATTCCAGCGTTGCCATCGAACGGATGCAAGTAATGGCGAAAACATACGATACTGAACGGCTTATTTATTCTGTGGATAAACATATTTGCTTGATATGAGCAATAGGAGCGGGAGAGGAGTGAAGACTATAACAGTGGGGCCTAGAGGAGTAGAGACAATGGGGCCGAGAGGGGTGTAGACAGTGTGTCCTAGAGGAGTGGAGACAATGAGGCCGAGAGGAGTAGAAAATAGGGCCGAGAAGAGTGTAGACAGTGGGGCCTAGAGGAGTGGAGACAATGGGGCCGAGAAGAGTGTAGACAGTTGGGCCAATAATAGGTTATATAGTGGGGGCTAGAGGAGTGGAGACAATGGGGCAGAGAGTGTAGACAATGGTGCCGAGAGGAGTGTAGACAATGGGGCCGAGAGGAGCGTAGACAATGGGGCCGAGAGGAGTGTAGACAATGGGGCCGAGAGGAGTGTAGACAATGGGGCCGAGAGGAGTGTATACAATGGGGCCGAGAGGAGTGTAGACAATGGGGCCGAGAGG
Source organism: Acleris literana (assembly GCA_946894065.1). Lineage (NCBI taxonomy): Eukaryota > Metazoa > Arthropoda > Insecta > Lepidoptera > Tortricidae > Acleris > Acleris literana. The sequence goes on along the minus strand of OX335691.1, from coordinate 11,741,922 downwards.
AGTGAAGACAATGGGGCCGAGAGGATTGTAGACAATGGAACCTATAAGAGTGTAGACAGTGGGGCCGAGAGGATTGTAGACAATGGAACCTATAAGAGTGTAGACAGTGGGGCCTATAAGAGTGTGTATAGTGGGGCTAAGAGGATTGTAGGCAATGGAGCCTATAAGAGTGTAGATTGTGGGGCCGAGAGGATTGTAGACAATGGAACCTATAAGAGTGTAGACAGTGGGGCCGAGAGGATTGTAGACAATGGAACCTATAAGAGTGTAGACAGTGGGGCCGAGAGGATTTTAGACAATGGAGCCTATAAGAGTGTAGACAGTGGGGCCTATAAGAGTGTGTATAGTGGGGCTAAGAGGATTGTAGGCAATGGAGCCTATAAGAGTGTAGATTGTGGGGCCGAGAGGATTGTAGACAATGGAGCCTATAAGAGTGTATATAGTGGGGCCGTGTGGAGTACACCCTTGGGTGTAGATAGTGGAGCCAAGGTAGTGGAGCGCATATAGTGAGGTGTGTCCGGGCACTGACCTGGTCGTGCAGCTTGTAGTAGTGCGCGGCGTCGGGCCCGCGCGACAGCGCCGCGTGCGTCAGCTTGAGCCGCAGCGCCGGCGACACGGCGCAGTTGCGAGCCGCGATGTCCCTGACACACCATGTACACAATATTAGTAACAGCTTTATTGCAGGCAACGAGGCACATATTAACGAATATATTACACTAACATATATGGCAAATAATATTTCAAAGTAATAAATAATATCCTCCGCGGCCGCGGAATCGCCGAAATATGATATCCTCTCGGCCGGAATACCTCATTAATAATGTCGATAGATGGTTTAAAATTGATCTAGAGGATGGTCTCCAACCGCAGACTCTTAAGGTGACTCCGGTTTTAACGCGTGACACGTCTGGGTACCTATAATTTTTTGGCACGTGCATTCATACATAACTTCTCCCCTGTAATCGCAGAGCGGAGTAGGCAGAGTTCCAGAATTACCTAAAACTTTAAAAACTTGTTGATAATTTTGTAACCACATTTTGCACAAAGCTACAAATACGTAAGATGTTTACTAGCGTTTTAGTGACAGGTCGTGAGCCCATCGCCTAAAAGTATTACAAGCCTATATTCCCTCGATCGTCTCTCACGACATCCAAAGGAAGACCCGGAGCGGCACTATTCTAACCCGGCACCCCGCCCGGGATCGGCGTGGCACGATAAACGAATAACTCGTTTTAGCAAAATTTTGGTGTTAAGCCGAAGCCCTCTACACTGTATCTCGGCGTGTTAGTTATACTGCTCCCTAGTATTTTTGAAATGAAATTGAAGTCTCTTAAGAAGTGAATATGCGTGTTACCGGTGCGTGAGGCGGGCCTGCGCGAGCGCGTTGCAGCCGGCGGCCAGCTGCGCGGTGAGCAGCGCCGTGTGCTGCGCAGATAGAGGCGTGGGCGTGCCGTCCGCGCCGGCCGCGAACACGGCCGCGTCCTCGGGCGAGCGCGTCGCCACCAGGAAGCTCTTCAGGTCGCCCTGCCCGGGGGAAGCGGAATAGTACATTACTAGAGGCCGGGAAGTAGGGGGTTGCTGGCCGAGTTTATATAGACGGCCGAGCGAAGCGAGGCCAGATAGTTACGAGGCTGGCTACCCCTTTTCACGGCGAGGTATGTATAGTGCTTTTCTCAAATATAATTTATTAAAAAAATTAAAACAAAAATTACAACGTCAAATACTAGGAGTGCATAAACATTAAAAGTAACCTACAGTGCTCAGTCATCCGCGCTGTGCCGGGTGCGCCGCCGCGCGGGCCGCACCGTGCTGCACCGCCTGCGATCTAAGTTGCGCTACGCACCCCTAATAACGTCTGCCCACCTGGTACCTGGTGCCTTTATGCAAACGCTTTGGTTGGAAGCACAGCTTAGTATATTTAAAAAAAAACAGCTATTTAGCCTGTTCATAAACACAGCCGCCATGTATACACTAAAAATTAAAAAATAATACTTCCCGGCCTAGGCCTTCAATTTTGTATGAAATTCCTTTACAGTACTCTCGAGATGTTCCGCCCGCAACGTGATACTTTGAGGCCTTAAATAACTAACATAACGCCAACATTCCATTGCATGTTTAAGAAAACATCTTTATCTACACACATCATAAGTCCTCTAATATGCGTTCAAAACCCGTAGGCGATGGCCAGCCTTACCTGTGATAGTAAGTGACAGCAATGACAGCTGTTCATTTTGGAAGATGTTCCAAACTTGGATCTCATTACCTTACAATATTCGATAACGTAATTTCAAAATTACTTTACAGCTGTCATCGCTGTCACCTCCTACCGCAAGTAAGGTAATGCCGGTCATTTGCCTTTCGGCTTCTGAACCCATCTTAGAGTACTTATAATATGTGAGTAGATAAAGTATTGTACGCGACTCTGCGTAATTGGCATTACGCACCCGTCACGTAAACAACTAGTACGCGACTCTACGTAATATTTATTTCACCTAGGTATACTATAGGCACCGGTACGAAATACCTTTTATTAAATCTGGATATAGTTGTACCTACCTAAGCTAGGTTTAGACATCCGTATACAGAACAATATTTAAGCGTTTTCGGCAGCGACATTGTCGCTCGATAGCTAAGTACGCGTGCTAAAACAAAACGTAACCGAACGCAATGACGCCGCGGCCCCGACTAAGTTCCCTCGAAATCCCCCAAAGATCTCGTTTCGTATTGGTTCGCCCCGCCACAGGCCCCGCCCACAGCCGCAAGCCGCGCGATGTACCTTTGTTTGAAGATGATCTACTGTTCTCTATACTGTGGCTAAGGTTATTGCATGGTGGGCGGAATTAAGGACATCGTTCCTCATTTTGTCCTTGGTGGGCGGAATGTCTAATCGTACACATTCGTTACTTAAGAAGTTAGTTTAATGCAAGTTAGAATTATATATGTATATGAAGTTTCAGCTACTCGCCAGCAGATGGCATTAGTAATCGTTAATTTAAATGTTATTTTCCATATAAGAAAACAATAAAGTTGAGATAATTTATTGAACCGAATTCTCGATAGATATCGTTATTACTTGACTTGTACATCGCGCTGTTAAGATTTCCCCAGCAAACAATATAAGGTTCGGGGACTTTCTGTTGTACTAACCAATTTCACTAGCTCATACATATTTGGATTACTATTAAACGTGTCGTGTCAAAATGTTGTGTTGTGTGTTTTTTTGGACCCCTCGTTCAATTTCAATAAACCATAGACATCATTCGTTGAATGAAACATATAAACAAACAGTTAAAAATTAGAATTTGACGTTTGACACGCATTTTACGACAGACGATGGGTACAAATCTACGACCCGCCCGACCCTTACAATGCAATAACGACATTGTACTAATAATAATTTTAATTACAAACTGTACGACACATGCTATTAGTACCTATACGTATACCTATTCTCAATCTTCTTTTGCATGTGTGAGTCTGTGTGTGTGTATGTGTGTATGTGTTGTGAAATGTGTGTGAGGGTGTTTGTTTGTATGTGTGTATGTGTGTGTGTGTGTGTGTGTGTGTGTGTGTGTGTGTGTGTGTGTGTGTGTGTGTGTGTGTGTGTGTGTGTGTGTGTGTGTGTGTCTGTGTGTGTATCTGTGTGTGTGTGTGTGTGTGTGTGTGTGTGTGTGTGTGTGTGTGTGTGTGTTTGTGTTTGTGTGTGTGTGTGTGTGTGTGTGTGTGTGTGTGTTGTGTAACGTTTCACCGAAACCAAGTTATTATCTAATTTTAAATTAATTTATAATATTTAACTCGTCTTTTATTAGCGCCACAGCACAGCCATTACCATTCGTCTCGCTTTCTTTCATTCCCCCTTTCACTCATTCGTTGTTATCCGCTGACAGCCCATCATCGGTTGTCCATTCCGTTGATTCGTACGTATGTTGTGTGTGTACGCACCCAGGCGGCGTGCTCCAGCAGCGCGAGGCTGGGCGCGCCGGCGCAGGTGGCGAGCAGGCGCGCCACGTTCTCGTGCCGCACGCACGAGAACAGCTCCAGCACGCGCCGGAACTCCGCGCACAGCGACTAAACACAATCAACAGTTTAAAGATAGAATCATAAGCAGAGGCACTTGCCAAGATGGATTACGATAATCAGCGTTTCTATTCGTTTCGTTTTAAACCAATCGCGTCAATGGCAGAGCACGTGACTCTTCGTATCACGTCATCTACCGGTGACGCGATTGGTTTAAAAACGAAACGAATAGAAACGCTAGGTATCGTAATCCATCTTGGCAAGGGCCTCTGTTGTCTATATCTTGTCTGGATAGATAATTAAATAAATATGCACAAACGTGACTCGTTATGCTAGCGGCTAGCCAATCATAACAGGCAAAAAATGTTTTTACTTTATTTTTCTGTTCAATATTTGAATGAGTCCTACGTTTCAATAAAAAAAAATATAAAACCTACATAATAATACCCACAAAATAAACTGAGGAATTATATTCAACAATCTGACAGCCGCGACTCCATTAGACTTCCCTAGAGACCCGTTCAATTTTCCGGAAAAAATACTCTATGTCTTTCCCCGGGGTCAAAGTTCTCCTAATACCAAACTTATTAAATATCGGTTCAGCGGTTTAATCGTGAAAGCGTAACAAACAGACAAACTTACTTTTACATTTATAATAATAGTTGGATTACAATATTATTAATTATTATTCATTGTTAAGGCGCAATTCTACCTCGTCTTTAGTGGAGAGCGCCTTGACCAGCACAGGGCGGAGGCGGGGAGCAGAAGCGGAAGCAGAGGCGGGCGCGGGAGCGGGCGCGCGCAGCCGCTTGATGGCCGCCACGTCCACACGCGCCAGACACACCTCGCCGAACTCGCCGCGGCCTGCAACACCACAGTTGTAAGTAAGTAAACTCTTTATTGCACAAAAAAACATAATTTCAAAAAAATCATTTAAGTATATGAAAATAAATTATGTACAAAAGCGAAGCCCTTTAAGGGCTGCCAGCTAAACTTGGAATGACTGGGTGAGGACAACGCAGGATGGCAACAACAAGTTGAGCTTAAAATTAGTAAATGAATTATGCTAGGTTAGTAACCCTTATTTTAAAATTTTAATTTGGACACTTTGGAAATTGGGCTTCACTCTTGATTTGTCCCACCCAGAACTTTAAAATGGCACGAACAATGCCTGCAATCGCGTTTAGACTGCTGTTGGGGCTGTGTCTCACGCAAACCAACCGTGATCTTTTTGCGTATAACCGCCTGAAAATAGTCCGAGCATACCCAATGCACTACACCTCGGCAGTCCCATCAGCATTCTGAAGGCGTTGTTGTATTGTACGCGCAGAGCGTTACAAGGTATAAGAGAGATGGTGCTCTGTTACCCAGGGTGATCTGTTCGGTGATGAGCGTGCGCGGCACGGCGAGGTGCTCGAAGCCGCGGCGGGACGAGCGCGACGCGGCCGACACCTCCGACGTGTCAGCTCCTGGACAAACACATCCATTCAATTACACAGAGTTATTACATACCTAATTGTATAACTGGGAACACCGAATCTAGGCGAATGTCTAATGGTTCGGGCGCAGCGGTTTGCTGCGTCATTTCTTATTCGCACGGCCAAAGAGTGAAATGCTCTCCCTGTGTCTGTTTTCTCGGAATCGTATAACATTGGTGTTTTCAAGGTAAGAGTGAATAGGTTTTTTATGTGAAAGATGATATAGCTAGAAAAGGAGTGACAACTGAGATGACGACTAATAACTTTTGGAAGAAAAAGACATGTTGCGGCGACCCCAAATAATTTGTGATAAGGGCAGGAGAATGATGATGATGATAGTGAATAGGTTATTTTCTGGGTAAGCGTGTACCACCCGCGACCTCGTCGTCACTTAACATCAGGTGAGACTGAGGTGAAACGCAAACACATTTTGGATTTAAAAAAAAGGGGGGATTTTAACAAAAGGTTTGGCAACGCATTTGGAGTCTTAGGATTGCAGTCCCGATATTGAAGTCTTGAGAATTGAAATGTCTATGGGACTCAGATCCCACTTACGATCAGTTGGCCTGTGTGCTCGTTTGCCTTCTACAAGCCATCAAAAATAGTCTTACGTCTGAAAGTAGCTTGTGTATATCCCACCACATTAAACTAACCCCCACCACCCCTTACCGCTGTCCCTGTCGTGCGGCAGCTTCCCGTTCGGCGCAGGCACCCCGTTGGTGCGAGGTTTATCTTCTCCCTCTTCCACGAGTTTCTCTCTCCCTTCTGCCATTTCGAGCTCCATCTTTTCTCCTGTATGAGAAAGATATAGAGCTATAAGACTTAAAAATGTGTTTAAACAAATAGTTTCTGCCCGGTCTTCGGCCGAGTAGAATTCGTTGGAAACTAATATTTTTTGAAGGACAAAATTTTTTTTTTAGTTATAAAATGAAATATTTCAGTTCCTTCAACATATATTAGTAGATTAGAACATCTTTGTTTCAGGCACCATAGATACTTTCATTAGTAAGCGCCCTTAGAATTGTCATTACACAGCGTCATATCATGAGAAACAAACTACATCAGAATTTATTGGTTTTCTTTGTTTTTGTCGCGTTGCATCGCGTCGCGAGTGAATCGCTTGCGCCAAAGAGTGCGTCAGCCCGCTTTGTTAGTTAGTACCGACCTCTCTGGCGGCGCTCGCGGCGGCGGCGGCGGCAGTACAGCATGAGCGCCAGCACCAGCAGCATGTACCCCGCCGCCACGGCGCGCGTGAGAGTGCGTCAGCCCGCTTTGTTAGTTAGTACCGACCTCTCTGGCGGCGCTCGCGGCGGCGGCGGCGGCAGTACAGCATGAGCGCCAGCACCAGCAGCATGTACCCCGCCGCCACGGCGCGCGTGAGAGTGCGTCAGCCCGCTTTGTTAGTTAGTACCGACCTCTCTGGCGGCGCTCGCGGCGGCGGCGACGGCAGTACAGCATGAGCGCCAGCACCAGCAGCATGTACCCCGCCGCCACGGCGCGCGTGAGAGTGCGTCAGCCCGCTTTGTTAGTTAGTACCGACCTCTCTGGCGGCGCTCGCGGCGGCGGCGGCGGCAGTACAGCATGAGCGCCAGCACCAGCAGCATGTACCCCGCCGCCACGGCGCGCGTGAGAGTGCGTCAGCCCGCTTTGTTAGTTAGTACCGACCTCTCTGGCGGCGCTCGCGGCGGCGGCGACGGCAGTACAGCATGAGCGCCAGCACCAGCAGCATGTACCCCGCCGCCACGGCGCGCGTGAGAGTGCGTCAGCCCGCTTTGTTAGTTAGTACCGACCTCTCTGGCGGCGCTCGCGGCGGCGGCGACGGCAGTACAGCATGAGCGCCAGCACCAGCAGCATGTACCCCGCCGCCACGGCGCGCGTGAGAGTGCGTCAGCCCGCTTTGTTAGTTAGTACCGACCTCTCTGGCGGCGCTCGCGGCGGCGGCGACGGCAGTACAGCATGAGCGCCAGCACCAGCAGCATGTACCCCGCCGCCACGGCGCGCGTGAGAGTGCGTCAGCCCGCTTTGTTAGTTAGTACCGACCTCTCTGGCGGCGCTCGCGGCGGCGGCGACGGCAGTACAGCATGAGCGCCAGCACCAGCAGCATGTACCCCGCCGCCACGGCGCGCGTGAGAGTGCGTCAGCCCGCTTTGTTAGTTAGTACCGACCTCTCTGGCGGCGCTCGCGGCGGCGGCGACGGCAGTACAGCATGAGCGCCAGCACCAGCAGCATGTACCCCGCCGCCACGGCGCGCGTGAGAGTGCGTCAGCCCGCTTTGTTAGTTAGTACCGACCTCTCTGGCGGCGCTCGCGGCGGCGGCGACGGCAGTACAGCATGAGCGCCAGCACCAGCAGCATGTACCCCGCCGCCACGGCGCGCGTGAGAGTGCGTCAGCCCGCTTTGTTAGTTAGTACCGACCTCTCTGGCGGCGCTCGCGGCGGCGGCGACGGCAGTACAGCATGAGCGCCAGCACCAGCAGCATGTACCCCGCCGCCACGGCGCGCGTGAGAGTGCGTCAGCCCGCTTTGTTAGTTAGTACCGACCTCTCTGGCGGCGCTCGCGGCGGCGGCGACGGCAGTACAGCATGAGCGCCAGCACCAGCAGCATGTACCCCGCCGCCACGGCGCGCGTGAGAGTGCGTCAGCCCGCTTTGTTAGTTAGTACCGACCTCTCTGGCGGCGCTCGCGGCGGCGGCGACGGCAGTACAGCATGAGCGCCAGCACCAGCAGCATGTACCCCGCCGCCACGCCGCACGCCACCACCACGGCGCGCGCCGCGCCTCCGCCGCTCTCCTCACCGGCGCCTATGTAGCCCTCTGCGACCAACACAAGTCACATACACCATCCCACATCCAGAAATATATAGAAAATTGTGTACAAAAAACGGACTTGTAATTTTGAACAAGACAATTTAGACCTATTATAGATAAATAGTGGACACTACAGACCCGGGTGCGCCAGGGTCCATAATAGATGGGTGGTGGACGCAACTGCCCTGGGTGCACAGCGACCCATTATAGATTAATGGTGTACGCGACAGACCCGGGTGCGCCGGAGTATATAATAGTTGGATGGTGGACGCAACTGTCCCGGCTCTACAGGAGCCCATTATAGATGGATAATGGAGGCTACCGTCCGGGTGCACAGGGGCCCATTATAGATGAATGGTGGATGCTACTGTCCCGGGTGCACAGGGGCCCGTTATAGGTGGATGGTGGACGCTACTGCCCCAGGTGCACAGGTGCCCATTATAGATGGACGGTGGACGTTACTGTCTCGGGTGCACAGGGGCCCATTAAAGATGGATGGTGGACGCTACTGTCCCGGGTGCACAGAGGCCCATTATAGATGGAAGGTGGACGCAACTGTTCCGGGTGTACAGGGGCCCATTATAGATGGAAGGTGGACGCAACTGTCCCGGGTGTACAGGGGCACATTATAGATGGATGATGGACGCTACTATCCCGGGTGCACACGGGCCCATTATAGATGGATGGTGGACGCTACTGCTCCGGGTGCACAGGGGCCCGTTATAGGTGGATGGTGGACGCAACTGTCCCGGGTGCACAGGAGCCCATTATAAATGGATGGTGGACGCAACTGTCCCTTGCACAGGGGCCCATTATAGATGGATGGTGGACTCAACTGCCACGGATGAACAGGGGCCCATTATAGATGGATGGTGGACGCTACTGTTCCGGGTACTTGGGATCCCGTTTTAGATGGATTGTGGACGCGACAGACCCGGGAGCACAAGGACCCATTAATTATCCCATTTACATTCAACGGTCAAGAACACCATATACTGTGGCTCTAGTGAAAAAGGGTATAAGTCTTATGAGATTCAAGTGAAAAAGGGTTTAAGTCCAGCATACTCTCTATATGATTTATGCTTTTTAAAACGAGCTAAGTCGGCTTATATATCCGGTTTTACTGGAGCCATAGATATACACTCCCAAAATCTCAAAATTGGCATGTATACAGACCTTCCTACTATGGCATGAAACACATATTTTTGCAACTTTGTGTGTGACTGTAACAGGTGTATAACTTAATGTCATTGGTGATTTTGTTTTTAAGTAAAGCACTCTTAACTTGCCATTAAATATGATATACGAATCTATGGCATAAAAAACCTAAAACATTTATTATATCCAAATCGAATCGATATAGATGGATGATAGACACAACTGACCGAGGAGCACAAGGCCATCTTATGGCTGAACCCTATATTCAAACCGCGGAGAGATAGGCTTACTTTGGATTAAAATTTTACACATTTTGTATTGGCAAATGTCAAATTTTAACCCGAAGTAAGCCGTCCGCGGTTTGAATATAGGTTTCGGCCGTTAGACGGATGGTGGACGCAACTGACCTGGGTGCACGGTGAGCAGTAGCTCGGCGCGCGCCAGCCCCGCGGCGCTGCCGGCGGTGCAGCCGTACCGGTCCGAATCGCTCTGCCGCGCGGATCGCAACCATAGGGACCCATTACGCAGTAACAGCAGTCTGTAAGCAGTTCTACATTGACAGTCCAATTCACAAAGTATTGCAAAGTGAAAAGGTGAAAAATTGATGATTATTTGATTTTTAAAATATTTATTTTATAAAAGATTGATGCGTACAAAACTGGTCTTTATCGAGTATCATTGTTTGGTCGAAAACGGATTTTACAATTAAAATGGTATTTTTTAAATATATTTTCTTAAACTAAACAAGCAACGTAACTCAACTAATCTGCACAGTAGATGTTTTTTAAATAAATTCAGCCTAATTGATGTTAGGCGAAAAGATTTTAGATCAAACAAATACATTAGGACAAAAAAATGCGTTTAAAAGAGTCCGTACGAAACTCATATTCCGAATATAGCTAAACCGTATTTTGTATGTATGTGTCAAACTTAATCTACATACCTGGCATTAGACGCGTTGACTCCTCCTTCCACATCAACGCCTTCCTCTAAAATAAAAATAAATAACTTTCCTCAATCATGGTCAAGAAAATGTTTCGTATATTAAGTCTTATTTTTACGTTGTAAAGTCTATTTTGACTGTGCTAAGTAGAAACATCAACAAATCTTCAGCTTGTCAGTTTTCGAAAATCGCTAGCGTTTTGCATATTGTCCAAGCCCTATCTATTAGCGCTAACGGACACTGGCTGCGGTATATCTACTCGTCACTAGATGTCACTAGCGTCGCTACAAGTGCCCCGCTGGACTCACGCTGCGGGTTGAGGATGGTGAGGTTCCGGTCCCAGTGCGTGGTGGGCGGCGGGTCGCCGGCCGCGCGGCACGGCAGCAGCACCGCGCGCCGCTCCGCCACGTGCACCTGGCTGTTCGGCAGCGGCTCCAGAACCTTCGGCGACACTGCCGGAAACAAGCAGCATGAACCCATACACTGTTTTTTTTTCTTATGCATATTATAAACCGCGATGTTTGATATCTTTAACGATATCAAAATGCCACCCGGTGTATTTATATGTGCCATGATAATAACAGTTGCATAATAGCCATTATAGCATTGTTATAACCATGGGTTACGCTCATAATAGATATCAGTAAAGACACTAATGAGTTTCGTTGAACATTTTACATCCCAAGGTGTATTAATAATAATAATAAGTATAATGTTGTGTTTTACAGAATGAGATCGTGTAAAGATGCGCATTTTTTTTAATAAATAAAACATTGTATAATTCTACCGTAGGTACGGAAGATATAAGAGACATTGATCCCCAAGGCTTCAGTACAATTCAGTTCAATATAATTCGATCGATAACTCACCGACCACGCTAACGAGTATCTCTGTGCTAATAGTCGCGGCCTTGTCGGTGGCGAGGCAGGTGTACCGACCGGCGTGACGTTTCTCAGCCGAGCCCACCAGCAGGGTCCCGTTCGCCGAACTGACTCCTTCTGGAAGCGGGTCTGATGCGTTCTGGGGAATAGTTAATAACAGTGACATCTAGCGTAAATTAATAGCATATATAAGCATAAATTACTTGACAGACAGCATTTATCTCTTATTGAATTGTGAAGTCGTCGATAAGGTCGTCTGTAAAAATAAAAACATAGCCAGGGGAAAATAAAAATCGAACCTACTAACATCAATAACCAATATTGTTTATATTTTCCTCTTAGATAATTAATAAATAAATAACCAGATATCAACCATACGATAGGAAGCATTGACGAGACAGAGCGGTCTGCAGAATTGACAGACAACCATCTAGTTTTGGAATAGGTTCAAGTAAAAACAGCAGATATAATTTATTTAAACTTACCGAAAACCATTGTACTGTAGGAGCTTCTCCCCCAGCTACTTTACAATGGATTTTCCCGGGACTGTGCAATTCGAGGTTCTTGTTGTAGGGTTTAGGCTCGAAGTGCATGTAGCTAGAGCTATCTGTTGGCAAGTAGAAACAATAAGTTGTCGCTACGCGATCCTAGATGGCGTTTGGTACTTCGTTGGGTTAGTTCCGCTGCTGAGCGAAAGATGTCACGCATTATTAAGAATGAATGTTGGAAACGTTCGGATTTGAGAAAACTTTTTTACCATTAGCAGCTCGATGTTTTCTGTTATAATTCCTGTGTTGTCTCGATCTGTGTGCCGAATGATGATTGATACCTGGAACAAATCAAAATACTATTAATTATACTCAAGTGCAGTTGATGTTCAATGAATATTGTGCTATTAATTTGGGCATTTGACCAAGTCCATTAGCATAATCAAAAAAATACCTTTGTCACATTTTTCAGCGTTTGCAGAAGACAAGACATAAAGGAGGAAACTATTTAATGTCTTATGACACTGTAAAGACCGTTATAAAACCAGTTATTAGGGGTGCTTTTCTGCAGGCTCTATTCTCGTTTCTTTAATATAAGATCGCCATAAGAGAGTACCACAAGGTTCTTCTCTGGGTCCTTGTCTCTTTTTTCAGCACATAAAAGCCAGACAAGAAGTTTTTATAGGTACTGGATAATGCACGGAGTTATAAACATTACGATGACATGTCAAAAGCAATATGGTTTTACATTGTAGAATAGAAGCCCTGAAGGACGTTTCAGAAGTTATCGCGCTTACGTTTAGTTTGCTGATGTTGATTCTCAACTGTTTATAAACATTGTTCTCGCTTACACAACTGGAAGCGGTTGTTCGTGACTTAATAGTGTTATTGCATCGCTGACGAAGCGAACTGTAATTTTATATGACTGATTACTGAGAAGCACTCAAACTCTTTGATGCCAACGCATAGTCCTTTCAATGTAAGACGACAACTATAGTTTAAGACCTGGTGGCCCTGCCAAGATGCACTACGCTAACTAGCGTTTCTATTCGTTTCGTTTTTAAACCAATCGCGTCACCGGTAGATCACGTGACTTTTCGTATCACGTCATCTACCAGTGACGCGATTGATTTAAAAACGAAACGAATAGAAATGCTAGTTAGCGTAGTGCATCTTGTCAGCAATGCCGTCTTTACCATAAGGTTACACGGGGCTCGTCCAGCAGCTCGGGGCAGGGGGCCACGAAGGACCGACAAGTTATTACCGATAATAAATAGAAGATCATAGTAGAAAAATGTTAGAAATAATTCGCTTTCTCTACTTTCCAAAAGGGGCCCCAAATTCTTGTGTGCCCTAGGGCCCCAGCATAGTTTAAGACGGCCCTGCTTGGCAGGGCCTGCGGGCCTCTATAAAACACGGTAAAGCAATGCTTTTGGCATGTTATCGTATCGGTGCGTTAGCGCAGTTGCTTGACATTAGGGAATGCAAATAACCGGATATAACCGGTTTTAACCGGTTATTTTCATACAACAACGGTTAATAACCGGTTAAATTGCATTCCCTACTTGACATTAATGGCGGCAGAGTTTAAAACCATCCTGTAACTCGTCAAAAGCAATATTGTTTTACCACCTAGAATAGAGGTGCGCCTATTCTAGGTAGTAAAATTCAAATCGTATTTGGCCTATTATAGTATAGTTTTAACTCGGCCGCCATTACTGTCAAGTAAATAAGAGCTATCAAAACATTGAAAGATAACAGGGCTAAAACGAATTGGTTTTTACCGTGATAAATAGAGGCCATGGGTTTTATTCTTCTTTGATACACACCTTGCTTAATTTCTAATTCGAAGAAACTTTGTGGTTTAGAACTTTAGACGAACAACAAAGTCATCTTATTATAAAGGATCAGTTTTTTTACCCAAATACAGTTACTCTTCTAAACGTTTAGCTTCCTCGACATCCTGTTACGAGTACTACATCGAAACTAAAAATAGCTACTGATAGTGGTTTGATACTTGTTTTACCACTAGGAAACCACTATAGGCTTACTTCATCGTAGCCAGGTTGTTGCTTTACGAAAAAGCGATCAGGCTATTTTTGTACGATTCCTAAAATAACTTAGTGTTACAGTGGGCGCATGTCGTAAACACCGCAGCATCAAAGGGCCGCGGCAACGTAAACAAACAGACCCAAGACGCCCGCGACTTCAATTATAGGTGGGGCAGTCAGCGGCCATTTGAAGTTGAACAAGCTTTTGCTAACATCGTTAAGTTTTATTGGCATACTTGCATGTCTTTCAATTTTTATCTAGCGACCTGGCTTTACTTTGTTTCGGTTCACTATCAAAATAAACTAACTTACTTCTTTTAAAATGGCACATCCAAAATTAGTAACAAACTAAAGGACGGACATATATTTAAACCATTTAAATGTGGTTCGTCATAGACGCTATCTAACGATCACTACGTGAACGAAGTCGCGGGCGAAAGTTAGTCAACAATAGATCATATGACACAAGGATAACAAAATGATCTCTAAGTGCGGTTCTGCCTAACTACGCAGGCATTAAGATGCACTAAGAGTAAACTTAGGCTCTTCTCCCACCGCCGACGAGAAAGCGATTACATATTGACTATTTTCTAGCTCAAGAAACGAACCAAAAATATAGATCCCGTGTCAATAAAAGACAGTATATTAATAGTCGATCGCTGCCTGTTTACACTGCCAGCAAGAACTCTCTCTTCAGCAAAAGATATTTATCCCGTGGCAATGAAAGAGACGCATATATTAAAAGATCGCTGGCTCTACTAGCTTCTCACTCATCGTCGGCGGTGACAAGTACCCTAAACTTGTGTCACTCAAGGTCGTGACCCTGCGTCCACAAGAGTGGTCTACCTAGTTGCATAGTGTCGACTGGTGGCTGTAAGGTACGGTGTTCGAAGCCCAGTAAAGCCCAGCGAAGTGTACAGTTACTTAAAAGGCTGACTGTACAAGACTAGAGCTTAGTTTGAAACTAAGTAAATTTGTGTGAGATCGTCCCCTGATATTATTATTATTATTAATTCATACAGAGAACAGACAACTTTGCGGCCTATTAACTCCTATCATCTCCCGACTCGCCTACGTTCAAAATTCCTTTGAGTTCCTTGCGGTAACTTAAATAAATAATACTTGGAAGCGACGAGTGATGTACACAAATAGTGGAGGCGGCGATGGACACGCCTTGCCGACTGATGGAACCCAGAGCTTGGTTCAACGTGGGATTTATGGCGTTTTTTTATGTAAAAGTGGGCGGCAAGGAAGCGAGGAACATGGTGGTCAGTGTCCACCGTTACAGACCCATCCCTGCCACGAATCCCATATGCGTTGTTTTCCTTTAAGGTATACCCCAAATTTGACAATGTTTACCACAGTGAACGTACCATAATATTTCTTTTTTGCTATTTTTTCATGCTGATTCAAAGTCAAAAAGGGTTTGAATTCACGAATAATTTTTTTTGGCAAATTAATGGCTATGTAGAAAAATGGGGATGAATGTCAGTATAAATATAATTAAAATATGCGGTGATTTCCTTTTCGAGTCAACAGGGCCTGCCTATTATTTTATTGGAACACCTTTCAATTTCTGTCTTCTCTTAATCATTATGCAGAAGTTTCCATTCATCGAAAGGCAAGAGGTATTTTTTTTAGGTAGGCGCAGGCCCAACTATCAAGGAAACTCATATCAATATGACATGAAAAATTACAATAATTTTAAAGAAAACTAACGTCTGCATAGCCAAACTTAAGTGGCAGTGGGCGGGGCACATTGCTCGTAGGACTGATGGCCGATGGGGCCAGTGGCGTCCGCGGACCGGGAGACGAGCTGTAGGTAGGCCTCCAACAAGATGGAGTGACGACCTTGTAAAGATCGCGGGAACGCGGTGGATGCGAAAAGTACAAGACCGGTCTGAGTGGAGAGCCTTGGGGGAGGCCTATGTCCAGCAGTGGACGTCTTTCGGCTGACATGATGAACGTCTGCATCAGATAAGAAATAAACAAACAAAAAACATCACATTTTATAGCCCGAACTAGGATTCTACGTATCGTAGTTCCGTTAACACTGAACCAACTACTCATCGCTTCTTTTAACTATATATTTACCTCCTATTTTGGCGGTGGTATAATCGAACTCACGACCTTTTTTTGTTCTCATACGGAGCACTTACTGAATGTAGTTTACCGCAATGTTCGCACTGTTTTTTTTGTCATACAGAGCACAGTTACCGTAATATTGTGTACTGCAGCCTGTGAAATGACTACACAGGCATTCCATTTTAGTCCTCAGGGTTCGCAACATTGCAGTATTGAGATTGCAACCATTTATAGCCCTAATGGCCCATACCATCTTGTGGCACGCGTTTTCCATTGCCTACACATGTTTAAAAAAATATAAACTATCCTCATCTGACAAGCTAATGTGTTGATATGCGATATCGACTACAGACAAGTTTGTTCTATTGATAAAGTTTTCAATATCGCGTGCAACAGACAGACAGCATTCAGTAAACACTGTTAGATTAGATAGCGAAGGCCTAAGCAAACTGACGCGGCGCGCTAAGACGAGCCTACGAATAGTATTCCGATGAGGTATACATATTTTTGACGAAAATCTGTCTTGAAATTTTAATAGGCCAAATATGCTAAGTCGGTAGTGTTCCGCGATTTGGATCTCAATTTCCATAACGCCTGTGTCTGTTCTTTGGATAGACTTGATAGTTTTTCCTTAAACTGTTTCACGTTAAAAGATTAGAAACAATAACATAGATAATTTATTTTTTCAAGCATGACCTTTTTCGCATGTTTTTGGTTGAATCGTCGAGATCTTACGATCTTTAACGATTATTTTTTATTTAATAATTAAGTACCTATACAAACTGATAATAAAAACCTTTATTTTATAAATTTTGTGGTATTATAGTAAACAGTATTCATTTTAATTTAGCGCTGCAATCAAGACGCGCGCAAACTATCTCCATTTCACTTTAATCGCGCGGAAGTTCATTAAAGTCATCCAAATTGTAGGCTTCTTAAGACCTCGGTGCTTCATAAAAAACACCGTTACTTAGAAATTGTCATCACCATCATCATCGTCATTATCATCATCTTCGTCATTATCAACATCAGCTCTCGCCAGCCACCTCGCAAAGATCATCGCTCCACCTAGTCCGAGGGCGTGCTACACTGCGTTTTTCAATCCGCGTTCTCCAGTCAAGACCACGATAACTGAGTCTACACTTAATTTATTTTAACATTGCAGAGGTCTTACTCTCTTAAAAACTTCGTGTCTGTCGAGCGGTCGATCGAGCGAGCGAAGTCATGTCAGCGGGCTCACCCGACGGGTAAAGCTTCTTGAGAATGCACGCCCTAAAATATTTGTACGCTCGACAGTTACCAATCCTTCCGAGTTCAAGAGCGAGTTTCAGGGAATCACCCACCGGATCTTATTATATTTACCACGTACGGTCACGAGCGTATTTGGGACCCATTTCAAGAAAAATATGCTTGAAGTCGTCCATGTCATTAGAGATGTCAAGTCATTTGTAACTTTTAGGAAACTCAACCTTATTGTTGTAGAATGTCAGAATGACTTTGGACCTAAGGTGGGTATCAAATTGAATCTCGTGACTGTACTTTAGTATTCCTCTCGAGTTTTATTCATAAAAGTTGAATCCATCCATCTCTAAAAGTTCAACGAAAGGGCCAAACGTATAAAACTATCATAGCGTACGATCGTTTCCGAACACTAACATAACTTATAGGTGTACTTATAGTAGTAAATGTTTATTTGTCGACAGTCACCCGCGATAAACTACGGCTCCGAGTGACAGTAAAACAAGTAGATGTTCGGGAGACAGTAAAATGTCTGGCTGTCTGTAATATTTCCGATAAACGTCATAAATACAGAACTTTATTATTAACAATTCTTAAACACGAAGCCATGGCTGCGGATTATCTAGAAGTATTTACAGCTATAATAAACAGAGCAATGCCAGTTAATGTATCGCATAAAGCGTCATCTTAACGTACAGTTACAGATGCAGGCCCTCTATTCTCCTGGATAACCATATTGCCGTTGACGTGTTACTGTATCGTTTGTAATTCTGCCGCGATCTGTCAAGTAAATAAGAGCTATCCTAACGTTTACAATACGATAACATGTCAAAGGCATTATGGTCTTACCCAGTAGAATGGAGGTATACATTTTTGCACCTTATTAAATATCTTTGTACTCAACTATAAGGTCTTTTATAACCTCAAAATGCTCCTTTTTCGCCTAAAATAACAATTTTGTCATAAAATAAACCATCCATGATGTAAAATCAGGAAAATGGTGTGCAAAATATGGTCTTTAAACGCTTTCTTCAGCAGAAAACGGCCATATTAGCCAAAACTGATGCATTTTGAGGTTATAATATTGTTTACTAAATGAGACAAGTCAATTGGAATGTAGTTTACGTGTGAACATTGACTTGCTATCATAAACAAAAATAGAGGCAGATTATCTATAAAGATTTTTCCACAGTAAAGTCTTCCATGAACGTCCTCTGTCTATATGTAATTATGTATATTCTAGACTCACGTCGTTATTGTGTTGTGTTTCAGGTTTCTTACGAGCCTTAATATAAACTCAACCCTGTGAAGAAAAGGGCAGATCTGCCATTTCACTGCTAGGGCAGTTCCGACTCTCGCTGTATGATAATAAGATCGCACTTTCTCAGTCGTCAGTATATAGTCTCGCGTTAACTTGCACTCCAAGTTACCGAGTACCCCATCCCTTTTACTCGACTTTTGAGACTTTCGAGAGAAAGGAATGGAGGTAACGTAACTTTGAACTTCGATTTTCGAAGTACAGCCACATGCCACAGCATTGGCATGCATACAAACGTAGTATCGCTTTCATTTTTGAACGACATGTGAAATAGAAGTAATAATTGTGTAGATAAAATTGACAATTATAGGTACGAAAATTATCGGAAATCATATTTAAATAAAAAAGAATGTACCTACTAGACATAAATATATTCATTAAGTTTTTAAAGACGTCGTAAAATTAGCTAAACAATATGAAAAAGGAGAGCAGTGGGTATTATTAAAAGTTCTAGACCTCGTTAGTCTAGTATAAGAAGAGCTCTGCAAAAGTGTAATATAGTGGAAGTGCACATATTGGTTACATTGGTTTTGGTAAGAAGTGTAATTAATTAGCTGTGTACCCCGAGTAAGTAACATTAACGTATCGTCTTCTAGAAGATCTGTATGGCGAATGAAATCAGCGCCCTCTTGTATGTTCTGAGTAAATTAAATTTGATAGCAAGTTGACGCCAAGTTTACTTTGGTATCGTCATCAAGCAGTAAAGGAGTAAGTAAATACATACACAATAACGTATGAAAACGTGTGTGGAGTTTATTTTTGGCGTTTGTGCTAGGGGTACGTTTTCGAATAGTAAGGGCGATCTGAAAAAGTGATATATAATTGAAAATATTATGTTTATGGGGTGGGTGGGTCCGTGTCGAGTGGGGCTGGTGTAAAAAGAGCCGTGGTTGCTATTAATTAACTAGGTTTTGCCCACAACTTCGTCTGCGTAGATTTCGATTATCGTTATTCTTGCGCTAACTTTAAGTAGACTATGTCTTAAACCATCCAACTATCTCCATTCCAAATTTCATCCAAATCTGTACAACCGTTGCAACTTGAAGGTATAACAAAATAACACAAAAACTTTTGCATTTATCATATTAGTAGGATTCTTCGCCGAATCCTGTAGATGTGGCCCCAGCATTAGTACGGCAGACACATATAGACAATGGTCCTACGCTTCCCTGCGTCATGAAAATCCTAGAACATTCACAATCATAAAGACTTCTACTTTCAACAGATTACCCAAATCTCCATGAAAACATTTGAAAACCTCAACCCCACCCCGCCCCTAGCGGGTGTACTGCAAACTAAAACAGTAATGGCACCCGTTGTCATGGCAACGGATCATAAAATTTTACGACCAGCGCCCCCAACGCCTTGAAAATGTAACTCGGCGAGCGAACAGAACTCTATTCGATTAGGCTCGACTTCATTCGCTCAAACTATTCGATTACCCGAAGTGTTGACTCGAGCGCGATATTTTATGCCTCGGTTGGATTTAAGGGCACTTTATATTTGTGGTTTCAGCCGCATTGAAAGTCTGGGGCTAGATTTTATTTTTATCGCCGCCCGCAGCGTTTTCAATTTTAAAAGGGAAACTAAATTTAATCCTTTTGGCGTGCATAAAGGTAGAGAATTTATAGATGTAATATATATCTGTTAAATAATATAACATAATAAACAGTAAAACTACAAAATAACATCGATCGTCGCTCAGAAGTATTTAATTTTATGGAGCCTGAGATCGTAAAGTAACATAGTAGAGTAGAAATTCAGCTTAACTTTTTTTTTTATTTGAAGAAGGCATACGAGCACTCAGGCCACCTGATGGTAGGTGGGATCTGTGACTCATATAAATTTACATTCTCAAGACTGCAATCCTAAGACCACAAATGCGTTGCCAACCCTGAGGACTAAGATGGAATCCCTTATGAATGGTACAAAACAAAACAAAAATACACTTTACATTCCTCTAAATCCTTAATTAAAATTGTGCGTCTATGCATACTGCAGTCAGAAATTAAAGTTATCTTGAGACGGGGACCTCAGCCAAGACCAGTTCTTAAGATTGCGCAGTCTTGAGATTGTAATGCCTACGGACCCGGTGGCATGTGTTTTTTTTTCTTTTCCATGCCATAAATAACAATAGTCGGTGTGACCAGCCTTTAAGAAACTTATGTACAAAAGAGGCGTTAATTACACGACCGCCTTTGTAGCTATTAACACGCGCCCGTCAACTCGAAAATTCAAAAGAATAAAAGAACACGCCCTCTTTTATTCCAAAAACCGCTGAAAAACTCTCTAATAGCCCAATAAACTCGAAAACTTAATTAGACAGTGGCACTTTAACATAATTAAGGCACCCCAGATCATAAACAAGCCCGAAAGGCGTAGAATGCCGCAAGTTGATGGAGCTGAGACCCCTAAATATTCAGTTGGTGCGTGGCGCTGTTCGTTATTCGAATCGTAAAAAAGTTATGGCGAATGTGAACGCACTTTTATTTACAATTATGTAGATGGAATTATGGAAGACGTGGCACGCTCGCTAATTTCGTAAAAGGCATAAAACGTTTGCCGTTCAAGCTTGTGTTTAAAAACACAATTTTAATTAACGTTCTGTCTCGCAGAATTAAGTACGTAATAAACGTTTTGATGGCACAATACTAAACTTTCTCATCGTAATATTCAGCTACAAAACAAACTTTCGTGGAAACGTGCATAGAAGAGTAAATACTTTAGAGTATAAAACGTAATTTCCAAGTCTGAGAACCTTTGAAAGTAGTTTTGGTGCAACCTTAATGAAAAACTATAGTGTAAAGTAAGTGGCATCAACAATAATTGGAAGACATACAGGAATTTTACTATGATTAACTAACATAATAAATAAATCGGTTGCACAAAGTTAGGTATGTAGAAATATGGGTCAATCAACTTTTTTACCCACACATTTCTGTCTGTTGCCCACCGTTCAGATTTTAATAAATAAAACAAAATCTGGGGACTTATTTTAAGTGAATTGTAGTAATATCATTAACTCCTTTCATAAATCAAATTATATTGTATTGTTTAAAAATGTATGTAATAAAAATCTGGTAACTCATTTGACAATTCACTATTTATCACACAAATTCGCGGACAGTAACTCAGTAGACACGTAATTACCCAATTTTCACACATTTTAGAAATTAAGATATGGGTAGGTATTTGAAAAAGATAGATTGATAAACTAGTAAAATGACTACATCATTAAAAACTAAAATAAGCAGTGATATTATATTTAAAAACAAACATATGTTTGTTGAAATCCGGTAAAATAAAAGTGTGGGTAAAAAAGTTGATTGATCCATATATAGAATGCTTGAAGGCGAGTAAGCAGTGGCACCCAGCAGTAATGTTCGCAATGCTGTGTTCCAGTGTTAAATACAAAAACATGGATACATAACCGATCTCCCACTAAGTCGGCATTTAGGACAGAAATAACTCCTTTTATCTCGCGAACAAATAAACAATGTCAAACAGGAATACTTCCCAGTAATGCGATGTTTCCGGAGCGCGGCGTTAATTACTGGCGACATCTAGCAGCGGGCGGCCGAGACGTGACTCGAATAGACTTCCACGGAAGACAGTTGCAGCGTAATAAATGAAGCTGACTTCTCACGAAGAAGACGTGTCCAGGAATACGAGATGTTGTAAATTCCATGTACTTCTTAATAAGCGTATATATAAAACAATGGTCGAAAAACAGAAGCGAAACAGTCTCATCACAAGATGTTCAGTCAGCATGTGTTGAATGTAAAACCAGCTGTAGGCTTCCGTTGGTACCGCTCCACTGTGGTCCCGTAGAAGGCCATAAGTCCAGATTGTTGGTATAGCCCAGCCATAATTTCTCTATGCCTAATTACTTACTAGTAGGCATACATCCGTAAACTATTAATAGTTTGCAAATTATTTGAAATAATCATTACATTTCGGACCTTCAAAGTGAACGCATCTGCCACTCGTAATTAGCGTTATCAGTAAGTCATTATAATGAAAGTTTATTTAAGACATATATCTCAGGATCGTGTGTGTCTATCTTTTACATCATTATGAAAGTTGTAGACAAAGGTATGTATTATTATTATCAGTACTATTTTTTACCATGTTTTTATAAAAATATTAATTGTTTGAGGTCTACGTGATGCTTAATTACAAAAAAGTATTTGTCTACTATGTACGTTCACATAAGGTTTTAACTATGTTGCTAAAACAATCTAAAGATGACTATATATGTAGTAGAATGCTCATACAAGCTAGTTTATTATTTCATATTGTCTACTGGCCGGTTTTTGCCGGACCCTTTTCCAGAAGCCTTCTACGCAACTCGTAGCAGTACTACGAGATTGCTTCCCACGTAAAGAACTATTAACATCCATTCCTAATACATGCCCATTTCCTTATAGGTACTTTTATTCTATGAAAATTTTCAAGAATGCATATATTTGAGTTGTGGCACCTTGCTCCTGGTTCGCAAACTGAGAAATCAAAGCCACGTACTTCAGTTACTTCTACAAAAGATTGTGCCGGAGGATGTTGAACACGTTGATATTGGGGATCTACAAAATTGCATTAAATATATTTGCAAGCCACTGTGGACATAAAGAAGACACTTATAGGTTAATTTAAAACCAAGTTAGGATTTATCGTCGACAAACCACGTAGTGGCGGAAGTGCTACATCAAAATATGGTAACATGGCAGGTAGGTTTTTGATAATTCCGCTCTTTCAACTGAAATTACTGGCATCAAAAAGGATCTCATTGATAGGTGTGGCACAATTTTGAACTGTTTTTAACTCTGGTTATAAAATAAATTAAGATAGGTTTAAGATTTATGCTTAAGATACGGCTCGGCAGCTTGTTCATGAATATTAGTGGTACAATTTACCGGCTTCTGTACATAAAGTCCTTATTCATGGGTCTGAAGTTATCGACCACGTATTTTTACCTAAAAGACAGCTTTCAGAAGAAGCTACCGAGGCCACAAATAAAAATATAACATCATTCAGACTAAATAACACGAGGAAGATGTCACACGTCTTGACGAATACGGATCTCATAAATCGCCTTTTGTTAAACTCAGCCCCACTAATTACGAGTCAAAAAGATAGCTATCTAGAAAGAAAAAATCTGTTTTGTTCAACTCTGTTCTTAGTCTTTTAGATGTCTAGAGTAAATTTAACAGCAATTATTAAGTGTTATATATTTTAATTTAAGTATTTTTAAGATGACAACTCATAACGTGCAATTTTTTGTATCCCAAAAATAGCAAGTTTCGAGGCAACTTATTAAAGATATTTTTGTAGAAAAGGTTTACTGTTTTTAAATTGTAAATAAAGAATATATATTCAATTTTGTTTTTTTGATAGGTTTTTTCATTAATCATATTTATTTGTATTTTTTATAAAGGATTGAAATAGAGTGAATTTTGCTTTTACTTGTTTTTTTTTTTTGGTGATTAAATAAATTCAATTCGAATAATTTTCTGTTTTTTAATACACCATTTAGTAATTAGTTCTATATAAAGGTAAATAATATATAATATACTTGTACTTTTGGAGAAATCGAATTTTGACACTTTCTCCATACAAGCTGAACCACAGTGCGCTCGGTGAAATTGCCTTATGGGCGCCCATGCAGACTAACAGTACGTCGGTCAATTTTGGCAATAACTTTCTCATTTATTATATTGGCAGTCTTAATGGTCAATAAAATTAAACTAAGCTACTCAAATATTAAAGTTATAAATAATAATCACCACTATAAAAAGAACACCCCCTCTAGCAGGTCCGCTCGCGGCATGGTCCCCGACGCTGGCTGCATTGCCTCTCTGGATAGCTAGCCCAATCCTTTGCGAAAGGTAAGCACCAGCTCTAGGATCTCCGGAGGATTCTATTCTATTTTATTTTCTCATTCTAACAGATAGTTGTGTCCCTCTCGGCCTGTCAGTCCGACTATAAGTCTGAGGCGTCCATTAAAAATTGACATATGTAATAAAAGATAATCAATCAATCAGGTAATAATCTTCCACTCCTGGACGTTAGCCTCCCCAAGTGACGGTCAAACATCCTGGTAGTAATCAGCCTGAATTCAATCACTGCCCGCCGCCTTTTCATTCAAGTATTAAGTCCACCGTGTAGCAAAGAGTCAAACTGGCGGCCATATTAAAAAAAAACATGAGTGAGAGCAGTGCTTCAGGGGCCTGTTTTATAAAGCCATAAATGACAACTTACAGGTTACTAGTTTCCATTTGATACAACCTAGACCAATGATGACCAGCCATTTGAGCAGTGTTGCCAGTTTAGACCTGCAAAAGGTTTATAAAACGTGCCACAGAGTTGACAATTTCTTGCAGGCCGTATGAATGAACTGATCTTATGATATTTTTCTACGATCTGATGTTAACTTTTTTTTATGTGAAAAAGAAAGAAAGAAAGAAAAAAGAAATAAAATACATTTTTGGCATTACAAAAAGGTGGCAGAAAAGGTGGCGATGTGGCATTATTCCGTCAATTTTGACACCACAAATTTGAGATCATCTCTATCTCCGTCGGAGAGTAATAAAATAATATGCCAGTGAAAAGTGGTCATAAAAAGTTATCATCAATTTTGTGTCGGCAAAAATATTTTACGACTAACTATTTGAGTAGGCCTGAAAAAGATTCGATTTTATTTTATTAAGAGAAAGTAGCAATAAAATAGCAGGACTAAAACATTATTTGTATGTTTTACATCCGCATTTACTTTTATACGCCTTTAGCATTAATGTTCTATAGTTTCTCATTAATAATTTAGAAGTGGAACTACGTAACAGCATAAAAAGGATCACTAAAAAGTATAAAATAAAATAAATGTTAAAAAAAAACGGGCGGGTTTTTGTTTTTTTAAACATTTATTTTATTATTCAGCATGTCGTACCCTAATAAATGGCCAATCATCACCCCCCTTCTGCTCTCTATAATCTCCAATATCCTTCTCTCATCCTTTACCCTCGTCAATACTTCTTGATTTGATATCATTTCCGACCAACTAATCTGCCCTACTAAGCATAATGGCGTTATCTCAAACAAAACATCTGTAGAAATTGCAACCTAGTTACAAACAGAAGAGAGTTGAATCTGCTTTGGCTATTGAATTTAGTTATTGCATTTTTGCTTAGGAGGGCAGTAATGCCTTCCATCTTCCTCCAGCACCACATCCCAGCCTCCAGCCTATCTCTGTTCCTCTGTATTAGGCTCCATGCCTTGCTCCCATATAATATGTAAGTTTTTCATAAAATGTTTTCGGCGTCTCTGGGATATTTTAGGTTTGAAATTGGTTTTTGCGATTAAGTACTCGTTTTGCTGATATAATTTCGCAGATATATATAAGTGTTAATATTGTTATACCATTTAAGTACTCAAATATAATGCTATCCAGGCCTTGTTCAAAACCTGCCATAAAAGATAGCTCATAGTTATGCCTTAAGCTCCTGAAATAGGTATCCCTTTCACAACTTAAGAGCCAAGCGCATGATTAACTTCCCAAACTTTTTCATATTTTGCGGAACTTTACGTTCCTCGATAATTAGTGCTAAGAACTTCTTATATACTTGAGCACATGTGGTTCTGCAGTTTTTTCCTGTTAGACTCGTGACCGAGGCCAAAGGATAATTCGATACATCTGTGTTTTGGGTTGGTACAGTCGAGGGCACAAGGCGTTTTGAAATCAAAAAGTAAACTAACATTTGCGGTGTTGTTTTCTATCTTTAAGCAGGCGAGTTCGTTGACGTGCCTTAAGACCGACCAACCACTTACTTGACTAATGGATTTTCAATTAACGCGTATATGCTACGCTGATTGCCCTGAGTATACTGAAACTGAATAGTACTTATACTTGACACTAGCCATTGCAACTCGCTTACAAGATTGAAATCAGAGAACAAAGAAAAAATCGAAATGCGCTAAAATCCATCAAGACTGAGAAGGATAGCATTTGTTATTTTAAGGTAAGTGACAAAGACAAAGACGTTTATTGTAAGAACACAGTGTTTGGACAGTTTCAGTTGTATAGGATGTGCTTATGTTCTACCTATCTAACGACCGTACATATTTATTTAGAATTTCAACCTTACATACTACAGAATATGATACATATTCTGTTGTTTTTGCACGAAAAATTACTTGCTTTTAAATGATTCCCTAGGAAGTGTCAAACAAAAAACTGTATTTGAATTTTACGTAGCATAGCTGGGACCTTATAAAGGGTTAATGACGTTTAAGTCGTTTCTTTCTTGATGTCGATTTTTCATACACAAGTTTGAAAAAGGAACGAGTTAATTGTCTCTATAATGTCTTTGAATAAGTACCAATTTCACCAAACGATCATTTGACAGACGATTAGAGCGTTAACAGCTGTCAAAATGTGTGAACTAACAGTCGATTAACATTGATTAAATTTAACATCGTTTTGAATTGGTACTTAGCCACGTTATGTTAAACGCTTTCGAGCACGACAGTACCTAAACGCGGCAACTCCTTTATAATCCGCTTTATTTGCCGTACCCTTATTTTCCTTTTTATTTTGCCAAATATGTCGGTACAATGGAGACGGAACAAACAGATCTTGCTATAAGTCTTTAGTATTTCTACCGGGTCAACATTAGGATAGCTCTTATTTACTTGACAGTAAGGCGGCCGAGTTGAAAACAATACAATAAAATGTCAAACGCTATATAGTGTTACCCAGTAGAATAGAAGCACTTACGACGAATATCGTAGGTACATTATAGACACTATAAAATATGGACCATGGAAATAATATGGACTTAATATGGGCCTTGTTGCCAGAAATAAAGTTATTCAATTCTATTCTATTTGTTTAGGGTGCTTGGGTGGTTTTTAAACTTTTGACTAGATATACGTACATACATACATACCGTCACGGCTTCATCACAGAGTGGGCTAGGCAGAGCTACAGAATTAC
Source organism: Acleris literana (assembly GCA_946894065.1). Classification (NCBI taxonomy): domain Eukaryota; kingdom Metazoa; phylum Arthropoda; class Insecta; order Lepidoptera; family Tortricidae; genus Acleris; species Acleris literana. The sequence goes on along the minus strand of OX335691.1, from coordinate 11,714,469 downwards.
CAACAACTCCAACAACTTGTTGTTAATTCTATAACCAAATTTTGCACAAACAGGCTAAGATGTTTACCATATGTATATTAGTGACAGGTTGCAAGCCCATCGCCTAACAGTACTAAGTACAAGCCTTTAATCCCTTAGTCGCCTCTTACGACTTCCACGGGAAGACATGGAGTAGCACTATTTTAAGTCGGCAACCATACGGCAATTTATATTCTACATATACCGACGCATAATCTCGTAGACTTGTCTATATACGGTGTAAAAAAGATAAACAAGCTCTAATCCCTAAAAGGTAATTCCATCAAAATATATGCTCAGGTCATGGAATCTTCGAGCCTCATATTTGTTCATGCCTAATGCGTGAAATCGCAAATAAACTCTTTCTTTTACTCGACTACCCAACAAGGAGGGTTATGTTTTTCGAGTATATTTATGTATGTACCTATCCATTATTTTTGTGACATGTAGGCTAAATATCTTGACGGATCTTAAAGTGCGGGGTATCGTGGGACTGGTATTCACCCAAGGAGTATCATATGTACATTGCATTAGAACCTCCTCACTCCTGAAGTAGTTTTGTAAGACTAGGCTAGAATTTCCATTAAAAAAATATTTAAACCAATATTAGGCATCTTACATTGCAATGATAACATATTTTTTTTCCTGAATATTACATATTTACAACGTTGTTCCCGTTGAATTATTTTATTCCAAAGACCCCTATTAAATGTAAAAACACCATATTAAAATAAAATTACGAAAAAGCACGTTTGAAACTATTGAACATTAAATGAGCGTCAGTAAACATGAATCTCGAAAAAAAATTAAATGACTAAACATTTCAAAAAAATACGTCTTTCCATTGCTTACCAAGCAATGCTTTAAGAGACCGGAGTCAAACATTCCGCAACTTGGCTTGCTATTTTCGGATAAACAAGTATTATCGGTATCTAGAACAATGGCATACGGATTAAAAAACAATTTGGATCGGGACAGGCATTGCATTCAAGACGGGGCGGAAATACCTGAGCGCTGCAGGGTTGTCACTTCTGGAGACATTCCGCCCTATTATTATAACCTACTGGAGAACCTACTGAACATATATAAAACTAAATCTAATTTGCAATATTGCAAAAAAAAAATGATTTGTGAAAAATTAAAGTGTTGTTCGGAGTGAAATTGGCTACGTGATCCATTTTCCTAACCAATAATGGCTGCTTAATATGGTGGTTGCCACATGAAAATATTATAACTGTCACTTCTTTTTAACCCCGGACGCAAACAGAGTAAAGTGTATTCCTATGAGTGTCCGACTGGGGAGCCTGTTGTTCCCCATAAGATTTTTTGACGTCTGTAGCCGTCGTGGCGTCGGTGGCACAACTTTCAATTTATGATCAGAGCCGTCTGTTGCGTTCAGAAGGTTAAGGTGCTATGCTATGCATGTATTTCAAGACTACACAGAATACTTGTCCCGCGTGTTGGCAGCCCTGCTCGAATAATGGCGGGATAACACCGGTCGGCAGTCAGGTCACGCGCCGGCCCGGCCGTTGGGAGACGTTCCTATTATTTCAAATTTTACGGATAAGCTATACCATACGAATACGATTCTTAGGTTATATTTGGATGATCACAACCAAAGTAGAGAAAATAAGTGAAAACGTAATGTTATAATAGGTACCTTATTTGTTTAATCAAAGACTTGAAGTTACAAACAACTGACAACTTAACTATATAAGCCGTTTTAGTCATTTCAAAATGAAAGTATTGCATATAAAAGTGACAGCAAATAGCGGTTTAACCTACTCTAGTCAAAGTAAGTACGGTAAGCTAGAGCAACCCGACTGTTTTTGCGAACCAACTTTAAATCGTTAGAAATCCTAAATGATCGTTCCAAACAAAAAAAATATTAAAGGAACCAGATGATACCCCATTTGTCATAGTTCGTCGACTTTTTTTTCTTTTTTACAATTATGGCATCTAGGTGCCGCCATATCCATTTTAATTATTGACATATCTTTCGTGACACTCACAAGATTAAGACAAATCGATTGCCATAAGAATCATAAAAAGCGGTCCAGGCGTTTCGTTTCTAGAGCGCTACAAAGGAACAAACATACATATAACATACACATAGACTGATAAACACATTACCCTGCACCAGGTCCTTTCTGCTCAATTGTCAAAAATAAATTACCTACATGTGTACCTGCCCTTTTACATAATAATATATCGGTAGATATCTTGTATCTAAATTAGGGAATGCAAATAACCGGTTATAGCCGGTTTTAACCGGTTATTTTCATACAAAAACGTCTAATAACCCGTTAAATTGCATTCCCTAATCCAAATACCTTTTCGTCTACATAGATATTTCTCCTAGAAACAGCAGATTTCTCTAAGGGCCGCAGTAATGAGGTTTTGATCGCTTCCAGATCAGTGATTGCACGGGGACGCCATTTCGCGTTCCTATTTATTCCTAATAACGCGAACAGACCACAAAAATACTCTTTTTTAACACATTGGGAAACTAGGGCGAATTGACTCGCCTGGGCCTCTGTTCCATTTTGATTTAGCGAGCACATCTCGCTTTTATATCGCAATCATATTGTTGATGCTATAGTATACAAGGTGTTTGTAAACCTCGTTGATGGTGCTAGTCCACATGTGCATCAATTCATCAACGTATTCCAAAAAACGAGCAAAAGCTATTTCATTTCAAACAAGACCGTACAGAGACTGCAAATAGCGAAGTAAAACAATCCAGACGAGCCCAAAAAAAGTTCTAATCCGCTAACGATTCAATACGTAGCAAAAACCAAAAAGGTCGCATAGCTTGTCAATTATTCGACGCCGGAATTTTTGCGAACGGCAACACAATGGTCCATCAATCCGAGGACAAAAAACTAGCAACACTAACATTCTGGCGGGAACAAAGAGCGCGGAAAAAGCGCGCCCAGCTGCGCCCGCCATCTTTGATTTTCAAATTTAGAATTTGTTTATTAGATTGTTTGGATGTAAGAATATTTTAAATTCGTTTCAATCCACGAAGGCGCGCACGACCATACTAAGTTGTATTAAGTAGTTGGGCACGATTTAGTGGATAACAATACCCTACTTTCATTCGGGCCAAGTTATAAGTATTTAGCTTAGAAACACAGTTAAGTATAGTTAAAAAATGCGCAGTTTTCAGCTATAGGTAAGTAACAAATAACAGTTTTTGATCATTCACGTTTGAGTATTTTTAACAATATACTGACCGCAACTATCGTATGCACAGTCAGACATATCGCACCTTCAGAACAATAGTGACCTAATTCAGAAATTTTAAATTTCGAGTTAGGTCTCTATAATAATAAATTTATGACTTGAAGTTTGAAAGCCGAAATTTTGAATTAGGTCACTATTGCACTGAAGATGCGATATATATATATATACGTTCCCAAGACGTCAAAAATATCTACACGCCTCTATGCCACTGAAAATAAGTTTTCTGTATACATTATACATATTTGACGCCATTGCTGTACAGATAGTGCTTTTAACTATACCTACTGTAAAAAAATATTTAAAAAAACTCCAATAAAAAAAACAACTGAAAAGCGAAAACTACCTCTATAATCTATAGAAAATTTTAAGAGCAATGAACTTATTGACATTTATAACAATTTAAATTTAACTTGAATATTGGAACCAACCGCTCCTCTCAGCAAACCTCCTTACGTCGTCCGTCCATCTTTTCAAATCCTACTTACTTACTATCTTGACAATGCCAGGTGACTAGTTACAATTCGCTTTACACTGCAAAGTTAACAAGCTTTCACATCACTGGGATTCATATCAGCTGCGCCATGTACACTGAAATGTCACCTGTCACCTGTCATTGTCAGGGTGGTGACATAGGGGCTGGTGGACCATGTGTTCTTTTGCCTTCTCCGTGACATAAAGAAAACATCTACGTAATCGTGCAACGTCAACATCTCCGAATTAAGTTAACGTTTCATTATAGATTAAACACAACAAAACGTTAAAAGTTACATTGTAATGCATTATACCATTTACTACCATCTGATATGTATCTATCCGAGCCAGAATAGAAACAACTTCTCGTTATATGATGACGCGCCTATGAAGCCAACGACACCTCATTTGTCAAAATGTGATGGATAGACTGGAGCTACGAGGCGAGGGAACAGATTCACATACAAACATACATAGACTGCTAAAATGATAACCCTTTTTGCTTTGCCGTAGTCGGGTAAAAACGAAATAATTCCGACAAATTAACGATAAACTACAAGCAACTCTTGATTAGAATGGTATGGTTACTCGTAACAACTATTCAGAATCAACCTTATTTATGTCTACTCAAATCCAACCCATACAAAATCCAATGAACAAATCCCGATCCTCCCAATCAATATGCGCATTGATATGCAGAGCCGTTCGGAATATTTTCATACAAATTCTTGCGAATATGCATAGCGCAGTAAGTAAGAGATAGTTGTACAAAAGAATGCTCCAGTATTCATGGCAGGGCGTCGGGGCGACTAGTCGATGACGATGACGTAGTGATGGGCGCGAGGGGATAGTCGATAAAAAAATATTGAAGTGAATCATTAAAATAAACCTTCATATATCTTAAGACCTCGCTCACTCAAAGTTCAATTAAATTATGTCAACCCTATAAATTGTGTATTCATTTGTTCAAATTAAAACCATCCTTCGATTTCAAGGCAATACTTTAGGTTATACTGTAAAACACAATAATAGTAATGAGCATTCGGCGTAAATAGTCTTCACTTATAATTCTCGTTTTTTTTTAACACAGGCAATCGTAGGTACAGTTTTAATATCCAATAGTCAAGGTCTCGTCCAAAATTCAATTCAATTGTAAATTACCAGTGACTTATTATATAAACAGCATCGCATAAGTTGATTGATCAAAAAGTGAGTCCAAAAATATATTTATTATGTACTTTAATGTTTTTGTGTTGAAAATATTACACTAATTAACCTCCAGGGTTAATCTTTATACCAACGCTTAATCTCAACACTGAAATTATAATTCAATAAGAAACAAGTAGGGTAACAGCACCAATAATGGACCCTTTTAGCTGACAGGCACCAGTAATGGCCACTTCACTCTTAATTCAAATTTCATACGGTCCTAAATTGATTGTTGCAAAACAAATGAATAACCCTTATCTTCTGTAAAATAAGAGTCAAGTGTCCATCATTGGTTTCTTGTCCATTACTGGTTCCAACGCCCTATTCCCTTAGGTAAGAAATAAAATAAATAACTGTGACTTTAGATTGAAAATGCAAATAGCATACACTCAGCCCCGCATGGAAATTCTGTATCTCACATTACACGTTTGCATTCTTTCTTTTCTCATGTCAATAACTAACAGACGAACCTGTTTCAATCTACGGGCCTATTATGGTCGTGTTTATCGATGTGGATAAAACAATTGACACTTTCTGACCAGTATGTAAGTGTGAGAGGGATAGATACTTTATCCACCGCGATAAAGGCAGTCATAATATGGGGCCTGCAAGAGGCTCTTTTGATTTGGTCATATACACTACTGGGCCTGTATTAAACTCGGTAAAACTATATTGTTTTTGACGTGTTATGATATTGTTTTTAACTCGGCCGCCATTACTGTCAAGTAAATAAGAGCTATCAAAACGTTTAGTTGACAATACGGATACACGTCAACTCGTACAACGTAGAATTCTTGTAGTAGTATTCTTTATTTTAATTACTCCATCAGAGATTTTATTTGTCTATCCAATCTATTAACGTGCTGATTAACTTGAGCATTTGGAACAGAACAAGAAGCATTTTCTGTTTTTGGTCAAAATAGCAATCAAATTGGGATGAGAAGGAAAGTCCTAGTTCAGCTTTATTGGGGGTTACATATTTACTTTCCTTTTATTTATAAACGTGTAATAACTTAAGTGTGCTTGAAATATGGTCTGTCCTTAATTGTGATTATATATGAGTTTAATTAAAACTGGTTTATAGTAAGTTTATGAAGAAAGGGCTTGAACTTTAAGTTAGCTGTAATGATTCAGATATATTACACTTAAAGCAGCCTGGAATCGAAGAAAATGAAAGGTTTACGTTAAGTTACACCGACAAAAAGGTAAAAGAAAACTTTATCGATACTTAATACCGCCTCCCATCCCTAGTTAGAAAATAGACACTGCCACTTGATGACTGCTTCGCCACGCATTGAAAACGGGAAACACGGCCCGTTATGAGTGGAAAATATTTCAGAGAGAAAAATATTTGTGCAAACTGAGCACTGAATAACGCGCGAAGTCATTTGCGAAGTAACCCAAGAGCTGTTCGAATTTTAAACTAATAAGTGAATCTGTTCTGTTTTCATGTTGAAAACATAATAGAGAACAACAGTTTTAAAGTTTACCGTTCTTTAGAGGTTCGAATTTTAAATTTATAAGTAAATGTGTTCTGTTTTTATGTTGAAAATATTACAGAGAACAATAAGTTTGAAAGTTTTCAGTTCCTTAGCTGTTATTTTTGATGTTTTATGGGGATTTTTGAAGACTTTTTTTTAATGGGCGAAATTATAGTTGCTCGTTTGAAACTGAATAATAATGAGATATCTATAGATGAAGTATTAAAAACATAAGCTTGTTTCCAGAGTGCACGGTATTAAAATTAACAATAAATAAAATTAAAGCGTACACAACCCGGTGTATGATCAGAAGACAAAACAGGTTTGCATATTTAATGTTGCCCAAAAATTTTATTTTCAAGTATTATTAATTTCAATTATAAATATAAATTTTTGCTTCAAGTAAATCAGATCACGACAAAACCTAAATCAGTTATTTAACACAAAAGCATTACAGATAGAGCTGGTTTTTTATTTTTTTGTGCCAAAAATTCCTATATTCGTTTAAGATACTCGTACAATCAGCAACACAAGTTAACTGACAATTTTTCAATCTTGTCACCTTACAATAAGGGTCATTATAGTGGTCAATTAACAGTGATGCTGTAGGATTTAGTCCAGGCGCCGGTATCGATTCTACACAGCGACGGGTCTAAAATAAACTGCAGCAGTATCTACGCTGTTGCCATTTGCAATACTATCCCTCCTTAGAAAGAAGGGCATATGTCTCATGGAACCGTGCATGTATTACTGACCTTATTTCTTAAGATGTAGGGTTAAAGTTACTTTGACTAACAAATTGCGCATGCGTCCTTTTTATTTAGGAAGGCAGAATACCAGTCCTTCTATTCTACTATAACTGCTGCATTTCTAAAAGCCTGTCGATAAAATGAAATGAGTACATACATAAACTCACGCCTTAATTCCCAGAGTGGGGTGACCAGAGCTACAGAATTACCACAACTCTGAAAAATTGTTGATAATTGTGTAACCACGTTTTACCTACACTCATATCATAAGTCCTCTAATATGCGTTCAAAACCCGTAGGCAATGACCACACTCAAAAAAATGAGAGCCAACAAAGAGAGATTTTCACTTTGTTGACAAAAAATGATTACAATAGTTAAGATATTAGTTATATCAACCAAAGCTGGTAGTTAAAGACAGCAATTTCTTTAGTGATTCAACTAACATCATAGTTGATGTGTCTAACGTCTTAGTCGATGTATCTATCGTCTTGTTAGGCTCGTATGGGACCAAGACGCTTATTCACAACAATCACAATCTTGTTACAAGCGACCAATTATTTTTTCAGTGCAGCATTGCCTGTGGTAGTAGGTGACAGCGATGACAGCTGTTCATTTTGGAAGATGTTCCAAAGGGGTTTGGGTAAAAGTGTTGTCATTTGTAAAATTCTTACATTTTCAAGGTGAGCGGCCATTCGCAAAAGTGGCAAATTATGATAGAATTATTAACAATAAACATATTTTATTATCTAATATAATACTCTTAAGTGCGTCGGAGCCGAGATATTTAAATATTCATACTTGGGCGTACTTTTGTACTAAAAACTGAAAACTTAAATCTTTAAAATCTCCGCTCCGATGTTATTTAACGCCATAAATTATATATATCTATATGTATTTAGAGGTCCTCTAAATAACTATGTAAGAATCATCCGTGGCCGCTGAAAAAAAAATGACAATATTCTTCAAACAAATTTACCCAATGCCCTGTGGATCTCATTACCTTACAATATTCGATAACGTAATTTCAAAATAACGTTACAGCTGTCATAGCGGTCACCTACTACCACAGGTAGGTAATGCTGGTCATTTGCCTTTCGGTTTCTGAACCCATCTTAGATTACTTATAATATGCGTGTAGATAAAGTATTGTACGAGACTCTGCGTAATTAGCATTACGCAACCGTCACGTAAACTACTATTGCACAATTAGGCTAACATTAGACCAGTGTATTAGTGACAGGTTGCAAGCCCATCGCCTAACAGTACTACAAGCCTTTATTCCCTTAGTCGCCTCTTACGACATCCACGGGAAGACATGGAGTGGCACTGTTCTAACCCGGCAACCACACGGGACCACATGAAACGAGTGTCGGCGATTAAAGGATTCTGCATTTTTCGCTTTTCAGTTGTTTTTTTTATTGCAGTCCGGTTTTTTGTTTATTTTTAATAATTTAATTTATTTTACTCTTTTTTTTGGTGTTTATTAATAAAATAGTGGTTTTATTCATTATTACTAAGCAATATATGAGCTCTGGAGCTTAAATTTTTAATGTCGCGAAGTGTACAAGTGATTTCGCTTGTAATTTAAAGCGAAATTCTCTTTCTAGCGAAAGGAGTTTATTACCTAACATTTACGTATTTTTTGACTTTCCTGTCAAAATAGTAGCATAAAAGTGTTATAATGTATATATATTTGGAATGGGCTATTTAATAGCTTTCATTTGATACCCATATTGTGATAATAAAAAATATTTTTTTTATTCTTCCTCCATAATTATTTTTTTCCGCGGACGCCATATTGAAATATTGTATAAGTACCCTATGTCACTTCGGCAATTAAGACGAATCGAATGACACCTCGTATGTTAAAATCCGTCAAGCCGTTTAGGCTGCAGAGCGTGCCCAGAAATAGAAATAGACATACATACATACATATATACATACATACGCTCGAAAAACATAACCCTCCTTCTGACGCAGTCGGGTAAAAAGCGCGATTATACGTAGCGAGGGTACGATAAAAAAGCTAAAAAAGCTAGATTTCGCACCGCCCAAACAATGATTTCCGTTTCCGCTCCCAATATGGCGGATCCTTTCAGCGCCGCCCGTTGTTTCCGATTGCATTTTTACGGGTGATTCGGAATTTCTCAATTTTAAAACTGTGACCTGTTTAAGTGACATTCATTAAACTAAGAATTAAACGCTGTTAGGATTCTAGGTCGTTTATACTATCTTCATTATAATCACTGACGAGTTGACGACATACTAACAGCATCACTGTTAGTTACGTTAGTTAACTGACCAATAGTGAGCCTTATCGTAAAGTGACAAAATTCACAATTGGTCAGTTAAATGTATTGCTGACAGAACCACAATTTTCAACAGGGTGTTCTATTTTTTTAATTGTCATAGAAATAAACATGTCCCTAAAGACAAATTAAATATATATTTTTGCTATTAATCATCAGTTTTTAAATGCCCAAAAATATCCAAACCGGGTAACCAAACCTCGAAATGACACAAAAAAATACACGTCCACGTTTTACACGATATACTATCATAAATTAAATTACAGGTTGGATAGCATCTGTCCCCTACTTAAAGATTAAAGCGGAAACATAACCAAAACTGCTTGCCTCTCTTACACGGAGTATCTGGGCACAAGTAATTAGGAAAGTGCTCTAGTAAGTTCGTGGATGAAGTTAGCAGACTCAACTTGGAGAAAAGTTAAGAGTCACTAAAAAGTTCAAAAGTATTATATAAATCCGGATGTCGGACCATGCTCTGTGTAGGGTTCCGACAATGTGACTACAAAAAAAATATCACGAAAAACAACTCGTATGATTGATTATGAACTAATACAAGTAGTAGTACAGCTGCTGCTGCTTAGTTAGTACTCTTAGTACAAGACTAGAGCTTAGTTTGAGACTAGGTCAATTTGTCTGACATCGTCCCCTGATAATTATTTATTTATTTAAGCTGTCATCTCAGTCACACAACTTCTATGACTGTGATGGCAGCTTACTAGGGTTGACAATTTAAAAAAAATGTTGGCTATTTTGGTAGCACGTTGTATATATTTATATACTCAAATCTACCTTAAAATTATGTACATCGTTGTCTAGTTCCCACAGTACAAGTCTAGAGTTTAGATTACGACTAGATCAATGTGTGTAAATTCTTACACATCTTAATCGTTTTTTTTTAAATACCTAAAGCGAAGATAATACCAGGGAATAACCGTAACTCAGGCAGTAAGCCAACTCGTATGATATGCTTGAGCAAACTTGAAGCTTTGCTTTACTAGTGTAATAAGCCATTAAGAAGTTTAAATGAAGATAAGCCCATTCTTCTCGCTAATGCGGGAGGGAAACTTTCGCGCGAAAGCGTACACACGAGTCAATGGAATAAAAGCAGACTGCTATTTTATTTAATAAGTAGGATTTCTATCGGCATAAAGACATGAATAAAAAATTGCTCTTTGCATTTATCATCATCCTATATCAGTAAATAAACGTCCAATACTAGATATATAGACCCTATATAACAATTATGTATTCGACCATATCAAAAAAACGTTAGGATATTTGGATTATAGGTACAATTGTTACTTCACGACCCTTAATAGTCTAATTTTTTTTTTTACCTGGTAATGTCGCCAACAGCGCGCCTGATCAAATTGATAAATCCTAAATTAAAAAATTAGACGATCTTTTAGTTTATAAGCTAATAAAATGTTTAATTTAAACTTCAAGGTTAGGACTAGGTCTATTTCCTAAATTTGTTTTGTCGAAAACAATACTAAAGATAGACTATTAGACCAACGTTATTTGAACGCTTGAATAGTTTCAAAAGATATTAGTTACAAATGTTTGCTAACTATCGGAGCAATTGCGCCGACTAAGTGCATTAGCGTGCATTATGCCGAGTGCCGGTTTGACTCCAGGGCTGGCTCTTAATAAAAAATAAGAAAAAAAATACTATAACAAGTCTTATTAAAACTAAATTTTTAAATATTTTTCGAATTTACAATTGGGGATTGAGGGAGTCACCACAATGCGACCGCGGAGCACCTGACCCTCTCCCACGTGGTAAATGATTGCCCACTTCGCTGTTTTCCCGGTGGCATGGAGGAGCATGTAGCTTTTCGCCTGCCGCAACAACTGGCTTAAACACCTGGAATCCGACGTTTAATCCCTGTAGGATGCGTGTGACGCAATGATGAATGATTTATCCAATAAATTAGCCTCACGAGCTGACATTATGTGTTTGTAAACGCCACTTTTTATGTAGAGAACGTCGCCATCAGCCATCAAGTTCATCTTTTGTATTTTTTGTATGCAATGAAAATAAACGCCCTTATATTTGTTTACGGCTAAACCGCTAAACCCATTTCGATAAAATTTAGTAGGAAAATTGGACGATTCCCGAGGGAAGAGCGATAAACGACTTCTACGCGGATAGAGTCGATGGCAAAAGCTAATGCAATAATATAAGCCTATTTTAGTTAAATAATACTTCGTTCTGTCTTGTCACTACTTTAGATAAATCAAAGATTAGGAAAAACAGACGATAACTCTTAAAAACTGTTTAGTGTTCGGGTTAAGTCGGGTAGACTCGCATAAGTGTATGAGAGAGAAGTACGAACCCGAAGGTTCACATCAACCATCGCACCAAAAGAAAATTATTTCTTACCCAAAATAGCTTAAACTTAAAGGTCAGGCATGCATAGACACGACAAACTCTGGCAACCCTGGCAAAGGTCGCCGACGGTCAAAACCATATCGGCTGCGAACCCGCCATGCCCTTATAATAACAGACGTCATCTTCAATTAAGTTTCCAAACAGAGGATAACCACCCCGTATATACGTAGATGCAGATGATTTCGAATAGTATCTGTAGTTTAGAACTAAATTAATAACAAACAACGCCTATATCACCGACCCGACTCAGGTCGAATCGAAGGTTGAGTCATATTTGCGTTTGCTATCTAGGAGAAATAACAAGTTTCATACTCATTCATATTTATATTAATATAGGCATAGCTAACCATCGTATTAGATGCCTTACCTTATCAGCACCCAAATTTGATTTTGTACATATTGATGACGTCACGTGGCCATGCGTCATGTTGTTGAAGTAATACATTTTCCTACACTTAAGAAGGTGTAGAAAAATTTAAATCGATGTATTTTTTGTGTTATTTCAATCACTCTTTTGATCACTCTTTTTTATTGTAATGGGAAAAACAGTGATACTCTAAGCCTTTTCGCTACATGCACAATCCTACCTTCGGTTCCAACGGCAGCATGGAAACCTGCAACGAAACAAAATTAAATTAAAATTTAAGCCCGGTCGTATAAATAAATACGCCATACGTTTGGTTTTAATTTAATCGGGAGCGACAGACCGAGTTAGCATTCGGACTAGTGTTAAGCTGAGGGCGCGTACACATAGCGATCCGTTTTACAGGACCGTTATTTGATGGCGTATGTAGTTGTATGAGCGAGTACACACCCAAAACAGTGTTCTGGATCCAGTAAAAAAGAAGATTACAAGGTGAAAAGATCCGTTAAAACGGAACCTGTAAAAACGGACGTTCTATGTGTACGCGCCCTGAGTCTACACTACGGCGAGTGTCATTCTACCCGCGAATTATATTTATTTGAACCTATATACCACTAACACTGACAAGCGCTACAAGTCCCGTGCACGTAACGATCACGTGGTGACACGTGTCTATTGACTTGACACAGCCTTGCCTTATGCAAAGATGGTCATGAATACATGGCCGTGAATATAAAGAATTTTTTGAATGGGAAAGTTTTGGAAATACTTCTTACATCTTTTAATTATGCATTAAATTATAGATACGTTCTGTATTTTGCAAGATCACGCACTACCAATTTCATAACGATTTAATGGATCTATTTCTAAAAGCTTCTTGCGAGTGAATAGGTATTACTCTGCTATCTAAGAAGACAATGTACGTATTTAAATCTGTAATTCACGCGGAAACGACAGCATTTTTAGCTGCAAACAGCGACAATTAGAGTCAAACCATCTTTAGCGCCAGTGTGTAGCCAACATAACGCAATTAAAACGGGCACTTCAATGGAGAGCCGCGCAGTTGGCACCACTGCATGGTTACACCAATTATCAAGAGTAACAAACTGCTAAACTATACAGTTATTTTCGAAACTTACCAACAAATTTGGCCAAAACCTATTTTCAAACCGCGGACAGGTCGGCTTACTTCGGATTAAAATTTGACACATTTTGTATGGGCAAATGTCAATAAATAAGAATGTTATAAATAAGAAACTTTGGATGTTTGGATTTTTGTTACTCAATCAAATTTTATAAATGTGAAAGTTACACTGTCTGTTTGTTACGCTTTCACGGTTAAACCACTGAACAAATTTCGATTAAATTTGGTATGGAGATAGCTTGAGTCCTGAGGAATGGCATAAGATACTTTTTATCCCGGAAAATAGGACAGTTACCGAGGGAATAAGGATAAACGACTTCCACGTTGACGTATAAGAAAAGATTTTCTACATTTTCCTGTCGCTGTTTGATTTTCCTGAATACGGAGTCAAATACTAACAATAAAATTTTCTTACTACCGCAGAGGGGACCTCTAAAGTAGCAAATTCCCCCTCCATTTTTTTTTTCACGGACGCCATTTTGAAATATTGTATACCTTATGTCACTTCGACAATTAAGACGAATCGAATAAGACCTCGCATGTTAAAATCCGTCAAGCCGTTTAGGCTGCAGAGCGTGCCCAGAAATAGACATACATACATACATTCTCTCGAAAAACATAACCCTCCTTCTGACGCAGTCGGGTAAAAAGAGGGGGGGGGGGAGGCTTCTGTCCGAACACAAGAAAACCTTTGACAAGGTTAACTCAAGGGATAAACGTCAGATCTTTCCTCTTCCTCGCAATCCTCATTGACAGTTGATAAAAGTCAGATATATACTCAAATAAGTAATCGATCGTTTATTGAGTGTGACAGGAAAGGTAGAGAAGGACGCTATGATAGTCGAAGCTAAAAGAGCTTATGGCTCATTTATTTTACAAATTCCTCAATCGTTTTCTAAGGCTTAAAATCGTTCCTTACCTCATTATGTAGGCTGGAGGACTTGGGAGACTTACTACATCCCTAGTAAGCCAAAAGGGGATACTTATTAGGGATGTAGTAAGCCACTCGAAACGGTGACGTGCAAGAGCCACTAAAAATATCCTTCTAGAAGTTCATAGATATAACTAAGGAAAATCACGTCTTTTTTTAAATCTGTACCGAACCGAGACACGTTTTAAGCTATAGCTGAGCTGTTTCTGAATATCAGCTTTATTCAGACACGATAAAGTCAGTTTCCCAATGAACAAACAAAAGATTTTTCTATGGATTTTAGGAGTATGCAAGGGAAGAGTGCCACGAGGTTGCCTTTATTATTTAATAAACTAACAGAAATGATAAATGAATATAATATTTATTTGAAAATAAAAATAGACGAACGAAAAATTTAAATATTTTGAATCCCGATTTGAGCTAGTTAGAGTTAGTTTTGACATTGACTTTTGAGACATCCTGTATAGTTGTATACCTAGTTATCTGTTCCCAGAAAATTTAAAAGATTAACGAATTACCTAATTTTGGTGAACACAATGTAAACACAATGTGTTTGATAGAGGGTGCCCAACCGAGATATTCTAATCACTATAAATATTTTTAGTCAATATGAGTAAAGAGGGACTACTAGTATAATTATCAAAACCCACAAAGTTCCTACCTACAGAATTTGGACATTTTATATCCAAACGTTATATCAAGCTTTAAAAAAATTACGAGCAGTAAATTTGATCTAGCTGCCCGCACTCGCTGGTGACTTGCCCCCCCTCGTTAGGGGCAGGGGGAGCCAGGCTCGTAAACATGTCGGATTTTATAGTTGCGCGCCCCTGCCGCGGCGCAGGGGTCGCCAATCGGCGGATTTCGTATTTCCCTCGCTTTGTAAGGATTGCTACCGGTGATTTCTTGATTGCTTATCCCTGACAATGGCTACACTAGATTTTGTGTATATACAGCAAATTAGCATGATTATTTTTTTGCACAAAATGCAAGTACACACACACAGTTACAGGATGCTTGATTAACAGAAACATGCGCTTAAAATCGAAAATTTAATATATATTGAAACTAGCTTTTGCCTGCCAAATTCGCGTAGAAATCGTTCATCGTGATTCCTTGGGAATAGTGCATGTTTCCGGGATAAAAATAGGCTATGTCGGCCCCTAGGGTTATAAGTACCTCCTTTCCAAATTTCATTAGTTTAGGTGATTATCACGAGTATAATAAAATTACTGTTTGATAAAATAAAGCACAATTTTTAAATTTCTTAAAGTCTGTTTATAAGTTTACAACGCTCGTTTTTTTAAAATATGAATAACTACAAAACGTACCACGGTTTTTAGTTCAGAAGTATTTATAAATCTTTCTTGCATTAAACTTTAATCAATATGAATTTGCACAATGAATAGCAAAACAAAGCTCGTCTGAAACTAACCGGTTACCTTAATTTAATTATAACCCAAGCGCTTATCCATATTAGGTACCTACATTGGTTTTCCTTTTAACGGTAACCACATAATATGCGAAAATAACACTTAACTCGTTCGCTACATTTTTTCCAGCACGCTAGGCGATGCTGATTACGTTATTTAACCAGTTAAAAATTAAGTCGTTACTTGCGTTGTCGTTCGTTGGTAGTGACACTGCCTGCGAAGCGAGCAGTCCCGGTTTGATATCCGGTAAGAACAAATAATTGTGTGATAGGCGCAAATAACAGTGGGCGCTAACAGTGGGCCTTATAAGGAAGCTCAAAGTCACTCAGAGGGCTATGGAGAGGGCTATGCTCGGGGTTTCTCTGCGTGATAGAATCAGAAATGATGATATCCGCAGTAGAACTAAGGTTACCGACATAGCCCGAAGAATAGCCAAACTTAAGTGGCAGTGGGCGGGGCACATTGCTCGCAGGACTGACGGCCGATGGGGCCAGAAGGTTCTTGAGTGGCGTCCGCGGACCGGGAGACGAGCTGTAGGTAGGCCTCCAACAAGATGAAGTGACGACCTTGTAAGGATCGCGGGAACGCGGTGGATGCGAAAAGCACAAGACCGGTCTGAGTGGAGAGCCTTGGGGGAGGCCTATGTCCAGCAGTGGACGTCTTTCGGCTGACATGATGATGATGATGATGAGGCGCAAATATCTGTTCCTGAGTCTTTCAATTTTTTGTGTATTTGAGTATGTAACTTCTATATCTTTACATAGTATAAAACAAAGTCGCTCCCGCTGTCTGTTCGCTTAGATCTTTTAAACTACTCAACGGATTTTGATGCAGTTTTCAGCAATAGGTAGAGAGATTCAAGAGGAAGGCTTTTATGTATAAAAAATCTAGTTTAAGTATGGGTGTTAAGAAAACTCATATAAACCGAAGCGAAGCGAGGGCAGGTAGATAATTTCTCTAAATAAGTATGTTTCTCGTTGCCTCATACCCATGGTATAAGCACATATAAGTCTAGATTTTAGTTTGGGCATAGGTCATGTATGAAATTGTTTTTTTTTGGCTTAGAGAAAGCAAACGAGCCCACAAGCCACCTGTCCCCTATTTCACCATCTTGACAATCGTAGGTGGCAGGCGACAATTCGCTATACATTGCAAAGTTAGCAAGCTTTAACATCGGTAGGATTCATATCATCTGCGCCATGTATACTGAAATGTCACCTGTCACCTGTCACTGTCGGGGTGGTGAAATAGGGGGCTGATAAGAAGTGGGATCTGTGGCCCATAGACATTTGCATTCTCAAAGCTACAATCTAAAGATTAATTTAATTACCCTGAGGACTAAGATGGAATGCATCTATGGTAGTAATTTCACCGGTTGTCTTATCCCCACACCGGAATCCAACAATGCGAACACTTCTGCTTAGCGTTAGGTTAAAGGATAAGATATATTGTCCCGTGATATATCTATCTATTGGACCTATTGTCTATGTCACTATGGTGCAACCGTTTTCTTAATAGCGATCGGCAATCTTCGTTTTTGACGCACGAGTGACAAATATACTGTGAGTTGCGAGTGCAAGCTTGATAGCGATAGCCAGCCGAAAGCTATTAAGCAGCTGGCAATACTGTACTCAGTAGATATATAATAAGAAATCTAATCTTTGGCTAATATGTTTTATAATTATAATTTTCCAATATTGTATCGGATCAATAAAAAATGTTAACATAAAATGGACTTTAATTACACGGCATTATAATTGATTTTACGCCCCGCTGCGCTCGAACTACCTGGGGCGGCAGACCAGCCATGGACCAGTTTTTTTCCTATTTGGACGACATTAGCACGAACAAAGAAATTAAACGAAGTTCTGGCAAACGTTTATTTATATTAATGAACGTTGAAAAAACCGGACCGTGCTCCGGAGGGTTCCGTGAAACGATTTCGTATTTAGTTTCGTGTGTGTTGTTGAATGGGCTTCCATCGTGCTTGAGGCAATCTAGATCTGTCCGTTCATTGAAGGAAAGGTTAAAGAAGTTGTGGCTAAAATATCTACTATACAACGTCAAACCGAAAAATTAGAAAATACCTATAGTACCCGGCCGATAACAAGTCAATCCTGACATATTGCAATACCATGAAGTTTCTAAATATGGATAATGTTGACAGCAGTCAAACAATGCTGTTATTACTGTTCCTTCACACGCAAAAAATTAGTTTAGCATTTCTTTTGTCAACAATGTCAATAGTCAGAAACTTCATGATCGTACAATGTGTCTTCTTTTCTGCCTAGTAGGTACTGTACTGTACGGTCCTGTACTGGTCCTATACATAAGAAACGACCTACAAATCGGCGATGAAACTACAAAACCGCGTAAGTAACATTTTTAGTGAGGAGCAAAACGCACCTTTTTTTTAGGGAGTTAAGGTTTATTTTGCTATATAACGAAATACGAAACAATCATCTCACTCTGGCTGGAATCGTGGACAGGGGTGAAATGGGCGAGAGTAAGAGACGCATTTGCACCATAGAGCGAGCAACATATTCTTACGCATTACACCGTCCCTACGCTGGCCCATGATCGGACATCGTGGAGTGGGGCCTTTAAAATGGTTCTGTCATTAGTACTGCGGAACCCTGAAAGTTGCAACGACCCGCGGCGTTTTTTAAGGTTTCAGAATATTGGAGTTCTCGGAAACGCACTATAATTAGAAACATGGATATGGGTAAAATTACATGTTCTGTTTAAAATTAGGCTAAAAAAAAAGTTGTGCTTTATTTGCGTTAGATACCTACAGGGTTTTATTTTCTTGATTAACTTGCTGATGATTTTATCAAAGAAAACCAACTGAAATACTTCTACAGGATAGGACGACACGGTTAGGTTAGTTGGAAGTGGAATGTGAATTTAGCCAGGAAAAAAGCGACAAGTCTGACAGTAGTGCAAAGCCTGACAGTTTGATGTGCTGGCAGACCACAAGCCGATAGTTTGATGTGTTGGCAGACAACACGCCGGATATTTTGATGTGTTAGCAGACCAAACACCTAATAGTTTGATATATTGGCAGACCACACACCTGATAGTTTGATGTGTTGGCAGACCACACACCTGATAGTTTGATGTGTAGGCACTGTAGGCAGAGGACAAGCCTGATAGTTTGAAGTGTTGGCAGACCAAACACCTGATAGTTTGAAGTGTTGGCAGACCACACACCTTATAGTTTGATGAGTAGGTAATGTAGGCAGACTACTAGCCTGATAGTCTGATGTGTTGGCAGACCACAAGCCTGATAGTTTTATCCTCCTGAGGTTCCTTGTACTAAAACTAGTTCAAAATACGGCCATTCAAATAAAGATCTAGTGCAAAGAAAGTAAAGTGTAATTTCTTTTGTTTTTATGACATAAGATGAAATTGGAAAATTGACTTTGTCATTCGTAATAGATTCATATTCCATTGACAAATTTCATTGTATGCTGGGCCGTAGGAGGTTATGTGTATGCAGACTAGAAGCCTGATAGTTTGATGTGTTGGCGACCACAAGCCTGATAGTTTGATGTGTTGACACACCAGACACCTGATAGTTTGAGGTGTTGGCAGACCACACCCCTGATAGTTTGATGTGAAGGCAGACTACAAGCCTGATAATTTGATGTGTTGGCAGACCAAACACCTGATAGTTTGATGTGTTGGCAGACCACAAGCCTAATAGATTGATGGTATGAGACAAAGCTGGCCCATTATAGCCCAGGCTCACTAAGAATAGAACAGCTTTTAAATAAAATGCTGCACTTAATGTAAATTTATGTATATTATAGCTCCAGTAGCAAAAGCATAGAGCTTATTTGAATTTATGTAAATTTGAGCTGTATCACTAATATGTATCAATTTACAATAATTCATTTCATTTAACAACTTATTCAGACTAATAAACAATAGGTTAATAACCCGTAACTAGCTAGTTGCTACCATTTTCAACTCAATATTACGAGTACTAACTTACAAAGTATTACTAGCCTGCGGGCTATCAACCAATATAACCGCAACTTTTAAGATAAGGAAGTCTAATAAAAGCTCCATTAAAGTAATTATTTACATCTGTTAATTTATTCTCTGATAATTTAGCTCGTAACATCATTATACAGGATGTATCAACATTGATAGCTGCCTAACATTACAGACAATTCATAACACAGGTTCTTGTTACAATGACGTGCCAATGTTGGACCGTCACCAACAAACATAAAGTTCAAAGTTACAGATTATAATTGCAACATTTAATTACTGAATTAGTTAAAATAATAACATGCCTTATAATTAAAAAAAAAGAATATTTTTTTGATTTTGGAAAAGAAAGGTATTTTTTTGAAATGCAAAAAAATTAAAACCATTTCCATTTACTACATTGGGTCCTTAAATACTTATTAGAAAAGTGTTGGAAGGTTAAACAGTATAGTTAAATAAATAATAAATAAAATATAAATGCAATGAGTGTAATGCCTATTGGAGTTTTAACTTAACAGTAAAATAAATTTATCATAGACAGTGAAGTGTATTTTTATTTAATTTAAAGGTACCTAATTGAAAATTGAATGAATTAAATTGCTGATGGTACATTGTCATCTGAGATCTGGTAGAGTCAGAAGCTTGCTTTGCACACACACCAAGTACCTACCTAGTTGTTATTGTTATTGAAAACGTCTGATTCAAATAAGATACACTACATTCCAACTGATCATAACTTTGTGTTGATTAAGTATATAGCAAATTCCTGATTATACAAAACAATTTCAATTAGCTAACAACTTGTAATGTACAATTTATAGAAATAATTTTTGAGATGTTTTGGTTTGATCTTTGTTTACTTTCGATGTTTTAGCATGTTGTTTTAGCATGACTCAATTTCTAATAAAGCACCTACTGTAAAAGCTTATTTATCGACAGTATTACCTTGCACTGTTCGAACAAACACCTCGCACAACGCAACTTGCATACCTAAAGCGACTTCCAGCGAGAAACAGCCGTTCAGTATTCATAATGCATTTACACAAAGTAATATTGTCAACATCAAAGCGCCGACTCTAAGCTACAAATTACGCACACAGCCAAGGAAAATGTCTTTAATATCTGCAACGAATGACCATAAAACTTAAAAATAGCACCGCAAAGGGCACTCAGGATGAGACTTACCGGATAAAACCAACGAAACGAAGAAAACCGCTCTCAGAACGCACATCATAAAACACTTATCACTAAAACTGGCCACATTAAATAGTTAACGTTCGATATTTGAATCGGCTTCGAACATATCTAATTTAAGAAGACATTGGAAGTGGAATGTTGGGTTTTTGGAAGTCAAAATGTAAATATTATGCACCAGCGACACCGGCGTCCGGCCCGGCGGCGCATCAAACGATGGAAACGGCGAGCCTGAGCTTTGTAAACCCGCTTTCACACACAGCACACCAACGTGAAAAGTGGTGCATCTCCACGCACACTGGCGTAGTTTAAGTATTCCAGACAGCAGCTAACTTCATTGAATATTTGACAGTTCATTCACACCAGCTTCGTTCTGAATCAAGGTATCGCGTTGTTAGAATAATTTTTTGATTGTTTTATATTAATAAAAAGGCTAATAGTTGGTCAATCACTATATTTTATTACATATTATAGGTATAAAGACGTTTCTATTCGTTGAGCCTGCATCTCTCAACTGCACTTCAATTTTATTTTTATTTTAGTAGTTTGAAATAAGGTTTCAGAACACTTATTTAGTCTACTCAAGTCTCGATAGATGGCAGTATACAATATATTCCTGCTACTCCACACTAGATGGCGTTGCTATTGACGAAAAAACGAATAAAATAGTTACATTTAGCATTATATGCATTCATAATTTGAAGAACTGTGGGAGATAATTATTGTATTGAGATAAAATGAAACAAAAAAAATCTTACACATTCTTTTTATTACTAAAATGATACTTAGCAAATGTCTGAGCTACCAGCAAAGGAAAGACCAAAGTAGCATCAGCATATAATTTGACAGGTGTGGCATTAGGTCTGATTTTCCCCCAAGAAATAGCTTCATCCGGCCTTGCACCTGCATCACTCCCATCAAATTCGCTTGCAGTGTTGACATATACTGAAAAATCAGCACCATTCCGCATCAAATTTGCATTACAAATATGATGTTTAACAACTCCGCCACCAAGAATGACCATGCCTGTATTATTTGCCTTTACGGCCATAGTATTAATCCTCCGTAAGTCTCCTAGAATATCAATAACAAGTCCAGGACGTTTATAAGAATGGAAGTACATCATATCTCCCAATGAACCGTCTGTCAAAGCTGGGCTGAATATAGGAATATTATTCCTCCAAGCCCAATAACATACTGAGCTTTCGTTGTTAATTCTTTCTCCTAACCTAGCTATGATTCGGGATGGAGTCCAAACCATCCCGTCCCGAATTTGATCATCAAGCATTTCATTTAACAGCGGAGTCACCCACTCCTCGAACTTGCAATAGTTATCATTGGGTACCAGTAGATTTCCAATCCTGTTAATCCCACGCAATCTTAAAGATTTGCCACTTAAATTGAAGTCACCTACGAATGTAGGAGCGAGGCATTTAATGAAGTCTTCTTCCACTCCCCCCGCAGTTGTTACAATGCAATCAACAAGTTTATTTTTCACCAGAAATCTAATGGTATCCCTCAAACCCGACGAGATCATGTTGGACGTGAAGCCCAAGAATATGGTACAATTAGTTTTCTTCTTGATAAACACGTCTTCCTCGTAAGGATCGCTTGTTTCCTCGGTTAAAGCGATGGCACGACATTTTAGCATTTTGTTGATTTCTGCGATAGCTTTTCCGAAGTTAGTGGCTTGAAAGCCGGAGTTGACGTAACTCTCGAGTATTTTATTGTAGTCTGTGCCGTGTTCCCAGTCGTATCCTGATACTATAGGAGTTTCAGCAGGCAACTCTTGGCTTGGCTGTAGCACCGCGGTGACAGCAACGTCAGGCGCGAGTATCTTGGTTTTCTCGAGTTTGGACCGCTCCATGATTAAATCTGTAGTCTTATTACTCAGTCTCAAGCATGAAACATAACATTAAACAAGTAATAAAAGGTACAACAATCTACAGTGCAACACAAGTGACGACGAAAATTGTTTGACATTGTCGGATTGTCACATGTCAATATTGTCAATATGACAAGCAGCAGCTGACGAGTGTTGTCAGTGTAATAAATTTATTTACGTACAGCTTTTAGTGGTAGAAATTTAACCGCCATCTTATCTATAAACCAATAATTAAACCAAACGACTTCAAATCTTAGTCCATGCATTAGCAACAACTTCACTGTGCCCCTGGCATTGCTGGTGTTTATGGGCGACGGTCTGCTCGTTTGCCTTTTACGGCTATAAAAAAAAAAACATTTCATTTGTTAGTGAGACTAACCAAAACTAGATGAAAACTGCATAATTTTCAGGTTTTCTGCGGGACATAGCCTTTGCCAGAATTACTGTAACCGTTAACACTTTGTATAGTCAGCATCAAATGTACGTATTGTACTTACTTCACACTTTTGTACCTTGTCGCTTTGCAGCGCTTGTCGCATATGATTGTCAAATATTTTTTTTTTAATAAAAATGAAAATGAAATAAAATTTATTTGGCACTTAAAGCACTTAAGGTAAAAATAATACAATTTGCTTAACTAAATCAACTTATCCTAGATTATTACTTTAATTGCATCAAGCCCAAAATGGTCTTCACTCAGCTTTTTATGCCACGGCATATTGATCAGATACACCGTGACTCTGGTTTTCAGTGAAACCTGGAGACGTGAATGGCGCACCGTAACCGTAAATAGTTAATGATACCTACATAAACACACCTAAAACACACCTTCCAAGAAACTGTACCTACAATCCAGTAATGTAGGAGCTCGTCAACTTTGCAATGTAGACCGAATTGTCACTTGTCACTGAAAGCTTTGCAAAATTCCCTATTACACCACCCTGACAATGACGGTGACAGGTAACATTTTAGTGTATGTACAGTCGAGTTCATAAATATGTATACACTTTAGTACCTTGTCTATTTAATGTCACGTTTAAATTGCCATATACGAATTGTCATAACGATTAAAGTGACAAGGTACTAAAATGTTTACATTATTTATGAACTCGACTGTACACATGGCGCAGCTGATATAAATCCCAGTGATGGAAGTACCTTTGTAACATATAATTTATTGTCACCTGTCACCTATAATTGTCAAGATGGTGTTTATTTGCCTTCGCCATGCCATAAGAGCACACACTCATGGTATGCGAGGTCTGAGATCCATTGACATTTGGAATCTCAAGCGTGCCAGCTGTACTTTTTAAGCAAGACGTAACGACGTACAAAAACAAGATCGTACGTTACGCAACTCGGACGGTATGTGTGACAAATATTCCTAATTGCGTTTGTCCGGGATCTAGTCGCATTGCGCCGGCGCAACCGTTTACTGAGAGCACCGCTACGTGCCGCTATGACGTTAAATAGCGTGACGCAGGAATAATTAATATACTTACTTAAATTTACTAGGGTTCATTAAGAGTTTTAATTTATTGCAGCAGTCTTTGCCCTGTCTACGAAAGTAAACTAGCGGCCACGGGTTCGATTCCCGGAAATGGCAAATATATTTAGGTACCTAATGAGCGTGGGTATTTGTTCTTGAGTCCTGGATGTTTTCCATGTAATTATTGTCTCTATAGGTATGGTAACCTTTTAAAGTTTTCGGAATGAAAAGTATCCTATAGTTAAATTATAAGCTATCTCCATTTCATCCAAATCCGTCCAACCGTTGCAGCGTGAAGGAATAACAAACAAACACACTAAATTTCGCATTTATATTAGTTCCTAGGATTTACTTTTTCAATAAATTATTAGATTTTTGTACTTTGTTGCAGTAAAAGTCCATAAAATAAATAATAGTCATACGGTGTGCAATAAGAAAGACTAAAACTTCTAAGTACTAATATTATTTTGGAAATAATTATTTATCGCATTATATTTTAACAATGAATTTAAATATAGTGTTGCCGGAATGGGTTATGCGGACTCTTTCAAGCATTCAGCATTTTTAGGGCTCCGTACCATGTACTGAAAAGCAGACCCTTACAAGATGAATTACGTTATACATATATGATTTATAAACTCTTTAATAAAAAAGGGTAAGTAAGTTTTTTTTTTTTTTTTTTTTGTAAAAAAAAATTAGGTAGTCGGAATCCTAAATATATGCCAGAATGGTCGAGTTCATAACATTTATTAATACACTTAATTGTCATTGACATGGAGCCGGCTTTTTAAAGCTTGCTTTTTCATCAATTAAATCATAAAAGCCACATAATAAGTTAATAACGATTGCAATTTTAACAGCTCCATTACCCCACGTCCCAAGCCCCACTCGGCCCTAAAGCATTCAAAAGTTAAACCATTAATACCAACTTAACTAAGATTGATGAAAGTAAAAGTAGATACGTGGTTACGCAACATTACGTCAGTACCTACTCGCCTGAGTAATAGCAAGTGGTTATTATGGATTACCTACTCTAAAATATCTTTTTAGCCTAAAGAAAGATGGAGTGGATAGGAGGGTATCTACTTTCTGTAGTTGTAGTTTATGTAGTAGCTCCAATTGAGCAGTTAATTTTAATGATACCATCGGAAACTATTCGAATTTCCGAAATAAAAAGTAAACTAATTATCTCTGTACTTGTACTTACTAAATAAACATCACTTATGAGAATTGTGAACTGACGCCTAAATCGCGTAACTGTAAAAAAAACCTGAAAGCTCCAAGCTCTCTAGAAAAAAATATATAAATAGTTAGTCGGTATTCTCAGCGATGTACCTTAGAATATGGATTGATTGAAAATGTATTTCAAAATGCATTAAGCCTACAGGTAAATAATAATAAGACACATGCAATGCATACTTACACCTGAAAATAACTAATGGAAAGCAAGCTTTAAAAAATCCCGACTGTATTTTTAGATATTGTCGTCAACATAATGTTGTTTTTTTATGTCATTAATCATTATTCTTTTTATCCTCATTATTTTAATTAAAATATTATATCCTATGTCATTTCCACAACCAAGACGAATCTAACGACACATCACTGTTCAATATCGGTCAAGCCGTTTAGGCTACACGAGGTCACAATGGAACGGACATACCCACATTCATACGCGCGAAAAACATTACCTGTGTTCTGGGTCAGTTGGGTAAAAATACGGCAGTAGGTTAGAAATACAAAATATTGAGACACTAATAGCAAGAACTAGGTCCGTGTAACCAAGGCTTTAGCCACAGCTGGTCATCCAACACGCCCTATCAATTACAGCGCCTCACACGATCCGACACTTTCTCGGGCCCTGCAAATTGGCTCACCGATCCCTTTCATGAAAGCCCTGCTTATATTGCCTATTAGAAATTTAAATTGTATCATAAGCAAGATTATCTATTAGTGAGATGCTAGTTGGGTTGGGTCATTACATTATGAGGCTCATTTTGAGTATTAGCTTTGCAGAAAAGTGTTTAGAAAAAAGGAGAGAGATGGACTCGCACACGAAGGTTTCCGTAACATTATTGTATAGGGAACTATTATTATTTTTTAAATTATTATTTTTTGTTATAACGGGAATAGAAATAAACACTTTGTGGCAAATAACAACTGTCTACTTATTACGGTTCATGAGATACAACCCGCTGACAGACAGACGGACGGACTGGTGGATGGACGGACACCGGAGGCTTAGTAATAGAGTCCCTTTGGCGCCCTTTGGGTTCCGAACCTTAAAAATGAGGGTGCTATGTTCGGAGTGAAATTGGCAACATGATCCAAGTTTTACCCAAAAAACAGCTGCTTAAATGGAATAGTTGCCACGTGAAAATATCGAAGTTCTACCGATCGCAAATAGAGGAATGCTTTTGATCTATGCATAAAATAAATAAATAAATAAATAAATAAATAAATAATAAATAAATAAAATGTATGATGTATATATGCGGGTAGATGTGTGTATGGTTCTCTGTTCCCTTGTAAGCTGACTGAATTGATTAACCCGATTTCGACACACGAGGTGTCGTTATACATATATGTAGAGATGTAGGTAGAACGACGTTACTGGGAACGTAATTTAATTCAAACAAAATGCCAAAATGGTGGATTTCAAAATATAAACATGGTAATACAATATCAATACGTTAGAGCTGTTGCACTACTATAAGCACAACAGAGGAAGCTTATATTGTACATCATCGCGAAATAATGTATGCTATGGTGCAGGCCACAGCTTAGCGGTACCTTCATAGCGCCTCGATAGTCGCGCGAAACGAATTACATTTGCATAATGTGTTAACGTTTAAAATAACTGCCAAATTATAATATAAACCAAGGGCAAGGGTCAAGAGTTCAGAAGGTCATTAACATTAATTTGTTCTTTCAATCGACCTTTTGTTTGTAACTGTTTTCAGTTTTGTTCAATCTAACCTCTTGTCTAAATCTCTTGTCTACCTTAAAATTTAAAGTTTTATAATCAACTACACCTGCTACGCATTCGTATGTTTTTTTGATCATAACTTGAGTATTGTTAATCCGACCTTCATGAAATTTGTTAAAAAAAATAGCTGGCATAAACAATTTTAAAATTCGAACAAGAGTAGGCTTGGTCTACAGGTTACAAAGAAAGGTCCCTCGAATCGTGAGGTCTCTTGAACATATTTTGCCCCCTACTATTTACTTTTGATAAAATTTGACAGCGTCGCCTGTCGCGGCGCCATCTTGCTTTTAACCGTCAAACCCAAACGTCGGTTACGCAACTTTGTTTACAAGTTTCGTGGGAACCCCGTGGGCGTAACAAGCAATTAACAGCTGAAGTATGATAGTGAGCCAATTAAACTGGTTCGAACGAAAGCGAGGGAAGTGAGATGACGCAGATAAGATTAATAATTCGACATGGCATCGGCACGTTCGCGGCCGCGGGCCCCGTATCGCGTCTATTTCAAATAGAAGTTCCAATTTACGCAGAATGTAAAGCTAGCAGTTTTGTGTTGTAACACGATTTTATTGCTTTATTTGTATCGTAATCTGAGATTGTGTTTAGACCTGACTTTTGAAGATTACACTGTAAGTCCGGGTGATAGTTAAGTGAAGCAGTAGTCTAGACTGTCTAGACTTCTGGAGTATACTTAGTCACAGCAAATTAGCTTAGAAAAAGCGAATAGTATATAAAATCACCTAACATTAAATAACGCTATATAAAAAATCACTACATGAAGAAAAGCGATTAGGAAAATTAATAAATGATATGTGAAAATGATCTAACCAACAAACTTAGCCTTCTACCTATCGCCAAGCAGTAGTTTTCGCTTTGTAATTGTCCTGTGTGGGAATAAGAAACCAGTAGGTAGATCTGCCTCAGAATTATTCAGATAAGTCCCAAAAACTACTGAGTCTCAAGAATTAACATTTCACATTACGGGTAGTTAACCATACAAACAACGAAGTCGAAAAAAGTTCCGTTGTTCCACGAAAAGTATCCCTACAATTGTACGGCTAATTTTTGTGTCACAACGGAAAAGTTTCATAGAAAATTTAATGGAGTGCGTTAGCATGCCCAACTTTTTGGACCTTACCCAAGTAGCAATACACGCCGTACAATTGCGTAAGTGTTCAATCTTGCACATAACTGTCCGACGTCAAAATTATGATCGTGATCCCTGACACCACTAACAGACGTGTTTATTTTGTAACGATCTAACTAACCATAAACTTAATGTCCACGCAATGAGTTTTGACGCAATTACGGAAAGTGAATGTAACCACCAATTAAATGCCAAATAAAAACATTTAAGCGTCGCATTCGGCTGTAAATCGCTGTAAACGACGGTCAAGTTGGCGTTAAGTATCGTATGTGCGTGACCTTTGCTGTGTTATGTAAAGTTACTTGACTGTTGCTTGATAAAAATGATTATTTAAGTTTACAACCTTTTTTTTGAGTTCTCTCTTATAAAGTGCAAATATTACAGAAAAATTACCTACTAACCCCCTTACTTATAAACGTGGAATAACCATGGAGTAGCTAAACCATGTTTTGTCCTTATCTGTCATTGTGACATATGAATTTGACAGATAAGGACAAAACATGGTTTAGCTAATACAAGGATATTCCACGTTTATAAGTAAGGGGGTTAATGTCTTCTTCTTCATTGTAAGTAGAGTATAAATATACCAAATAGAAAATATAAATTTATTTACAGAAAAACACATTTAGTGCAGTTTTTACAGGAATACAGGAATCAGAACGTACACGAGAGTATCGAAAGCAGGTCGGCAAATAACAAACACATAATTACAAAATCTTAAGTATCTACGTAAGTAGGTCTTTATAAGAGATGAAAGACTAAGGGTTGGAGAGGATGAGAGAGTAATAGTAGTTTTAGGACGACCGAGTAACTCCTAAACCTACTTATCATTCAAAATATTGACGCACGTAACCAACCGTGTTTTCTTAGTCTAGTGCGTGGCAGAGCTAACTTACTATTGCTAGAGCAAAGAATGATGACCCTGATAATTTAGTTAGAAGCTAGTGGTCTCGATAAATCAGTAGCCGTACCCGTACCTATTGTATTTAAAGTACATATTTTTTAAAATATTTACTCTTACCAAACAGCTCTTACAATTGTAACCTATTGTTCGAAGCGGTGATTGTAACATTATTCAATAATAAACATGAATTCCAAAAACAAAAAAAATGCCCTGCGCGTGTTTACAACGTTGTCATTGTGATTTTCATTGTTGTCTTGCTCGTCATCCTATGTCCAGTTTAAAATAACAAATCATAACATTTTGGATGACAAATCGTAGTTTGCACCTGATAATATGTATAGATTATTTAATTACCTAGGTCGGTAAATCATTATAAATAACAATTGTCTCAATTCAAATCAGAGTTCTCCAATTTTAAATATCCGTAAACCTAAATTATTTTGTTGTAGATATTTAAGTTACTTTTTTTGTCAGGGTCCCTCTGAAAACCAGCGCCTCGGCTTGCTGCGGCTCAAAGCTGAGATGGGCCCTTTTCAACGCCATGG
This sequence comes from Acleris literana, assembly GCA_946894065.1. NCBI lineage: Eukaryota > Metazoa > Arthropoda > Insecta > Lepidoptera > Tortricidae > Acleris > Acleris literana. The sequence continues at coordinate 11,684,566 of OX335691.1, read as the reverse complement.
TAAATGTTTTGTTTTGCTTGTCATCTGTTTTAAATGTGTGTTTGCATTGAATAAATTATTTCTATGAAGAAGTTATGTTTGCGAACTCTACCAGACTAGACGACCCGTAAATTTGCATTGGATCAATATTATTTACTTTTATGTGAAGTGACAGCATCCAGTTCCACAAACTGGTTGTACTGCGTTGTTTATTACTGCTGATTCAATCATCATCCAGTTCGTCCACCGTTTATTTATAAGCCTCCTCAATGCAATTAAATCCCGAAGATTTTGTGCACTTGCTCTTTTTGTACAGCAAAGAGAACGTAAACAAACACAGGCATTATGCTAGGCTCTTTGCAATCTACAACTAAAGATGTTGTATGGCTATATAACGAACTGCCGGTCTGCGCCAGTTGCAGCAACCCTACCATGGTTTCTACCTGTCTACCGCAGGCCCTCTATTCTAGGCGGTAAAAACCATATCGTCTTTGACCTGTTATCGTATTGTCAACGTTTTGATAGCTCTTATTTACTTGACAGTAATGGCGGCTCAGTTAAAAACAGTACCATAAAAGATCAAAGAGGATTATGGTTGTTTACGCCTCCAATCAAGGCCCTGGTCATCTCTTGGTCGTATATTACCCGTTCATTTCCTTTTTAGGGCCGCTATTATTTTTTCTCTGTCCGTAACTCTCTATTCTACCTACTTGTTAAAACCATGTTGAATTGGACATGTTATTTTTTTGTCAACTTTACGATAGCTCTTATCTGTATACTTGACCGTGATGGCAATTGCTAACATGTCAAAGACTCCGTTTTACCGAGTCTAATAGATGCCTGTCCGTCGTCGTATTTCTACATTTTGGTCGGTACACCTACTCGTAATCTTAGGGAGATACGGATTGAACATAGCTTGATTTTTACTGACAATTTAATTAATTATACTCATCTACATATGTTACAAATTCAGAAATCTGTACTAAGGTCTACGCTTGTAATATGGGTACTATAGAAAACGATAATCTTACCTACTAGATACCTACGTACATAAAAAACATCCAAGACTCTGGAACAAACATTCGCGCTTATCTCAGAAATATCTCCCGTTACCGGGATTTGAACCCGGGACCCTACGCATGGATTTATTTTAATCGCATTTCTCAACAAAATATGAAAATACCTACCGTAAAAGAGATCACCAAAAGTGAAATTAAAATTAAAATCGCCCAACAAATACGGATGATACAAGCATTTTAAACTGCTAATTAGACAGCGATTAGACGGAGAGATCCGATATGCACTGTGACGCCATGTAACAGGTCGGCCATATAAACTCCATGTTAAATTCTGTTTTGCTAAAAGATAGGAACAAATCTTTGTTGGCTTATATATTTGTTATTTTTATAGCTATTCAAAAAAGCTATTCATAAATCAGTTTTTATTGAAGCTGTAAAAAAATGACATGAATATGTATTGGCACGCCCTACTTATCGAGCTAAACCTTAAACCAATGCATTAAGGCCGCCATTTGCACTTACTTTGTTTATTGTGCAATAAAGTTTAAATAAATAAACCTTAAGCCCTGTTGTTTGATCAGTAGTTAAACTAATTGTTAAAATTCTAAAAAGGAATGGAAAATTTTACACATTTCCTTGAGATTTTAACCATTAACGTTTTTTGACCGTTAGTTTAACTACCGATCAAACAACAGGCCATTAATCAGTCGTTACATTTTACGAACTACATTGATCCCAATCCGAAATCGAAACCGGAACCAATGCAGTTTGAATTAGCTGCGCCAGCGGCGATCCTTCGGGCTTTAGATCTTGTAGGATTACAGCATCGGGGTCACTATAGCATAAGTACGACAGGTTGCTTTCTATGCGTTGTGCAAGCGTGATTGAATGATGCGTCGCGAGCTTACAAGCTCCGATTATAGTTATTTACAGATGACACGGAACTTTGATGTTTTATGGGTTCCGTCCCCTAAGGGTAGTCCAACGGGACCCTATTCCCTCCGTCCTAACTTTAAACAGTTGTATCTTTTGAATCATAATAGCGGGTTTTTTTTCACAATATGTTTTATTACGGCGGATTTACTAACTTTTTTTTCCATTGGATTTTTTTACTTTCTTTCAATTTATTTTGGGGGTTCGAAATGGAATTCAAATCGAAATATAATAATACCTACAGTGCCGCGGTATGGAATCCTCGGTGCACAAGGCTGACTCGCACTTGACCGGTTTTTAGGGTTCCTTATCCAAAGGGTAAAAACGGGACCCCGTCTGTCTGTCACCAGGCCCGTATTATGGTCGCCTTTATCGCGGTGGATAAAGCATCCGTCACTGTCGCACTTATATACTGATCAGAAAGTGACAGATGCTTTATCCACGTTTATCCACATCGATAAACACGACCATAATAGGCCAGCCGATTGTATATCTCATGAAACGTGATAGCTAGACAGTTGAAATTTTCACAGATTAATGTATTTCTGTTGCCGCTATAACAACAAATAATAAAAATATAATAAAATACGAGTAAATATTTAAATGGGGCTCGCATACAACAGACGTGTTTTTTTTTGCCGTTTTTTGCTCGATAATAGCGAGTCCGACTCGCACTTGGCCGGTTTTTGTAAACTAACAGCGATCGTAGTTTTCCGTATAGTTGGAAGTATATGTGCGTCACAGTCGACAGCAATATTCCTAGGTTTTCTTGTTACAAGGCTATCAAAAAACATACTTTAAAAACACAACTGCTGTTTGGATGTGACGTCAATATAATGTTAAAAATCTTTATTTTTTTGGGGACCAGAGAACTATAGCTCTTGTGTCCCACAGCTGGGCAAAGACCTCCGCCCATGAAAATCTACCTAACTGATGTTGATAACCGCATGAGAACTCGTTCAGTAGTTTATGAGATTGTCGCGAACATACAGACAGACAGAGGCGGATGTAGAGATTACCCCTGAATCACCAGTGAGATTAAAAAATCGATTGTCTGAACTAGAAATTAAAAATAACTTTACTAGTAAGACTATGACTCCGGTAGTTCGCATGGTGTTATGCCTCCGTATCCGCCTGAATGACATGAACAATAATATTATACATTCTCAGAGTTATAATCTAAAACAATAGGTATATGACAATGAGAACCTATAGAAAAAATATATAAATATAAATATAAATATAAGGTCCTCGTGTGGTTGCCGAGTTAGAATAGTGCCACTCCATGTCTTCCCGTGGATGTCGTAAGAGACGACTAAGGGAATAAAGGCTTGTAGTACTGTTAGGCGATGGGCTTGCAACCTGTCACTAATACGCTGGTAAACATCTTAGCCTAATTGTGCAAATTGTGGTTATAGAATTATCAACAAGTTTTTAGAGATGTTTGTAATTCTGTAGCTCTGCCTACCCCACTCTGGGAACGAAGGCGTGAGATTATGTATGTATGTATAAATATAAGGGGACAATGTCACACCAATTGACCTAGTCCCAAAGTTAGCTCTTCGCTTGTGCTTTGGGTACAGGAGAAATATATACTTAAATACATAGAAAACATCCATGACTCAGAAACAAATATTCGCGGTCATCACACAAATATGTGCTCTTACCGGGATTTGAACTCAGGACCGCTAGCATCGTTATATGAGAGTAATAAAAGTGTATGTAAGAAATATAGTAAAAAGTATTTATATTGTCTACTGTTAATTAAAAGAGATCTCTAGAAGGGATAAGCTGCCTGTGTACTAAGAATGTTTTGTAAAAAAATTGGTCCTTTATGCAATTCTTGTTGCATTCAAGAGTTCACATCCACATAAATATCACCTTCCACTCCATAAACGTATCAGGTAGGTGATCCTCTAATACAACTTGACGCAACAAATATTAAACAGCGAGTTGAATTCATCAACTCTAATAGGTAGACATTTGAAATTTTCACACTGTAAGTATTTCTAATGCCACTATAAAAACAAATAATGAAAATTAAACTAAATTAAAAGATTAACGGAGGCCCCTGTACAAGAATGGTACCTACCGAACCCTTTGCGTCCGCGTTCGACTCGTACGCAAAGAGTTCGGACATTCAACTCTGTTATTTAAAAACAGATTAAAATTTTATAACGAAAATCAGGGCCAATCATCAATTTAATACTTATCTCTGAAAGCGTATTTTTTACGATTTTTCTTACAACTTTAAGTCACAGGAAAAACTAACAAACTTAACTAAACTACATTCGGATTCTAAATGTCCGAACAAATTCCGCTTTTAGAGAGTCGAGATGGGAAGTAATATGTAAATGTCGAGGTGAACGGACACATCGGGTGCAGTGCAGAGGCGGGTTAGGGACAAGACGGGTAGGACTTTCCCTTTCTAGCACTCGCATGTCTAGACCTACGTATGCGATTACATGTATTGGTTTCACTTTACATACAAAAGTTTGATCTGCAATGAAAATAAAACCTTGTTTTTTTTAAGACTTAGGGCAAGGTTGAAGAATGAAATTTATAATTATTATTTGTTAATATTAAGTACCGAACCTTTAAAAAAACACTTTAAGAAAGTTTCGTATACTTACTAACTAAATCTGGAAACAAAACTAAGTTTATTACCCGACTGCGGCGGAGCCCAAAAGGAGGGTTATGTTTTTCACCGTCATGTATATCCAGTTCTATGTTCCCCGCTACAGCAAAAACGGCTTGGACGATTTTGAGAAATGTGGTATCATTGAATTCGTCTTCGCAGCGAGAGTGTCATAGAATACCTAAACTGTTAAAATTGAAATAACAACAATGGTCGACAATGGCCAAATGACAATTATTAACATATGTAGGTATATCGACGACAGTATAAAAAATCCAGTCGGGTTTTTAAAGCTTGCTTTTCATATAGTTATTTTAACCTATTTCTAGTCAAACACAGAAGTGTTTTTTTTTTGCTAAAGTCTGGGTAGATAGTTTACGGCAATTTATAGCCGGCAATAATAATAGCTGTCTTAATCTTATTTTGTGGAATAGACGTTGACGAGCTATTATTGTAAAAAAAATTGCCCGCGTAAATGAACTTTGAGACTTATCACTGCAAATTGATTTTTTTGCTTTTGGTAACACCGCGTCTTAATTTGGGCCTCTATAGGAATAGACTTTGACTAAGTCCATGTTGCTTCAATATCGTACCTAATTATATTGTTGATCATAACGGTAAGTACCTTCTATTTTCTGGACAGTATGCGCTTCTAAATTACATTAACATCGGCAATATGACAACGATATATAAGCAGGTAGGCAACAATATAATAAAATGAATCCCTTGAACATTTAAATTCAACTAAGTGATACATTTAAATATATGAAAGCTTTTTGCGCGCATTAAAAAGATAATCACGGTTAATACCTTGTAATTAAATGTTAAATTGAGGTAATTCGTAATGAAGTTAAGGCACTGAGGCCCTACCTAAATCCTACAGAAAGTAAAACCCCAACCCTTGAAGAGCCGAAGCTTAGACTCTGATCGCATCCATTCTGCCAGTCGAACGGCCGCGCGCGTGCGAAGCAGTCTTCTCGAACACGCTAATACGTTCAATTAAAAAGTTATACTTGACGTGTGTGAGTTGTATAGTGGATTTAATTTAGTGTGTTTTAAAAGGTGAGTGTTGGTTAGATATTAGTTTGAATATGGTGTGGTTAGTGTTAAATTGATTTTATTTATTAGTGATTTAGTGATATCTATAATTATGTAGTTATTATACATGAATTTATAAATAAAATAAATAAATCAGATGACCGTAATTGTAAACAACTGCGTGAAAGCTGATTTTGCTTTGCACGTGTTTGCGGGTTGAAATAATTGTTGCAAAACTAAGTGCTCCAATATATCGTCAAAATTATTAACATAATACGTACTTTGTTAATTGATAAAACAAGTCGGGCAAGTTTAAAAATATCTTAAACTGAAACCCTCAGTTTTGTTTCTATAAGCGTGCATATGACGTGCAGGTTTTGTTACAATGCTTTTTTCAGGATTAAGCCATAAAAAAAAAGAATAATTTATAATTTATAATTTAAAAACATGACTTTATGACTTTAAAAACAACAATTCAGAAATAAGTCATCATAAGAAATGGTTTTTGTCTGAAATGCATACAAAATACCAAAGGCTGCATTTGCGTAAACGTATCAGGAAGTAAAACGACTTACTATACAACCGTACCCATACATAAATCATTATGTGTACCGTAAAACGGGGTGAGTAGGGACACAACCTAAAATAAGTCATAACTTGTTACAAATAAGAACAATTATTAAATTAACCATAACGTCACGTCAAGAATTTCAGTCTTATAATTAGTAACGTATGCTTCATTTTAGCTTGTGTCCCTACTCACCCCTTAATCCCTACTCACCCCGTTTTACGGTACTTATTATAGTATAAAAAAATCGTTGTCTAGTACCCATAGTACTATCGATCTCATACGTACATTTTACTGTATCTTGTCGTATCTATTGATATACTAAATTCAAACGACTCTCACTTTAACATGTTATTGCGACAAGATACTTAAATGTACAGCTACGAATGAGTTCGTCTGTAAAAGCCTTATGGTCTAAGATCCGAATAGAAGACGATTTGCACCGGGCTGTTTATTTGATGAAAAGTATTTTATATCAAATTTAATACGCTAAATAATATGTGGCGAATAGGTAGGCTGAAAAATTTCGGTCCAGTACTTATATCAATACAAATAAAAATAAAAATGAACTTTTTTTTAAATTACTGTTTGTTTAATAGACAAATTACATACTAATCGAAAGTATGAAGCCTATAGAATATGCAAACGTTAGGTTTGGTTCAAATTATAAGTACCGACTTACCTGATTATACCTGCTTACCCAATAGTGTGACGGGAAAAAAATAGTCAACCTAACGTTTTCATATTCTATAGGCTTTATACTTTTGATTGGTATGTAATTTGTCTATTAAACAAGCTATTGCAATTTTTTAAAACAAATTTAGTTTTTAAATTTTTAATTAATTATATACGGGACTGAAATTTTTTAGGCTACCTATTCGCCATTATGTTACTTAGCATATTAAATTTGGTATAAAATATTTTTTATCGAATAAACCGCCCGGTGCAAATCGTTTCCTATTCGGACTCCTACTATTAAGCTTAGTTCGGGACTAGTTTGATTTGTGTGAGATTGTCCACCGACATTTTTTTTTTAATGGTATGGTTGCCGGCTTAGATTAGAGCCACTCCAGTCTTCCCGTGGAAGTCGTAAGAGGCGACTAAGGGAATGAAGGCTTGTAGTATTGTTACGGTGGGTTTAGACCAAGCGAACGAACAAGAATTGTATGGCATTATCTCTTACGTTTTCTTTGTAAAAATAAAGACAAAACATGTTCTAGAGCATTCGCTCGTTTGGTCTAAACCCACCGTTAAGCGATGGGCTTGCAACCTGTCACTAATACACACTGGTAATAACATCGTCTTATCCTATAATTGTGCAAAATGTGGTTACAGAATAAACAACAATTTTTTAAAGTTGGTAATTCTGTAACTCTGCTTACCCCACTCTGGGAATAAAGGCGTGAGTGTATATATTATTCCCAGAGTGGGTTTTATATATATATGTAATAATAATAATAAGGTACATGGAAGATAGAGCGTCGGTCGAGTTGAACACAATTTTGTCTAAAGACGACAACTTGATAGATGGATAGTTTTGTATGTATGTAACTGTCAGCCTTAGATTTAGTTTTAAGACCTAGATTTGTTTATCTTTTCGCTCCAAGTGGCATTAAGACCTAAGATAAGTAAGAGCGAATACCTTCGATATGGTGAGTGTCAAATTACAAACTAATCATCATATTAATCTTTGAGTACGAACTAGGAAGCCAGGCCTTCATATACATCGAAACAGATACATCATGCTCTTACGTAATTTCCTGAACCAAATTTTAACAATAGACTCGTAATCCGCTTTTATTTGTCATCTCTTACATTCTATAGCCTCGGTCTGATTGTTTGAAATCTTTTATCGTAAAAAGTGGACAGATTTTTTTCAAGTAGGTATCCTTAATTGGTATTAACAAACACGAAAGACAAACTAAACACTGACGCATCTTTACTATAAAAAGAACACCCCCTCTAGCAGGTCCGCTCGCGGCATGGTCCCTATGACACTGGCTGCATTACCTCTCTGGATAGCTAATGTAATGGTTGAAGTCGAGGGCAAAAGTCAAATTATTTATTTAATTAATATCCTCGTCAGGCCCAACATTTATACAGGACATTTGTCAAAATGACTTTAAACTTAACTTGACTAATACATGATTCGTTTTTGAACAATCGTGATTACTTCTTCGTGTTCGCGTTTGTACCTTTGGTGTTTCGGGAAATCGGAATTGATTTAGGGGGTGAGAAAAGTTATCATCCGGAGGAAAAATTGTTTTTTCTCAAAAATGTCCGGAAATGTTGACATTCCTATCTACATATTGAGACGCGAAGTACATAGTTTACTGACAGGCCTCAAATTTAAAAAAAAAAACATTGCGTGCTCGCTACACAAGCCCGCAATGTTGCATACAAATTCCATTACTATCTAGCTTGTAACTTTTTTAAAAGTGAAAAGGGCCATAATAAAATGAGGGCACAAGTCTTATACATCCAAATCTCGAAACATAACTTTTTTATTTGTGCCTGGAATAGCTTATGTTTTTTTTAAAAGAAGAATTGTGTTTCTCCTTGTCATAAACAAAAAGGCGGTAAGGAGGGATGGTTTTATCACATGAAGTTTCTGTTTGTATGCAATTAAAAAATGAGATTTTTGAGAAAAGCACTATATTTGCCTCGGCAGGAACAGCAATTGCGGGCTTCGTATTTTTAAACGGACTCGCAAGCTCGTCCGTTTAATCCAATACTCCGCCCGCAATTGCCTACTTCCATGTCTAGGCAATAATGTACTATTTTTTTACAGCTATACGATTTAAGCGTCTCTTCACAATCCTCTTAAACTATAATAATAACTATTATGAGATAAAATGTTGTTTTTGTTGAACTATTGGTATCTACCTACTGAATCAATATGTGTTTCACTCCTTGCACTCGATAATTTCGCCTCGTGTTATCTCGACCACTCTCGGCTGTTGTTGAAACTCCCGCGCCGCTATCTCGGAGAGGTTGATCTCTATTGTATCGGTATCGCGAGCTATATCGCTAACGAGCGGCGGCACGCGAGGGTCGATGCTCCAGCCTTCTGCTGCATGGGGGATCTTTCAACCAAATATATAACAACAAACGTATAAACTAACGTCTAACCCATCAGCCATCTCGGCTCCCTCAACCATTGTGTTCGGGAAGGTGGCGACCCGATCAACGACGCCGCCGCAAGCAAAGACCTTTGAGCGAGCATGACATGCTCACTAATGATCACATTGTTAGTTTATTAGTGACAAGTGAAGTTAATAGAGGGTGCCTCTGACCTTGGGGCTTTAAATGCATGGACACTACACACATCTACTCCTGAAACTGAACTTCTTTTCTTCTGTAAGTTGTTAAAAATATGTCCAAATTAAATTTAAAAAAGACATATTAATTAAATGTAATTTTCAATGTACGCAATCCAATTCTCCATTTTCCTTTGACCCTCGTACCAAGGAAATGTCGCCGCCGTACCATGAGATAGTTTTTGTTGTTGCAGAAAAAAAGTAGGTAGTTCAGTTTAGCTTATCGATCGTTGCATTTAAAGCCCCAAAGTCAGAGGCACCCTGTATGTATAGCTCGTATGGCTTCAGATTGACATTAAGAAACAACGCGTAAGTTTAAATCAGTAACATAACATATTCAAGATTTATGATCAGGAGGTTAAAACAAGATCTACAACCACTTTTCGAGCAGAACATCTGTAACAAGTGAAAAGATGCATTTCTATGATGCTATTGTAGCCAACACGAGACTCGTATGCAACCCATCTCGATTACCTACACTAATCGGCGCAGACGCCTATCATGTGCATCTCGAGAAAATGCGCTAACTGTTGAGTCATAGGAATGTGGCGGCAAACGACCGCGCTCAGGCAGGTGAATCTTAACCAACTCGCTTTACATCTCGACGGGCGAATGATTAACCGGCCGGTTTCAATTGACAAGAATATTTTTTAAAAAGGTGTGCCAAAGGCATACTATTTTTTTTCTATTTTCTATTTTTTTTACACAGCCGTTTTGGACTACATAGTGGTTGGAAGGACTTCACTTTGTATGTAACCACATTTTTGTTTTTTTCATGTCTAGCAGAGCTGTGACGGAGAAAAGACCATGTGGCATTTAAGCTCTTTAGCCATAAGCAAAAATTTGATAATGATTAAAAAAATATATATGTTTTTGAGACAAAACTTTATGTCTACAAGCGTGTTTTTTTACAAAACACCTTTTAGAAACGTTCTTGTAGTCAATTTTCCTTTCGATCGTGAAAACAACTTTGTAGGACGTGCGTTCTCAATTAGGTACGACGGAAGGTTGGTTTTGTGCTAGGTACTTCAGATCAGTCCCCGGTCCCAGCCTTGCTATTCCCACCACAGTAGCGGATGTGGGGACACTTGACTCTAACAAAAATTAGCACATGAAATCTTAATATTTCACAAACGGATCCCTTAATGGAAAAAATTATTTCACAAATCCGCAATATTCTTCAAAGACAATATCCAACGACTCCCCGCACCATGGGGAAGAAAAGAAAAAAAGACATCCCCAGTTACGTGTGGGGAAGGGGAAGGTACACTAAAAAAAATGTTATTAAAGATTTTATTTTATCACTTTGTCGGTATGACTAATGTTTAATATTCGTACCAAATAACGGCTTTCTAGAACCAAGAGTCTCTGAGCTATGGGGGAAACTATAAGGGTTCCTTCCTAGTTTAATTACGGAACCCTAAAAACTCGCTTCTTGAAAACTATAGATAAAATTTAATAAAAAACGGGACGAACTCTGTTCACAGCTAATAACCACTCTGCGACTCTGGCAAATCAGTTACTTAGGTTACACACGGAAAAATAGCAGGCACTCATAAAAAATAAGGTGTTCCTATCAGTTTTCTTTTAATTAATTTGCGTCACCTTACAGTAAAAAATACCCAAATGCTACAGTAAATTCAACTTTGACAGGTTTACGATTATATATTTATTACGAATGACTCGAAACATAATCCTGCGTTACATGTAAGTATACACATCACGAACCACCCCAGAGCCGCATTAAAACGAAATTAGTTAATAAATACTGTTTATTTACTTAGCACATACATAATTTATGTTCACACGCAATGAGAGTTAGGCAACTGCCACACTATGAAAGAAGCGACACGCGATAATATTAACTCGCTCGAGATGGCCTTAAAGAATCAATGAGGAGGTTCATAAAGAAATAAAAATTGTATTTCTAAATCCATTTTTATATTTGACTAAACATAATGTTGATAAAATCTAAAATAGACAAGTGATAAGCGTACCTCATTAGCGTTGAGGAAACCAGTCGGATGTCGGCAATAAAACTTGTTTATTGTTCGTAATAGATATAAGGTAGACTGCTTGTAATAGTTAAACTGAGTTACTGTATCACTAAGTACAGTTAATACTAATGTAAATTAAAAAATAAATAAGTAAATAGAAATATTCGATACTATAATTAAAGTTACGGTTATCTATTTTAATTTAATGTTTATTAATACTATATTTTTACCACAAATAATAAATCTCGTGTGAAAATAAAACTAATAATTACACGATGGACGCACGTAAACATAATGTATAACTCATTGTGTAACCAAAATTATGAATATTATGATAGAACAAAATGCTTTTTTTATTACCTACATTCAACGCTTTTTAAAGCATGGCATTTACGGCACACGCTTAACTCGCTTACTGTTCGCTTCCTAGCCGTGGCGCACATACCTAAAACCAATCGCAAAAACCCGTACATTTGAACATTAAATATCAGCTGACTGTTCCTGGTAGGTAATAAATCAATCTATTGGCGAGCCCCGGCTTCGGCTGAATGCGCAGGATCATTCATTCTGAGTATTTATGGCCTTAGTAAAACACATTAGCGGCCTGCACACGTAAAGTTCGGACCGCGGGAAACGCCACGCGCAGTTCCAATCTTCGCTCCGAACCGTACGTGTAAATGCAACTATAATAGTAAAATAGTACAAAATGTACGGTTCGGACTGGCGCGTGGAATGGCGCATGGCGTTTCCCGCGGTACGAACTTTACGTGTAAAGGCCGCTATTTGGGTTTCATTATGGTTTAAAAAGTTCAATCCAAGGTACAGTCGGCCAAATGTAATAAAATATCAGTGGACAATCTTACACAAATTCAAATAGTCCCAAATTAAGCTCTAGTCTTGTATTATGGGTACTAGATGACGATAAACGTGTTCAGAATAATATATACTTAACACATATAAAACTTCCACGACTCAGAAACAAATACCCGCGATCATCACAAAAATATTTTCCATCACCGGAATCGAACCCGGGACTGCTAAATATTGCTTCGTCTAAAAATGGGAATTACATTACTCAAAATGACATGTGACAAATTGTGCTTCTCAAGGTACAGTCGAGTTAATAAATATGCGTACACTTTAGCACCTTGTCTATTTAATGTCATGCTTAAACTACATTAATTGTTTCAGCGATTAAGGTGACAAGGTACTAAAGTGTACGAATGTTTATGAAGTCGACTGTACATGAGTATGTTAAAAAATATATTGAGTACACGTTAGCCTAGTTGGTAGTGACCCTGCCTACGAAGCTAGGGGTCCCGGGTTCAAATCCCGGTAAGGGCAGATATTTGTTTGATGAGCGCAAATATTTGTTCCATCATCTTGGATGTTTTCTATGTATTTACGTATGTATTTATCAATATAAGTAAGTATATCGTTGTCTAGTGCCCTTAGTACAAGCCTAGAGCTTAGTTTGGGACTAGGTCAATTTGTGTGAGATTGTCTCCCTGATATGTTATTATGATACTTATTTGAATGAAAAACGGACCGACAAAAGATGAGCCTCAATAAGGGGTTCATTGCTTATTAAGAGATGATCTACACAACCCTAACACCGGAAACAGATAGAAATTTAAAAAATGCGGTAAACGTCAAGTGCGATGTTTTTAAAGGTTCTCAGATGTACTTCCGGCTACTTATATCAGTAGATAACTAACCGATAATTGCTTCCGATTATGTACGAGTCAAACCAACCGGAAAATAATTCATCGACTGGTACTAATACCCGGATTACATTAATAAGTGATAAAAAAACTTTAAAGCCGGTTGTAACGCGAGGAAATTTAACTGAAGACGTATTTCGTTACGTCAGAATTTGTTTATACTACGTTAAAAATAAACGTTTTTGATTAGTTTGGTAAAAGATCAATTTTCTTATTCATAAACGCACAATCACTAAAGCATTGCTTAAAATATGGTGTGTCCTTATCTTTCGCAGTGAGACTTAAATTTGACAGAAAGTGACAAAGCACTCTTTAACTAAAATACGTTTATGATTAAGGGGAAAAATATTTTAGCTTGTTTCAAAGAAGATCCTATAGATCGACTAAGTTTATATAAAATAGTAAATTGTGCAACAAGAACATAAAAAAACTTAGGCATTTTTTCAAGACATTTAATTTTATGATTTATAAATTATAATCGAGGATTAATATCGCTTTTGACTTCGATTGCAAAGAACGGTGCCTATTAATTATTCTACGCTAAGCAAAACCATACCTATTGCCTTTGACGAGATCGTATCATATTGTCAACGTTTTTTTAGCAGCACAGAATAAAGACTAAAGGCATAGAAACCGTACTAAATAAGCAGAAAATACATTATGGTTCACTTCCTTTTACTTATGGTTTTCATAGTGAGTTGGAAAGAGATGAATCTATAGCTGTTCTTTCGTTATTTGGTACATCGTCACAAGTAAGGCGTGATTTGGACCTATAAGCACCTATAGTATCATCATCATAAACTCACGCCTTTATTCCCAGTTTGGGGTAGGCAGAGCTACAGAATTGCCAACAACTCTAAAAGCTTGTTGATAATTCTGTAACCACATTTTGCATAATCAGGCTAAGATGTTTACCAGTGTATTAGTGACAGGTTGCAAGCCCATCGCCTCACAGTACTACAAGCCTTTATTCATATTTGGACGTAAAGACAAATCCTTCCTATAGGAAGGACAAAGAAGTCCCTGTGTCAATGACAGTTAAAGAAGAAAAAAACAGCCTACTTTTTGTTTCATTTTTGCTCATGTAATACGTAATCTAAAAAGTAGAGAAATTATAGCTGACGCAAAGCATAGTCCGGTTTCTATGCTATATGTTCTTATTCTGTGTATAGCAGCTCTTTATTTACTTGACAGTATCGCTGCCGACGTATTAACAATACGATAACATTGTCAAAGGCGAATGGTTTTTGTCATACAAATTAATTCGGCACACAATGTAAAAAAGGACACGACGACCGCTGAATAATGTAAACAAAATTGATATGAAACAATGTAACTTTGCTTAGAAGGGTTAAATATTTTTTTTCATTACATTGCTGCTCGAGAAAACTTTAAAAATTAGTTAGGTACGCCATATTATCAAGAGTAATTGCTATGTTTTTATTACGTAATCGATACTATATAAAATTTATGCTCTTATGGTTGACAAACACTGTATATATGACGTGGTTTTTATAAACATTTAAGTACCTAAACAAATAAAGTATAGTAATTTCACCGGCTATCTGAACCACACTGGAACACACAGACACATTATAGTGTTGACTAATTAAATATAAAAATTCAGGGAACAATCTCAAATAATTTAACCTAGTCCCAAATTAAGCTCTAGGCTTGTACTAGACAACGATAAACCTACTTATGATAGAAAAATACATTATTAAATACTTATAAAACAATTCAGACTCAGAAAAAAATACTCGCGCTCATCTCACAAATATTTGCCCAACGGCACTCGAACTCAGGACCACTGGCTTTGGAGGCAAGGCGACTCGAATCTGACTACCAACTAGGCTGAACGCGTCGTCGATTGACAACAGGGGCCAATTTCTCAAAGCGTTTTAGTCTAATAATATTAGTGTTTTGTCTCATAAAAAAAAGTTTAAAAAACAAAAACCCGCCTTCAAAAAGCAAAAAATAACTTGTTTAAAATGGCAGGTAAATAGGTCAGTCCAACTGAAGTCGGCGTCCAACAATATTTTAACCAAAAGCAGATTTTTATTTTATACTTTTTAGTGATCATAATTATGCTGTTATTCTCCCATTTCTCAAGAAACAATAGAACATTTCAATCTCGCCGCAAGCAACGCCGTGGGAAAGTCATAGTCATATATTTAAACCTAAATATGCTTCGTCATAGTCGCTCAACTATCTTAATCGAAATATCTTGTCGCCACCCTCGAAATATATACCGTTTAGGAGTTCTGGTGGCCATCTGTGGTCTTCATCATCAGTTCCACTTCACCAAATAGTGCTTTCCAAGACCAAATACACGAGTTACAATGAAAAATACCAAAATCGCTATAGGTGTGCCTAAAAATTTTGAAGAGTTCCGTCGATTCCTCATGGATTCCACCATCAGATCTTCATTTTGAAACAAAATGGGACCAATCTGGAAGCATCAGCTTTCAAATAAAAAAAGAATCTTCAAAATCGGTTCACCCAGTCGAAAGTTCTGAGGTAACAAACATAAAAAAAAACAGACGAATTGAGAACCTCCTCCTTTTTTTGAAGTCGGTTAATAAAACTAAAAAATGAGACTAAAACGCTTTGAGAAATGGGCCCCAGGAACATTTTTAAAAGGTGTTCAGAAAATAACCATCCTTACAATGGTGTGTCTCAAAAGCAAAGTATTTTTTGTATCACTTTATTAACCGACTTCAAAAAAAGGAGGAGGTTACTGAGAAAATTCAAAAACAAATTTCTGCTGATGGCTAAAGAGCTTAAGAGGCCACCTATGCTAAAGTCTGGAGTGTTCCACGATCTGGATCTCAATAACCATAACGCCTTTGTATATCTTCTTTGGATATATTAAACTTGATCATATTTGCTTGAGACTGTCGAACGTGAAAACACGATTAGACATAAAATCCTCGATACTTTTATTTTTCAAACATGACACATTTTTTGCATGTTTTTGGTTGAATCTTCGAAACCCTATCATCTTTAACGATGATTTTCGATTCAATAGTTGAGGATATGAAACTTCTTAATCCTGGCAAAACATTTTTTCAATAAATGTTGTGGTTTTAAAGTAAACAGCAATTAATTGAATTTAATTTGCCGGCAAGGCGCGAGCGAACTATCTCCGTCTCACATTCTTCGCGCGGAAGCACATAAAGCCTCCCCTTTTTATTCTTGTTGGGGCGTGGCACCATAGGTGGCCTCTTAAACGCCACATGGTCTTTTCTAAGTCACAGCTAGTGCTAGACTCAAAAAACAAAACACGGTTACAAACAAAATAACGTCATTCCGACCTCTAGTCCATGCAGGCGCAGCAAACACTGATAATATTCAATATTTTTTCTCAGCAAATAATGAAAATAAAATGAATTTAAACAAAATAATAGTGCTAATAAATAATAGAAAAACTTTTTTTAAAAATCCCGTCGTCAAATAATTCGTATGATTGATTTGCAGCCCTGCGTCGCAAATCAAATCAAATCAAAATATTTATTCAGTAAATTGGCCGTATACGGGCTCTTTTACACGTCGGTAATAAGAGTGAATCTACTAGCGCTTCGGACAAGACCATCACTGCGGAGAAGAAGCGCCGCAAGAAACTCTAGCAGAAGGTCATTTTTCAAACATAAAATACAATAATACTTAAAAGTAAGTGACATTACAAGGTAATAAAGCAACAAATATAAATTATTAGAACTAGCACAAATAAAACATTACAAATGTGAAAATTAAAAACATTACATGTCAAATACATTAAACTAAAAATATTGACTAGGAGAACAACACGACGAGGTCTGTACATCAAAAGCCATAACTGGAATAATTAACTGTTGTTGCTCAGTTAATTATTCCAGTTATGGCTTTTGATGTACAGACCTCGTCGTGTTGTTCTCCTAGTCAATATTTTTAGTTTAATGTATTTGACATGTAATGTGTCCTTGCAGACGTGAACAGACCGGACCCCACAAACAGCACCCGTTCACGAGTATGACGCATATCTCAGCCATCGCCTCCCTCAACCATGTGTTCGGGAAGGTGGCTAGGTCGCTATTGTCTAACGCAGGGGGGGCTATTGCCTATTGCCTAACGCACTCGCAATCGTAATCGTTTTCATTTTGAAAATCGAAGCCTGCATACAAAATGAAAACAATTGTTCCGCTTTGAAGCCGATTGCGATTGCGATTGCGAGTGCGTTAGACAATAGCGACGCTAGTCTAGAAAATGAACTGAATAAAATTTAAACTATAGCTACGGTGAGTCTTCATTAAACTGTCTGCTAGGACAGCGAGCTGCGAACGCCCGTTATTAGTCGAAACACGCTGTTAATTGTCGGTTACATTACGGAGAAATGCACGGAAATAATGGGCTAATTCTGCGCTTGACTTAATTTTCTAGTGCCTTGGGCAGTTAAGTAAAATGTTATTTAATTTTTGGGGTTCCGTATCCAAAGGGTAAAAACGGGACCCTATTACTAAGACTTCACTGTCCGTCTGTCTGTCTGTATGTCTGTCCGTCTGTCTGTCACCAGGCTGTATCTCATGAACCGTGATAGCTAGACAGTTGAAATTTTTACAGATGATGTATTTCTGATGCCGCTATAAATCAACAAATACTAAAAACAGAATAAAATAAATATTCAAGGGGGGCTCCCGTACAACAAACGTGTTTTTTTTTTGCCATTTTTTGCTCTCTATTAATAACGACAACAGGTAGATGCTTGAAATATTTACATAATATTTAGTTGTATATTAACTTTTAAAAATAAATAATTAAACTAAAATAATATAAATATTTAAGGGGGGCTCCCATACCACAAACGTGTTTTTTTCCGTTTTTTGCTAATGGTTTATAGATAATGGTACGGAACCCTTCGTGCGCGATTCCGACTTGCACTTGGACGGTTTTTGAATGTTTATAGGGACACTTCAAAGCAATTTATTAGATCACTGTATAAACTGTACTGATCATTTCATGACAACATGCCTTTTGTCTATGTCAGTATTCTGTTCCTTGTTATTCGTCTGTTTGTCATGACGTATTTACTTTCTTTTATTGTTTCTTTTTTTTAATTAATTTGTTTTTGTGGTTTAGGGTTTAGTCAGTAGTTTTACTTCAGGAAAGTTCAAATTATAACGCATTTTATTTCGATAAACGGGATCAAAAAACATGCCCAATATTTTAGAAAATATTAAATACACTCAGGAGCAGAAATAACGGGTCAGAGTGCGTTTTTCATACAAACGAGGCTATATCGAAGCCTTGGTTCCTGGCCAGGGGTTGTTTTGAGTGAGGTTTAGTGGTGGATACTCCGAGGCTCAACACAGGAGGTCGAAAGTTCTTAAGATAACTAACTGATCGCACAATCAGTTAACACCACAGCGAGAGAGTTTGGATCAGGATTTGGATTTCCTTACATCTATTGCCTTTTTAGGTGTTTTTCTGAACATGTATAATTCCGGCGTCAGCCGCAGATTCAATCAGTTGGGTATCCTAGGCACTCTGGAAGTCCTGTACCTATCGATGCTCGGGGTATCCATCATCAGATTTCACTAAAAGCATCCCCTGGCATCACCAAGGCTTCGAAATAGCCTCGTTTGTATGAAAAACGCACTCTGACACGTTATTTTTGCTCCTGAGTGTATGTATGTAGAAACGAATTGTTACTCAGAATTTGCATTTTGTTATTGCATGAGTTAATTGTTTTTAGTAGGAATCACAACTCTAACCTAACTTAACCAACGTAATGTTTAAGATATCCTGAAAAGATCATGGTTTCAGCAAAAAAAACGTTCGATGAAACGAAATTCGAGGAAAATATACGATCGATGAAGTGAAATTCGATAAAATGATCGAATACTAATCTTCTTTATCTTCTCTTCTTTACATTACAAAATGAAGTCCCTTCCGCTGTCTGTTCGCTTAGATCTTTTAAACTACTGAACGGATTTTGAAGCAGTTTTCAGCAATAGACAGAGAGATTCAAGAGGAAGGTTTTTATAATAAATTCTGTATTATGTTCGGGTGTTAAAGAAAACTCTCATAATCCGAAAAGAAGCGAGGGCGGGTCGCTAGTGATTTATAAAGTCGTTGGCGTTCGCAGAATGCAACTTAACTAGGCCTACGGTCAGTATATCCGACTGTCGTGTTGGTGACCGGCCACGTGCTCACTTGCATTAAATGTTGCAAACAGGCGACTGAATACCGCACCGTGATAAAGTTCTAGTGAACGATGGGTCGGACGTATAAGGCTGCCTAATTGAGAATACACGCGCTAAAACGTGTTTTGTTCGCTCTGTCGGGACTACTTAAACTCGCCGCTTGGACCTTGCGTTCGCTCATCTTTGCTTGTTGAGAGAATTACACCCCAGCAACTAACCTAAGACGTTAAAGGTTTTAGACGATCAAACCACGCAGAAACGAGCCGTTGCATCTTAATCCTCTGTTTGCAACACATTTGTTTCGGGCTGAAATTAAAAAATAGAACTTTTTACATCAGGCAATTAGGCCCATAATTACAAATCTTACAAACTAAAATACATAACAATATAAAACTTAAAACTAACTGATGTGATAGAACAGCGTGGTCCTGTTTTACCAAAGTTTAATTTGCAATATTGAAACTGCAAATGTCTTGCTAATAAATTCTTGTATGGGCCTAAAAACTCACCTACTTACTTAGGCGGTCTGTGTGCTAGTGTGCCTTGGTCATGCAATAAGACAAGTGTTAAATATGTATTTACATTTTAAATAATATCTCTTATTGCGTGGAATTAAGCCATAACATCAATCATTGAGCCCCGCTCGATGACTCGTCTCGTGCCCGACCGACATGATAGAGATCATGTAGATCATTGGTAATAAAATCATAATAATGGGACATTAGTAACTACTGATAAATGATCTCTCGTAATAATGACAGTTCAATATTAGTGCTATTTAAAGTATAGTACAATCGTTCGCTCACGACTTCAAGTGCGTACAACTCGATCGTTGTTCGTCCCTACCGAATTTTCAAGCATAATTTTCGTCACTACAATATACGACTACTTAAGTCTGTAATAAATAAATAGTGGTGTCTGATTATTATTTCTATCGTTTAATATCTTAGTCGCTTAGTTTTAATTTTTAATTGTACTGAATTGAATTACTTATACTATTACTTTAACTTTCGATTTTCGAAAAGAAATGAATATTTATAAATAATTATGAGTTGGCAAACTAATGCAAATTGACTAGTCCCAAGCTAATCACTCATTCCTATTATTGGTACTAGACAACGATAAAAATACTTATAGTATAGAGCAATACTTACTTAAATGCATAGAAAACATCCACAGGCAGGGTCACTACCAAATAGGCTAAAAACATGCTTACTTGCTTTTGACATGTAGTATTTTCAACGTTACGATAGCTTATTTACTTGTCAGTAATGGCGGCTGAATTAAAAACAATACAAAAAAATGTCAAAGGCAATATAGTTTTAGCGAGTAGAATAGAACCTTGGATTTCTTTATACTTGACACTTCTTCCTTAAATCTTTTAGTTTAACACCAGCGACATATAGTCGGCTTCGAGTGCTCCGACCGCAAGTCGTAATGCAATACACCTATATAGATTCGCTGGTATCGTGTCTAGTTTTCACTATCGGTTGGTTTCCCCGCACTAGTTGCCGTGCCCGGCGCGCTTCGTTTTTCCTGCGCAAGAGTAAAAGTGCTGCGCCGGCGACGAGCGACAGCGGATACAATTTCAATTTTGAAAACAGTATACCTACGGTTTGGCCCTGAAAACCAGCGTCAAGGCTAGTAAGCCTGACGCCATGCTGAGGGGCAACCTTTTCCGTGTTAATTTTAGATTAAGTACAATAAGTTTGTATTACTCTAGTTTTTTTTAATAATGTTTTTGCTGTTGTTTATGTTCATTTTATTTAGCACCGAATAAACCATTTCTATAAATGGTACTAGCGAGTGAGACATGAAAGACTGGCGCATTTTTCGCACGGGTTTAAATTTCAATTAAACATCTTCAAACAATTACTCTACACTATTTAAAAAGCGGCAAGCTTTACACAATTGCACATGCAACTTTGATGTTTTGGATAACATCCGGAAAAATATATTGTATAGAAACACTGATGGCAAGCGAGCTCGCCGCCGATATTTAGTCAACAAATAGTCCGATTATTTGAAGGAATTGTACTCATTTAAAATTGTCTCGATTGTAAGGGGCGCTAGGAATGCTAGGATACAAACGATATAATTCAATGTTTGTCTTTCGGTGCTAACTATGACTCTAATCCCAAGACATGAAGGTACAGTCAACAGCATAAATAAGTGATCATTTATGTACCTTGTCACTTTAACGTCGTGTTTGAAATGTCATACAAAATTGTGAAACGATTGAAAGCGACAAAGTACATAAATGATCACTTATTTATGCTGTTGACCGTACGAACTGGGCCTCTATTCGAGGCGGTAATAACCATATTGTCTGACGTGGTATCGTAGTTTTTAACTCGGTCGCCATTACTGTCAAGTAAATAACAGGTACTAAAACGTTGACAATACGATAACATGTCTGTCACAGACAGCGCCATCTATCGGTAAAATTGAATTTTACTGAATAAATGCCTGATGCGCGATTAAATTGTTTCTCATTGATATTAACTAAAAAGGAGCCAAGACTCCAACAATGTCAATGGTGTATGTTTTTATCCAGTATAATCGATATACTGACATTCGCACTAACCCTTTTGTTTTTGACTTGTTGTCGCTTTTCCTTTGCGCCGGCTTCAGCGTATCGCTTATAAGCAGCGAGAGTGTCCCGCGGCTCGGAATATAACCGCATTGTGCATATCGGACGCCGCAGCTACAGTACAGTATCCTAAGCTAACTTTCTTTTGGAGCTTTTTCTTTATAACAAAATTCGGGAGCCTGCCGTTTGGCCAAAATATTTTTGGTAAAATGTATCATTACCCAAATTTTCATTACCCAAAAAGTTTTGTATTATTTTGGTTTTGTATCCGAGATATCGAAACCGCTTGCTACGTCTATAAGGTTAGGTTACACTTGTGACTACATAAAAAATAAATCAACTGCGATAGGAAACAACTTCTTGGGAAATGAAAATTATAGAAATGATACTTTTGACAAAAAATATTTTGGCCAAACGTAATAGAGCCACAAAATTCATACTGTGGTAATTGGTACTGTGGTTGATATTTCATTATTTTGTCTAGCTTAAATAGAGTATATCCCTCTGCTGTCGCCCTGTTTTATGTCTTTTATGTTCTATGGCTGGGGAATGCGGAAAGTACCGGATGCATTCGGCACATGGCGGTTTCACCATTTGTTATATTTTTTATCCTAATATGGTTTTTGTATTATTTGAGGCCAGTAAAGATCTGAGCAGTCGCTGACCCAACAGACGGCGTCCTGTATATTTTGGGTAACTTTAGTATAGGTAAACCATACGATTAGCCTATAAACCTTATTCGGACTATTACAAACATTAAAAATAAAAGCTAAATTTGTGATACGCTTACCAACAAACACCATTTAATCAAAATCAAAATCAAAATGAAAATATTTATTCAGTTCAATATTAATTTAATGGATATACTTAGTTGTAATTGTTGGGTTGTTCAATAAGTTACTTAACTACATGCGATATCTGTGTAAGGTCGCTTCCTGAGTTACAGAACGTGTAACATGTAATAGTTAACATTATCATACTGTTACTATTCTACTGCCCGAAGCCCGACTGCAGTAACTCGATAGACCGAACCCAACACAAGCCGAACAGAACTCTTACGTAACGATAGAAAAGTCCGCACTCGCCGTCCATTGTCTTCTCAGAGAACATTAGCGAAATAATTAAATTTAAGCTAAACTATTATTTCCACCGGTCGAATTCACTTCTAACAATGCGCCATTATAACATTGTTAAGATTGATTACATAATTGAGGCTGTTTTGTTAATTTAATCTAATTATCTACGAAACGTTGGAGACAAAATGGATAAAAAACCCTCGATAATATGACGTTTCCTACTTTAGTAGTTAATAACTCTTAAACAGCACTTTTTTCCATGACGGAATTGCACGATTTAAAGTGGATAACATACATACGTACATACACAAATACATACGAATAGTGCAAGTTTAATAAAAGCTTGTAAAAACAAGTTAAAGTAAGTTTTTAAAACCCGTTTGTTGTTTGCTTTTCATTGATTACACACATTCTATTTCAATTCAAATTAGTCCATTTGTGTACGGTAAGGAAAGTAAATGTAAGAGCCATTGAGAAAAATGTGCTTAAAGTCGTCAATGTAATTAGAGAAGCCAAGTCATTTGTAACTTATAGGAAACTCAACCTTATTGTTGTAGAATGTCAGATTGACTTTGGACCTAAGGTATTTCACAAATTTAAGTATCTATTTGACTGATACAAATGTTCTATCCTAAAAGTTTTATTTTCAACTCGTTGTAACAAGTATTTTAAGTAAAACTTAACGCTACTTAAAGTCATTTTGGATTTACTCATCATTAGAGATGTTTAGTCTCCGTAATGACGAAATGTCATTACATCATTAAATGGCGTAATTTGAAGCTCTAAGTGCTCCCCATGGCGACCATACGCAGGTCGACCGCAGTTTTCACTAGGATGAGTTGCGGTTGCAAGAGAGATTTCATCTTAAATGTTTTTTTCACGGATTTATATGACACTAACTTTTGCCCGCAACTCCGTCTATATAGAAGTCATTTACCTATTGTTATTTCCTCCTGAACTGTAGGTATGTATGTATATAAAAACTTTAACAATAAAATAAAAACAATACAATGAAGGATGAACTTAAAGGGATCTCTTCGAGCTATATAAAAGTATAAAAGTTCTCGAGGGAATAATGATAATCTAAATATACGCGGACGAAGTCGCGGGCAGGAGCTAGTTTTTAATGTTATTTATCTAATACCTTTAAACCAGCAGTTCTTGTATATACTTATATATCTGAATCTCAGAAACGGCTCCAATGATTAAGATGAAATTTGAAATACAGGGGTTTACGGCGGCGAAAAATCGATCAGAGCCTCTATTCTAGGCGGTAAAAACGATATCGTAGTTTGCCTGTTATGGTATTGTTATGACGTCAGCCACCATTACTATCAAGAAAATAAGAGCTATCAAAACGTTGACAATTCGATAACAGATCAAATACGATATTGTTTTTACCGTCTTGAATAGAGGCGCTGTAAAGTTGTCATCTTCGGGAAAATTCTTTTTCCACCCGAGCGACGCTCGGTCTTCCAGGTACTTATATACTTTTACTCCAAAAACTTCATAAACACATTTTTGTGTAACATATTTAAATCTAAGGTAAGTTATATATGTATAACTTACCTACATAAAGCTTTGTTGTTCACGCCCGTTGAAGTCTTCCGTACCATGAATTAAGCGAAACAATTGCGATAAATTTAATATGCATAGTTTTAATAAAATGTCTTTTTTTGTTTCAGACATATTTTGACCAGCGGAGAAAGAAAATATTAAATATCTTGCACACTGGACCAAGTGGAATCATGGTAAGCAAATAACACACACAGATTTACATTAAAGCCTAGATATTTATGAGGGACTACCTGGGTCATTATTTGGGCGTTTGTTCCGAATCACTTTCGTGATCACATTCTTGTAGAAGTGGTTGCAGAAATCGATTTCGTTTCTTGTTAGGTATCTAAGTTTACCGGACATCTAACAAATATCCAAAGACGGCATCAAAATATACGCGCAATTCTTCAAAAAGATGTCCACAAAAGTGAGGCGGTTGAAACGCTCGAGTAATGACCCACCTATAGGTTTTGTGTGTTTGTCCACTGGTTTCTTTGATACCTTTTACTATGTTAAATCTTGTTGTGTCGTGTAAATCGTGTTGTTAAAAATGTTAAATTACCGTACAGTCACCATCAGATATATTGTAGCGGGCGAGGTACTCAAATATTTCGGAGCAGCATTACTTTTCAATAAATTCGTTACACTAGTTATGGTCAATAACACCAGAACATGCAATTTGTTATAAATATAAGAGCAGCGACCTTTCAATAAATTCGGAACATATAACGAGGTAAAAATATCAGAAAGCACAGAACGTCAAAGGTATCTACGCACTCAGGGTGATCATAAAGATCGGAACATTTATGGAAAATATACCTTAAGTCTGTATCACACAGTTTAAATTCGTTACTATAATTATTATGCATGTCGATCTTTGGCATGACGTAGGTATTTATGTTTTGTTTGGAATTCGAATCTACTCGTGACGTGTACACGTCACGAGTAGATTCGACATGCATAATAATTATAGTAACGAATTTAAACTGTGTGATACAGACTTAAGGTATATTTTCCATAAATGTTCCGATCTTTATGATCACCCTGAGTGCGTAGATACCTTTGACGTTCTGTGCTTTCTGATATTTTTACCTCGTTATATGTTCCGAATTTATTGTATATTTATGACAAACTGCATGTTCTGGTGTTATTGACCATAACTAGTGTAACGAATTTATTGAAAAGTAATGCTGCTCCGAAATATTTGAGTACCTCGCCCGCTACAATATATCTGATGGCGACTGTACTCGCTAGCGAGTCGAATGCTCTGTCCCTCGCACTCTATAAGAATACTGCGAGGTCTGCGAGCGACAGAACATTCACTTAGGTCTTAGCTGTAGTTTTCCAGAGGTGTTAGTTCTAGTTGCTAGTCACCCTGCCTACGAAGCTAATGGTCCCGGGTTGGATTCCCGGTATAGGCAAATATTTTTGTGACGAGCACACTGAGTCTTGGATGTATTCGTTGTACTTATTTGTTTATTTATCTACATAAGCATTTATACATACAAATATTTAAACCAATGTTGTCTAAATTATATCTATGTATGACCATATTACAGGCGAATATTGTTGCCCGCCATTCCGTCCGCGTAGAATTCGTTACTCGCTATTCCTTAAAGAACTGTCATTTTCCGGGATAAAACATATTCCCTTGTCTTTCCCGGGACTCAAGCTATCTCCACACCAAATTTCATTGAAATCGGTTCAGCGATTTAGCAGAAAGCATAACTAACAAACTACTAGTAATGGATATAATGTGATAAATACTAAAACATATATATAAAACATCGAACACTAAGAAATAAATACTCGTAGTCATGACAATGGTTATTGTCTAATACGTTTTGTTCAGTGATGTAATGTATTTTTGCATCATTTAACTGTCATCAATGTCATCATAGTCGCATAGCTAGAGAAAAAATACTTATGAGAACACTAAAAGATTTCATTTTGTTGTGTGGATAGATAAAGTGCACTGTGAGCTATTTGTAAAAAGTTAGTGTTACGTTTGTGGTTTATGTATTTAGTAATATTGCGTGTTCCGTAATGTATAAAGCATTAAAGTTTAAATTTTTTATTGAATCCTAATTAGAATTATCTTAACGTCATGTTGTAAACGTTTTAGTGTGATAATGATATAACTACAGTCTACAAATAAGCCTGCAGTCGTAAGGGCCGTAAATCTCTTCGTAATCTTGTCTGAAATGCCCGCTCTTAAATAAATCAGTGATGACAGTTTTCTATAAGTTCATGTTCACTTTGACATAACTTGAGACACATACTTATCTCAGGCCAATGAGGGTGCAAGAAGAACCTGAGGCCCTCGCCAACAACGGCGTGGAAGGAGAATAGAATTACTGGGTTTTCAGTGGGTATTCCTTCCTACCAATCTTGATTGATGAGTCCCACATTACCACCTTGAGCTCGGGCCCAGGTGGTACGCGTAAAAGCATTTTCCCAGCGTGGAAAAAAATACCTACCTCAATCATTTATTCACACAGCTTTTAAAATCTACAAATGCGGTGGAAGCCTTGATGACTAAAATGGAATGCGTTAAGTCTTCAAAATAAGCCGTAAACTATATCGACTAGAAACTTTACTGAGCAGGAAACAGTGATTAGGTCACCGATACATTACAATTTTCTACTGGTAGGATTCGACAAGAGAAACGTAAATACTCAGATATGCAGAGTTATAAATAAATACTGGGGCGGTTGAAATGAAAGTTAAAGGTGAAAATGTTATTTTGATCCCTAGTGCGCATTCAGGGCGGTTTCCAATTGAATTTTACGTCACGCTCGAGTGAGATTTGTATTGACTTTATCGAGTTGTGTTTCTTGTCACAGTTACTATTGAAATTGTGATTAAATATTTATATGTATTTATCTATACAGTGTGCCTCTGACCTTGGGGCTTTAATTGCATGGATCGTTTCTACTCCTGAAACTGAACTTCTTTGGTTCTGTAATTTTTAAAAATATTTACCACTTAAATTTTATTTTTTTCATTCAAGTTAAATGTAATTTTCAATGTACGCGATCCGATTCTCCATTTTCCTTTAGCCCTCGTACCAAGGAAATGTCGCCCCGTACCATGAGATAGTGATTATACGGCCATGATTTAATACACTGATTTTACAATTAGACTTTAACATCAATTAGTTATCTTAACTTAAGTTATTTTTTAATGTCGCAGAACAGAAGTAGTTCAGTTTAGCGAGTAGTATCGATCGTTGCATTTAAAGCCCCAAGGTCAGAGGCAACCGGTATAAGTATGTTTATCGTTGCCTAGTAGGTACCTATGGTATGTACAAGCCTAGAGCATAGTTTGGGGCTAGGACTGGTAGGTTGTCCCGATATCCTATTATTAAATGAGTACTTAGAGAATTCCGAATTGATTGGAAAAAAAACGGGGCAAGAGCATGTCTGACCATGCTCAGTGTAGGGTTCTGAAGCCGTTACTACACATAAACTATTTCAAAAAACAACAAGTATAAACTAATTCTCTATTTAAGGTTATTTGGTGCTGTCTTAGATGATTTTAGTAGGTATAAACACTTTAGTCGCCTGTATCTCAGGAACCAATCAAGTCTACTTAGTCGTGATAGCTTTCCTTTCATTTAAGATATTTTACAGAATTTTAGTATTTGTAATTTTCGCTGTACGTTGACGGACATGGCGAAACTATAAGGGTTCCTAGTTTGACTACGGAACCCTAAAAAAATTGAATTTTTTTTAGGGTTCCGTAATAATATCAAACAATATATGTCAAGTTATTGTCCATTTGTGTGAGATTGCCCCCCGATATTTTTTCATTGTTTTTTATTATTACATTATTTTGAACAGATTTCTACAGTCGTAAGCTAAAGATACCAATTTCTATTTCCGTCACAGCTAAAGTATAACTAATGAATCGATTCGCCGACTTGATCGAAAATCCCGATTGTGACTGTCGCATGTCGAAACTGGTAACTTTCTAGGGCTTTAAGATTGGACCCAAGTTAGAAACATTAGCATTTGCGTTAACTTATTTGCTGAGTCCCAATAAAAAATAGGAGTGCCTTATAAAGACATCGTAGATTTTGATACATTTTTATTGCAGTGCTAGGCTTGCCAGTACAACATGACACTTCCAAGTATTAAATTGTTTGGCCGAACAAGTAATATGAATTAAATTTAAAATTATACTCATTTAGATCTAAAAAATAATAATTAATAAATATCAGGGGTCACACCAATTGACCTAGTCCCAAACTAAGCTCTTGACTTGTACTATGGGTACTAGACAAAGAAATAAATACTTAAATACATAGAAAACATCCAAGACTAAGAAGCAAATACTCGCGCTCATCACACAAATATTTGCCCATACCGGGAATCGAACCCGGGACCGCTGGCTTCTTAGCAAGGGCCACTACCAACCAGGCCAACGCGGCGTCAGTAATTGAATGTATATAGTTATTAATTGTTATATGAAGATAACTGGCTGTATTTAATTAGCTCCGGTTGACTTAATACAAGTATTTACCTTGACATACCTTGTTCACTAGTGATGTGTGTGTTTGTCTGTCCGCAGTGGCTGCGAGTGTGGTTGGCGCTGAGCATATCCGGCGTCTATTCGCAGACCGCTCACACGGTGAGTACATTTTTCTAATGACACGGAGTAGGCTAACTACCATACAGGCCACCCGATGGTAAGTGAGCTCAGATTGGGGCCCATAGACATTAGCCGCTTGTTTTAACACTACACTGAAATAGAAAAAAACAACGACTTGATTAATTTCTGTTTTTTTAAGTTGGATATATACTTAAGTAGTATGTGACTTTGTGATTACTTAAAAAATATATTTAAACAAAAACGGGCAAATAGGTTTAAATACTTCGCTGATTCGTAATGATTCTAATTATGTAAGATACCACTGAAAAACTTATGAGATAAAACATGAAATTAATGATTTTTCGTGACATTGACATACAAAAGTTAAGATCAAAATGATCAATATCTCCGAAACTAGTACAAAACGCTGAACATACATAGTGGTTAAATCGATAGCTTTTTAGTTGCTCTATCAGCCCTAGGCGGGTTGATGTCGGTTTCTGGGACACCCTGTATATTTGGATATTTGGATTTGTTATTTTTACGGAGATGTTTTTTTCCTAGTTAGAGAAATTTTACATAATTTCTTCAATGCTACAATAAATAAATACTCGTAGGTAACACACACCGTAAATTCATTAAAATATATAATCTAAAATATATAGTTACATACAATAAAAATTTGCCGAAGATGCTCCTCGCTGAATAGAGCTAATATAATTTCTTCATATTTATAAAAGGATGTCCACTTTTCACTTACATTCTATAGGAGATTTAAACCATTTTCGTTGGATATTGAACATGCCAAAGCCGGTGTTTCCGCGCGGAGAAAGTGCTCGCTACATTGTCATACATATATACTGTACCGTATATACCGGATCGTATCGCTTCCTGCTGCTCTACAATGGAATCTATCTGCATAATATCGGTGCACGGGACGGGATGCAGCGGGTTATCTACATCTGCACAGCCGCAGGCGCAGCCCAAGGCGAAACTCGGGCGTTGACCTTAGGCCTTGCAGATTGAGAGTCTAAAAAAAGTGAGACAGAGGCGTATTTTACGTATTTCTGGTTTTTAATATGAAAGAGGGAAGTTCACAACATAATTTGTTGCTTCGCTTTTTTACGCTGAAGCTTTTTTACACGATTATTAATTAAATAAAATTCTCGATAGTTTTATTTTTCAATCATGACACCTTTTTTACATGCTTTTGGTTGAATCTTCGAAACCCTATTTTTAACGATTATTTGCTATTCAATAGTTGAGTATATGTAACTTCTTAATCCTGGCAAACCATTTTTTCATTAAATGTTGTGGTTTTAAAGTACGCAGCAATTAATTGAATTTGACGCTGCCATTAAGGCGCGCGCGAACTATCTCCATCTCACATTCTTTGCGCGGATGCACATAAAACCATCCCTTTTCATTCTTGTGGGGCATGGCACCATCTTGGGTGTCCTCTTAACTGGTTATTTATTATTAGGCACGTGCTACAACAACAATACTGCAGCAATCACCGGATAATAAGCAAACGACATTAAAAGTTACATATAACAATATAGGTTCAAAATATACTTACTAGGAAAATAACGGGTACAGTTTAAACTTTTTGAACTGAGGTCTTCCACTTACCTGTAAACACAATGGTCATTGTATCTATACAATCCTACCTATTATCTGCTTTTGTTCTCGAAACCGCCAACAAGTTACTTTAAGAAAAAGTTTAGAAGTAGGTACATCGCATAAATGATGAATTTTCATCGTTATTCCTTGTTGAGTAGGTTTAAAATGGCCTAAAAGGAAAATAGCGCATGGTATCCTGTAGTCTTTATCTACAAAGTAAGTTCTTGTCGAGTGTCGGGCGGTTGTAAAATGCAAAAAAAATGCTTGCCATTATTCTATTACTGTATTTTGTAGTCTATTATCTAAAGAAATACAGTCGATAATCCATTTTAACTTTCGAAGGTGGATATAATCTGCTTTTACTGCGAGCTCGTTATCCTAATTTGTGGTTAACCATGGCTTTGTATTCTTAAGCGGATAAGCTCAGTTGAAAAAGTTTAAACTATAATTGATGCACTGAAGCCAGACCCTATTTAGGCGTACTTTTTCGAATCAAATCGGAGAAATACTGGAAAGTACCCGAAACCGACGTGCATGCATACCTCGATGTATGAATGTGGAAGAAGCAAAAGAGATTTGTCAGGATCGTAGCAGGTGGAAAGAAGTGGTCTCTGCCTACCCCTCTGGGAAACAGGCGTGATTTAATGTATGTATGTATGATGCAGTGATTTTTTTTTACCAAGTAACCAGTTGTTATTCTTATGCACGACAATATTTAAAAAAGCCAAGATCTAACAGTAAAAAAAACAGACAAATAGAACCGTAGGTACAATGTTTTCTTCTTTTATCAATAGATATAGGTAGATTGTATACAAATCAAGACGAATTTATTATGTTATTTAAATTTGGCGCGATACAAAATTAAACCTATTTTACTAACTTACTAATTATTACAGTACAAAAGTTAATTCTTTGTTTCAAATAATATTTTATGAACTGGAATGCAGTCGCCGTAAAAACTACATTTTTCCTTTCATTTACGAGTTCGTGGAACTGTAGGTATATCTGATGTGACTCTACAGGTCTATTCTACGCTCTTTAAGTGATAAACGTTTATTATTAATCGTACTTTTTAAAGTGACATCAACTGTAGAAAAGCGCTATCCTATCTTAATTACTTCGATCAACAATGCTTAATTCTATTATCATACTAATGTGCAGGGCCCCTAGGCGGTAAAAACCATGTCTTTGAGCTATCAAAACGTTGACAATACGATAACAGGTCAAAGACGATATATGGTTTTTACCGCACAGAATCTCGGCCCTGTATGTCAAAATTAGCTATTTAAGCATTACACTTTATAGCTAGCTGAAGCGTACTATCAAA
Source organism: Acleris literana (assembly GCA_946894065.1). Classification (NCBI taxonomy): domain Eukaryota; kingdom Metazoa; phylum Arthropoda; class Insecta; order Lepidoptera; family Tortricidae; genus Acleris; species Acleris literana. Next base: position 11,652,396 of record OX335691.1, on the reverse strand, counting down.
GACCAGGGAGTAGCCAGGTCTGCCTAACGATCAAGTCTTCAAGTATGTTTCTTATCCTTATTTCACCACAAAATATAGCAAAATTTTCGCCGTGAATATTTAGCATAGAGCCGGAAGTTCCTCTTTTCACCCTGGGATATTGGACAATTTTTATGTGTATGTTTCGTGGTGCGTTTGCAGTCACTGCAGGGCCCATCGACATCATTATCTTTTATTCTACCGCCATGCAGCAGTGTTCGCTTTGTTGTGTTCACACTGACTATGGATAGGTAAGACAACCGGTGAATTGACTAGCATAGAGGCATTTCCATCTTAGCCCTAAGGGTTAACGCATTTACAGTCAGTGCAGTCTTGAGATCGCAAATGTCTATGGGTCTCAAGTCCCACTTACCATCAGGTGGCCTGGGTGCCTGCATACCATAAAAAATAAGATTCTTTCAACGCGATCATATTTGCGGGATCAAGCTAATATTTAATAAAAGAAAACTGAATAAAAAGTGCAAGTTGTAAGTTACGCCGGCGCCGCGCGTGCGCGGTAACAACCCGATCTCTTTGTTGTCTATTGTTATTATCTATGGCGCGGCCGCGGCCGTTTCTTACTTTAATTAGTGAAGTTATGGAGTCTTTTGTTCTAACGGCCGAGTGATTGTGTTATTGATGATAGGCATTTTAGTTTTGGAATGTCTCTGGTTTAAATTTGATGAATTTTTATTGCCTTTTAAAATATTTGGGAACAGATGTGTGAATAGAGTTGATCTACAAGACGTCAAGCAAGATATATGCGATAATATTATTCGACATATTAATGATGTTCAATATTTATTAACTGTGTATGTTTAGGTTTCTTGATTTTATTAAACGAAATCATTTCGTTTTACAACTTTTATAAGGTAAAGTGTAGATGTACTTATTTATTATAAACATACGATATCGGTTTTGGTCGGAAATGTTCGTATTTATCTTACTTTCTAAGTCAACTTTAGTATCCATCCATAAGCTAATTGAGAAAGCAAGACGAATACAAACTTAACCAACAAAAAACGATGTCGTAATAATGCCCTGTTAGTTTTTGTTCAGAAAATTTGTAGAGCAAATTCCTTAGGTACGCAAGGAATGAACTAAGAAAGGATTTTTGGGTGAATTTCAACAAGCGTCAAATTATCCTAATTTTGGTGGTATTTTTTATTTTCTTAGTAGGGTTTACAATTAAACGTTTAAATGACGTCATTAGTCATTATAAAAACAGTGTTAAAATGGCCCTTTATTATACCAAGTGTTTTTTAAGATATAACGATTTTACTAATTATGTACCACCAAAATTGTTATTATCCACCAAAATTACTTTTCTTAGAAAAACTCACGATCAATAATAACATATCGGGCTAATTAAAATATAATCGTAAGGGAATCTTCCTTGTTATTTTTGAAAATCCAAAACGTAAGTTTCTTATATAATAAATAATGATTATTTGTTGTTTAAATAATTTTGGTGGAGACCAAACATTTTGATAATTTTGGTGTTTCGCAAAAGCCACCAAAATTGTACCACCAAAATTATAAAATTAAACATTTTTTTTAAATTAAAAACAAATGTTTTAGTTTAACAAAAACTTAACTCGTTACAGTTAAAAAGACACCATAAACATACTTGAAAAAACTATCACACAACAAAACTTTTTGCGAAATAATGACTTATCTAAGTTATCACGATTAATAAAGTGTATTTCATACCACCAAAATTAGATACTTATGTGCTTAGCGGGAAGACGCAGAAAGATGGTACAAATCTTTCACCGTCTATTGCTGGAGTGAAACTGAACGAACATCTGACGCTATATTTGTTTGTTTAATCACGTTTCGTTCGATCATAAAATCAATTTCAATATTCACCACCAAAATTAACTATTTCGCTTGGACAGTTTTATTTACACTGCTCCCAGTTTCCTTTTACTTGCAAATGCAATAATTGATGCATTTTAAAATACCTCAACTAATAAGGAATACAGATAACTAAAATATAAGTCTAGTTGAGGCTTAATAAGTTTGTACCACGACATATCAGTATATGCGGGAAGTACAGGACACGACACCAAAATTGATTTCGGATTGAAAATATTTTTTTACGATAAATATAATAAGTTAATAATAATTTTAACTTTGGCTCAATATGGTACTTTGAGTAAGATTATTTATAAAATAAATAGTTTTCCAATACATGTACTTTACACCCCCATTATCACGTCCGCCGCTCAAAAAATGTGGTTGAGATAATTACCCTTTTCGCAAATCAGCCCCAATAGAAAGAAAAGGGAAAATAACGGTAACAAATTCTACGAGAACAAAGTCGCATGCGTCGTCTAGATCTTACGAAAGCGACACAAAAGCTCAATACTATAAAGCCAACTAAATTAATTCCATGAAACAGTTCCTGGAACATTTAAGAGCTATAAATCTGCCTCAGGCGACAATAAAAAAAGGTTTAATGTACTATAAGCTGGGCCAGTTTCTCGCGGCCTAAGGGCCTGATAAACGTTTTCCAAAATGGCGTTACGTAAAGCTTACATAAAGCTCGAAGCTCTAGCGTTTCCTAGTGAAAGGAACTTCCTATTCGCTTTGTTCGTCCGCCTGTGATTGAGCGACTAAACCGTACCTGACAGGTTGTTAGAGCCTTCCTGTAAAGATTTGGTTTCAGTTTAAAACTTGTTTTACATTGTTACTGGTAAAAGTAGAATTGGTTTTGAAACATCCGAGAGCTGAGACGGCGTCTGTGTTATGGGAGTTACGTCTCGGTTGTGATGTTTTATGATCAGAGATCGGAATAGGTAGAGCTAATTTGCCTAAACTTGATGCATGTTCATTCAATAATGAATTCCCATCTCTCTCACGCATGAATGAATATGCGTCAAGTTTAGGCAAATTAGCTCTACCTATTCCGATCTCTGTTTATGATTGAAAAAATGACCCTCTGCTGGAGTTTCTTGCGGCGCTTCTTCTCCGCAATGATGGTCTTGTCCGAAACGCTGGTAGATTCACTCTATATTACCGACGTGTAAAAGAGCCCTCATGTGGCCTATTTTCTGAATAAATATTTAGAATTTTGAATTTTGGTCGGAAATGTACGTGGCTACTAACTATTTCGTCGGGCCCCTATTCAACCTTTGTCTTCAAAGTGGTATAGTACGGTCACGAGCGTTAATTCGGGACCCATTTCAAGAAAAATATGCTTGAAGTCGTCAGTGTCATTAGAGATGTCAAGTCATTTGTAACTTTTAGGAAACTCAACCTTATTGTTGTAGAATTGTTGGCTTTGGACCTAAGGTGGGTCCCAAATTTAATCTCGTGACTGTACAGTCAAGGGCTTTAATTGTTATGCCACTATGGAACCCTGTCGCATAACGCTAATCATTCATTTAAGCGGTTCATTCATGTCATGTGGTTTGACGCTTTCATTATGACAGGGTTCCATAGTGGCATAACAATTAAAGTCCTTGACTGTACAGTCAGCATCAAATATATAGACACAGTAAAACTTTCAATAATATGTAAACACGACTCTGCTGCGAGGGAATAAGGGTGTATATTTATTTCTGAAACCTTGTTAACGTATATATATTTATGACGCTGACCGTACCTACTAAATTTTTTTTGAACTCGACAGCCATTACTGCCAAGTAAATAAGAGCTTGTAAAACGATGACAATACGGAAACACGTCCAAAACAATAAGATTTACCGTATTGAATAGAGGCCCTAAGCTGTATTAAGTTAGACTAGTCTATAATTCTATTCTAATATTATAAAGAGGCACAATTACGTTTTTGTTTGTTTCATTTCATATTAAGGGTAATCTGTGGAACTACCCGACCAATGTAAAAAACATTGATGCCTCTCCATCACTGAAGGTTGGCATTCATACTCTTGATTTTGTCCCTTTCCATTGCCACGATGAATAGTTATTCAACGGTTTTGATGTCGGTCCAATCCCTGATGTCTTAGCCAGAATATCTTCCTTCTTCCAGCTTTTCTTTTTCGTTGGATTTTCCGAACCCTGACTGGTATACCTAGGCTGATTTTTCTTTTTTCAAAACCGAGGGCGTGTCGCTAGTCTATACAACGTGTTACAATTTACTAGGGTTACATTGTTTTTATTTTTTTTGTAACATAGAAATATAGATTGAATATTCCTTGGCGTGCAGAAAGAAGGGATTTTTGGAAATTCATCCCCTAAGGGGAACTAACTCCACGCGTATGAAGGGGTGGGCGTCTTCAACCAACTCGCCATCCATCGTCGGGAAACCATCTTGGTTTTTTATCAACAAATATCTCCGCTACTTCCTGCGAAGCACTAACAGTAGTACATTGTATCAGTTCCGGTATAATCAGCATCAGTTGTATTCTGACAAAAACTATAGAGGCGGTTGGAGAGCTGGTATTATCGTTTTTCCTTTGTTTACGTGCGCGTACGTGCTACCGTGATGGATGAGACACATCAACACTTCACATTATAGATTCACTTACTCTATTCTAATGGTTAAAACTGCTCCGTCGACAAAACCGGCGATCAAATAAAAAATACAAGTACTAAAATGGTAATATTGATCTGACGCGACAACTTAGGCTATCCGGTAAAATGGTCATTTCTACGTCTCACAGCTAGTGCTACGTAACGCGGTTACAACGAAATGACGTTATTCTGACTGCTAGTCAAAAGCGGGAGCAAAGACTGATAATACAAACAAATATCCTGTATTTATTATTACACGACTGCCCAAAAAAAGGAGTGTAATGTTGTAAATTCATCGCTGAATTGATACCTGAGTTGTTTTTAAAGAATAACCTATCTGCTCTGCCACTGGACCACTCAACGCGTCAGGAGCAGGAAGCCATAGCGCGCTTTCATGCGAGGCTCGCGGAAGACGGTGCGCCCGCGCAGCCATATACGCGGCGAGGGCGCGCCGAGGAAAGTGCTGCCGAACTCCATATCAGCATTCCGCACTAGCTCGCAGCTGCGTCCATTTAGGATTCTTCTATTGTGGGCCCATGGGGAAAAAATCATAGGGATAATTTATAGATGTAATCTGTGACGTGACTGACTGACTAAACCGCTGGACTTAGGGGCTTGAAATTTTGTGGAAACATTCTTCGGGTACTCTTAGAATGCACTAAGTAAGGATTTTTCAAAAATCGACCCGCGACGGAAATATTTAGGTAGTTGGGAGTTGCGAGAAGCTAATTCTACGCGAATTAAATTGCAGGCGTTCTCTAATAGATAACCTAATAGATACCTAATAGATAATTCAAAACTTAAAAACTTACACGTGACTGGCGACTATGAAATTCCAAATGAAATTCTTAATTCGCTTTGGACATGGTACATCATAAGTTGACATTAAGTGCCCGTACAATATAGCCTCGCACCTAATAAAGAATCATAAACTTTATTACCTCTATGTACTTAATTATTTTTTACTAGCCGCCCGCCAGCGGCTTCGCGCCCGCTGCAAATTTCCGGCTTTCGCGGAGGATTTTCCATTTTCTATAATCAAACATCAAACCTTGCCCTGACAATAACGAATACAACAAAAAAATTACTATTCAATTATGAAGTTATGCGCGTACATACATTTCGTATATTCATGTTTATTTATATATAGATTCGGGACAGCTAGGGAAACAAACCTCTACGATATCTCGGAATACTGCAACATCTTACTAAAAACTAAATTAAGATAAATATTAAGTGGACAATCTCACACAATTTGACACAATCCTTAACTCAACGCTAGGCTTGTAGGTAGGTACTATGAGTACAAGGCGACAACAAACATACTTATATGTATAAAGAATATTTAAATGCGCAGAAAACATCCAAGACAACAAATACATATATTCACAAATACTAGCGCTCATCACACTACCTACCTTTACCGAGAATCCAACCAATCCACAAGTCCGCTAGCTTACCAGCAAGGCTACCTAGTGAAAAAGGGGATAAGTCTAATATACTCCGTTTATTTATATACCGTTTTTATTAAGAGTTAAGTCGACTTACTTATACCCTTTTTCATTAGGTCCCCAGCCATGTCGTCTAAATAGTTATCTCAATATATGTGCCCTATGAATACGTCGAGAAGTCACACTCATTAGAAACTCACTTGCTTCATTAACTACAAAACAATGGTGTTAAATAATTAACCATTTCAAAAGCGTTAATCGCTTCAAATCCGCTTTAACGCATCGACTTAGATAAAGCAAAACAAAATAACAGATATTACGTAAGAGTAATGTAGGTCGTGTAGGCTGTTAGTAAACATGATACGAATCGATATAAATTGAAATTGGTTTGGACGTCTTGCTCGTCCGGTAACCCGACAGCCGGAGATTCGACACGTTGTATTACTGTTATCCACGGTATGAACGGGCGGAGGTGCTTGCGTTACTATGTTTCGTTTTAAAATTTTACTTATGATTTTTTGGGTCCGTAACATAATTCCTAAAATCAACTAAGCACGAAGGCAAAACTTCTAAAATCAAATTTTCTAAGGAAGCATGTCCTAATGCACTTTAAATCGAATGATCTTATTTTCGAAAATTAAGATTCCTTCGGATGAAATGCCTAAAATTGATAATATCATATCTATTGTTTGTATTTGAGGTTGGTTATTTTATTATTTATTATATAGTTATCGCAATGCAATAGAATAAAAGAAATAGAGATGTTTGCATTACAATTATGCATAAACAGATATTTTAAACTAGCTGCACCCGACATGCGTTGCAATGCCGTAAAGAAAAGTAAAAAAGTATTCATTTTCTTAAATTTCATGGTCGAGGATCCCTCGCGTGCATACACAGAAGAACCCTCCAAATTTTCATCCCAATCGGGTCAATGGTTTAGGAATTCATAGTGGACAAACATTCATTTTTATTTGTATAGAGAAGATAGATAGTTTATTTTTATTTTTGGTACAGTATATATAATATACACCGTTAGGCATTAAGTCCGCCATTTGTACTCGACTCCGAATAGAGATCAAATAAATACATAAGTAATAAGAAAGAAGAAAAAAAAATTATAACTGACGGATTTTTCTGCCAATAAAATGAACTAATATAACTCAAAATCCATCGTCATCTCCCCTCCTGTCACTTCTCCGGGCAAACCACTTTTTAACGCCCATACATGAAAAATAATAGCACTTGATTGCTTCCGAGCTCCGAAATAATAATTATTAATAACTCTCACTCCGGACGAGTTACGTCACTGTGTGTTTTACGCAACCAATTGTCTCAGTGACAGATATATACTATTGAATTGTTATATAAAATGGATTAGGTTAATCTTTAACTCGAGACCACCTGTTGAGTAATCACAGTAACTTGTAAGTAGAGTACTCGTACTTACGATCTGATTTGGTTTATTTAATTTGTCCGCGACTTTATCCGCTTTGAACTTGTACTATAGGTAATAGACCCTACACTACGTATAATTCCGAAATTATCAAAATTCCGAATTTTCATAATTCCGAACCATTGAACGCATTTTTTTTATAGAAGACTTAACTTTTTGTTATCGCTTATAAATCAAACCTAACCTAACCTACGTATGACAATTAAATTATGAATTTAATCTAAAATAGGTCGGCGTAACATAGCTTTCGGAAAAATGAAAATTCGGACGAATGAATATTCGGGAAAAAATAATTCGGAATTTTAAGGTGTCCTCTAACCCATATAAATAATTTTCATTTGGTCAAGACATAACTTTCAAATCGAATTATATAAAAGCTACTACGGAAACGGAACGGCGTGTACGGAATCCTCCGCGCGCGAATCCGACTCGCACTTAACCGGTTTTTTCTCGTCTTACAAAAGAAAGAAAATCATAGATAGAGGAAACATTTAGGGCGCGTACACATAGCGATCCGTTTTACAGGTCCGTTATTTGATGGCGTATGTAGTTGTATGAGCGAGTTCACACCCAAAACAGTATTCTGGATCCAGTAAAAAAGAAGATTACAAGGTGAAAAGATCCGTTAAAACGGTTCCTGTAAAAACGGACGTTCTATGTGTACACGCCCTTAAATTTGGCAGACACTGTCATCCGAAGATGAATACAGTAGGTACCCTTACCATCAGATCTAATTAACATACTCGCTAGCGAGTAAATTTTCTGTGATCTGTGGTTCTGTCCCTGGCAGACCTCGGAGTATTTTTATAGAGTGCGAGGGACAGAGCATTCGAATCGCTAGCGAATGCCTACGGTAATTGTAACTCATGGTAAGGGTACAGCTCTGAGTTAACGTTGTACTCGTAGTTAGCTCTTATTCACTTTTACAGTAAAAGTCACTATCACTGTAGGTATTTTGAAAACAAGATTAGTGAAGACAACCTGAAATCAACAGTAAGGTTGGTTTTGTACAATTAGGCTGCATGAGCATGACCTTCCAGTTAGCCTAAGTAAAAATGATAAGAGCCTTTTTTTTCTTCTCCTAAATTAAAGCGTAAAGCGTACTCACATTTAATCTGTTTGGATTACTGTAATAATATATCCGTATTAGCTAATTATAGTCCGTGAAGTGTTCGGCGCCTGCAGGTATATGGCCATCGTAAAACACAGTTATAGAGGTGACTGGAAAGTTCATCTATTGCAATCACCCGGAAAAGCATTTCCTAAATTATAGGACAGGTTATTAAGTGCCTAATAAAGTTAGTAATAAGTAATGAAATAGTAGGTACTTATTTATTTCGCTGGTTCAGCAAACCAAAGTGGGGTTAAGGACCGTAACAAATGTTGAGTGAACGACGAAAAAACTGTGTAATAAGAAACATCTCGGGAGAGTCGTAATACTGAAGATATATACAGAGAGAATACAGCTCTTTAACTCTGAGTTAGTGCCGGGGGACCGCCTCCCAGTATATTAGCGTACGATCCACGTAGCTCTTTCCCTCTCTCATCCATATTTTCAGAGACTATTTAATTGCGTCTTTTTGACACGCTGCGAAGAGGTAGCGTTCTCATAGGTACCTAGCTTTTACTGCCTTCATTGCACATAAAAGCATACATAAGTCTGCCACACTACGGTTAAATTCCATATGCTCGCCCTCAACAGTTAGGTCTATAAGATGCGACGGTCACTTAAATTGAGCGAACTATTGTTTTATTTTAGTTTAGCGAATATTTGGTCGATTGTATGTCGAATGAACAATCATATTACATTGTACATACCCACAATATTTTTCGCTTGTCTCCGCTACAGTGACACGCATCATTATACTCGTCATCATCATCTTTTCATCCAAAATATGTCTACTACTATACACAGATCTTCCCCAAGACAGTTCCTCGACAGTCGGTTTTGTGCCAAACACATCCGCCGATTTTCCGCGATCATCATCAGGTCCATAAACACTTTGCCACACATGCTTTGCCGGTGCACTTGCGTCATCCATCGTAACGGTGTGATTTCAACATCTAGAGCGACGCAAGTGTTTTAACCAATGCAGCGGCGACGTCGCAACGCACTTACAACGCTCGTGTGGCATCCCTCTTACGATACGCGGTCGCACAGTTGCACTCTTATAATAACAGTTGGTTTCTTTTCTTTTTCCAGAAGCTGGAACAGACTGGAGGAAGCTACGAGTGGGGCTGGCAGCTCACGCCGCAGGGCGATGGCACCGCGGGACACTACTTCGTCAAACTGCCTCAAGTAGATTTTCTCGCATGGATATCCCACTAATATTATAAACGCGAAAGTTTGTGTGTGTGTGTTAGTTTGTTACTCCTTCCCGCTGGAACGGAGATAACTTATACTCTGGATTAACACATAGGCTCATTCATCCCGGAAAATTTTAAAGTTCTCGAGGGAATAACGATAGTCGAAATCTACGCGGACGAAGTCGCGGGCAGAAGCTAGTGGCAAATAAACACTCAAGGCTTTTATGTCACTATTTAGCCCATCTTGCTTCAATACCCATCTCATATTGTTGACGTAATGACAGCTCTTTTCCACTCGGAAGCGAGAGCAGAGCACTTATTGCAAAAAAAAAAACTTAATATGTTTTTCCTTTTGTTGTTGGACTGGAAGGAGGGAGCGAATGCAATGTCTGATGCTAGCTAAACCAGTCTATGGGGCCACAGAACAGCAGCGTCGTTCTCCCAATAGGTGATACGACACATAGCTGAGTGGATCCCATTATCACAGCAATTATATTATTTCTTCTAAATTGTTAGATTTCAAAACATTGTTTAGTAAACATATAAAAATTAAACGAAATAAATAACAATAATAAATATCAGGGGACAATGTCACACCAATAATTGACCTAGTCCCAAACTAAGCTCTAGGCTTGTACTATGGGTACTAGACAACGATATAAATACTTACATAGAGAAATATATACTTAAATACATAGAAAACATCCACGACTCAGGAAGAAATATTCGCGCTCATCACACAAATATCTGCCCTTACCGAGATTTGAACCCAGGACCGCTATTATCGTAGGCAGGTTCACTACCAACTAGGCCAGCGCGTCGTCGCTAAATAAATCGTCGCTAAATATTTTATACTTCATTGTTCTATTTCTACTTTGCAGCAAGAGCTACCGTAACAACAACAATATAATTACAGACACTGCTAAGGCTTGACTTACTCGCGTATTTATGTCGGGAAACGGCCCGACATGTTCGGACTCGTTAGCAGTCCTTCATCAGCTCAGCATCAGCACGGGTAGCACAAGTTGTATTTTCTCGCTTGTCGCTCAGTGCATCTCTATAGTTACAGTCTAGATGGAAAGGGAGATCCGAGCGACAAACAAGTCGCGGACAACATGTGCTAGCCGTGCAGGAGTGTTAGCGCGTAGGAGACAGTGTCCGAAAGACCGCGAATGCAGCAACTCTCCCTGAGGAAGGACTCCTAACGAAGTTGTAGAAAAGGAATGATATGACTTCTATAGTGCTATTCCTTACATTTGGCAGGTTTTAACAGCTGCTCATAACTACCTATCATATGGTTTAATTTCTCGACCTTGACTTCATGCTGTATTCAGATGTAAAGGGCTAGTATGAAATGGTTCTCCAACTGGTAACTTGTCCCCAGAGCGAACAGCAGGTGCGGTACGTGGCGGACGCCAGCGGCTACCACGGCGCCGTGACCGTGAGCACCGACAGCCATACCGCCAGCATCGCCCTAGGGGAGCGGGCGCTACAGTTGCCACAAGCCCCACAGGTAGCTGCTGATTTTCTAAATAGTCGGACGAATGATTGAACAGCGAAATTAATTGTACCGTCAGAGCGTATGTAAACAATTTTAGGGCGTGAATTCTCAATTAAGTAGTTTAAAACTAGTATGACTTCACTTGCTCGATCGACCGACCAAAAACCGTTTGTAAGAGAATAACCTTATGTCGCTATTGTTAGTCTGACCAGCGAGTCGCGTCAACTTTTTTTTTCTGTCTTCATATGGCAACGATTTTACCTATAAATCAAGCTGTCACATTATGAGTACCTATCGAGTCGTTATGCCTTTCGTGTTACCAGCATGTGTTATTTTAAATTTGCCGCCTTTTTTTGAGACGCCACACACTGGTCCGACTCCAACTGGTAAACTTTGCCTAGCCTCCCGTTTGCGTGAGTGAGCACGTGCTGGCTTTAAATTACAGCATATGACTCCCACTCGTACTTGACGAATTTGTATTCACAACCCATTTATTAATATCGGTGCTATGATTCAGGAGCTAGAGTGCAACATCCGATTTTGATCACATACCTACCAACTCGGAAATAGTTGCACCTACATTTTAATACCTTCTCGCAGTTATTGTTTGTCCCGTCTTAATGGTTCCAGTACATAGCCCGGAAATGGACATGGAAACTTTTTTTGCCATAAAATTTGGTCAGTTTCCAAAGGAAATTCCAATAAACAGCTACTGCACTGCGCGGGCTTATGAGATGCTGCTGAACGTTCGGTCAGCGAGTCAGCGTCAAATGTATGTGCGATGTATTGTTTAGAACATGTATGAATGATGGCACTTTGAATATTGAAATTTTAAGTACCCAGTAGTCGTTAGAGTCCATTGTATTTTTGCATATGAAAAGAGCGATAAAATTAATAAATCTGTGGTTGACAATCAGTTGCATGTATGAGATATTTTCACTTTAATTTTATAGTTGAATTTATTTTACAGGAGTAAAACATATGTGCGAATGAAAACATGAACTTTCAAATTAACAATATGACTTTATAGATTGGTAGGATAAGAAATACAGTTAATAATATTTATTAGAGATTGATGGAAGCTGTTTTACCCCGGACAGTTTCTTTGTTCTTTGTTTTTTTTGAAAAAAATACTTGTTGTTTCATAATTGCCAAAAGTGCGAATATGTAAAGATGTACTATTATACTACATTCCGGGATATAACATTAAACGATCCTTTTAGTTGATGAGTAGACGAGACAGCCTGATAGAAAAAAATAGAAAAGTGTCCATGTTACAACACCCCTAATTTACCTTTGACATTCAGTGTTGTACCCTTGGACACATAACATTTTTGCCAAGAAAGACACATAATAATCATCTTGTATTTATTTATTACCTAAGGAAATAAAAGGCTAACCTATCTTACCTATACACTTCACCCTATGTGATCTTTTGTGTAAAAGGCTAACCAAAGTCTTCAGACGAAGACTTTTTATACCTTTTCATAGGTTCCTTAGAAAAATTTAATAGAAAAGGCCATATTTTCCTTCTCTCCTAAAATGGAAAATCTCCCTGAGATCAATTAAAAACACAAACAAAAATGTAATCAACAAAAAGAAAAGTAACAAATATTTCACTTGTCAAAATTACATTACAAATTAATTACAAAGAATTAGAATGAAGAATTAGAAAACTTTGGAAGCCCTAGACTAAGGTAGAAAGTCTTTAGTCCAAGGTACAACTTAAGTTCGGTGTCCAAGGTACAACAAAGCAACTTTTTTTTAAAGTAGGTCCTAAGTTTCGTAAACGCACTTCGTCTAAAAGTAAGGTTGAAACGACCGCACTATCTGATAACTATTTAATGCAGCTTTAGTATGCATTAATCAGTTTTATCATCACACATCACGAAACACTTAACAAACTAGTTTGAAATAAAGTTCTAAAAACTCAATTTCTGTAACAAATTTTATATTTTTGTAATATTCTCGACGCACACGCCGCTCTCGAGTTTCGTACTAACATAACGTTCATTTTCATAGATAATTAATGGTTCAAATGACATAGGTATTTATTTGTGAGGAGCACGGGATATTTTACATATTGACAACTGTTCGAGGTAAAACTATGTCCGGGTGGTCCGGGGTACAACTGCTTCCCAGAGTGAAAGTGAGTTGAAGGGACGGAAGGGGTCGCCCTAGGCGTACTTTTTCGAATTAAATCGGGGAAATACTGCAAAAGGGCCGAATCTTAAGTACCCGAAACCGACGTGCATGCATGACTCGATGTATGAATGTGGAAGAAGCGAAAGAGATTTGTCAGGATCGTAGCAGGTGGAAAGACGTGGTCTATGCCTATCCCTCTGGAAAACAGGCGTGTTTTAATTTACGTATGTATGATAATTAATTTCATTTAAAAAATTGTTTCAGTTACCAACACGACTGCAACAAATATCGTCCTTCAATGAAACACAAGAAGAACAAAACAATCTAGACAACCAGTCTCCGGTCGAGATATACCTTCTGCAGCAACAGTTCTCATCCCTACCAGATCAGCTGGTCCAAATCACTCCACCTGACGTACAAAACCCCCCAATACCTAACTTTTACTATAATAACAACGCCCTAGTAACCCCGGCGCAGTACAATATTCAAACTCTACATCCCGTCCAACTAAACGAACAAATAAATGATTACAAAGAATCGAACAACGAACAAACGAACGAAGACGAAGAGCGCTCAAGTCCTCTTAAGAAAGAGGATAACATAGAGCAAGATTATGAGCACTTGACCACAGACGTGGTTCAAGTATTCAAAGATCATAATTGCACAAACAATGAGGAGAGCAATACTACGCTGGAACAATATCACAGCAATATACAGAATACGCGGATATTCGCCGAAGAACCTACTTACGACATTCACAGCATTAACGGAAATTATGGTTTAAAAGGAGACACTAAGAGACCTCTGTCTTATCGAGGCGCTGTTAATTTTAGAGTAGAAGCTCCTCGAGGCAACGCTAGAAGTGAGAGGTATTACTATAATACAGTCTCCTCGACGACAGCGCGGAGTTTAACAACAGAAGACGAGCGTATTTCCAGATTAGTCGCTTCCACTCAGGACATAATATCCAACGAAGATTTACTTAAAATAAATCACGCCGTGGAGAAACCGAGTAATTTAGATAACGATGACATCATTAAACCTAAACCGCGACTTAGTTTACAAGCGGCACAGACGAGGTACGAGAACATCGGTCAAGCAAGCACGCCGAGAAGCAGAATCACTGTGAAAGCTAAAATAGAGAATATCGTTGACAGTGAGATAGAACACATAGAACATAACCAGCAGAAAAAAGAAATCTTGCAAACGAATTCGAACCAGTACACATTTGCTTCTCCTATAGTTGTCCAAGACTCAAACTACGACGACTACAAAGAGCAAATTGTTAACAATTTAGTTTCAACTATGGTTCCATATTTACAAGGTGGTTATGAGATTGTTGGAGTTAGAAATAGCATTGAGGAGAATTATACTAAAAGTGACAATTTCAAAAGAAACTTTGGTGAAGAATTGGTTAACGTTACACCCAGACCGATTAGCCAGAAGTATTTGGCTCCTCTTACAGTAGCGTTAAGACTTCTCAATGCGAACGACTCAGAAACATTTAATACTGTATATGATCACGATGCTTCAGACAGCGAAGTTGTAACTGATACAGTAAAGAGCCCTATAAGGGATAAAACAGTTGTGGAGGTTCAAAAATCAGTTCCCCTAGATATTATACATATCAATGACGTTGAAGTGCATGAGTATTTAGATGAAGGAAGAAGTAACGACAAAAACCCGTTAGATTTGGCAAAGTCTTTGTATCACAGTTACTTGGGCGCTTTGGGATCACAAGAGGCACATAAAAAGAACAATAGAAACGATAATGAAAATGAAAATCAACATAATGATGCCAGAGAACAATTAGAACCAAGTGAAAACATTCAAACGGAAGTTGAAATTAGGTCAAATGAAAACTTAAGTAATGAGAGACGTGAATATGCAAGGCCGTACTACAATGGTATCAATTATGATCAAGACCAGAAAATTATTCAACCTATTATTATTGAAAAGGAAGTGCCTGTCACACAATTCGTGGATAGATACATTGAGAAAGAAGTTCCTTATCCGGAAAGGGTTGAAGTTATTAAGCACGTTCCTGTTGACAGGCCTGTGGCAGTTCCGGTTCCTTATGAAAAAATTGTTGACAGACCAGTCGAAGTAACTAGGTTTGTCGACAAACCTTACCCAGTCGAAGTACCACATCTATATCCGATACAGGTACCATACCCGGTGGAGCACAAAGTGTACATCGAGCGCCCGATACACGTACCTTACCCGGTAGAAAAAGTTGTTGAAAAACAAGTGATTCATCAAGTCCCAGTACCTACCCCAGTGGCAGTGCCTGTTGAAGTGCCGGTTGAGAAACAAGTGCTGTACCCAGTTCCCGTGGAGACCCGCGTTCCGTACCCCGTTGAGGTTGAAAAGCCTGTAACAGTCGAGAAAATAGTTCACAGGGACGTACCGGTACCGTACGAAGTTGAAAAGCGTGTGCCTTACCCGGTGCATTACGAGACTAAAGTACCAGTACCTTATCCGGTAGAGAAAAGGGTACCGTATCCAGTTGATAGAATCGTCGAGAAACCGGTAACCGTAACTAAAGTAGTGGACAGACCGGTTCATATAGAAGTACCGGTACCTCAACCGGTGCCAGTAGCGGTACACGTACCGCAACCCTACCCGGTTGAACGCATAGTTGAGAAAAAAGTACCCTATCCGGTTCACGTTGACCGGGTCGTAGAGAAAAAGATACACGTACAGGTCCCATACCCAGTTGACAGAGTAGTTGAAAAAATTGTGGAAAAACCAGTTGTAGTGACTAAGTATGTGGACAAACCATATCCTGTGGAAAAGCGAGTTCCATACCCGGTAGAAAAGATTGTTGAGAAGAAAGTGCCTTACCGCGTTGAAGTTCCCGTAGAGGTTAAAGTCCCATACCCGGTTGAGAAGAATGTAGAAAGGCCCGTCTACGTACCTATAAGAGTGCCATATGATTTCGTAAAACCTCAAGATCACTACAGCTATGGATATTCTCAGAGAGCACAACCGTCTCAGAACATTCCTCAGTATCAGAAATATACACCAGAACAACACAAGCAAGGAATCTCGCGTCCTCACTTGACCATGAACGAAGTATACAATACCGACCAAAAAGCTCAAGCCTATGCGGCTCATTACAACCAGCACTTGAAGGAGAGGCAACAGGCGGCCCAGCCAGTCCAGACCACGCACTGGGGCAATCATTACGCATCTTCATACCAATACATAAATAACACTCCTAAATATGAGATTAATAAAAACTACAAAAAAACGCCGTTATTGACCAACTACCTTCACTATTTAACTAATTACAATAAGTTATACCAAAAGACTGACCAGTACTACGGTCCGCCGCCTTTACCTCAAAGCGACAACCACTGGCAAGAGAATAAAAACTATTTGGTTGAGCTTAAATTGCGTAGAGCGGATCGAACACCTAAGGTGTCCAACTTGAGGATAGAGTATGGATTCAAACCCCCGCTTGTCCCAAGTACCGAAATAGATTTGGACGGATTACCGCTTGATAAGGCATGATGATAGACTTTTGGAAGACCATGATGTCATTCAGTGGTAGATAGTAAGAGTTGAAAGGCAGTCATGAATTAAATGCGATCAAAGAATATGACTTAGCATTCATGACATTTGGATGTATACTCGTAGAGGTAGAAATTGAGCGTAAATCGAGTGCAGTCATAATAAGTGTTAATTAAATACCAGAACTTCTTGGAATCCTTTTTAGGTAATGCCAGTAAGTAATACTCAAGGTTTGTAGGTTATAGGTAAGAAGGCTAATTTTCCGCAACTCGACGACTTAATTTATGCGCTTTTTTTGCGTGCTGGGTTGGTGGCACTACTCTTTCCAACCCGTTCTATCAGGAAGCCTACCTATAACCTATATACACAAAGGTTTCTTATCACATTAAACGGACTGAGTGATAAGGAAGACCGAATTATTTGCTACGTAGTATGTTGTGCAAACGAAAAAGACAGGTATTGATATTTGGCTACTTTGTGATACAGCTAAAAAGAGGCCATGTTATTGCAATGTTGTAAATAGATTGTTGATTAGTTTTAAAGTAAAGTTTGCACTTTATTATTGAATGGCCTATGTACTTTATTTATATTGCTTCCGACTAAACAATAAAAATATTCAATGATTATAAAGAGTCCTTTCGCAACTGTGATCGCTATATTCCAGTGTTATATTATATTTAGACAATACATACTCTATAAATGTTACACCAGAAGAGTTGCATTTTCTAAATGAACTTTTAGTGAACACAATTCGAAATAGACAGGATCCGGTCTATTTGTACCAAGTATGGCGACCCCTCAGGAGGTTAATTAAGTAATGACGAAAAGGAAAATGATGGTCATAGCGCTGGTACCGGCGTCGGATAAATTACGAAAGTCGAACAATTTGTAACACAAAAATTCTTGTATTTTCCGATAGTCTATGAAAAATGAGGTAGGCGGTAGCGTAATGCCGTACTTCTCCGGTGTGGCTTACAGCCCGCAATACCGACGAAAACACATTAATTTAATAAAAACAATTCAACCATTTGTACCAGGCAAATTTTTGCACAGCTAATCATCGTCGAGTAGCCGTTCACGAAAACCACCATGCCATACTTTTCCGACGGTTCCAAATGGCCGCCATACCGCCGCGAAGAAGTACATTTTTTGCTCGCGATTGGGCCGCCGCTACCAGAGCTATGACCATCATTTTTCTTTTCATCATTGCGTAATTAGACCCTTGAAGGGTAGTCATACTTGGTACAAATGACTGGAAATTTTGTGTCAGTATCTCCCGGTCTAAAACGGGAGCGGTGTATCAATAATTGTAATATTGTTCCAGTCATCTACTAACTTATTCAACGCTAGTTTTAAGATGTAATGCTTTAAGGGGATGTAAATAATAGATATTGTAACTTATTTTTTTAAACGGTACGGAATAATTATGCGCTGTTTTATTACAATTACCTAATTAGACGGATAAGGAACCCTCATTTATTAACGCGGAATTAGCGGAACTGCAATGGCTACATTTTTTAAGTTTATTCCATTTAGTCCTTCCAGTAGTTCGATCATCTGTTCGAAATTATTCTAATTACCAGTGATCGGAATAGGCAGAGTATATTTACCTAAAGTTCGCAAAAGGACATAATATAGAGTGGTTACAACCGGATGAAAAATTAATTTTTTTTTTTCTTGAATTCCAGATTTCCGGTTTTTTTAATGCTAAATATACGTAATATTTACTCACGGTACGGGATATTTTGTTAGTTTGTGATAAAATGGGCCTATAACTCATACCTTATATCTAATTATGTAATAGGTGGAGTATATTTACCTAAACTTCGTAGAACAGGAGTCTTCCTTGCGTCTACATTTACTAGTACCCGAAAAATACCGGAAATCCCGAATTCAATAAAAATATTTTAATATTTCACCCGGTTATAACCACTCTATATTATGTCCTTTTGCGAACTTTATACTCGAAAATCTAATTTAAGACCAAAATCCTAACCTCAACCGGCGCACATTCGCTGATTACTGCATTTTGGTTTAAGTGTAGGCATTTTTATCAATAAAACTTACCCTAATATTACTGTTACACGAGTTCTCATTCATATTTTTATGAAATAATGTTAAAATAACGAAATAATCAAGACGGGAACTGTCAGATTTGTCTTTAATTAGATTTTCGAGTATAGGTAAATATACTCTACCTATTCGGCTATTCCGATCACTGCTAATTACTTATTTTGGCTAGTTGAACCTTTTGAACAATCAGGTTGATCATCTACAGTTTGGACAAAAACTATTCAAACCTTTTGGCCCAAAAGTTTTTGATCTAATTCAAAGTGATACTTTTAGGTTATGTTAATATTTGAACAGGCCCGAAGGGCCAAAGCACCTAGAAATAGGAACTCCGTCGATCTCGAACCAATACAATTATTTGAAATATTTTTGTCCAAGCAGTAAGATGATTGAACTATTATTAGAACTGGGTGGAGAGTAGGAAATCTACGTTCCTTTATATTTTCAATTTTTTTTTTGTTGTTGCCGTGGTATTCCAACGGTAGGATCTCGGGGTAAATTAAAGTAAGTAAATCAATAAACACAGCATCGGAATTAAAAATAAAATTTATTTCCACTTGAATATCTCACAAAACGCCGCACACGCGTCTCACAGGCAACGGACGACTACTCTATATTATATCGTAAAACAAAGCTCATATATATATAAATATATAACTACTGTATGTATATATTATGTACCCAGTTCGACTTAGTGCTATCGAAACCGCCTCTTCCCATTTTAATGGCACTTATGAAGTACAAAGATACATTTGCCGTTTACAGACGAAATAGCTTAACGCATTCACTGCCACCGACGCATATATGCGTCACCGTGACTTCCACCCAGTGCCCTCAACGCATATGTGCGTTCTTACAGTAGGCAAGCTCCGTATAAAACAAAAGATGTGGCACCTGGCGAAAGTTCGAAAAAGTACTGGCAGTGAATGCGTTAACAACGGAAGCAGAATGAACTGCAAATATAATTTGGTTTAACTAAATTAACCTGGCAATAGCGATACTTGTGTAAGGATATTTTGGCTAACTGACGCAAATACACTTTGTAATGATGGCGTTAACACAGTTAGAATGGGAAGAGTTACAAAAGGTCGAATACGCTTTCAGATACCATAAAAACGAGAGCGGTTTTGTGCCTAATATTAAAACTAATAAAGTTAAAAATTGCAGTTTTGAAAGTATCGAAAGCGATAATCCGACCCTCTCCGGCTGGATTAATGAATTTCGAGTTGAATGCAGCTTGACTGTTCACAGTGAAACGTCAAATTTGCGATATCTTGTAAAAGTATTATACTACACTTATTTAGATTATAGAAAATACGCGATCGCCTCACACTATACATTCATACCTACCTTAACTATAGACCTAGTAAGTATGCGTACAGCACACAAATACGTAGAAAATGAAAGCGTCACACCAAATCACGAAACAAACCGGGAATTACAAAACGAAAGGCTCCGTTCACGATCACGACTTCACATGAAGAGGGAAACAATATATTTGACACTTTAACAATGAACATTATTTGCTAGAACTACAAAATTCTTAATACTTTGATCACAATTACAAATACATCTAACAATTTCAGTGAGACCGATTGCTAGAGAGGCCACACACGTGTAACGATGACATATAAGCACAAGAAAAACCTATATTTCATATGACTTTCCTCTTTGAACACACTAAAATAAGGTCGCTATGCAAATGAATATAGCCTGAACCAATTATAAATGTAAATAAAGAAGAAAATCGTATGAAACTATCATTTATCCTAGTATAGACCCACAATTAAGATAGATTTCCAACCTCAATCATTAACCAAAACAAATTCAACCTTATTTTCTTTCCAAACGATTTACAACGCATATCCCGTGGCACTTCTTTTGACACTAAAACATCCTCAAAGTCTTAGGATTGTGTATAACTACGAACGGCGATATAAACATTTATGTAGATAAGTATAACTACATACACGTATAAATATCGTCTCTCACATTGGGTCTACCAAGGATATCATGACCACGTTTTTGTGTTATAAATATCAACATCAAGTTGAGCCTGTGGATGGTGGTACCTACTTTTAGACGAGCTTCCAATGCACACATATTAACTAGGGCAAAAAGCGGGAAACGCTTAGTTATTGGTCAACCACCCACATCACTATACATTCCAATGAGGGTAGTATCATTGCCTAAGAGGTCAATAAGGACGAAAACTTATTGTAAGAGTCCTTAAGTTTCTTTTTCCAACTGAACTTGTCCGCAGCAATTCGTTAATAAAAGTCTGGCATGCATTAATCTACAATTTTGACACATTTTTAATACTTAAATTCAAATTAAACACCATGTCCAGTGTTAGTCAATCAATATATACATTTGAGTGTCTTTCTCAGTCTTATTGTAACATACTTTTTTTGTATAAAAGCGACATTAAGCAATGAATTCCCTCAAAACAACATATAATTATGTAGACAACAATCCACACGAAATTGAACTTTGGCTCACGATAATTACCGTTATACAAATAGCATTCTAAACACGCGATAAGCAACTGCCTTTACGGCAAGCATCAAATATTATATTAAAGTGCTAAAAACATTGATATACGCTCTAACACAGGGAATAGACCCAGTCGAGCACCGCTTCGATATACCAGAAGCTAAATGAATTTTTCGTATGAATTGTTTTCAACACACGTTGGCCCAACGCCGGCCAAGTTTCATCCCTTAAAACATTTTAATAGTATTTGAAGTTGGCCAAAGTTAGTCCAATGTTTGGACAAGCTCGAGTGTGTGACCATTCAACCAACTCTGTAACCCGTAAGATTACCGTAGAACATGTTTGACACTTTCTAATTCAGCCTTACAATTAGAAAGAGACAGTATCTGTGGGCGACCGCGCGGTACCAGCCTGTGCTGACCCCTGCGGCTTCGATCACCTCGGGCGACCAGGGGCCAGCACAGCCCGGCCACTTACAAGGACAACGATATATCATATCGCTCGACAGCCATATTTTGTATATTTATATTTGTCATTATTGGAAAAAAATATAATTAACACTAAGCTAAGATTAACTGTTGAGCTCACACTCACTTTGTACATTATACAACACGATTAACATTATGTACAGTTCTGCTTGTAAAAGTATTTTGTTCGGAGTTATTCGTTTCGCGGAGGATTCATTTTGATTTTTCCGTTTGATTTTTACTCGATTCGTAATAAATTTGTTCTCAATGATTTCTAGGGTCGTTTTTTCTTCAAAATACGTTTCGAACCGAATATCTCCGAAGCGAACACTTCTATAAATAGGACCGGTCGCGGGAGCGCCGCCGCCGGCCGGCGCGACACAATTCATAAACGATGTCTTTTAAAACGACTCCATACAAACGATAAAAAACATGCCTTCAAAGAACAATATAAATTAAAAAAGTTTAAAATACAAATCGGTATACAACAACGCCGGCCGGAGCGCCGGGCGCGGATTAAAACTATAAAAAAAGTAAGAAAAGTCGAACCGCGCGGCCGCCGCGGCGCCGGACGAAACGCGCGCGTCGCGCTCCCGGCGGCCCGGAGAAGACCGACGGCGCCGCAATTCATGCGCACCGTTATGCTAAAATTCATTTCCATAATCGATTCGAAACCGGACGCCCCGGCTCCCGGCCGCGCCGCTCAGAAGTCGAACAGCTCCGGGGGCGGGATCGGGTGCGTCGGCAGGCAGTCGCAGGGCTCGGGCGGCGAGAAGGCCCGGGGCGCGCGCCGCAGCGTGTGCACGCTGTACGAGTGCGGCCGCTCCAGCTCGGCGGCGTCGGCGCGCAGCGACAGCGACGAGCGCGGCTGCGGCCCGCGCGCGCCCGGCGACAGCGGCGGCCGCAGGTAGTCGCTGCGCGCCAGCGACAGCTCCGCGGGCGAGTACGCCGCGAGGAAGTGCGCGAGCGCGCCCGACGGCGTGGTGAGCCCGCCGTTGGCGACGAGCACCATGTCCTCGGCCGACAGCCGCAGCGAGTCGCCGCGCGGCGGCGGCGGCGGCGCCGAGTCCGACGACGAGCGGGAGGGGGACCGGCTGCGCGAGCGGGACGGCGCGCGGCGCCGGCGGCGGCGGCGGGGCGGGTTCCCGGGCAGTCACAGTTTGAGCTCGTTCGCGATCTTAGACGCAATGTTCTTGAAGCCGATGCTCGTGCCTAGAAATGTGAGGACAATTGATGACTATATTTTTAATATTGAAAGGCCATAAAAAAGGTCAAGCCGGGCCGGTTAGGCAAAAAACCCGCGAAAAACATAAACTTTGACCGGATAAAAAATACTCATGGTAATCACGAGTTGCGGAAATAAAATATAATAAAGTTCACCCAACCACCGTCCCTAATCCCGCACGTCATGCTTACCCTGGCTCTAAATTAAGTTATACGCCTATAACACTCATCTTTTTAGAACCATTACATTATGAGTAGCTGTAGAAGATTGTATGTTAAAGGGGTTTTATATTTCTAAAAATATTTAAATTTTGAACCACTATTATAAAAAATACTAAATACATTTTTTCCTAACATAGTGTCGAACTAAATTTAAATCGGCGTATATTCATCAGAATTAAGTGGAAGACCAAGGTGAACATTCCACGATCAGATCGGAGACATATTAAGAAAGGAAGCGAGGGAAGTTTGTATGGAACGTAGCAAGTACAAGGTAGTGGTCTCTGCCTACCCCAAGGGAAAAAGGCATGATTTTATGTATAAAATCTCGTTTCCTACATTTGGGGTGAAAACAGTACAATTAGCGCCGAAAGGGAAGAATTTGCTGCGCAGAGCAGTACCAAAGCGGAGCGATTATAACGAATGATGATGACTCGCGTCTCGAACCTGCGGGTAACAGCCAGTACTCACCGGATATCCGCTTGAAGCGCACGCCGTTGAGCGAGAGACGCGGCAGCTTGCACACCTCGATCTCCCACTGCACCAGCGAGTCGGCGTTGGGGTCGCCGTGCACGCACAGCAGCAGGAACCGCTCGCGCTGCTCGTAGTCGCAGTTGTTCGCGTCCAGCACCTGGGGGGAACTGGCTGTTAGGTTGCTCTTACAATATACCCTTACTAGAATTACCTAAAATCAATTATTCGGGTCTATATTGTCTGCCATAAATATTATGAAACCGCGATTAGTTTAGGAATGGAATGTCAATTCATATGCACTTTAACGTAACTAAAGTCGCCAACAATAGAACTTGTAAACCTTGTAAACAAACCTTTTAGGCAACATTTCTTCGTACATTTTTACAACAGCCCTCCGTCACTACTAAATCCATGTGCTACTTTAAAAAACCGCAAACTTTCCGATAATACGTACTCTTTTCAGAAGTCAATGATGAGAAAAGTTCGAAATATCGGAAAGTTTAGTTTCCTTTATTAAAATCAGTATAATTACGAAAAACTTTATATTTTATAACTTGAGAACAGATCCTTCTGAGACGACTTTACGTTTGGTGGATTGTTTGCCTTCCTTTTGATATAATAAAAGCGAAATATTATTTGGTATTCACTCAGTATTTTACATAACCAATAAAAGTATTTTATAATAATGTTCCAATCAAATACATTACAATTTATATATTTGCTTGTGCTATTTTATTAAGATAAATCAACCGCACTGATAATATCGATAAAAATCGGTGCTCTCTCCCTACAATCTGTCAAATACCCAAATACCCAGAATTGCGGGCCCTAACTGCATATTACTATGCATTTCCGTTGTTCTACCTTGCGTATCTCAGCCATGATCTCGTTGGGGTCCCGCGAGGAGGTGGTCTTCATGCTCCAGGTGAAGCGCAGCACGCGAGGCTTCACTTGCTCATCGTTGCCTTGCCTGTGCCAACACGCACATATTAACACGGTTGCTTTACTAAGTGGATTTAACTTTTGAACACCACGGTCGATTGTTATTTTTACGTGCCAGTTACTTCATTAATTTGACAGCGAAAGGCAAGTGGAATTATTGTCACCAAATGTTGAGCACGTTTAGATGAGTTTGGGTTAAAAATGGACGAGTTCTAAGGCCACGTGGACTTTATAGCAAACGCACTTAATAGCGAAGGCGGCGTGGTACGGCGCGTTCCCAATCTTCAAACCGTTTCTAAAGCGTGTTGGAGGTTTGAGGTCGATTTGTATGGGATCGCGCCGCACCGTCCCGCCCCCGCTATCGGTTCATTTGCGGTTTAATAAGTTAAAACGTGTACACTGAATTGTGACTTATTACGTGGCATTATCAGGTTAATGAAATAACAGGCTGAAAGTCATATTTTTTATTGCATGAAGTCAGTACACGAGCACGCGCCACCTGGGTGTTTATCATTACATAGCTATGCAGGTAAAATTAACTGTCTTGATAAACTCCCTGATAGTAAGTGGACTCTGACCGAAACCCATTGCACTTAGATACTATATCGAGGCTGCAAATGCATTCCGCTTCAGGCAAAACAAACATACAAATGTATGAATTTAACTGACAATAAGTTCTAAAATCATACGTCCGTAATGGGCGCCCGCGGCATTAAAATTCGTTGTCGACTGTGGCGTTCAAAATGTTAACTCTAAAGGGTTGAATTGAACGGGCGTTTCAATGAGAGGTGAATGTGTAAGTGATTTATACTTTATAATGATACTACTTGATTGGCATCGATGGGGACTTGAGAATATGGTGATAAGAGTCGACCCGCGGCAAAGCATATTTTTCATTATTTGTACACCCGCCATCAATCTAGCAAATAACACAAACACTGCTAACAAAATACTGTAATATTCAACTATTGAAACACCCGAAAAACCAAATCAAGTACAGTCAGGAGCAAATATCAGGGTTGGCAACTGTCGGGAACATACCCTGTGAGTTAACTTCATGTTTATGCCGCGTATAAATAATAAAGAAACCTATTATGCTCGTTTGTATCAATCCACGTAATCAGCACGGACCAACCTCAACAAAATAGTAGTGTAGATTTTATAAAAAAAATTGGTACCAATATTTTCCTCCTGACTGTACCTGACTGTGACACAGTTATATGTTACTATATACTAAACACTTTCATAGGGTAACACTTATAACATCAATCCGAAACTAACTAACAATTAACACGAACAAATGTATAATTGTGTCAATAAAACATGGTATTTTTATGTATCGTTCCCAATGAAGAATAAAAAACTTTTTTATCACAAAAAAAAGTAAAAAATAGAGCAGACATTATTTTTATATGGAAACAATACACAATTCAAATTATAAAATAATAATCGGTGATATTCGGAAATCTGAGTTACCATGCTTCAAAATACGTATATACGTTGAATTATCTCAAAACTAAATGAAATAAAAAAAGATAATTACCCAAGCAATGTTTGTGGACTAGCACCTACTGCATGCTTCGGGGTGGTGGCGTCCAACGGCCTAAAAACAGACAAACATTCACTAACGGGGGCGCCGCGGGGGCGCGCTATTGTATCGAGCTGAGACACGTATCCTGTATGTACACTTTTTTATATTAAAGCCAATTTGTGTTCCGGGGAGTTTTAATTCAAAAGTTTTCATATTACGCCCGGTATTCAAATTTTGAAAAACCATAAATTTTGTTCGTAGATAAAAAAAAATTAAGTTGGCTATTAAAACGACAATTTTAAATTTAGCCCTCATGATAAAAAATACAAGTCAAAATTCACAGTTTTTAAAAACAATCCAATTGTAATCAATTTTGAAAAAGTAAATACTCTGCTTCTTTTCAGCTGAATACAAAGAATCCAAAATAAAACGTAATGTGCAAATCAAATTTAAAAAAGCACGCAGTAGCACACAAATTAAACCGATACCAACCAAACGCATGCCTGACACCTGTTCCGGCATACCGACTTACCTTACAGTCGTCGATAGGACTTACACGGTAGAAACATGCTTAAATCAGATTTATAAAATTTAGAAAAACAAGATATTCTCCATTCAGGGATGTCGGAAATCACCAAACAAAATGCAAAAACACGAGATTAGTCAAAACGGCGCATGTTAATTTTGTACTACAGATGCAGCTCTCGAAATTTTGAAACAAAGCGAAACTGTTAACTCGGTTAATCACAACGAAATCCATCCGATTTTATAATTATTTCTTGCAAAATATAACTTTTGAAAATTATGATCATTAAACCAATTTCCTTATAAAAATATATATAAAAGATATTACTTTATGACATTGCAAGTGGAAACTTGAAGGTAAAATTAATGTGGAATATTTTTCTTGGAATTATTTATTGAAACTTAAATTCTAAACAACAGCAGAATAAAATTAAATGCAAATGACTATTCTTCCATTCCATAATATAAGCACAACATAAAATCGGTTGGAAAACATAAATTCACACAAAACGTTAATTCAATTTAAAAAAAATGGTTCAAAGTAACGTGCTGTAGCCTGATTGTTCTCTAGAAATGTAACTTTCTTCTAGAAATGTCGGTGTGTTCTGATATTTTTGAACAGCTTGTAAATTGTAAACTACAATATATTTAAGTTGAATGTAATGTTTGGTTATAGAATTATCAACAAGTTTTTAGAGATGTTTGTAATTCTGTAGCTCTGCCTACCCCACCCTGGGAACGAAGGCGTGAGATTATGTATGTATGTATGTCAAAACGAAAAACGGCAATTTACAACTGTGAATCAGCTTCGCAAATTACGCTTAACTTAAATCATTGCTTCTGTATGGTTCTCCGCCATTTAGGCGAAATGTTTTTAATTATATTTCCCAAATTTCCTTTTACCTAACGTGACCGACGTAAGCGGTTTTGGTATCCTGTAAATCTAACAATAATCAACTAAATAGCTGCATAATTTCAATTTCGGAAGTTACACATTTGACCAAAATGATTCGGCCCAAACGGGACACTCGTCTGTAGATACCACCATAATTGGCTTCTCGACAACTGATACCCTAATCCTTCCTTTCCTTTTCTGTATATTAATAATTGAAAATTAATTCTAGAATCAGGACCACAGCACGCCCTGATCACTACCAGTGTCCGCGCCTACCTCCGCTGAATGTCCAGGGAGGAAAATATGCGAGGCTTCTGCCGACCAGTCGACTCCCCCAACACGGAAAGGCTGTTAAATAAATACCTAATTGGCTAAGATCATACTGGAACACAGTTTCACCCAAAACATAAGTCGTTTTAAACATAATTCGATGTTCAGAGAGGTTGGTATTTCGCGCGATAAATTCTTGCGAAAATATTGGTGTTGAAGGAAGGCCTTAACTGCAATGATAGGACTTTTCCCTCTGTTGCATATGCCAGAAGTTGTATCAGATAAAGTGCGGTAATACGATAGTATTAGGGTACGGGGCAAGAAGATTAGATATCTCAATAAATAAAGCTTTTTTGATTTCCATACTAAAAAGGCAATTGATAGAGTTCCATACGGAATTTTATAAAAAATCTGTATTAACCGAAATATTATGTAGTGATCGTCTTGTCCTTTACCTTTCATGTTTAGCTAATTTATTTTATACGGTACGTAGGCTCGGGTAAGATGGTACGCCTGTATACTTGCAATTTAACCGGCTGTCTTACCCCCACAACGGCACATAAAACTATATTTCGACTTGTCTTTCGGGTAAAACTGTATAATCAATTTGTCAGCTATTTGTAAAAGTGTAAAGTGTCCTAACTGCAGACAGTAAGCAATAGATGACATTCTTGACATATTTTTAGCACTTGTTGCAGCGTGACGTTATTTTTCGAATCAATGTATTGGAGAGCGAGTTTTTTAGAAGTATTACACATCCATTCCAGGCACCATAACAGATTTACAATCCAAAAAATCCTGGATTATTTTAATGTACCTACGCCACGTTATAAATGTTATAATTCATTTCTTAAGTATCTTACATCTGAATTGTTACGTCACTTTGACATCCTCGTAGCTCCTCAGTAGCCTATGATCCAAATTGCTTGACTGTGGGTACATCATCAACATAATAGTCATTCATCCAATATATGAATTTTCTTACTCTTTCGTAAGTAAAGCTCTGTCCTTTGCAGCTGATGATGAAACGGGCTCATTGTAACGGCTTCAGTATTATATTTTTTTAGTAGGTATTTATTACCATTTAACTAAGAGCCATGCTCTTTTCGGGTCGCTTACTGTTCCTTTTCTTTTTTCCTTCTATTTTTCAGTATTTATATAAGAAAGGTAAAAACAAATAAAACACAGAAGTAATGTTATTGAAACACCTGATTATTTGGAGAAGCGTAACACATCCGTCCGGTATCACTAAACATGATTTTCTGCACTCAACTTAGTTGCCAGACTTTAAACAAAACACGCCAATTAAAAAATATTTTTATATAATAAATTTTGGCATTTTCATATCAAGTCAAAAACATCAAAAATATTTTACATTAATGTAAATGCATTAACGCAATGGCCGAACATGAGGAAGATGGGTCTGAGATAATATTGCATAAATCAAATAAAAGGAAATGTCAAGAATAGGACAGTTGTTTTATCTCACGAAAGCGGGTTCGCCATACTTGTAGTTGTAACACGTATAGACACCCACACTACGGCGTCACTTAAAAGAGACAAGTACACAAGTATGGCAAACCCGCTTTCGTGATATAAAACAACTGTCCTGAATGAATCTTACACGTGTAATGTAATGTGTAAAATATGATCAATGATTTCAGTATGTATATTGTTGTATCATTGGTTTCGATTACACGAATATATTCTTTCAATACAATAACAGCTTACAATCAATGAAATTAAACTAAAAATGCATCGCAAAGCAAAATACAAAGTCAACTGAAAAACGCGAAGGGATGAAACAAATCTCAAAATATAAAATTACTAAATTATATCTAACTAAACTTAGCTTCTATATTAGAATGTATTGCATTTATCCTTTCATAATAATAACATTGCTTTTAATTTTAAGTAGAAAAAAGGTACACAGAAGAAATGCACTTATCTTGTGCGCAGACTTGTTGTTGTATGTATTGAAAACCATTTTAGTGTTAACAGGGGCCATACATGGTTCGATAAAGGTCAGTTACACACGACGCAGTCGACAGCAGACACATGTCTTTAAAGCCATGTCACTGAAGCCTAACGGGCGCCCCAGATTAACAGTAGGACTGACTCGCCGAGAATAAGGCAGTTATATCTTAGAATTAGACACATTTGTAAGTTTCACATTCTAACCAATAGCTGCGTCTCTCTCGGCCTGTCAATCTGACTGTGAGTCCGTGAGGCCACCACACACCACGACGCCCGTCGACATAAGTGTGAAATATACCTTGGGAAAGATAAGGGTGCAATATTGGCCACTTGTAATTAAAAATAAATGCTCTGTCTAAAACCATATTTGACTGCCATGTTAACACTATGTAGTTCAGAATCAAAAACACCAGCCAAGGGCTCGTCTATCAATCACGTGACGTTTTTAGCAACTTTTAACCCCCCCATTCCTCCCCCTACCCTAAATCACGTGTATTTTTGGTGCAAAATATCTTATACATCGACGCATTCGACAGATTTACAAAATCACAGACTTACAGGCGCGCGGGGCGGTTGTCGCGGCGCGCGGGAAGGGAAATAGTTGCCTGGCAACGGCCAGTCAAGGTCACGCGCCGTTTATCGGTTTCAAAATCGCGCATTGCGTAATAATAAATACACGTGATATTCTCAGTACACCCTGATTTTTTCCACCTCCCTCCCTTTTAGAGCCTTACGTGATCAATGGACGAGCCCAAAATAGCGGGACACTGTAAACCACAGGTAAGAATACCGTCCTCCCTATAGAATACCTAATTTCTGACATTAATACAGCTTGCTTGTGTGTGTAATGAATGTTAAAGAGTCAATTTTGAATGAAGTAATCCAAATAATCATTGCACTAAGTCGAGCACCTCAGTCTGACGAGTTTGTTCGTCACACGATCTATACGTCAAGGATAGAACATACAAGACTGGAAATATACACAATTGTGCTCTGTACACGACGACCAACACGCATATACGATGAGAGATTGATACAATGATATCATTGATATATATTCAATTATTGGGTTCCACGTAAAAACTTGCTCGACTTATTACGTTAATTCGAGCAAATTTGAACTTAACGTCGATTATGCTTGCCGTAGAAACCCATTATAGGACGATAAAAAAAAAACTTGTAACATAACGATTGCACTAACAGAACATAATTTTGATTAATTATTCAAATAATATTTGAATATTTAGGTCTGATCTACTTCACACACGTGATATTTTATAAAAGTTAAATAAAACATAAATATTGTAAACAGATTTCAATAGAAATAAATAAATGTACACAAATATACGACTATATCACTATTCACTATATGGAGAGTCAAGAACACATATACGTATCTATTTGACGAACCTATTTAGATTTTTGTTCACACTTAAACACGCAAATGTCGAAATGTACAAATATGTACATCATTTTAACCCTAAGCGAAAACACATATCGCAGGAAACCCTAATTGAGTTTATAAATACGGTAATTCTGTGGAATAGGCCGCTAACAGTATCTATGGAGGTCACTCGGACATCTGGGGGCACGGAAGTGCGCACGCCAAGATCTAGTAACCTTTACAGGTAGTGAGAGATGCTACACCGACACCAAGTTCTACACAGTTTAAAACTTTCATGCGAAAGAGAGAACTGCTTTTTACCGTGTTGGTGTTATTAAAAACAATGTACTTCAACAAAAATTATAATCAATTTATAAAATGAAGTTCTTTAATCCGGAATACGAAACTTTATTGATTAATCAACAGTTTTTGGGAGAATTCGGTAAAAGTTGTAAAACTATTGCACTAACAGTATCTGTACAGTCGACTACAAAGAGTTGCATCCAATTTTGACCCCTATTACGATGCTATAAGGTGGAAAAGTGGATACATCTCCTTGTAGTCGACTGTATATTGATGCAATTGGATTGAACTGTGGGGTTTTTGGCTACACTGCATTGTCTCTACTACTTACACAATTATTCATTCATACAGAATGGAAGATGACGTTCTAAACACAACATTTGGGAGTAATACACATTAATTCCTATGCATGTATTTTGACGTGTACCGTTTAAAATATTTTGTTATCGTGTTTTCTATGTGGTAACATCTACTGAGTATTTGTACCAAAGCTATTAGGATCCCTCTTATATCTAAACAGTTATCTTTATATACTGATATATCTCACTCACTCCTTATAACTAGTAGGTATACTGTGACCGGAAAGCCGAAGCTCCTTCAGAGACGACACGTTGTAAAATACAACAGTTAACAAAAAATAATATATTTTTAGAAATTGTCTACAAGCCAAATTAACATTATTATGGTGTTTTCTAAATGTTCGTTAGACCAATTAATATGATCATATTTAGCGGAACGAAAAAAAAAACGGTGTAATTTTTAACCTAACAATTTTACGGGATAAAAACAACAAAACGTATTTTCCTTACACAAAATGACTGACTTCTCAATGGTTTTGTGTAAGGAAAATTAATATTGCTGTTTCTATCAAGTAAAATTGTTACGTTAAAAATTACACCTTATTTTTCGTTCCGCTAATTTTGCCGGTGATTGTAGATCGATTCAATAAGTAAATTAAATATCATCAGTGTGATAAACCAACCAACACGCCTCTTTCCGGGAAACTTTCCTATATCCGGCCACAAGTATATAATTGCATTTGTGGACCATTTCAAACAGCATAGGAAAATACGATTAAGAACAACAAGTGGATAGAACACGGGAGAAATATATAGTATATTTATGTTATATTATATTAAATAACTTTCAAAATGGTCCACATCCGAAGTCCAACAACGAGAACAGGTATTTACTGAAAAATCTAAGTATAGTAGCGTGTATAATAATACAAATATACAAAATATTTATTTTTCAGTCGTCGAAATGTTTTAACAATTTAGGCAGAGTCCGAATCGTTAACGAGAAAAGAATATCAATAGGTAAGGGTTTGTGCTACTTTGTGAACTTAAAAAAAACTCACCCTGGAATGTAAAAAAATCGTTCCAAACGAGAACTCGATGCGCTTATTAGCTAGGGCGAAATGCGACGCGCGGCGGGACTAGATTTCCTCTACATGACATTTCACGAGAACAATAAAACTAAATACTTGCCACATTCTACTACCCTTACTTCCCCTTGAATGTACTTTTTGAAATCATTTATAATACCTACTACACGATTCATGTAAAAATATATTTTCTCCTCATCGAGTAACATACTTAGTTTCATTAATTTCAGCAAATTAACATGTAGAAAGAAATGTCGCCGCGAATTTATGTTTTCTCTTATTTACGTTAAATATAAATCGAACTCAAATCGTAAGTTAACTAAGATGGACCACTTACAATAATTATAATACAATGAAAATGTTTCAACAACCTAAACGAAACTCCTTATAGCGTAGCATCGGGTGCCTCACTCAAGAATACCCACACATTCTTCTGAAGAACCAATGACGAGTAGATCGAAAGAACCGTTTAAAATATGGACGGTAGAAGGGGACAAAATTTACTACAATCTCGACATCTTTTAGAATATCTCTATAAGCCTTTGCTACTCTATAAGGGATTACAAAACGCTCTGTTAGACAACGCGTGGCTTGGCTAACAGACGCTCTCGCGTAAAATTTTCTATAATCTTAAAGTAACCCTCCTTTTGATCCTCCGGGGCGCGGCGCTCACGGGTTCTGATTCAACCTGCGTACAACGGAACGGGTGAGCGAATCGACCAATCACGGGCCGAATCACCCCCCTCTTCTGTCTCCGGCTCACTCCAAGAGGCACAAACTCTTGATATACCACTGACTTTAACAGCCACAACGGCCAATGTACTCGCGCCGAAAACAGATGCACAATACTTCTACACTCACTAACTCCCTCCGTTAAAAAACATACCTAATAAAAAAACACGTCCGTCACGTCGCAACACTCAAGTTAAAGGGTTGTGGATAAGACTAGAAGCAAATTGATACTAAGAAAATAATCGGTAAAATCGCGACCGTTGGCATTCGTTAGTAGAAGCGTACGGTTAGGTGAAAATAATCGTAAAACACGGGGGATGCACGAAGGGCGTTAATTAAAAAAATAACTGTTTCGTACACCTCACGGAACCGATACTTACTTCGTACTTGACGTTTCGCGTCACTAGTTCGGTTATTAAAGCACTAAGCTATCTACGGACAACACTCAAAGCTCGGCAGCACGGCTCTATCATAGCACACTTTCAGATGGCAAAATTAAATAAAAATAGCTTTTCGTTCGACAGAAAAAGGGGTATACAGCATGCTTTGACATCTACTTAAACTAGGCCGGTTCGTTTGGAAGTCTGTCACATCACAAGGAGAACGTACGGGAATAATTTTGCGCGCTAATGTCACACGGCCGTTATGTACATTTATATCGAATGTGCATACGTCAACTACTTTTGAAAGAAAGGGAGATAGGAGGTTTGAGCATCGTGCATCCCCTGTATTTGACGCGAGACCAACACAACAATAAAAATAAACAAAAACAAAACGGAGCTCGGATTCTTTCGAGGGAGACAATTGAGCACCAAATAATATACAAGTGAAAGTATAAAAACACAAAATGAGCCACAGTTACTAGACAATACGGAATGTTAATCAAGTGACAAGTTAGGAAGTGTGTCGTAGAAAATGGTGTTAACATTATATTTACAGAGAAACCTTCGTGATTTGGGAGCCCTTTTGAGGATAAATTAGTCTCGTAGACGTGTGCACTTATAAGAATAACAACCAGTATAGAAGCGAAACCAACTCCTGAACGCGTTAGGATTGCAATGTATCCTAGATACTATCGGATTGGCGCCGTAGCTGTAAGTAACTTACCACAAAAGTGAAAACAACCCTATCCACTTCACGTTTCATACATTCGCTTCTATACGTTTGATATTCTTATCGCATAATCATGCACGAAACCGCTCAATTAGGGCTCAAGTAAAGCACTTCAGTACGTCTTGTTCCACAACCCTTTTAATAAACAATTCAGTCACACCAGGGCCCCATGTCGGGCGCCACTTTACATCTATCTTAGTACAAGTTCTACTCTATGCATGTGATGGCGGGGAGATGAGATGTGCGTGGAAAGCTGTGCCGAGCTAATATAGAAGCGTGGCAGTGAACTGATAGTTTAAACTATATTACAAAAAGGATCGCGTGTTTCTTTACCTTTGATGTATTATTTTTAATTTCAAGATTGTACAAATTGTTCAACAACTTTGACAAGCTGTAGAACAATTTTGAAAGTACCTTCTCTTCTAGTAAAGAAAATGAAAATGATGAGCTAATGGTAATACTTTCGAGTATATTATAAGAAACACGCAATTCCTTTTAAAATATAAAGTATGTTTAGAAAGAAAGATGATAATTAGCGAGAAGCGACGCAGCGTATGAGGGTAAGAAAAATAATAGACAACACAGAAATTATACATAGGTCGGGCTTGGATACCGGTTAGTCACGTGACAGTAGTGTTAGTGTTAGAAGTGGATCTGTAATGGCTTAGTGTTTGATTGTTAGTTACATTAAAACGTGTTGGCAAGGTTTTTAATGTAGTCGTATACAAATAATCTGAATATATGCTAAATTAACATAGAGGAGATATTTTTGTTTATTAAAAGTCTGACACTTACTGAGATCTCCGTCTGAAGATACGTCCAAGTCATAAAAAGTGTAATTTCTCAGTCATCTTAACATGGGCATCCTTTTACTCTTAAGTTCAGTTTGTAGTTACAGCTTTAACAGTTGTAAGAACAACTATTCACACTAGCCATGGACAGGGAAACAATCTCGAGTATGACTGCTAACCTTCATTGATGATGATGAACAACACTTAAATAAAAAGAACAGCTGGTCGTCTGTTTATTTCCGATTTTATCAGGTCCTATTATCAGTATTCCAGATGTCAATAGACTTCGGAATGAACCTTGCCAACACGGTGCGAGGGTGAGGTTATGGTGTGTGCGGGCACTGACCGTTTGGAGAACCTCGAGGAGAGCTTGGAGAAGAAGGAGGGGCGCGCCTGGTGCGGCGAGCCGCCGTCGCCGTAGGCGCCGCCCGCCGACGCGCCGCGCGACCGCGTCTGCCCTGCAACCCGGTCAACGGAAATCAGGAGATGTTCACATACATTTCGATCAATCGTTTTAGAGACAAGTCTTTGTTGCCAACTGTTATTCTTTTTGCACAGTTTTCAAGTCTTCGTCCATTCTGAAAACGAGAACTTGTTGGAATTGATTACTCATTTATTATTAAATTGAACATACTGACATGTGAAATTAAAACAATATACACTCACCGGCAAAAAAACCCGCCCGCCTGTCTTTTGTTCATACAGTTATTAGCAAGTACAACTTCTTAAATCAAAGAGTAACTTCAAAGATAATGAACGAATTTCGATGTAATTTGTAGTATTTTGCTGCTGATTAAAGTAGGTCAAAAATGGCCTCAAAATATTCTTATTAAAGGTCGCTACTCTTTCCAAAGAAACCCTAAAGATCCATAAATTACCTATTCATAGTAAATTATTGTGTTTTGAACGACTTTCAAATTTATGGACCTTTTGCTTTCCTTTGGCAAGAGCCACGAATTTTGAAACGAAAATGTGTTGGCCATTTTGGAACTAGGTTAATTAGCAACAAAACACTACAAGCTACATTGAAATTCGTTTAGTATTATTGAAGTTACTCTTTGATTTAAGAAGTTATACTTGTTAACAATTGTATGAGCAAAATTGGGCGAGTATTTTTGCCGGTGAGTGTAGTTAGTCTGACCTGTACCAATACATGCCATTGATGTTCAAAAACTCGGGGTATATTACAAAGTTCGTCGCTAGGAATCCGGCATACCTTCTTTCCCTAAACTATGATAACTAAAAGACCACAGCTGGCATAAGACAAACTTCTACTTTGCAGACAGCAAAAAGGACAAATTTAGCTGGGTTCTTTTTTACTCTTAGCTGATTTTGTACAGACCTGAGTGGAAGGTAGAGCGCGAGGGCACGTTGCGCGGGAAGACCAGTTGATTAGGGAAGTCGCGGCGAGCGCCCGCCGTAGCCCCTGTGCTGGCCGTCGTTAGTGCCGAGGTGAGGCTGGAAACCAGACGTAACGGTATATTCCTGCACCCACGATGAGAGCGCACGCATCCGTGCTCAAACTCTGTTCGGAAACGTTGCCGCAATTATTGTGACACCAGTAAGAAGAATGGCATTGCGATTATGCTCTGTTCCGAGTGAATTTTACATATTTTAAACACGCTACATATTAATAATAATGATCGCATTGCGATTATTGCATTCGAAATTAATCAAACACTAATAATACTAAAATTCAATAGAGGACTGGGTAAACGAAGAATCTTAGGCTACGTAATAAACATAAATAAAAGCGATATAAGTAAGTAAATAAAAAAATATACATACAAAATAAATACACTTATAAAACCAAATTGTAAGTAAGCCGTTGTTAATAAAACGCTTACCTTTTAACCGCTAAACTTATATTTTACACTCGAATTCAAGCCAAAAGAAAGGAAAAACTACTCGATTCCCTCACTACAGTGCGAAACCACTAGAAGGTAAGAATTGCATCAGAGCTTAATAAAGACTAAAATCAATAAGATGTGCCACACTTAGCCAAAAAGCGTGAAAATCAATCCTCAAATCAGAAGCTTTTTAAAACAACTTGTTCAAAAACTTCAC
This sequence comes from Acleris literana, assembly GCA_946894065.1. Lineage (NCBI taxonomy): Eukaryota > Metazoa > Arthropoda > Insecta > Lepidoptera > Tortricidae > Acleris > Acleris literana. The sequence continues at coordinate 11,614,647 of OX335691.1, read as the reverse complement.
GGAGTTAGATCTTAGCTGGCTATGCAAAGCACTAAAAACTTGAAAATAAAGACTATAAAAGGCACAAAAAAGACAAACCAAAACTGAGCGCCAACTACAAATCGTCTGTCTAGAAAAGAAGCCAAAGGCATCGCAATAAGAGAACTGATATGAATGAGTTTTCAGAATACACCACGGTTGAATAACAAATATTGTATTTAGACGGGTCCACTCATTTCAGTCTCTACCTATTCCGCAGTAGCATCACTACTCAATAACTCCGAAACACGAAACTCAAAACTTTGTCCATCCCGTCTCTTAATAAAATCAGAGAAACGTATTTGATAAGAATTCGCTCCGATACCACAAGTAGTAGCTCCTATACCACAAGTAGTAAAGCCAGGGTATCCATGACATACTAAATTCTGGGGTCCTAGTGAAAAAGAGTATAAGTCGACTTAACTCGTAATAAAAAAGGGTATATACATGAACGGAGTATACTAGACTTAAACCCTTTTTCACTTGATCTTCAGAAGACTTATACCCTTTTTCACTAGGACCCCAGAATTATGTATTGACAAAAATTTCAATTTCAGCATTACAGTAGTCAAAACAGAAGACGTTAATAACTGAGCTGTAAATACTGATTTTTCTTGCCGGCAAATCTGAGTGGAGGTTTTATCTTTAATTTGTTAGACAAAAAAGTTTTGATTATCATTACAAGTCATGGTAACCACGTATAAGGCCAAATTTCAAAAAGAATCTGATAACAGTTATCAGATTAGTTACCTCGTCTTGTGTTTTAGTTCTCATAATAACGAATTCTGTGGCGAATCTAACGTGCAAGTCTGGTGATCGAGTGGGATGGTCAAAGTTCGTCACTGCGTGTTCAGTGCCCAGACCTTGGCCTGGGTTGCGCCAAATCACGCGCCGAGGCGTTGTGGGCAGCCTCGCTCAGCGGCGGCTGCCCGCTGGCCGAGCTGATCGAAGCACTCTTGACGTGCGTCTTAGTGCCGGTGCCGTTGGCTCCGTTGCTTCCGTTCTTGGTTTCTTGCACCACCGTGCTAAGGCGTAAGCATGCTGTTAGTTTGTCCGTTTTACTAACACGACGATTTCGGCCTTAACGTGTTAATTAAGATATGTTGGTAGTTATTTAAGTTTATAATATAAATATAATAAATATATCTAGATTAATATTACTAATACAGTAAAATATACATAATGGTTATCAAGTTTTAATAATTACTACTATATTTGAATACAATAAAACTGTAGATATACTCCTGAACTAACATGATACTCTACTTGGATAATTACTATGAAACACTAATACTCCGGATACCCCAATCTCTTTCACTCATTGTTTATCACTAAACCGAGTGAAAGGAAGTACAAAGTAGTTTTTATGAGATATTTACTCTAGGCTATAAGATCTAAAGATTATCGATATCAATAGAACTTTTGGCGTAATGCAATAATTCAGAATGATATTATATTTGATCCGTAGTGAAATTCCGTTAAATATATTTTTAATTTCGACACTTGAATGTTTAAAACTCGAAAACTCCACTTCGCAAACAGTGATGAGGGGGCTCATGGCAAGTATTCTAAGCGTCATTATTTTAAATTCTACACGTGAGTTACTCAATTTTGTGTGAACTCTCCTCTCTTTGACTATGGGTATCTTCCAAACAAAGGTGCTTATCGCTAAGGACTAAAATTAATAACGGCAACTTTCCCATCACGACATTAATTATTCTGCTACAGGACAAATAGGGGGTTCTCAGACAAAACTCCCGTAGCGAGGGCAGCCATTTTACTAACGAATGAGGATCGACACCGCTTCGGTTATTGAAGCGAGATACCGGGATCGGTGTGCGACGGCAGTATATAAATATAGGCTAATCGTCGCGACGTAATGGAAAAGCTACCGTTGTTAATTTTAGTCGTTAAGTTTAGTGGGCGGACGGGGTGGGCGGGTGGAGGGCCGTACCTGGGCGCGGGCGGCGGCGGGCTGAGCTTGGGCGGCGCGGCGTCGTGCGCGGAGCGGCGCGCGGGCCCGGCGGCGGCGCGGCGCGGCTCGGGCTTGGGCTGCGTGCTGGCCGGCCGCGCCGTGCTCTGCACCTGCCGCGAGCCAACCACATATACCAACGACACACGCGACGCGCCGTCGAACCGACGTCTCCTCCGACTTTCTCATACTGAGCGAATCCGCATTCAATACAGATACTAACTCAGACCTCCCAGTATTACTATAATTACTTAAAAATCAATACCGACATGTATAATAAACGTACAGTAAAAACATTTCCCGGTGGTTTTTTTTAAGTTGCTTTTTTTTTCAAAATTAAGCTCAAGTTAGCTTAAACGATGATTACTCTACTTTCGACCCTTAATTAATCAATTAGTTAATGATAGTTGAAGACCAGACATTAACAATGAACGAGAATCTGGAAACTCACCTGTAGCTGAGCGATTCGTACTGTGTTATCCTTGATAGACGCTGAGTCGATTGTGTTCTGAAATTAGACCAACTTAATTAGTCTGTGTCAAGTAAATAAATCTTTACTCTCTACAGGACACGGTGATATAGATCTCAAAACAAAAATAAATTACAATTAGTAACTTGGTAAAAATTTGCCATCGCTACATAACCCTCAATCACATTGCTATTGATTGAAATACACTTTTGTTTTTTAAGCAAGCGACAATAAATCACCGTTATTTAACAAATGTCTTCGTTAAAAACGAAGTAAACATTAGAAAATTAATAAAATTATAATCTTCTATAAGTAATTACAATCAAGACTGAAAATATTCAAAGACACAATTTCCAGTATTATTTAACCCTTCTTTACATGGTGAAGGAAATTTCCATTGTAACATAATGCCAACTTCTTGTTTTTTTTGCATCATTTTTATTAAGCTAAATCAAAATCAAATATTAATAATTTGAACATAAAAAACTAAGTATTATTATCTAAAATATGGACACTATTAAAATAAAACTTTTTTTGTATCTAGTCACTAGATGGTATTCCTTTTATGAAGCCTAACGTATGCGGAATGTAATCTGGACGAAGTTCAAAACTATATTTAATGTAATAAAAAAACTGTTTTGCTAAAAATGTTTATAATAAATAATAGTATCATTAACAATGTTTAATGCAAAAAACAATTTACTCATTTGCGAGCTGCTTTGCGACAGTTCCGTGGAACTTTGTCCATGGCTGACGTAAACACAGATGTCGGGATTTCATTTAATTCTAATTTAATCTTTAGAATTTAACTTTGTACATTTATTCGGCCAAAATTATTCGAGTAGATTCGCCGTTTCAGATTTAGCCAGAAGATTCGATTGGGCGAAGTTCTGGGGTGTTAGGTGGATTTGCTAATATGGGTCCGTACGGGATTTTTAGCTCGTCCATTTTGCTTATGTTGTGACTGGAAGTAAAATCTGGCCAAAACACCAAATTAGCTCCTCTATGTTCCGATTTTATAAAATCCCGCACAATTGGCAAACATCGCTCCATGTATAGGTCGGTTAACGGCTAACCCAGATTAAAAAAACTGCCTTAAACATACAGCGAGGGCTGATCACAAGCCACAGTAAAACATCTAAAACTTTTTTGGGAAACTTCGTAGGCTCCACATATTTCACTTTTTCTTCAGTTGGGCCAGTGGTGTTTTTGAACTAATAATTCCCTTGCCACTAATATCAGTCTAATTTGAAATATGATTCGTCGTTCATTACGCACAAGACGTCACTTTTAGCGTGGAATGTATTTTTGACCAATTAGTGAAGCCGGATGTTTTGAGTAAATTTTTGATTTTTAGACACATTTGTCTTAACTTTTCTTGATTGTTTTTGAATACCCATGTCTTTAAGGTACTTTTAGATGAATTTGCCGTCGCTTTTGGATTTTCTTCCGAGCTCTCTATATGATTTTGCGATACGGCAGGCGGTCATTTTCTTTAAGCGACTCCTTTCAGTAGACTGGCTTAAACTGGATAGTCTTCCAGAACCGGGCTTTCTTGTAGTCGTTTTTCTGAGTAGGTAGGACGTTAAAATACTATAAACTGTGCTTTGACTCTAAACCTTTTGTGTAAAATGCTCCACGACCTTCGCATCCGACCAGAGGGGTTGTGTATCGAAGAAATTACAAACAGTTTCGCGACGCATTTTGCCGAGATATGCCATAATTATTGTTAGAAAAATACTTCGTCCATGAAATTTGTCGTAATTATTTAAAGATGAGTTGTTAAACAAAAGACAACTCACTTTTGTACGTTTTTAAGGAATTTAATATTTTAAACAGAGGTTCAAACTTTGTCCAGATTTCAATCCGCATACGTTATACTATACCCAACAGTGTATGGATACCGTAAAGGTTGATTGAATGGACGAATGTACTCTTTCTTACCTGTCTTTTGAAGTTGGAGGTCGTGGTGGTCGATGTGGAGGTCGTGCTGTTGGCGCCGCTGGCGGTGGTACCTGCAACGCGACCGTCTACCGTTAACGACACCATCCAGTCAACCTACCGCTTGACTGAGACGGTTTCTTACAGCTACGTACCGAATTAGTACGTATACCGGTTAGGATAATAGAAAATAGACTCGGCGAGTCTTACATCGAAATTTCGTGTATTTCTTAGACGTCAGTGCGAGAAACCGTCAAAGTTTGTGTGGTAGGTATTTAGAAGAACAATATTTTCATGCATATACAGCGACATGCTTACTTTTAGAATATCTGTGTCTATGATTTACAGATTTGATTTATTTAACATTAAAAAACCCCTTATAAATATAATGATGAGGATACACTGATAAACATTAAGGAATTTCTAACCATATTTTTCGTAACACTTTTGAGTTTTGAATTCTAAGTTATTTCTCTAAAAGCGTTCTATATTAAAGCAAGCGAGCGTTATATGAAAGTAAAGTATCTGTAGGCAATGTATATTAGATGACAATCCCTTATGAATGAAGCACGAATAACGCCCAAAGGTAATGAATAGGATGATTGTTAAAACATAAGCACACCACATGTACTGTTTACATTTGAACACAAACTTAAAATATTGATGTTATGACCAAACTAAAAAGATAGTATATGCATATGGCCTTCATACTCTTATACTAACTTTTTCTTTTAGACACCTGAACACAATATTCGAATACAATTCTAAAATGTTTATAATGATCTTCTTTTTATGATAACAACAAGCAAGTCGTATAAATGATTAAATTATTTAGTTTATTAATTTGTAGTAAGTGTGTATGTATATACTAAATTCACATAGGTGAACTTGTCCCATACGGGATTTCTTCCGGTTAACTTTGGAGTAGAGTAAGTTAGAATGATGCAGGAGGATACTCTTCTATGCTCTTTTGTTGAATCTCGTTCGTGCCGTATTTTCTACATCTCAATTTACTCTCTCAGCTCGTCTACTTCATTTATTGGCGACGTTTCACTCATTGTATTAATACCATCCTACACTCTCCCTATGTCATTTCGCGTATTCGAAATGTACTAAGTAACATTCGGTTTTCGGCGATCACGACTTTAAAGTCACTTGTACGTCTCAGAAAAAGATGCCAGTCCAAACCAGGGTACCGAATGCTACATTTGTGTATGTGCGTGTGTCTGTGTGTCGATGTGTGTGTAGTGTACCTGGCGGGCGCAGCACGTCGCCGCCGGCGCTGGCGCGGCGGCTGTTGCTGGGGCGCGCGGTGGCGGAGATGCTGCGCTGCACGCCGCGGTGCGACGGCGAGCCGCCCCCTGTGCACGCGCAGCGTTAGCCACTCTGTACTGCTGGCCTCTACTCGCCCTAGCCCCGCCATAACTACTATACCGAGCTACGAGGACCTAACCTAACCTGACCTAAATACTATTCATTCATATTAATATTCCTAACCAAGAAGAACTTACCTTAATTAAAAGAAAAAGTAGGAGTCGTGCCGTAACAGTATATTACTTAAAGAGAAGGCTAGGAATAGGGAAGAATGGGAATTACTCCACCGACAAGAGAATAGCTCTGAAGTAAATGATAATGAACCGATTTCGGTTATCATGACCAGACTTTTTTTTGGATATATTTAAATATATATAAAGTAAATATAAAAACTAACCTAACTTGAAATGGAGAAGGCAAACGAGCACACAAGCCTCTTGATGGCAAATGAACTCAAATGATATTGTAAAAAGCCTATAATTTTATGAACTTACGACAGTTTTATTAAGGTCTTTATTGAAATAGTACTATCATATAAAAGTTTCAAAAGTTATTACACATATTAGTGTTCTTTTTAAAACTTCTATAAGGTTAAAATATACTTATATATCCAACAATGACTTCCAAACTATCACGAAACTTTTCAGCGTTTAAAAAGCTATCAGAGTACTACAGTAATTTTGAAATTATACTGTCCTAACCCAGCAGTACAGACTGTGGCACAAGCACACGCGACAAGCGGCGCGACCGGCGGAACCACAAGCCAAGCGACTAATCCCAGTTATCCACGCCAAGCGTTAATATAGGGTTGCCTATGTACAACGATTTTCGCCACTTCTATGCGTATATGGACGTAACAAATGTATCAGATAACCTCGTAAGAGCCATCACACAAATCATTTATAAATATTCCAGATAAAAGTTTAATTATGTACTAATTTTAAATCTATGTCTCCTCCAATGAGAAAGCAGCGATATCAAGTTAATCAAATGGATTAGCTGCTTCTGATTGGTCGAGCTCGATGCACGAGCGATTATTTTCGCGAATATATCTGCTTTATGAATCAGACTTCGTATATTTAATTGACACATCGTTGTATGATGGGCCTTACCGAGACAAATAGGACAATAATCAATAACTCCCTTGTGTTAGAATTGACTTTACTCTTCCCTTTTCGTATGTGATGATATCGATGAGAAACAATAGCACTATGTTACGTGATAGTCGTCCCATAAAACTCAATCATAATAAATCTCCTGCAGTCTGCACGACTGCTTACCCGATCTATATTCAACATTATCTAAGCAATACCGTTTCGGATAGTTATCTAGTCTTACTCTTTACTTTATTAAAAGATACAAAACGAAACACCATTGTTTAAACAATCTTGAATACAGCTACTATACGTGGGTGGATTTCGTCGTTTAGTTTACAGCTCACCGATCAAACTGTATCGACCATTATCAATGATTGAAATGGGTAGAGCTAATTTGCCTTAACACGAGTCAATAACTACACCGAGCCAGCGTGGAATAGGAATACATTTTTTCTTCTTGTAATTAATTATTTATTTCACTTCTAACGGTCTTTAAACATTCCAAACTAATCTCTTGGGAAAAATCAAGATCATCCCTATATCTCTTCTTAAGTCTTTTGCAGCGGGACACACAAAATAGCTTAAAAAAAAACGGAAAAATAAAGTAATTGTAGTTTCGTTCGTTTAGTATCGAAATGTCAAAATTGACTAGATTTCATTTCATCGATAGGAAAATTATTGTTATAATAATAGTTTTTTTGCGAAAACCTGCTTCGAACTTTAGGCATATTAAGTCTTCCTATTTTAATCACTGATCACGATCACTACTATCGCCGGCTGCGTGTATGAGTGTAATTGTGAATGTGTGTGTTGTGTACCTGTGTGCGCGTTGCCCGCTTGCGCCTGCGAGGGTTGTCCGGGCGCGGCAGCGTTGCGCAGCGACAGCGACGAGCCGGACCGGCTGCCGTCCGACTCCGGCTGCAAACACACATCATTTTAGCCTTCTGAACGCCTTACGTCAAATACAGAATGTGCCACTCACTCGCCAAACCAATTCATGCGATACAAAAGGAACCTTAAAATTCGGACTTTTTTCCGTATATTATTTTTTTCGAATTTTCATTTTTCAGAAAACTGAAGCTATTTCAGATTAAGTGCATAATTTAATTTATACATATGTTAGGTTAGGATTCATATTTATATTATAAGCGACATCAAAAAATAAAGTCTTTTATCAAAACATTGCATTCGGAATTGATAATTCGGGATTTTGATCAATTCGGAATTATGACTCTTCGGAATTATCGGAATAATGTAGTGAACCCGAAACAAAGAATCTTTGAATCTTCAACTTGTGTCGGTTGTAGCCGACGGCGGCGTCAGTGGCACAACTTTCAGATGTCAGCCAGAGCCGACTATGGCGTTCAAAAGGTTAATATTCCAATCCATTTTAGGACCGTAGGAGCCCATTGATGTCCTATGATATCAATCCCTTGAGGTCACGAAGAATCGCGAAAAGTCAGATCTCCGAGAGCCGATCTCTTAAGATGTTAGTGGGTTTAAAAAGGCTTATAGGCCGCATTATATTAATAAATAATAATATATGTTATAATGGCCTAAGCTCTTAGTTTGCACTATGTATACTAGGCAATGATAACCAATAAACGTACTTATATCTTACAAGTATTATAAATGAGAAAGTTTGAATGTTTGGATGTTTGTTACTCAATCACGCTTCACGGCTTCAACCACTGAACGGATCGGGATGAAACTTGGCACATATTTATATAGGAAGTAGTATAAATACATACAAAACATCAGGAACAAATAGTCGTGCATACCAGGAATCGATGCCGGTACCCGCTAGCTTAGTAGGCAGGGTCTACCCAAAAGGTTAACCACGTCATCGTCTACTTTAGCCTTTGGATTGCAGTCTTAAGATTGCAAATTGGTCTCAGATCTCATTTACCATCAAATTGCTTGAGTGCTCAAAAGCCTTAGCCTTATCCATGCCAGTTAAAAACTCTACATAAAACATAAGAGATAACAGGTAATAAATACTCACGTCGGTGCTTTTCCTCCCTAGCAGCAGGTACGTGGCGAAGACATCGTCGTACTTCGCCTCGGCCAGCGAATACTCGATCTCCTGCCGGTTGTACCCTAAGCACACGAGCGCCTCTGTCGAGAGAACAGTGCAACAGGTTAGTTTTTGAAACTACAAAACTCATAAGAGCGGAGTGTAACAACAATTAAACATACGATACGACGACTGTCAAAATGTATTGACAAGACTATTGCCTTGACTTTGTGAAAGAAAGTGTAGTCCAAAAATTGCTGACATAATGATATGAAAAAAAGCGACAGTCAATTATTATTGCTTGGTTAATTATTATTGTTTTTTATTATTTCTTGAAGGTTCAGAAGATTAGGTTAGAATGGGGATTGTTTTAATAAAATTCACTTTATGATAGAAGATTATTCAATACTATTACTAAAACTAAAAAAACCTAATACTCTCTATAAACGTACACAGATTTCATTAAACATTTGATGCTATTTCAAAAGAATGCATCCATATTGCATAATCATGTATTAAATGATTCAGATATACACATGCAAAAATTTAAACAAAATGTGTGAAAAATAACGTGCAACAATTTAAGAACATAATTAAAATAAGAACAAAATCGAAATCATGAAGAGCTATATTATAACGCCACAAGAAAACCCACTGTGGGGAAGCGTAAAAACATAAGGGCACAAATACATTTCTAACATGTATATAAAGCATAATGGTCACGTACCAACTTGAGCTGTGCCGATTAGTAGCGAAGTTGGCATGGAATATAAACAATTATTAATCACACCTGGTCGTTAAACGTGAGGCAATAGCGTTGTTAGTGTGTATGGCACTCTGCGTGAAAGCAATGGGAACAATGTACTTTTACATGACATGTTGGTGTCACTTGTAGAAAAAGGTCCGATTCCACCAAACTGGCAGGGGAAGATCTAGGATTTAAATGAAACCCAGACCAGCCGATAAGGTAAGCAGTGCTTACTAAGCACGTGTTTTCTTTACTTCTTTTTCCTGAAGACCTCGATATAATGATGTTGAGTTCGATTTATACTGTAATAATTATATCGAGCACTCTAAATAGCCTAGCTTAGATCTTAACTCGATTGTAACTACCATGAGAAAGGGCATATCTCAATTCCACCCCATCCCTGGATCGTCCCTTGCAAATTAGAATAAGGACTCAATCGGAAACAAGGTATAGACTCGGTAATATTGAGTTCAACTCTACTCATGGTTGATGGAATCGGACCAGAGAGCCAAAATTCAACTCAGCTTTAATTAGCATGGAAACTGAAGGTGATTAAATTGTAGGATTTCAGCATAGCCGTCAGTATTCAGAAGGCTTGCAGGTAAGCTGGCATGGTTTAGCATATTTGTGTTATCCGACATGTCAAAAATTACCACAACCATTTCATAACCGTCGATGAAGATACTGTTAACCCCTGGTGACACTGCTATTGAAATATTATGACTTAGTTGTCATTTGCTTTGCCAACAAGAAGCCAGATGTGTTATCCGAATGAAAGCACTCGAGAAAATTTCCGCCCTAACAGTTACAACAGTAACCTGTCTTGAAGTATCTCCGTTCATCATGATCAATATATCAGTCGAAACCAATCCAATGTAGGACAAAGACCTTCCAAAAAGATCTCCATCGTTATAAGCCTGTGCCACTCTCATCCAGCTGTTTCCTGCACCTTGTGGGACGCCTACCAACATTGCGCCTTCCTGGTCGCCACTCTAGAACCTTTGCACCAAAAAGGTCATCGGTTCTACAAACAGCTGTCTACTGGTAGTTACCTATCCGCTTGTGATCCTTGTAGTCCTGCTGCGGCTCGACGAAGGGCCGCAGCTCATCGTCCTCGTAGCCGGTGTTCATCCACTTATCCCGCATGATGCTCTCGAGGGAGGCGCGCTTGCCCGGGTTCAGGACGAGGAACTTCTTCAGCAGATTCTCGCAATCCGTCGACATGTAGAACGGTATTCTAGAAGATATAACAGTGTGGTTGTATAACTAATCCACAAAATCTAAACCAAGCATTTATTGTCGGTAGAACCGTGTGCAGAGTCTGGATCGCTACCATAGTCGTAACATTTAGCCTACTGCCAAGCATTCTTGTGTTCCGGTGTTGGGTAAGACAAATGACTAGTATAGAGATATGCCATTTTAGTCCTCAGGGTTGGCTATTAGCCAATTAGGACTTTGGATGCCATTTACCATCAAGTGTCCCGTGTAATAGTTTGCCTGCTCGATAATAAAACGTTCGACATGCTGGATGCTGACAAAAGACTGGAGGTAAATATATGACAAAACAGATGTCGGCTAACCCCTCCCCCCATATCATGTCCTCAAAGGATAGTTTACCTGTATTTCCCGCGCAGCACGCGCTCCCGGAGCTCGCGCAGCGTGGAGCCATCGAAGGGCAGCGAGCCCGACACCAGCGTGTACAGGATTACGCCGAGCGACCACACGTCCACCTCCGGACCGTCGTACTTCTTGCCTGCAAACAACACCAATCAAAATACACTGTACGTGTTAAGAAAATATTGTCCTCCAAAAAAGGGATTAAAGTGGTCACTTTCTGTATTTTTGCCATATTAAACTTCCTTAGACTTCAAAAAAATTAGGCTAAACAGGTGACAGTTGTCCTGCTTAGTCGCGCCTCTGGAAACCCTACAAACTGCAATCAAAGTAAGTAGCACTGCAACCGCAGTAATTTTATTCATCCGCTGCCTGGCATGAGCTTCTAAACCGCCAAATGCGATCTAAAATGAGAACAATAATTTATGTTTGACACAAAAACTGCTACTGTAATATGGTTGATTCCTATTGCAGTTCCTTCTGAACCATGCCACTCTTTTTACTAGAACAAACCTTGGAACAGTTCTGGCGCGGCGTAGGGGGGGCTTCCGCAGAACGTGTCCAATTTAGCGCCCGGTGTGAATTCGTTGGAGAAACCGAAGTCCGCTATCTTAATGTTCATCTCGCCGTCTAGCAGGAGATTTTCCGCCTGTAGATTATTAAAGGTATTGTCAAATTAAACGCACATACAGGCATATAAGTTCAATTAACGTACAAGCACATTTGTCAGCTTACGGCGATTTATAAAAGCAAAGATGCATCCTGCAAGAGAACTTTCCAATCGCAGCAACGTGACGCCCGGTCTGCCTATCAGAATACCTTGAGATCCCTATGTATGATCCGCTTTTGGTGGCAATACTGCACGGCGGACACGATCTGCCGGAACTTGGCCCGCGCCTCCTTCTCCTTCATACGCCCGTGTAGGACCAAGTAGTCGAACACCTGTTGGATGAAAACACCGAATCAGTTCACATGAAGTTCCGTTGACTATTGAACCTTTAACATCTCTTTGAGATGCGTTAAAACAATAAAAACATTGTGAAAAACAAGTTCTGTGTTGATTAAATAAATATATTTTGATTGAATTCCATAAGAACTTAACAAAACGTAGCATACATCAACTAAGGTGTAAGTTAATTCCCAAATTAACTGGTTTTCCTAGTAGATATTATTAGATTTCGTTGATAAAACTATAGTTTAGCTATTTGGCATTAATTTTTAGTGTAGAAGTATAGGTAAGACAATGAAGAAGTAAGGCATCTCTAAACACAATTTTAACCTACTGTCTTGTTTACGTCAATGTCGAATAGAGTCTATGGAAATCAAAGCTATCAACGCATAATTAAGAAAACGAATAAAAGCGTTGCCATGTAGAACTGGGTCGTTTCGCGTTTACCGTAAATCGAAACTAAAGCGTTTTTTCTCAACAAAAAACCATTTCGCGTATTCCGATTTTTTGGTGTTAAAAGTTTGCACATCGCTCGTATTAAAGAACACTGATTTGTAACGCTAAGAAAAGTCTGTGTCGTTACTCTTTCGTGGTGTAGTAAATGAAATACCAAACGTTTTTCGTATATCTGTTCCTGGTCCTCATTAATTTGAAAAAAAAACTGATTTTCAAAATTGTCATTTTAATAATAAACCGCATTGTCGTAATGGGTATTTTAAAACTCAAACAGCAGCATGATTACTAACCTCGCCTCCAGAAGCGTATTCCATGACGAGATAGAGGGTCTTCTCCGTCTCGATGACCTGGAACAGCTTCACGATGTTAGGGTGATCCAACATCTTCATTATCCGCACCTGTAATAAACAATATCTCCATTAATCGTCAATCACATACCATCAACGAGTAGATAACATTCATTTCTTTTGAACATTTTGTAGGGCAAAGTTGAGGGAAAAAGATTAAGAGGTAGACCTAGGCTTACTTACTTCAGCCAAATAAGACAGAAGGACAATGTCGTGTCGTATCAGAAGAAAAAGCTAGCAGAGAACAGAGAAAAATGGCAATTACTCCACCGACAAGTTAAATGATGATGAAACCCATTTTTCACACAAAAGGCAATGCAACTGCAATGGAATTAAACTTGAAGTCCATTGTAGTAAATGAAGTACATGCAAAGACCTAGTGACGTAACACTCGGCTATGTTGGTTCTTGGACTTCATACAAAAAAATATTTTGGATGGCCTTTGCAGTTGCAATTCTTCATCACTGTAGCAAGGAACTTAAGGGTATTAGGCAGTCGTTGTGTTACGCATCTTTTAACAAGTGCTTTTGTTACTATCCAGAAATAAATGGTTTGAACGCAAAAAAGAACTAAGATTTATATACAATCTGAGAGACTGTGTGACATAAAATAGACACCAAAATTGCTCTAAATCACATATTTTCCTAAGAAGATAACGTTACGTTTGCAACTGTGTAACATAAACCATAAACACATAATGCAGCCTCCTAACACATAACCTAATCCAAGCTCTCTGATATATCCTATACAATCGACATAATATGACACTGTCTATGTATACATTCTTGAGAGCTTATTAGTACCGTCAAAGGGCGTCCAATCTCTATGCATCCTTGTACTGACGACGTTGTAACACAACATCAATATTGAATAGGTTTCCAATTTCCGATGACACACCTCACTGATGTTTATGTTGTAGCAGTTAATAATTTATTAATTTAAGAAATTTATTGCACAAAATTAAAAAGTGTACAAAAGGCGCACTTAATGCTGCAAGCATTCTCTATCTTAAGGAGAAACGGGAATCAAAAAGACAAGTAACTAAATCCGTTTATTAAAATTTGTTTGTTTGTTTTTTTATTTATCTCTGTTAATCTCTGGATCTACTGAACCGATTTTGAAAATTCCGTTACCAATAGAAAGCTACGTTATTTGTGAGTATCATAGGCTATATAATACACAAAAAAAATGTCAATTGCCCAACGATGTGGACACGGGAACAGCTAGTTAGTTTATAATCTAGTAAAGTATTTACACACCCACAAAGCCTTTATTAAGTGCTTAATTTTAGTAGTAGGTAGTAGTAGTACCTACAGTAGTGGTAGAATAATAAGGGCACCCACCACTATAACTTGATAAAAAAGCAAAGTAGATAGAGTTATTTGGATAGCGCAACAAAATGCAATTGTATAATTCCATGCTCATTTCATATGAGTGGGCACAAGTAATTTATTAGTTTCGCATTGCGCGGGCACGGGGGGAAACTTGGGCTACGTCAGCAACGCGTGGGAATTCTTGGCGAAGGTTTCCATTTTAACCCCGAGCCAAAAAGAGGGGTTTTATAAGTTTAACACATGACATGTATCTGTGTGTCTGTGTAGGTATCTGTGATTAAGTGGGGCTTAGTGGCTCAAAAAGAATGGAGCGGTTCGGTAGCGTTTTTTTTTAAAGAAAATTAGTTCTATCGGGTTGGTTCCTACCTCTAGGTCTTATGACAATCGTTTGAGTAGTTTAAAAGATAATTAGCTCTGAAACCGAGTCGCCGTTATATCGCGGGTTTTTATATACTTAATTTACAGTCAAAATCTAAGACAGCTTAAGATAAGCCTGTAATTAAAGATGTTACAGCCGCTAAAATACCAGAAGAAAAATGGCCAACGACAATCTTAAGAAAAACCTTACGGAAAAAGGGCAAATCTCCGATTCTTTATCGGCGCATCATTAAGGAAACCTTTTTTTGATTTAGTCGGGATTTGACGGGCTTAACGATATATTTCAGGTTACACATACGATTGATAGAGAAAATATAAGGGAATCGATTCTCGTGGTGATTGTTATGAATGTTGAATGAGGTAGGATTAGAAACATTTTACCGGAAGAGTTTTATGAATTAATGTAAAGGATTACAAAAATATGTGTTAAGTACATGATAATGGACTACATTCTGAGATAAGGATGTATGGAAGAAGAAAACATACTCCACCGAACTCACAACAAAACTTTATTACAAGATTATGATTATTGTGAATAAGCGTCTTGATTTCCAACCGAGCCAAACAACACTTTAGATCGTAGACGATATAGATAATATAATTTAGGTATTTCTGGTCTACAGTACCATGGTAATTTTGTTACTCTAAACCAGATTGAACAAACCAAATGCAACAACTAAGATGTAAGTTAAATCACAAATGAACTTGCTATCGTCTCTATCAGCTATCGTTGGTACAAGGATTATCATAGCTATTTTATTAGATTTATGTCAACTAAGCCTTTGCCAACTTTGTTGCTGTAGGAGATTTCGGCGCCAGTCCTATGGGGAACGCAGAACCTTTTAAAAGCACAGTAGCTGGGCACCGGTAGCGTTTTGGTATGTAAAAATCCTATATGACCCTGTGTTTTCAATCACAAGATGCCGGGTATGTCACAGAAGATTTCCCGCTAGAAATTAAAAAAGGAACGGAATAACAGCATGGCGCAAGGGAGGAGGTCTTGACAAATGTGGGCTGTTAGGATAGGAAAGATGGAAAAAGGACCAGATAACGATGGTGCCCAGTCTCACCTCCCGGAAGAGTTTCTGCAGGGAGCCCGGGTTGAGCTGTGTCTTGTCGATGATTTTGATGGCGACCTCCTTGCCCGTGGGGACATGTTTCGCGAGCTTCACCTTCGCGAAGTTGCCCTTGCCGATGGTTTTGAGCAGCTTGTACTTGCCTGAAACAATAAGGTCCAATATTATATAATCAGCCTTAAAATACCATTGCAGGGAACTGGATTTCTCTATATTAAAATGTAGAAGTGGACCTCGCTTATGCACGAATCATATCCCTACTAATCTTATTATTATGATCAGCCTAACAGTGTCCCAGTTGGGCACTGGATTCATTAAAACGAGGAAGTGGACTTTGAGACATATACGCCTAATACTGTTATAAATGCGGAAGTGAGTCTGCCTGTTTGTTGCGTTTCTTCTGCTAGTCTGAGCCCTGAGGAAGGACATGTGATACTGGTAGTGGCCATTCCCGATGGAAAAACGTTAAGTTCTATACGCGGACATGGTCGCGTGCAAAATATAATAAATAAAAGTCTTTTCATTATTCTCATCAAAATATTTCT
This sequence comes from Acleris literana, assembly GCA_946894065.1. Taxonomy (NCBI): domain Eukaryota; kingdom Metazoa; phylum Arthropoda; class Insecta; order Lepidoptera; family Tortricidae; genus Acleris; species Acleris literana. Next base: position 11,598,372 of record OX335691.1, on the reverse strand, counting down.
GGCAAGATAACTTGGGAGGAAAAACGACTAAGCCTCATCAATTACCTACATCCTAAAATATTCGTACTCCAGATTTCCCCGACCAACAATAACTTCCTATTAATCTTGCAGAATCACAGAAGGTCAGAGCCTCAAAGTACAATCACGCGTTTCTTATAACCTTTTCCATCTATCAAAACATTTCCATCCTCGACTCAATTCCGTGAACCGGGCCAAGGGCGGAGTCAACCTTCCCTTAATTTCGCAGGAGTATGCCAGCGGGTTGTATCCACCTGTCCTAGACCGTGAAATCATATTGTGATGACATCGGAAAATTAGGAATTATATTTATGCCGAATTGATTTTATCCTGGGGCCGTGTCATTTTAAATGTGTAATTTGATTGCTTGACGCAGACGCAGGTTGGGTTCAATAGGAAATTACCAATAACAAAAGTTTTAGATTGTGGTTAAAAAAGGTATAATTCAGTCGTAAGTAGTTATTTATAATGTGATATTTAATTTACTAACAGTTACAATTTAGTACTATTTCGTAAAGTCAAATGAGGTCAAACGCGGCTACGACGGCCTAGTTGGTTTGGTAGTGACCCTGCCGACGAAGCTAGCGGTCCCGGGTTCAAATCCCGGTAAGGGCAAAAATACTTTTGTAATGAGCGCGACTATTATTTGTTCCCGAGTCTTGGATGTTTTCTATGTATTAAAGTATGTATTTCGCTAAGTATTTATATCCTTGTTTAGTACCCATATTACACGCCTAGAGCTTAGTTTGGGACTTGTAGTTGTTGTAAGTTGTACGGCCTAGATCAGTCTTTTGAGCAAAACCTGGGGTTCATAAAACTACGAAAAACCTCCTTTTTTAACCCCCGACGCAAAAAGAGGGGTGCATATAAGTTTGACCGCTATATGTGTGTGTCTGTCAGTGTGTGTGTTGGTCTTTGGCACCGCAGCTCTTAAACGGGTATACCGATTTGGATGCGGTTGTTTTTATTAGAAAGCGGGTTTTCTAGCGGTGGTTTTAGCTAGGTTTCATGAATATCGGTTGGCCGTTTAAGAGATATCAGTTCCGAAAGAGATATCAGCATCATATCGGGGTTTTTTTTCTATCTTATAAAGACTGTCCACGATAAAATCGGGCCGTGCATGCTCTGGTGTATTTTTTTAATGAATGCTAATTTTCAAGCAGCGCCTTTTTTGTAATAGTCAGTGGTTATGAAACTACATAATAAAAATACAATCATAATAAAATGTTACAGCGTCTGTGACTAAGAGACTATAATAATCCACAGTACCAATATTTTTCTGTACACGGTCTACTGACAGTCTTTTCTGAATTCTCCTGTTTAAAACATTTTATTATTTTTAATAATGCAAGCCAAATTAAACCTTATTACATTATCTTTTCCCAATAGTGAAAACTTTTCTAATTGGATTTAGATTGAGATAGTTCTGAGGTTTTTTAATTTTGAATTTTTGACAAATAAATGCCTCCCATACAAAATCAGCTTTCAGTGCTTGGAGTAAAAAGTCTTCCTGACTACTACAAATAGAAATGAGTTTCAAAAAGTATTTCTTTGGGAAGACGACATTCTAATGTGTGTTAAACAGCTAGTAAAAATATAAATCCAATTGCGACATTGTAGCAGGAAGCGTGGGAAGATTGTCAAAAAACGCTGTTCAGGAGATGAATGGTATGATAGAATATAATCGGCGAAAACTCACACATACCCATACATTATGATACGATTTTATTTTATTATAATGTTTTATAATTAAACAAGTAATTAAAAAAAAACTGTTTGAAAATATGCATTCATTGCAAAGATACACCATAGCATGCATGGCCCGATTTTATCGTGGACAGTCTTTAGTTATTTCCATTGACTCCGATAAATAGTAGAAAGTGAACCTTAACTGTACTCGTCAACATTTTTGAAAATTCCTTGGTTCTAGTAAAATAATAATAAATAATATCAGGGGACAATGTCACACCAATTGACCTAGTCCCAAACTAAGCTCTAGGCTTGTACTATGGCTACTAGACAAAGATATAAATACTTATTTAGAGAAATATAAACTTAAATACATAGAAAACGTCCATGACTCAGGAACAAATATTCGCGCTCATCACACAAATATCTGCCCTTACCGGGATTTGAACCCAGGACCACTAGCTTCGTAGGCAGGATCACTACCAACTAGGACAGCGCGTCGCCCTAGTAAAAGCTATGCACTCACCAATATGCGGTTCCTCGGAAGCCCTGGAGCGCGAGGAAACCCGAACGCTGCCTGTGGCGGAGCCCCCGCCGCCCGCGCCCGCCGACGACTCTGACGCACTCTGAAACCAGACACAATATTAAATTAATAAAATTTTCCTATAGTCAAATCTCTGTTGAAGGAGCTGTAGCAAGTCTACTGATATCACCTAAAAGGATTTCCATTAGGCAATGAAATCAATATTTGGAGAATCGTGTCAGGTAAAATAGCGACAAGAATCGATTATGATTTTATCAATGTGGTATTTTACTTCTTGATATTTAATTTTGCCACAAAAATTCTGATGTCACATACAGATTCATATACCTACTACATTAATATGACGGCTTAATCGATTTTTACATAATAACACTATTATTTATAAAAGCGCGATAGCTAAAGTATGCTTTAAATATGCTTTGGCCTTATTTCTCATTGTATCATTTGAATTTGAATGTAAAGGACAAGGCATTCTTTGGCTAATATAGGTTTATTTTAGGTTTATGAAAACGAGGCTAAACCTTTACGAATCTTCCGAAATCAGTTGAAATTTAATTAGAGATGAACATAATTTCAGCGTAAAACAACCTACTATTTTAATAACACATTTAATACAAACAACACTACAAGAAGGTAGGCATGAATAACTTAAGCTCATGTTCATAAACTCAATAGCTCAACCTTGTAATTAGCAATGCTAAATGAGAAAATTAACACCTCTAAGGATTTTCCAGGCCAAAAGACTGACCCATCCCTGAACTAAAAGGACGTAGAATAATTTCTCCTTAAGCACACAGGAGTCATAAATAAACATTATGGTCCTTGTACACATTGGGCCAATGCGTTGGGCCACGTATAGGGCCAACGTGTAAGGGCTACTTGGCTGCGCTATTGGCTTGTTCGTAGTTGGCGACCTACGCTGGCCGGCCAACCGGCTGGTGTCGATATTTCGTGCACACATCATTACAACTTTTTATGAAAGCGCCAATGCAGAATGATCAATACGCCAAGTCGCCAATGTGTAAACGTGATTCCATATTTTGGCCCATTACCTTGGTTGGTCCAACGCATTGGCCCCATGTGTACAGCGGCCATTAGTTATCTTCGCCCCACAGACGACCTGATTCCGCTATCTGCTAGGTTTTGGAGGCCGTCGACCCCAGGACACGACCGCATAAAAGTTCCAGTGGAGGCAATGTAGTTTTATATATATTAGTATAGTCGTTTTAGTACCGTTGTATCACGGAAAGGACGGAAGGGGTACAAAAGTATACACGTTTCCGTTGTTTTGTTGTTGTTGTGTGTTCATCCACAAAGAAAGAAAGAAAAAATATACCTACATTTATTTAACATGAGTACATAATTGTACAGTGTTCTCAGCTTCTTAATAGCTTTGGGCTGGCTATCGCTATCACGCTTGCGCTCTCAACTGACAGTTTATTTGTCACTCGTGTGTCATAGAAAATCGAAGATAGGCGATAGCTATTAATAAAATGATAGTACTACAAAAACATATTAAAAACAGAAATAAAACTAGATGTGAGTACATATACATTATGTAAAGAGCGTCAAACTGTCACTGGTAGGTAACATGTGACAAATTGATGAGTTACTGTATCTGTCCCTCTATTCTACCGGTATAACCCATATTACCTTTGATGTGTTATCGTATTGTTTTAAACTCGGCCGCCATTACTGTCAAGTAAATAAGAGCTATCAAGTAATTATTTTTGTCAGTGTTTCATTTAGCTTCTGAAATATCTCTTGGTGCGAAAAGTCTAATGGATTTTTTCCGCTATTTCTCAACTGGAGAGCGACACCTTATTCCACGTGTTTAATGTGTAATTCTACTGGGTAATACCATATTGCCTTAGGTTTTTCGTATTGTCAACGTTACGAAGTTCCTTTTTCTGGGCTTCATCTACGCTACGCAATATAAACCAAAATGTCACCTGTCAGTCGGCACTGGCAGCTTTGTTTGTGAGATAGGGGTGGCCGATTGCCACGTTTTGATTAAATGTTCCTCACATCTTTCTTTTTCTTTCAGTGTTTTCATAAGAGAGGGAATAAATTATATAAATTATTCTAAATCGAATTAAAGATTGAAGGAGGAAGGAGGAAGAAGAGGAAAAGGAAGAAGAGGAAAAGGAAGAAGAGGAAGAAGAGGAAGGAGAGGCAGAGGAAGACCATGAAGAAGATATATGGACCAAAGCAAAGAGAAGGTGCAAGTCGTCTCGTATAAGGAGGTCAAGGAGCTGGCAGACAGGAGAGAAGATTGGAAATTACTCCACCGACAAGAGCGAAGCTCTTAAATTAAGAGAGAGAGAGAGAGATTCTAAATCTACATGATATATTTCGACAAAAAGGCATTTATCGTCGGTAAGGCATTTATTTTTCACTAGCTGTTGCCCGCGACTCCGTCCGCGTAGATATAGATTATCGCGGCTTTAAAGTAGGTACCCCATGTCCTTACGCTCTTAAGCTATCTCCATACTCATTTTCTCCAAAATCGGCTTAGCCGTGAAAGCTTAACAGACAGAAATACAGAGCTACTTTCGCATTTATAATATTAGTGTGGATTAGTATTCATTTTTCTCGAAGCCAGTGTAGATGGCTCACGGTCCCATTAAATAATCAATATTTTTCACTAGAACACAAGTGAACTAATTGGACTATTCAAATATTCCAAACAAAAACGCATCTAACATACAAAAGCTCAACATAGCAAACAAATTAGTGAAATAATATTTTCCACTTTTTCTCCTAGCAGCGATGGTGGTTAAGTTCCATTTCTACGAGCTTTCGTAACTAAAGCTAATGGCTGTGAGCTTTAAATAACTAATGATATCGCTCCACGGTGGCTATTTTCGTCGGCGGCTAACTTCTCGTTATAACTTTCAACTTTAGCTTTTCTTGCCTTCCAAGTTGGTAAAAGGGCAGATAGGTATTTATTTTGTTTTCTCCAACAAGAAAATACATAACGTGTCCCATTTTTCTATGCGTAAAACAGTGCAATAAGGTGGGACGGGACAGGTTATTTATTTCGTTCTTAGAAACAACAAATCTTTCCAAAAACTCGAGTTGAAATCACAGATTACTTATAAATGTATTACATAATAATACAACTCCCTTACAAGTACAAAACTACTAACTTATCATCCGTCATCGACTTTTTTGGTGTTTCATAGAAACTATTAGAAAATTCATAGGTATACACTGAATATGATAGCGACAGACTATATTGTTTAACACCTGAAACAGTAATATTATACTTTTGATAGTGTGTTAATAGAATTATTTCTTTAACCAAGTGTCATGAAATATAAATATCGTTTTATTAAAATACACTTTGGAACAAATTTAGCGAAATGAAAAGAAATTACAGTTTTATACACAAAAACAATTATAGTTTACTATTACTGTTTAATTAATTAATTTAACAGATTATAAGTATTTATGAAAACAAATGACTCCCTTTAAGATGATGTATTTTTTTATTAATGACTACGATTTCTCGGATAATATTTCTTAGTAGGTATTTTTGGTAAACAAATCGTTTATTAAATAAAATATCATAAATTAACTCAAATGTTCCAAACAATAAACACAACCTATCTTTAAAGCAAAGAAAAATAAACAAATTAAGTAAGAAAACACTTAAAATATATTTATTTAAACATAATAACACTCTTAAACTTAACTTGGCACCAGCCCGTTCACATCTGACTTACACCGTATGAAACACCGTAAAATACCGTCAACTTGTTTTTTTTGCGTTCCTATAAATTTGTCCTCGAGTCTATTAAATTCTCGCAAGTAGGTACGAACCCCGAGGTGAGGGCGACCGCAGTACCTTTGTACAGTCGAACTCAGAAGTAGTTGTACATTTGAGTACCTTGTCTCATTTTGAGTTCGACCGTACGTCAGCAGAGCCTTGTGAGGATTCCCTCGCTCTTTACTTTCAAAGGCTGCGTGGCTTACATACGCAAGACGGCGAATTAAAATGGTAAAAAATAGCTCTTGTTTTAGGTTTATTATGGAGCCCTTATTACACGAGATCGTATAATTCAATGTTGCAACATTTCCCTTGGGCGCTTTATTATTTATCCGTGAGTTTGTGAAACATTTATTTCTTTTATACTGGAAGAGAAAACAATGCAGCGATAAGCCATATTTCTTGTTATGTATAAACGAAGCGATGATCGTCACAATGACTTCTAATCTGTAATGATTGCTGACATGTGGTAATCTTCTTTCATCAAATTCAGCATTGATTAATGACATATCCTATTGAAGAAATGTTGTAACCATTGTTTTCATCTCGCACAAAGAAACATCAAGCCGGTCACGTATCATGTAATAGATTTGAAGCAAAAAATTCAATGTCAATTACGCCGTTTGTTCCCACAGCGAGAACGCAGAAAAAAATCATGAATCATCCATAAATGGTACTCAAGCCATAAAATAGTCGTTGAAAGAGATTTCCAGGCAAACGGCAGCGCGTGCCAAGCACTTGGGATAATAAGCTGCAATTTTCTAGGATCATCCCAGCAATGCAGATTTGTGGAAATTTCGCCGTATAACCTTTCAAATATTACAAGAACTTTTTTCGGCGCCGTAAGCGAGTTTAAACAAGGACCCTATTAGCGAAGCGCTGGGGAAATGTTCACATAAGTTGGCACATTTTATGAGAAATATCAAAGGAAACCTATCACATAACTTATTTCCAATATACACTTTCTGGAACAATGTTTCATGTTTCTGCGAGAAACGGCGTCACATCAATTTGGGCAAAATTCATTGTACATTTATTCATACATATTCATAAAAAATTGTATCTTGTAAAAACGTTGAAAGGCGAAAGTTATCATGCCATTTACATAATTGTAAAGCAAAGCCTACCCGCTATATTAAAGCATTGAGTTTATGAAGAAAATATTAAGATTCTCAAGCGACCCGTAGCGGCGAAACCACTCGAGTGAAACCGAAGGAAACTGCATGCTAATTTGCAGGCTTTCCTTCCGTTTGTGGTTCTAATTGCGGTTCGTCATCAGTTAAACCGATAGGAAAAACCTGCGAGTCAGGTTTACCCAGTAAATTGAAAGAACATTTAGAAATCTTTATTAACGTGTCAAGCAAAACCGCCAAGTATGTCACAACAGAGTGAAGCGACGAAGAATAGTGAACTTGAATCTAAATACCGATATATATTAAAGATGCATGAAACCTGAATAGATTACTTAAAGTAACGAGTCATGAACTCACCGTATCTTATTTTAGTAAAGTACAATAAAAAGTAAAAATATTGTGACAACGCTTGTAGCCTAGCTATTTAATAGTTGTGTGATGTGCGCAAGAATTTGTGCCCGAATCTTGGATGTTTTCTATGTATTTAAATATTTATTTTTAGTATACGGTCGAACTTAAAAATGGATGCACACTTTAGCGTTTTGTCACTTTAACGTCATGTTTCAACTGCTGCGCTAATCTGACAAAGGCGTTCAAGCGACAAGGTCCAAAGTGTCCAGTTACTTCTATGACGACTGTACCTATATTCATAGTACAAGAACTAAGAACTAAGTTTATAACTAGGTCAATTTATGTGAGATTCTATTTATTTATTTGCTCAATTTTTTATAGCTCTGATACAGAATGAAATCCTGGAGACTGTGATAGTTCGCACTGATTGGTACAATATATAAAACATTATGAACCAGATAGTTATTTTAGTGATTAACTATTAAGCAAAAAAAAATACTCTGGTGTTTTTTACTGTTCTAATTCGATATGTACGCAAAGACCTTAAAGCAAAATGTAGAAAGAGAACAAATTAATGCTCTTGAGGAATAGAATGACGCTAAACTTACCTTAGAATAGCAAATACAATTGTATTCCGACGCAATTGGACAGCATAAAAAAGGATTTGTTCGATGGCAAACTCTTAAAAACGAGCGAAGGTCTAGGGCTCAATGAACTTTCGCGACAGGTCGATGGAATCTTCACGAGGAAATATTGCTGTGGTTAGGACGCCATTTCACATTTGCCAGGCGAAAGGAAACATTGAACGTAATTAGATATGACTTTAAATGTGGGTTTTACGAGGTTGCAGGAAATAAATGCTATATGCTATATAATGGGAAATGTATTACGGAGCAAAATATTGCAGTATAATAAAAAATAACATAACCTTATAGAAAAACGAAAGTCACTACCTGAGCCTTACTTGCCAATCTAATAAAATGGATAGTTCATGCATTGAGTCTTACGATAACTTTCACGAAGTATAAAGCACGGAATAATATAATAAGCGTAATAAGTTTCGAGCAACATGGCCGCTGAGAGGAAAGTTAAGGCGGACTTAGGGCGGAGTATTAAAGTAACTTCTGAAAATGTCTTGATCAATTCATGCGGTACGGTACCTTCTGAGCAACTTACTGAACAAACTTTAACTTTCGAACATTATCCCATGCAAGAACTACAACAAGATCATGTAAATCCACAACGCACTTAGGGTAACATGAGAAGAAAGAGTCTCAATCTGTATTGAATTGACCAATGCAAATGGTAAGGTACAATACCCCGTGAAATTTCTCGATCGCTTTGGCCACCCGTCTCCTGCGCCAGATTTTGGACAGGAACACCGGCGCCATAAACGGCATCATCCGGTGTCGCATTGTTTGGGGATTTATCTTGACGATTTAACTTCGCTCACCGTTATAAAAACCTGCTAGCGAATACGCTAGTCGCTATAGCACTTTGTCAACTCACGCGCCGATTTCACCACAGTTATTACTAACACTTCGACTTTTCCTGAGAAAATAACGGACTTCAAACCGTCAGCCACTGATCACTTTATCACGAGATGTTAAATTCCGATACGAGAAATGTCCCATAAAAATAAAGTCAACTCAACATTGAAACGCACTAATTGTTTCGTCAAAATAAAATTAACATGTAATTTGTCAAGTTAACTATCACAAACTAGGTAAATGAGACGTAAGTGATAATGATAACATTAACTCTCGACACAGAGAAGTCAAATTAATTAAACTGATAATAAATGCGAACGACGTTAATTGCGATAATAAAGCCGTCAGAGACGACGTGTCACGACGTGCACAATGCACATTACAACCAAGACAATACCGAGGTTTTCAAAAGAACGTCTCAGATATGGGACGAACGTGTAAATGACCGATAAACGTGCATTTTGCATAATAAACATTACGAAATTGTTATCTGAAGACGCTACAACTGTGTACACGATCTCGTATGCATCATTACCATAAATTACAATTTCGATACCGCCGGGATTGACGGGACAGCATATGAAAAATATAGTACATTGTTGCCGAGGTTGGAAAACATGCATTTTATGGACGAATCATATACAATTTATACAGAGGAGGAGGTGCCTTTCTCAACTAATGCGAATACTAAATAAAACGAAACTATTCACTAAACATTTTCTTCATAACAATGTATCATACAAAATCATCAAAATAATAAACGTTCATAACGTCACAAGAATTCAGTGACCTCGAAAGTTTGTTGAAATACACAAGTATCACGTTTTCAGAGAAAACGTTTTTGCTTTTTCTTAGGTTTCCCATGAAAAGTTAACGTAAACTTTTACCTTTTTTGTAAGATTTCTCAAGCAGTGAATCGTTTACCACTCATTTTTGCGTTTCGTGTACATTTCTTGGTGTGAGAACGTTCGCATCACTACGTTACAAGACGAAATCATGTTTGCATTACACTTTTCACTTTTACCACGGATGACGTTTGTTTGAGTTAACTATCTCTTTAAGTTTCAGGTAAGTACTCTATTTTCGTGGCACTCGAGATCAATTTATAATTGCGATGAAATAATGTTTTTTTTTATAATTTAAAAAATAAACTAACATTTATTTATAAGGATTAGTAACAATTATGTATGAAATCTGTGTGAAATAAACAATTATTTATGATTTATTTTATTAATAAAATTGTATTTGTTTTGACATATCTCACATGTAATTTATGATTCGAAAAATGGGACCCAGTTTGAAAGACATTTAAAAAAAAGGTGACATTATTCTTATTGTGTATTTTGTGCCAAAACACACCTAATATTTTCCAAAGGGTCTGTTCTGTACTGACTTCTGATTGGTTAATTTCATTATTTCATTTTATGACGCTTTAATACAAAAATTGCTTGAATGATTTTTATTGGCCTGGGTCACTTAGCTCGGTGATGGTGGCGTAGTAGCTAGGTACCTAATTTACCAACAAATAAATAGAGAAATATAAAAACTGCCCCAAAAGACGCCGCGTTAGGCGATGATCAAATTCTATGTCTGCAAAACACTACCTTTTAATGAAAATGCCTGTAGTAAATTCAAAAATGTCTACTTTGTTATTGAATTCTTATTGCGTTAAATTCCTAACAAAGCAAGAATAAAACGAATGACGAACCAAATAAAGCAGAGTCAAAGAGCAAACTGCAAGCAGACTAGAACACAATTAAGATAACAATGTCGTCTAAGGACATTACTTATACATATCTAATCATTAACATAATATGTCAACGGCGTCAGTTAGAAGTAATTGGATTTTAAAAGCAAAGCTATCGGAAGCCACTTGACGTATGCCTCTAATCCTATGGATAACACAAAATGTTCTACGAAGCAATTAGTATCGGCAAAAGTTTGGTCATCTAACACAAGGTCGAATTTAACATGTGCTAGCCGTGCAGGACTGTTATAAAACAAACCCAATCTAACCTTTAGGTTTATGGATTCAGAAAAAAAAGAAACTAACTTATGAATTTTCGGACAAATTGAAACAGCTTGATTGAGGTTATAAGCAAATCGAAGAACCGAATTGTTTATAAACGAACGGAATTTTCGATATTTCAAACGCGTTAACGAAACGATTGAAGAAATTCAATTATATCATCTAAATGCATTTAGAACGACAAAGACCCATTTCAAGTATTTTAACAAAGAGAAACCATTGCCAGATTTCTAGTAATTCAATTAAGGGAACTCAACAGTTGGTCCGAACACTATTCCTAATCTAGTTGCGAGGAGCTCCGAATAACTTACATAACAGAAAGAGCGAGTGGAATTTAAAATTCAGTGGACTCCAATGGAAAAGGTAAGGGTGGAATACAAAATGGCTCCTTTCTCGGAAACGAAGTTTGTTTTGCGGAGACTGTGATGTGTTTTGCAAAAAAGCTATTAGGAACACGTGCCTTGATTTTGTTTCGTTTGGGATACATTCGTTGCTTAAAACTTTATATCAGGTGAATTTCTAAAAACAGATACTATAGTTATTAGAAGTTCATTATGATAGAAGAAATACTGAAAAGTCTAACTCTGTCTTGAGAAAGCAAAAAAGACACATTCAAACGTCTTTATAATAATATTGTTAGAGCACCGATTTACGTAAGTCGAGATTTTTGATGTAGGTAAAACTGTCATGCGCAAGATATATTGTGTCGAATATTCGAGATTATTAAGTTATTCTTCAACAAATGGTTGAAAAGCTTTGAAAACAAAGCACTGTTGAGTTAGACAGTCTTTAAAATTAACTTCGTGTTTATTTAGAGGCACTGTACCCGGAGGATAATTTTGTTTTAACTTTGAAAATTCATTATAATTTAGGATCCAATAAGAACCTTTCCTTAACTTTACGATGTAAGATTGCCAAAAATGAAATTTCCAGCTCATCTCAACTTCTATAAGAATTAGTTGGTAGTAATCATCGTGGTCTGTTATTCGGGTAATGAAACGAATGAATGATACAAAGTAACACAGTGGAAAAAGGGCAAATTACAAATCAATATATATTAACTGATTGTAAAGACGATCACAATACGTGAACATACTTTAATGGAAATTATTTCGACACCGGCACCAATGTTATCTGGTATCAGCTCTGATTCACTTTACTGACAACGGATTTATAAACATACCATCATTGTAATGCTTCAAATAAAACTGAAAGCCACTAAAAGGAATCTGATTGACAATGCAATTTGAATCGCACATTTCGAAAACAACCTAAGTGCGTCAATGCCGCAGTCACTTAGATCGTTTTCGAAATAAGCGATTCAAATTGTAATACCACTCACTTAATTCGGTAAACAAAACAAAACTATTCAAGTGCCAAGCAAAAAAATAGAAAAGCAATAAAATATAGAAAAGACGAGTAGTTAAGGCGCTAGGTAAATAGAAGAAGTAAACAAATAACACTGAAAGGAGAACGTGGTCCTCGTCAATTCAAGGCAGGCGAAGAAACGCGATCTCAGAATCGATATTTTTCCATTCCTGAAGGCAGGCGGTTGTTTTATTCAAAATCCCATAACTGATGTCGCTACGTTTTAGAGAATGCAGAGAAAAAAGATCACTTCAGTCAAGCCGCAGTAGAAATTATGAAAAAAAAACAAATAAAACAGAAATAACACTGGTTAAGAGTTGACCCAATTACTCCTTTTAAAACCGCTTTGCACGCACACTTGATGAATTAACAACAACTCGATATCAGCAGATGCGAAATTATCACGCGTAGTCACGAATTAGCAAGACAAATCGGATCGCGATTCGTATCAGGTATCGATGTATCGAGATCTGTCGTCACACTGACACGAGACGAGGGTCAGAAGGGCAAAGGCTATTCTGAGCCTGGACCACCGAGGCAAGTAACGTGGTGAGGTTGGCAGCGCGTGAAAAAAGGCTGAACGAACGTTATAACCTAGTTGTACTAATTATATTCAGGGACGGCGAGGCTCGCCGTATTGATGAGGCTTGAATTTTTAATTGAATTACTCAATGCTCCAACGTAGGTACTTAACTTATAGCAAATTAATGAGCTGCGTTGTTCGCCTATAGGTTTAATGCTTGCTGTTAATCTGTTTTAAATATATTGCGCACTGTTCAATCACTATTAGGGGAGAGTTACGGTTTTCATTCAATTTGTAACGAGACAAAAGTATGAATGATTATACCTACCTACTATAGGGGTCTATCCTTACGTGTTAGATAACTCAATAAGATATTCTGATATTATTTTACGGTTCAAGGTTCTAGCTATATAAAGTTGTAATTATCAATAGTTAGGTAAACAACGACATTTTTATAAAAAAAAACGGGAAAGAACGATCTTCCATATAATACTTTAGAAAGTTTATAAGCCCTATTCAGTAAAAGAACATCCCGAAGATCAGCGGGTTAATTTTAAAGATTTAAAAAAGTTTCGTCATTATGTAAGTCTAATAATAAAAAAAAAATTTATTGCTTATGATATTATTATCCTACAGAAACCGTGTCCCCTAGACAAGATACAATATACATACATAAATCCTTTGTAAAAATTTTTTAATCATCATTGTATTGTTTTTTTTTTGTACAATAAAGTGTCCTTACAGACAAGTTTTTTTTTGTAACAATTTTATTTTTATTTTTTTGTATTCAAATTATGTATATCACAATCTACACTAATATTTTAAAGAGGAAAGATTTGATTTTTTGTTTGTTTGTTTGAATTGAATAGGCTCCGAAACTACTGGACCGATTCGGAAAATTCTTTCACCATTAGAATACTACATTATCCCTGATGAACAAACACTATGTTTTATTTTTCTGCGCGGACGGAGTCGCGGGCAACACGGGCGAGTAGTTCTTTATAAAAGAGTCTTGGTTCTTAATAACAATAATAACATATGAGAATACCGTACGACATAACACTATGAAAATAACTATACTAGACTAAGCCAGCTGTCTCAACATTGGTATGTTGCCTGATTTTCCTAACAGCGTAAGCTGCCGAACTTAATTTACCTGCTAGTACTGCTATTGGAGACTCCATTGTAGTAGAGTCTATAAGTAGAGTAGATCCATTTTAGTCTATTTTTTAATTACTCTCTATCCGACTAAATTACTAATGTCAACTACATTAGCCAGCCTTTAACATGTTAAGTATACAACATCTGTTCAAATTACTCATAAAACTCGTGAAATAGGTAAAGCTCTCTAGTTGAGAAATAGCGGAAAAATTCCATTAAAAGACCTTTCACATCAAGAGATATTTCAGAAGCTAAATGAAATACAGTCAGTACCAGTGATATTCGGGCACTGCAGTCGGATATTGCGCTTTTCAAATAGCCGTTTCTCGTGAATTCAAACTTTGCACGATACCAGAAAAGTTATGAATGCTGTTCGTCAAAACTAGGCTTCGTGAAATTTCAACATTTCGATAGCGAGAAATATCAAATGGGAAAATTCTCAGAATTCCATACAACCTGTGTTCATCTCTTTTCTTTCTTCTAAAGTCGATTTACCAGTCTCCAAGTTGAGCTTACCTGTAACAAAGAATATATAAAGTTAGAAAAACTCATAACGCTTCGTCCACTGAAACTTTGCAAAGTGAAAAGATATTAAGATAACAACATTACATAGGAGATAAAACTTTATTACGTTTTTTCATTTGCGACAGATTTTTTAAAGTAACAGCCGGAGTCATTCTTGGCGACGGGGTGATAAAGGAAAACTGAGCTGCGTCCTGTCTAGACTTTGCTTTACATGTATATGTAGAACTTCACCACGCAATTAAATAGAGTAGTAAACGTTAATCAGCTGATATACAAAATATTTTGGCAGCTATTGAAATTTGTCAAAACACCAGCATTTTTAAAATGGAGAATATAATAAATCAAACAAACATGGACTCAGTAGAGGGTCTCATCAAACCAGTCAAATAAAATTATTTTATCAGAGGTTTATTTACGGTTATTTAAGCAATGTGTGGGATTGGAATCGTTAACATTAAGACGATTCAGTGCATATAAGGGCCCACGGACCATCAAGATTTAACGGCTGTTTTAAGATGGCATCAAAGATAGTAGATACACGTTCGAGCTATGAATTATTAGCATAAAGCGTGAAAAGAAAGGAGAAAATACCAATAACAAAAGCAGTGAACACAAAGTTTTAATTGAAAGACCCTTAGTTCATGTTTCAGCAAGAAACAATGTAATTATTAGAGAAATGAAAGGGCTTAGCGCTGGGAGGGAATAGAAGTTAGGTACTTATTGTACACAGCGAAGCACGGGGGTTCTTTCTCGGGATTAATTGTAGCGAACAAAGTAAGGAAGACAATGAAAACAATTTGAAAACATGCAAAACTAAAAATATTGGGAATGATCTATGGGTGAAGACAAAAAAAAACGTTTCTATAGTTAATTCACAATAAAAGCGGTGTGAATGATTTGACAATATATTTTAGAAACGGGATGTTTAAGTTGCCATAATGCAGTCAGTACCTACTTATTAACATAAGCTACACTGCTTTTGTGTTAACTAATGAGCAAGGACAAGATTTTAGTAGATAAGTTGTTTACAAGTGTTTAGTTTCAGTAAACACCAGTTTAATTCCGGTTGAGTTGGCGGTAGCGAGCGCACTATTTCGAATGGTAATAGATAGGTAGGTACCAATGTAAATACTAACATTGCACGTACCATCAAGGACTTTAAATGTTGATCCTCCATAGAACCTTGTCATAATTACAGCGTCAAGTGACGACATATAAATTACATAGAAACGAATGGTTGGTTTTATGCGAAAGTTCTATAGTGGTTCATCAATTAAAGTCCGGGACCGTACCTAAGAGAACTGAAACATGTAAACAAATGAATATCCATTGGTAATTGTATACTTATGCACTTAACCTGAATGATAATTCTAAAAATAAACACAGCAACATTTACGAAGTAGAATATAAGGTAATAATACACACATGCACCAGAAACCAAAGAGTAATTAATTAATTTTTGACACCAACATTTCATGCGACAGAATTTGCAATCTATCAGTGCATCATATCGACTACTGCTAATGATTGGTCGATTAGCAAAAGCATCGTTTTGTTAGCACGCGATTAGATGTTTAGCGGCCATTAGACACAAAAAGACCAGACAAGCGATTTGAAGTTTGAAATTGAATAAAGCAGCTGAGTAAAATCTGAAATAGTTAAAGACACAGAAATCTGGTAAATTTAACAAGAAATAATAAATTCAAATCATAGGTCGTTCTTTGCGATCTTTTAATTCTGTATAAACTCTCATCTTTGCAATGTCAGGAGCCTAAGACGGCAATAAACCTGAAACAATGTTCATCTGAGATAGAGAACGCTATTGGGTATTAAGACAATACCGTCTGCGAGACGTGACGATATCTAATCAAACTGGAATTGGTTCCAGTCGTCACGCTCGACAGATGGTGAAATTTGGTTGACGCGCTGTGATACTTCCGATGGACAAAAATCGCTTTAAAAATCTGCACGGATTGAGAAAAAACGGCGAGATCGCACAAAGAAAGTCAATTTCTGAAATGATTAACAACTTCACTTTTGTATAATCGGGAATGTCGATAAAATAAAATTAAAGCTACAAAACAATTTAAATTTTAAAGTTACCGACCACGGAGTTGATCGGCTAACTTTCGGGTCCACTCAATAGTGGCATCTTAATGGTATGGTATGTAAAATAATTAATTTTAATGCGGTATGCAAAAGTTAATAAATGTTCACTTAATACGTTGGCTACATTTTTATTTATCTGCAGCAGAATCTTTAACAAAAACGTTAACAATATTTCCAAAGCACTCAAAGAAAGAAAAATCCGTAACCGAGTCACGTTATCTAGGTCGCATTTTACGAGGCGATACTTTTTGCATTACTTACATATATGTCTTTCATGTCATCCCTATGCCCTACGTGTGTATTATTCACGCATCGTCCAACAACTTGGGAGTAAACATCGTGGATGTCCATGTTTCATACATTACACCGCAACATGAGAATGGTAATAGGAAAGAAATAACCTTCCCACTCGTTATCTGTATTCAGATTTGTTAGATCAATTTACTAAAATAGTAATTTCTTAGTAGCAGAGTTTCTGTCCGCAGTTTTTCTCGAATTAAGTTTTCACAGTCGTGCTTGGCCATTGTGTCCCATTCCAGAAATCAATTTAATAGTGTCGATTTGTTTGAAAAATTATGGTTCGGGAAAAAGCAGATAGAGAATTTGCGTCAGAGAAGAAAATATTTGGTAAAATATTGTAACAAGCCGCCATATATAGACCTGCGAAAGAATAATCCATTTAACCCTTTGGAAACGCCTCACGCGAGTAAAACACATGTTTACCTTTCCGTGCCGGTAAACTTAAGAGACCGAGGCATCCTAACCTAAATACTTTGCTGGGATGCTCCATGCAATATAGAGCTTGCCCCGGGCACTGCCCCGTTTCCGTTCGGAAATGGTTCAAGTGGACAGCAAAAAGTCCCCCTTTTGCCGGGCATCGTCTCTTGGATACTAAAATTAAGTAAGTTTGCGGACTCAGCTAAGAAAGGATGTCGAAGCACTTTTTTTCGCATCGCCTCAATTTGACGTATTTGGCATTTTTCATCTCTGACAGTGAGTGACAATGAAAAAATACTTATTGTGTAGGTACAGTAAGGGAAACTGAAAGACGTACCTACATTTTTATGTCTTAATCACATTGTAACAAAAGCGATTCATGAAATAGTAGGGCTTGTTTGATGAAAATTACGATATCATCAAGGTCTTTGTAAAGCCAAACCAAGTAATTCAAGTAACCAAAATAAGATAAATTCAGTTCCATATAAAAGGCGAAAAGGGAAATGTAAATACCCACCTTTCACGCAGCGAACAACAAACAAAATTCATAATGTATACGACAATTTACCACAAGCGCCTTCACACGTACGCCTCCCTGGGGAGTTTAGTCTAGAGGAATTTATGTAAATATCGACGTTCGAGTCACGCCGCAAATCAGGGCCGTAAATTGTAGGGAGTACTGGATATCTATAGATTTGATTTACGTGCGGGGTATCTTGTGCATACCGTGGACAACGTGTAGATGCAATGGAGAAAACTGCTTGATAAAAGTCACAGTTTCAATAAAATCATAAATTGCGTACAGCTAATAAGTCTTTCGGGTTTGGGTGAACTCTGTTAGAATCACATAAGAGCGCAAACCCGAAGGACCTTTTTAGAACTATCGAAATGTACAAACAGCAGCATCAACTGACAACTAGTGAACCTTAACAAGATTGAGTGACGGTCAGTTTACTGTGTTGTTGATGGTAACATTAACGTGAACTTGAAATGTGATCTTGAATATTCCGAAAACTGTTCTATATTATAAGCATTTTACCCAAAATCTCACTGAATCTCCTCCCCTTTGAACTTCTAAAATAATCTCAGCATTGTTAAGGTATTCAAAAACTAATAGGTTTTGAAAGCAGCCACCTTGTTTCATTTAACATGTAGATTTTCGTTAACCTTTCAAGATTTTCTGCCCGGAGACATTATAGACGACACGACGACATCGCGATTTTCATTACGGGAACGTTTGCTCATCTTTGTTGACAAAATATGTAATTGGAAAGTGAGAAAGATTTCTTTGTACCCCGAAAAATAGTATCTGTAGGCAACATAAAGAAAGTAAATCACCGTCTTTCTT
Source organism: Acleris literana (assembly GCA_946894065.1). NCBI lineage: Eukaryota > Metazoa > Arthropoda > Insecta > Lepidoptera > Tortricidae > Acleris > Acleris literana. The sequence continues at coordinate 11,579,592 of OX335691.1, read as the reverse complement.
AACCTTTTAATCGTCGGTTTGGATTACTTGAAGCAAAAAACAAATTACGCTTACATTAAAGACATTTTGTCGACGCATCTTGTAAAAGAAATTTCGGGAAAATTCCTTTCTACGCCGCTGGATGACAGTGAAAAACTGAACTCACACAAGCGAGAGAATTGTATCCGATCCAGAGAGCTACGGGAATTAAGAATTAAGGCAGCCAGCGTACTAAAAGCGTTATTTATACAGTAATTTGACCTTAAAGAGGACATTTATAAAGGATAAGAAATCCACGAAAATATACGAATAAATAATAATTAGGTACTATAAAGCAAACGAAAAACCCACGCTTAAAATAGCGACACCTATCAAATGACATGGGATCATGCAAATTAGTCGGATCGGAAATCACTAATAAGGATATAATGTAACTAGAAAAGTATCAATAAACAGTAATACGTAATTAATTATAATAACTTACATTGTTAATAAATCATGCATAGAAAAAAAACTAACAATAAAAAATATTTGGTTTGTCAAAGGGCGAGTTTTTGCATTTGGATAGGGCGAGTTGAATTTCAACATTAATTATTTCAGAATTTAAAAAAAAAGTGATGAAAAATATCCGCGTTGGATCCAAAACGGTAACACCTTAAATTTTCAAAATATTATTTTCCTAATAATCATTTGTCCTAATTTAATTTTTTGCGAAAGCGATGTTATGCCTATTTAATGCATAACTTAATTGCTATACGCAGGTTAGGTCAGGTGATTAATAGAATAAGCGATGTCAAAACTTAGTCTTCTATCGGAACATTGCATTAGGAATTATGAAAATTAGGAATTCTGATAAATTCGGAATTATGAAGTGTACCCGATTTAAAACTGTAGCTAATGTACAATTAAGAAGCGATACAGATCTTGCCTCGCCTCCAGCTCCCGGTGATTACGGTGCTATACTGCCGTAATAACAAATAAGGCGGCTAACTGCATAGCAGTAGTAGAAGCATTTTGAACTTTATGTAATTACAAATAGAGTATAAAATTCTTCGACTACTACATTGCAGTTACCTGCCTTTTTTGGTATTTACGGTGCTATACCCGAACATATGTTATCCGTAAGCTGGGATTTGTCACGTCAGCGTTCAGTCTGTGCGTAACGATGACAGCGACGCTCCGGAACAAATCTACGGACGTGTTTGACGGTTGATTGTGCTCTAGAGGCACAAGATGGCCGAGCTATAAATTTATTGCAAGATTTGTGAGGCTGTAACTATACTAAACTTTTACGTAGACATTAATCGCTATAATATAAGGCAAGAACGCTATGGCAAGTGATAAAATATACCTAAGAAATACCTTTTTTCTAACGTATCATTACGTACAATTTTAATTTGAAAACTGAAATCTTTATGGTTTCAGCAGAAAATAGCGTTCGATGAAATGAAATTCGTTGAAATGATACAATTGATGAAGTGAAATTCGATAACATAGTGGGTTACCCTATTCTTACTAATAATTTTTAACACTCTACATACAGAGGAAAATTGGAAAAAATATTGCGATGTCACACTGTACAAAGTCGCAGCCACGTGGAATAATACCTATTCATATTTACGTCTCAATGTATTATTCAAATATACAAGGAGAAGTATACCTATGCGGTTAAATATTTTCCACATGATCCGCCACTTATGGTAATTCATTGCCATATTTTGCGCGCATGCAAACAAAACTTATTCTACAATCAATAAGGTAGATCTAAAGCATGCAATTAAAAACATTTGAAATGAGTTAATTCACCAAATATCTGCTTTTGACTCCCATCTTCTTCTTGCTGTCTTCAAAAGGCCAATAATATATCACCATTACAGTTTTTCACTCAATACTCAGTTCACTTCACTTTCGACGATTGATTATGTCTATGGAAAATAAAATAATACCATCTAACAAGGAGTTGGGTGGATTCAAATTGGACTAAACGTATTAAATAAAAACAGTTATATCTAGATTTATAACTCTTAAATTCGAAGTGACGAAAATAATATTCCTAATAGGACAACTTTGTAGGTAGACTGTGTGCAATAGACGAACCTCGCCTACTTCTAACTTTCCTTTTGAAAAATAATTATAACTTCTAAATTTATTAACAAAACGGAACTGTTGTGCTGAAACGTCGGACCTATGGTGAATTTTCTATGATCAGCAATATCGAGTTAAAACTGGAAGTCAAGTCCTTAAACACGAAGGAAATTAAGTAGCTAAGGAAAATGTCCGGGTGCAAAGGAAAAACTTCATACATTATAAACCTATTTCTAGGGATCTTATGAAAGAGCCGGTTTGATATTTCAAACCCCGTATACTGTATGACAACTTTAATAAGGTTTTCAAAGAGATTGGAACGAGCCAACGCGCAATTGTGAAGAAAACCGACAAATAGTGAGCAGACCGAAGTAGTACCTAATTAAGTAATAACAAACTGGACCAACCGAGGCAAATCCTATTAGAACGAGCCCCTTATCAGCCAAGTTGACACAGGCTCCCTTCCTTTTTTGTAAGATTTCTAACGAAGTAATGTTAACTAGCGATCAGCCGTCGCTTTGCTTCGGTTTATGTGAGTTTTCTGGAACACCCATACATAAACCAGAATTTTAATACACAAAAAACTTCAGTGAAAAAATATCTAACTGATGGAGAAAACCGCATCAAAATCCGTTCCGTTGTTTAACAGGAATTAGACATACAGAGAGAAAGATATAAAGACGCGGAAAGCGACTTTGTTTTATACTATGTAAAGATTTGCTATTTTATTTCTTAACGTATTCCATTTTAGGGAAATCCAAAGGATAAACATTCTGGTTTATAGATCCGATCATCGAGATTGTAGAGAACCAATAGTTTACAATTGCATTGGGGACTCGCGTCAATCGTGTTAAATGCATCAGCTGAAATGTCAGAGGACGCAGAATCTGCTCCACCTACGCTAACGTAGTTATGACCAGCGTTTAGTGTGCACTAATGGACGCAGGTAAAGGCAATATTGCTTCCAAATTGGCTTTAGACTCACCTTTTAAGACTAACAAGCTCTGCCCAAATTGAACCACTCATAAAACTTAAATAGCATGGAATCAAGTAAAAGAGCATGCCAGATTCATTTAAATGTAAAATTATGTTATCCATATAAGTCAGTAATGTTTCGAAGTATATTAGTAAGTAGTAGTATTAAAAAGATTTGATTAAAGTACTTATCACGCTTTTATTGATTCAAAGAATGCAAATTTATTATTATAGAGGTGCTTTAGTTTTCTATAACATTCTACTTTGACATCATTGCATGCTGAAGGGCTCAGACAAATTTAAGTACTTCGAAATAATGTACAAGGCAAATGAATAAAATTCTATCAATTTCATGTTTTCTATTAGTATCTATTACTTCTGCTGTACGATCGATACAATGAGATTTAATAAAAACTCTTATAAGTGTGATAGTTCATGATTCTACATTACCTAAAACTAAACCTGCAGTTGACAAACTAATTAAAAAAGATGCGACACTTGTCTCCGTCCCGCCCTCGTCGCCAACGAGTCGTTGACGACGTGCTAATGACGTCACAGTTGCTGACGAGGCTTTCATTGTCGTTCACAGTTGGAAAAGTTCGTATATATCTTAACCCAAGCAAAAGAAAATACCTACAACGATGGATACCGCAACAATGTGTCCAAAACTCTACTATATTAGTATATAGTAGAAGAGTAACGAAATATGTCGCAACTGTGATTAAAAGTTTAAATATATGCGGTAGTTCAGATACAGTCCCTACGGCACTGCTCAATTTGAACTCGCCAATTTTAATCTCTTCTTGGAATTTTTTACTAACCGTTTCGGCAATCCTTACACTTTTATTACAATCTTCTGCATCCTCAAGAAGTGTAAAGAACATGGCATCCACTATTTTGTTATATAGTGCTTAACTCTTCCAATACCTTTTTTAGCACGTGGACCACAAGAGGCTACATCTAACATCCAATTCCAATTAAGCGTCTCTCACAACACAGCCCGAGTCAACATAGAAGCTTTCCACCCTATTTAGGAAGTTTCAGCAAACGTCTGAACCGCATTTCCCGCCAATTTAAATTGCTTCTCGGAATTCCTCTGTGCAACTCGTTAGCAAGCTGCAAGGGATGTGTTAAGAGATAATTGCTCATGAGCTTCAGCGAAACTTAACTAGAGTACTAGAGCGTAGAATTAGTTTCCCGCTACTCCCCACGCTATTTTAACCCCTTAGGACATGAATTTTCAAAAGCTCTCCAAATTTCAAGTCCCTATTCCCTATATTTTAAGTCCAGCGGTTTCGGCTGTGTGATTCATTTTCAATTAACATATGTTTGGCCGTAAGGCCAGCCAGTTTGGAGCCGACCCTTACAGGTTCTGAACTCCTGGTAATAGGATGACTAAACACCTTCTGAATGATTGTCAAATAAGAACAGCTTAACAAAATGGATTCCTTCAAGGAAACTTGACTCCAGTGTTGATCGATCAGTCAGCCAGTCAGTTTCTTCTTATATAATATTTATATAGGTTTTATTATTATGTAAAAACAGCAATTTAGCAACATTATTTTTACTATCTATCTATGATGTAGCTAACTTTCGTCGTCTGTCTCTCTTTATTCACTATGGCGGCACGCTGCATTTTCTGTCCTTTCTTTTTCTGTACAGGGATGGTAAACTGGATTGAGGTATATATGATACCTATATTAATTATATGATTAAAGTCCATGCGTAGACAGTGGCAAATTTATTTGTACTGCATGTACCGTTTTAAGTTACATGACAAACGATTCAAGTAGAAACTGCCCTTCTTCATCCCGTAACTATCTTCATTCATACTGGTAGACTAAAGGCTTCATCCATGTCTCTCGGTACAGAGCCCTTCAAAACAGTTCCACTTTCGAATTTTATAAGTACGATAAGGCATCTTAAAATTTAATAACAATACTGTTACCACCTCGCCTTCCCCAACAGTCGAGAGCACTCTCGAACTACTAATAGCAAACGTTCTGGCGATGAACAGCATACTAAACACGAATTTTTAGGGGCAGTCAGGTTCGAAGTTATCCAAGTATGTAGGTCGGGTGAGGATCGATGGAGCGTGCATACACTATGTTGCTAGTATGATACAGGCGACCGGAAATTCTTTTAATCTAAAGAAATACAATTAAGAAGTATATATAAATACTTAATTAATCTCAATATAACAATGAACATTATTATTAAATGACCGAATGAGATGAGAATGAGAATTTTGGCGATGTCCTAGTACATAATAGCCTTAATTAATTTCAGACATCTTTAAATTACTCCACTTCCTACTCCAATAACAAGTCCGCTATACCTTTACGTCGTTTACATTGTCATTAACAATTTCACTCTGAAAGCTTTCCAAAACAGATTAACTTCGTCGACATTGACGTCACCTTAAGAAACAAACTTAATCCAATTACTGGCGAAATTGTTGCCGAGACAATACGTCCAGCAACTATTCAACAAGTTGTGATATATTGGACGTACGAGGCGAGCTTTGATTAATTACGTCAGATAATAATATCCGGAGATGGGTTGCTGGCGTAACTTCATTGTCCTGTCGTTTTGATTGCTGTGGGTCAGAATTTGAAGATGAAGGTAATTAATGAGTGTTATCAGCACCCCCGAGTTGAATACCCAAATAAAGGAAACATAATAATCATCATCAGGAGAAAGACACTCAATGAAAATTGTTCAAGGCGCACCTATAAAGAAGAGGCGACCAAAGCTACCTGTTCAGGTAGTCAAGGAGAGCTTTTCAAATAAAAGAAACCCTACTTTGCAAATAAAGCCAGTGTTGCATTTGATATACGCGCCTACTTAGGCATAAATACGAAATTCCAAACATGACATAACACGATTTTAACAAACAACTTTCTTATCTGTTTTATAATATTGAGTCATCATGTCAGCCGAAAGACGTCCACTGCTGGACATAGGCCTCCCCCAAGGCTCTCCACTCAGACCGATCTTGTGCTTTTCGCATCCACCGCGTTCCCGCGATCTTTACAAGGTCGTCACTCCATCTTGTTGGAGGCCTACCTACAGCTCGTCTCCCGGTCCGCGGACGCCACTCAAGAACCTTTTGACCCCATCGGCCATCAGTCCTGCGAGCAATGTGCCCCGCCCACTGCCACTTAAGTTTGGCTATTCTTCGGGCTATGTCGGTAACCTTAGTTCTACTGCGGATATCATCATTTCTGATTCTATCACGCAGAGAAACCCCGAGCATAGCCCTCTCCATAGCCCTCTGAGTGACTTTGAGCTTCCTTATAAGGCCCATTGTTAGCGCCCACGTCTCAGATCCGTAAGTCATCACTGGCAACACACACTGGTCAAAGACTTTTGACTTCAGACACTGCGGTAATTTGGACGAAAAGGTGCTACGAAGCTTCCCGAACGCTGCCCATCCGAGTCGGATTCGACGAGTGACCTCTTTCTCAAAGTTGGACCTACCTAACTGGACCGTTTGTCCCAGGTAAATATAGTCGTCAACAACTTCGAGCGCAGAGCCTCCGACTATCACGGGAGTTGGCGCGACATGGACGTTGGACATGACTTTCGTCTTGTCCATGTTCATCCTCAAGCCAACTCGGTCGGAAACTCCACTGAGGTCAGCGAGCATTGCACTGAGGTCCTCCATGGTCTCAGCCATGACTACGATATCGTCAGCGAATCGAAGGTGAGTGATGTACTCGCCATTTATGTTGATGCCTCGTCCTTTCCAGTCCAGAACCTTAAAAGCATCCTCCAATGTAGCGGTGAACAGCTTCGGAGAGATCACATCTCCTTGTCTGACTCCCCGCTGCAGAGGAATAGGCTTCGTGCTCTGGTCCTGTAGTCGGACGGACATAGTGGCGTTTTCGTACAGACACTTTAACACTTCGATATATCGGTAGTCAACTTGGCACCGCTGGAGAGACTGTAGTACAGCCCAGGTCTCGATCGAATCGAAGGCTTTCTCGTAGTCCACAAATGCAAGGCAAAGGGGGAGGTTATACTCTTCGGTCTTCTGTATAACCTGCCGCAACGCATGTATGTGGTCTACGGTACTATAGCCTTTTCGGAAACCGGCTTGTTCGGGAGGCTGAAAATCGTCAAACCTGCGCGCGAGACGATTTGTGATGACCCTCGAAAACAGCTTGTAAACATGGCTCAGAAGTGAGATGGGTCTATAGTTCTTCAACAAAGTTTTATCACCTTTCTTGAAGAAGAGAACCACCACACTTCTGTTCCATGCTTTCGGCGTTCTCCCTTCGTGGAGGACGGAGCTGAACAGCGTCTGAAGGGCCCTAAGGGTGGGTTTACCACCCGCCTTCAGGAGTTCGGCTGTAATTCCATCCTCACCTGGGGCTTTGCCATTCTTAAGCTGTTTGAGGGCCATACTAATCTCGTACAGGCTGACGTCGGGGAGATCTTCGGTATAGTGTCGGGTTAATCTAGCCCTCGGGTCTTTAGCTCGATTTGCGACGGGTGTTCGGGTTGTCGTGTACAGCTGTCCATAAAACTTCTCAACTTCCGCCAATAGCTCAGGTTTGGATGAAATGACTCTGCCGTCGTCGGTCTTCAGCTTCATCAGTTGGCTTTGGCCAATAGACAGATCCCTGGCAAACACCTTAGAGCCCCTGTTACGCTCAATAGCCTCTTCAATACTTTTAGTATTGAATCGGCGTATATCACGTTTCAGAGACTTCGAGATCTGTCTGTTGAGCTGCCGATAGCGACAAGCGTCACCAGAGGACTGCAGAATCATTTCACGCCTCACCTCCATGAGCCTAAGGGTGGAGTCCGAGAGCTTCTTGGTTTTTGTACGGCGGATCTTGAAGAACTTAGACCCGACCGTTTGGACAGCTTCCACGAACCCGTCGTTGTAATCGTCCACGTCGCTACCTAGGCACTCGAAACGGTTTTGAAGTTCGAGCTGAAAGCTCTCGGGGTTTTGGAGCTGAGCGGGTGCCGGGCGGAGCGTAGACTTCATCAGTCTAGACCTTTCAAGCTTGAACTGGATATTCAATGAGCCTCGTATCATACGGTGATCACTCCCGGTTTTAACCGCACTGATCACGGAGACATCATTGAATATGTGCTTTTTCGTCGACATGATAAAGTCTATCTCATTCCTCGTTACACCATCAGGACTCATCCAGGTCCACTTCCTATGCTCACGTTTCCTGAAAAAGGAGTTCATCATATAGAGTCCCTCCTTCTCCATAAAACTGGCCAGTAGGTGGCCCCGGTGATTCCTATGCCCCACTCCAAAAGTCCCCACTCTCTGCTCTTCACCGTCTCGTTTACCCAGCTTTGCGTTGAAGTCCCCCATTACAACCGTGAAGTGAGTTTTGGAGCTATGCATGGCTCTGGAAACATCCTCATACATAGCCTCCACCTCATCGTCGGAGTGTGTCGAGGTCGGCGCATATACCTGTATGACCTTCAACGAATATCGTTGGGTCATTCTGAGTACAAGGCACGCTACCCTGCTCGACACGCTCTCGATCTTCACCACGTTGTTCACGAGGGACTTGTGGACGATAAACCCGACACCTCCCTGGGACTGGTGGTCGCCCTCCCGGAAATAGAGCAAGTTACCGGACTTCAGGGTTATCATGTCCTCCCCCTCTCTACGGACTTCTGACAACCCTATGATTCCCCATCGTAACCTGCTCAATTCCTCCTCCAGTTCCAGCAACTTTTCGTCGGTCCGCAATGTTCGGCAGTTGTATGTTACCAGGGCCAAAGGTCGTCGTTTCTGGTAGCCGGGTCTCTGCCGGAGATTACCTAAAGCACCCCCTGCCCCGCCGTTACCATAGCCGCTACCGGAGCCAGGAATAGCGGGGCCGCCGGGGACTAGGGGTCTGGGCTGTATTTTTAAATTCATAATTAACAACTCTAACATACCTACATAACTGTTATGTAACGAGTCTCGTATTTAGATTTAGTTCTGTTACTATTACTGAACATGCGACGAGATATCCAGTTACATTTGAAATATATTCAGACCCAATATTACCGAAATACGTGGTATTGGAGTAAAACCCGTCGAGCAAAATATCGGAATATTAATACTAGTCTCTGTATCCAAGATCCGGTGAAATATTAATATCTACGGGATTGTTCCTGTAGAAACTTAATATTTCCTTGAACGTTACATTCTATTGTTTTGTTTAAACCACATGCTGCGTAGATAACTATTTTTGGGGTAAGAGATGAACCTAATTTATAAAAAATTAAAGGATGATATAAATTATGCTTTATTTTAATTTGTAACAGTTTCATCAATTTATTCGGACGCGAATTTATTATTTGATCTATTTTCATTGTTGTAAATGCTGGAGCAAAGAAATAAAAGAATTTCTTTTATATTACGAGTATCTATATCTAAATTTATAAAAATGATTTGCCGAAATGTATGTACGCGCGGACTAGGTTAATATGAAAGAAAAATATTGAAAAATCCACTGGGAAAATGGGCAATTTGCGGCGAGGGCGAAGCCGCTGGCGGGCCGCTAGTATAATATACTTGACTTTCGCAAACTATGCTGAATAGCTTAGTTTTGCAACCAATTCAATATTTCTAAATAAATTAATCTTATCCTTCACGTTCATTGGGCAGGGATTCCATTTTGATCGTAAATCGATATGTCAATCAATGGTCTAACTTTATAAATTAAAACAAGTCTAACAAAAAGCAAGCTTTAAAAAAAACAACCGCTGTTTGGATAATGTCGTCAAAGTAATGTTACTTATCATGTTTATATGTATTTTTTATTTTGGCAATTTCATATTTAAATAATTTTAATATAGCCTATGACACTCTAGTGGTTAGGACGAATCTAACCACGTTTAATGTACTAAAATCGGTACAGCCGTTTAGTAGTTACGAGGGGACATAGAGTCGGACATATATACAGGTCATACACATAACCCTTCTTTGGGGCTTCAGTCGGGTAATAGCAACTCTATTTGCATACTATAATATACAAAAGAGCCGTCTTTTCATCTCTGCGGCATAATTGAATTTTATTTCCCATTAGGGCAATATCGCACAGCAAGCGAAAAGATAATACAATTAAAGTTGACCGTTTATTTGATGCGAGCGAGCCGACATATTCGTCGGTAGTAATATCCCTAAATTGGTTTAAAAGCGTTGGCTACCGCTTGCTTCGATATTTGTAACCAGATTCCGATGAAACAAAGCGTTATTGGATATCTCATGAAAATAAAATCGCGTCACTGAAAATCAATGAAGCGGAACTGAAAATTGTGAAAACGCATCGGCGGAACCCAACATCAACATTTCAAAGGGTTGAAACAAAGCAAAGCTCTTCACAAACGACCCTCACCCTTACCCTTTTCCTAGCCATATCGACACAAGCACACTGAACCATAGAACACCATACTTAATTCAAAAATAAATAAGTGACAGACAGTTTTAAACCGAAACGTCCGTACGCGCTAGAATTGGGAGTCAGACTGCGGAAAGCAAGGGTGGGGGGTGGCAGCCGCCCTATATTCCAACTGATGGATTCATAAAGTCTTATACACGCCCCATTGCACAAACGAATGTGCACCCAGACCCACAGGCAGTAGAATCAAATTAGTATGCAGATAGGGGTGAACTTTAATAGTACGTTACCTTTCCATGCAGCGCTAGTTTGGTCTTGTTCCCGTGTGTGTATAGGAGTTAATCCCTGTATGATTTCAGCTTCAACGTTTTTGCTTAATTAATTTGTTTTTGTTATTCGATGCTTAGTGAAATAAATGTTATTAAACGAGTTTAGCTTCGAATGCAAATGTTAACTAGTGCTAGAGTTAAGTTATTTCGGAGATTGCTTCATTTGTAGTCTTCTACACAGAAAAAGACCTTATTGCAGCATTTCTTAATACTTTTAAAACACTGACTTAGAAGCCCATCGTCCATCGCATTAGTATGAGGTAACTTAGGATGATTATACGCTGCAATTACATGCAAATACAAATAGTTTTGCTAATATTTCTCTTGGTGTATAATGTTTTTAACAGCATTAAGGTTATTCAACTCAAAAGTCTTGTTCACTTCCTCATAGTTTCCGAGTTCAGTCGGCTGTATTAATTAACTGATCTTAACTGAGATGCTAGTTTCAAGATGCGTCAAAATTACAGTTCTCTATGGTGGACCGACGACGTGGCTAAGGTTGCGGGAAACCGATGGATGCAAGCGGCGCAGGATCGGTCTTTGTGGCAAACTTTGGGTGAGCCCAATGTCCAGCAGTGGACGTCTTTCGGCTGAAATGAAGATGATGATTTGACGTTTACGTTGACGTTCCTGGAGACGAGCATATCATTCATTACTATTTCGACCCTTGGTATTATAAACATATGAATTACGCCAACAATTAAAGTAATCCAAACAATCTTTAAAGCTAAGGGCCTCTTGCCGGAGAAGTTAGCCTGTGTCAAAATTTATGGAACTGTCAGTCTTAACCTTTTTTTTTTTAGCCGTGCGCCACGGGCCACCTGTTGTTAAGTGGGATCTGAGACCCATAAACATATGAATTCTCAAGACTACCATCCTAAGATTTCAAATGCGTTGCCAACCCTGAGGACTAAGGTTGTCTTATCCCCACAATGAGACAGTGCTGCTAGGTAGGTTAAGGATAAGATGGTAGTAGCCATCCAGACCGACCCTACACAAGGCCCTACCGCTAAAATGACTTAAGCTAGAATGATCATTTTAGTGTGACTTTAAGTAACCTAGGTTACATGCAGTCTAAAGCGAGCTCATTATACATTCAGTACAAGGCTACGGCTTTGGTAATATGGCCGTGTAAGTGATGAATCGGTTTCAGTGTCCAATCGGGGTGCTGGCTCAGAGCAGCCATGTTGGACAGGAAGATGCATCGGTGAACGTTGTCAAATTTGAATTAATTGAAAATGTGGCAGGTTATAAAATATTACTCAATTAATAGATGTTTCTATTGTCAACACTGAATATCAGGGGACAATGTCCAAGTCACAAAAAGTTTTTTTTCATAATTTTACAAAGAGCTAGGTTGGGAGCCTGCTGTTTAGCCAAAATATGTTTGGTCAAATGTATCATTTCGCCAAAAATTCAATTCCCAAAAAGCTTTTTTTATTGTTTATGTTTTATATCAGGGATGTCGAAACCCCTTACTACGTCTGTTTGGTTAAGTTACACTTGTGACTACATAAAAAATAAATCAACTGCGACGAGAAAACACTTTTTGGGAAATGAAAATTTGGGAAATGATACATTTGACCAAAATATTTTGGCCAAACAAAGGTAACCCATATTTTTCTTGAAATGGGTCACAAATTAATGCTCGTGACCGTACAAGCCTAGAGCTTTAAAGATAAAATTTGTTTATTCAGTAAGTAGGTCGCACGGCACGCGCACTTTTACAAGTCAAAAATCTATCAGCGCTTCTCAAGAGATACCACTGCTGAGAAGATACTCCGCAAGAAACTAAATAGTCACTCATTTAACACATTGGGTTACCTTTGTTTGGTATTAATTTGTGACCCATTTCAAGAAAAATATGCTTGAAGTCGACAATGTCATTTAGAGATGTCAAGTCATTTGTAACTTTTAGGAAACTCAACCTTATTGTTGTAGAATGTCAGATTGACTTTGGACCTAAGGTGGGTAACAAATTTAATCTCGTGACTGCATTATAGGATTTATAGGTACTAAAAAAACGAATATAAACAAATACATACTTAAATACGGAGAAAACCGTTACAAGAAATGTTCGCGCTTATCACACAAATATTTTTAGCACCAGGACTCCAACTAAGCTAACCGCCGTATGAACGGAACAAAACCAAATCGAACCCCCAATAACCCGCCGACTTACGAATAAGATCCTCGTAAATCAACCGAAGACATTGGTAGACGGATTTGCATTCCTAATACAATGTCTTGGCCTCTGAACAACAAAACCGTCAAGATTAAAGAGTCCTTAATAGCAGGTTAGAATTCTGCATCAAACCAAGCGCTAACTCTAACGAGTGAACATTTCTTCGAGCAGTCGGTCGGCGGCGTCCATTGACTTAGCAATTTAAATTGTCGGAGCTCTGAGCAAACTAATACATTCCGTGGGTAACATAGTCGGATGGAGCATTAGAATAACGCAAGAGAATGAACATTGATTGTTAGTACATTCCCGAGTAGATCGCACATAGCATTATACACGAAGGTATATTTAATGTATTTGTTTTAATCATTTATTAAATAACTGGACAGTTTCTAAATATATCTTAACTAGCGACCCGCCCTCGCTCCGCTTCGGTTTCTGTGAGTTTTCTGTAACACCCGTACATAATCGTGAATTTATTGTACAAAAACCTTCCTCTTTAATAAACCTATCTAATGATGAAAACGGCATTAATATCCGTTGTGTAGTTTCGATATATGCATACATACAGAGGGACAGACGGCGGGAAGCGATATAAATTATGTACAAATGCAAACTTATCCCTTTAAGGGATCTCTTCCAGCAACCTACCCGTTTTATACCTACTAAGTACCTAATGCCCCGCAAACCTTGAATTCAAACCTTTTCGAAACGTGGAAAATTCTTACATGGCCGCTTTCCAGCTTTCCTACTCAATAAACTCTGTAGATTTATGTTTATACTGAATGTGCGTTTCACCCAGTATAGGGAGTTACGCCGTCAGAGCCACACCACAGTGTTATTTGGTGAGTTCTACAAAGCCTAGTGTATCTATGTAGTAAATTGTCTTTGTACAGTAACAGCAAACAGAGCTTAACAAATACTCGACAGTGTAGCCAATAATGATCCACGTACCGGTTTCGGGAAAATATTTGAACACGGCGAACGAAATATAGGATTATTGATCATTAGTACGCTTATTTGACGCGTCCTGACGTTCAATCCTCTTAGTGGACAATTACGCACATTGGTTGAATATTTGAAAGTGGTGTGCTAATAAATATGGGTGGAAGCTAGACGAACTGCCGCTCGAAATTGAAATACGACATTATTTGAGAACCTAGTCATCTAAATAGACATCTACAATATTATAGTTTCGTACAGAATTATTTGTCATTAATCAAATTGTCTTATTACTATTCATAACGTAATAATAGAATAAATGCTCTCGGACCTTACCTAACTCTAGTTAGGACCATTAGAACTTACTAAAAGCAAGGTCTAAATCTCGGGAACAAGTTCTAGAACTGATTGTGTGCACAGCACTTGAGACATCCCTGTCTAGGACGAACTATCCAGCTGCGGTTTCCCACGTTCCATCCATTGTGTGGAGGCTTGGAGATTCCAGGTAAAAGTACTTGGTGTAATTTTCTTCTTTTGTTCCGGGGAGACAAACATTTTACACGATATCGTGCGCAAAAAATATCAGAATGAACATCGATACCATCATATTTCGAACTAATCCAATTTAAAAAATCGTCCGCTCTATAAATACATCTTAAAACCAATTGATTCTCATGTTGGCGTACTAATTAAAGGCAAAGTGTTCCGGATTATAGCTCTTTGAAACAAGGAAACTGCTTAAATCTTCTTCAATCTTAATTTCTGTCGTGTAAAATCCTTGCGGCATACTTACTCAGTAAAGATCTTTCATCTTATCTATTATTGGCTGGATTTTTTAGCGTATAACTACAAAGCTTATAGTGGATATTAACTAAGTACGCTCACATTATTATTACTTTTCAAAGGTAATAAGGTACTAACACATTGTCCAATTTTAAATTAAACATGGATAATGTGTTATTGATAACTCATTCTGATCTGTAAACCCCAATTTAATTTTAAATTAGTGTATCCATAACACTAGTAACACCTAGTGTGCACCAACATGGGTACCTAAAGGGTATTTCTTCGCAACAATGCCGTCTTGAGATACTAGCCGTCGCATTTATCTAGTGGTCCAAGTTCACGAACTTAACGTCGTAAACAGTAGTTAGGGTTTCTCGCAGCGGTGTAAAAGGTTGTGGTTTTCTTTGAGTTACTTCGGTAGTTGGTAAACCAGCATTTTAAAATATTATATAAGTATAATATGGAGCGAGAAACGAAGACCCGACTCTTGCGTCCATCTTGAAAATACATTACAATGTATTTTGAAAACAACTCTTGGAAACCAGTGGTGTTATACCTAAGTGAAACAGCTAACAATTGGTCGATGATTCACGACGTACTACGACGACGACTAGCTTGAAATCAGGAATCGCAAATGATTCAAATGTCTGTTCTAGTTCACCCGCATCGTATAGACGCGTTACTTTAAGGTAAGTAATCGGACTGATACAGACACAATCCTTAATTGTTGCGTCACTTTACTACCCTGCGCCGAAAGCCAGTGGTTAATATTAACGTAATTTCTTTCTTGTGAAGTGACGCTGTCATTGACGAGGTAGATCAGTTTATTACGTCGGAAGATCATGTTATCTCGCGCGATATCGCTACGAGGAAGTAGCTCAAAGCCAAACAGATTCTTAACGGAAAATTCTACATAAGGCGAGACCAGATTACGCCGATTTATAGGCCATGTTATTAGTACCACCTAGTGCCAAGATCACTCTAAACGTGTCTAATTTGTACAGCGTTCTAAGAGCGCGGCACCGAATGTATTTCCCAGTTACACGTACGTGTGCAAGCTGCAACACATTTGGCATCCATTTTGTGAGGTCACGATATTGCAAATGGCGGACATTCACGCACATGACAAAGGTCACGACCCCCCACGTGTTAAGCTGAAAGCGAGTAAACTGCTGATTTCCTCCCGATCCAATTACGCTTCCGAGTGCATCGGTCACTGTACACAAAACTCACTTCCACGATGCAATATTACTGCGAAATACATTTAGATAAAATGAAAGCAGTTTTCCGGGTATTCAAGTTGAACGTGGCTTCTGTTTTAATATTTCTTAACAGAAAATGTTATTACACGGTCCGCTTTGATAATAAATAGGCAATTGAAATAATACCCTCTCTTACGTGAGTCGCAGTTTTTTTTTCCAAAATAGAGTTGATTGAATAGTAAGTATTTAACTAGCGTATGTTATAAAATGTAGCCTACACTGTACACAAATCTTTTAACGGACTGAACACAACCTTAAAATTGCCAAACCAATTTCGCCCTCTGTCCCATCCTACCGCCACTCAACCAAGGGTCGTTCGAACTCGTCTTTCCAGGGAGGCAGAGGTCAACAGCTGGTTAGTCCCTTACAAAATTCAAGTCTGTTGTAATGTTATGTTAGCCTTTTAACTAATTCGCGAACAGTTGCGTAGTGAATTAAATGATAAGTACAAATATTAATTAATCGATAGACATCTATGGCTGCTAAGTATTTTCTAAGTGTGCGCTAAGCACTGAAGACAAAACTGCAAATGTGTTGCCATCCCTGAGGACTAAGATGAAATGCCTCTAGTCCTTTTCACCAGTTGTCTCATCCCGACACACTGGAACACAACAGTGTGAACACCGCTGCGTGACAGTAGATTAAAGGATAAGTAGTGATGTTGAGAGAGTAAGTCTCGTAACCCGTATGTAAAAGCAAATGGTTCCAATAAACCTTAACAACCAGACTGAACGTTTCGGTATAGTCAGATCGGTATGGTATGGTAGAAGTAAATTTTCATGTAGGTCAAGCAAACAAGCTAAAGAGTTGTAAGTTGTTAAGAAACATAACATAATGAAGAGTGCACTGGTCAGGCTTCGCCGCCGATGGGGCTTCGGCGTGCGTCACTGGTTGTGTAAGCGACCGATTACTCCTCCACGAGTTTGCCGATACAAAAGAGCGCACTTGAAATTAGATAGCCAAGGCAGATTCAACCCTTTTCTATTGTCTTTAGGGTCGCCCAAGCTATAGGAGATCTATTAACAAGAGCCCTTTCTTTCTTTGGATGACTTTAGCCAAGCCTAATGATACTCGTATATCTGCTCAAAAAAAAAGACAGTAACCAAGGTCGGTACAAGGTACTTAGGATGTATCCTATTTCTACAATGTATGGCCATTTTTGACAGATTAGATCAGATCTGATTATTGTCAGATTGAATTATATTGAATATTTAAATAAATTAATAAAAGTAAAATAACATTATCAACTAACCTAACCTACGAGTGCCGCCGGCAGCGGGGCAGGGCTCAGGCTACCCGTTTGTAGGGTAAAAGGGTTTATTATAATAGAAATACATGCTTAAACAAATAGAAAACATCCATCACTCAGGAAAAGAATACTCGCGCTTATCACACAAACAGTAATCACGATCGCCCACCTCCGGTAGATGGCACCTAGGCATCTATAGAAAAAGACGATTAAATCAAGTATGTTTACCGTCTTAGGTATCTTTATCATCTTTTAGAGTCCTTATAAGGGTGACCGCGGTTGGAGCGTCGTCGCAAGACCAAACCACAGCAAGAAGCCAGTAAACTGCAGCAATATCCACTTTTAGAACAACCGTCTATAATATCATATAAGATCTATGAAAACTTTTTGCATATGTTATACATTTCGCTAAAAGAAGACTTGTTCCTAGCGGAAATGCTCGTTCCATGCAGTGAACGGACGTGTCGATGATGGTCGTGGGAGGCCGGTTTTGCCGCGCCTCGCTATCAGGGGTATTCTCGTGTTGCTAATAATAGAATTTTCCATTAGGAAATAAACTAGACTAAATCAAGGTACTAATAAAAATGTCTACACATTTACCATACAGATGAGTTGACAAATGAACGGGATAAGAAAGTAATGGTCCATCAGGATCCATCACGATTCGTACACGGGGCATTTCAATTCGTTAAGTCCACATTATATGAAATCGCAAGCGTGCGAGATAACGAATTGACTGTTAAAGTTTTTATGTTCACTTACGAACATTGATGACAGTTTGATTGATATCGGCGGAATCAGAATCGGCTTTGCCAACACTTTGTGAGTTGTGAGAAATTCAGTCAGAAAGAGAATTTGCAAGTTAGGAGGGATTTACTTGGGGATTGTGTTAGGGAACAGAATAAAACTTTAGTGGCTGTAAGCCAAACGCGACCGACCTATATCGCAAAAGGAATAAATTGGCCTAAGTGGAGGCAACTCTAAGGCCTGCTCTACTTCTGTTAACTTTCAAATTTTTAGCTCTTGTTTTGCGCATGAATTTATTCTATCGTCTGACGGTTTAAACTAAGATAATATTTGTTTTTCGTCTATGCAATTAGGAAACAACAAACACAACTAAAATACAGTAAGTAAATCAGAGATAATCAGAACGCTTTTCAAGAGAAACAGCAGCGGAAAGTCATTACGTCATTATTCAACTATGTATTCATGAAATTGCCCTTAAGTAGGCATCTGAAAAGGTATTCACGATTCATTGAATAGAGCGGCAACCATGTACTGAAAACTAAAATTTGGCGTCATACTAATAATGGGAAAGTCTAGGCTAATATGTAAAACTGCAATGGATAACGAAACGTCACGAATTTAAAATAATACTATAAGTGCGTGAAGATCCTTGTATGTACAGTCAACAGCATAAATAAGTGATCATTTATGTACATTGTCGCTGTCAATAGTTTCACAATTTTGTATGATATTTCAAACACGACGTTAAAGTGACAAGATACATAAATGATCACTTATTTATGCTGTTGACTGTACATATGTATGTAAGCAAACTCTTTATAGCACATAAAACCAATTACAAATAAGTACGTGCATTAAGTTAAGATGTGTACAATGGCGACCTATCCCTTTAAGGATGTCTTCCACTTAACCTGACTATGATTGACCTACGCTTCCTATTTCAGTCTCCATGTTACCCTCAGCTTGCGAAAAACGCCCAATTTCTCTTAAGCCGCACACCACAAGTGTGCCGTAGCTTAAAGTATGGTTGGCTCCGCGCCAGTCACACCTCGCACCCGTCAAACAATCGTTAAGAACTCGTAAAAATCATATAACATACTTTTATGGACTTCTCCGGGAATGGACTTTCCTTATAGGCAGTTTTAGTATAGGAAAAAGGACGTAAAATACAAAGTCGATACTGTATTCAGTTGACTAGTTCGTCACTTTGCTGATTAATCGATTATATCACTAGCAACCCTTTCGATAAGATACCCGCCTATGAGTAATTGAGTTAAAGCCAATAAAGAAGAAGCAATGTTGCACTCACGATTAAAAGTCGAGCTGTAATAAATCAATTCACATGTAACAATGTTACTAATGTCTCAATGTTAGAAGGGAAAGAAAAGTTTAAAATGGTAAAGGAATCACATTGCGTTACAAATGAAAATTTCGTTACCGCAAGTTAAGACAGATATTTACCTAAGCCTTATAGTGCTCAACCCAGAGTTATGCCACAGTTTTTGTTAACAAAAAAAAAAGTGTACACACGAAGAAACGCAAACGTTTTCTAGCAAATTCTTCGAAAAATAGGTATGCTTCACTGACATAAAAGAAGTCGGAATGCTTCCTTTATAACATTTTTAAGATTGTACTCCGCGTCTCGAGGTTATTATTCCCTCCAGGACTCTGCTTCTAGTCCAGTTGACCTAAATTTGACTTTCAAATAAGTTGACGTTGTTGTAAAATAGTCCCGCCGCATGTAATATACTTGGCGAAATGAACCGAGTACCAAAGTGTGATATTACGAATGTAATATCGCGAGATACACCAGAGGGAGTTCCCGAGGCTGTCTGTGAATTACGAGTTGTGTACTCGTACAGAATTGCTGTAACGGTACTCGTTATGGATAAAGTTAAATTAACACACATTAAGATGTGCTCAGTTGCTCGTAGGATGTGGAAGCGGGCGTATAACATGCGTAGAGGTGACAGGATATGCTTGCTGGTATTAGACTAGGCCTTGGATAAAGGGTTTGTGGTAAAAATTACCCAGTATAGGTATAATATTAAACCAATAAAACAGTTCAAATGGAAATGATTTCTATCGGGAATTGGATCAGTTTCTATAAAAATTTATCAGTTCACTTTGGATTGAAAAGAGATTATAGGAATCGACCTCTGCTTTCTTTCAATTCTTTAAGTAAGTCGCAACTTTTATATTTTAGTTTGTCAGTTCTTTAGATAAAGACAAGATGAGGGATTACCGAGCGACAGAGAAGTGGTGTAAACCGCCCAGACTATCCTAAATCACCAACCGCTGACGCATTCGTATCTATTTATATTGCTAGTCCTTATCTTAATCAATAGGGGTTTAGTTTAGCCGTGCCCTCGACGAGACACTGTCGAGGCAATCGATGTATCGTCGATAGGTCAGGGGCAAATCAATTCGAATGGTCAAGTTCTACACGCTGTACACCCAAATCGTTTTCATTTCCACGAAAAATCCGATCAAAATCCATCCCGTGAATTTTGTGCACGAGAAAAGCTTCACGTTGGAATGGACAACCGAATCTGTATACAGAGAAATTTCACTTATTTAAACAAACGTTGCTTAAATACAAAAGAGACACAAAACAAAATTTGTTTGTGTTGTATTTAAAATCGGAATGCTATTTACTTTAAGTTTTAAATCAAATTATATTTGTTTTTGATTTGTGGCGCTTTTGTATATAAGCAGGGAAATGTTAAATTCTCGCAAGTAACACAATATTATTTAAAAACTATGGACATAAAATGAAGAGAGTAAATTTTCGTTTTAGTTCCTATCTCGACCAAGGCTGTAATGTAGTGCAAATTAAAAATGTTTGCGCTCCGCTGAGACAATCTCTTTTCGTCGTAAATTTTCCTGCAGTGACGTGATACCATAAAAAAGAAACGTGTCTACTATTATCTTATCTACGCGTCTTGAAAAATGAAATGTCAAGGTTATTTACTTAGGAATGACTTCGCAAAACTATTGTGATCGCTTAGTAGTTGTGCAGCTTCACTTTGCAAGATAAGCATTCGTAATTTCATGGGTGGACGCAACGCTACAGTCTACTAGTAATACGTGCTACAGGCGTCAAATATGCTGATGCAATTACAAATCGCAGAATAACTGACAGCAGTTTGGCGTCCGCGGCACGAAAATGTGCTGTGTAGCTTTCATAAAGTTAATGTGTTCTTACTTGGATGCGGTGAACACGAAAGACTATAACAACATGCCTTATAAACACTTAAACAGTAAGTTTCCCCGACGACAGAGACGTGGCCAACATATCAACAATCAATTGTTATTCAAGCGGCTGCTGTCTACCAGTGAAAGAACGCAACCTTGACATTCACACGTATGCCGCTTTTGAACGATGTAATATTAGGTAACTTACGTGAGTTCGATGTTACTGCTGTTAACTACGCATTTGAATGCTTACCTGTAAATAGAAAAATAATATCGTAAGTAACGATCACATTTACAAAACTTATAACAAAAACACAAAACATACAATCTGATCAGCCCAATATGGCTGCGTTTATCGCGTGACAAAATGTGGATTAAACATCCGTCACTTTCTGACACGTATATAAGTACGAGAGTAACGGATGCTCTATCCACATTTTGTCACGCGATAAAAGCAAACCATACAAGGCCCGCAGGTAGGGTCGTGTTCAAGGGTTATAATGAAAAATACCAAAATCGCTATAGGTGTGCCTTTAAATTTTGAAGAGTTCCGTCGATTCCTCATGGATTCCACCATCAGATCTTCATTTTGATAAGAATGGGACCAATCGGGAAGCACCAGCTTTCAAATAAAAAAAGAATCATCAAAATCGGTTCACCCAGTCGAAAGTTCTGAGGTAACAAACATTAAAATAAAAAACAGACGAATTGAGAACCTCCTCCTTTTTTTTAAGTCGGTTAAAAATATTTCATTCTGGCTACTTAAAGGCAGATTATAGCCATTTCTTTTATCAAATTACAAGCACGAATAGTTCTTCAAGATCTCTTAAGAGTTCACTATCGCTATCGCACTAGCACTCGCATCTGACAGATATAAGTCACTGTGTGTCATAGACATACGAAGATTGAACATTATAGTCCATTCGCTTAGATAGTGTCGCTACACCCGCACGTACTTGTGGTTATTATAATAAAATACGAATATAATTCGACTTAAACTGCCAAATTCACTTGCAGCGTAACACCCGCTAGTGAATTTGTCACTTTACATCGAATTATATTCGTATTTTATTACAATAACCACAAGTACGTGCGGGTGTAGCGACACTATCTAAGCGAATGGACTATACTATTAAGGAATTGGTACCGCAAAATGTTGTAATTCAGCTTTATAAGGCAGTAAAGATATGACAGCTACGACCATTCGCCCGAAAAGACAATAATATAGTTCAACAAGTCTTAAAATAACACACCATCGGGTTTAGGTTAAATCGTTTAGACTCAAATCTCATGGGAATATCATTCAACAAACTTCTATTTTTAACAGTTCCCGTTATTGGAATGGGCTTAAATTTAGAATACGTAACGTAAGGTGGGGCAAGTGCGTCTACGAGGCAAGTACGTCTAACCAACAATATCTCCTAAAAAATAATGGTTTGTCGCACATACCCCGTTGGCGCTCTTACCCCACCTGACGGGGCAAGTGCGTCTACGGGGCAAGTCCGTCTAACCAACAGTATCTCCTAAAGAATAATGGTTTGCCACACTTACCCCGCTGACGCTCTTACCCACCTGACCTTATGTAAACCGAATGACAATGCAAATTTACTGTGTCTGAGAGCTGATTCAATGCCCTGGAGACCGAACGTCGCAAGAGCATCTCCGCCTTATTCAACGTAGACCCACCGAGTTTGGACTCAATAAGCAAAAAAGTACAGTTCTGAAATAAACTTGCCTCAAAAATTAAGTGTATATGTGTGGCTTGTTTTTTTTTAAACAGTTACTTCCGAAAAGGGGTTTATAAATTTGACTGTAACGAACTTCACCTTACCCTAGAGGCCATTAATCAATAAAATGGCTTAATTACGAATTCGAGGGACGCGGCCTTGGCTCACTTCCATTTCGCACGTAAATTTAATTTACACGTCCGTGGCAGGTGTATTATTAGCACTCACGGATATGAAAATGTGGTATAATAATTCGCTAAACACACATGTCTATATGGAATAATGCCGTTTACTGAATAAATGCAAATGCCACTGTTATATAAGTATAAAGGTAAATAATTCTCAATGTCCAATGGCAGAGTAGGTAACACATCTTGAAGTACTCAAAACGTATTCAAATGTTTGAATGGATGTTAATTAAAGTCACATGGTAGTCTGTCTAACTTAATTTCGGTTCGATTATATTTAATTTGAGATAAATCAAATGATTGCACCGCTGGGGTGGTCGATGCGGTATGCGGTCATTATAAAAAAAGCTTACGGCTAATAAATCGTAAGTTGAATATATTAAATGTATTTATTACGTCGTAAAGTTTGTAGTTACTACGGTTAAAGGTTGGCAAATGTGTACTGTAACTCTTATGTAAGTGAGATATGTGTCGATAAGGAGTAACCTGTTACTGACAAAGCGTAACGACGTTCATATTCGTAACATATTTACTCTACCAAAGTAGTAAAATAAAACACAGTAGCCCGACATTCCTCTTAGCATTTGAACGAGCGAACGAAAGAGACCGCGTCCCAAAGTTCATCTTCGTCCTTGGAGGTCATTGACACGTTTCTCACACGCTGAAATACTACCTTGACAATGGCATCCGTTGCCGGTTACGCATAAGTCACTAACGAAAACAAGTTTTGACGGATTTGTTACAGTCTGTTATGCACAAAAGGAGCGGTTACTTAACTTAGAATGGGTGAGTCAAACATGAAAACGTTCACGAGACGCGCACAATAAGTTACCTGTATGGAGGAGCGAGGCGAGACCGGCGAGGTCGGCGTTCTCGGGGCAGGCTCAGCTCTGTGTTCTGCCAGCACTCTGTGCTCGTGCTTTGTGCCGACCACAGAGTTCTTGACCCTCTCCATCCGCGCTTGGATAGCCTTCCTGGAGATCACCTTTGTTTTTTCTTCTTTGACGCCACTATCGGCAAGTTTGCGCATCAGGCGAGCAGTGGCCGCGACTTGGTGTTGCTGAGTGTCTGAATGAGTTCTGGCGAGTCTAGGAGCAGGCCGAACAGTAGGCGCGGTCGCTCCGGTGCTGCTTCGAGTACTCTCATTTCTATTAAAGGGTACGACGTCGTGTTCTGTATCGGAGTCGGCCGCGAGATACCCTCCCCCGCCGACTGAGGACACGCCAGTTCGGAGAAGGTTCTCGTGTTCAGCGTATCGCACTCTTTCATCTACAGCAACCGTCCCGTTCTGGGCTCTTTCTAGGCCGCGTTCCATTTCACCGATCTGCCGTTCCAGTTTGCGTAGCACATCATCGGAAGGAGGAACGTTTGCGCTATCGTCCGGAGGTTCAGGTGCTTGGAATGATTTAAGGTGTATGGGGTGGGTTCTGTTGAATTCTAGGCGTTTGGGCGCGATGCCCGAGGAGGTGAGCTCGTACTGCGTTCTCGGGGGCTGCGGGGTCCGCTCCAGCATGGACAGGGAGACGGGGGAGGGTGGTGGAGCGCCGTTGACGGTAGGCTCGTGGTTCTCGGGTGCCGGAGACGTCCGGGGCGCCCGGAAGCTCTTGCGCATGAAGTCTTCGCGTGTTAATTTACGCTCCATTTTAGTTTGAGATCATTTCACTATTAAACTATTTGTTTGAATGAGCTTCAAGTTCACATTTATGGATAAGTTTTATCACAGTTTCTCTCACTCCAGTGGAATTAACAAAGATATAGTTCTGTGGAAACGTAACATTTTAATCTCTATCTTAATCATGTTATAACTGCACTGGCAGATTATCAGTACGGAGATAACATAATTTGTATGGGTTGCAAAAGTGTGACAGAATTACGCCCTAGGTACTAGATCCCTGATCTCGTCGTCTTTGTAGAAACACTTGCCTCAGTTTGGTCATAACATGACTTCCAAACATCGATCGCTCTCGCTTGGTTAGACGATTGACGTCATACAGAAATTTCACATCTAAAATTCATTCATTGACGCACCAACTCTTATTAGCTGTGGCTACGGCGCGATAACAATCGATTGCATGAAACCACGAACAGAATTCTTGCTTCAGGATAGAAAAAAAAAATGACACTAGTCATGCGTAATCTATTAAAAAACTGACCAACGCTGTACAAAAAGTGAAATCATTCGGACGGGCGTAACGAGACGTAATCCGATAAGAATAGACTTCGGAAAAACAAGTGCCGCAGAACAAATCAAAAGCCACAGCACAAATCGAATCGAATTATAATTCAAACCTTATGCCGAATGGCGACAGAACTGAGTTTTAAAAGGTAATTCGAGGCTGAACGTAATTTGAGATGTTATGTTTCGAAACATATCTTTTTGTAGCCGTAAGATTGTAATGACAAGATTGTAGTGCACTTCCGCCTTCATTTCAGTCATAACCTTCATAACAAGCGGCTAATTAGTGACAATGACTGATTTGATGAAAGAGATAATGTGCAAAGACTACAATCTCTGCACGGAGAACGTGTTGAAGTTAAAACACAGAAACGAAAGGAATGTATAAAGAAGTTAAAAATCGTCAGAATGCATCGAAATGCGTTGCACGTTGCTGTATCGGCAAAACAGGAGCAAGTGAGCGAGCGGCTACCAGTCCATCTGCAAAGAAAGAGATAAAACGACTATGTTATTCGAACGATCATTATAAACCGTTCACCAGGTACCCATAACAAATGTAGCACATAAAGCCGTCGCTGCCAACACACCTGTATCTGAAAGAGACGCACAAAACTGGCCCAACACCACACTTGAATCAACACAACACAATAAGCGAGACACAAAACAATTTCAGCGAAATGATGACAAAACGTCCATGAATAAATTGAGTTTGTGCGATAAGGTAGCCGATATGATTTTATGTACGAGTTATCGCGAGATAACTTTATCGCTAAGCGAATGGTGTACTTAATCGTCGGATAATTAAATCTGGATATGCGTGTATAAATAAAGGAATGTCGCAAGAGTTATAGTATTATGGGCCTTGGAGCTGAGTCGAGGTTGCGACAGATGGTGAGTGAAACGTGTATGACTCACGTAGCTCTCAACAATGTTTTCGCGTCGTCCAAATCCACGAACAGACTGATTCGTGTCATACGGATAAATGTCGGCCATTAAACTATAAACGTTTAGTAATTGTACCTCACCAAAAGAGATATGTTGCGGTTCAAAATAAGGTTAGTGTAACACAGGTTGTTAATTAGGGTGGTAGAGGTAATTTTCGTTTTGTTGTAGACACGATGTCAGTTCTTATATTGTAATAATGAGTCAGAATCAGGCTAAATACTACACGACACGACTATTCTTGTTTTGCATAATAATAACTATACAACATCTGTACTTATGTTTAATACCTTAGTCATCAGAAGTTCCAACACAAGTGCAAAAGCCAAACTAGAGCTGGTAAATAAACACGTTATTTTTAAACGTACCTATTATGGATATAAATAGTTTAAAGATCTAATCTATTCTATTTTCGAACTCGTCGGGGCGTTAGTGGAAATCGCGTGCTAGAATAGAAAAAATCTTTACGTTCTGATTTAGAAGGTCAAGGGCACTAAAACGATGGAAAACTGCACTCAAAGTATGCAAAACTTCATTTACGTATCATATTCATAAATATTTTTTTATAATACGGTTTAAAAAATATCTAACTCACGACGTATACTGATTTGTACTTTCTGAACAATGATGGTTTCAACGACAATGGGAATGAACAACACATTGAATTTTGAAATTAAAAATGAATAACCCGGAGTGTCTAGGGTAGACACAGCTGTCTCAGATTACAGAGCCTGAAATAACTGTAATATACACCCTAGTCTACCACAACACTGTCGTACCATGATTACCTACTAATATCAACCGTATAGCGATGCTAGTAGGGTGGAAATGCGATGTGGTATACAACAATATGTGAACCGCAAGCTTCCGCCGTAGCTGAGGTGTCTGTTTGCAATCTCAACGTAATCCAGACATTGACGGGTATCGCAGAATTCAATAGTTATATCTTAATTTCCGTCATAAAGAGTCGAACATAATGTGACGTCAATCTGAAATTTAAATCAAGAGATACGGAGATAAAATATATAATGCAGACGTCGTTTTGCCAGATTACATCGACGATATGTTAATGGACAAAGAGAAGTTTTTATTAGCATTATTCAAGCATTATAAAGATCGTGTATTACACGAGGGCCTATTAGTTACACAACGAGCAGTTCCTTTTAGAGTATAACCAGAGATGAATGCTGTAATAGCAAGCCTACGCAAATTAGCGAGCGTTTAAAGGAACATTTCGTGTGGCCATTTTTGTATTTTTTGCCGCGGGGCCTTGGCAAACCAGTTTCAGCCTCCTTTTTTAGTAAAAAAAAAACTCGTATCGGTTGGTGGTTCTCATATAAAACTAAAGGAATAAAACAAGGTAGAAAGTAAAACAAACCTAAATCTAACTCTCCGCTTAATTTCTAAACGGTTATAAGCACTAATTACCATTTGAAATTAGAATTTTATGTCACAATCATAGGATGCATCCTCTGTGATCAAAATGGCGGTACAAACTTCAAACTGCTCTATAGCACGGTAATGAGGTTCTCATTCAATATGACTCATCGCAAACCTAATTTCGCTTTATGGATTAGCGAATACGGGTCTACGCGTTTGAACAATTTGATCAAACGTTGGTCGACATGTAAACTGTTCTATACTGGTACATATTTGGCAAATAATTGTTGTTGGCGCACGGTGAGCAAAGGCAGCAATCCATCACGAACGTTACGCGACCCCGTCCGCGCGGTCGATGCTTCCGTCAAGAGAATGTGGTATAAGTCATATCCGCAATACAAACATAAACAACAACATTCTGCTATTCGAATGACAGCTCGACCACCCGAATATTCCTAATTGTCGACTACTTTTGTTACCCTTGAGGAATATTACTATTGCTTTAATTGTGTAAAAAGTATCCGTTACTATCGCACATACGTAGTTGTCAGAAAGTTGTTTCATCTAAATTTATCCACAGCGAAACGCGACCATAACAAAGCGCAGGGTAGTTTTATTTTATCGCTGGCCGCTCCTCAAACGGACCACCAATAGAGGCTGCGCGGGCGCCGGAGCGTGACTCACGAGCACCGGACCGAGAGCCGCAGCCGTCTCGCTCTAAACCCTGTATCGAACACACTCCGTCCCGCTCACCCTTGCTCGGGAGACACCGCGCTGCTCCAATACATATATTACGATAAAATAAAATCGCGACTTTGTTACGAGTAATTCAATTGTGTTAAATGGGTTATGATTGAGCCTTGCGTGCTAGACAGCATTTGATTTATTGATTACCTTCAACATAGGTGCAATAATACTTCAATATCCTGCACTCAATAAAATACTAGTTCAGTACCTTTTATTTCCCGACGCCTAAAGATGATAAAAATGGGTTTATATTACACTGAGTTTTGTTATGAATTCCTAATAAAATAATGAGTTTTAGGATGCCAAATTATTAACTCTTAACTATAACTACTAACTGATTCAGCTGAAAGTGTTTTTTAAGGCACGCAGAAGACAAACAAGCACACAGCCTGAATTCGTAATCGTAAGTCTCAAGATTCAAGGACTGATGGAATTTTGGTAGTCATACTGCCGGTCTTATGCCTCACACAGCTCTTCTTAAAAACAAATTGAACACAATAATCTTCACAAGACGCATTATTATATACTCCCGAACAGAACTATGCAAATCCAGTTCCAAATTTAGAATGAATGTGGCGTGATCAACTGTGTAATTGCGCTGTTTGCGCGTCGAAAAGCAGGAAGCATACGCATCCCCTCATTATAAGTGGCCCGCATTGTGAACTACTAACTGACATGACCGTGGACAAATTACTAATAACATGGTTACTCTCAATTGTGTTTTTAAATGGCTTTCGTTGACCTCGAAAATATCAGTAAATAAGGTAAGTAATGAGGCAAACGAGAACACAGGCTAAATTGACTATCTAGGTAGTCACACGAAAGAACAACAATGCGATCGTATTTTAAGTTCTTACTATAGGAACAATGCGATCGTCGGACACTGTTGCTTGGTGAAAAGGTCAGCGGATCGGATGGTACTAGCAAACCGGATGGACAAAGCTACAATACGCAATTTGCATGTTATGCATTTTAAATATTTCATTCATACTATCGTGGCATAGACGACTAAATTAAGATGAACAATCCTAAAAACAAATACGAATTACTTTAAAAAACCTGCTTTAGAATGAAAAATAAAGATCATCAATCTATGATTCAAGTAATATTAAGAAAGCATGTCCGATAACGTTGCGTAAACAGCATGAAGTGAAAATCTCATCCAGAAATCGATCAAGCGAGCATCGAGCATTACTCAATGTAATTGGTAAATCATTGCCCTTTGATTGAAAGAGTGAAAGTTCAATGCTCAACGTTTCCGAGGGAACGGCTAACGATTGACGTGATGCGGCGAAAACCACCCCCTGCGATTGTTAAAGCGATAAAAGGCTTTCGAGGGGCTTTACAAGCACAAGTGCAATTATATTGCATGTACATAAAGCCTGAATACCATATTTACTTACTTACGGATCAAGGAATGAAAAAATAACATTGAATCAATAATCGTGCTAACAGACAACTTCACAAAGTCGTTCATAAGCAAAAGTAGAAAAAGAAGCGCTGAACATTTGTATTGCAAATTAATGAGAGTCAAATTAATCTTTGTAACATTTGCATTTGAGCATCGCGAATTTTCGTATTACACCTTAACTAATAGTCCTTGCCAAATAAGGACCCATAACTTTCACATCTTTCGTAAATCACGAATCTATAACGAATCGAAAAAAAGTGTTAAAAGTGTCGCACCATAAAACCCGTTCATCCATAAACTGGACAGGTTTTTGGAGAAAAGAAACAGACAAACTGTTGGAACCAGTCATCATGACGTAACCGATGTGGGACGACGCGAGGTGAAAGTTTCACATTGTTTAGTTATATTTAGACTTAAAAAGGTAACTCCTAACTTGGTTCTCGTGTGGAATTAATGGGTCTAATACGATAGGAATAAAAGGAAAATTCTGTGATTGAGGCACTTATTTTAAGCCAGAATATTCGTTTAATTAAAAAAGAGGGCTGTACCTACTAAATCGAATTTTCATTTTTCTGGCGGTAAAAATGGACCGATACGTAAAAACCATTAATTATTCCTGAACGTTGGTAATTAAGGCAGAATTCGCCGTCTTAAATTATATTTTGCGTAGATAATAAATATTACGTTTCTTAATACCTCCTCGTGTGGTTGCCGAGTTAGAATAGTGCCACTCCATGTCTTCCCGTGGATGTCGTAAGAGACGACTAAGGGAATAAAGGCTTGTAGTACTGTTAGGCGATGGGCTTGCAACCTGTCACTAATACGCTGGTAAACATCTTAGCCTAATTGTGCAAATTGTGGTTATAGAATTATCAACAAGTTTTTAGAGATGTTTGTCATTCTTTAGCTCTGCCTACCCCACTCTGGGAACGAAGGCGTGAGATTATGTATGTAATACCTTTCAGGCATTTGCATTCCTGTTTGAATTATACACTCCGGGGCAAAATTAGCGGAACAGAGTGCGTTATTCATACAAACGAGGTTATTTTGAAGCTTTGGTTCTATGCCTGGGGTTGCTTAGAGTGAGGTTTAATAGTGGATACTTTGAGGTTCAATAGAGGAGGTCAAAACTTCGTAAGATACTTAATTGATCGAACAGGCAGTTAACACCACGGTGAGAGAGTTTGTGTCAGCGTTTGGAACTCCTTACATTTTATTACCCCTTTAGATGTTTTTCTGAACATGTAAAAATCCGGCGTTAGCCGCAGATTCAATCGATTGGGTATCTTAGGTACTCTGGACGTCCTGTTTCGATGCAAGGGGTATCCATCATCAGATTTCACTAAAAACCATCCGCAGGCATAGCACCAAAGCTTCAAAATAACCTCGTTTGTATGAAAAACGCACTCTGTTCCGCTAATTTTGCTCCTCGGTGTATTTGCGCGCTCGCCTTACTTAAGCGGTTTCCGAATGTGTTTTAACAGTCCATATTTATTGCCTGAGGTGTCATTTCTTGTTTCTTCCAAATGTATGCCTTAAGTATTTCAAAGTCAGTGTCGTGTGTTAGCTATTAAACCAGTTGATGAATGCCTAAATCTTTTCTCAATGAATCAACGCGCGTTAACGTTCCCGCAGATGATCACTACTAGGGGTTACCAATATGTCCAAAATGGATACCATTATGTAGGTAATATTGACATTAGCCGTACAAGGTACATAAATGCTGCCATCCAATAAGCGGTATCTCAAATTTAATAGCCAAAGCCGATTAAACCCTCTCCTGCTAGAAATGAGGTTGCGATTGCTACAGGAGTATTATCTGAGATGCCGCCGTTTGGATTAGCAGGGCAGAATGGTACTTTAAGTTAATTGAAAACGTAGACTGTCATTGGTAAACTTTCTTGATTTCTAATTGAAAGTGCTCAGAAAATTACTTTCTTTACAGATACAACGAGTCTATTAACGTAATGAACTAATGAGTAATGAGTAAAAAACAGCAAACGGATAGATCTAGTATTAACTAGGCGAAATAGAAAGCTAGACTAGACGACCCCAGCCGGTTCTGATCTAGATCCTATATTAACTAACACATGTCATGCGAGGCGAGGCCTGTGTAAACATTGACGCAACTTGGACGTTTCAAATCTATCTCTTTCTTACAAAAGCGTTTCAAACTCATACATCAATAACAGACAGAGCCATTATAGAATTCTTGATAATTAATGTCAATTGAACAGTGGATAAAACAAACCTATCGGAAAAGTACAGTCGACTACAAAGAGATATTATATGAGTATCCACTTTTTCACCATATGGGTGAGGACCAAAAAGTGTCTGTGTTTTATTCTTCGACCTTGCTCAGTTATTTCCTGCTTGATCTTTCATTGATAATATCAAGAATATTCCCGTCATAAATGACCGAACAAATAACACAATACGTCAGTGAAGTAACTACATGTGTGTTAGAAACATTTGCGTATTCGATTTCGATTGGATATAGTATGATTAAATGATGTAAGGTGTTACAAAAACTAGAAATCAGAACGTTAACCGACCAAGCTAGATTAGAATCTATCCCTCCTTTTGTCAATAAGGTGGGGCAGATAAACAGCTTGCACTTAAGATTGTAAAGTGGTTACACCTTACTCATTTAGTTCACTCAAATTCAGAGTTAAGGGGGGGTAGCTGTTTAGTTCATAGTTAACAGTATATTGCAGAAAATCTTCGTTAATACTGATAATCAAATGCGATGTGTCAAGTCATAAGGGGATTTAGTAGAGAATTATTTCTCAAGAAACACATCAAGTGAACCTTACTAAATCACAGTCACAATTAGCTGATTTAATTGTTAGTAGGCAAAGGAATACTTTCTCAAGTATGTCTGCGTGTTTTCTGTTCATTTATTAAACAGTCAAATTTTCTGACTGTGACATAATGAAGTCAACTTTGCAAATGCTTTCGCATCTCACTGATAATCTCAGAAATAACCTGTGACATAAAAGCATTTATAATTATGATTGTAGGAAAATCGGGCATGCTTATCCATTTTTGACATACAATCGTGAACCTACAGCACTATTTCACCGTCTAACAGTTAGAACGCCTACAGCCGAGCAGCATAGACTGCCTTCGCCGAACCTCCCACAGACAGATAATTTAGAGCTTTGGTGGGCGCAGTGGCACAGTTTAATTGTAACCCGTTCAAATCTAGTTGCATCTAAAATACGTCTAGGAATGCAAAATAAACTACGATTGAATATAATTAATTAGCATGCAACACTTGACATTTACAATGACTTAAGAGATAATAACCGACATGATAATCACGGGAGCGACAGTCATTACGTTTGCTCTTTCTGACGGACATTGAGCGGACATCAATAGTATCAAAATTGATGAACTTTCAAAAGCAAGCGTACCAAAGAATGGTTACCGAGACGTTCCAAATTTCGGCACAATTAATCTGATAGCAGTACCGTTACGGAATACCGTTGCGCTGACCGAGAGACCAGACGGAGCGTGCCCGAGTCTTGTGCGAAAAGAAAAACACGTGCCAACCTCCTTGCTTTATGTTGTTTGTTCACACTTACACGATATCTACAAGCCAGAAACTGTACACAGCGACTTTGAAAATGGGAAGTTCCACAACCTACATATTAATTATTTATAGCGTGGAGGTTAATATTACACTTTTACTTGATTTCCTATTTAATATGGCAAAGACCAAAGATGATTCAAGTAAAAAAAACTTGCTCCCAAAATTAAAAGAACATGATAATTTACTATTTTAGCGTAGCGGAGAAACTACCCATTCTTACTAGGTACCATGGCTATGATATTGTGACGCCATCAACTCCGCATCGTTAAAACTACGTGGGTATTTGTTATCGGCCTATAATTTTATTGTATAAGGCGATAACTTATAGCAGGGTCAGAGCCAATAGATCATAATTCTTATGTAATCCTATTCACTAGCTCGATATTGATTACTAGAGATTAAAAGTCAAGTTTATACACGAGTATCACTGAAACAATAACATGTAATTAAAACTCAAATATAAAACGTGATTCGCATAGTGAGGACTTGTGTCTAGTTACGCAAGGGCGCGATGAGAACAATGATGAAATTTAGCATCCAGAACACAATAAAAGTTTTCACGACCACGCGAATAATGCGGTTTGGGAGCGGAACATTCCAGAATTCCAGATGCGAACCTAATTCGACTACTATGACTACAACTCAACACGATTCAATTTAGGCATTTGAATACTTTTAACTTTATTCTTTCGACGAAAAACTTTTAAAGGAGGACATTTGAATGACTTTTTTCGTTTCAAAGTGCTTTGAACGCATGGAAAGTCTAAGAAAAAAGGAAATCCTTAAGCAACCTAACAGAGCAATTTAAATTGCACAGATTTCACAATCATATATAAAATATAATTCCAAAGATAACATAGACCCTTTCCTATACAAATTCGACTTGAGATACGTACCCATTGTCTTCGCTGGGTTTCCATCCAGCTATCTCTACAGGGAAATCAAAATAACGAGTACTCTACAGTTAGAGTAGTTCCCGGTAAAGGTAGGATTGGAGAGGTCATGTTCGAAACAATAGGAACAAAGAGGCAGGTTTCAACATTTCTACTTGTTAAAGTTCAGGTAGATACCGAACAATCGCTATCTTAGGAATGCATGACCGAATACAGAGGCTGTTTAAATATAAGTCAGTATGTTCTAAATATTTCGAAGATAAATAAGACTTAGACATAGATAGTTATAAAACGATACCAATGAGATGATTATAAATATAAACAACAATGCGGCAAGGAAATGTTTACAGGAAACACTCAAATAGTATAGTAATCTAAAATAAAGTAACAAAAGAATAAAATCAACTTGATAAACGAGTAAACAACCCCTAATAGGCTCAAGTTCATAATTCACGCTGTTTACTAGAGCTATCAAGGGAAGGCAAGTTCTTCGCACCGGTGGTAGGACCAAATATTTGCCTTCCGCACTTTGTCCCAGTTACCGTTTTGGGAAGGATCCAAAATGAGCCGACCAATGTTACTGGTGGTTATGATAATCCGGCGCTTTTTAAGGCTAGTTCGCGTTGCTGGAATGTCAATTAGATGTTATTTGATAACCTCCAGTCTATAAACGATTGAAAATTGTTATACTCATAGCTATAATCATATGGTTTAATTCCGTAGTGTACTTGCAGCCTTCATAGCAAATCACCCTGGGGCTATTCGCAGAGAACTTTGCTACACTTTTGATGTGTGAGATTGCAACTATTTCTACTGCTACCGATATTGATGTTAAGTACTTTTTTGTACTCGTCGATTAAAATCTGTGTATTAAGATTTCATAGAGAATACTTCAACATCACTCTTTTCATCGTTGAATAGTCTATGTTACTTCCGAAACAACCGAAATAACTGTTTCGATTAGCTCTAGACAACCGATTTTTTTTTTAATATAGAACTTCGTATTTCAATAATATGTGTCCTTGTTTAAGGAGACTCGATCCGATACAACATTACCTTTCTATAGCGTTTCGAAACGTAGCAGCGTCGCGTCATCTGTCAAAAATCTACTTAAACTTGCTGCTGTATCCAGGGCATAAAAAAATAAAAAAGTACGCTTTGTGATTGGCTAGTATTTAGCCAATCACAAAACTGCAACATTACGGACGCCGGTGGTGTGATAACTTTTCTTTTCAAAGCTAAGCTTAAAAAATTAAAATAAAAACTAAGAAACTGAGTAGTGACAGTGACAAAACATCTTTTTAATGAACTCGTACAAAAAGTATCCTTCACAATAGTGTCATAATCAAGATTTTTAATCTCGTACCTTACTTAGGCCACGAAGCCACGGTACTCGACTAAAAAGCTCTCTATTATAACACGATTGTGAAAACTACTATTTGAGGAGTAAGCACAAAATCTGTAGTAGTAAGAAATAAGTAAACGCCATTAGGAAGTAAGTAACATGCATTATATGCCGGTGTAAACTTGCGAGATGCAGCCGAACACTTCCGCTATATATATAGCAGGTGGCAACGCAATGTAACGTATCGCTCTTGCAGTGCAATCACATCAGTCTGCCGAGCAACAGGGGAAACCATTAGTGAACCCTTGCATACGGTGTATACGATATGAAGTAGATGAATCCACGTAACAGATATATATTCCACCTGATTTGAGTTAACACTATGCTTTGTCTCTACTAAAACATGTCACAATGCAAGATACGGCACAAGCGTATTTTAAACATACTTCAGTAATAGTGCGTTTATGGACAATTGAAAATGTGAGAATAGCTTCAAATCAACTTTCATCGATATCTTACACTTTTACTATCTTCAGAGAAAACTTAAAATGCACCGTTATCCCAGGTACTGCACCGATATCGCGTCCTCGCGGCTATCTCTTATCAGATAAGCCGGCAACAAACGCGCACTTGTTTGCCTTCCACGGGTATTGTTTCCCTTTTGCCTTTCTGTTTACTACGGGCTTACTGTAGTCTAAACGTTATCTAACAATATGGCTGCGTTAAATGTTACACGAGCATTACAACCAACATTGAATTGCCGAAATGCCTTATAACGAATTCAAAGGCGACAGCGTATAGGATTCAACAATCTTTTTCTTTATTGTATTCATCCAAATTCATTGTCTTATTTAATGCTAGGTTAATATGATCATTGCCATAAGCAATATTTAAATAAAATGACAGATTGTTGAGTTTCGACATGTAAAGTGCCTGTGCGGCCTATTTACTGAATAAGCATCTTTTATCTTTTTTTATCCTTTTATTAAAACAAGACGGAATAATAAGTAATTTCGGACGTATTTTCAAATAACCAAGTTCCAAGCTCCGTCATCAGGGCCAAACTCCGAAAGCGACGTAATTACGCGAGGCCCGCAGACCGCTTATTACACAAACTTCCCTACGTACATGTCGTAATTAGTTTTTGGCCAATTATGGAGCAGATTGCGGGGATATTTGCAATTTTTCGGCTTTGTTATTGGTCATGGCGGTTAGCGGATTCGCTCTGCGGGCGGTAATACTGGTAATGGTAACGCGGTTACTATATGAGCCGCCATAGCGCGTTAGGATATGTCAAAACCCAACCAGCGGGCCTGTTATGATCGTGTTTATCGACGTGGATAAGCGTGGATAAAACATCTGTCACTTTCTGACCAGTATGTTAGTGCGAGAGTGACGGATGCTTTATTCACCGCGATTGAGGCGACCATAACACGGGTCCAGGAGGACTAGCACAAGTTGTCCGCGACTTGTTTGTTGCTCGGATCCCGCTTTCTATCTATGTAACGATAGAAACGCACTGAGCGACAAGAGAAAAATTACTACTTTAGCACTTCGTTTTGGTAGCTTTTAGGATATGATATAATGGGATACGAGTTGTATTCCGTGTACAAGAGTTGACTAAGGTACTGTTGACAGACAAACTGGCCCAAGAGCGCCCGGTTGCGCGTCGCCTTTGTTTGAATGCCGTGTATAATGTATGTAAACAATATGCGAACGAAACCGCTAATAGTTTGCTGTCTTGAGTAATGAAATCCGAGGAACAACATTAAAAATATGTAGACGCTATAATAAATACAAAGAAACGTCAAAACAATTTGTTTTAAACTGTAAAACACAAGATGAAAAACATTGCCTCGAAAAACCACAATGCCGCTAACCACAACAATATATTGAACAGTGCTGCGAATTTGCGGATTCCGACGCAGCTGAATAAATAATATTTGTGTACATAAACTGTTTGAATGCCAGCGGTAAATCCAAATTTATATCAACCGATAGATACATTTTCAAATGCTAAACTTTCCTAACATACTATGTATCTCAAGTCAAAATATTGTTATGTCAGCGGTGTCTACCAAACCTATTACTTTTTTAAGTGTTTACTGCAAGGTTGACAAGTAAGTAAGTGCGAAAGTGACGAATGCTTTATCCACACTTACCCTGGGCAACAACCATACACTTATTTTTGTTATGGCAATCCATAAAGACCAAGATGGAATGCCTCTATGCTAGTAATTCCGCTGTTGGTCTTATCCCCCACCGGACCACAACAATGCACGCAGTTACTAGGCGGTAGGTTATAGCTAAATAAATTCATTGTGATAAACTCGAACTATAGGCCTGGGCAGATAGCGCAAGTTGCCCCCGACATGTTTTTCACTCTGATAATCCCTTTCTAGTTAAACTGTTAAAGAGACGCACTCAGCGAAAAATATATTACAATTTGTGCTTAGGAACGTACTGCTGAAGTATAATGCACGTATTGCGAGCAAATAATTAAATATTTTAACACTGCTAGTTAACCATGTTAAGGTTGCGCGGCAACCTTAGGCGAGGACGGAGTTAACTTAAAAGGCGTGAATTTAATTCATCGTTATATTCTTTCTGAATAAGGCAACGATAAGTGGACTGTACCGTTCGAGAATTGTATTCAACGAAATCTGAAATTGACCACGGTTACATACTTTTGCAAGAACGTAAATTTGATTCTGAAACTTCGATTTAAATACGTCATGTTTTGCAGCCATACGTTTTATTTAACCTAATCATATTAAGTAATGTATATTACGTGTATCATTCATACATGTATACACATACATACGAATACCTTCACGCCTGTCTCTGAATGGGGTTCCAGTCTGAAATGTCAGGTGCAGCAGTCTAAACACGAGTATCATTACGTCAAGTTTACGTTGTATAATTCATTTTCAAACCCTAAATCCTTTCGTTTTTGGCAAATTAAATTTGGCTTGGCGATTACTTTTTATCGCGATCTAATTGTGATATCCAATATATCGCCTTACACTGATAACTTCATTCTTAAACAGCAACTAAAACAAAATATATCACTGTTATTGCTATAGGTAATGTTGTTTTTTATGTCTTGCGACATCATGTTTTCTACGTGAAGCCATTCTTTTAAATTTTATCTCCAATCAGGAGACACACGTGAGTAATGATTCCCTCTACAAAGTGATTGTTAACATAATTCATGATTATGTATGCATGTTACAACTATGTGCAGTTGCATAATAGTAACAGTTAAAACTTACATCGGTCTTTTGGTACGTAGAAATTCTAGCCAGTCTGCGGAAGAACCACGCCTGTAGTAGTAAAATACTACACGTGTACTTGTTTGTGAATTCGTGTGGTGTCTCGCCCCTAACGCGTCTGCAGTCTTAGGATAGCAGTCTTGACGTTGCAAATGCTTATAGGCGCCAGACTTACCAGTAGGTGACATGTTATGTGAACTCAATTGCCTTCCCTATACCATAAAAAAACTCTTGTATAAATAGTTACTATTTCATATGCGATTATGCGGATTCATCAATAGATCTATAATGCAGTATAGATTAGTATTACGAGAAACAATCCCGACTCGACGACAGGTGACATCACCTGTACATTCTTATCGTTATCAATGCCTTTATGTTCGCCGCGATAGCACGCAACCGTTCCATTGGCGGGATATCTACGTTAGTAAGATACCTATGGAATACAAGATATAATCAAACTTTAGCCAATTCTTTGAAATATCACTAACGTCTGTTTTTAACCAAAAATATCATCTAGCAATTGCACGTTCGTAGAATAAGACGTTAGTTAAATGTCAGTAACTGAATTATCATTGAAATGCAATGTCAAAATATCGCTGAAGCGAACACTGAGACGCAAAAACTGAAAATCCAAGGTGAAGGCTGTGCAAAAAGAGAACGTTTAGCGTTCAAAATGCAATAAAATGCTGTAATTGCACCGCATTACTAAACTAATAGCGGTTTAGCAATCGGAATAATGTCGATCCTTTAGTGAAACTGAATAAAGGATGAAAACCATTACATACATGCTACAGTACTCAGCTCGAGGCTATTGGTTGAACGCAGATATTCAATTTTCAACTCAACAGAAATGGGATTTGTTTTTACAACCCTCAAAATGGCGACCAAAAGCGAGTGCATAAATCATTCGTCATTAGCTGTATTGAAACTGGGAACACCCAAATACTCCGAAATATTTTATTCCGAATATTCATTTGTCCGAATTTTAATTTTAGCGAAAGCTATGCGGGAGCTATTCTAGAATAAATGCATAATTCAATTGCTACACGTAGGTAAGGTTAGGTTTGATTTATAAGCGATATTAAACAAGTCTTCTATCAAAACATTACATTCGGAGTTATGTAGTGTACCCATTGAAACTACCTATATTCCAACACAATATCATGGTAAGTTTTACTCGATAATTCATTGGCGTGAAATTATGTTTCGTAGTTTTTTATGGCATTGAGTAGGCAAACGAGCATACAGTCACAGACCACCTATTGTAAGTGGAAGCAGGGAGATCTACAGACGTTTGCCTAAGTCTCAAGACGACAATCCTGAGGACCGTATTTAATAAACTTACATGACTGAGATGTCCTTCAAGAATGCTTCAAAAATGACAGTTGTCTTTGAGTTGACGTGTCTTGAGACACATGTGTCACTCATGATACATTTATAAATACGGTCCCAAGACTGCAAATGCGTTGCCAACCCTGAGGACAATGAAGGAATGCCTCTATCACATTACTACTTTCCAAAAATCACGGCAATCAGCTCAATTTTAGTACAAAAGGACAAAGAAACCAACCTACTTTCGCTTTATATAAAATTAAGTTAGGATTGTGTGTTTAAAAAGTGTTTTCGCCCGCATAGGGGGCTCTATTAGATAATTAAAAACGCACAAGGCGCATTACCAAACCGTAGCTTTACTCCCACACTTTCCTATTGCGCAAGCGTAGAAAGCCAGAATGACACTTGCTTTTACAATCACATGGGTGTTGATTATGTTGATCATTAAAATGTTAATCGAAAGCCTCAGAGTTCAAGACAATACGATGATGGTCATGTGAAAGTTTTGGAGAACAATAACTCTTATTTGCGTATAGGGAAGTCTAGTGAGACCTAAACAACTAGTGTTATAAAATGAATGTAGATGTTTATAAGGGTAGAGGAAGAGTGAAAAAGGTTGGATGGATTGTGTGAAGCATGACATGTGTATGAAAGGTGTTAGTACTGAGTTAACAGCGGATAGACAGTGGAAGAAGAAGACATGTTGTGCCGACCTCACGTAGTATAGGACAAGGAAAGGAGGGTTATAATGCTGACAATAATATACTAGTAATTAGTCGTTTCTTTCTCATAATAACTGAGTATTCAATTGTTACGTGTGCAGCAAAAGAAAACCCAAATTGAGTAGCAATTGAACGGCTAAAAGGTGGTTTTAATTAAATTATATATCATGAATGAAATATGAGCGCAGACATAATCATTTGTTTATGGCAAACCAGACAAGACAGATTACTTTACGAAATCCAGTTACAGTATCGCAGGGCATGAATAATATTACAAAACCGTCT
The DNA here is from genome assembly GCA_946894065.1 of Acleris literana. Classification (NCBI taxonomy): domain Eukaryota; kingdom Metazoa; phylum Arthropoda; class Insecta; order Lepidoptera; family Tortricidae; genus Acleris; species Acleris literana. The sequence goes on along the minus strand of OX335691.1, from coordinate 11,538,461 downwards.
GTCAATCCATGTCGACGCGACATTGTAATTTATAGCATGCATTTAAATAACAAATTCAAGTTATCAACTATCAAGTAATCCACACGACCGAAGCAAAAGTCGATGCAAATATTAGTGACGCGGGAATGTAGAGGTAGGCTCTAAAGGAGAACAATGCCAAATGGGTAGTGCGCGTGAACCTGATTTTAACCTTGGCGATATAAAATGGTTCGAAAGAACTGGTGCAAGTAAAAACTTCAAGCGACGCGAACTTAGAACAGGTAGATCCGTTTATACGATCAACATTAATCAACGAGGATAAGATAAAGCGAGTGGTGGTGATTATACCTATATTGACTAGCTGTGATAAGACGCCGATCAAACGTGTTTTCTTAACCTAATCTAGACAATTAATGAAAACCGGTCATTGCTAATCAATCCTGACGCCAATACTAAACCATAGAAGGAGCTTAGTGGACGTCATTCAAGTGGCCGTATAAAGGTTGATAAAACAACAATAAGCTGTTGACTTGCGCTTCACGCCGCCAAACCAGCTCGATTGTATTCTGTTGCAATGCCGGATATCAAGGTCCAGTTGCTGCCGTTTCACCCGGCCGAAAAACCTTCCTTTGCGGTCGATCAAGCGCGACTTAAACCTCCGGAACAAACGAAATGTCCTCAAAACCGTGAAACTTTAACAATGGATAAAAACTTAGTGCAATTTTCCTGCATTTCTGCAAACCTAAACTAATTCTAAGAAAATAATCTGTGCAAACGTTAAGGAAATGAGTCAACACGCAAACGTAACGAATTCTGTCAACGCTTTGCAACCTTACGTCAATATCGTTAATTTCTCGATGTTTTTAGGATAGAGGTTTATTCTTTTATAATGATTAATAACGTAGTCTCTTTTTACCGATCAAGGTAAACCTTTCCTCGCAATAAATCTTAGCGTCACTACACAGTCACTGTAGATCCAAAGTTATTAACCGCTTCACCGGAGCGCGCTCCAACGGTATCTCAGTGCACTGTTGGGTTGGCACCCACTTTTTATCACTACGACCACTTGTTTGTCGTCACTTTAGCACTCACTGACAAGGTGAAAAAACTATAGCATCACATCACTGAGAAATTTTCGGGGGGGACCGCGGCACGTGCGCTTAGAGCGACGGTTGGGGGAAGACTGAGGTGGCGGTGCGCGCGCGCTGCCTGTCCGGTTATCAGCCTAAGGGGGCAAAGGGGGGTATCGGAAAGAAAGGACGCACGTGACGTCGGAGATAAGCGTCTGAAAATCTTCATGCACCTGAATCAGCTAATTGAGCTAGTTATATTACAGGAAGCTTGGTATCATCAGGATGTCATATTTTCTTCTTTATAGGCGTAAGTAATAATAATTATCTACATAAGTATATTAACGGTGACTGCCAAAACAGGAATTTTTACTTAGCTTATCGAGTGCCAGAATCTTTAATTACCATTTAAAATGTTTTTGTACTCAACAGCAACCGATTTGAATATTTATACTTTATTACAATCTGCTCAATTCGTATTTTTAATACGTAACTTCGTGTTTCACTTGCGATACAATATAGCTGACCGATTATATTCAGTGAGCAATTCAACTCGGGGCATGTGAAAGTTTCCGTTGACCAAACGATAACAATATTCTCTAACAGTAACTACAATAGGATTTATTAAATGATTGCATACGATCGTAATCTTATAACAAATACATTTAAAAGTTCACTGGCCTCATTGATTGATAAGTTATCGATGCAGGTATACAACACCATGCTGAATTATTCATACTAATATTACAATTTATAAATGTAAAAATAACTTTGTCTGTATTTTTGTTAAGGTTTGACGGCTAAACCGCTAAACCGATATCGATTAAATTTTGTATGGAGATAGGTAGCTCGAGTCCCAGGCAAGGAATTAGGGTTAATTTTCTAAAACTCGCCAATACCTATATCAAACCAAAACGGTAACATTAATCGGTTTTCCTTACAAGTGACATTATCTGCCATGTTGCTACTTTCGGTCTACACAAACACATTAAACGACTGCAGAGTATAATATTCCTCTCGAGCCCTTATATACTCACACCTGCAGAATTGTAGCAAAAAAAAACTACGCAAGCTTCTTCTAAATTTGCTTACTTTTTAAGGTTTTCAGTAGGTTATCAACACAACTGAGAAAGATAAATATAATATAATAAAATCGTGTATTCCGAGAGTATGGAAACGCGGCCCGCCATGCCAGTTGCGCACGAGTGTGAGTCATCAGAGGCTGCGGCGGCGCGCGTAAAAACTCGTAGTCATACCGCAAGCGGCAACTGTTGTGTAGCTATAGCTTTATACTTTTTATATGCGCTACATCAATATCCCGACATGACAGGGTTTAGAACCTAACTATTTATTCAATGAATCCAGTTTATTTCTTACTTTTATTATAAAACTAGCGACTCGCTCTCGCTTTGCTTCGGTTTATGTGAGTTTTCTACCCACTTAGAGTTAACTAACCCAGAATATATTATACATAAAAACCTTCCGTGAAAAATTATCTAACTGATGGTGAAAACGGCAAAAAAATCCGTTCAGTAGTTTTTGAGATAATCGCAAACATGCAGACAGACGCGGCGGGGGACATTATTTATAATACCAGTGATAGTTGTTTGTACGTTTCACGAATAACTTGCATCAAGACAAAATATAGGTAACGTAATGGCACCAATGATCGACACTTTAAGCTGACATGCGCCAGTAATCGACACTTAACTCTTAATTCAAAGATCATACGGTCATAAATTGAGTGTTACAAAACAAATGAATGACCCTTATCTTCTGTAAAATAAGAATCAAGTGTCGTTCATGGGTCCTTGTCGATTACTGGTTCCATTACGTTACTTCATCTGCCGAAAAATTAAACAGTTTCCGTGGGAGCAAAAATCAATTAAATAAACGAGGATGAAGACGAATCAACATTTATTTCACTATACCTACATTGCAATTGCTGGTACTCAGAAATGTAAAAGGACTCTTGTGACCTTTTATAAAACAAGCAAGTATTTTTTACCTCGCTGAAACAATTAATACGACTATAAACTACTAGGGCCACATAAAAACCCTGCATAAATTCTACGGATCAAATCCCAACATGGCTCACAAGCCACAAGCCGTCGATTTTGCAGGTGCTACCGACAGGAGTCTGGTGTCCACTTTTTACGGCACACGGTACATGTTATGGTAATCGAATGAACCCATGCGTTATGGGGACGCCACCGGTGCGTTAACAATGGGCCATTAGCCATTACATACTGCAGTTTCTCTTTAGCGTTGAATTATAGAACAGGTTGGAGAAAAATCATATACGAGGGAGTTTGATCGACACGTTAAACTTATACACTCAAAAAAATTTGAGCCTACAAAGAGAGATTTTCACTTAGTTGACAAAAAATGAACACAATAGTTAAGATATTAGATATATCAACCAAAGCTGATAGTAACAACAGCAATTTCTTTAGTGATTCAACTAACATCTTAATTGGTGTATCTATCGTCTTGTTAGGCTCGTATGGGGTCAAGACGCTTATGCACAACAATCACAATCTTGTTACAAGCGACCAATTATATTTTTCAGTGTATGTACCAAAGCAGTGTTCGCTTTTAAAGCTATAATACCACTATAGTACCAGCTACCAGCAACATGCTAAGCTGGAACCATTTTTCATCGTCTGGAACTACGAGTAGTTGTTTCTGTTTGTTTTTGTTTGTGTGTTTGTTCTTGAACTTTTTTTTAAACGAATGTAAACAATCGTCCCTTTTTCTTCTATTTTTACTTGTAAAGTACAAGTAGGTACTAAGACTAAGTCAAAAATTCAAATGGATAGTTCCGGTGTGGCTTAAAATTGCAAGCATCAAATATACACAATAATACCTACTCTGCTTTCCAAAGGCCAGATTCGTATTTGAATCCAACATATTTCACAGTCTACCTAATTACCACACAATAACAAACTGCTAATCAACTACCGTATGGCGTTTAATTTTGAATGACAAAGCAAGATCAACGGACAATTTCCATGGGGAACATTGGCCTGACCTAGTCGCATGTTTAATTAGTGGCGGCATTAGTTCCAATTTGAAGCGGGCACTCTAATAGAGCCTGCGGCCGATGACTTCAAAACCTGATTCATCGGGGGGTTAAATCGTATCAGTCATAGCGCATGAGGCTGTATAGCAAGCGCTGCACGTGACGATTCTTAAGGGAAGTTATTGTCAATAATTAGACATCTACAACTGTCAGAGAGCACCCCTAATAGAAACCCGCGACTAAAGGCACCATAAACCTTGGGAGCTAAGCCTGCTCCGCACAAAGCAAAGAAATATGCGTACCTATTTTATTTTTAAAACTGGCAACTGCTCATTGGGTATACTGCTCGATAGTTAAAGCATCTTGTATTGTTTATGCGATTTAACTGTCTACATCCGGAGTCTATTTTCTATTATCGTAAGCATTTTTTAAAGTATTTTTTGTTAAGGTGTCTTTGTACAAAAGTGATAAGCAGTAGGTAATACAACTATAAAGCGTCTGGCGGAAGTTATGTACAGTTATTATGGAAGTTATTTTATTTCGTACTTGCAAAACATGTATGAAAATCAGCTGTTATAATTTAAGTGGGGCAAGTCCGATTTATACTTACCTTTCTCAACCGGTTACTGTACATATATTGGTCGTCTACCCAACTTAGCAGGTACGCATGCGATCGAACTACATAGGAACACTACTCTATTCCTCACATTTTGTCTACTAGAAAATAAGTTAGAGGAGGCCCTGGGATCTTGGACTATAACGGCTTTAAACGGATTAAATGTATCTCAACGATTTCGATACGAAATGGGCCCGATATTGAGAGTTCCTGGCATCGGTTAACAGTCTGAGCCCCAAATTGTCCAACGACATGCAATTAATGGGTCCACGGGCTCGATCTCATCCAGCCTTGCCAAACGACACAAGTTGGCATCGCACGGAAGGCTCGAAGCCAGCCAGCCCATATCAGTTATTCAGTAGGCCTGCCTTCGAAGAATTGATCGATAACCCGACACTAACCCAGGCTACGCTATTTACTTATTTAATTTTCTAATAGTTGAAGGTTAGACCCTATCGAAAGGGTTTCGTGGGTGGCGGTAAAATTTTAACAATCACCCGATAATGTTATCGAAAAGACTAGTCTAAATTGAATTTATAATGCTCAAAAGCGTTGGACATGACATGTTTGTTATTATCATGTTTATTACAGACAGTTGAAAAGACATTAGGATAACGGTGAAGGGGAATTGCTAGGTTCAAGGACGATTACACCAAAAAAAATAGATAGGTAATTGGAAAATTATTAAAATAAACGAAATACCAGCCAGCACCAGAAGTACCTACCTAAATAAAACATCAATTTTAAACTGCGCAATATTAACGAGAGCAATAAAACTGTCCATTTTTGAGTGCCAGAAATCCCCAGCAAACAGTTTCCTAAATCAAATACCTAACACTAAAATAGACACTTTTAGCCTGTTAAACGAACTAACTCTCTATCGGCTTACCGGGAAAGCTTTCAGCGAACGTGGCGGATTCCTATTAACTTTACGGCTTTAGTTAGTGGAAATCGAAACCATTATAAGTATAGTCTTTTGTGACTGAACGTAGACTTAGGGCCGGATTAAATCTGATATTTGAGTGAGAAGTCTTGTTTCGAGACATGGCAAAGTAAATGTCAAGTCATGTCATTGTCATCTTTGTCGGGCATCTGCCTTAGGCCCTGTTGTTTGATCAGTAGTTGAACTGACTAATTGTTAAAATTCGAAAAACGAAAATTTCCTTGAGATTTTAATCATTAGCAACGTTTTTTGACCATTAGTTAGTTTAACTACCGATCAAACAACAGGCCATTAATAAATGATGATTTGTTTTGATCTTGGGGGCTATAAGAGATAAATAACGTTTGGTATTGTCGATAAGTGACACAATGTATGGAGTTGGGCAGTATTAATAAACTCATCTTGGCTGAGATATTATGCCGTCACAAGATACGTCAAAGTCAACGTCAAACCGTAGAAAACAGTCACTTTTGACGCATCTTGAAATCTCGACACGGGAATTACAGTCGAGATCAGTAAATTGATACGGCCCTTAGTGTTTAGGTGATCTTTGTTGAATAATTCTAAACATTTGCCCATATAATTTCATCATAACATAATAAACTTCAAATGTAGACATTTACGGGTCGTTATATCAAATTACAACCTACAATTAATACTATTAGCACACCGCTAATGAATTATCATATCCACAGCTACAACATAAATTCTAAAGGCTCTACATAATACATGAACCCATTATTTTGAGCTCAAGCGCTCCCTTGCTCCTCGGATCTAAGAGCCAGTCATTATGAGGTGCGAGAGGTCGGTGAACTCTACACGTAGGAGTGCAAAAAGTTAGCTACGCCTACGCCGACAATAGTCGATAATCGTTTAATGATGGTACTGCGGGTATAAACACGTAACGTGGTTTATATACCTCGGGTCGAAGGTACGCTTAAACTGATGCTTTTTAGCGTTCCGGGGTTTCGGGAAACCGATAAAGTTGTTTGATGTCTTACTAACTACATCATAAAACTTCTATAGACGGACCCTAGTTAGAATGAGAGATATGTTGTAACTTACAACTTTATTATATAAAAGAAGAAACTGACTGGCTGATCGATCACCGCACAGCCGAAACGGCTGGACCTGGGCCTTGAAATTTTGAAGATAATATTCCTAAGAAACTCTAGGATCGCAATAAGAAGTATTTTTTGGAAATTCATCTCCTAAGGGGATAAAATAGGCAGAGTAGCTGGAAACTAGTTCTACGCGTATACGCAGTCGCGAGCGTTCTCTAGTTCTTAATATGATGCGATTGTAATTACAGGATATTAACGAGAATATAATACGTAACAATCCCAAATAAGCTCTACGCTTGTACTATGGTTACAACTCATCGATAAACATACTTGTAACGAGAAATACATACTTAGAAAACATTCAAGACTTACATACATGAAATCAAACCTGGGGGATGATTTTTGACTTTCGAGCGCTCGAAAGTTTCACTCGAAAGTGAGTAAAATCAGCGGAACCGTTTTTTGAAATACGAGCGGTAGAATTGGAAAAAGATTAGTTCGTCTTTAAATTTTCTATCGCTCGTATTTTCAAAAATGCGGTTTCGCCGATTTTGCTCACTTTTGAGTCAAACTTTCGGGCGCTCGAAAGTCAAAAATTGGCCCCCAGGGAACGCTGGTTTCGTAGAGAGGGTCACTACCGTCGAGGCTCGAAACACCTTGAATAGTGTTAAAATTGAGATACACCGTATTTGTACAATGTATGGTAATTTCAATTCGTGTAACTTTTACACTGCAAAACAAAAGGCAACCGAGTAATTACGTTGGTTAATGTTAAAATTAATACGCTTCGTTAATTTATTTCATGTGATGTCATTTATTCAAGTCGAATATTACGAATACAATACATAAGCAATTTCGAGGCGTTAATTAATTAGTTTAATTACTCAACATTCATGCTATTTTCAGGCAAATAATTAAATATGGTCAGCAAAAATGTTTCGCTGACTAGTAATTGTGACATTATTTGGGGTGTTACCGGGGCCAAAAAGGGTTAAATTCATCGTAAGGACTAGGAACAAGTACTGGAAGCCATAATTGAAGATATTCTGGGTTATGTATGACTGAATTCTAACCGAGTTAATAAACACACACATAACATTTATTATCTTTAGCAAATACATTTGCTGGGCAAGTCGAGACTAATAGCGACACCTAGCGGCGAGTAGCAGAACTAACACAACGCTCAGTAAGCGGCGCTTTCAGCTACGTTACTTACGAAGCTTGCTCCTGAGTTATAATTCCAATGTACCGTTACAAAAACATAGCATCAAGTAATATACGAATACACAATTACAGAGAGCTTATAAGTGTTATCACTAAAATAGTTATCTTTTACTTTTAACAGTTCCAACTTAAACAAGGTTTCGCTATTCGACGTTAGGTGGCGCCCCCAGTATCGTGTTCAAGTCTTTGTGAACACTTAAATCAAATATCCATTTTCTTTTGAAAATCCATGATGTTTAATAATGTACGATAGATTATAACATTATCGTCTTTTATCATTAAATGAGCACACATAATAAAAAAAAATACAAAATATAAGTCAATGACAGGACAGCGTACAATCCTATTTTAGAGATAGACCCGTCAACTTATAGTTAATTCGCTTAGATAGTGTCGCTACACTCGCACGTACTTGTGGTTATTTTAATAAAATATAAATATTTTTCGAAGTGAGAAGTGAATTTGGCAGTTTACACCGAATTATATTCGTATGTTTACAATAAACACAAGTACGTGCGAGTGTAGCGACACTATCTAAGCGCATGGACTATACATAATTTAACACTTTAAGCGAAGACCCGAGTCGAAACCAGAGCTGTTAAAAAGCTAAATCGAAAAAGTGGCGTCGGAAGCATTATTTATCTCGGCTCGACATCTCATCGCTCTGAGCGTCCCGGAGACACTTCCGTTTCTTGTCGGCAACGTAGGCCCAAGTATCTAACAAGTTCTTAAGCTACCTATCCCGATACTCGATATTTCATAAGATACACTATGCTGACGATGACTTTATGCGACGGACTGATATCTTGTAACTAGCTAAGTATCGCTGCGGTAAACTAAAGTTTGTCACCTACTTTACGCGGCCTTTGGTATAGTCCATTTTACTTCCATATAGTAATATCGTTGTCGTTATGACAGTTCCTATTTACTTGACAATAAGAGGCTTCCACCATCAGTTCGTTTTTTTTTTACCCAAGGTTTGTATGTATTAAAATCTGGTATACATTAAGAAACTTTTGACAATGTGACAAGAGCGAAAAAGGTACGTTACAGAAAACATAAATCGAAGCTTTAATCGTTTGTTACGTTATCCTGCGAGAGGCGATCCGGATTTGCCTCTATATATTGCACATGGCGTTTTTCTGCGCCTCCATTCCTCTAAAATCTCTTTATTTTCTAGGGTGTGGTCAATGTTTCGGCAAATATTTGACGTGAGAGAAGCGCCACCAAACAAACACATTCGCATTAACAATATTAGTTAGGATTAAAAGCAATAAAACCCGTTCCTTCCAGTTACTACAGCACGGTGAATATTTTAGATTTTACTTTTCACGACACGAGTTCCACTTTCTAGTCGATCGTGGACAATAAAAACAAACCAGCTGGACTAGAGAGATCGCTTTAACATTAATGGCACGCATTTAGAACAGTTTCCGGCGTGTTTCGAATGATATCCATCAAGCTTAGTAGAATGAGTTTCAGAATAGTAAGCTACCATAAACTTAAGGCAGGAAAAATAAGTCTCGGTTAAATAATTGGACAATGTCAAGATTTAGTGCTTTTACTTTTGTTGCGTGCTGGTGGTAGTGGTTACGGATTTACGTAATTTTTGTGCTCGTGTAACGGATTTTTTTCTGAAGGATTGGCCGAAGATTGTCACAGATAGAGAGGTGTCGAAATTAAAGGAGGAAAGGCTTATTAGAATAATGAAATAACAGATTTCAAAAATGAACAAGAAGTTTTTTCAAAGCGTCCCGGTCGACCAATTTTGCCACTGAAAATGAGTTAGCGTTGGGACCGGAAATGAAAAGGAAGAGAGTTACTGTCCGTAGTGTCCGTCTGTTTTTTTATTATCTTTGTATTTAGATTTAACTTAAGATCAATGTACATGAAAACATAGTGTAAACACACAACAACTTGAACTGTGTAATATTATTATATTACACATACACGTGGTAACAAAGACGAATATACAAACAAAAGTGAACACATAAGAAGGTTGAACACTATCATCTGTTCAACGTTTACTCTCACTACATTTATCGTCGATAGCGTTATTGATATAGCGATAAGAGTAGACGTACTAAATTTAGTTATCAAAATGACTGGAATTATTTGTATGACTAGTATTGGAGTTACTGTTGCATAGACAGTACTTAACACTATTGTTACGGCCTCTAATAACTTAGAAGAGTTTAATAACAACATATTCTTATGTATTTAAAGTAATATCAATATCGCCAGCAAGCTACTACTAGTTACTAAGCTACTAAGTACTTGAGAAAGTGTCAAAGCAAATTTACGAGCTGTGGAAGTCGATGTTGTGAGAAATACCATAACATCGTCATGTAGTCGGTAGTCATCATAATAACGACGAAAACCAGAAAAAAGAACTAGTTGCTTCCTTTACCAACATACACAATGTTTGCAGGAAATCTATGACTGACTGATCGATCAACGCACAGCCCAAACCGCTGGACCTAGGGACTTGAAATTTGGAGAGAATATTCCTTCGGTGTACTAAGGGGTGCAATAAGGAGGGATTTTATGGAAATTCTTCCCATAAGGGGTTAAAATAGGAGGTGTAGCGGGAAACTAATTCTACGCGGACGAAGTCAGAGGCGTTCTCTAATCATACATAAATACACACAAACATTACCCTCTTTATTCCAAACTCGTTCACTGTTGTGAACATCATTTAGCCGACCACAGGGCCCTCAATGACCTCACGTTTCTACTGCTGAGCAATGACCACACTTTCACAACTGTGAAGCGGACAATGACTCATCTAGGCATCATCAGGCGTGATATTTAGCGATGCACTTACACTATGAATGTATACAATAGCTGCAGTAGGCATAAGACGAAGATAAGATACTTTGTGTGATGAATAACAGAGCGACATGGTCACAATAGTGATCAAGCTCTTTAAATAAATAAAGGTAAAACGTTTATGTATACGGTCAAAGATTCAGGAAAACAAAGGAGTTTCCTTGTAGTTCACTCAACTAAATAGTAAATAGGGGTAACCAATTGATAAATCCGAAAAAACAAACTATAGGTAACTATTAGGCTCATTTAGACAGAATCAAAGGTTTTTCTATACTTAACTTGTTATTTTGTTATTTGAGAAGGTCCTTGTTTAACACAGCCCAATCGCTATTCTACACGTGAATTTATATTATCTACCTAATATAAAACTGAAAGACGACTCTAAAGGGAATCGTAATTCAAAGCTTTGATAAACAAATCCTTCTTTATTCCAACATCAAGGAGTTCTTGTTTCAATCTCACATTTGTTACTAAAATAGCATTCTATTAACGACAGTCCCAAAATAACCAACATTAAAACTTAACAAAATACCCATCGGTCAACCTCATAAACGTCAAATTATAACGAAACTCATTCACGGACATTTGAAATCACACGTGCGTCTTTTAATAGAACGCCGTTCAAAGAACTTCGCGTGTATTTGTTTACCGAACGTAAACCGGTGAATGGATACCCTTACCATGAGTTACGTGACCGTACTCGCTAGAGAGTCGAAGGCTCTGTCCCTCTCACTTTATAAGAATATTTTTATTTGTAAATAGCGCTATTTTACAATACCGTTATAATTATATCGTTATTCACACGTTATAATGTTATAAACCTCGGATTCATACCGATATTCATCATAACGATATGAACTTCATATCCATATATAATAACCATATTTGCTATAACGATATAATAACGTTATACATCAATACATCACCTCTATTACTGCACTTAACTTCACTGTTTCGTAAAATACCGCTATTGCCTTCGTTCCCGCCCATCTAATATGCATCATAAGAATCACCAGCTGTAACCCGGCTATCAGCGCAGTATTCATAACATAACGTTAAAATAACCTTATTCTGGTTTCGATTTCTTTTCGATGTGGCATAAAGTTATGAATCCAGGTATATATATATATATATATATATATATATATATATATATATATATATAAATGAATCCCTGTTTCTCTTGGTCAAGACATAACTCCGTTCCGCGTCATTTATTTATTTTTTATCAGGAAAAGGTTTGTATGAAAAAAAAATAGACCCGGGCAGCGCCGGCACGGACAGCTAGTATCGTTATTTAAACGAAATTTAAAACACTAACGAAATAACGTTATGACAACGATATTTTTCATAACGTTAGTAAGGTCTGGGGACAGAGCATTCGACTCGCTAGCGAGTACGGTAATTGTAACTCATGGTAAGGGTAGATTGTGTAACGCGGCGTTTCGCGTTACTGCGACCAAACGCTAAAGGCTCGGGTGGTATGTAAGGTCGGTTCACTTCACGGGTGAATGACTTGACATACATCTTGTTAAAGCAGTTTAATCATGTTTGACATACGAGCCACTATTAGGTATGTCAAAATACCAGTAGATTAAACAACTGACCAGCATGAAATTATTTTGTAATTTTTAAATGACGTTCTGCAGTTACATAATAGCCATTTATACTAGTTTACCTATCTATAACAACACACATTACCATTAGAGAAGCCACAGTACACCTAATATTATAAATGGACAAGTGAGTTTGTCGGTTTGTCCCGAGGAAGGATGTAGGTAGAGTAGGTACTCTTTTTCCCGGTACATTTGATACTGCCCGGGGAAATCAATAAACGACTTCTAAGTGAACGAAGTCTCAGGCAATACAAGTTAAATATGTAAGTAACAGTCGAATACAAAGAGATATACCCACTTTTGGACCTTATTACAATGCATTAAGGTGAAAAAGTTGATAAATCTCTTTGTAATCGACTGTACACTTAGAAACAAATTTAGTGGATCACAAAGAAGTTTTTTTTTTGAAAAATAATGTTTTATTCATTCCAAAGATTATTTTGTATCGTTTAAGGAATATTAAAAAACACCTTTAAAGATGCTGTTTTTTTATTATTGAAGATGTGATAATATTAGTTTCTTATTGTCTATTAAATGTGCATTATTAAGGATGATAACAAAAAAAACCCTTATTCAAATAATAACAGTTACACAAATTGAACTGTATCGAAACACAAATGAAGTATCAGAAAACAATTAAAATCATATCAATTTTAAAGGATACCAAAATGAACCACTCTTTTGTGTACTTGCCAAGTTGATATACTAGATATACAAAAAGGTGTTTATTTTGCCGCTCTATTCTACTGGGTAAAACAAGATTGCTTTCGACATGTTATTGTATACTTTACTCTGCTTGTACTGTCAAGCAAGTAAATATGACGTTGACAATACGATTACATGCCAAAGGCAATATGGTTTGATCGAGTAGAACAGAGGTTCAGCTGTTATTAAAATCTTGCAACGTAGGTAATAAACACCTTTATGTACGTAACATGTTTTTCGCAACCCTCTAAATTTGTCCCGGAGTGTATAACAGCATTAATAGCTAAGCACTCATCACTTCGGCACTGGTCCCACCGCCGACGATGAGCGAGAAGCGAGTAGAGCCAGCGATCCACTATTAATACCTATCTCTTTTATTGACACTGGATCTATATTTTTTGTTTCGACAAACTAGTGGAAAGAGTTCTCGCTGGCAGTGTGAACAGCCAGTGAACAACTATTAATATATGTGTCTCTTTTATTGACACGGGATCTGTATCTTTGGGGATGTCCAGTAAGATCACCTGGTAGGATACGTACAAAATTAGTAGGTAGGGGATCCTATCAGGTGATCTTACTGGACATCGCGATATCTTTGGTTCGTTTCTAGTGCGAGAAAATAGTCAATAGCTAATTTTCTCGCCGGCAGTGGGACAAGTGCCTTCATCAGCCTCGATCTCGCTCTAACCCAACTTCCGCACCACGCCTGCGCACTCCACTTGCGACGATTCACTGTATGTACCTAGGTAGGTACTACCTACACTTTTGTTATGCGTTTTTCATCAAACGATGCGGAAACCAAATCGTGTTGCGGGGGAAACCACGTTAACTCCTATTAATGCGTTACCGCACAAAATGAGCTAGTTATTATTAGTAAAAATAAACACAACACGCAAACGTCGCGAAAGCACGTAAATATTATTTTATATTATCACATGTGTGACATATCAAGCAGGTAAAACGTCAATCTATATTTAAATCAAACTACTTAGCTATAAAACACTAAAGCTTTCGTAGGTAATATCGACGTGGACAACGTGGAAAAGACATCTGTTATCGTCTGACCAGTATGAAAGTTCAAGAGTGGCGGATGCTTTATCCACCGCAAGATTTGTCGTACCTCTTATTCACATATCGTGAACAGTGAACAAAATGTAACAATAAGGCAACAACGTTTAGTAAGTTGGTAACTCAGCAGAAGACAACTCCGATATATTATCGGAGTTTTCACCGGGCACTTCGGGGTTAAACATCTCCTAGAAAAGATGGGCCTTTATGACAACACAGATCGTAGAATGTGCGGAGAAGAGGTGGAGACAATGAAAGACTTATTGTGTGAATGTGATGCCCTCGCCGGTTAAGAATGAAAATCCTCGGTTGTGGCTACCAAGGACCAAGCGGTGCACTGCCATTGCACTCCACTACCCGCTTTCTGGAAGGGTGGAGGCTGCATTGGATTAAGCGTTTAAAAAAAGGGTAATTACACAAAAGATCCTATAGGGTCGAAGTAAGGACCCCGCCAATAAGATAAGATAAGATAAGATAAGTTATCTTGGTAACAATCGTTAAATATTTAACTTCATATAAAACAGACTTGACTGTGTTAAATTATAGTTATAAATAAAATAGATTGGCGCGTTAAGACCTTACAAGTGTTCCGACGTTATAAGGAAACGAAACGTGCCAAAAACGACTAAAATACACGTCAATTTGCAAAACCATTAGACAGCATCAAACATGAACCAATTTCGCCATCGCTTACCGCGTTTTAGGCACACTATCACTTGAACAACCACAATGACCGTATTCCTTAATGGAGTGCATCTAAATGCATTTCACAGTGGCGTGTGTGCCGAAAAATATGCGCTTGATCGCGTCGGAAAAGTAGGTTAACGGGTTGGGGCTTACCAGCTCCGGGATAGTTTTAACTGGAGCATTCTCTTTTATGTCCTCTCCTCGTATGCTAACAAAGAGAGGCTTGCATGTTCTTAAGCTAAATGGAGGCTTAAAACAGCTTCTTTGCGACATTTTCTGTGATGTAATTTAGCTATCTCAGAGGAAGACAACAGCCAATTTGCATACCTATCAAACTGGAGGAGAAAAATTGTGGTTAGAGATCTCGAACTCGTTGGTTTATTGTCAATTCTACTCATGTTTGTTTTTATTTTTTTGTGTTTTGCAAATAAAACTGTATTATTCTTTAACGCTAAATCATCAAGAAAGGTAAACAAGAATTAGTAATTTTGCGAGACGGGACACAGGCTTACCTAACCTAGTGCAGATGCCTGGGTAAACAGATTTTTAAATGATCGCGCAGTGCAGTCTATAGATGTATTAAGCACTCTTTAAGTTGACTAGGAATTTGGGCCACTCTTATCAATATTTTCATTTTCATTTTTCAAACGAGTTATATGTAATCTGTATCGGTTCGTCTTCATCTTCACATTTTAAACAGGATGTTAATCATCTATTGTTTAATTGACTCGAATAACAATCCCTTAACAACAACAATACCTTGATTTAAATAACATAATTTTTCAAACGCAACACATTGATTTCCGGTTCTGAACGAAATGTTGACAAAACATTAACAAGTTACGTATATAAGATTTCGGGTGCGAGAGAGAGGTATTTCTTCAAGATTTTTATCGGCAATTCGACATTAATATTCGAAAAGCATTTTCTCTTTCCTAACAATTTCTACGTGATTCTACATCAAGGAAAGCGCCGAGATTAAGGCTTAACAATGCAACGTAATATTTTTAAAATGATCGCCTGCAACATTTTCTAGAGAGCGTACAAGCAAGAGTAATTTGTCACCGCTGGCAGAAGACAGCATTTTTATTTCGTCTGTGGCATACAAATTGTCCACTTTAAAACAGAAAACATTTTCTAACTTATTACTGTGCTATTTATCTTTAATGCATTTTCTTACTAAGGTTATCATCGACACAACAACCTGCCAACTAAAGGTCATGAGCAAGAGTTCAAGCATGCCAGCTGACGACCCTTTCATTTAACACCTGACATATCATTTAAATTATTTACCATTATTTATACTAACGCTCGAACAAATAACATTATTTCAGATATTATTAACATTTTATTTCTTCGCTTCTTTCTAAAAATTTGGTATTTCTAAAACGCAAACAGCTTTTAGACAAAATTAGGCCGGAAGAATTACTTCTAAGCACTATTTATAATAAGACATAATTAAGTTAATGAAGTTTACCAAGTCAAAATGGCGCTTAAATTATTAAAAGGCGCCATTGCAAATTGGTGTGTATTGTGTAAAGTAATTCTTATATAAAGTTTCAACCTTTGTTACAGCATTTTATTTGCCTAACTCGTCACTTAAAGGAACGTGAGCGCGAGCTTAAAGAGGCGACCGAGATAAAGTGATTCTAGTGACGCACACCAACGTCATCTTGAAATATAAACAACTACCGTACGCCGTTAGACTAGTTTCCCTAATGATCGGCGTTAGTAATAAACAATTAACATTTCTGTACAATCATAACCTAATAGTCTACGCAATATTTGTATAACCAACTCTTTGTTTCGGATGTTTAACCATTGTTAAACAGTTCTACATAGTTGTTAATTCATCGAATCGCTTCAATGAACTACAAAACAATGTTTGAATTTCTAAAAATCTGGGATCAGGGCGAAATTGATGGTGTGATGTTAATTCTCGTAGAGATCAAGTTACGTTCGAGATGTATCATATCAATTTTAAAATCCGACACATAAAAATAAGTGTCCAATAATCTAGTTTTTCGTTGCCTTGGTGATAGAAATCAAAGTAATTTTTGATTAAGGCTCCTTTAGTAACCACTAGATATTTAAAGTTAGGGAAAAACAAGTATCTATACCTACCCTGTGCGAATGTCTGTGGTGCGTAACTGGCGGAGGATGGTGCGGCGGCGGCGGCACCTGGTCGCGGCCGGTGACCACCACCGGCAGGCCATCGACGATGGTCACCATCACTCGTTTGTCGGCGCTGCGCCGGCGCTCGGCGGAATTACGACGCCGGCGCTGCTCATCTGTCACCGGTCGCGTGAACACCGTGCGGCGATCCACAAAGTTGGCGCGAGGATCAACTTGGTTTTCAGCAGCCCTGGTAGCTGGAGTGTGGCTTTTGGAGCGCTTCAAGAGTCTCATCACGTGGGACTTAAGAGCGTCAGGCTTGCTGACCGGCGACGGCAGCTCCGCCGGCTTGTGCTTGTACGACTGGGAGTGCGCATGGTGGCGCTGAACGGACACAGCGTGCCCCATGCCTGGTGGTATCACGTTGGATAGGCTCTTGACCGCGTATGCAGCGTCTACTTTGTTGCCAGCCACGCACGACACTTCGTACATTACGACGCTTCCTTGCACCTCGCCCGACCAAACGGGAGAACTTCTGCGAACTCGAACTGTTTGTTTACTCTACAGCCATTCTTTATCCGCGGCACTGCAATCCTCACTTACACTCGGCGCGGCATTGTCGGATCGTACGCGGAATCACACACGCAAACACTGGACACCGCTTACATTTGCAAGCTAAAGTCGTATTTGAGTGTCGCACGCGATAGCACCTTTTGTCGGGTCGGACCGGTTAGCGGAAAAAAACTGCTGAGCATCGCAATAAAAAAAGGTAAACAAAAAGTGGTGTTTTAATCGAAGCCCAGTTGAAATAACTTCCTATCGAGAACAATCGTGTTGTTGTGTTTAATTAGGTAAGTTAGGCGGTTCGGCACGGACAGCTGCGGCGCGACCGTGCAGGACGAGCGCTCGGAAGATACTGGCGCGGCACACGCACGCAACATTAGCACATCGCTCAATGATACAGGATGATAACGTCGGATGCGTACAAGCGACTGTCGAGCCCGATCTAATCCGCTAAAGGTCAATGTTTTGCTGGAGTCAGCGGTTGATGTAATTATGATAAGAGGGCGAGACAAATTCGTCGGTACGTCATTCAGCGCGACACTTCAACTGAATAAGTGTTTCTTATATTGAGATGAGGGCGAGGCGCGGGAGGTAGCTAGCGATAACGAGATAAACAAAATTTACATGAACAAGCCGTTTAGCGCGAACGCGGTTGACAAATAGGAGGTTTAATATTCGCGTTTCAGCTTTTATACAGAATTCTGAACACAGGTTTGGGAAGGAATTCTGAAAATGTGCAGGCATTTTTTGTCGTTAGCGTCAAAGCTCCGTGCCATGCGGTGAGATTACTTCGGCTCAAGATAACGTGAACCGCATTATCATAAACGGCATAGTTAGGGAACGCTAAGCAAATTCCTCGTTTTACGTGGGCGGAGGAATTTCCTTTGTAAACGATTAGTCGAGGGGGACCTAAACAGAGTCTGACGAAACTGATGTTTCGCACTAGCAGAGGATTGTTTTTAGGTGAGATAGCATTGCATTGTTTGAGATTCGCTGCTAACGTCACATAGCCTTGACGTTAACGTGAGATTACGTTTTTATAAATGAATGATAAAAATAAACATTCAAATTAAAATATTATCTCAAAACGTTTCAAATCACGTGGCAGTAATATCACTTTGCTAAACAAAATCCTAAGAGCAATCTCCTTCACAGCATCACAAGTATTACTTTCATTTCGCACATGTCAAGGGTGAACATGAGATCCAACTATTAAATAACAGTAAACATTTACCGCCACTGACATTTATTACATGCGTTAAAATGTTTTGGAAATAAAGTGCTAATGGAAAACTTTAACGTATCTCTTTATGTTTAACGAGTCAACGTAAAAGGTCACGATACAAGTTACAATCGATTTGCCTCACGTATGAATGAAATGATTCATTGTACGTCACGTTCCATATTTATCAGTAAAAAAAACATATGAGCAAAAGCGGAAATCCTTGACCAAGCACCATACTTCCTTTAGCAAAGTAAATCAATCTAAACTTAGTCACTGTTTGTCAAAGACCAGATTATGATTTCTGCACAGTATGCCACACACCTTTTCTCAAAACAACCGCATTGACAATTAACAAACCTGTTAATTTTCAATGCGTGTTGTTTTGAGAAAAGGTGTGTTTCCATAACGGTCATAATAAAAACTTCTTAGGTTAACGGATGAAAACAAACAAAAATAAATAATAGCAACCAGAGGCAGTATGTTGTAAGGAGTAGCCCAATAAACAACGATTATCTACGACTGGTCTGCCAGGCTCACAATACCGGTACGATAAGAGCTTGTGCAATGCTAAGGTTTTTCACGAAACTGAGCTAATAGCATCGATAAATGTATTGATTCATTTTACAATTCCGTGCAGTTTAACAACTGCTGTTGAAAATTACATTTTATACTTACGCATATGTATATTTACTTAAATTATTTAATGGAGACACAAAAGCATTTCCAAGAACGACGGATTTGAAGTAATTAGCATCCAAATCACGACTGAGTCACAACTTCGACCACAACTTCTCAGTTTTACCGCAAATACTAATTTCTTCTCGCGTACTCTAAAATCTCAATTACAAAGTCTCGAAACCGCGCATTCAAGGTATGGTTAACCATCTAAATAACGAGGGCTCTATACTCTCAGTAATACATAACATTATAAACTTTAAAGGCCTACATGAACTTTCTTTACGATCACGAGCCGCGCTAATTTTCACCTGAGCGTTTTCCATAAAGCAGTTATGATTGATAAACAAACCGCATACAACCCCTGAACCAGAGAGAGCTAGTGAAAGTGCGCCTACGCACGCCAAAGGCAAACAATCGATCATTGAAGAGATGTTTACGCGACGAATACGCATTAGCGAGTCAATTTTCTTCGAAATAATTATCGAAGTAGGGAAAACCGTTTGATGAATTGAAAACTTTAATCCTTACAGCCTGCAAAGGCAATTGGAAGCCGCTTACAAAGGCAGTCATAAATAATAATAATATAGAAGAAGTAGCTGAGGAAATGATGAATAAACCTTTTGTGTTACTCTATAAGCTTCGTGATTGTTTTATAGTTGTACAAGCCCTTTCTTTGTTTAACTCCGCATAGGAAACACTGCGGTTAAAACAAGTTTGTTTCCCAAAAACTTTGGCACCGTTAGCAACACAAACCGCTTGTTTACTTCAACACTACTGCCGAAACAGATTCAGTGACCAAAACATAATGGCCTTTCGGAAACAGACACTTTGAGTTTCGAACACCAATTTACAATCAAACTGTTTACTAGTAAACGGCAAAACAAATCACACGGTTTTTTTATTTACAAAAACACTACGCTCGTTTCCAAACAATCGCTAAATCGACGGCACACAAAAAACCAGGAAGAGTCGATAAGCAAGTATCGCTTTTCGGTAAAATGCCGTTCGATTCAATACCCTAATGTACAAAGATATATCCCGTATCTGTTACGTATGATTTATCGTCATTAAATAATGGTCTCATCTTTTCTGTAAACAAAAGATTGTTACACAAATCTTCGACGGTACCTTCATGGGACAAAGTATTCAACGAACCACTGAGAATTAAATTGGATGCAAATTAGCTAGACATGGATCCTACTGGTTGGAGACCAGACGAGACAGTCCTCAGGGGTTTAAGGTTAAACGATATACTATCGAGACGTCGGGATCTCGGAAAGTACTATCCATTAAACTTTCAGAAAGTTTTAAAATTAATGTTTAAGTTCGAGCTAGTAAAACTGCTAATTTCTATTATAGATTCTGTGCTTCCAGCTTTTTAATAGCATTTAGCTGGTGCTCGCTATCACACCTGCACTCACAACTTACAGTAGGAATATTCGTCAACTAGTGTTTTAAAGACAAACACAGATTGCCAGACGCTATTAAGAAACTAGTAGTAGCACTGTTAGTTTATTTCATTGTCAGCTTTAATGTCCTCCCGTGTTCTCTCTATATCACTATAATATTGGCAGAACGACGTGAAAAAATCCCTCTTCATCCCACTCAACTGCACAATACTACCAGTTTGTATTCATATCATAGCTTTATGTCAGTTGTGCCTCGTTCGAAACGCCGTGCCAGCTTTATGATCTGCGAGACAAGTGCTAAAGGGTCGTTTACGATAGGCGTTCAAGCAATGATATTGTAAATATCAATATTCCTAAGCCTATAAATCTTTACTTACAGCATTGTTAACTTTACGTTGTTTGCAATTAATGTTGGTTTGTGTGTGAAGCCAAGACACATCATTCGAACTAATACATTTTATTGTCTCTAACAAATGAATACTATTTTATTTCCATTTAGTTCGTATCCAGTCCTTGCTCCAACTCCACTCTATGTAAAGTCTAGTTTCAACGAGGCACAGAGAGGCGTAGACATTCTCCCCATTGTGCTTCAGTCCGTCCATCATTTCAAGGTCCTCAGAGATACCCAGTATAATATAATGATAGACGTGTTTTGATAAAGGGACCGGCAACACTTTCCGGTAGATAGCGCGTCACTATACCTCTTATTCGGGACTGACGGGCGTGTGATAACGTATAGGTAATATACGTGATTTCTGGCAAAAAAACTTTCTTAAACGTTGTCATTTGTTATTGAAAAGGATTCGACATCTAGTCAATATCGTTCACTATCGCAGAGAGCGAGTCTTTTAACACAATTTACTTCACGTTGTGTTATTTTATATTTTTACAAAATGTGTGACATCCCAACGAGATAAGATTGTGAAGTATTTTTGAGTACTTGAAAGAGGTTTTGAGAGAACAAAAGGAACGCTTTGTGCTTGAATTCTACATGAAAAGGGTAAGGATTAAAAAGATATCATGGCTCACCTGTGTTACCGCGGACCAGACGGAGGGTAGATAGAGAAACAATGAGAGGGTGAAGGAGACAAACATAACTTTAACTAGGGTTAGGGTGCAGTCATAGCTTCAGGCAACAGACGTAATGTTGCTTACAGAGGTACTAACACTAGATGTACCATCCAAAGAAAAGAGTTAGTATGAGAGTATGAAGTCCATATTATTATGCGCATATTGCTTTTTGCAATCATCTAAAGCTACTCCTCGAAATCAAATATTTGTATAGTGTGAAAGTAAGCCACCTCCAACGTCAGATCACTTTTATTAATGATTCATACTTTACACAAATGCTAAAAATAGGTTAGGTATATATTTGGAGAAAAACCTTTTTCGCGTATTCAGAGCGATCACAAGTTCAACTTTCTTGGTACATTCAACTGAAATGAAGCATTCGGAGAAAAAGTCCACGGCGACAGTAAACGGGCGATTAGATTTAATGGCTGCATTTAAAACGATTTCCACGGTGAAGCCGACGAGCTCATTTGCAAAAAAAAGTGCCGAATAAAAAAGAAAATCTGGCATTCCAAGATAATTTATTGAAAAAAGTTAAGGAACTCCGGATCGCGGAAATGGGCATATCTTTTTCATTGTACTTTTAAATATTTCTAATTTTAATAAAGGTATTTTCCAAGGCAGCTATGTCTATGTTTAAAGGGATTATAATGTTACGTTATATAGTAAGTCAAAAATATAAACGAAGCGAGGTATACTCTAAGCAAAACCTAAAGCATCCTTTATATGACATTAAAGTCAAAACATTCAGAGCCAAATACACCAAAACACGTCCATTTTGTATCAAAATAAGGCAGCCTGGCGCTGGCATCGTTACCACCTAATGTAAAAGTTTCCGCTTACATCACACGAGCACATTTAATGAAAACGCCGAGGAAGTGGAATAGCGCCTAACACAGAAACACGAACCCTTTCATATTCAGATCGACTATTTATGTCCAACAATACTTGCCTTTATCATGGAAAACTTTTACCAGAAAGGAAAAGACCGTTGTCAAAGGATATCCGAGAGAATTTAAGAGAAAAGGGCTGTTATGATATGATAGCCCGGAAAAGGGTATCGAATTAAAGGTATAGCGATAGTCTATATCGTTCATAAATAACGTAGTCTCATTACGTGAGAGGAAGCTTTTCTTTTATTAGATAAGGCTGTTTAAAAACCTTCGATTAACAACGATTTGTATAGAATTTCGTAATTAGTTTTTAGACGCTCCTTGTTGCTCCTGTCTTCGTAATACGCATGTAATAAAATAAAATAAAATCAAACTATGTGAGGACAGCACATCAGTTCTTTAATCAGTCACTTTCGATCGAAAGTCACGAGGCATTCATGTCATTCTCACTACACGTAAGAACAGGACGCAGCAATACGACAAACTGAGATATATACACTTCTCGCTCTTACGTATAGGCTCTTGGCATGAACGATTAAGGGACCATGAATGGGTTTACATTGACAGTCTTATTACGTATGCTAAGAACTAAAGTGTCAACGGACGAACTACTTCTATTCTATTATAATTCAGTTAGTAAGTAGGTGACAGCGATACGTGACAAAATTATTTGAATAATCCAATTGAATTCAATGAATGGAACGGCGGATGGGTCCTGACGTCGACTGGAATCCTTAAAAGCCCTTTCAAGAAAATCTGATCAGGGTTTACTCGACGTCGAAGTAGACTAAAAGCTTGTCAATATTCGTTTACAGTAAATGCAAAACTATTGTCGGATAGCATCTGCCTGTCTAAATTATCTGAGATTGAACTGGCAAAAGCTAATACAGTAAAGCCTTTGATTGAATACCTTGGTTGGAAAGTAACACGTTTGATCAAGGTTGAAACACTGTAGATGAGCCCTTATTATTTATGCGACCAACCCATAAAATAGTTAAATTCTACAACATCTATATCGATTAAATTATCTTCGCCGGTAAAGCGCAGCTGTGTCCATTCATTCTTGGAACGATAAATATACATAATCATTATGTTTTTTGTTCTCCCTTCCGCAGTGATTAATCCTGATAGAGTATCTATATTACGGTTTTTAGCACATTTTAAAACAAATAAAATTAATTATGTCAACTACTGCAGTTAAGTTTCGTTGCATTTAAAATTAAACTTATAACGAAACTATAAAAACAAACCATTTCAAGTATCCATAAAGCATACGCAGTAAACTAACCCCTTGAATTTAAAAAACTCAGCGCGAGATCAAAACTCCATAAGAATGATGTTGGCCAGACGCCAAATCCTGGCTAATAGGTTATATGTATGCTGCTACTTCCGCCTCATGTTTTATTATTTTCCTGGCAACAATTACAGTTCTATATCCATTGCAGAAGAGTTTATTTTCGATCGCGGATAAACTCGCATGCATAGTCATTGGTGGTATTGGAGGCTATAATAAGAGACGATTATCGCTATACAATGGCTCACGGCATTGGCCGTGTCTTTTTTGGAACTACTAATTAAACATTTTGGACAAAGGAAAATTAATAATACTAGCTTACCATTTATTTCGACTATTCAAAGAATACAAAGATTTATTCACGCGTAATACTATCCATGGAGTGATGAGTTGAGATCATGGGACAAGAACTGGAGGGAAACCGCTCAAGATCGAATAGAGTGAAAGAGGGGGAGAGAGGCCTTTGCCCAGCAGTGGGACATTATGGGCTCATAATAATAATAATAATAATAAATACTATCCATGACGCAGTTTATACTTTGACACACCTAAATTTAGACAGTAGATCTAATGAACCTATTTATTCCTTTTCAGCAACGAATAAACTCAATAAACGACTGGTTTTTGACGTAGGTATCATTAAAAAACTATAGCGGTAAGAGTCAATAAAAGCATCAAAGCAATTACCTACTACCTTAACCAGATCATTTATTCACTACAGAAGCTGTTTGTCGCCGGCATTTTGGCTGAATTGCGAACAGAATTGAATAACAAGCGCGACGTCTGTTGAGTTGTGGAGTACCGTAAATAATGTGACCAATCACACTTTCGACGCCGCCGAAACATTACAATATTATCTCTTACAGAGAGTTAAGCAGAAACCGTACTGCGTAACATTAATATAATGATGATTCAAGTGGTTTCAATCCGTTATTAACGCTAACGTACAAACGAAAGCAAACGCTTTCTTCAGAGCATCTTTGTGTCAAAGAAGTAAATACAGTAACGATGTATTCGTTACAAAATGAGCATCATCATAACATTATGTATAATCCAATTAAGTACCTAGTTTTCAACCATAGATTTAAAGTATCACTGTATAACTTTTTATATGTGAAATCCAAAGATATAGACCCAAAAAATTACTTAACCAAATGTTATCATTTGCGCATGGATTTATGGACCAAACCAAAATTGAGGTTTATTTCCTACCGGTTGGACCCCTAGCCTAATTCGACATAACTAATAAGACGAAAAGGCTAATAGGCCTTGTAGTCTACAATAAATCGTTTAGCCGTAAAAGCAAACACAAACAAATAGTCAGACTGAATTAGGATGTAAGTGCCACTACTAGGTACCTCCTAGCTTTGAATAGATTAATGTATATTATTTCTAACACTTAATCCATGTACCCTAAATTGTTAACATCACTACAGCCGTGTAACTAAAAGGTCGACCCGCGCTTAATTGTCTTTGGTACATTAAAAGTAACTCGCTTTGTAACCACTCCATATAAGTGAAAGTTTTGCCCTTGTTGGTCCTGCCACCAACAGCCTAATTAGGATAGAAAAGGGTTGGAAACTGGAAAAGTTCTGAGCATTGTAAAACAAGGAAAACAGATGAAACAGATTAAAGAGATGGCTGTGGTGTGTAAAAAACAATTTCGAGAGCAAAACTCGCAGGCATGTTTCGATATTTAGATGTACAATGGCGCGACATCGATGTTAAACAGAGCGTTAACAGATCGGGGCTCACGTTCGATCCGTGGACCAAACCAGCGGGAGGTGCATTTTGTTGCCGCGAGTTAATAGGACAAAATAGCCTAGGTCAGAATGAGTAACGTTGCTTAAATAACCTTTCTTTCCTTAGTAGCTGTTAACAATGTTTGTACAAAAATGTTACAGGAATAACACTTGCTGTATGCGTTGCATTCCGTATTAAAGTGAGCTTAGTTAAGACGGTGGAAAAAATCAGTACCAATGTAGTTTACCTATGGTTTTTTTTCCTCTGTCCTCAAGACATGAAAGCTACTTTTTTCATTTTATATATTCTGTTAGCAATAATAGTTTACTCTGTACTCCTTTTTACTATTTAATATGTATTGCCATTTCTGTCATCTTTTACATTACAGTTGTGCACTTACATAGTCTAAATGGAATATTAAATAAAAAATAATTTTATAGTTCCGAAAACGTGAACTGTAATGAATTTTCCTCTTCAAAGGTAACAAATTTGAGCTCTCCTCTAATTCCTCTTTATTATATCAGTCCAAAAGATCAATTAAGACTCTTAAGGCAGGCGTCCGCAGAAAAGGTCAAATTTCATTTAACGCGCAAAAGGTTCATTTATGAGTACCTGTAAAAGCGAGCAAGCGTCTACCTATTTGAAATTTTCTGAGATTAAAATATTACAATACTTGCATAGCAATGTTCAATCAAATTCGCTTGAGGCAAATTTCTTTCAAGCGATATTAGATTAGGATCATCTTTAACTTATGCATAAATTCTGAATAAACGCAGTTGGTTATTTCTATTTTATTAATATTTTGTCAGTATTTAACACATTGAGTAAACTTGCGAGTTAAGTGAGAGTTAAATCGACATGTTCATTGTTTATTGGCTTGCCGAAAATTTGTCAACTTTGCATCATTGAAAGAGAGAAAAAATCCTCTGAAATTGGACAAAAATGTTATTTTACATCCAGATCTAACTAAAACCTCGGTAGCTTCAACAAGTGAGGCTTTTATAATAACTGTTATGTCTTATTAGCCAACATCGTGCAAGGCGGATAGTTAAAAATAACCATAATAAATAAAACGCCGTAAGTAGAACTCTTTGTAAATGAGTTTCCAATACGAGCTCCAGTAATACAAATCTCATCGATTTGTTCTTGTAACGTCCGCGAGATAAAAACAAGCCATTGTCAAAGCTAATGGTCCCGGTCGAGGAAATCGTAAAGCATTATTCTTTGTTATGTCACTGCTAACATTTGACTAGTTCCGTGGCTACGTACGGCAGCATGAGTAGTTTATTTCGTAACTTATTCACTTCAAATCAATATAATACTGGCCGTTTTTAGTTACACCAGCTCCAACGTTGCACCAGTGTTTATCGACAATTTAACTCTTGATCATCTTGAAGTTACCCACAACTAAGGAGATACTGCAGACGTAAACAAGAGACGTTAAAAATAACGTTAACTACGTGCTTCGAGATGCATCGCGTTGATCAAGAAATAAAGCAGAAACGATATAAAACCCCAATAGTAAACATCTCGTTTTGCTGCGACTCCTAACTCCACATAAAGCAAGTACACAGTTGATTACTAGAAGTCCTACAAGACCAGATTACTCAGTTATTAAGAAAAGGAAATGAATGTTACACAGTTACATATCTGTTTCTACCTGGAAATGCAAGATTGTAATTACGATCTGATTTGTACTAACTTGCGTTTTATGACGTTACTGATAAAATCCGTTTTTGATTTATTGTATACAATTAACGAGGTCTAATTGCTAGGACAAATAACCTGCTAAGTACTTTATAAAACTATACGTAGTTGAGATTTTTCAACTGTACGCGTCTATAAATAAAATAATTAACAATAGTTAAAGGTATCATCATCTAAAGCTCCATCATAATAGCTACTGTAGTTTTAACTTTTAACACAGCTCACTTAAAAAATACCATTTTAATAACTTTAACTACCCTGTTTACATCAAGGGCTAATTAGAGTGCCCTAAAAACCGTTATTTCTTTCTTGACCACGCTCGAGTTACGCCGCCGCCGTCCATGAACAAGGCCAATAAGCTGTATTTCCTTGATGGCGGATCATTTGTCACTTTGTCGACTTCCTATCCATTGGTAATGGCTAATCATGTTGATCAGTTCGACCTATCCAATACGTATCAAATGGCAGAGGATAATTCATAGAACGCGTATTTCTCGAACCCGAGCTACGGAGCAAGAAACAATGTTAAACATGTTGTAGTTAGACATTGAAGATACGCATTAGGTGAAACTCTGGAAGTCCTTGCTATTACAATAAGTAAAAACTAAATTATTATTAATTATTGCAACAGACAGATTAAGAAAAGTAAATACCAACAGAACGCAAATAGGACAGCCTTGAATGCCTACGGTAATATCTAACACCGAAATAGCTTTACTTTCAATTTCCAGCTAATAATAAGTCAAGGGGTAAATTAAGATATAACCCACCTAAATATTAAGGATTATTTTATTGGAAATATTGATATATTCCTTGGCACGCGTCCCACGTGATGACAGGTGGTCAATAACAGTCACGTCATGTTTAGGTAGCTCGCCCACGATCCATCTGTTAGTTGCATTGTAGAGGAATCTGAGGCATTTACTGCCTAACCCATCTTGTGAGAATATAAGCATTCATATTGGAGAGCCATTTATTTTATCCATAAATGTTTATAATTTGAATATTCAATGAACAATATCAAAACATATGCTATCTTGTCACAAATTTACTGAAAACAAATTATCAAACACGTCTTTGTCGACACAAGATATTTCTAATCTGGCGGCTATTGTTTTAGCTCCATTAAAGAGAGCCTACTCCTACATTGTGACGGATAAATATTGTTCCAACACAACTATTTCGAAAGCATTATTGACAGATCATTTGGTTTTGATAATCAAATTAATCTTTCAGTCTCAAACAGCAACACAAAATAATGTATAAAACAGAGCAAAATTCATGATTGACGTCATATCTTTCACTTCTCTTCTTTTCTTCTTTTCTTTTTTTTTTTTTTCTTCTTTTCTTTTTCTTTGTCTTTTTTCTTTTCAAATCAAATCAAATCAAATCTCTTTATTTTGCCTAAATGTGGTACAAAAGGTGTTACAGTTGGACAAAGTCACACACATTTTGCCAGTATCTGGCATGCAAAAATATCATAATCATACAATTTAAAGCAATGTTAAAAATGCTTCAGGACTACATGGGTTGATCGCTTATACATGCATAAGATAAATTCATACTCAATCATAATAAAATTAAATAAAATTAAAAAATCACAGTCAATCGTTAAAGTAATCAAAATATTCTTCAGTACTATAAAAGCATTCCTGCACTAACCAACTCTTAAGTTTAGTCTTGAATAGTCTAGTAGGCAATTCTTTAATTTCATCATGCAATCTATTATAGATGCCAATGGACATGCAATATGCGTTCTTACCATACAATTTAATCTTTTGAGCAGGACCAACGAGGCGATTTGGATACCTTGTATTAAAATTACATATTTCTTTGCTGGTTTTAAAAAGTTCTGGATGCAGTTTGACGAATAAACAAATTTCATATATGTACATGCTTGGTACAGTCAGAAGTTGTAGGCTTCTAAATAACGATTTTTTTCATTGAATTAAGCACAGCCAAATTATTTGCAGTCATGTGACAGCCAAAAGAACAATTTGTCGATACGTCTTATGCGAAAATTGAGTGGGGGACCAGTATGGCCGGATGCTATGGTTAAGTTGCTAAATTTGAATTTATGCGTCCGGCAAATGACCCGGTTGCTCACGGCACGAGCATTTTACTGCTGAAAACATTCCCGCTAAACGTTTTTCGAATCAATAACAAAGAAGTCCTTGAAGTTGAAAATTTCATGTTCAAATTTAAACGCACTTTGTTTTGTGATGCGCGATGTGTAGGTACTTTATATTGGATATGAAGTACCTACACATCGTACAGCACGTAATATTCGTTGATTATAATTGATCCTACCACTAAAGATCTACAGTAGAGATATTTTTGTTGATCTTTAGGTACACGATTATCGTGAAGCAACTTAGAACAGCATTATAATCTAGATAACAAGTGCACAGAATGTTACTAGAATGTTGTCGGTACATTTGAGAGCTCGATGTGCAGTCGATGTCATGCTTCGCTGGATTCTCAATCATACGAGCGGTGGTTCCTTTGGGAGCAGCTCGGTGAACCATCGAGCCATAGGATATTGAAATTACGCCCACATGAATTCATCGTATAGTAGAATTGTTTGACTCAGACTAGTCAGACTTAGTAGCATTAGCTAGCCTTTTAGAGTCTCCCTTGCACAATATCTCGTGAATTCATCAGAGAGGAGTTTCTTAATGCGGTTTTAATCTGGATTACGTTCAGACATGAACAGAATAATGTCATGAAATTAAAATTAAACCCTTTGAATAGTTTATATCTAGCATACGGTAACATACCTCAATGTGTTTGTAATAAACATTCCGACCAAATCAAACTAAATAATTCGAGGTATTTCATCTATTATATCGATACACAATGAAATTTAATACAGCAACGTATTGTTAAGTCAATCAATCATTACCTATTCATTTTGTATGAAAGGGCTATCGACAAACGAGATACGAAAGAGTTTCCACCAATCAAAGGAATAGTAAAGATACGAATCAATCAATACTTCCGTGTACCTTGCCAAATGATTGCTCAAATAGATCAATAGGACTAGTGGGAAGTTACACAAGGCACTGTTGATAAATTGCGAGGGTGTGCCTAAACTTCGTTAGGAGCCGCTAATTGGATCCAATAAACCTATGACATCATCCCGACCTCTTTCGGATGATTTGTTATCTTTAGGGGCAGTTCTAAGCTCGATGTCCAAACAAATACTATGCAATTAGGATCTCAATGGGTAAGATCGTAATTTTTAAATGGCAAGTCTTCGATCGACTTCTACACTCGAATCGATCAGCCTTTACTGACTCACGATTTAAGTTAGGAGTATCCTTACAAGATTCGTTCTAATCTGTTTTCTTTTACGGTATTGTGTAACAGTGTAAAACTTCTATTTTATGTAACTATCAACATTGTTATAGACAATCATCATATTGTAATCCGTCCTAATGGTGTAAATGAAGATCGACATACTTAGTTTATCTCGTCTCTTCCATACAAGCGATGCCACATCATTAACTCCAAAGTACTTAGAATGTGTAATAAACCAATATAAAGTTATTACGGTCGGGATCCCTCCCGTGCAGTTATTTATTAATACCCAAATAATGTATCATTCATGATATATTGCTTCTGGCTGTTCCTGCGAAAATAATTAAAACCGTTTCGAATTTTCAATTGAGGATATGAGTTGGGAATTTATTATAGTAGATTACAGAGGTTTGAAACTGACAACATATTCTTAGCATATTTACCCTATCGGATGTTACTAGAGTTAGAAATGATTTTTTTAACATCATGGACATCAAAACAAATTCAATTACAAACATAGCACCTACCCTCACCTTTACGGTCGGCATCGTATCCAAGCAAGGAAATAACACCGGTTATAAACTCCAGTACCCTAGAGGTTTAGAGGACATAGTCGTAAATACACGCGGTTTACGGTAAGAAGCGATGTTTATCCGGCTCGAAGGACCATTATGGATGTTTTCAAACATTCTTAGAGGTTTATACGGCCATAACACCAAATCAAATATGTTTCGTCGTAGGTATATTTACACCGATTAATAAAGAATCTCATTATTACCTTTTTAATAAAGCAATTATTTCTAAATTGATCATGTCACTGGTCAAACAACGAAACAAAATCTTACTAATTTGCAAACAAGTTTTCTTTTGTAAAGGTTCCGACACGTTATCAATTTTCAAAAGAAACGCAAAAAGAAAAGACAATTGAAGTAACAAATCACAGGAAGGCAGTCGTAATTCATAAGAATCCTAAGCAAGTTACGGGTGTTGACAAAAGTTATATTTGCGAGACAAAAAACATCGCTGACTATCTCTGTGATCATGAAAAATACTAAGGACAGGACGTAATCCCTCTTTATTATTGCCTGCGCGTTTGAGATAAGGAATTCTCTGTTGTGTTTCGTCTTTGTTGTCGTGTTGACGTGTGAAAGGGAGGTGGGAGTTCTGGCACCCTACTAGGTATGCAGAAATATGCAAGTGGTTGAACGATGCTTAATCCTCACTAACGATGTGGGGTGACGTCGAACACGTGACACAGGTACAATAACGTATCAAAGGCATGAGGAGTCACGTAGGTGTTCAAGAGATTTTTCCTCTGTAGGTAGTCTGGCATTAATGAATAAAAACGCAAAACTGAATCCGGGGAAGTTACAATGTTTTGACATTATTGAACTCATCGTGTTAATATGGAAGAAATACTGACTAAACTCGTTTCAGGATTGAAACTGGCTCTGAACATTATCGTAACTTTTTTAGATTTTCTCTTACAGCAAAGAAGCTCTTTATAATATTCTAGAATCATCAGTGTCTCGTTAGTAACCATATTTACTGATATCGAGTACAGCACAAAGCGGCGGATGTCAAACGATACGATTATGACTTACCGAACCGGTATAGACCGTCAAATGTCTTGAAAGACGCCAGTTTAATAGAGGATGTGGCCACTCAAATTGCAGGAGAAACCGTCTTGTTTACTGATAACACGATAAGTGCGTGGACTAATAAAGCTAGTTGTGCAGTTTATGGGGAAACTTACTCAAACTATCCCTTCACAAAGTTTAAAAAATCGAAATTAAGTGAAATCAGAACACCTGTCCTGATGCAAAGGCAGTGATCATGTGCTTTTCATCACGTCACATAACACCCAGGCTTCAGAATATTGGTGTGTGGTGATACTTATCTCAATACGCACGTTAATACGTACTGCATTTGCTCATGTTTCTATCGTGACTCAAATGCAATGCCGGTGCGTTGTAATGACAGGCACCGAGTTGATTGCTATCTCAAATGCTTTGATCATGGTAGTTACCAAAGCACCGTGCCTACGCAATTATATATAAGATTACAGCGCGAATCTAACGCTGTCGGAACCGTAAATTTATAATAATAGATTGTTTCAGCGTGGTAATTAGAAATAAAATACCTTCATTACAGGAATTTCTGCTGCTAATAAATAGTCTGGGGTACTGGAGGGTAATGCTTAAACACATGAATTAACTTTAAACTTGAGAACAGTCTGGAGTCTAGACGAGATACCGTTTATTGCCTTTCAGACCTTAAATATAATATCGTTTCATCGACAAGGCAATAGCAACATACCCTTTGAAATTTCTGGTCTGAAAATACGTACAAAATGCAAAATATGCGGATTGAAGCCAGTGGAAAACCGTCTGGAATTTTCAATTCACGGGGACGCCGCGGCGTTTAATATTTTCAGTGAGCTAACTAATTTAAACCCTTCTGATAAAATATTTGCAGCTCGTTATAAATTAAAACCAGCGCTGTGTACGAGTTGATTTTACCCAGTTGGTTAAACAAATAAATTATGACAGAGGACTTTGTGATTCAATATGATAATTACCTGGGTGACTCTTCATGTTCAAATGACCTAAAACATCCGTTTCTCGGTATTGTAAAACCTGACAAGGAAACTACTCACATTCATAAATGAGAATGTGATAGGTGTATACAATTTAGATTGATCTTAACATAACCTGAAGGGATACATACCATAATAAGAGATTTTTCCTTAAACATTGCGTTAGTTCGCGTACAGGCATGGGTGTTGCCTAAGGCATAGCGATTAGGTAATTACAGTAATGAGGCATCCGCTCAATTCTTAGAAACTGTTTGACACTATTCTAGGTTCGACTGCTGTGTCTAATGACTGCACCTGGCCATTCAATGACATATAGCCGAGGCTTTTAGATACGTGTAATTTTGTTTTGAGGTTTTATTTGAAGTTCAGAATAAATGGGCATTTATGGACATGATTGCTTATTACCAACTAAATTTGCTTCGGAGATCATTTTAATGGTTATTATATCGGAAAATCAGCAAGCTATCGTAATTTTCATTCACGGAAACGCGTTCAGCTACTAAAATAGACGTTTTTCAGTAGTGCCGATATAGTTAAAATTCAGAACCAAGAGCTACACAATGAACATTGTAATTTAAATTATAGTCTCTTCTTACTTGAATATTCCATCACTTTGTTTTCTAATTGGGGTAATTTGTAAATGGGATATCAAAGCGCTAGCGCCTAGCGAATGCACTCGCCTGTCCAATTACGGCTCACAGGAATTAAGCCAGACGTTGACAAAGGCAGTTTGGACAGTTTGTGCGCTTTCTGACACCTCGAGGGCCAGCACGGACTAACTTATTTAACAACGAAAAGCACGAATCTTGGGATTTGAAACTATGCAAGTCGAGAGTGGGTACATAGTAGAGCATGAAATCTCGTGATTGGTTCGTTTGCAATACCGGGTAGTACATAAGTAAGATTATAGTTAAATTCTAAAAATAAACGTACTCAATGAAATAACAATAACCTTGGAACACAAACCTGTCAGAGACTAGCAACTCGAAATAGTCTTATCTCAGAAACAACAGGTGTAAAAAACCGGTCACCTGACCTTGTGGAATCCCTGCAGTTTTTAGAAACTCCACTCCATTAATGTCGCGACCAGGACTTAAATCATTAATTAAATTCACTACCGAGAAAACTGGATCAATAATTTAAAAAAACTTCGATCTGTGAGCAAGTTTCACTCAAGCAAGGATCACTACGGCACGGCGCCGAGCTGTGGTGTTATGGACAGGCCCTCAGGCAAAGCACCCTATCAAACTTAGTCAGCTTCGACATAAAAAATTTTTTTACTTTAAATCTTAAAATTTTGGCTTGAGTTAATAACTAGGTAGATTTTGTGGACACAAGGATACCTAGCATAAGTTAATGATACAAAATAAATTACCCATAATTAAAAAAGAAATGAAAACAACCCGAATGAACTACATTTTCCGTTGATCTTTGCCCTTTCGAGATAGTAATAACAGCATACTTTCAGCACGGTCTGTCTCGGAACCGGTACAGTCGTATAAATACATCTGACATTTAAACGCACACCCTACCGCACTCATATTGAACCTTCCTTTAAGGGAACAAAGTGTAAAGTGGAAGGATCTGTCGATAAAACGTGTGTTTTGAGAGTTGAATTATATATATCGTATGTTTTAACGTAACGTTGACGTATTGAATTGTTTGCATATATTATAAACTACGCTGATTCAAGTTTTCCTACGTGATTCAGAATCCGCTCGAAAAACTGCATGAAACCGGACACGTTATACTCCCCGCTTTAACTATCTGAAAACTAATTGAAACAGTATATATTTAAACGTACGCTATTCTACTGCTAACCGAGCCTGTCCTTTCCTAATCTGTCTTTAACCGCGGGTCGAATCGATTACAAAAGTCGGTATTGTTCTAGACACTGGGTTTGGCACGCGCCAGCCAGATTACAATTCTGCGGCCTACCGGTTTGAGAACCGACAAATCTCTGTGATTGATGACATGGAGAGCGATTTGTTACATAATTATGAACGTAAGCAATTCATGAAATATAACATGCAATAACAACTGTTTTATATGGTATAGTGTAGGCAAACGAGCGGACAAGTTACCTGAGGGTAAGTGGGATCTAAGACCAGATACTTGCACTCTCAAGACAGCAAAATGCGTTTAAAAACGTTTGGTTTTATTCGTTGCATTGAGATTAGTTTACTATAGGTTTAAGGATCAAAATCTTATTAAACAATCGCATATACGGCATCTAAAGCAAGTATTAATTCAAGTAACACCATTTTCTAGGCGAATCCTTGCGTAATAGGTTATTTTTTGACTGGTTTAATGGATTTTTCCTTAAAAAATTTAGGTACGTGTGTGTAAAGTGTCTTTAAAACGAGCACACAATGAATGTACATACAAAAATGAAATATAAATAGGTCTTGCAATTCCAGTCCGAAAACGTACCAGGAAAGAATGCAAACACGCTCAAACGAATTCTCCAGCCTGCGGTACAGTTATTGTAATGAAATTCTATTCTGAAACACTTCTGAAAGCGCCCGACAATTCGCATAGCTGAAACAAACCGAACTGAACGAACATTCTCTGACTATTCGCCGGCCTATTCATGTCATTTAGAGCTAACATGAACGTTATACAATGGATCACGGTTTTAACTGATGAATAGAGTTGAGTATGGAATACGTGAACAGTGCGTGTAGTTTTGTGAAAACAATTTGCAATTGGTAACCAAAGAGGGAAGAGAACACGAGTTGAAAAGGAAAAAATAATGTAATTTAGAGGATTGAAAATGTATGTATATGCGGATTTGAATACGACAGTTTTACCGACTCGAATTGCGTAAGTATTACCTACTTTGTGATGATTAACTAACGGAAACCAATGAACCATCGCGACTACATATAATAAATAACAATAAACTTAATATCTTCCGGTTCACAGAAATTATGACCTCATTCCCCCAAGTCAACATAAAATTATCAATCAACAAAGACAAACAAAGCGCAAATGAAGGAACTATTGCAATGGTTCAACATTGAAATCCATGGATGGCAAATATCCAAGACAATCCAAACTAGAGGAGTTTAATCAATCGATTGGTTTAATTTGAGCAGAAACGCATTGCCCATCTCACTGCAGAGACAGGTCAGTCCAATAGGTTAAGTTAATATATTAAAAGACGTAAAAGAGCAGTAGAAGATCCATGTTACTCACGGATTTAGTCTTTACAAAAAGCAAAATGTTTCATTCAGTGTCATAGCCTATGCGTGCATATAAAGACATTAAAGTGGAAGATGACAGTACTAATTTATAACTCTGTTAATTGTTCAATCTTTATTAGAAGCGTACGAGCTGTTTTTTTTTTTTGACGTCGAACCAACTTAATTTTTCTTTAAACGAATGACGTAATCCCATAATACGATGGCGGATGGGAGCGCGCAAAAACATATAATTGATGGTTTAGTCGCTCGGGCAATAATTGTCTTTCAATTGCCACTAAATTTGTACAAGGTAAGAAATCAAGAGAGAACACACTGCTACACATTTAAGGGAAAAAAACGCTGTCTGACTTACCTTAAATAATAGATCTATACGAGTACATACATAGGTACAAGAAAAAAGTCATCTCTCCGACATCTTAAAAGCAGTTTAATAGAGGTAAAAGAAGCTTTTAATGAATACCTTTTGCAAAAAAAAGAAAATAGAATAAGATATATTGATCAGATTTCATGTGTCAATAAATCAGTAAGTTAACATGGCAATAAGATTATAACACATGCTGACATGATATGGCAAGCAAGACGCAAGAAACGTTGACGGGCTTAGTTTATCTAACATAAACGTAAATGCCTTAAACCCGTGTAAGTCTCCTATATAAAGGGTGGAGCACGTGCCACATAAAGCATCGGCCACACATCCCCCGAGGTGTCGTTGGATTTACAAACGGATCCGTTTCCTGCAAGAACTTTTATCGGAGCGTGCAACTCGGCTTTACAGTTCAGAGAATGTAAGGGCGTGGGCATCGTCCCTTATTATATCAACAATGTGGGAGATTTTTAAAACCGCTGAAAAAATAGTCAACTATTCTTGTTTAAAATAAGTACAGTTAATAACTGCGATTTGAGTAATCTAAAATGTTATAAAACAATATTGCTTTATACATGTTATCGCATAGCTTTTAACTCGGCGGTCATTACAGTCAAGTAAATAAGAGATATCATAACGTTGACAATACAATATCACGTCGAAAGCAATATTGTTTCACCGAGTTAAATAGAGCCCCTGATCTCATGATTTCGAAAACGTGCTGAGCTGAGCGTACATTACATGCAGACCGTGCAGTTGATGCAGCGAATATCAGAAGCGTAACTACAGTACATATCTCTTAGAGTAAGAACCATCCCATATTCTCTTTTGAATATAAGCTACATTGTCATAGAGAAAATGCACCACAAAAATAGAAACCGAAGTATTCACAACTAATTACTATGCTCCTTTAAAGACAACTGCACACAGCACACACTAGGCATGTCAACATGGAAACTTCCTTCGATTATACTATTTACTAGACGGATACAGTAAGAATATACATTGAAACATATTTACATAGACTCGGGCGCACACGTAAGTGCAGCTGACTATAGGTTCAACGGATCAAAGATTATTTTAAAAGAATCAAAGTAAAACACAAGGTAATTGCGCTATTCTCATAGAGGCTACTTGCAACTAACATCTGTCAAGACAGTTGACATAATCCACCCACTCGACTTCGGAAAGTGACACATCAAAAGGTAGGAATACATAATTTGTTGTAAATTTGCTCATTATGCAATATCTATTTTTTATTTCCAATTAAATAAATGTTTATGCACCGCATGGGGATCCCCAGTGTAGGTAACCTTCTTGCCTTGACCGATATACTAGCCGCCTCGAGGTGCAACATGATACTGACCCATATCTAAATTAAGGAAAATTCAGCACTTATCCAATTATAAGGATCCCAAATCGGATCCATACTGATTTAGTCATCGTAAACAGGAATCCTAACTAATAAGCACTTTATATCGGATCCTTGTTCAAAATAGACCCTGAAAATCAAGATACGCTGTCTCAAAAGCACAGCAAATTAACTGTGACAACCCTACATAAATAAAGACAGAGTTTAGATGTAGAAGTTCGTTACAAAGGAGTTCGCAACTTTGTTCGTTTCAATTGACTGCGAAGCACTGACAGTTGCAAACTGTTTTAATACGTGCACGCCCATCAATTTCTCATTAAATATGGTGTACAAACAGTACGAGAATACTAAACGCTAGTTAAATATTTAGTTAAGTGTTAAAAACTGACAAAAGGATGAAAACAATTAAAGGAAAACGTTGAATTTATAAACTTCGGCTGTGATTTGATTTGAGGAGTCATCAGAAGTTTGTCTTGTCTTAGATCACGTTATTCTGGAATGATTAATTTTAATTACGTCCCACACACATACAGACACAGTGCCGCCACGCGGTTTGCATGCTAATGTTCAAATCACAATACGGATAAATATAACTCAACGTGTCACTGTAATTGTCAACACTTACATATTTAAGCAATGAAAAAATGGGGGACACGCAAACGGTCATCCTTTATTTTATTCCTGTCCAAGTGGTATTAACCCGCTGATACATTAAATTACGATTCCAAAAATTCAGCGATACTAAAAATAAACCCTTAGTTATAAAATCAGAGATGACTCCAAAATGTCACGTATTTTACCTCCAAAATTACAGAAAATTAAACATTATTACAATGCAGTAAGGGGACGTTAAAAATGTAAAATAAAGAATAGAACTAAGGCCGTACATGGTTATGGACTCAACGGTTGACACGCTTGCAATATTTAATACGCGCAAATGATAGCAGAACGAAATATTGCGATAAAAAATGTCAAGTACGATATTAAAATGCAAGGAAGTGGAAAACATAAGAGGCTGTGACGTCACTTAGCCAATCAAGCGGTTCAGTGAAAAATGTAAGGTAAAAAAACAAAGTATCTTTTAACGTTTAAGTGGGTAATTTAACGCATGATAGGTCGCTAATTGTACTAGTAAAAGTGTTGTCGACGTTGTCGTAGAAAGCAAAGATTCGTATAAAGGTAGGTCACGCAACATCATACTTTTCCAATATGTAATAGCTTCAGTAGACATCTAATTACAAATCCCACGAGACTAGTCAGGGTCTATGCCCCAAGGTTTGAGCTTCAACCTCAGTCTGGGTACGATAAGTAGGTACGTATCCCTATAATTTATCGGAGTTTTTTTAACTCGAAAAGCTTTGAGTATCAAAGTGACCGGTGGAGCGACGGGAACGCCGTCATCCATTAGGCTCTAATCTAAATATAAAACTGGACACAGTGTCAAATTAAATGGCTTGCAATTGAACTTCATTTTCTGCAGTTTCTAACACAGCAACAGTACCTACCTCGAAGTCGATTACAACAATTATTCTCTCTGTCATGAAACTATGTACCACAAGCTTCTGCCCGCAACTTCGTCCGCGAAGATTTCTATTATCCCTTCCATCCAAATCCGTTCAGACGTTGCACTAACACACACACAATTTCGCAGTTATAATATTAGTAGGATGCGATTACCATTGTATAAGTGTGGAAATGGGCTGCAAAATTCTTACCACCTATTGATGGTAGTTGTGTGTCAAACTATAAACAGCGCATTGTTACATTATGGTGGCAGGCGTCCACGCCGCCCATAACCGGACAGTCTAGTTGCCGATTTGGATTGCGTGCCGCCTATCGGTACATAACCATAGCTGCTAATATGTTACAAAGTACACTGTATAGCTGTTAATGCGCTATAACTATTATACGGTAAAACTAATGATTGTTATGATTGCTAGCCTTGTAACTGTGCCCTTCCTCTAGTAATGATCTCAGTTTGAATAAAATATTACCAATCCGAGTTGTATTGAACGCCTACTACCAATCTACATATCTGTAATTACGTTTTATCGGAATGATTTGAAAGGCAGTTTTGATTACTGTAATATACAAGCGAAATATAGCCCCACGGCAAAAAATATACAAATCCATCCGTCACTTTTCAACAACATTTTATTTAGCCATTCCGTAATGTCAGAAAGGATAAAGTAATAATCACTTCAAAGCTTGATTATGAAATATTAACCAATTGCTCCTTAAAACGAAAATAAGAATAAAATGAAAGTTGCCAAACTCGAGTAAAACCTTTCACAGCCCTTTCAGGACTTGCTCAAAACTTCTCAACAAGGTTCATCGAGCCCAAAGCAATTTTCTTCGAAATTTCAATTCCTCTCAATGCTTTTATTACTTTCGTACTATTAACGCTTTTTTAACTTACGCCTCTGATTTGCTATTATTGTTCCTTAGTTAAATGAATTAGTAAACATAATAATTACGTGATTCATAGTAAAAACATGACAATTCTAACAAAGAAACGTTGGTTAACCGACAGCGTCATGTTACCTAATTATAAAAGCTTATTATCAATAAAAAATTCTTTTAAATGTATCCATTCTGTAATACCAAAACTGTACATCGTACATTTATACAATAAAACTCATTAACGATGCAAATATTCTCACAACCAACCGGTCCGACCTTCCCAAGAACGTGACTCCAATAAAACAAAAACACTGTAGATAAAAAACCATTAAAACCACGCTTACAAACGTATTCGTATCCTTAGCACAACACAAAATCACCCTTATGATACAATCTTAATCCAGAAGACTGAACAAGAGTACACTTCACTGGCAAAACACAAAAAACAATCCATTCGATAAACAGAATCCGTTATCGCGATTGGTCGAAATCCAAATTCCTTAATCGCACGTGGTTTTTGATTCGGCGTTTTGAATTCGGAATTCGTTGGGTCGCGTGCAACGCTGTGGCGAAGCGATATCGGACTGCCGCAGAGGCCCGACCGCGCGGTAATACTCTGTATCAGACCGGCTTATGTTGGGAGACCCGGAGTAGTAGGAGCGGCAGGTACAACCCAAGCTCAAGGCGCCTGGTTGTTGAGAACCACGCCCGAATGTTTTGATGCTTTAAATTATTTACGCTGCGTATGAGCCACTCAATGGATTAATACAAGCACTTGCGGTAAACAGGAGATAAGACAGATATCGTTCATCGACCAAGGTGTGGGTACTTGATAATAAATCTTAGCGAGTCCTAACAGATCAAAACAAGCACAGAAACTGAACTCTCTTTTAGAACTAAATTTATCTATTCTTACTCAACAATATGGATCGTGATCAATACATAGGTACTTAACATTACGATGACCATATTGTAACAGTCATTCAGGTAAAATGGAGTCCAAACAAAACAGAATTCTCATTCGCGGCTGGTTGCTAAGAACGAAACATTGTGATGATTTACAATACACTTCTTATGTCAGGAATGAATCATCTTGCAGTCAGAAACGTTCAGTTATCCATTATTAGTAACTAACCTATGCATCTCCGCAGTCCGCCAGATTGCCTAGCCACTTAGTCTGAGACGTGTCTGTGTGTAACCTAATTCCCGTAAGCGTAAATTAATCTAATGCTCTTGTTGTGTGCTACATTCCAGAGCTAGGTGATGTCTGGATAGATTTATGTCTTCGAAAACGTAGGATCCATTTTGAGGATTTTCGGCTGTTTTTTCTCCCAACAAGACACCTGCTATGTAATCACTATACAGCAAAGATGGAACATAAATTCGATGTTCAAAACAATATCTATACTAATATTATAAATGTGAAAGTAACTTGGATGTCTGTTAAGATTTCACGGCTAAACCGATGAACCGTATGGAGATAGCTTGAGTCCCGGGCAAAGACATCGGGTACTTTTTTTATCCCGAAATTGGATGGTCGCGGGCCTCAGTTAGTATAATAATAAAGTTGAAATTAGTGCAAGTTTACTTGGCTATGCTGATCGGTAAGAGTTCAATTGCAACCAGTACAGTTTTGAAAATACCCTTAACACCTTGAATGGTATTTTTAGATTTTCAAGTTTTGTTTTACTAAGGAGCCGTATTCACAATTTTGGCTTAGATGCCCGTCACAAGACACGACTACTTGACATTTACTATGACGTTCGCTAAGATCAGTTAATTAATAAAAGTAACCCCTGTAAAAATACGAGTTGCTTGATAATATGTATCATAAAGCAACTGGAAAATTTTACAATATCCTCAATAACTTACACTACCCTAAGGCAATAAAGACGCAAATACAGTGACGTAACTAAATCTGCATTGAACACTAAGCAACATGCTACTATTTTATTTATGGGTAACATTAACAACCTTATTAACGATTGATTACTATTTTACGCACTTGCATATGCGGAAAGAATTAACAGAACTACTTAGGAATCACGTAATCGAGGCAATGCTGCCTGAAGATTACCTTAAACAAATTATAATATATCTTGAATATCATTTGGAAAAATACAACAAGATCTTCTACTACTTTTTTATTAATGGCTGTCCATCGCGATATTCCGCAGTGATTTCGCCAAATCTCAAGAGAGTGAGAGTATCCATCAGAGCCGAACCTCTTTGTTACAACAAGTTCAACAAGATCAAGCAAAACTAACACCAAAGAACTTTAAATTCATTATTTAATACATACCAAAACAAAATTGTTTAAAGAAGGCCAGAAATGTTTATTGACAAATCAATGAACTCTTTTAATAATGGTGTAAGCTGTTACCTGCATGATGTATGGCCGATAACCGATCAAATAGTAAATATTTATGATCAGCAACACAGTAACGATGAAGCAAGGTTTAACAATAAATATATTGTACACGAAATGTATGCGGAAAGGCCAGGAATTGGGTCACCTCGCGTTAGTTACATTGCCTAACATTAACATAACGTAGATTGAATACGTAAACTAGTCTTAATTTTTACGAGTTTTTTGATATGATCAGTCGTGTAATTTACAATTGCATGTTAAAAGGAAACAACTTCTCCAAACACAATCCAATTTAATTTACAAGGAACAATGAAAACCCGCTAAAGCGCTGACTCCACCGGACTGAAATCCAATCGGCGTAAACTTTTAAGCGCTCTGCCTGCGCTGCGTGGTGAATGTTTTCAGGTACGGGTCCTACAAGGTTTCAATTATCGGTCCACCTGAACACATGTGTATTTTGGTTTGTTTACATTTAATACAAAAATATGAACATTTTAACGATATCGACTACATTGTTTAGGCTAAAAACTACGAAAACTTTGACGATCTTTACATCGACATTTGACTTTTAACCGAGCAATATCCATATCCTACAGTCATCACCTTTCATAGGCTAATACTGTACCAAAGCGATGAGCAATGGAAAATTCAATTTAGGAACGTGGAACCAGGCACGCTGACTCTATTAGAGGGGATGGTTAATTGCCAGACTTCCACATACAGTGCACTCTCCGATATAGAAACTAGATTAATGTAATTGCTTAATAGATCTGGGGAAAAGACATACGGACGGCCTATGGATGTGCAATTTCCGATAAGGCTAACTACAATTTCAACTGGGCCTCCTACACTGAATTGTTCCAAGAAATCGCAATTAAATAGCCGTAGGTTCTTGGGTTTAGGTAAACGTTTCGTGTGATTTAGGGAATGTGTCAGTTTTAGATCGCGATTTTTACAAACCGTCAATCATATAGTTAGGTTCATTTACTCCACAAAATTTGCCTTTGATAACAAGCAGGAATAGTTGCTGTTTAAAGTCCACATTGCAATCGCTTACAATCCGCATCTTCCAAGAAAACCAGCCCATTGAACACATCATCCAAGAATAGAATGATACACATCCTCAATCGGCACCCAACGTGACACGAGCCAGCTCCGTGGCGTCGCCGGTATAGTGGATAATTGGGCCTGTCCGGCCACTGCGGCCTTGACAGCGCTAGATGGAGCTCAAGAGGATTACGCCTCAGAGTCGGAAGGTTGAGAGCCTTGGAAATGACGTGGAGTGCCATCGCATTGGTGGAAGCGCTGCGAGTCTGTTGACATTTTGTTTTAGTGCACAATGAATGGAAAATATCGTCGTTTTATAAAAAACACGTTCTTAATTCCCAAGGGTTTTCCTGGTAACCTTTTAGATAGATTAAACTTCTGTTATAATGGCGACCGACTTTTCATAATCTAACTAAAAACCACCCGATTAAATAATCTTTCTATTGAAAAAGTCGCGTCCGAATCAGTCCCTTTGTTTGGGAACTACGAAGCCACAGACAGACACACATTCACAAACGTTGAACTTATAACATTCCTCTTCAGGAGTAGAAGTTAATAAATAAATAAAGGTTTAATTTCTAAGTGATTTAGCCCAAAATTTAGAGGTGTTATTACATAAAAACATGCTAAATAACAATCTAAATGCAAAACGTTCCAGTGGCTTAATATTCAGAGAGGAGGCAATAAATTCTCATAAAGCTAATAACTTCGTAAGTCCTAATGAATCATCCAGCCGGCACAATGCTATACTTGGAACGCGGACCCTAGCTTACCTTGCCACGGAA
This sequence comes from Acleris literana, assembly GCA_946894065.1. Taxonomy (NCBI): domain Eukaryota; kingdom Metazoa; phylum Arthropoda; class Insecta; order Lepidoptera; family Tortricidae; genus Acleris; species Acleris literana. The sequence continues at coordinate 11,493,480 of OX335691.1, read as the reverse complement.
GTTGAGACTGAGGCTAGGGATCCTGTGTACGTAATCCCGACACTTAAGCTCAATCGAGAACTCTGAATCACGTTATGTAATCTACAAATTGGATAAAACACCAGCGAGGAATTACGTAAAGACGTGATACATACATGCGATATATTAGCAAATCTATTTTGAAATAGGATTATTGAAGATAATTGATTTCTTGTGTTTCTACGGCACGCGTAAACAACGAATGAAAATGATAATATACTTATTTATATCAATCAAAGGCACGAAGTTTTTTTCCTGATATAAAATAGCCCCAAGAAGAAGTAAGCAAGTGAGTTCAGTTCAATAATGGGCATTAATCGCTTCCTTTTAAGGTTCCATACTATTCCGTAGTCAACAAGGAACACTTATGGTTTCGCCATGTCCGTCTGTCCACGGTTTAACTCAAGAGACTCTTAGCTAATAAAGCTATAATTTTGGCATAGTTACACATTTGTAAGTATTACACCGACAAAGTTGTCATAAAGTATCGAAAAAATATTCTTTTTTTCGGATACCTCCCATACAATATGAGTAGGTAAGGCAAAGGTAAACCCGTTTTTATTACATCAAGTGTAGCATCATTGGATAGCTCTTAAAAATCATTATGTACATGTTTTATCCATTTTTTCCAAATAAACTTTAAATAGAAAATTTACCATTATTTTTCGAGATGTTTTTTGTTTGTAACGGCGTAGCTAAGCGAGCATGGTCCGACATGCTCTTGCCCGGTTTTTTCTTTATTTAATAGAACCCGGAAAACTCGAAATAGACTGGTCCAAGGCTTAGGCCCAAGTTCAAGTCGAGAAAGCGCGTCAACATGACAATTCGACTTCCTATCTACGCCATTATCTAACAAACTATCTAGAGTTAACAGTACCAACGCAATGAATGTTTGTACTAGATAACCGTATTTACTTATTTCGTGTCTGGAAATTTCCCGATGGTATACATATTACTATTAATGGGTAGAGAGAACTTTCTTAGATGCTTAAATAAATTGTTATATTAACGCCACGGGTATGGCAAGGTCTTTCCATACTAACTTTGTGCAGGTTTTTTTTTTGTAGCGGTACAAAAACACATATTTTTCGCAGATATTTTTATTATTGGTTAAAAAGCTGCGTCAACTTATTTTATGTTTATTTTTGAATTAAATATCATATGATAATAATTAGTAATAAAACTAAAGTTTTGTTAACAAAACGAACTAATAAAATTCACATAGTCATATTAGTATTTTTGAACAAAACAAGAATCCTTTTTCGATGTCCCCAAAATACTTTGTCAGTAAGAGGAAAGAGATGCGTAGCAGGTATAGCGCTATCCTTTTCCCTGTCTGGAATTTGGCAGGTTTTGACACATAATAATGGAAAAAGAAAACTAGCGTTGAAAATGTAGTGCTCTAATTATATCCAATTATGTCAGTATCTTTTAACAAAGCACAAAACAAGTCAACATGTTTTACCAATTCTATTGCTATAAACACATTTACCAGACAGTCAATATCATTAACTCGCGATCCGTTTAAAATAATATAAAAAAAACATTCTTAAAAGGGTAAAACCGTATAAAATGGATCAAAAGGGAAATAAATCCTGTTTGACTCCAGTAATTTGCGGTAAACAGTCCTGTAGCTAATTAAGTTATGCAACCCAGGGACATTGAACCCGATCCGCGAGTTCCGGGATCGATATAACAGATACCTCGCGTACCCAGAACACCATATCGGGTCTTCTTTACTTGGAAATCGGGGTGCATGGCAGGGAATATGTTAAGTACGCTTTGCGGTACAACTTTTATATTAGACCCGAGATTTGGTGCGAACTCTTTTAAATCTCGTTAAAACTTCAGGTAAACCGGTTTGAGGTTATAATAAAGAGCCTTTTATCCCATTTTATCACAGCGTACCGCTATTACTGACCTGATCGGTGATCGAATCTGAAAATAAATTTATTTTAATTGCTGTCACAATGAATGTTATGTTGTGTCCAGTAGTATCCAGCAATGTAAGTAATGTTCTTGATATTTGCTTTGTATAGTATTCGGTTTTTGTGGACCTAACAAAAGATATTGCGACATAATAAGCTGCTTGTTAAATATTTATACACAAAAGCGCTAACTTAAGCTCGGTTTAAGTTTATTTGTTTTAGTAATTGACCTTCCGTAACTAAAAATGTCAGATCAAACATTACAGCATACAACCTGACATTGACGGATGTTAATGATTAATTTAACCAACTTTTTTGATACCTATGTACTTATAGGTACATTTTTTATACAAGTCATTCTAAACGAATAACTGCATTTATTTAACTTATCTATATTATGATGATAAAAAATTCTGCGCGGAGAAATTACCAGTTTGCTACCACTTTAGACAAGTTATCGATTGGCATTGTTTGGTAGGTAGGATGTGATCGATCGAATGAACAATCGACAAGTTGTCACCTTGACATGCCGCGGGCCCGTCTCCCGCGCAATCATCCAATTGGCGGGACCGGACAAGATGGCTGCCGGCCGCGCACGTCAGTGTTGTTGCATTTTGTTTTCGCTGTCGACGCCTGCAGTTTACGGCTTATTGTGAGTTGTGGGACGATGCTGTAAAATAGATGGACTACGAGCTGTACCTTTCGTACAGCTCACATATTTTGTATGCGAATCATCCCTAGCAAAGTTTCAACCCAAAATGACTTATTTAGCAATAAAATATCAACCTTCACTGTAAATTATTGTGGGATGAAATTTTATTGCTAAATATTGTAGGATAACATAGGTATTTTGCGTAAGAGCATCTAATTATGATTGTATTACAAATTTACGAATACGAAACAGTTACGAATATGTACGATTGTTACAATCATTGTAACACACGTAAATATTCGTAACTGTTTGCTTAGAACAAAACTAAAGCTTGTAATCAAACGTTTATCTTTATTACTTTACACGATAAGAGCAGATTCGGTAAACATAGCATGTATAGCAAAACAATCAATATTATATTATTTGCAATGGAGATAAACTGAATCAATACCGTAGACTCAGTACATGCAGCGCCATCTATTATGCAGTAGCGGAACTACATGGGCGCGCGGCGAAAGCTACGCTCTGCTCAAGCCGCGGCTCGGGTCGTATAAAACATTCAGGTATTTCCGCCAGAGGCGCGCGAATCGTCCAATTAGGATATTGAAACATTTGAAACCAGTTTCATCCCGAGTATTACAAGTATTTATAAGACCGGTACTGGCGAAGGAATGAGGTAGTTGTATTGAATCAAAGGGGTAACGGTGCACACGTAACTTTTTCCAATTTTCCAACGATAAATTCGAAACTTTGTTAATATAGGGTTGGGAACAACTGCGTGGGGGGTCGGCACAACTTTGTGGGATTCATTGTACAAAGTATCTTTTACGTAAACCTAACAGTTACAGAAGTAGGCTAAGTAGGTCTGTGCAAGAATGCAGCCATAAGCTCGAGGCATTTGCCACTTGTCGTCATTTATCATGTAGGGCACACCGCAATTGTCATTTCTTAATATCACTTGTATCATTCCGGAAACTAAGGGAATTCCACTCGTTTTGACAAAAATTTAAACCACTTCTCACACGAACTGATTTCTATTCGCAAAATCTGAATCAAAAACTTTGATTCTAAGTTGTTATAGAATAAACTATGACAAATGATGACATTAAACTTGCTATATGGTTATTTTTGAGAAAAATAAATTATCAGGAGGATAAAAACAATAAGTAATCCATTAAAAAAATACACATTTATAATGAGTCTAGTGACGAAACATTCAAGCAAAAATTCAAAAAGTTACATTATTTTACTCTGCACTTAAATTTATTGATGAGGGTTTGTAACTTCATACTATACTCTTAATTTTTTTGATTTTATTTACCGCTTAGAATTTTATAAAGTTGTTTTATTATTATTAAAGTGTTTTAATCCATTAACTTCCTCTTCCTTTCCTGCACTATCCAGAACTGAGGTACTCTTAAAAACGGCTGCATGCCGAACGGTCGATCAAGCGAACGAACTCATATATGTAAGCAACCATACCATTTTGAGAATGCACTCCCTAAAATGTCGTTTGTACGCTGACGGGGCAACTTGAACTCGTCGGTAAATAACTAAATAAAAAGCAGCTTTAATAACCGCCCGCATATTTTTTTAAAGAATTGTATGTCTTCCCAGTGACACTCGCGCCATCAAGACGAATCTAATGAAGTATCATTTATCAAAAATGTTGACCCGTTGAGTAGTTAACGAGGGAACTTAGGAACGGACATAGATAAAGGTCTAACACATAACTCTCCTTTTCCGCCGCAGTCGGGTAAAAAATCGTCCGTCGGGTTGGAAAGTCATGAGAATCACCTTACTACCCATATCCCTGACAACGGTACTCGCGAGTTCATTTGCCACACCGCCGCGTCACCACCGCAACACGACCCCGTATCTCAAATTGCCAGGCACGTTCTAGTTCTGCTAACTGGGCGGGCTAGCAGCGGAATGCTAACAAACTGTAGATTACGCAAATTAGCGGCTAAATTACCCTGTTCAACCTTAAAGGGAAGAGATATGTGGCTGTTGGATCGGGATTACAGGTCACATAATGAGCAAGTAAGCAATCAGTCATCGCTGTCAAGTGATCTTGAAGAATCATAGGTGAGGAACTAGCTTGGAGACAAGTAGGGAAGTAAGAAATAGTAGAACGAAGGAAAAAGAGTGCTACGAGCCCTGTAGATGCCAAATCACAAATATTTTAAGCTACAAGATGAAATAATGGTGAACTTTTTATTATTTAGACGGAATAATGTCACGGCATAGGGAAGAACGAAATAATTTCCTAGCAACTCTAATATACAAAGGGCGACATTATGAAATAGGTACCTTATATCTTGCAGCAAAAGCAAAAACCACGAGTAAATCCGACACAAACAAAAGAGACTCCATTCCCACAATGTAATAATGTGGTCAATAAAAAACAAAACCTGTTTGAATCCGTGCCTTACTGTAGATGTGATTCATGCAGTATTGCAGACGCATCTAATTTCACAGTCGGTTGGAAGCGCGTGCGCCGATCTAGCCAACTGATAAGATCTATTACGCCGTATGTCATAGGTACGTAACTCTTCAATGGGCATAGATCATTCACCTCGGTATATTTCAACTGCAGCGGCTATTAGCGGAGAATAATCCGTCTGAACATAACCCTCGTTCAAGCTCTTACCTTCTGTCTAAACAACTAGATTGATATGTATGTCTTCTCTATGAATTAACTCACTTTATTCAAGAATGATTTTTACTTGCTACCCCATTTCCACAAATTGTTCGCCGTGTCGATGGATGCAATCGGCGCAGGACCGGCCCTTGAGCAAACCTTGGGGGAGCCCAAAATCCAGCAGTGGACATCTTCCAGCTGAGATGATGCCGAACTGTAAGGCCTACTCTAGTTTTTTGTTTTTTCGATAATTGCCAGACCTATCCAGCCATGGTCGACTTTCTTATGAGTGTGGATTTCCCATCATGATGACAATGATGACCTATCCAAAGTTCCAAACTGCTGTTATAGTACCTGTCTTTTAATTGCTGCTAAAAAACATATGATATTTTTGGCTTGGTCATTGCACGTTTCTCTCACCCGTTTATACACCTAGTTTAATTATAATGACCCAGCACTGGACATAACCTTGGAATGAGTTGCAGGAATATTATAATAGCAGTACGGTAAAATTAATAACTCGGGACGTTAGAGGTAAATGCAAGGCAAAACGAATTGACGTAGATTGTTGTCGTTACTATCAAGTCCATCGCATATCCTTGTAACACATTATAAATTATACTTATTAGTAGCTTCTTGAATGTATTGATGTTTCTACTACGATTGAGAAAACGATCAAAATCTAAACTTTCATTCATTATATTAGCGATGTTTTTATGGCATGGAGAAGGGGAACGGGTACTCAGGCCACCTGATGGTTAGTGGGATCTGTGACCTATAGACATTTGCAAATCATCAGAATGCAATCATAAGACCGCAAATTGCCAAGATGAAATGCCTGATATTTATGCTTTCTTTCATATTTTGACTTTTTTATTTTTAACCACTACAAATTACTGCTAATCCTAGCTTTACTACCTCAAGCTTCGCAACCAGAATATCATAAATATATGGTCGAAAACTCAGTCAATAGTCAGGAAGCGGCCTTACTTTCATATAAAACGGCCACAAGGTAGACCTTAACCCCCCCCTTACTACCTTAAGAAAATTCAAAACCAAAATATCTCCCATAAAGGGATTACAATTCAGAAACTAGCCAGTTAAGATATCGTAATTTGACCTCAAGTGTGCAATTGATACTATCAACATTTTACCTGCTATTACTTAAACAATTTCAAAATGATCAATATACAACGGTGTCCAAAGCTGCGCACGCGGTGACGCAAGCGCGGAAGCTAAGGACGTGCTCCCGCCGCCAGAGAGGTGACTAACCTGCCCATTGTCATATTCATGTGGGTTGGACTCTTGTATTGAAAATTCAGATATTGGCGAAGAATATTGAATTCTGCATTTAAATAACTGTGTCTGCATACATCCCCCAACCGGGTATTTTCTTAAATAACCCGCCTGTGAGCTCGCATCTTAACACGGGTGTGGATCGAGCTTGATCATGCTGCGTTAAAGGAGACAAAAAGTAGTTAGTTGCTTCTAACAAGATTGAAGATTGTAATTGTTTTTTGTTATGCTAGAGATGGCAAACGAATAAGCGGATTAATTTCATACGAGCCTCGAACCTAATAAGATGTTAATTTAATCACAAATGAACTTGGTGTTGTAATACTTTCGTTTTTCATTTCTTACCGCAATTATTTTTTTCATAGTATACGCGCGGCTACACGTCGGTCATACACAGTAACATAAAATTAGTTTTGACAATTATCCGTTAAAATTTCAGGCCCTCTCCAAACATGTCATTAACATCAAAAACCAACCTTACCTATGTGTTTAATAGTATCAGCGGTTAAGCTGTGAAAGCGTAACAAACCCACAGATACTTTCGCATTTATAATATTAGCAGGGATAAAATTACGGTATGGATGGTTAAAGTGCATTATAATTTGCTAAACCTACGCGACAATAACGATTCCCGTGTGTATGCGGGAATTATTTCAGCCACGAGCCAAATGACAGGTAAACAATCTATATTTAGACTCGGAAGGCGTGTGACATTGCTATGTGTGATACACGTAACTTGGTGCGCCGTCGACTCATACGTCTAGTTCCTGTTGGGACTCATCACTGGGAAAAAAAGTGCTAAAAATTACGTCGGTTCGGTGCCAACATCCCGATTTCCATACAAAATCTTGCCATAGTTTTTGTCATTTAGCGTTAAAATTGCCGTGGACGCAACAAAAATAAAGGATGAACTTTCGTTAATATATAACTTCTGGAAGATATCAAGACTACTTTAAATAAGAGTACGAGAGATTTCGAAGAACCGTTTCGGAGTTAAATCAGAATAAAATTACATTACACAGTACTGGCACCATCAATCTCAATTTACACTATAAAATATGACTAAAATAGAATGACTAATAAAGATTTAAAAATAAAGTACCATTTAAGATTTCACCAAACGTTTACTTTAACAACCTAACCTAAACCACTAATGGTCCTATTAAAACGATACTCTTCAGCCAAGACCCATCGAAACTCCAAAATTACACATTAATTATTACGAAGACTCTCTGGCGATATTAATTTGTTTAATGGACTATTACTTCAAGCAAGTATGTGGGGGTATAAAGCGAAATGATTACAGGGCGAAAATTGTAAATTTAGCTGTGTTTTTAGTTGAACGAATAAAATTTCGTTGTATACACACAAAATAAAAGCTCCACGAAGTAACGTCTTTGTAATGTATTTCACCCAATTAACTGTTGGGCTTTTGAGAAAAACATAAGTACCGAAAAATGTGAGTTTTCTGTAACACTAAAAACCAGAATTTATTATACTTAAAATCCTTCCCCTTGAATCACACTATCAATTGATGACTGCATTAAAATCCGTTGCATCGTTTCATATCCGAGTTCTAAGCGAACATACAGAGGGACAGCGGGAAGCGACTTTGTTTTATACCATGTAAAAGAAGATGTGGTACTAAATATACCTGTTTTTAAGGTTTACTAAGACTTTGTCAATATTGTGCTTTACCAAGACTCAAGATAAATGTATTCAGCGTTGCACTTGCGTGGTGACAGGAACATTCCCTCCCTAGCGTGTTGCCGCAAGCAAAGCGCTCGTTAAATCGTTTACAATAGCACACCCATCGAGACAAACCGTCGTCATTTGAAACGGTTACGTAATATCACGCGTTACAGTTTTCTTACGAGAGGTTATTGGAAACCTGCCTTATTCAATCTATAGCGAGCGGGACAATACCAATCCTACTAATATTATAAATGCGAAAGCTTGTGTGTTATTTTGTTATTGCCTCACGCTGCAACGGGTCGACGGATTTGGATAAAAACTGATTTAAAAGTTCCCAAAGGAATAACGATAATCGAAATCTACGCGCACGAGGTTGCGGGCAGAAGCTAAGCTATATAGAAAGATAAATTGCAGCCTATTGAAGACCGTCTCGCTACATCATACATGGATATTTCTTGTGGACAGTCCCTCTAAAACTCTTAATCCTGAGAGTGGTATTTCTGTAAATGCTGTGGTATTACGTTTCTTTTGTTCCTAAATTAATAGCAATAGGTTTATTGTTCCCAATTATTTTTCATTCACTTTTATAGATACAAATTTCAAGTGTAGGTACAATTAGCTTATACTATAATTTATACACTGAAAACCTACTAAATTCGAAGCAAAAAACGAACGAATATGAAGCCCTAATTTAGTATAGGCGTCCTCTGAGAGTTACCGCACCGCAGTCTAATTGAGTTAGTGGAACATTCGAGTACATTCAGTAAAACCCTAAAATGAGTTGTTTTACTTGGTATGGAAATTAGTTTGTCTTTTATTTACCAGGACTAGAGTTTCGTAGAACTAGCTCCATGGACTGAATTAACAAATGGTGAAAAAGGAATTACGATTGTTGTTAGCAGAACTTACAAATGCAAGAGTTATTAAGCATTGAATGTATCGTACCTATAGGTATATTTATTATCAGAGCCCTAACATTATTGAATGATTGATTGATTTGATCATTCAGTGGCACTGAGTCAGTTCCCACTTTAAACTTTACAACACCATAAAACCCCGATCTTAGTTATCAAAATAGCACCTCGTTATTTTGGTCACACCGTTCCACATCACGCCTAGTATGGAGATATTTCCAACATCTACATCGGAATCAGATTTCACGGACAATTTAAATACGGAAAGATTGTGGGTGATCTTGGGAACATTGTAATAAAAAAGGTTAATGATTTACGCTCGTTTACTATCATTTTTTTATGGAAAAGGGAGACAGACAAGTAAGCGGGTCATCTGATGGTAAGATTGGCAAGTGATCTAATCACCGCGAGTCATGGACACTTTCTTTGAAAAAAAAAAAGGTGTGAACTCCGTTTCTTGAAGATCCCTGACGTAACTTGAGCACAATATTTATGAAATTTTGTATAAGAAGCATACGCCAAAGAACATTCAAGAAACTTATACCACAGCTGCAGAACAATCGAATCTTCCATTAGTTATAACTTAAGACGGTGTAAGGCAAACTAGCAAACTGCATTCTCGAGCTCTATCAAACTTTCAGCAAGTATAATATTTACCATCCTTCGGGCCCCAAGTTTCTACTGCTTCCGTCAACTTCCCCGCATTTCCGTGCAACGGAGCTATTATGTGTTTCAGCCTGTTTCTAGTCCACGAGATATAATTATTATTGCGCTTACGCAAACTGCAGCTAGTGCAATGTTTTATGTAATGCTCGCTTTTTGCGGTCACACGCTCTCTGCTGGGTTCGTATGCCGTTGTTTGCATCCTACTTATTCGAATATAATTGATTACGAATTGTTAAACAATTCAATGTAACCCAGTAAAAAATTACACTGCTTAAGTATGAATACTAATTTATGAGGACTTTTTTTAGATCATTTGATGGTAAGTGAGATCTGTGATCCATAGACATTTGCATTCTCAAGACTACAATCTTAAGACTGCAATCGTAATACTGCAAATGCGTTGCCAAACCTGAGGATTACATGGGATGCCTCTTTGCTAGTAGTTTCACCGGTTGTCTTAACACCAGTGATCGGAATAGGTAGAGTATATTTACCTAAAGTTCGCAAAAGGACATAATATAGAGTGGTTACAACCGGGTGAAATATTAATTTATTTTTATTGAGTTCCGGATTTCTGGTATTTTTAATGCTAAATACACGTAAGATTTACTCACGGTATGCGATATTTTATATAAGTTTGTGATAAACTGGAGACTTCCTTGCGACTACATTTTCTAGTACCAGAGAAATACCAGAAATTCGGAATTTAATATAAATAAATTAATATTTCACCCGGTTGTAACCACTCTATATTATGTCCTTTTGCGAACTTTAGGTAAATATACTCTGCCTATTCCGATCATTGCTTATCACGCCGGAACACAACTAGGGTTTGCACTATCCGTTCGTTTTCTAAATTCGAATAATATGAATAGTTCGATTTCCGATATTCGAATATTCGAATATTTCTGATAATTTGAATATTTATTGAAATAATGATTAAAAAGTTGTATAAACAAATATTACAATATTTCAAAATACAGATACTCGCCTTAAATATAAAAGTATTCAAATTAAACATTATTACTCATTACACGAGACGGCACGACCATAAACAAGTAACACTTGTACAACTGATAACGGTTCCCGTGGTCGTCTCGATCCTCCTTATCGCGGAGGATGAGGAGCCGGTTCCGGGCTGTGGGCTCCGACGGGAGGGTGGTGGTATGTGGTTCCGTGTCTTGCAGACGGCGGTGACGAGCGGCATCTTTATCCCGATGCTCGCGGCGTTTCAGAGTGTAATCCTCAGAGAGCAGCTGCCATTGCTAGATAATATCGCCGGTCTGCAGGGCTATCAGGGGCCTGTTTTATAAAGATACAAATTTCAATTTACAGGTTACAAGTTTCCATTTGACACAACCTCGACCAATGACGACCACCCATTTGAGCGGTGTTGCCAGTTTAGACCTGTAAAATTGTTACTTGTAGCTTTATAAAACGTGCCCTTGGACTTCCTGCAATATAGGGGCTATCAGGGCTATCTTCACCGTCTCGGTTCTGTCGTCTTGTGTTGTGGCTGCTGGGGCCGAAGCTGGGTTCGCCGGTTTGGCACTGGGTGCAGGGGTGGATGTGGCGACTTCAGCAGGGGGCTTAGGTCCTCTGTTTCGCGCTCCGCGCTTCTTTTCGCGGCGGGTGGGCAGCTGCTTGGGGTCGTTTCCGGGGCCATTAGGGTAGCGCTGTCTTGCGCTGCCTCGATGGTCCGGTCGATGGTAGACTCGCTGCCTGGGCTTCGGGGGATGTAGTAAATTCTTAGCCCTCCAGTTTTCCTTCAACAGGACTGGGCAGGACGCGCTGGTTGCGGTGTGTGCACCGCTGCAATTGGCTCATGTTGGTGGCTCCTCTCGGAGCCAACCTGGAGTCCTCCTTTTCAAGGTCGGCGAGGTACCTCTGTACCCCTCTGTACTCCTCCTCCTCCAACGGGGAGAAACACACCCCGTTTCCAAACGGGCGGGCGTTGGGGGCGCGTCCCAGGCGGTCATTCAGGGCCCGGACATGGCGACCCCAATTGGAGATCCGCTGGACGGCGGATATCGACGGCGGCGGGTACCTTTTCCTCTTGGGGGCTTGCGCTGGCACAAGTCCTGGACCCCCTTGTTCTTTGATAACGGTTGACTGACACAGGTGCACCAGCTTTTGTTTATTGTAATAGCAGGTAGCAGGAAGCGAGCGACCCAACTACTCACTGCTCGTCATTTTAATAAGTTTTAGTGAACTAAATATGTTTGTGAAACTATTTTATGTATTATTAAAAATATCCGAATTATTCGAATAAGTAACATTGCCGTATTCGAATTTAATTTGTGTCGGATATTCGAATAATATGAATATTCGAATATTCGAATTGCAAACCCTCAACACAACTATGCGAACGCTGCTTGGCGAGAGGTTAAAGGACAAGATTAAAAATTAAAAATATTCATTCAGTGAATTGCCCACATGAGGGCCCTCTTACAAGTCAGTAATATAGAGTGAATCTACAAGGGCATCATTGCGGAGAAGAAGCACTGCAAGAAACTCCAGTTGATGGTAGCGATCCGGAAGGCCCAGCACAAGACCCTACCACCACTTAATGATATAGTTGAAATACCTACCTCTTTTCTCAAAGGCCAGCACAGTACTTGTGATTCCTCTTGTGTTGCAGATGTTTATGGGTCGCGATGATAACATATAGGTGATTCGCTTGCTCGTCTGCCTCCTTTTCACACAAAAATACGGAGCTACGGTTGACTCCGTCAGCATTCCAAAATTTAACATCGTCTTTGGCATTGAACCTTGTAGACGGGCAAAACAAACACACTTTGCGCATTTAAAGTATTTGTAAGGATCTGAGGATAAGGGACTAACGCAATACGTGCAGTCCTTACGTAACTCAGTCGCACGAAATAAATTCTAGAAAACACATGTAGCATTATAATAGCCAAAAGTAGCGTGTTGGCGTGTTACCAATCACGGTATCACCACTTTTATTGTTACTATAGAATTCTGTTATAACGTCAAATCACAGCAAACATCAAATTGATTAAGACTATAATATGAAAAGCAAGCTTTTAAAAACCCGACTGCATTTTATATACTGTCGTCGATATACCTACATATATTAATAATTGTCATTTTGCCATTGTTGTTATTTCAAATTTTAACAGTTTAGGTATCCTATGTAACCCGGGATGACGTAAGGATTCTAACGATACCTCACACATCTAAATAGGTCAAGGGATTTAGAAGTTATAGTGGAATAAAGAAACTCACATACATACATAAAAACATGAACCCTGAAAACATTACACTCCTTTTTTGGGCAGTCGTGTAATAAAAATCCCCAAATCCCCCGATATAAAGTCGACCCTTAATTCCCGAGCTAATATCTTATGAAAGGCCCAACCAATTTTCATCAAACCAGGCTAAGAACTATCCGAATTAATCTAGCTATCAATAATAAAACCATATCCGAATTTGTCCATCCATATGGGAGCGAAGATGCGACAGACAGACACAGATACACGAGTTATATAAATCACCTGGCTTCGAGGGTATAAAAGCAAAGTTTATAATAGATTTCTAGCAATCCTAAAAGTGAATTAGAAAGCTAGACGGCTCGCTTCAGCACTCCCGGCGCCCACGCAGAGGACGCGAACTTGACCGCGGTGACTCATCGTACCGGTTCGTTATACTATGCACGTCTATATCGACTGCTTAGCATCTCGGACGGTTTTGTAATAAGCCCATTGTGATTGGTCATCCAGTCGTAAAGATGACCGGCAGAAATCATATTCTAATAAACAAGTTGATAGGTAGTTTGGGAGGATTAATCGGTGATTCAACGTATAAGTTTTACGCACTACTAATTCTAACTACATTCATTAATATATTTCGATTCCCACGTAAGAGCTGTTAATTTTAGGAGATAAAGGAACTCTCTAATATCTATAAATATGCAAAATAGAGTGTCTCTGCCAACGAAATAATCACTGCTCTTTCTTGTTCACGTATTAACGTACTCTCGTATTAACGTAAATTCTCTTTAACCGAACAGTTGTCCTCGCGAGCGATATCTATGGACTGGTTTTTCTAACAAAAAAAATGCTTAAGTCAAACCTATACATTGCCGAATTTTGAAAACCGCTTTTCACCTTGATTAGGCCCCTTGATTTCTCAGCGATATTATAACATAAGCAAAACGGAAGAAAAAATAATAATATTGCTCAAATAATAAACGAAGATACTCTAACATTATTGGATGCTCACGACGATAAGCGTATAAATAACCAGCACAATGACTATAATGAAAAAGCATACCCACGCAGATAGGGCCGTATTGCTTTTTTATCTGCCCAAAGCCGCCTCGTGAGTCAGACTCATCAAACGAATAAGACATACGGAGGCCCCTTCGGTCAATGGATACACTGTTTATATACAGATGATTAACGTTTAGACGCTGCTAGAGAATATTACTTCGTTGAATGGCCATACCAATGGTGACAATAAGAATATTTTTGCAGGTAATGGCTTTAGGGCAAAGAAAGCCAAATAATACGTACTTATAATGAGTGGTTGAATAGGATAAAGCATTTTCATAACAGCTTGAAATGCTTGAATATTATTTTGTATAGTTGTTCTATAGGTATTAGGTACCTACATGTTTCACACAGACTTAACATTACTAATTGAGACCGACGAGCCAAAATACCTCACTAGTTAAATAAACATATACAAAAGCTAAACTAAGTTTAGAATGTCCACAATCATTACTCAGGTACTTACTTGAATAAAAGATTAACATTAAAATTACTAATATCTTTCAACAAAGGGTAAAAGGTACAAAAATATAACGGTTTTTTTTAATACCGAGAGCACTTTATTATGGGAGAGGCATGTTGAAGCTGTAAAAAGGGCAGTAAAAAACAGGAGCACGGATTTCATGGACAGTTCTGCTCCGGTTATTATTTTTATTCCAGTTAAACGGTGGGAAATAGGCATCGTTATTAGCTCTCTTATTGGCATTTCGGAACATTTTACTAACGTCCGGACATTCAACGCTAAGCAGCCTTATATGCATATAAAAATGACTCGTATTTCGGACCACGATTAATTTGAGAATTATCATCACCACTTCAATCCATTGTTGATCAAACATAGATTAGTGGCAGATCAATGGTCTCATAGGACTGTACTTTTTTTAACTTGTACAGGGAACCGTCAGTTTGGCATTTTCATATTTGTTCATCGGCATAAACCAGGACGCCAAATCTATTAGAGTTGATCCACGCCGCATCTTTCGGATTGTGATCTACATTCTTTATCCTTCACGCCCCATCGGCCATTTTCGGGCATAACCCCAGCCCATTGTTACTTTAACTTGATAACATACGTGTATCTATATACAAAACCATGGCAAGATCATAACAAATATAAATGTCTCGTACAAAAATCCAATCGTGAACGAAAAACCAAGGATAATATTAAATCCACGACAAAACATGTGACGCAAGCAACTCATCAACATAACGAGACCATCACGGAACAAACCATCAGCTTCAATTAGAGCCCATAAATATTAATAAGTACACGAAACACCTCTAAATTTATCATACGCATACTCATACTAATTTGTATCGGGAGGACGCATGACTTCCATTACTGTGCCTAAGGTTTCTTAACATGGCACTATACCATTTCCTGACATCTTCAATGTCAAGTTCAAGGAATTGAATTACTTGGGCCTGATAGAGTTTACGTCAAATTATAGAAAACTGTAATTTCTGACGCGTCTTCGGATAGACATCTAATATATCAGTTTATTAATAAAACCACGATCGATACATTATAAAGTACTCGAACATTACAGCAGAGGAAAGGTGCCTGAAAAGCGCTCAGTCCATTGGGTTAGTTTTAGTGAGGATTATACTGGTAAGTGGCTAATCCTATATAACCCGGGTACTCAAACCGAGCAGGGTATTTTGCGAGGATTCACTTTTCAAATAACTTTAACAAAAAGCAAGCCTTCAAAACCCGACTGTTGCTAACCAACTTTAAATCGTTATAAATCCTAAATGATCAATCAAAATGCAAAATGATGAAAGAAACCTAAAGATGATTTTTAAATCCCTATTCAATGATAGGATAAATCCGGGATAGATGCCGAAAAGGGATAGGCGCCTATTTTTCAAAAACCTAAATTCCCAAAATCGCAGCAAAGAAATAATAGTCTAAATAGGGAGCGCAAGGGCCACACACCTCAGGCTCCGCAGGCCGTCGCGAGGAAAAGACGCGTCTCGCTTGTGTGTGTGAAAATCTCCGCGATGAGCGCAAAAAGTGCCTCAAATTTTCAAACGGAAGTATTTGCAGTTTCATAACTTTATAATTAGTATTAACTTCTGTTCTGTTTTTATTATATCAATATACTGGTTCATTAAGTGTACAACTATGTATTAATTATAGCTCTTTTGTATTTGGTTTAGATAAAAAATAAAAAGGCACCGTTCCATATCAAAAAGGATAGTCACCGGGGTATACGTGCCCTTGGGGCATCTATCCCCCCCATACTTCTATATAAATAATCGTAGCATATATGGTTTTAGCGTATATTGTTTTTTTCCAAAGAGCATCTATCCTCCTTAGAATTTTCATGGTGGGGCATCTATCCATACAGGTAGGCATCTATCCTAAAAAAAAGGGTCCTGCAAAAACTCAATTTGTACCCAATCAGTAATTATTAGGTCAACAAAAACAACCCGTAATGTAAGATTAAAGACTAAACTAGCTATATCAAAAGGAAATATTCATGGGAAATTGATAGTTTTGAAATTAGGAGGCCTTTTCAAAAAGTGTGGCATCTACCCCGGATTTACCCTACCCCACTTGTCATACCTGGTCGACTTTTTTTTATTATTTGCACAATATGGCGTCTGCTTGCCGCCATTGATTGACATAAGATTAACATAAGAATCATCATATATATACATCATACATACATACATATACATCATACATATACATCATATAATAGATTGACATAAGAATCATCAAAATCGGACAACGGGTTTAGTTTTTATAACGACACAAAGGAACAAACATAGACATATAGGCTGTGAAACACATTACCCTCCTCCTTCCGCAGCCGGATAAAAAGGGCACTGAGGTAATGGTTACTTTTAGAAGTAATTTCTAATATTAAATCATTATCATAGCCGAAGGGAAATGCTATACGCTACAAAGCTATCTAATATAAGGCCATGGCTAGTAACGTCCCGGATAGTGCGATGGCCTTTTACGACGGTTTTATTTTATGATTAACCCCCTGCGGCGGGAAAGACATCTAACATGCTATAATACAATAAAATCTACATTCACATATAATTACTTGTAATTGAATACGTCATAAAAGTACAGTTTAACCTTCCATGACATTAAAGTCGCGAGCGCATTAGGTCAAACCAATTGTGACGACGCACCGCTACTTTTTTTCTAGACATGTAATAAAATTATTAAAATAATTTGAAACTTCCATTAAGGTCAGTGCAAACAGCAAGCGGAAAGAGACGCGAGATCATTGCTAAATACACGCAACCAATTAATAGTGTCGCTCTTCAAACATAATTGACAAAATAAACTTTTATAAGTGTTCTAAAAAAATCACGCTTATAGAGGTTTGCCTCAAAAGTTTTTTTTCGTTATGTACTGAGAAAAAAAAACAAATTCCGGCTAATGGCTCAAGAGCTTAAGTCACATGGTCTCTTCTAAGTCACAGCTCGCGACGCCATTTTGTACGTAACGCAGTTACAAACAAAATGACGTCATTCCGAACACTAGTCCAAACATTGATAACATTCTTTTTTTTTCAACATCAAGTCCTATCGTGCAACTATAACTTGCTATACCTATTATGCAACACAAAACAAAAATGAGAAGCTCAAGTCTAAGAACTCTTCTAAGACTGAGCTACTTCTTCGCTCTCAAGTATGAGCATGGCGCTCCCATTCATAGGCTATTAGAAACTGTGCCATAGTCTCAAGTGCCTAGGGGCCCATTAACGTATCCATCGGGGAAATCTCTCAAAGTAACACCGACCAGCTGAAGTTCACTGACCCCTTTCTCGTGAAATGTTACGTCACATGGCGCAAGAAGTTACTCTTGCGTTGTAATATCATAACTGTTATAATTTGCAATCTTAGGGAATCTGAAGTAAGGACCTCGACCCGTCTTGCTAACCGTAAAGCGTAGCAATTATTATAAATGCGTTTATTTGCAGGTGTTGTTTCTACTGATTGTTATGAAGTCGTTAAGATTTTTAATGTCTACTTTTACTTTGACAATAAAATGCATATTTCGCTAGGTAACAGTGAACGATTACTACGCGAACAGAGCCGCGGGTAGAAAGTAGAAATAATAAAAAAACATATTTGATAATATTGACGAGTGTATAGCACACTGAACACCTCTACGCTTTATAAATCAGTAACGGGCTCGGTAGCCTTTAAATTATCGTGGTATTAAATCTAATTAAAATTAAGTTCACGCAGCAAATTCGAAAGAGCTACGTATAATAAAGAAGTTCCAAAGCGCAGTATTAAAACGATATTTTCCGTAACGAAAATAAACATCCAGCGACCCTTCTGGCTCCAATTACCCATAAAGAACCAGGCAGCGAAACCCTGGGACTTATTTATAGTGTACGTGATCATCAAGCCCTATTAACTTGTAAGGAATGGTCGGAAACGCGAATCTAATTGCAAATACGAAGATTTATAGCGAGCTCTTTGATATGCTGGAAGCCATCGATATTAAGTTATTACGTCTCTTAATACCACAAGATACTATCAAAAAATAACGCCCAAATATCGAGGCACCAAGGCATGTATTATTCGATATTTCGAAACGGAATTAATTTATCTAGTAAAAGAACTATAAATTATGTCAATAAATACTTTTTTCATCGGGTTAAAGAAACCAAACTAATCAGTGCAAATTCAGTGGGTCTACGTTAAGATGAGATCATGTGAGCACCTTGAGACTTCCGACTCCATCATAAGATCAACTTTTAGACTCCATAACATTGCATTGCCCTCGGGTTTACTAGTGTACCTATACGAAATTTGACCCTATTATACAACAACAGTAATGATAATATTTAATTTTAACCTGCAAGATTTAAAAGACATACGAATAAAACTATTATACAGCAGCGTTGGAAAATCTTTGAAGTAAGAAACTTGCAAGTTACCTGACACCATTCGGAGAAACTTTTCACCAGTCCTCGGCGTTGTACTCGGTATAACTTCAGCCTACAATTCCCAGGGAAACTTCGGCATTTCGACCTGATTCGACGAAACATCAGCCCACAATACCAGCGTGCTGGCAACGATCACCTTCGGAAGTTCGGATGCTCATTCTGACTGGTGTCCAAAACTCGCCGATTGTTATAGAACTAAGAATACGATAGAAAAGACTGACTTTGATCAAATAGGTCAGAAGTCTGCGAGCGACAAAAAAGTTTACGAGAAAAATATCATCTAAACTTTATATGTAATTCGTTTTTATATTAATACACAGAACAACAACTTCAGTTATGTAAGAAAGTGTTCTTAAGTAAAAACAACGAAACTGACACCCGTATTCACAAACGTCACTATGAGGTCTCACAGTGCTCACGAACGCACAGGGTGGTTCAAATCGTCTCATAAACAAAAGGTCGGTCAAAAAGGACCAATCACAAAGCTGAATTGGCAGTGCATTTATACAGTGAAGGATCCCTTAAGTATTGTTTGTGAATACGGGTGTGAGTGATATCAACACAGCCGAAACCGCTGAAGGTAGAAACATAAAATTTGAGATAAAGTTTCTGTTGTGACCTACCAATAAACAAGAGATTTTTCAAAATTCAGGCCTAGGCTAATGAGGGTAAAGCGTATATGAATATTATAAACGAGTTCTACGAAGTAGGCAATAAGCATGTCTTACATTTTGTAGGCAATACCATTTTCTCATTAAACAACAGAGAACAATAGTTGGTAGTCAGATATAATATAAATAATAATTATTGTTATTATAGACAGATAGAACAAGGGTTATTAGTTATTACTAAACGAGGCTACGTCGAGAGTACCAGAACAGTGAAAATCACAAGGGCGAAAATAATGTTTGATTTGGTCCTAAAATTTAAATAACCGTGGAAATTCTAACCAGTCCCAAGTCACTTTTAAGCCGATCCGCTCCGATAAGTCTTCAGAGGGTTGGAATTAAAATTTGCATAATTTTATTAGGCTGCGGGTTTTTCAAGGGAGTTAGTCGCAACTGTGACCACGAGCCGTCAGCCGCGTGTCGCTTACGTTGACAACATACGAGTAAAAACAGCACGATACATCAACTTTGATACGCCTGTGAATGTCTATAAGGCCCTCTATTCCACAGGGTTAAACCATATAGACTTTGACAGGTTATAGTATTGTCAACGCTTTGATAGCTCTTATTTACTTGACGGATACGCCCGGCTGAGTTGAAAACAATACCATAACACTTCAAAAGCAATATTGTTTTACAATGTCGAATAGAGGCCCTGGCCTTATACAAGTTGGCGACTCGAAATATAAACACCTATTAAACCAACGCAGAATGGTAGAAGTGATAATCCTAAAATTATTCAGATATACTCGTAATACTGACAGTAACATAGTTATACGAAATAGTGTTTGACGTGTGAAGATTTTAGTATAAAAAGTACGTTTTAAAATGCAAGTCTCCATTAAAACTAGGTTATAAATCGATTAAATTTGTGATAGTAGTTAAAGAAAGCTACTTTTTATGAACACATATAACCGGTAAGTACCTTTTACTGAGCGGTCAGCTCTCTCAAACCCTTAAATGGCGTTGCAAAACTCGCTTCTCCACATATCAAGTTGCTTCATACGACACTGTACCCTTACCACGAGAGCAAGCTAGCATGCGGCGCCTGTAATTTTAAACCTTGGATCCAGAGAGTGAAAGAGACAGTTATAGCCATCAGATACATCTCTTCCTTTTACTGTTTGGATGGTCAGACTCACAGAATCAAATAACTCAAATATGTCACTCAGTACTTTCTTTCCAGTCTTGATTCCCTGGTGGCCGTCGTGTGGTTAATATTATTACTGTGGGATGATATTTTTTATGTCGCATCTTCCGAATCCGCTACGACAGTTAAATTGCTATTAACATATTGTGCGGCTCTGTGATGTCACCCGATACTTATTACCGGTACTTCGGGAGAATTTATCGCTGACATCGACCAGTTTTTGGACGGCCTTTAATTGAAAAGATACATTAAACACGCTGAGCGATAAAATTGTCGTAAAGATGGAATAAAAAAGGAATATAATTTGAAGCGTGCGAGGATAGACGCAGATCACGCAGATGTCAACATGGCTAGCAAAAATGCCGCAGTTTACTTACTCTGTTTTACTCCAGGGTAAGTTGGCATCAACCCCAACATTCCTCTCAATCTATAATAGTGAGAGACTCGAGAGAAAGAAACGATCTTAACCTAAGTTTCTTAATTTTCCCTTGGCATCTCTTTCTCAGTAAATTAATGTTACCTTTACCAGTAAGTTACTATGAAATTGCTATTATGTAACAATGCCAACTTCATCCTGAACAGCTAAGCACGTCTCTCCAGAGCGGAGCGCAACAGGTGTGCACCAGGAGCAACGACCTGATCAATAATACGGTAGTGGGTTGAACTACCCTCCAACGGCAAAATTGGTTTACGTACCTCGCCTTCATAAATAACTGAGTTCCTTTGGCTACCAGGGCGGAATACTTAAGCGGGCTACATACCATCAGTTTTAACTGCACAGTAGAACTGTTCAGTTAAAACGTTCGTGTGTAGGCACTGCGAACTGTGCAGTTAAACTGACGATCTAAGAAATATCGAATCGAAATTTCATTAGATAAAACTGTACAGTTGAAACTGTGCAGTTAAAACTGATGGTATGTAGCCCGCTTTAAGCAGGATCAATTTCTTGCATGTGAATATTTTTCATTATTAGCAAAGGCTATGGACCTATACTATATTAGGGCCACATAGAAGAAGACATAATTTACAAACATTTACCTAATTGTATTGTGCCTATCAATGATACATCCGCAATCATTTCAATAGGTTTAGTCATGTCAAACGAGTGGTGACATATTAATATAATATACACACCTACTGCTTGGGAATACCTAAAAAACCGAATTTTATTTTTCTGAACATTGATTTGTTTGAATTTTCATTTCATCCGAAGGCTATGTTATGATCGAGTTATTTCAGATTCAATGCATCAAAATATTGCATTCGGAATTATGAAAATTCGGCATTTTAGTACCCCTACTGCTTACCCTTATAGGATATTACACTTATTCAAATTTCTCCCATTAGATTTTTGCGCCTTGATCATTCGGATTACCGATAACAAACCTATCGAAACAATATAATACAACCAGTTAGAAACAAACGAAATTCCTGCGAACTTGTCAACCGTTTTGCTTAAAAGCTAGTGATGTCATGCAAACTGGAGATATCACGGTCAAATAAATACAGTTGAAGATTAGTAGAGAATCGTAATCGACCTGTAAAATTATACGTTGTAAGGGCAAATAAAGTCTAATGTTAATATGGTATTATTATCCTATCGCAAACACTAAAAACGTTTGCCAGCTGTTTCATTTGCAATAATTTTGATTTCCCATAATTTTCATTTTATTCTGAACCCAATAACTTTTCAAAATGTTTAATGGGATATACTTACAGAACCTGTAGGTTAGATTAGGTTTATTTTATAACAGTTCAGGAAAGTTAAACGGTTTCAGAGAAACATGACTTTCGGAGAAATGAAAATTATGGCAAATGAAACAGCTGGCAAACGTTTTTTAGTGTTTCAGATAGGTAACCTGTTAATATATATCTATTTTAGAATGACAAATTTCTTTCAAACTTTTTTGTTAAAGTTACATAAACATGGAGGAAACAGAAAAATATTTGCATAAGCCATTTTTGGTCGCATTTCCTCCTCAGCGACAGAAACAGCTCATTTAGCAGGCAAATTGTTTCTATTTTAGGAGACGAACGGGACGTAGCGCTTCGTTATCAATTCGCACTTTGACGTCACATCGGTTGGCGATTAATCAGACTGTTGTGTTATGTTACTAATATGCGAGGCTATGGATGTCAAATAATATCATGTGTAAATAAGTAACGCTTAGGCCCAGCCACACGACTTGCGGGACGTGCACGTGCACGTGCACGTGCGCGTTCGCTTTCTACTGAGTTGTATAGTGACATGTCAATTCAACGTTATATTTAACCCAGTCTCTGCATTAAGGCCGAGCCACACCGGATGCGTGACGTGCACGTGCACGTGCGCGTTCGCTTTCCACTGCGTTGTATATACAGGGTGTTAGGTAATGAGTGGATAATCCTTGAATTATGGATAGAGGGCACTTAGGACGTTATGAAAAAGCTAAAATAGGTTAGGTAAAAGTCGCACGGTTTTCGAGATATTTGGACATTTAGGTTTTTTTCGAAAATGAACACCCTTGTTCAATGTTTTGTTCATAGTACCATTCTAAGCTAATTTTTTCCAAATTTATTTTTTTCTCAATATTCTTGAATACTTATGTTATCAGATAAGCATCACCATTAATGTGAGATTACAATGGATTTAAAAAAAAACACGCAAACTTATTTTTATTCGTTTTCAATCGTACATTTATAGAACTTTCAGCACCCATGGTGAAAAAAAAATACACTACCGTCTAGTTGCCCATAAGCTTAAAAACATGGTAAACAACAACATAGTAATTACCTTTTGAATTTAAAATCAAAATGCAAAAATAATGATTAAAAATTCACGCCTACCCACACTTTTCCTGATTTACTCTTTGTACCCCGGGCGTAGAATTCAAAACTTTTTGTTGCAAAAATGACATTACTGGCCACTAATTTAAATGCCATTTACTCCAAATTTAAAAAATATGCTGACTGTTTTTTTTTTTTCGAATTCGATCGCTATTATTGCGTAATTAATGGTGAATTGTGTGTTTAGATTATTGTGATGGTATTTTTTGTTTAATAATTATTCGAACACAATACACACCGATAGAATATGCTCAAATGCATTAATTTTATGGTGAGTGCCAAGGCAACGCTAGTGCTGCTGCAATTTTGTACGCTGAACGCTACCCAAACAGACGCCATCCCGATTACCGGATTTTTCCTCGAATCCATAACGCGTACAGTGAAGAGAGAGTTCTAGGCAATAGGACCTTGACACGTTGGAAATGAAAAGGGTGCAATCCGTGTGTTTTTAGAGTTGCATGCACTTTCCACGTTGTCAGTCCGAAGCTATTTGCTATTCCCGTACGGAAAAAGAAGATTTGCCGCTATTAAATCCAGAACATTTTCATCATCTCGCTCCCTCGGTCTGCCCTCGATATTTCCCCCTACACCATGGCCAAAAACTGCCTTCATGAAGGCGTTATGGATTCAAGGAAAAATCCGGTATTCGAGCATATTCTATCGGTGTGTATTTAATTGTGTTCGAATAATTATTTAAAAAAAAATCAACACAACAACCTAAACACACAATTCACCATTCATTACGCAATAATAGCGAAATTCAAAATCGAATTTTAAAAAAAAACAGAAAGCAGTCGACATATTTTTTTAAATTTGGAATAATTGGCATTTAAATTAGTGACCAGTAATGTCATTTATGAAACAAAAAGTTTTGAATTCTACGCCCGGGATACAAAAAGTAAATCAGGAAAAGTGTGGGTGGGCGTGTATTTTTTTATTATTTTGGCATTTTGATTTTAAAGTCAAAAGGTAATTACTATTTTTAAATTGTCAATAAATTGGCATGTTTTTAAGATAATGGGCAACTAGACGGTAGTGTATTTTTTTTTCACCATGGGAGCTGAAAGTTCGATCAATCTAAAATTGAAAACACAAAAATAAAGTTTGCGATTTTTTTCTTAAAAATCCGTTGTAGTCTCACATTAATGGTTATGCCTATCTGATAACATAAGTATTCAACAATATTGGGAAAAAATAAAATTTGGAAAAAATTAGCTTAGAATGGTGCTATGATCAAAACATTGAACAAGGGTGTTCATTTTCGAAAAATCTAAAAGTCCAAATATCTCGAAAACCGTGCGACTTTTACCTAACCTATTTTAGCTTTTTTATAACGTCCTAAGTGCCTTCTATCCATAGTTCAAGGATTATCCACTCATTTTCTAACACCCTGTATATACAACGCAGTGGAAAGCGAACGCGCACGTGCACGTGCACGTCACGCATCCGGTGTGGCTCGGCCTTAATGCAGAGACTGGGTTAAATATAACGTTGAATTTTGTAGGTATTTGTGACTTTTTAATCCGACATGTAACATGAGTGAAATGGGTAGTTACAGGTGGTTGAATTTCAAAACAGATTTTCTAGTTGTTGACTGTGATAAAGGTCTTGAATTGGAACGTTCGTTGGGTTTTACAATATTTCCATTTTTTTATCAAAACTCGATACATAATAGTGCTATCGTTCAGCAGCTCATTTCAATCATTTAACCTTACCGAAACTAACCTAACCTAACCTAATGATAGTCCTGGCAAATGTTTCGTCCCAAAGTACGGCGGGTTCGAATTGTCATATTTACAATTTTTCACCCAAGCCAGACTACATTTTAACTTTGGAAAAATACTTGCCTTTAGTTAGGTAAAGCGTCTATATAAAACAAACCAAAAAAAATAATTAATAAAAGATGATTCGGATTAACGATGCATTAGTTTGGGAACACGACGAAAAATGATTTCCAATACATACATATGTACCTTCACGCCTGTCTCAAAATGTGGAAGGCAGATACTATGGAACGCCAGGCGCTCCGGGCTAAACAAACATACAACTTTCGCTTCTTCTACATTTATCAATCTCTTTAAGTACGTACGTCACTTTCGCGTGCCGTTGATTTTCAATATACACCCCTAAAATGACCCTCTTACGTCACGTCATCATTCGTATTTCAGAGATTACCCAACGCGAGTGCACGTAAAAACGGGTAGAATCTGCATTTCTCGAGAGATTAAAACAGTTTATTTTGGTAACAGAGGACGCTAGCCCACGCAGTTTCCGCGTCCACGGTAAAATTAGACCGTGCATCCCATGACATAACTTGCTGCAGAGATTTTTATCGTCACGACACGCCCTTACAATTACAAACCGGGCTGCTCCAACAAAAACTCATAAGCAGTTGGATAATTTAATCATTTTCAGTCGCGTAGTATTCGATGTAAGAGCAAAACTTCAACGAAATTTGTAATATTAAGTAATCTTATAGGTAGACGAACTATACTTTGAATTTAGAGAAGGATTCTTTGATCGTTAGTCGTTACACTTGGGAAACGCGTAATTTACGTCGACGAATCTCGTAACCTTCCTCACAAACAAAATTGCAACTCTGCCAAATGTCATCGGTTGGATAGTAGTAGCCATGAAAACGATATAAACAGACTCACTTTTGCATTTGTACCTATATACTTATTTTAACTTGACTTACAGAAGTTTCACGTCACTTCCACTACAAACTTATTTATTTATTTATTGAAATAGAAACCAAAAAGTAGGTAGGTGCAATAGCATGACAATCCTTTCATTTATTCCAAATTTGAAAAAAAAAAACTATTATTACTATTATTAAAGTAACAGACGATTAAGGGCCTGTTGTTTGATCAGTAGTTAAACTAACTAATCGTTAAAAATCGTAACTAATGGTTAAATAAATAATAAATAAATAAATATCAAGGGACGATCTCACACAAATTGCCCTAGTCCCAAACTAAGCTCTAGGCTTGTACTATGGGTACTAGACAACGATATAAATACTTATATAGAGAAATATATACTTAGATACATAGAAAACATCCAAGACTCAGAAACAAATACTCGCGCTCATCACACAAATATCTGCCCTTACCGGGATTTGAACCCAGGACCTCTAGCTTCGTAGGCAGGGTCACTACCAACTAGGCTAGCGCGTCGTCAAAATCTCAAGGAAATATGTCAAATTTTCGATTCCTTTTTCGAATTTTAACAATTTGATGATTTAACTACTGATCAAATCAAAAAGCGGGCCCTAAAGGTCATCGCATTAACTAACAGTTAATTAATATTTCAGTTGTTTTAATGGTTTATTAAATCCAAAATTAATCTGCACAACGACCGACATAACGTCAGAATCATAGCGAAGTTAATCTTTCTATGAGCCGGATACCAAACAATTAATTAATGATCTGATAAGGTTATAAACGCCTAGCGCCTACGAAGTTAAAAATAAGACGATAGTAATGTTTTGCTCCGGCGAGTAAACAGAACTAGATAGAAATCTGATGCAATTTCGTATGGTGAGTTACTTGAGTAAGATATTTTTTTAATTGATATGGCTTGCCAAGGGCAATAAAACGTAAATATACGTTTCTTAGTATCTACCTCCTAGTTGATTCTTAAGTAAACAAGGGTTTTACTTAGTTACTCAACTAATTTCGTTTTAAGAGAATCTAAACCTTATAAAAACAATTCCGTGATTGCAATCGAATAGCGCAAATCTTAATTATGCTAATGTATTGACTAAGATGCAAAAAACTTGCGTTACAAAGTTACATAGACCGAATAAGTTTTTATAAGTAACAAGCGTAAAAAAAGTAAACAAAGAAGAACCTATCTATGAACAGAATGACGTCATAGACTCGAATGAATTAATTCTATCGCATCATCGCATAGACGCGTTCAGTTTTATGCAAGAGTAGGCTATGTTAACGTTGGGGATATAGATACTTACCCATAATACGATGAGGGAAAACGTTGCGTCAGCAAAATGGTAATCACGTACGTAGTCAATAAAAATAGAATGAAGTAAGTAGCTATTACACCAGGACAACACAATAACGGACACTAGACGTAAATAGGTACGTTTGAGAAACTCAAACTACCATACACATTAAAAAAAAACACAAAAGCTGTAAGCTTACATATAAAATAAATTAAGATGTTCCCCAGTCATAATATTATAACACTTAAATTAAATAAGACTGCAGATGGTATTAATTTATACTATTAATACTTGCTCACAATTTCTTTAAAAAACAATATACCTACTGTGTAAAGTTATAAGATTGATATATATTTTGATTATGATTAGAATTTGGTATCTATCTACCTAACAATGTTATTAGCAATGCTCGCTTACAGTGTCTTAATTTGATGTAAAAAAAAAATAGTGTTGTTAATCAGCGCTTGTTGCACCTTGCTGAGCCAGTGTCCATTTCACTGCCATGAGGACACACATTACATGCTATGTCTGTTGCCTACATTGTTTTCTTTTATGATTTTTATATATATGTGTCTTGTAGTTAGTGAATAAATGTTTTTCTTCTTTTTCTTAATCATTAAACTGTGGAAAGATTGTCTAATGAACATTAGAAATAACATTGTCTGGTGCAAAAACATAATGTGTGCAGGGCATGTGACGGGTCAAAGAAAAGAACTAGCATCATAGCATAGCATTCATAGCTCACATTAATAAATTAAAAAACAGATGCTTTCAACATCTGTTGAATTGATAAATACCTATGAGACATAACATAAATAACCATATGTACTACAGTATAGGTATTCCTGTGTTATTGGTGTGTATCAGTAGGTAGAGTAAGGAAAATCTGTTTGAAAGGAAACATTAAATAACCACTACATAACAAGAATTTTACATACATATCGACATTGACTGCTGGCTACCTAACTTAATATTTAATAAATATCAACACTTTATAGTACGCTTAAAAAATATTTCAAAGTTTGCTACTTTTTGCCTTTCTAATCATAACTTACTTTATTTTCGTTTATTAAAATTGTAGTATCAAAATGCTTTACTGAAATAACTAAATCTTACCTATAATGTCACTTTGATTTACTACTTATCATGACCAAATATTTTGTAAATTTTTAATTTAATGATTTCTAATTGCATTTTGACATGTAATACCTATTTTTTAATAATATTAATAAACAAGAAGTGTAGGTATGTTAATATTACCAACCAATTCACACAAAACGTATCAATACATTTCAATAGTGCTAGCCAGCATAAAGGTTAATAATTGACACCAATAACACAAAATCTAACGCAAAACACCACAACTGAGAAACAATCAAGTGGGTATCAAGATCAAACTATTTTATTTCAGCTGATAGCAGCTTGTAAGGAAACTGAATCACCAACAATAACAATAGTGCATGCCTATTGTAATACTGACAATCAGACAAAGCTTAATGCATTTATGTAATGCCACAATGCAAGATAAGAAACTGGATGAGTAATCAACTTTTTTTTACCAAGTTTTTATAGCCAGAGGAAGTCAAACAAGCACTCATCAGGTCACCTGAAGGTAAGGTGAAGTCTAAGGTCCATGGACATTTGCTATAAGATAATGTATTGCCAACCCAAAGATGCAATCTTGAAGCGAATACAGTTCAGGAAATATAATTTGGCCGTCTGTTATCTACTTTGCGATCTTTTTTTCTTACATACATAATATCCACAATGTGATTCAAGTATCAAAATCTTTGAACTCACTATGTTGTTTGAAGAACGAGGGCAGTTTTCCGATTTCCTTTTGTTTGATATTAATAAAAAGATCTTAGTGAAGATTACAGAGCTGATTCATATTTCCTGAACTATAATATCACCATTCCAGTAGATAAGTTTATATTACTTCACATATGAAATGAACTCAACTCAGTGAATTATGTAAAGTTAAAGAAACAAGTGTAATACGTGTTTCTATGCGCTGTCACAGGACTCATATTAGGTGAAAAAGAGTGTAGGGTTAGGATTTCAACATGGCGGTGGCATACTGTGGTTTAAGAATCTTTGGAGTCATCGGAGTCGTATTTCCTAATTATTATATACTACCTTGATTTTGATCTTCCCCATTGTCATAATTTTAAATAAATTTAATATATTTTAATTCAGTTTATCCAAACCAGCTAATATTTGTTTGTTTGTTTGTTTTTTATGCTATTAAAGCGGAGAGATATCCTCCATAACAAAATTCATACCAATTTGTTAGGTGCTTTAAAATAAATAAATAAATGTTTAAATATAACAATACTGAAGGTCAAACTCACAAGTACACTACCTAACTTTGTACGAATGCCAAAAAAATGTTTCTTCAAATCCTTATAAAATGAAATGTTCCTTATCAACAGAGCTAAATTGTACATACATGTAAACCTTATTTTATTAGTTAACAATAAGTGTAACTAAAAATAAAATTAGTTAAGAATATTTTGATTGGTAGCTAAAATTGAAGTCATATTGCAGGCAATTGTATTGCAAAAAGCACAAGCGCATAAAAGCATAATTAGGGAAATTATGTGACCACCAGTGTATATGCTGATTATGAATTATATCAAAATCCTGTTTATTTTGAACAGAACCAAACGCAGTATGAATCACTGAATAAAATGTTTAAATGAATTTATTTATTGTATCCACTACGGTCCGCTGCTCACACTTTCTACACATCTTAGATCTTGTCTTTGTGGTTTGCACAATACTACCAGTACATTTAAATACTATAATTTACACACTGTTTGAGTTAAAGTGAAATTTAATTTGTATGGGATTTATGGGATAGTCAGTAAACATAGTTTTATAAAAAAAAGGTAAATTGGAAGATATCAAGCCAAACAATATTGATAACATTTAGTTACAGTAAAATGAAAATAAATGATAAACATTACATTTATTATTTTATTACTATTAAAAATAATGTAAATCCTTTTGTAATTTAATTTATGTTTTAAAGCAATAAAGATTAAATAAATAAATATTATAAAATACCAATAGATTACTATTTTAAAAATTGAAAAGACACTTTGAATACTATGAGATATCTCTGAGCTAATTTAGAGCTGTTTGTTTATTTGAACAAGTGAGCACAGTACAATTATAACATTCCACAGCAATTGTTTTGTATCATTACTTTAAATTTGGCTGGTTTACTTGGACAATTGAGCCCATTTGGTTTGGCTGACTCAATTGACGGCTGTTTCGTGTTATTGGTATGACTGGGGAACAACTGATGACCAGGCACTTACCTTGAATATGGGTCTGGGATGCCGCGGCTGGGTCGGGGCCGCCGTGGTGGTGGCAACTGCCGGCGCCGCCGCCGGGGTGGTCACGTGGTCCGCCGGCAAGGACTCCGGCACGGTCTGAAGGGTTGGCCGCATCGTCGTCGACATTTTCACCAAAACACAAGTTCAACACTTATCACTGAGCTAGCCCTAGCGCACCCTCGCCGCTCGCATCCTCTGCGCCACTCACTCCTGCTGCCCGCCCGGCGCCTCGACCTCACCAGGATGCCTAAACACCACTCGATCAGACCTAACCGATCGCCGACCAACAACGCCCATCTAACCGCATTTTCCACCAAAAAAATACATTGCTAAACCGTTTAGAGTAAACTAAGACGCAAAGCCCGTTTTTATTTAACTTTTACGGATATGATCGCGATCGCCGAGATGGAAAACGGAAATAGACACGCAAAAAACTATTAGAAAGCTTACGGTGTCTTCTGCTGTCACATAAACACTACCAGGGATTTCGGCGTTTTAACTCTATACCGACGCGTAACGTGATTTTTTTAACGCGACCGGCTCCTATAGAGACTAAGACAGCGCCCGGTGGACAAATAATTGTCCATTTAATAATGAAATTGTTAATGATAATCACATAACTCTGCTAAAAGTCCTTAGTTCTTGAATTCACTCTCAAGATGGCGGATTTTACCTACTCCTCGTAAATGGGCACAAGGCTGACACGAAAACATCAACCGGCTCTCTATCATTCCCTGTCTATTACTAATGAAGTAAAAGAGATAGTGATACATGAAAAAGTTCAACAGAGTTTTAACGATACGTCAGAAAATCTGCCAATAGAGCATGCGCAGAATTAACGAATGAACGCAGCTTGAACGTATCCTTGCGTTTTTTTGTAAATTGTATTTGTCTTTTCGATCCCTTGATTATTTATTTTATTTTAATAAAATAATAAATTTCAAAGGTACAATAGAACATCGCTTAAAGTATTGAACACAACCTTGTCAAATTGTTTAGTTTAATGAGAATAAAGGATTTTTAATCGTATTTTGCGACAAAAAATCTGTACAAAACAGATTTCAATACTAGACGATTTTCTTTATTTCTTTAATAATTTACTTTAGCTGACTGCATTTTTGTATCAAGGCATATAATATTTAAACTCAGCCATTTTCAAGTAGAAAATAAAACGCCAAGATCGGACAAGCCTGGCAGCACTTAAACTTTTTAAGAATGGTAGCATTTACGAACGCCATTTAACAAAGATGGCTGCCTTGTTGTTGGCGACTGTTGGGCGCTTGTTTGGATATTAGTGTTTATTTCTTTGCATTATTATGAGTTCAAATGATTATGATTGAGTAATTGTGAAGTTAAACGCATGATTTAGTTTATTGGTAAGTGTTATCTTTGCTACCTATGCTGAAAGGAGACGTTAGCGCTGTAGTAATAACCGTTCTTTCAACGCAACGTGAGGTTTTCTTGTGCTTTCTTTGTAAGGTTCTCTAAATATAAGGTTGAGACATTGATATTGGTTTTGCTCATGATTTTATTGGTTGTTTAGTGTTTTAAGTAGCACGAAGAATATTAATACTCAGTTTGTGACCTCTAGTGAATTGATGTAACTCTAAGAAACAAAACTACGAAGTCATTTACCATTGTTAAAAAGCTGACTCCTAATTCTTGAAAATAGCATTTTCTCTGCTGGTCTTAGCAAAGAGTTCGCTATTTAGCAGTTTGTGAGCAAATTAAATATAATATTGGGTTGAAATCTTGAAAAATAAAAATAGTGGGTTAAATAGCTGTTGTTTGGAACTGCAGAAAGTCGTAGTTTGTTTCGTCGAAATACTTTCTATTCTATGATACCGAAGTTTTTCAACTTAACATGGTGCCTTTCCACATAATATTATAAAATATAATGTATCACGTTGTGACCCTTGTAACCTAGTACTAAATGTTTATTTTACCTTGATTGTTTACTTACGGATATGTCCTTGGGAGTGATAACATTATCAGTAAGTACTAGGTACTTGTTTTTCTCCATATTGCAAAGGAGGAAGAGAATAATAATGGCCAACACAGTATGAAATTATACCGTTAGTTCAATTCTTTTATTAATAGTGTTGTAAGTAGGTCATGTTTGGTGTCATAAACTTATTTAGCATTATTTTCAATAAACCAACTCACATTTCGAAAGCAGGTATACGTAGTGCTTAAAAAATAGTATACCCCTTAATATTCTTTATATGGCAGTATGTTTTTGAATGTTTGTTATTATTATTAGTTACTAGACCTGCCCTCCCTTTGCTTTTGTTTATGTAAGTTTTCTGCAACTCCTGTAGATAATCCAGAATTGATTATACATAAAAACCTTTTTCTGAATTACTCTATCTATTGATGAAAACTGCATTAAAAACCGTTGCGTAAGCGTACATACAGTGGGGCAGAGGACGGGGAGCGCCTTTGTTTCATACTATGTAAAGATGTAACTATATGGTAACAGCATTGATTTGTTGACTTAAGCAGTATTGTTAACTAAGCCTTGTTTGCTTTTTGTATGAAAGCAAGTTATCATACAGACTAATATTATAAAAAAATGTTGTTTGTTTGTTACACTGTCACTTTTGTGTGAAGATAGCTTCAAACTTGGGAAATTACATCAAATACTTTCCATCCTAATTTATTTTAAAGTTCATGAATAATGATTAAAAAGTTCTACACATATGAAGTTGCAGGCAAAAAAGAGTACATAAAGTAATAACAAAAAAAATCATGTCAGTTTCAAAACTGACTAGGACCAACACTGCCTGCCTGATAAAATGGAATTCGGAGTAAATCTTTACATTTCTATGAGCTTATGGTCTGGGATGCTAGATTTAGATAGGCCAACATAAAAAAAACAGGATGCAAATAAGGTGCCTCGTATTTAATATTTAACATAAAAACATTGATCGTAGCAGGAGGAAAGAAGTGGTCTCTGCCTACCCCTCTGGGAAACAGGCGTGATTTAATGTATGTATGTGTAAAACATTGAAACTCCTTAAATTCTTAAACAAGTTATGTTCTTCCAGATAGAAACACTGGGTGGGTACGCACCAACAGTCACCCTCAAGGAAAGCATTCAATGACCCACCGTTAGGATAAGTCTACATTAAGAATAAGGATCCGAACCAATTAGTCAAGATGTGGCCCGCACCGCAGTACTCGCACACTAACAATGTGCCCAAACCAAATGAGCACCAGAACCAGCAGAATTTGAAGACTTTGGGAATGACCTCAGCTATCTCTATGGCAGGTTTGTACTTTTGTTCATTGAACACATTAAAACATTCAGCTCCAATAACTCGATAGCCGGGTACACTGCTGGTAGCAGATTTTCGAGTCATAGCAATTAAATGCTGCTACAGGCTACAGCGTAGCACTCATAGGATGAATGTAGCGGAGAATGTGTAAAAAAAACCCAAGTCATAGGTAGATTATCTCATAGATATGTTCTGGATGAGATTGTTAACATGGTAAGATTATGGTGGTGTGGTACACACATCAAGGGGTAAAAATTAACCTAACTTACCTTTTGATATTTTACAATGTATTGCAATCAAATACTTTGCAAAATATCAAAATAATCGAAGGATATTATTATCGCAGGTCATTTTTGACATGTGTAATGTAGTCGAAGCAATTTGTACCCTATTCGTAGCTGTATTAAATTAAAAATGCTTATACTATTGCTACGCACTTAGCCGCCTTCTTTAGAATCACGGCAGTATACCTGTACAAAAGTGTAGGTAATGTGTTCTGAACTCTTATAAGTTTACTCAAGTTAGTTGACTAATCAACTGAGTCACATAATAACTGAAAAAACTTAAATATGGTGAACATTTGTTGAAAACGTAAGCAAAATTTGTTTAAATAACCTGGTTTTATTACATTCGTTAAGTAAATACGAACTAGACTTCTTTCATCTTCATATGATTCATTTTACATCCATTTAGTGGAAATTTATTTTTGTTATAAATGAATAAATCCAGTTTGGTGAAATAATAATATATATATATACAGTGGTGGTCACATAATTAGGGACACTTGTTTTTTCCCCATACAATTGCCTACAAATATGACTTTTCAATTTTGACCACTAATCAAAAAGTTCTCTACCAGTTTTATTGCTAAATACATTTTACTTTACATAATTAACTAAGGTTTAAACTGATGTACAGTGAACTAATATTAAAAACGGACCTTATATTTTATAAGGATTTAAAAACTAAGTGCTGACGCGTCCATGCAAAACTCTACAACTTTGTATGAGCGCCGAATATTTTTTTTTTCAAATCCTTATAAAATGTAAGATCCGATCTCAACAGAGATCAATTGTACATACATTTAAACTTTACTTTATTAGTTAACGATAAGTGTAACTAAAAAGGTTAAGAACTTTTTGATTGGTTGTCAAAATTGAAAAGCCATATTTGTAGGCAATTGTAAGGGAAAAAAACAAGTGTCCCTAATTACGTGACCACCATTGTATATAAATTTTTTTTCTTCTGTTTCGTTATCCGCAATCAGTCGCCAGACTATAAGCAAATTGGTGGACGTATAATTGGCAGTACGGTAGGAGCGGCCAGTGCCGCGCCTTTCCATTCAGAGGTGGTCCCGCTTCAGTCTTTTGACCACCTTAGATGTATCCCAACAGCTCAGCAACGAGCGGGTTCGGATGGGTAGATAGCCGATCTCTATGAACTTTTTTTAAATGACTAATCTCTTCAGATATAGTAGGCAAGTTGAGATATTTATGAATTTCTTCATTTCTGGTGTACCACGGCGCATTGGATACTATCCGAAGAATGGCATTTTGCACTTGTTGCAGGCAAAGTATGTTAGTCTTGCTCGCTACACCCCACAATTGGATCCCGTATGTCCACATGGGCTTAAGGACCGAGTTATATATGAGCAGCTTGTTGTCTACTGACAGCACGGAGTTTCGCCCCATGAGCCAGGATAGATTGCGGAATCTGTAGTTAATTTCGTCCCTCTTCTTTTTTATGTGGACCTTCCTTGTGAGCCGCCTGTCGAGATGGAATGGAAAGGAAATAGAATAATAATATGAAATAAAGTTTATGGTTCTTATTTATCAGGGGTGCTAACAATAGCGTAGTTTCCCCTTCATACTTGTATTATCAGTTATGACCTTATGACCATCAATCCATGTCCTGCTAGATTACTTCCTCTGATAAAAAAAGACTTAGGTACTCCACTTCAGGACAACCAGGAAGCCATGATAAGGTAAGGGTTTTCCCTGTCAATATTACATGACAGGAGCAAATTAAGGAAAATTCTCATTGCTTTAAGCGAGCATTGTGGGTATCTTGGAGACGGTTATAATGAAAACAATTTAATACAGCTTTTTCAGAGCTGTCATTCTCCTGAAAACCCTTTTTCATACCAGGGTTTTCAATTTGAAGCATAACATTCATCTTGCAGGAAGGATATTCTTTATAATATTTGCAATATATAAAGAAAAAATATTATAAATGCAAAAGTATGTGTGTGTGTGTGTGTGTGTTAATTTGTTACTGCTTCATGCTTCCACATTTGAACGGATTTGGTTGAAATTTGGAATGGAAATGGCTTATACACTGGATTAACACATAGGCTACTTTTTATCCCGGAAAATGTAACGGTTTCCAAGGGAATAACATTAATCAAAATTACGCGGACGAAGTCGCAGGCAGGAGCTAGTTCTTTAAATGCATAACATGAAAAAAACAGATTTCATCATTCTGGGTAGTGAAGTGACATACAGTAATGTAATACCTATTTCATTTTGAGTTTGAGCAACATAAAGGAGAGGAAACAAACCCTAAACAATGTTCTTACCTCAAGTGCCGCAGTGAGTTCATACAATCAACCATTCTCGGAGTTGAAAATCCGGAGTGAAAGAAAAAGTCGGAGTGACATTTTCATAAACAAGTATTAGCATAGATTGAACCTTAATGTGCGTTTTTAAAGTCGAAAATACGTTATATTTAGGCGCCTAACGACAGGTAAAAAAAGAAATGGCCTTTAGCAGACACGTTTTCCTTAAGTTGTTCACGTTGTTTTGCCGCCTTGTCTGGTGACCTTTGTTTTTATTTAAGATTCTGTATAAGGGAGATATTTGTGTTGGAGGGTTTTGGTCTACTCATCCCGCGGGGACCAGCCGTACTGGGAGAGAGTGTATTTGTATTTTCCTGCTTTGTTTTTTTGTTGTGTTTGACTGGTGGAGGAGGAGGCGCCGCTAATTGCTAGGTATTATTGTCTTTTTCAGAATCCGTAGAGGTGCCTGGTTTAGGCGATCTTTTTTCTTGAAATGACAGGTAATGAGCTATGTTTCGATTTTCGATATTGGGTTTATTTTTCTTTGATAATCTCGTGTGTTTGTCTTCTAGATTTCTGTTTCCAGTGATAGGTGATTTATCCAATGTTCGTTTTTTGTTTTGTGAATTTTGGATCGATTTAACTGTGTATTTTTCAGCGGAGTTGGACGTCTCCGGCAGAAATACCAACTTATTGTACTTTATAACTGCTCTATTTCCGTTTTCCAGTTCCCTGTTTAGTTCTTCTTGTAATGCCTTCCTTTGTTTCACTATTTTAGGAGGAAAATCCTGTTTTACATAGTACTTTTTCCCATCTAATTTGGATCGATTTTCCATACCCTTATTTTTTGTCCTAGCGTTGAAAACCCAATTACGATAGGCCTAGGTTTATCTGTTTTTTTGCCAAGGCGTTTGACATGTTGAATTTCATTTACTGTACAGTTAACTTCCATTTCTTGGTTGATAATTTGCAGCGCAATTTCCTCGAGCTCGAAATATGAACTTTCGGTTTCAGTAACTCCGAAAAATACCAAGTTTCGCACTCTTATTTCTCTTTCTAGTTGATCCAGACGTTTTTCTTGATTTTCGTGACTTTCTTTTAGGTTGTCTAATTCCAATTTATAATTACTTAATTTTTCATCCAAGTTGTCTATTTTTAAAACAAGTTTGTTTTCCGGTAGTTTGGTCGCAGGTAACGCTTGGACTAGAACTGCACAGGACCGGGATCGCTGGAAGATGTTGGAGGAGGCCTTCACCCGGAAGTGGGTGACCCATTAAAATATAAGTTAAATCATAATTTGAAATAATACAAACAATAACATTATCACATGAAAAAATAATCATATTTTTGAATAAGTAGGTATATCTTTAATTTAATTTGTTTTAATTATTGCATGTTAATACAAATAGGTAAGCAAACTGTAGACATTTGTATTTAAATGGGAAATAAATGGCTTATAAATAAAATAAATAAAATAAGGGAGATGGCGCAATGACCTTTATGACTAAGAAAATGACCTGTTATTATTTAGGTCAATCAACTATTTTTGTCATGTTAATTTAAAAGGCATAAGAACCGAACAAGTTATGATTACACTGATAAATTGTGATTTTTAATGAATCTGTAGACATAATCGACAAAGTCTTCTTTCACTTAAAACACAGTAGTGCAGGACACCAGGTTGTTTCTTCTGCTAACTTCTTGCCTACTAAGCTAGTTGTTCTGGGTTCAATTCCTGGTATAGTCAAATATTTATGCGAGTACGTGTTCCTGAATCTTGGTTGAGCCCCCGATTTCCATCCTGACAATGTCACGTGATACGTGACAATTCGGTATGCATTGCAAATTTACTTCCTTATTCCCAAAAACTTGAGAATGTGATGATTTAAATCGTTTTAACAATTTACTTACTCACTTTTTTTCTTTAACTGTTCTTGAACAAAACTATTGTATTGGTTAACCACAAACCATGACTGAAACCACTCTGGTTTTTGAATAGAGGGATGACAAGCACTTTATAATTTCAATACATTATCGGCATTATCATAGATGGAGGATTACAAATGTGCTGCAACATTTTTCTTAAAGCCTTCTCATCAGTAATCTATTTGCTAAGGTGATAGAGTTGATAATGTAATGAAATTACAACTTAATTGCAATATTTTTTCACAAATGTGTCAAAAGGCTGTGCCTTGTGCATAAATTTGTTGGAAATTTGCTGAAATACAATTGCAGTCGATCAATTCAAATCCCCAGGTCCAAAACCAATCGACATTGAGAAGACGAACGAGCTAAAAGAGGCTTTAATCCCGTTCGGCGTGTTCGAGTCGGACGCGGAGATGGACCACCGCATGGAGGTGCTGGGCGCGCTGCACCGGCTCGTGCGCCAGTGGATCCGCGACGAGAGCGTGCGCAAGAACATGCCGCCGAACGTCGCCGAGACCGTTGGGGGGAATATCTATACGTTCGGCTCGTACAGGCTCGGGGTGAGTGGCTCACAGGTCTAGGCTCTGATCTGCGACGAGAACGTGTGCAAGAACATGCCGCCGAACGTCGCCGAGACCGTTGGGGGGAATATCTACACGTTCGGCTCGTACAGGCTCGGGGTGAGTGGCTCACAGGTCTAGGCTCTGATCTGCGACGAGACTGTGCGCAAGAACATGCCGCCGCCGTCGAGCGCGCGGTACGCAGTTTATCGCTTTTCCATATATTTATATTTAACTTCTCCTTCACACCGAACCGACAATACGCTATTACAACAAAGATTGCAGACAATGAGCATGCTCACAGTCTGCGACGGACAATACGTTTGGTGTGAACGATGCCTTAAGTGTTCCGCGTCCCCCGCAGGTGCACCACCGCGGCGCCGACATCGACGCCCTGTGCGTGGCGCCGCGCCACATCGACCGCACGGACTACTTCCAGTCGTTCTACGAGCTGCTGCGCCAGCAGCCGCAGGTCAAGGTCAGTGTCTTTACTGTACACCATAGCATAGGAATACGGAGGGTAAGGCACCCAGTAAAATTAAATAGGGGGTGCTGAAGTAATTCAGGGGAGCCCTGCCCGTACTGAAATAAAGTAGAGTATGAACAGCAAAATCTTTATAGTCCATACCATCTGATCTGTATGTCAGTGTGTTATTTAATAAACACTTATAACCTCAAATTGCTCCTTTATCGCTTAAATCAACAATTTCCTCATAAAAAAACAATCCGTGACGTAACACCGAGAAAATTGTATGCAAAATATGGCCTCTAGTTAGTTTATTTACCAGAAACTGCAGTTTAAGCCAAAAACATGCATTTAGAGGTTATAAAAGTGTTTACTAAATAAGACAAGTTAGATGGTATCTATGGAATTTTTTGACTCCTAGTCATATCACATATTCCTAATATGAATATAGATTTATTTTCTGTCCTAATATTATCCAATATTGATCCTTATTCTGTTAGTAAAAAGCTAGGTAAGTACAGTCAACAGCATAAATAAGTGATAATTTATGTACCTTGTCGCTTTCAATCGTTTCACAATTTTGTATGACATTTCAAACACTACGTTAAAGTGACAAGGTACATAAATGATTACTTATTTATGATGTTGACTGTACCTTTAATTTATAAATGTTTTTGTTGGGGGAGGGGGGGGGAGGGGAAATTGTCAAGCTAAGTGCCCCCACTTAGCTTGACAATTTCCCCCAAAAAATTTGGGAAGCTATGCGTACAGTATACAGGGTTACCAAATGTATATGGCTCAGCATGGGGAATTCATAAACTACAGGAGGTGGAGGGAAACTTTCTTAAGAGCTATGTATTTTGAGGAAAAAAATAAATGATTTTTATCCCCATACTGTCTCAGCTAAAAAAAACTGTACAGTACGATATACTAGATTTTAAAATAACCTATGGGTTTCTACTTCTTCCTCAATGCCTCTCACTCGATCTCAGATGTTTGTATCTCAACTTGACCCCAAAGAGTTTTAAAATAATTGGTTAATATGCTGTTCGTCGCCTGAATTAAATAGATTTAAAAGTATTTTTACCTTGTTGTGGGGACTCCCAAAAGGAGGGCTATGTGTTTGAACTGTATGTATGTATGTATGTCCGTTCCTATATCCCCTTGTAACTACTCAACGGGTCAACCGATTTAGATAAATGATACGTCATTGGATTCATCTCGATGGCGCGAGTGTCTCTGGGTACTTAAATCTCATTTTTAATCGGATGTTATGTGTTTTGATGTTTTTAATATTACTATTATGAATATTATGATATATATCGACGACAGTATAAAAAACATTAGTCTGGTTTTTATTAAAGCTTGCTTTTTATGTATTGTATCGTGTTAGGACCTGCGAGCCGTCGAGGATGCCTTCGTGCCCGTCATCAAGATGAACTTCAACGGGATAGAGATCGATTTGCTGTTCGCGAGGCTGGCTCTCAAGGAGATACCGGGTGAGTTGCGCTTGCGAGTTTACTCGGTCATCGCACATTATACTTCACCAGATCAGCACCACCTCAGCTCAATGTGAAACATTAAAAAGTGAGCTTTGAGTTGTACAGTCACGAGATTAAATTTGGTACCCAGTACCAGTACCTTAGGTCCAAAGTGAATCTGACATTCTACAACAATAAGGTTGAGTTTCTTAAAAGTTACAAATGACTCGACATCTCTATTGACTTTGACGACTTCAAGCATATTTTTCTTGAAATGGGTCCCAAATTAACGCTCGTGACCGTACTAGTACGCTACATTTTTTGTTGTCATTTTGATTTTAAAATATCGTTTTAACACTTCTAAATATTTTACTTTGAGCTGATTTGGTGCTGATCTGGTACAGTCGAGTTCATAAATAAGTGTACACTTTAGTACCTTGTCACTCTAATCGCTGTGACAATTCATATACGGCAGTTTAAACATGACATTTAATAGACAAGGTACTAAAGTGAACACATATGTAATAATATTTATGAACTCTACTTTACGGGGGCTTTGTGGTGTGAACCTTTACCCTGCTAGGTGATCCCAGCTGCACCCGATTACCTTAGATGTATGTTTAAATTTAAAACCGCCTGTCCGGGGTGCTAGCTGCGTTCTTTCTGTATTCTTAAACATTTTTCCTGCTCGCCGCTCTGGTTTTCTTTCTAATTCTCGTTTAAACGCATGATACAAAATAGTTCTACTATCTTAATATAAAACGATTCTTTAAGAGGCTACTCATGCTGCCATGCCCACACACTAACCAAAAGGGATTCTTCATAATGTCTCACTGTTATTTTTCGGTAAATAAAACTTTTCTTTATTTTTTTTATTTTTCTTATCATAAGGAGAAGACAAACGAGCACACAGGCCACCGGATGGTAAGTTAGATCTGGGACCCATAGACATTTGCATTCTCGAGACGAATCTTAACCTCGTAAAGCCCACCATACTAGAAACAGGGTGCGTGGGACTTTGAATCTATCATCAAGGCAATAAAGTGCAATTATGTTTGTTCGATAATGCTATTTTCAGTTTATGAAGGTAGGAAAATAAACTTTATTCCTATTGCCACACAGTTCAAATTAAATTGCTTTGATTATAAACATCCTATTGCACACTGGGCCTTAGGGAATGCAAATAACCGGTTTTAACCGATTTTAACCAGTTATTTTCATACAAAAACGGTTAATAACCGGTTAATTTGCATTCCCTACTGGGCCTTACGAAGTTAAAACTGCAAATGTGATGCCTACCCTGAGATCACCACACACAGATGTCTACGCGCATTTGTCAATGGCCGTGGCGCGACAGAATGATAAGTAAAGCAATATGCGTCACGATTTTAGGTACGCGTTTGTGCGCGGATAAAGTATACAAATAAATGTGGCGTTATATATGAAAAGGGACCTTACTGTCGATGGCGCTTACGCCGCACTGCGTCACGCAACGTTTTATTTATATCGGAGCATCTTTAATAATGGCGGAAGCGCCATCGAAAATAAGGTCCCTATTCATAGATAACGCCACATGTACGTTAACGATGTCAAATTAACACTGTTTCATTCTTACTGTCAGGGTTTCTACACTTGCCAACTCTGGGGCCCTAATATGGCTGCGTTTAGGGTGCGGCTCCACTGAGGCGGAGACGAGAGGAGCGGAGCGGAGCTGTGCCAATATTAACCAATAGAAGGCGCATGCGGTCACGTCGAGCGCGCCTTGCAAACGTTAGTTTATATTCTATTGGTTAATATTGGCACAGCTCCGCCCCGCTCCGCTCGTCTCCGCCTCAATGGAGCCGCACCCTTATTGCGTGACAAACTTAGGATAAGGCATCCGTCACCTCACGTAAATAAGTACGAGAGTGACGGATGCTTTATCCACATTTGACACGCGATATACACGCAGCCATACCAGGCCCGCTGGTCAAACTTTTGACGGAAGTCGTACAGTACCATTAGAGTTCAATACAATGACTCGTTACGTGCACTCATGCGACTGTCGTACTGTTGCAATGCGTCTAGCATGTTCACCGAGGCCCGTGTGCCTGATTTCTTTGCGGTTGTTAGGGCGCTCTGATAACCGCATACTGAAGGCGATCTGCACTTGGGGGCCAATCTTTCGATTTTTACTCTCTGTGCATCAGGACAAGAATCGGAAATAGTCTTAAGGGTGTCACCTTGTTTCACCGGCACTCGTTTCATAGAACGTATTACTTCGCAGAATTTTCGTTTCATTGAGACTATTTTATGCTAAACCTGTGATGATTTTAGGTTATCTTAAATATGATTCACGTAGGTTAGGTTAGACTTGTAACCATCACAAGATCTGAAATCAACACGGGTTCAGCAGAAAATAGCTATATAAATTATGTTTATTTTTTAATTTATTTATTTATTTATTTATTTATTAAGGATTTCCAACAGATAATACATCCAACTTATGCTTATATCTATTTTAAACATCTAACTCGATGCTTACCCAAATATAGGAAACCACATCTTACGATCAATATGTATAAAAATTAAAAGCTTAATTAATGTAAATTTTAAAGAACAAATAATCATTCTTGTTAATTGCCGCAATTTCCGACACGATCTTTTAACATTCACAGCCGGCGTCGATGAAATTACGCATGACTTCTCTGTAAATTTCACTTTTTGAAAACGCCTAAACGTTAGTCTTTATTTACTAAAGAACTTTTTTTTTTATAATATTTTAAAACTTCCTACCTCTGTTTATATTTAGAGGCTAAAATTATATTTCTCAACATGACTTAATTCCAGCTTATGAGCCCAGAGATTTGGTGTGTTTTCGTATTTCTGCAAAATCATGTGAAATCGTAAAGTCGATTTAATGAGACATCAAGATTGACCGGTGTACAAACGGATCTTTAGTTACTTGGAATATTTTTGTATCAGAATTCATAGGTTGTACGTTATTTTACAGACTGAATTTGTTTAGAATTTCATTTCATATAATTTTTTTCTCGTATTATCATTTCATAGAATAATCAATATGTAGAATAATTACTTTGAAGACATTTAAATCATCGTTTTTTATTTCAAATAAAAATCAATGTTTCTTTTTTCATATCATAGAATAGCAAATTAAATATTCTTTGTTCTAATATTATTTATTTAAAATATAAAAAAAATAACCTCGAAGACTAAGGCGGGAGCTTGCTTCGCTTCGCTCCCGCCATAGCCTTCTAACCTAACCTATTCAAGTCGGTTCTGCCCAGAGAGGTCTTGGTCGCTATTCGCTAAAAAACAAATATTTTGTT
Organism: Acleris literana; assembly: GCA_946894065.1. Classification (NCBI taxonomy): domain Eukaryota; kingdom Metazoa; phylum Arthropoda; class Insecta; order Lepidoptera; family Tortricidae; genus Acleris; species Acleris literana. The sequence goes on along the minus strand of OX335691.1, from coordinate 11,448,880 downwards.
TGATAAGTTTGTGTAATGAAAAAATAAAATTATAAAATTCATTGAATTGATTTTCTGTGGAATGTGTTTCTTTCAAGTGAATAGTTTAAAAAATAATAATATTCGAAGCAAAAATACAAGGACCAAATAGTATATGAAACATTTTCTGTGAAACAAAATTCTGTAATTTTTCTGTCTGTAAAACAAGGGGACACCGAATTCAAAGCTACAAGTCTGTTCAATATGTCACGCAAATTTGAACTCTCTACAAGAACTCTTAGGCCCACTTGCGCGGACCGGAGTTAGCGTCTTAACCCGAGGTTAGGCGGCAAACCACGTACAAAAGTAGACGCTTAACTCTGGGTTAAGGGTTAACTCTGGTCCGCGCAAGTCCGCCTTACAAAAGTTGTGGCCGTTATCAGTATCATCGTCGTGCGTGATTTGAACTATGATTTTCTCGTCCGAAATGGGAATACTTCAAGCTCGTACATCAAATAATTGCAATAGTTAAGAATACATTATTTTTATTTTTATTCTATATAAATCAATGTTTTGATTAATATACAGGTTTATGCGAAACTCCTTTAAATTTTTTTTTAAATTGTAATTAATCTCAGTAACAGAACTTAGTAACCGACTAGGTAGTTTGATGTTCTCTACCTAAATACCATTTTTTTTTTTTTAAATTAGGAGATGTCACTCAAAGTGGTAAAATTTTTGGGAAATGCTCTTCTACGAGGGCTGCTACTTATGTAACCGGAATAGAAAAAAATAACAAACGTATATGACTAAATATGGTTTTCTTGTTTTTCAAAATATTCTCCCTTATGATCGATGCACTTTTGCATACGTTGAAACCAATTTTTAAAACATTTTTCCCACTCTGACTGAGGTATCTCCAAAACGTGCTGTTTGAATGCGTCGACTGCATCTTCACGGGTCGAAAATCGTTGACCACGTAATTTATTCTTTACATTTGGGAATAAATAGAAATCATTGGGTGCCAAATCAGGGCTGTACGGCGGATGACCCGTTAATTATATATTTTGACCTTCCAAAAATCGAGTCGTTTCGCGTGATGTATGACAGCTGGCATTGTCATGGTGAAGAACGATTCTGCGTCGCTGGTTGTTTTTACGTATTTCTTCAAATACCTCCGGCTAACAAATGGTCGTGTACCATTCCGAATTAACCGTTTTACGATTCTCTAGTGACACTGTAGCCACATGGCCATTAATACTGAAAAAGCAGGCGACCATTTGCTTCAAGGTGCTTTTTGCACGAGTTACTTTCGTAGGGTTCGGCTCATTTTGAAACACCCACACTGTTGATTGTTGTTTAGTTTCTGGATCATACGCATAGATCCAGGATTCGTCACCTGTGTAGATATTATAAACAGCTTTTGAGTCACCACGGATATATTTTTTTAACATTTTCTTGCACCATTCGACGCGAGCCTCTTTTTGATCCTTAGTTAAATTGTGAGGGATCCAACGGGAACAATTTTTTTTTACAGCTAAATGATCATGTAATATCTTATTAATGCTCGTCATACATATGCCCAGAGTAACCTCTATCTCGCGATATGTAACATGACAGTCATGCATTATAAGTTTTCGCACAACTTCAATATTTTGTGGTACAACGACCGATTTCGGGCGACCTTCCTTAACTTCGTTCGTGAGCATACTACATCTACGATTGAACTCACTAAACCAGTGGTACACAGTGCTTTTCGATGTAGCTTCATCACCAAAAGTCGAAGTTAATTGATCTATGCACTGTTGTTGCGTTAAACCACGCCGAAAATCATAATAAATCATAGCACGAATATTTTCACGAGTGAGTTCCATTCTTGCAGCGAGATGACATTTTGATCCCGCCAAAAACAAAAGACTAGCGTACATAAGAATTTTTTTTATAGCGGCCAGTATTAAAAAAAAGTTCAAATTTTACCATGGAGGTCAGATATAACGTTTATAAATGTTGGAATCCCAGATTCCGGATACATAAGTAGCAGCCCTCGTATGAAACGAAAATTCTGTGAGGCTTTATGAAATGAGTGTCGGTGAAACAAAGGTAAACCGTCTTACGCTTCGATTTCCTCCTACGCTGACATCGGTCGCTGACGTTGGTCCAGCGTACGAATATATGGCAAATCTGCCGCGGATGTCAGCGTCGCGGTGTGGTGTCCCATAGAACATGGTGTATATTCGTGCGCTCGACCAACGTCAGCGACCGATGTCAGCGTAGGAGGAAATCAAGCCTTAAAGACCGACTAGTCCCCGCGCGGGCTTCGAGGAATCGGTGATTGGGAAGAAGACCGGTGTGCGCCGCGCCCGCCCGCCGCATCGTAACCCGCCTCTCCCAGTACGAGGACTTGGCCTTATCGCCTTAGTTGGCTCTATCATTAACGTTATATTGACTTAATCACTGCACTAAATCCTGACGTCAGCTTTTCTTGAGATTCCTTGCAGCTCGCTTGCGGACTATACTAATATCTTTTGTATTGGTATTTTCATGTGACTGTGTATGTATTTTATTTCATTTGTATCTAGTTCTATATACTTTTTTACTCTTGTGTTTTTTATTTCTGGGTCTATTACCTGTTAATATTAGATTTTATTATTTATAAAATATCATTCACTAGGACTTGGTCGAAAAAAATTGCTGAATAGAAGAGAAGACGAACGAGGAAGTACTTGGCATAGTGAAGGAACAGAGAAGTCTAATGCAGGCAGTAGATAATAGACGAGGAAAGATGTTTGGTCACCTGTTACGACACGACGAGTACATTAGGATCATAATTTAAAGGAAAATTAGAAGGAAAAAGGAGGTAGACCAAGTAGACTTACCTAGATCTATTAAAAGAAAAAGTAGGAGTCGTGCCGTATCAGTGTGTTAAAGAGAAGGCTTGGAATAGGGAACAATAGAATACAGTTCACCGACAAGACACCGGCTCTTAAGTAATGATTAGGACCTCGTAATTGATGTTTTATCTGTTTGCAGATTCGTTCGACCTGCGCGACGACATGCTACTCAAGAACTTGGACCAGAAGTGCGTGCGCTCGCTGAACGGCTGCCGCGTCACCGACGAGATCCTGCGCCTCGTGCCCAACATCGACAACTTTCGCCTCACGCTGCGAGCCATCAAGCTCTGGGCCAAACGTGAGTCGCATGTAACGTGATATTCACTATCACTAGGCCGAGATTCTAGGCGGTAAAAACACAGTAATTGAATAATTATTAATTCTATTAATATTTGTTTATATTGTTATGTTACAATTGTTACACTATTATAAAGTTGTAAAAGAGCAGGGTTGTCTTTAAAGTCAGCATCAAATAGTCTTTAGCATCCAAAGTGCCAAATATATTGCAACACGTCTTTATTCTTATGTATAAAGATACGTGACAACATATACGCGGTTTTTTTGTTGTGATAATAGCTTCATTACAAAAATCATCATAGTTAATTAAGTTTTTGCGAGAATAAGATTATACCTAAGCATGCATATGCATATCGATCATAAGTTAACCCTTTTCCAGGCCTTGGAAATGGAATAGAGTCACGAATTCGTAACTTCCTGAAGAATACTGATCAATGAAGTCATATTTCAGGAAAGTTCAATTAAATTTGTGTCATAAAATGTAGGTAGTTAAGTTCAATTTTGAGCGACATGAATGTGGTCGATGAAATGTACTATGCCTGGAAAAGGGTCAAGCAGGTTCAGGTACGGTCGGCCAAGAAAGTGGTCTACCAGTTTTGACAGAAGTTTCTCAGATCTAATTATCGCTAAGGTTGAGACTTGTCACTGTCATAATATTATCATGACGTGCAAATCAACTTCAACGTACTTAATAGATGTATAATAAACTACTCGACGTCTCGATATCATTAAAATATTATTATTACAGTATATTACAAGTGTAAAGGCGGCCTCAGAAACGCCAGACTGCTGACGCGAATCTGTTCCAGGGCACAGCATCTACTCGAACACGCTGGGCTACCTCGGCGGCGTGTCGTGGGCCATGCTGGTGGCGCGCACGTGCCAGCTGTACCCCAACGCGCTGCCGGCCACGCTGCTGCACAAGTTCTTCCTGGTGTTCAGCCAGTGGAAGTGGCCGCAGCCCGTGCTGCTCAAGCAACCGGACAGCGTCAATCTGGGCTTCCCTGTGTGGGATCCGAGGGTGAGTTAACCCCCGACGCAAAAATAGGGGTTATAAGTAGACCCCGTTGTCAAACGGGCAGTTTGGTGGCTACCTAACATTATACTCCGTTTCATAAGGTACTTAAAGAAATGAAAACAAAACAACCACGTGATATTTATTTATTTATTTATTTATGGCACAGTAATAAATCACAAGCGGTAAAATAACAATAAAATCACATAACACAACATAGTCGTAAGCTTGCAACTCGATGACAACCGTGCACAGCATTCGACTAGTACATTACTTTACTTACTTAATAATAATGTTGTACACCATATTTAGAACGTGATAAAAATAAAAAGTTAATACAATAAACAATGAACACTCAAACCCTATATTAAAAATCATGGAGTAGGTGAATTACTTTTTAAGTATAATTATTTTAACAATAAACATAAAAGGAACAATTTTCTGGTAATGTATATCTAAATTATTATTTTCTTTTAACAGTTGGTTATACAACCTAGCCATACGTACCAGAGGATCATTATAAAAAACATTATTTCTAACGAGTGGTATAGAAAACAGTTGAGGTATACGACTCGGTCTGGCAGCCTTTAACAAAAACTGGGACAACAAATGAGAAGAGTCTATTTTATTATTATTAATTTTGTATGCATGCAAGATCATTCATAAGGCGACGTGTTGTAAGAGAATTAAGTTTAAAATGTTCTAGGCGCCTCTCGTATGTTGAGAGAGTCGTTCTCAGTCCAAACTTAGAGCTAAGCTGCCGAAGAAATCTTTTTTGAACCGATTCAATCCTTTCAACATGAATTTTATAAAGAGGCGACCAGATTACAGAACCAAACTCCAATATAGTCCTAACTAAAGCGCTATACAATGTGATAATGCTGTTGGAATGTCTAAATAGAAGCAGATATAGTTCGTCAGGCAATAGAAGCAGAACACCTATACGTCAAAGTGCGATCTGTTTAACGATGCCACGTGGTTTGGATTGTTTACATTTTTTTAAGCACCTAAACAAACGGAGTATATTGATGTGCGATAGAAACTCCATTCTTTTGTGAAAATTATTAAGTTTCATTGGCCGAGTCGCCAAGCAAAGTTTTAATGTTAGGTAGCCACCAAACTGCCCGCTTGATAACGCGGTCTAGTTATAAGTTCAACTGCTATGTGTCTATCTTTGGCACCGTAGCTCTTAAACGGGTGAACCGATTCGGATGCCTTTTTTTTATTTAAAAGCAGGTTCAAGCGGTGGTTCTTAGCTAGGTTTCAGGAAAATCGATCGGGCCGTTTAAGAGATATCAGCTCTGAAAGAAGAGGTCACCATTATATCGGGGTTTTTATCTATCGAATAGTTATACAGGGTGTTAGGCGGACAAAAAAAATAGCGAATAAGTGATGCCATGTACTACTAATAAGGCAGGCCTAATAAGGTCCAAGTGAAAAGGTTAAAAAAAAATAGCTATATTTAAAAGTAAAATTATTTTTTACCCACATTTTACAGACCACCTGATATTAAGCGGCATCTGAGACCCGTAAACATTTACATTCTCGAGACTGCTAATGCTTTACCAACCCTGACGAATAAAATAAAACGCTTCTACGCTAGTAATTACACTTGTTCTCACCCTCACACCGGAACACAACAATGCGAACACTACTGCTTACCGGTAGGTTAACGGATGAGATGGTGGTAGCGATCCGGACGGACCCTGCACAAGCTTACCACCACTACTCCTACTAGGGCAGAATAAAAGTTGACAAGCTAGCAGTCGTCCATTGAAAAATGTATCGTACTAACACAGATCAAACCTCAGTGTTCAATGTCTCTGTTTGAGCTGATCCGGTGTCGACCGGTTATGTCTGCGCCAAGCTTTACGTAAGGTCCAGTGTGCAATAGGATGTACACAATTAAGCCATTTTAAGTTGAACTGTGGTGCAATTGGAATAAGGTTTATTTTTCTATATTCATAAACTGAAAATGGCATTATCGAACAAACTAGAACTTTATTCCCTTGTTGGTAGATTCAAAGTCGAACTAACAAAATACTCCGTGTATGGTGAGCCTTACATTAAAGGGTATGTTGTTCGCAGGTGAACGTGTCGGACCGGTTCCACCTGATGCCCATCATCACGCCGGCGTACCCCCAGCAGAACTCCACGTTCAACGTATCCGCCTCCACGCGCACCGTCATCATGGAGGAGTTCCGGCTCGGTGCGTATCTTCTGTCACACCTATACCGGAAATAATCGCTCCGAGTGTTGCATAAATAGGGAATATTAATGACCTTTTTCACAGCTTAAAAACTGATTCATGTAACAAACAGTGGAGAAAAGAGAGAGCCAACAAAGATTTATTCCTATCTCTTTCTAGCAAAACGGAATTTAACATGGGCCTTATATGGCCGACTTGTTACATGACGTCACAGTGCATATCTAATCTCTTTTTCTCTCTGTCGGTATAGTCTATTTCTGTTTTTTTGAAATAAAAAGAAACTTGCTAAGTTTACTCGCTGTTATTTTTGTATGAGAGTGAGATCCTTTTGGCATAAACTAAACGTTTTGGGCGAATAGTAAACGACCACAAGTTTAAATTTGACAAATACTTAACTAATTTATCGTAACCCAAAATAAACTATGTGGAGGAATGATTTGATATACTTTATTTTTCTTCATACTATTTTGGACCCTACTGCGTAGTTTATGTATTGTTTTTCGGACAGGTCTAGCGATAACGGACGAGATAATGCTGTCCAAATGCGGCTGGGAGCGTCTGTTCGAGGCGCCGAACTTCTTCTCGCGCTACAAGCACTTCATCGTGCTGCTGGCATCCTCGGCCAACAACGACGACCAGCTGCAGTGGTGCGGGCTCGTCGAGAGCCGCGTGCGGCACCTCATCAGTGAGTCGGGACCACAGAACAGACAAAACAGCAGAAGTGTCAAGTGGGCGTGTAACGTGTGACATGGTTATGCGGAGTTCCGCGCAACCTACCATACTTTTGCCGCGATCGCTTATTTCGAAATTTCTAAAATAAATCCGGAAGCATGCCTTATTGTGCTATTTTGGAATGTAAAAACGATAGCCGCACCAAAAACATTTTCCATGGTGACGTGTTGTTTTTGTGATAGTTTGAGTATTGGCGACGACAGGTCTGATACCAAGCGAAGTCATGCCACTTCCATTGTTTTTTTATTCCGTGGTCGGGACTGTCGCGTCCTCAACTCTGCATTATATAGGAAACGCAAACTCGCGGAACCGTTATAGGATCTCTTTGTTGTCCGTCTTTCTGTCCGTCTGTCTGTCTGTCTGTCTGTCAAAATCCTTTATGTCGGGAACGTGTGGGTATCGAGTTGAAATTTAAACCATATACTCAAGTCTACAGTCCCTTGAAAATGTGAAAAAAACAAACTCCTAAGTTACAGTAAAAACAAGATACGGCCGTTTATGCCGCAAAAATCGTATATTTCGACACTCAAGGGAATCAAAATTTATAGGGCATTTTCCGTTGACCTAGAACTATGAAATTTGGCAAGTAATACCGTCTTACACTACAAGTATAGGGGAAAATCTGAAACCCACCTTTTTTAATTAAATCACAATAAAACGGTCTTTATGTAAGGAACGGCAGCGGTGCAAACTTTGAATTGAGTTAACCGTGTCATGTGCGGAACCCTCGGTGGGCGAGTGCGACTCGCAGTTGCCCGGTTTTTTTTTATTCAAATTGATGTATGATTCATTTATTTGTAATAGACTAAGCTCCCGTTGCATTAAATCTTACCTCATAAGGTGGCATCAGACATATACTACAGCAATAGATAATACTTAGGAACTCTCGATAATATTATAGTAGGTTGCCATCGCATAGCCTGGGAGAACCGACTCATACCTTTAGCCGAAAATTATATTATAAGGTGGCAGATCCAAACCTTTACCTGTTTAAAGAGACACCTGTGGGGATTACAACCCGCATAGGCTGCCAGCCCCAACCCTGACAGGTTTCAAGGTCAGACATGTTTAATGAGGCTAGAAAATGGGGTCAATTACCTCATATGGTGGCTCGACGAAACTGATGCAGATCGATAGCCTTAGGCATGCAATTTTCTGGTCAGCCACATCAACCAATCGATGTTAATATAAAAAAAAGTTCTTCCCGGCTATTCGATGGCAACCTACTATAATAGAGTGTTCCTAAGTATTATCTATTGCTTTAGTATATGTCTGATGTGCCACCTTATCAGGTAAGGTTTAATGCAACGGGAGCTTAACCTATAAGTTTTATCAAATAGTCAATACCGCAGGAACCTACTCAGTTATGCGCTATGGTTATAAATTACATGTTATAATTATTGCAGCGACCCTGGAAAGAAATCAACACATCACCATAGCACACGTCAACCCAGAGTGTTACAACTCTGTCCCACTCAACATCAACAACGGACAGCCCTTAGCCTTGCCACCAGGTATTCAAAACTTTTATTATACAGGATGGTATATACTTTTCAACGCTATGTCAAATACAAAAGACGACTCACACGCCAATGACAGCACCTCGTAAGGCCTACCATACTACAAACACGGAGTTTTTTGTGAGTTCGACTTTGAATCTACCATCAAGGCAGTAAAGTTCAATTACGTTGGTTCGACAATGCCATTTTCAGTTTATGAAAATAGAAAAATACACCTTATTTCCATTGCAACACAGTTCAAATTAAAATCCTTGATTATCATCCTATTGCACACTGGGCCTTACCAGATTAAATCCAGCGCCTTCATTCTACTGAGTAAAACCATATGTAGCGTTATCTATGAAAAGGGACCTTATTGTCGATGGCGCTTCCGCCATTATTAAAGATTCTCCGATATAAATACAACTTCGCGTGACGCAGTGCGGCGTAAGCGCCATCGACAATAAGGTCCCTTTCCGTAGATAACGCCAAATATTGCCTATATGTTACGTATTCCCAACGTTACGATAGCTCTTATTTACTTGACAGTAACGACAGCTGAGTAAAAAAAAATATGATAACATGTCAAAGGCAATAATGGTTTTACCGCGTAGTAGCCTTGATCGAATGTCAACCTTGCCTCATAGATGCTCAGGTCTATTTTGCACTAGCAACCACGACGGAAATATACGTCAATGGCGTTGAAAAGGTAAAGAGTACTGTCTATTTTAATATTAGGTATCTGATGTAGAATTCTTACAGGTTCTATTTTACTCGGTAAAATTACTTGTTGCTTTTGACATGCTATCGCTTTTTTACTCCGCCGCTAATGCTCTCAAGTAAATAAGAGCTATTGTAACGTTGGCAATACGATGACGTGTTAAAGGCAATAAAATAATATAAAATGCCGTATAATAAGGAGATTTTATGGTTAAGTATGGTATGAGGGCGTCGTAAATACTGTATTGCATCGCTTAGTGCACTAAGAGCTTGGATCTCTTGGCATATAAGCAGAAAACCTGTGAGGCAGCCCAAGATCATTTCAAATGAAGTGGTAAATTACGAACCCACAAGGATCATAGTGCTTGATGGTGATGATTCAATTACACTAATAGTGATTGTTTTTATTTGCAGGTGCCCCTGTGCCTGATCCCGGAACGGAAGTAAAAAAAAATGAAAATGTAAGTGATTATGTATTTACTTTCCATGCTGTTATGTATGTAGTGTTTAACGAAGAATATTTGTATTGTATAGTATGCGTTCCATTTTAAATTTTGCTTGTTAATACTGACATAATATTCAACGTTTAGGGATTTTGGTAGTAGTACAGTCACGGACTTTAATTGCTATGCCACTATGGAACCCTGTCGCATAACGTTAATCATTAATTTAAGTGTAATTTCTGTCATGTGGTTTGACGCTGTCATTATGACAGGGTTCCATAGTGGCATAACAATTAAAGTCCTTGACTGTACCTTCAGCCTAATAAGTAGTGCACACCTTTTCATTTTAACGCCTTTGACAGATGTTCAAACATGACGTTAAAGTGACAAAGCGTTGAAATTGTACCGCTACTTATTAGGAGTGACCTCCTGGGGCCAGCTTCACCGTGGATGACCATTCCACGGTTACTAAGCCCCACCGCCACAACAAGCCGGGTACCCGCGGGGGGCTCAGTCATCCATCCATCACTCATGGGCGGCTGATGGGGGCAAAAACATTCATACACCCACGGAGTTTAGAATTTTATTTTTTGGAAAAACAACAAAAAAAATCACGAATTAAGTTTGAGATAATTTATCCTTAATTTTAATTGAATTTTTGGGGAAGATAAAAACCCAGAGATTTATTCAGTTTTTCAAAATCAGTAAAAAAAAAACACTACACGTTATAAAGATAACGACCTCTCTACATCTACAGTCTTACGAGGTGCGTATTTAGTTATGTGAGTGTTCACTCTTATTCGGAGCATTATCAGTGTCACTGAAGCTTCTTAAAAAAATGTAATCTGAAATTCATCTTCAACTGACTTAATATATGCTTTACTTATTTCAAGAAGTACAATAAAAACCGATAAATCATATAAATAACAAAAACCTACATACATTTTATTAAATCGTAATCGAAATTTAATTGAAGTCTTATCCACCTTATGCCATCGTCACCAAATTGCATCCCTGAACCACCCATTAGTTAACAGTTCACCCTGTTCCGAGACATTGTTAAACAATTAAATCAATTTGTTGTTCCAGGGAGAAGTTATAGCCAACCACTGCTCAATGTGGTTCATCGGGCTGGTGTTCGAGAAGACGAACCTAAACGTTGACCTCACGTACGACATTACCACGTTCACCAAGTCTGTTCACTACCAAGCGGAGAACACCAACATGCTCAGAGAAGGAATGGCTATCGAGGTGAGGTTTATTTTTATTTTTCACATCACCTATTCGGAAATGGGGCTTTTCTTCCCTGCTAGGAGGGATCAAAGTGGCACTTTTCTGTTCAAGGACATTTTGTAGCCAACTTTGATGATTGTTGTTAAATTTGATAATTTCCTGTTTTTAAACTTGATAATTGCAGCGCTTTTAGAGAGTGTAAATAATTAAATTTGTTTCTTCACTAAGATCTTTTATTTTCCTCATAGGTGATACGAAAAGCAGTACGTGTCACACGGCAGCAAAATTATTTCCACCTTGGGCGTTAACACTTGAATCCCTCACTACGCTCAGGATTCTATTTTAGAATCCTTCGCTTCATTCAGGATTCAATGGACGCCCTCGCCGTAAATATGTAATTTTGCTCCCTTGTGACACGTTCTACTATTAATGGCACGTAGCAAGGGAACCAGTACACAGGTCACATCGGGGTTTGAATCCCAACTGCCACCAAAGCTCACCAAAACGGCCGAATTTCACTGATTTCCAAAAATTCTTATGTTTGAAACTCACCGGTGACTAAAATGCTTACACCTATGATATCGAATATGAGTGTTGACATTGTCAGAAATTTTAAATATTGTGTCAAAATATACAAAATTTGCAATTATTGATAAATGAGTGAATAAGTAATCATTAAACCACGTTAACTCAGAGCTAGGACGCGAGTTTGCCAGCGGCGGTGACGTGAAACTGCAGTGAAATGAAATGAAATGATTTATTTGTTAAACATAGGTACATAATAGATGTTACAGTGGATACATAAAGATTTTTCCATGTTTTGCCTGATGGGGCATACAAATATTGCTTATCTGCACAGGTTAGGGTGTGAGTTACTAAAAACTTAATGCAAATACAATTCAAATAAACGATCACAATACCTACACTAAATCTAATTATCACATATAAACTCATTAATTGTATAATAACATTTCTCAATTAAGAATAATTTTAATGTCTTTTTAAATTGATTAAGTTGCAAGGCTCTAATATTATTTGGAATTTTATTAAATATCCGTGGCGCCATTCCCAGTATGCTTTTTTTCATTAGTGCGGTCTTACTATTTCTGTGTGAAGTGACTTCATTGTTATACGTTGTTGTACCAGTCAGCGGTCCTTATCGGGTTATCATCACACGAATTGTTATTTGAGATGTTTTTTGTTAGTTATGATTAAAACGATGAACGCTAGAGTGCGAGCAAATAAAATCAACCTCAAGATGTAGCCAGTTACGAAATGCGTTTCGGTAAATTACAGCGCCAGCAGTACATCAATATTCCGGTACCTGCGACAATGAAGTTTGACATCTGTTCTTTTATACTTGCTGTCATTCTTCAAAAGTGCCATCACTCGATGCCGCTACTGTAATTATGTTTAGTCCACATTAAGTTCAATTATCGAGTTCATAATTTATTCATATTTTTTTCGACAGGTTATCGTTAAGTGTGGCCAGGCGATTATTCCGTAAATATAACAGATATCGGAAAACTTTAAACTGATGAAAGTACGTTACCCAATGAGTAAAATCACATTAATAACTTAACGATTAGACCCTGTATAATGATTATTTTATTTTAATCGTCGAGCAATTTTATCATTGTTAGGTTTCATGGTTAGGCTATTATATCATTGGTCATATTTATGTTTTTTTCTGGTTGGGTCATATTATCATTGGCTATATTTCTTATCGGACATGACCTTTGGACATTCGTCTTTTTGGACAATAGTCGTGAATTTTACCCATCTCTGGTTGTTAGCCAGTTTAATGAAAATCGTTTAGGCCTTTAAATAGTTATCATTTCTGAACATAGGGGTGGTTCGTTGCGGTTTGACATATGATTGTATGTCCCCAGGTGCGTCACGTGCGGCGCAAGCAGCTGCACCAGTACCTGTCGGCGTCGCTGCTGGTGAAGCGCGAGCGCACGGCGTCCGGCACCAAGCGCAAGCCCGCCGACGCGCCGCCGCCGCCCGCCGCGCCGCACAAGAAGACCAAGCGCCTCTCCGAGAGCAGCGTACGTATGCTCCATGCTCCATGCTCCATGCTTCATGTCGGGCTGACACAGGCGTCCGGCACCAAGCGCAAGCCCGCCGACGCGCCGCCGCCGCCCGCCGCGCCGCACAAGAAGACCAAGCGCCTCTCCGAGAGCAGCGTACGTATGCTCCATGCTCCATGCTCCATGCTTCATGTCGGGCTGACACAGGCGTCCGGCACCAAGCGCAAGCCCGCCGACGCGCCGCCGCCGCCCGCCGCGCCGCACAAAAAGACCAAGCGCCTCTCCGAGAGCAGCGTACGTATGCTCCATGCTCCATGCTCCATGCTTCATGTCGGGCTGACACAGGCGTCCGGCACCAAGCGCAAGCCCGCCGACGCGCCGCCGCCGCCCGCCGCGCCGCACAAGAAGACCAAGCGCCTCTCCGAGAGCAGCGTACGTATGCTCCATGCTCCATGCTCCATGCTTCATGTCGGGCTGACACAGGCGTCCGGCACCAAGCGCAAGCCCGCCGACGCGCCGCCGCCGCCCGCCGCGCCGCACAAGAAGACCAAGCGCCTCTCCGAGAGCAGCGTACGTATGCTCCATGCTCCATGCTCCATGCTCCATGTCGGGCTGACACAGGCGTCCGGCACCAAGCGCAAGCCCGCCGAAGCGCCGCCGCGCCGCACAAGAAGACCAAGCGCCTCTCCGAGAGCAGCGTACGTATGCTCCATGCTCCATGCTCCATGCTTCATGTCGGGCTGACACAGGCGTCCGGCACCAAGCGCAAGCCCGCCGACGCGCCGCCGCCGCCCGCCGCGCCGCACAAGAAGACCAAGCGCCTCTCCGAGAGCAGCGTACGTATGCTCCATGCTCCATGCTCCATGCTTCATGTCGGGCTGACACAGGCGTCCGGCACCAAGCGCAAGCCCGCCGACGCGCCGCCGCCGCCCGCCGCGCCGCACAAGAAGACCAAGCGCCTCTCCGAGAGCAGCGTACGTATGCTCCATGCTCCATGCTCCATGCTTCATGTCGGGCTGACACAGGCGTCCGGCACCAAGCGCAAGCCCGCCGACGCGCCGCCGCCGCCCGCCGCGCCGCACAAGAAGACCAAGCGCCTCTCCGAGAGCAGCGTACGTATGCTCCATGCTCCATGCTCCATGCTTCATGTCGGGCTGACACAGGCGTCCGGCACCAAGCGCAAGCCCGCCGACGCGCCGCCGCCGCCCGCCGCGCCGCACAAGAAGACCAAGCGCCTCTCCGAGAGCAGCGTACGTATGCTCCATGCTCCATGCTCCATGCTTCATGTCGGGCTGACACAGGCGTCCGGCACCAAGCGCAAGCCCGCCGACGCGCCGCCGCCGCCCGCCGCGCCGCACAAGAAGACCAAGCGCCTCTCCGAGAGCAGCGTACGTATGCTCCATGCTCCATGCTCCATGCTTCATGTCGGGCTGACACAGGCGTCCGGCACCAAGCGCAAGCCCGCCGACGCGCCGCCGCCGCCCGCCGCGCCGCACAAGAAGACCAAGCGCCTCTCCGAGAGCAGCGTACGTATGCTCCATGCTCCATGCTCCATGCTCCATGTCGGGCTGACACAGGCGTCCGGCACCAAGCGCAAGCCCGCCGCGGAGATTTATTATTTTACTTAGAAATTGTCATGAATAAGAAGAAGGGTATTAATGAATTATAATATTATTATAGTCATGGGAATTGACAAAGTTATTCCATAATATAAAGCATAACTGAAACCAAAATTGTAACCAACTGAAACGTGAATTTATTACCTACAGACGGACGAAGTCAGCATCCTGTCCTACAACGACGATTCCAACTCTTCAAACGTGTACGAGTTGAACGTGGTGAACGGCGCGGCGCACGGGGCACACGCGACGCACGCCGCACACGCAGCGCACGCGGACAAGCCGGCCGAGGCCGAGCCGGCCGGATCCAGTAGTATCGCGTGCACGTAGCAGTACGAGGAGTGGCGCCGGCGGTTCATATACGGCGCCCGGGCGCGCGCGCGCCACGAATAAACTGGGACGTTTACGAGCCGCGAGCGCACGGGCCGGGACATTGCGACGTCACACGTACTAAAATCACCAAAAAAGGGCCAGTTGGGACCTGTGTTCGATTAACATTTGACGCGTCGTTTGGCGGTTGCGTGTTTAAAAATTCATATGAACTATACGAATGTTTGTAGTATTTTGAACACTGCAATTGCTAGAGTAGTAGAGTATTTACGTGTTTGAAAACTGGCTCTTTTGATCAGGTATATTGTTTGAATAGGTGCGATAGTATTTGAAACGTGACGATCTCGATAATACCTGATAATTTTATGACGTCGACCAGAAAGAACTCGAGCGTGAGCCTTTTCGTAATGGTTATTGAATATGAGAAACTGTTATCGAAGGCGTTGAGATATTTTTGAGACCTATGATCAATGTCTGTTTGGATACAGTACCTCGGCGGCGTCGCAACATTCTGACGCAACTGACGCGGCAAGACAGCACTGTCCTATTGGTGGCCTGAGACGCTCCAAGACCTAATGTGCAACCCAATTATTTCGCGTAAACAGAGTAGACGATTGTGTCCGAGTGAAGTGACTTGTGATTATAGTGGTAAGGATTATTGGTGCACTGAGTTTGTGACTACGTTGTCTACAGGTCTCGAGTGGTAAGTTGGGTTTCAATATTTGACAGGGGTGGCATATGTAAGAAAGTGCAATTCATACTGTTTGTGTACTAAGTTAGCGTGAAAGTGGTTCCAATGTCAGCTTCAGATTTGTTGAAGGCTAAGCCGTTGGCAGATAAACCTTCTCGTTTCTATTCTTCATGAATAGTATTTTCAAGAGCTGCAAATGTGAACCATTTCGCGAATAGTTTGAGAATATCTTGCGTGTCATTCTTACATTAGCTAAGCTGGTTTCACAGATACTTGACGGTCTCATTGTAGAACTGTTTTGGCAGTGTATCCGATAAGAATCCAAAGAACTAAAGGGCTGAGGATTTTGTGTGATGACACTGCAATCACGGATCTAGTGAGCCAATGGGGTACCATTCGTATTAGCCACTTCGACAACTGATTAAAATGTTTATTCGTTTTTTTCTCCGATTTTAGTCAACTGTGGGCAAAATTGGCCTTAAAACGACTAGAACCTATAAGCGTAGCTTTGTGTATTGGACTGCTCCGCATAGATGTAATAAAAAATGATAATTATATTTTGTTGTGTCGGATAAGTTCGTATTTATCTTGCTCTTACATTCGGCTTCAGTACCTATCTAGAAGCTTAGGAAGCTGAACTGAGAAAGCAAGGTTAATACACAAAATATAAATGTTTATTACATCTGTATGCGTGTGTTTATGGTCTGTAAGAAATTTTTGTGCGTCTGTTAAACCAGCCTAAAGTGCCACCCCGGAAGATCTGTATTGCATGCGAGGAATAGAAGCACCAAACGTATCACTCTCATGTACATATGTCTCGGTCAGTTACTGATATACTGCAACATATTTTTTTGAAAGCCGCAGTGGTTCAGTAATTTGATTTAGGAGATCTATATGATTTATAACATAGATTTTATAGACAACAATTATAAGTTTACAAGAATGTTTTCTAGCTGTGCATATAATGAATGATTATGACCTGATGATTATTAATGGGACGTAGACAAAGGTTGATTAACCGAACGGTGGCATTTTATAACGTAGTGTACGCATACACTATTGATGCAATGATGAGTTTTAGAAGTCGCAAGGATTCGTCGTCACCGAAATATAAGTAGGTTTGAATATAAATGTATTAGAGTTAAAGAATTTTTATTGGAACAAGGAAAATTGAAAAAAAAAACTTTAGTAATAATTAGATTTTTCGTAACGTGACAAGTGAAGGTCCAGTATATGTTGTTTTCGGGTTTTATTTATTTGCAGGTTGTCGACGGACGGACAACAGATGGAGCCAAGTAAGTTTTCATACAGTGAAATTGAACGGCAAAGTGCGACCATTTGCAAGTTAATGTTCCGCGTTGTGGCCGGCATTATACTCGCGCCGTTCGAAAAGGCCCAATTTGACAGCTGTCAACTCGCGAAATATGTGTTTGAGGCATGTTTCAGTTTCTATTCTAATTATTTCCGAGCCCTTACAATCTGAACCTATTAAAAGGCCACATATGATGCCACACCCACACAACAACCAAAAGGGATGGCTTTATTTGCTTCCGCGCGAAGAACGTGAGATGAAGATAGTTCGCGCGCGCCAAATTTAACAAAATGCTTTTTATTTTTAAACCACAACATTTATTAAAAGAATGGTTTACCATAAGAAGTTATAAGTTCTCAACTATTAAATATAAAATTATCGATAAAGATGCATGCAGATGCAAAACATGCAAAAAAGGGGTCATGTTTGATAAATTTAAAACTATCGAGGATTTTGTTTCTAATCGTGTTTTCACGTTTAACGGTCTCCGGGAAATAAAACAGACATAGGCGTTATGGTTATTGAGATCCAGATCACGGAACACTACGACTTTATCATATATGGCCTCTTAAATGCTAGGGTGAATACTTTAATAGGGATCTTCTGGGTGAGCTCGCTTCCTCGCCAAGAAAATTAGTCCTCCAAGGGCGAGAGTTAGTCAATAGCAAATCAAAAAAAATATTTAAAAAATAATAATTCGAGTACAAGAGTACCTTGTCGACTAAACAGAAGCTTTATGCTAATATGGGGTTAGGTCCACGTGCTCCTTTCAAGTCCATGTCTGAAGGTCAAATCGGGCCTCAGAACGGCGCAAGTGTAGACGCCGAGCGCGTGTCACTCCGGTGCGATGATTATTAAGTTTTGCGGCTTTGTTATGTAATTATTATTATCTCATCCATATCATAACCTGTCTACGATATGTTCAGAAACGATAAGCAAATGGCCTATATTAAGAAACCTGTATCTTTGGTTGTTTTATTTAATGTTAACATTAAAGTATCGGTTATCGATGTGGTTGCATCTTTATGTTTACATTATAGTATCTGTGACTAATGCTTTAATGCAAACATTAAGATACAGGGCAACCGCAGATACAGGTTTCTCACATATTGTAGAATACTTTTAATATGCATGTAGATAAATTTATGTTTGCGACTGTACACATAATTAGGCATTAAAACACTCGTTTGATCTTATTATGAAACTCGCCTTTTGGTTTGTTTCATAAAACCACACTCGTATGTTAATAATGCCTCTCATTATGCACCAGTCACATAAACTACTATTAAGATACAACGCGTTTGCAAAGCATTGATGGTGTAAAATCTCGGAACGAATATATTTTTAAACATCGCCACTCAAGTTAATATTTTGTATAGTTTTATATGACTACGATAAGTATTCCTTTTTTGATATTTCGTGAATACTGTACTGTGCAGTCAGATTTTTAGATAGGTTGTTTTGAATGTTTCTCTGAATGTAGCGACAAATAAATTTATGGATATTTTGAATATTTCTTGCAAATGGTTGAACGAGAGACAGTACAAAGTGGAAGAAATGCAGATATTATAAACATATTCATGTATACAATTCCTCTTCTGTTGTGTCTGAGCGGCTTTCGACATTTTAACTATTTTTCCTTTAAGATTTAATCACATCAATATTTAGTTCTTATTATGAAAGTAAGTTTTACCCTTACACAGATTGGACATATGGTTTGAGCAAACGTCTCCGTAACCCAGGCAGTAGTGTACGTCATTTCTTCTTTTTTGCGACAAGCTATACTCGGATTATTCTAAGTTGATGCCTGTGACAGCTCTTATAACACTTATGACACTTATTTCTTTAACTTTACATAAATACTACATCGGTACACACCTAGCGACGCTGATCAGGAATTAAAGTAATTAATCGCGTATTTTTAAGCACATCGCTTGTGAGTATAGTAAGTAAGTGATTGAAATTACGAAATACGGCCGTCACAGGCATCATCTCATCTTAGAATAATCAGAGTATACCAAATAATAGTTTTGAGATAGTTGAGTTCTCATGCCTGCTTATGTTTGTTCCGAATAGAACAGTGGGTATCGTATGCCACGGCCCGGTCCCCGCAGTGTTTACTTTAAGGTCAGGTACGTCGAACAAACTTTTGTCTGTGCCACTACTTGGTTTGCAGACGCGCCTATGTTCTATATTAAGTTAAGCCTAAATTCAACTATCAACTTTTTTGGCCTCAAGAAAGTCGCTGCAGACATGTTTTTTAGTTTCTTCTACTTAAAAACTATTTCAGTGTAGTTTTTATAAAGAAGAGCTTGACACACTAATTTGTTCCTTGAATAATTTACAAGCCCTGATTAACAAAGTAAAGTAGGGATAAAAAACTGTTTCAAATGATTAACAAAATAAAACAAACGAATGAACAGCGTCGCAGTACAACTGTTCAGTCGCCGAATAAAAACGTTACCAAACATAGAACCTTGTCATTGTCATTGCCATGCCATCGTTTGATGTGTATTATGGCAAGGCACCAACGACAACGGCTTACTTTATTAACGAGGCAGCAGACGTTCAACACTGAAGTTCACTTTGTTTCTTTCTGCATAAAATAAGATGGTGTTGTCGCTTCTTTGGTAAAATTAGCGCGTTAAATTTGTCTGCCTCTCGAAGCGAGGGAAATGTGTGCGGTAATCAGCAAGTTTACCATCCGTGTTTCCCCTTATCACATCAAAAGTATATTACAAAAAAATGGACACTTCGACTTTACCTCTGCAGCGTCAGGGATTTTAGTCTTCCATACATCTAGTATGGAAGGGGCGGCAATGATGTCGTCGCCACCAACGTCCTAGGGGTTAATAAAGTATTAGAGTTTAGATAATAAGGTGAAAAACGAAGAATACTTCATAGTTACCGCTCACATCTCGCTACGCTCCGAGATAATTTCGTTAAAATGTTAGGTTATTAAGCTGCTCTGTGAAAATAAAAGGCGATATACCATCCCAGCTTAAAAAAGTTCGGAGAACAGTATTCAAAATTGTAATTCAGTTTCGTGTTTTTTTGTATATTTCATTTTCAAGGAACAAAATTGTCTTCAAGCTTGCGCTATGATTTATTGATTATTTTCTCTCGAATTTATTTAAAACGAATGTATATACACCTATATACATAATATAAATATATAATATATAAAAATACACTGAATGTTGCACTTCCTCGTACATTTATAACATTAATTTAGTTAATTTACGAACTTTATTCCACCTAGATCTAAGACTCAAATGTAGTTGCTGTTAAGGACCTTCTTGATAATTTTAAGTTGTATATAACGATAGCCAATTATTATTATTATATATGAAAAAAATATACATCTGAGAAAAATTAAAACAAAAAAAATAAATATCTACAAGAAAGGGATTGATTGTTTATTTATTTAAACCTTGTTTCCCGAAAAAATCCACTATGGAACGTTCTCAGCCCGGGTAAATCTGATTATCTTTACATCAGAGGGCTTGATGGTGAGGGTGAGTTCGAACTAAGGTGCTATGATATCACAAAAGGGATTGTCTTAGTGCGGTTAAATTGGACCAAGTTGAGTCCGCCTCCAGCTATGACTCCGATTCAAGCAAAAGCTTTTCTCGGCAGTCATCGGAGTCAGCTCGAGAGTGATTTCTCCGGCCAAAGTAACGTGTGTGACCCGTGCTGTCATCTGCATAGCAATGAATGCTACTAATCTGCAGCATATCAGTTTTTTATTTTTAAAAGGATATATTTCGGTGAGCATTTTACCATCTGACAGATCACATACGGGTATTTGACCCTAAAATTCGGACAAAATTATTGTAGTGTTTTGTTTTTAAATAGCCCCTTTTTTAACTAATGATATTTATGGCAATTCTTTATTATTAAGACATTTTGTTCGCGGAAATACTAATAGGTAAACACAAGTGATAAAATTAAATAAAAAAATTAAATAATTAATAAATATATATATTTCTTAAAAAATTAATTTGAAATTGACAAATCGAGACTCTTCTTAATCAGAAGAATCGTTCTCCTCCGAATAATTGTTGTCATTTTCAAATTGACTTGGCTAACATCTCCAGTGTAGCACTAAAGCAGTGATTGCATTGTGATTTCCAGTCTCCCGGAGTTTCATTTGCGTGGCCTACACAAGCTCGTCTGTACTGATGTCAGTCCGTACAGTTTCAGTTCTTCGTCTTTTACTTCACAACGTCACAGTAAAACATATACAGGTCCAAAGGAACACTTTCGAATATAGATCGCTTATTAATTTACACATGTAACTTAGAACACGCTCAGACAGCGAATGATCTCGAATTATCTATGCAACTATGCTAAAACAATATGGCGGCTTATTGTTCTCTTATCAGTCAGTGAGTCAGGTATGCGAGGGTAGTAACTTTTATTGCGAATTCTTTAATTTATGTTTACTGACTTTTGTCCGGCTTTTAGGGTTAAATACCCGTATGTGAGTTGTAGGTATATGATTAACGCACTATACATAAACGCACTGATCGACGAGCTCCGCAGTACCTACCTCAGTCGGATGCTGAATTGGCGGCCAAATATTCAATGATATTAGCTACGCTGATGACATGGTGCTGCTGGGCCCGTCGATTGGTTCTCTCGAGGTATTAATTAGTACGAGGGTGAATTGATAAGTTCACAACCTGGTTAAAAAACTAAGGGGCTCACTTTTTATATCAATTGTATTTTTCTACAGTCTATTGTACGCCTCGCCTCCAACTTTATTGTCCCATAAAAAAAAGAATCCCTGAGGTAAATAAGAGCACTGCTTCTTGTACCTCTGTATAAATCTGTCGAAAATCTTTGCCCTCTCAAGTGTTTTTTGAGGTTTTCGGAAGAGATGATAATCGGAAGGGCTAAATCCGGCGAGCAAGGGGGATCCGGCAGCACTTCAAATCCACAATCATGTATTTCGCCGAAGTGTGAAGCATGTTCCACAGTAGGTATGTATTTTTGTACTGTAGCCCCAGGGCCTCTATTTTTGATGACAAACAATCATACTGGCGGGCGGCAACGCCTAACGACACGCACTTTTATAATAGGTAGAGGTAACGTTAGGTTGGGTTAAGGATAGAGGTAAGGTCTGTTCATTCTTACTTGTCTTATATAGTAAACAACTTTCTAACTTCAAAATGAACCTTTTTTGGCTTAAACAGCGATTTAAACAAAATAAATCAATCACAGGCAATACATTACCCAAGTGATGTATATAATGCTGGGGTCCTAGTGAAAAAGGGTATAAGTCTTCTGAAGATCAAGTGAAAAAGGGTTTAAGTCCAGTATACTCCGTTCATGTATTTACCCTTTTTAGTACGAGTTAAGTCGACTTGTACCCTTTTTCACTAGGAACCCAGAATTTATTTGTTTATTCAGTTTACTTTCTTTATGATAAAAGAGCTGTTTTAGCCAAAAATGGGTTATTTAAAAAAGTCCCAGCTGTTACCAGTGGTAACAGCTGGGACTTTTTTTCCCACCTGTTACCACTGGTAACTACTGGCAATAAAAATTCCCAGCTGTTACCACTAAACTAATTGGTGGTAGCACAGATTACTATACTCTACAGATACTCAGTCGCGAATCGAAAATGGTTGCCGTCCTGAAGTCGATAGCCGCCGGCCCTATAAGTTTTTGTGGTTTCGCCAGCAGAGGCAGCACAATCGACACGTCTGCTAAGCTATGAACGGCACGTAACCTCGCAATCAGTTCGACGGATGGCATTTTTGTCAAAGCTTTATGAATTGCCGCCGCCGCAGCGCGCCGTCTTATAAAACTTAACGTTGATTCTACATTCTTTAAGCATATTTTTGCAAAAATATTGGGTCCTGTGATCAAGTTTTGGCGTGAACTACCTTTTGTTTGCCTATCTATTTATTCACTTTCTTAGTGATTTGCAAACGATGCGCATCTCCGTAGTTAGACTAGTAAGTGAAAGAACAGAATAATTATTTATTATAATGTACTATTTATATATATATATATCTAATTTACGTAAGTACTTTAGCTCTAAACTGATGCGGTTTGAACCTCCGTTAAAAACGAACTAATCTATTTCATCATCATCATCATCATGTCAGCCGAAAGACGTCCACTGCTGGACATAGGCCTCCCCCAAGGCTCTCCACTCAGACCGGTCTTGTGCTTTTCGCATCTATTTACTTATATTAAAATCTCGTGTCACGGTGTTTGTGGTCGAACTCCTCCGAAACGGCTCGACCTGCTCGCTCGATCGCAAACCTGTTTATAACTACGATTTTTTTATATGTTGTTAGGTCCGTTGAGAGTATTTAACATCCAAGTCTGCAACCCTGAAAACCGTGTGCTTCCCCCATGGTGCTCAAAAACTGCGAATTTTTGGCACTTGTTTCAGTTTTTTCGAAAAAACTTCTCTAAGGAAACATTGTTCAAGTATCTTTGAGTATACTTTAATAAAGACAACTAAATTTTCTACAATTTGAGCGTAATATGATCACAGTACGTTTATTGGTTGCGGAGATACAGCAAGTCAAAGATGGGCAATTTTCTTCAAAAAGTGAAAATGTGTTGGTAGGGTTATTTCGAAGGTACGTACCTACCGCCTGAACTAATGCTCCTAGGTAAAAGTCATGTCAAAAGAATTTGTAGAGAATTGAATTAGCCTCAATTTAATACCAAAGTGGTGCCTCTAGGCCTCATAGTTTCATCCAAAATAAAAAATTAGTAAAATATCGGATTTTGGCTAAATAATAAAAACATTGTACCTACTTACTGACTAATGTTGGGATGATGTTCTTTAAAACAAATGTGAATGGACCATTTTAGATGTATAATTATGGCTTCAAATAAACATATACCTACCTACTAAAGAAATGAACATACTTCCACGTTGTTTCGAAAACTGTGAAAATGTAGGGCAGTTGTTTGAGTTTTTTCGAAATAATTATATAAAGGAAGTGTTTTTCGACGATCTTTGTTGTGTACTTTATAAAGATAACTACATTGGCTACAATTTAAGCCTAACTTGAGCGCTGTAATACCATAAGTTGCGGAAGTACAGTTAGTCAAAGACTGACATTTTTCAACAAAATGAAAATTTCGTGTCAGGGTCTATTTTGTCCTGGCTAAACTAATGCTCCTAGAGAAACAGTTGGGAGAGAGAACAATTTAATCTTCAAAAATACAAAAAATATTAAAATATCTGATTTTGGTTAAACGATAAAAACATTGTTCTGAATAATGTATGAATGTATTTCTTAAAAAAAAAAGTGTAAATTAGTCATTTTAGATGTAACAAATGGTTTTAAAACAAATAAACGTAAACATAAAAAAAACAGCAAACATAATTATTTAAACTATAAAATAACACTATTTACACGGTCAAGCACAAAAAGATTAGACTTACGTCCTTTTAGAACATTGAGGTATATTAACTAGAGAAGCAAATGTCAATCAAAAGCGACGCATAAAACGTGCCAACTACTAATAATCGCGACGTAGCTTTGAAACCAAGAATATTTGAACAAACAAACTATATCTTTCTCTTTTACAATAATACACTAGTAGAACGCAGTCATATGGAATAGACAAAGATGGCGAGCTCGCCTGATATGAAAAGTTCAGTGTTGCCTAGAACATGAAATTTTCCCTCAAAAAATCAAGTAAATTCTTTTATAATATGAATCGTTACAATTAATACATTGTTTTAATATTTCATTTTGTTTCATTTCTCGCTTACAAGAATGGTAGTAATAAATTTACAATTATTTTATTTGACGACGTCGTAGCCTAGTCGGTAGTGACCCTACCTATGAAACTAGCGGTCCCGGGTTCGATTCTTGGTTTGTAAATAGTTACCTTTGCATTATATATTCTTTCTTCTTTCTTTAGTTATTCGACTGATTGTTTCCAAATTCGATATCTGGGGATCTGTGTGGTCTCCGACAGAGAATCCGTTGACAGATTGAGAAAAAGTAGCCGCCATCTTGAACTTTTTATTAGACTGATTGCTTCCAAAATCGAGATCTTGGGATCTGTGTGGTCTCCGACAGAGAATCAGTTGACAGAATGGGAAAAGTAGCCGCCATCTTGAACTTTTTAGATATTGGACTCATGGCTTCCAAAATCGATATCTAGGGCACTTTGTGGTCTCCGACAATAAATCCGTGGACAGAATGAGAAAAAGTAGCCGCCATCTTGAACTTTTTAGATATTGGACTGATGGCTTCCAAAATCGGTATCTAGGGATTTGTGTGGTGCCAACGTTTTAGCAAGTACAGAGCACGTAATTGTGGTTAAAATATTACTCCACCTTAAGGGCTCGCGCTATGGGTGTTTCGGGTTCGCGCCTAAATAGATAACTACTATGATTTTACCTTTCGCCTACGCCTTTGAATGAATGGCCACTAAGAACGGTATCGTTAAAAAAAAAAGCAAAAATTGGCGGGAGATTGTAAAATTTTTAGTGTGTTGTTAATTTATTATAAGAATTGATTTTTATTTCCTCGCAGTAGCCGTGAAAAGCACAGTGTTAAGTTTCGGCTGAAAGTGCAATAGATGGACTCGTACTTTCGAGGGCTTCCGCTACGCGTCGGCCCTCGAACTAATAACGAAAAATTAATAAACGGATTCCCGTTGACAAAATGGGAAAAGTTGCTGCCATCTTGAACTTTCCAGTTTTTGGGCCGAATTCTTTCAAAGTCTATATTTGGGGATCAGTGTGGTCCCTATAACTCTCGAAATTGGCACTTGAAGGACAACTTATTAGCTTTAAGGGGGTGATAGACAAGGAATTTTTGAACATTTTTAGCTGGACAGTAGCGGCACAAAATCTATCATATTTGTACTTATATCCCATAGGATTACCTACAAATGTGACTCACCAAAATTGACAACCAATCAAGAACTAGTTGACCAATTGCACTGCTATTATTCAATTCGTTAGCTTATTAAATAAGGTTCAAAATGGTATATAACAAATGTTTGTACATATCATAGTTTAAAAAAGTTTAGTATTTAAAAAACCATTGCCGACGCGTTCATACAAATTTCGTATATTTAGTATGAACGAGTTAGTTCGAGGGCCGCCGCGTAGCGGAAGCCCTCGAAAGTACGAGTCCATCTATTGCACTTTCAGCCGAGACTTAACACTGTGCTTTTCACGGCTACTGCGAGGAAATAAAAATCAATTCTTATAATAAATTAACAACACACTAAAAATCCATCAAGCCATCAGTCCAATATCTAAAAAGTTCAAGATGGCGGCTACTTTTTCTCATTCTGTCCACGGATTTATTGTCGGAGACCACAAAGTGCCCTAGATATCGATTTTGGAAGCCATCAGTCCAATATCTAAAAAGTTCAAGACGGCGGCTACTTTTTCTCATTCTGTCCACGGATTTGTTGTCGGAGACCAAAAAGTTCCCCAAATATCGATTTTGGAAGCAATCAGTCGAATAACTAAAAAGTTCAAGATGGCGGCTCCTTTTTCTCATTCTGTCCACGGATTTATTGTCGGAGACCACAAAGTGCCCTAGATATCGATTTTGGAAGCGATCAGTCGAATGACTAAAAAGTTCAGGATGGCGGCTACTTTTTTTTTATTCTGTCTGCAGCTTCGTGGTCGGATGTCACACAGATCCCCAGATATCAATTTCGGAAGTAATTCGAGGAAAAACTAAAAAGTTCAAGATGGCGGCTCCTTTTTCTCATTCTGTGAACGGATTCGTTGTCGCAGACCACACCTGTGGCCCGTTTCACAAAGCTACAAGTTACAAATTACAAGCGGAAGTCACTTTCTAGCTAAAGGAGTTAGAAAGAGACTTTCGCTTGTAATTTGTGACTTGTAGCTTCATGAAACGAGCCTCGTATATCGATTTTGATCTAACTAGCTGAGATACAACAAAGAACAAATTTTTCAATTTTTAAAAATTTAAGGGACATTCCTTACGCTCATTTGGAGAGCAGGTATTTATCTCGAAAAGTAGGCCTAGCTTCTTTACTGCTTTAAATAGCTATACATATATATCGCTCACCTAATAATAAACCGGCTTAACTCAAAAACCGTAAATTGTGGCAAATTGAGTTCAAAGTTTAGAAAGTCATAATTCCGTACTTGCCATGTATATCCTGAAGCCGATAATGGTTAAAACGTAGTTTTTTTGGAATACCCTCATACTATACACTATATACTCAAACTTTTACTTAAAAACAAGGGTACATGTTTGTATTTAAGATTTATTGTAAAAATATTTACAAAGTTTTAATATTAAAAAAGGCTCAACTCTAAATGAGGCGGTTTATGTGAAATAATAAAGACAAACAGAGATGTACATTTTGTGTTAGATCATTTTAATAATAAATATATGTTAGTTTCCTCGTATGAATGTGGAATATAGCGTTTTATTTTTAATTTAGGGTTAGTAAAATGTGGTATAACTCATGAATACCTGAGATTTCTGTACCTCCAAACCTAGTAAGTTACCATTAAACTATCGTTTGTCCAGTAAAAAATGTAGTTAATCACCTTACCCATTTAAAACCCCTAGAAGTGCGTTCGGCCGAGGTTTGGTCAAACCACTCTGAAGCGAGGCGCCGGCGCAACAAAAGTCGGTGCGGGTCAATATTATGTTTTTAGCTGGATACAAAAATATTTTATCTAAAATGAAGTACCATTTGCAGTTTCACCGATCAAAACAAATGTAAGACGCAATTATAAACAAAAAAAAACCGGCCAAGTCCGAGTCGGACTCGCGCACGAAGGATTCCGTACCATTATCTATAAAAAATTAGCAAAAAGCGGCAAAAAAATCACGTTTGTTGTATGGGACCCCTTTAATATTTATTTTATTTTTATTTAATTATTTATATTTAAAGTGCACAACTAAATATTCTGTGAATATTTCAGGCGTCTACCTGTTGCCGTTATTAATATCGAGCAAAAAACGGCATTATATATTAATTTTATTCGGGTTTTAGTACCTATTTGTTGTTATAGCGGCAACAGAAATACATCTTCTGTGAAAATTTCAACTGTCTAGCTATCACAGTTCATGATGTACAGCTTGGTGACAGACAGACGGACAGACGGACAGCGGAGTCTTAGCAATAGGGTCCCGTTTTTACCCTTTGGGTACGGAACCCTAAAATGGATGGAGCATAGATGATTACAAATTCATGACTGCCATTGTGTTGTTAATACTGAAGACTTAATCAAATAATTCTATGCTTGTTATTTCACCAATTAGTTGTGTAATCCCAAACTGAAACACAACAATGAAAACACATTTGCTTAGCGGTAGGTTAATAAGCACGATTATGGTAGTAATGTGGTTGGATCCCGCACAAGGTCCTACCACCGCTTAATCAGCTAAAAACATCAAATTTATTTAAAAAAATAAGCATGATCTTGTAGTGTCGGTAAAAACTAATCCGAGACGCTAGCGCAGCCCGACCGACAATATCTGGATGGAGTTAAACTTGTCTGCTTTGCTTTGTAAGTAATCATCGGCAGGCTATGAAGGATTTGGTATGGTAGTTTTTACCGACACTACAAGATACTATACTTAGTTGTTACAGCGTAAAGGTACAGGGGCTCTAGACAAGATGCATAACGCTAACGTAAACGATTTAAAAAAACAGTCATAATGTACGTACACGACACATGCACTCGACGCGACCGTCCGGCAGCTCACGTCAATCTTATACATTTTCATCAACGATAACGTTCGCAAAATGAATCTTGTCCAGGGCCAGCCAAAGAACGGTCACTGTATTAAGACTAACCCCCTTATTCATAATTATTTTCATAGCAGAATATTGACTGTCATTTGACCAAGTTTCAGTTTATTCTATCTTGTTATATTTTTATCCTTCACATATTTGTTTATTTCACAAAAAATACGTTATAATTCAATGCTAGAAGCCCATTAATTGATAATCTCAAAACTAGACTGCCTTATGCCAAATGATTCTGGCGATCGTTATTTTTTATTTATTTTATTATGAGAAAAAACAGGATACAAATATAGAAAGTAACTAAAAAGGTAGAGTAGTACAATCGTAATGAACAAATTAATAAAATTTATGGATGAATCTTTCGGAGGACGACGTTTTAGTTGCTTTGGTTCTGGGTGACTAAGGCGGAGATCAGTAAGGAATTAATGATTACTAAGTAAAGGGGTTTGGGTAAAAGTGTTGTCATTTGTAAAATTCATACATTTTCAAGGTGAGCGGCCATTCGTAAAAGTGATAAATTATGGTAGAATTATAAAAAATTTACATATTTTGTTATGTAATGTACTACTCTTAAGTGCATCGGAGCCGATATATTTAAATATTCATACTTGGGCGTACTTTTGTACTAAAAACTGAATACTTAAATCTTTAAAATCTCCGCTCCGATATTATTTATCGCCATAAATTATATATATATCTATGTGTATTTAGAGGTCCTCTAAATAACTATATAAAAATTATCCGTGGCCGCTGAAAAAAAAAATGACAATACTCTTCAAACAAATTTACCCAATGCCCTTTAATTATAACAAATAATTGGACAGTAGTTTCATTGAACAGCTACGATACGCAAAGTTTCAATTGAAAGATTGTAGGCACAGTTATTTATTATTATTTAACATCCTATTATGTCCTCTTGCTGGGCAAAAGCCTCCCTTCCTCCCTTTCACGTAGCCCTATCTTGGGCAGTCTCCCACCCGTCTTGATAGAAGGCATCAAGCGCATCTCGTCAACGTCGCCTTGGTCTGCCGCGACGACGCTGAATTTTATCACGTGGGACCCATATGGTACGCACTTTAGCTCACAATTCCTCTGGCATGCCACAGACATGCCCAACCCATTCCCGGTTGAGCTTGACGGCTGCTTGGGCTACATCAACAATTTTAGCTTTGGAGCGTAGTATTGTATTCCTGATGCGGTCTGTTAATTTGACTCCCAAAATGCTATGCTCCATGGCTCTCTGACAAACTTTGAGGCCAGATTTCTGAATATTTGTCAAAGACCAAGCCTGCGCTCATTAGGTCAGGATCGGAAGAATGCACGTGTCCAATACTTTATGCTTAAGTGAGGTTGGAAGGTTTACCTTCATCGACCAATAACTCCTCCAGGTGTTCCGGGTGAGTTTTGCGACCTCCTGGTATTGTCGAGACTGGAAAGAGACTATTTGGCCTAAGTATATGTACTCATGGATATGTTCCATTCCTCCACCCGTCCACTGGACGGCTCATGACCAATAGTGGAGAAAGTGGGTACATTACGAAGTTAAAAACCTAGCAGGTACTTTCTTCTCCCTATCTTACTAAGTTTTGAAACTAGATTTTACATGAACTTAGGCGTATACAACGTGTAATAATCCCTGTGGAAGAACATGGTAACCGCAGAAGCGGATTTGATTTGATTTGATTGTCCAGGAAAAAAACATGTTTTTGTTCATATTTTAAATATTACGCATAGACAAATGATAGTCAGCTTTAAGAATAACTTTTTTAAATGAATTTTAAATGATTTAGTGAAACACACGTAATATATGCCAGAATGGATACCTCCATTCATTTTAAAATTAAGCACTTAGTAAAAATTAATCATTTGAAATTACGTATAATATTGATTCTTATTTTATTCTCCTGATATATCTAGACCAAAAACCAATATTTTTATTAACAATGTCATTTTATTTAACGGATTATTAGCATACAATTAGGTAAAGATAATTGTCATGAATAAGCTGATATGAGCTTATTCTCGTATCTTGAATCTTTCTTTTGGTATTGTAAATGCGTGTACCAGTATCTCGTGATTTCCCTGCGTAACGTTTTATTTTCTGTATTTGTGTTACTGGTAAAAAGAAAAAAACACAAATATGTCACGAACAATACAATAAGTTTTATTTAAAAAAAGCTTATGTTGTAATGTAACTAAAGAATATGACGTATGTAACTAATAAATTGACATATTACAAAAAAGCCACAACAAAATGCCTTATTACATAAAAATAAACTAGCGTTTTTCGAGATGACACAACGAACATGAAATAAGATTTTAAAAATGTAACGGGCTAAGTATGATTACTTCACAAAGTCTGGAACATTTTGTACAATAAAACGAATTAACTCAAAATGTGCGCATATTTCATAAAAAATATTTGAAAATCTTACATGATCTTTAAAGAAATCCATACTTAATATTATAAATGTGAAAGTGTGTATGTTTGTCCGTCTTTCACGCTTCAACCACTGAACGGATCGAGATGAAACTTGGCACACATATTGGTTAGGTTCTGGAATAGGACATAGGATAGTTTTTATCCGGAAAATTGGGCAGTTCCCGAGGGAGCAGCGATAAACGACTTCTACGCGGACGGAGTCGCGGGCGAAAGCTAGTATCGATATAAATCCGATTGCCATACGCAAGCGCCGTCCTCTTTCGACGGCGACTGGCTCATGTCTGAAGTAAGCCGCTTTAGGACAAAACAAACTTAGCGAATATGTTAAAAATGAAAAGGGTTAACTAAGGCTATCTCTTTTTCTCGCTCGATTATGGCCGTTCTAAGAAAGAGACATGATAGTCCTATTGGATTAGTGGCGTTTTATTACTAAAACTCATTTTTTCCAAATTTTGAGTTAAGCCGGTTTATTATTAAGTGAGCGATATTTACTGTGGTTTTGAGTTGTTGAGTTTGATTGTTTTCCGTTAAAGTTAAGAACTCCAAATATCCAGATATAAGACTACACCGCACCACTATTAAGTACCTACGTAACTTGTTAATGTTCAAGCAGTAAAGATAAGCGCCCACAAGTGTAAACGTTTAGAAACATTAATTATTAGAACGAATTTTATTTATTTCACGGACGACCGAAAATATTGACTTCCCCCGAAAACTCGGGGATATGAAACAATGCTTTACTTGCAACACTGGGCCTATAATAATAATATCTGATATTTTATTAAAGTTTTATTGTTAATTACATTAATTTAGATACAGAAACAATATATTAACCTGTGAAAAGGAATTTCCCCATTTTTCGCAGCTTCTTTTACGGTCGGCGTCCGTTTGACAACTAACTTGACAAATGGCCGCTATGAGCCTGCAGGCTCATCTGAAGTGTCACGAGTTATGCGTGGTTACTGCCCCTCTAGTTAATATACCTCAATGTTTTAGAAGGTCTCATCCAGTCTAGATTAGGGGGAGGAGTGGGTGAAGAGGGATAATGTTTTCTGGAGTGGGAATCCTTTTGACATGACTTTTACCTAGGAGCATTAGTTCAGCCGGTACGTATCTTCGAAATAACCCTACCAACACATTAACACTTTTTGA
This sequence comes from Acleris literana, assembly GCA_946894065.1. Lineage (NCBI taxonomy): Eukaryota > Metazoa > Arthropoda > Insecta > Lepidoptera > Tortricidae > Acleris > Acleris literana. The sequence goes on along the minus strand of OX335691.1, from coordinate 11,416,549 downwards.
GGAAAATTGCCCATCTTTGACTTGCTGTATCTCCGCAACCAATGGATATAGTGAGTTCAGGTTACGCTCAAATTGTAGCAAATTTAGTATGTTTTATTAAAGTATACACAAAGATACAATAGAGAAGGCTATGACTGGCCTAATAGTCTTCCTGACAACAATGACAGATCAGATGATTTATCTGACGTATTGTCACTTATGCAAGTGTGTTTTTACAAATTTATTTTTGAAACATTATTTGCGTTATTGTACAGTTCAATACGTGGATAAACCTGCATTTAAGAATTTAAAACATAAAGCTTGTATAACCCAGGTAGGTACGTACTTATTTACTCAGTAGGTAAATATAGCATATTAATTGTTTAAGTAAAATTATTCGTGCTGATAGCATAAGAATAAATAATACCTACACGTAGAAGCGAATCTCCTTTGACCAGGCCCCAAATGCCGCGCTTTAAATACCTACTTCCCCCTTCGCCCCGCTACGCCCCGCTGTCTTCCGCGCCCCAAGTTATGGCTGTCACTAGCGAAATATTTTAATCGGTTTATGGATGTGGTATACAAATTCAGTCACGAATTATTATTAATGTTTGACTTCAACATGGAAACATTGTTGCAAAACGTTAAATTAGGTAATAATACTTTTTGATGATACCTATTAAGATTATCTCATAAAACTCCTTTATTCAATCAATTATTTCTAATTATTTTGCCGTAAATAGTCGTTCACTTTTTAAAACACTATCTTGGTTCAACCATAAACACTAAAATCAACACAAATACGAAAACCAATTCAAGACACAATATCAATATCTTGGTTAATATATATTCCGTGTGTAACGCCCCTGACTGACTAGACACCTCAGGTGTCGCCAGGCGGTAGGTATCTAACGCGCCGACTGCGCGTCGGGAGCTGGGAGTTTCGCTTCTACGTGTAGTTATTGTTTATTCTTATGCTGATAGCTCTTAGTGCTTGTTTACGGAGACGGGGGTCGTCGCGCGTAGCGTTGGGCGGCGCGGTCTGCACTAAATTCAAACATATGGCGTTGTATAAAAGAGTTTACGGAAAAGCGGTTTTACGCGCGTTTGCTTCAAATACAGCGTTACTTGCGGCGGAGCCCGCGGATGGCATCGCCGCGTTGTACGCAGCGTCGCACGCGTCAATAACGGCGGTTCCCGCCACTGCGCCCGCAGCGGGGCCCGCGGCGGAACCTTCTGACAGTCTTGTGCTCCGCCGCGCGCTCCGCTACACGCTCGAGAGTCCGCCGCCGATGTAGCGGACATCGTACTCTCTATGTCCCGCACCACGCGCCACATCACGCCCCGCATCTTTATAAACAACACTGTACATTCCTATATGCTTGTGTTTGCGCGTGTGATGACGCGGTCCGCTGCACGCGCCGCCTCACTGTAAACGGAAAAAACGCCCGACACGCCGCGCAACGCCAAGCCGCACGCCACGCGCGACGCTCCGCGTCTCCGTAAACAAGCCCTTAAGGTTTAATTCCGACGTTGGCGGCCGCGGCCGGCGATCCACTTGACTGTTGACTATGAATTTATAACGTACCGCGACGGCGCGGCGCGCCCGGGCGCCTGCGACGGTCCGTGCTCCATATAAGTTCATACTCGCAGTAAACAGTGGGTCGCGCGACCGATCGTGATCGCCGACATCGGAATAACACCTTCACACGTAGCACACACGTATCTTTGCTTTATTTTCAGTTATAATAATGCCAATTTTAGAAAGTAGCTGCTACTCGCTGGATCTTCAAAAAGGAACCATTGTCATTGGTTGTGTGAATTTAGTAGATTTCCTACCTCCTGTTTACATATTAAGTCGAGGTAAGAGACACTAAGTATAATAGGTTCATATTTTTCCCATTAAAAAAACCTCCACACGAATATTACCTACGTAGGACCTACCTATGAAATTACATGGTTTCTAACTTGCGCGGTTACTAAGGTACACTAGACCGGGTACATTAAGTACATAATCTCGAAATATTTTTTCCGAATTTGATAAACACAAATTTCAGAATTCCGATTTTGAAATCTCCGAATCATCACTATTCCGAATCTTAGTTTCACAAAGCACCACAATCACGATTTTTAAAAAAACCTGGGGCTTGCCCGAGCTGCATACGTCGCCATTGTTAGTAGCTCGGGACATATCTTTCAGTGCTGACGCGTGTCGTGTTTTGATGTGTGAAAAAAATGGTGCATACGACATGTGCAGTGCGAGAATGCAAGTCGTCATCTCGCGCAAATAAAGAGCTACGATACTATCAATTAAAAAATATATTATTTTATGGTGCTTAATTTATAACATTTTTGTCATGTCATGCCAACGTAAGCGGATGTAAAAGCGTGACGCCTGCCAGTAAAATTGAAACTTTTCTCAATTTTTTTGTTTCTAAACAAATTTAAAATGGCGGACATGATTTTTATAAATAATGATAATGGTTGTCATTATCTAGGTTTTTTGGGGTGCTGATTACGGAAAAGATTTCCATGTTGAAATCCAAGATGGCGGACATAATTTTTTCTTAAAAATTGATATGGGTGTCATCTTCGAGGTTCCTTGGGGTGCTGATTACGAAAGTGACATTATTTTTGGAATCCAAGATGGCGGACGTATTTTTTAAATATAATGATATGGGTATCATTTTCGAGGTTCCTCGGGGTGCTGATTACGAAAATGGCATTATTTTTGGAATCCAAGATGGCGGACGTATTTTTTTTAATATAATGATATGGGTGTCATTTTCGAGGTTCCTCGGGGTGCTGATTACGAAAATGACATTATTTTTGTAATCCAAGAAGGCGGACATAATTTCTTGTAACAAAATTGTATGGGTGTTAACGATGAAATATTTAAACTTACGCACACTAATCCAGAGTGATACACACTAACAAACCTAAAAAGTAGTTTGATCTAAAATTTTCACCAACATTAAAAATGTTTCAAAAGTAAGTTATCTGTGGTTTTATTAGGCGACCATTTTTTTTTATCTGATTACGGGTTTGCAATTTTAGTCCCCACGGGCCCTCAGATATCGATTTTCAAGACAATCGAACCATAAACAAAAAAGGGAAGCAAAACAGACTGGCGCCGTAACGCGTTACGTAACGAAGCGGTTTATCCTTCCATAAGAAGTTATCACCTCAAAAAAATAACCAGCGTCACTCGGGACGATGTAAAAATTGTAACTATAGCCCATAATGTCCATACTGTTGAGGCATTTAGAAGTTATAGCGGAACAAAGAAACGTACATACTTACATATATGAAACCTAAAAACATTACCCTCCTTTTTTGGGCAGTTGTGTAAAGTTTGTGACAACCCTAGGTAAGTACTGTGGCCTTGTGCGGTGTCGGCATTTACGCAAACATCAAAGGCGTCGGCCCACTGTTAGTTACTCTTTACACTGTGGCATTATAATGGCTGACGAGACCTATGCAAATTGGACTTTAAAGCTTACCAGCAGGCCTTTCGCGTAAAGACAAGCCTTCGATTTTCAAAATGAAAACGATTGTGATTTCGAGTGTGTTACACGAAAGGCCTGCTGGACCTAAATTTATTACGGCGCCGGCTAATAAGGAGGTTACTCGATAATATCGAGAAATTCGGCAAAAAAGTATTTTAGTGTGGCAAGCGATTTGTCAAAGCGGTATGCGATCGCAATCCTTCTTCACTACAGGGACTTTGACCGCTATGGTAGATCGTGACGAGTGCTTACAGAAAATATTACTACCATTCATAAAGAAGCACAAGATTAGCACTTTATTTTGGCCGGACTTGGCTTCTTGTCATTATTCTAAAGCAACGAAGGAATGGTATGAAGCCTATAAGGTAGAAGTAGTGGATAAGGATATGAATCCTCTTAATTGCCCAGAAGTTCGCCCATTTGAGCGATATTGGGCTATTATGAATCGATACCTCCAAAAAAACGTTAAAGCTGCCACATCCGTTGACGACTATAAAAAAAGTGGATCAGGGCATCTAAAAATTTATCAAAAGTGGTCGTCCATAATTAAATGAGACACATTAAAAAGAAAGTTAGGTTGCAGGCAAAATAGACATAACATAACAGGTCTTTATAAAAAACTGTTTTTTTTATAAAGACCTAATTTTTCAGTTTCTTTTGTTTCATTATCAGTTTTCGCACAGAATAAAAATAATATCATTTTGAAGTTGTCTACTTTCTTTCCGATACAGTCTTAGTGCAATGTTCATATAGGACTTACCTCGCGCTCGCACCTACGGTAGGTAGACCTTAATGTGTCTGACGAGGTGCAAGAACTATCTAAACTGTCTGCTAACTGAGGAAACATCTTTTGATAGTTCCTCAAGTAACATACCTATATAAAATCCAGCTTTTATACTATGACGTAAGTATAATTATTATAATTATAATTCAGTATAATTGAAGGGTGTCTGACAGGGGATTGCAACTGTACTGAGTGTCTGACAGTAGACGACCTGATTTAATTTATGTATGTATGTAAAATATGTGAAAACTGAGCTTTATACTTTATAAAAATTGAGGTGCTTTTGTACCTTTGCTAGCTGTTACCTGATCCAAACTTCATAGTCGGGGATCGTTATTAGGTTCCTGTATTAGGGAAATATACACAGAAACTTTCAGGATTTATGAAATAAGGACCGTCTGATCGTCACGGGCTCTTGCAAAAACAGAAACAGGTCAATAGAAGACGTCGAGATCTATCGATTTCTCCGCCTTGTATGTTCAGCAATTTTCTACTGTTCGCAAGTTATAAGATTACAACCACCACCTAACGTCGCTAATAAAATCTCAACAGTCTAACACAGAAGTTTCAACATGGGAGGCGCCTTCCGTGGGAGGCGCGTCGGCATTTGAATTAAAATTCTTAAAATCAGGCTTTCGTAAAAATTATTTATTGAAAAATGACAATCTCGCAAAATACACTATAGCAAAAATTTACTATACAGGGTGGAAAGTTAAGATGGGGCAGTAAGGGCAGCTACTAGATCCCTTGCTGCTACGCGAAAATGCTCTTAGGAGACCTTTACTAACTTTTTAAATGAAGACAATAGACATTCACAGATTTGTGATAAAAAGTACAGTCTACGAGAAAATCGACAGATTTGAGTAATTTTTGTCTCTTGCCAATCGGTCCCATTTCTATCAAGGATTAAAATACTTTTTGAGACCAACTAAGGACAGAGTACCTCTTAGAACTCTGTTTTTTTTCGCTTATGATTATGATCCTTTATGCTTAAAGAAAATAAAACAGTTTGTAGAAATCTAAAGGGCACTTGCACGAAAAATTTAATACTGGGTTAGTAGACGTCGGATTCATACGAAAACTGTCATTTTAACTCGAGTCTTAACCCAGTATTAATTTTTGGTGCAAGTCGCCTAAAAGAATGACGGTCTTGAAAAATGTTGCTTTAACGAATCGGTAGCATAATAGGCTTCTAAGAAATGTAACTCCTCTTGATTCGAACACATTTATGACTAACAAAACCGTATTACAAAAGAGAGCTGTTAGGATTTTGGCTGGAGTGCCACCCTTTACACGTGCAAAGTTCTATTCAATTAAACTTGGAATACTTACTGTGCCCAGTCTCTTTATTCTAGAAGTTGCTAAATACATGTTCAAGCACAAGGAGGAATTTCATGTTCGTCGGCCGGAACAGAGACGCACTAATCGTGAAATAAGACCGATACTTGTCCGCTTGGGGCGTACTTCCAACTCATTGCGGGCGGTACGGGGTAGGGTAGGTGTCGGTATCTATAACGCCTACCACCGGAAATACAAAGTGCGCCTTCCTATGAGGATTATATGTTAGTAACTATATGAAAAGCAAGCTTTAAAAACCCGACTGCATTTTTTATACTGTTGTCGATATACCTACATATATTAATAATTGTCATTTTGCCATTGTTGTAATTTCAATTTTAACAGTTTAGGTATTCTATGTCACCCGGGATGACGTAAGGATTCTAACGATACCTCACACATCTAAATCGGTCAAGGGATTTAGACGTTATAGTGGAATAAAGAAACTCACATACGTACATATATACATACATAGATACAAACAAGAACCCTGAAAACATTACACTCCTCTTTAGGGGCAGTCGTGTAAAAATTAAAAGACTTCTTTTAAAAGAGGTTTTTTAGTGTTAAGGAATTTTATAATCCTTCCGAGCTGTTTGGAACTAATCTCGAAATACACTAAACCCTAATACGACCTAAGATCTAAACGACCTTTTCTCATAAGGGATGAAACCCGGATGGATTTGGTACCAAAAAGAGCGGTTCTCAATTTATACTATTGTCAATAAGACCCAATTTCAAATGAACCGAGTCGCATTTGAACTTAATCCCAAAAAGTCTAATTCCCAAAATACACTAAAATAAATACACATGGAAATATCAAAACACACGATTCTCATAATGACTAATTTTCAAATCGTCCCAATCCCAAAATACATTAAATGTTTGATTCGGCAGTTTTTAGTTTTTAACCCCCGATGCCACGCAAAAAGAGGAGTGTTTGACGTGTGTATCTGTGTGTATTTGTCTGACACCGTAGCTTTCAAACGGATGGACCGATTTTAATACACTTTTTTCATAATTATGAAAGCAGTTTTCCTGGTGGTGGTTCTTAGCTAGATTTAATTAAATACTTAGAGGTCCCCGATCGACGCACGCCGCGACGCAACGACGCCAATACGTTTATATTATTGTTTTCTTTTTACAGGTTGTTTTGGGGCGGGGTATTTTGAATTTTTAACAATAAACTAATTTAATGCTTTTTAAAATTGTATTACTTACTGGTTTTGGTAGGTGTATAGCTGGTCATCAAGAGATCCCTATAAACTCAACTGTTATAGTTGTATAGTAAATACTACTAAAACTTAAGATTAAAATTAAAGATATTTATATTAAAAAAAAATCGCAACTCAATAAAGTCGGGTCACTGACATATACACAGATACACGAGTTGAACTACTAACACCCCCTGTTCCTCGGGTTTATGAATGTTCATACAAGGTTTCAGTATATAATATATATATCCTACTAATATTATAAATGCGAAAGTTTATGTGTGTGTGTGTGTGTGTGTGTGTGTATGTTTGTTTGTTACTCCTTCACGCTGCAACGGGTGGACGGATTTGGTTGAAATTTGGAATGATGATAGCTTATACCCTGGATTAACACATAGGCTACTTTTTTCCCGGAAAATGAGACAGTTCCCGAGGGAGCAGCGATAAACGACTTCTACGCGGACGGAGTCGCGGGCGAAAGCTAGTATATTAATATATCCCGACCAATTACGGCCACAGCCACTGGGATCCGACTATCGAAAGCGTCACTCGTGTGCTCTCAGGTGACTGACATACCCGATTTGTGCACAAAATGTTCGTTAATGGATTAAGAAAGGAAAACGTACGTGATTACAATTATCAAAAAATCTGATGAACTACACTTAGCAGAGTGGCATAGAATATGCGGATATTCGGCTCAGGGCGACTTTGTCCACAGTCCTATTTCGTCAACTTCTTAACTCGTCCACAATGCCATGTCGTCAGCATGTAATTTCTAAATCGACACCTTCCTAACTCGTCCACTTTCTTATATCGTCAATACCCCATTTTGTCTACATTCCTATTTTGACCACAGTGCCAACTCGTCCACTTTCTTTTATCGACCTCAGTACTCCTTGGTCAGCTGTGCCAACTCGTCCGCATTCCTGTATCGACCTCAGTGTCAACTCGTCCGCATATTTGTACTCGAGTCTGGGTGTTCAATATTTTTACTGTACCTATAGTTGACGAGTTGGCACTGTGGTCTAATTAAGAATGTTGACGAGTTGACATTGTACTTAGACTAATTAGGGATGTTGACGAATTGGCACTGTAGTCTAATTACGAATGTAAACGAGTTGGTGCAGTGGCCCACGTAAGAAAGCGGACGAGATAGGGAAGTGACGATATAGGAATGCTGGCGAATCGAAACAGTAGACCATATGCGAATGAGAACGACTTAAGAAGATGACGAGATGGAACTATGGCCGAAGTCATCCTGAGCCGGATATTCTATTGCAGAAACAAAATGGTAATAGGGAACATAAATTAACATAAAACCTCTAAGAACTTAACTAAGCAATACCGATACGATCACAATACTGGCCACTTAAAATGAAGTGTCAATACAATGATAAAAGGAATCGATGTCATCCTTCATTCTTTCTAGAGCTTCGCAATGGCTAATGCTAAAAGGAGTGAAATATTTTTTATTGAAAACCAAAAAGGATACCCGGCTCTGATTTATGATGGACATAAATACAATTTCAGTCACAAGAACAAGAGTGGTACAAATAATTGGAAATGTGTGAATCGCACCTCAGGTTGCTTCGCATCTGCGACTTTGAACGAGAGTAAGGACACCGTTCTAAAGATGAGTGCACATGTTTGCAAGCGACAATATGAACAAAATTTACGAGATGTTGCCGTTTACTGTAAAAAGGAGGTTTGCGAAAAGATGACGCCAGTGAAGAAGATTTACGAAAAGAAAGCAACAGAAATGCATGAAGCGAGTGATTCCCATCTTCCAACCTAGCAATCCCACCCAGGTTGGATATTGGGAAATCACAGTGCCATCATAGTGGGAACAAAATTTATTAATTTTTTTTCTTCCCATCTTCCAACCTGTACATAAGTACAGTCACAAACAAAAAAAGGGCTTACATATAATATTTATTCTTTTAAAATGTTCCATTACATTTTTTAAAATTAGATACCTATTGACATTAAACTTAAACATCAGTTCTACACAAAAAACATCAGCGTTGTCACTCGTTACATACATCACATTAATAAAATAAACTAATAACACGACAACAATAATAATATCCTTATTTTTACAATTCTACTATTTTTCTGACCATTAGCAATGTTCTTTCCTCAAGAAGAAGTGGTAAGTATTATTGCATGACCTGCGAAATATCATACAACGATATGAATACTAATGGTAACCGCGGCTTTATACGCGTGAATTACGAATAGGTATTATTTCCGAAAACAAACTATTCTCATGATGTTGGTCGGTTGTCTTTAAAATAAAATCTAACCAACAAAAACACTAAAAGATAATTAAAATATTTACATGTTTGACATTTTGTACGTAGTTGATCTGGTAAATTTTATATCTTTAAATTAAGGAATGTTTTTATTTAATATAGCCAAATAAAACCTTTTTTTTAAATATTTTATACAGACAAATGTACAAACCTACATGAATATAAACATATAAACATACCAACGTCTTGACTATATAGAATTACCTGTGACTGTACCCTATTCAATACAGGTTGGAAGATGGGAAGAAAAAAAATTAATAAATTTTGTTCCCTCTATCCAACCTGAGGCAGGTTGGAAGATGGCACTGTGATTTCCCAATATCCAACCTGGGTGGGATTGCTAGGTTGGAAGATGGGAATCACTCCATGAAGCCGACTCTAGTTTTAGTATGAGTTCGTATGATGAAATTAAAAGTTCCTTATACAGGGCCAGGCATAAGTTTTTGAATGAAAAAACTACAGAATTCACTCGGTTGGAACATGTTAAGATACCAAACATATTGAAACATGATTTCCTGGTAGTAGAAGACGGAGAACCGGAGAAAATTTTAATTTTTTCTACGAATAATGCCAAAGCTTATATTAAACATTCTGCAGACAAAAAACTACAATACTTCGGTGATGGGAAGTTTAAAAGGGTACCCAAACCCTTTTTCCAACTATACACCGTCCATGTAGACGTAGGCACTAATAGCACAACCACGAATGTTGTACCCATACTTTTTGCATTATTGCCAAACAAAACCGAAAATACATATCGCAGATTTTTTGTTACTGCGTGATACAATGGGCATAAATATGGAAAAGTTTAAGTGCGATTTCGAGCTCGCACAATTAAATGCATGTGAGACTATTTTCCCAAACTGTGATATCAGGGGATGCTATTACCACTTCAATCGTGCGGTTTGGAGGAAAGCAAAATGTTTGAAAATTGATGCTACTATGGAGGGCCGTGAAATAGTTCAAATGTGTGCTGTTTTACCACTGTTACCAGAGTCTGAAATTAACGATTTTTGGGTAACATTACTCGGTGAGGCTCCCATCACAAGAGAAATGATGTTGTTCAAAGTGTATATGGAGAAACAGTGGATGAAGTTAGGAGCTCACAGAATAAGTTGCAGTGAAGAAAAACACCGTAGCAATAATCCAGTAGAGGGGTGGCATCGAAGACGCATGCCACATAAGCCAACCTTAATACGCTTTTTATATAAATTAAGGAAAGAAGCCAAGTACCAGGACACTCGCATATCCAACTCGTTGTTTAGTCAAGCAAATCGACGCCGATGTGATATCATTTTCGATAACAAGTAGGTACCGGAAACAATTGACCGACTTGAGCCTGGGACTTGTGACTGCCACATCTTTTTTTAAAAATAGCATCAGCTTAAAAAAACGACTGAGATAAATTGTAATTGAATTTCACATAAAACAAGGATACTTTCTTTAATTTAAGTTTTAACAAGGACGTTTTAGTTTATTTTTAGTGCAAGAAGGAGAAAGTTTATATTATGAATAAGTGTGTATTTAAAAAGTAAAGTTAATGTTATATTTCTTACATAAAGGTATGTAAAAATAAGAAGCAAAGAGGTTTTTTTAAATATTTGTTTGACGTAATAAATTTGTACATTATACATACAAGTTTTTCTATTTTATTTTGAGTAGAATATACCTAATAGAACTCGTGTGTAACCCAGAACTTCCAAGTTTTAAACAAAAACGTCTATTGAGGGGCAAAACTCATTAAGTTTTTTTTTGCTACCTGAAACTTAACTTTTATTACGTTTTAGATAGTGTTGAAATTTGACTGCGTCAAAGATGTGCTGAATGATTTTGTTTCTCCAAGATAGTATAAATGACGGAATTTAGTGTGTTTTGGGACTAGGACGTTTTGGGAATCAGTTCTTATGATAATCGTGTACTTTGATACTAGAAATTACTGTATTATGAGAATTAGACTTTTTGGGAATAAGTTCAAATGCGACTCAGTCCATTTGAAATTGGGTCTTATCGACAATAGTATGTATTGAGAACCGCTCTTTTTGGTAGTAAGTTCATTCGGGTTTCATCCCTTATGAGAAAAGGTCTTTTAGATGTTAGGTCGTATTAAGTATAGTGTATTTTGAGATTAGTTCCAAACAGCCCGGAAGGGTCGTAAGAGTATTTTAATCCTTGATAGAAATGAGACCGAATGGTACTAAAAAAAAACTCGTCTCTCATAATTCTCGCGTGCCCCCCCCCTACTGCCGTCGAGACGTCAGATAGCCCTCTATGTAAAAGTCTCCTCATACCTATCGACGCTGAACGGCTGTCACCAGCTCTAATCCGCACATATCATAGCTACTCGGCCGTGGTCGGAACTGTTCAGCCCTCGCCGGCGCCGCGCCGATCGGCGGTACTCGGCAATTTAAGGATGCGAATGCATGCGGTTGGCTGCTGACAGCGTTGTACGGATGCGAACAGCTTTACGGCAAATAGACGTCGTTTCCCGTCGGCCGAGCCGATTGATGTTTGTTTCGCTCTTATTGCGTAGACATAGTTTTTTGATCAGCTAACGCCGATTCCGCGTCGATAGGTGTGGGGAGACCCTTTCAGACAGTCTGAGTTTACTATTTAATCTGTTAGTAGATTTCCCGAAATTCCAAAATTCTCGCTTGGAATGGTGTTCCGCAATTATGTCCATTTTTATTTGCTCCTCATGTTTCTGACTCCATTTTATACGACCCTTAAAGACTTTTCGAGTGTTGATCATGGTTTCGTAAATATCACTTGATTTAGGTTCACCCTACCATAACCATTGCTTTAATATATAACGAGGCGAGCCTCTCTGTGAGCCTCGCCAACATGTTTATTCGATCTTATTACAGGTCTTCTCATTTAAAACAATTATGAATGGTAGCTAATAGTCTGTTGCTGCGTTCCTTAAGGCGTTTGTGATATCTTTATAATTACAATTTATCAATAACATTTTGATGATTTGAATTACTACCTACACATTTGGCTACAACAATTACGTAAAACATTTAGAAAGTCTATGTATAAATTTTAACTTTCTCTAGCTTCCGTTCGCCCCATATAATCTTGTTAACCACCTATTTGGTTTTCAAGACATATATACTACGGTTTAATGGAAGCAAAGTTACATTCCACTACTAGTGAGAAGTGATCTCACCACAAAACGTCTTATTTAAGTCGTCGTCTCGGCGACAGATGGAGTGTATACAACTGGATGGGCGTAATATTTTAACCACATTCACGGGCGCCACGCCACGCCTCAACGGTGCGACATCGCGGGGCAGACTGATTAGAAAATGGCAGCCAGAGAACGCATTCGCGACGACGACGACGCCATTTTTGAATGCCACATTTGAATTTTTGCGGAGGCGTGTCGTGTTCCAACGTTGAAGTTCGACATTCACAATAGTTTCATTTAGATTGCGGTTAAATCCAACGGACCGCGCCAAGTAGGTGCTTTTAAACGTGAGTATGAACACAGACTCTGCAGTGTCATTATTTTAATTTATCCGTTGGCATTTAAACGTTTAGCACTAAAAGGGTCATTTGATTTATAATTATCATAATACCGTACACGCGAGGGTTGCGAAACTGTACAACGGACACATTTGAAAACACTGTTTTATTCCATGAAAGCGCGACTCCTCTATGTGGTCGGCCTTGTAGCATACCGGCCGCTGCGTCCACTACTGAAGATCCCTTATGCCCGAGAACGTTTGGCGCTCGGTTGCCAAAGCCTTCGTCACCACAGGACTTGTCGCAGTTAAATTTACACCCGCATTATTTTTAAAATAAAACGAATTTCGTCCTGACGCTATTTTTGACTGTTCTTTGGTCATTAATTCTGTTGTAACTGCCTGGATTATTTACTATAACTGTTACGTGGATTGGAACGTCACAGCCGTGGGCGGTGACTGGCCGGTGAGGGGATGAGCACGATGGCGTGCGCTACGTTGAATAAAGAGTTTGTATGATCACAAAAAGTATTTTATTAAAACATGGTGTCTGGTTTAGTGATCAAACAATATTTTTTTTTACAAAATAACCCAGAAATAACGTCACGAAATGGACGAAGATAAGTTCAAAACGGAAAAAGATTCCAAAACAATAACATCGAGTATTGGCCCCTTGGAACTAACGGGGAATAACGATGCTTTGCAGTGGACGAAATGGTATCAAAGATTCGATTTATTTATAGTTGCCAATGATCTGGAAAATGCATCAGATAAAAGGAAAGTTGCCATATTATTACGCAGCATTGGTGAAATGGGATTGGAAATTTTCAATTCTTTTAATATACCTTCGGAAAAAACAATATTTACGCTTGTTAAAACCTCTATTGACGAACATTTTATTCCAAATAAGAACATAACCATGGAACGGCACAAATTTTTCACCCGAACACAAGGTCCAACGGAAAAATTCGAGACATTCTTGACAGATTTACACAACAAAAGTTTGTCATGCGAGTTTGCAGACCTAAGACCTAGTCTAGTAAAAGATATGATCGTTATTGGTATAAATAACCTAACAACCAAAGAAAGACTGCTAAGAATGACCGACCTTGATTTGGACATGGCTGTTAAAGTGTGTAAAGCCGCTGAACTATCCCAAAAACAACTATTACAAATGTGTGAGCACAAACAAGAAGCAGTCTTAGCTGTAAAAAAAAATATAGAAAAGTCTTGCTTTAGATGTGGATTTAAAAAATGGGATCCATCTCATAAATGCCCAGCAATTGGCACTACTTGCAGTAATTGCAAAGGAAGGAACCATTACGCGAAAGCATGTCGTAACAAAAGAGTCGCTAATATTGAAGAAAAGGAAGATCATGAGGAAACATTTTTCATAGGAAGCTTGCAAGTGGAGCAGAGTGAAAGTGAGTGGGTTGAAAATTTATACATAAACAATAAAGAAATCAAAGTTAAGTTAGATACGGGTGCTCAGGTTAATTGCATGTCTTTCGAGACATTTAAACATATAGGACTAGAGCCGAAATTTATACAAAGAAAACACATAAAACTTGTAACATTGGATAACAAAAATATTTCAGTTAAAGGTAAATGCACCATTAAGTGTTATCTTAAAAATGGGAAAATGGATAATGTTGATTTTATTATTGTTAACCCTAAATGCATAACTATTTTAGGCTTGAAATCATGTGTCAGTATGAAACTTGTCAGGAGAAACTATGTTCAGACAAATATAATATAATAATGTTTGTCTTCTAAACTGTCCAAGTCTAGATTTATTAAATAGTAAATACTCTGAATTATTTGAAGGCATTGGGTGTTTTGAAAAGCCATATAATATTAAATTACAGGAAGGAGCTTGCCCCAGAGCCGATCCACCTCGTCGTGTTCCTATCGCACTTCAAGAACCTTTAAAGAAGGAATTGGATCGAATGCTTCGTCTTGAGATAATTGAAAAAGTGGAGGAACCTGCGGAGTGGGTCAACTCTGTGGTTATTACTAAAAAGAGTAACAACAAAATCCGGGTGTGCATTGACCCAAGATATTTAAATAATTATATTATAAGGCAACACAAACAATTACCAACTGTTGAGGACATTTTGGATAAACTCACTGGAGCCTCCTTCTTTACTAAATTAGACTGCAACAGTGGATTTTGGACCGTCAAACTTGACCCTGAAAGCTCAAAGTTATGTACTTTCTCCACTCCATTTGGGAACTTTAGATATAAACGTTTACCATTTGGGCTTTCAGTGTCAACAGAGGCTTTTCGGGAACGCATGGAAGAGACTTTTTAAGATTGATGGTGTTGAATTTTATTGTGATGACTTAATCAAACATGCAAAAACAGTGCATGAACACAATGAAAGATTGTTAAAAGTTTTAGAAGTAGCTAAAAAATATAATGTGAAATTTAATAAGGAAAAATCTAGGTTTCTTCAACAAGAAGTAAAATTTTTAGGAATGGTAGTTAGCAAAGATGGAGTAAAACCAGACCCTTTAAAAATTAAAGCTATTACAGACATAGAGAATATAAAAGATAAAAAAGATTTAGAAAGGTTTCTGGGCATGACAAACTATCTCTCACGTTTTATTGAAAATTATTCATCTATCACTGCCCCTCTTAGAGAATTGTTAAAAAAAGATGTTTTATTTGTATGGAATCAACCTCAGGAAAAATGTTTTATTACATTAAAATAAATTTTAACTAATGCACCAACATTAAAAATATTTGACAGTAATAAACAAATAGTGGTATCTGTGGGTTGTAGTTCTGAAGGAGTAGGTGCATGTTTATTGCAGGAAAATCAACCTGTAGCTTAGTTTAGTTTAGTTTAGTTTATTTATTAATCAATGTAATATTACAATATAAGTTGCATTGCATGTCAAAAAATACGAAAGTACATTGAGATCGTCAAAACATAAATACTAATAATCAAAGAATACAAAAATAATTAATTAAAACAACAACAATTAAACATCAAATAAATGGTCACTCGTCCGATGTCAATATACAAGGATTAATAACTGTCAACACAATAATAAATAAATTTACAATTTTAGCTCCATATATTCATCCACAGAGTATAATGGATTATCCAGTAAAAGGTTTCTAAGCTGGTGTTTAAATGCTTCGTCGGAATGTACATTTTTAAGTTTGGCGGGTAGACGCTCATAGTACGTGGGACCGATGACACGCGGGTTCTTACCCGCAAGTGCCATGCGACGGGGAACTGTTCTCAAACGCCCGGTGTGGCGGAGCTCCTTGCCAGGAATATTGACGCGTGCGAACGAGGAAATATTATTTCTTACGAACATTAATATTTGGAAAATGTAAACTGAGTAGTGCGTCAATATGCGGTGCGTTACGAAAAGGCCCCTGCAAGAGTGCCTAGGTTTCACCCCAGCTAACGTGCGTCCTTATGCATCAAAAGCATTAACTGACTGTCAAAAAGGATATGCTCAAGTTGAAAGAGAAATGTATGCAATTGTTTTTGGGTGCACTAGATTCCACAAATACATACTTGGTAGACAAGTCACGGTAGAAACTGATCATTCAGCATTGGAAATTTTATTTAAAAAACCACTTAATAAAGTACCTGTGAGGTTACAAAGGATAATGCTTAAAGTACAAGGATATGATATTCAAGTTAAATATGTCTCTGGTAAGAAAATGTTTATCTCGGATTTTTTGAGCAGATTTTATTTACCTATACAAAACAAAGAAATTGATCAATTCGATGAGGAACTAAATAAAGAAATAATTTGTCATGTTCAGGTAATGTTTGAATGTTTGCCTATTTCAGAGAGTAAAAGAAATTTGATAAGAGAAAAATCACAAGAGGATCCTATTTTAAAATTAATAATAGAATACACTACAACTGGCTGGCCTAATAATAGAAGTTGTATTGATGTTCTTGCACAGCCATATTGGAATTTTCGTCATGATTTGGCAGTAGTTGATGGCATTTTGCTTAAAAATAATTTAATTGTTATTCCATCTTCGCTTCAAAAAATGATGACTCAAATAGTTCATGAAGGTCATTTTGGAGTAAATACTTCTATACGACGAGCTAAAGGTGTTATGTTTTGGCCCGGCATGTCGTCCCAGATTAAGGACACTTGCTTAAACTGTAAAATTTGTGCAATCCATAGGGCTAATAACTCTAAAGTGCCTATACAATTTCATGATATACCTTCGTTGCCCTGGTGAAAACTTGGTTCAGATTTGTTTGAATTCAACAGAGAATATTATTTGTTAATGGTAGATTATTATAGCAAATATATAGAAATAGCAAAACTAAGCCAACTAACATCTAACGCTGTAATTGTTCAAATGAAGTCTATAATGGCTAGACATGGCATTCCCTTGGAATTGTTTTCAGATAATGGACCACAGTTTTCTAGTAAAGAATTTCAACAATTTGCTAAAGATTATGGATTCATCCATAATACATCATCTCCGAATTGCCCTAAATCAAATGGTTTAGCAGAAGCAAGTGTTAAGATTGTTAAATCTCTTTTGTCTAAATGTAAACATGATAATTCTGATCCATATTTAATGTTACTCAACCTAAGATGTCAACTTAAAGAAGATAGTCCATCACCATGCAACTTGTTATTTAATAGAAACTTAAATACAAAGTATCCAGTTTCAGAAAAATACTTACAGCCAAAAATTTATAGACGTAATGCTTCATTACGAGGGGCGGCTGATAAGTAATCTCCTTGGTCAGAAATATATACAAAAATAATGCTGGCTGGTATGGATTTATATTCGTTTGTTATTCTATTTTCAAAATGTATTACATTCATTTGTTTATTGCATCACGTTTATTTGTCTCCTACAATTGTTTCAAACATGTCGGTAGAAAAAGTGAAAATGGATAAAATCGAGCAGCGTGCGGTGATTAAGTTTTTGACTAAAGAAGGGAATACGCCTTCGGAGATCAGACAGCGTATGTTACGTGTGTTTGGCAGTTTGTGTTCTTCCGAATTTGTTATAAAGTTTTGGTCAAAGCAGTTTAAGTTAGGTCGTGAGAGTCTGGAAGATGATCCTCGTAGCGGAAGACCAGTTTCGGCCGTCACCGATGAAAATGTAGCCAGGGTGAAAAAAATTATATTAGAGGACCGACGAGTGAAGCAGTGGGAGATAGCTAGAGATGTGGGCGTCAGTAAAGAGCGAGTCAATGAAATAATTCATGAGCATTTGAACATGTCCAAGGTTAGTGCACGTTGGGTCCCCAGAATGTTGACTGCATTTGACATGGAGAGGCGTGTCAAATGTTGCGAAGAGTTTTTGGAGATGAGTCGAGGGAAAGAGGAAGAAATAATTTCTAGAATTGTAACATGTAATGAGACTTGGATTCGACAATGGGACCCGGAAAGTAAGCAAGAGTCGTTACAGTGGAAATTTAAGGATGAGAAGCCGCCTCGGAAATTCAAGGTCTGTCCATCGGCAGGTAAACTTATGGCTACAATCTTTTGGGACACAGAAGGGATTTTGCTCATAGATTATTTACCGAAGAAAACTACAATGAATGCTGATTATTACTCAAACTTACTATACCAACTAAGAGAGACAATAAAAGAAAAACGGCGAGGTAAACTAAACAAAGGTATTCTGATTTTGCACGATAACGCACCAGTGCATACCGCCCGCACAACGAAGCTAGCAATTAAAGACAATGGCTTCGAAACCATTGACCACCCCCCTTATAGTCCAGATTTAGCCCCCTGTGACTATTTTCTGTTTAGACTTCTCAAGAAAGACCTCAGGGGACGAAGGTTTATGACCGATGACGAAATGAAGGCTGCGGTTACTGACTTTTTTGACGACAAACCGAAAGATTTTTTTTTTAATGGCTTAAATTCAATATTTGAAAAATTTTATAAGTGCATTTTACTAGCAGGGGACTATATAGAAAAATAAAAAAAAATTAGCCACGACAGTCTTTTGTTTCATTGTTAGGTAGATTACTTTTCAGCCGCCCCTCGTAGATAGAGTTCATCAGGAGAAAATTAGAAAATATTATAATAAAGATGCAAAAGAATGAAGAGAATACAATTTAGGTAGTAAAGTTACATTTAAAAAAAAGATTGATGATAAGATATGGACAGGAGGAAGAGTGTTAGAAAAGCTGCAGTATCCTCGTTCAAACTTAATTGAAGATGACCAAGGAAACACCTATCGTAGAAATAGACAGCAGATAAATTTACACAATAATCAGGACAACAATGGAAATACTAGTGAAAGTATTATTCAAACGAGTCATGTTGAAGACAATTGTGACTTAATCCCTAATGTTAATGAAAACAATGGTAGTAATAATATAATCTCAGGTGGTAAGGAGAAATTATCTAATCATAACAATGTATGTACAAGGTCTGGCAGAATTGTTAAGCCTCCAGATAGGTTAGATTTGTAAGATAATTATATGGTCAGTTTTTGCATTTCAAATGTTGATAATTAGTTTAAGAAGAGGAATGTTACGTGGATTGGAACGTCACAGCCGTGGGCGGTGACTGGCCGGTGAGGGGATGAGCAAGATGGCGTGCGCTACGTTGAATAAAGAGTTTGTATGATCACAAAAAGTATTTTATTAAAACAATAACCACAGCGGTGTCGACATTTTCAGTGCTGTTGCCGATTTTAAACGATGCTCGTCGTAACGACTCTTCTGACGAACTTCGTGTAATATTTATTTGTGCTATAGGCATTCCTTGTGTTTCAGAAGTAACCATTTTGTCGCCAAAGGATTCCTGAGGGCCCTGCCCAGATGCATTGCGCTCACTAGCGTTTCTATTCGATTCGTTTTTAAAGCAATCAATTCACTGGTAGATCACGTGACTTTTCGTATCACGTCATCTACCAGTGACGCGATTAGAATGAATAGAAACGCTAGTTAGCGAAATGCATCTTGGCAGGGCCCTCTGGTTATATGTAGATATGCCCATTGGCCCACTATCGAGCATCCAGGCCCCGGTCTTGAATTAACGTTGTCAAACCGTGATTGAGGCAATGATGCATATCGAAGACGTGAACTCGCAGCTCCTCAAGCTGCTTTCTTGTCGCGTACGTAGATTTGACTATTTCGAGATCCCGTTGAAGTTTGGCGAGATCCTTAAGGAGTTTCGTACAATCCAAGTGGTCAATGGACAGCGGGGGTAATTTTTCTAGATTTCGTGCAACAAACACTGGCACCTTTTCAGAATCAATCAATTTTCGTAACGATACTATATCCACTTTTTCGCATATCCGTTGTCATAGATTCGAATAGCAGAGATTTTGACATTTTAATCTCCTCGCCCGAAAACGCCCCAGCACAGAGCCGCATTAAAGTGTCATCGTCAACTAGGGATAACTTTTTCTGAATAAATGCCAACAACTTGTCCACGATGATGTTACACACATTGCACTTCACAAGATTCGACATAATCACTTCGTATCGGCAGGAGACCGATAAGTAAACGCACCCGCTTGCCATCGCTCTGATAATGATCGAGGTGCCTCTTTCGTACCCCCTTCATCCCCCACCCCGGCGAATCTGACTTCCCTTCACATCTGAAAATGATCGTATTAGGACATTCTATTCATGGTGAACATTTCATAATTCTACCTGGCAGGGAACAATTATTTCAGTCAGTTATCACTTCTACATTACGGAGTTAATTGAATCGCAGTTCCCCGACTGCACTAAAAAACTTTTCTCCCACATGCTCGGAAATGTTAACCTTACTGTTGTAAAATCAGCCCGCGAAGTTCCGAGTTTCAGGCCCAGGCAATATTAAAAAAAACAAAGTCATTATTTACCATCGGCAGCGGCCGCGAAAATGTTTGAAATTTCATTACGTACCTGGTTTTTTACTTTTTTAAACCATGTTTGGACTAGGATAACTATCTCCAAACAGCCAAACACTCGTGCAATCAAAATTCTTCCTTGCATATTTTACTTTTTAAATGTAAAAACTTAAGCCTTTTCAAACAGCGTTTACAACCCATTTAAAAGTGTATAATAGTTTGACTTTTTTTTAATAGAAATTGCTTTCATAAACAAAATAAACAGCCGAAATAACATAAACGCGTAATTAATTTTATAGTTTAAACTATAATTTATTCGAATTGAATTTATTTCGTTAAAATTTGTGATTTTATTTAATGCTTTATTTCAGTGTCATACTAAATCGTACGTTTCCGTTCTTTTTTTTCAAGGAAATGTTGGGACTGTATTTAATATTATTAACAATTGTGTTTAATTTCCTCACATTGTTGGAGAAAAGTACTATACAAGCCTCGACCGGGAAGGGCGGTTGCTGGACTCGTATATAGGAAGAGAATGGCGATTTAACCGGCAGCGTGTGCAGCGGTTTTACAAAGCAGGGGAGTGCCTATTTCTATTCCTTAACCTTATTACCTTTCTCAACTTTGATTTGTGTGTTAATTTACTTAGCTCTAAATACCTACGACGTAAGTGTAAGTACGTGACATGTCGAGTCTGGATCTTTTCCTTTCTCGGGTTTCTTGTGTGCAAAGCGTACTCAACTCCTCGTACGTTAGACTAGAATTGCCTATAACTCGTTTTAAGTGATGTTTAATGCATTTTACATTTGCCTCCCATAAACCTCCAAAGGTCGGGGAGTAAGGGGGGTTGAATAAGAACTGAATGCGCTCTTCAGCTGTGAAATTATAAATAGAATCCATGCCTGATTTTAATGCTCGGCCCAATTCATTGTTTGCCCCTACGTAGTTTGAGCCATTATCACAAAATAGTTTACTGGGTTTACCTCTTCGAGAAATGAACCGGCGAAGGCACGAAATGAAAGCATTACTACTTAGGTCGCTTACAACCTCTATGTGTATGGCCTTGGTACAAAAACAAACAAATAAGCAGATATAGCACTTCGAAATTCTATTTCCGCGGCCGGTCTTACTTGAGATTGGAAGCGGACCTGCAAAATCACTACCACAAATTTCAAATGGATAACTACGAGTGACCCTACTTGATGGCAGCTGGCCCATCAACGGCTCCATTGTTTTTCCGCGAAACCGGGTACAAATGACACATTGCCGGTATACTTTACGTGCTAACGTCCGCCCCCTTAAAGGCCAAAACTGATCCCTAAAGCCAGCTAGGAGCAGTTGCGGACCAGCATGCAATAAGCGTAGGTGCTCGGCTCGCATTAACAGCTTGGTGAAGTGGTGTTTTCCGTGTAGCAACACTGGATGTTTTCTATCGAAGTCAAAATCAGTGTTCTCGAGCCGACCACCCAGTCTTAGTATGCCGTAGTCATCGAGAAAAGGAGAAAGCTGCAACAAATGAGATGAGGAAAGTTTATTTTTATTTTTTATTAGGTTAAGTTCTCTACGAAATGATTCCGACTGTGATGTTTTAATTAGGTAAGTAAGCGACTGGGCTAATTCATTTTCCGTCAAGGGACCGAATGTTCTTTTATTTTTCTTTTTAATTTGACAATTTTTTCTAAATCTATAAACGTATGCAAAAATTCTTTTGAGTTTTAATGCACTTGAATAATTTTCAAAATTTATTAATTGGTTCTGTTCATTATTTTCAATATTTTTAGTTTGCATAGCTTTTATTTCAGGTAAACTCAACTCGGTGTTGGGTGACTGAGGCCATTGAGATTCCCCAAGTTTCAGAAACCCAGGGCCCTCCCACCAGAGAGTTGAGTTTAGAAGTTGACTCGGATCTACGCCTCTTGAAGCCAGATCAGCTGGATTCATGTCAGTGGGTATATGTCTCCACGAGTTTCTACTAGTTAGCTCATGAATTTCGCTTATTCTGTTGCAGACAAAGGTTTTCAGTAGTCTTGGCTGCGTTTTTATCCAGCCCAGAGTAATGGTGGAGTCCGACCAGAAAACCTTTTTATGTATGGTGCAGCGGAAGGCTTGACTGACCTTGTTTACTAGTCGGGCCCCTAATAATGCTGCTGAAAGTTCCAAACGCGGTATAGTTAAAGTTTTAAGAGGCGCGACCCTTGTCTTTGCACAAAGTAATTTAATTGTTACGCATGTCGAGTCATTAGCAGTGCGTACGTAAACGCACGCAGCAAAAGCCTCCTGCGACGCATCCACAAAGCAGTGGAGCTCACAGGCGGCTGGAGACGAACCGAACACGTGCCTCGGTATGGATACTGCAAGTAATATTTTTATGTTGTTAGCTAACTTTATCCAAATTTTCTTTGTTTTGCGGGACTGGTTCGTCCCACGTCAATTTTAATTGCCATAATTTTTGCAACAGTATTTTAAACGTGATTGTGCACGCACTGAGAAGTCCAAGCGGATCAAAAACCTTGCATGTGTTAGATAAAATTGTTCTCTTAGTTATTATATCCATGGGATCCATATTTATACAGAAATGTAATTTATCAGTGTCTGGGGTCCACTGTACACCCAGAACACTAGATTGTTTGCTTATGTTGAGAGACTCTTTTGAAGTAGAATTTATAAATATTTTTGGGCTATTACTACGGAATTTATGCAACGGAAAACATGCTGAGGTGAGTACATCAGTAACACCGCGAAGTATGTGAGCTAGGGTTTTCTCACTATCCGCTCCGGTCAGCAAATCGTCCATATAACAATCCTTTTTTATTACTTCTGAGATTACTGGGTCGGGACATTCAAGTGCCAACTGGAGCAGACAGCGAGTACTTAGGTATGGCGCCGAGGCCGTACCATATGTCACAGTGTTGAGCTGGAGCACATCGAGAGGCTTCGACGCATCGTCACGCCACAGTATCAGCTGCAAATTACGTTGTGATTCATGAATTTGTATTTGATGATAGCACTTTTGAATATCCCCCGTAAAGACATATTTGTGCTCGCGAAATCGAATTAAGATATTGAACAAATCATCTTGGACAACAGGGCCTATATACTGTATGTCGTTGAGAGATTTTTGAGAAGCAGACTTTGCCGATGCGTCGAAGACCACTCGTAATTTGGTGCTCTCAGCGTGTTCACGGATGACGCAATGATGTGGTAAAAAGTACCCGAACTTAGGCCTATAAATTTTTGTTAAATGCCCTAACATTTCATACTCGTGAATGAAGTCACTGTAACGTTGTTTTAAATCAGGATTTCTATCTAGTTTTTTCTCTAAATTAAAGAACCGTTTGGCAGCCATGTTATAAGAATCACCGAGTGATGTTTCAGGTGTATCTTTCAGCGGCATTAAGACTGAGAACCTGCCATTCGGTAAGCGGTAAGTATTTTTAACAAAGTGTTCCTCACAAAATTCATCGTCAGCTGACGCAGGCACCTTTGATAATGGAAGTTCTTCAAGGGTCCAAAACTTAGTTAATTTTTCACTAATTTCCCTTGTAAAATTACAATGAAGTGCCTGAGAACCTTTTCTTAAGATTGGGTTTAAGGGGCCGGCTACTACCCAGCCAAAGAGAGTATTTTGTAGGACGGGCATATTAAGGCCCAAAGATATCCTTTCAGGACACAGGACATTAAAGAATATTTCAGCCCCTAACAGCATGTCAACCCCTGAGGGTTCGCAGAACTGGGGGTCAGCGAGAGAAATATTGTCCGGTAGGTTTAGTTGAGTAATGTTTACGGCGATATTAGGCAAATGACCGGTAATTTCAGGAATCACTAAACAAATTAGTTTTACGTTGTAATTATTGGACATAGAACTGATGGCTACTGCACACCTGTCGGAAATGGTAAGTTGGAGATTGTTAATGCCCGATATTAATAAAGGATCAGGATCACGATTAACTAACCCCATTTTTTCTTTCAGAGCTTCTGTCATGAATGAGGATTGGCTGCCGGCATCAAGCAGGACCCGAGCAACGTAAGTATTTTTGGTTTCAGGATTGGTGACCTTAACTAAAGAGGTACCAAGGGGTCCATATTGGCTCACCTAATTATTTTTACTCATAACGACTCATAAGTCCTAATTATCGCAACTCCTAACGTATTTATTTCAGCAACTGTTACATTTTCAGGATTTTTATAAATCAAACCTAACCTAACCTAGTCTTATCTACACATTGAATATTTCAGAACTTCTGAAAAGTTTACGGTTCCAGCGGTATAAAAAATTCATTTTCGGAGTTCCGATAATAGGAGTTGCAATTTTAGTTGAACTTTGGCGCTCCCGGTACCAAGGAGAACCTGACCGGACGTTTTTACTGATAATGTTTTACGCGGAGTGGCCGAGTCCGAGGTGGATGCAGATGTGGTAGCAACAACAGAATCAGGTAAGTTATTTTCATGTTTATGTAAAATGGTGTTATGTTTTTTATGACATAACCTACAGGAACCCAGGCGACACATACCCGCGTCATGATCCCTTCTCAAACAATTAATGCAAAGTCTTAATCTACTGATTGCACTGAACTTGTCATCAAGCGACAATGATTTAAAATTTTCGCAATCAATAATTCTATGACCTTGATTGCAAAGTGGACACGACAGTGAGCCACTAGACTTAGAGGAACCAGCAGTGACAAAGGTCTTTGCGAATTTATGATGAGGTAATGAGTTTTTATGATCAGGTCTTATGTGATTATTTTCTTTATTCTGTTGAAAGACGCTTTTGTCACTTCTGTTTGTCAGTGCGGTTTCCAATATGTCGGCTCGGTTACGAAGGAATGTTATAAAGTCACTTAAGAGCGGTAAATCGGATAGATTGTTTCTATACTCTTCCCATTTACCGCTTGTGATAGAATCTAATTTTGTGGAGACCATATAGATGATGAGCGTGTCCCACTGATCCACCGGTTGGCCGAGAGTAGTTAAAGCTCTCAAGTTTTTAGTCACAATATCAATCAAGTAGCGAATAGATCTATGAGACTCCTTAGAAATGAGTTCGATTTTAAACAACGCCTTTAAGTGGTTGTTAATGAGTATTTTTTTGTTATCGTATCTCTGGCATAACAAATCCCACGCGATACAATAGTTTCGTGATGAAAATTCAATTGATTTTATAACTTGTGCAGTGCTCCCTTCTAATGAGGAACGTAAATAGTGAAACTTGTTAATGTCCGGGACGGACTAATTTTTATGTATTAGCGATTCAAATGTGTCCCGGAACTCTAACCACATGAAATAATTCCCGTCAAAACAAGGAAGTTTAATAACAGGCAATTTAACATTTACGGTATCTTGATGCGAACAACTACTATAAGAACTTCGTTTGTCTTCGTCACTTGAAGGACGTAACTTTGCTATTGATTGGGCACTGGAAATGCTAGTATAAAATTTTGTTTCAGTTATTTCCCGTTCCTTCAACTGATCATCAAGGCTGGGAGAAAATAATTCAACTTGAGTTTGCAATTGTTCAAACTCAGCAAATAACGCTTCAATTCGCACGATTCGCAAATTCAATTCATTAAACTGAGATCCAGTAATATCTTCCACTTTACATTTTTTCAAATCATTAAGATAGTTTTCAAAGTGAGTCAACCGACCCCTAATTGAACCGCGACTTTTAATTAAATCTTTAAATTTTAATTCTGCTTCCAGGTCATTCAAATCGACCGGTGTAACCATTTTGGTAATGTAGAGGATCTAGATAGGTATAAGATAGTTATATTAAGATAAAACACCGAAATAAGTCAACACTTAGGACTTAAACTAGTAAAGGCAAACAATAACTTATTAAAATAAGACTGTGCATCAAACCAGGCAGGAATTCCATGCGCGCAGAATGCAGCGCCGAGTAGGTCAAGGTCAACGCGGCCAGCTTATCTGCATCGGGCGGGAACCGGGAGCGAGCCGCCAGGTAAGTACTTCGATGCGCGGGCGCACCTAACTTAGGTACTAAGGCGACGAATGTTCTACACTCGCTTGGTTCCTGTAAACATCAGCCCATAATCCTTGAGTGGGACGTAACCATACTTTTGAGAAAATAGGAATTTAATCGGAATTATAGATGGAATCGGAAAAAATAGAAGTCGGAAGCTACAACAAGATGCATAAAAGACTGAAGAGGGAAGACAGAAATACTAAAATGCAATAAATAACGTGCTAAAGATATTCGAATATTTTTATTTATGTACTTATTTAAATATTAGGGTTTTAAGCTTGCAATTTAAGGTTTTTTATTTAAAGTTATTAACGTTAGGCATGGCATGAAGACTTGCTAAGGCACACGAATGAAATAAATGCGCTTACGATTATTAAATATGCGTGATTTATAATGCTGTAAGTATTTAATTAAGAATTTAGCAAAATAGGCTAGGCAAGCACACAAGAAACCCGAGAAAGGAAAAGATCCAGACTCGACATGTCATGTACTTACACTTACGTCGTAGGTATTTAGAGCTAAGTAAATTAACACACAAATCAAAGTTGAGAAAGGTAATAAGGTTAAGGAATAGAAATGGGCACTCCCCTGCTTTGTAAAACCGCTGCACACGCTGCCGGTTAAATCGCCATTCTCTTCTTTGTCTCCGCTTCTCGAACATTCGACGTTGCGTTGCGTAACGGTACTTTTTAATAATTTACTTTTAGCTCGTGAAGTCCTGTGACGGTCGCCACTTTCTTGTTGGTGTAATGAACAAGAATACAAAGATGATATTAAAAGGATTTACTTTAAAGTTTTTTATAATGTACAGACGTATCGATAAGTAGGTATATGGAAGTAGGTGCGTGCGCTCGTGGCCGTGGCTGAATCGCAAGTCGTGAGCCGGCGCCGGCGCGCCGCCCGCGCCCCTCAAACCTCCCGCGGCCGTCCATAGCCATATAAGGCGTTAACACGACCTAGACTGCGCCTCGTACTCGTCCCGCAACGGCCTATTTCCCGGTCTGTGCAGTAACGTACTAAGGTGCGTTGGGGTAAGTTCGGACGGAGGTTTATTTGGAAGATGATGGCAATTTTTTTTCTCGAGAATTACGCTAGTTAGCAGAATAAATTAAAGTGAAGATTGATCATTATTAAATAAGCTATAGATAGAAATGTGTTTTATTTAAATATAAACGAGACAAATAATATTTATTGGGTGTTTAAAATATGAATAAAATTTTAAAACTCGGGGAAATATCGGACGTACATGGGTAAAGACCGGAATACCTTCTAAAATCGCCATAGTGGCTTAGAATACAAATTTCATAGAAAGAACATATCCGTTCTTATACGTCCTTAAAGATAATCTTTGAAAAAAATTATATTGTTAAATAAATCACCTGGAATAGAGTCTTTTTTCAATTTTTTTGTATCGTACGTCCGATCTTACCCCACTACCCTATATCGGATATATTTAGTCCGAACTTCACCTGTTAATATCTGCTTGGGGAAAGACCGGATCTCAGCTTACAAGCGTTTTTAGCCTATTTTAAACAGATATATCAAAAGACACCACATACCTTGATTACTTAAACATTTATTATTCGCAATAATAGCTAATACTCACCGAAAAAGCCATCGAAAAGTTGCATGGGGTTAATCCAGATCTCGTAAATTATCCGAAAAAACGACACTTCCACTATAACTTGCATAACTCACAACCGATGCGTCGGAACGACCTACGTGGACTGGGACGCGGGGGAAGACAAAATGGCGTCTCACGCTTTGTTGCCAGATTAGAGAAATAACTACTAATTTGGAATATATTTAACAAATACGGTCTTACCCCATTTACAAACTTACCCCAACGCACCTTATTAAAAAGAAAATTTCCGCATACTTGTGGTTTTTGGAGGTAGTTTTGTGTTTAAAGTAGTTTTGAGCTACAGAGCCCTACTCTGGGGTCTGGGCATGGCCCGACATGGTCGACATGCTCTTGCCCGGTTATTAATAATAAGATCTAAAATAATCTCTTCTACCTTTTTCAGATGACAGATTCGAGTTATCGATGATACTGGAAATGGTTCGATCAGTTTTATATGTTATAGTCGGTTGTCTTCTTATATATGCTGCAGTAAAGGTAACATTATTTATTAATAGCTTTTGCCTGCGACTCTGCCCACGTAGAAGTCGCTTATCGCTGTTCCCTCGGGAACTGTTAAATCTTCCAGGCTATAAAGTATTCGACATCGTTTCCCGAGACTCGCGCTGTCTCCACACCAAATTATAACTTGTGTTTGTAAAATACCACTATTTCAAATACCAAGGCCCGATTCCAATTGAGATTTAACAATGAGTCATAATGTTTAGCTATTGGTGACTAATTGCTTATCTACCTGAGCACTTGAACTTAGCACGTGCTGCGCTAAACTAAAGTGTGAAAGAAAAAACTTGGTATTTCAAAATAAAAATACTTAATATTAAAATTGTGAAATAAGTGTTATAATGCGAATCTTTATTTATAAACGATTCATAAAATGTAATTTAATTAAATAAAGATAAACTTTAAACTTCAAAAAATAATAAACCGATATAATATAATAAAATAATATTAATAATGTAAATGAAATATTTAATAATCGGATTCCAAATGTTATCCATGGAGGTTTCCCAAGGCCGAAACATGATTTGCTTAAATACGGTCGCTGGTCTTCTCAATCCTCCTTTTAAGGGGGATGAGGATCCGGTGACGGGTTGATGGCCCCCGACCGGGGTGGTCTGCGCTGGCCGTGAAAACGGCGCGAGGAGGTGGGGATGAGAGAGGCATCATATCCGGGTATTACGCTATTCGCGAGGTCAAGCCAGCTGGGTGAGAACCCGTTGAGAGAGGCCCGGCTAGCGACCTACGAGCGGAGCAGCGTCTTCATGGGTTCACATGGGTTGTTGACGTCGTCGCCGAGTCGAGGTCGCGGGGGTACGCTTTGCCGTCGGGGGGCCGCGCGTGCTGTGGCGCAATGACCCTCAAATGGGGGAATCGCGACGCGTCCGCTCGCGCGAACATCGACGATGACGAGGCTCAAGATCTTAAGGTTCCTCTGGATCGTGGCGTTTCTCACGTAGCGTGGGGCACTTGTTACGGCACGCAAGCACAGGTTTTGCTGTACTCGCAGCTTCTTCCTGTACTTTGCGGCCAGGAGGGCGTACCTCGCGGGTGCGGCGTGAGTGAGGCGGGGTCTGATGTAAGTTTTGTAGACCCCGAGCTTCACGCAGAAGGAGGCTGGACGCAGTAGAAATCGGGCTGTTCTCGCGGAGGCGACGACGGTATTGGTGTGGCGACCCATTGTGAGTCTCCTGTCAATCGTGATCCCCAGGTATTTCACAACCGGGGACCAGGAGATGTCAGTGAGAGGAAGTCGGCGGATGCACCTACTCACGAAGATCGCCTGTGTCTTCGCTACGTTGACGGTAAGCCTGCATTAACCCTGTTATTAACCCTGGACAGCTGGAGCGTGGTGCTGTGTCCCGCCCGGAAACCGAATTGTTCCGGACGGGGCATGATGTGTGGGACCGGTTTGGAGAGCAGCAGCTCTTCGAACACCTTTGAGATGCACGGTAGGAGGGTGATGGGTCTATAGCTCTCAGGCTTCAATATGTTTTTCCCCGGTTTGGGCAACATGATCACGTTGCCAGACTTCCAGTTGAGTGGGAAGTTTCCGGTACGGAGGACACCATTATAGAGGTGCGTTACCGCCGCGATAGCGAAGGGTGGCGTTGGTGATACCATCAGTCCTCGTGATCATGCGCTTGACACTGCCCGGGGAGAAGAAGATGGGATCTTCATTGAGAGCTATCGGTGTGGTGAAGTAGATTCGAAGGTGCCCTTCAACTGCTGCGATGTGGTCTGCCTCGTCAGATGGGTTCGGCTGGAACTGTCGCTCCAGGTACTCAGCGAAGATTTCAGCGCGGTCCTCGGCTCGGCAACGTGGCGTACCGTCGGTGTGTGGCAGTGGACGTACAGGAGTGGAGGCTCAGCTAAGTCGACGGCATAGACGATGGATGGAGCTCCAGTCGTCCGCCGCGTTTGCATACGTTTATGTATGTATGTTGACAACCGATGTTAAAAATAAAATTACATTAGATATAAGCAGAAAAGATCAAGACTATACCCGCCGCAAAACAAACTGGCACACTGGGCCATAAAACGCTCTAAGAGCGAGACAGCGCATATTGCTTGACCGTTCCCTGCTTTGTGATTGGGTCTCGTGGACGCGTGTAGAGATGTTGCCGTGTCACTATATTAATAATTTGATAGTAAATAATACGAGTCTACCCGCCAAACTTAAAAATTAACCGGACCGGCTAGCTCATTCAACACTTCACTACGTGCCTACCTACCGCATCTTCAATTCTCACATTAGAATAGACGTTAAGTTAAAAACAACTTTTTTTATTTTTATTAATACGGGCTTTGTCGCTGAGCGACCACATCGCCCCGTAGGAAGCTTATTCTAATACAACTCAAAATCTTAAATTAACTCTTAACTAAACCTAAATCGGAAAACAACTTTAAATACAAAAAGATCACTTGATTAGAATGCACTTCAAATATCGATTGTAATTATTGTTAGTGGTTCTGTACTTTTATTCCCTTTAAATGTGAATCAATTTTAACACCTGTACAAAAAATATGATAAACTTAGTAAAAACACTAAAAAAGGACTTGACTACATCGATACAACGGAATGCACGCGCGCATCTCTAAATAATTTAAGCCCCGCCTCGGGGTTTTAAGTTGTTACTAGTGTGCCAGTTGGTTTTGCGACAGGTATAGCTGTTTGTGAATAAAACGCCGCGGCAGAAAAAGGTCTCTGCAAGTAGGTATCCATTGTTATCACTAATCCTATTGTTATCGCTGACTGTCTCAAGTGGAATCGGGCCTTGGTATTTGAAATGAACTATACATTGAAATCGGTTCAGCGGTTTAGGGGTGAATGCGTAACAAACGGACAGAAAAAGTTATAGTTTGTTCCAGTGAAAATGACGAAAATGCACTTAACGTGGGATTTTACAACTTATTTTGTTGCCAGAGATGAAAGGAAAAGATAGCAAAGGGACGTAATAAAACTGACCGAAGTGTGGCACGCGCTGGAGCAGCTAAATCCTTTTTGTTGTAATGCAATAAGGATAAAAAATACATAGTAGATATTCTTATGGCTACTAATGACATTCTATATAATTAAAATGCCGTTAACGGGTCATTCTCAAAATGCGAGTAAATTTATCTAACCTACCTGACTCATTTTTTTTGTCATATTTCAAGTAATTGAACTAATTATTATAGTAATGGTTATCTTATACTCTTTAAATATGTATATTTGCCACAGATCGGATAAGAAATAAAGAAGATATTAAGCTTTTAAAAAAAAAGTGTCCAGGTAAATTATTTCAATGCCAGGTAGGCTAAAAACAGTCCAGGTAAATTATGAAAACGCCAGGTAGGTGTCCAAGTGAATTATTTGTTGTCCAAGTAAGACTGAATTTTACGTTTTTCAAATAATATTAGCTCTTTTCAAGGCTGATATTATTATTTGCATATTGGCATGTATCTTGCACATACAAGTATCTCTTGTATCAATGTTTGGCATAAGGACCCAAAATGGACGCATTCTACAAAATGTTGGATACGAGATGAAATATGGACTCGTGTTTTTTAAGTTTTTGGACAAGGACTTCAGGGAATCAGTTAGATACCTCTTTTGCTTTTTCAATTTATGTCTTATAATTGTTTCTTTTTTTCCCGCAGAAGCTCTACTATTTTCGTCATCTTCTAGGAATTTCTTTACATCAGCTTTGACGGTTTTAAATGAAGTGAGCATTTTAACAATTTTCATATTTGCGGTATTAGCCCGTTTACCTATTAGTTTAATGACGGTGCTTTTCCGTAATCTTTCTATCTTCTTTCTGTAAGCCTCTTTTTCTTTCTTTAAATCAATTATTTTCCTTTGTAGCTTCAATATTTCCTTATCATTCAAATATTTGACCTGCTTAGCTCGTGCTCTGTGTACTAGGGAATGCAAACCGGTAATTCTTTGTATGGAAATTACCGGTAATTTACCGTTACCGCGGTAATTCCTATACAAAAAATTACCGGTATGCATTCCCTACTGTGTACTGATGCACTAATTGAAGAGCACGGTGAAGTCATAAGTGGTGTTAGATTCGGTGAATGTATCCCACTGTAACATGGCGTTGAAGTGATTCTGTCCATTTGAGGCGTTAAACCAAGATTATTTACATAAAAATGGCCAGGAATAGGTTCTTCTAATATAAAAGAACTCTGTATCCTTTCTTCTTCAAGATCATTTGTATTCAGCAATGTTTCTGCGTGTTTCTGTTTTTTCTTTGCCAGTAAGCTTTGAAATTATCTCTGTTTCGTTGTCTGATCAATTTTTGTGCTTCAATAGGCATTTTACTTATTGGCAATAGTTTCTTCTCTTATATTCTTCTGTAATACTTTTCTCTTTGTTTTGCTTTATAGACTTCATGTAGTGCTGGATCTTTTCTTATTTTTTCTAGTCTCTTGCGCTCGCAAAGCTTTTTCTGTACACGTCTCTCTTCTATACTTACTTTCTTCCTTTTTACTCTTCCACCTTCGTCAGTAACTACTTTGTTATTTTCTTTGGTTTCAGTGACTGTATTAGCATTTTGATCGTCAACAGGTTTTGCTATATACTCATCTGGATCCTTATGTGGTGTGATTTTAATCTTACTTTTTCTTGTTTTACGTCTAGGCATTTTTTTTTACCTACAGCAAAAAAAAAGATACTAATTATTTGTTGTTATTATTGTTTTCTATATGTATCAATGGACCGGATTCGAACACATAAAAACCAACACATCAAAATCATCAAAATCACTGTTTCTCAGTACCTACTTAAGTCAATATTCATTGCCTTTTTTAAATACAGCTTCTAAAAGTTATTTGAAAAACTCATCACAATTACTAAACTGTACAAATAATTATTGGCCATAATTGAGTGTAAAATGAAGTCACATTTAAATTAATTATAGCAAAATGTATAATTTACTTGGGCATTTTCTAACCTACCTGGACGTAACTTGGGCAAATCTAATCTATCTGGACGCCAAATGCCAAAAAGTCAAAGTAAATTAGATCCAGGTAAGTTAGAAAACACGTTGTTTATTTATTTATCACCGAAACTGAAATCAACTCAAGTAACTTACTATATTACATTCAAACTAGACTCAATACGCATGTCTTGAAGAATATGAACTTTCTTTACTTGTTACGTACAAGGAGTAAATACCTGCAAGTAGATTAGGTACTGCGTGGACGAAGTTTTTTGATGGGCCTGAGAATCGATGTGGCCGGGAACAAAACGCCGCTTGCGCACGTTCGTCCTCTATGATAGTTGACGACAACTGAATGCTATAGGTGGGGGGAAACGCGCGCTTGCAAACGGCGTTCCATTTTGGTTACGGTTGGGTTTTAGGTACATTCAAGTAAGTTAGATGTTTGCAGCGGACGCTTACCTTTTCTTTAATAACTAATTTAATTGTTAATTAATATTAATGAAATTTGAAAGAAATATTGTTTAATGTCTGTCTTGTAAATAAAATATAAAAGGATGCCAATTAATAAGATAATTCTCGACTTATTCTTACTTTTAAGTTAAGAGGCAGGCGTCGGACGCTGCTGTTTTGAGCAGTTTTCGGACTTTCGTAATTTATTTCAGCTATTTTATAACTAGTTATTACAAATATTTTTAATGCAACAATAAGTTTATGGCACCTTCTTTGACATATAATATTTTCAAAACTCTGCAGTTATAAAGAGATACGTTCTCACAGGCGGACGCGTAAGAATCACGAAAATTGAGAATGACCCTAACAATGAAACCTCTCGCTCTCCCTTAAACAATCGACGTTAGGATTAATAGGTTCTACCTGAACCGGACACTTTTAAGTACCTAGGTGTATTATTTTCCAAATACAATTACCTGTAGTGCGGCTAACATTCAGGTAAAAATGTCTTTGTAATACTATTCAAAAATTGTGCAAAGTGATAATGACAGAGTATTTAATTATTATTTTAGTAACGCACGTCGTGCAGTTTAGTACCGACAAACAACCCCAAAACTATCAAGATTGTTTGTTCATGGTATACTTTGGGCCTACCGACACACCCACGTAATTGTTTTACAAACCTCCTTGAAGATAACAATGAAACAATATAATGTTGGTAATGGTTAGTCTTAAGTGCTTTTCGTCATTTTAACTGGAACAAACTATACTTTCACATTTTTAATATCAGTATGGATATGGGTTAGTAAGGATAAGGATAAGGATAGTTTACGCAATTGTAACATAATGAAGGGTCTTTCGATACGAGGGCCGACGTTAGGATACGAGGCGACGCGTCGAGTCAATTTATTGATAAGGAGTTTTAAAATTCAAATCACGAAAGTCACCACGCCATTTAAACTGACATCGCGCGATCGCATCAATAAATGGAAAATTATGTTATAAGTATTTAGAATAGGTACCGATATTAAACCTCGGGCCTACGCCTTCTCATAGAGAAATATTGAACGAATATACAGGGTGTATTGCAAGTAGTGTGCCAAATGAATAGGGTGGGTAGCTAGGGCCATTTGCAACACGTTTTGGGCCAATTAACACTCATCCTACCTACGGAGCTTTTTTTTTTTGAAAAAAATCTCGGTATCTTCCAAATGTTAACCATTTCGTTTACATATCTTTTTTTTTAAATGTGATAGCACAAAAGTATTTATAATTTTTTAATCTCTAATGTATGCGTATTCTAATGAACATGTTACATTTGCATGCAGTAACAAAAAAAAAAAAGCCGTCAAATTGTGAAGGATAGAGAGTAAAAATCGTCACGGTCAACTTTATGGCACAATTAAAATAAATAGAAGTTCCAACATCATAAAAACTTCTTCAGCTCCTGACTATTCTTACGGTGTACCACATGTCTAGAATCACGTTCAGTTTTTCGGTAAAATATGGTTTCAATCTAAAATGGTGGTTTACATTACCCAGTACTTCTTTGAAACTACCGACTTACTTGAAAGTAAGATTCGATCAGATAAATGAATTGAGACTATTTTTTTTTACTAATGATAAAAAAGCATAAAATATTCATCTAAAATGATTAAAAACCTAATAATAGTATCAATTTATTTCAATAATTAAGTATCGGATAGGTACGCAAGTTACGACCAAAAAAAACGCATTTTTTTTCTTGAGTTTATTGCATAGGTGGGCAACGAAGAATACGTTGCTGTAGACGGTGCTGTTGAAGAACGCATTCTTGCTGCATTTCATGATGATCCCACTACCAGCATACCAAATGTAGCTGAGACGCCTAATTAAAAATACAGATAATAAAAAAGAAAATCAAAAAGTTGATTGCGCGGGAAAACATTAAAAACATTAAACAGAGATCATTTTAATTTTATTGTTGTTATCGACATTTATTGACATGGCTACATACAGCAACGAAGAACACGTTGCTGTGGACGTTACTGTTGAGGAACGTATTGAAGTAAAAAACGACAATACTGCACACGTCTGGCATAATCATCATCTTCAAGACCTTAAAACATCAGTGCCTAAAAATTTATAGGGAAATTTAATGCATTTGTAATTTTTTTTGGTTGATATTTGTTGTACTTGTTGCTAAATCGAAAAGCTAATTAAAAACTAAGCCTACCTAAAGTACATTGTTTAAACTTAGCATACAGCATAAAAAGAAAAACCAAAAAGAACAATACCTTGCACTGGAATGTAGTGGAAAGCATGTTGTTCTTCCCTTCTTAAAACCGACCACACTTTCAAATGCTGATTCTCAGCGTCTCAGCTACATTTGGTATGCTGGTAGTGGGATCATCATGAAATGCAGCAAGAATGCGTTCTTCAACAGCACCGTCTACAGCAACGTATTCTTCGTTGCCCACCCATGCAATAAACTCAAGAAAAAATATTGCGGTATTTTTGGTCGTAACTTGCGTACCTATCGGATACTTAGTTATTGAAATAAATTGATACTATTATTAGGTTTTTAATCATTTCAGATGACTATTTTATGCTTTTTTATCATTAGTAAACATAATTAGTCTCAATTCATTTATCTGATCGAATCTTACTTTCAAGTAATTAGGTAGTTACAAAGAAGTACTGGGTAATGTAAACAACCATTTTAGATTGACACCATATTTTGCCGAAAAACTGAACGTGATTCTAGACATGTGGTATACCGTAAAAATAGTCAGGAGCTGAAGAAGTTTTTATGATGTTGCAAGATCTGAAGAACTTCTATTTTTTCTTTAATTGTGCCATTAAGTTGACCGTGACGATTTTTATTTTCTGTCCTTCACACTTTGTCGGCTAATATTTTTTTTAATTGTTACTGCATGAATAAATGTTACATTTCATTAGAATACGCATACATTAGAGATAAAAAAAATATAAATACTGTGGCGACCTAGCGACATCTAACGGCAACTTGTATTAACCAACTCGCTGCCTCGCTAGCGCCACCAGCGTCAGACAGCGCAACTTAAGTGTTCTACAACGCGCTAACGAAGTTCTCCAGTCAGATGACATATATACAACTTCCAACTTCATTCCAATGGACTTCGGTCCCCAAGCATAACACCCGCCTGGAGAGAGATCTCTCTATTGTCCTCTCTTCCTACATTGGTGACCCCGACGTGATCGCGTCCTACATTGGTGACCCTCGACAATGGACAATTACGCAACCTGACGACATTAAAGCACTATGACGCAGTTTCACAGCAAGCCAGACAACCCGCACTGTGCACCACTAGCATTCTGTCATATCTCTATGCCTGGTGTCTACAGTGTGCACACTACTCTCACTCAACAACGCGACTCACTGCGTCCTACTACGAGTACTTCACGAGCAGGTACATGACTCACTGTGTACTCCACTCACTCCTCTTCTCCTGCTACGCTCGCCAACGCGGCTCTGAGCACTACTGGAGATATCCACTACTGGCACTTGCAAGCGGCAATACAACGCACGGACTGCACGTCATCACCATCAACCTCCGGTCTCAAAGGGTGGCTGGTGTGGCGACCTAGCGACATCTAACGGCAACTTCGCTAGCGCCACCAGCGTCAGACAGCGCAACTTAAGTGTTCTACAACGCGCTAACGAAGTTTCTCCAGTCAGATGACATATATACAACTTCCAACTTCATTCCAATGGACTTCGGTCCCCAGGCATAACACCCGCCTGGAGAGAGATCTCTCTATTAACATCTCTTACTACAATACTTTTGTGCTATCACATTAAAAAAAAAGATAGGTATACAAAATGGTTAACTATTGGAAGACACCGAGATCTTTTTCAAAAAAATTATTAAAAAAACTCCGTGGGTAGTAGGATGAGTGTTAATTGGCCCAAAACATGTTGCAAGTGACCCTAGCTACCCACCCCATTCATTTGGCACACGACTTGCAATACCCTACCCTGTATATATAATTAGCGGTTTGTAACTTAACTTTTCGAAATATGTAATATATTTTGCTTTTGTATTGATGCCATCAAGTGCGAAAACGAGTACCTAGGGACCGAACACACGAACATGTAGTAAAAATTAGAAAATCATACGGCTAGTTTCGTAATCACCGTTCATGAAAACTCGGACGATGATACCCCAGAGAACAGCTCTGATTCTGACCGTGAAATGGAAGTTGAAAATACTGTTTTGCATCAACTGTCGACCCCTTTCCTCCTCTTCTTATCCCGTTTTCATAATCGGAGTCGTCCATCGTCCACCCAATTAGAACAGTATATTTTGTTTATAATGATTTCGAAGCTCGTTTTCTTGTTTTTGTTGTAGGTTTATTTTTGTTATGGTTATTTTAGATTTACAATAATTTGAAGTGTAATAAAGGAGGTCTGCATAATTCTACTTTAGTCTTGTCTTATAGTTAGTTAGCGTCCCCATCCTGAGAAATTCATTAAAAAGAGCCATGATTTTGTCAGAGCGACTTCCAAGCCGGAGGTGGCCGTTTTTAACCGACTTCAAAAAAAGGAGGAGGTTATTTTTCGACTGTTTTAAAAAAAAATTATTTGTTACCTCAGAACTTTCGACAGGGTGAACCGATTTTGATGATTCTTTTTTTGTTTGAAAGCTGGTGCTTCCCGATTGGTCCCATTCTTATCAAAATGAAGATCTGATGGTGGAATCCATGAGGAATCGACGGAACTCTTCGAAATTTATAGGCACACCTATAGCGATTTTGGTATTTTTCATTGTAACTCGTGTGTTTGGTCTTGGAAAGCACTATTTGGTGAAGAGGAACTGATGATGAAGACCACATATGGCCAACGGAACTCCTAAACGGTATATATTTCGAGGGTGGCGACAAGATATTTCGATTAAGATAGTTCAGCGACTATGACGAAGCATATTTAGGTTTAAATATATGACTATGACTTTCCCACGGCGTTGCTTGCGGCGAGATTGAAATGTTCTATTGTTTCTTATTAATTGAGAAGTGGGAGAATAAAAGCATAATTATTATCACTAAAAAGTATAAAAAAAAAAAAAGAATAACCAGAATTAAGTTGCTATTTTGTTTCATTTGCATACTTTCAATAAAAAATTATTTACGAACAAAACTATCATCATCACTAGTATATGGGAAAAGCATCGATAATTGAGTTTATCGATACAGGCAATCCCTAGCTGTCATTTAATTATGCCCCGTATATTCCTAGGTCTGCTGATAACTAAAGTACTCTATTTATTTAATACAAACATGTCACTTAATAATTTAATGACACGCCCTCACGTCGGCATCATTCGGAAGTAGTCGTGAGTTCCGAGTTTTCACGATGTGAAAGGATTATTCACTAGTCTGATCTGTACATACAAGTGCGCTCGAGCAACGCACACAGACACTGCTCACGGACACGATTTCTCGGCCCGGTTGGGACCAGTGCGAGCGTGAGTGCCATCCACTTGAGACACGCGTCTGTGAACTTTTTTGTGCAATAATCGAGCAACAAAAAAAAGTTATTAATAAGTTAAACGGTGAATTGTGGTTTTTAAGCTACCTTCCAGTGGTTTCACAGAGGTAAATAGGTATCTGCTTGTATTTCGATGGTTCGTTGTAACGTTACACAGAACTAGCCCAGTCTGTATCAACACAACAAAAGGCAAACATCGCAAACCCGCATGTAGGTAACTACGATTTTTTAATATGTTGCTACGTTGAGAGTATTTAATATCCAAGTTTGCAACCCCGAAAACCCTGTGCTTCTCTAAGGAAGTGTTTTTCAAGTATCTTTGCAACTAAAGATAACTAAATTTGCTATAATTTGAGCGTAATTTGAGCACGTTATGTTAATTGGTTGCGGAGAAACAGCAAGTCAAAGATGGGAAATTTTCTTCAAAAAGTGTTAATGTGTTGGTAGGGTTATTTCGAAGATACGTACCGGCTGAACTAATGCTCCTAGGTAAAAGTCATGTCAAAAGAATTTGTAGAATTAGCCTCAATTTAATACCAAAGTGGTGCCTCTAGGCCTCATAGTTTCATCCAAAATAAAAAAAATAGTAAAATATCGGATTTTGGCTAAATAATAAAAACATTGTACTGAATAACGTTGGGACGATTTTCTTTAAAAAAATGTGCAAAAATGTGAATTTACCATTTTAGATGTATAATTATGGCTTCAAATAAACATACACTAGATAAATGAAGATGCTTCCAGGCTGTTTCGATAACGAAAATTTCCGTTTTTTCGAAATAGTTATATAAAGGAAGCGTTTTTCGACTATTTTGTTCTATACTTTAAAAAGCTTACCTACTAAATTGGCTACAATTTAAGCCTAATTTGAGTACTGTAACGGAGATACAGCTAGTCAAAGACTGACATTTTTTTTCAACAAAATGTAATTTCGTGTTATGGCCATTTTCCAAGTTACGTACTGGCTAAACTAATGGTCCTAGAATAAAAGTTGAGATAAGAATTATTGTACAATTTAACTAGCTTTAATTTAATACCAAAGTATTGCTCTAGCGTTCATAATTTTCTCAAAAATATATAAACTATTAAAATATCAGATTTTGGTTAAATGATAAAAACATTGTTCTGAATAATGTACGAATGTATTTCTTAAAGAGAACCAAAAAGTGTAAATTTGACATTTTAGATGTAACATATGGTTTCAAAACAAATAAACGCAAACATGAAAAAACAGAAAAAACAGTTTAGACTTTCGTCCTTTTGGAAGGGCTAGGTCTCATCCAGTCTAGATCAGTGGGGAGGAGTGGGAGAAGAGGGATAATGTTTTCTAGAGTGGAGGCGGGTCGGCTCATGGTGTTGGGTCGTCCACATCCTCGTCCTCCTCGTCCAGGACTCTAAGCAACCTCTTTTTGCATTTGCAAGTCACCATTTAAAAGCCAGCCTCCGATTTCAAAATCACGTCGCTGAATTGGTGCGTAAGGTTAAGAATTTTATACAGAGTTCGGCATTATTGGATGTTGATCTGCGCATTCGCCTTTGCGAAGCCTTTCCCGTCCGTCCTCGTTCGCATATAGGTAACTCCTTTTCTGAATAAAGCAAACACTTTGAATATGGCACACAGAAAGGAGTTATTATTTGCAAGTTTATTATTTGGGATTGTAAAGACCAGTACACCTAATTATTTGCATGAAAAACTAAATTGGTCATCCAAGGCAGCTAGGCACTGATCGGCGAGATTTCGCGTCTTGGTTCCATACAGACACAAGACCGCTGCTTTTAGGGGAAGCTTAGGTATTTGGCCTCGAGGTGCTGGAACAACATTCCTCCGCCTATCAGAGATGCTCGTTCAAAACTAGCTTTTAACCTTTTGAACGCCATACGTCGAATACAAAATGTGCCACCCACACGCCAAGCATGTTTGCTATGCTATGCAAACTACACCTTTTTGCTACCAAACAAAGTCTCTTTTAATCTTGAACTCTTGTCGGCTGTAGCTGACGTGGCGTCAGTGGCACGACTTTTAGTTGACGGCCATAGCCGACTGTGGCGTTGAAAAGGTTAAAAGTAAATATAAACTGCATTTGCTGAATCTGCAGAAAGTTCAGGCCAATACCTAACTGTTTCGGTTGTCGATATTTAAGTAGTAATTTAATAATTACATTTTATTTTTGTGTTAGTTGAGGTTGTGTTTTTATTTTTAATATAGTATGTACCAAGTTACTGAGTGAGTGACTATCTACTCGTAAGTGCGTCCCATGCCGCACGCATGGTTCCCGGCAGAACATCAGCGCTGCAGCAGCAATGCAGCAGCACATGCTGAGCCGGCGCCCTTTCACGGATATGCCGTGGTATTTAATTATGGTCCACTATTTATATTGTTTAAGTACTTCTACAAAATATTTTTTACGTTGTTTTCAATTTTGTTTCGTATTTTTTTGTGATTTTTATTTTATTTTCATGTCCATGGCATACCTACTTATTAAGGTGAATAACGTTTTTTCTATTCTACGAGTGCTGCTACTTATGTATCCGGAATCTGGGATTCCAACATTTATAAACGTTATATCTGACCACCATGGTAAAATTTGAACTTTTTTTTAATACTGGCCGCTATAAATTTTTTTCTTATGTACGCTAGTCTTTTGTTTTTGGCGGGATCAAAATGTCATCTCGCTGCAAGAATGGAACTCACTCGTTTAAATATTCGTGCTATGATTTATTATGATTTTCGGCGTGGTTTAACGCAACAACAGTGCATAGATCAATTAACTTCGACTTTTGGTGATGAAGCTCCATCGAAAAGCACTGTGTACCACTGGTTTAGTGAGTTCAATCGTGGACGTAGTATGCTCACGGACGAAGTTAAGGAAGGTCGCCCGAAATCGGTCGTTGTACCACAAAATATTGAAGCTGTGCGAAAACTTATAATGCATGACCGTCATGTTACATATCGCGAGATAGAGGCGACTCTGAGCATATGTATGACGAGCATTAATAAGATATTACATGATCATTTAGCTGTAAAAAAATTTTGTTGCCGTTGGATCCCTCACAATTTAACTAAGGATCAAAAAGAGGCTCGCGTCGAATGGTGCAAGAAAATGTTAAAAAATATATCCGTGGTGACTCAAAACCTGTTTATAATATCTACACAGGTGACGAATCCTGGATCTATGCGTATGATCCGGAAACTAAACAACAATCAACAGTGTGGGTGTTTCAAAATGAGCCGAACCCTACGAAAGTAACTCGTGCAAAAAGCACCTTGAAGCAAATGGTCGCCTGCTTTTTCGGTATTAATGGCCATGTGGCTACAGTGCCACTAGAGAATCGTAAAACGGTTAATTCGGAATGGTACACGACCATTTGTTTGCCGGAGGTATTTGAAGAAATACGTAAAAACAACCAGCGACGCAGAATCGTTCTTCACCATGACAATGCCAGCTGTCATACATCACGCGAAACGACTCGATTTTTGGAAGGTCAAAATATATAATTAACGGGTCATCCGCCGTACAGCCCTGATTTGGCACCCAATGATTTCTATTTATTCCCAAATGTAAAGAATAAATTACGTGGTCAACGATTTTCGACCCGTGAAGATGCAGTCGACGCGTTCAAACAGCAAGTTTTGGAGATACCTCAGTCAGAGTGGAAAAAATGTTTTAAAAATTGGTTTCAACGTATGCAAAAGTGCATCGATCATAAGGGAGAATATTTTGAAAAACAATAAAACCATATTTAGTCATATACGTTTGTTATTTTTTTCTATTCCGGTTACATAAGTAGAATAGAATAGAATAGAAATAGCCTTTATTGTTGACAAAATACGATTATCTACACAACAAATATAATAAATTAATTCATTTAATTACATTATTAATTATTATTTATAGATTTACACCAAATTTATATTTCTAAGTGCATGCATTACCATTATTATTATTTTATTTCGTTTCTGTTATTAAAAAATTAATTATTGTTTGACTAGCACATGCATTTTATTTTATTTCTATATCAAGGACATCAGTTACACATTATTTGGTGTCTCTATTGTTGAGGGCGTGTCAACTTGCCCCTTGGCATAGGCCTCCCCCAGAATGCTCCATTTTTCTCTGTTCGCAGTCAGTCTCCACCATGTACTTCCATCAACCTTTTTTATGTCGTCGTCCCATCTGCGTTTCTGTCCTCCTCTACTTCTCTTCCCATCTCTAGGGTACCACACAGTTACATCTGTAGCCCATTTGTTCTTGTTGTTTCTAAACATGTGTCCAGCCCATTTCCATTTTTAACCGACTTCAAAAAAAGGAGGAGGTTCTCAATTCGTCGGGATGTTTTTTTTTTTTTTTTTTTTTTTTTTATGTATGTTCCCCGATTACTCGAAGACCACTGGACCGATTTGAAAAATTTTTTCGTTGTTCGAATAGATATACTTTCTAGTTAGTCCCATTGTCACCACGTCAGGATCTGATGATGGGATCATGGAGAAATCAAGAGAACTCCTCAAATATTATAGGCAGACCTATAGCGATTTTGGTATTTTTCACTGTAACTCATGCATTTGCTTTTGAAAAGTACTATATGGTGAAGTGGAACTGATGATGAAGACCACAGATGGCCACCGGAACTCCTTAACGGTACCTATTTCAAGGGTGGCGATAAGATATTTCGATAAAGGAAGTTGAGCGACTATGACGAAG
This sequence comes from Acleris literana, assembly GCA_946894065.1. Classification (NCBI taxonomy): domain Eukaryota; kingdom Metazoa; phylum Arthropoda; class Insecta; order Lepidoptera; family Tortricidae; genus Acleris; species Acleris literana. The sequence goes on along the minus strand of OX335691.1, from coordinate 11,372,408 downwards.
CACATTTAGGTTTAAATATGACTATGACATTCCCGCGGCGTTGTCTGCGGCGAGCTTGAAATGTTCAATAGTTTCTTATTAGTATTTAGAAGTGGAGCTACGTAACAGCATAAATAGGATCACTAAAAAGTATAAAATAAAATAAATGTTTAAAAAAACAAAAAAACCGCCTTCAAAAAGCAAAAAATAACTTCTTTAAAATGGTAGGTAAATAGGTCAGTCCAACTGAAGTCGGCGTCCAACAATATTTTAACCAAAAGCAGACTTCAGTTGGACTGACCTATTTACCTACCATTTTAAAGAAGTTATTTTTTGCTTTTTGAAGACGGTTTTTTTGTTTTTTTAAACATTTATTTTTAGTGTGTTGATTGTGTGTGTAACCTTTGGCAATTTGGTTTTACTCTTTATCGTCTCCAGCCTGATCCTATCTTTGACTTTGAGATTGAGTATACTTCGCTCCATGTTGTTTTGGCACACTTTCAACACACTATTTTGTTTGTTGGTGAGAGCCCATGTCTGACAACCATATGTTAGGCATGGCATTATGCACGAGTTAAAGACTCCTTTATATGTACACAAGGGTTTTTCATAACTTCTTTGAGGGACCAAAATCTTTTCCATGAATTGTTTATTCTGCTTTGTACCTCTTTATTCATTTGGTCCCTCGGGGATATTACCTGGCCAAGGTATACATATTGGTCTACATATTCTATATGCATCCCATTGACTACAATTTTTGTTTCATCATGGTTTGTCATGAGTTTTGTTTTATCTGTGTTCATTGTGAGTCCTACCAGTGCACTTTCGTTTGCTAGTTGTTGAATCATAGTTTGCAGGTCATCTGGATTTTCACAGAGTAAGATCAAATCATCAGCAAACCTTAGATGGTTTAATTTCATGCCATTGATGTTAAGACCAAGATTGTCCCAGTTGAGTTGTCTGAAGATGTGTTCGAGTACTGCCAAAAACAATTTAGGGGAGAGCGGATCGCCCTGTCTTACACCTCTCATTATTTTGAACTCTTCTCCTACTCGTTCAGTTCGTACCTTTGCTGTAAATTTTCTATATATTTCCCGAATGATGTTTATATATTTTCTTTGTACACCTTGTGCATCAAGAGCGTCCCAGATCTTACTATGTTTTATGGAGTCGAAAGCTTTATTGTAATCTATGAGGGCCAAATAGTATTTCTTATTGTATCCGTTGCATTTTTCTATAATTTGCTTTATTGTGTGGATGTGAGCTTGTTCCCTCGGTTGATTGTCATCTAGCACCTGTGTAATCCGTCGCAGTACTACTTTGGCAAACACTTTATATAAGTTGGGCATAAGGCTTATGGGTCTGTAGTTGTTTATTTCTTTCATATCGCCTTTTTTGTGTAAGAGAATTATTGTTGATTTGGTCCATTTCTCAGGTATTTTTTCTTTAAGAAGAATTTCATTGAATAGCCGGGTAAGAAATGTCAAGATTGAGGATAAGCTTCCCTTTAAAACTTCATTTGGGATCCCATCTTCTCCAGGTGCTTTATCATTTTTCTGCGTTTGGATAGCTATTTCAACTTCTCTTTCTAATATGGGTGGGATGTCTTCATCATCGGTCTTGTATTTGCTTTGTATCGGTGTAGGATCGTGTTCTTTATATAGGTTAGAATAGAAGTTTGTAGCAATTTCTGAAATTTGTAATCGTTTTGATGCGATCTTCTTGATTTTTTTGTCAGTCATGCTGGGTATCCAAGTAGAGTATTCTTTTAGTTCTTTTAGGGTTTTTTTTATACCAACTGTCTTTTCAATGTAGTGTTTTATTTTCTCTGTTCTTTTGTTTTTCCTGTGATTTCTGATCTTGACATTAATTTCTTTGCAAATTTTTGTAATCTCTTTTCGTTATTGTTTTTATTTTCCATAAATTCTCTTCTTTTATTGATAAGTTCCCTAGCTTCTTCTCCTACTTTGTCCTGCTTTATTTTTTGGTTAGATACTTTTCCAATATGTTTTTAAGTTCTTGTTCTAATATGTTGTACTTTTCCTGTATGTTTTGATTATTTTCAGCTTCTTTTAGCCTATCTTGGGTGAGTGATAACAATTCTGATGGTAGTGGCAGCGGTATATTTTAATTTTTTTTCTGAATATGTTTTCTTGATATTCTTGGTTTTGGTATGGTCATTTCGCCTCTTACCATTCGGTGGTTGGTTCTAAAGTTAAGATTGTTTATGGTGCTTATGTCCATAAAATTTCTTGGTTTATTTGTAAGTATAAAGTCTATCTCATTGCGTACTTGGCCATTTGGGGATATCCATTTCAATTTCCTGCTTGGTTTTTTCTTGTAAAGAGTGTTCATTATGGTTAGGTTGAAAGTAAGTGCTAGGTTGGCCAACCTATTACCATTTTTGTTACGCCGCCCTGTACAGTAGTGGCCAATAACTTTTTCCTCTCCTGTTCTTCGTTGTCCAATCTGGGCATTAAAGTCGCCCATGACTACAGTTGTTTTTGATAATGTTTCTAAGGTGGAGTGTAGGTCCTCGTAGAATGAGTCTTTTACTGTATCTTGGGCCACTTCTATTGGTGCGTATACCTGTATTATTGATATTGGATCACATCCAGGCAGTGTAAGGTTTATTTTTGCAATGCGGTCTGTTATACCGACAAACTCTTCAATAAACTTACTATATTCTTTCTTTATGATGAAACCAACTCCGTACATGCCAGGGATTATCCCTTTGTAGAAAAAAATAAAGTCTTCGTATTCTTCAATTGCTTCACCAACTCTTCGCACCTCAGAGAGTCCAACGATGTCCCAATTTAGTATTTTCAATGCATTTTCTAGTTCTGATAAAGATTCATCAGTTCTCAGAGTTAGTGTATTAAGCGTTGCTATGTAGAAATGTTTATGCTCCGTTGTCTCCCTGTGTTTGTGTATAGTATCAGATTGTAAATCTGGAAGTTTTCCTGTATTTGTAGTATTGGTTGTTGATTTTGTTGTTGTTTTCGTTGTTGTTGTTGTTGTTGTTGTTGTTGTTGTTGTTGGTGTTGTTGTTGTTGTTGTTTTTGTTTTTGTTGTTGTTGTTGTAAATGTTTATTATTATTCACATTTTCTTCTTCTGGGGGGTGGTAGTCGAACTCCCCACGGGGACCAGCCGGGTTGGGGATATTTATATTTTGCTTGTTTTTTCTTATTGTAATGTGCTTCCTGATTTCCGCATTTTCCTATAAGAGGTATGTATTCCTCTCCGATTTTGAGTAGGCTCGCTCCCGCATATATTGGAAAGCATCCACTTTGTGTATTTTTGAGGTACTCACATCATCTTCTTCCATATTTTGTTTAGGTGATTCCTGTTCCTTCCTTTTTCTTTTTTCACTGTCTGTTTTCATCCTTCCTTTCACTATAATCCTATTTCGCCAAATATAGGCCTCATTTCCTTTCTCTTTTTCACAATTTAACTCTTCTTTCAGTTTTTTCCGAAGTTCTATGGTTTCCTTTGTTAAATCTTCAGTTATGTATGTACCTGCGGCCATATTCTTCTTTTTTCTTAGTATTTCAAGCCTCTTTTGCGCTGACAAGGTTTCGAGTAAAATCGGTCTTTCTTTACCGGTATGTTTTTTTCCGAGTCGAAAAACGTGATCGACCTCTGGTTCTGTCAATTGCACACCAATGTCTTGAATAATTTTAATGTTTTGGTCAGCAGTTCTTCTGGTTTCTCTCCCGATTCTTTTATTCCGTGGATAATCACATTCTTCATCTTCGCGTTTATTTCCAATTTATTGACTTTTGCGTTCAATTTGCTAATTTCGGTCTTCAAAATCGTATTTTCCTCTATTATGGGGGCTATTTTTTCATCTACGGCCTTTAATAGCTTTTCCGTCAATCTTTCCGTAATTTCATTAGTTTGTTTACTAAGTTCGGTCTTCAACTTGTCAAAGAGTAGTGACGTCTCAGGACTTAGCTGGGTATCCATTGTTTGTTTTACCGGTATCACGTCACTGTTGATTTACCACAGACAGGATAATTGTGCAGCGTGAATAGTATAGGTGGAACAGTCTTGGTGTATGCAAGTCGCAACTGCAACTGCCTTATGCCGTCTATGGCATATTATAACCTCAAAACTGGGCCCGGTGTTTCCCAATGGTTTTTCACAGCGAATATACGATAAATATCTTGGTTTTATGTATTTTTTGGTGAATCAGATATTTAGATTAAGTTTTATTTCACTTTTTTACCGATCACTGCACAGTTTCGATTATTTATGAGTGTAAGAAAGCGGAGTACTTGTCATTACGTGTTGACGTTACGAACCATAAGTAGCAGCCCTCGTATTCTATTCATTTTAAGCAGGGTTTGAGGAGCGGGCTCTGCGCACATTGCCCATCTTCGACTTGCTGTATCTCCGCAACCAATGGACATAGTGAGCTCAGGTTACGCTCAAATTGTAGCAAATTTAGTTATCTTTATTAAAATATACCCAAAGATTCTTGAAAAACGCTTCCTTAGGGTAATTTTTCCGAAAAAACTAAAACAAGTGCCAAAATTTCGCAGCTTTTCGAGCACCATGGGGGTAGCACAGGGTTTTCAGGGTTGCAAACATGGGTGTTAACTACTCTCAAGGGACCTAACAACATATAAAAAATCGTTGGCGATCTATCATGTCGTTATAGACAGGGCTAAACAGTTAGGTAGGTAGATATATATTTTCTGTGACAAATTTGTAATATAACAGAGGCATTAAAATTTAAATATTTTAGTAATTATTAATTTATATTTCCATTCTTCCCGTCTCATCACCAACAATAAATCAAACAACTAGATACGAGTGCCACTACCACGATACCTAGTTTTTTGTGCATTAGCCATAGTTGACAATCCTAGAGCGACCGCCGAGCGTAGGTATGAAAAATGAAATACATACATGTGATTGACTTCTGTACCTACCTGTTTTGTGCCTCCAGCATGAAAAAAATCTTCTGTTTTATTCTGACGTTTGATTTCAGGAAAAGCCGATTTTAACTGTGCCGTGGCAAGTTATGAATGGTTTAGGCGTGCTTGGGATCTTTATTATTTTCGAAGCTTTTCCATTCATATTTTTTATAGGCTATGCATTGACAACTATAGGTAAGAGATTGTAAAAATATTTTTTTACCATTTCCCTAGGTATTACCTGCCTTTTGTCCTTACTCTGAATACTTATTTAATGGATCCTTTACACAATTGGCGATGATCGTTGATCGTGTGATCGTCAATAATCGGCACGATTATCGTGCGAGCATCCACACGATCATCCGTAGTAGTTTGTTGAACGGTAAGCGTGCAAGATGGACGTGGAATGTGGTGCCGTCATGGTAGCCCATGACGTGATATTTGTGTCTCGGATTCCGGTGGTTCAAATTTCTGTATAGGTCTGATAACATTCTATGAACTTGAACGTCTCTTCTCTTCATTTTACAACCCTGTAGCCATGTAACCGTGTTGTCACTTAGGTAGGTAGGTATTGTAATGTTATTTCATGACGGTTTTTTTAATTTACGGACGCACGTGTGCAACGCTTCGCCGTCCACCGGAGAATGAATGATCGCCGATCTCGTGTGCCCGCAAAACCGACAACTCACGAGTCGCTGGCGATCATAGACGTTGATCGGCGACTATACTCGAAATTGTAATTTAAGACCAAAAAAACTACGACAGATACGTCACTGTCATAAGTGTCAAAGTCAATTATGTCAGTGTCAATCGAACATTTCAGAGTTAGCCAACCTTTTTGCATTGATAATCAAATTGTTGTAAATATTTGTAGATCATTCTAACATTTTCAATATCAAAAGTTATATTTAACGATAGGGAATATACTTTCAATGTTTTTTCTAACCGATATTCAAAACATTAAAATATCCCAAAACAAATATTTTCTCATATAGTGTGTTAAGTCATTAAATGGCGGGTGTGTGTGTGTTCAATGGCGATTTTTTATCAGCTAAAACAAAATGACGAGCTAAATTCGGATGCCTTACACTTATGCTTGATTTAAACTTGACAGGTACCCATGGACCCCATGGTGTCATGGCTGGTAAAATGCCCGATGATTGTCAATATAAAGTGAGCTACACACTTTTGGCCTGTTTTTTTGTTGAATAGCTAAACGTATGTAATATTTAAATTTCATTTAACTTTTTTTACAACTATTGTTTATTTATCGTACCAAATGTTATTAATACCTGAAGTATTACAAGTGTAATAACAGTTTTGCTCCCAAAAATCTATGGTTAAATATTTAATAGGCCATCTTGTATTTGTGTAAGTAACTTGAATTAACTTGTTTACTCAAATCGAAGGTTTAAAACTACCTACAAATAAATACTCTTAGTGCGGTCTTTTAAAAAGTGGAAATATACTAAGGCAAATATATTTTTTTTAGTGGTAACCCATGTTGGTCTTTAATGACGATTTCGAGTATAGTTAGATACAGTCGCGAGGATGCCCTCCACACGACCGTGCTCACCCTTAATCGTCGGTGACCGCCGATTGTGTAAGGGGTTATAAGAGGATTGTAAACCGACGCTTAAACCACGTAGCACTCTGTCAAAAAAAAACATACAAATTTAGCCATGGGTGATTACGTTTCTCATCCTTAAATAGAGTCCGATTTCCACGATTTTTGAATATGAAAAACTAGGTTTGTACGTTTTCGTTTCTTTCCAAGAAATATGCTTTTGGAATGGAGAACGTACAGACCTAAGTAGTTGTTCATAATCTACAACATAAGTGTTATAACTCGATTTTGTTATCGATGTTCTATGGACAAACAGCATCTAGCACTAAAATCATATCGGTAACATTGTTGAGTCAGTGCGGACAAAGCACTGGGAAGATTCGGCAGATAATTAAGAATGTTTAAATATATTTTACTTACTTACTAAATTCAGTTACGAACATACCTAAATTAAGGCCTGAGTGGACGCTCGAAGCGGGGCGGTCGGCGGGGCGTGCAGCGTGGCGGACGAGCGTCCGGCGACTGGCCTCAGTGCGTCAGTGCACGCTCACCGCTCGTGTGAAACGGGGCGTTCGGCGGGGCATGCAGCGTGGCGGGCGAGCGTCCAGCGACTGGCCTCAGTGCGTCAGTGCACGCTCACCGCTCGTGTGAAGCGGGGCGTTCGGCGGGGCGGGCGAGCGTCCGGCGACTGGCCTCAGTGCGTCAGTGCACGCTCACCGCTCGTGTGAAGCGGGGCGGGAATGTGTTTTTTCTCTACAAAACAAGGTCCTAGTGTCGAAATGTGAAGCAAAGAAGGCGGTTTGGAGAGTTTTCCACTTTACACGAAACCTTAAGATGTAATGAAGATAAATTTCGTGAATACACCGGAATGACTGTGGCCACAATTGAGTATAGGTATATTGGCTCAATATTAAAACGAAGCAGTACCAGTTTCCATGCTGCAGATTCTGTCACAATAGCACAGAAATTAATTGAATTAATTATAACTCTGAGGTAAGTTAATAATAAATCGACTTTATGTTAGGTAGATATATTTATTAATTAGAAGGAAACCATGTAAACAAGACTATATCTCTACACATCGACACTAGTATTTATAAAGTGTTATGAACGATTTTGGTATTTTCCAAACTTAAAAAAATTACGATTTACATAGATGTACCTACCTGAGAAACAAGGAGAAGAAAAAGTTAGTTTTTTTTCTGCAATTGATTCTTCTATAAAGGAATTTTTGGCAAGTTCAAAGAATTATCGGAAACGCTCAAGTTTATTACGAGTATATGCACCATGATATGACTTCTCCCGAACTGGTGCCAATTCAATTAGTTGGAAATCGAAGTCTAGTTCGATAATTATAATGGCACATTGATACATAAAGGTTTGCCACCCCTGGACTAGAGTGACATTGTGACAAGGATTCATTCTTTCTACGGTTGCTGTAAACAACGAATTGAACTCGAGTCTACTTCCGAAAAAACTTACATATTTCATATCTACTGCTTTAGTAAATTCATTTAAAATTGAAATAGACAAAGATCCAGCTATGTCGAGCACATTTATTAAAGTAGATTGATTTATTAGAGCAATTTGCCGAAAATCGACACGATAATGGTGGTAAACTTTCTTCGCGGCGAATCCAGATTTTAATTCCGCTGAGTTCAGGAAAGTGAAAACTGCCAGGTAGAGTCTGACCAGCGAATCGTGTCACAAAAAAAAGGCGGCAAATTCAAAATAATCACTACCTGGTAACACGAAATGCATAGCGACTGGATAGGTACTTATAATGTGACAGCTTGTTTCATAGGTAAAATTGTTGCCATATGAAGAATTGGAGAAAAATGCTTGTGTCACCACTCGCTGGTCAGACTCTAATTATGGTTTTGTAAGAAGAGAGACAACCAATTACGATAAGTTAATTCTTAATAAAGCGACCGCAATCAAGAATCAAGAAACAATTTGCATACGTTAATTTTTTCGAGGTTATGTTAGGTTATGACATTTGACAGAGAAGACAAGTAGTGTGACGTCATAATACAGCTCATACAGCAAGATGTCGTTTTAGCAGTAAAGAGTTATGGCTTATATTTATTTAATATTTTGTTAATGACCGGGTCAATATCCGTGCGAGATTTGGTTTACTAACATAAAACTGCTCATTAATTAAGTTTAACCACTTTTTAAAAAGTAGGCAATTATACCCTATTATACTGCGAAGCACGTTCATTTTCGGTAAGGGCTTCGAGTAGCCAGTTATTAATTTTCCTACGGAATCTTAATTTTTGCAAGTCATTTAATTTCTTCACAGATGATAGTAGGTATACTTTGTAGAAATAAAAAATCTTCGTTGTTTTTCATTTTTTCATTATGTTGACTATCTTTCATTCGCGCCTCTATTAATAATTTCTTCTTTTCTATCTCCAACATATCATGAGTAATGTGACTTAGGTTTCTCGGCCGACGATGACAATTGGGAACCGTTCGTTCGTACTGGTACAGGACCACGAGATCCCGGTGGAGGAGGTATTCATCCAACCATGTCCGAATCACTTTGCCTATCCTCCGACTCAACCATATCCGATTCATTTTGCATATCTCCATCTTCAGTTTCATTTGTGTCTAAATTACCCGTAGCTTTTGAAGGCAGCACTTCATCTTTTGCAAATGACATTGTATTAATATTGCCATGACAAATCCCAAGATTCTGCTTCTGCTCCAGATTTGAGGATTGGTTGCTTCTTCAGCTCTTCTCTGTATTGGTCCTTTAAAGCTTTCCAACGTTTCTTCAAAGATTTTTCTGTAATGTGCAATAAAATACCATACAATAAATATAATAGGGGGAAGTCCCGTAAGGCCGGATGGCACTTAACGCCGGACACTCGTAATATTTCGGCAAACAACAACGTGTTCCATAAAAGACACTTGAACGAGGTGTGGGGGAGTGTACTTAATCTACACAAGATCGTTCGTTTCAGAATGGAACACGTTAGATCGCCGAGATAATATGAGCGTCCGGCGTTAGGGGCCGCCCGGCGTTACGGGACTTCCTCCTACCTATGTTTTCTTTTATTACAGATACCTCGCGATGGGAAACTGTTTTCGATCAGTGGCTTTTAGTTTTCGAATAGGGAAAACTACAGGAGCTGACATTGTCTATGCAACATGCTCAGCCATATGGACGGAACTAGTTAATGTTCATATTGTTATGAAAAAGCCGACGCAAGAAGATTTAAAACAGATAGCAAGTGATTATTCCAGACTCTCGTAGTTTCCAATGTGTATGTGTAGGAAGAGAGGACAATAGAGAGATCTCTCTCCAGGCGGGTGTTATGCCTGGGGACCGAAGTCCATTGGGATGAAGTTGGCAGTTGTATATATGTCATCTGACTGGAGAAACTTCGTTAGCGCGTTGTAGAACACTTAAGTTGCGCTGTCTGACGCTGGTGGCGCTAGCGAGGTAGCGAGTTGGTTGATACAAGTTGCCGTTAGATGTCGCTAGGTCGCTACATATGGGTTCTACAGACGGCAAGCATTGCAGAGTAAAAGATCCAACCAAGTCTGGCTCTTCATATTACAATTATAAGAATTATTTTTCTATAATACTACAAGCAGTAGCTGATGCAAATAAAAAAAATATCGCCATAGAAGTAGGAGGAAAACGCGAACAAAGTGATGGGACACGTTGAACTTTCAATTTTAAATATGTTTATGGAAAACGGTCAATTTGATATGCCTCCACCCGGTATGACCAGGGACAACAATACGTATAGCTACGTTCTTATAGCAGATGTGGCGTATCCTTTAAAAGAGAATGTAATGCTGTTGTTTCCATCTGCCGTCTATCGCGTGCTCGAAAGTGCATTGAATGTACTTTTGGTATTTTATTTTATTTTATATGGCGTATTTTAAACAAAACAATTAAAACGAATGGGAGAAACACTTGCCTCGTTATAAAAACCACGTGTATTTTACATACCTACTATCATACGTGACTTCGAAGGACGATTAGATGATGATACAAATCTCGCCTTCAGAACAATAGTGACCTAATTTAGAAATTTTAAATTTCGAGTTAGGTCTCTATAACAATAAATTTATGACTTGAAGTTTGTAAGCTGAAATTTTGAATTAAGTCTCTATTGTTCTGAAGGTGCGAATCTCGCCTTTCCATGGAAAACGAATTACGATCAAATCACCCAACCAGAAGAAATAACCGTTCCTCCCTAGCCTCAAGACAATGACATGTTTGTGAACCGTTTTCGGACTATTTTTGGAGCAACAAGATTGATTTGTAAAATTTAGTTAGATAATGGGAGTTTAAGAGGCGATGTCGATACCGTTTTATCGGACCTTTCGTCCATTCAAACATTTAATTTAAATAAAATGAAATAATAAAATGTAAAATTTAATTGTTTAGTTTAGTTTAGTTTAGTTTATTTATTAATCAATGTAATATTACAATATAAGTTGCATTGCATGTCAAAAAATACGAAATTACATTGAGATCGTCAAAACATAAATACTAATAATCAAAGAATACAAAAATAATTAATTAAAACAACAACAATTAAACATCAAATAAATGGTCACTCGTCCGATGTCAATATACAAGGATTAATAACTGTCAACACAATAATAAATAAATTTACAATTTTAGCTCCATATATTCATCCACAGAGTATAATGGATTATCCAGTAAAAGGTTTCTAAGCTGGTGTTTAAATGCTTCGTCGGAATGTACATTTTTAAGTTTGGCGGGTAGACGCTCATAGTACGTGGGACCGATGACACGCGGGTTCTTGGTTCTTGGGTTGTAAGTATGTAATAATAAAATGGATAAGAAATGTAAATAAATACTTAATAATTTACCTTCCATATCTATTTTTGTTGCTAATTCCTCCATAGGGTGCATTGGGGTAATTACCTACGATATAAATTTTGACGAGTTGAGTACACGACAGCATTTCAGTTAAACAATCATTTTATTTTTAAATTGTACTGCCTATAATTTCGTATCTCTTGAAAATTGATGAATAGACTTATAATTAGTGGAGATTACATACAGAAATACGTTATTGTTTCTTTTTTATGCATATTTATTGTTATGTCTCACTTTTTTGGACATTTGGGGGAAATACGAAATATGCCCGGGTAATTCCGAAACTGTTGAAAATTAGATCTTACTACTCATAGGCTGATGGTTTATAGAGTGTTGGGGTTATTGCGATTCACCCAAAAAGGCACAAAAATCACTTGTCTGTCGAGACGGCATGGCACGTTGTTCACACACTTACGCAGCGACGAACTGCGACTGGAGCGTCAAAGCCGATAACAATGGCGTCTAAAGTAAATGCTGCCAGTAAGAAAATATCGCGGCGATTGATAGTTTTTAAAAACTTTCGGAATATACCCAATTTCGCAATTACCCCAATGCGCTCTATTTTACTTTTATATAGTCTATTTTTGTATAACGCGTGAGATGACGGCCAAAGTGCGGGTTTATTTTCTATTTCACTAATGATTTGTTCGCACGACATGATGATGACGCTCTTGTCGCCGCTGCAAATCACAAAAAGGTTTGAACCGGCCCGCGACGCCCCGCTCGACGCTCCATCGCACGCTAACTTACCCGCTCTGTATTTGCTTTGTGCAGCGTCGACTCAGGACACCTGGAGCTTATTGCATAATAAAGTACAAGCCCATACTATTAGTAAAAATCCATTCAAAACCACTAATACTTACTTATTAGCTTTTACTTTATTATGCAATCGGCCCCAGTCTGAGTTCCATTTGTTTAACATGCACGCCGCACGCCCCGCCCCGTTGCATGCCCGACTCGAGCGTCCACTCAGGCCTTCCTTACACTAACGTGTGCGCCGCGCCCCGCGCCCCACCACCGAGATGCGAATGTGGCGGCACACTACCTATCTTTATTAAGTAAGGTTTTGAGAGGTTTCGTATATTATCGACCATCAAATCTGGCTGTCCGTGCCCGGCACCGCCCGGGTGTAATTTTTTTGTACAAAGCTTGTACTGAGTACTGAATTACGAGCACAACAAAAAATAAATTATTCGAATCGGTTGAGCCATTTTCGACTTATGTCGTGAGCGAGGGAAACAGGGATTCATTTTTATATATTATATGTATATAGATTAAAAAAACATTATCATTTCCATACTTACCTATCTGTTTTTTATTTCATCTAAATACTTAGTGAATCACCCTCCTCAGTCATACTTATAATTATAGAATATTTTTACTTTTACACTTGAGATATTTAATGAGCAGAGGCTGGAATTTTCGTGGCACTTTTCAATAACGCTAGTCACTTCTCGTTTATCGACTTCCGTTATACATAATAACATATCGATAAAATACAATACAGAAATAAAATCAAGATCTTTTGGTAACCGGTGGCTACCGAGGGAGCCAGTGTCCAAAACTTCTTGGTTTCTTTCTTAAGACACTAAAACCATTTTGTTTTTTTTTGATATATATATTGGGTTTTGAACGGTAAATAGAGGTAAACAATAGAAGTCAGAAATCAATACCTATATTTATTAATTAATCAGTAATCAGTTCCCAGTATCTAATCTAGCCACTGCAGCTTTTTCAATTTAATGTTCAAAATTTGTGTTAGTGCTAACAAGTTAAATGTTTCTTAGGCTAATTAAAAACAAATGATCATAATTTTTCCCACATTTGGTTTACGAAAAGTTTCTATTTTAAAGTTTTATATATCTATATGTATGTACCTAATTGAAACTAATTGAAAGTCGATAAATGAAAAAGTCACTATGACAGGTCAAAAATGCCACGAAATTTCCGGCCTCTGTTAATGAGGCATTAGACTAGGTAAAGATAGGCGGCCGATAGTTCTCTTTCTCTCTCTCTTTCAGCAAGAGATACACTTACACGATACTATCCGCAAAATTAAGTGGTGAGTCAGGCAATAAACGTCAGTTCCCGTAGGGGTGGTAACGTGTCGATAACTTATGACGCAAACGTCGATATAATTATTATATTTTTAAATGAAATCTTACATCATTATTTAATTTATTTTTAGGTGCATAATAATTTAATGGCTAAAATTAAAAAAAAATAGATATTTTACAACTTCTGAATTTTCGAAGATAATAAATATCTCGAAAATTAAGCTTTATTTGGCAAACTTTATACTAGTTTCTCTTTTCCAATTATTGTCATCGGATTCGATGGTTAAAATGTGTCGGGTTATACGGGTCCACGGTGTATAGGTATTTATTAATTATTGTAATATGACGGTTTAACATGTTATGCTAATAATTCGATATACTTATTTATTATTTCGATAGTAATGATACAATACTGGAATGAAAAAATCCCACGCTATTTATTTTCTTTGTTCCATTACTTTATCGACATAACTTTTTGTGCCTACCGCTACCTGCACTATTGTTGCACGGCCCGCTCCATAAGGCCGTGCAGGTGCGAAAGAGATAGCATAATTCTGATGATTTATGACCCGACTTGCCACTTAATTATGCAGATAGTATAGATAGAGAAGCAGCTAGTGAGAAAGAGCGAGAGAGAGAAAGAATCTTGCGCACTCTCTCTCTCTCTCTGCTTCTCTATCTAGTGTTAGTTACGTATGTTTTTGCCTAGATAACAATCACATTCATTATTTGCGTAAAACATGGCAGTTTTCTTATTTATTTTTAAATCGGGGCTCCAGTAGGCACTGGAGTAGGCACGGTCGGCCTTGTAAGAGTTGTAAGTAGCTGCACGCTTTAGTTCTTCGCCACTTAAAGTGTTGACTACTGCACGAATCTGTCAAATAATTCCGATAAGTTACGGCTACAACTTCGTTAAACATATTAACATATTAACAGCGTGTCCCGTTCGTGTGCCCCGAGCATGATGGAGGAACCTTATCGAGTCCAAACATGTCGGGCCGTAGCGTCTGTAACCGTGTTCCAAAATTATTTTACTCATATTTATCGCAAGTCAGCGTATCTTTTAAGAAACTGTTACTTTTTAAGGACTTTTATAAATCAAATCCTACCTAACCTAGTCTTCTACACGTTTAATAATTAGCAAATTCTGAAAAGATTACTGTTCCAGCGATATAAAAATTATGACTATCAATAATTATGTCAACAATTACATTTTGATTATGACAAAAAAGGGAAACAATGGGCTCCTGGGCGCCCGTATCCTGACACGTGTTGCAGTGTTTATTTTACACACGGTAGTTCGAATTGTATAATGTAATGTGTATATAAAATAAACGTTTTTTTGCAGCGTTGACTGTTTACATGGGGCTTGTGGTCTACAGCTTTTATCAGTCGTTGTACTAAGCCCTTCAGGATAATACCACATGTTTGCGGAGTTTCACTTTCCACTGATGATTTAGGTACTGCAGTTGTTGTGAAATCATTGTTTTCTCCCCCAATCTCAGTATCTAGTTCTTCAGGCACATTCTCTTCAGGTAATTTATTTTCATTCTGTCCTTGCATGCTTTTAGAATTAACTAAGTCCCTAATCACTGCATCTTTGCTATTTCCATTAAAGTTATTATCACATTTACTGTCTGTGTGATAGTTTTTGTTATCTTGGGAAGAACCATTTATTTTCTTATCTAAAAGACCAGACCAGAACCGTTTTTTATTTGGTTGTCTGTATGCGTCTCGTTCCTTTCTCCTCCACAAGAAGGTTTATTAACTTTTTCCTCTTTACAATTTTTGTAAAAAAAAATATAAGCTATTAGATCTAACCTGCTGCCCCCGATAGTAAAAAGGGCGCATCTAACATGAAGTTCGTAATCGAGAAATCAAATGATTCAGTTGAAAATTAATAAAAAAAATGCTGTCTCTAAGCAAATAGAAATAGACACATTCCGTAAACGAAGTAATATAGACGTGTACCATATTGTCAGTATGGTAATAAAGTATTCTATACTTATTTAAGTTTTTCCTTTTCATCAAAGCAAAAAAATGTCTGTAAATATTCCCTTTAAAAGACGCAAGTAACCAATTGCGCCTTTTCAACTGTATACAATCCCAAACTTCGTTTTAGTAAAAAGTGCTTGACAGATATTTCCTGCTTTTCTCCTAAGATAAAAGGGCACATTGGGACACAAGCGTCTTTTCAATATAGTATCTAATTGATATTTTAAACAACTACTTTTACTCAAATAAAAAAGTATTATCTTCTCTTTTTTTACTACTTTGGCATGTAGGCAGTTCAACTGCCACCTGTAAAATAAATGTTTTGAAATAATAGTTTGTCCTTAAGAATGTCCTAAGGTACAATCGGGAAAAATAATAATAAAAAAAACAGTATGAAAAAACAAAAGTTTATTATCTCTTTAATTTGACGTTGTCCAGTAAAACAAAAATCGACGCGTAAAACTAAAATTATAAGATGAATTTGAAGTAATATAGGGGAATCCCATATTAATAAAATACTAAAATTACCTATACTAAATAAAAAATAATGTGAGGACGGTACTTTTTCGTCAAAAAATTGCCATTAAAATATAAAAGAATAATGACGCTTCTCACTTAGCCTTGGTAAATGGTTTTTCTATTATGTATGACAACATTATTTATTTATTTATTCATGGATCCATGGAAAACCAACAGCTTTATAAAAATTTAGAATTATGAATAACAACACATAGTCAGTTACAGGATCTCACATTTAGCAATTAAGTATAGAATGAGCCTTACTTGCATATATTATAATTTAATATTTAAAAACATAATATTTAGAAAAGTACGTAAAAAAGAAGTCCCGTTTACGTATTAAAAGCTTGCAAAGTTAAGTTATATAGTATACTTCCCATTGCCAATGTCGCGGTGTTCTAACTTGCAAGTTTTAATACGTACTTGCAATATGTACAATTCTCTTTAACTTATACTTCCTGCTTAGTTTTATAATAAAGTATTTACATAAAAAATAACAATTTTTATAGGAGGTTTCTCAAGTAACCCTGCTCCAAGCCACACTGTCTTTAATCGCCTGCATATTGCTTTTTTTTTGTAATTTTGTACACTATCTTGACTGTCAAAATAAGGTTTAAACAAAACTCTGGACATCAGAGCCAACTGGTCGGATGTCCAATTTTTACCAAAATCACTTTTTTTTAGAATCATACTCAATTTTTTGTCCTCTTTTAGGCCATCTAACCGTTATATCGCTATCTCTTTTATTAACGAAGTTAGATTTACTAAAAAAGGTCGGATGTCCACAATACCTTAGAAGAAAAATAACGGATGTTTAAATATGACTTTTTGCTTCTAGTAATCTTAATGTATGGCTTTAAAAGTAGGTCTGATGTTCACATAAGACATATTGGTTTTATTTTTTTATTAGAACGGAGCGTCTGATGTTTATATCAGACCTTTTGGTTCGGGGAATCTCCACAATATCCACAACCAAAAGAGTAAGCGATAAAATTTAATGGGCGATGGAAAGAGACAGATAGCACACATACGCCCGACGATTGCCTAAACCTTACGTATGGCCGAGCGCGGCCGGCCGGCGATTGACATGACATGGTGTCTAAACTCAAATATTTCATTACCTGCCTACAAGTTTTGTTTTGTGCATTCGTTTTTAAACAGGATTTTTAGAGTGAAGTATCAGTACCTGTATTGTTTCAGATGATATTTTTCAACCAAACAAAAGACGACCTTCACTGTCAGTGCATATTGATGATATTATAATTTAGAAAAGAAGCACACTGGAAAAAGTTGCAAAATTTCATAAGTTGTGACGTTGAACTCGTTAGCTTTAGTTTCTATTTCTACTACTTAATTACGTAGTACTTACAAGCTTTAATGCAACTTGGCCTGTTAGTTAGGTAGTTTGGGATAAATCTTGCAAGTTAAATTTGGCCCTTTTCCTGGTTTTGTATTGAGCTGAAATTTACTATACTTGCGTATCTTCGGGAACAATGCAATAATTGGTATGGTAACACGGAGCAGGTCTGATGATGTAGTCAGAAGGTGGCTATAGGAACTAACTCTTGGAATATTCTGTACGCACTTGCACTTGTTAACAAATGTATTAATTCGCACCGAATTTTCACATCCGCGGTCTAGACACAAATTGGTTTATACTTGCCAATCGCCGGCCGGCCGCGCTCGGTCAATCGTAAGGTTTAGGCAATCGTCGAGCGTGGTATCCCTTCATTTTTCATAATTTCATTTGCACTATTTTCATTTGCCATAATGATCACTGGCTATAATCTTCATAATGCCATAATACTCTAGTGTCATAATGTTCAACCTCCCTAATATCAGATACCATAATAACACTTTCCATAATATTTACTTTCTATATTGTTCATAATCCCTAATATTATATGACATAACACTTAATTTGCCATAATTTCGGAAAAAGCAGACCCGGGCTGTATCAGTGTGTTTCAGTGGGTATAATGAAATACTGGTACAATCTGGATTACGTACTACTATTATAATAACTTACCTATTCTAACCTACTTACTGATGTAAGGAAGGCCAGACCCGATTTTTTTTATAGTACTACGCATAATATGCATTCTGAATGTTTTATGACAAATAATTATTATGGAGTTTAAAATTTATAGCATACAATTTTATAACACTTGATAATAGGGAAAATGAAAAGTATGGCATACGTATCGGTATGGCACCTAACAATTATGTCAAGTGAAAATATACCAAATGATCATTATGGCACATGATTCGTTATGACTTATGGCATATATATTTAAGTCATATGAAATTCGGGCAAATGTTATTATTGCATATGAAATTCGGTCAAACGATAGAGAACCGTCGGGCGTATGTTTGCTTTCTGTCTCTTTCCATCTCACATTAAAATTTATCGCTATCTCTGTTTGTTGCGGATATTTTGGAGATTCCCCGAACCAAAAGGTCTGATATAAACATCAGACGCTCCGTTCTAAGAAAAAATTAAAACCGTTAAGTCTTATAGTGGAGATTCCCCGGACCAAAATGTCTGATGTTCACATAAGATTGAATATATTTCCATTTCATTTCGAGCCATATAGTCTGATTTAAACATACGTCCTATACTTATAG
The DNA here is from genome assembly GCA_946894065.1 of Acleris literana. NCBI lineage: Eukaryota > Metazoa > Arthropoda > Insecta > Lepidoptera > Tortricidae > Acleris > Acleris literana. Next base: position 11,353,861 of record OX335691.1, on the reverse strand, counting down.
CGTGTTCACAAATTTCGCGTGCTTACAACCAAAATATCGGATGTTAATATCCGACCACAGCATAGCATATGCCTTGTTAATTTTAGGTCGGATGTCACACCCTTTTGATAATCAAAGTTGAATTGCAATGTTATTGATAGTTTAAGAAAGAAATTGTATGTCAGAAAATACTTGCAGTTATATGCTCCTTCAATATTAATTACTAGTTTTCTTTATTTTAATACTGTTAGTCGGTGTCAAACATTTTAAAGTTACTTTTGCTTGTCCTGAAAAGTGTCAAAAATGCACATCCGACCAGTTGGCTCTGATGTCCAGAACTATTCGACGCAAACCGATACGGTCACAGAAAGTTTGGAATGAGAACCTGGAAATATTTTATTAACCACGAATATTAGTGCAGTAGGTACTTTATTCAAACCATGCTTCTCGGGTGTCAATGTGGTTATTTTCTTGTTAAAACCACGGTTTCTCTGTCATCAGGAATACTAATTTAATCATAACAGCTCTTTAAAAATATATATCTTTAAGTGAAAAAAAAAAATGATTCTACAACTCAATGCTCCATCAGAATTTATTTGAATTCTGATGGGACAGGAGAAATAGTATAGGCGTTCCTCATGGCCTAATGTTCCTCTTATTGCCATTTATTTATTTGTATGTATTATTAGCCTGTTCTGCCGCATTATTTGGTAAAAACTTTCCCCTTTTCTTTTCCTACGCTGCTCCTGACAAAGCGGTGACTGATCAATATTTTCCAAACGTTTACTGTTCATCCCGCCGCCTCCGTCCGTCATCACCGTAAACGTCTGCAACTAAACTTGTGTTTAAGAGCTCGGGGGAAGAATCCAATGCTCTGTTTGACGCAGTTGGAAATTAGCTTGGTCGACATGTTTAGTAATAGTCCAAACTCAAGCCTTAAAAAAGATAAAAGATAAAAAAGATAAAAGATGTTTATTCAGTAAGTAGGCCGCACGGGCACTTTTACACGTCAAAAATCTACCAGCGCTTCGCAAGAGACCACTGCTGAGAAGAAACGCCGCAAGAAACTCAACAGTCAGTCGTTTTTTTTAAAATTACTTATACAATTATAGAACTTAACCTAGCATTATATAAAACAATGAATTTAACATTAAAATATATATATCATGCGTAGTTGAGCAGGAAAATGTGTCAAAACTCAGTATGTTCAGATGAACTCTTAAATAGTAATAATAATATACACAAATATACATATATATATATATTATATATATATATATACTTACCCATGACGGTGCAAAACAACCACATAGTTTTGATACATTCTCCTACAGAAACCGTGTCCCCTAGACAATAATTATACCTACAATGTTTAGATATTTTCCTGACTAAGCTATTACTAAGTTATTTAGGTGTTTAATTTAGGGCAAGCATTTTTATCTGTCAGTTAGTCCTCGACCCTATAATAAGCTTTCGACATCAACGACTTTTTCAAGTAATTTTTAAGTGCTGGAAATGATAACTTTAAAACTTCGTCAGGTAATTTATTATAGAAGTGAATGCATTGACCAACAAATGATTTATATACCTTACGGACACGAAATTTTTTAATAGCAATTTTATTTTTATTTCTTGTATTCAAATTATGTATATCACAATTCTTAATAAAAGAGTCTTGATTTTTAATGACATAAATAATATTCTCATTAATAAATTGTGACGCTACTGTCACAATACTAATTTCTTTAAATAGTAATCTTAAGGAATCACGGGAGTTTAGGTTATATATGGAACGAATGGCTCTTTTTTGTAACACGAATATAGTCTGTATGTCAGCAGCTTTTCCCCAAACCAGAATACCGTACGACATAACACTATGAAAATAACTATAATAAACTAAGCGAGCTGTCTCAACATTGGTAAGTTGCCTGATTTTCCTAACAGCATAAGCTGCCGAACTTAATTTACCTGCTAGTACTGCTATATGGGGACTCCATTGTAAGTTTTTGTCTATAGTTATCCCTAAGAAAAGCGCCTTGTCCACCATCTCGAAACACTCATCATTTAGAAATATACTAGATTCTACCGGTCTAACATTAAGCAAAACGAACCTAACACATTTAGTTTTCTTAGCGTTAAGTAGCAAATTGTTAATAGTAAACCAATTAAGTACTTTAACCAGCGTGGCGTTTATCCTACTGTAATCGACGGATTTTCGGTCCATCTTGAAAATTAATGAAGTATCATCAGCAAATAGCACAATATCACAAAAGTTATCTACCGTGGGTGGTAAGTCATTTATATAGACCAGAAATAAGAAAGGACCTAATATAGAGCCCTGAGGCACACCTAATTTAACAGTTGCTCCAATGGACTGTGTTTGGTTTACAACAACCGTTTGTGTTCTATCACTAAGATATGAAGACATAAGATTTAGAGAATTATTTGACAGACCATAATGTTCTAATTTTAATATAAGAGTCGCATGATCTACGCAATCGAAAGCTTTGGAAAGGTCACAAAAAAATCCTATTGCATCACAGGATTTGTCCCAAATATTGTATATATATTTAATGAGTACAGATGCTGCATCAGTTGTGGATCGTCCTCTGGTGAAGCCGAACTGATTACTGTTAAGCAGTTTATTTCTATTGAAGTGACCTAACATATCTTTTAACATTAACTTCTCAAAAACTTTACTTAAAACCGGTAGAATAGAAATGGGACGGAAATTCGTTAAATCACTCATTTGTTATGTCTTGACAGTTGTGAAGTTAATTATGAGTTCGGCTTCACAGTTTGTTTACATTACACATTGAGGTATACATATTAACATTACATGTGAAGATTTTCCCATATACGGCAAGTAAAACTGGATCCGACACCGCAATGCAGACTAGCTAACAAGTTTATTACCCTAGAAATTCATGTACCTAGTGACAAAATACGGCGTGTCCACTTGGCAAAGATACGGATTAAAGCCAGCTGCGAATGTGGTTGTGATGCGAGATCGGTAGAATATAATTTATCTTCTATGATTGCCAAAGACGAAATCCTCTTACTAATGATATCCCTGGACATATTGACTTTAAATCTCTGTTAGGTCGGGTATAAAAATATTTTTAACATTACAGTCTAACCGGGTAACATTGATTTCTGAGCTAACATTATATGACTTAAAAAATAGTTTCTGCTAAATATTTTTGTAATAGTATGATCAATCAAAAAAAACATTTTCCCTATCAAGTCTTAGCCTCTTACTTTATTATTTATTAAAGCATATTCTCCTAAGCAACAGCAGACCTAGGCCGAGCTCAGTGTTGTTAGGTAGGTGCTTAGTTTTAGTTTTTTTCCTCTGTTTGATCTCACCTTGAGGACTTTGGCAGTTGATATCTTCTTAAACTATCAATAATCTGATGATTCCCCTATAAGCTTTCACACAGCATTACAATGCAATTGTCATATTCATCTCATTAATAGTACATTACATACCTACAATACGTATTGAAGAAGGCAAAGATTCAATATTAATAGCGGTTTTACAGTCTGTTAAATAGCTTTACCTTAACATAGTAGAACGTCACGGTCTGGAGTGGCAACCACATACTGGAAGGAAACGTTGTGGGCAACAGTGAATGTGAATAGCACAGGACTCAGCTGTTTCAGATGATGTACAGATAAAATGAGTGTGTTCAAATAACAAAGTATTTGCAGTTGCCTATTGTACCTAAATTTTGTTAATTGATTTTCTATTATTTTGAGCATAGAAGAGATAAACATATGTATATCAAACTATTCCCTTAGAATAGGGAACAAGTAGGTCATATGAGGAAAAATATTATGTGAAATCATTTTTTATAGTACCTACTGTCAGAGACACTTAAGGTCTGAAAGATATTTGTGAAATTATTTATCACATGTTTTTTCTTTACTGTAAGAGCTCTAATGACGACGCGTTGGCCTATTTGGTAGTGACCCTGCCTTCAAAGCTAGCAGTCCTAGGTTCAAATTGACGCAACTTTAACCCAACCAAACCTATGTGAATAAAATTAACCTAATTGAATATTTGTTTTTATTTATATTTGTTCAAACAATGATTAGTTCAAACAGTCATTAGAAATTATGACTTACTTTATCATAAGGAATAAGCATTATCAGTTTTAGTAATATTAGATCATGTTAACACATTCCTATTCACATTCATATTAGAATGTGTTAATGTTTAGTAGATACATTCGGGTCTTTTACTTTAATATGACTATCATGTCGTTTTCATAAAATATCCACCAGGTTACTACTAATACTAAAATTATTTGTAATACAATATTCTTTTAATGACATTGAAATCAACCCATGACATTAAAAAAATCTCAAATACATACAAACAAACAAAATACACAAGGGAAGACAAGCTGTCGCCTCCGACTCCTATATATTACTTTTATTTGTATAGAAGCCCAAACACATCAACATTTTAAATGATGTGTTATACGATTTCAAACATAGAATTAATCAGAATAGTTAACACACTCCTAGATTAAAACAGTATTAATTCAAAATAAAACTGTATTTCAAAATCAACTTTAAAACACATTAACCTAATCTATCAGCAAGCTAATTGAAAATCGAACCTAACTTAAATTAAGTATTACCACATAATTAAGTATAAAAAAAGTTTAAAAATACAAAAACCCGCCTTCAAAAAGCAAAAAATAACTTCTTTAAAATGGTAGGTAAATAGGTCAGTCCAACTGAAGTCTGCTTTTGGTTAAAATATTGTTGGACGCCGACTACAGTTGGACTGACCTATTTACCTACCATTTTAAAGAAGTTATTTTTTGCTTTTTGAAGGCGGGTTTTTGTTTTTTTTTAACTTTTTTTTATTTTATACTTTTTAGTGATCATAATTATGCTGTTATTCTCCCATTTCTCAAGAAACAATCAACAAATAAAAAAAGAATCTTCAAAATCGGTTCACTCAGTCGAAAGTTCTGAGGTAACAAACATTAAAAAAAAAAAAAAATACAGACGAATTGAGAACCTCCTCCTTTTTTTGAAGTCGGTTAAAAATATGGTGTCCGCTTGGTTGCGCATCGTGTCATACATTTTTTTGGGGGCGGCGACTGGGGTTGCGCTGCGTTGGTGTCCCTGTGAGAAGCGGGCCTTACTATCGGCACAGAATAGATAATAGTACAAGTACAGAAGGCTCACTCCTTTGATCTTTACAAAAGCCGCTTTTTTCTTAGCCAAAACATTATGATTTATGGCCCTCTGACGTCGTCGACTCCAGCGCAAGCCAAACGGAACGTAAGGCTGTGTACGAACGGTGAAAATGAATTGGCTCACTCGCCGCGTCGCCGATAGTGAGGGCTGTCAACGACTAAAAATAAAATACCTAATAATGAATTGCCCATTTATTTCTTGCATTCAATATAGAGCGCAATAAATGTATGCTCTTCATACATTATATACATTATTTCATTATTGATCTCTAAAACAATAAATCTCACAATTTGGACGTCACCAATTACTGACAGTTGCTACGTTACCATATTTCTACAGATAAAGACTTTCAAATTGCTTACGCGAATGACTCGGCCTGCCTATCTATAATGGCGGCCAATTAGCTACTCGTCTTTATCGCACTCATGCGATATCTAATTATGTATCCCATGTTTCACGGGTGACAGGAGGAACGTTTTTGCGCGCAGATGACGTATCTTGATATAAACTTGGTGGCAGCCCCTGAGGGAGGTAGCACACGGCGACTTTTTGTAGCGATGCAGTCGCGCGTTCGGTATTGCTATCACTTTCACAAATTAGAGAGCAAAAGTGACAGCGATACGAAACGCGCGACTGCATCGCTACAAAAAGTCGCCGTGTGCTACCTCCCTGAATAGTACCCATCAGATGGGTAACCGGCGTGTACTTGTAGCGATGAACGTAAATCGCGGAGTGAGCCGCGCCTGCTATCGGGGGCAGTCTAGTTCTCAATTTTCTTTGAACCATTTATGCGGCGTGGGCAATGATATTTTATATTTAGATACGTTATGCTCATACTAAACGCACATAAAATCCGTCGCCAATTACTGACAGTGGCTACGTTGCCAGATTTCTACAGACAAAGACGGCAATCCGTAGCGAACGCTATTGTTAGAAAGAGACAAATAGTTGTTTCAAATTGCTTACCCGAATGACGTGGCGTGCCCGCCATGGCCGCGTGATAGCCGCCACAAAATATGGCGATGAAAACAAAAAAAATAAAAAATATTTACGGTAGTTACGAATGAAATGAGGCATCCTTTCGTCCTTTTATAATAACATAACAATTACAGTATAATTTCGGCAGCCTCTAATAACACAAGACGGCATTTTTAATGACTTATATTTGTTGCATTTCGGTAATAAAACTTTACTGTTTTTGACGCGTGCGTGTCAGCGGCCACGGCGCGACTGAACGTTAGTAAGGTAATTACCTTCCTTTTCGAGGAACGCTTTTGCGCGCAGATGACGTATCTTAATATAAAATATCATTGGGCGGGGGCACTCACAGTAGTGCAATGAATATAATTTCTGTAATGGAATAAACAACGGTTCATTCATGTTGTTAAATAACTCTATTTTTTTTCTTGCAATGTTTTTAATAATCCAAATTTAAAATGTCTAACTGTATTTTCAGCAAAACCATTCGTTGCAGGCAGGATGAAATGGAACAGATATTTAATGCCATTCTTATGTAAAAACTCGGAGAACTCCTTGCAATAAGTGGCCGTGCTATCATCTGCTACCACCATGTACGGTGAACCGTATTTACGCTTAGCTACTAAGTATTTCCCATTATAAATGCTTTTGGCCATTTTGAATAAAAATGTACAATAAAATTAATAATTTTTTTGTCAATTGACCCAAGAAAATCAGCAGGAACCCTTTCATATGGAAATAATTATTTGTGCAACAAGAGAGCAAAGTTGGTTTTTGCTGGGAGTGTTGATTGGAAGTTAAAAGTAAAATTATTGCAGCTTTGCAAATTAAAAGTAACAGTTTTGTTGGGAACTAGGGCCTAACGACGCCGAAAGCTTTACAAAGTGTTTAGTGTGCACATACATATAATTATTTTTATACTAATGAATGTCGGACTTACTTTTGCTGCGAGAAAATTGCATTGGACATTGGACTTTTATGGTTTGTGCCCTACTGAAATTCTTTCCAAAAATGCAATAAGTTTGGAATAGGTTTCAAGGTGCACGTCATCTTTTGTCTTTATTGTGGTTTTCAACATCGAGTAAATACTCCACACATTGTACATGGTTGCTTCGTTTGTGATAATTCTATGAGGTACGCTTACAGTACGGTCTAAAAGTGTTTGTAATCTTGTAGATATTTTTTGCGAGACTTTTCAGGCAGGAAACTTAATTTTGCATTTTTACAAGCTGCTTCAATGCTTCCGGTGTTAAATAGCAGATTTCGTCACTGGACTCACTCATATTTATTCATTATTACTTTTATAATATTTAACGTGTACCCAAGAAAGTAGATAGCGTAACAGAAGAATAAACTAAAACAATAAAAATAATCCCGCTATTGTTTAAAGATGCGTTCTGAAACTGCACCCGCGGTTTATGTCACAAAATTAAACATTGTTAGAATGATAAATAATTATACATATAGATACGTAAAAAACTTCGTATACTTTTCATAAATATTCTCTTTATTTCATTAAAAAATAATATAATAATCACATTTAAAACTTTAACAGATAATTTGCAATTTTACAGTGATATGTGTATCCGACCGTTTTATTGTTTTTTTTTATGGCCTACTAGGTATGGAATTTAAAAATCGAACTTCGAATCAACTTGTCACGGGAATACCGGATCAGGTTCAGTTAATAAGGCACACCTGGGAACAATACGCAAAGGAAACTTAGATTATATTGTATATAAAATTAGGGCTAGATGAAGGGATGGTCTAGGATATAAAGATATAACTTATAATAAGTGCCATAAACAGTAGGTATTAGGTGAAGGGGTCATTTATATAATTCAACATTTTTGTAATTATTCTCACATTATCTGACTTGAAATTTCATTTTGATGGGTACTTGTGAACAGCTTGGGAGTTCGTGAGCGACTGAGCTCGTGGTCGTGCGCAAGCAAACGTAGGATTTAAATGAACTCAACTTTAGAATTTAGAATAAAAATAGCCAGATAGAAAGTGCCAGAACGACTTTAATTGAACGAGGTGTAACAATAAGTAAACACCTCGTTACAAACTTGTTTCTATCCCTCGCTTTTTTACTTTTTTCCAATCGAAGTGAAAGTGACAGTACAAAGTGAAGTTCAATTCTTTCGAATGTTTTGAGTAGCCCCAGCACTGCTCTCGGCATTAAAAAAAAATGCAAAACCGAATTCTGCTCACTGTTTTTAAGCTACAAAACTTGCTTGTTTGAGCTCTTGAGGTGAAACTATATTTTGGCCATCTAATTAAAGAATGATGGGCAAAAATGTATGGAACCCAGCCCAATCACCAATAGAATTATAACGTATGTAGGCTTATTGATCCCACTATTTTCTGTAGGGTCACCGGGTTAACAGTGGGTTGCTAGTACACAGTGAGTAACGCACACACTGATAATACGCACAGTCCTTTCTGATGCTTTCTCGACGCAAAAGGCGACCACCGGTGACACGTTCCTACTCGCTAGGTAGCGCGATAGCAACGACCAGAGGGAGTAAGTTTGTGCATCAGCTGCGAGGCGCAAACATTTACGTAAGTTCGATGTTATTAATCAACTTTAAACGAAGTTTTCGTTTAAAGTTGATTAATAACCTATTTTAGGGTTATTTTTATTTTCTCTTAGAACAGTTAATAATTTTTATTTTTATTATTTTTGTTGAATTGATGCCTGGGTTGACAGCGGGTCAAGTGAATCGGGTACACAGTGGGTCGCGATCCACTGTGTACTAGGACTAAAAATATTTTTATAACAATTAAAAACTTCAATATTGATTACAGAATTCCGAGAAAAATTAAACTGCCCGGCATTAGCAGCCGAAGGTGCTCTCTAAAAACCGAAAGTTACTCTTTTTTCAAAGTTCTGGAAAACAACGATCACAAGGCCACAGCCGACACAAGTTGAAGATTACGAGGGCTGCTACTTATGTAACCGGAATAGAAAAAAAATAACAAACGTATATGACTAAATATGGTTTTATTGTTTTCAAAATATTCTCCCTTATGATCGATGCAGTTTTGCATACGTTGAAACCAATTTTTAAAACATTTTTTCCACTCTGACTGAGGTATCTCCAAAACGTGCTGTTTGAACGCGTCGACTGCATCTTCACGGGTCGAAAATCGTTGACCACGTAATTTATTCTTTACATTTGGGAATAAATAGAAATCATTGGGAGCCAAATCAGGGCTGTACGGCGGATGACCCGTTAATTCTATATTTTGACCTTCCAAAAATCGAGTCGTTTCGCGTGATGTATGACAGCTGGCATTGTCATGGTGAAGAACGATTCTGCGTCGCTGGTTGTTTTTCGTATTTCTTCAAATACCTCCGGCAAACAAATGATCGTGTACCATTCCGAATTAACCGTTTTACGATTCTCTAGTGGCACTGTAGCCACATGGCCATTAATACCGAAAAAGCAGGCGACCATTTGCTTCAAGGTGCTTTTTGCACGAGTTACTTTCGTAGGGTTCGGCTCATTTTGAAACACCCACACTGTTGATTGTTGTTTAGTTTCCGGATCATACGCATAGATCCAGGATTCGTCACCTGTGTAGATATTATAAACAGCTTTTGAGTCACCACGGATATATTTTTTTAACATTTTCTTGCACCATTCGACGCGAGCCTCTTTTTGATCCTTAGTTAAATTGTGAGGGATCCAACGGGAACAATTTTTTTTTACAGCTAAATGATCATGTAATATCTTGTTAATGCTCGTCATACATATGCCCAGAGTCGCCTCTATCTCGCGTGACGCGCATATGCCCAGAGTCGCCTCTATCTACATGACGGTCATGCATTATAAGTTTTCGCACAGCTTCAATATTTTGTGGTACAACGACCGATTTCGGGCGACCTTCCTTAACTTCGTCCGTGAGCATACTACGTCCACGATTGAACTCACTAAACCAGTGGTACACAGTGCTTTTCGATGGAGCTTCATCACCAAAAGTCGAAGTTAGTTGATCTATGCACTGTTGTTGCGTTAAACCACGCCGAAAATCATAATAAATCATAGCACGAATATTTTCACGAGTGAGTTCCATTCTTGCAGCGAGATGACATTTTGATCCCGCCAAAAACAAAAGACTAGCGTACATAAGAAAAAAATTATAGCGGCCAGTATTAAAAAAAAGTTCAAATTTTACCATGGAGGTCAGATATAACGTTTATAAATGTTGGAATCCCAGATTCCGGATACATAAGTAGCAGCCCTCGTAAAAAAGACTTTGTTTCGTATGAATTAGGTTTTAATTTGCCTAGCAAAGCAAACATATTGGCGTGTGTGTGAGTGACACATTTTGTATTTGACGTAAGGCTTTCAAAAGGTTGCACGGCTAGCAGCAGTCATATTATTCCTTTTCAAATGATTTGACTTATATTAATATTCGTAAGTAAATATAATTTGATTGTTCATTTATTTTTAGTTAGTAAAGAACTCGATGTTGACTGATTGTTAAAAAGATCTCGTAAATGTTAATCTGGTTTTTCTATTACCTACTGTAGCGCTCCATAATAAATAAAGGGGTACGGAACACTACACGGGATGGTTGCGATAAAACCATCAGCACGATAATTTGGACCTGTATAAGTAAAATAAAACCGAACGAACTTCAACAAGGTTATATAATTAGGGAACACACAATGATTAAATTAAAACAAATCACTTACAATGAAACTATAAAAACTAGATTACTAGGGAGGGATCAGGGTGAGCACCACCTGATGTGTCCCTGACTTAGAGAGGTTTACCAAGGTCTTGTCAGTCTCAGAACACAGCACGCAGTGCCCGCTGGTCAAACTTTCGACGGAAGTCGTACAGTACCATGAGAGTTCAATACAATGACTCGTTACGTGCACTCATGCGACTGTCGTACTGTTGCAATGCGTCTAGCATGTTCACCGAGGCCCGTGTGCCTGATTTCTTTGCGGTTGTTAGGGCGTTCTGATAACCACATACTGAAGGTTATCTGCAGTGACTTGGAGGCCAATCTTTCGATTTTGACTCTCTGTGCATCAGGACAAGAATTGGAAATAGTCTTAAGGGTATCCCCTTGTTTCACCGACACTCAAATCATAGAACGTACTACTTCGCAGAATTTTCGTTTCATTGGAACCTATTTTCTGCTGAACCTGTGATGGTTTAAGGTTATCTTAAATATGATTCACGTAGGTTAGGTTAGACTTGTAACTATCACAAGATCTGAAATCAACACGGGTTCAGCAAAAAATAGCTTTCTGAGCATTTCTTAAAAAAATTGCCACTTTGAGTGACACGTACAAAAAAAGAAAAAGAAGAAGCGGTATTAGAATGTTATTTAATTATTGCATTGTTTGATGTTCTCTACCTAAATACTATTTTTTTTTTATATTAGGAGATCTCACTCAAAGTGGCAAAAAAATTGGGAAATGCTCTTCTATGAAACGAAAATTCTGTGAGGCTTTATGAAATGAGTGTCGGTGAAACAAAGGTAAACCGTCTTAGACTTCGATTTCCTCCTACGCTGACATCGGTCGCTGACGTTGGTCCAGCGTACGAATGTATGGCAAATCTGCCGCGGACATTAGCGTCGCGGTGTGGTGTCCCATAGAACATGGTGTATATTCATGCGCTCGACCAACGACAGCGACCGATGTCAGCGTAGGAGGAAATCAAGCCTTAAGGACCGACTAGTCCCCGCGCGGGCTTCGAGGAATCGGTGATTGGGAAGAAGACCGGTGTGCGCCGCGCCCGCCCGCCGCATCGTAACCCGCCTTTCCCAGTACGAGGAGTTGACCTTATCGCCTTAGTTTGCTTTTTCATTTTGAGATTCCTTGCAACTCGCTTGCGGAATATACTAATATGTTTTGTACTGGTATTTTTCACGTGACTGTGTATGTATTTTATTTCATTTGTATCTAGTTCTTTATACTTTTTTACTCTGTGTTTTTTATTTCTGGGTCTATTGCCTGTTAATATCAGATTTTATTATTTATAAAATATCATTGACTAGGACTTGGTAGAAAAAAATAGCTGAATAGAAAAGAAGACGAACGAGAAAGTACTTGGCATAGTGAAGGAAAGGAGACGTCTATTGCAGACAGTAGATAGTAGACGAGGAAAGATGTTTGGTCGCCTGTTACGGCACGACGAGTACATTAAGATAATAATTAAAGGAAAATTATAAGGAAAAAGGAGGTAGACCAAGTAGACTTACCTAGATCAATTAAAATAAAAAGTAGGAGTCGTGCCGTATCAGTGTGTTAAAGAGAAGGCTTGGAATAGGGAACAATAGAATATACTCCACCAACAAGAGAACTCTTAAGTAAATGATGATGAGAAGGACCTCGTAATTGATGTTATATCTGTTTGTAGATTCGTTCGACCTTCGCGACGAAATGCTACTCAAGAACTTGGACCAGAAGTGCGTGCGCTCGCTGAACGGCTGCCGCGTCACCGACGAGATCCTGCGCCTCGTGCCCAACATCGACAACTTTCGCCTCACGCTGCGAGCCATCAAGCTCTGGGCCAAACGTGAGTCGCATGTAACGTGACATTCACTATCACTAGGCCGAGATTCTAGGGGGTAAAAACCTTATCATCTATGACCTGTTATCGTATTGTCAACGTTTTGATAGCTCTTATTTACTTGACAGTAATGGCGGCCGAGTTAAACACAATACCATAACAGGTCAAAGACGATATGGTTTTAACAATAGAGTACGGTAAGACTACAGCAAGCTATGGAGTCGACATTAAAATTAAAACTCGCATCATACTGACTGACATATACTGACCGTGACCATTGAAATAAAATAAGTATGGAAGGGTAACCTCAAAAAAAAACGCCAAATCCGCTCCAGAACACCCACTTTTGGAATGAAAAGTTCTTATACATAAGAGTGGTTTCGATAATCAACAATTGAGTTAAGGCTTGAAGTCATTTGTCAGACATTGATATAACGTTGAGCAGACAGTAATTTCAGTAAGGTTTTATACCGTTTGAATGACAAAAATATGCAATTGGTTACAAGCTCTCTGAAACAAGAATTTTATTGACATTTTTTTTCATAAGGTTTCTAGAACGCGGCCATTTAACGTGCATGGTTTAATACAAAAATAACACAGTAATTGAATAATTAATTCTATCAATAGTGTTTTGACAAACTTACTGATAATTCCCCTTGAATCATTTAATATTGTTATGTTACACTATTATAAAGTTGTAAAAGAGTATATCTTTACAGTCAGCATCAAATAGTCTTTAACATCCAATGTGCCAAATATATCGCAACACATCTTTATTCTTATAGGCATAAAGGTACGTAAAAATGTATACGCGGTTGTTTTGTTGTGATAATAGATTCATTATAAAGATCATCATAGTTAATTATGTTTTTGCGAGAATAAAGCCGGAGCCCCACTGCAGCGCACGGTCAAGCTACACACGTGGGTACAAAAACGCTTTGTATGAAAATGAAGGTAGATACTTCCACAGTAGTCAGAGTGCATTGATTGCTGTGAAAATGTTGACACACGTATCCAGACCAATGGACCCACGTGGGTGACGTGTATAGCGTGTCCGTGCGTAGCGTGCGCAGCAGTGGGGCTCCGGCTTAAGATTATGCCTAAGCATGCATATGCATATCGATCATAAGTTAACCCTTTCCCAGGCCTTGCTAAAGTAAGGATACAAGCAAGAAATGGAATAGAGCCACGAATTCGTAACTTCCTGAAGAATACTGATCAATTAAGTCATATTTCAGGAAAGTAAAATTAAATTTGTGTCCTAAAATGTAGGTAGTTAAGTTCAATTTTGAGCGACATGAATGTGGTCGATGAAATGTACTACGCCTGGAAAAGGGTCAAGCAGGTTCAGGTATGGTCGGCCAAGAAAGTGGTCTACCAGTTTTGACAAAAGTTTCTCAGATCTAATTATCGCTAAGGTTGAGACTTGTCACTGTCATAATATTATCATGACGTGCAAATCAACTTCAACCGTAGGGTGGTAGACCACATTTTTGGCCGACTGTACTTAATAGATGTATAATAAACTACTCGACGTCTCGATATCATTAAAATATTATTATTACAGTATATTACAAGTGTAAAGGCGGCCTCAGAAACGCCAGACTGCTGACGCGAATCTGTTCCAGGGCACAGCATCTACTCGAACACGCTGGGCTACCTCGGCGGCGTGTCGTGGGCCATGCTGGTGGCGCGCACGTGCCAGCTGTACCCCAACGCGCTGCCGGCCACGCTGCTGCACAAGTTCTTCCTGGTGTTCAGCCAGTGGAAGTGGCCGCAGCCCGTGCTGCTCAAGCAACCGGACAGCGTCAATCTGGGCTTCCCTGTGTGGGATCCGAGGGTGAGTTAACCCTCGACGCAAAAATAGGGGTTATAAGTAGACCCCGTTGTCAAACGGGCAGTTTGGTGGCTACCTAACATTATACTCCGTTTCATAAGGTACTTAAAGAAATGAAAACAAAACAACCACGTGATATAGTTCGTCAGGCAATAGAAGCAGAACACCTATACGTCAAAGTGCGATGACTGCGATGAAACAGTTTTGATTGGCTGTTTAACGATGCCACGTGGTTTGGATTGTTTAAATTTTTTTAAGCACCTAAACAAACGGAGTATATTGATGTGCGATAGAAACTATTCAAGTATCCACGTTGTAGCTATGTATGGGAACTCCATTTTTTTGTGAAAATTATTAAGTTTCATTGGCCGAGTCGCCAAGCAAAGTTTTAATGTTAGGTAGCCACCAAACTGCCCCCTTGATAACGCGATCTAGTTATAAGTTTAACTGCTATGTGTCTATCTTTGGCACCGTAGCTCTTAAACGGGTGAACCGATTCGGATGCCTTTTTTTTATTTAAAAGCAGGTTATCAAGCGGTGGTTCTTAGCTAGGTTTCAGGAAAATCGATCGGGCCGTTTAAGAGATATCAGCTCTGAAAGAAGAGGTCACTATTATATCGGGGTTTTTATCTATCGAATAGTTATACAGGGTGTTAGGCGGACAAAAAAAATAGCGAATAAGTGATGCCATGTACTACTTATTCAGGCCTAATAAGGTCCAAGTGAAAAGGTTAAAAAAAAATAGCTATATTTAAAAGTAAAATTATTTTTTACCCACATTTTACAGACCGCCTGATATTAAGCGGCATCTGAGACCCGTAAACATTTACATTCTCGAGACTGCTAATGCTTTACCAACCCTGACGAATAGTTCTCACCCCCACACCGGAACACAATAATGCGAACACTACTGCTTACCAGTAGGTTAACGGATGAGATAGTGGTAGCGATCCGGACGGACCCTGCACAAGCTTACCACCACTACTCCTACTAGGGCAGAATAAATTCAAATTCAAAATTCAAAATTATTTATTTCAGAAATAACATTTCCATATTACACATAAAATTTAAATAAACATTAAAATTAAAATTAAAATTAAAAATCAAAGTTAAAAATAAAATCACAATTAAAATTACAATTAAAAATCCCAATTAAAATTAAAATTACACAAAACTTTCACAACGAAAAAAACTAAAACACAATTAATAAGTACGATTGCTCCCTACATGGAGCTGCATCCAGTGAACCATGTAGGGGCAATCAAACCTACTCGCTATCATGTCCAGGATGCTGTTGCCACTACCGCGCACTCTGCTCACCAGAGACGCGCACCGCTTGCGCAGAGTGGTGTAGAAGCAATCGATGCGCGCCTCCGCGAACATGCCTGACGCACTGCAGCGACGCGGCAGCCGCACCAGCACCCTGAACGCGTCATTATACTGTACGTGAAGGGCGCTAAACGATCTTCGAGTATAGTTGGCCCACAGGGCGCATGTATACAAAGAAGTGCAGAAAGCTCTGAAAAGAGTAACTTTCACTTCCCTGGAACACCGCGCAAACCTGCGGGCCAACATGTTTGCTCTCACCGCCAGCGCCCGACGCTCCCTCTCGAGGTCGGCGTCGTCTCTCAGGTCATCGGTGATCAGGTGTCCCAAGTACTTGAAACGGGTCACGCGGTTTAACGGAACTCCGTTTAGCATGACTTGTGGTATAACTGACAGACACCTGGTCCCCGACTTGAACACCATGAGCTCGCTCTTCTTGGTGTTATACATTAAGCCATGGCTGTTGGCGTACCCCTCACACGCACCAAGGAGTTTTCTAATACCACAGATCGACGCACTCAACAGAACCATATCGTCCGCGTAGCTCAGGTTATTTACGCATACGTCATCTACGTGACAACCGACGTGTTGGCTGCTGAGCGCGACGATCAGTGCATTTACGTAAACATTAAACAGCCGAGGCGAAGTCAACCCCCCCTGCCGCACCCCACATTGCAATTTATATGGCGTAGAAAATGCATTTGCCCATCGAACACTGTTTACTTGGTTACCATACCAGTATCTAAAAATTGTGATTATTTCATTAGGCACGTTATACTCGGCAAGTTTCTTCCACAATAGCTCGTAGTTGACTAAATCAAATGCTTTAGATAAGTCAAGGAAACAGGCATAGACTGGGGTTCTACGTGACGTGTAGTACCTGACGGTATGCTTAAGGCTCAGTATAGCAGTTTCAGTAGACAAACCTGGCCGAAACGCAGTTGAACGTGTCGGACCGGTTCAACCTGATGCCCATCATCACGCCGGCGTACCCCCAGCAGAACTCAACGTTCAACGTATCCGCCTCCACGCGCACCGTCATCATGGAGGAGTTCCGGCTCGGTGCGTATCTTCTGTCACACCTATACCGGAAATAATAGTTAGAGTACCATAAATAGAATATTCATGACTTTTTTCACAGCTTAAAAGCTGATTCATGTAACAAACAGTGGAGAAAAATCCTCCATGCTCCATGCTCCATGTCGGGGCTGACACAGGCGTCCGGCACCAAGCGCAAGCCCGCCAACGCGCCGCCGCCGCCCGCCGCGCCGCACAAGAAGACCAAGCGCCTCTCCGAGAGCAGCGTACGTATGCTCCATGCTCCATGCTCCATGTCGGGGCTGACACAGGCGTCCGGCACCAAGCGCAAGCCCGCCGACGCGCCGCCGCCGCCCGCCGCGCCGCACAAGAAGACCAAGCGCCTCTCCGAGAGCAGCGTACGTATGCTCCATGCTCCATGCTCCATGCTCCATGTCGGGCTGACACAGGCGTCCGGCACCAAGCGCAAGCCCGCCGAAGCGCCGCCGCGCCGCACAAGAAGACCAAGCGCCTCTCCGAGAGCAGTGTACGTATGCTCCATGCTCCATCCCAGGAAACATTTTTGGTAAGAATTGCGATAAAAGCACCTATTGTAGGTCGCAAATTTCACGGTGATCAAAATAAGTTACCTCGAATCGACGTCGAGTCGACGTAGAATCAACCAAAAAAAGCACGTGCCGGCTACGTCGATTCCACGTAATTTTAGAAATTACGACCATTAGGTCAACCCGTAGGTAATTTTTTCGAGGTGGATTCGACGTCTTCTCGTCGTGTCGTGTAGTCGCAATGTAGTAATTTGGTAATCTTTACCAAGTTTTAACATGATCTCGACGTATTTTTTACCATTTAATTACTCGGCAGGGTTTTTTTTAATGATTTATTTATTTATTTATTTATTTACTTTAAGCATTACATGGTTTCTTATTGTATACTCGTGCCAAACTACAGAGCAGTTTGTCGGCATGAGACGTGTTGAAGCGAAAAAGAGACAAAAATATTACGGATACATTTTCTTTTCGCTCGGAAACAAAATGTCTAACTAAAAACCAATGTAAAGTTTTGCAATGATAATGGCGGCCACTACCTCGTGTAAAATAATTTAGGTCGATTACGCATATTCATACGATGAAATCTAGTGCGCTGAAATTTTTTTCGTGCATCATGTTAGGTTTACATTCAAAACTACCCATGGGCTTTTGAAATATTCAAGAGTAACTATTAGTTATTTTTGTAAATTCTAGGTATATACCTACTTAATAAGTTTTATAATTTTGCCTTAGTATACACTATATTGTTAACTTGACTAAACATTTTTATTGTTTATTTAAGATAATAGAAGTACCGTTGGGTGTTTTATTATTTATGATATTACAACGTACCTAAATTACGCAATTTGAAAAAACTCATCTTAATTATTACCAAACAAAATGTCGGCTCGACTAAAAGGTTATATTTTACCTAAAAAAACGACCTATTGGTAATTAAGTCAATTTTAGGTTAAATAGACATATTTCTGCGACCTAATGGTGTAGAGAAACTGTTTAAAGTTGCATCACCGACCAATAGGTAATAATAGGTCGATGCGACCGCGATCGCATTCAGTATTTGACTAGCTATTTGTTTGACAGTGGTCGAACGAGGTGTGTTCCTGTTGTGTTTAAAGATTAAAAATTCCGCGCAGAGGTTCAACAATCCTTCCACATGGTCATCTTCATCCAATTTAGAACGGAAACTGATGTCTTTTCTGCGAGAATATTGAAACATCAAATAGCTCATGTGTCTTCCTTTTTTAAACGACTTCAAAAAAGGAGGAGGCTCTATGTTTCACTGTATGTTTTTTTATGTAGTTATGTTCACCGATTTCTCCGTCAATTGTAAACCGCGATTTCAAACATTATTTTTTGGTTTGATTGAGTATACTTCCGAAGTGGTCCCATTGTCACCATATCTGAATCTGATGACGGGATCCGTGAGGAAATGTGGGGACTCCTCAAATATTATAGGCATAGCGCACACATAGCGATTTTACTATTTTTTGTAACAAGTCTGCATTCTGAAACTATCATTTGGTGAAGTGGAACTGATGATGAAGACCACAGATGGCCACCGGAACTCCTGAACGGTACCTACCTATTTCAGGGGTGGCGATGGCGATAAGATATATCTCGATTAAGATAGTTAAGTGAATATACCGAAGAACATTTAATAGTTTAAATATAACTATGATTTTCCCGCGGCGTTGCTCGCGGACAGCTTGAAATGCCTTAAAGTTTCATATCACCTAAGAAATGGGACTACGTAACAGCTTATTATAATCACTAAAAAGTATAATGGCTATTGATGTAACTGGTTCATAATGAAGCTTCTTAATAATATTAATAACTAATTATATACCGTTGCATACATAACTTTTTCTACAAGCTTAAAATGATAATGACAAAAAAATAAACAATCGCTAACTTTTCTTGTATACTTTCCTCGATTTTTCTGCGAGCAAATTGCTTGTCAGCAAAGTCATTCCTATTGGCGTTAATAATTTGTGAAATTATTTGTTAGATGTTTACAAATTTCATCCCAATTTGAATAGTTAATAAAACAGTACTGACATTTTTTATCATAAAAGTTGGAAAGCCAAATAAAACGCCATTTTGTTGGTATCCATATTGAACGTAACCATGGTAACCAAATAACAAATCGGTGGATATTAATTATCTATGTTCAGTATTTTGATAAAAATGTAATTTTAAACTCATAATTAGTCTCAATTTTTTTTTATAGGTACGTCATTTTAATCGGGTTCAAAATATTTTTAACGGTTTATTATACAAATTAAGATGTCAAGTGTTCATTAAACGCCAAGACTGATATCCGGAATGACTGTAACCATGGAAAAACGATATGTAGGTGCAGAAGTCAGCGACTTTGGTACAATATTTTTAACTAAAAGCAGACTTCACTTGGAATTACCTATTTACCTACCATTTAAAAGAAGTTAATTGTTGAGTTTTTGAAGGCGGTTTTTTTTTTCAGACTCCTTAAACTGTACATTTTAAGCAGCTACTTTTCTATTTATTCAATAAAACTAACAATTCGTTTAGAGATTCGGAGGGGGTAGAAATAGATACATACATACCCTACCTGCTAGGTTTATGCTGTACCGTCAATTTTTTTACGCGTTCCATAACTTTTATTGATTTCATATTAGCCGAGTCTTTATTTCCAATGTCTTCATCTCCAGTCTTTATTTTCAAAGTCTTTGTTTGCAGAGTTTTCATTGCTATTTGCTATCTATATTTTCAGATTTATAGGTTTTTTTTCTAATTCATCATTACAAAGAAGCCATTCGAAGGCATGAAATCACGATCCTTACTGGTCTGTATCAGTAAATTGACTCAATGTTGTATTTTCACGAAAACTACATGTAGAAGCCAATTCAGACTGTTGTCCTTCTTTTAATATTTCATTTTGAATTTTCATTTCAGTTTTCTTCCTGTAGTAACTGCTTGAATGTCTGTATTTTTTTTATCTTTGGTCTTTGTTTGCGAAGAATGGCTTACTCGTGACTAAAGCAACACTTAACCTCAAGTCGCCCCCGCGACCTGCGACTTATTAGTTAAATTTTTGGGTTAGTTTGACTATTAGGTTATCAGAGCACAACCTTATGGTATTGTTAATAACTTATAAGTGTTTTTAACTTTATGGTCTCAATTTAGTATCGATTGAAAGTAATATTAACTCAAAAATTGGTAGCAAAAGTGACATAAATCGACGACTTAAAGGTCCCCAGTACATGAAATAGTTACGTCGGAAATACATCTAACATGCACATAAAAGTATATATGACCTATTAGTCGGATTTCAAAGTAATTCTACCTAATATTTCGCTCTTTTCTCAACTGTTAAGTCTCCTACTTTATGGTGTATTGATGAAGTAAAATTTACGTTTTAATATCCCTATTTTTTGTCTCGGGAGTCAGAAAGTAGAATAAGTGAAAATAATTGGTGCGTATGACGTAATTTTTACTTAAATTAGTAATATATTCTTCAGCCTAGGAATAAAAACTTAAAATGTTTGCTGGGATGCTCCATGCTCCATGTCGGGGTGACACAGGCGTCCGGCACCAAGCGCAAGCCCGCCGACGAGATTATTATTTTACTTAAAAATTGTCATGAATAGCGAGGAGGGTATTAATGAATTATAATATTATTTTAGTCATGGGAATTGACAAAGTTATTCCATAATATAAAGCATTACTGAAACCAAAATTGTAACCAACTGAAACGTGAATTTATTACCTACAGACACGGACCTAAAAAAAATACGGACGTAACGTTACACTCAAAAGGTGCGAAGCAAGCAAGGCCTGTTATTTCGTTCCGTCATACACAATCTACCGTCTCACAAATGCACTAGGTCTGTTAACCCGCCGCCATTACGCGTCCAGCCACAGCCCGAGTGACATATCACTTTACACCGAAGAAAATGCCGCATTGTGTAGTAAAAACGTGTAAAAACTACATTAGCAAATATAAAAAGCCACACGGAATCACTTATCACCTGTAAGTTATGTTTATTCGTGTTATTTTTCATAAATATGTGTTTATTTACTTTGACGCAAATTACAAATAAAAATGACAATCAGTGCTGCCAGTTTTTTCACGGACTTTTTTTCCTAAAAGTTCAAGTTTTTAAGTTTAAATAAGAATTGCTTGTTCATAAAAATGTGGTTTGATATATCAATATTATTAATATTATTCTGTCGTGCAAACGTTGAAATTTAAATTGTCATATAATTTTCTCATCTCCGGTTCCCATTATTTTTTTGTTGAAATTGGTTTTGTCATTACAAAATGAGAAAAGGAACCCAATTTCAATTAAATTAAAACGGTTGCATGACACAATCGAACCCAATGCTGAAGTAGTACATAAATGATAACACGATTTAATTGTACGAAGTTTTTGCCGCGTAATCGCGATTCAGTCTCAATGCAGTACCTATCGATACAGTCACAAATCGTCTAGGTTTAGTCGCGATACAGTGCTGCGGCTGTCGAATGCGCATTTGTATCGCTGCAAAAAGTTGCAGTTGGTAAAAGGCGTTAAAATAGGAAAATTGACGATTTATATGGCAACCCTCAAAGCACGCACACTCGTAAACGGACGGCCATTTTGTGTGCTTCACTGATGATTAGACTAGGTTACGTCCGTATTTTTTTTAGGTCCGTGCCTACAGACGGACGATGTCAGCATCCTGTCCTACAACGACGACTCCAACTCATCAAACGTGTACGAGTTGAACGTGGTGAACGGCGCTGCGCACGGGGCACACGCGACGCACGCCGCACACGCAGCGCACGCGGACAAGCCGGCCGAGGCCGAGCCGGCCGGATCCAGTAGTATCGCGTGCACGTAGCAGTACGAGGAGTGGCGCCGGCGGTTCATATACGGCGCCCGGGCGCGCGCGCCACGAATAAACTGGGACGTTTACGAGCCGCGAGCGCACGGGCCGGGACATTGCGACGTCACACGTACTCAAATCACCAAAAAAGGGCCAGTTGGGACCTGTGTGCGATTAACATTTGACGCGTAGTTTGACGGTTGCGTGTTTAAAAATTCATATGAACTATACGAATGTTTGTAGTATTTTGACCACTGCAATTGCTAGAGTAGTATAGTGCGACCAAAAAGAGTAGAAATTAAATGAGGGCGCCACTTTCTACGTAACTGTCACATTTTTGACGTAAAATGCGTAAACATGGCAACAATTTTGTATGGAATTTTTTTAGTTGCAGCTGTCACCACTGGCTCGACTTTTTGGCCAGGCTATAGCGTATTTACGTGTTTGAAAACTGGCTCTTTTGATCAGGTATATTGTTTGAATAGGTGCGATAGTATTTGAAACGTGACGATCTCGATAATACCTACCTGATAATTTTATGACGTCGACCGGAAAGAACTCGAGCGTGAGCCTTTTCGTAATGGTTATTGAATATGAGAAACTGTTATCGAAGGCGTTGAGGTATTTTTGAGACCTATGATAAATGTCTGTTTGGATACAGTACGTCGGCGGCGTCGCAACATTCTGACGCAAATGACGCGGCAAGACAGCACTGTCCTATTTGGTGGCCTGAGACGCTCCAATACCTAATGTGCAACCCAATTGTTTCGCGTAAACGGAGTTGACGATTGTGTCCGAGTGAAGTCACTTGTGATTATAGTGGTAAGGATTATTGGTGCACTGAGTTTGTGACTACGTTGTCTACAGGTCTCGAGTGGTAAGTTGGGTTTCAATATTTGATGGGGGTGGCATATGTAAGAAAGTGCAATTCATACTGTTTGTGTACTAAGTTAGCGTGAAAGTGGTTCCAATGTCAGCTTCAGATTTGTTGAAGGCTAAGCGGTTGGCAGATAAACCTTCTCGTAGTAGTTTCAAGAGCTGCAAATGTGAACCATTTCGCGAATAGTTTGAGAATATCTTGCGTGTCATTCTTACATTAGCTAAGCTGGTTTCACAGATACTTGACGGTGTCATTGTAGAACTGTTTTGGCAGTGTATCCGATAAGAATCCAAAGAACTAAAGGGCTGAGGATTTTGTGTGATGACACTCTGCAATCACGGATCTAGTGAGCCAATGGGGTACCATTCGTATTAGCCACTTCGACAACTGATTAAAATGTTTATTCGTTTTTTTCTCCGATTTTAGTCAACTGTGGGCAAAATTGGCCTTAAAACGATTAGAACCTATAAGCGTAGCTTTGTGTATTGGACTGCTCCGCATAGATGTAATAAAAAATGATAATGATATCGTCGCATCCATGGAAAATCCGCGAATCTGCACTTTTATTTCAAAAGACAATGACGGAAACGCCTCATGCTAAAGTAGCGAATCTGCCATTCTAATTTTGAATCGAAATGCAGATTCGCAACTTTGCCATGGATGTGACGATATTTTGTTGTGTCGGATAAGTTCGTATTTATCTTGCTCTTACATTCAGCTTCAGTACCTATCTAGAAGCTTAGGAAGCTGAACTGAGAAAGCAAGGTTAATACACAAAATATAAATGTTTATTACATCTGTATGCGTGTGTTTATGGTCTGTAAGAAATTTTTGTGCGTCTGTTAAACCAGCCTAAAGAGCCACCCCGGAAGATCTGTATTGCATGCGAGGAATAGAAGCACCAAACGTATCACTCTCATGTACATATGTCTCGGTCAGTTACTGATATACTGCACAAACATATTTTTTTGAAAGCCGCTGTGGTTCAGTAATTTGATTTAGGAGATCTATATGATTTCTAACGTAGATTTTATAGACAACAATTATAAGTTTACAAGAATGTTTTCTAGCTGTGCATATAATGAATGATTATGACCTGATGATTATTAATGGGACGTAGACAAAGGTTGATTAACCGAACGGTGGCATTTTATAACGTAGTGTACGCATACACTATTGATGCAATGATGATTTTTAGAAGTCGCAAGGATTCGTCGTCACCGAAATATAAGTAGGTTTGAATATAAATGTATTAGAGTTAAAGAATTTTTATTGGAACAAGGAAAATTTAAAAAAAAAACTTTAGTAATAATTAGATTTTTCGTAACGTGACAAGTGAAGGTCCAGTATATGTTGTTTTCGGGTTTTATTTATTTGCAGGTTGTCGACGGACGGACAACAGATGGAGCCAAGTAAGTTTTCATACAGTGAAATTGAACGGCAAAGTGCGACCATTTGCAAGTTAATGTTCCGCGTTGTGGCCGGCATTATACTCGCGCCGTTCGAAAAGGCCCGATTTGACAGCTGTCAACTCGCGAAATATGTGATTGAGGCATGTTTCAGTTTCTATACTAATTATGCGCTTCCGGCGTCTATTTCCGAGCGCATACAATCTGAACCTATTAAAAGGCCACATATGATGCCACACCTACACAACAACCAAAAGGGATGTCTTTATTTGCTTCCGCGTGAAGAACGTGAGATGAAGATAGTTCGCGCGCGCCAAATTTAACAAAATGCTTTTTATTTTCAAACCACAACATTTATTAAAAAAATGGTTTACAATAAGAAGTTCTCAACTATTAAATAAAAAATTATCGATAAAGATCGTAGGGTTTCGAAGATTCAACCAAAAACATGCAAAAAAGGGGACATGTTTGATAAATAAAACTATCGAGGATTTTGTTTCTAATCGTGTTTTCACGTTTAACGGTCTCCGGGAAATAAAACAGACATAGGCGTTATGGTTATTGAGATCCAGATCACGGAACACTACCGACTTTATCATATGTGGCCTCTTAAAAGCTAGGGTGAATACTTTAATAGGGATCTTCTGGATGAGCTCGCTTCCTCGCCAACAAAATTAGTCCTCCAAGGGCGAGAGTTAGTCAATAGCAAATCAAAAAAAATATTTAAAAAATAATAATTCGAGTACAAGAGTACCTTGTCGACTAAACAGAAGCTTTATGCTAATATGGGGTTAGGTCCACGTGCTCCTTTCAAGTCCATGTCTGAAGGTCAAATCGGGCCTCAGAACGGCGCAAGTGTAGACGCCGAGCGCGTGTCACTCCGGTGCGATGATTATTAAGTTTTGCGGCTTTGTTATGTAATTATTATTATCTCATCCATATCATAATCTCGGAACGAATATATCTTTAAACATCGCCACTCAAGTTAATATTTTGTGTAGTTTTATATGACTACGATAAGTATTCCTTTTTTGATATTTCGTGAATACTGTACTGTGCAGTCAGATTTTTAGATAGGTTGTTTTGAATGTTTCTCTGAATGTAGCGACAAATAAATTTATGGATATTTTGAATATTTCTTGCAAATGGTTGACCGAGAGAGTACAAAGTGGAAGAAATGCAGATATTATAAACATATTCATGTATACAATTCCTCTTCTGTTGTGTCTGAGCGGCTTTCGACATTTTAACTATTTTTCCTTTAATATTTACATCAATATTTAGTTCTTATTATGAAAGTAAGTTTTACCCTTACACAGATTGGACATATGGTTCGAGCAAACGTCTCCGTAACCCAGGCAGTAGTGTACGTCATTTCTTCTTTTTTGCGACAAGCTATACTCGGATTATTCATAGTTGATGCCTGTGACAGATCTTATAACACTTATTACACTTATTTCTTTAACTTTACATAAATACTACATCGGTACACACCTAGCGACGCTGATCAGGAATTAAAGTAATTAATCGCGTATTTTTAAGCACATCGCTTGTGAGTATAGTAATTAAGTGATTGAAATTACGAAATACGGCTGTCACAAGCATCATCTCATCTTAGAATAATCAGAGTATACCAAATAATAGTTCTGAGATAGTTGAGTTCTCATGCCTGCTTATGTTTGTTCCGAATAGAACAGTGGGTATCGTATGCCACTGCCCGGTCCCCGCAGTGTTTACTTTAAGGTCAGGTACGTCGAACAAACTTTTGTCTGTGCCACTACTTGGTTTGCAGACGCCTATGTTCTATATTAAGTTAAGCCTAAATTCAACTATCAACTTTTTTGGCCTCAAGGAAGTCGCTGCAGACATGTTTCTCAAGGAACAAAATTGTCTTCAAGCTTGCGCTATGATTTATTGATTATTTTCTCTCGAATTTATTTGAAATGAATGTATATACACCTATATTCATAATATAAATATATAATATATAAAAATACACTGAATGTTGCACTTCCTCGTACATTTATAACATTACATACATACATACATAATGTCACGCCTTCGTTCCCAGAGTGGGGTAGGCAGAGCTACAGAATTACAAACATCTCTAAAAACTTGTTGATAATTCTATAACCACAATTTGCACAATTAGGCTAAGATGTTTACCACATTAATAACATTAATTTAGTTAATTTACGGACTTTATTCCACCTAGATCTAAGACTCAAATGTAGTTGCTGTTAAGGACCTTCTTGATAATTTTAAGTTGTATATAACGATAGCCAATTATTATTATTATATATGAAAAAAATATACATCTGAGAAAAATTAAAACAAAAAAAATATATATCTACAAGTAAGGGATTGATTGTTATTTATTTAACCTTGTTTCCCGATAAAATCCATTATGGAACGTTCTCAGCCCGGGTGAATCTGATTATCTTTACATCAGAGGGCTTGATGGTGAGGGAAGTGCGTTCGAACTAAGGTGTTATGATATGACAAAAGGGATTGTCTTAGTGCGGTTAAATTGGACCATGTTGAGTCCGCCTCCAGCTATGACTCGTATTCAGGCAAAAGCTTTACTCGGCAGTCATCGGTGTCAGCTCGAGAGTGATTTCTCCTGCCAAAGTAACGTATGTGACCCGTGCTGTCATCTGCATAGCAATGAATGCTACTAATCTGCAGCATATCAGTTTTTTTATTTTTAAAAGGATATATTTCAGTGAGCATTTTACCATCTGACAGATGTAGGTATATGATTAACGCACTATACATAAACGCACTGATCGACAAGCTCAGCAGTACTGACCTCAGTCGGATGCTCAATTGGCGGCCAAATATTCAATAATATTAGCTACGCTGATGACATGGTGCTGCTGGGCCCGTCGGGTTCTCTCGAGGTATTAATTAGTACGAGGGTGAATTGATAAGTTCACAACCTGGTTAAAAAACTAAGGAGCTCACTTTTTATAACAATTGTATTTAATTATTTGTATTTAATTGTATTTTTTATACACCTCGCCTCCGACTTTATTGTCCCATAAAAAAAAGAATACCTGAGGTAAATAAGAGCACTGCTTCTTGTACCTCCATATTCGTCGAAAATCTTTGCCCTCAAGTGTTTTTTGAGGATTTCGGAAGAGATGATAATCGGAAGGGCTAAATCCGGCGAGCAAGGGGGATCCGGCAGTACTTCAAATCCACAATCTTGTATTTTGCCGAAGTGTGAAGCATGTGTTGGTGAAACCGTACTTTTTTCGAAAGCATTCACGGGGGCCTAATATAGGGCATCCGTCACCTTCTGACACGTAAACAAGTTCGTTACTTTTATTTTAATCTCTACACGCAGAAGACGTAAAGGAGCACAATAGTACCTAGTTCGAATTTCTTCCTGCCCTTTGCAAGATAGTCTATCATGTTAACCGGGGTGCAATCCCAGAAAACTGAGGCCATTACCTACCTTATTATTACATAAAGCCATCCTTTTTTTATTCTTGTGCGGGCGGCGTGGCCATATGTGTTGCTTCCACAGGTTGCTTCTTAAAGGGGTGATAGACGAGCAAGTAAGTAGGTACGCAGTACTTGGGCATTTTCACGAAAAAGTGTATCCAATTAAGGACTGAAATTAAGGAACTTTAAGTTTGTCAGTTTTGGTGGCCGTTAATGTATAGGTAGCTAATTTTCGTCGCAAAACTGACAAAGTATTAATTCCTTAATTTCAGTCCTTAATTGGGTACATTTTTCGTGAAAATGACCAGGTACGGCGTACTTACTCGCGCGTCTATCACCCCTTTTAAGGTTAATAATGACAAATGAACTCTTAGAGTAAGGCTGCAAAAACAGAACGTCTGGCCAAATAGTTTTAAGGGCCAAATGGATCGAGAAAACAGGAGGAGGTTCTATGTTCCACAGTAGGTATGTATTTTTGTACTGTAGCCCCAGGGCCTCTATTCTTCGATGACAAACAATCATACTGGCGGGCGGCGACGCCTAACGACACGCACTTTTAAAATAGGTAGAGGTAAGGTTAGGTTGGGTTAAGGGTAGAGTAGGGTCTGTATTCTTACTTGTCTTATATAGTAAACAACTTTCTAACCTCAAAATTAACCTTTTTTTTTGGCTAAAGCAGCGATTTAAACAAAATAAATCAATCACAGACAATACATTACCCAAGTGCTGTCCATAATGCTGGGGTCCTAGTGAAAAAGGGTATAAGTCTTCTGAAGATCAAGTGAAAAAGGGTCAAGTCCAGTATACTCCGTTCATGTATTTACCCTTTTTAGTACGAGTTAAGTCGACTTGTACCCTTTTTCACTAGGACCCCAGATTTATTTGTTTATTCAGTTTACTTTGTTTACGATAAAAGAGCTGTTTTAGCCAAAAAATGGGTTATTCCCACCTCGTCCGAACTCGGCCGATCGAATCAAACGTATGTAAAGGAACGGGAGAGCCTACACTGCTACCGTCGGTCGGTTGGTCGTCGGATTACGTGGACGCCTACCGTTATAATTGCGACGTTGCCACTTGGAAATAAAGTCATCTGCATACGTATCAAAAGTAATAAATCAAATGAAACTCGTCCGCAAAACTCATCCATAACTTCTACAGATTTGGTTTGTATTCGTATGCAACGTGTCCTGAACTTTTTGCCTATAATATGACACTCATAAGATTGAATGAATAAATATGACATGTTTGCTAGTGTCATTGTCATTGCTTGTTTACACGTTGGTTGACATTGTGAAATCTTTCCTTGCAAAATACAAAAAATCCTGGATTATGGAGAATCAAAAGCATCTACGCATCATTTGCATCACATCAGTGACTTGTCCACTTAACCCTCTGTCAACAACAGACATGGGTGTGCCTAAAAATGGGTCCCATACAATAGAATACAATCGAATCTGGGGCCTATTGCATATAAAATAATCGCTTATATTATAAGCGGAACTCTCTTTCCAACAGTATGTATTAAAAAGAGACTTCCACTTGTATTACAAGTTACAAGCTTTTATGAAACGGGCCCCTGGCATCGCAGCGGACCAAATAAGCGACCGAAGAGAAGATGTAACCGGGATGAACTTGATAGGTACCCGAGTTCAAGAATAAAAGGGGAGAGTCCAAGATAATTATGAACAGAAATAGAAACGGAGGGACGGATTTAATTTTGCCTAACATAGATGTCATATAACAACAACATTGCGGACCACGAATATGTAGGACTCCTTAGGCCTGATTTCCTCCTACGCTGACATCGGCCGCTGACGTCGGTTAGGCTTGATTTCCTCCTACGCTGATTTCGATCGAGCGTAAGAATATACACCATGTTCTACGGGACACCGCACAGCGACGCTGATATCCGCGGCAGATTTATTGCTACGCGCCGCTGATGACGCGCGTCGGTCTCGCTCGTTGGCGCCGCGTACGTCTGTGCGCTGACGCGCTATACACCACTATGCGCGATTGCGCGCGCTCAGCCGCTCAGTGCAATGCTGACCGGTTGGCTGTACTCACGTGCGCAGCGCAGGCGAGCAAAACTGTTCCGTAACCTTGAAAATTCGACATGCTAGATTTTTACCAATGTGATTATGACGATTAAAATTAGAAGCTACAATTAGTTCTAAAGTTACAGTGAAATACTTTATTGGAACACTAGCGACCCGCCCTCGCTTCGCTTCGGTTAATATAAGTTAAAATAATCCAAGTTCATCTGGAATAATATACTTTTCAAATTATAGATAGGCGCATATGCATAGAGGTTTTATTTTATGACGAATTTAGAAAGACGTCCTATCTGACACTTTTTGCGGAATTGAGTTTTTGATGCCGTTAGATTTTAAATTCAATTCAAATCATGACTGCCAGTTATCACAGAATCTCTCTATAGTATACAAATGTTTACAGCGGACTTTTCATTGCAGAATACAAACAAATTTTGCCTGGAAGTGACGCGCGAAAGGGCTACATACGTCCATGGGAAAAAAACGCAACGCTCATCCCTCTATTTCACCATCTTCACAATGACACGTGACAGGTGACAATTCGGTATACATTGCAAATTTAACACGCTGATACATCACTGGATTTCATATAAGCTGCGCTATGTACACTGAAATTTCACCTATCACCTGACATTGTCAGCATCTGTCCATTCCCTATTTTGAGCAACAACTCTGCAAAGAGCCGGTTTTCATACGTGCAGACAACGAAACTCTCATATTTGTTTTGAGTTCTAATCTATGTTGCGCGTAATTTTGAATCTGCCATATCTTCTAAAGTATTTATTTAAAAAATATATTTTACGGGACAATATTAATCTACATTAAATGCCCAAGGTAACCAACGTATTTATCTGGTTATGGTTAAATACTGAATCGGACAAAATAGCTAATATTTATTATTTATTTATTTATTTATTTAGGAAAACCAACAGCTGATAAATTACCTTAAACATAACATAGGACACATAAAGCCAATTACCTAATATATTAAAATAAAATCATAAACATAAAAATGGTTACTGTGAGTCAATCTTAGGAGAAAGACATATGCCATGGCGGACTTTTCTCTAGATTTTTTAAAAAACTACAATTCTTCAGTACATTATTTTGACACATTCCTTAAGGTTTAGCCAGGCGTAAGCTATGTAAGGGCACGAAAAACGATTTTTGACGACTTGGTAGGAAAACATTGAGGTTTCTCAACTATATTAAAACTTAATTAGAATAAAATGTACACATAAACCATCTAGAATAAATTGTCTAAATGACAGTGAAAACCGTATCATAATTCGTTGCGTGGTTTAGAAGGAGTTAGCGGAGAAACAGGCAGAAAGGCGCGAAGCGACTTTAATTTACAGAAGAGATTAGAGAAGAGATGCATGGTTTCGGTTAAGTTTAATTAAATGTTTAGATACTTAAGTAAAAGATTTATCATCATAACATACACTCTTGAATGTGAAAAAAAAGGAGTGGTCCTACCCATCTGTGAAACAGGCGTGATTTAATGTACCTATGTATGTATGTATATTGTATGTACATACACTCTTTGATGCTATGCTGAGGGATATAGGCGTGATGTTACACTTATTTACACAATATACAGGAGCCATTAGCCAAATTTTACGTGTATATCTATCTATTCTCTGTTGTAGATAAAACCAATTAAAGTCACTTAGAGGGCTGTTTCTTAAATTTCAATTTTGATAATTATTACACCCATGATTACTTTTGAATGGAATGTCCGATTTGAATAATTCAAAAAGTAATTTACAGGTACTTATATAGCCTTCAAAACGAAGTGATTTATTTGGATAAGGATTAATACCAAGGTACGAATAATGGGGCCTAGTTAGTACTGGCGTTGCAATTGCATATTTTAACATGAAAAAGTAGTTATTGTGACATAACTGTAATAGTTAGATATATGGTATCTCAGACTTTTTTGTAGAAATTGATGTCTTCTATAAAACTGTAGTACATCACTTTGCTCTATTGTCAATAGTTTCCGCAGCGTACGCGATGTAAGGATTTTTTTTGGTATTTTTTTCACACCTTGGGTTAGATTATCGAAGTATTCATACGGAACCCTAACTTTTTTGAAAAGATAATATAGCCTATGTTCATCAGGAATAATAAAGGATTCTAATGGTTAAAGAATTTTCCAAATCGGTCCAGTAGTTTCGGAGCCTATTCAATTCAAACAAACAAACAAACAAACAAACAAAAAATCAAATCTTTCCTCTTTATAATATTAGTATAGATAGTAGTGAGACACGTTACGAATTGTTTTGTGGACAGAAGGTTTTACTTACTTTAATTGGCGATTTATTTGGTTTCAGCCTATCAATGTTCATCGGTGTAAAATTATAGTAGATTTTGCTTCTAATGCTACTTATTACTTATTACTTAGGTATATGTGATTTTAACTTGATTTAAATGAAGTTCCACTCATGAATTTCATTTTTCGTCTAACTTGGGTGTAGTTCAGAATAAAAAATATGTTACAGGTCATATTTACTTGTTCAAATCATTAGGCCGGAATTCAACTGCGGCGCATGGTCGAGATACACACGTAGTATAAATCCGCTTCAAATAAAAGTGTAGGCACGAAGGTCTTTAGATTTGCTTACACTGGCACACGAAGACGCTAAGCAGGAAATGACGGCAAAGATACATCCCCACTCCGCCGTATTGAACCGAGTGCACCGCCCCGTCATGCCACTGGTGCCGTCTTGTTCATTGTGGATCAGTTGTATCACACATTCTTTCGATATGTTGTCGTATGCCACTCTGGAGGTATCCACATCCATTTTAACACGAAGCGATTTTATACCCGCGTGCGTAGCTCGACTGTGCGCTACAGTAGAGGGTGCCCATGCAGCGTAAGGCGCACCCAGCTAGCATGTTCCTATAGCGTGTGCATGCCTTGCCGTGGAAATATTCAAAGTCCAACCAAAACGTAGTATTCAAATAGCTTGGCTACCTGGTGGACTAATTTGAGGACGATTCGCCTATTCAGTAGTGGAGTCGTCGCTGCAGGTGCCCTGTATATGGCAGGGGCCTTCCAACTTAAAGTGTGGCCCATTCATAGTTACAGTAAACTCTATGGTTTATTCCCATAAAGCTCTGCTAATCTTAATATGTATTTATTGGGGTCCAGGGCAGGTGAGGGCAGATTACTCTCACCGTTACTGCAAAAGAGCTGAAGTACGTACACCACCACTGATACCAACATCGGTCATCATTGTTCGTTAGGCGCCATCGGCGCGTATATCGGTATATACAGTCATATCGGTATTACGTTTATCATATTGCACCATCACTTTATAAGTTGCTTTATTTTATTTATTTAATGTAAAAAATAATTCGAGCGTACGTTACGCGCTGATTCGTGTAAAGACAGATGTATCTGAAATACGGTGCTTGTAAGCCATGCCTTTAAATTACTAGGCATTTAAAAAGCATTTATGAATGACACTTCTAACTAAATCCTGCTTTTGTAATTCATTAATAGTCCTTATTTGTTTTAATTTTAACTCCAACCGGCGGCGGCCCGGGTGTATCGTTCCGACCGGTGCAAACGAACGCGGGTACGGGCTACGTATCTTGGCATGTCACGTGAATCCGGACGCGAACGCAGGTACGGGCTACGTACCGGCCGTGTTCGTGAAATTCGTACACCGCCGGGGTTAAGAACACGTACCTACGGGTCGGCGTGTAGGTATCATGGATATCCATAGCCCTACTGTAAAGCACAGATCCATAAGCATAGAATCCTCTAAAAGTCTGCCCATAGCTTAGAAATACAATTGCTAGTTCTTATTCTATGGCCCATATAGTTCAGTCTATAACAACATTTCGATGATAACAACACAAAAAAGGCAAACATCGCAAACCCGCATGTAACTAAGATTTTTTTATATGATGTTAGGTCCGTTGAGAGTATTTAACATCCAAGTCTGCAACCCTGAAAACCCTGTGCTACCCCCATGGTGCTCAAAAAACTGCAAATTTTTGGCACTTGTTTCAGTTTTTTCGAAAAAACTTCTCTAAGGAAACATTGTTCAAGTATCTTTGAATATACTATAATAAAGACAACTAAATTTGCTACAATTTGAGCGTAATATGATCATTTTACGTTTATTGGTTGCGAAGATACAGCAAGTCAAAGATGGGCAATTTTCTTCAAAAAGTGTTAATGTGTTGGTAGGGTTATTTCGAAGATACGTACCGGCTGAACTAATGCTCCTAGGTAAAAGTCATGTCAAAAGAATTTGTAGAGAATTGAATTAGCCTCAATTTAATACCGAAGTGGTGCCTCTAGGCCTCATAGTTACATCCAAAATAAAAAATTACTAAAATATCGGATTTTTGCTAAATAATAAAAACATTGTACTGAATAATGTTGGGATGATGTTCTTTAAAACAAATGTGAATGGACCATTTTAGATGTATAATTATGGCTTCAAATAAACATATACCTACTAAAGAAATGAACATACTTCCACGTTGTTTCGAAAACTGCGAAAATGTAGGGCAGTTGTTTGAGTTTTTTCGAAATAATTATATAAAGGAAGTGTTTTTCGACTATCTTTGTGCCGTACTTTAATAAAGCTAACTAAATTGGCAACAATTTAAGCCTAACTTGAGCACTGCTGTAATACCATAAGTTGCGGAAGTACAGTTAGTCAAAGACTCACATTTTTTTTCAACGAAATGAAAATTTCGTGTCAGCGTCTACGTATTTTGTCCTGGCTAAACTAATGCTCCTAGAGAAACAGTTGAGATAAGAATTTTAGTATAAAATTTAACTAGCTTCAATTTAATCTTCAAAAATACAACAAATATTAAAATATCTGATTTTGGTTAAACGATAAAAACATTGTTCTGAATAATGTATGAATGTATTTCTTTAAAAAAAACAAAAGTGTAAATTAGTCATTTTAGATGTAACAAATGGTTTCAAAACAAATAAAC
The DNA here is from genome assembly GCA_946894065.1 of Acleris literana. NCBI lineage: Eukaryota > Metazoa > Arthropoda > Insecta > Lepidoptera > Tortricidae > Acleris > Acleris literana. Next base: position 11,318,763 of record OX335691.1, on the reverse strand, counting down.
GTAAACATAAAAAAACAAACACAAAAACATACACAACAAACATCTTAGCCTAATTGTGCGAATTGTTGTTATAGAATTATCAACAAGTTTTTAGAGATGTTTGTAATTCTGTAGCTCTGCCTACCCCACTTTGGGAACGAAGGCGTGAGATTATGTATGTGTATGTATAAAAAAACACAGCAAACATAATTATTTAAACTATAAAATAATACTATTTACACGGTCAAGCACAAAAAGATTAGACTTTCGTCCTTTTAGAAGGTCTCATCCAGTCTAGATTAGGGGGAGGAGTGGGTGAAGAGGGATAATGTTTTCTGGAGTGGAAGTTCTTTTGACATGACTTTTACCTAGGAGCGATAGTTCAGCCGGTAGGTATCTTCGAAATAACCCTACCAACACATTAACACTTTTTGAAGAAAATTGCCCATCTTTGACTTGCTGTATCTCCGCAACCAATGAATATAGTGAGCTCAGGTTACGCTCAAATTGTAGCAAATTTAGTATGTTTTATTAAAGTATACACAAAGATACAATAGAGAAGGCTATGACTGGCCTAATAGTCTTCCTGACAACAATGACAGATCAGATGATTTATCTGACGTATTGTCTCTTATGCAAGTGTGTTTTTACAAATTTATTTTTTAAACATTATTTGCGTTATTGTACAGTTCAATACGTGGATAAACCTGCATTTAAGAATTTAAAACATAAAGCTTGTATAACCCAGGTAGGTACCTACTTATTTACTCAATAAACATAGCATATTCATTGTTTAAGTAAAATTATTCGTGCTGATAGCTCTTAGTGCTTGTTTACGGAGACGCGGGGTGTCGCGCGTAGCGTTGGGCGGCGCGGTCTGCACTAAATTCAAACATATGGCGTTGTATAAAAGAGTTTACGGAGAAGCGGTTTTACGCGCGTTTGCTTCAAATACAGCATTACTTGCGGCGGAGCCCGCGGATGGCATCGCCGCGTTGTACGCAGCGTCGCACGCGTCAATAACGGCGGTTCCCGCCACTGCGCCCGCAGCGGGGCCCGCGGCGGAACTTTCTGACAGTCTTGTGCTCCGCCGCGCGCTCCGCTACACGCTCGAGAGTCCGCCGCGGATGTAGCGGACATCGCTACTCTCTATGTCCCGCACCACGCGCCGCATCACGCCCCGCATCTTTATAAACAACACTGTACATTCCTATATGCTTGTTTGCGCGTGTGATGACGCGGTCCGCTGCACGCGCCGTCTAACTGTAAACGGAAAAAACGCCCGACACGCCGCGCAACGCCAAGCCGCACGCCACGCGCGACGCTCCGCGTCTCCGTTAACAAGCCCTTAAGGTTTAATTCCGACGTTGGCGGCCGCGGCCGGCGATCCACTTGACTGTTGACTATGAATTTATAAAGTACCGCGACGGCGCGGCGCGCCCGGGCGCCTGCGACGGTCCGTGCTCCATATAAGTTCATACTTACTCGCAGTAAACAGTGGGTCGCGCGACCGATCGTGATCGCCGGCATCGGAACAACACCTTCACACGTAGCAATCTTTGCTTTATTTTCAGTTATAATAATGCCAATTTTAGAAAATAGCTGCTTCTCGCTGGATCTTCAAAAAGGAAGCATTGTCATTGGTTGTCTGGGATTACTTACAGGGGTCCTAAGTCCTTTTGTCATATTAAGTGATGGTAAGAGACATTAAGTATAATAGGTACATTTTTTTCACATTAAAAAAACCTCTACACGAATATTACCTACCTATGAAATTACATGGTGTCTATCTTTCGCGGTTACTAAGGTACACTAGACATGGTACATTACCTAAGTACATATAATCTCGAATTTTTTTTTCCGAATTTGATAAAAACAAATTTCAGAATTCCGATTTTGAAATCTCCGAATCATCACTATTCCGAATCTTAGTTTCACAAAGCACCAAAACCACGATTTAAAAAAAAAAACCGAATGATTTAACAAAATTCGTCCCTTTAATACGAGATGCGGCAAAAAGAGCCAAAACTTTTTCGGGTATGATACAAAAAATCAAACTAATATGCAACCTAAAAATCTATAAAAAACAAAAACAAGTATAATTAAGTATAATAATTATAATTCAGTATAATTTAAGGGTGTCTGACAGGGGATTGCAACTGTACTGAGTGTCTGACAGTAGACGACCTGATTTAATTTATGTATGTATGTAAAATATGTGAAAACTGAGCTTTATACTTTATAAAAATTGAGGTGCTATTGTACCTTTGCTAGCTGTTACCTTTCTAAGCCACCGTGATCCAAACTTCAAAGTCGGGGATCGTTATTATATTAGGTACCTGTATTAGGGAAATATACACAGAAACTTTCAGGATTTATGAAATAAGGACCGTCTGATCGTCACGGGCTGTTGCAAAAACAGAAACAGGTCAATAGAAGACGTCGAGGTCTATCGATTTCTCCGCCTTGTATGTTCAGCAATTTTCTACTGTTCGCAAGTTATAAGATTACAACCACCACCTAACGTCGCTAATAAAATCTCAACAGTCTAACACAGAAGTTTCAACATGGGAGGCGCCTTCCGCGGGAGGCGCGTCGGCATTCGAATTAAAATACTTAAAACCAGGCTTTCGTAAAATGATTTATTGAAAAATGACAATCTCGCAAAATACTGAGGCAATGATGCATATCGAAGACGTCAACTCGCAGCTCCTCAAGCGACTTGCTTTTCGCGTACGTAGATTTGACTTTTTCGAGATCCCGTTGAAGCTTGGCGAGATCCTTAAGGAGTTTCTTACAATCCAAGTGGTCAATGGACAGCGGGGGTAATTTTTCTAGATTTCGTGCAACAAACACTGGCACCTTTTCAGAATCAATCAATTTTCGTAACTATACTATATCCACTTTTTCGCATATCCGTTGTCACAGATTCGGATAACAGAGATTTTGACATTTTAATCTCCTCGCCCGAAAACGCCCCAGCACAGAGCCGCGTTAAAGTGTCATTGTCAACTAGGGATAACTTTTTCTGAATAAATGCCTTCAACTTGTCCACGATGATGTTACACACATTGCACTTCACAAGATTCGACATAATCATTCATTTCATTTCATTTATTTCAATAACAATAATTATATTGTGTTGGAATTGCATTGACATTACATTACAGTCAAATAAAAACAATATCAATAATTAATTTTAAATGTACAGAAAAAAAGAACATAGTTGAATATATATATTTATGATTGGGATCGGATATATCAACAGGTTTTATCCTCTATAAATTCCTTAACAGAATAATATGACTCCTTTATTCAAAATTTCTTAAGTCTTGCTTTGAAAATATTTCTATTATTTATCGATTTCATCTCAACTGGTAGTTTATTGAAAAGGTAAACGGCTTGATAGCACCCCGCATGCTTCATAATATTTAACCTAGGGACTATTTGGCATGGTAAGTCTTTCCGTCTTGTTGAATATCTGCGCTCTCTCTCATCATGACTCTCGTACATATTTATATGTTTAATCAGATCTGTCAACAGAACAAGTATATAAAGACAAGGAACAGTCAATATCTGTAAATCTAAGAAAAACGTCTTACAAGAAGCACTTCGAGGAATGCGAACTATTGTCCTTACAGCTCTCTTTTGTAACCTGAAAGCTGCATCTACATTATATTTGTAACCATTTCCCCATAATTTTATACTATAGCCCAATTTTGATTCGACTAATGCGTAGTAAACTAATTTAAGCTGCCTGATTTCTACCTCTTCCCGCAAACTGCGGAGGGCAAAGCAGGCAGCACCTATAGAGCTCGACAATGCCTTGACTTCCTGTTTCCAATTCAGCAGAGAGTCAATGTGAATACCTAAAAATTTGACCGCCTCCGTTTGCACTATTTTATTACCATTGATGCTAACATCTAAGGTATCATTGTTTTTATTGGTTGCTTTAAATAACATAACACTTGTTTTATCTATATTGACGCTCAAAGTGTTTGCTGAGAACCATTCGTTGAAAGCTTTTAAAGCAGCGTTTTAAAGCTTTTGAACATTCAATTGCGTCATGTTTTCAGCTGATATAACCGCGTTTGTATCGTCAGCAAAAATAACTAATTTCGCGTGCGGCACCATGTTGTTCAAGTAATATATTAAGTCATTCACAAAGATGATAAAGTATAATGGTCCTAAGATTGAACCTTGGGGTATATATACAATGCTTGATCTGAACGCCATTTCTGTCCCATCAGTGTCATACTAGATCGTACGTTTCTGTTCTTTTTTTTTCAAGGAAATGTTGGGACTGTATTTAATATTAATAACAATTGTGTTTAATTTCCTCACATTGTTGGAGAAAAGCACTATACAAGCCTCGACCGGGAAGGGCGGTTGCTGGACTCGTATATAGCGCGACCTAAACTGCGTCTCGTACTCGTCCCGCAACGGTCTATTTCCCGGTCTGTGCAGTAATGTACTATTGGAGATAGTTTTGTGTTTAAAGTAGTTTTGAGCTACAGAGCCCTACTCTGGGGTCTGGGCATGGCCCGACATGGTCGACATGCTCTTGCCCGGTTATTAATAATAAGATCTAAAATAATCTCTTCTACCTTTTTCAGATGACACCGTCGTGTTATGGATGATACTGAAAGTGGTTCTATCAGTTTTAGATTTTATAGCCTCTTGTCTTCTTATATTTGCTGCAGTAAAGGTAACATTATTTATTAATAGTTTTTGCCTGCGACTCTGCCCACGTAGAAGTCGCTTATCGCTGTTCCCTCGGGAACTGTTCAATCTTCCAGGCTATAAAGTATTTGACATCGTTTCCCGAGACTCGCGCTGCATCCACACCAAATTATAACTTGTGTATGTAAAATACCACTATTTCAAATACCAAGGCCCGATTCCACTTGAGATTTAACAATGAGAGTCATAATGTTTAGCTATTGGTGACTAATTGCTTATCTACCTGAGCACTTGAACTTAGCACGTGCTGCACTAAACTAAAGAGTGAATGAAACAACTTGGTATTTCAAAATAAATATACTTAATATTAAAATTGTGAAATAAGTATTATAATGCGAATCTTTATTTATGAACGATTCATAAAATATAATTTAATTAAATAAAGATAAACTTGAAACTTCAAAAAATAATAAACCGATATAATATAATAAAATAATATTAATAATGTAAATGAAATATTTAATAATCAGATTCCAAATGTTATCCATGGAGGTTTCCCAAGGCCGAAACATGATTTGCTTAAATACGGTCGCTGGTCTTCTCAATCCTCCTTTTAAGGGGGATGAGGATCCGGTGACAGGCTGATTGCCCCCGACCGGGGTGGTCTGCGCCGGCCGTGAAAACGGCGCGGTGCGGTGGGGATGGGAGAGGCATCATATCAGGGTATTACGCTATTCGCGAGGTCAAGCCAGCTGGGTGAGAACCCGTTGAGGGAGGCCCGGCTAGCAGTGGCGTGCCTAGGGTTTCAGGATAGGGCAAGCCGAGAGATATGATTTTGTAGTTTTTAAAGTTATTGCGGATAAATGTCTCAATTCGCTTTTTACCAAAATTACAAAAATCGTTCGTGTCTTATTGTTTTAATGTTTATTAGGATAACAAACGGTACAATATGACTTAATAGCTAAAAAAAAAGATGACTGTAACATTAACCACTAAAGTTACCACAAGTTATTAGTACAAATAGCACATGGGTACGAAGTTTAAAGTTTAAATTCACAATTAAGATTAATAACAGTAATCTTCCAAACAGTCGGATTTAAACAACAAAAAATATGAAAGAGAAAAAATAAAATTAAAAAGAAAAATATAGAAACAGAAATTAAAATAAAAATAAAAATAAAAAACAGACTAAGTGCTAAGACGGCTGATGGTGGTCTTAAATCTGAGGATTGAAGAACCAAATATATCGGCATCATAAAAACGGTCGTTGTATACTTTACAAGCTCGGTTGATGAAAGAGTGGCTAGCGTATTTAGTCCGGGTGAAAGGAACATGAAAAATACTATTAACTTGTCGTGTATTGGTGCGAGGTGCTCTAAATCTTAATCTACTTACAAGATATGGGGAGTCAATTTTGTTACAAATTAATTTAAATAAGAAAATTTGATCTCGTAACGTGCGCCGGTTTTCCAGTGAAACAACAGTGTCACAATTAAAATGGTAATTAGATTTGGAAGCTTTATATTTCAGGTGTTTTAACAGTTTATTTTGTACAAGTTCTATAGAGTTTATATGTATTTTATACTGAGGGTTCCAAACACTTGACGAGAATTCCAAAATTGGCCTTACCAGGGAGCAGTAAAGAGCCAGAACAGTACTGACATTTTGAAATTCCTTTCCGATCCTTAGAACAAATCCTAAGAGACGAAAGGCTCTATTCGTTATGCTATCAATATGATTGACAAAAAGAAGTTTGCTGTCCAAGTATACTCCTAAGTCCTTTACTGTAGAAGTCCTTTGAACTGATCCACCATTGAGGAAATAATTATAATTTATTATCTGTTTCTTCCTTGAAAAAGTGATCAAACTACATTTCTCGACATTCATGTATAAAAAATTTTCTTTACAATATTGGCACAATCTATTGAGGTCGTCTTGCATGTCAATACAGTCACTAAGGGACTTAATGACTTTAAAAATTTTCTTATCATCAGCGTAAAGTAAACAATTTGAGGAACTAAATTGTGAGATAACGTCATTAACAAAAATTACAAAGAAAAGAGGTCCCAAATGGGAACCCTGGGGCACACCCGATGGTACAGGTACAAATTTGGAGCAATATCCTTTGACAGCAACGGCCTGACTACGATTTCTCAAATAGGACTCCACCCACCTTAGCAGCTCACCATGTATACCAACTGACTCAAGTTTACTCAGCAAGATATTGTGCGGAATTTTATCGAAGGCTTTTGAGTAATCTGTATAGATTACATCAACTTGGTAACCTTCATCCATGGCGGCATAGACTTGGTCAAGAAATTCGCACAAGTTCGATTCCGTGGATTTTTTGTTCAGGAATCCATGTTGTTCTTGAATAATAAATGGTCTCAATACGGGAAAAATGTTGCCATAAATTATTTTTTCAAATAGTTTGGGAATCGTACTTAATTTTGAGATTGGTCTATAATTTTGAATACTATGTTTATTTCCACCCTTAAAGACCGGTGTTACAAAAGATCGTTTCCAATATCGAGGCATGACTCCCGACTTCAATGACATATTAAATAACATAGAGATTGGCTTAGACAGCTGGCTTCTACATTGACGGAGAAATACGGGGGGTATCCCGTCAGGGCCCATCCCCTTATTAATATCCAAATTCTTTAGGTAATTACAGACCTGGTCAATGTTTAATTCAATGCTACCTAAATTTACAGAATCGAACGCTGCCGATTTTAAAATAGGCACTGAGTTAGATGCAACAGTGATGGGGGGCTCAAAAACAGAACGGAAATATTCATTAAAAAGGTTACAGATCTGGGTTCCATCAGATGCAAACTTATCACCCAAAAACAAGGTCTCTGGGATAACAGAGGCAACTTTCTTGGATTTGACAAAACGCCAAAAAAATTTACAATTTACTTTAATTTTAGACTCCGCATATGCCAGATAATTCTGGTAACAGGATTCTTGTACCAGTTTTTGTCGGTTTCTAAGAGTTGAAAAGGCATCATAATCACTAAGGCGGCCGTAAGTCTTCCATTTTTTATGACATTTTAATTTTTCTCTTATAATTTTAACAAGCGCCCTAGAATACCAAACAGGATATTTGTGGCCATTATAAATAAATTTAGAGGGTACGTGATCCGAAATAATTTTGTTTAAAATGTCATAAAAGGCCTCAACCGAGGCATCAATATCGCCACAGTTAAGGCGAACGTCCCAGTCGATGTCAGCCAGAGCATTATTAACTGCATCATAATTAGCGGCTTTAAATAGACGGACTGAACGAGGTGGTTGACGCAAGGCCTCTGACCGGGTATCTATGATTTCAATATCAAGAGATGGGTGATGTTTATCCTCATTGACAAAAGGAAACGGAACAGTAGTCACTAGACATTGTATATTAGACAAAACGAGGTCCAATATCCTCTCGTTCATATTACGGACAGAATTATATTGCCGTAGATCATTGAAAGCCAAGAAAGATTGTAAATAGTCAATGTCCGGGGTTGCATTATTACCAGTATTAAGCTCGGCAAAATTACCACATGAAGACGGAGACCACTGCGCTGATCCTATATTAAAATCGCCAACAATAAAATAAAAATCTTCAGGTCTTTCCAACACACTACCGGATACTGTCTCATAGAACTTGAGTTGGGCGTCGATCAATAAGGGGCAAGGGGGAAAATAACAACAGAACACCCGACAGCGAGCTTGTTTGGGACCCACTTGGATGGAGACCGAGAGGGTCAATACGTCAGCAGTCGACCGGCAGGCGACATCGTACACCTGAAGGCCGCTCCTAACTGCAATCAAAACGCCACCCCCCCTCGTATCACCCCTCGTGCAGTAGTCGCGATCACATCTGTAGACCGCATATCGGGAATCAAACAGCTCAGAATCCATTATACCCGGGAGGAGCCAAGTTTCACTCAAACAGATTAAATCATGATTTGAATTAACCATGTTGTTATAAAAAACTGATGTTTTCGACCGGAGCCCGCGCACATTTTGGTAATAAATTTTCAGGTTATTGCACATTTAATAAAGAGACTACTATTATCATTTTTAGATATTTTTAAAAGTTCGACTCTCAGACTCTTAGTAAGCAGATAAATATCGACCTCACAACCACTGCATACAATTTTTAAATATACCTTGCTATAGCACCCATCACCGATACAATGTATACGAATACATGAAACAAAACAATCAGACAAATAAGCCGCATTAAAAGCAAGCACATACTTGTATAACTTAAAAATAATTGACATATAATAAACTCTTATTTTAACTTTTTTAAATCTTCTGGATGCGTAATGCTTATGGCCAGACTGGTATCATTGCGTCGTGCCAAAATGGTGCAATTCTTAATCCAGACGTACTTATAGTTTAATTCTTTAGCGAGTTTCTTCACATCTCTCAACAACGCTTTATTGCAACTAGTAAGGTGTTCATTAAAGTATATGGCCGAGTTATTCCCGGCATGACCAATGTCACAAGCTTTAAGGTCTTTGAGCTTTTTCAGGCGACTTAGACAATCGTCCTTTTTGTAACGGGCTAGAAATCGCACCACGATCGCCTTAGGCCTCTTGACATCACTTTTCATTGGAGCTACACGAGTAATAAAGTCTATATCGGCGCTTGGGTCTACAGGTGTGCCAGTTAGTTCAGTCAGTTTACGAAACGTCTGACGCAGGTTTTCTCCCTTTCGCTCGGGAATCCCTAATATTTCAATATTTGAGCGCCTCGCCCACTGTTCTTTGGAGTCGATATTATACTCGATATTAGTAAGAGACGTTTTGAGGTCTTTAATCTCAGACTTTGCAGTGCCCAATGCTCCAACCTTACTCTCAACTTGCTCCATCCTCTTTGCAAACTCATCATATTTAGAGTCAAAAAACCCAATTGTTTCTTTTAGCTCTTGTAATTCAGTTCTCAGTGGGTTCAACTCCTCACGGATGAATTTCTGAAGTGCCGACTCCAAGTTAGTTCTCATGTGGCCAATTTCTGTCCTAAGAAGATCTCTGACATCATCAAGCGAACACACCCCCGAGAGAGTATCCAGCTGCGGCGGGGAAGATAGAGGTCTCTTAGGTTCCGCTAGTTTGTTGTCACACGATTTTTTCTCATGCACCGGAGTATTCGAATTTGGACGGGATGCAGCACATTCAGGACAGATCCATTTTGCACGAGCCGTCGGAGTATCACTTGTGTACTTAACACATTCCTGGTGATAGCAGTGAGAACAATTAGCACTAGTGCATTTAATACGCTTATGAGTTACCAACACACCATTCTTGCAAGCCGTGCAATTAACCATTGTTTCTATTATTTCCCTTTCTGTCAACACAAATTTTAGGAATGCAGTATTAAATAAAATTGATACACTACAATGCACACTGCTACGTCGTAGCAATCGTAGCGGCAATCGTAGCAGGCAGTTGCTATCGCGCTCACACAACCCGCTAGGGGAGCACCAGACGTCCTTCGCCTGCGCGTGCGACAAGGAGGGTTCGATATGCCTCCTGCGCTTACTAGGCTCACGAAAAAACCAGTCGTGCGAGACACCGATATCACTGGTTAATTACCATAAGGTAGAGGTCAATCCCTATGGTTATGCAGTTCTCACAAACATGAACTAGTAGATAATTAGACGCGACCGTCACCCACGGCTACGCGAACGATACTCTGAAATTGCAAATAAAATTAATATACCTTTTAATCGTGTCAGCTAAGTTATTTGATTTTTCATAATCAGATAGTATATTCCAAACTTTGTCGTTCGATAATAATATACCTACACTACAACAGCAGCAATATTGTGTTTTTTACACTGATCTAGGTATTAAACATTAAACCATCTTTTACTTATGCGAGAAATGAGAAATAGGTACTGAAAATCTGATGTTTTATCAGCAAAGTTTAAAGAGTTTACCTTTCACTCGCCAAGCCAAATTTGTGCACAGTTTAAATAATCACAATCACAAGATTCACAAGGTAATACTTCCACCATTGCCAATCCAATTGAACAACACATAAAACAAAATATTTAGTGACCGCAGTTGACTCAAACAAAACAATTCACAACAAACAAATAAGTTAAATTATTGAAGTAAGTAAGCAAGAAAATAAATACAAGTGAAGTCGGCCGTCAACGCGGCTCAACACGCGCATGCGCGAATTTCGCATTTTACTCGACTCGGGTACAACTTCAGACGCAAGCAGGGCTTAAAATCTCGTACTATTTCCCATATGAACCTATGAATAGTTATATCTCATTATAAGGCAGTTCTAATGCGTAAGAAAGAGATATACCGGTTAAGATAGAAGCCCCCCTGCAAGCCACCGCGTGCGAGCGGGATGACTAGCCGTGTCTCGAGCGAGTTCGGGTCGTCTCAGCGCGCAGCAGTGCTGCCCGCCGTGCGGCGGAGGAGCGCGATCAAATTCGGTACTACGCTGCTGTTGCATTATTTGAAATTTTTAATGAGAGCGCGAATTGAAATAGTTCGTGATCGTGACCTTTGATTTTTGATCATTGTTATATTTGTAAGGCAAGCCCGGCTTTTGGGCTTGTATGGCAGTACCGCCACTGCCGGCTAGCGACCTACGAGCGGAGCAGCGTCTTCATGGGTTCACATGGGTTGTTGACGTCGTCGCCGAGTCGAGGTCGCGGGGGTACGCTTTGCCGTCGGGGGGCCGCGCAATGACCCTCAAATGGGGGAATCGCGACGCGTCCGCTCGCGCGAACATCGACGTGGCAAGGCGCCCAACGAAGTCGTCCAGGCTCAAGATCTTAAGGTTTCTCTGGATCGTGGCGTTTCTCACGTAGCGTGGGGCATTTGTTACGGCACGCAAGCACAGGTTTTGCTGTACTCGCAGCTTCTTCCTGTACTTTGCGGCCAGGAGGGCGTACCACGCGGGTGTGGCGTGAGTGAGGCGGGGTCTGATGTAAGTTTTGTAGACCCCGAGTTTCACGCAGAAGGAGGCTGGACGCAGTAGAAATCGGGCTGTTCTCGCGGAGGCGACGACGGTATTGGTGTGGGGACCCATTGTGAGTCTCCTGTCAATCGTGATCCCCAGGTATTTCACAACCGCGGATCAGGAGATGTCAGTGAGAGGAAGTCGGCGGATGCACCTTCTCACGAAGATCGCCTGTGTCTTCGCTACGTTGACGGTAAGCCTCCACCTGGCTAGCCTAACTGGTAGGGCGTCGAGATGGCGTTCCAGCTTGACGACGGCATGCTCAGGCTTAAAAGACGATGCGTAAAATGCCACGTTGTCGACTTACAGGGCCTGGTGGGAACCGTCAACGACCGATATGTCATCGGTGTAAAGGTCGTAACAAACCGGGGAGAGGCAGCTGCCCTGAGGGGCTCCAGTTGCAACTGGGCGATCTTCGGAGATGGCGTCTTCCACCAACACTCTGAAGGTCCGGTCCGTGAGGAAGGATCGGATAATCTTCGTCAGTCTACGGGGGGCCGAGGATAGCGCGACCTTGTAGACCTTTGCAGGCCTGAGTGCCAGACCCGGTCGAAGGTCTTCTCCATGTCGCGGCCGTGCGGTCGCGTTTATTCGGATTTATTAACCCTGGACAGCTGGAGCGTGGTGCTGTGTCCCGCCCGGAAACCGAATTGTTCCGGACGGGGCATGATGTGTGGGACCAGTTTGGAGAGCAGCAGCTTTTCGAACACCTTTGAGATGCACGGTAGGAGGGTGATAGGCCGATAGCTCTCAGGCTTCAATATGTTTTTCCCCGGTTTGGGCAACATGATCACGTTGCCAGACTTCCAGTTGAGTGGGTGCTCCTCCTCCATTATAGAGGTGCGTTACCGCCGCGATAGCGAAGGGTGGCGTTGGTGATACCATCAGTCCTCGTGATCATGCGCTTGACACTGCCCGGGGAGAAGAAGATGGGATCTTCATTGAGAGCTATCGGTGTGCTGAAGTAGATTCGAAGGTGCCCTTCAACTGCTGCGATGTGGTCTGCCTCGTCAGATGGGTTCGGCTGGAACTGTCGCTCCAGGTACTCAGCGAAGATTTCAGCACGGTCCTCGGCTCGGTAAGGTGGCGTACCGTCGGTGTGTGGCAGTGGACGTACAGGAGCGGAGGCTCAGCTAAGTCGACGGCATAGACGATGGATGGAGTTCCAGTCGTCCGCCGCGTTTAAATACGTTGTATGTATGTATGTTGACAACCGACGTTAAAAATAAAATTACATTAGACATAAGCAGAAAAGATCGTGTGGTTGCCGAGTTAGAATAGTGCCACTCCATGTCTTCCCGTGGATGTTGTAAGAGACGACTAAGGGAATAAAGGCTTGTAGTACTGTTAGGCGATGGGCTTGCAACCTGTCATTAATACGCTGGTAAACATCCTAGCCTAATTGTGCAAATTGTGGTTATAGAATTATCAACAAGTTTTTAGAGATGTTTGTAATTCTGTAGCTCTGCCTACCCCACTCTGGGAACGAAGGCGTGAGATTATGTATGTATGTATGTACATAAGCAGAAAAGATCAAGACTATACCTGCCGCAAAACAAACTGGCACACTGGGCCATAAAACGCTCTAAGAGCGAGACAGCGCATATTGCTTGACCGTTCCCTGCTTTGTGATTGGGTCTCGTGGACGCGTGTGGGGATGTTGCCGTGTCACTATCAATACCAAGTAAGTTCTCGTTAAATAATACAAATAATTTGATAGTAAATAATACGAGTCTACCCGCCAAACTTAAAAAGTAACCGGACCGGCTAGCTCATTCAACACTTCACTACGCGCCTACCTACCGCATCTTCAATTCTCACATTAGAATAGACGTTAAGTTAAAAACAAATTTTAAAATACAAAAAGATCACTTCATTAGAATGCACTTCAAATATCGATTGTAATTATTGTTAGTTGTTCTGTACTTTTATTCCTTTTAAATGTGAATCAAATTTAACATCTGTACATAAAATATGATAAACTTAGTAAAAACACTAAAAAAGGACTCGACTACATCGATACAACGGAATGCACGCGCGCATCTCGAAATTTAAGCCCCGCCTCGGGGTTTTATGTTGTTACTAGTGTGCCAGTTGGTTTTGCGGCAGGTATACCTGCTTGTGTATTATTTTTAGTTTAATGTATTTGACATGTAATATTTTTAATTTTTACATTTATTTGTAATGTTTTTAATTTTTGAATTTGTTATGTTTTTATTTGTGATAGTTCTAATAATTTATATTTGTTGCTTTATTACCTTGTAATGTAACTTACTTTTAAGTATTATTGTATTTTATGTTTGAAAAAATGACCTTCGGCTGGAGTTTCTTGCGGCGCTTCTTCTCCGCAATGATGGTCTTGTCCGAAGCGCTAGTAGATTCACTGTATATTGCCGTATGTGGCCAATTTACTGAATAAATATATTTTGATTTGATTTGATTTGTGAAAAAAACGCCGCGGCAGAAAAAGGTCTCTGCATGTACATATCCGTTGTTATCACTAATCCTATTGTTATCGCCTAATGACCGTCTCAAGTGGAATCGGGCCTTGGTATTTGAAATGAACTATACATTGAAATCAGTTCAGCGGTTTCGGTGACAGAAAAAGTTATAGTTTGTTCCAGTGAAAATGACGAAAATGCAGTTAACGTGGCATTTTACAACTTATTTTGTTGCTAAAGACGAAAAGAAAAGATAACAAAGGGACGTAATAAAACTGACCGAAGTGTGGCACGCGCTGGAGCAGCTAAATCCTTGTTGATCAATTGAAACGAAAGATTTTTTTAAGCCGTCTATATTGTAATGCAAAAAGGATAAAAAATACATAGTAGATATTCTTATGGCTACTAATGTCATTCTATATAATTTAAAATGTCGTTAACAATCGCTCTCCCTTAAACAATCGACGTTAGGATTAATAGGTTCTACCTGAACCGGACACTTTTAAGTACTTAGGTGTATTATTTTCCAAATACAATTACCTGTAGTGCGGCTAACATTCAGGTAAAAATGTCTTTGTAATACTATTCAAAAATTGTGATAGCACTCTAATGTATGCGTATTCTAATGAAATGTTACATTTATTCATGCAGTAACAAATAAAAAAAATATTAGCCGTCAAAGTGTGAAGGACAGAAAATAAAAATCGTCACGGTCAACTTTATGGCACAATTAAAAAAAATAGAAGTTTCTCAGATCTTCCATCATCATAAAAACTTCTTCAGCTCCTGACTATTCTTACGGTATACCACATGTCTAGAATCACGTTCGTTAATTGGCCCAAAACATGTTGCAAGTGACCCTAGCTACCCACCCCATTCATTTAGCACACGACTTGCAATGATGCCATCAAGTGCGAAAACGAGTAGGTACCGAACACACGAACATGAAGTAAAAATTAGAAAATCATACGGCTAGTTTCGTAATCACCGTTCATGAAAACTCGGACGACGATACCCCAGAGAACAGCTCTGATTCTGACCGTGAAATGGAAGTTGAAAATACTGTTTTGCATCAACTGTCGACCCCTTTCCTCCTCTTCTTATCCCGTTTTCATAATCGGAGTCGTCCATCTTCCACCCAATTAGAACAGTATATTTTGTTTATAATGATTTCGAAGCTCGTTTTCTTGATTTTTTTGTAGGTTTGTTTTTGTTATGGTTATTTTAGATTTACAATAATTTGAAGTGTAATAAAGGAGGTCTGCATAATTCTACTTTAGTCTTGCCTTATAGTTAGTTAGCGTCCCCGTCCTGAGAAATTCATTAAAAAGAGCCATGATTTTGTCAGAGCGACTTCCAAACCGGAGGTGGCCGTTTTTATCAATGCTCTCACTAAATATGTGCCAAAATAAAATATCCTTGGTAATTACTAGTTCGACTCTTGTTTACCTGCACGTATTCTCTATATAATTTGATCGTGGTGGTTTTAACATCTCGGTGTGATATACTTCAAACTCGTGGTTTGACATTTGACACTGATAACCAGACCTAGGAATATACGGGGCAAAATTAAATGACAGCTAGGGATTGCCTATATCGATAGTAGTAGTAGTAGTAGTAGTAGTAGTAGTCATTTATTTCATATTGGAAATTACATTATTATATGTCGCATAGTTATAATGAATTCACAATAAGATCGTCAGTGTAAAAAAATATAATAAAAAGTAAAAATCAAATAATGTCAATGTGTACAAAAGTAGTAATAACTAATAATAAAACAAAATAAAAACAGCAGGAAACAAAATAAATATAGCCCAAATGCTACACTCATAAAATGTCAAGATAAGAGTATAATAATATTTGGAAATGTCAAAAAGTAATAAAATATAAATTAACAGAATATAGTGATTTCGTTAATAACAGATTTTTAAGTCGGTGACAAAAATTTTCGCACGAAGATTCATTTTTAATGTCTGCGGGTAGACGCTCGTAGAAAGCGGGCCCTATTACGCGCGGGTTTTTGTCGAGCAGCGCCAACCGCCGCGGCACACGCTGGAGGCGGCCCGTTTGCCGGGTGACCCTGCCGGGCATGTTCACACGTTTGAATTTATTAATGTTGTTATGAGTATACATTATGATATCAAAAACATACTGTGATAAACTCAATTATCGATGCTTTTCCCGTATACTAGTGATCGCTCCAAGTTTTGTTTGTAAAAATATATTTTTATTGAAAGTATGCAAATGGAACAAAATAACAACATAATTTTGGTTATTCTTTATTTTAAAAGGATTTTTTAAGCTTCAATAATCATCATACTTTTTTACTCCCAACAAATTCAAATGGGACAGTCATTATGAAATACACAATAAGGAAAAAAATATGATGATCATGAGTGAAGGTTCAAAAATCCTTTTAAAATAAAGAATAACCAGAATTAAGTTGCTATTTTGTTTCATTTGCATACTTTCAATAAAAAATTATTTACAAACAAAACTATCATCATCACTAGTATATGGGAAAAGCATCGATAATTGAGTTTATCGATACAGGCAATCCCTAGCTGTCATTTAATTTTGCCCCGTATATTCCTAGGTCTGCTGATAACTAAAGTACTCTATTTATTTAATACAAACATGTCACTTAATAATTTAATGACACGCCCTCACGTCGGCATCATTCGGAAGTAGTCGTGAGCTCCGAGTTTTCACGATGTGAAAGGATTATTCACTAGTCTGATCTGTACATACAAGTGCGCTCGAGCAACGCACACAGACACTGCTCACGGACACGATTTCTCGGACCGGTTGGGACCAGTGCGGTGGCACCCGCTTGAGACACGCGTCTGTGAACTTTTTTGTGCAATAATCGAGCAACAAAAAAAAGTTATTAAAAAGTTAAACGGTGAATTATGGTTTTTAAGCTACCTTCCAGTGGTTTCACAGAGGTAAATAGGTATCTGATTGTATTTCGATGGTTCGTTGTAACGTTACACAGAACTAGCCCAGTCTGTATCAACACAACAAAAGGCAAACATCGCAAACCCGCATGTAACTACGATTTTTTAATATGTTGCTACGTTGAGAGTATTTAATATCCAAGTTTGCAACCCCGAAAACCCTGTGCTTCTCTAAGGAAGTGTTTTTCAAGTATCTTTGCAACTAAAGATAACTAAATTTGCTATAATTTCAGCGTAATTTGAGCACATTATGTTAATTGGTTGCGGAGAAACAGCAAGTCAAAGATGGGAAATATTAAAATTCTATTCTATTCATTTTAAGCAGGGTCTGAGGAGCGGGCTCTGCGCACATTGCCCATCTTCGACTTGCTGTAGTTGCTGTATCTCCGCAACCAATGGACATAGTGAGCTCAGGTTACGCTCAAATTGTAGCAAATTTAGTTATCTTTATTAAAATATACCCAAAGATTCTTGAAAAACGCTTTCTTAGGGTAATTTTTCCGAAAAAACTAAAACAAGTGCCAAAGTTTCGCAGCTTTTCGAGCACCATGGGGGTAGCACAGGGTGTTCAGGGTTGCAAACATGGGTGTTAACTACTCTCAAGGGACCTAACAACATATAAAAAATCGTTTGCGATCTATCATGTCGTTATAGACTGGGCTAAACAGTTAGGTAGGTAGATAAATATTTTCTGTGACAAATTTGTAATATAACAGAGACATCAAAATTAAAATATTTTAGTAATTATTAATTTATATTTCCATTCTTCCCGTTTCATCATCAACAATAAATCAAAGAACTAGATACGAGTGCCACTACCACGATACCTAGTTTTTTGTGAATTAGCCATAGTTGACAACCCTAGAGCGACCGCCGAGCGTAGGTATGAAAAATGAAATACATACATGTGATTGACTTCTGAACCTACCTGTTTTGTGCATCTAGCATGAAAAAAATCTGCTGTTTTATTCTGACGTTTGATTTCAGGAAAAGCGGATGTTAACTGTGCCGTGGCAAGTTATGAATGGTTTAAGCGTGCTTTGGATCGTTATGATGTTCAAAACTTTTCAATTAATACCTTTTATAATCTATGCATTGATAAATATAGGTAAGAGATTGTAAAAATATTTTTTTACCATTTCCCTAGGTATTACCTGCCTTTTGTCCTTACTCTGAATACTTATTTAATGGATCCTTTACAAAATTGGCGATGATCTTTGATCGTGTGATCGTCAATAATCGGCACGATTATCGTGCGAGCATCCACACGATCATCCGTAGTAGTTTGTTGAACGGTAAGCGTGCAATATGGACGTGGAATGTGGTGCCGTCATGGTAGCCCATGACGTGATATTTGTGTCTCGGATTCCGGTGGTTCAAATTTCTGTATAGGTCTGATAACATTCTATGAACTTGAACGTCTCTTCTCTTCATTTCACAACCCAGTAGCCATGTAACCGTGTTGTCACTTAGGTAGGTAGGTATTGTAATATTATTTCATGACGGTTTTTTTACTTTACGGACGCACGTGTGCAACGCTTCGCCGTCCACCGGAGAATAAAAGATCGCCGATCTCGTGTGACCGCAAAACCGACCACTCACGAGTCGCTGGCGATAATAGACGTTGATCGGCGACTAGTTAGATACAGTCGCGAGGATGCCCTCCACACGATCGTGCTCACCCTTAAGCGTCGGTGACCGCCGATTTTGTAAGGCGTTATAAGAGGATTGTAAACCGACGCTTAAACCACGTAGCGCTCTGTCAAAAAAAAACATACAATTTTAGCTCTGGGTGATTACGTTTCTCACCCTTAAATAAAGTCCGATTTCCACGATTTTCGAATATGAAAAACTAGGTTTGTACGTTTTCGTTTCTTTCCAAGAAATATGCTTTTGGAAAGGAGAACGTACAGACCTAGTTGTTCATAATATCTACAACATAAGTGTTATAACTCGATTTTGTTATCGATATTCTATGGACAAACAGCATCTAGCACTAAAACCATATCGGTAACATTGTTGAGTCAGTGCGGACAAAGCACTGGGAAGATTCGGCAGATAATTAAGAATGTTTAAATATATTTGACTTACTAAATTCAGTTACGAACATACCTAAGTTAAGGTCTGAGTGGACGCTCGAAGCGGGGCGTTCGGCGGGGCGTGCAGCGTGGCGGGCGAGCGTCCAGCGACTGGCCTCGGTGCGTCAGTGCACGCTCACCGCTCGTGTGAAACGGGGCGTTCGGCGGGGCGTGCAGCGTGGCCGGCGAGCGTCCAACGACTGGCCTCAGTGCGTCAGTGCACGCTCACCGCTCGTGTGAAACGGGTCGTTCGGCGGGGCGTGAAGCGTGGCGGGCGAGCGTCCAGCGACTGGCCTCAGTGCGTCAGTGCACGCTCACCGCTCGTGTGAAACGGGTCGTTCGGCGGGGCGTGAAGCGTGGCGGGCGAGCGTCCAGCGACTGGCCTCAGTGCGTCAGTGCACGCTCACCGCTCGTGTGAATCGATCGCGAATATCGCGATCACCATTGCAACGACGTCAGAAAACATTATTGATTCCCTTTTTAGTAGAGAATTTAGGTTCAAAATGTGTTTTTTTTCTACAAAACAAGGTCCTAGTGTCGTAATGTGAAGCAAAGAAGGCGGTTTGGAGAGTTTTCCACTTTTTACGAAACCTTAAGATGTGATGAAGATAAATTTCGTGAATACACCGGAATGACTGTGGCCACTGACTGTGGCACAGAAATTAATTGAACTAATTGTAACTCTTGAGGTAAGTTAATAATAAATCGACTTTATGTTAGATATATTTATTAATTAGAAGGAAACCATGTGAACAAAACTATGTCTCTACATATCGACGCTAGTATTTTGAGTAATTTCACCTGAATTCTGAGTATAGTAACCACTAGTTCCACCTGAATTAGGAAAGGTATAATAATAGTGTATTTGCAGGTGGTAACAATAAACAAAGATACTTTTTGTTAATAGCTATTTTTAATGACGAGAATGATTATTATAATTGTTATTTAATTTAATAATGTCGTAATTTTATTATTTTCTTTATAATAAAGTAATCATTTTTAACCTATATTCAAACACCAATCACATTGCTTGACGTCATCTTACTTCTTGTCATTTATCACTGTCACTGTCATCAACTGAAGACTGACTAGAGCAGGGATGGCGAACCAATGGCACACGACACAATATTTTGGGCATGCCACCGACCGATCACAAAGTTCTCTATAAAGTGTTAAGGCTCGAACAGACTGCCAGCGGGACGGTAGCGGGGCGTGATGAGTGAGTGTTGCGGGCGGGACGCCCGGTCACACAGCAAGCGCGCATCGCGCTGGCCTCGCGCCATCAACCCGCCAGGATCACGCCATCAACCCGCCAGCATCGCGCGCGCGTCCCGCCCGCATCGCTTGCTTGCTTCTTCAGCTCTTCTCTGTATTGGTCCTTTAAAGCTTTCCAACGTTTCTTCAAAGATTTTTCCGTAATGTACAGAGCTCGGAATAGGTAGTGCCTGCATGTGCATGCTATATTGCATATTATTTATTTATTTATCTTGAAATAACAATCAGTCATAAAACAATATAATATAGATCAAATTGAATCAAAGGGAGCCTTAAATTTGATATTTTGTTGATTTAAATAGAATTATAATATCATATAGAATGTATTCAACAAAAACAGATGTAGCCGACACTTCAGCTGTGTACTTACTACCTGCAGTTTGCGACCCTGATTTAGAAGTGAAGTTAAATGTATTAAGCCTTTAGAGTAATACAGTCAATCCCGGGAAATCCCGCATTCAATAATAAGAAATAATTATTTTTAGTGGTTTTAACCACTCTTAGTTATGTCCTCCCGCAAAGTTTAGGTAAATAGGCACTACCTATTCCGAGCTCTGGTAATGTACAATAAAATATAATACAATAAATATATTAGGGGGAAGTCCCGTAAGGCCGGATGGCACTTAACGCCGGACACTCGTAATATTTCGGCGACCAACAACGTGTTCGATAAAAGACACTTCAAGGAGGTGTGGGGGAGTGTACCTAATCTACACAAGATCGTTCGTTTCAGAATGGAACACGTTAGATCGCCGAGATATTACGAGCGTCCGGCGTTAGGGGCCGTCCGGCGTTACGGGACTTCCTCCTACCTATGTTTTCTTTTATTACAGATTCCTCGCGATGGGAAACTGTTTTCGATCAGTGGCTTTTAGTTTTCGAATGGGGAAGACTACAGGAGCTGACATTGTCTACGCAACATGCTCCGCCATATGGACGGAACTAGTTAATGTTCATACGAGTATTATTATGAAAAAGCCGACACAAGAAGATTTAAAACAGATAGCAAGTGATTATTACAGACTCTGGTAGTTTCCAATGTGTATGGGTTCTACGGACGGCAAGCATTGCAGAGTAAAAGGTCCAACCAAGTCTGGCTCTTCATATTACAATTATAAGAATTATTTTTCTATAATACTACAAGCAGTAGCTGATGCAAATAAAAAAAATATCGCCATAGAAGTAGGAGGAAAAGGCGAACAAAGTGATGGGGCACGTTGAACTTTCAATTTTAAATATGTTTATGGAAAACGGTCAATTTGATATGCCTCCACCCGATGTGACCAGGGACAACAATACGTATAGCTACGTTCTTATAGCAGATGAGGCGTATCCTTTAAAAGAGAATGTAATGCTGTTGTTTCCATCTGCCGTCTATCGCGTGCTCGAAAGTGCATTGAATGTACTTTTGGTATTTTATGTTATTTTATATGGCGTATTTTAAACAAAACAATTAAAACGAATGTGAGAAACACTTGCCTCGTTATAAAAACCACGTGTATTTTACATACCTACTATCATACGTGACTTCGAAGGACGATTTGATGATGATACAAATCTCGCCTTCAGAACAATAGTGACCTAATTTAGAAATTTTAAATTTCGAGTTAGGTCTCTGTGCACCGGCACGTTTTGTAATTGTTATCAATTCACGTATTGATGAATTGCATTTAGATTAGATATTATCTGTACGTGTATCTAGTGCACATTAGTTAGTACTGTAGTAAGTTAACATTGTATATATACGCATGTGTAATTGTAATTAAATTAGATTGAAACTGACTGACAAAGTGGTTACTCTCTCACCCCCATCAACATGGACATCTCCGGTAAAGTGGTGACCTCGACAAAGAACACTATCCTGTCTGAACAATGATCGCCGCTACCCTGCCTGACGACCCACCAATATGGGGTAACCACCGGTACAGTGGTGACCCCGAAGAAGAACACCATCCCGACAAGTAACATTAAATAATAATAATAATAATAATAATAAAAATATTTATTCACAACAACACACAACAAAGAAAAAAAGAAAATACATATATAAAAAAAAAAAGGTTGTTGTGAAACGGTCCCAACTCAGCATGTGCCAGCTGTTAAGCCAGCGCTGGTCTTCCGTTGACGCCGTTGTCCTGCCGCAAGAAGAAGAAATCAATACAAGAAGCAGGAGGAAAATTAAGCCAGCAAGATAGAAGGTATCAAGGAGCGCAAATTATTAATTTACTGCAATGTCGCCCCCGAAGACTGTCGCAGGTACAGGTTCGTTGGAGCGTTGGATATCAGCTGTAAACAGTCAACAAAACAAAACAGATGATTTTACAAACTGTTTGGCTAGCGTCGCGTCACAACTCGCAAGAATGCAATTTGATATAAATGAGCTACGGCACGAGCGCCGGCGCAGCGCTATGCAGAATGTGACTAGTAGGCGTTCTTCGTAAATCAAGGTCAAGTTCGAGAGGAAACTAGCAATTAGAACATAGTATGGTAATTATTATTTTGTTTTTGTACATATTTATTCGGTTGACTGTGTAATAGTTTCGATATCAGAAGTTATTTGTTTTACCTTCATGCAAAGCCGTGAAGATGTTTAATATCTCAAATGCGAATTAATTCTTGGGTTATCGGTCAATGAGCCAAGAATGTCGCCAACTGAGAAAAGTTTGTGCGTTCATGCAGGGGCCATGCAGATGTTTAATATCTCCAATACGAATATTTCTTAGGTTATCGTTCAAGGAACCAAGAATTTCGTAGAAATTGAAAAGAAGTATTGTGCCTTCATGCAACGCAACGGTCATGAAGAAGTATGTTTACCTCTCACTAATGCGAATTGATTTCTTAGGTTATCAGACAATGAGCCACGAAATCCGCTAACTGAGGAAACACTTGCTACCCCACGCCAATTACCGACCAAGAGTCGATGAATTTTTGGTGTAAATTAGTATTTTAATGAAACATATTGCCCATAACGGCACACTTTACACAGTCATACCATCGAAAATATTTCAGTAGGAACTTATTGTACTGGAGAATATCCTTTTAATTTGTATTTCTTTTCTCTTGGGGGGAGTACTGTGCCGGCAGGCACGTTTCGTAATTGTTATCAAATTCAAATTCAAATTCATTTATTCTGTAAGTAGGCCCTGTAGGCACTTTTACATGTCTGAGTCTACCAGCGCTTCCAAGGGACTCTGTTGAGAAGAAACTCAACAGGAAGTCTTTTTTTTTATATGAGTAACTTATTACTATGATAAACTTAAGCTAAATAATTTAAATGTCACAGGGATGTACAGGTCCCAGGAGCAATTATGAGACTCAAAGTATATTCAATTTAAATTGGAAATGTAAAGTCTCCAAATTTCAAGTAAAAATTAAAAATAGACATAGGTAAGGAAATGTAGAAAGTCTCCACGGTCAATAATACAATTATGGAGATGTAAAGAGTCTCCCAATGTCAAATTAAAATTAAATTTAAGAAATAAACATCCATAGGAGATGTAGAAAGTCTCCACAGTCAATTATGGAGATGTAAAGAGTCTCCAGATGTCAAATTAAAATAATAAGCAAACAAAGGAGATGTATATAGTCTCCACGGTCAATAATAATTGTAATACAAACAATTCAGTCCCAAGCATTGTTATCATTCATATAATCTTTGATACTATAATACGCTTTAGAAATTAGTTTACGTTTAACGTAACTCTTAAATTTATTTACTGATAGATGAGTAACACTACTTGGGAGCTTATTATAGAACCTTATACAATTACCCGTGAAAGAGTTTTTTATTTTATGAAGCCGTGTCAAGGGCACTACGAGCTTATGTTTATTTCTAGTATTAACATTATGTATGCCACAGTTCTTTTTAAAATTAACGATGTTTTTATGAACATGCATAAGGTTTTCATAAATATATTGACTGTATCAATTCACGTATTGATGAATTGCATTTAGATTAGATATTATCTGTACGTGTATCTAGTGCACATTAGTGAGTACTGTAGTAAGTTAATATTGTGTATATACGCATGTGTAATTGTAATTAAATTAGTTTGAAACTGACTGACAAAGTGGTTACTCTCTCACCCCCATCAACATGGACATCTCCGGTAGTCTTTATAACAATAAATTTATGACTTGAAGTTTGAAAGCAGAAATTTTGAATTAAGTCTCTATTGTTCTGAAGGTGCGAATCTCGCCTTTCCATGGAAAACGAATTACGATCAAATCACCCAACCGGAAGAAATAACCGTTCCTCCCTAGCCCCAAGACAATGACATGTTTGTGAACCGTTTTCGGACTATTTTTGGAGCAACAAGATTGATTTGTAAAATTTAGTTAGATAATGGGAGTTTAGGAGGCGATGTCGATACCGTTTTATCGGACCTTTCGTCCATTCAAACATTTAATTTAAATAAAATGAAATAATAAAATGTAAAATTTAATTGTAAGTTGTAATAATAAAATGGATAAGAAATGTAAAAATATAAATTACCTTCCATACCTATCTAGTTTTGTTGCTAATTCCTCCATATTTTACTTTTATTATAGTCTATTTTTGTATAACGCGTGAGATGACAGCCAAAGTGCTGGGTTATTTTCTATTTCACTAATGATTTAATTTTGTCCGCACGACATGATGATGACGCTCTTGTCGCCGCTGCAAATCACAAACAGGTTTGAACCTGCCCGCGACGCCCCGCTCGACGCTCCATCGCACGCTAACTTGCCCGCTCTGTATTTGCTTTGTGCAGCGTCGACTCAGGACACCTGGAGCTTATTGCATGATAAAGTACAAGCCCATACTATTAGTAAAAATCCATTCAAAACCACTAATACTTACTTATTAGCTTTTACTTTATTATGCAATCGGCCCCAGTCTGAGTTCCATTTGTTTAACATGCACGCCGCACGCCCCGCCCCGTTGCACGCCCGACTCGAGCGTCCACTCAGGCCTTCCTTACACTAACGTGTGCGCCGCGCCCCGCGCCCCACCACCGAGATGCGAATGTGGCGACCACAGACCTTAAATTAAGGTCTGTGGTGGCGGCACTCGGAGCGCGTAGGTACCTACCTATCTTTATTAAGTAAGGTTTTGAGAGGTTTCGTATATTATCGACCATCAAATCTGGCTGTCCGTGCCCGGCACCGCCCGGGTGT
The DNA here is from genome assembly GCA_946894065.1 of Acleris literana. Lineage (NCBI taxonomy): Eukaryota > Metazoa > Arthropoda > Insecta > Lepidoptera > Tortricidae > Acleris > Acleris literana. The sequence goes on along the minus strand of OX335691.1, from coordinate 11,293,197 downwards.
AATTTTTGGGTTTGGTCCCGTTGGCCTGACTTGCATTTAGCCTTGGCGAGCAGAGCACCTTAGTTGTATTTTGTGCGGGTAGCAAAATGCCTTGGTTTGTAAAACGCCCTCATTGCTATAAGGCATAGTATAGACGGAATGACTTGGCTGTAAAACGACTTAATGTCATAATTTTCTAATAGGTAAATGGTCTGGATAATCTTCACTTATCAAGACAATACAATCAAGTCAAGACCTTACACAATTGAGTCATTCTGCCTACTTGTGCATTTCACGACCTAGACGTTTTGCTAACTAAGTCTTACTGAAACTAAGACAATTTTGTAACCAATGCATTAGATAAACAAGTCATTTGGCATACTTGGTCATTGTACTACTGAGACGTTTTGCTCGCTAAGGCTAAATGCAAGTAAGGCCAACGGGACCGAACCCTAATTTTTGTGTACAAAGCTTGTCCTGAGTACTGAATTACGAGCACAACAAAAAATAAATTAGTTGAGCCATTTTCGACTTATGTCGTGAGCGAGGGAAACGGGGATTCATTTTTATATATTATATGTATATAGATTAAAAAATCATTATCATTTCCATACTTACCTATCTGTTTTTTATTTCATCTAAATACTTAGTGAATCACCCTCCTCAGTCATACTTATAATTATAGAATATTTTTACTTTTACTCTTGAAATATTTAATGAGCAGAGGCTGGAATTTTCGTGGCACTTTTCAATAACGCTAGTCACTTCTCGTTTATCGACTTCCGTTATACATAATAACATATCGATAAAATACAATACAGAAATAAAATCAAGATCTTTTGGTAACCGGTGCCTACCGAGGGAGCCAGTGTCCAAAACTTCTTGGTTTCTTTCTTAAGACACTAAAACCATTTTGTTTTTTTTTTTTATATATATATTGGGTTTTGAACGGTAAATAGAGGTAAACAATAGAAGTCAGAAATCAATATATTTATTAATTAATCAGTAATCAGTTCCCAAATACGGCTACCAGTATCTAAATAATCTAGCCATTGCAGCTTTTTCAATTTAATGTTCAAAATTTGTGTTAGTGCGTTAAACTTGTTAAACTTGTTAAAGTTAAATGTTTCTTAGGCTAATTAAAAACAAATGATCATAATTTTTCCCACATATGGTTTACGAAAAGTTTATATTTTAAAGTTTTATATATCGATATGTACCTAATTGAAAGTCGATAAATGAAAAAGTCACTATGACAGGTCTAAAATACCACGAAATTTCCGGCCTCTGTTAATGAGGCATTAGACTAGGTAAAGATAGGCGGCCGGCAGTTCTCTCTCTCTCTTTCAGCAAGAGATACTTACACTATTATATACTATCCGCAAAATTAAGTGGCGAGTCAGGCAATAAACGTCAGTTCCCGTGGGGGTGGTAACATGTCGATAACGTCGATATAATTATTATATTTTTAAATGAAATCTTTCATCATTATTTAATTTATTTTTAGGTGCATAATTATTTAATGGCTAAAATTAAAAAAAAAAGAGATATTTTACAACTTCTAAATTTTCGAAGATAATAAATATCTCGAAAATTAAGCTTTATTTGGCAAACTTTATACTAGTTGCTCTTCTCCAATTATTGTCATCGGATTCGATGGTTAAAATGTGTCGGGTTACACGGGTCCACGGTGTACAGGTATTTATTAATTATTGTAATATGGTTTAACATTTTATGCTAATAATTAATTCAATATACTTATTTAATATTTCGATAGTAATGATATAATACTGGAATGAAAAAATCCCACGCTATTTATTTTCTTTGTTCCATTACTTTATCGACATAACTTTTTGTGCCTACCGCTCCATAAGGCCGTGCAGGTGCAAAAGAGATAGCATAATTCCGATGATTTATGTTATGAACCGACTTGCCACTTAATTTTGCAGATGGGTCATACACACTCGCAAAAACAAAAGTTGTCTCTCCTGTGGTCAATAGTTAAAGGCTTGTGTGCATATAAGTTATGTTTTTATTTGCTAGGACTAAAGTAGAACTGACGGCGCTTATGAGCATGTGGGTTCAGCCAGCAAATTAGGCCTTAAAAACGTTAACTTCGGCTATGTCCACAGGAAAGACGGTAACCTAAATCTGTGTATGACCCAGATAGTATAGATAGAGAAGCAGCTAGTGAGAAAGAGCGAGAGAGAGAAAGAATCTTGCGCACTCTCTTTTTCTCTCTCTCTCTCTCTCTGCTTCTCTATCTAGTGTTAGTTACGTATGTTTTTGCCTAGATAACAATCACATTCATTATTTGCGTAAAACATGGCCGTTTTCTTATTTATTTTTAAATCGGGGCTCCAGTAGGCACTGGAGTAGGCACGGTCGGCCTTGTAAGAGTTGTAAGTAGCTGCACGCTTTAGTTCTTCGCCACTTAAAGTGTTGACTGCTGCACGAATTTGTCAAATAATTCCGATAAGTTACGGCTACAACTTCGTTAAACGTCTATCATCCCGATATTAACAGCGTGTCCCGTTCGTGTGCCCCGAGCACGATGGAGGAACCTTATCGAGTCCAAACATGACGGGCCGTAGCGTCTATAACCGTGTTCCATAGTTATTTTACTCATATTTATCGCAAGCCAGCGTATCTTTTAAGAAACTGTTACTTTTTAAGGACTTTTATAAATCAAATCCTACCTAACCTAGTCTTCTACACGTTTAATAATTAGCAAATTCTGAAAAGATTACGGTTCCAGCGATATAAAAATTATGAATATCAATAATTATGTCAACAATTACATTTTGATTATGACAAAAACGGGAAACAATGGGCTCCTGGGCGCCCGTATCCTGACATGTGTTGCAGTGTTTATTTTACACACGGTAGTTCGAGTTGTATAATGTAATGTTTATATAAAATAAAAGTTTTTTTGCAGCGTTGATTGTTTACATGGGGCTTGTGGTCTACAGCTTTTATCAGTCGGTGTCCCCCTAAGGCCTTCAGGATAATACCACATGTTTGCGGAGTTTTACTTTCCATTGATGATTTAGGTACTGCAGTTGTTGTGAAATCATTGTTTTCTCCCCCAATCTCAGTATCTAGTTCTTCAGGCACATTCTCTTCAGGTAATTTATTTTCATTCTGTCCTTGCATGCTTTTAGAATTAACTAAGTCCCTAATCACTGTATCTTTGCTATTTCCATTAAAGTTATTATCACATTTACTGTCTGTGTGATAGTTTTTGTTATCTTGGGAAGAGCCACTTATTTTCTTATCTAAAAGACCAGACCAGAACCGTTTTTTATTTGGTTGTCTGTATGCGTCTCGTTCCTTTCTCCTCCACAAGAAGGTTTATTAACTTTTTCCTCTTTACAATTTTTGTAAAAAAAAATATAAGCTATTAGATCTAACCTGCTGCCCCCGATAGTAAAAAGGGCGCATCTAACATGAAGTTCGTAGTCGAGAAATCAAATGATTCAGTTGAAAATTAATAAAAAAAATGCTGTCTCTAAGCAAATAGAAATAGACACATTCCGTAAACGAAGTAATATAGACGTGTACCATATTGTCAGTATGGTAATAAAGTATTCTATACTTATTTAAGTTTTTCCTTTTCATCAAAGCAAAAAAATGTCTGTAAATATTCCCTTTAAAAGACGCAAGTAACCAATTGCGCCTTTTCAACTGTATACAATCCCAAACTTCGTTTTAGTAAAAAGTGCTTGACAGATATTTCCTGCTTTTCTCCTAAGATAAAAGGGCACATTGGGACACAAGCGTCTTTTCAATATAGTATCTAATTGATATTTTAAACAACTACTTTTACTCAAATAAAAAAGTATTATCTTCTCTTTTTTTACTACTTTGGCATGTAGGCAGTTCAACTGCCACCTGTAAAATAAATGTTTTGAAATAATATTTTGTCCTTAAGAATGTCCTAAGGTACAATCGGGAAAAATAATAATAAAAAAAAAGTATGAAAATACAAAAGTTTATTATCTCTTTAATTTGACGTTGTCCAGTAAAACAAAAATCGACGCGTAAAACTAAAATTATAAGATGAATTTGAAGTAATATAGGGGAATCCCATATTAATAAAATACTAAAATTACCTATACTAAATAAAAAATAATGTGAGGACGGTACTTTTTCGTCAAAAAATTGCCATTAAAATATAAAAGAATAATGACGCTTCTCACTTAGCCTTGGTAAATGGTTTTTCTATTAAGTATGACAACATTATTTATTTATTTATTCATGGATCCTGTGATGAATAAGAGTCGTTCATTACCCGAAATATTAGGCTTTATTAAGCAAAACTGTAGTTACAGACAGAAGTCCGAGTGACACATGACAACATTACTCTAAATGCTATATATGGCATTCACCACATTCTCCCCGGCATCATAATATTGCAGACGTAGTCGTTTAGACGAGCTGGGGGATGACGTTGCCTGATGGAGTGTCGTGGCTGGGGTTCCTCCAGTGTAGGTTCTGGCTGACTTTCGTTTGCGTTAGGTTGATCTTGAGCCTCTTCCCATTCCTCCTCGTCGTCATCATCTATTTCTGGGAGTCGGTTCGCACTAGGAGCTAGATGGCGATTTGCCACTATAGATTCTCTCCCATTAGGCAGACGGACTCGAGAGTGCTGAGGGTTCGCTTCAAGTAGCTCTACCACCTCCACAATAGGATCGTATTTACTAGTTCGTTGGTGGTTTCTCAGTAAGACTGGTCCGGGGCTGGTTAACCAAGAAGGCAACGACTGGCCGTTCGCAGAACGCCTGGGATGGGAAAACATTCGTTCGTGAGGGGTGCAATTCGTTGCCGTACATAGTAAGGAACGAATAGCATGGAGCGCACCCGTCATCACATGTTCCCACTTGGTTATGGCTAAGTTTTGTGACTTCAGAGCCAGTTCTACTGTCTTCCAGATGATCCCATTATACCTTTCAGTTTGACTGTTTCCTCGTGGGTTATAGGGTGTTGTATAGCTCGTCGCTATCGATTTTTCATGTAAGAATTGCTTGAGATCATTTGATAAGAATGCCGTCCCCCGATCACTATGTATGTAAGTAGGCATTCCGAACATTGCAAAGAGATCGGTTAACCTCGCTTTGACCGTCTCGGAGGTGAGGTCTGGGCAGGGATACGCGAATGGAAAACGGGAATATTCGTCGATTATAGTCAAGATGTAACGATTTTTGGACCCATCTACCGGTAGCGGACTTTCAATTGACTTCAAAGTCAATTGAAAGTCTTTCAAGAGGCGAAGTCGCCTTTATGAGTGTTCCATTATTTTTCTGAAAACGGGGCTTTAATTCGGCACATACCTGACACGAAGATATCATTTGTTTTACGTCTTCGATTGAGTATGGTAGGTTCTTGGTTCGTATCCAATGAATCATCCGCGTAACCCCTGGATGACAAAGAGTGTCATGGAGAGCTTGTAAGTCGTTTCTTGTTGTAGACGAAGCTATCGGATTCGCTCGAGACAACGCATCAGCGGCTTCATTTTCTTCACCTGGACGATACACAATATCAAATTTGTATATAGCCAGTTCTAACCGCCAGCGTTGTATTTTATCATTCTTTATTCTTGATGAGTGTGTTTGGTTAAGCATGCCCTTCCACAAAGAAACTGGCGCCATTTTCTGATTGATTCGACTATCGCTGTGGCTTCTTTTTCAACAGCGGGATAATTTCGTTCGCAGGTAGAAAGCGTGCTCGAGAAAAAAGCTATTGGTCGCCCTATTTGCGTTAAGGTTCCAGCGATAGCATAGTCCGATGCGTCTGTTTCTACCGTAAAAGGGATGTTGTCATCAATAGCGTGTAGACTTGAATCCGCTATTACTTTGTTTATTGATTCAAAGGCATTCGTAGCTTCTCGTGACATGGGAAATGTTTCCTGCTCAACAAGCGGCTGAATTTTGTCTGAAAAATTAGGAACCCATTTCGAATAATGCGCGAAAAGTCCTAGAGACCGTTTTAGAGAAGCTGTGCTTTCCGGAACAGGGAGTTCCAATAGCGGGCGTAGCCGTTCAGGATCAGGCTTTATTACTCCGTCATGGATATTGTAGCCCAGTATGTTGATTTGTTGTTTTGAGAATTCACTTTTTTCCAAATTAAGGGTTAAATTATAGCGAGTAGCGACATCTAGGAAGTGCTTCAGTTTTCCGTTGTGATCTTCTTGGTCGCATCCGCATACAGTAATATCGTCGAGATATGCGTATATTCCCTGGGTCTTTTCTTTAGTTAGGATTGTGTTGATTGCCCGTTGGAATGCAGCGACTCCATTAGTTACCCCAAATGGGATTCTGCAGAATTGATATAAATGGCCGTCGGCTTCGAAAGCCGTGTATAGTCTCTCATGCTGTAAAATTGGTATCTGATGATAGGCGCTCCGTAGATCAATCTTGCTGAATACGCGGAATTTCGCTACTTTTGCTACGACTTCCTCAATGCTGGGTAGGGGATACGCATCCAATTGAGTATATTTATTGATTGTAAGTTAATAATCGATACACATTCTTTTCTTGTGATTTTCGTTTGAAGTTACCAAGACCTGAGCTCGCCATGGTGATTGGCTCGGTTCAATGATCTTGTCATTCAAAAGTTTCTGTATTTCTGCGCTGATGAATATCGCGTCATCCTGTGAGTGTTTCCTCGATTTAATCGCGATAGGTTTGCAATCCGGCAAAAGGTTCGGAAACAAGCTCACGGGCTCTATATTTGCGCGTGATAGCGTACAAAGTTTCAATGGTGCACGCGAACCACCAAAATGCATTTCAAGTGCATCATGCTTTTTTAGAATGTCGTGACCTATTATGACATCGGCGCATAATCCTTGCATCACTAAGAAAACAGCCTCAATGCATTGTCCCAGTAGCATGATGTTGAGTGTACAGAATCCGTCAACAGGGGAGACCATATGAGTTGCAGCCAATGTCACGCTTTGTTTACAAGCATTTTGTTTTAATTTGTATTCCTCAACTAGTCGACTGTTAATAAAACTGGCTGAGCTTCCTGTGTCGATGAGTGCTTTGGCAGTTATATATTTGTTAATCGTAATGGCAACTGTAGCTTTACTGAGATCGCTGGTGGCCGCTGTGCCGCACTGCAATGAACTAAGAAAGGCTTTCGAACCAAGTTCTGGGTATTCATCGTTGCAAGTTGCAAAAGCATTCTGTTGCTGGGGTCGGCTCTTGCAAACTTTCGCAAAATGGCCCTTTTTTCCACACGTTATGCATGTTGCGTTGAAAGCAGGACATATTCGACGTAATGTGTGTCTTTTATACCCGCAAAAGTAGCAGGCGTCGTTGCCCAGCGAAGATTGTTTAGATGCGGACGTAGCGTTAACGAATGTACTAGTAGACGGTTGTTGGTATTTTTCATTGTTAATCTGCGCCATTTCTAGTGCTCGAGCTTGCTTCTGCGCGTCGTCTAGGCTTAGTGAAGTGTTTTCTAGAAGTCTCTGGCGGATGCCGGCCGATAACAGACCTGCTATAAACGCGTCTCTTACATATTCGTTCTCATTCTGCTGGGCCGACACGGACTTAAAAACACAATCTTTGGCTAGTAATTTGAGCTCCTGAACATATTTATCTATAGTTTCTCCTGGTTGCTGTTGTCTTTTAGACAATTTGTGTCGTGAATAGTCTTCGTTCGCTGGTTTGATAAACAGCGCGTCTAGGCTCGCAATGGCGTTGTCGTATTCTTGTATATCGCTAATATAGCAGTAAACATTAGGAGATAAATGATTTACTAACAGTTGGTATTTCGTTTCGTTGGTTAATAGTTTGTCATTTGTCAGCACCGCCGCGAGAAAGCTTTGGAATGTCTTCTTCCAATGCAACCAGGTAATCGCATTGTCGGTGTTTGATGATGGATCCGCGTCGAATCGGTCAGGGCGTAAGTATTTGTCCATTTCCGTTTTGCTTAATAAATTGTGATGAATAAGAGTCGTTCATTACCCGAAATATTAGGCTTTATTAAGCAAAACTGTAGTTACAGACAGAAGTCCGAGTGACACATGACAACATTACTCTAAATGCTTTATATGGCATTCACCACAGATCCATGGAAAACCAACAGCTTTATAAAAATTTAGAATTATGAATAACAATACATAGTCAGTTACAGGATCTCACATTTAGCAATTAAGTATAGAATGAGCCTTACTTGCATATATTATAATTTAATATTTAAAAACATATTTAGAAAAGTACGTAAAAAATAAGTCCCGTTTACGTATTAAAAGCTTGCAAAGTTAAGTTATATAGTATACTTCCCATTGCCAATGTCGCGGTGTTCTAACTTGCAAGTTTTAATACGTACTTGCAATATGTACAATTCTCTTTAACTTATACTTCCTGCTTAGTTTTATAATAAAGTATTTACATAAAAAATAACAATTTTTATAGGAGGTTTCTCAAGTAACCCTGCTCCAAGCCACACTGTCTTTAATCGCCTGCATATTGCTTTTTTTTTGTAATTTTGTACACTATCTTGACTGTCAAAATAAGGTTTAAACAAAACTATTCGACGCAAACCGATACAGTCACAGAAAGTTTGGAATGAGAACCTGGAAATATTTTATTAACCACGAATATTAGTGCAGTTGGTACTTTATTCAAACAATGCTTCTCGGGTGTCAATGTGGTTATTTTCTTGTTAAAACCACGGTTTCTCTGTCATCAGGAATACTAATTTAATCATAACAGCTCTTTAAAAAAAAATATCTTTAAGTGAAAAAAAAAATGATTCTACAACTCAATGCTCCATCAGAATTTATTTGAATTCTGATGGGACAGGAGAAGTAGTATAGGCGTTCCTCATGGCCTAATGTTCCTCTTATTGCCATTTATTTATTTGTATGTATAATTAGCCTGTTCTGCCGCATTATTTGGTAAAAACTTTCCCCTTTTCTTTTCCTACGCTGCTCCTGACAAAGCGGTGACTGATCAATATTTTCCAAACGTTTACTGTTCATCCCGCCGCCTCCGTCCGTCATCACCGTAAACGTCTGCAACTAAACTTGTGTTTAAGAGCTCGGGGGAAGAATCCAATGCTCTGTTTGACGCAGTTGGAAATTAGCTTGGTCGACATGTTTAGTAATAGTCCAAACTCAAGCCTTAAAAAAGATAAAAGATAAAAAAGATAAAAGATGTTTATTCAGTAAGTAGGCCGCACGGGCACTTTTACACGTCAAAAATCTACCAGCGCTTCGCAAGAGACCACTGCTGAGAAGAAACGCCGCAAGAAACTCAACAGTCAGTCGTTTTTTTAAAAATTACTTATACAATTATAGAACTTAACCTAGCATTATATAAAACAATGAATTTAACATTAAAATATATATATCATGCGTAGTTGAGCAGGAAAATGTGTCAAAACTCAGTATGTTCAGATGAACTCTTAAATAGTAATAATAATATACACAAATATACACATATATATACATATATATATATATATATATATATATATATATATATATATATATATATATACATATACTTACCCATGACGGTGCAAAACAACCACATAGTTTTGATACATTCTCCTACAGAAACCGTGTCCCCTAGACAATAATTATACCTACAATGTTTAGATATTTTCCTGACTAAGCTATTACTAAGTTATTTAGGTGTTTAATTTAGGGCAAGCATTTTTATCTGTCAGTTAGTCCTCGACCCTATAATAAGCTTTCGACATCAACGACTTTTTCAAGTAATTTTTAAGTGCTGGAAATGATAACTTTAAAACTTCGTCAGGTAATTTATTATAGAAGTGAATGCATTGACCAACAAATGATTTTTATACCTTACGGACATGAAATTTTTTAATAGCAATTTTATTTTTATTTCTTGTATTCAAATTATGTATATCACAATTCTTAATAAAAGAGTCTTGATTTTTAATGACATAAATAATATTCTCATTAATAAATTGTGACGCTACTGTCACAATACTAATTTCTTTAAATAGTAATCTTAAGGAATCACGGGAGTTTAGGTTATATATGGAACGAATGGCTCTTTTTTGTAACACGAATATAGTCTGTATGTCAGCAGCTTTTCCCCAAACCAGAATACCGTACGACATAACACTATGAAAATAACTATAATAAACTAAGCGAGCTGTCTCAACATTGGTAAGTTGCCTGATTTTCCTAACAGCATAAGCTGCCGAACTTAATTTACCTGCTAGTACTGCTATATGGGGACTCCATTGTAAGTTTTTGTCTATAGTTATCCCTAAGAAAAGCGCCTTGTCCACCATCTCCAAACACTCATCATTTAGAAATATACTAGATTCTACCGGTCTAACATTAAGCAAAACGAACCTAACACATTTAGTTTTCTTAGCGTTAAGTAGCAAATTGTTAATAGTAAACCAATTAAATACTTTAACCAGCGTGGCGTTTATCCTACTGTAATCGACGGATTTTCGGTCCATCTTGAAAATTAATGAAGTATCATCAGCAAATAGCACAATATCACAAAAGTTATCTACCGTGTGTTAACCAGAAATAAGAAAGGACCTAATATAGAGCCCTGAGGCACACCTAATTTAACAGTTGCTCCAATGGACTGTGTTTGGTTTACAACAACCGTTTGTGTTCTATCACTAAGATATGAAGACATAAGATTTAGAGAATTATTTGACAGACCATAATGTTCTAATTTTAATATAAGAGTCGCATGATCTACGCAATCGAAAGCTTTGGAAAGGTCACAAAAAATTCCTATTGCATCACAGGATTTCTCCCAAATATTGTATATATATTTAATGAGTACAGATGCTGCATCAGTTGTGGATCGTCCTCTGGTGAAGCCGAACTGATTACTGTTAAGCAGTTTATTTCTATTGAAGAAACCTAACATATCTTTTAACATTAACTTCTCAAAAACTTTACTTAAAACCGGTAGAATAGAAATGGGACGGAAATTCGTTAAATCACTCATTTGTTATGTCTTGACAGTTGTGAAGTTAATTATGAGTTCGGCTTCACAGTTTGTTTACATTACACATTGAGGTATACATATTAACATTACATGTGAAGATTTTCCCATATACGGCAAGTAAAACTGGATCCGACACCGCAATGCAGACTAGCTAACAAGTTTATTACCCTAGAAATTCATGTACCTAGTGACAAAATACGGCGTGTCCACTTGGCAAAGATACGGATTAAAGCCAGCTGCGAATGTGGTTGTGATGCGAGATCGGTAGAATATAATTTATCTTCTATGATTGCCAAAGACGAAATCCTCTTACTAATGATATCCCTGGACATATTGACTTTAAATCTCTGTTAGGTCGGGTATAAAAATATTTTTAACATTACAGTCTAACCGGGTAACATTGATTTCTGAGGTAACATTATATGACTTAAAAAATAGTTTCTGCTAAATATTTTTGTAATAGTATGATCAATGATATCTTATATCATTCTCCCTTATCATGCATTTAATTCACCAATCACAAATACATAAATGATTAGGTATTGTATTTTAAGAATGTTTTATCCTACCCAAGTATTCAAAGTTACTGGTTGTGACTGTAGCAATGAGAATAATAATATATATATTGTCTTTTCCATTTCCCATCCTAAAGTAACAAGAACATTTTCCCTATCAAGTCTTAACCTCTTACTTTATTATTTATTAAAGCATATTCTCCTAAGCAACAGCAGACCTAGGCCGAGCTCAGTGTTGTTAGGTAGGTGCTTAGTTTTAGTTTTTTTCCTCTGTTTGATCTCACCTTGAGGACTTTGGCAGTCGATATCTTCTTAAACTATCAATAATCTGATGATTCCCCTATAAGCTTTCACACAGCATTACAATGCAATTGTCATATTCATCTCATTAATAGTACATTACATACCTACAATACGTATTGAAGAAGGCAAAGATTCAATATTAATAGCGGTTTTACAGTCTGTTAAATAGCTTTACCTTAACATAGTAGAACGTCACGGTCTGGAGTGGCAACCACATACTGGAAGGAAACGTTGTGGGCAACAGTGAATGTGAATAGCACAGGACTCAGCTGTTTCAGATGATGTACAGATAAAATGAGTGTGTTCAAATAACAAAGTATTTGCAGTTGCCTATTGTACCTAAATTTTGTTAATTGATTTTCTATTATTTTGAGCATAGAAGAGATAAACATATGTATATCAAACTATTCCCTTAGAATAGGGAACAAGTAGGTCATATGAGGAAAAATATTATGTGAAATCATTTTTTATAGTACCTACTGTCAGAGACACTTAAGGTCTGAAAGATATTTGTGAAATTATTTATCACATGTTTTTTCTTTACTGTAAGAGCTCTAATGACGACGCGTTGGCCTATTTGGTAGTGACCCTGCCTTCAAAGCTAGCAGTCCTAGGTTCAAATTGACGCAACTTTAACCCAACCAAACCTATGTGAATAAAATTAACCTAATTGAATATTTGTTTTTATTTATATTTGTTCAAACAATGATTAGTTCAAACAGTCATTAGAAATTATGACTTACTTTATCATTAGGAATAAGCATTATCAGTTTTAGTAATATTAGATCATGTTAACACATTCCTATTCACATTCATATTAGAATGTGTTAATGTTTAGTAGATACATTCGGGTCTGTTACTTTAATATGACTATCAATTATTTGTAATACAATATTCTTTTAATGACATTGAAATCAACCCATGACATTAAAAAAATCTCAAATACATACAAACAAACAAAATACACAAGGCAAGACAAGCTGTCGCCTCCGACTCCTATATATTACTTTTATTTGTATAAAAGCCCAAACACATCAACATTTTAAATGATGTGTTATACGATTTCAAACATAGAATTGATCAGAATGTAACACACTCCTAGATTAAAACAGTATTAATTCAAAATAAAACTGTATTTCAAAATCAACTTTAAAACGCATTAACCTAATCTATCAGCAAGCTAATTGAAAATCGAACCTAACTTAAATTAAGTATTACCGTATAATTAAGTATAAAATATGGTGTCCGCTTGGTTGCGCATCGTGTCATACATTTTTTTGGGGGCGGCGACTGGTTGCGCTGCGTTGGTGTCCCTGTGAGAAGCGGGCCTTACTATCGGCACAGAATAGATAATAGTACAAGTACAGAAGGCTCACTCCTTTGATCTTTACAAAAGCCGCTTTTTTCTTACAAAACATTATGATTTATGGCCGTCTGACGTCGTCGACGCCAGCGCAAGCCAACGGAACGTAAGGCTGTGTACGAACGGTGAAAATGAATTGGCTCACTCGCCGCGTCGCCGATAGTGAGGGCTGTCTACGACTAAAAATAAAATACCTAATAATGAATTGCCCATTTATTTCTTGCATTCAATATAGAGCGCAATAAATGTATGTTCTTCATACATTATTTACATTATTTCATTATTGATCTCTAAAACAATAAATCTCACAATTTGGACGTCACCAATTACTGACAGTTGCTACGTTACCATATTTCTACAGGTAAAGACGGCAATCCGTAGCGAATTCTATTGTTAGAAAGAGATTTTCAAATTGCTTACCCGAATGACTCGGCCTGCCTATCTATAATGGCGGCCAATTAGCTACTCGTCTTTATCGCACTCATGCGATATCTAATTATGTATCCCATGTTTCACGGGTGACAGGAGGAACGTTTTTGCGCGCAGATGACGTATCTTGATATAAAATTGGTGGCAGCCCCTGAGGGAGGTAGCACACGGCGACTTTTTGTAGCGATGCAGTCGCGCGTTCGGTATTGCTATCACTTTCACAAATTAGAGAGCAAAAGCGATAGCGATACGAAACGCGCGACTGCATCGCTACAAAAAGTCGCCGTGTGCTACCTCCCTGAATAGTACCCATCAGATGGGTAACCGGCGTGTACTTGTAGCGATGAACGTAAATCGCGGAGTGAGCCGCGCCTGCTATCGGGGGCAGTCTAGTTCTCAATTTTCTTTGAACCATTTATGCGGCGTGGGCAATGATATTTTATATTTAGATACGTTATGCTCATACTAAACGCACATAAAATCCGTCGCCAATTACTGACAGTGGCTACGTTGCCAGATTTCTACAGACAAAGACGGCAATCCGTAGCGAACGCTATTGTTAGAAAGAGACAAATAGTTGTTTCAAATTGCTTACCCGAATGACGTGGCGTGCCCGCCATGGCCGCGTGATAGCCGCCACAAAATATGGCGATGAAAACAAAAAAAATAAAAAATATTTACGGTAGTTACGAATGAAATGAGGCATCCTTTCGTCCTTTTATAATTACAGTATAATTTCGGCAGCCTCTAATAACACAAGACGGCATTTTTTATGACTTATATTTGTTGCATTTCGGTAATAAAACTTTACTGTTTTTGACGCGTGCGTGTCAGCGGCCACGGCGCGACTGAACGATAGTAAGGCAATTACCTTCCTTTTCGAGGAACGCTTTTGCGCGCAGATGACGTATCTTAATATAAAATATCATTGGGCGGGGGCACTCACAGTAGTGCAATGAATATAATTTCTGTAATGGAATAAACAACGGTTCATTCATGTTGTTAAATAACTCTATTTTTTTTCTTGCAATGTTTTTAATAATCCAAATTTAAAATGTCTAACTGTATTTTCAGCAAAACCATTCGTTGCAGGCAGGATGAAATGGAACAGATATTTTATGCCATTCTTATGTAAAAACTCGGAGAACTCCTTGCAATAAGTGGCCGTGCTATCATCTGCTACCACCATGTACGGTGAACCGTATTTACGCTTAGCTACTAAGTATTTCCCATTATAAATGCTTTTGGCCATTTTGAATAAAAATGTACAGTAAAATTAATCATTTTTTTGTCAATTGACCCAAGAAAATCAGCAGGAACCCTTTCATATGGAAATAATTATTTGTGCAACAAGAGAACAAAGTTGGTTTTTGCTGGGAGTGTTGATTGGAAGTTAAAAGTAAAATTATTGCAGCTTTGCAAATTAAAAGTAACAGTTTTGTTGGGAACTAGGGCCTTACGACGCCGAAAGCTTTACAAAGTGTTTAGTGTGCACATACATATAATTATTTTTATACTAATGAATGTCGGACTTACTTTTGCTGCGAGAAAATTGCATTGGACATTGGACTTTTATGGTTTGTGCCCTACTGACATTCTTTCCAAAAATGCAATAAGTTTGGAATAGGTTTCAAGGTGCACGTCATCTTTTGTCTTTATTGTGGTTTTCAACATCGAGTAAATACTCCACACATTGTACATGGTTGCTTCGTTTGTGATAATTCTATGAGGTACGCTTACAGTACGGTCTAAAAGTGTTTGTAATCTTGTAGATATTTTTTGCGAGACTTTTCAGGCAGGAAACTTAATTTTGCATTTTTACAAGCTGCTTCAATGCTTCCGGTGTTAAATAGCAGATTTCGTCACTGGACTCACTCATATTTATTCATTATTACTTTTATAATATTTAACGTGTACCCAAGAAAGTAGATAGCGTAACAGAAGAATAAACTAAAACAATAAAAATAATCCCGCTATTGTTTAAAGATGCGTTCTGAAACTGCACCCGCGGTTTATGTCACAAAATTAAACATTGTTAGAATGATAAATAATTATACATATAGATACGTAAAAAACTTCGTATACTTTTCATAAATATTCTCTTTATTTCATTAAAAAATAATATAATAATCACATTTAAAACTTTAACAGATAATTTGCAATTTTACAGTGATATGTGTATCCGACCGTTTTATTGTTTTTTTTTATGGCCTACTAGGTATGGAATTTAAAAATCGAACTTCGAATCAACTTGTCACGGGAATACCGGATCAGGTTCAGTTAATAAGGCACACCTGGGAACAATACGCAAAGGAAACTTAGATTATATTGTATATAAAATTAGGGCTAGATGAAGGGATGGTCTAGGATATAAAGATATAACTTATAATAAGTGCCATAAACAGTAGGTATTAGGTGAAGGGGTCATTTATATAATTCAACATTGTTGTAATTATTCTCACATTATCTGACTTGAAATTTCATTTTGATGGGTACTTGTGAACAGCTTGGGAGTTCGTGAGCGACTGAGCTCGTGGTCGTGCGCAAGCAAACGTAGGATTTAAATGAACTCAAATTTAGAATTTAGAATAAAAATAGCCAGATAGAAAGTGCCAGAACGACTTTAGTTGAACGAGGTGTAACAATAGGTAAACACCTCGTTACAAACTTGTTTCTATCCCTCGCTTTTTTTCTTTTTTCCAATCGAAGTGAAAGTGACAGTACAAAGTGAAGTTCAATTCTTTCGAATGTTGTGAGTAGCCCCAGCACTGCTCTCGGCATTAAAAAAAAATGCAAAACCGAATTTTGCTCACGGTTTTTAAGCTACAAAACTTGCTTGTTTGAGCTCTTGAGGATATTTTGGCCATCTAATTAAAGAATGATGGGCAAAAATGTATGGAACCCAGCCCAATCACCAATAGAATTATAACGAATGTAGGCTTATTGATCCCACTATTTGCTGTAGGTAATTGTTATTATGACGACTAGACTGTGAAGGCTGGGAGTATCGAGATATTTTTTTAATCCGCGACGCAAAAAAGAGGGGTGTTATAAGTTTGACGTGTGTGTGTGTGTGTGTGTGTTTGTTTAAACGGGGTAATCTCTGGAATTGCCCGTCGGATTGGAATAAATCCTTTTGTACTTGATAGCCAGTTTCATGAGGAATGGTTCAGTCTAAAAAAATCGGTCAAGCGTGAATCGGATATACGGGAAATAGCATTGCAACATTTGCAACGCATGCGCGGCATACCTAGTGTAGTAATAAACGTTGTGCAAGTGTGAATATTTGCAGGCTGATAACTCTCTTCTCTGGGGTTTTTGTAGTTTGCCCCCGTATTACAAAACGAAGCTTATGTAACTAGCTTTCACGTGGTATACATACATGAGATTTGTATTGGTTATATGGGCCAATTTGCCCATCATTCTTTAATTTTGGTGGGTCGGCAGGCCTTTCGCGTAAGTCACTCGCAATCGCGATCGGCTTCAAAACAAAACAATTGGTTTCATTTTGTATGCAGACAAGCCTTCGATTTTCAAAATGAAAACGATTGTGATTGCGAGTGTGTTTACGCGAAAGGCCTGCCGGTCGTGCTGACTTACAAATATTATTGTTTTTATCATATTTTTAACATTGTCTAGACACGTGTAACGGGGCACTACTGGCTCCACGTCAACATTATCTCGTCCCTGGTATGAGTACTGAGGCACTGGAGATTTTTATATAAGTTAGCTCAGGAGGATCAGGGTTTCGGGTTTCGAAATATGAACAAACAGAATAGTAAATAAGCTGAGGCTTTATGCCTGTTTATTTAATGAATTATAAATAGGTATATTCAGACGGTATATAGGTTATTGATTGATCTAGACGTATAGCGGGTTTTATATTCGGTACGGGATCGGGGTAGCTGTCCCGGGACTGCGCGATAGCCGATCGCACCGTCGCTCGGGCTAGCCGGGTTTGTTAAGGGCATATTTTATATACTGAGATAGAGACATCACTCAAGGTTTCTTACTAGTAGCGATGTCGCTCGAACAGACCAAGAGATGTCTCTTGGTCTGTTCGAGTCAACTTTTCGAGGACAATAGCGGCGTGCCAGTAGGTAGTAATTATATACAAGAACTTCTAAGTCTTATCGTATTTTATTAAATTGTGGATTTCTATAAAACCACGTTGCAATTTATGCGGTATGATAGAAACCGTCAATTTATTAAAAACGATAGTAAACAAGTACAGGGTTTACAAAATAATACACAGAATTACTGTTTACACATTTATTTACGTCTTTTCCTACTATAATCGACAGCCATTCGTTGTACACGATCTTCAACATCATAAACAGTTTTTGAGCCACTTAGTAATTTATTCAAATCTTTACACACAACGAACACACCAAAAATCACAAACGAAGAAGCACATCCACTAAGCACAAAAACAAGATAAGACAAAGACTGACTGCCAAATGTCATTTTCAAGGCGGCTATCACGTTCCATTATATTTCACTTTCATTTAAGTACACTTTTTTAGACACCGTATTAACACTTGTATTTTAACTTGAATATTTAAACATAAATTTACATATTTTATTTTACACACAAATTTGAGATAAAATTTGGTGGAATAAAACAAACAATTTACTGCGTGTAACGAAGCACATTGACGTTTAGATGTGCTGGTGCTACCACCCTAAAAATGTTCTTGTGATACCAGCAGTAGAAATAATATTATAAAAAATCGTGTTAAATATTGTGAATATAATTTCATGTTCTTATTCCAATGAAGTAATGTAAGCTATATTTAGAAACATATACTTTAGTTATATAAAATATTGTGAACAACGCCATCTGTTGCTGTGTCCTAGCAAACTTTTTATAAAGTAAGCCGACCAATTTGGTTACATCAAGATATGCAAAGATATACATTGATAGTCGGGACACCTTTTTAAATCAGTCGGTTTCATGAGGGTCAAATTTGTTCGGAGTGAAAAGACTGTGGTTAAGGGTCGGGTTTTTAGCCTTCTCGGGACTGCGCGATAGTCGATCGCACCGTCGCTCGAGTTAGCGGGTAAGGGTTGGGGTTGCTTCCCTGGGACTGCGCGATAGTCGATCGCACCGTCACTCAAGTCAGCGGGTTTAGGTATTGGATTCGGGCGTCGCCGCCCTGTACTGCGCGATAGTCGATCGCACCGTCCTGGAGCAGCGAGAGGAGGAAGGGAGGGATCAGGGTGAGCACCACCTGATGTGTCCCTGACTTAGAGAGGTTTACCAAGGTCTTGTCAGTCTCAGAACACAGCACGCAGTGCCCGCTGGTCAAACTTTCGACGGAAGTCGTACAGTACCATGAGAGTTCAATACAATGACTCGTTACGTGCACTCATGCGACTGTCGTACTGTTGCAATGCGTCTAGCATGTTCACCGAGGCCCGTGTGCCTGATTTCTTTGCGGTTGTTAGGGCGTTCTGATAACCACCATACTGAAGGTTATCTGCAGTGACTTGGGGGCCAATCTTTCGATTTTGACTCTCTGTGCATCAGGACAAGAATTGGAAATAGTCTTAAGAGTATCCCCTTGTTTCACCGACACTCAAATCATAGAACGTACTACTTCGCAGAATTTTCGTTTCATTGGAACCTATTTTCTGCTGAACCTGTGATGGTTTAAGGTTATCTTAAATATGATTCACGTAGGTTAGGTTAGACTTGTAACTATGACAAGATCTGAAATCAACACGGGTTCAGCAAAAAATAGCTTTCTGAGCATTTCTTAAAAAAATTGCCACTTTGAGTGACACGTACAAAAAAAGAAAAAGAAGAAGCGGTATTAGAATGTTATTTAATTATTGCATTGTTTGATGTTCTCTACCTAAATACTATTTTTTTTTTATATTAGGAGATCTCACTCAAAGTGGCAAAACATTTGGGAAATGCTCTTCTATGAAACGAAAATTCTGTGAGGCTTTATGAAATGAGTGTCGGTGAAACAAAGGTAAACCGTCTTAGACTTCGATTTCCTCCTACGCTGACATCGGTCGCTGACGTTGGTCCAGCGTACGAATGTATGGCAAATCTGCCGCGGACATTAGCGTCGCGGTGTGGTGTCCCATAGAACATGGTGTATATTCATGCGCTCGACCAACGACAGCGACCGATGTCAGCGTAGGAGGAAATCAAGCCTTAAGGACCGACTAGTCCCCGCGCGGGCTTCGAGGAATCGGTGATTGGGAAGAAGACCGGTGTGCGCCGCGCCCGCCCGCCGCATCGTAACCCGCCTTTCCCAGTACGAGGAGTTGACCTTATCGCCTTAGTTTGCTTTTTCATTTTGAGATTCCTTGCAACTCGCTTGCGGAATATACTAATATGTTTTGTACTGGTATTTTTCACGTGACTGTGTATGTATTTTATTTCATTTGTATCTAGTTCTTTATACTTTTTTACTCTGTGTTTTTTATTTCTGGGTCTATTGCCTGTTAATATTAGATTTTATTATTTATAAAATACCATTGACTAGGACTTGGTAGAAAAAAATAGCTGAATAGAAAAGAAGACGAACGAGAAAGTACTTGGCATAGTGAAGGAAAGGAGACGTCTATTGCAGACAGTAGATAGTAGACGAGGAAAGATGTTTGGTCGCCTGTTACGGCACGACGAGTACATTAAGATAATAATTAAAGGAAAATTATAAGGAAAAAGGAGGTAGACCAAGTAGACTTACCGAGATCAATTAAAATAAAAAGAAGGAGTCGTGCCGAAACAGTGTGTTAAAGAGAAGGCTTGGAATAGGGAACAATAGAATATACTCCACCAACAAGAGAACTCTTAAGTAAATGATGATGAGAAGGACCTCGTAATTGATGTTATATCTGTTTGTAGATTCGTTCGACCTTCGCGACGAAATGCTACTCAAGAACTTGGACCAGAAGTGCGTGCGCTCGCTGAACGGCTGCCGCGTCACCGACGAGATCCAGCGCCTCGTGCCCAACATCGACCACTTTCGCCTCACGCTGCGAGCCATCAAGCTCTGGGCCAAACGTGAGTCGCATGTAACGTGACATTCACTATCACTAGGCCGAGATTCTAGGGGGTAAAAACCTTATCATCTATGACCTGTTATCGTATTGTCAACGTTTTGATAGCTTTTATTTACTGGACAGTAATGGCGGCCGAGTTAAACACAATACCATAACAGGTCAAAGACGATATGGTTTTAACAATAGAGTACGGTAAGACTACAGCAAGCTATGGAGTCGACATTAAAATTAAAACTCGCATCATACTGACTGACATATACTGACCGTGACCATTGAAATAAAATAAGTATGGAAGGGTAAACTCAAAAAAAAACGCCAAATCCGCTCCAGAACACCCACTTTTGGAATGAAATTTCTTATACATAAGAGTGGTTTCGATAATCAACAATTGAGTTAAGGCTTGAAGTCATTTGTCAGACATTGATATAACGTTGAGCAGACAGTAATTTCAGTAAGGTTTTATATCGTTTGAATGACAAAAATCTGCAATTGGTTACAAGCTCTCTGAAACAAGAATTTTATTGTCATTTTTTTTCATAAGGTTTCTAGAACGCGGCCATTTAACGTACATGGTTTAATACAAAAATAACACAGTAATTCGGCCATTCTCGCGATTGGTTGTTCTCCGCCTAATTACCGGAGCCAATTTTTTTTCTCGTTTTATTGACTTAATATCATAAGAATTTGAACAACAGGAAGCTAAATAATTAATATCTCGCAATGGCATCAAAATATACAAAGAAGTTTTCGAGTTATAGAGACACAAATATTTCATAAGAGCGGTAATTAGATTTTTTGTTTGAGATGGATATGGTAATTAGAAAATACATTTGACTAAAGAAAGTATTATCTAATAATTTGTAAATCGACCACTAAAAACATGTTTTTTTTATAGTTCTAAATGATTTATATCCACAATTTTTTATTGATATTTATGAACATATAGTTAAAATTAACTTTTAATGGCAAAAATGGGTAATACACAACGATAAACATACTTATATAGAAAAATAAATACTTAAATATATAGATAGATAACATCCAAGACTCAAGAACAAATTAAATAAATAAATCATAAATATCAAGGGACAAACAAATATTCGCGTTCACCGAACCCGGGATCGCTAGCTTCGTACGAGTAGGCAGGGTCATTACCAACTCGGCTAAACTTTTAATTATTTTATAGAGCCTCTTGCACCCATCCAAGTCAGACTAGGATGTATGAACCTCTGTTGTTAGCAAGAAATGTTACATTATTATTGACGTATGGTTTTACCAATCACGGGAGTTTACGGGACTAATAATGAGAGTTCTGGACCTTTGAAAGGAGAACATGGGGCCAAAGTCGACATGCAAGGGCTCTTTAGGCAACTTTTATTAACAAAAGTGATGGCATGAGTTAGAGTAGATTTATTAATAGGAGAAGGGAATTCAAAAAGTAATGGACCATGGAGGTGAGTTTTTTTCGGCGCAATGTTTTGCAACATTGATTATATTATTGAAAGTCTTTCAATATTTTCATACTACGGTGATTAGTAAATCTACGGTAATTAGCACTACGGTACTTAGAATAATTTACATTTTCCTAAAAATAACAAAAACTTGAAGTTGTAAAAATACTGGAAAATTGTTGTAAACAGAGGCTTTAGAGTTCTTTTGTTGTAATAAGCGACAGCGAATTTCCCTTTAAGACTAAATTTTAAAGACGGGGTACGGGAATTAGGAAATTTGTAAACCAAAGTTACGGTACTTAGACACTTACTTGCACTGTGGCAAAATACGACAAACCTGATACGTTCACATAGTTTGAGTGCCGAGGCACAAACCTCAGCTTGCGACTCATGCAATTTAAATGAAAAAATATTTTGTTACTTGGGGATGAGCCCTACGAAAAGCAATGGCTATGGTAATTATATGTTCGGGCCGGATAGACAGTTTTTTAATAATATAATTTTAAGGAATGGTCCTAGTGAATTATAAAAAAATCTGATTATACAGGCAGTATTTAGCCTACCAGGATTTAAAATGGCACAAATAGAAACCGTTCCTACTTGAAATTAAAAGCAAATTTGAAGACCAAGGTAGCGTGCGGACAGGCTACGGTAATTGGAGAATAAGGTTTTGAAAAATAAAATAAATATGATAACTAAATAACAGAGCTAATATATTTAGCATACCGTATAGATAAAACCATAATCTATATAAGAAAAATATATGCAGTTATTTCTGACCATGTTTAGGGATAAATATTGGGCCGGACACGCAAAAATTCTCTATTCTGAGAATGGCCGAATTGAATAATTAATTCTATCAATAGTGTTTTGACAAACTTACTGATAATTCCCCTTGAATCATTTAATATTGTTATGTTACACTATTATAAAGTTGTAAAAGAGTATATCTTTACAGTCTGCATCAAATAGTCTTTAACATCCAATGTGCCAAATATATCGCAACACATCTTTATTCTTATAGGCATAAAGGTACGTAAAAATGTATACGCGGTTGTTTTGTTGTGATAATAGATTCATTATAAAGATCATCATAGTTAATTATGTTTTTGCGAGAATAAAGCCGGAGCCCCACTGCAGCGCACGGTCAAGCTACACACGTGGGTACAAAAACGCTTTGTATGAAAATGTAGGTAGATACTTCCACAGTAGTCAGAGTGCATTGATTGCTGTGAAAATGTTGACACACGTATCCAGAGCAATGGACCCACGTGGGCGACGTGTATAGCGTGTCCGTGCGTAGCGTGCGCAGCAGTGGGGCTCCGGCTTAAGATTATGCCTAAGCATGCATATGCATATCGATCATAAGTTAACCCTTTCCCAGGCCTTGCTAAAGTAAGGATACAAGCAAGAAATGGAATAGAGCCACGAATTCGTAACTTCCTGAAGAATACTGATCAATTAAGTCATATTTCAGGAAAGTAAAATTAAATTTGTGTCCTAAAATGTAGGTAGTTAAGTTCAATTTTGAGCGACATGAATGTGGTCGATGAAATGTACTATGCCTGGAAAAGGGTCAAGCAGGTTCAGGTACGGTCGGCCAAGAAAGTGGTCTACCAGTTTTGACAGAAGTTTCTCAGATCTAATTATCGCTAAGGTTGAGACTTGTCACTGTCATAATATTATCATGACGTGCAAATCAACTTCAACGTACTTAATAGATGTATAATAAACTACTCGACGTCTCGATATCATTAAAATATTATTATTACAGTATATTACAAGTGTAAAGGCGGCCTCAGAAACGCCAGACTGCTGACGCGAATCTGTTCCAGGGCACAGCATCTACTCGAACACGCTGGGCTACCTCGGCGGCGTGTCGTGGGCCATGCTGGTGGCGCGCACGTGCCAGCTGTACCCCAACGCGCTGCCGGCCACGCTGCTGCACAAGTTCTTCCTGATGTTCAGCCAGTGGAAGTGGCCGCAGCCCGTGCTGCTCAAGCAACCGGACAGCGTCAATCTGGGCTTCCCTGTGTGGGATCCGAGGGTGAGTTAACCCCCGACGCAAAAATAGGGGTTATAAGTAGACCCCGTTGTCAAACGGGCAGTTTGGTGGCTACCTAACATTATACTCCGTTTCATAAGGTACTTAAAGAAATGAAAACAAAATAACCACGTGATATAGTTCGTCAGGCAATAGAAGCAGAACACCTATACGTCAAAGTGCGATGACTGCGATGAAACAGTTTTGATTGGCTGTTTAACGATGCCACGTGGTTTGGATTGTTTAAATTTTTTTAAGCACCTAAACAAACGGAGTATATTGATGTGCGATAGAAACTATTCAAGTATCCACGTTATAGCTATGTATGGGAACTCCATTTTTGGACCAAGCGCCTCTCCGAGAGCAGCGTACGTATGCTCCATGCTCCATGCTCCATGTCGGGGCTGACACAGGCGTCCGGCACCAAGCGCAAGCCCGCCGTCGCGCCGCCGCCGCCCGCCGCGCCGCACAAGAAGACCAAGCGCCTCTCCGAGAGCAGCGTACGTATGCTCCATGCTCCATGCTCCATGTCGGGCTGACACAGGCGTCCGGCACCAAGCGCAAGCCCGCCGAAGCGCCGCCGCGCCGCACAAGAAGACCAAGCGCCTCTCCGAGAGCAGTGTACGTATGCTCCATGCTCCATCCCAGGAAATATTTTTGGTAAGAATTGCGATAAAAGCACCTATTGTAGGTCGCAAATTTCACGGTGATCAAAATGAGTTACCTCGAATCGACGTCGAGTCGACGTAGAATCAACCAAAAAAAGCACGTGCCGGCTACGTCGATTCCACGTAATTTTAGAAATTACGACCATTAGGTCAACCCGTAGGTAATTTTTTCGAGGTGGATTCGACGTCGTCTCGTCGTGTCGTGTAGTCGCAATGTAGTAATTTGGTAATCTTTACCAAGTTTTAACATGATCTCGACGTATTTTTTACCATTTAATTACTCGGCAGGGTTTGTTTTAATGATTTATTTATTTATTTATTTATTTACTTTAAGCATTACATGGTTTCTTATTGTATACTCGTGCCAAACTACAGAGCAGTTTGTCGGCATGAGACGTGTTGAAGCGAAAAAGAGACAAAAATATTACGGATACATTTTCTTTTCGCTCGGAAACCAAATGTCTAACTAAAAACCAATGTAAAGTTTTGCAATGATAATGGCGGCCACTACCTCGTGTAAAATAATTTAGGTCGATTACGCATATTCATACGATGAAATCCAGTGCGCTGAAATTTTTTTCGTGCATCATGTTAGGTTTACATTCAAAACTACCAATGGGCTTTTGAAATATTCAAGAGTAGCTATTAGTTTTTTTTGTAAATTCTAGGTATATACCTACTTAATAAGTTTTATAATTTTGCCTTAGTGTATGTGAATATTGTTAACTTGACTAAACATTTGTATTGTTTATGTAAGATAATAGAAGTACCGTTGGGTGTTTTATTATTTATGATATTACAACGTACCTAAATTACGCAATTTGAAAAACTCATCTTAATTATTACCAAACAAAATGTCGGCTCGACTAAAAGGTTATATTTTACCTAAAATAACGACCTATTGGTAATTAAGTCAATTTTAGGTTAAATAGACATATTTCTGCGACCTAATGGTGTAGAGAAACTATTTAAAGTTGCATCACCGACCAATAGGTAATAATAGGTCGATGCGACCGCGATCGCATTCAGTATTTGACTAGCTATTTGTTTGACAGTGGTCGAACGAGGTGTGTTCCTGTTGTGTTTAAAGATTAAAAATTCCGCGCAGAGGTTCAACAATCCTTCCACATGGTCATCTTCATCCAATTTAGAACGGAAACTGATGTCTGTTCTGCGAGAATATTGAAACATCAAATAGCTCATGTGTCTTCCTTTTTTAAACGACTTCAAAAAAGGAGGAGGCTCTATGTTTCACTGTATGTTTTTTTATGTAGTTATGTTCACCGATTTCTCCGTCAATTGTAAACCGCGATTTCAAACATTATTTTTTGGTTTGATTGAGTATACTTCCGAAGTGGTCCCATTGTCACCATATCTGAATCTGATGACGGGATCCGTGAGGAAACGTGGGGACTCCTCAAATATTATAGGCATAGCGCACACATAGCGATTTTACTATTTTTTGTAACAAGTCTTCATTCTGAAAGTATCATTTGGTGAAGTGGAACTGATGATGAAGACCACAGATGGCCACCGGAACTCCTGAACGGTACCTACCTATTTCAGGGGTGGCGATGGCGATAAGATATATCTCGATTAAGATAGTTAAGTGAATATACCGAAGAACATTTAATAGTTTAAATATAACTATGATTTTCCCGCGGCGTTGCTTGCGGACAGCTTGAAATGCCTTAAAGTTTCATATCACCTAAGAAATGGGACTACGTAACAGCTTATTATAATCACTAAAAAGTATAATGGTTATTTATGTAACTGGTTCATAATGAAGCTTCTTAATAATATTAATAACTAATTATATACCGTTGCATACATAACTTTTTCTACAAGCTTAAAATGATAATGACAAAAAAATAAACAATCGCTAACTTTTCTTGTATACTTTCCTCGATTTTTCTGCGAGCAAATTGCTTGTCAGCAAAGTCATTCCTATTGGCGTTAATAATTTGTGAAATTATTTGTTAGATGTTTACAAATTTCATCCCAATTTGAATAGTTAATAAAACAGTACTGACATTTTTTATCATAAAAGTTGGAAAGCCAAATAAAACGCCATTTTGTTGGTATCCATATTGAACGTAACCATGGTAACCAAATAACAAATCGGTGGATATTAATTATCTATGTTCAGTATTTTGATAAAAATGTAATTTTAAACTCATAATTAGTCTCAATTTTTTTTTATAGGTACGTCATTTTAATCGGGTTCAAAATATTTTTAACGGTTTATTATACAAATTAAGATGTCAAGTGTTCATTAAACGCCAAGACTGATATCCGGAATGACTGTAACCATGGAAAAACGATATGTAGGTGCAGAAGTCAGCGACTTTGGTACAATATTTTTAACTAAAAGCAGACTTCACTTGGAATTACCTATTTACCTACCATTTAAAAGAAGTTAATTGTTGAGTTTTTGAAGGCGGTTTTTTTTTTCAGACTCCTTAAACTGTACATTTTATGCAGCTACTTTTCTATTTATTCAATAAAACTAACAATTCGTTTAGAGATTCGGAGGGGGTAGAAATAGATACATACATACCCTACCTGCTAGGTTTATGCTGTACCGTCCATTTTTTTACGCGTTCCATAACTTTTATTGATTTCATATTAGCCGAGTCTTTATTTCCAATATCTTCATCTCCAGTCTTTATTTTCAAAGTCTTTGTTTGCAGAGTTTTCATTGCTATTTGCTATCTATATTTTCAGATTTACAGGTTTTTTTTGTAATTCATCATTACGAAGAAGTCATTCGAAGGCATGAAATCACGATCCTTACTGGTCTGTATCAGTAAATTGACTCAATGTTGTATTTTCACGAAAACTACATGTAGAAGCCAATTCAGACTGTTGTCCTTCTTTTAATATTTCATTTTGAATTTTCATTTCAGTTTTCTTCCTGTAGTAACTGCTTGAATGTCTGTATTTTTTTTATCTTTGGTCTTTGTTTGCGAAGAATGGCTTACTCGTGACTAAAGCAACACTTAACCTCAAGTCGCCCCCGCGACCTGCGACTTATTAGTTAATTTTTTGGGTTAGTTTGACTATTAGGTTATCAGAGCACAACCTTATGGTATTGTTAATAACTTATAAGTGTTTTTAACTTTATGGTCTCAATTTAGTATCGATTGAAAGTAATATTAACTCAAAAATTGGTAGCAAAAGTGACATAAACCGACGACTTAAAGGTCCCCAGTACAAGAAATAGTTACGTCGGAAATACATCTAACATGCACATAAAAGTATATATGACCTATTAGTCGGATTTCAAAGTAATTCTACCTAATATTTCGCTCTATTCTCAACTGTTAAGTCTCCTACTTTATGGTGTATTGATGAAGTAAAATTTACGTTTTAATATCCCTATTTTTTGTCTCGGGAGTCAGAAAGTAGAATAAGTGAAAATAATTGGTGCGTATGACGTAATTTTTACTTAAATTAGTAATATATTCTTCAGCCTAGGAATAAAAACTTAAAATGTTTGCTGGGATGCTCCATGCTCCATGTCGGGGTGAAACAGGCGTCCGGCACCAAGCGCAAGCCCGCCGACGAGATTATTATTTTACTTAAAAATTGTCATGAATAGCGAGGAGGGTATTAATGAATTATAATATTATTTTAGTCATGGGAATTGACAAAGTTATTCCATAATATAAAGCATTACTGAAACCAAAATTGTCACCAACTGAAACGTGAATTTATTACCTACAGACACGGACCTAAAAAAAATACGGACGTAACGTTACACTCAAAAGGTGCGAAGCAAGCAAGGCCTGTTATTTCGTTCCGTCATACACAATCTACCGTCTCACAAATGCACTAGGTCTGTTAACCCGCCGCCATTACGCGTCCAGCCACAGCCCGAGTGACATATCACTTTACACCGAAGAAAATGCCGCATTGTGTAGTAAAAACGTGTAAAAACTACATTAGCAAATATAAAAAGCCACACGGAATCACTTATCACCTGTAAGTTATGTTTATTCGTGTTATTTTTCATAAATATGTGTTTATTTACTTTCACGCAAATTACAAATAAAAATGACAATCAGTGCTGCCAGTTTTTTCACGGATTTTTTTTCCTAAAAGTTCAAGTTTTTAAGTTTAAATAAGAATTGCTTGTTTATAAAAATGTGGTTTGATATATCAATATTATTAATATTATTCTGTCGTGCAAGCGTTGAAATTTAAATTGTCATATAATTTTCTCATCTCTGGTTCCCATTATTTTTTAGTTGAAATTGGTTTTGTCATTACAAAATGAGAAAAGGAACCCAATTTCAATTAAATTAAAACGGTTGCATGACACTGAAGTAGTACATAAATGATAACACGATTTAATTGTACGAAGTTTTTGCAGCGTAATCGCGATTCAGTCTCAATGCAGTACCTATCGATACAGTCACAAATCGTCTAGGTTTAGTCGCGATACAGTGCTGCGGCTGTCGAATGCGCATTTGTATCGCTGCAAAAAGTTGCAGTTGGTAAAAGGCGTTAAAATAGGAAAATTGACGATTTATATGGCAACCCTCAAAGCACGCACACTCGTAAACGGACGGCCATTTTGTGTGCTTCACTGATGATTAGACTAGGTTACGTCCGTATTTTTTTTAGGTCCGTGCCTACAGACGGACGATGTCAGCATCCTGTCCTACAACGACGACTCCAACTCATCAAACGTGTACGAGTTGAACGTGGTGAACGGCGCTGCGCACGGGGCACACGCGACGCACGCCGCACACGCACGTGCACGTAGCAGTACGAGGAGTGGCGCCGGCGGTTTATATACGGCGCCCGGGCGCGCGCGCCACGAATAAACTGGGACGTTTACGAGCCGCGAGCGCACGGGCCGGGACATTGCGACGTCACACGTACTCAAATCACCAAAAAAGGGCCAGTTGGGACCTGTGTGCGATTAACATTTGACGCGTCGTTTGACGGTTGCGTGTTTAAAAATTCATATGAACTATACGAATGTTTGTAGTATTTTGACCACTGCAATTGCTAGAGTAGTATAGTGCGACCAAAAAGAGTAGAAATTAAATGAGGGCGCCACTTTCTACGTAACTGTCACATTTTTGACGTAAAATGCGTAAACATGGCAACAATTTTGTATGGAAGTTTTTTAGTTGCAGCTGTCACCACTGGCTCGACTTTTTGGCCAGGCTATAGCGTATTTACGTGTTTGAAAACTGGCTCTTTTGATCAGGTATATTGTTTGAATAGGTGCGATAGTATTTGAAACGTGACGATCTCGATAATACCTGATAATTTTATGACGTCGACCAGAAAGAACTCGAGCG
The DNA here is from genome assembly GCA_946894065.1 of Acleris literana. Lineage (NCBI taxonomy): Eukaryota > Metazoa > Arthropoda > Insecta > Lepidoptera > Tortricidae > Acleris > Acleris literana. The sequence goes on along the minus strand of OX335691.1, from coordinate 11,263,128 downwards.
TGAGCCTTTTCGTAATGGTTATTGAATATGAGAAACTGTTATCGAAGGCGTTGAGGTATTTTTGAGACCTATGATAAATGTCTGTTTGGATACAGTACGTCGGCGGCGTCGCAACATTCTGACGCAAATGACGCGGCAAGACAGCACTGTCCTATTTGGTGGCCTGAGACGCTCCAATACCTAATGTGCAACCCAATTGTTTCGCGTAAACGGAGTTGACGATTGTGTCCGAGTGAAGTCACTTGTGATTATAGTGGTAAGGATTATTGGTGCACTGAGTTTGTGACTACGTTGTCTACAGGTTTCGAGTGGTAAGTTGGGTTCCAATATTTGACAGGGGTGGCATATGTAAGAAAGTGCAATTCATACTGTTTGTGTACTAAGTTAGCGTGAAAGTGGTTCCAATGTCAGCTTCAGATTTGTTGAAGGCTAAGCGGTTGGCAGATAAACCTTCTCGTTTCTATTCTTCATGAATAGTAGTTTCAAGAGCTGCAAATGTGAACCATTTCGCGAATAGTTTGAGAATATCTTGCGTATCATTCTTACATTAGCTAAGCTGGTTTCACAGATACTTGACGGTGTCATTGTAGAACTGTTTTGGCAGTGTATCCGATAAGAATCCAAAGAACTAAAGGGCTGAGGATTTTGTGTGATGACACTGCAATCACGGATCTAGTGAGCCAATGGGGTACCATTCGTATTAGCCACTTCGACAACTGATTAAAATGTTTATTCGTTTTTTTCTCCGATTTTAGTCAACTGTGGGCAAAATTGGCCTTAAAACGATTAGAACCTATAAGCGTAGCTTTGTGTATTGGACTGCTCCGCATAGATGTAATAAAAAATGATAATGATATTTTGTTGTGTCGGATAAGTTCGTATTTATCTTGCTCTTACATTCGGCTTCAGTACCTATCTAGAAGCTTAGGAAGCTGAACTGAGAAAGCAAGGTTAATACACAAAATATAAATGTTTATTACATCTGTATGCGTGTGTTTATGGTCTGTAAGAAATTTTTGTGCGTCTGTTAAACCAGCCTAAAGTGCCACCCCGGAAGATCTGTATTGCATGCGAGGAATAGAAGCACCAAACGTATCACTCTCATGTACATATGTCTCGGTCAGTTACTGATATACTGCACAAACATATTTTTTTGAAAGCCGCAGTGGTTCAGTAATTTGATTTAGGAGATCTATATGATTTCTAACGTAGATTTTATAGACAACAATTATAAGTTTACAAGAATGTTTTCTAGCTGTGCATATAATGAATGATTATGACCTGATGATTATGAATGGGACGTAGACAAAGGTTGATTAACCGAACGGTGGCATTTTATAACGTAGTGTATGCATATACTATTGATGCAATGATGATTTTTAGAAGTCGCAAGGATTCGTCGTCACCGAAATATAAGTAGGTTTGAATATAAATGTATTAGAGTTAAAGAATTTTTATTGGAACAAGGAAAATTGAAAAAAAAAACTTTAGTAATAATTAGATTTTTCGTAACGTGACAAGTGAAGGTCCAGTATATGTTGTTTTCGGGTTTTATTTATTTGCAGGTTGTCGACGGACGGACAACAGATGGAGCCAAGTAAGTTTTCATACAGTGAAATTGAACGGCAAAGTGCGACCATTTGCAAGTTAATGTTCCGCGTTGTGGCCGGCATTATACTCGCGCCGTTCGAAAAGGCCCGATTTGACAGCTGTCAACTCGCGAAATATGTGTTTGAGGCATGTTTCAGTTTCTATTCTAATTATTTCCGAGCCCTTACAATCTGAACCTATTAAAAGGCCACATATGATGCCACACCCACACAACAACCAAAAGGGATGTCTTTATTTGCTTCCGCGTGAAGAACGTGAGATGAAGATAGTTCGCGCGCGCCAAATTTAACAAAATGCTTTTTATTTTCAAACCGCAACATTTAATAAAAAAATGGTTTACAATAAGAAGTTCTCAACTATTAAATAAAAAATTATCGATAAAGATCGTAGGGTTTCGAAGATTCAACCAAAAACATGCAAAAAAGGGGTCATGTTTGATAAATAAAACTATCGAGGATTTTGTTTCTAATCGTGTTTTCACGTTTAACGGTCTCCGGGAAATAAAACAGACATAGGCGTTATGGTTATTGAGATCCAGATCACGGAACACTACCGACTTTATCATATGTGGCCTCTTAAAAGCTAGGGTGAATACTTTAATAGGGATCTTCTGGATGAGCTCGCTTCCTCGCCAACAAAATTAGTCCTCCAAGGGCGAGAGTTAGTCAATAGCAAATCAAAAAAAATATTTAAAAATAATAATTAGAGTACAAGAGTACCTTGTCGACTAAACAGAAGCTTTATGCTAATATGGGGTTAGGTCCACGTGCTCCTTTCAAGTCCATGTCTGAAGGTCAAATCGGGCCTCAGAACGGCGCAAGTGTAGACGCCGAGCGCGTGTCACTCCGGTGCGATGATTATTAAGTTTTGCGGCTTTGTTATGTAATTATTATTATCTCATCCATATCATAATCTCGGAACGAATATATTTTTAAACATCGCCACTCAAGTTAATATTTTGTATAGTTTTATATGACTACGATAAGTATTCCTTTTTTGATATTTCGTGAATACTGTACTGTGCAGTCAGATTTTTAGATAGGTTGTTTTGAATGTTTCTCTGAATGTAGCGACAAATAAATTTATGGATATTTTGAATATTTCTTGCAAATGGTTGAACGAGAGACAGTACAAAGTGGAAGAAATGCAGATATTATAAACATATTCATGTATACAATTCCTCTTCTGTTGTGTCTGAGCGGCTTTCGACATTTTAACTATTTTTCCTTTAATATTTACATCAATATTTAGTTCTTATTATGAAAGTAAGTTTTACCCTTACACAGATTGGACATATGGTTTGAGCAAACGTCTCCGTAACCCAGGCAGTAGTGTACGTCATTTCTTCTTTTTTGCGACAAGCTATACTCGGATTATTCATAGTTGATGCCTGTGACAGATCTTATAACACTTATTACACTTATTTCTTTAACTTTACATAAATACTACATCGGTACACACCTAGCGACGCTGATCAGGAATTAAAGTAATTAATCGCGTATTTTTAAGCACATCGCTTGTGAGTATAGTAATTAAGTGATTGAAATTACGAAATACGGCTGTCACAAGCATCAACTCATCTTAGAATAATCAGAGTATACCAAATAATAGTTTTGAGATAGTTGAGTTCTCATGCCTGCTTATGTTTGTTCCGAATAGAACAGTGGGTATCGTATGCCACTGCCCGGTCCCCGCAGTGTTTACTTTAAGGTCAGGTACGTCGAACAAACTTTTGTCTGTGCCACTACTTGGTTTGCAGACGCCTATGTTCTATATTAAGTTAAGCCTAAATTCAACTATCAACTTTTTTGGCCTCAAGGAAGTCGCTGCAGACATGTTTCTCAAGGAACAAAATTGTCTTCAAGCTTGCGCTATGATTTATTGATTATTTTCTCTCGAATTTATTTGAAATGAATGTATATACACCTATATTCATAATATAAATATATAATATATAAAAATACACTGAATGTTGCACTTCCTCGTACATTTATAACATTACATACATACATACATAATGTCACGCCTTCGTTCCCAGAGTGGGGTAGGCAGAGCTACAGAATTACAAACATCTCTAAAAACTTGTTGATAATTCTATAACCACAATTTGCACAATTAGGCTAAGATGTTTACCACATTAATAACATTAATTTAGTTAATTTACGGACTTAATTCCACCTAGATCTAAGACTCAAATGTAGTTGCTGTTAAGGACCTTCTTGATAATTTTAAGTTGTATATAACGATAGCCAATTATTATTATTATATATGAAAAAAATATACATCTGAGAAAAATTAAAACAATTACAAGTAAGGGATTGATTGTTATTTATTTAACCTTGTTTCCCGATAAAATCCATTATGGAACGTTCTCAGCCCGGGTGAATCTGATTATCTTTACATCAGAGGGCTTGATGGTGAGGGAAGTGCGTTCGAACTAAGGTGTTATGATATGACAAAAGGGATTGTCTTAGTGCGGTTAAATTGGACCATGTTGAGTCCGCCTCCAGCTATGACTCGTATTCAGGCAAAAGCTTTACTCGGCAGTCATCGGTGTCAGCTCGAGAGTGATTTCTCCTGCCAAAGTAACGTATGTGACCCGTGCTGTCATCTGCATAGCAATGAATGCTACTAATCTGCAGCATATCAGTTTTTTTATTTTTAAAAGGATATATTTCAGTGAGCATTTTACCATCTGACAGATGTAGGTATATGATTAACGCACTATACATAAACGCACTGATCGACAAGCTTAGCAGTACTGACCTCAGTCGGATGCTCAATTGGCGGCCAAATATTCAATAATATTAGCTACGCTGATGACATGGTGCTGCTGGGCCCGTCGGGTTCTCTCGAGGTATTAATTAGTACGAGGGTGAATTGATAAGTTCACAACCTGGTTAAAAAACTAAGGAGCTCACTTTTTATAACAATTGTATTTAATTATTTGTATTTAATTGTATTTTTTATACACCTCGCCTCCGACTTTATTGTCCCATAAAAAAAAGAATACCTGAAGTAAATAAGAGCACTGCTTCTTGTACCTCCATATTCGTCGAAAATCTTTGCCCTCAAGTGTTTTTTGAGGTTTTCGGAAGAGATGATAATCGGAAGGGCTAAATCCGGCGAGCAAGGGGGATCCGGCAGTACTTCAAATCCACAATCTTGTATTTTGCCGAAGTGTGAAGCATGTGTTGGTGAAACCGTACTTTTTTCGAAAGCATTCACGGGGGCCTAATATAGGGCATCCGTCACCTTCTGACACGTAAACAAGTTCGTTACTTTTATTTTAATCTCTACACGCAGAAGACGTAAAGGAGCACAATAGTACCTAGTTCGAATTTCTTCCTGCCCTTTGCAAGATAGTCTATCATGATAACCGGGGTGCAATCCCAGAAAACTGAGGCCATTACCTACCTTATTATTACATAAAGCCATCCTTTTTTTATTCTTGTGCGGGCGGCGTGGCCATATGTGTTGCTTCCACAGGTTGCTTCTTAAAGGGGTGATAGACGGGCAAGTAAGTAGGTACGCAGTACTTGGGCATTTTCACGAAAAAGTGTATCCAATTAAGGACTGAAATTAAGGAACTTTAAGTTTGTCAGTTTTGGTGGCCGTTAATGTATAGGTAGCTAATTTTCGTCGCAAAACTGACAAAGTTAAAGTTCCTTAATTTCAGTCCTTAATTGGGTACATTTTTCGTGAAAATGACCAGGTACGGCGTACTTACTCGCGCGTCTATCACCCCTTTTAAGGTTAATAATGACAAATGAACTCTTAGAGTAAGGCTGCAAAAACAGAACGTCTGGCCAAATAGTTTTAAGGGCCAAATGGATCGAGAAAACAGGAGGAGGTTCTATGTTCCACAGTAGGTATGTATTTTTGTACTGTAGCCCCAGGGCCTCTATTCTTCGATGACAAACAATCATACTGGCGGGCGGCGACGCCTAACGACACGCACTTTTAAAATAGGTAGAGGTAAGGTTAGGTTGGGTTAAGGGTAGAGTAGGGTCTGTATTCTTACTTGTCTTATATAGTAAACAACTTTCTAACCTCAAAATTAAGCTTTTTTTTTGGCTAAAGCAGCGATTTAAACAAAATAAATCAATCACAGACAATACATCACCCAAGTGCTGTCCATAATGCTGGGGTCCTAGTGAAAAAGGGTATAAGTCTTCTGAAGTTCAAGTGAAAAAGGGTCAAGTCCAGTATACTCCGTTCATGTATTTACCCTTTTTAGTACGAGTTAAGTCGACTTGTACCCTTTTTCACTAGGACCCCAGATTTATTTGTTTATTCAGTTTACTTTGTTTACGATAAAAGAGCTGTTTTAGCCAAAAAATGGGTTATTCCCACCTCGTCCGAACTCGGCCGATCGAATCAAACGTATGTAAAGGAACGGGAGAGCCTACACTGCTACCGTCGGTCGGTTGGTCGTCGGATTAGGTGGACGCCTACCGTTATAATTGCGACGTTGCCACTTGGAAGTAAAGTCATCTGCATACGTATCAAAAGTAATAAATCAAATGAAACTTGTCCGCAAAACTCATCCATAACTTCTACAGATTTGGTTTGTATTCGTATGCAACGTGTCCTGAACTTTTTGCCTATAATATGACACTCATAAGATTGAATGAATAAATATGACATGTTTGCTAGTGTCATTGTCATTGCTTATTTACACGTTGGTTGACATTGTGAAATCTTTTCTTGCAAAATACAAAAAATCCTGGATTATGGAGAATCAAAAGCATCTACGCATCATTTGCATCACATCAGTGACTTGTCCACTTAACCCTCTGTCAACAACAGACATGGGTGTGCCTTAAAATGGGTCCCATACAATAGAATACAATCGAATCTGGCATCGCAGCCGACCAAATAAGCGACCGAAGAGAAGATGTAACCGGGATGAACTTGATAGGTACCCGAGTTCAAGAATAAAAGGGGAGAGTCCAAGATAATTATGAACAGAAATAGAAACGGAGGGACGGATTTAATTTTGCCTAACATAGATGTCATATAACAACAACATTGCGGACCACGAATATGTAGGACTCCTTAGGCCTGATTTCCTCCTACGCTGACATCGGCCGCTGACGTCGGTTAGGCTTGATTTCCTCCTACGCTGATTTCGATCGAGCGTAAGAATATACACCATGTTCTACGGGACACCGCACAGCGACGCTGATATCCGCGGCAGATTTATTGCTACGCGCCGCTGATGACGCGCGTCGGTCTCGCTCGTTGGCGCCGCGTACGTCTGTGCGCTGACGCGCTATACACCACTATGCGCAATTGCGCGCGCTCAGCCGCTCAGTGCAATGCTGACCGGTTGGCTGTACTCACGTGCGCAGCGCAGGCGAGCAAAACTGTTCCGTAACCTTGAAAATTCGACATGCTAGATTTTTACCAATGTGATTATGACGATTTAAATTAGAAGCTGCAATTAGTTCTAAAGTTACAGTGAAATACTTTATTGGAACACTAGCGACCCGCCCTCGCTTCGCTTCGGTTAATATAAGTTAAAATAATCCAAGTTCATCTGGAATAATATACTTTTCAAATTTTAGATAGGCGCATATGCATAGAGGTTTTATTTTATGACGAATTTAGAAAGACGTCCTATCTGACACTTTTTGCGGAATTGAGTTTTTGATGCGGTTAGATTTTAAATTCAATTCAAATCATGACTGCCAGTTATCACAGAATCTCTCTATAGTATACAAATGTTTACAGCGGACTTTTCATTGCAGAATACAAACAAATTTTGCCTGGAAGTGACGCGCGAAAGGGCTACATACGTCCATGGGAAAAAAACGCAACGCTCATCCCTCTATTTCACCATCTTCACAATGACACGTGACAGGTGACAATTCGGTATACATTGCAAATTTAACACGCTGATACATGACTGGATTTCATATAAGCTGCGCTATGTACACTGAAATTTCACCTATCACCTGACATTGTCAGCATCTGTCCATTCCCTATTTTGAGCAACAACTCTGCAAAGAGCCGGTTTTCATACGTGCAGACAACGAAACTCTCATATTTGTTTTGAGTTCTAATCTATGTTGCGCGTAATTTTGAATCTGCCATATCTTCTAAAGTATTTATTTAAAAAATATATTTTACGGGACAATATTAATCTACATTAAATGCCCAAGGTAACCAACGTATTTATCTGGTTATGGTTAAATACTGAATCGGACAAAATAGCTTATATTTATTATTTATTTATTTATTTATTATAGGAAAACCAACAGCTGATAAATTACCTTAAACATAACATAAGACACATAAAGCCAATTACCTAATATATTAAAATAAAATCATAAACATAAAAATGGTTACTGTGAGTCAATCTTAGGAGAAATACATATGCCATGGCGGACTTTTCTCTAGATTTTTTAAAGAACTACAATTCTTCAGTACATTATTTTGACACATTCCTTAAGGTTTAGCCAGGCGTAAGCTATGTAAGGGCACGAAAAACGATTTTTGACGACTTGGTAGGAAAACATTGAGGTTTCTCAACTATATTAAAACTTAATTAGAATAAAATGTACACATAAACCATCTAGAATAAATTGTCTAAATGACAGTGAAAACCGTATCATAATTCGTTGCGTGGTTTAGAAGGAGTTAGCGGAGAAACAGGCAGAAAGGCGCGAAGCGACTTTAATTTACAGAAGAGATTAGAGAAGAGATGCATGGTTTCGGTTAAGTTTAATTAAATGTTTAGATACTTAAGTAAAAGATTTATCATCATAACATACACTCTTGAATGTGAAAAAAAAGGAGTGGTCCTACCCATCTGTGAAACAGGCGTGATTTAATGTACCTATGTATGTATGTATATTGTATGTACATACACTCTTTGATGCTATGCTGAGGGATATAGGCGTGATGTTACACTTATTTACACAATATACAGGAGCCATTAGCCAAATTTTACGTGTATATCTATCTATTCTCTGTTGTAGATAAAACCAATTAAAGTCACTTAGAGGGCTGTTTCTTAAATTTCAATTTTGATAATTATTACACCCATGATTACTTTTGAATGGAATGTCCGATTTGAATAATTCAAAAAGTAATTTACAGGTACTTATATAGCCTTCAAAACGAAGTGATTTATTTGGATAAGGATTAATACCAAGGTACGAATAATGGGGCCTAGTTAGTACTGGCGTTGCAATTGCATATTTTAACATGAAAAAGTAGTTATTGTGACATAACTGTAATAGTTAGATATATGGTATCTCAGACTTTTTTGTAGAAATTGATGTCTTCTATAAAACTGTAGTACATCACTTTGCTCTGTTGTCAATAGTTTCCGCAGCGTACGCGATATAAGGATTTTTTTTGGTATTTTTTTCACACCTTGGGTTAGATTATCGAAGTATTCATACGGAACCCTAACTTTTTTGAAAATATAATATAGCCTATGTTCATCAGGAATAATAAAGGATTCTAATGGTGAAAGAATTTTCCAAATCGGTCCAGTAGTTTCGGAGCTTATTCAATTCAAACAAACAAACAAACAAACAAAAAATCAAATCTTTCCTCTTTATAATATTAGTATAGATAGTAGTGAGACACGTTACGAATTGTTTTGTGGACAGAAGGTTTTACTTACTTTAATTGGCGATTTATTTGGTTTCAGCCTATCAATGTTCATCGGTGTAAAATTATAGTAGATTTTGCTTCTAATGCTACTTATTACCGTAAAATGGGGTGAATAGGGTGGTTTTTAGACTTTGGTGACGTATTTCAATCACTTAAAGACCAAAATTGTAAAATCCAACTGCATAGTGCTTTGTCCGGATACTCATTCTTCTGAACGATCATAGACAATTTTTACGTTTTCTTTATAAAATAACAAGAAAACTGCAAAAATGTTACGAAACCCGAGTCACCCCGAGGATGGGGTCAATAGAATCAAACCTGGGGTGAAACGGGTTTTCGGTCAGGGTTGTCAAAAATACTGCCATAATATTTATATATTTATTAACCAACAAAATTAGCCATAAGTAGTTGTGACAAGTTGAAAGGTACCTAGTAGGTAATCAATATAGGTAATTAAAACTGTTACATTTGTATTTTTTGTACTTAAGACTTTTTAGCATTTTTCATTTAGCATAATTAATACTAATTAGGAACTTAAATCTAGCTAATAACATTTAAAAATATTTATAACAAGTTCAGTACCTAGTTAATGTATCTAGTTAGACACAATATTAAATAAAAAACCCTTCTTTAAAATCAGAATTCAAACTTTTTTTGAAAATAAGTACTTATCTACTTTAGGAACAAACCTACTCAGCCTCTTTATTAATATTACTTCTTTTTATAAAATTCTACACTCATTATTTATAATCACCAGAGACCGCACAATTTTAATATGACTGGCCAGTTTATCTAGGTACAATCTAAAGAGATTGCTCTCTAAGATAAGAACTTAGAATTATTTATACACTTGGTACTTAAACTAGGAAACAAAGAGATACATACCTACTATTACATTTATTACTATTATGTGGTTTGCGTAAGGTATTCATATGTATTTTTCTATTAAGTTTATTATTAGTACCCAAAACATCTCAAAATTATGCAATGGTATTGCTTTTAACATAATACGCAATTTTGTTTCCGTGGTGCATATACATGTGATATCTCTTGAGGTTTGCACTTCTAAAACCAAAAAATACAAATAGAAATCAATACAGCATAGTAATTTACATGCATAGTTCTTAGTGCATTTAACCATCAACTTAGGAATGTAGAAAAGTTACCTTGATCATCGTTGCATTGAAATTTACGAATGAGAGCGATTACCGTTTCCCAACATTCATCGAATTTTGATGAATCGATTAGTTTCAAGAGAAACTTCAAACACCTTTCTTTAAAGTTTAGATAACAGCGGCATAAACAAATTTTTTTTATTCCTGCAAAAAACGAAAATATATTTAATTTTCTGCAAACTTGTTTGAATTGATATCACTATATTTATAGCAATACGCATTTGTATACCATTTCCACGTCGTATTATGTTTATTTCTATTTTTGCCATTAATTCGTTTTTAAACTGGCGATATTCAGTACCCATCAGGATAGATTGTATAGAAAAAGCCATTATTTAATATTTATTTTTAGATATCTAGGATAATTTAGGTACGATAATTATGACTAATTTGGCAACTATAAACGTCAAAATATTTATATTAAGAAAAAGTGAACCTACAGAGGTTTTATACCTGTAGAACTAGAAAACTTCTTCGTCAGAAATAATAACTATAGCGTAATATACCATGTAGTAGTTATTGGGTATTGTTACTAGTGTAAGTAATCGTGTCAGTTTAAAATGGTTATTTTTTTATTGTATATAAATATTTAGGAAAACGATACTTATTTTAAACACGAACGTTAATTTGCAGCCAAAGTTAAGTGTGATTGGGCTTCGTAAACATCATCTTTAATTTTTTTGTTGTTACCTTTTTTTAACGGCTTGCCTATTCTTTTTAAACTGTCAGCATTTTTAATTATTACCTGTGATAAAATTTTTATCTGAGACTTTTTTGTTCTCGCCCCGGTGTTAATTACGTCTTCAACATCTTTATTTATATTTTTTTTTAATAAGTTATCTTCATCTTTTGTAATCACTTTTTCGGGATCTGTACTTGTATCAGCTACCACTTTTAACTTCTGTTCATTCTTGTATTCACTGCATCTGTTTACTTCTGTTGTGATATCTTTAACATTATATCCACAAATTTCTTCTTCTTGAGAATAAAACAGATCTTCCCCTAAATTAATAGGCATACACTCTATATCTTCTGATGTTATTGTTGTTTCAGGTGTGTTTCTGCTTGCTGTCGGTAGTTATGGGTTAGGTGGTAGGATAGACATTGGCTCCTGTTCGATTGAAAGCTGGGGTTGTTTTTTTGCTTTTTTTCCTTGACCTTTATTTTTCTTAGACTTTTTGATTTTAATAAGACTGTCCAGATTATGAATTGTAGAATTTGCTACTAGTTCTTCGGGATCTACACTTCGGCCAGCTACCACTTCTAGCTTTTTCTTCTTTTTAGGTTCGTTTACATTCATTGTCCCATACCTCATCTCTTTTAAAAGCTGAACAAATGAGTCGTCAACAGCAGTAGCATCGTTCCGGCGTTCAGCATTTGGGAGTCTGGAAATTACTTCCTGGCTGTTTAGTGGTACTATTCCAGTTTTTCTAAAACCAGAACGAATATTCTGTTCAGCAGTGGGAGTCATGTGTTGAAATAATAGTTTAAGTAATTTAGGGAAACAACCCTTTGGTATAGAACTTAGACACCGTCCATCGTTTTGCTTCCATTTTTTTAATATTTGACGCCACGCCTGTTTCATAGGGCGAAAAAATGCCACATCAAGGGGTTGCGTTAAATGTGTTGAGTTTGGTGGCAAAAATACAAATTGTATATTCTTCTCCTTGCATTTAGTTATTAAATCTGCAGACAGATGGGACGACAACCTACCTAAAGTACTTTTTTCCCTTCTTTATTATCAAAATAAGGAATGACTATTGTTTCTACCCAGTCAATAAAAATAGTCCCATCAAACCATCCGGATGAGGACCTGTTGTACCTTGTTCCAGTAGGCCCGTTTGCTGTCCAAGTGTCATACAAATGAGTGGATTTATAAACCACATACGAAGGCAATAATTCACCCTCCGCATTTGCTGCAATCATTAAAGATACACAACCTTTGGATTGGTTTCTGACCCTTTCCGGATATTTGCAACCTCGCTTTACAATAACTTTCTCTCGTCCTGGGTCATCGGCTAAGTTTGTTTCATCATAATTTATGATGTTTGATAAAGGAACACCTTCCAGAGAATTTTCAAGCTCGGTGAAATATTGTTGCATAGTTTCAGGCGAAACTTTTGCCCTTGAAAGTTTGATATTCTGAGATATTCTCTTAGAGATTCTATCAGAATGGCGTTTCAAAAAGTTATCTGCGAAGTCTGGTCCTGGGAAATTGTTTTTAAATCGTTTAATTGATATATTTGCTGAATCTAAATACATTTTAACAATATGTCGAAGATCTAATCTTTCTAGTGGATAGCCCCAATCTGCACATATGTTTAAATTGCGGATGATATTTTCTTCAGCTTCAGGTGTTAAAGCTGTTTGTCCACCCTGCGATTTCATAATTTTCTGATTATGACGCTGCAAAACCGAGAAAGGTATACCATGCTTTTCTGCAACAGATGCTATAGATGGAGGAGCTGTTGAGGTATTCGGGTGCCTTAAATCTTGTAGGGCTTGCTGTATAACGACATCATCATATTTTCTATAGGTCTTTGAACCAGGTTTGGGCTTGTAAGTCCGGGGCATCTTGTAATCAAATAGGTACCTGAAGAAACAAACAGTTCAAAAACAAACATAGGCACCTAATTGAAAGAAAAAATGGGAACTTTCAGCAAGGAGTAATAAAACAAAATTCAAAGACACACACACACACACACACACACACACACACGCACTTAAACGAACAAACAAACAAACAAACCGACAGACGGACGGCGGACAAACAAACAAACAAACAAACAAACAAACAAACAAATTAACAAACAAACAAACAAACAAACCGACAGACGGACAAACAAACAAACAAACAAACAAACAAACAAACAAACAAACAAACAAACAAACCGACAGACAGACAGACGGACGGACGGACAAACAAACAAACAAACACATACACATGTCAGGTACCTACCCCTTAACCGTATTATGGCTAAATGACGAAATATTCGCAAAATATACTTTTGGCAGCCCTAACAATTCACCCCTATACTGATTCTAATGACCCCTGCCATGACTCTATTGCCCCCATTCGTTACCTTATTCACCTCATGGTCTTACCTTATTGACCCCTCAGGTAACCCGAATAACCCCAAAAGTATGAAAAAAACAAGCACATAAACTATTTCAACATTACACCCTTAAAAACACAATATTTCTACTTACTTTTTGTCTCTTCGTGTTCTTCATGAAATTCCTGGTACATCACAACAACTAAAAACACATATACCCTCATAAATAAACCGATTTCTTGAAGTTTATTGACCACTATAAACATGACAGTTTGAATGGTTGCGTTTAAATGACTTTTTCTTTTAAATTGTCTATGGTTTCACCTTGTTTGAGTGGCCAGTCTAAAAATTAATTTATCGAAAACAGAAAACGTAAATGCAACCTTGGGCATCAAAAACAATAATCATAGTTTTTGGTAGTTTAAAGAAAATACTCAGGATCACCCTATTCACCCCTGGGATTCTATTCACCCCATTTTACGGTACTTATTACTTAGGTATATGTGATTTTAACTTGATTTAAATGAAGTTCCACTCATGAATTTCATTTTTCTTCTAACTTGGGTGTAGTTCAGAATAAAAAATATGTTACAGGTCATATTTACTTGTTCAAATCATTAGGCCGGAATTCAACTGCGGCGCATGGTCGAGATACACACGTAGTATAAATCCGCTTCAAATAAAAGTGTAGGCACGAAGGTCTTTAGATTTGCTTACACTGGCACACGAAGACGCTAAGCAGGAAATGACGGCAAAGATACATCCCCACTCCGCCGTATTGAACCGAGTGCACCGCCCCGTCATGCCACGCACATTATGGTCTTGTTAATTGTGGATCAGTTGTATCACACATTCTTTCGATATGTTGTCGTATGCCACTCTGGAGGTATCCACATCCATTTTAACACGAAGCGATTTTATACCCGCGTGCGTAGCTCGACTGTGCGCTACAGTAGAGGGTGCCCATGCAGCGTAAGGCGCACCCAGCTAGCATGTTCCTATAGCGTGTGCATGCCTTGCCGTGGAAATATTCAAAGTCCAACCAAAACGTAGTATTCAAATAGCTTGGCTACCTGGTGGACTAATTTGAGGACGATTCGCCTATTCAGTAGTGGAGTCGTCGCTGCAGGTGCCCTGTATATGGCAGGGGCCTTCCAACTTAAAGTGTGGCCCATTCATAGTTACAGTAAACTCTATGGTTTATTCCCATAAAGCTCTGCTAATCTTAATATGTATTTATTGGGGTCCAGGGCAGGTGAGGGCAGATTACTCTCACCGTTACTGCAAAAGAGCTGAAGTACGTACACCACCACTGATACCAACATCGGTCATCATTGTTCGTTAGGCGCCATCGGCGCGTACAACGGTATATACAGTCATATCGGTATTACGTTTATCATATTGCACCATCACTTTATAAGTTGCTTTATTTTATTTATTTAATGTAAAAAATAATTCGAGCGTACGTTACGCGCTGATTCGTGTAAAGACAGATGTATCTGAAATACGGTGCTTGTAAGCCATGCCTTTAAATTACTAGGCATTTAAAAAGCATTTATGAATGACACTTCTAACTAAATCCTGCTTTTGTAATTCATTAATAGTCCTTATTTGTTTTAATTTTAACTCCAACCGGCGGCGGCCCGGGTGTATCGTTCCGACCGGTGCAAACGAACGCGGGTACGGGCTACGTATCTTGGCATGTCACGTGAATCCGGACGCGAACGCAGGTACGGGCTACGTACCGGCCGTGTTCGTGAAATTCGTACACCGCCGGGGTTAAGAACACGTACCTACGGGTCGGCGTGTAGGTATCATGGATATCCATAGCCCTACTGTAAAGCACAGATCCATAAGCATAGAATCCTCTAAAAGTCTGCCCATAGCTTAGAAATACAATTGCTAGTTCTTATTCTATGGCCCATATAGTTCAGTCTATAACAACATTTCGATGATAACAACACAAAAAAGGCAAACATCGCAAACCCGCATGTAACTAAGATTTTTTTATATGATGTTAGGTCCGTTGAGAGTATTTAACATCCAAGTCTGCAACCCTGAAAACCCTGTGCTACCCCCATGGTGCTCAAAAAACTGCAAATTTTTGGCACTTGTTTCAGTTTTTTCGAAAAAACTTCTCTAAGGAAACATTGTTCAAGTATCTTTGAATATACTATAATAAAGACAACTAAATTTGCTACAATTTGAGCGAAATATGATCATTTTACGTTTATTGGTTGCGAAGATACAGCAAGTCAAAGATGGGCAATTTTCTTCAAAAAGTGTTAATGTGTTGGTAGGGTTATTTCGAAGATACGTACCGGCTGAACTAATGCTCCTAGGTAAAAGTCATGTCAAAAGAATTTGTAGAAAATTGAATTAGCCTCAATTTAATACCGAAGTGGTGCCTCTAGGCCTCAAAGTTACATCCAAAATAAAAAATTACTAAAATATCGGATTTTTGCTAAATAATAAAAACATTGTACTGAATAATGTTGGGATGATGTTCTTTAAAACAAATGTGAATGGACCATTTTAGATGTATAATTATGGCTTCAAATAAACATATACCTACTAAAGAAATGAACATACTTCCACGTTGTTTCGAAAACTGCGAAAATGTAGGGCAGTTGTTTGAGTTTTTTCGAAATAATTATATAAAGGAAGTGTTTTTCGACTATCTTTGTTGTGTACTTTATAAAGCTAACTAAATTGGCAACAATTTAAGCCTAACTTGAGCACTGCTGTAATACCATAAGTTGCGGAAGTACAGTTAGTCAAAGACTCACATTTTTTTTCAACAAAATGAAAATTTCGTGTCAGCGTCTACGTATTTTGTCCTGGCTAAACTAATGCTCCTAGAGAAACAGTTGAGATAAGAATTTTAGTATAAAATTTAACTAGCTTCAATTTAATCTTCAAAAATACAACAAATATTAAAATATCTGATTTTGGTTAAACGATAAAAACATTGTTCTGAATAACGTATGAATGTATTTCTTTAAAAAAAACAAAAGTGTAAATTAGTCATTTTAGATGTAACAAATGGTTTCAAAACAAATAAACGTAAACATAAAAAAACAAACACAAAAACATACACAACAAACATCTTAGCCTAATTGTGCGAATTGTGGTTATAGAATTATCAACAAGTTTTTAGAGATGTTTGTAATTCTGTAGCTCTGCCTACCCCACTTTGGGAACGAAGGCGTGAGATTATGTATGTGTATGTATAAAAAAACACAGCAAACATAATTATTTAAACTATAAAATAATACTATTTACACGGTCAAGCACAAAAAGATTAGACTTTCGTCCTTTTAGAAGGTCTCATCCAGTCTAGATTAGGGGGAGGAGTGGGTGAAGAGGGATAATGTTTTCTGGAGTGGAAGTTCTTTTGACATGACTTTTACCTAGGAGCGTTAGTTCAGCCGGTAGGTATCTTCGAAATAACCCTACCAACACATTAACACTTTTTGAAGAAAATTGCCCATCTTTGACTTGCTGTATCTCCGCAACCAATGAATATAGTGAGCTCAGGTTACGCTCAAATTGTAGCAAATTTAGTATGTTTTATTAAAGTATACACAAAGATACAATAGAGAAGGCTATGACTGGCCTAATAGTCTTCCTGACAACAATGACAGATCAGATGATTTATCTGACGTATTGTCTCTTATGCAAGTGTGTTTTTACAAATTTATTTTTTAAACATTATTTGCGTTATTGTACAGTTCAATACGTGGATAAACCTGCATTTAAGAATTTAAAACATAAAGCTTGTATAACCCAGGTAGATACCTACTTATTTACTCAATAAACATAGCATATTCATTGTTTAAGTAAAATTATTCGTGCTGATAGCTCTTAGTGCTTGTTTACGGAGACGCGGGGTGTCGCGCGTAGCGTTGGGCGGCGCGGTCTGCACTAAATTCAAACATATGGCGTTGTATAAAAGAGTTTACGGAGAAGCGGTTTTACGCGCGTTTGCTTCAAATACAGCGTTACTTGCGGCGGAGCCCGCGGATGGCATCGCCGCGTTGTACGCAGCGTCGCACGCGTCAATAACGTCGGTTCCCGCCACTGCGCCCGCAGCGGGGCCCGCGGCGGAACTTTCTGACAGTCTTGTGCTCCGCCGCGCGCTCCGCTACACGCTCGAGAGTCCGCCGCGGATGTAGCGGACATCGCTACTCTCTATGTCCCGCACCACGCGCCGCATCACGCCCCGCATCTTTATAAACAACACTGTACATTCCTATATGCTTGTGTTTGCGCGTGTGATGACGCGGTCCGCTGCACGCGCCGTCTAACTGTAAACGGAAAAAACGCCCGACACGCCGCGCAACGCCAAGCCGCACGCCACGCGCGACGCTCCGCGTCTCCGTAAACAAGCCCTTAAGGTTTAATTCCGACGTTGGCGGCCGCGGCCGGCGATCCACTTGACTGTTGACTATGAATTTATAAAGTACCGCGACGGCGCGGCGCGCCCGGGCGCCTGCGACGGTCCGTGCTCCATATAAGTTCATACTTACTCGCAGTAAACAGTGGGTCGCGCGACCGATCGTGATCGCCGGCATCGGAACAACACCTTCACACGTAGCAATCTTTGCTTTATTTTCAGTTATAATAATGCCAATTTTAGAAAATAGCTGCTTCTCGCTGGATCTTCAAAAAGGAAGCATTGTCATTGGTTGTCTGGGATTACTTACAGGGGTCCTAAGTCCTTTTGTCATACTAAGTGATGGTAAGAGACATTAAGTATAATAGGTACATTTTTTTCACATTAAAAAAACCTCTACACGAATATTACCTACCTATGAAATTACATGGTTTCTATCTTTCGCCGTTACTAAGGTACACTAGACATGGTACATTACCTAAGTACATATAATCTCGAATTTTTTTTTCCGAATTTGATAAAAACAAATTTCAGAATTCCGATTTTGAAATCTCCGAATCATCACTATTCCGAATCTTAATTTCACAAAGCACCAAAACCACGATTAAAAAAAAAAACCGAATGATTTAACAAAATTCGTCCCTTTAATACGAGATGCGGCAAAAAGAGCCAAAACTTTTTCGGGTATGATACAAAAAATCAAACTAATATGCAACCTAAAAATCTATAAAAAACAAAAACGAGTATAATTAATTATAATAATTATAATTCAGTATAATTTAAGGGTGTCTGACAGGGGATTGCAACTGTACTGAGTGTCTGACAGTAGACGACCTGATTTAATTTATGTATGTATGTAAAATATGTGAAAACTGAGCTTTATACTTTATAAAAATTGAGGTGCTATTGTACCTTTGCTAGCTGTTACCTTTCTAAGCCACCGTGATCCAAACTTCAAAGTCGGGGATCGTTATTATATTAGGTACCTGTATTAGGGAAATATACACAGAAACTTTCAGGATTTATGAAATAAGGACCGACTGATCGTCACGGGCTGTTGCAAAAACAGAAACAGGTCAATAGAAGACGTCGAGGTCTATCGATTTCTCCGCCTTGTATGTTCAGCAATTTTCTACTGTTCGCAAGTTATAAGATTACAACCACCACCTAACGTCGCTAATAAAATCTCAACAGTCTAACACAGAAGTTTCAACATGGGAGGCGCCTTCCGCGGGAGGCGCGTTGGCATTCGAATAAAATACTTAAAACCAGGCTTTCGTAAAAATGATTTATTGAAAAATGACAATCTCGCAAAATACTGAGGCAATGATGCATATCGAAGACGTCAACTCGCAGCTCCTCAAGCGACTTGCTTTTCGCGTAAGTAGATTTGACTTTTTCGAGATCCCGTTGAAGCTTGGCGAGATCCTTAAGGAGTTTCGTACAATCCAAGTGGTCAATGGACAGCGGGGGTAATTTTTCTAGATTTCGTGCAACAAACACTGGCACCTTTTCAGAATCAATCAATTTTCGTAACTATACTATATCCACTTTTTCGCATATCCGTTGTCACAGATTCGGATAACAGAGATTTTGACATTTTAATCTCCTCGCCCGAAAACGCCCCAGCTCAGAGCCGCGTTAAAGTGTCATTGTCAACTAGGGATAACTTTTTCTGAATAAATGCCTTCAACTTGTCCACGATGATGTTACACACATTGCACTTCACAAGATTCGACATAATCATTCATTTCATTTCATTTATTTCAATAACAATAATTATATTGTGTTGGAATTGCATTGACATTACATTACAGTCAAATAAAAACAATATCAATAATTAATTTTAAATGTACAGAAAAAAAGAACATAGTTGAATATATATATTTATGATTGGGATCGGATATATCAACAGGTTTTATCCTCTATAAATTCCTTAACAGAATAATATGACTCCTTTATTCAAAATTTCTTAAGTCTTGCTTTGAAAATATTTCTATTATTTATCGATTTCATCTCAACTGGTAGTTTA
The DNA here is from genome assembly GCA_946894065.1 of Acleris literana. Taxonomy (NCBI): domain Eukaryota; kingdom Metazoa; phylum Arthropoda; class Insecta; order Lepidoptera; family Tortricidae; genus Acleris; species Acleris literana. The sequence goes on along the minus strand of OX335691.1, from coordinate 11,243,220 downwards.
TTGAAAAGGTAAACGGCTTGATAGCACCCCGCATGCTTCATAATATTTAACCTAGGGACTATTTGGCATGGTAAGTCTTTCCGTCTTGTTGAATATCTGCGCTCTCTCTCATCATGACTCTCGTACATATTTATATGTTTAATCAGATCTGTCAACAGAACAAGTATATAAAGACAAAGAACAGTCAATATCTGTAAATCTAAGAAAAACGTCTTACAAGAAGCACTTCGAGGAATGCGAACTATTGTCCTTACAGCTCTCTTTTGTAACCTGAAAGCTGCATCTACATTATATTTGTAACCATTTCCCCATAATTTTATACTATAGCCCAATTTTGATTCGACTAATGCGTAGTAAACTAATTTAAGCTGCCTGATTTCTACCTCTTCCCGCAAACTGCGGAGGGCAAAGCAGGCAGCACCTATAGAGCTCGACAATGCCTTGACTTCCTGTTTCCAATTCAGCAGAGAGTCAATGTGAATACCTAAAAATTTGACCGCCTCCGTTTGCACTATTTTATTACCATTGATGCTAACATCTAAGGTATCATTGTTTTTATTGGTTGCTTTAAATAACATAACACTTGTTTTATCTATATTGACGCTCAAGGTGTTTGCTGAGAACCATTCGTTGAAAGCTTTTAAAGCAGCGTTTTAAAGCTTTTGAACATTCAATTGCGTCATGTTTTCAGCGGATATAACCGCGTTTGTATCGTCAGCAAAAATAACTAATTTCGCGTGCGGCACCATGTTGTTCAAGTAATATATTAAGTCATTCACAAAGATGATAAAGTATAATGGTCCTAAGATTGAACCTTGGGGTATATATACAATGCTTGATCTGAACGCCATTTCTGTCCCATCAGTGTCATACTAGATCGTACGTTTCTGTTCTTTTTTTTTCAAGGAAATGTTGGGACTGTACTTAATATTAATAACAATTGTGTTTAATTTCCTCACATCTTGGAGAAAAGCACTATACAAGCCTAAACCGGGAAGGGCGGTTGCTGGACTCATATATAGCGCGACCTAAACTGCGTCTCTTTCTCGTCCCGCAACGGCCTATTTCCCGGTCTGTGCAGTAATGTACTATTGAAAAGAAAATTTCCGCATACTTGTGGTTTTTGGAGATAGTTCTGTGTTTGAAGTAGTTTTGAGCTACAGAGCCCTACTCTGGGGTCTGGGCATGGCCCGACATGGTCGACATGCTCTTGCCCGGTTATTAATAATAAGATCTAAAATAATCTCTTCTACCTTTTTCAGATGACACCGTCGTGTTATGGATGATACTGAAAGTGGTTCTATCAGTTTTAGATTTTATAGCCTCTTGTCTTCTTATATTTGCTGCAGTAAAGGTAACATTATTTATTAATAGTTTTTGCCTGCGACTCTGCCCACGTAGAAGTCGCTTATCGCTGTTCCCTCGGGAACTGTTAAATCTTCCAGGCTATATAGTATTCGACATCGTTTCCCGAGACTCGCGCTGCATCCACACCAAATTATAACTTGTGTATGTAAAATACCACTATTTCAAATACCAAGGCCCGATTCCACTTGAGATTTAACAATGAGAGTCATAATGTTTAGCTATTGGTGACTAATTGCTTATCTACCTGAGCACTTGAACTTAGCACGTGCTGCACTAAACTAAAGAGTGAATGAAACAACTTGGTATTTCAAAATAAAAATACTTAATATTAAAATTGTGAAATAAGTATTATAATGCGAATCTTTATTTATGAACGATTCATAAAATATAATTTAATTAAATAAAGATAAATTTGAAACTTCAAAAAATAATAAACCGATATAATATAATTAAATAATATTAATAATGTAAATGAAATATTTAATAATCAGATTGCAAATGTTATCCATGGAGGTTTCCCAAGGCCGAAACATGATTTGCTTAAATACGGTCGCTGGTCTTCTCAATCCTTCTTTTAAGGGGGATGAGGATCCGGTGATAGGCTGATTGCCCCCGACCGGGGTGGTCTGCGCTGGCCGTGAAAACGGCGCGGTGCGGTGGGGATGGGAGAGGCATCATATCCGGGTATTACGCTATTTGCGAGGTCAAGCCAGCTGGGTGAGAACCCGTTGAAGGAGGCCCGGCTAGCGACCTACGAGCGGAGCAGCGTCTTCATGGGTTCACATGGGTTGTTGACGTCGTCGCCGAGTCTAGGTCGCGGGGGTACGCTTTGCCGTCGGGGGGCCGCGCAATGACCCTCAAATGGGGGAATCGCGACGCGTCCGCTCGCGCGAACATCGACGTGGCAAGGCGCCCAACGAAGTCGTCCAGGCTCAAGATCTTAAGGTTCCTCTGGATCGTGGCGTTTCTCACGTAGCGTGGGGCATTTGTTACGGCACGCAAGCACAGGTTTTGCTGTACTCGCAGCTTCTTCCTGTACTTTGCGGCCAGGAGGGCGTACCACGCGGGTGCGGCGTGAGTGAGGCGGGGTCTGATGTAAGTTTTGTAGACCCCGAGCTTCACGCAGAAGGAGGCTGGACGCAGTAGAAATCGGGCTGTTCTCGCGGAGGCGACGACGGTATTGGTGTGGGGACCCATTGTGAGTCTCCTGTCAATCGTGATCCCCAGGTATTTCACAACCGGGGATCAGGAGATGTCAGTGAGAGGAAGTCGGCGGATGCACCTTCTCACGAAGATCGCCTGTGTCTTCGCTACGTTGACGGTAAGCCTCCACCTGGCTAGCCTAACTGGTAGGGCGTCGAGATGGCGTTCCAGCTTGACGACGGCATGCTCAGGCTTAAAAGACGATGCGTAAAATGCCGCGTTGTCGACTTACAGGGCCTGGTGGGAACCGTCAACGACCGATATGTCATCGGTGTAAAGGTCGTAACAAACCAGGGAGAGGCAGCTGCCCTGAGGGGCTCCAGTTGCAACTGGGCGATCTTCGGAGATGGCGTCTTCCACCAACACTCTGAAGGTCCGGTCCGTGAGGAAGGATCGAATAATCTTCGTCAGTCTACGGGGGGCCGAGGATAGCGCGACCTTGTAGACCTTTGCAGGCCTGAGTGCCAGACACGGTCGAAGGTCTTCTCCATGTCGCGGCCGTGCGGTCGCGTTTATTCGGGTTTATTAACCCTGGACAGCTGGAGCGTGGTGCTGTGTCCCGCCCGGAAACCGAATTGTTCCGGACGGGGCATGATGTGTGGGACCAGTTTGGAGAGCAGCAGCTTTTCGAACACCTTTGAGATGCACGGTAGGAGGGTGATAGGCCGATAGCTCTCAGGCTTCAATATGTTTTTCCCCGGTTTGGGCAACATGATCACGTTGCCAGACTTCCAGTTGAGTGGGTGCTCCTCCTCCATTATAGAGGTGCGTTACCGCCGCGATAGCGAAGGGTGGCGTTGGTGATACCATCAGTCCTCGTGATCATGCGCTTGACACTGCCCGGGGAGAAGAAGATGGGATCTTCATTGAGAGCTATCGGTGTGCTGAAGTAGATTCGAAGGTGCCCTTCAACTGCTGCGATGTGGTCTGCCTCGTCAGATGGGTTCGGCTGGAACTGTCGCTCCAGGTACTCAGCGAAGATTTCAGCACGGTCCTCGGCTCGGTAACGTGGCGTACCGTCGGTGTGTGGCAGTGGACGTACAGGAGCGGAGGCTCAGCTAAGTCGACGGCATAGACGATGGATGGAGTTCCAGTCGTCCGCCGCGTTTAAATACGTTGTATGTATGTATGTTGACAACCGACGTTAAAAATAAAATTACATTAGACATAAGCAGAAAAGATCAAGACTATACCTGCCGCAAAACAAACTGGCACACTGGGCCATAAAACGCTCTAAGAGCGAGACAGCGCATATTGCTTGACCGTTCCCTGCTTTGTGATTGGGTCTCGTGGACGCGTGTGGGGATGTTGCCGTGTCACTATCAATACCAAGTAAGTTCTCGTTAAATAATACAAATAATTTGATAGTAAATAATACGAGTCTACCCGCCAAACTTAAAAAGTAACCGGACCGGCTAGCTCATTCAACACTTCACTACGCGCCTACCTACCGCATCTTCAATTCTCACATTAGAATAGAAGTTAAGTTAAAAACAATTTTAAAATACAAAAAGATCACTTAATTAGAATGCACTTCAAATATCGATTGTAATTATTGTTAGTTTTTCTGTACTTTTATTCCTTTTAAATGTGAATCAAATTTAACATCTGTACAAAAAATATGATAAACTTAGTAAAAACACTAAAAAAGGACTCGACTACATCGATACAACGGAATGCACGCGCGCATCTCAAAATTTAATCCCCGCCTCGGGGTTTTAAGTTGTTACTAGTGTGCCAGTTGGTTTTGCGGCAGGTATAGCTGCTTGTGTATTATTTTTAGTTTAATGTATTTGACATGTAATATTTTTAATTTTTACATTTATTTGTAATGTTTTTTTATTTTTGAATTTGTAATGTTTTGATATTTGTGATAGTTCTAATCTATTATATAAAACGCTAAGCTGATTGTTGATATATCAACGCACAGCCCAGACCGCTGGACCTAGAGTCTTGAAATTTTGCACATAGATACCTTATATAGTGTAGACATCCACTAAGGAAGGATTTTTGGAAATTCCACCCCTAAGGGGGTAAAATAGGGGAAAAATGTTTGTATGAAAGTCCGTCAGTTTTGAAGTTAGACGCTTCAAATTTTGCGTTTAGGTTGGCGATTGAATTTTAACTTATACGTGTCTCAGCGTGTTTGATAATTTCAACCCCAAAGGGATGAAAAGGGGTAAAACTGATTGTAGATACATCAATGCACAGCCCAAACCGCTGGACCTAGAGACTTGAAATTTTGCACATAGATACCTTATATAGTGTGAAGATCCACTAACGAAGGATTTTTGGAAATTCCACCCTTAAGGGGATGAAAATTTGTATGAAAGTCCATCAGTTTTAGTTTAAGTTAGACTTTTCAAATTATGTGTTTAGGTTGAAAATTGAAAATTAATGTATACGTGTCTCAGCGTTTTTATAATTTCATCCCAGAAGGGATGGAAAGGGGTAAAACTGGCTGACTGATCGATCAACGCACAGCCAAACCGCTGTACCTAGGGACGTGAAATTTGAAGGGAATATTCCTTAAGTACCTAGGGGTGCACTAAGAAAGGATTTTTGGAAATTCATCCCCTAAAGGGTTAAAATAGCGGGTAGAAATTTGTATAGGAGATTAGTTATTTTTAAAATAAGCAATTTGAAATTGGTATTTAGGCTAATGTTTATAAATAGAAAATACTTCTTTCAGCGATTTAGAAAAAACTACCCCTAAGGGGGGTAAAAGGGAGTTTTAGTTTGTTCCTCCTGCTGAAATGGCGCTGGATGGATTTGGATGAAATTTAGAATGGAGATAGCTTATACCCTGGATTAACACATAGAAAAATCCCATCCCGGAAAATTTAAAGGTTCCCGAGGGAATAACGACAATATCTTTGGTGTTTCTTGAAAAAGTCATCATGGGTGTCGTTTTCTTAGGTTGCGTTGACGCAGATTTCGAAAATGATATCAAATTTGGGATTCAAAACGGCCGCCATGATGTTTATTGAAAAAGTCGTCATTGGTATCATTTTCTTACATTTTGGGGACGCAGATTATGAAAATGATGTCAAATTTAGAATGCAAGCTGGCGGCAATGATGTTTTTTGAAAAAGTTGTCACGGGTAACATTTTCTTAGTTTTTGGGGACTCAAATAATTACTAATATAGAATAAGATTAGTAATTATTTGTCAAAATTGCGCAATTGAATAATTTATTTCTCCTATGGCTTTTGCCATTCAGTGTGACAACATGAGACAGGCTTTGTACCTACATTCAGTTTTGTTAGTCTATATCAAAAGGAGCGGTGTCAGATTGAAGTTGTCAGCGTTGACATATCGCACCTTCAAAACAATAGTGACGTAACTGAGAAATTTTAGTTTTCGAATTAGGTCTGTATAATAATAAAATTATGACTTGAAGTTTAAAAGCAGAAATTTTGAATTAGGTCACTGTTGTTCTGAAGGTGCGATATCCAGATTTTAACATTTATTTTCCGCTATTTTCAATACTATTCACTATTCACGGCGTATTAATTCTACGGCTGTTATTTAATATTAGGGCGGTTATTATGATCACTTGAAAATAGTTACGGACAGGCATTTAATTTTTCGGCGAATTGGTCGGTTATTTAATTCTAAAATGTAATTTCAAACAATACTCAAGGGGTAAAAAAACTATACATCGATAGGTATACATAATATTGCTGTAGAAAGCAAATCCATACTAATAATTATAAACGTGAAAGTAATTATGTCTGTCGTCTGTCTGTTTGTTATGCATTCAAGGATAAACCGCGGAACTGAATTAGATTAAATTTTTATCTCGAAAATCACCCTTAAGGGGGTGAGATTTGGGATGTTAGTTTTTATGACAATTTGGTCATTTATGTTATTTTTTTTAGTTGGAAACGTGGTAATTGGTGTTTAAGCTACTGTTTAATACTGTTTAACATAAAAAAAAACTTTCAGTGTTTTCGGTAAAACTCCCCCTAAGGCGATAAATGGGGAGTAAAAATTTGTATGGGAGATATCGAAATGGATACATTAGGAAATTAATATTTAGGCTACTGTTTATAAATAAAATTTACTGCTTACAGCGATTTAGAAAAAACTACCCCTAAGGGGGTAAAAGGGGTTTTAGTTAGTTACTCCTTAACGCTGCAACGGCTAGATGGATTAGGATAAAATTTAAAATGGAGGTAGCACCCTGGATTAACACATAGAAAAATCCCATCCCGGAAAATTTAAAAGTTCCCGAGGGAATAACGACAATGTTTGGTGTTTTTTGAAAAAGTCATCATGGGTGTCATTTTCTTAGGTTGCGTTGACGCAAATTTCGAAAATGATATCAAATTTTAAATTCAAAATGGCCGTCATGATGTTTATTGAAAAAGTCGTCATTGGTATCATTTTCTTACATTTTGTGGACGCAGATTATGAAAATTATGTCAAATTTAGAATTCAAGATGGAGGCCATGATCTTTTTTAAAAAGTGGACATAATTGTCATTTTCTTAGATTTTGAGGACGCAGATTTCGAAAATGATGTGAAAGTATAGGTAGAAATTCAAAATGGCAATTCAATTATGTCTGTCGTCTGTCTGTTTGTTACGCTTTCACGGATTAACCGCGGAACCGAATTAGATTAATGGGGCATTGGGTAAATTTGTTTGAAGAATATTGTCTTTTTTTTTTCAGCGGCCTCGGATGATGTTTGAGAGTTCCGCCATTTATAATGATAGATACCTACATTATAATTAGTATTAAGACTCATAATATAATATTATGTAATAGTGAACTATGATGGATATTTTAAGAGCAACCAAACTATCATGGGAGGCATGGTGCTTTGAGACGGCGAATTTAGACAGATTCTCAGATGAGATACCGGTGATAACTAGGGGCACACCAGCGGATAAAATAAATGCATTTCGACATCTACGATATGGGGATATATATAAAAAATATACCTCACTACAAATACGCCAGGAACTACGAGTACACCATGATACACAGTCGGGGCAATATATGCGGCAGCTCTACTAAAAATTGGCGAAGATCGTATGGCGAGAGATAGTAACGATTTGAATACATTAAACCGCGAATTCTGTAATATTGTACAAAACACAGATGATCTAAAAAATAACGTGTACCCCGATCTAAAAATCAATATAAAGAATAGAGAATGTTTGTGCGAGAGGGCGATATTAGCACCAACAAACGAAATTGTCGGGCGGATAAATATAAAAATATGTCTCATGTAGAAGGCGATGTGGAGTATCTCTTGGTAGACAATTTCATAGACACAGAGCAAGTCACGTCCTACCCTTAGAGTTCCTGAACTCTTTCGAGATATCGGGAGTGCCCTCCCGTAAGAGTTAATGGTTAAAGTTGGTGTCCCGGTAAATTTCGAGCACAATATTACATGTGTTTGAAAGATCATTCTTGCCAGGGAGGACGTCAAACTATAGAATTAATTAAAACTATTAATTTACTTAACTGCGATAAACGAGTTCTACGCGGACGAAGTCGCGGGCAAAAGCTAGTAATTTATATTTGTTGCTTTATTACCTTGTAATGTTTACTTACTTTTAAGTATTATTGTATTTTATGTTTGAAAAAATGACCTTCTGCTGGAGTTTTTTGCGGCGCTTCTTCTCCGCAATGATGGTCTTGTCCGAAGCGCTAGTAGATTCACTGTATATTGTCGTATGTGGCCAATTTACTGAATAAATATATTTTGATTTGATTTGATTTGTGAAAAAAACGCCGCGGCAGAAAAAGGTCTCTGCATGTAGGTATCCATTGTTATCACTAATCCTATTGTTATCGCCTAATGACCGTCTCAAGTGGAATCGGGCCTTGGTATTTGAAATGATGACTTGGATTAACCGCGGAACCGAATTAGATTAATGGGCATTGGGTAAATTTGTTTGAAGAATATTGTCTTTTTTTTTCAACGGCCACGAATGATTTTTGGGAGTTCCGCCATTTATAATGATAGATACCTACATTATAATTAGTATTAAGACTCATAATATAATATATGTAATATTGAACTATGATGGATATTTTAAGAGCAACCAAACTATCATGGGAGGGATAGTGCTTTGAGACGGCGAATTTAGACAGATTCTCATCTACCGGTGATAACTAGGGGCACACCAGCGGATAAAATAAATGCATTTCGGCATACCTCACTACAAATATGCCAGGAACTGCGAGTACACCATGATACACAGTCGGGGCAATATATGCGGCAGCTCTACTAAAAATTGGCGAAGATCGTATGGCGAGAGATAGTAACGATATGAATACATTAAACCGCGAATTCTGTAAAATTGTACAAAACACAGATGATCTAAAAAATTACGTGTACCCCGATCTAAAAAACAATATAAAGAAAAGGGAATGTTTGTGCGAGAGGGCGATATTAGCACCGACAAACGAAATTGTCGGGCGGATAAATATAAAAATATGTCTCATGTAGAAGGCGATGTTGTGGAGTATCTCTTGGTAGACAATGTCATAGACACAGAGCAAGTCACGTCCTACCCTTAGAGTTCCTGAACTCTTTCGAGGTATCGGGAGTGCCCTCCCGTAAGAGTTAATGTTTAAAGTTGGTGTCACGGTAAATTTCGAGCTCAATATTACATGTGTTTGAAAGATCATTCTTGCCAGGGAGGACGTCAAACTATAGAATTACTTAAAACTATTAATTTACTTAACTGCGATAAACGAGTTCTACGCGGACGAAGTCGCGGGCAAAAGCTAGTTCTCTATATAATTTGATCGTGGTGGTTTTAACATCTCGGTGTGATATACTTCAAACTCGTGGTTTGACATTTGACACTGTTAACCAGACCTAGGAATATACGGGGCAAAATTAAATGACAGCTAGGGATTGCCGATATCGATAGTAGTAGTAGTAGTAGTAGTCATTTATTTCATATTGGAAATTACATTATTATATGTCGCATAGTTATAATGAATTCACAATAAGATCGTCAGTGTAAAAAAATATAATAAAAAGTAAAAATCAAATAATGTCAATGTGTACAAAAGTAGTAATAATAATAAAACAAAATAAAAACAGCAGAAAACAAAATAAATATAGCCCAAATGCTACAGTCATAAAATGTCAAGATAAGAGTACAATAATATTTGGAAATGTCAAAAAGTAATAAAATATAAACTAACAGAATATAGTGATTTCGTTAATAACAGATTTTTAAGTCGGCGACCAAATTTTTCGCACGAAGATTCATTTTTAATGTCTGCGGGTAGACGCTCGTAGAAAGCGGGCCCTATTACGCGCGGGTTTTTGTCGAGCAGCGCCAACCGCCGCGGCACACGCTGGAGGCGGCCCGTTTGCCGGGTGACCCTGCCGGGCATGTTCACACGTTTGAATTTATTAATGTTGTTATGAGTATACATTATGATATCAAAAACATACTGTGATAAACTCAATTATCGATGCTTTTCCCGTATACTAGTGATCGCTCCAAGTTTTGTTTGTAAAAATATATTTTTATTGAAAGTATGCAAATGGAACAAAATACTAACATACTTTTGGTTATTCTTTATTTTAAAAGGATTTTTTAAGCTTCAATAATCATCATACTTTTTTACTCCCAACAAATTCAAATGGGACAGTCATTATGAAATACACAATAAGGAAAAAAATATGATGATCATGAGTGAAGGTTCAAAAATCCTTTTAAAATAAAGAATAACCAGAATTAAGTTGCTATTTTGTTTCATTTGCATACTTTCAATAAAATTTTATTTACAAACAAAACTATCATCATCACTAGTATATGGGAAAAGCATCGATAGTTGAGTTTATCGATACAGGCAATCCCTAACTGTCATTTAATTTTGCCCCGTATATTCCTAGGTCTGCTGATAACTAAAGTACTCTATTTATTTAATACAAACATGTCACTTAATAATTTAATGACACGCCCTCACGTCGGCATCATTCGGAAGTAGTCGTGAGTTCCGAGTTTTCACGATGTGAAAGGATTATTCACTAGTCTGATCTGTACATACAAGTGCGCTCGAGCAACGCACACAGACACTGCTCACGGACACGATTTCTCGGACCGGTTGGGACCAGTGCGAGCGTGAGTGCCATCCGCTTGAGACACGCGTCTGTGAACTTTTTTGTGCAATAATCGAGCAACAAAAAAAAGTTATTAAAAAGTTAAATGGTGAATTGTGGTTTTTAAGCTACCTTCCAGTGGTTTCACAGAGGTAAATAGGTATCTGCTTGTATTTCGATGGTTCGTTGTAACGTTACACAGAACTAGCCCAGTCTGTATCAACACAACAAAAGGCAAACATCGCAAACCCGCATGTAACTACGATTTTTTAATATGTTGCTACGTTGAGAGTATTTAATATCCAAGTTTGCAACCCCGAAAACCCTGTGCTTCTCTAAGGAAGTGTTTTTCAAGTATCTTTGCAACTAAAGATAACTAAATTTGCTATAATTTCAGCGTAATTTGAGCACATTATGTTAATTGGTTGCGGAGAAACAGCAAGTCAAAGATGGGAAAAATTAAAATTCTAAGTATTCTATTCATTTTAAGCAGGGTCTGAGGAGCGGGCTCTGCGCACATTGCCCATCTTCGACTTGCTGTAGTTGCTGTATCTCCGCAACCAATGGACATAGTGAGCTCAGGTTACGCTCAAATTGTAGCAAATTTAGTTATCTTTATTAAAATATACCCAAAGATTCTTGAAAAACGCTTCCTTAGGGTAATTTTTCCGAAAAAACTAAAACAAGTGCCAAAATTTCGCAGCTTTTCGAGCACCATGGGGGTAGCACAGGGTTTTCAGGGTTGCAAACATGGGTGTTAACTACTCTCAAGGGACCTAACAACATATAAAAAATCGTTTGCGATCTATCATGTCGTTATAGACTGGGCTAAACAGTTAGGTAGGTAGATAAATATTTTCTGTGACAAATTTGTAATATAACAGAGACATTAAAATTAAAATATTTTAGTAATTATTAATTTATATTTCCATTCTTCCCGTTTCATCATCAACAATAAATCAAAGAACTAGATACGAGTGCCACTACCACGATACCTAGTTTTTTGTGAATTAGCCATAGTTGACAACCCTAGAGCGACCGCCGAGCGTAGGTATGAAAAATGAAATACATACATGTGATTGACTTCTGTACCTACCTGTTTTGTGCATCTAGCATGAAAAAAATCTGCTGTTTTATTCTGACGTTTGATTTCAGGAAAAGCGGATGTTAACTGTGCCGTGGCAAGTTATGAATGGTTTAAGCGTGCTTTGGATCGTTATTATGTTCAAAACTTTTCAATTAATACCTTTTATAATCTATGCATTGATAAATATAGGTAAGAGATTGTAAAAATATTTTTTTACCATTTCCCTAGGTATTACCTGCCTTTTGTCCTTACTCTAAATACTTATTTAATGGATCCTTTACAAAATTGGCGATGATCGTTGATCGTGTGATCGCCAATAATCGGCACGATTATCGTGCGAGCATCCACACGATCATCCGTAGTAGTTTGTTGAATGGTAAGCGTGCAATATGGACGTGGAATGTGGTGCCGTCATGGGCTACCATGACGTGATATTTGTGTCTCGGATTCCGGTGGTTCAAATTTCTGTATAGGTCTGATAACATTCTATGAACTTGAACGTCTCTTCTCTTCATTTCACAACCCAGTAGCCATGTAACCGTGTTGTCACTTAGGTAGGTAGGTATTGTAATATTATTTCATGACGGTTTTTTTACTTTACGGACGCACGTGTGCAACGCTTCGCCGTCCACCGGAGAATAAATGATCGCCGATCTCGTGTGACCGCAAAACCGACCACTCACGAGTCGCTGGCGATCATAGACGTTGATCGGCGACTAGTTAGATACAGTCGCGAGGATGCCCTCCACACGATCGTGCTCACCCTTAAGCGTCGGTGACCGCCGATTGTGTAAGGGGTTATAAGAGGATTGTAAACCGACGCCTAAACCACGTAGCGCTCTGTCAAAAAAAAACATACAATTTTAGCTCTGGGTGATTACGTTTCTCACCCTTAAATAAACTGCACTGGGAAGATTCGGCAGATAATTAAGAATGTTTAAATATATTTGACTTACTTACTAAATTCAGTTACGAACATACCTAAGTTAAGGCCTGAGTGGACGCTCGAAGCGGGGCGTTCGGCGGGGCATGCAGCGTGGCGGGCTAGCGTCCGATAGAGCGTCCAGCGACTGGCCTCGGTGCGTCAGTGCACGCTCACCGCTCGTGTGAAACGGGGCGTTCGGCGGGGCGTGCAGCGTGGCCGGCGAGCGTCCAACGACTGGCCTCTGTGCGTCAGTGCACGCTCACCGCTCGTGTGAAACGGGTCGTTCGGCGGGGCGTGAAGCGTGGCGGGCGAGCGTCCAGCGACTGGCCTCAATGCGTCAGTGCACGCTCACCGCTCGTGTGAAACGGGGCGTTCGGCGGGGCGTGCAGCGTGGCCGGCGAGCGTCCAACGACTGGCCTCAGTGCGTCAGTGCACGCTCACCGCTCGTGTGAAACGGGTCGTTCGGCGGGGCGTGAAGCGTGGCGGGCGAGCGTCCAGCGACTGGCCTCAATGCGTCAGTGCACGCTCACCACTCGTGTGAAACGGGTCGTTCGGCGGGGCGTGAAGCGTGGCGGGCGAGCGTCCAGCGACTGGCCTCAGTGCGTCAGTGCACGCTCACCGCTCGTGTGATTCGATCGCGAATATCGCGATCACCATTGCAACGACGTCAGAAAACATTATTGATTCCCTTTTTAGAAGAGAATTTAGGTTCAAAATGTGTTTTTTTTCTACAAAACAAGGTCCTAGTGTCGTAATGTGAAGCAAAGAAGGCGGTTTGGAGAGTTTTCCACTTTTTACGAAACCTTAAGATGTGATGAAGATAAATTTCGTGAATACACCAGAATTACTGTGGCCACTGACTGTGGCACAGAAATTAATTGAATTAATTGTAACTCTTGAGGTAAGTTAATAATAAATCGACTTTATGTTAGATATATTTATTAATTAGAAGGAAACCATGTGAACAAAACTATGTCTCTACATATCGACGCTAGTATTTTGAGTAATTTCACCTGAATTCTGAGTATAGTAACCACTAGTTCCACATGAATTAGGAAAGGTATAATAATAGGGTATTTGCAGGTGGTAACAATAAACAAAGATACTTTTTGTTAATAGCTATTTTTAATGACGAGAATGATTATTATAATTGTTATTTAATTTATTAATGTCGTAATTTTATTATTTTCTTTATAATAAAGTAATCATTTTTAACCTATATTCAAACACCAATCACATTGCTTGACGTCATCTTACTTCTTGTCATTTATCACTGTCACTGTCATCAACTGAAGACTGACTAGAGCAGGGATGGCGAACCAATTGCACACGACACAATATTTTGGGCATGCCACCGACCGATCACAAAGTTCTCTATAAAGTGTTAAGGCTCGAACAGACTGCCAGCGGGACGGTAGCGGGGCGTGATGAGTGAGTGTTGCGGGCGGGACGCCCGGTCACACAGCAAGCGCGCATCGCGCTGGCCTCGCGCCATCAACCCGCCAGGATCGCGCCCGCCATCAACCCGCCAGCATCGCGCGCGCGTCCCGCCCGCATCGCTTGCTTGCTTCTTCAGCTCTTCTCTGTATTGGTCCTTTAAAGCTTTCCAACGTTTCTTCAAAGATTTTTCCGTAATGTACAGAGCTCGAAATAGGTAGTGCCTATTTACCTAAACTTCGCCGGAGGACGTAACTAAGAGTGGTTAAAACCACCAAAAATAATTATTTCTTATTATTGAATGTGGGATTTCCCGGGATTGACTGTATTACTCTAAAGGCTTAATACATTTAGCTTTAATTATAAATCTTGCTATATTGCATATTATTTATTTATTTATCTTGAAATAACAATCAGTCATAAAACAATATAATATAGATCAAATTGAATCAAAGGGAGCCTTAAATTTGATATTTTGTTGATTTAAATAGAATTATAATATCATATAGAATGTATTCAACAAAAACAGATGTAGCCGACACTTCAGCTGTGTACTCACTACCTGCAGTTTGCGACCCTGATTTAGAAGTGAAGTTAAATGTATTAAGCCTTTAGAGTAATACAGTCAATCCCGGGAAATCCCGCATTCAATAATAAGAAATAATTATTTTTAGTGGATTTAACCACTCTTAGTTATGTCCTCCCGCAAAGTTTAGGTAAATAGGCACTACCTATTCCGAGCTCTGGTAATGTACAATAAAATATAATACAATAAATATATTAGGGGGAAGTCCCGTAAGGCCGGATGGCACTTAACGCCGGACACTCGTAATATTTCGGCGACCAACAACGTGTTCGATAAAAGACACTTCAAAGAGGTGTGGGGGAGTGTACCTAATCTACACAAGATCGTTCGTTTCAGAATGGAACACGTTAGATCGCCGAGATATTACGAGCGTCCGGCGTTAGGGGCCGTCCGGCGTTACGGGACTTCCTCCTACCTATGTTTTCTTTTATTACAGATACCTCGCGATGGGAAACTGTTTTCGATCAGTGGCTTTTAGTTTTCGAATGGGGAAGACTACATACAGGAGCTGACATTGTCTACGCAACATGCTCCGCCATATGGACGGAACTAGTTAATGTTCATACGAGTATTATTATGAAAAAGCCGACACAAGAAGATTTAAAACAGATAGCAAGTGATTATTACAGACTCTGGTAGTTTCCAATGTGTATGGGTTCTACGGACGGCAAGCATTGCAGAGTAAAAGGTCCAACCAAGTCTGGCTCTTCATATTACAATTATAAGAATTATTTTTCTATAATACTACAAGCAGTAGCTGATGCAAATAAAAAAAATATCGCCATAGAAGTAGGAGGAAAAGGCGAACAAAGTGATGGGGCACGTTGAACTTTCAATTTTAAATATGTTTATGGAAAACGGTCAATTTGATATGCCTCCACCCGGTATGAACAGGGACAACAATACGTATAGCTACGTTCTTATAGCAGATGAGGCGTATCCTTTAAAAGAGAATGTAATGCTGTTGTTTCCATCTGCCGTCTATCGCGTGCTCGAAAGTGCATTGAATGTACTTTTGGTATTTTATTTTATTTTATTTTATATGGCGTATTTTAAACAAATCAATTAAAACGAATGGGAGAAACACTTGCCTCGTTATAAAAACCACGTGTATTTTACATACCTACTATCATACGTGTGACTTCGAAGGACGATTTGATGATGATACAAATCTCGCCGCCAGAACAATAGTGACCTAATTTAGAAATTTTAAATTTCGAGTTAGGTCTCTGTGCCGGTAGGCACGTTTTGTAATTGTTATCAATTCACGTATTGATGAATTGCATTTAGATTAGATATTATCTGTACGTGTATCTAGTGCACATTAGTTAGTACTGTAGTAAGTTAACATTGTATATATACGCATGTGTAATTGTAATTAAATTAGATTGAAACTGACTGACAAAGTGGTTACTCTCTCACCCCCATCAACATGGACATCTCCGGTAAAGTGGTGACCTCGACAAAGAACACTATCCTGTCTGAACAATGATCGCCGCTACCCTGCCTGACGACCCACCAATATGGGGTAACCACCGGTACAGTGGTGACCCCGAAGAAGAACACCATCCCGACAAGTAACATTAACGCCGTTGTCCTGCCGCAAGAAGAAGAAATCAATACAAGAAGCAGGAGGAAAATTAAGCCAGCAAGATAGAAGGTATCAAGGAGCGCAAATTATTAATTTACTGCAATGTCGCCCCCGAAGACTGTCGCAGGTACAGGTTCGTTGGAGCGTTGGATATCAGCTGTAAACAGTCAACAAAACAAAACAGATGATTTTACAAACTGTTTGGCTAGCGTCGCGTCACAACTCGCAAGAATGCAATTTGATATAAATGAGCTACGGCACGAGCGCCGGCGCAGCGGTATGCAGAATGTGACTAGTAGGCGTTCTTCGTAAATCAAGGTCAAGTTCGAGAGGAAACTAGCAATTAGAACATAGTATGGTAATTATTATTTTGTTTTTGTACATATTTATTTGGTTGACTGTGTAATAGTTTCGATATCAGAAGTTATTTGTTTTACCTTCATGCAAAGCCGTGAAGATGTTTAATATCTCAAATGCGAATTAATTCTTGGGCTATCGGTCAATGAGCCAAGAATGTCGCCAACTGAGAAAAGTTTGTGCGTTCATGCAGGGGCCATGAAGATGTTTAATATCTCCAATACGAATATTTCTTAGGTTATCGTTCAAGGAACCAAGAATTTCGTAGAAATTGAAAAGAAGTATTGTGCCTTCATGCAACGCAACGGTCATGAAGAAGTATGTTTACCTCTCACTAATGCGAATTGATTTCTTAGGTTATCAGACAATGAGCCACGAAATCCGCTAACTGAGGAAACACTTGCTACCCCACGCCAATTACCGACCAAGAGTCGATGAATTTTTGGTGTAAATTAGTATTTTAATGAAACATATTGCCCATAACGGCACACTTTACACAGTCATACCATCGAAAATATTTCAGTAGGAACTTATTGTACTGGAGAATATCCTTTTAATTTGTATTTCTTTTCTCTTGGGGGGAGTACTGTGCCGGCAGGCACGTTTCGTAATTGTTATCAAATTCAAATTCAAATTCATTTATTCTGTAAGTAGGCCCTGTAGGCACTTTTACATGTCTGAGTCTACCAGCGCTTCCAAGGGACTCTGTTGAGAAGAAACTCAACAGGAAGTCTTTTTTTTTATATGAGTAACTTATTACTATGATAAACTTAAGCTAACTAATTTAAATGTCACAGGGATGTACAGGTCCCAGGAGCAATTATGAGACTCAAAGTATATTCAATTTAAATTGGAAATGTAAAGTCTCCAAATTTCAAATAAAAATTAAAAATAGACATAGGTAAGGAGATGTAGAAAGTCTCCACGGTCAATAATACAATTATGGAGATGTAAAGAGTCTCCCAATGTCAAATTAAAATTAAATTTAAGAAATAAACATCCATAGGAGATGTAGAAAGTCTCCACAGTCAATTATGGAGATGTAAAGAGTCTCCAGATGTCAAATTAAAATAATAAGCATACAAAGGAGATGTATATAGTCTCCACGGTCAATAATAATTGTAATACAAACAATTCAGTCCCAAGCATTGTTATCATTCATATAATCTTTGATACTATAATACGCTTTAGAAATTAGTTTACGTTTAACGTAGCTCTTAAATTTATTTACTGATAGATGAGTAACACTACTTGGGAGCTTATTATAGAACCTTATACAATTACCCGTGAAAGAGTTTTTTATTTTATGAAGCCGTGTAAAGGGCACTACGAGCTTATGTTTATTTCTAGTATTAACATTATGTATGCCACAGTTCTTTTTAAAATTAACGATGTTTTTATGAACATGCATAAGGTTTTCATAAATATATTGACTGTATCAATTCACGTATTGATGAATTGCATTTAGATTAGATATTATCTGTACGTGTATCTAGTGCGCATTAGTGAGTACTGTAGTAAGTTAACATTGTGTATATACGCATGTGTAATTGTTATTAAATTAGATTGAAACTGACTGACAAAGTGGTTACTCTCTCACCCCCATCAACATGGACATCTCCGGTAGTCTCTATAACAATAAATTTATGACTTGAAGTTTGAAAGCAGAAATTTTGAATTAAGTCTCTATTGTTCTGAAGGTGCGAATCTCGCCTTTCCATGGAAAACGAATTACGATCAAATCACCCAACCGGAAGAAATAACCGTTCCTCCCTAGCCCCAAGACAATGACATGTTTGTGAACCGTTTTCGGACTATTTTTGGAGCAACAAGATTGATTTGTAAAATTTAGTTAGATAATGGGAGTTTAGGAGGCGATGTCGATACCGTTTTATCGGACCTTTCGTCCATTCAAACATTTAATTTAAATAAAATGAAATAATAAAATGTAAAATTTAATTGTAAGTTGTAATAATAAAATGGATAAGAAATGTAAATATATAATTTACCTTCCATACCTATCTAGTTTTGTTGCTAATTCCTCCATATTTTACTTTTATATAGTCTATTTTTGTATAACGCGTGAGATGACAGCCAAAGTGCTGGGTTATTTTCTATTTCACTAATGATTTAATTTTGTCCGCACGACATGATGATGACGCTCTTGTCGCCGCTGCAAATCACAAACAGGTTTGAACCTGCCCGCGACGCCCCGCTCGACGCTCCATCGCACGCTAACTTGCCCGCTCTGTATTTGCTTTGTGCAGCGTCGACTCAGGACACCTGGAGCTTATTGCATGATAAAGTACAAGCCCATACTATTAGTAAAAATCCATACAAAACCACTAATACTTACTTATTAGCTTTTACTTTATTATGCAATCGGCCCCAGTCTGAGTTCCATTTGTTTAACATGCACGCCGCACGCCCCGCCCCGTTGCACGCCCGACTCGAGCGTCCACTCAGGCCTTCCTTACACTAACGTGTGCGCCGCGCCCCGCGCCCCACCACCGAGATGCGAATGTGGCTGCACTCGGAGCGCGTACCTATCTTTATTAAGTAAGGTTTTGAGAGGTTTCGTATATTATCGACCATCAAATCTGGCTGTCCGTGCCCGGCACCGCCCGGGTGTAATTTTTGGGTTTGGTCCCGTTGGCCTGACTTGCATTTAGCCTTGGCGAGCAGAGCACCTTAGTTGTATTTTGTGCGGGTAGCAAAATGCCTTGGTCTGTAAAACGCCCTCATTGCTATAAGGCATAGTATAGACGGAATGACTTGGCTGTAAAACGACTTAATGTCATAATGTTCTAATAGGTAAATGGTCTGGATAATCTTCACTTATCAAGACAAAACAATCAAGTCAAGACCTTACACAATTGAGTCATTCTGCCTACTTGTGCATTTCACGACCTAGACGTTTTGCTAACTAAGTCTTACTGAAACCAAGACAATTTTGTAACCAATGCATTAGATAAACAAGTCATTTGGCATACTTGGTCATTGTACTACTGAGACGTTTTGCTCGCTAAGGCTAAATGCAAGTAAGGCCAACGGGACCGAACCCTAATTTTTGTGTACAAAGCTTGTCCTGAGTACTGAATTACGAGCACAACAAAAAATAAATTAGTTGAGCCATTTTCGACTTATGTCGTGAGCGAGGGAAACGGGGATTCATTTTTATATATTATATGTATATAGATTAAAAAATCATTATCATTTCCATACTTACCTATCTGTTTTTTATTTCATCTAAATACTTAGTGAATCACCCTCCTCAGTCATACTTATAATTATAGAATATTTTTACTTTTACTCTTGAAATATTTAATGAGCAGAGGCTGGAATTTTCGTGGCACTTTTCAATAACGCTAGTCACTTCTCGTTTATCGACTTCCGTTATACATAATAACATATCGATAAAATACAATACAGAAATAAAATCAAGATCTTTTGGTAACCGGTGCCTACCGAGGGAGCCAGTGTCCAAAACTTCTTGGTTTCTTTCTTAAGACACTAAAACCATTTTGTTTTTTTTTTTTATATATATATTGGGTTTTGAACGGTAAATAGAGGTAAACAATAGAAGTCAGAAATCAACATATTTATTAATTAATCAGTAATCAGTTCCCAAATACGGCTACCAGTATCTAAATAATCTAGCCATTGCAGCTTTTTCAATTTAATGTTCAAAATTTGTGTTAGTGCGTTAAACTTGTTAAACTTGTTAAAGTTAAATGTTTCTTAGGCTAATTAAAAACAAATGATCATAATTTTTCCCACATTTGGTTTACGAAAAGTTTATATTTTAAAGTTTTATATATCGATATGTACCTAATTGAAAGTCGATAAATGAAAAAGTCACTATGACAGGTCTAAAATACCACGAAATTTCCGGCCTCTGTTAATGAGGCATTAGACTAGGTAAAGATAGGCGGCCGGCAGTTCTCTCTCTCTCTCTTTCAGCAAGAGATACTTACACTATTATATACTATCCGCAAAATTAAGTGGCGAGTCAGGCAATAAACGTCAGTTCCCGTGGGGGTGGTAACATGTCGATAACGTCGATATAATTATTATATTTTTAAATGAAATCTTTCATCATTATTTAATTTATTTTTAGGTGCATAATTATTTAATGGCTAAAATTAAAAAAAAAAGAGATATTTTACAACTTCTAAATTTTCGAAGATAATAAATATCTCGAAAATTAAGCTTTATTTGGCAAACTTTATACTAGTTGCTCTTCTCCAATTATTGTCATCGGATTCGATGGTTAAAATGTGTCGGGTTACACGGGTCCACGGTGTACAGGTATTTATTAATTATTGTAATATGGTTTAACATTTTATGCTAATAATTAATTCAATATACTTATTTAATATTTCGATAGTAATGATATAATACTGGAATGAAAAAATCCCACGCTATTTATTTTCTTTGTTCCATTACTTTATCGACATAACTTTTTGTGCCTACCGCTCCATAAGGCCGTGCAGGTGCAAAAGAGATAGCATAATTCCGATGATTTATGTTATGAACCGACTTGCCACTTAATTTTGCAGATAGTATAAATAGAGAAGCAGCTAGTGAGAAAGAGCGAGAGAGAGAAAGAATCTTGCGCACTCTCTTTCTCTCTCTCTCTCTCTCTCTGCTTCTCTATCTAGTGTTAGTTACGTATGTTTTTGCCTAGATAACAATCACATTCATTATTTGCGTAAAACATGGCCGTTTTCTTATTTATTTTTAAATCGGGGCTCCAGTAGGCACTGGAGTAGGCACGGTCGGCCTTGTAAGAGTTGTAAGTAGCTGCACGCTTTAGTTCTTCGCCACTTAAAGTGTTGACTGCTGCACGAATTTGTCAAATAATTCCGATAAGTTACGGCTACAACTTCGTTAAACGTCTATCATCCCGATATTAACAGCGTGTCCCGTTCGTGTGCCCCGAGCACGATGGAGGAACCTTATCGAGTCCAAACATGTCGGGCCGTAGCGTCTATAACCGTGTTCCATAGTTATTTTACTCATATTTATCGCAAGCCAGCGTATCTTTTAAGAAACTGTTACTTTTTAAGGACTTTTATAAATCAAATCCTACCTAACCTAGTCTTCTACACGTTTAATAATTAGCAAATTCTGAAAAGATTACGGTTCCAGCGATATAAAAATTATGACTATCAATAATTATGTCAACAATTACATTTTGATTATGACAAAAACGGGAAACAATGGGCTCCTGGGCGCCCGTATCCTGACATGTGTTGCAGTGTTTATTTTACACACGGTAGTTCGAGTTGTATAATGTAATGTTTATATAAAATAAAAGTTTTTTTGCAGCGTTGATTGTTTACATGGGGCTTGTGGTCTACAGCTTTTATCAGTCGGTGTCCCCCTAAGGCCTTCAGGATAATACCACATGTTTGCGGAGTTTTACTTTCCATTGATGATTTAGGTACTGCAGTTGTTGTGAAATCATTGTTTTCTCCCCCAATCTCAGTATCTAGTTCTTCAGGCACATTCTCTTCAGGTAATTTATTTTCATTCTGTCCTTGCATGCTTTTAGAATTAACTAAGTCCCTAATCACTGTATCTTTGCTATTTCCATTAAAGTTATTATCACATTTACTGTCTGTGTGATAGTTTTTGTTATCTTGGGAAGAGCCACTTATTTTCTTATCTAAAAGACCAGACCAGAACCGTTTTTTATTTGGTTGTCTGTATGCGTCTCGTTCCTTTCTCCTCCACAAGAAGGTTTATTAACTTTTTCCTCTTTACAATTTTTGTAAAAAAAAATATAGGCTATTAGATCTAACCTGCTGCCCCCGATAGTAAAAAGGGCGCATCTAACATGAAGTTCGTAGTCGAGAAATCAAATGATTCAGTTGAAAATTAATAAAAAAAATGCTGTCTCTAAGCAAATAGAAATAGACACATTCCGTAAACGAAGTAATATAGATGAGTACCATATTGTCAGTATGGTAATAAAGTATTCTATACTTATTTAAGTTTTTCCTTTTCATCAAAGCAAAAAAATGTCTGTAAATATTCCCTTTAAAAGACGCAAGTAACCAATTGCGCCTTTTCAACTGTATACAATCCCAAACTTCGTTTTAGTAAAAAGTGCTTGACAGATATTTCCTGCTTTTCTCCTAAGATAAAAGGGCACATTGGGACACAAGCGTCTTTTCAATATAGTATCTAATTGATATTTTAAACAACTACTTTTACTCAAATAAAAAAGTATTATCTTCTCTTTTTTTACTACTTTGGCATGTAGGCAGTTCAACTGCCACCTGTAAAATAAATGTTTTGAAATAATAGTTTGTCCTTAAGAATGTCCTAAGGTACAATCGGGAAAAATAATAATAAAAAAAAAGTATGAAAATACAAAAGTTTATTATCTCTTTAATTTGACGTTGTCCAGTAAAACAAAAATCGACGCGTAAAACTAAAATTATAAGATGAATTTGAAGTAATATAGGGGAATCCCATATTAATAAAATACTAAAATTACCTATACTAAATAAAAAATAATGTGAGGACGGTACTTTTTCGTCAAAAAATTGCCATTAAAATATAAAAGAATAATGACGCTTCTCACTTAGCCTTGGTAAATGGTTTTTCTATTAAGTATGACAACATTATTTATTTATTTATTCATGGATCCTGTGATGAATAAGAGTCGTTCATTACCCGAAATATTAGGCTTTATTAAGCAAAACTGTAGTTACAGACAGAAGTCCGAGTGACACATGACAACATTACTCTAAATGCTTTATATGGCATTCACCACATTCTCCCCGGCATCATAATATTGCAGACGTAGTCGTTTAGACGAGCTGGGGGATGACGTTGCCTGATGGAGTGTCGTGGCTGGGGTTCCTCCAGTGTAGGTTCTGGCTGACTTTCGTTTGCGTTAGGTTGATCTTGAGCCTCTTCCCATTCCTCCTCGTCGTCATCATCTATTTCTGGGAGTCGGTTCGCACTAGGAGCTAGATGGCGATTTGCCACTATAGATTCTCTCCCATTAGGCAGACGGACTCGAGAGTGCTGAGGGTTCGCTTCAAGTAGCTCTACCACCTCCACAATAGGATCGTATTTACTAGTTCGTTGGTGGTTTCTCAGTAAGACTGGTCCGGGGCTGGTTAACCAAGAAGGCAACGACTGGCCGTTCGCAGAACGCCTGGGATGGGAAAACATTCGTTCGTGAGGGGTGCAATTCGTTGCCGTACATAGTAAGGAACGAATAGCATGGAGCGCACCCGTCATCACATGTTCCCACTTGGTTATGGCTAAGTTTTGTGACTTCAGAGCCAGTTCTACTGTCTTCCAGATGATCCCATTATACCTTTCAGTTTGACTGTTTCCTCGTGGGTTATAGGGTGTTGTATAGCTCGTCGCTATCGATTTTTCATGTAAGAATTGCTTGAGATCATTTGATAAGAATGCCGTCCCCCGATCACTATGTATGTAAGTAGGCATTCCGAACATTGCAAAGAGATCGGTTAACCTCGCTTTGACCGTCTCGGAGGTGAGGTCTGGGCAGGGATACGCGAATGGAAAACGGGAATATTCGTCGATTATAGTCAAGATGTAACGATTTTTGGACCCATCTACCGGTAGCGGACTTTCAATTGACTTCAAAGTCAATTGAAAGTCTTTCAAGAGGCGAAGTCGCCTTTATGAGTGTTCCATTATTTTTCTGAAAACGGGGCTTTAATTCGGCACATACCTGACACGAAGATATCATTTGTTTTACGTCTTCGATTGAGTATGGTAGGTTCTTGGTTCGTATCCAATGAATCATCCGCGTAACCCCTGGATGACAAAGAGTGTCATGGAGAGCTTGTAAGTCGTTTCTTGTTGTAGACGAAGCTATCGGATTCGCTCGAGACAACGCATCAGCGGCTTCATTTTCTTCACCTGGACGATACACAATATCAAATTTGTATATAGCCAGTTCTAACCGCCAGCGTTGTATTTTATCATTCTTTATTCTTGATGAGTGTGTTTGGTTAAGCATGCCCTTCCACAAAGAAACTGGCGCCATTTTCTGATTGATTCGACTATCGCTGTGGCTTCTTTTTCAACAGCGGGATAATTTCGTTCGCAGGTAGAAAGCGTGCTCGAGAAAAAAGCTATTGGTCGCCCTATTTGCGTTAAGGTTCCAGCGATAGCATAGTCCGATGCGTCTGTTTCTACCGTAAAAGGGATGTTGTCATCAATAGCGTGTAGACTTGAATCCGCTATTACTTTGTTTATTGATTCAAAGGCATTCGTAGCTTCTCGTGACATGGGAAATGTTTCCTGCTCAACAAGCGGCTGAATTTTGTCTGAAAAATTAGGAACCCATTTCGAATAATGCGCGAAAAGTCCTAGAGACCGTTTTAGAGAAGCTGTGCTTTCCGGAACAGGGAGTTCCAATAGCGGGCGTAGCCGTTCAGGATCAGGC
Organism: Acleris literana; assembly: GCA_946894065.1. Taxonomy (NCBI): domain Eukaryota; kingdom Metazoa; phylum Arthropoda; class Insecta; order Lepidoptera; family Tortricidae; genus Acleris; species Acleris literana. Next base: position 11,218,129 of record OX335691.1, on the reverse strand, counting down.
TTTATTACTCCGTCATGGATATTGTAGCCCAGTATGTTGATTTGTTGTTTTGAGAATTCACTTTTTTCCAAATTAAGGGTTAAATTATAGCGAGTAGCGACATCTAGGAAGTGCTTCAGTTTTCCGTTGTGATCTTCTTGGTCGCATCCGCATACAGTAATATCGTCGAGATATGCGTATATTCCCTGGGTCTTTTCTTTAGTTAGGATTGTGTTGATTGCCCGTTGGAATGCAGCGACTCCATTAGTTACCCCAAATGGGATTCTGCAGAATTGATATAAATGGCCGTCGGCTTCGAAAGCCGTGTATAGTCTCTCATGCTGTAAAATTGGTATCTGATGATAGGCGCTCCGTAGATCAATCTTGCTGAATACGCGGAATTTCGCTACTTTTGCTACGACTTCCTCAATGCTGGGTAGGGGATACGCATCCAATTGAGTATATTTATTGATTGTAAGTTAATAATCGATACACATTCTTTTCTTGTGATTTTCGTTTGAAGTTACCAAGACCTGAGCTCGCCATGGTGATTGGCTCGGTTCAATGATCTTGTCATTCAAAAGTTTCTGTATTTCTGCGCTGATGAATATCGCGTCATCCTGTGAGTGTTTCCTCGATTTAATCGCGATAGGTTTGCAATCCGGCAAAAGGTTCGGAAACAAGCTCACGGGCTCTATATTTGCGCGTGATAGCGTACAAAGTTTCAATGGTGCACGCGAACCACCAAAATGCATTTCAAGTGCATCATGCTTTTTTAGAATGTCGTGACCTATTATGACATCGGCGCATAATCCTTGCATCACTAAGAAAACAGCCTCAATGCATTGTCCCAGTAGCATGATGTTGAGTGTACAGAATCCGTCAACAGGGGAGACCATATGAGTTGCAGCCAATGTCACGCTTTGTTTACAAGCATTTTGTTTTAATTTGTATTCCTCAACTAGTCGACTGTTAATAAAACTGGCTGAGCTTCCTGTGTCGATGAGTGCTTTGGCAGTTATATATTTGTTAATCGTAATGGCAACTGTAGCTTTACTGAGATCGCTGGTGGCCGCTGTGCCGCACTGCAATGAACTAAGAAAGGCTTTCGAACCAAGTTCTGGGTATTCATCGTTGCAAGTTGCAAAAGCATTCTGTTGCTGGGGTCGGCTCTTGCAAACTTTCGCAAAATGGCCCTTTTTTCCACACGTTATGCATGTTGCGTTGAAAGCAGGACATATTCGACGTAATGTGTGTCTTTTATACCCGCAAAAGTAGCAGGCGTCGTTGCCCAGCGAAGATTGTTTAGATGCGGACGTAGCGTTAACGAATGTACTAGTAGACGGTTGTTGGTATTTTTCATTGTTAATCTGCGCCATTTCTAGTGCTCGAGCTTGCTTCTGCGCGTCGTCTAGGCTTAGTGAAGTGTTTTCTAGAAGTCTCTGGCGGATGCCGGCCGATAACAGACCTGCTATAAACGCGTCTCTTACATATTCGTTCTCATTCTGCTGGGCCGACACGGACTTAAAAACACAATCTTTGGCTAGTAATTTGAGCTCCTGAACATATTTATCTATAGTTTCTCCTGGTTGCTGTTGTCTTTTAGACAATTTGTGTCGTGAATAGTCTTCGTTCGCTGGTTTGATAAACAGCGCGTCTAGGCTCGCAATGGCGTTGTCGTATTCTTGTATATCGCTAATATAGCAGTAAACATTAGGAGATAAATGATTTACTAACAGTTGGTATTTCGTTTCGTTGGTTAATAGTTTGTCATTTGTCAGCACCGCCGCGAGAAAGCTTTGGAATGTCTTCTTCCAATGCAACCAGGTAATCGCATTGTCGGTGTTTGATGATGGATCCGCGTCGAATCGGTCAGGGCGTAAGTATTTGTCCATTTCCGTTTTGCTTAATAAATTGTGATGAATAAGAGTCGTTCATTACCCGAAATATTAGGCTTTATTAAGCAAAACTGTAGTTACAGACAGAAGTCCGAGTGACACATGACAACATTACTCTAAATGCTTTATATGGCATTCACCACAGATCCATGGAAAACCAACAGCTTTATAAAAATTTAGAATTATGAATAACAATACATAGTCAGTTACAGGATCTCACATTTAGCAATTAAGTATAGAATGAGCCTTACTTGCATATATTATAATTTAATATTTAAAAACATATTTAGAAAAGTACGTAAAAAATAAGTCCCGTTTACGTATTAAAAGCTTGCAAAGTTAAGTTATATAGTATACTTCCCATTGCCAATGTCGCGGTGTTCTAACTTGCAAGTTTTAATACGTACTTGCAATATGTACAATTCTCTTTAACTTATACTTCCTGCTTAGTTTTATAATAAAGTATTTACATAAAAAATAACAATTTTTATAGGAGGTTTCTCAAGTAACCCTGCTCCAAGCCACACTGTCTTTAATCGCCTGCATATTGCTTTTTTTTTGTAATTTTGTACACTATCTTGACTGTCAAAATAAGGTTTAAACAAAACTATTCGACGCAAACCGATACAGTCACAGAAAGTTTGGAATGAGAACCTGGAAATATTTTATTAACCACGAATATTAGTGCAGTTGGTACTTTATTCAAACAATGCTTCTCGGGTGTCAATGTGGTTATTTTCTTGTTAAAACCACGGTTTCTCTGTCATCAGGAATACTAATTTAATCATAACAGCTCTTTAAAAAAAAATATCTTTAAGTGAAAAAAAAAATGATTCTACAACTCAATGCTCCATCAGAATTTATTTGAATTCTGATGGGACAGGAGAAGTAGTATAGGCGTTCCTCATGGCCTAATGTTCCTCTTATTGCCATTTATTTATTTGTATGTATAATTAGCCTGTTCTGCCGCATTATTTGGTAAAAACTTTCCCCTTTTCTTTTCCTACGCTGCTCCTGACAAAGCGGTGACTGATCAATATTTTCCAAACGTTTACTGTTCATCCCGCCGCCTCCGTCCGTCATCACCGTAAACGTCTGCAACTAAACTTGTGTTTAAGAGCTCGGGGGAAGAATCCAATGCTCTGTTTGACGCAGTTGGAAATTAGCTTGGTCGACATGTTTAGTAATAGTCCAAACTCAAGCCTTAAAAAAGATAAAAGATAAAAAAGATAAAAGATGTTTATTCAGTAAGTAGGCCGCACGGGCACTTTTACACGTCAAAAATCTACCAGCGCTTCGCAAGAGACCACTGCTGAGAAGAAACGCCGCAAGAAACTCAACAGTCAGTCGTTTTTTTAAAAATTACTTATACAATTATAGAACTTAACCTAGCATTATATAAAACAATGAATTTAACATTAAAATATATATATCATGCGTAGTTGAGCAGGAAAATGTGTCAAAACTCAGTATGTTCAGATGAACTCTTAAATAGTAATAATAATATACACAAATATACACATATATATACATATATATATATATATATATATATATATATATACATATACTTACCCATGACGGTGCAAAACAACCACATAGTTTTGATACATTCTCCTACAGAAACCGTGTCCCCTAGACAATAATTATACCTACAATGTTTAGATATTTTCCTGACTAAGCTATTACTAAGTTATTTAGGTGTTTAATTTAGGGCAAGCATTTTTATCTGTCAGTTAGTCCTCGACCCTATAATAAGCTTTCGACATCAACGACTTTTTCAAGTAATTTTTAAGTGCTGGAAATGATAACTTTAAAACTTCGTCAGGTAATTTATTATAGAAGTGAATGCATTGACCAACAAATGATTTTTATACCTTACGGACATGAAATTTTTTAATAGCAATTTTATTTTTATTTCTTGTATTCAAATTATGTATATCACAATTCTTAATAAAAGAGTCTTGATTTTTAATGACATAAATAATATTCTCATTAATAAATTGTGACGCTACTGTCACAATACTAATTTCTTTAAATAGTAATCTTAAGGAATCACGGGAGTTTAGGTTATATATGGAACGAATGGCTCTTTTTTGTAACACGAATATAGTCTGTATGTCAGCAGCTTTTCCCCAAACCAGAATACCGTACGACATAACACTATGAAAATAACTATAATAAACTAAGCGAGCTGTCTCAACATTGGTAAGTTGCCTGATTTTCCTAACAGCATAAGCTGCCGAACTTAATTTACCTGCTAGTACTGCTATATGGGGACTCCATTGTAAGTTTTTGTCTATAGTTATCCCTAAGAAAAGCGCCTTGTCCACCATCTCCAAACACTCATCATTTAGAAATATACTAGATTCTACCGGTCTAACATTAAGCAAAACGAACCTAACACATTTAGTTTTCTTAGCGTTAAGTAGCAAATTGTTAATAGTAAACCAATTAAATACTTTAACCAGCGTGGCGTTTATCCTACTGTAATCGACGGATTTTCGGTCCATCTTGAAAATTAATGAAGTATCATCAGCAAATAGCACAATATCACAAAAGTTATCTACCGTGTGTTAACCAGAAATAAGAAAGGACCTAATATAGAGCCCTGAGGCACACCTAATTTAACAGTTGCTCCAATGGACTGTGTTTGGTTTACAACAACCGTTTGTGTTCTATCACTAAGATATGAAGACATAAGATTTAGAGAATTATTTGACAGACCATAATGTTCTAATTTTAATATAAGAGTCGCATGATCTACGCAATCGAAAGCTTTGGAAAGGTCACAAAAAATTCCTATTGCATCACAGGATTTCTCCCAAATATTGTATATATATTTAATGAGTACAGATGCTGCATCAGTTGTGGATCGTCCTCTGGTGAAGCCGAACTGATTACTGTTAAGCAGTTTATTTCTATTGAAGAAACCTAACATATCTTTTAACATTAACTTCTCAAAAACTTTACTTAAAACCGGTAGAATAGAAATGGGACGGAAATTCGTTAAATCACTCATTTGTTATGTCTTGACAGTTGTGAAGTTAATTATGAGTTCGGCTTCACAGTTTGTTTACATTACACATTGAGGTATACATATTAACATTACATGTGAAGATTTTCCCATATACGGCAAGTAAAACTGGATCCGACACCGCAATGCAGACTAGCTAACAAGTTTATTACCCTAGAAATTCATGTACCTAGTGACAAAATACGGCGTGTCCACTTGGCAAAGATACGGATTAAAGCCAGCTGCGAATGTGGTTGTGATGCGAGATCGGTAGAATATAATTTATCTTCTATGATTGCCAAAGACGAAATCCTCTTACTAATGATATCCCTGGACATATTGACTTTAAATCTCTGTTAGGTCGGGTATAAAAATATTTTTAACATTACAGTCTAACCGGGTAACATTGATTTCTGAGGTAACATTATATGACTTAAAAAATAGTTTCTGCTAAATATTTTTGTAATAGTATGATCAATGATATCTTATATCATTCTCCCTTATCATGCATTTAATTCACCAATCACAAATACATAAATGATTAGGTATTGTATTTTAAGAATGTTTTATCCTACCCAAGTATTCAAAGTTACTGGTTGTGACTGTAGCAATGAGAATAATAATATATATATTGTCTTTTCCATTTCCCATCCTAAAGTAACAAGAACATTTTCCCTATCAAGTCTTAACCTCTTACTTTATTATTTATTAAAGCATATTCTCCTAAGCAACAGCAGACCTAGGCCGAGCTCAGTGTTGTTAGGTAGGTGCTTAGTTTTAGTTTTTTTCCTCTGTTTGATCTCACCTTGAGGACTTTGGCAGTCGATATCTTCTTAAACTATCAATAATCTGATGATTCCCCTATAAGCTTTCACACAGCATTACAATGCAATTGTCATATTCATCTCATTAATAGTACATTACATACCTACAATACGTATTGAAGAAGGCAAAGATTCAATATTAATAGCGGTTTTACAGTCTGTTAAATAGCTTTACCTTAACATAGTAGAACGTCACGGTCTGGAGTGGCAACCACATACTGGAAGGAAACGTTGTGGGCAACAGTGAATGTGAATAGCACAGGACTCAGCTGTTTCAGATGATGTACAGATAAAATGAGTGTGTTCAAATAACAAAGTATTTGCAGTTGCCTATTGTACCTAAATTTTGTTAATTGATTTTCTATTATTTTGAGCATAGAAGAGATAAACATATGTATATCAAACTATTCCCTTAGAATAGGGAACAAGTAGGTCATATGAGGAAAAATATTATGTGAAATCATTTTTTATAGTACCTACTGTCAGAGACACTTAAGGTCTGAAAGATATTTGTGAAATTATTTATCACATGTTTTTTCTTTACTGTAAGAGCTCTAATGACGACGCGTTGGCCTATTTGGTAGTGACCCTGCCTTCAAAGCTAGCAGTCCTAGGTTCAAATTGACGCAACTTTAACCCAACCAAACCTATGTGAATAAAATTAACCTAATTGAATATTTGTTTTTATTTATATTTGTTCAAACAATGATTAGTTCAAACAGTCATTAGAAATTATGACTTACTTTATCATTAGGAATAAGCATTATCAGTTTTAGTAATATTAGATCATGTTAACACATTCCTATTCACATTCATATTAGAATGTGTTAATGTTTAGTAGATACATTCGGGTCTGTTACTTTAATATGACTATCAATTATTTGTAATACAATATTCTTTTAATGACATTGAAATCAACCCATGACATTAAAAAAATCTCAAATACATACAAACAAACAAAATACACAAGGCAAGACAAGCTGTCGCCTCCGACTCCTATATATTACTTTTATTTGTATAAAAGCCCAAACACATCAACATTTTAAATGATGTGTTATACGATTTCAAACATAGAATTGATCAGAATGTAACACACTCCTAGATTAAAACAGTATTAATTCAAAATAAAACTGTATTTCAAAATCAACTTTAAAACGCATTAACCTAATCTATCAGCAAGCTAATTGAAAATCGAACCTAACTTAAATTAAGTATTACCGTATAATTAAGTATAAAATATGGTGTCCGCTTGGTTGCGCATCGTGTCATACATTTTTTTGGGGGCGGCGACTGGTTGCGCTGCGTTGGTGTCCCTGTGAGAAGCGGGCCTTACTATCGGCACAGAATAGATAATAGTACAAGTACAGAAGGCTCACTCCTTTGATCTTTACAAAAGCCGCTTTTTTCTTACAAAACATTATGATTTATGGCCGTCTGACGTCGTCGACGCCAGCGCAAGCCAACGGAACGTAAGGCTGTGTACGAACGGTGAAAATGAATTGGCTCACTCGCCGCGTCGCCGATAGTGAGGGCTGTCTACGACTAAAAATAAAATATCTAATAATGAATTGCCCATTTATTTCTTGCATTCAATATAGAGCGCAATAAATGTATGTTCTTCATACATTATTTACATTATTTCATTATTGATCTCTAAAACAATAAATCTCACAATTTGGACGTCACCAATTACTGACAGTTGCTACGTTACCATATTTCTACAGGTAAAGACGGCAATCCGTAGCGAATTCTATTGTTAGAAAGAGATTTTCAAATTGCTTACCCGAATGACTCGGCCTGCCTATCTATAATGGCGGCCAATTAGCTACTCGTCTTTATCGCACTCATGCGATATCTAATTATGTATCCCATGTTTCACGGGTGACAGGAGGAACGTTTTTGCGCGCAGATGACGTATCTTGATATAAAATTGGTGGCAGCCCCTGAGGGAGGTAGCACACGGCGACTTTTTGTAGCGATGCAGTCGCGCGTTCGGTATTGCTATCACTTTCACAAATTAGAGAGCAAAAGCGATAGCGATACGAAACGCGCGACTGCATCGCTACAAAAAGTCGCCGTGTGCTACCTCCCTGAATAGTACCCATCAGATGGGTAACCGGCGTGTACTTGTAGCGATGAACGTAAATCGCGGAGTGAGCCGCGCCTGCTATCGGGGGCAGTCTAGTTCTCAATTTTCTTTGAACCATTTATGCGGCGTGGGCAATGATATTTTATATTTAGATACGTTATGCTCATACTAAACGCACATAAAATCCGTCGCCAATTACTGACAGTGGCTACGTTGCCAGATTTCTACAGACAAAGACGGCAATCCGTAGCGAACGCTATTGTTAGAAAGAGACAAATAGTTGTTTCAAATTGCTTACCCGAATGACGTGGCGTGCCCGCCATGGCCGCGTGATAGCCGCCACAAAAGATGGCGATGAAAACAAAAAAAATAAAAAATATTTACGGTAGTTACGAATGAAATGAGGCATCCTTTCGTCCTTTTATAATTACAGTATAATTTCGGCAGCCTCTAATAACACAAGACGGCATTTTTTATGACTTATATTTGTTGCATTTCGGTAATAAAACTTTACTGTTTTTGACGCGTGCGTGTCAGCGGCCACGGCGCGACTGAACGATAGTAAGGCAATTACCTTCCTTTTCGAGGAACGCTTTTGCGCGCAGATGACGTATCTTAATATAAAATATCATTGGGCGGGGGCACTCACAGTAGTGCAATGAATATAATTTCTGTAATGGAATAAACAACGGTTCATTCATGTTGTTAAATAACTCTAATTTTTTTCTTGCAATGTTTTTAATAATCCAAATTTAAAATGTCTAACTGTATTTTCAGCAAAACCATTCGTTGCAGGCAGGATGAAATGGAACAGATATTTTATGCCATTCTTATGTAAAAACTCGGAGAACTCCTTGCAATAAGTGGCCGTGCTATCATCTGCTACCACCATGTACGGTGAACCGTATTTACGCTTAGCTACTAAGTATTTCCCATTATAAATGCTTTTGGCCATTTTGAATAAAAATGTACAGTAAAATTAATCATTTTTTTGTCAATTGACCCAAGAAAATCAGCAGGAACCCTTTCATATGGAAATAATTATTTGTGCAACAAGAGAACAAAGTTGGTTTTTGCTGGGAGTGTTGATTGGAAGTTAAAAGTAAAATTATTGCAGCTTTGCAAATTAAAAGTAACAGTTTTGTTGGGAACTAGGGCCTTACGACGCCGAAAGCTTTACAAAGTGTTTAGTGTGCACATACATATAATTATTTTTATACTAATGAATGTCGGACTTACTTTTGCTGCGAGAAAATTGCATTGGACATTGGACTTTTATGGTTTGTGCCCTACTGACATTCTTTCCAAAAATGCAATAAGTTTGGAATAGGTTTCAAGGTGCACGTCATCTTTTGTCTTTATTGTGGTTTTCAACATCGAGTAAATACTCCACACATTGTACATGGTTGCTTCGTTTGTGATAATTCTATGAGGTACGCTTACAGTACGGTCTAAAAGTGTTTGTAATCTTGTAGATATTTTTTGCGAGACTTTTCAGGCAGGAAACTTAATTTTGCATTTTTACAAGCTGCTTCAATGCTTCCGGTGTTAAATAGCAGATTTCGTCACTGGACTCACTCATATTTATTCATTATTACTTTTATAATATTTAACGTGTACCCAAGAAAGTAGATAGCGTAACAGAAGAATAAACTAAAACAATAAAAATAATCCCGCTATTGTTTAAAGATGCGTTCTGAAACTGCACCCGCGGTTTATGTCACAAAATTAAACATTGTTAGAATGATAAATAATTATACATATAGATACGTAAAAAACTTCGTATACTTTTCATAAATATTCTCTTTATTTCATTAAAAAATAATATAATAATCACATTTAAAACTTTAACAGATAATTTGCAATTTTACAGTGATATGTGTATCCGACCGTTTTATTGTTTTTTTTTATGGCCTACTAGGTATGGAATTTAAAAATCGAACTTCGAATCAACTTGTCACGGGAATACCGGATCAGGTTCAGTTAATAAGGCACACCTGGGAACAATACGCAAAGGAAACTTAGATTATATTGTATATAAAATTAGGGCTAGATGAAGGGATGGTCTAGGATATAAAGATATAACTTATAATAAGTGCCATAAACAGTAGGTATTAGGTGAAGGGGTCATTTATATAATTCAACATTGTTGTAATTATTCTCACATTATCTGACTTGAAATTTCATTTTGATGGGTACTTGTGAACAGCTTGGGAGTTCGTGAGCGACTGAGCTCGTGGTCGTGCGCAAGCAAACGTAGGATTTAAATGAACTCAAATTTAGAATTTAGAATAAAAATAGCCAGATAGAAAGTGCCAGAACGACTTTAGTTGAACGAGGTGTAACAATAGGTAAACACCTCGTTACAAACTTGTTTCTATCCCTCGCTTTTTTTCTTTTTTCCAATCGAAGTGAAAGTGACAGTACAAAGTGAAGTTCAATTCTTTCGAATGTTGTGAGTAGCCCCAGCACTGCTCTCGGCATTAAAAAAAAATGCAAAACCGAATTTTGCTCACGGTTTTTAAGCTACAAAACTTGCTTGTTTGAGCTCTTGAGGATATTTTGGCCATCTAATTAAAGAATGATGGGCAAAAATGTATGGAACCCAGCCCAATCACCAATAGAATTATAACGTATGTAGGCTTATTGATCCCACTATTTGCTGTAGGTAATTGTTATTATGACGACTAGACTGTGAAGGCTGGGAGTATCGAGATATTTTTTTAATCCGCGACGCAAAAAAGAGGGGTGTTATAAGTTTGACGTGTGTGTGTGTGTGTGTGTGTTTGTTTAAACGGGGTAATCTCTGGAATTGCCCGTCGGATTGGAATAAATCCTTTTGTACTTGATAGCCAGTTTCATGAGGAATGGTTCAGTCTAAAAAAATCGGTCAAGCGTGAATCGGATATACGGGAAATAGCATTGCAACATTTGCAACGCATGCGCGGCATACCTAGTGTAGTAATAAACGTTGTGCAAGTGTGAATATTTGCAGGCTGATAACTCTCTTCTCTGGGGTTTTTGTAGTTTGCCCCCGTATTACAAAACGAAGCTTATGTAACTAGCTTTCACGTGGTATACATACATGAGATTTGTATTGGTTATATGGGCCAATTTGCCCATCATTCTTTAATTTTGGTGGGTCGGCAGGCCTTTCGCGTAAGTCACTCGCAATCGCGATCGGCTTCAAAACAAAACAATTGGTTTCATTTTGTATGCAGACAAGCCTTCGATTTTCAAAATGAAAACGATTGTGATTGCGAGTGTGTTTACGCGAAAGGCCTGCCGGTCGTGCTGACTTACAAATATTATTGTTTTTATCATATTTTTAACATTGTCTAGACACGTGTAACGGGGCACTACTGGCTCCACGTCAACATTATCTCGTCCCTGGTATGAGTACTGAGGGACTGGAGATTTTTATATAAGTTAGCTCAGGAGGATCAGGGTTTCGGGTTTCGAAATATGAACAAACAGAATAGTAAATAAGCTGAGGCTTTATGCCTGTTTATTTAATGAATTATAAATAGGTATATTCAGACGGTATATAGGTTATTGATTGATCTAGACGTATAGCGGGTTTTATATTCGGTACGGGATCGGGGTAGCTGTCCCGGGACTGCGCGATAGCCGATCGCACCGTCGCTCGGGCTAGCCGGGTTTGTTAAGGGCATATTTTATATACTGAGATAGAGACATCACTCAAGGTTTCTTACTAGTAGCGATGTCGCTCGAACAGACCAAGAGATGTCTCTTGGTCTGTTCGAGTCAACTTTTCGAGGACAATAGCGGCGTGCCAGTAGGTAGTAATTATATACAAGAACTTCTAAGTCTTATCGTATTTTATTAAATTGTGGATTTCTATAAAACCACGTTGCAATTTATGCGGTATGATAGAAACCGTCAATTTATTAAAAACGATAGTAAACAAGTACAGGGTTTACAAAATAATACACAGAATTACTGTTTACACATTTATTTACGTCTTTTCCTACTATAATCGACAGCCATTCGTTGTACACGATCTTCAACATCATAAACAGTTTTTGAGCCACTTAGTAATTTATTCAAATCTTTACACACAACGAACACACCAAAAATCACAAACGAAGAAGCACATCCACTAAGCACAAAAACAAGATAAGACAAAGACTGACTGCCAAATGTCATTTTCAAGGCGGCTATCACGTTCCATTATATTTCACTTTCATTTAAGTACACTTTTTTAGACACCGTATTAACACTTGTATTTTAACTTGAATATTTAAACATAAATTTACATATTTTATTTTACACACAAATTTGAGATAAAATTTGGTGGAATAAAACAAACAATTTACTGCGTGTAACGAAGCACATTGACGTTTAGATGTGCTGGTGCTACCACCCTAAAAATGTTCTTGTGATACCAGCAGTAGAAATAATATTATAAAAAATCGTGTTAAATATTGTGAATATAATTTCATGTTCTTATTCCAATGAAGTAATGTAAGCTATATTTAGAAACATATACTTTAGTTATATAAAATATTGTGAACAACGCCATCTGTTGCTGTGTCCTAGCAAACTTTTTATAAAGTAAGCCGACCAATTTGGTTACATCAAGATATGCAAAGATATACATTGATAGTCGGGACACCTTTTTAAATCAGTCGGTTTCATGAGGGTCAAATTTGTTCGGAGTGAAAAGACTGTGGTTAAGGGTCGGGTTTTTAGCCTTCTCGGGACTGCGCGATAGTCGATCGCACCGTCGCTCGAGTTAGCGGGTAAGGGTTGGGGTTGCTTCCCTGGGACTGCGCGATAGTCGATCGCACCGTCACTCAAGTCAGCGGGTTTAGGTATTGGATTCGGGCGTCGCCGCCCTGTACTGCGCGATAGTCGATCGCACCGTCCTGGAGCAGCGAGAGGAGGAAGGGAGGGATCAGGGTGAGCACCACCTGATGTGTCCCTGACTTAGAGAGGTTTACCAAGGTCTTGTCAGTCTCAGAACACAGCACGCAGTGCCCGCTGGTCAAACTTTCGACGGAAGTCGTACAGTACCATGAGAGTTCAATACAATGACTCGTTACGTGCACTCATGCGACTGTCGTACTGTTGCAATGCGTCTAGCATGTTCACCGAGGCCCGTGTGCCTGATTTCTTTGCGGTTGTTAGGGCGTTCTGATAACCACCATACTGAAGGTTATCTGCAGTGACTTGGGGGCCAATCTTTCGATTTTGACTCTCTGTGCATCAGGACAAGAATTGGAAATAGTCTTAAGAGTATCCCCTTGTTTCACCGACACTCAAATCATAGAACGTACTACTTCGCAGAATTTTCGTTTCATTGGAACCTATTTTCTGCTGAACCTGTGATGGTTTAAGGTTATCTTAAATATGATTCACGTAGGTTAGGTTAGACTTGTAACTATGACAAGATCTGAAATCAACACGGGTTCAGCAAAAAATAGCTTTCTGAGCATTTCTTAAAAAAATTGCCACTTTGAGTGACACGTACAAAAAAAGAAAAAGAAGAAGCGGTATTAGAATGTTATTTAATTATTGCATAGCTTGATGTTCTCTACCTAAATACTATTTTTTTTTTATATTAGGAGATCTCACTCAAAGTGGCAAAACATTTGGGAAATGCTCTTCTATGAAACGAAAATTCTGTGAGGCTTTATGAAATGAATGTCGGTGAAACAAAGGTAAACCGTCTTAGACTTCGATTTCCTCCTACGCTGACATCGGTCGCTGACGTTGGTCCAGCGTACGAATGTATGGCAAATCTGCCGCGGACATTAGCGTCGCGGTGTGGTGTCCCATAGAACATGGTGTATATTCATGCGCTCGACCAACGACAGCGACCGATGTCAGTGTAGGAGGAAATCAAGCCTTAAGGACCGACTAGTCCCCGCGCGGGCTTCGAGGAATCGGTGATTGGGAAGAAGACCGGTGTGCGCCGCGCCCGCCCGCCGCATCGTAACCCGCCTTTCCCAGTACGAGGAGTTGACCTTATCGCCTTAGTTTGCTTTTTCATTTTGAGATTCCTTGCAACTCGCTTGCGGAATATACTAATATGTTTTGTACTGGTATTTTTCACGTGACTGTGTATGTATTTTATTTCATTTGTATCTAGTTCTTTATACTTTTTTACTCTGTGTTTTTTATTTCTGGGTCTATTGCCTGTTAATATTAGATTTTATTATTTATAAAATATCATTGACTAGGACTTGGTAGAAAAAAATAGCTGAATAGAAAAGAAGACGAACGAGAAAGTACTTGGCATAGTGAAGGAAAGGAGACGTCTATTGCAGACAGTAGATAGTAGACGAGGAAAGATGTTTGGTCGCCTGTTACGGCACGACGAGTACATTAAGATAATAATTAAAGGAAAATTATAAGGAAAAAGGAGGTAGACCAAGTAGACTTACCTAGATCAATTAAAATAAAAAGAAGGAGTCGTGCCGAAACAGTGTGTTAAAGAGAAGGCTTGGAATAGGGAACAATAGAATATACTCCACCAACAAGAGAACTCTTAAGTAAATGATGATGAGAAGGACCTCGTAATTGATGTTATATCTGTTTGTAGATTCGTTCGACCTTCGCGACGAAATGCTACTCAAGAACTTGGACCAGAAGTGCGTGCGCTCGCTGAACGGCTGCCGCGTCACCGACGAGATCCAGCGCCTCGTGCCCAACATCGACAACTTTCGCCTCACGCTGCGAGCCATCAAGCTCTGGGCCAAACGTGAGTCGCATGTAACGTGACATTCACTATCACTAGGCCGAGATTCTAGGGGGTAAAAACCTTATCATCTATGACCTGTTATCGTATTGTCAACGTTTTGATAGCTCTTATTTACTTGACAGTAATGGCGGCCGAGTTAAACACAATACCATAACAGGTCAAAGACGATATGGTTTTAACAATAGAGTACGGTAAGACTACAGCAAGCTATGGAGTCGACATTAAAATTAAAACTCGCATCATACTGACTGACTTATACTGACCGTGACCATTGAAATAAAATAAGTATGGAAGGGTAACCTCAAATAAAAACGCCAAATCCGCTCCAGAACACCCACTTTTGGAATGAAATTTCTTATACATAAGAGTGGTTTCGATAATCAACAATTGAGTTAAGGCTTGAAGTCATTTGTCAGATATTGATATAACGTTGAGCAGACAGTAATTTCAGTAAGGTTTTATACCGTTTGAATGACAAAAATATGCAATTGGTTACAAGCTCTCTGAAACAAGAATTTTATTGACATTTTTTTTCATAAGGTTTCTAGAACGCGGCCATTTAACGTGCATGGTTTAATACAAAAATAACACAGTAATTGAATAATTAATTCTATCAATAGTGTTTTGACAAACTTACTGATAATTCCCCTTGAATCATTTAATATGTTACACTATTATAAAGTTGTAAAAGAGTATATCTTTACAGTCAGCATCAAATAGTCTTTAACATCCAATGTGCCAAATATATCGCAACACATCTTTATTCTTATAGGCATAAAGGTACGTAAAAATATATACGCGGTTGTTTTGTTGTGATAATAGATTCATTATAAAGATCATCATAGTTAATTATGTTTTTGCGAGAATAAAGCCGGAGCCCCACTGCAGCGCACGGTCAAGCTACACACGTGGGTACAAAAACGCTTTGTATGAAAATGTAGGTAGATACTTCCACAGTAGTCAGAGTGCATTGATTGCTGTGAAAATGTTGACACACGTATCCAGACCAATGGACCCACGTGGGCGACGTGTATAGCGTGTCCGTGCGTAGCGTGCGCAGCAGTGGGGCTCCGGCTTAAGATTATGCCTAAGCATGCATATGCATATCGATCATAAGTTAACCCTTTCCCAGGCCTTGCTAAAGTAAGGATACAAGCAAGAAATGGAATAGAGCCACGAATTCGTAACTTCCTGAAGAATACTGATCAATTAAGTCATATTTCAGGAAAGTAAAATTAAATTTGTGTCCTAAAATGTAGGTAGTTAAGTTCAATTTTGAGCGACATGAATGTGGTCGATGAAATGTACTATGCCTGGAAAAGGGACAAGCAGGTTCAGGTATGGTCGGCCAAGAAAGTGGTCTACCAGTTTTGACAAAAGTTTCTCAGATCTAATTATCGCTAAGGTTGAGACTTGTCACTGTCATAATATTATCATGACGTGCAAATCAACTTCAACCGTAGGGTGGTAGACCACATTTTTGGCCGACTGTACTTAATAGATGTATAATAAACTACTCGACGTCTCGATATCATTAAAATATTATTATTACAGTATATTACAAGTGTAAAGGCGGCCTCAGAAACGCCAGACTGCTGACGCGAATCTGTTCCAGGGCACAGCATCTACTCGAACACGCTGGGCTACCTCGGCGGCGTGTCGTGGGCCATGCTGGTGGCGCGCACGTGCCAGCTGTACCCCAACGCGCTGCCGGCCACGCTGCTGCACAAGTTCTTCCTGGTGTTCAGCCAGTGGAAGTGGCCGCAGCCCGTGCTGCTCAAGCAACCGGACAGCGTCAATCTGGGCTTCCCTGTGTGGGATCCGAGGGTGAGTTAACCCCCGACGCAAAAATAGGGGTTATAAGTAGACCCCGTTGTCAAACGGGCAGTTTGGTGGCTACCTAACACTATACTCCGTTTCATAAGGTACTTAAAGAAATGAAAACAAAACAACCACGTGATATAGTTCGTCAGGCAATAGAAGCAGAACACCTATACGTCAAAGTGCGATGACTGCGATGAAACAGTTTTGATTGGCTGTTTAACGATGCCACGTGGTTTGGATTGTTTAAAATTTTTTAAGCACCTAAACAAACGGAGTATATTGATGTGCGATAGAAACTATTCAAGTATCCACGTTGTAGCTATGTATGGGAACTCCATTTTTTTGTGAAAATTATTAAGTTTCATTGGCCGAGTCGCCAAGCAAAGTTTTAATGTTAGGTAGCCACCAAACTGTCCGCTTGATAACGCGATCTAGTTATAAGTTTAACTGCTATGTGTCTATCTTTGGCACCGTAGCTCTTAAACGGGTGAACCGATTCGGATGCCTTTTTTTTATTTAAAAGCAGGTTATCAAGCGGTGGTTCTTAGCTAGGTTTCAGGAAAATCGATCGGGCCGTTTAAGAGATATCAGCTCTGAAAGAAGAGGTCACTATTATATCGGGGTTTTTATCTATCGAATAGTTATACAGGGTGTTAGGCGGACAAAAAAATAGCGAATAAGTGATGCCATGTACTACTTATTCAGGCCTAATAAGGTCCAAGTGAAAAGGTTAAAAAAAAATAGCTATATTTAAAAGTAAAATTATTTTTTACCCACATTTTACAGACCGCCTGATATTAAGCGGCATCTGAGACCCGTAAACATTTACATTCTCGAGACTGCTAATGCTTTACCAACCCTGACGAATAGTTCTCACCCCCACACCGGAACACAATAATGCGAACACTACTGCTTACCAGTAGGTTAACGGATGAGATAGTGGTAGCGATCCGGACGGACCCTGCACAAGCTTACCACCACTACTCCTACTAAGGCAGAATAAATTCAAATTCAAAATTCAAAATTATTTATTTCAGAAATAACATTTCCATATTACACATAAAATTTAAATAAACATTAAAATTAAAATTAAAATTAAAAATCAAAGTTAAAAATAAAATCACAATTAAAATTACAATTAAAAATCCCAATTAAAATTAAAATTACACAAAACTTTCACAACGAAAAAAACTAAAACACAATTAATAAGTACGATTGCTCCCTACATGGAGCTGCATACAGTGAACCATGTAGGGGCAATCAAACCTACTCGCTATCATGTCCAGGATGCTGTTGCCACTACCGCGCACTCTGCTCACCAGAGACGCGCACCGCTTGCGCAGAGTGGTGTAGAAGCAATCGATGCGCGCCTCCGCGAACATGCCTGACGCACTGCAGCGACGCGGCAGCCGCACCAGCACCCTGAACGCGTCATTATACTGTACGCGAAGGGCGCTAAACGATCTTCGAGTATAGTTGGCCCACAGGGCGCATGTATACAAAGAAGTGCAGAAAGCTCTGAAAAGAGTAACTTTCACTTCCCTGGAACACCGCGCAAACCTGCGGGCCAACATGTTTGCTCTCACCGCCAGCGCCCGACGCTCCCTCTCGAGGTCGGCGTCGTCTCTCAGGTCATCGGTGATCAGGTGTCCCAAGTACTTGAAACGGGTCACGCGGTTTAACGGAACTCCGTTTAGCATGACTTGTGGTATAACTGACAAACACCTGGTCCCCGACTTGAACACCATGAGCTCGCTCTTCTTGGTGTTATACATTAAGCCATGGCTGTTGGCGTACTCCTCACACGCACCAAGGAGTTTTCTAATACCACAGATCGACGCACTCAACAGAACCATATCGTCCGCGTAGCTCAGGTTATTTACGCATACGTCATCTACGTGACAACCGACGTGTTGGCTGCTGAGCGCGACGATCAGTGCATTTACGTAAACATTAAACAGCCGAGGCGAAGTCAACCCCCCCTGCCGCACCCCACATTGCAATTTATATGGCGTAGAAAATGCATTTGCCCATCGAACACTGTTTACTTGGTTACCATACCAGTATCTAAAAATTGTGATTATTTCATTAGGCACGTTATACTCGGCAAGTTTCTTCCACAATAGCTCGTAGTTGACTAAATCAAATGCTTTAGATAAGTCAAGGAAACAGGCATAGACTGGGGTTCTACGTGACGTGTAGTACCTGACGGTATGCTTAAGGCTCAGTATAGCAGTTTCAGTAGACAAACCTGGCCGAAACCCAAACTGATTGTCGTGTAATGTGATATACCTATCTAACTGAGAACCAAGCAAACCGTCAAGTACTTTTGCAATAATTGTAGCTAACGATATCGGCCTATAATTAGACTTATCGGATATATCCCCAGTTTTATTTTTATAAAGGTTGACAAGCTAGCAGTCGTTCATTGAAAAATGTATCGTACTAATACAGATCAAAGCTCAGTGTTTAATGTCTCTGTTTGAGCTGATCCGGCTTCGACCGGTTATGTCTGCGCCAAACTTTACGTAAGGCCCAGTCTGCAATCATCATCATCAGCCTTAAGACGTCCACTGCTGGACAAAGGCCTTCCCCAAGGTTTTTCGCAACGATCGGTCCTCTGCTGCTCAATAGGATGTGATAATTTGAACTGTGTTGCAATGGGTTCATAAACTGAAAATGGGATTATCGAACAAACGTAATTGAACTTGTAGGAAGAGAGGACAATAGAGAGATCTCTCTCCATGCGGATGTTATGCCTGGGTACCGAAGTCCATTGGGATGAAGTTGGAAGTGGTATATATGTCAACTGATTGTAGAAACTTCGTTAGCGCGATGTAGAACACTTTAGTTGCGCTGTCTGACGCTGGTGGCGGTCTGATGTCGGTAGGTCGCCACAAACTAAGGTCACAGCCCACATATCAACTCGGAAAGGGATCGTCACCCTATCAACTCGAAGTGAAACATTGAAAAGGGAAATTTGACCTGTGTTAATACGATACATTTTTCAGTGGACTACTGCTAGCTCGTGGCGAGGTGAGGCGTTGCCGTTCCGATGCCGATAAGTGTGCGTTGCAGTAGGGACTTTCATACAAATGATACTGAACGGCTCGAGTTGATAGGGTGACGATCCGTTTCCGAGTTGATATGTGTGCTGTGACCTTTATTCCCTAGATGGTAGATTCAAAGTCGAACTCACAAAATACTCCGTGTTTATATGGTGAGCCTTACGAGGGTATGTTGTTCGCAGTTGAACGTGTCGGACCGGTTCAACCTGATGCCCATCATCACGCCGGCGTACCCCCAGCAGAACTCAACGTTCAACGTATCCGCCTCCACGCGCACCGTCATCATGGAGGAGTTCCGGCTCGGTGCGTATCTTCTGTCACACCTATACCGGAAATAATAGTTAGAGTACCATAAATAGAATATCCATGACTTTTTTCACAGCTTAAAAGCTGATTCATGTAACAATCAGTGGAGAAAAATCCTCCATGCTCCATGCTCCATGTCGGGGCTGACACAGGCGTCCGGCACCAAGCGCAAGCCCGCCAACGCGCCGCCGCCGCCCGCCGCGCCGCACAAGAAGACCAAGCGCCTCTCCGAGAGCAGCGTATGTATGCTCCATGCTCCATGCTCCATGCTCCATGTCGGGGCTGACACAGGCGTCCGGCACCAAGCGCAAGCCCGCCGACGCGCCGCCGCCGCCCGCCGCGCCGCACAAGAAGACCAAGCGCCTCTCCGAGAGCAGCGTACGTATGCTCCATGCTCCATGCTCCATGCTCCATGTCGGGCTGACACAGGCGTCCGGCACCAAGCGCAAGCCCGCCGAAGCGCCGCCGCGCCGCACAAGAAGACCAAGCGCCTCTCCGAGAGCAGTGTACGTATGCTCCATGCTCCATCCCAGGAAACATTTTTGGTAAGAATTGCGATAAACGCACCTATTGTCGGTCGCAAATTTCACGGTGATCAAAATGAGTTACCTCGAATCGACGTCGAGTCGACGTAGAATCAACCAAAAAAAGCACGTGCCGGCTACGTCGATTCCACGTAATTTTAGAAATTACGACCATTAGGTCAACCCGTAGGTAATTTTTTCGAGGTGGATTCGACGTCGTCTCGTCGTGTCGTGTAGTCGCAATGTAGTAATTTGGTAATCTTTACCAAGTTTTAACATGATCTCGACGTATTTTTTACCATTTAATTACTCGGCAGGGTTTTTTTTAATGATTTATTTATTTATTTATTTATTTACTTTAAGCATTACATGGTTTCTTATTGTATACTCGTGCCAAACTACAGAGCAGTTTGTCGGCATGAGACGTGTTGAAGCGAAAAAGAGACAAAAATATTACGGATACATTTTCTTTTCGCTCGGAAACAAAATGTCTAACTAAAAACCAATGTAAAGTTTTGCAATGATAATGGCGGCCACTACCTCGTGTAAAATAATTTAGGTCGATTACGCATATTCATACGATGAAATCTAGTGCGCTGAAATTTTTTTCGTGCATCATGTTAGGTTTACATTCAAAACTACCAATGGGCTTTTGAAATATTCAAGAGTAGCTATTAGTTTTTTTTGTAAATTCTAGGTATATACCTACTTAATAAGTTTTATAATTTTGCCTTAGTGTATGTGAATATTGTTAACTTGACTAAACATTTTTATTGTTTATGTAAGATAATAGAAGTACCGTTGGGTGTTTTATTATTTATGATATTACAACGTACCTAAATTACGCAATTTGAAAAAACTCATCCAAACAAAATGTCGGCTCGACTAAAAGGTTATATTTTACCTAAAAAAACGACCTATTGGTAATTAAGTCAATTTTAGGTTAAATAGACATATTTCTGCGACCTAATGGTGTAGAGAAACTGTTTAAAGTTGCATCACCGACCAATAGGTAATAATAGGTCGATGCGACCGCGATCGCATTCAGTATTTGACTAGCTATTTGTTTGACAGTGGTCGAACGAGGTGTGTTCCTGTTGTGTTTAAAGATTAAAAATTCCGCGCAGAGGTTCAACAATCCTTCCACATGGTCATCTTCATCCAATTTAGAACGGAAACTGATGTCTGTTCTGCGAGAATATTGAAACATCAAATAGCTCATGTGTCTTCCTTTTTTAAACGACTTCATAAAAGGAGGAGGCTCTATGTTTCACTGTATGTTTTTTTATGTAGTTATGTTCACCGATTTCTCCGTCAATTGTAAACCGCGATTTCAAATATTATTTTTTGGTTTGATTGAGTATACTTCCGAAGTGGTCCCATTGTCACCATATCTGAATCTGATGACGGGATCCGTGAGGAAATGTGGGGACTCCTCAAATATTATAGGCATAGCGCACACATAGCGATTTTACTATTTTTTGTAACAAGTCTTCATTCTGAAAGTATCATTTGGTGAAGTGGAACTGATGATGAAGACCACAGATGGCCACCGGAACTCCTGAACGGTACCTATCTATTTCAGGGGTGGCGATGGCGATAAGATATATCTCGATTAAGATAGTTAAGTGAATATACCGAAGAACATTTAATAGTTTAAATATAACTATGATTTTCCCGCGGCGTTGGTTGCGGACAGCTTGAAATGCCTTAAAGTTTCATATCACCTAAGAAATGGGACTACGTAACAGCTTATTATAATCACTAAAAAGTATAATGGTTATTTATGTAACTGGTTCATAATGAAGCTTCTTAATAATATTAATAGCTAATTATATACCATTGCATACATAACTTTTTCTACAAGCTTAAAATGATAATGACAAAAAAATAAACAATCGCTAACTTTTCTTGTATACTTTCCTCGATTTTTCTGCGAGCAAATTGCTTGTCAGCAAAGTCATTCCTATTGGCGTTAATAATTTGTGAAATTATTTGTTAGATGTTTACAAATTTCATCCCAATTTGAATAGTTAATAAAACAGTACTGACATTTTTTATCATAAAAGTTGGAAAGCCAAATACAACGCCATTTTGTTGGTATCCATATTGAACGTAACCATGGTAACCAAATAACAAATCGGTGGATATTAATTATCTATGTTCAGTATTTTGATAAAAATGTAATTTTAAACTCATAATTAGTCTCATTTTTTTTTATAGGTACGTCATTTTAATCGGTTTCAAAATATTTTTAACGGTTTATTATACAAATTAAGATGTCAAGTGTTCATTAAACGCCAAGACTGATATCCGGAATGACTGTAACCATGGAAAAACGATATGTAGGTGCAGAAGTCAGCGACTTTGGTACAATATTTTTAACAAAAAGCAGACTTCACTTGGAATTACCTATTTACCTACCATTTAAAAGAAGTTAATTGTTGAGTTTTTGAAGGCGGTTTTTTTTTCAGACTCCTTAAACTGTACATTTTATGCAGCTACTTTTCTATTTATTCAATAAAACTAACAATTCGTTTAGAGATGCGGAGGGGGTAGAAATAGATACATACATACCCTACCTGCTAGGTTTATGCTGTACCGTCCATTTTTTTACGCGTTCCATAACTTTTATTGATTTCATATTAGCCGTCTTTATTTCCAATGCCTTCATCTCCAGTCTTTATTTTCAAAGTCTTTGTTTGCAGAGTTTTCATTGCTATTTGTTATCTATATTTACAGATTTATAGGTTTTTTTTCTAATTCATCATTACGAAGAAGTCATTCGAAGGCATGAAATCACGATCCTTACTGGTCTGTATCAGTAAATTGACTCAATGTTGTATTTTCACGAAAACTACATGTAGAAGCCAATTCAGACTGTTGTCCTTCTTTTAATATTTCATTTTGAATTTTCATTTCAGTTTTCTTCCTGTAGTAACTGCTTGAATGTCTGTATTTTTTTTATCTTTGGTCTTTGTTTGCGAAGAATGGCTTACTCGTGACTAAAGCAACACTTAACCTCAAGTCGCCCCCGCGACCTGCGACTTATTAGTTAAATTTTTGGGTTAGTTTGACTATTAGGTTATCAGAGCACAACCTTATGGTATTGTTAATAACTTATAAGTGTTTTTAACTTTATGGTCTCAATTTAGTATCGATTGAAAGTAATATTAACTCAAAAATTGGTAGCAAAAGTGACATAAATCGACGACTTAAAGGTCCCCAGTACAAGAAATAATTACGTCGGAAATACATCTAACATGCACATAAAAGTATATATGACCTATTAGTCGGATTTCAAAGTAATTCTACTTAATATTTCGCTCTATTCTCAACTGTTAAGTCTCCTACTTTATGGTGTATTGATGAAGTAAAATTTACGTTTTAATATCCCTATTTTTTGTCTCGGGAGTCAGAAAGTAGAATAAGTGAAAATAATTGGTGCGTATGACGTAATTTTTACTTAAATTAGTAATATATTCTTCAGCCTAGGAATAAAAACTTAAAATGTTTGCTGGGATGCTCCATGCTCCATGTCGGGGTGACACAGGCGTCCGGCACCAAGCGCAAGCCCGCCGACGAGATTATTATTTTACTTAAAAATGGTCATGAATAGCGAGGAGGGTATTAATGAATTATAATATTATTTTAGTCATGGGAATTGACAAAGTTATTCCATAATATAAAGCATTACTGAAACCAAAATTGTAACCAACTGAAACGTGAATTTATTACCTACAGACACGGACCTAAAAAAAATACGGACGTAACGTTACACTCAAAAGGTGCGAAGCAAGCAAGGCCTGTTATTTCGTTCCGTCATACACAATCTACCGTCTCACAAATGCACTAGGTCTGTTAACCCGCCGCCATTACGCGTCCAGCCACAGCCCGAGTGACATATCACTTTACACCGAAGAAAATGCCGCATTGTGTAGTAAAAACGTGTAAAAACTACATTAGCAAATATAAAAAGCCACACGGAATCACTTATCACCTGTAAGTTATGTTTATTCGTGTTATTTTTCATAAATATGTGTTTATTTACTTTGACGCAAATTACAAATAAAAATGACAATCAGTGCTGCCAGTTTTTTCACGGATTTTTTTTCCTAAAAGTTCAAGTTCTTAAGTTTAAATAAGAATTGCTTGTTTATAAAAATGTGGTTTTCAAATAATCAATATTATTAATATTATTCTGTCGTGCAAGCGTTGAAATTTAAATTGTCATATAATTTTCTCATCTCTGGTTCCCATTATTTTTTAGTTGAAATCGGTTTTGTCATTACAAAATGAGAAAAGGAACCCAATTTCAATTAAATTAAAACGGTTGCATGACACAATCGAACCCAATGCTGAAGTAGTACATAAATGATAACACGATTTAATTGTACGAAGTTTTTGCAGCGTAATCGCGATTCAGTCTCAATGCAGTACCTATCGATACAGTCACAAATCGTCTAGGTTTAGTCGCGATACAGTGCTGCGGCTGTCGAATGCGCATTTGTATCGCTGCAAAAAGTTGCAGTTGGTAAAAGGCCTTAAAATAGGAAAATTTACGATTTATATGGCAACCCTCAAAGCACGCACACTCGTAAACGGACGGCCATTTTGTGTGCTTCACTGATGATTAGACTAGGTTACGTCCGTATTTTTTTTAGGTCCGTGCCTACAGACGGACGATGTCAGCATCCTGTCCTACAACGACGACTCCAACTCATCAAACGTGTACGAGTTGAACGTGGTGAACGGCGCTGCGCACGGGGCACACGCGACGCACGCCGCACACGCACGTGCACGTAGCAGTACGAGGAGTGGCACCGGCGGTTCATATACGGCGCCCGGGCGCGCGCGCCACGAATAAACTGGGACGTTTACGAGCCGCGAGCGCACGGGCCGGGACATTGCGACGTCACACGTACTCAAATCACCAAAAAAGGGCCAGTTGGGACCTGTGTGCGATTAACATTTGACGCGTCGTTTGACGGTTGCGTGTTTAAAAATTCATATGAACTATACGAATGTTTGTAGTATTTTGACCACTGCAATTGCTAGAGTAGTATAGTGCTACCAAAAAGAGTAGAAATTAAATGAGGGCGCCACTTTCTACGTAACTGTCACATTTTTGACGTAAAATGCGTAAACATGGCAACAATTTTGTATGGAAGTTTTTTAGTTGCAGCTGTCACCACTGGCTCGACTTTTTGGCCAGGCTATAGCGTATTTACGTGTTTGAAAACTGGCTCTTTTGATCAGGTATATTGTTTGAATAGGTGCGATAGTATTTGAAACGTGACGATCTCGATAATACCTGATAATTTTATGACGTCGACCAGAAAGAACTCGAGCGTGAGCCTTTTCGTAATGGTTATTGAATATGAGAAACTGTTATCGAAGGCGTTGAGGTATTTTTGAGACCTATGATAAATGTCTGTTTGGATACAGTACGTCGGCGGCGTCGCAACATTCTGACGCAAATGACGCGGCAAGACAGCACTGTCCTATTTGGTGGCCTGAGACGCTCCAATACCTAATGTGCAACCCAATTGTTTCGCGTAAACGGAGTTGACGATTGTGTCCGAGTGAAGTCACTTGTGATTATAGTGGTAAGGATTATTGGTGCACTGAGTTTGTGACTACGTTGTCTACAGGTCTCGAGTGGTAAGTTGGGTTCCAATATTTGACAGGGGTGGCATATGTAAGAAAGTGCAATTCATACTGTTTGTGTACTAAGTTAGCGTGAAAGTGGTTCCAATGTCAGCTTCAGATTTGTTGAAGGCTAAGCGGTTGGCAGATAAACCTTCTCGTTTCTATTCTTCATGAATAGTAGTTTCAAGAGCTGCAAATGTGAACCATTTCGCGAATAGTTTGAGAATATCTTGCGTATCATTCTTACATTAGCTAAGCTGGTTTCACAGATACTTGACGGTGTCATTGTAGAACTGTTTTGGCAGTGTATCCGATAAGAATCCAAAGAACTAAAGGGCTGAGGATTTTGTGTGATGACACTGCAATCACGGATCTAGTGAGCCAATGGGGTACCATTCGTATTAGCCACTTCGACAACTGATTAAAATGTTTATTCGTTTTTTTCTCCGATTTTAGTCAACTGTGGGCAAAATTGGCCTTAAAACTATTAGAACCTATAAGCGTAGCTTTGTGTATTGGACTGCTCCGCATAGATGTAATAAAAAATGATAATGATATTTTGTTGTGTCGGATAAGTTCGTATTTATCTTGCTCTTACATTCGGCTTCAGTACCTATCTAGAAGCTTAGGAAGCTGAACTGAGAAAGCAAGGTTAATACACAAAATATAAATGTTTATTACATCTGTATGCGTGTGTTTATGGTCTGTAAGAAATTTTTGTGCGTCTGTTAAACCAGCCTAAAGTGCCACCCCGGAAGATCTGTATTGCATGCGAGGAATAGAAGCACCAAGCGTATCACTCTCATGTACATATGTCTCGGTCAGTTACTGATATACAAACACATATTTTTTTGAAAGCCGCAGTGGTTCAGTAATTTGATTTAGGAGATCTATATGATTTCTAACGTAGATTTTATAGACAACAATTATAAGTTTACAAGAATGTTTTCTAGCTGTGCATATAATGAATGATTATGACCTGATGATTATTAATGGGACGTAGACAAAGGTTGATTAACCGAACGGTGGCATTTTATAACGTAGTGTACGCATATACTATTGATGCAATGATGATTTTTAGAAGTCGCAAGGATTCGTCGTCACCGAAATATAAGTAGGTTTGAATATAAATGTATTAGAGTTAAAGAATTTTTATTGGAACAAGGAAAATTGAAAAAAAAAACTTTAGTAATAATTAGATTTTTCGTAACGTGACAAGTGAAGGTCCAGTATATGTTGTTTTCGGGTTTTATTTATTTGCAGGTTGTCGACGGACGGACAACAGATGGAGCCAAGTAAGTTTTCATACAGTGAAATTGAACGGCAAAGTGCGACCATTTGCAAGTTAATGTTCCGCGTTGTGGCCGGCATTATACTCGCGCCGTTCGAAAAGGCCCGATTTGACAGCTGTCAACTCGCGAAATATGTGTTTGAGGCATGTTTCAGTTTCTATTCTAATTATTTCCGAGCCCTTACAATCTGAACCTATTAAAAGGCCACATATGATGCCACACCCACACAACAACCAAAAGGGATGTCTTTATTTGCTTCCGCGTGAAGAACGTGAGATGAAGATAGTTCGCGCGCGCCAAATTTAACAAAATGCTTTTTATTTTCAAACCACAACATTTAATAAAAAAATGGTTTACAATAAGAAGTTCTCAACTATTAAATAAAAAATTATCGATAAAGATCGTAGGGTTTCGAAGATTCAACCAAAAACATGCAAAAAAGGGGTCATGTTAGATAAATAAAACTATCGAGGATTTTGTTTCTAATCGTGTTTTCACGTTTAACGGTCTCCGGAAAATAAAACAGACATAGGCGTTATGGTTATTGAGATCCAGATCACGGAACACTACCGACTTTATCATATGTGGCCTCTTAAAAGCTAGGGTGAATACTTTAATAGGGATCTTCTGGATGAGCTCGCTTCCTCGCCAACAAAATTAGTCCTCCAAGGGCGAGAGTTAGTCAATAGCAAATCAAAAAAAATATTTAAAAAATAATAATTCGAGTACAAGAGTGTCTAAACAGAAGCTTTATGCTAATATGGGGTTAGGTCCACGTGCTCCTTTCAAGTCCATGTCTGAAGGTCAAATCGGGCCTCAGAACGGCACAAGTGTAGACGCCGAGCGCGTGTCACTCCGGTGCGATGATTATTAAGTTTTGCGGCTTTGTTATGTAATTATTATTATCTCATCCATATCATAATCTCGGAACGAATATATTTTTAAACATCGCCACTCAAGTTAATATTTTGTGTAGTTTTATATGACTACGATAAGTATTCCTTTTTTGATATTTCGTGAATACTGTACTGTGCAGTCAGATTTTTAGATAGGTTGTTTTGAATGTTTCTCTGAATGTAGCGACAAATAAATTTATGGATATTTTGAATATTTCTTGCAAATGGTTGAACGAGAGACAGTACAAAGTGGAAGAAATGCAGATATTATAAACATATTCATGTATACAATTCCTCTTCTGTTGTGTCTGAGCGGCTTTCGACATTTTAACTATTTTTCCTTTAATATTTACATCAATATTTAGTTCTTATTATGAAAGTAAGTTTTACCCTTACACAGATTGGACATATGGTTTGAGCAAACGTCTCCGTAACCCAGGCAGTAGTGTACGTCATTTCTTCTTTTTTGCGACAAGCTATACTCGGCTTATTCATAGTTGATGCCTGTGACAGATCTTATAACACTTATTACACTTATTTCTTTAACTTTACATAAATACTACATCGGTACACACCTAGCGACGCTGATCAGGAATTAAAGTAATTAATCGCGTATTTTTAAGCACATCGCTTGTGAGTATAGTAATTAAGTGATTGAAATTACGAAATACGGCTGTCACAAGCATCATCTCATCTTAGAATAATCAGAGTATACCAAATAATAGTTTTGAGATAGTTGAGTTCTCATGCCTGCTTATGTTTGTTCCGAATAGAACAGTGGGTATCGTATGCCACTGCCCAGTCCCCGCAGTGTTTACTTTAAGGTCAGGTACGTCGAACAAACTTTTGTCTGTGCCACTACTTGGTTTGCAGACGCCTATGTTCTATATTAAGTTAAGCCTAAATTCAACTATCAACGTTTTTGGCCTCAAGGAAGTCGCTGCAGACATGTTTCTCAAGGAACAAAATTGTCTTCAAGCTTGCGCTATGATTTATTGATTATTTTCTCTTGAATTTATTTGAAATGAATGTATATACACCTATATACATAATATAAATATATAATATATAAAAATACACTGAATGTTGCACTTCCTCGTACATTTATAACATTAATTTAGTTAATTTACGAACTTTATTCCACCTAGATCTAAGACTCAAATGTAGTTGCTGTTAAGGACCTTCTTGATAATTTTAAGTTGTATATAACGATAGCCAATTATTATTATTATATATGAAAAAAATATACATCTGAGAAAAATTAAAACAAAAAATATATATATCTACAAGTAAGGGATTGATTGTTATTTATTTAACCTTGTTTCCCGATAAAATCCATTATGGAACGTTCTCAGCCCGGGTGAATCTGATTATCTTTACATCAGAGGGCTTGATGGTGAGGGAAGTGCGTTCGAACTAAGGTGTTATGATATGATAAAAGGGATTGTCTTAGTGCGGTTAAATTGGACCATGTTGAGTCCGCCTCCAGCTATGACTGATTCAGGCAAAAGCTTTACTCGGCAGTCATCGGTGTCAGCTCGAGAGTGATTTCTCCTGCCAAAGTAACGTGTGTGACCCGTGCTGTCATCTGCATAGCAATGAATGCTACTAATCTGCAGCATATCAGTTTTTTATTTTTAAAAGGATATATTTCAGTGAGCATTTTACCATCTGACAGATGTAGGTATATGATTAACGCACTATACATAAACGCACTGATCGACAAGCTCAGCAGTACTGACCTCAGTCGGATGCTCAATTGGCGGCCAAATATTCAATAATATTAGCTACGCTGATGTCATGGTGCTGCTGGGCCCGTCGGGTTCTCTCGAGGTATTAATTAGTACGAGGGTGAATTGATAAGTTCACAACCTGGTTAAAAAACTAAGGAGCTCACTTTTTATAACAATTGTATTTTTCTACAGTCTATTATACACCTCGCCTCCGACTTTATTATCCCATAAAAAAAAGAATACCTGAGGTAAATAAGAGCACTGCTTCTTGTACCTCCATATTCGTCGAAAATCTTTGCCCTCAAGTGTTTTTTGAGGTTTTCGGAAGAGATGATAATCGGAAGGGCTAAATCCGGCGAGCAAGGGGGATCCGGCAGTACTTCAAATCCACAATCTTGTATTTCGCCGAAGTGTGAAGCATGTGTTGGTGAAACCGTACTTTTTTCGAAAGCATTCACGGGGGCCTAATATAGGGCATCCGTCACCTTCTGACACGTAAACAAGTTAGTTGCTTTTATTTTAATCTCTACACGCAGAAGACGTAAAAGAGCACAATAGTACCTAGTTCGAATTTCTTCCTGCCCTTTGCAAGATAGTCTATCATGATAATCGGGGTGCAATCCCAGAAAACTGAGGCCATTACCTACCTTATTATTACATAAAGCCATCCTTTTTTTATTCTTGTGCGGGCGGCGTGGCCATAATATAAGTTTGAAAGCAGAAATTTTCAATTAGGTCACTATTGTTCTGAAGGTGCGATATGTGTTGCTTCCACAGGTTGCTTCTTAAAGGGGTGATAGACGGGCAAGTAAGTAGGTACGCAGTACTTGGGCATTTTCACGAAAAAGTGTATCCAATTAAGGACTGAAATTAAGGAACTTTAAGTTTGTCAGTTTTGGTGGCCGTTAATGTATAGGTAGCTAAATTTCGTCGCAAAACTGACAAAGTTAAAGTTCCTTAATTTCAGTCCTTAATTGGGTACATTTTTCGTGAAAATGACCAGGTACGGCGTACTAACTCGCGCGTCTATCACCCCTTTTAAGGTTAATAATGACAAATGAACTCTTAGAGTAAGGCTGCAAAAACAGAACGTCTGGCCAAATAGTTTTAAGGGCCAAATGGATCGAGAAAACAGGAGGAGGTTCTATGTTCCACAGTAGGTATGTATTTTTGTACTGTAGCCCCAGGGCCTCTATTCTTCGATGACAAACAATCATACTGGCGGGCGGCGACGCCTAACGACACGCACTTTTAAAATAGGTAGAGGTAAGGTTAGGTTGGGTTAAGGGTAGAGTAGGGTCTGTATTCTTACTTGTCTTATATAGTAAACAACTTTCTAACCTCAAAATTAACCTTTTTTTTTGGCTAAAGCAGCGATTTAAACAAAATAAATCAATCACAGACAATACATTACCCAAGTGCTGTCCATAATGCTGGGGTCCTAGTGAAAAAGGGTATAAGTCTTCTGAAGTTCAAGTGAAAAAGGGTCAAGTCCAGTATACTCCGTTCATGTATTTACCCTTTTTAGTACGAGTTAAGTCGACTTGTACCCTTTTTCACTAGGACCCCAGATTTATTTGTTTATTCAGTTTACTTTGTTTACGATAAAAGAGCTGTTTTAGCCAAAAAATGGGTTATTCCCACCTCGTCCGAACTCGGCCGATCGAATCAAACGTATGTAAAGGAACGGGAGAGCCTACACTGCTACCGTCGGTCGGTTGGTCGTCGGATTAGGTGGACGCCTACCGTTATAATTGCGACGTTGCCACTTGGAAGTAAAGTCATCTGCATACGTATCAAAAGTAATAAATCAAATGAAACTTGTCCGCAAAACTCATCCATAACTTCTACAGATTTGGTTTGTATTCGTATGCAACGTGTCCTGAACTTTTTGCCTATAATATGACACTCATAAGATTGAATGAATAAATATGACATGTTTGCTAGTGTCATTGTCATTGCTTATTTACACGTTGGTTGACATTGTGAAATCTTTTCTTGCAAAATACAAAAAATCCTGGATTATGGAGAATCAAAAGCATCTACGCATCATTTGCATCACATCAGTGACTTGTCCACTTAACCCTCTGTCAACAACAGACATGGGTGTGCCTTAAAATGGGTCCCATACAATAGAATACAATCGAATCTGGCATCGCAGCCGACCAAATAAGCGACCGAAGAGAAGATGTAACCGGGATGAACTTGATAGGTACCCGAGTTCAAGAATAAAAGGGGAGAGTCCAAGATAATTATGAACAGAAATAGAAACGGAGGGACGGATTTAATTTTGCCTAACATAGATGTCATATAACAACAACATTGCGGACCACGAATATGTAGGACTCCTTAGGCCTGATTTCCTCCTACGCTGACATCGGCCGCTGACGTCGGTTAGGCTTGATTTCCTCCTACGCTGATTTCGATCGAGCGTAAGAATATACACCATGTTCTACGGGACACCGCACAGCGACGCTGATATCCGCGGCAGATTTATTGCTACGCGCCGCTGATGACGCGCGTCGGTCTCGCTCGTTGGCGCCGCGTACGTCTGTGCGCTGACGCGCTATACACCACTATGCGCAATTGCGCGCGCTCAGCCGCTCAGTGCAATGCTGACCGGTTGGCTGTACTCACGTGCGCAGCGCAGGCGAGCAAAACTGTTCCGTAACCTTGAAAATTCGACATGCTAGATTTTTACCAATGTGATTATGACGATTTAAATTAGAAGCTGCAATTAGTTCTAAAGTTACAGTGAAATACTTTATTGGAACACTAGCGACCCGCCCTCGCTTCGCTTCGGTTAATATAAGTTAAAATAATCCAAGTTCATCTGGAATAATATACTTTTCAAATTTTAGATAGGCGCATATGCATAGAGGTTTTATTTTATGACGAATTTAGAAAGACGTCCTATCTGACACTTTTTGCGGAATTGAGTTTTTGATGCGGTTAGATTTTAAATTCAATTCAAATCATGACTGCCAGTTATCACAGAATCTCTCTATAGTATACAAATGTTTACAGCGGACTTTTCATTGCAGAATACAAACAAATTTTGCCTGGAAGTGACGCGCGAAAGGGCTACATACGTCCATGGGAAAAAAACGCAACGCTCATCCCTCTATTTCACCATCTTCACAATGACACGTGACAGGTGACAATTCGGTATACATTGCAAATTTAACACGCTGATACATGACTGGATTTCATATAAGCTGCGCTATGTACACTGAAATTTCACCTATCACCTGACATTGTCAGCATCTGTCCATTCCCTATTTTGAGCAAAAACTCTGCAAAGAGCCGGTTTTCATACGTGCAGACAACGAAACTCTCATATTTGTTCTGAGTTCTAATCTTTGTTGCGCGTAATTTTGAATCTGCCATATCTTCTAAAGTATTTATTTAAAAAATATATTTTACGGGACAATATTAATCTACATTAAATGCCCAAGGTAACCAACGTATTTATCTGGTTATGGTTAAATACTGAATCTGACAAAATAGCTAATATTTATTATAGGAAAACCAACAGCTGATAAATTACCTTAAACATAACATAAGACACATAAAGCCAATTACCTAATATATTAAAATAAAATCATAAACATAAAAATGGTTACTGTGAGTCAATCTTAGGAGAAAGACATATGCCATGGCGGACTTTTCTCTAGATTTTTTAAAGAACTACAATTCTTCAGTACATTATTTTGACACATTCCTTAAGGTTTAGCCAGGCGTAAGCTATGTAAGGGCACGAAAAACGATTTTTGACGACTTGGTAGGAAAACATTGAGGTTTCTCAACTATATTAAAACTTAATTAGAATAAAATGTACACATAAACCATCTAGAATAAATTGTCTAAATGACAGTGAAAACCGTATCATAATTCGTTGCGTGGTTTAGAAGGAGTTAGCGGAGAAACAGGCAGAAAGGCGCGAAGCGACTTTAATTTACAGAAGAGATTAGAGAAGAGATGCATGGTTTCGGTTAAGTTTAATTAAATGTTTAGATACTTAAGTAAAAGATTTATCATCATAACATACACTCTTGAATGTGAAAAAAAAGGAGTGGTCCTACCCATCTGTGAAACAGGCGTGATTTAATGTACCTATGTATGTATGTATATTGTATGTACATACACTCTTTGATGCTATGCTGAGGGATATAGGCGTGATGTTACACTTATTTACACAATATATAGGAGCCATTAGCCAAAGTTTACGTGTATATCTATCTATTCTCTGTTGTAGATAAAACCAATTAAAGTCACTTAGAGGGCTGTTTCTTAAATTTCAATTTTGATAATTATTACACCCATGATTACTTTTGAATGGAATGTCCGATTTGAATAATTCAAAAAGTAATTTACAGGTACTTATATAGCCTTCAAAACGAAGTGATTTATTTGGATAAGGATTAATACCAAGGTACGAATAATGGGGCCTAGTTAGTACTGGCGTTGCAATTGCATATTTTAACATGAAAAAGTAGTTATTGTGACATAACTGTAATAGTTAGATATATGGTATCTCAGACTTTTTTGTAGAAATTGATGTCTTCTATAAAACTGTAGTACATCACTTTGCTCTATTGTCAATAGTTTCCGCAGCGTACGCGATATAAGGTTTTTTTTGGTATTTTTTTCACACCTTGGGTTAGATTATCGAAGTATTCATACGGAACCCTAACTTTTTTGAAAATATAATATAGCCTATGTTCATCAGGAATAATAAAGGATTCTAATGGTGAAAGAATTTTCCAAATCGGTCCAGTAGTTTCGGAGCCTATTCAATTCAAACAAACAAACAAACAAACAAACAAACAAAAAATCAAATCTTTCCTCTTTATAATATTAGTATAGATAGTAGTGAGACACGTTACGAATTGTTTTGTGGACAGAAGGTTTTACTTACTTTAATTGGCGATTTATTTGGTTTCAGCCTATCAATGTTCATCGGTGTAAAATTATAGTAGATTTTGCTTCTAATGCTACTTATTACTTATTACTTAGGTATATGTGATTTTAACTTGATTTTAATGAAGTTCCACTCATGAATTTCATTTTTCGTCTAACTTGGGTCTAGTTCAGAATAAAAAATATGTTACAGGTCATATTTACTTGTTCAAATCATTAGGCCGGAATTCAACTGCGGCGCATGGTCGAGATACACACGTAGTATAAATCCGCTTCAAATAAAAGTGTAGGCACGAAGGTCTTTAGATTTGCTTACACTGGCACACGAAGACGCTAAGCAGGAAATGACGGCAAAGATACATCCCCACTCCGCCGTATTGAACCGAGTGCACCGCCCCGTCATGCCACGCACATTATGGTCTTGTTCATTGTGGATCAGTTGTATCACACATTCTTTCGATATGTTGTCGTATGCCACTCTGGAGGTATCCACATCCATTTTAACACGAAGCGATTTTATACCCGCGTGCGTAGCTCGACTGTGCGCTACAGTAGAGGGTGCCCATGCAGCGTAAGGCGCACCCAGCTAGCATGTTCCTATAGCGTGTGCATGCCTTGCCGTGGAAATATTCAAAGTCCAACCAAAACGTAGTAGTATGGTCGAATTAGCAGAAAGTATGGAATTAAGTCGTGTAGTCGTGCATTTTTGGCAATCGTTAGAGGGCTTAACTAGATAGTTTTCCCCGGTTTGCACCGTTTCTATTATGTACGGAAAGCCTTTAAATGTTAGGTATAAACTTTAAAGTGCCGTAATTTTGGAGTATGTTAAAAACTATTTGGTGCAAGTTTAGCCACGTGTAAAGACACCTTTAATACTTAACGTATCTTAATTAAAAAGGTGTGAGATGTATCAAAATTAAGTTATTTGTTTTTCTTAGATTGCGGCTCGAGGATAATTCAGTCGGTTGGTGCAAACTTACATTAAGCTTTTTAAAGCATAATAAACGCCCAGTTTATTTTGCACCCCTGTGCGAATTATGGAACATGAATTTTTCATTATTTTATAGATTGTACTTTGGGGCAAATTAAGGTAGTCGTGAAAATTTATTCATGGCACTTGTTCTAAAGATACTACATTCGCACCTTATAAAAAAAAGGAAAAAATAACGGGAAGTTTATCAAATGTAATCGCAGCGAACGCCAGGCGACCGCGGGCATACCTATTTAATCTTACCCGCGTGCGTAGCTCGACTGTGCGCTACAGTAGAGGGTGCCCATGCAGCGTAAGGCGCACCCAGCTAGCATGTTCCTATAGCGTGTGCATACCTTGCCGTGGAAATATTCAAAGTCCAACCAAAACGTAGTATTCAAATAGCTTGGCTACCTGGTGGACTAATTTGATGACGGTTCGCCTATTCGGGAGTTGAGTCGTCGCTGCAGGTGCCCTGAATACGGCAGGGGCCTTCCAACTTAAAGTGTGGCCCATTCATAGTTACAGTAAACTCTATGGTTTATTCCCATAAAGCTCTGCTAATCTTAACATGTATTTATTGGGGTCCAGGGCAGGTGAGGGCAGATTACTCTCACCATTACTGCAAAAGAGCTGAAGTACGTACACCACCACTGATACCAACATCGGTCATCATTGTTCGTTTGGCGCCATCGGCGCGTATATCGGTATATACAGTCATATCGGTATTACGTTTATCATATTGCACCATCACTTTATAAGTTGCTTTATTTTATTTATTTAATGTAAAAAATAATTCGAGCGTACGTTACGCGCTGATTCGTGTAAAGACAGATGTATCTGAAATACGGTGCTTGTAAGCCATGCCTTTAAAAAGGGTATCGTCTTGGGTCGTCCCATTCGTTTTTTGTCAAGTTCTTAATTCGTCTCATTCTGATTTCGTCATCCATTCTTCATTCGTCACTTCGGTGGTAGTCTTTGTCGTCTTTGGTCATATTCGTTATTTGTCTTTTTCTTATTCCGGGTCATTCCGCTATTAGTCTTCATATTTTTTGGTCATGATCGGTGTTAGTCTATCTCTTTTTTAGTCTCATTCGTTATTCGTCCTATCGTCTTTGGTCTTATTCTAAGTTCGTATTTTTCTTATTTGGCCTCTTTGGAAATTGATCTCATTCTTTATTGGACACATTCACTATTGGTCCCGTTTGATATTCGAAATTTTACTTGTTTTCTTTAAGGCGACTAGAATGACGAAAATCACGAAAAGAGAAATTACGAAAATTATGAAATTTATGAAGTATAAAATTGTCTACTATAAGTACTTAGTCAGGGGGTTCCACTCCTTTGTACGAGCAAATTCAGCTCCTAGGTAAATAGTGATCTGGGGTTCTAGACAAAACGCTTCGATATCCGTGGTCGAAATTTGTTATCGACAAAATGTATGAAAGTGACATAAGCGTTTGCCACATTTTTCGAACTATTGTGACAGGCTCAAAATCCGCTTGCAAAAAGAGGGGTGTTATAAGTTTGACCGCAATATGTGTCTGTCTGTCTGTCTACATGTCTGTCTGTGGCACCATAGCTCTTAGGTTGTATAACTAAAGCGGGAATTGAGACGAAAACCGAACAAGACGAATTATAAATGGACCTAAAAACGAAAGTGACTTACTGCTAATGGGACCAACAACGAACGTGTCGAAAAAAATGTGACGAGTAACGAATGAGACTTAAAAATAAAAAGACTAACACCGAACATGTCAAAAGAAGAAGAGACGAACATCGAATAAACCTGAATAAGAACAAGACAAACAACAGCTATGACCCAAGATGAGAATGACTAACAGCGAAAGTGACGAATGAAGAATGGATGACGAAAGCAGAATGAGACGAATTAAGAACTTGACAAAAAACGAATGGGACGACCCAAGACGATACCTTAAAAAGCATTTATGAATGACACTTCTAACTAAATCCTGCTTTTGTAAATCATTAATAGTCCTTATTTGTTTTAATTTTAACTCCAACCGGCGGCGGCCCGGGTGTATCGTTCCGACCGGTGCAAACGAACGCGGGTACGGGCTACGTATCTTGGCGTGTCACGTGAATCCGGACGCGAACGCAGGTAGGTACGGGCTACGTACCGGCCGTGTTCGTGAAATTCGTACACCGCCGGGGTTAAGAACACGTACCTACGGGTCGGCGTGTATCACGGATATCCATAGCCCTACTGTAAAGCACAGATCCATAAGCATAGAATCCTCTAAAAGTCTGCCCATAGCTTAGAAATACAATTGCTAGTTCTTATTCTATGGCCCATATAGTTCAGTCTATAACAACATTTCGATGATAACAACACAAAAAGGCAAACATCGCAAACCCGCATGTAACTAAGATTTTTTTATATGATGTTAGGTCCGTTGAGAGTATTTAACATCCAAGTCTGCAACCCTGAAAACCCTGTGCTACCCCCATGGTGCTCAAAAAACTGCAATTTTTTGGCACTTGTTTCAGTTTTTTCGAAAAAACTTCGCTAAGGAAACATTGTTCAAGTATCTTTGAGTATACTTTAATAAAGACAACTAAATTTGCTACAATTTGAGCGTAATATGATCATTTTACGTTTACTGGTTGCGAAGATACATCAAGTCAAAGATGGGCAATTTTCTTCAAAAAGTGAAAATGTGTTGGTAGGGTTATTTCGAAGATACCTACCGGCTGAACTAATGCTCCTAGGTAAAAGTCATGTCAAAAGAATTTGTAGAGAATTTAATTAGCCTCAATTTAATACCAAAGTAGTGCCTCCTGGCCTCATAGTTACATCCAAAATAAAAAATTAGTAAAATATCGGATTTTGGCTAAATAATAAAAACATTGTACTGAATAATGTTGGGATTTTGTTCTTTAAAAAAATGTGAATTTACCATTTTAGATGTATAATTATGGCTTCAAATAAACATATACCTACTAAAGAAATGAACATACTTCCACGTTGTTTCGAAAACTGCGAAAATGTAGGGCAGTTGTTTGAGTTGTTTCGAAATAATTATATAAAGGAAGTGTTTTTCGACTATCTTTGTTGTGTACTTTATAAAGCTAACTAAATTGGCTACAATTTAAGCCTAACTTGAGCACTGTAATACCATAAGTTGCGGAAGTACAGTTAGTCAAAGACTGACATTTTTTTTCAACAAAATGAAAATTTCGTGTCAGGGTCTATTTTGTCCTGGCTAAACTAATGCTCCTAGAGAAACAGTTGAGATAAGAATTTTAGTATAAAATTTAACTAGCTTCAATTTAATCCTCAAAAATACAAAAAATATTAAAGTATCTGATTTTGGTTAAACGATAAAAACATTGTTCTGAATAATGTATCAATGTATTTCTTTAAAAAAAAACAAAAGTGTAAATTAGTCATTTTAGATGTAACAAATGGTTTCAAAACAAATAAACGTAAACATAAAAAAACAAACACAAAAACATACACAACAAACACCTTAGCCTAATTGTGCAAATTGTGGTTATAGAATTATCAACAAGTTTTTAGAGATGTTTGTAATTCTGTAGCTCTGCCTACCCCACTTTGGGAACGAAGGCGTGAGATTATGTATGTGTATGTATAAAAAAACACAGCAAACATACTTATTTAAACTATAAAATAATACTATTTACACGGTCAAGCACAAAAAGATTAGACTTTCGTCCTTTTAGAAGGTCTCATCCAGTCTAGATTAGGGGGAGGAGTGGGTGAAGAGGGATAATGTTTTCTGGAGTGGAAGTTCTTTTGACATGACTTTTACCTAGGAGCATTAGTTCAGCCGGTGTGTATCTTCGAAATAACCCTACCAACACATTAACACTTTTTGAAGAAAATTGCCCATCTTTGACTTGCTGTATCTCCGCAACCGTGACCTCAGGTTACGCTCAAATTGTAGCAAATTTAGTATGTTTTATTAAAGTATACACAAAGATACAATAGAGAAGGCTATGACTGGCCTAATAGTCTTCCTGACAACAATGACAGATCAGATGATTTATCTGACGTATTGTCTCTTATGCAAGTGTGTTTTTACAAATTTATTTTTGAAACATTATTTGCGTTATTGTACAGTTCAATACGTGGATAAACCTGCATTTAAGAATTTAAAACATAAAGCTTGTATAACCCAGGTAGGTACCTACTTATTTACTCAGTAAACATAGCATTTCATTGTTGTTCATTGTTTAAGTAAAATTATTCGTGCTGATAGCTCTTAGTGCTTGTTTACGGAGACGCGGGGTGTCGCGCGTAGCGTTGGGCGGCGCGGTCTGCACTAAATTCAAACATATGGCGTTGTATAAAAGAGTTTACGGAGAAGCGGTTTTACGCGCGTTTGCTTCAAATACAGCATTACTTGCGGCGGAGCCCGTGGATGGCATCGCCGCGTTGTACGCAGCGTCGCACGCGTCAATAACGGCGGTTCCCGCCACTGCGCCCGCAGCGGGGCCCGCGGCGGAACCTTCTGACAGTCTTGTGCTCCGCCGCGCGCTCCGCTACACGCTCGAGAGTCCGCCGCGGATGTAGCGGACATCGCTACTCTCTATGTCCCGCACCACGCGCCGCATCACGCCCCGCATCTTTATAAACAACACTGTACATTCCTATATGCTTGTGTTTGCGCGTGTGATGACGCGGTCCGCTGCACGCGCCGTCTAACTGTAAACGGAAAAGACGCCCGACACGCCGCGCAACGCCAAGCCGCACGCCACGCGCGACGCTCCGCGTCTCCGTAAACAAGCCCTTAAGGTTTAATTCCGATGTTGGCGGCCGCGGCCGGGGCGATCCACTTGACTGTTGACTATGAATTTATAAAGTACCGCGACGGCGCGGCGGCCCGGGCGCCTGCGACGGTCCGTGCTCCATATAAGTTCATACTCGCAGTAAACAGTGGGTCGCGCGACCGATCGTGATCGCCGACATCGGAACAACACCTTCACACGCAGCAATCTTTGCTTTATTTTCAGTTATAATAATGCCAATTTTAGAAAATAGCTGCTTCTCGCTGGATCTTCAAAAAGGAAGCATTGTCATTGGTTGTCTGGGATTACTTACAGGGATCCTAAGTCCTTTTGTCATAGTAAGTGATGGTAAGAGACATTAAGTATAATAGGTACATATTTTTTACATTAAAAAAACACGAATATTACCTACCTATGAAATTACATGGTTTCTAACTTTCGCGGTTACTAAGGTACACTAGACATGGTACATTACCTAAGTACATATAATCTCGATTTTTTTTTTCCGAATTTGATAAAAACAAATTTCAGAATTCCGATTTTGAAATCTCCGAATCATCACTATTCCGAATCTTAGTTTCACAAAGCACCATAATCACGATTTAAAAAAAAAACCGAATGATTTAACAAAATTCGTCCCTTTAATACGAGATGCGGCAAAAAGAGCCAAAACTTTTTCGGGTATGATACAAAAAATCAAACTAATATGCAACCTAAAAATCTATAAAAAACAAAAACAACCAAAACGAGATGAAAATCAAACAATAACTGTCAGAAAACGGACAAGGAAATTATACGACCGTATATTGAACAAGAAAATTTGTTTTGCAACAAATGAATAACAATCAATTTTGGTCCGTATACAATTTGAATTAAGAGTGAAGTGTCCATTACTGGTGCCTGCCAGCTAAAAGTGTCCATCATTGGTGCCGTCACCCTAAGTATAATTAATTATAATTCAGAATAATTTAAGGGTGTCTGACAGGGGATTGCAACTGTACTGAGTGTCTGACAGTAGACGACCTGATTTAATTTATGTATGTATGTAAAATATGTGAAAACTGAGCTTTATACTTTATAAAAATTGAGGTGCTATTGTACCTTTGCTAGCTGTTACCTTTCTAAGCCACCGTGATCCAAACTTCAAAGTCGGGGATCGTTATTATTTCCGCGGGAGGCGCGTCGGCATTCGAATTAAAATTCTTAAAATCAGGCTTTCGTAAAAATGATTTATTGAAAAATGACAATCTCGCAAAATACTGAGGCAATGATGCATATCGAAGACGTCAACTCGCAGCTCCTCAAGCTGCTTGCTTTTCGCGTACGTAGATTAGACTTTTTCGAGATCCCGTTGAAGCTTGGCGAGATCCTTAAGGAGTTTCGTACAATCCAAGTGGTCAATGGACAGCGGGGGTAATTTTTCTAGATTTCGTGCAACAAACACTGGCACCTTTACAGAATCAATCAATTTTCGTAACTATACTATATCCACTTTTTCGCATATCCGTTGTCACAGATTCGAATAGCAGAGATTTTGACATTTTAATCTCCTCGCCCGAAAACGCCCCAGCACAGAGCCGCGTTAAAGTGTCATTGTCAACTAGGGATAACTTTTTCTGAATAAAT
Organism: Acleris literana; assembly: GCA_946894065.1. Taxonomy (NCBI): domain Eukaryota; kingdom Metazoa; phylum Arthropoda; class Insecta; order Lepidoptera; family Tortricidae; genus Acleris; species Acleris literana. The sequence goes on along the minus strand of OX335691.1, from coordinate 11,176,003 downwards.
GCCAACAACTTGTCCACGATGATGTTACACACATTGCACTACACAAGATTCGACATAATCATTCATTTCATTTCACTTCATTTATTTCAATAACAATAATTATATTGTGTTGGAATTGCATTGACATTACATTACAGTCAAATAAAAACAATATCAACAATTAATTTTAAATGTACAGAAAAAAAGAACATAGTTGAAAATATATATATATATATATTTATGATTGGGATCGGATATATCAACAGGTTTTATCCTCTATAAATTCCTTAACAGAATAATATGACTTCTTTATTCAAAATTTCTTAAGTCTTGCTTTGAAAATATTTCTATTATTTATCGATTTCATCTCAACTGGTAGTTTATTGAAAAGGTAAACGGCTTGATAGCACCCCGCATGCTTCATAATATTTAACCTAGGGACTATTTGGCTTGGTAAGTCTTTCCGTCTTGTTGAATATCTGCGCTTTCTCTCATCATGACTCTCGTACATATTTATATGTTTAATCAGATCTGTCAACAGAACAAGTATATAAAGACAAGGAACAGTCAATATCTGTAAATCTAAGAAAAACGTCTTACAAGAAGCACTTCGAGGAATGCGAACTATTGTCCTTACAGCTCTCTTTTGTAAACTGAAAGCTGCATCTACATTATATTTGTAACCATTTCCCCATAATTTTATACTATAGCCCAATTTTGATTCGACTAATGCGTAGTAAACTAATTTAAGCTGCCTGATTTCTACCTCTTCCCGCAAACTGCGGAGGGCAAAGCAGGCAGAACCTATAGAGCTCGACAATGCCTTGACTTCCTGTTTCCAATTCAGCAGAGAGTCAATGTGAATACCTAAAAATTTGACCGCCTCCGTTTGCACCATTTTATTACTATTGATGCTAACGTTGTTTTAAATAACATAACACTTGTTTTATCTATATTGACGCTCAAGGTGTTTGCTGAGAACCATTCGTTGAAAGCTTTTAAAGCAGCGTTGACTTGAACATTCAATTGCGTCATGTTTTCAGCTGATATAACCGCGTTTGTATCGTCAGCAAAAACAACTAATTTCGCGTGCGGCACCATGTTGTTCAAGTAATATATTAAGTCATTCACAAAGATGATAAAGTATAATGGTCCTAGGATTGAACCTTGGGGTACGCCACAATTTATTACTCAAACCTTGATCTGAACGCCCTTTCTGTCCCATCTTTGACTGATCTTAATTCTATAAATTATTTCCTATTAGATAGATACGACCTAAAGAGTTTTAAAACATTATCTCTAACACCGTAATGTTCCAGTTTACCAAGTAATATGTTGTGGTATATTGCGTCAAAGGCAGAGCTAAGGTCCAAAAAAATTCCTGCAACTTTCCTTTTAATATTAATTTCAATTACTGTGTCGCGGATTAAAGTGTCAACAGCTTCACTAGTACCAACATCTGTCTGATACCCAAACTGTCGGCTATTCAATATATTATGAAGATGAAGATGTCTAAGTAACCGCATCTTTAGTAACTTTTCAAAGATCTTAGACATTGTGGGTAGCAGCGAGATGGGCCTATAATTTTTCGGATCATTGTGTAGTCCCTTTTTATAAATAGGTAGCACTTTTGCTAACTTTTATTCCTCCGGGAAAACACCTGCCTCTAAACATTCATTAAAGAATTCTGCTATTGGTTCTGCTAGCAGGTCAAGATTATCTTTAATTATCATTATTGGTATTTCATCATGGCCTACTGATGGCTTCGATTTCATGGCTTTCACTATCCTAAATATTTCAACAGATGTAGTGCATTCACATTTCATTGGTATTTCAACCCTTTTAGTGTTGTCTCTGAGTATTTGGAAAGCTTTAACGGAGTCACCCGAGACATTGCCTTTACCATGATTAAAAATTCTGGAAAAAATTTGAACATGTTCTTGTGGGTCACTTACTATTTTATCAGTTTTGAGTAACATGTTTCCTTTACCTTTTTTAAGGGATTTGTTTCTGTGCTTGTTGATTATTTTCCAAATTCCACTCCACTCGTGCAATCAAAATTCTTCCTTGCATATTTTACTTTTTAAATGTCTTCGACTAAAAACTTAAGCCTTTTCAAACAGCGTTTACAACGTATTTAAAAGTGTATAATAGTTTGACTTTTTTTTAATAGAAATTGCTTTCATAAACAAAATAAACAGCCGAAATAACATAAACGCGTAATAAATTTTATAGTTTAAACTATATTTTATTCAAATTGAATTTATTACGCTAAAATTTGTGATTTTATTTAATGCTTTATTTCAGTGTCATACTAAATCGTACGTTTCTGTTCTTTTTTTTAAGGAAATGTTGGGACTGTACTTAATATTAATAACAATTGTGTTTCATTTCCTCACATTGTTGGAGAAAAGCACTATACAAGCCTCGACCGGGAAGGGCGGTTGCTGGACTCGTATATAGCGCGAACTAGACTGCGTCTCGTACTCGTCCCGCAACGGCCTATTTCCCGGTCTGTGCAGTAATGTACTTTTAAAAAGAAAATTTCCGCACACTTGTGGTTTTTGGAGATAGTTTTGTGTTTAAAGTAGTTTTGAGCTACAGAGCCCTACTCTGGGGTCTGGGCATGGCCCGACATGGTCGACATGCTCTTGCCCGGTTATTAATAATAAGATCTAAATTAATCTCTTCTACCTTTTTCAGATGACACCGTCGTGTTATGGATGATACTGAAAGTGGTTCTATCAGTTTTAGATTTTATAACCTCTTGTCTTCTTATATTTGCTGCAGTAAAGGTAACATTATTTATTAATAGTTTTTGCCTGCGACTCTGCCCACGTAGAAGTCGCTTATCGCTGTTCCCTCGGGAACTGTTCAATCTTCCAGGCTATAAAGTATTCGACATCGTTTCTCGAGACTCGCGCTGCATCCACACCAAATTATAACTTGTGTATGTAAAATACCACTATTTCAAATACCAAGGCCCGATTCCACTTGAGATTTAACAATGAGAGTCATAATGTTTAGCTATTGGTGACTAATTGCTTATCTACCTGAGCACTTGAACTTAGCACGTGCTGCACTAAACTAAAGAGTGAATGAAACAACCTGGTATTTCAAAATAAAAATACTTAATATTAAAATTGTGAAATAAGTATTATAATGCGAATCTTTATTTATAAACGATTCATAAAATATAATTTAATTAAATAAAGATAAACTTGAAACTTCAAGAAATAATAAACCGATATAATATAATAAAATAATATTAATAATGTAAATGAAATATTTAATAATCAGATTCCAAATGTTATCCATGGAGGTTTCCCAAGGCCGAAACATGATTTGCTTAAATACGGTCGCTGGTCTTCTCAATCCTCCTTTTAAGGGGGATGAGGATCCGGTGACAGGCTGATTGCCCCCGACCGGGGTGGTCTACGCTGGCCGTGAAAACGGCGCGGTGCGGTGGGGATGGGAGAAGCACCATATCCGGGTATTACGCTATTCGCGAGGTCAAGCCAGCTGGGTGAGAACCCGTTGAGGGAGGCCCGGCTAGCGACCTATGAGCGGAGCAGCGTCTTTATGGGTTCACATGGGTTGTTGACGTCGTCGCCGAGTCGAGATCGCGGGGGTACGCTTTGCCGTCGGGGGGCCGCGCAATGACGTTCAAATAGAGGAATCGCGACGCGTCCGCTCGCGCGAACATCGACGTGGCAAGGCGCCCAACGAAGTCGTCCAGGCTCAAGATCTTAAGGTTCCTCTGGATCGTGGCGTTTCTCACGTAGCGTGGGGCATTTGTTACGGCACGCAAGTATAGGTTTTGCTATACTCGCAGCTTCTTCCTGTACTTTGCGGCCAGGAGGGCGTACCACGCGGGTGCGGCGTGAGTGAGGTGGGGTCTGATGTAAGTTTTGTAGACCCCGAGTTTCACGCAGAAGGAGGCTGGACGCAGTAGAAATCGGGCTCTTCTCGCGGAGGCGACGACGGTATTGGTGTGGGGACCCATTGTGAGTCTCCTGTCAATCGTGATCCCCAGGTATTTCACAACCGGGGATCAGGAGATGTCAGTGAGAGGAAGTCGGCGGATGCACCTTCTCAAGAAGATCGCCTGTGTCTTCGCTACGTTGACGGTAAGCCTCCACCTGGCTAGCCTAACTGGTAGGGCGTCGAGATGGCGTTCCAGCTTGTCGACGGCATGCTCAGGCTTAAAAGACGATGCGTAAAATGCCGCGTTGTCGACTTACAGGGCCAGGTGGGAACCGTCAACGACCGATATGTCATCGGTGTAAAGGTCGTAACAAACTGGGGAGAGGCAGCTGCCCTGAGGGACTCCAGTTGCAACTGGGCGATCTTCGGAGATGGCGTCTTCCACCAACACTCTGAAGGTCCGGTCCGTGAGGAAGGATCGGATAATCTTCGTCAGTCTACGGGGGGCCGAGGATAGCGCGACCTTGTAGACCTTTGCAGGCCTGAGTGCCAGACCCGGTCGAAGGTCTTCTCCATGTCGCGGCCGTGCGGTCGCGTTTATTCGCGTTTATTAACCCTGGACAGCTGGAGAATGGTGCTGTGTCCCGCCCGGAAACCGAATTGTTCCGGACGGGGCATGATGTGTGGGACCAGTTTGGAGAGCAGCAGCTTTTCGAACTCCTTTGAGATGCACGGTAGGAGGGTGATAGGCCGATAGCTCTCAGGCTTCAATATGTTTTTCCCCGGTTTGGGCAACATGATCACGTTGCCAGACTTCCAGTTGAGTGGGTACTCCTCCTCCATTATAGAGGTGCGTTACCGCCGCGATAGCGAAGGGTGGCGTTGGTGATACCATCAGTCCTCGTGATCATGCGCTTGACACTGCCCGGGGAGAAGAAGATGGGATCTTTATTGAGAGCTATCGGTGTGGTGAAGTAGATTCGAAGGTGCCCTTCAACTGCTGCGATGTGGTCCGCCTCGTCAAATGGGTTCGGCTGGAACTGTCGCTCCAGGTACTCAGCGAAGATTTCAGCACGGTCCTCGGCTCGGTAACGTGGCGTACCGTCGGTGTGTGGCAGTGGACGTACAGGAGCGGAGGCTCAGCTAAGTCGACGGCATAGACGATGGATGGAGTTCCAGTCGTCCGCCGCGTTTAAATACGTTGTATGTATGTATGTTGACAAACGACGTTAAAAATAAAATTACATTAGATATAAGCAGAAAAGATCAAGACTATACCTGCCGCAAAACAAACTGGCACACTGGGCCATAAAACGCTCTAAGAGCGAGACAGCGCATATTGCTTGACCCTTCCCTGCTTTGTGATTGGGTTTCGTGGACGCGTGTGGGGATGTTGCCGTGTCACTATCAATACCAAGTAAGTTCTCGTTAAATAATACAAATAATTTGATAGTAAATAATACGAGTCTACCCGCCAAACTTAAAAAGTAACCGGACCGGCTAGCTCATTCAACACTTCACTACGCGCCTACCTACCGCATCTTCAATTCTCACCTTAGAATAGAAGTTAAGTTAAAAACAATTTTAAAATACAAAAAGATCACTTAATTAGAATGCACTTCAAATATCGATTGTAATTATTGTTAGTTGTTCTGTACTTTTATTCCTTTTAAATGTGAATCAAATTTAACATCTGTACAAAAAATATGATAAACTTAGTAAAAACACTAAAAAAGGACTCGACTACATCGCTGCCCTCCTTATTGCAAACGCAGTACTTGCAAAATGGCGGTTTCGAGATAAACGTGGTAAACATATTTCTTGATATCTACGCAAGAAATCTCTGTTATATAAATTTAAAGTGTAACGTAAAAATAGTAAAAAAATCGAGCTTTCTTGCCTTAGTTGGATAAAATGCTCAGTACTGCATTTTCATCAACTTTCTGGGCTTGCGGGCATTACAGGATCACTAAGAATAAATGCAGTACTTGTGCTTATTACTGCAAAATCACCTAGCATGTGCTCAATACTGCGTTTATAGTTAGAGTTCATTTTCTATTTTCATGCCTGGTACTAGTTAAAATGTAGGTAAATTTAACTTCTATCAAACATTTAAGCAACTAAGTGACGAAATAAAACAGAATTTAGGTAGTTTTTTTTTTTATTAAGCTGAATTATCACAATATATTTTTTGTTTTTTAATTCGTATTTTTTGTTCTTTTAATCAGTCTATATAACTCGTTTCGGAATCACACGTTTATTATACCTAGTCTTTAAAAATACCTGTACTCATCAAGTTATCATTCTTTGAAATATACAATAACTTTATGTTATGGGCGTTATGGCACTTAATAAAATGTACTCAAAATATTTTTATCGACACATCAATCCAATTAAAAATATGTAAACAACTTCCAAAATCTATTAGTCTACAATTCTAAATTATAATCGAAACTAAATTCTATATTAGACTTATTATCACAATCAAGATGGACTCATTTTTAATTATTAATGTAATCAGTCTCATAAAGTTTACTCCAGGAACATTATTTAAATATTACTTAAAATACTTTTAGCAAAAATAACTGAACATAAAATGTAAAAAACTTCTAAACACAATAGCCTAGCTACATCATTTCTGAATAAAAAAAACGTATCAAAAATAAATACTTCTTCTAAAACATAAAAGCAATTGCTATTTATAACAAACTCTTAGAAATAAAATACTTTAACACCTAAATATTACCCGTCAGCCTCTCTGTGTTGTACGAGATCAACCGAATCATTATTAACGGGAAGGTTTTCCCAAAATGGTAATCTGTTTTCTGGGATGAGATCACTTAATTTCTTCAATATTCCTGACTTTCTGTCTTGAGCTATCCCACGAGGTTTAGTATTTTGAACGGCACGAGGTATTAAACCCAGTTTAACTAGCTTTGCTTTGAGGAAGTCGATTTCTTTCGTACTTTCTTCATCGTGAGTAGCTTTAACAAATATAGACAGAGAATTTCTATGTACTTCGACACAGGCAATATCTTTAATGTACGTCCTTTCATCATGTTTTTTTAATTTATATTGTGATGAATGATCTTCATACTTGTAAAAGTCCGAAACTTCCATGGCCTTTACATTCACCTTCTGTGAATTTGCAAGTTGTACGCAGTCGATAAAATCAGCAAAATCATAGACTTTTCTTGCTTTCTGAAGCTGATTCTCCACTTGATGGTGAAAACTGTCTGCAGACATGAAGGTATGGCCTGGTTCTAGGTACTTTATTATTATTTTTGTTGCAGCTATCTGTGAGCTATTGATAAGCTGTACTAAAAATGAAAATTTTTTTTATTTTGACCAGTGCAATTATCGGTCCAAATAGTAATTTCTGTGCAGTCACGTTTGCTTTCAAAAAAAATTCTATAAGCACTTATTATATCTTCCTTCTTCCTCCCAGATATACCTTCATGCCACAGCACTGCATGAGGTTTTTCTTTGCTTGAACTTCCCAGAGGTACAAAACTTTCATTGAAAGCTATGATCCTAGGACAGAATATGTCAATTTTAAACATGTCTAATCTAGGCAATAGCACCACTTTTTGCAGGTCTGCTGAAAAGTAGACTTTGGAAGAGTCTCCTCCGTTTTGTGATAGCTCGACGTCTTGTTGGTAATGAATTCGTGCCGTTTGGTACTTAACGGAGTGGCTACGATACGACAAGCACTCACTGCATTCCTCGGTATCTTTGCAGGTTACCGAATGCAATTTGTAGCCCTCGCATAGCTCGCATTCTTCGTTGCCTAACTGAGTGAATGATATGATCATGTCTTTTTTTTTAAACTTGCGGTAAAGGTCGTAGGATACTTTAACATCTGGATTCTTTATTATAAAATCATTAAACATGATAGCTGCATTGAAGTCGCTTGGCAGATACCTTCGATCAGGTGCATGCGCTCGTCTATAATGTGCAATAGCAGGTCTAAAGCTTTCAATGTGTTCTTTTTGTTGTGCTGCTCTCTATTTACTTTCTTTGGATGTTTATATACACTCCTTTGGTCTACTTGAGCATTTAGAGGCTTTTTGAGAATGTCTAGTACACGTCTATCATTTTTTTCAGCATATCCTAGAGTAGTTAAAAAGAAAATTTTGCAAACTTCTTTTTTTTCATTTTTGGTTTCCAAAAAATATGAATATGTATGTTTCCGCATCTGGCTGCTTTCTTTTATACGTCTATTTACTTCTTTGACTATAAATAATGACTTGTGTAGCGCTCCATAAAAAATAGGGGTACGGAACACTACACGGGATGGTTGCGATAAAACCATCAGCACGTTAATTTGGACCTGTAAAAGTAAAATAAAACCGAACGAATTTCAACAAGGTTATATAATTAGGGAACACACAATGATTAGATTAAAACAAATTACTTACAATGCAACTATAAAAACTAGATTACCAGGCTGACACAGATCTTTGCTTTGGTAACCAAAACGAATTATCATAAAACGGTCTGCGGATTGTCACGTTAATAAAGCTTTTTTTTAATTTAAAACACATCGCCTAATAAAGGTAAAAGTCCACCTTAGAACACGGTCAGGCCAAAACTTGTATACAATTTATAGGTAAAACTAAATCGAACTATGATAGAATAAATCGGTTTAGGTTCAAGAAGCGCTTCATGATTAAAACTGATGAGTTCGGAGTATAATGAAATATGGATAACAAATTGAGGTGTTGATCGGTAAAAAAAAGGTCCAGATACCTAATTAAATTTATGGCCAAAATACAACCAAATGTAACCTTAGATAGGTTAGGGGGGAGTTCGCGGACTCAATTTGAATTTAGATAATAATAAAAATTAGCGAAATGTGGGACTATCCTGTAAACTTCCGTCGTCGCCGACTTGCCGCCGTACGAAGATGTAGCCGTAACGCTGCGTTTGTCGCAACTGACGCAGCGGGAAAAGTCTGCGGGCACTACCGCAGACGACGACCCGTTGCCAGCGAACTCGTTGGCGAACCACACGGTGATCGGCAAAACCACCCGTCCAGATCTTCCGTTGGGGCGAAGAGTCGCGTGATATGGGGTAAGCGGAGGTGCTGCAAAGAACACCTTTACTCACAAAATAGAACGTAAAGGACGGAAGAAAGACTTCCTAAAGATGGGGGGCAGTGAAAGCTGAACGGCAACAAAAACCAACTCACCCGCTATCCGGACATACAGAAGACAACAGCACTATCTCGATCGGTCAATAATCGATACCACGGCGTTGTAGGAAAGGCGTTCGCGTAACATCATTACCGGACGCGGCACTCGAAACAGGCTTATAACTCCATGCAAAAATAAAAACTAGGCAGAGCAGAGACTCTATCAAATTTTCCGAAGTATCAAGGCGAGAGTACGAGATTGAATGACAGTCCCATTACAAGGAACGGATTTAACAAAAACGAATTCAAAATTCAAAACTGTCAGTAGAAATAACAATCTCTAACCGGTCAATGAACAAGTCCGCAATACCAAAAAGGCTGAGAAACGAAAAAGGCGAAATAATTTAGCGATAATTAACGCGAACTAACGCGATTTGTTGCGGTAATGCTACACTTGATATACATTCCTTGAGCTTCATATCCGAGTTCCCAAAATAATTTATTTATATTTCCGCGTTCAGATTCTGTAAAAGATGAAGAACATTTCTTTCTGCAAGTTTCATCGTTGCATCCAGGCTTTACTCTCATTTTCTCTAATTTTAACCTTTTTTTGTTGTGATTTCTTGTATCCAGAGATTCTTCATATTTACGTCTGATCGTTGGTTTTCCGCTTTTTGTTGTTCCTTTAGGAGCTTCACTTGTATTTCCTATATTTTCATTAGTTTCATCATGAGCATTATTTTCTTGTAGTTCTTGATTTGTATTATCCTGTGCATTATTTTCTTCATTTACCGTATTTTCCTCATCCATGCAGTTTCATCATTTGCTTCATCCACGTTCCCTTCCATTCCATTCGTCGCCTTATCCATGTTTCCCTCAGTATCATTATTTGTCTCATCAATGTTATCTTTAGCTTCATTATTTGCATCATCCAGGATTCCTTCAGTCCCATTTGAAGCCTCATCTATGTTTCCTGCAGTTTCATCATTTCCATCATTCACGATCCCTTCAATTCTATTCGTTTCCCTATCCATGTTTCCTTCAGTATTATTCTTTGTCTCATCCATGTTTTCTTTAGCTTCGTTATTTGCATTTTCCATGATTCCCTTAGTTACATTCGTTGCCCTATACATGTTTCCTTCAGTTTCATTTTTTGCCTTATTATTTTCTTCATTTAGATAATTTGTATTACTATTGTGTTGATTCAATTTTTGTCTTTCACTTGCTATATCCTTATTTATATATATATTTTCCGTTGAAACTGTGTCTGCACATATTTCTTCCAACTCCATTGATAAATTTACTAAAGTCACGTTCATTACTGAGCTCGGGAATGTCTCATTACACAGCAAACTCAAGGAATCTGCTGTGTCATGAAAATCATATTCTCTGTTTAGTTCAGTTCCATCCGTTGCTTCATCCATGTTTCCTTCAGGTTCAGTAATTGTTTCATCCATGTTTTCTTCATTTATATAATTTGTATCATTATTGTGTACTTCATTCAATTTTTTTCTTTCAATTGCTTTATCCTTATTTTCCGTTAGAACTTTGTCTGGACATAGTCCTTCCAATTCCATTGATAAATTTGCTAAAGTCATGTTCATTGTGCTCGGCAATGTTTCATTACACAGCAAACTCAAGATATCTGCTGTTTCGTGAAAATCATATTCTCTATTTAGTTCAGTTCCATTCGTTGCCTCATCCATGTTTCCTGCAGTTTCATTGTTTGTATCATTCACGATCCCTTCAATTTCATTCCTTTCCCTATCCATGTTTCCTTCAGTTTTATTATTTGTCTCATCCATGTTTTCTTCAGCTTCATTATATGCATCTACCATGATTCGTTCAATTCCATTTGTTGCCTCATCCATGTTTCCTTCAGGTTCATTAATTGGCATTTCGTGAAAATCATATTCTCTATTTAATAAATCAAGCTGTTTCTGTATAAAAGTTTGGGTCATATTCAATGTAGACGCATATTCGACTTTTGGCGTAAGTATCTTGCTGTAATTATCATAATTAATTTCATGTGCCCAAAGGCCGCCAAAATCGTGAATATTACAAACCGGATCTTTTTTAGTAGTTAGTTCTTTTTTTGACGTATCTTTAAGCATCGAAGAATCAGGTCTATCTATAGATTGGTTGGGTCTGTCAATCACCATTTTTACCATGTTTCTGCCTCGAGTGTTTGAAGACATTTTGAACAAAATGATCCGAAAAAGAAACACATTTCAAACCGTTGAATCACATACCATAGGTCTAGCATAAAAGATACAAATATTTATTCACTAACACATACCTAGGTACACACAAACATGCTTACACATGGATCCACACACATGCACACGCATACACACACAGACACACGCACATGCACGCGCACACGAACGCACACACACACACACACGCATACACACACACACACACACACACACACACACACACACACACACGCACACACATACACACACGCACGCACATACTTGCGATGCAATAATAATATCATTCTCATTCCATCGGTTATAAGACGATTGTTTGATTATTTCGATACCCATTGTTTATGCACTTGACTGTACTCATGCCGCACACAAGCATATCATTCATTACACAATACAATATACAATACTTCTTTATTGTCCACCCATATTTTATTCTATTATTCGCACACACACACATTCGCAAAACGCATACCTACACTTATGAAAGTACAAAATGATCACCTTAAATACAATCTTAAATCCGTCAATAAACAATTTTAACTACATTTCGCAAGATGAATGCTACTGCTGATACATTTGTCATCATCACAAACAAACACGAATACCTACGAATTATACACACAATAAAATAGGCAGGACGAAATACACCAATAGGAACAACATAAAATTGACTAATTGAAAATCTTGGCATTACAAACACGTGCTGTTGAAATACGTTAAACGAGTACTAATTACAACATTACAAACCTAAATAAATAAAGACAATGAATAAAACTTACCGAAACACTGGGGCATTGAACAAACAAATTAAAACACCACTCGGAGCCCAGCCACGCCCGACTCCCGTCCGCGAATGACGTCGACGCACTGAATGCTAGAGCGAAACGCGGCACTATGCCGTGCGGCATCGGTACATGCCTAGCTTCCTCTCACTCTTGCTTTTGTTAAATGCAGTACTGTATAATACTGCGTTTAGGTTTAGCGTCGCAAGAGTAGGTTTTTATTATTTTCGCTACGAGCAAATGCAGTAATGGTGAGTACTGCGTTTAGTTGTAGCGTCGCGAATGTAGCTGTTTGTTATTCTGGCTACATTCAAATGCAGGAATGGTGAGTACTGCGTTTAGTTGTAGCGTCGCGAATGTAGCTGTTTGTTATTCTGGCTACATTCAAATGCAGGAATGGTGAGTACTGCGTTTGGCTTTAGTTAGTATTCGTTGCAATAAAGTTATATGCTAAATGAATAAACAGTAAACGTAGCAAGTACTGCATAATCTTCTAGCACCTGCTTAATGCTGCAGATCTTTTTAGCAAAAGTAACATTTAGGTGCAAGTACTGCGTTTCAGGTTAAATAAAAAACATGTTTCTAATAAGAAAAATCTTGTAAATATATTTTTTACATATAGATAATGTCCTTGGGATGCCATTTTTGCAAAAAAGTGAAAATCATAAAAATGTCGATTACTGCAAGTGCAATTATCAGGGCAGATCGATACAACGGAATGCACGCGCGCATCTCGAAATTTAAGCCCCGCCTCGGGGTTTTATGTTGTTACTAGTGTGCCAGTTGGTTTTGCGGCAGGTATAGCTGCTTGTGTATTATTTTTAGTTTAATGTATTTGATATGTAATATTTTTAATTTTTAAATTTATTTGTAATGTTTTTAATTTTTGAATTTGTAATGTTTTTATTTGTGATAGTTCTAATAATTTATATTTGTTGCTTTATTACCTTGTAATGTAACTTACTTTTAAGTATTATTGTATTTTATGTTTGAAAAAATGACCTTCTGCTGGAGTTTCTTGCGGCGCTTCTTCTCCGCAATGATGGTCTTGTCCGAAGCGCTAGTAGATTCACTGTATATTGCCGTATGTGGCCAATTTACTGAATAAATATATTTTGATTTGATTTGATTTGTGAAAAAAACGCCGCGGCAGAAAAAGGTCTCTGCATGTACATATCCGTTGTTATCACTAATCCTATTGTTATCGCCTAATGACCGTCTCAAGTGGAATCGGGCCTTGGTATTTGAAATGAACTATACATTGAAATCGGTTTCGGTGACAGAAAAAGTTATAGTTTGTTCCAGTGAAAATGACGAAAATGCAGTTAACGTGGCATTTTACATTTTATTTTGTTGCTAAAGATGAAAGGAAAAGATAACAAAGGGTCGTAATAAAACTGACCGAAGTGTGGCACGCGCTGGAGCAGCTAAATCCTTGTTGATCAATTGAAATGAAAGATTTTTTTAAGCCGTCTATATTGTAATGCAATAAGGATAAAAAATACATAGTAGATATTCTTATGGCTACTAATGTCATTCTATATAATTTAAAATGTCGTTAACAATCGCTCTCCCTTAAACAATCGACGTTAGGATTAATAGGTTCTACCTGAACCGGACACTTTTAAGTACCTAGGTGTATTATTTTCCAAATACAATTATAGTGCGGTTAACATTCAGGTAAAAATGTCTTTGTCATGATAATGACAGAGTATTTAATTATTATTTTAGTAACGCACGTGGTGCAGTTTCGTACCGACAAACAACACCAAAACTATCAAAATTGCTTGTTCATGGTATACTTTGGGCCTACCGACACACCCACGAAATTGTTTTACAACCCTCCTTGAAGATAACAATGAAACAATATAATGTTGGTAATGGTTAGTTTTAAGTGCTTTTCGTCATTTTAACTGGAACAAACTATACTTTCACATTTTTAATATCAGTATGGATATGGGTTAGTAAGGATAAGGATAAGGATAGTTTACGCAATTGTAACATAATGAAGGGTCTTTCGATACGAGGGCCGACGTTAGGATACGAGGCGACGCGTCGAGTCAATTTATTGATATGGAGTTTTAAAATTCTAATCACGAAAGTCACCACGCCATTTAAACTGACATCGCGCGATCGCATCAATAAATGGAAAATTATGTTATAAGTATTTAGGATAGGTACCGATTAAACCTCGGGCCTACGCCTTCTCATAGAGAAATATTGAACGAATATACAGGGTGTATTGCAAGTCGTGTGCCAAATGAATAGGTGGGGAGCTAGGGTCATTTGCAACACGTTTTGGGCCAATTAACACTCATCCTACCCACTGAGTTTTTTTAATTTTTTTTTGTTGAAAAAAACCATTTCGTTTACATATCTTTTTTTTAAATGTGATAGCACAAAAGTATTTATAATTTTTTTATCTCTAATGTATGCGTATTCTAATGAAATGTTACATTTATTCATGCAGTAACAAATAAAAAAAATATTAGCCGTCAAAGTGTGAAGGACAGAAAATAAAAATCGTCACGGTCAACTTTATGGCACAATTAAAAAAAATAGAAGTTTCTCAGATCTTCCATCATCATAAAAACTTCTTCAGCTCCTGACTATTCTTACGGTATACCACATGTCTAGAATCACGTTCGTTAATGGGCCCAAAACATGTTGCAAGTGACCCTAGCTACCCACCCCATTCATTTGGCACACGACTTGCAATGATGCGATCAAGTGCGAAAACGAGTAGGTACCGAACACACGAACATGAAGTAAAAATTAGAAAATCATACGGCTAGTTTCGTAATCACCGTTCATGAAAACTCGGACGATGATACCCCAGAGAACAGCTCTGATTCTGACCGTGAAATGGAAGTTGAAAATACTGTTTTGCATCAACTGTCGACCCCTTTCCTCCTCCTCTTATCCCGTTTTCATAATCGGAGTCGTCCATCGTCCACCCAATTAGAACAGTATATTTTGTTTATAATGATTTCGAAGCTCGTTTTCTTGATTTTTTTGTAGCTTTGTTTTTGTTATGGTTATTTTAGATTTACAATAATTTGAAGTGTATTAAAGGAGGTCTGCATAATTCTACTTTAGTCTTGCCTTATAGTTAGTTAGCGTCCCCGTCCTGAGAAATTCATTAAAAAGAGCCATGATTTTGTCAGAGCGACTTCCAAACCGGAGGTGGCCGTTTTTATCAATGCTCTCACTAAATATGTGCCAAAATAAAATATCCTTGGTAATTACTAGTTTGACTTTTGTTTACTTGCACGTAATCTCTATATAATTTGATCGTGGTGGTTTTAACATCTCGGTGTGATATACTTCAAACTCGTGCTTTGACATTTGACACTGATAACCAGACCTAGGAATATACGGGGCAAAATTAAATGACAGCTAGGGATTGCCGATATCGATAGTAGTAGTAGTAGTAGTAGTCATCCGCGCCAACCGCCGCGGCAGACGCTGGAAGCGGCCCGTTTGCCGGGTGACCCTGCCGGGCATGTTCACACGTTTGAATTTATTAATGTTGTTATGAGTATACATTATGATATCAAAAACATACTGTGATAAACTCAATTATCGATGCTTTTCCCGTATACTAGTGATCGCTCCAAGTTTTGTTTGTAAAAATATATTTTTATTGAAAGTATGCAAATGGAACAAAATACTAACTTATACTATACTATACTTTTGGTTATTCTTTATTTTAAAAGGATTTTTTAAGCTTCAATAATCATCATACTTTTTTACTCCCAACAAATTCAAATGGGACAGTCATTATGAAATACACAATAAGGAAAAAAATATGATGATCATGAGTGAAGGTTCAAAAATCCTTTTAAAATAAAGAATAACCAGAATTAAGTTGCTATTTTGTTTCATTTGCATACTTTCAATAAAATTTTATTTACAAACAAAACTATCATCATCACTAGTATATGGGAAAAGCATCGATAGTTGAGTTTATCGATACAGGCAATCCCTAACTGTCATTTAATTTTGCCCCGTATATTCCTAGGTCTGCTGATAACTAAAGTACTCTATTTATTTAATACAAACATGTCACTTAATAATTTAATGACACGCCCTCACGTTGGCATCATTCGGAAGTAGTCGTGAGTTCCGAGTTTTCACGATGTGAAAGGATTATTCACTAGTCTGATCTGTACATACAAGTGCGCTCGAGCAACGCACACAGACACTGCTCACGGACACGATTTCTCGGACCGGTTGGGACCAGTGCGAGCGTGAGTGCCATCCGCTTGAGACACGCGTCTGTGAACTTTTTTGTGCAATAATCGAGCAACAAAAAAAAGTTATTAAAAAGTTAAATGGTGAATTGTGGTTTTTAAGCTACCTTCCAGTGGTTTCACAGAGGTAAATAGGTATCTGCTTGTATTTCGATGGTTCGTTGTAACGTTACACAGAACTAGCCCAGTCTGTATCAACACAACAAAAGGCAAACATCGCAAACCCGCATGTAACTACGATTTTTTAATATGTTGCTACGTTGAGAGTATTTAATATCCAAGTTTGCAACCCCGAAAACCCTGTGCTTCTCTAAGGAAGTGTTTTTCAAGTATCTTTGCAACTAAAGATAACTAAATTTGCTATAATTTCAGCGTAATTTGAGCACATTATGTTAATTGGTTGCGGAGAAACAGCAAGTCAAAGATGGGAAAAATTAAAATTCTAAGTATTCTATTCATTTTAAGCAGGGTCTGAGGAGCGGGCTCTGCGCACATTGCCCATCTTCGACTTGCTGTAGTTGCTGTATCTCCGCAACCAATGGACATAGTGAGCTCAGGTTACGCTCAAATTGTAGCAAATTTAGTTATCTTTATTAAAATATACCCAAAGATTCTTGAAAAACGCTTCCTTAGGGTAATTTTTCCGAAAAAACTAAAACAAGTGCCAAAATTTCGCAGCTTTTCGAGCACCATGGGGGTAGCACAGGGTTTTCAGGGTTGCAAACATGGGTGTTAACTACTCTCAAGGGACCTAACAACATATAAAAAATCGTTTGCGATCTATCATGTCGTTATAGACTGGGCTAAACAGTTAGGTAGATAGATAAATATTTTCTGTGACAAATTTGTAAATAACAGAGACATTAAAATTAAAATATTTTAGTAATTATTAATTTATATTTCCATTCTTCCCGTTTCATCATCAACAATAAATCAAAGAACTAGATACGAGTGTCTCTACCACGATACCTAGTTTTTTGTGCATTAGCCATAGTTGACAACCCTAGAGCGACCGCCGAGCGTAGGTATGAAAAATGAAATACATACATGTGATTGACTTCTGTACCTACCTGTTTTGTGCCTCCAGCATGAAAAAATCTGCTGTTTTATTCTGACGTTTGATTTCAGGAAAAGCGGATGTTAACTGTGCCGTGGCAAGTTATGAATGGTTTAAGCGTGCTTTGGATCGTTATTATGTTCAAAACTTATCCATTAATAACTTTTATAATCTATGCATTGATAAATATAGGTAAGAGATTGTAAAAATATTTTTTTACCATTTCCCTAGGTATTACCTGCCTTTTGTCCTTACTCTGAATACTTATTTAATGGATCCTTTACACAATTGGCGATGATCGTTGATCGTGTGATCGTCAATAATCGGCACGATTATCGTGCGAGCATCCACACGATCATCCGTAGTAGTTTGTTGAACGGTAAGCGTGCAAGATGGACGTGGAATCTGGTGCCGTCATGGTAGCCCATGACGTGATATTTGTGTCTCGGATTCCGGTGGCTCAAATTTCTGTATAGGTCTGATAACATTCTATGAACTTGAACGTCTCTTCTCTTCATTTCACAACCCAGTAGCCATGTAACCGTGTTGTCACTTAGGTAGGTAGGTATTGTAATATTATTTCATGACGGTTTTTTTAATTTACGGACGCACGTGTGCAACGCTTCGCCGAAGAATGATATGGAGAATGAATGATCGCCGATCTCGTGTGACCGCAAAACCGACCACTCACGAGTCGCTGGCGATCATAGACGTTGATCGGCGACTAGTTAGATACAGTCGCGAGGATGCCCCCCACACGATCGTGCTCACCCTTAAGCGTCGGTGACCGCCGATTGTGTAAGGGGTTATAAGAGGATTGTAAGCCGACGCTTAAACCACGTAGCGCTCTGTCAAAAAAAAACATACAATTTTAGCTCTGGGTGATTACGTTTCTCACCCTTAAATAGAGTCCGATTTCCACGATTTTTGAATATGAAAAACTAGGTTTGTACGTTTTCGTTTCTTTCCAAGAAATATGCTTTTGGAAAGGAGAACGTACAGACCTAGTTGTTCATAATATCTACAACATAAGTGTTATAACTCGATTTTGTTATCGATATTCTATGGACAAACAGCATCTAGCACTAAAATCATATCGGTAACATTGTTGAGTCAGTGCGGACAAAGCACTGGGAAGATTCGGCAGATAATTAAGAATGTTTAAATATATTTGACTTACTTACTAAATTCAATACGAACATACCTAAGTTAAGGCCTGAGTGGACGCTCGAAGCGGGGCGTTCGGCGGGGCGTGCAGCGTGGCGGGCGAGCGTCCGATAGAGCGTCCAGCGACTGGCCTCGGTGCGTCAGTGCACGCTCACCGCTCGTGTGAAACGGGTCGTTCGGCGGGGCGTGAAGCGTGGCGGGCGAGCGTCCGATAGAGCGTCCAGCGACTGGCCTCAGTGCATCAGTGCACGCTCACCGCTCGTGTGAAACGGGTCGTTCGGCGGGGCGTGAAGCGTGGCGGGCGAGCGTCCAGCGACTGGCCTCAGTGCGTCAGTGCACGCTCACCGCTCGTGTGATTCGATCGCGAATATCGCGATCACCTTTGCAACGACGTCAGAAAACATTATTGATTCCCTTTTTAGAAGAGAATTTAGGTTCAAAATGTGTTTTTTTTCTACAAAACAAGGTCCTAGTGTCGTAATGTGAAGCAAAGAAGGCGGTTTGGAGAGTTTTCCACTTTATACGAAACCTTAAGATGTAATGAAGATAAATTTCGTGAATACACCGGAATGACTGTGGCCACTGACTGTGGCACAGAAATTAATTGAATTAATAGTAACTCTTGAGGTAAGTTAATAATAAATCGACTTTTGTTAGATATATTTATTAATTAGAAGGAAACCATGTGAACAAAACTATATCTCTACATATCTACACTAGTATTTTGAGTAATTTCACCTGAATTCTGAGTATAGTAACCACTAGTTCCACCTAAATTGACAACAATTCATATGTGCTAAGGTATTAAAATAAAATACCGTTTGTAAATTTTACACTGCTGATTACAGTAAAAATATTTTTGTATTTTTTTATGCAGTAGTTTTTTATATTTCGGAAAAACAGTAAAAAAAGTTGGATTTTGAATGTTAGGAATACACATAATAGTGCCCTTAGTCCATTTATTACAACTGTCTATCTGAATAAAAAACAAAAAACTAACCTAACCTATTAGGTGCCTACAATTTTAAAGAAGTTATTTTATTGCGTTTTTGAAGGCGGTTTTTTGTTTTTTAAAACATTTATTTTATTTTATTCTTTTTAGTGATCATAATACGCTGTTACGTAGTCCCACTTCTTAGTTGCAATGAAACTTTAAGTTATTTCAAGCGCGCCGCAAGCAACGCCGCGGGAAAGTCATAGTCATATTTCAATAACCTCCTTTTTTGAAGTCGGTTAACAAGTAAATATTCTTCGTTGTAGTAGCTCAACTATCTTAATCGAGATATCTTATCGCCACCCTTGAAATCGGTACCGTTAAGGAGTTCCGGTGGCCATCTGTGGTCTTCATCATCAGTTCCACTTCACCAAATGGTACTTTCTGAATGCAAATGCTGGACTTGTTACTAAAAATACTAAAATCGCTATATGTTTGCCTACAATATTTGAGGAGTTCCCTCAATTCCTCACGGATCCTCTCATCAGATTCAGATTTGGTGACAATGGGACCACTATACTCTATCAAACCAAAAAAAAAATTTTGAAATCGGTCTACAAATGACGGAGTAATCGGTGAACATACATAAAAAAAAAAACATACAGTGGAACGTATAACCTCCTCCTTTTTTGAAGTCGGTTAAAAAAAAAATAATAATAATAATATTTATTGGCCAAGTAACAATACATTACATTTAGCAAGTCATGTTTGGTAACATGCATCTATATTACTTATAACATTTATAGCTCTAATAAACATTTACTTCTGAGTAGATCCATGTATTCGTTGAGGGAGTAAAATGGATTTTGTTGACAGAATACTTTCAATTTCTTTTTAAAATCATTAAGTGACAACTCAGTTACCCAGCAGGGCAGTAAATTGTACATATTAATTTTAAGTGGAATCCCTTGTTTATAATATTTCTTAGTTCTCGTTTTAGGTATGCATAACTTATGTTTATTTCGTGTATTAAAATTGTGGACGTCTTTCCTTGTTTTCATTATATCTTTTTGTGTATGGATTTCTACTAGGCTGTTAAATATGTACAATGAAATAACTGTCATTATTCCATCCTTTTTGAAGAATTTCCTGGCGGATTCGTACCTGTGTAAATTATGCATTATTCTAATTGACCGTTTTTGTAGCTTTAGCACTTTTTGGATGTCTGATCCATTTCCCCAGATATTTATTGCGTAATTTATATTTGCATGTATGTAGGCATAGTACGTCATTGTTAGAGATTTTTTATTAATTAGAGGTTTTAGTTTAATAAGAGCGTAATTACCGCTAGCAATTTTTTTACAGATTTTGTCAATTTGTAATTTATGGCTAATATTATTGTCAATTTCATAACCTAAAAATGTTGTATTTGTTTTATTAGTTATTCCTATGTCATCTATGCCGTCAATTTCATTTTTATGTTTCATTGTATAATTTATTAGTGTAGTTTTTTCTGTGTTGAGCATTATACCGTTGGCGTCAAACCAATTTTTTAGTGTAAACATAGCATCTTTACAACTGTCTGTCATGTCATGTCCATTGTTTATCTTTCTGACGGATTACTTGATTCTAACGACACGCTTTCGATTCTCGTAATACTACTGTTTTGATATACGCTATTAAAAATGAAAGTGAGTAACGGATTTGTAAAAGCCGCAATCTGCCTTAAATCGACGAATTTATGTTGTTACATTTCATGCGGGAAAATGACATGACAGTCAGTTCTGTTTCTGTAAAAAGTTCCTAACTTTTTTATTTTATGTCATGCTAAGATCACGACATCAGTATTCCTAACTTTGTATATACGGTCTTTTTAATGACTATTTCTTTAATAAATTATTTTCGACGAATTTAAGTTAAATAAAGAAAAACCGAGAAACACGGGTACCCTAATTTTTAACCAGCTATTATAAACGCGAAAAAACAAAAATGCTTTTATTTTTGAAATGTTGTCAATTAGGAAAGGTATAATAATAGGGTATTTGCCTGTGGTAACAATAAACAGATACTTTGTTTATAGCTATTTTTAATGAAGAGAATGATTATTATAATTTTTATTTAATTTAATATTGTCGTAATTTTATTATTTTCTTTATAATAAAGTAATCATTTTAACCTATATTCAAACACCAATCACATTGCTTGACGTCATCTTACTTCTTGTCATTTATCACTGTCACTGTCATCAACTCAAGACTCACTAGAGCAGGGATGGCGAACCAATGGCACACGACACAATATTTTGGGCATGCCACCGACCGATCACAAAGTTCTCTTTAAAGTGTTAAGGCTCGAACAGACTGCCAGCGGGACGGTAGCGGGGCGTGATGAGTGAGTGTTGCGGGCGGGACGCCCGGTCACACAGCAAGCGCGCATCGCGCTGGCCTCACGCCATCAACCCGCCAGGATCGCGCCATCAACCCGCCAGCATCGCGCGCGCGTCCCGCCCGCATCGCTTGCTTGCTTCTTCAGCTCTTCTCTGTATTGGTCCTTTAAAGCTTTCCAACGTTTCTTCAAAGATTTTTCTGTAATGTACAATAAAATATAATACAATAAATATAATAGGGGGAAGTCCCGTAAGGCCGGATGGCACTTAACGCCGGACACTCGTAATATTGTGGCGACCAACAACGTTTGAGAGGTTTGGGGGAGTGTACCTAATCTACACAAGATCGTTCGTTTCAGAATGGAACACGTTAGATCGCCGAGATAATACGAGCGTCCGGCGTTAGGGGCCGTCCGGCGTTACGGGACTTCCTCCTACCTATGTTTTCTTTTATTACAGATTCCTCGCGATGGGAAACTGTTTTCGATCAGTGGCTTTTAGTTTTCGAATGGGGAAGACTACAGGAGCTGACATTGTCTACGCAACATGCTCCGCCATATGGACGGAACTAGTTAATGTTCATACGAGTATTATTATGAAAAAGCCGACACAAGAAGATTTAAAACAGATAGCAAGTGATTATTACAGACTCTGGTAGTTTCCAATGTGTATGGGTTCTACGGACGGCAAGCATTGCCGAGTAAAAGGTCCAACCAAATCTGGCTCTTCATATTACAATTATAAGAATTATTTTTCTATAATACTACAAGCAGTAGCTGATGCAAATAAAAAAAATATCGCCATAGAAGTAGGAGGAAAAGGCGAACAAAGTGATGGGGCACGTTGAACTTTCAATTTTAAATATGTTTATGGAAAACGGTCAATTTGATATGCCTCCACCCGGTATGAACAGGGACAACAATACGTATAGCTACGTTCTTATAGCAGATGAGGCGTATCCTTTAAAAGAGAATGTAATGCTGTTGTTTCCATCTGCCGTCTATCGCGTGCTCGAAAGTGCATTGAATGTACTTTTGGTATTTTATTTTATTTTATTTTATATGGCGTATTTTAAACAAAACCATTAAAACGAATGGGAGAAACACTTGCCTCGTTATAAAAACCACGTGTATTTTACATACCTACTATCATACGTGACTTCGAAGGACGATTAGATGATGATACAAATCTCGCCTTCAGAACAATAGTGACCTAATTTAGAAATTTTAAATTTCGAGTTAGGTCTCTGTGCCGGTAGGCACGTTTCGTAATTGTTATCAATTCACGTATTGATGAATTGCATTTAGATTAGATATTATCTGTACGTGTATCTAGTGCACATTAGTTAGTACTGTAGTAAGTTAACATTGTATATATACGCATGTGTAATTGTTATTAAATTAGATTGAAACTGACTGACAAAGTGGTTACTCTCTCACCCCCATCAACATGGACATCTCCGGTAAAGTGGTGACCTCGACAAAGAACACTATCCTGTCTGAACAATGATCGCCGCTACCCTGCCTGACGACCCACCAATATGGGGTAACCACCGGTACAGTGGTGACCCCGAAGAAGATCACAATCCCGACAAGTAACATTAACGCCGTTGTCCTGCCGCAAGAAGAAGAAATCAATACAAGAAGCAGGAGGAAAATTAAGCCAGCAAGATAGAAGGTATCAAGGAGCGCAAATTATTAATTTACTGCAATGTCGCCCCCGAAGACTGTCGCAGGTACAGGTTCGTTGGAGCGTTGGATATCAGCTGTAAACAGTCAACAAAACAAAACAGATGATTTTACAAACTGTTTGGCTAGCGTCGCGTCACAACTCGCAAGAATGCAATTTGATATAAATGAGCTACGGCACGAGCGCCGGCGCAGCGGTATGCAGAATGTGACTAGTAGGCGTTCTTCGTAAATCAAGGTCAAGTTCGAGAGGAAACTAGCAATTAGAACATAGTATGGTAATTATTATTTTGTTTTTGTACATATTTATTTGGTTGACTGTGTAATAGTTTCGATATCAGAAGTTATTTGTTTTACCTTCATGCAAAGCCGTGAAGATGTTTAATATCTCAAATGCGAATTAATTCTTGGGCTATCGGTCAATGAGCCAAGAATGTCGCCAACTGAGAAAAGTTTGTGCGTTCATGCAGGGGCCATGAAGATGTTTAATATCTCCAATACGAATATTTCTTAGGTTATCGTTCAAGGAACCAAGAATTTCGTAGAAATTGAAAAGAAGTATTGTGCCTTCATGCAACGCAACGGTCATGAAGAAGTATGTTTACCTCTCACTAATGCGAATTGATTTCTTAGGTTATCAGACAATGAGCCACGAAATCCGCTAACTGAGGAAACACTTGCTACCCCACGCCAATTACCGACCAAGAGTCGATGAATTTTTGGTGTAAATTAGTATTTTAATGAAACATATTGCCCATAACGGCACACTTTACACAGTCATACCATCGAAAATATTTCAGTAGGAACTTATTGTACTGGAGAATATCCTTTTAATTTGTATTTCTTTTCTCTTGGGGGGAGTACTGTGCCGGCAGGCACGTTTCGTAATTGTTATCAAATTCAAATTCAAATTCATTTATTCTGTAAGTAGGCCCTGTAGGCACTTTTACATGTCTGAGTCTACCAGCGCTTCCAAGGGACTCTGTTGAGAAGAAACTCAACAGGAAGTCTTTTTTTTTATATGAGTAACTTATTACTATGATAAACTTAAGCTAACTAATTTAAATGTCACAGGGATGTACAGGTCCCAGGAGCAATTATGAGACTCAAAGTATATTCAATTTAAATTGGAAATGTAAAGTCTCCAAATTTCAAATTAAAATTAAAAATAGACATAGGTAGTAGGAGATGTAGAAAGTCTCCACGGTCAATAATACAATTATGGAGATGTAAAGAGTCTCCCAATGTCAAATTAAAATTAAATTTAAGAAATAAACATCCATAGGAGATGTAGAAAGTCTCCACAGTCAATTATGGAGATGTAAAGAGTCTCCAGATGTCAAATTAAAATAATAAGCAAACAAAGGAGATGTATATAGTCTCCACGGTCAATAATAATTGTAATACAAACAATTCAGTCCCAAGCATTGTTATCATTCATATAATCTTTGATACTATAATACGCTTTAGAAATTAGTTTACGTTTAACGTAACTCTTAAATTTATTTACTGATAGATGAGTAACACTACTTGGGAGCTTATTATAGAACCTTATACAATTACCCGTGAAAGAGTTTTTTATTTTATGAAGCCGTGTCAAGGGCACTACGAGCTTATGTTTATTTCTAGTATTAACATTATGTATGCCACAGTTCTTTTTAAAATTAACGATGTTTTTATGAACATGCATAAGGTTTTCATAAATATATTGACTGTATCAATTCACGTATTGATGAATTGCATTTAGATTAGATATTATCTGTACGTGTATCTAGTGCGCATTAGTGAGTACTGTAGTAAGTTAACATTGTGTATATACGCATGTGTAATTGTTATTAAATTAGATTGAAACTGACTGACAAAGTGGTTACTCTCTCACCCCCATCAACATGGACATCTCCGGTAGTCTCTATAACAATAAATTTATGACTTGAAGTTTGAAAGCAGAAATTTTGAATTAAGTCTCTATTGTTCTGAAGGTGCGAATCTCGCCTTTCCATGGAAAACGAATTACGATCAAATCACCCAACCGGAAGAAATAACCGTTCCTCCCTAGCCCCAAGACAATGACATGTTTGTGAACCGTTTTCGGACTATTTTTGGAGCAACAAGATTGATTTGTAAAATTTAGTTAGATAATGGGAGTTTAGGAGGCGATGTCGATACCGTTTTATCGGACCTTTCGTCCATTCAAACATTTAATTTAAATAAAATGAAATAATAAAATGTAAAATTTAATTGTAAGTTGTAATAATAAAATGGATAAGAAATGTAAATATATAATTTACCTTCCATACCTATCTAGTTTTGTTGCTAATTCCTCCATATTTTACTTTTATATAGTCTATTTTTGTATAACGCGTGAGATGACAGCCAAAGTGCTGGGTTATTTTCTATTTCACTAATGATTTAATTTTGTCCGCACGACATGATGATGACGCTCTTGTCGCCGCTGCAAATCACAAACAGGTTTGAACCTGCCCGCGACGCCCCGCTCGACGCTCCATCGCACGCTAACTTGCCCGCTCTGTATTTGCTTTGTGCAGCGTCGACTCAGGACACCTGGAGCTTATTGCATAATAAAGTACAAGCCCATACTATTAGTAAAAATCCATACAAAACCACTAATACTTACTTATTAGCTTTTACTTTATTATGCAATCGGCCCCAGTCTGAGTTCCATTTGTTTAACATGCACGCCGCACGCCCCGCCCCGTTGCACGCCCGACTCGAGCGTCCACTCAGGCCTTCCTTACACTAACGTGTGCGCCGCGCCCCGCGCCCCACCACCGAGATGCGAATGTGGCGACCACAGACCTTAAATTAAGATCTTTATTAAGTAAGGTTTTGAGAGGTTTCGTATATTATCGACCATCAAATCTGGCTGTCCGTGCCCGGCACCGCCCGGGTGTAATTTTTGGGTTTGGTCCCGTTGGCCTGACTTGCATTTAGCCTTGGCGAGCAGAGCACCTTAGTTGTATTTTGTGCGGGTAGCAAAATGCCTTGGTTTGTAAAACGCCCTCATTGCTATAAGGCATAGTATAGACGGAATGACTTGGCTGTAAAACGACTTAATGTCATAATTTTCTAATAGGTAAATGGTCTGGATAATCTTCACTTATCAAGACAAAACAATCAAGTCAAGACCTTACACAATTGAGTCATTCTGCCTACTTGTGCATTTCACGACCTAGACGTTTTGCTAACTAAGTCTTACTGAAACTAAGACAATTTTGTAACCAATGCATTAGATAAACAAGTTATTTGGCATACTTGGTCATTGTACTACTGAGACGTTTTGCTCGCTAAGGCTAAATGCAAGTAAGGCCAACGGGACCGAACCCTAATTTTTGTGTACAAAGCTTGTCCTGAGTACTGAATTACGAGCACAACAAAAAATAAATTAGTTGAGCCATTTTCGACTTATGTCGTGAGCGAGGGAAACGGGGATTCATTTTTATATATTATATGTATATAGATTAAAAAATCATTATCATTTCCATACTTACCTATCTGTTTTTTATTTCATCTAAATACTTAGTGAATCACCCTCCTCAGTCATACTTATAATTATAGAATATTTTTACTTTTACTCTTGAAATATTTAATGAGCAGAGGCTGGAATTTTCGTGGCACTTTTCAATAACGCTAGTCACTTCTCGTTTATCGACTTCCGTTATACATAATAACATATCGATAAAATACAATACAGAAATAAAATCAAGATCTTTTGGTAACCGGTGGCTACCGAGGGAGCCAGTGTCCAAAACTTCTTGGTTTCTTTCTTAAGACACTAAAACCATTTTGTTTTTTTTTTATATATATATTGGGTTTTGAACGGTAAATAGAGGTAAACAATAGAAGTCAGAAATCAATATATTTATTAATTAATCAGTAATCAGTTTCGTGTGGTTTCCGGATTAGAATAGTGCCACTCCATGTCTTCCCGTGGATGTCGTAAGAGACGACTAAGGGACTAAAGGCTTGTAGTACTGTTAGGCGATGGGCTTGCAACCTGTCACTAATACGCTGGTAAACATCTTAGCCTGATTGTGCAAAATGTGGTTACAGAATTATCAACAAGTTTTTAGAGCTGTTGGTAATTCTGTAGCTCTGCCTACCCCACTCTGGGAACGAATGCGTGAGTTTATGCAGTTCCCAAATACGGCTACCAGTATCTAAATAATCAAGCCATTGCAGCTTTTTCAATTTAATGTTCAAAATTTTTGTTAGTGCGTTAAACTTGTTAAACTTGTTAAAGTTAAATGTTTCTTAGGCTAATTAAAAACAAATGATCATAATTTTTCCCACATTTGGTTTACGAAAAGTTTATATTTTAAAGTTTTATATATCGATATGTACCTAATTGAAAGTCGATAAATGAAAAAGTCACTATGACAGGTCTAAAATACCACGAAATTTCCGGCCTCTGTTAATGAGGCATTAGACTAGGTAAAGATAGGCGGCCGGCAGTTCTCTCTCTCTCTCTTTCAGCAAGAGATACTTACACTATTATATACTATCCGCAAAACTAAGTGGCGAGTCAGGCAATAAACGTCAGTTCCCGTGGGGGTGGTAACATGTCGATAACGTCGATATAATTATTATATTTTTAAATGAAATCTTTCATCATTATTTAATTTATTTTTAGGTGCATAATTATTTAATGGCTAAAATTTAAAAAAAAAGAGATATTTTACAACTTCTAAATTTTCGAAGATAATAAATATCTCGAAAATTAAGCTTTATTTGACAAACTTTATACTAGTTGCTCTTCTCCAATTATTGTCATCGGATTCGATGGTTAAAATGTGTCGGGTTATACGGCTCCACGGTGTATAGGTATTTATTAATTATTGTAATATGGTTTAACATTTTATGCTAATAATTAATTCAATATACTTATTTAATATTTCGATAGTAATGATATACTACTGGAATGAAAAAATCCCACGCTATTTATTTTCTTTGTTCCATTAATTTATCGACATAACTTTTTGTGCCTACCGCTCCATAAGGCCGTGCAGGTGCAAAAGAGATAGCATAATTCCGATGATTTATGTTATGAACCGACTTGCCACTTAATTTTGCAGATAGTATAGATAGAGAAGCAGCTAGTGAGAAAGAGCGAGAGAGAGAAAGAATCTTGCGCACTCTCTTTCTCTCTCTCTCTCTCTCTCTGCTTCTCTATCTAGTGTTAGTTACGTATGTTTTTGCCTAGATAACAATCACATTCATTATTTGCGTAAAACATGGCCGTTTTCTTATTTATTTTTAAATCGGGGCTCCAGTAGGCACTGGAGTAGGCACGGTCGGCCTTGTAAGAGTTGTAAGTAGCTGCACGCTTTAGTTCTTCGCCACTTAAAGTGTTGACTGCTGCACGAATTTGTCAAATAATTCCGATAAGTTACGGCTACAACTTCGTTAAACGTCTATCATCCCGATATTAACAGCGTGTCCTGTTCGTGTGCCCCGAGCACGATGGAGGAACCTTATCGAGTCCAAACATGACGGGCCGTAGCGTCTATAACCGTGTTCCATAGTTATTTTACTCATATTTATCGCAAGCCAGCGTATCTTTTAAGAAACTGTTACTTTTTAAGGACTTTTATAAATCAAATCCTACCTAACCTAGTCTTCTACACGTTTAATAATTAGCAAATTCTGAAAAGATTACGGTTCCAGCGATATAAAAATTATGACTATCAATAATTATGTCAACAATTACATTTTGATTATGACAAAAACGGGAAACAATGGGCTCCTGGGCGCCCGTATCCTGACACGTGTTGCAGTGTTTATTTTACACACGGTAGTTCGAGTTGTATAATGTAATGTTTATATAAAATAAACGTTTTTTTGCAGCGTTGATTGTTTACATGGGGCTTGTGGTCTACAGCTTTTATCAGTCGTTGTCCCCCTAAGGCCTTCAGGATAATACCACATGTTTGCGGAGTTTTACTTTCCATTGATGATTTAGGTACTGCAGTTGTTGTGAAATCATTGTTTTCTCCCCCAATCTCAGTATCTAGTTCTTCAGGCACATTCTCTTCAGGTAAATTATTTTCATTCTGTCCTTGCATGCTTTTAGAATTAACTAAGTCCCTAATCACTGTATCTTTGCTATATCCATTAAAGTTATTATCACATTTAATGTCTGTGTGATAGTTTTTGTTATCTTGGGAAGAACAACTTATTTTCTTATCTAAAAGACCAGACCAGAACCGTTTTTTATTTGGTTGTCTGTATGCGTCACGTTCCTTTCTCCATAAGAAGGTTTATTAACTTTTTCCTCTTTACAATTTTTGTAAAAAAAAATATAAGCTATTAGATCTAACCTGCTGCCCCCGATAGTAAAAAGGGCGCATCTAACATGAAGTTCGTAATCCAGAAATCAAATGATTCAGTTGAAAATTAATAAAAAAAATGCTGTCTCTAAGCAAATAGAAATAGACACATTCCGTAAACGAAGTAATATAGATGTGTACCATATTGTCAGTATGGTAATAGAGTATTCTATACTTATTTAAGTTTTTCCTTTTCATCAAAGCAAAAAAATGTCTGTAAAATATTCCCTTTAAAAAACGCAAGTAACCAATTGCGCCTTTTGAACTGTATACAATCCCAAACTTCGTTTTAGTAAAAAGTGCTTGTAAAACTAAAATTATAAGATGAATTTGAAGTAATGTAGGGGAATCCCATATTAATAAAATACAAAAAGTAACTATACTAAATAAAAAATAATGTGAAGACGGTACTTTTTCGTCAAAAAATTGCCATTAAAATATAAAGGAGGAAAGAGGCTTCTCACTTACCTTTGGTAAATGGTTTTTCTATATGTATGACAACATTATTTATTTATTTATTTATGGATCCATGGAAAACAAACAGCTTTATAAAAAATTTGAATTATGAATAACAACACATAGTCAGTTACAGGATCTCACATTTAGCAATTAAGTATAGAATGAGCCTTACTTGCATATATCATAATTTAATTTTTTAAAAAGATATTTAGAAAGGTACATAAAAAAGAATTCCCGTTTACGTATTAAAAGCTTGCAAAGTTAAGATATAATATACTTCCCATTGCCAATGTCGCGGTGTTCTAACTTGCAAGTTTTTAAACGTACTTGCAATATGTACAATTCTCTACTTATACTTCCTGCTTAGTTTTATAATAAAGTATTTACATAAAAAATAACAATTTTTATAGGGGGTTTCTCAAGTCACCCTGCTCCAAGCCGCACTGTCTTTAATTGTCTGCATATTGCTTTTTTTTGTAATATTGTATCCTATCTTGACTGTCAAAATAAGGTTTAAACAATACTATTCGACGCAAACCGATACGATTAACCACGAATATTAGCACAAAGCGGTGACTGATCAATATTTTCCAAACGTTTGCTGTTCATCCCGCCGCGGCGCCGCCTCCGTCATCATCGTGAACGTCTGCAACTAAACTTGTGTTTAAGAGCTCGGGGGAAGAATCCAATGCTTTGTTTGACGCAGTTGGAAATTATTTTGGTCTTTCACATGTTTATTAATAGTCCAAACTCAAGGCTTATTTTGCTTAGCTGTTCCTAAGTTCCATAGCCGACACCGGGAAAATAACGGTGCCATCAGCAAACTTGTTTGATTATTTCTTTCTTCTTCATGGCTCAACCGAATCGAAATCAAGATAGCTTGAGTCCCGGGGATGGACATGATAATACGATTTTTTATCTCGAAAATAATTATAACAATTTCTACAGGAAAACTCGATAAACGATTACCATGCGGACAAAGTCACCAGCAAACACTATAGTATAAAATACTATCATGTTTCAATCTTTATTAAATTAAACCTGTTAGCGGATTTTTACTGATGTTTTATTTCTTAAAAATAGATTATTGTCATTGTGAAAACATATTTATAATTCAGAAAACATATCTTTGGCAATGTCCACCATGCTGGACATTTAACCCGACTTTCTATTCTCCTCAAAGTTGGCAATATCCAGTATACTTGACATACGTTTCCTGCAAAATTAACAACGAAATATTTTTTTATGATTTTTCCGGTAGACATAAACACCCCGGTAATAATGACACTAACTTAGTTATATTATTTTTTCTCCTTGCCTAGTTAAGCGTTTTTATTCGAATGACATCATTTCAATTTAAATGCCCGCTTGCTTAACTACGTGTTTTTAATGTTGTATTGTCGCAAAAATAAAATATGCCTACATCAAAATCAGACGCAAATACCAGGAGCATCCTAGTGAATGAGCAAAATATACGATTGAAAAGGCGCAAGCGGTCATTTGCGTCTTTTCTACTTAGATTTACGTGTAGGTAGATGCGTCCGCGTCAACATAACGTTATCAAGGCTAGGCTGGCTAAGTTGAAAAGGCGCAAGTAGTCACTAGCGCCCTTTTCATTAAGTATTTAAGTTAGATGCGTCTAAGTCAAAATAATGCTTTAAAGTCCTGGCTTAGTTGAAAAGGCACAAGTACTTAGATGCGTCTTTTTATTGTAGTATACGATGATGGATTATACCTTGCGTCTTTTTTTTAGTAAACTGTTGAAAGTTTGACATAACAAAAGGGCGCATTATGCGTAGTTTCGTCTTTATTATCCTGCATGGTTCTGAAATGCGTCATTTTAATTAAGTTTTTGTAACAAAGTGAGTGAATTAACGCCGTTTTTGCTTATGGTAACTTCGAATCTAGCCTACCTACTTACCTAGGAAAAAGGTAAAAATTCAGTAGGTGGGTCTTTTTTTCCTGATCACGGCAGTATAATTAACTAATTTTTGACAAAGGTGATAGATGCGCCCTTTTTACTATCGGCACAGAATAGATAATATTACAAGTACCTACAGAAGGCTCACTTCTTTGATCTTTACAAAAGCCGCTTTTTTCTTAGCTAAAACATTATGATTGATGTCCCTCTGACGTAAACTCTGGCGCAAGCCAAACGGAACGTTAAGGCTGTGTACGAACGGTGAAAATGAATTGACTCACTCGCCGCGTCGCCGATAGTGAGGGCTGTCAACGACTAAAAATAAAATAATTATGTATTGCCCATTTATTTCTTGCATTCAATATAGAGCGCAATAAATGTATGCTCTTCATACATTATATACATAATTTCATTATTGATCTCTAAAACAATAAATTTCACAATTTGGACGTCACCAATTACTGACAGCTGCTACGTTACCATATTTCTACAGATAAAGACGGCAATCCGTAGCGAATGCTATTGTTAGAAAGTGATAAATAGTTGTTTCAAATTGCTTACCCGAATGACTCGGCCTGCCTATCTATCATGGCGGCCAATTAGCTACTCGTCTTTATCGCACTCATGCGATATCCAATTAAGTATCTCATGTTTCACGGGTGACAGGAGGAACGTTTTTGCTGCAGATGACGTATCTTTATATAAAATTGGTGGCAGCCCCTGAATAGTACCCATCAGATGGGTAACCGGCGTGTACTTGTAGCGATGAACGTAAATCGCGGAGTGAGCCGCGCCTGCTATCGGGGGCAGTCTAGTTCTCAATTTTCTTTGAAACATTTATGTGGCGTGGGCACTCACAGTAGTGCAATGAATAGAATTTCTGTAATGGAATAAACAACGGTTCATTCATGTTGTTAAATAACTAAATTTTTCTTGCAATGTTTTTAATAATCCAAATTTAAAATTTCTAACTGTATTTTCAGCAAAACCATTCGTTGCAGGCAGGATGAAATGGAACAGATATTTTATGCCATTCTTATGTAAAAACTCGGAGAACTCCTTGCAATAAGTGGCCGTGCTATCATCTGCTACCACAATGTACGGTGAACCGTATTTACGCTTAGCTACTAAGTATTTCTCATTATAAATGCTTTTGGTCATTTTGAATAAAAATGTACAATCAAATTAATCATTTTTTTGTCAATTGGCCCAAGAAAATCAGCAGGAACCCTTTCATATGGAAATAATTATTTGTGCAACAAGAGAGCAAAGTTGGTTTTTGCTGGGAGTGTTGATTATGAATCCCGGGTAAGCGAAGGATTCTAAGTTAGTGAGCGACTGAGCTCGTGGTCGTGCGCAAGAAAACGTAGGATTTAAATGAACTCAAATTTAGAATTTAGAATAAAAATAGCCAGATAGAAAGTGCCAGAACGACTTTAATTGAACGAGGTGTAACAATAGGTAAACACCTCGTTACAAACTTGTTTCTATCCCTCGCTTTTTTCTTTTTTTTCAATCGAAGTGAAAGTGACAGTACAAAGTGAAGTTCAATACTTTCGAATGTTGTGAGTAGCCCCAGCACTGCTCACGGCATTAAAAAAAATGCAAAACCGAATTTTGCTCACTGTTTTTAAGCTCCAAAACTTGCTTGTTTGAGCTGCTGAGGTGAAACTATATTTTGGCCATCTAATTAAAGAGTGATGGGAAAAAATGTATGGAACCCAGCCCAATCACCAATAGAATTATAACGAATGTAGGCTTATTGATCCCACTTTTTTCTGTAATTGTTATTATGACGACTAGACTGTGAAGGCTGGGAGAATCGAGATATTTTTTTCATCTCACAAGCTCGGAAAACCCTTTTTGTTTGTTTGATATCTATTGAGAAAATCGCTTTTTATCCACATGTGAAGGAAGAGTTATGACATTTGAAGGCAGCTTTAGTGATATTTGACAGCTAACAAAACGTGAAACGTTAAAACCGTTGAATTTTTGACATCACAATTAATGAATTGCATCGAGTAAAAAAATACTAAATACAGTCTTACAACTTTATTTTAATTCATAAATATCAGCATTCAACATTAACCTTCATTCTTGTTGTAAAAACGGATAAAATGTTCTGACAGTTCAAGTAAGTTGATGTGCGAACAAAACGCATCCGAAATAATAAAAAAAAACTTAAGTCAAAAATTTTTAATTAATCCGTCAACGCATAGAGGTAGTTCGAAGTTACGTTAGCTCCATCTTTCTCTCTCGATTTAATCTCGAATGACGAGTGACAGGGACGGAGCTAATGTAACTTCGAACTTCAATTTTCAAAGTAGAGCCTCAGTTTTCCTTCATCTTTGCGTCAACGTTAAATATTCGCATGTTTTTCTAGTTGGTTTTGTTATTAAAAATGAGTGATTCGAGTGACGGAAGACGTATTAACACCCGTCGAATTACGGGAAACCGTGCAAAATGCGGAATTGAGTTTATTTCCCTCGCTGTAGTGAGGTGAAAAGTTTTGTGTTATACACGGGTGAAAAGTTATTTTACGTCTCGTGTGTTGAAACACTCGCTACGCTCAGGATTCTATTTTTGAACCACTCGCTTCGCTCGTGGTCAATCATAGAATCCTTTCGCTAGCTGTTTCAAATGAACACTCGCAGGTAAAATACAACTTTCCCCCCTTGTATAACAAATAACTATTTAACCCGCGACGCAAAAAAGAGGGGTGTTATAAGTTTGATGTGAGTGTGTGTGTGTGTGTGTGTGTGTGAAATCTCTGGAACTACCCGTCGGATTGGAATAAATCTTTTTGTACATGATAGCCAGTTTCATGAGGAATAGTTTAGTCTTAAAAATCGGTCAAGCGTGAGTCGGATATACGGGAAATAGCATTGCAACATTTCAACGCATGCGCGGCATACCTAGTGTAGTAATAAACGTTGTGCGAGTGTGAATATTTGCAGGCTGATAACTCTCCTCTCCGGGGTTTTTGTAGTTTGCCCCCGTATTACAAAACGAAGCTTATGTAACTAGCTTTCACGTGGTATACATGAGATTTGTATTGGTTATATGGGCCAATTTGCCCATCATTCTTTAATTTTGGTGGGTCGGCAGGCCTTTCGCGTAAGTCACTCGCAATCGCGATCGGCTTCAAAACAAAACGATTGGTTTCATTTTGTATGCAGACAAGCCTTCGTTTTTCAAAATGAAAACGATTGTGATTGCGAGTGTGTTTACGCGAAAGGCCTGCCGGTCGTGCTGACTTACAAATATTATTGTTTTTATCATATTTTTAATATTGTCTAGACACGAAACATGATCTGGCATTCGTCTTACTTTCGACAATGCCTTCATGGGCAGCGCGTTATTCTTTAAGCAACATTAACCTCATTTTTTCTGGGTCAACAGCAGCTCCACAACCACACAAATTTACATTTTGATCAATATACAAACAAATCATCATTTCATTGAGAAAGCGACTTTATAGACTCATCAATATATATTTAGGAAACCCAAATCTAATCATAATATAGTATTTTTTAAAGTTAGTTGACTGCTCAATTGGCTGGAATAAGGTTCGCATGAAATGTAACATTTCAATCTCACACACGCCCAATAAGATATTGAACATTATAATACGTGATCAAGCCGTAGCATTATTTATTTTGATTGTATAATGATTAATGACTCACGTTAGTTTAAAGTAATAAACGTTCGTTTGCTGCTTTTGCTATATACCTACTTCGAACTTGTGGTACCTATAGGTACAGTTTTTATCAGTCACTTGCGGCTATTTATAACAACACAGGAAAGCAATATAATACTTGTAAAAAATATTGTACTCATTTTTTTACTTTTATAAAGTGTATTTTTTATTATTGTTATTAGGCTGCGGCTCTACTGAGGCGGAGACGAGCGGAGCTATGCCAATATTAACCAATAGAAGGCGCATGCGGTCACGTCAAGCGCGCCTTGCGCGCATTAGTTTAGATTCTATTGGTTAATATTGGCACAGCTCCGCTCTACTCCGCTCATCTCCGCCTCAGTGGAGCCGCAGCCTTAAATACATATAGATCGACATGTTTTTGACTTAACGTAATAATTTATGGTTTAGGAGCTTATTTAACTTAAGAGAACTGTATTGTTTTCCTCTTTATTTATTTAAGAAGCTTTGTTAAACCTTGAACATGTCAGCTCCAGCTTCCCTTAATACTACAACACTTACAAATACCACACATAAAAAAAAGCTCAATAAAAAGGGCTACCAAATTTAGGAACCTCTGACAAAGGCTCTGCTAATATGGATTGGAAGATGCCAACATTAAAACAATTAATACCAAAGATTATAAACCACTTTTCCATCTTTGCACGAGTCCGAACACATTCCATTAAAAAGTGTTGCACATCCTCAACTGTCCCGCACTCTCCGCAGTTGGGCGACGCTACTTTCCTCATTCGATGTGCAAACTGATTTAAAGGAACATGGCCGGGCCGAAGCCGATGCGCGCTGACAACCTCTGCACTGCGTAGCCGAGCGACGAGCGTTGTCAAACCAAGGCGCCCGAGGAGGCTCACACGGAATAATCTTGTACCAAATTCCTTTATCACGAGACCGTTCATCAAAATATTCCTTCCACCGACCATAAGATTTGCTTTTGTACCGAGTGACTACCTCTGAGAAATCAGGAGCAATAACAGTCTCAGCACCCTCAAAGCGGCCGTGGCAGCCAGCCGGTCAGCCTCCTCGTTGCCTGCCAAGCCGATATGTGATGGAAGCTACTGCAATTTCAGGCAGTTTTCAGATCCCTGTACATAATACTAATACGCTCTCAAATGTTCACGGTATCCACTAAGTACGCCTGAGTGGATCGGATCACCCAGGTGATTTATATTGGACGAATTTGTCGTATAAGATCCCCCAGGTGATTCAACTGGACGGATTCCCGAGGTGATGTTAGTGGACAGATATTATATCCAGTAGGGTACCGCAGACAATAATATGACCTCGCAAGTGATTCTAGTTAACAAACATGTCCAATAACATAATATAGGTGATTCAAGTACATTACGTTGTACATTACGATCACCTAGGAGATTTAAATGGTCTGCTACATCCAGAACGATTACTCAAGTGATTGAAATGGGCGCAAATATCTAACACGCTGCCTTGGTTCATTTTTGTGGACTACTACAAAGCATCTAAATAGGTTCCACTCATCTCTAAAGTCTGTTCCTATTCAGACTGCCAATTAAAATAACAAGTATATCTACTTGACTGTAATTGTCTTTTGATAGAGGATGAAATAGTGATGGGAATAATTTTACCTCTAATTAGTTAATTAAAAAGGTTGAATATATATTCATCATCAACATCGTATTATATGTCCGAATGATAATTTTGAAGGTGCTTCTCCACCGGACCGGAAATGGATTTGAGTAAATTGAATTACAATGATTTTTTTACGAATCCGTGTTGGTAATTTTCTGGGTTAGCGTTATGTTGCGAGATCAAATAACAAATACCTTTGTGATAATATAAGTCTTTTAATTATTTTTTATCAGAAAATACAGTCCGTAAATCGCGTTGCGAAGGCGTCGTTTTGCAATGTCAGACCAGCCAGAAAATTCGTTGAGTTTTTCTACTATTCCTATGGTGAATTAGACGTCACATTATTTTTCTACCAAAAAGTTCTAAACTAAAGGGTTGGCACTCAGAAGGCGCAACATCCACGTGGCACCATGCCAACGCAACGCAAAATTCCGCGCCCCACGGACCCTATGAGTTGGCGTCACGCTTTCGTAAGCGTCACACAGGTGACCCAGGTGGGTTATTCCGAAACACCTATACCTACTCCAAATACCAATTATTCCACAGTTATGACGTGATCGAAAGAAAGAGACAGTGGGCCAAGCATGCAAGAACATGAGAATACGTCAAACGCGAGTTAGTGTCAAATATGTCTCTTCCATATTTTAACGTAAGGATAAACGTTGAAGGTTTCAAATAAAGGTGTATTTTGTGTGACTTGGGTCTTTTATTACTAAGCAACTTAAAGCAAGAGTTACGTCATATTTGATGTAATTTTTCGGTATTGCTAGGGTAATGAAATAAATCGTTCAAATCTATCAAGAAAGTTGAGATAGAAACCCATAGAATAAGAAAAGCATAGAAACTGGACTATAAAATGAACTTAGCACCAGCTATATTTCTCTACTAAATATATATATTCCGCATTTCTTAAGAGAAAATAAAACTTAAAATTGGCTGTTTTTAATGGACCTTGATATCGATGGGTCCTACGTAAGTTATCGTAACCCACAAATTGGCAAAATTCGGTTTATAGCAAAAATGCATAGTATTATTCCATTACTATTAGTATCTAAAACAAAAAAAAACAAATTCGTAGTTTAAACCAGTTTTTAGAAACGTAAACGGTGGTATGTTTCATACGGCTCCGACGTTTTCTATCGTAAGTACCTTGGCGACAAAGTACGCGGGACGACGCGGGGAGCGCCGCGCGCGCTTACGCATCGCATGTGTCAGTTGCGACCGGCTACGCGGGGCGGCGGCTGTGTTCATGTTTTAGTTGGGTATTAACAAAATTTGTGGTTTAGATGCTCCATACGAAACGTAATATTAACAAAAAGTCTATTTATGCTAATAAAGTACCAAACGTTTCGTCGAGAACGAAATTATTAGGCGAAAAATCCATAGCCCAGAAACGAAAAACAGTTGTAATTCAAACGATAACGCGGTAGGAGGAGAAAGTCTCATTAAAAAAAGATGTAGAAATGACACTGCATCGGATACATCTACAAAATCAGGTAAGTGCATTTAGATTTCAATTTTTTTAATCTATATTTATTTAATTGTAGGTTCCAGCGTACAATATGGTAACTATTACTAACGGTCATTTACGTTGGAGCCTAGCATCTAAAAGCTATTGTAATTATGACTTACGATTATTTACGACGGGTTTTTTGTAAAAAAAACATGTGGTACAATTACTTACAATAGTATACTTCGAATTGTGATTAATTTTGTTTGTTGTAAGTCTTACTTGCTATAGTTTACTCCGGATGAGAAATAAACATACGATATTATACCGATTACCAGTTACAAATTTTTCCTTCATTTTTATTTTTCTTACAGAATCCCCACTTCCATTTGGACCTGATAACCGGTCAATGCATAGCTACCTACTTGGAAAAGTGTATTCAGCGAAATTGACAAGGAAATCAGTGACGATCCTCAAGACAAGGATGATGAGGCTTTGCTTTACAACGCACCGCATGCGCAAGAGCATGTTATTATGTTCTAATGATACTAACTTGCAGCAGAGTCTGTAAACTTATTGGTTTTATTAGCATCGCTGATTTGGGTATGATTTTGGGTTTTTAGAGGCACGATTTTTTCTTTAAGTACACCTCTATATTGAAACCGCCTTACTAATGAACGTTGAGTAACGGTGGTATAGCTATACAATGTTTTGTCCTTATCTGTCATTAAATAAATTAATATCTTGACTGTAGCGTCTCAATTTATTTATGAGAATATTATTTACGTTATTAGAAATTTAGATTCTTTCACCAAAAATTCTGATATACATAATTTAAATACCAGAAATAAAAATAAAATCGCTATCCGAAAATTCCGCGTCCGTAAAGTATATAAATCATTTGTTGGTCAATGCATTCATTTCTATAATAAATTACCTGACGAAGTTTTAAAGTTACCCTTTCCAGCACTTAAAAATTACTTGAAAAGGTCGTTAATGTCTAAAGCGTATTATAGGATCGAGGACTATGTAACAGACAAAAATGCGTGGCCTAAATCCGAAACTTAGTCAATAATAATTTATTCAAATGCAAAATCTTTATCTTGTCTAGGGGACACCGTTGATGTAGGGAAACATATCGAAACTTTTATGTGGTCGTCTCGCACCATCTTATATACACATAAGTATGTGTTTTTTTTTTCTCTATCTCTCCCGTAAGTTTCTTAATTGGCATGTTTTCCTGCTGAACTACGCATGTTATTTGATACTATATTTAATTTAATATTTATAGCTTTATATAATGCTAGACTAAGTAGTACCATTGTAATAAGAAATATGTTTAAAAAATGACTGACTGCTGAGTTTCTTGCGGCGGCGTTTCTTCTCGGCAGTGGTCTTCTCTTGGGAAGCGCTGGTAGATTCTTGACGTGTAAAAGTGCCCGTGCGGCCTACTTACTGTATAAATTTCTTTTTATCTTTATCTTTTATTGTGACATTTGAATTTGTCAGATAAGGACAAAATATTGTATAGCTATACCACCGTTACTCAACGTTTACTAGTAAGGGGGTAAGTGTTTAGCCTTTTATCACATTGCGCTACGATACCTCTAATAGTGGCATGCTCGTAACCAGCCTGACAAGACAAGATGCGCTACGCTAACTAACGTTTCTATTCGATTCGTTTTTAAACCAATCGCGTCACTGGTAGATGGCGTAATACGAAAAGTCACGTGGTCTACCAGTGACGCGATTGGTTTAAAAACGAATCGAATAAAAACGTTAGTTAGCGTAGTGCATCTTGTCTGAGCCCTCAGGCCGTTACTAGTAACAATTTGCTACTCAATGCTAAGAAAATTAATTATATTAGGTTTGCCTAATGTTAGACCGGTAGAATTTAGAGGTATAGGTCGGAATATTTCTAAATGGTTGGTAATAGTAGATAAGGCGCTTTTCTTAGGGATAAATATAGACAAAAACTTGCAATGAAGCGGAGTATTGCAGTACCACCAGGTAAATTAAGTTTGGCAGCTTATGCTGTTAGGAAAATCAGGCAACTCACCAATGTTGAGACAGCTCGCTTCTTATGTTATTTTCATAGTGTTATGTCGTACGGTATTCTGGTTTGGGGAAAAGCGGTTGAAATACAGACTATATAGAAAATAAATCAGATCCATCATCTCGCACTCCGTTTTATTCAAATCGGTTGTCTATTTCGAAAGCAAACATTGATGATTTCTAATTTTAATTTATGGCCTTCACTCCTGTTAGAATGTATTTTGCCAATGTCACGTTATTTATAGACACTCCCAAGGACTTATTAGAGAAAAAAGTCCATGGATATCACATATTTTCTCTAGTGAATTAGACAGAAGCACATGGGGTTAGCTCCACGCACTTCTGTCAAGACCAAATGATGATTTATTAAGTTTATGCAGTAACAGGATTAATCTTAAGGTCTCAAGTGATTTTTTTAAGACGTTTAATGCAGTACACATCGAGAAACCGATGTTCGACGATAACTCGGATTAATTAAACATAAATTAGTACAAATACATAAGTCCTAACGTTTACCAGTGTTTATCGACAAATTAGATTAATGTACAAATTAAGACTCATTTATTTTGTCTAGAATTGTTTAGAAGATTTGTTTTTCTTATGATTATTGTTGTTTTATTATTGTTCTTATATTCGTGTGACCTCAAAATAAGTGCGGATTTTGTTTTGGTATTAAACTGATCTCATTAAATTTATGATGATATGATTTAAGAACTGGGGGTTTCCATGACATACTAAAGCAGTTCAGTTTCGGCTGAGAGAAAGGGACAGAGCTGTATAACTGCTATAGCTTTGTCACTTTCTTTCATCCTAATTTGAACTGCTTCAGTACGTCACGGTAACTCCTCTGGATATAAAGTCGGGGTTAATATAAATGATAAAACAAAACAAAACCAAACAGGTCTGTTTACCATTATTACACCATAATCACGTACTTTTGAACGTCGCGTGAGGTATATTCAATGATGTGCACGCTTGATGATTGCTGTTACATTCTGTTTAAGAATAAATAACTATTAACTATACGTTTTTTTAAATCATAACTTGTTTGCAGAAATATTGAGGTTATGTGTCAAACAATACTGATATGATTAGGTACATGTTTTATCATCCAACCCCGACTTGACTTGACTTGATGTCCTATTCGTGTGGCATCAAAATTAGTGAGGATTTTGTTAAACTGATCTCATTAAAACTTAGGTTAAGCGCATTTAGTACATAATTCGGTGCTTATTAACATTTAAAACCATCTCAAAAAATACTATTAGTAGGTACTTTAGCAAAAAGAGATAATCTATTCACTGAAGAATACAAAATATTTTGTCATTATAAATAAATGTTTATAACTGAAGTAATTTGTTTTAATACTTATCAATCTTAAAATAACAATTAAAGTTTTTTTTTAAAGATTCTATACATTTTTGGTTTAACTCCCCGTAGTACATTGTAGTATGTCTTACATTTGTATAGCATTATTCCCACGTAAGTCATGGTTTGTTGTACTTACGATATTTAATGCGCAAGCTATTCCAACGTACAACATGGTTAGTATCACAAACAATACTTATCGAAACCTTTAATCCACTTAAAAGTATCGTAAGAACAATTGCAGCCAAACAAAGGGCTTTTTTTAAATATTAGTAAGATAAGGTTAAACACTAAATTATTGTTGACATTCGCACCAAATTTTAACAGGATCCATTAAAAAATGGATCAACGGCATCAATTTTCAACTTTAAACTGCTCTGCTGTAAAGTTGCGTATTTCAAGTTACCATAACTTACGTAGGACCCATCGATATGTCCGCGAACGTGTGTAGGTATGTATGTAAACACTTTATTGTACAAAACGCAGAAATTCCGTGAAATACGCCAACACAAATATGCCACCCAGGGTATCATTGCCCAAAATGCCATTTACAAACAAATTCATTAATGTGGAAAAAAATCTTCTTTATGCCAAAAATACATAAAAAAGTCAACTGGCACAGTTCCTTTAAAGGGATAAGTTCGCATTTTCACATTTTATTCCGTAAAGATTGTGTTTTAATTCCTGTGTTTTATACGATAAAGTGTTTGTGTTTACATAAGTACACACGCTCGCGGACAAATCGAGGTTCATTCAAATTTTACGCCTTAAAACCTTGTAAAAATTTCAGTTAAAGAAGAAAAAAAACAACCTGCTTTTTGTTTCATTTTCTCTTATTACAAACAACTAGAGAAAGATAGCTGGGTTCATCTTATAGTCCGGCTTCTATGCTATAGTATGTTCTTATTCTATATTGAATTTTATTTTACTGCCAACTTTTTATTTGACACTAATTCATGAATGACGTAAAATGTGACGCTAGTTCACGCGTAGCATACTTAGTACCAATTTCACCATACCATGTTAACCACTTAACGGACGATTAGAGCGTTAACAGTGGTCAAAATGTATGAACTAACAGTCGTTTAACATTGATTAAATTTAACATCGTATGGTGAAATCGGTACTAAGCCCACTGGTCAAGGTTAATGTAACATCAAATCCGAATCCTCTCGTAGCCATTGTAATAAGCTTGTTACTAAAACAGAAAGGCTTTCGAAATAATTAAGAACGCTATTGATTTTTTGTTATTTAAACCGTTTATTTCGTCTCTGTAGTGCGGTGCGGGTGCGACCGAGAAGAAAACTTCTCTTAACTAGTTAATCAAATCTATTAAGACATCACTACCTTTTTATTACAAATTATATTTCGAAAAAACGAAATGTATATGTCAAGCACCAGTCAGTGTCACCATATTTTACCGAAAGCGCTTGTCCTCAAAAAATACAATGTTAAATAGAGATTACCACCTGAAAATAAACATGAAGGCAAAGATTAAGTGTATAAATAAATAATATGACTAGGCTCAACCTTCAAAAGTACGCGAATATGGAGTTATAATTGTAAATTGGTTTGAATACAAGAGTGACCGATTGAATAGGAACAGACTTTACCTTAGGGACAGGTGGGAAAAAATCCATATCCCTACCAGTAGAAATAGCCTGGTAGGGATAGGTGGAAAAGGGGGTTCAGAAGGATCAACCAGGTGATGGTAGTGGGTATATTTGTTCGCTTAAATCACCTGGGTGATCGTGCTGGAAATCTCTAGGAATAGGGATGTTGACTCATTGAACATTAAACTTTACTATACTGTTAGCGTTTTGGTTATAGAAATGCCTAATTATTTATTGTATTGTAATAGCAACATTTTCAAATATAGAATTCTAGTTTCTATTGGCAACACTAAGGTTTTACCCCGTTGGCTGCCTTCCCTGATTGGTTGAATTAACAACAATTAGGAAACGCAGTGTAGCAAATAGTAAAATTAGCCCAGTCTATAATAACACAAAAAAAGGCAAACATCGAAGAAGAGAA
Source organism: Acleris literana (assembly GCA_946894065.1). NCBI lineage: Eukaryota > Metazoa > Arthropoda > Insecta > Lepidoptera > Tortricidae > Acleris > Acleris literana. Next base: position 11,131,514 of record OX335691.1, on the reverse strand, counting down.
GAAGAAGAAGAAGAAATACATTTATTCACCAACCATAAGACACACAAATATACAAATGATTCAAGAAAACAATGAAGGTAACAGGCACAGCACGCAAATGTGTGTCCTCGCGGCAGTGAAACGGACACTGGCTCAGCAAAATGCTGAGGTGTCAGACACCTACAGCGCTGATTTTCAGCCAGTACCGGCAGTGACCCACGGAACGCTGTACAAACATACTATACTATACGTGTAAACTACTTACATAATACTTAGTTATTATAGGAGAAAAATAAATGGGAATATAATAATTAAAAATAAAACGCATACATAAATATCGATATACAGCCTTGATAAAACTGAAAATGAATTAAAAGGTCAATTTAAAAGCAGCAGGTTTAATTAATGATGAGTGTAGGTAAGTGCTGGATGAGGGTTAGGATTTCTGGAGCATAATGCATCGCACATACATCGCAAACCCGCATGTAACTACGATTTGCTTATATGTTTTTAGGTCCGTTGTGAGTATTTAACATCCAAGTTTGCAACCTCGAAAACCCTGTGCTACCCCCATGGTGCTGGAAAAACTTCGAATTTTTGGCATTTGTTACAGTTTTTTGAAAAAACTTTTCGAAGGAAATATTTTCGAAGTATATTTATTTAGATTTTAATAAAGATAACTAAATTTGAGCGTAATTTGAGCACATTATGTTTATTGGTTGCGGAGAAACAGCAAGTCAAAGATGGGCAATTTTCTTCAAAAAGTGAAAATGTGTTGATATGGTTATTTCGAAGATACATACCGGCTGAAATAATGCTCCTAGGTAAAAGTCACGTAATTTTTTTTTGTAGAGAATTGAATTAGCCTCAATTTAATACCAAAATGGTGCCTCTAGGCCTCATAGTTTAATCCAAAATAAAAAAATAGTAAAATATCGGATTTTGGCAAAATAATAAAAACATTGTACTGAATAATTTGGGACGATTTTCTTTAAAAAAAAAAGTGAATTTACCATTTTAGATGTATAATTATGGCTTCAAATAAACATACACTAAAGAAATGAACATACTTCCACGTTTTTTTGTTAACTGCGAAAATTCAAGGCACTTGTTTCAGTTTCTTCGAAATAATTATATAAAGGAAGCATTTTTTGAGCATTTTTGTTCATATTTTAATAAAGCGTACTACATTAGCTACAATTTAAGCCTAATTTGAGTACTGTAAAATTATTAGTTGCCGAGATACAGCCAGTCAAAGACTGACATTTTTTTTCAACAAAATGTAAATTTCATGTTATGGTCATTTTCCAAGTTACGTACTGGCTAAACTTATCGTCTTAGAATAAAAGTTGAGATAAGAATTAGTGTACAATTTGACTAGCTTCAATTTAATACCAAAGTAGTGCCTCTAGCTTTCATAGTTTTCTCAAAAATATAAAAACTATTAAAATATCTGATTTTGGCTAAATTATAAAAACATATGTATGAATGTATTTCTTAAAGAAAACCAAAAAGTGTAAATTTGACATTTTAGATGTGACATATGGTTTCAAAACAAATAAACATAAACATTAAAAAATACAGCAAACATATATTTAAACTATAAAATAATACTATTTACACGGTCAAGCAAAAACAGTTTAGACTTTCGTCCTTTTAGAAGGACCAGGTCTCATCCAGTCTAGATCAGTGGAGAGGAGTGGGGGAAAGGTGATTATGTTTTCTGGAGTGGAGGCCATGGTGTTGGGTCGTCCATATCCTCGTCCTCCTCGTCCAGGACGATAGGGATGGCGTTGTTGCAATTTCGCCCGTGGCAAAAGGAACATAGGATAGAGCACCTGAGCCCAGCAATTGCACGACCCTAAGCAACCTCTTTTTGCATTTGCAAGACATTTTAAGCGGGGTCTGAGGAGCGGGCTGTGCGCACATTACCCATCTTCGACTTGCTGTATCTCATTCATAATTCATTTATTTGCATTTTATGGGTTTTACAAGTTCTTAACTGTTATTGTACAATGATCCAGCATAAACCCCGTTAGGGCACAGCAATATTTACCACAGCTAGAAAATGATGATAAATCGTCAAAATATACACAGACCGATGTGGAGTCTCAATGTTGCACTTTGGACATTAAAACAAATACTCCTTCAACGTCAAAGGATAATAATGTTGGTACCCACACTTTTCAAGAGTTATCCTATAATTCTCCTAGAAAAAGAAAATTACGTAAGCAACTGACCAACGAGCATAAGCGGATAAAAATGTTAGAAGATCAGTTACAAATATCTAAAGACAACGAACTGAACTTTCACCCATTGTTCAAAAAATTATAAAAATTCAAAAATATTGCAAACGTAGTTTTAATTATCTCACTCACACAACACAAGCATGGTACGCGTTCACCTACACGAGTTTAGACTGTGTGCGTAGCAACGCATTTGTTTCATACATTTAATCGCCATTGTCCGAGGTGTGGTTACAGTGATAACTTGTAAATCCAAAAGTACTATTGCTGTGAATTATTAAATGTGAAATGTATCATAAAAATAACTTATGCCAATCTATCTTAAAAAGTGTATCCGTTTAAATTGTAAAATAGATGCATTTCAATTGACTTGGTCTTGATCTTTCATCTCAGAAGTTGGATAGCGAAAATACTGTATTTTTCATTTCGTCACATGGTTAAAGGATATGCTTTAATTTACGAATTCTTCAATAATTTGAACATTTTTTTTTAACACCAGGTTACTTATAGAATTGATTTTTTAGGGTGATAAACGTAAGTAAGTAATTGTTTTTTGATTCCCTTACAAAATGATCACTTCATTAACACATTACACTATGAAAGTGTAGACAATTTCCTAGGGTACTCCCTGGAATTGTTTGCATTTCATGTAATGTATCACGCCAGTGCCTCTCACTGGTAATTCATTATAATATTCACATTTATCGTATTATTGGCAGTATACACATTTTGCTAGGGAACTCCAACAATTTCAGTAACTCAAGAATCAGCGATTAGGGCCGTATTAATAAACTCATCTTGACCGAGATGAGAATTTTCCGTATTCGTATTTTGGCGAAAATATCATATTTAGGGTTCAATAATAATTCCTCAACGGTGCCCCAAATCTAAAAGTTGATATTAGCCATAATGGTTTTTGAAAGCTATGTCACCATACCTCACACGATACTGGTAAAAACTGGCACATGTTTTATGGACCACCAAGTAGTATAACAAAATTATATTATTTTCAAAGATATACTGCGACACGACAGTAAGAATGCTAAAAGCTTTAAAATCGCGGACTGAGACGTGTCTTGGAACAGGCGTCTCAGTGAAGATCAGAGCCTCTATTCTAGGATGACAAACAATATTGCTCTGGACCACGCCGAACTCATGGACCCACTGCTCCTTGACCCACTGCTATTCGATGGAGCCAGAGTCCAAGTCATTTGAATGCGAATTTAAAATCGCTTCGAGTTGAATAAACAACGTGGATAATTCAACGTTAAGTGTGTGTTTCCTAAAACCCTACTTAAATGGAACTTAGCTGCTTTCGCACCAGCCCACAAAAATCAAAATTCAAAAATACCAGATTAATCCCAGCGATAATAACGCTCGCGAATCGATTCCGCTCAGAGCGAGTGTTTACGAAAAATAATTAACCGGTATTTTTCGAACCGTTCCCAAGCCCAGATCCATAAACCTAGTCTGTGCCGATTGAAATTGGACACAACCAAATGCACCAATCCACCATTATTACTGGATAATCACGTGCTTTATAATATCGAGAGGTCTTAGCAATGATTTAAATACTTGATCTTTACTTTCACATTAAGTAAAAGATTAAATAACTATTAATTATACGTTATTTTAATGTAAACAACTAAACACGCTTGATGAATATGTGTTGTAATAAGTATAATATGGTTATGTGTCAAACAGTACTAATTTGTTTCCATCTTTGGCGATTTCAATTGACACAGACTATAAGTCTGTCCATAGCTTAGAAATAGAATTGCTAGTTCTTATTCTATGGCCTATAGTCTTCCTCATGAAGTTATAGGTAAAAGTTGAGGCAAAACTCTCTGGACCTAAATGAAGCGACCTTGAATGGACCTTGTCGTCATTCTATCTCGCTCACTTAGGTCCCCCTCTTCTTTTTCTAACTAGCGTGTCCACCCAATCACTAAGGGCCTGTTTTTTGTTATTTCTCAAAAACTGTAAATAATTTATACCTACTTCATTTTATTTTTTCCATTAAATATAAATAATTATCTATAAGACGGCTTTTTTTTAGATTATTTGATTAATAAACTTCGGAGACACCCCATTTGCTATAGGTAATCACACCACTTTCAATTTTTAACCCCCCATTCTAGACCCCTTTTTAAAAATTATCGCCGAATGCGACCAAAAAGTTACGAGTAAAGCTGTGAAGGCGAGCGAAGGTGCTGTGCTTTCTTACGCAAGGGCGGAGGGGTTGTACTTCCCACAGCGCTGGAGCAGACCGGTAGGTACCTACTTCAAAGGTTATAATATAATATAGGTTATTATTTATATTAGTTTAAAAATATTAACTAATATAGCTGTGTGGTTGCCGGCTTAGAATAGTACCATTCCATGCCTTCCCGTGGATGTCGTAAGAGTCGACTAAGGGAATAAAGGCTTGTAGTACTGTTAGGCGATGGTCTTGCAACCTGTCACTAATATACTGGTAAACATCTTAGCCTGATTATGCAAAATTGTGGTTACAGAATTATCAACAAGCTTTTAGAGTTGTTGGCAATTCTGTAGCTCTGACTACCCCAAACTGGGAATAAAGGCGTGAGTTTATGTATGTATGTATGTATATTATTTATTTGGGTATTAAAGTCTTCGGGATTTCAGGCTTTCGGTCAAACGAACTTTCAGGGTTTTAGTTATCGGGATTATAGTCTTCGGGATTTCAAGCTTTCGGTCAAACAAACTTTCGGGATTTCAAACTTTCGGTGATTCGGTTCCGTTCATAGGTCTTTTGAAATTGGTTCTGTTGAACTTAGGTATTATAATACATACACGTGACAACCCATGGCGAGACGACGAAGGCGCAGAATGGAATAGCATGTCGTCTTACTGGAGTATAATTTTAGTTTAGTAAAGTTGCAGTCTGATAATCAGGTTAATTTAGAAAAAATATGATACGTTGGAGACAATGTGTGCGCTTGTGTTAAAAAGGATATTATCATTAGATAATCGAAACCGAATCGAAACAGAAATACATCTGCAAAAAACAACTTTTGACGTGATAACGTCTAAATCGATGAACGCCGCCTGTACGCACGAAAAAGTTTCACGTTCCGCCTGAGCCGAGGATGCCACTTACTCCCACTACTTATTACAACACATTTTCACACCATTTTTCATGCTTTTATACCGAGAAATGTGATATAATTATCATTATATTTTATCCTATGGCTATGCCAATTGATTAGCCAGCGTCATGTCGATTTTTGACCAGTTCATAAAAATTAAATATAGTACGAGAACGATAAACTAATATAATTATATTAAATAAATAAATAAATAAATAAATAATATTATTCCTGGAAAAAATAAACAAATAACACAAACTCTTTGTTAGTCAAGAACATTACTACCATTACTACTACAACATACACATTAGATGTTAGAGACCACAAACCCATATATAAGGAGTCTTGTCGCCGTGCACTACCGCCTCCTTGGCAACCTGATCCGCCCTCTCATTACCAGACACCCCCGAGTGTCCCGGGACCCATACCAAGGCGACTTTGTACCCTCTAAGCTTCCAAACTATGACAACCTCTTTAATTTGATAAATAATTGGGTTGTGAAATTTTACAGAAAAAGCATTAGAGAGCAAGGCTTGCAAGCAGCTACGGGAATTTGAAAATATTATAGTCTTTTTTAACTTACCCAATAAAATGTATATAATGCTCTCTAACACTCCAAGACATTCACCAGTAAATACGGAGGTTTCTGGGGGATACTTCACTTTTTGGACTATATTATACTGGGAGTGGAAAACTCCCACCCCCACGCATCCAGGAGTCAGTTTGGAAGCGTTACAATAAATTGTGTTCCAATCCACCCACTCACGGGAAAGTATCTGACGAAGATACTCATCAGCGTGAGGATCGTCGTGGCAAATATCAAAATTTAGAATTACGCGAGGTTTGTGAATTATGGTTTCGTAGTTGAATTCGAAAAGGGGAAGTTTCGGGGAGTGAAATACCGGGTCCTTAAGAGACATAATTTTTTCTAAGCTTTTAACAAGAAACGGGGTACCCTTATGACTCCAACATTAAGCTGCTTTAAGATCAAACAACCGATGTATGATTGCGTGACGGGAAAATTGAAGGGCACGGAAAAGATAGCTATCAGCCATGAAATGCCTACGCAGATTGAGAGGGGGCTCAGTACATTCTACCTGCAGGGCATTGATAAGTAAGCCTAGATTTTTTTGATTTTGTAGTACTGGAGGTTCAGGTAATATGCATGGAATTAGTAAGTAGGTACATCTGGAATGCTTACTTCCAAAATCGCGACGAGTAAAATTGAACTCAATATGTGAAGACAGAAGGCTGATTTTGTGGTAATCAAAGTGTACGAGCCTAAAGAGACTTACTTTGTCTTTGTTTGTCCCTCTTACACAATTGCCATGTTAAAAAGTTACGATTTTCTTAGTCCGAAATGTTAAATGTTGATTTAAAAAATGGTGATAATTATCACAGTATATAAATAATTTAAAGGCACTAGGAATGCATTAAAGTATTACATATTATATTCATATTATAGTCACCCGCTTCAATCATTGCTCATCATGGTAATGGTAGGAGTTTATAAAATAAAACTAGCTACACTAATAAAACAAAATGGCGAATGGCGGTCACTTTAATAATCTCTCACTGTTTAAATGAGACCTATTTCGACTTTTATGTGTTAATAATTGATTTTCTTAAAAACAATAGTAAGTACTAGTTGTGCTGTGAGTGGCTGCAATAAAGAATCATATCCAGGTCATGGGATAACCTTTCACAGGCAAGTTTGTGAGATTTCTGTTAGTAGAATAACCACGAGCAATTATTAATATCATTATTGCTAGCGAAGTTACCTAAAAAAAACGATTTGATTTCAGACTGCCTGCGAATGTTGAAGTAAAAAAGAAATGGATCGAGGCGATTCCTGGGAAAGTAACTAATAACTCTGTTGTATGTAGTTTACATTTTAAACCTGAAGATTATCTGACGGAAGCTAGAAAACAAATGATATCTGAGGCCCGTTTCACGAAGCTTGTAGCTTCGTGAAACGGGCCACTGGAGTAGTTCCATCTATTTTTCCTAATTAATTTAAGGTAATACGGTAAAATTACTCATTAAATATGTTGATTAATAGAATAAGCTTCAGGAGGACAGAAAAAATATTTAAAAAAATAGAGTGTTTTTAGATTTTGAGAAAAATTATGTCCGTCACACCGGACATTGCCGAATATGCGGGATATTATTATATGTCCACCGTGCCGCACAATGCCAAATTATTACATATAAAAAAAAAACATAAAAAAGGGAGAATGTTAAAATAACGTTACTTAGGCATATTATTTATGTTGTATGAAACTATGAAACCGTAATTGACAGTTGTGTGCGCGAACTTTGTAATACTTTTTTGATACTTGGATATTAATGACTGAAATTAAAAGTCGTGAGGTATCTTTAGACATCTTCAAAGGCTCATGAGAAATCAATATTGGGTGATCTAAATAAATATTTAGGGTGTCCAAATATTTTCTACAAATTTATGTGTTTTGCTGATGACGTTGGGGTTCCTTGATCGAGTTTTTCTCGTTGTGTTTGTCCGTGTACGAGTAGGTAAAGATGAAAATGATGAAATAGACAGAATATTGTAATAATTTTTGTTCAAAGAATCATTCATATCTTGCATGTTACTTCAAGACTGCATGCCGGATTTTAATTTTGTACCTCGTTATCAAGTTGGGAACTATTAAATCATACATTCGTTTATGATTATGCGTAAACAAGGGGAACCAATTAAAATATGGTATACCTTTACTAGAAAGGGACGCACTAAGTTTTACTACATTTCTTTCGGCTCGCGTTATCGGTGTAGTGCACCTTCCAGATGTACGTAAGTACTTACTAATTCCATGGTAATATGTGGGAGTGACATTTAGAGGCCCATTCAAATTTGACGTCTTAAAACCTTGTGACAATGACAGTTAAAGAAGAAAAAACAGCCTACGTTATGTTTCATTTCCTCTTATGTGATACGTGATCTAAAAAGTAGAGAAAGATAACTGATGTGAAGTACATCTTATAATCCGGTTTCTATGCTATATGTTCTTATTCTATGAATCATAGCATCGAATAACATTTGAATCGACAATCCACTAATTACCCAGCTTTTACCTATAACTTAATGGTCTTCTTGCCAACAATGAAAGATCAGATGATTTATTTGATGTATTGTCTCTTAGGCAAGTGTATTTTTAAATAGTTTTTTTATACATACATACATTAAGTCACGCCTGTTTCCCAGAGGGGTAGGCAGAGACCACTTTTTTTTTTATAGTTTGCGTTATTGTTCGAACGCACAGTTAAATACGTGGATATAACTGCATTTAAGAATTTAAAACATAAAGCTTATATAACTCAGGCAAGTACCTACTTATTTACTCAGTAAACACAGCATATTCATTGTTTAAGTAAAAATATTATTCGTGGTGAAGGCTCCTCAGGTTTAATTCCGACGTTGGCGGCCGCGGCCGGCGACCGACTGTTTTATAATGTAGGTACCGCGAAGGCGCGGCGCGCCCGGGGCACCTGCGACGATCCGTGCTCCATATAAATTCATTCTCTAGTAAACAGTGGGACGCGCGACCAATCGTGGTCGCCGACATCGGAATAACACCTTCGCATTTAGCAATCTTTGCTTTATTTTCAGTTATAATAATCACAATTTTAGAAAGGTCCTGCTACATGTGCCCTCTTCAACACGGACTCTATTGGGGTGGTGGTATTGGAATATGTTTCGCGATCGATGTTATTTATACCACAGTAAACGGTGGTAAGAGATATTGACTACCTACAAGCTTCTGATTATGGTTATTCCCTCGAGAACTTTTTAATTTTCCGAGATGTAAAGTGTGTTTATCCGGGGTATAAGCTATTTCTATTTCAAACTGCATCCAAATCCTTCCAGCCATTGCAGTGTGACGCAGTAACAAGTTAACACACAAACTTTCATATTAATAATATACTAAATATATATTGGATTAGTGGATAATAGATTCTGCCCGCGTCTTCGTCCGCTTAGATTTCGATTATGGTTATTCAAACGGAAACTTTTTAAATTTTCGGTATGAAAAGTAGCCTATGAGTTAATCCAGAGTACCTATAAGCTATCTCCATATCAAATTTCATCCAAATCCGTTCAGTCATTGCAGCGTGAAGGAGTAACAAACTAACTCACTCACACAAACTTTCGCATTTATAACATTATATCTCCTGTCCGCGACTTCGTCCGCGTAGATTTCAATTATTGTTATTCCCTCGGGAACTTTTAAATTACCCGGGATGAAAAGTAGTGTATAAGCTATTTCCATTCCAAATTTCACAAACACACATACAAACTTTCGAATTTATAATATCATAGTAGGACTAGGATAATACATATGATGGTGCACGGCCGCGGTCTCGCGGTATGAAACGCCACTTTTGTATCCCGCATTGAGATGCTAAGTAAGTTGAACAATAACTCGAACTTCTTCATCCTGTGTCCGTTTGAATGGTGGCTCCACGAAAGGAACATGTCTGATCTCTCACTCTAACTCAGTCACTTGCCAATCAGTTGCATATATAAATCTTACTATAACTTACATTTTTCACATTCAAAAAACCTGTACACGAATATTACGTACGAAATTACATGGATTCTAACTTTTAAATCGCGATATCTCAAAAAGTTACTAAGGTACCTAGCTAGACATGTTCATTTTGGGTGTGTAATCATTAGTATAAAAACAAATGGTCTAATTTCGATCTCTATAATAAACTAACGATATAATCGACGGTCCCCGCGAATAAACGTGTATTATCAAAACACCAACTTTACAGGAAAAATAAAATACGGAAAAACTTGAATATCTCTTTACCTGATGGATTTAGTTTAAAACAATGTAGAGAGAAAACAATGGAAATTAATAATCCAATATATTTATGACCTAAATAAATTTTTAAGTCTATGGGTTTTCAAGAAAATATGTGAAAATCATGTTATTTTTTTATTCGTGTGAAAATTCATTTGTAACCTAAATATCAACATCCTTTACACTGTTATTCGTGTTTAAACGATAAGCCATCGACTAAGTATGTCAACAATATACTATTGTATAAGTGAGAAATTAGTTTTGGTATTTATATTTAATAAACGTTTGCATGGGTGTTCTTGTGTATTTTAAGTAACATCTGTTATGTTATTTGACTGTTGCGATTTTGTTATGGGAATTTGTATGACATATTAATTTAGTATTGTGTTAGTGAGTTTCTTGTACATCGGGATAAAGCATTTTTTATACCTGGTTCATATTTTAACATGCTAAAAATAAATGTTAGTATGGTTTTTTAAATTATTTATAACATATACACTTACTAAATTTAACTTGAACCATTATTTTGCATAAAATACTTAAAAATATCTAATAACAAAAGTTGTAATACCAATTTAATCCGTGTTTAAGGCCTATATCAGTCTACTGCTGAACGTAGGCCTCCCCTAAAGTGCGCCATTTTGCCCTGTCCTTGGCCTGTCGCAACCAATATGCCATCAGCGTTCCGAAAGTCATCACTCCATCTAGCTGGAGGGCGTCCTACACTACGTTTGCCGAGTCGCGGTCTTCACTCAAGAACACGTCTACCGCAACGGTTATCGGTTCTTCTACAGATATGGCCAGCCCACTGCCACTTCAGCTTGCTAATTCTCTGTGCTATGTCAGTTACTTAGGTTCTCTGTCGGATACATCGTTACGGATTTTATTCTCCATTGCTCGCTGAGCGACTTTAAACTGGTGGACCAGCCGCACTGTTAGTTTCCACGTCTCGGCACCGTAACGTTCGTCTTCATAAATTGCGGGATGGATCAAGAGAAGACCTAACGTAGTTTTCCAAATGCTGCCCAGCCCAACCGGACCCTTCTCTTGGCCTCCTTCTCAAAGTTATTTTTACCTATTTGAAGGATCTACCCGAGGTAGGTATACTCAGAAACAACTTCAAGAAGATAATCATTCACAGCAATAGGTCTCAGATCAATGTGGTCATTGAACATGACTTTAGTTTAATCCAAATTCATGCTGAGACCTACGCTTTCTGACGCGGTGTTAGGTTGTCCAGCATTTATTGCAGCTCCTCCAGCGATTCCGCCATCAAGACTAGTTATGTCGTATGCGAATTGCAAGTGCAAGATGAAATTGCCGTTTATAATAATGCCCTTACCTTTCCAGTCCAACGTCTTAAACAAATCTTCAAATGCACTTGCGAACAGTTTCGGAGATAATTAACGTCTCCTTGTCTCACCCCTCTGCGCAATTGGATTGGTTCAGACTGTTTATCCTGTACACACATCAACGCAGATTCGTACAAGAATCTCAACACTGCGATATACCGACGGTCTACTTGGCATCGCTGTAAGGATTCCAAAACAGCCCAGGTTTAGACGGAATCGAAGGCCTTATACTCTTCGGACTTCTGTATAATCCTCCTTACTGTGTGAATGTGGTTCAGACGGTGCTATACCCCGTGCAAAACCCGGCCTGCTCTGGAGGCTGGAACTCGTCATTCTTCTGGCAAGACAATTCGTGATTACCTTGGAGACCAGCTTATAGACATGGCTTAGGAGAGAAATGGGTCTGCAGTTTTTAAGAAGGATTTTGTCTCCCTTCTTAAAGAACAATACCACTTTTACCCCGTGCCACGCCTTTGGAGTTTTCCCACAATGTATGATGGAATTAAATAGGTTTCGAAGCTCCTTGACATCAGGGACTCTTCCTGCCTTCAGAAGCTCTGACGTAATTCCATCTTCACCGGGGGTTTTTTCCATCTTTGAGCTGCCTTATGCCAACACGATCTCATTCTCGCTGATTTCTGGCAGTTCGTCGGTATAGTGGCCTGTCAGTGTGGCTCTGAAATCACAGCTGTTACGCTGCGGCCGAGGGATATGTGCGGCGTAAAGTCGCCTACAGAAGTCCTCGATCTCAGCAAAAATCTCCAACTTTGACAACACGGCCCTCTGCCCTCATATGTTGTGAGCTTCTTCAGGTTGCTTCTTCCAAGCTGCTGAGTGAATACTTTGGACCCTCGGTTTTGCTCTATCGCCTGCTCAATTAGGCGTGTGTTAGAGCTCCGGAGGTCACGCCGAACACTACGGGTTCCTCTGATCAGTTCTGCACGATATACCTATTATATTATTATACCTACACCGCTAACTGCCATGGAATACAATGGTTATGTAGGTACACGTATACTTACCGAAGCTAAGTTTAATGTTTCGCTTTCGGTCACACTTAATCGACCACCGTGTTCGTTTTTGAATTGAAAGTTATGGTTAATAAAATTCAAGGGTGCCTATTAAAAAATAGGTAGACATAAATTATGGGCTACACCTTACCTTTATTGTCTGTATTATCTTCTATAACTGATTTATTGCAATAGACAATACGAAAACGTACGATGAAATAAATTACACGAATAAACGTGCAAAGCAGTTTACACGAGCTACAAAGTGATCCGTCCGATGATACACGTTTCTTATTGTTTAAAACAGACGGGATCTGTGCTTCACAGTGGTTTATTATTATTTTGCTGCGTATTCTATAATTGTATTTTCCTAGAAAAAACATGGAAGTTTCCTTAAAACAGGTTATTAATCATTATTTTTGCTTGAAAAAAATCTAGGAGGTGCGTTATGGTAAAATAACGTTATTACGCAATAAATTTTTTTTTGTGTAAGAACTCGTACACGGTTATTCGCGGGGACCGTAATGGAATAGTATTATTTGTGAATTCTAGGTTGAACTTGGAGACTACTTATTTAAATAGAAAAAGGGATTTTATAAAACAAAAGCGAACACAGACGGTGACAATGACAGAATGTAATACAGAATAGAAAAGTAACAGATACAAAACATGAAGTGTATTTTTGCATTTATAATTTCAAGATTCCCCTTATCAATGCAAATCATATTTCTTCAGACCCATCATATTCGAACAGTTCTCGACCTGTTGCTTGAAAGTGGCCTTCGTTAGTATGTCAGCAACCATGTTGTTCGTTGCCACGTAATGTACCATTATTTCCTTGTTAGATATCTTCTCGCGTAGAAAATGATATTTAATATCAATATGTTTGCTCCGGGCATTGTAGGAGTCTTTGCCTGCGAAATGAATTGCGCTTTGGTTATCGCAGTGGATGATAGTAGGTGCAGCCGCTAGCCGGGGCTGCAGCTCAGCCTGGAGCTGGCGCAACCACAGCGCCTCTTGCACGGCACCCGCCAGCGCCATGTACTCCGCCTCCATGGTGGACAACGCCACCGTGGCCTGCTTCCTGGAGCACCAAGATATCGGGGCACCCTGAAACATAAATATGTAGCCGGAACAGGACTTCCGACTCTCATTATCCGACGCCCAGTCAGAATCGCAGAAACCAAAAATATATCCTTCTTTATTCTCAATGAAAGCTAATTTGTGATCTTTTGTTTCTTTTAAATAGCGTATCACCCTCTTGACCGCTGTCCAGTGCTGAAATTCAGGCTTTTTATTGAAGCTACTTAATTTATTTACTGCAAAACATATGTCAGGTCGGGTACCATATGATAGGTATAATAAACTGCCAATTGCTTCTTGGTATGGTACATCTTTCAATACATTTTTCTCTTCTTGAGTAGTAATTAGTTTATTATTCGGATCACAGGGCGCACTTACGGTCTTGCAGTCAGTCATTTTAAATCGCTTAATTACCCGTTCTATGTATGCAGTTTGATCTACATATATTTGACTTCTATCTTCATTTTGTATTATCCTCCAGCCAATAAATTGATGAACTGTTCCCAGATCTTTTAAATTAAACTTTTTTTTTAATTTATCCTTAATATCTTGAGCCTTCTTTATTTCATTAAAAAAGAACAATATGTCGTCTACATATAATATTATATACCACATATTTTTACCTTCTATTTGGTAATATACACAGGCATCCAACAAAGAACAGATAAATCCCAACTCTTTCAATGCAGCACTTAATTTTAAGTTCCACTGGCGACTGGCCTGTTTAAGCCCATATATGGATTTATTTAATTTACAAACTTTATCACCATGCTCATATAGTGGGGGTTGAGTCATGTAAATCTCGGCGTCAATGTCGCCTTGCAGGAACGCGGTGACGGCATCCATTTGCTCAATGTATAATCTATGCTTAACTGCCAGTGATAATAAGTACCTGATGGAAGTATGTCGTACTACTGGGGCATAAATCTCATCATACTCTATACCTTTCTTTTGTTTGTATCCTTTAATCACGAGCCTCGACTTATATCTCTCTATATCTCCATTAACATTAGTTTTTACTTTAAACACCCATTTACAGGGAATAACTCTTTTGTTTTCTGGTAGATCAACTAAAGTCCAGGTGTTATTTTCAATTAATGACTTAAATTCGCTATCCATAGCTTCTTTCCATTCTTGAGCTTGACTGCTTGCCAGAGCGTCTTCTACAGTTTCAGGTTCAACATGTGATGATGCTGGTACTGTCACTGGCGTGTCCCCATAGCACAGGTAAGTAGGTTTTACTATTTTGTCTCTAGGTCTTAGGGTCATACTACTTGGCTGAGTGGGGGCTTTTGTCTTCGGCTGAATATACTCATCATCACTGCTGTTCAATGTATTTTCCGGCATGCTGATATAGGAGTCATCAGTCAGCACATCTTCGGAGCTCAGATCAGTGGTAATTTTTGTTTCTTCTTCTGTGTCATTTATAGACAACTGTAAATCAGATAATGGTATAAGTACAGAGTTATCTTTTGTAGTTTGCTCTATGAAAGTTACATCTCTACTTTTAAATATTGCTTTCTTTCTTTCATCATATAATCGATAACCTTTACTACCTTCACAGTATCCAACAAATATCATACATACAGATTTCGGATCCCATTTTAATCTTTTTTGTTTTGGTACATGAACCATGGCTTGACACCCGAATACTTTCATATGTTGTAAATTAGGCTTTTTACCTGACCAAAGTTCTTCTGGAGTACGGTAGCCGAGTGCTTTTGTGGGCGAGCGATTGATGATATATGCCGCTGTGGACACCGCTTCGGCCCAGAAGTCCTATAAGGGTGCGGTTCATACGTTCTGCTAAACCGTTTTGCTCTGGGGTATAGGGATTTGTTGTTTGATGGATAATTCCAGATGATTTTAAATACTTGTCAAAATCCTGATTAATGTATTCTGTACCATTATCTGTGCGCAATATTTTGATAGACTTATTTAACTGTTTTTCGGCCATGACTCTAAATTCTTTAAATTTTTCTAGTGTATCGGATTTATTTTTTAAAAAGTAAATAAACACTTTCCTTGAAAAATCATCAATAAATGTGAGAATGTACTTTGCATTGCCAAGAGAGCTTACCTCCATCGGACCACATATGTCGGAGTGGATTAATTCTAAGAGTTCTGAAGCTCTAGTGCCGGTATGCTTGAATGGTTGACGACTCTGCTTGCCTTTTACACAAGTAGTACAAACCATGTTATCCTTAGGAACTGACACTTTGACACCAGTAGTACAATCATTCAGTTTCTGCAAGTCAGTGAAATTAAGATGGCCCATCCTTTGGTGCCACAAATTACAGTTATTTTCACTTGCCATACATAACAACGCGGGCGCATCCACAGTATTTAATTTGTACATATTGCTATGACAGTTGGCTATCAATACCAATTTGTTGTTCTGATATACCTTGCAATTATCTTTTTCAAATACAACATTACAGTTATTCTTTGTCATCTGACTAACGGAGAGTAAATTTGTTGTCAATTCAGGTACATATAGTACATTTTTCAGTTGAATGTTCTTCTCTGAGCCATCTGAGTCTTTAATACATAAATCAACCTTACCGCATGCCTTCACTGTCACTGTCTTACTATCTGCTACTTTAATACTTGTGATTGGAGGGGTGGTTACATCATGCAGCCACTCGTAGTTATTGCACATGTGCATGGATGCTCCGGAGTCGATGAACCAACATTTGTCATCCAAGCAAGCGCCAGCTGAAAAAGCAGCAAAGTAAGTACTACTGTTCTTATCATTTTTAGAGTCATGCATCGGTTTTTTTTTTGAAAGTAGCATTGTTTCCCTAAATGGCCATATTTATTACAGTTAAAGCAGCGGGGCCCTTTGCCCTGAGGTTTGAATTCGTTAGTATTTCTCTGAGACTTGGCATTATATTTATTTTTGACATAAAAAGCAGCATTCGACTTAGATTCTTTAATTTCTTGCAAGAGTTTAGTTTTAACGGAATCAGCAGTGATCGGCACCCCCGAGCTCT
The DNA here is from genome assembly GCA_946894065.1 of Acleris literana. NCBI lineage: Eukaryota > Metazoa > Arthropoda > Insecta > Lepidoptera > Tortricidae > Acleris > Acleris literana. Next base: position 11,114,903 of record OX335691.1, on the reverse strand, counting down.
CCAAAGCCATAATCATGGGTTTATAGGTATCAGGCAAGCCAGCAAGTAACAAAGTCCCAATCCATTCATCGCCCACAGCAAACCCAATGTTTCGAAGCTTGTGTGCCGTCGACATGATTTTACTAACAAAATCCTCAACATTGTCACTGTTGTCCAGCGTGGTGGTAATTAAATCTCGCAAAAGACCCACCTTGCGAGTAAGACCGGAGTCATCAAAAACCTTTTCTAGATTCAACCATACCTGTTTAGCCGTAGTTGCATCTTGTACATGCACATAGTTGATTGGATCTACCAGAAGAATAATTTTTGACCTCGCCTTAGTATCCTTTTTTTTGTCCTCGACGTAATCGGCGCCGGGTGTGATCGTCTCCCAGAGTTCTTCATGCTCTAAATAATTTTTCACGGCAAATTTCCACGTCGCGTAATTCTCCCGTCCTAGTAACTTTTCAATATTAGCAATAGGAATTGATGCAGACATTTTTTAGCGAGTGCGCTCCACGATGTTTTGAGGTTATCCTTTTTAATCTTTACCAATCTGAAAAAGTTGTTGATATTTTTCGTAACTTTTATCTAAATAATGAATTGATGGGACCATAACCTAATGGAATAGTATTATTTGTGAATTCTAGGTTGAACTTGGAGACTACTTATTTAAATAGAAAAAGGGATTTTATAAAACAAAAGCGAACACAGACGGTGACAATGACAGAATGTAATAAAGAATAGAAAAGTAACAGATACAAAACATGAAGTGTATTTTTGCATTTATAATTTCAAGAGACCGTCGTAATAATCATGATGTATAAAACGAAATGCATAATTTCTAAAACTATAATGTTCATAAATTAAAAAAAAAATATCTGACTGCTACTATTAGTAATAGATAAGACAGTCACAGTTCTAACCTAACCTAACCTAGTTAGAACAAATTGACTAAATATGCATAATAACATGGTTTATGATAGTTATAATAAATGAGTGTTATGTTATTCGATCGTATGCTTGATGAAATGATACAATTGGGTTTTATGCTAAACGTTCATTATGTTTTTCGTGATTAGTTAAATGAAATTATACGAAACGATTTTAGACTAATTGAAGCGCACCCGTTCATTTCGTGTACCCTCAGGACCCAGGAAGCTCTTTCTTATGACCGCGGTGAAATTGCCTACAGTTTGACAAAAAAGAAAGAGATTGCCGTGGTGACAGGTGGAACGAAACTGCCATAGACTTGCATTACTCTTGAGTGCAGGATCAAACGAAGCAGGTTGATAGAAGACGTCAAGACCTATCGATTTCACCACCTCGTATGTTCAGCATTTTTTTACTGTTCGCTAGTTTGTTTGTTAATATCGACTATCACCCGCAGGGGCCTATCGTCGCTAATAAAATCTCAACAGTCAGAACACGGTCTAAAAGAAATTTTAAACGTGGGAGGGCGCGCCTTCCGTGAGAAGCGTTACGGCATTCGGATTAAAATTCTTAAAATCAGGCGTTCGTTAAAATTATTGATTGAAAAATGACAATCTCGTTTAATACAATATAGCAAAAAAATACTTTATGTCGTATAAGTAATCGGCACTCGTCGACTAAGTCACCAGCGGCGCGCCGCTACTAGAAAGGTAGTAGGTACGTCGATACGGTCTATAATTTTAAAATGACACAAAGGGGGCGATAATAAATTTTGGAACCCCTAGTCCGGCTTTGATCTTTGGTGTAGGAAAACATTATAGAGAGCAATGTTAAATAATAAATAAGTAATGTTAAATATTAAGGTAAAGGCAAGAGAGTGATGAAGTTTTTTTTGTTATATGGTTGTTCGTCTATTTATGGTTGACGACGCGCTCGCGTAGTTGCTAGTGACCCTGCTTACGAAGCTAGCGGTCCTGGGTTCGAATCATGGTTGTTTTCTATGTATTAAGTATACAATCAAATCAAATCAAAATATTTATTCAGTAAATTGGCTCTTTTACACGTCGGTAATATACAGTGAATCTACTAGCGCTTCGGACAAGACCATCATTGCGGAGAAGAAGCGCCGCAAGAAACTCCAGCAGAAGGTCCTAGTCTGTTCGGCCTACTTGCCCGGAGAGAAACCAAACCCCACAGAAGAACTGACTGAAGTCGTGGATTACGCACAACGACAAAAGTCGGAACTGATTGTGGGTTGCGACGCAAATGCCCACCACACCATATGGGGCAGCACTGGAATCAACAGAAGAGGTGAGTTACTCTCTGAATTCATCTTTACTAACTGTTTATACTTGTTAAATAAGGGCAACACACCCACCTTTGTTACTAGGGCTAGACAGGAAGTACTTGATATAACATTCGCAACTGAAAAGGTAGCTAAATGCCTAGCCAACTGGCATGTCAGTTCCGAAAACTCAATGTCGGACCACAAACATATTCTATTCGAGGTAACAAAATCAATAGGTAAAGAACCGCAAAAACTTAGGAACCCAAAGAATACTTGCTGGGACACCTACAGGGACTATCTCAAAGAATACCTAACGGACCTCCCAAAATATGTTAAAACTCCAGATTCTCTCAACGGTGCAGTCAACAAACTTTCAGAAGGCATTAACAAAGTCTACGAGAGGAGCTGTCCACTGAAAGAATCTAAAACAAACAACACAACGACGTGGTGGAACAAAAAGCTGGAAAGGCTTCGCAGCAAAACACGGCGTATATTCAATCACTGCTCTAGGCCGCAAGATTGGTAAAAATATGGCAGAGCTTTGACGGAGTATAACAAAGAAATCAGAAAAGCCAGAAGAGCGTCTTGGAGACAATTTTGTGAAGATATAGCCCAAACACACAAAGGAGCGAGAATTCACAAAATACTCGCCAAGACACCCACAAACTATCTCGGCCTACTCAAAAGACCAGATAATACCTTCACGACCACAGAGAGGGAGACTCTCGAGCTCCTCAGAGTAACCCACTTTCCAGGATCGTATACCTCCGATGACATCCAGCGATGTGTCCAAAGAAATCATACTGATCACAGGGCGCATAGAGCTGATTGGAACAAGGCCACAAACATCTTCAGGCCTAATAATGTTAAATGGGCTATTGAGAAATTCCAGCCATTTAAATCAGCGGGAGAAGATGGAATTTTTCCGGCCCTTCTTCAAAAGGGAGAAAATATCCTCCTCCCGCATCTGGTCAGAATATTTCGGGCAAGCTTTGCCTGGGAAATAATACCAGAACCATGGACACGAGTCAAGGTACGCTTCATACCAAAAGCAGGGAAAAAGGACTACTCTCAACCTAAATCCTTCAGACCGATCAGTCTTACATCCTTCCTACTCAAGGCTATGGAAAGGATTATAGACCAGCACATCAGAGCTAGATATCTAATAGCTAAATCCCTCAGCTTAAATCAACACGCTTACCAAAAAGGGAAATCCACGGAAACTGCCCTCCTCGATCTGGTCGACAAGGTGCAGAAAACCTTAGAGGATAAGCAAACAGCCCTATGTGCTTTCCTTGATGTGGAAGGTGCCTTCGATAACACGCCCACAAATACCATTCTAAATGGAATGGCATTAAAGGGTGTGGACGGTACCACTATCAACTGGGTTAAGAATATGCTCTCTAACAGGGTGGCATCTCTAACTCTCAATACAACTGTGCTTGAATTTCACACCACAAGAGGCTGTCCACAAGGAGGCGTCCTATCCCCATTATTGTGGACCCTAGCAGTGGATCAACTACTTGCATTAATGACGGACCAAGACTATGACATACAGGGATATGCCGACGACCTTGTAGTCATAATCAAAGGCCCCAGCCTCCACACAATCCCATGTTTAATGCAAGGAGCTCTCAACACCATCAACAAATGGTGTAAAGAAAACGAATTGTCCATAAACGCAAATAAAACTGTGCTAGTCCCCTTCACTAAGAAAAGGAAGCTCGAAAAGCTACTAAATCCTAAGCTTAACGAACAAACAATACCATTCTCAAGTGAAGTGAAATACCTAGGGGTCACCTTAGACCAAAAGTTAACGTGGAACTCGCACATAAAAAACATAACCCAAAAAGCCAAAATGGCTATGTGGACTAGTTGTCGAATGGCGGGGTCAAGGTGGGGCCTAAAACCCAACATTGCCCTCTGGCTGTACACGGCAGTGGTAAGGCCTATAATCACATATGCCTCCGCTGTCTGGTGCAACAAAACCAACCAAAAGACAACAATAAACACCCTGAATAGTCTGCAACGCACCGCCTGCGTAATCGCAACAGGAGCTCTATCCTCAACACCGGGAGCGGCTCTGGATGCACTGCTAGACCTAACACCACTGCACCTACAAGTGCAAAAAGAGGCTGAGCAGTGCATATACATAATCTGCACCACAACAAGGAAGAAATGGAGCTCTCAAGCACTGACCAAGCTCATGGCATCGGTGTTTGAACACAAAACCCTATGCATGCCAACTGATGACCAGGGCTTGAAATACCGGTATTTTTGAGAACCGGTACTGTGACCTTGATGGGGAACCTGTACCAGTCTAGGTACCGGTACCGTGGGTACCGGTACCACGCTTGGTACCGGTACTCGTTGTACCGGTATTTTGTAAGAAATACAGGTATTTTACCGGTACTATACCGGTACCAATAAGGCTCGAATACCGGTACAAATACCGGTATTCAGTAATAGTGGGTATAAGTGCGAGGAAGGGATAAAAAAGACAGAATAGTATAGGCATGGTACCTATGTTTCAAGCGGCAAATGGCCTGATGGTCGGTCAGTTAGATTTAGGTTACTTGTCGATAGTCGACGGCTTGAGGCACGCTAACATAATATTATTTCGATTAAAATTTTGACATTTGGTGGTGATGGTGGTGATGGTGGTGATGGTGGTGATGGTGGTGATGGTGATGATGGTGATGATGGTGGTGATGATTGTGACGATGGTGACGATGGCGATGATGGTGATGATGATGATGATCACCTCCTGCATCATTACCATCATCATCACCACCATCATGGTGATAATGGTGGTGATGGTGGTGATGGTGATGATGGTGGTGATGATGATGGTAATGATGAAGGAGGTGATCATCATCATCATCACCATCATCGCCATCGTCACCATCGTCACAATCATCACCATCATCACCATCACCACCATCACCATCATCATCACCACCACCACCACCACCACCACCACCACCACCACCACCACCATCAACACCACCACCGTCACCACCATCACCGCCATCACCACCATCACCACCAACACCTCCATCACCACCATCACCACCATCATCACCATCATCACCATCATCATCACCATCATCACCATCATCACCACCACCACCATCATCACCATCACCATCATCACCATCATCACCATCACCATCATCACCATTACCACCACCACCACCACCACCACCACCAACACCACCACCACCACCACCACCACCACCACTTTGCACTTTTGGTTAGTATTTTTTAGTGCTTTGGTACACCCGGACCTTCGGATTTAGATTCATTTTGACGCGGCGCTGCCAAGGTCGTAGGACTAATGACACGATTGAAATTTGAAATTGTTCAAAAGCTGCAAGCCAAAGGCGCCGCCCGGCAACAACGCCGCGTTCGGTGTAGGTACATGGTGACAAGTCGACAACCAAAGCAGCGGCGCGAGCATCGAGCCGCCGACGAGACTTGACCTTGTTGCACAAAACGGCAACGTAGCTGGAACCTTTATTAGGAACCGGTATTTTAAGGTACAAATACCGGTATTCGTATTTACCTGTTCTTTGGATTACCGGTATTTATATTTACCGGTTCTCTCGAACCTAAATGAAAAATACCTTTAAATACCGGTAAAGTACCGGTATTTTTGGAACCGGTTCCAAGCCCTGCTGATGACATGCATACTGAATACAATTTTAAAAAACTGTACTCAGTGGAGATACCCTCCAGAGATGAATGGCTGAAAGGCCAGTTAGACTACAAAGAGGGTTGCCACATTTGGTACACGGACGGTTCCAAAAAAGGGAACGATGTGGGGTGCGGCATCTATGGTGAGAGACCAAGACTCAGAGTCAGCGTCAACATGGGTACGGAGGCCTCAATCTTCCAAGCGGAAGTCTTCGCCATTAACAAATGCGCGGAAATCAACCTTGAGAAGAACTATAGACACCAGCACATCTACATCAACTCGGACAGCCAAGCTGCCCTTTTGGCACTAGACGCATTGGAGATAAACTCTAAACTAGTCCAAAACTGTAAAGAAAACCTAAATGCCCTAGGAAACTCCAACAAAGTAATACTTATATGGGTACCAGGGCACTCCAACATTGATGGGAATGAAATAGCAGATGAACTGGCTAGGAACGGTGCTGACAATCCCCTGGTTGGCCCGGAACCGTTTTGTGGCATCACAAAACGAAAAACCTATTCTCTGCTAAGCGACCTATTTAAATCTAGGGCGATCGAGCTGTGGAAGTCCACAAAAGGACAAAAACACTCGAAATCACTTATTACAGATTCTAAAACTCAAAAGAGAAAAGACTTGCGCAGTGACTAGGATCCTAACTGGCCACTGCAAATTGAACAAACACTTGTTTCTAATGGGTATGAAACAAGAAGCTGCATGCAGGTTCTGTCAAGAAACAGAGGAGACAGCTATGCACATCCTCTGTTCTTGCGGACCACTAATGCGTAATAGAAGTATCTACCTAGGGCGACATATCATGGACACACAAGAGATACAACTCCTCACTGCCCAAAGCATCTGGAAATTCCTAGACGCAACGGGCCTATGCGGTGAACTTTAAATTAAGGGCTGCCACAAAAGATCAGCAATGGTCGAAGTGGTTCACAAGGCCCATCTCAACCCCCCCAATAATAAGGTAATAAACTCCAGCAGAAGGTCATTTTTTCAAACATAAAATACAATAATACTTAAAAGTAAGTTACATTACAAGGTAATAAAGCAACAAATATAAATTATTAGAACTATCACATATAAAAAAAATACAAATTCAAAATTAAAAACATTACAAATAAATGTAAAAATTATCAAGATTACATGTCAAATACATGAAACTAAAAATAATGACTAGGAGAACAACACGACGAGGTCTCTACGTCAAAAGCCATAACTGGAATCATTAACTGAGCAACAAGTCCTTGCAGACGTGAACAGACCGGACCCCACAAACAGCACCCGTTCACGAGTATGACGCATATCTCAGCCATCGCCTCCCTCAACCATGTGTTCGGGAAGGTGGCGACCCGATCAACGACGCCGCCGTAAGCAAAGACCTTTGAGCGAGCATGACGTGCTCATGCTGCCGGACAACATAAAAGTAATATTGTGTGATATACTGCCCTCCTAAGCAAAAATGCAATAACTAAATACAATAGCCAAAGCAGATTCAACTCTCTTCTGTTTGTAACTAGGTTGTAATTTCTATAGATGTTTTGTCTGAGATATCGCCATTATGCTTAGTAGGGCAGTATAGCTGTCCGGCGAGAAACATCACAGTGTGCTCTCATTTAAAAGCGGCTTGTACACACAAGAACTAATAAAGATAAAGTACAAAAGTAAACATACAATTTCGTGTTTGAATACACAGTTTGCTTAAAGGAATTTTTATCAAGATAGAAATATCAGAAATAACCTAGACTTAAGAAATTACCTTAAATAAGTAATAGCCTAGACACTACTTAAATACATCTTGGTCACCAATGAAGTCATTTATAGTATAGTAAATATGCCCTACCCAACAAGCAGCGCTTGATGTGAGACTTAAATTTATTGAACGGCATATTGACGATATCAGATGGTATCTTATTGTAGAAACGTATACAGTTCCCTGCAAATGAAGTGCTTACCTTTGCAAACGAAGTGCTTACCTTACATTTCTCTATATAAGTATTTATGTCGTTGTCTAGTACACATAGTACAAGCCCATAGAGCTTAGTTTGGGATTAGGTCAATTGGTGTGACATTGTCCCCTGTTTTTTTTTCATAAATAATTAGTGTGATGATTACAATAATAGTAATGACATTGCCATTTATTTGCCAGCAAGTCAGACGAAGCAAGGTGAACCTTTCGGCTGCTTGAATTGACTATTAAGAAGGCTAAGACTCGGTGTCTCACTCATGGCTCGAAATGTTCTTGGAGTTGTATAAAGTTCACGCGACCTTGAAGTTCTAATTGGACGTAGGGGATATCTCGACCAAAAGGTTGACGAAGGGCACCTAAATAGGACCGTCCTATTAAGGTGTCCTTCGTCAACGAGACGTCGTCGAGATGTTCCCTCTGATTGGCCTAACTTGATAAGTACCGGGCCCGCTTCTGAAACTTCCATTTCCCGGTTCTAAGCAGGGACGGTACCGGGATTCCCGGTTCTCCCGGTTCTTTATTTTTTACCTCAAATCACCGAAATCATGGACATTTGAGATAAAAAACGATTGAAAAACATTAGGAAACTTAAAATATAATAAATATGCAATAAAATCATGCATGTTTTCTTCAAGAAAAACATATCTTGATTAAGTAAAATACTCACTAGAAAGTTATTTGTTCTTCCTTTTTACAAATCTAGAGATTAATTATTGCAAATATTCCACAAAATATGATGGATGTTGATGCGATGTTGCCGCTTGTACCGGCTTCGTCGCTCAGGTGTGAATTGGATATATGTGATACGCGCCACGATATTTGTTTGGTATTTATGGAAAGAACCGGGAGAACCGGGATGTAATCTTCAGTACCGGTTCTTAAGGACCTGTGAAATTCCCGGGAATTACAGAACCGGGATTTCCCGGGAGCATGCCCTAGTCTTGAGTCCTCTCAGTTCTTTGCTGAAAGATTCCAGTCTTGGCTATTGACTTCGTAGAGAAGCTGAAGTCATTGCTCACTTATTGTGCATGGATGACTTCAAACTGTTTACGAGTACATTGAAAATCACACTTGATGGCACATCAAGGTGGAATTTGGTATAGATAAGTGTGCGATCATAAGTACATGTTCAACGAGGGAATCTAGTAAATTAATCGAATTTGCGGTTCCTGAGAAAATAACTCTCAGATATCTTTCCGAAGTTGAGACCTATAAATATTTTTATCTTATTTTATTAATTTACTAGCTTCTGCCCGCGACTTCGTCTGCGTAGATTTCGATAATCGTTATTTTCATTTCATTACATTTCAAATTTATTTCAGAATCCAGTTCCATATGTTGTTAGTAAGCATCAAATCTTATTCTATATTAGTAATTATCAAATATTAACAAATTAACAAATATATTATTTTATTCCTATGGCTACTGCTACCCAGTGTCGCACTAAGGGACAGTCAGGCCGTTCAGCAACCATGTTCAGAATGCTGTTGTGGCTGTTACGAAGGCGATGAAGCAGCGGCGCTGCTTTCTTACGCATGCGCGCGGGGATCCCGTCCGTGCGGGCCACGGCAAACATTGCCGACGCGCTGCAGCGCCGCGGCATCCCCAACAGCATTCTAAAGGCATTGTTATATTGAACGCGCAGGGCGTTGTAGGCTTGCTTCGTGTACTTAACCCAGAGACCGCTCGAGTAAAAGTATGTACAATACGCATTGAATAGCGTTATCTTAACGCTAACAGAGCATCGAGCAAATCTCCGAGCCAGCATATTGCTTCTCACCGCTAACGCCCTGCGCTCCCTTTATTATCTTCAGTGTCGTTAAGATTCTCGGTGACCACGTGCCCCAGATACGTGAACCTGCTAACGACCCTGAGAGCAGTACCAGCGAGCACTACGGGGGGCACGTAATAGGGCTTTACTTTACCGGCTTTGAATACGAGCAGCTCGCTCTTCTTGCTATTGTATTTCAGCCCATGCTCGGCCGCATACCGCTCACACGTTGCCAAAAGCATTCGAATCGATCTGATCGAGGGACCCAGCAGGACCGTGTCATCGGCATAACTAATGTTGTTGACACATACACCGTCAGCATGGCATCCGACATGCATGCTGCTGAGTTCCTCGATCAAAAGATTTATGTAGAAATTAAACAAGACTGGTGATGTCAGCCCCCCCTGTCTCACGCCACATTGTAATGTGTATTCACTAGATAAAGCATCAGCCCATCTCACCTGATTAAGCTGGTTTTGGTACCAATATTCAAAAAGTGACACACACTCGCGCGGTAGGCTCGTGCTCCTTAACTTGTCCCAGAGTACTTCATAGGAGACGAGATCAAAAGCTTTTGACAAGTCAAGGAAGCACGCATACACCGGTGTTTTTCTACTTGTGTAGAACTCGACGGTTTGCTTAAGGCTAAGAATTGCACTTTCTGTAGACAGCCTGGAACGAAACCCGAACTGTGCGTCGTGCAAATGCAGATGTTTATTTAAAAGTGTATTAAGCAAACCGTCAAGCACCTTTGCCGTTGTGGTCGCGAGCGAGATGGGCCGATAATTGGTCACGTCTGATACATCACCAGTCCTGTTTTTAATAACTGGTACAACCACAGTCCTCATTAAAGATTCCGGCAAGTAAGAGTGCCCAAGGCACAGCGCAAACAACATTGCCAGAACTCTCGGTAGATGCACACCAGCGTGTTTAAAATGTTCAATGTTGAGGCCGTCATGTCCGGGAGACTTCCCACGCTTCATGCTTTTAATAACCGCATCTATTTGTTTTGCGGAGAATCTAACACCGTGGGCCTTCAACACGTCGGCCTCAACACCGCACATCGCCGCGGGCCGCGGACCGAGCATTGACTGTACAGAAAACTGATCTTTAAAGTTATTTGCGATACTGGTGCGGTCAGAAAACCCACCAACGCTCACAGGGACACTTGGTTTTATATTAAGGCGCTTAGTGACCTTCCAAAAACTTTTGAAATTTTTAGACGAGTGATTTGAGGCTAAAGTGTCCATTTTTAGTTGTTCTTGCTTGTTCTGACAATACTTTAGACAACTCTTGAATACTTTTCGACTAGCATACATGTCTTCATATACAGGCCCTTGTGTAGGTTTGCCTGCCTCTACCCAATCTAAAAACTTCAATCGCGCACACCTGTGAGCGGGTGCAACGTGCTCGTTCCAACCTGCCAGGTAACCACCCTTTCTAGGACAAGATTTACTAACAAAGGTCTCAATAGCCGCGTCTTTCATCGAGCTTGTAATTTTATTGTACAGTTCGTCTATAACGGCCTTATGCTTAGGGTTATTGACTTATTGCACATGCCGTCAGCACAATGACTCAATTCTAACGGAAAGTCCACCAGTTTAAGTTTCTTATTATTATTTATTTTTACTTATTATTATTGTTATTAAGTTATTCCAACGGGATTTTTTTAATTTTCTGTGAATAAAAGTAGGCTATGTGATAATACAGAATAATAAGCTAGCTTCATTAATTCCGTAGCCAAAATGGCAAAAAGGAACCCTAATTGTTTCGTCATGTCTGTCCGTCCATTCCGTATAGGTATCACAGGCTTTTTACTCAAAAACTCCAAGAGGTAAATGAATGAAATTTGGAGTAAAGGTGTCTTGTAGAAGCCGTTTCTTAGTTTGGTAGTTAAATAACAAAAATAAATATTTCTAGGGGGGCAGTCCATACCTGTAATGTCTGGCACAAATTTTGACAGTTCTTTTGAAAATACTAAGTTTCTTCTGATCCGGTGAATATTTCCGGAAATAATCGCTCCGAAAGTTTCAAACTTTGTAAACCCCCCCCCCCCCCCTTTATCGTTTAAACCTATGTCTAAAAATAATGATAAAAATCACAAAGGTAACGCTTAATCAATACTTTCAAAGAAAAATATTTTCAATATGATCGGATAATACCATTTTTGAGTTAGGTTTGTCCTAAAAATTGCGCTTCTACACAAAAGGACGTAAGTGCCATGAAGTTACGCTCTTTTACTGGTGCACTTTTTTGAGATAGTTTTTGTGTAGCAACGGCTTCGAAACCCTACATTTAGCATGGTCATACATGCTCTTGCCCTGTTTTTAATCATTTTTACTTTTATCAAGTTCAAAATCCAGTTTCTTTTTAATTTAATTAAATTAATTGTAACAATATGTATCGATGTATAGATTTTTTACTCCTAAGTATTGTTTGAACTGACATTTTAGAATTAAATAGGTAACCGGCCAAATTTCTTTTTATTACTGTTCATGTTAATTAACGGACCGCCGAAAAACAAAATGACTGCCCGTTTTTTTCCAAACGATCATACTTAATAACCGCCCTAATATTAAATACCTAACAGCCGCGCCGTAATTAAACAATACGCCTTGAATAAGTCTTGAAAATGGCGGAGAAACTTTGGAAATATAAACTGGATATGTCAACGCTGTCAACGTCAATCTGACACCGCTGCTTTTGACATAGACTAACAAAACAGAACGTACAAAGCCTATTGTCACACTGAGTGGTAGAAGCCAAAGGAGAAATAAAATAATTAATTAAACAATAAGTTCTTTACACGGCAGAGTTTGGACCGCGGGAAACGCCACGCGCCATTCCGCGCGCCAGTCCGAACCGTAGGTTTTTTACTATTTTACTATTAATTTATTTCTTATCAGGATCTTTCAATAAAACCATATTTCTTCATAGCTTGTTTTATTTATACTTAACACAATTATTACATTTTAAGTAACCAAAAAGTGCAGCCATTTCCTTTGGCCATAGAATGAGAGAGAGATGCCACAGATTGAAAATACTTAAAACTAATAAAAAAATGTTTGGAATATAGGACTTTGATCCTTAACACTCTCCCTCAAAGTTCAATCTTCCAAACCTATCCATTTTACACAATTTAAAAAAGGTTGCTTGCCTAAGGGCTTTGTTAAAAAATCAGCAATCTGCTGTTTAGTGTTAACATATTCTACTTTAATAATACCTTCTTCAACCTTTTGTTTAATGAAATTCAATTTTACATCAACATGTTTTAAGCGTTTCTGATCAGGATTTTTTACAGTTTTTATAGTACTCTGATTATCTTCAAACAGTTTTACATAGTTTACAGTGATATTTAAATCTGACAATAATTTAATAAGCCAACATGCTTCTACTGATGCTTCACACAATGATATTAACTCTGCTTCAGTGGTGCTTAAGGCAACCGTAGATTGTTTCTTTTATCTCCAAGTAATAATATTATTAAACAATTTAAATAGGTATCCAGATGTTGATTTTCGATCAGTCTCATCTCTGGCAAAATCAGCATCTGCATATCCTGTTAACACACCGTCCAAGTTACGTTCACTCTTATGATAAACTAGTTTATAATTAATAGTTTGCTTAATGTACCTCGATATTCTCTTAAGAGCTCTCCACAAAGATTCACTAGGTTTAGATTGAAACCTGCTCAAATAGCATACTGAACTAGCTATATCTGGCCTTGACCCGATGGTTGCATATAATAATGATCCTATTAATGACCTACATTGATAATCATATGACATATCTATCAAATTTGGATCATTATTCAATATAAAATTTTGATCCATTGGTGTGTCACATCCTTTACAATTTTACATATTATATTTTTCCAAGATTTTATTTAAATATTTAATTTGACTTATATACATTTCTCCTGGTTTTCTATCTATTGAAATATCTAAATATGTTAAATTTTGACTACCCATATCCTTCATTCTAAACTGTGAACTTAAAAATTTCTTTAACTCATTTATCTGTGCAATGTCTTTTCCCAGAATTAGCAAGTCATCGATAAATTGTAATATATACAATTCACCTTTTCCATATAAGCAATAATCATTTTGTGATCGTTTAAATCCGTGTCCTGTAATAGTGTCATTGAATTTTTCATACCAGTACTTCGGTGACCTTTTCAATCCATATAATGATTTTGTTAACTTCAAAACATAACCCTTGAGTATTTCCAACCCTTCTGGGGGCTTCAAAAATGCATTCTCTTTAATATCTCCATATAAAAATGCTCCTTTAACATCCATTTGACTCATGTGATAATACTTACATGTAGCTACTGATAGTAACACTCTTATTTATTGAAGTTTTAGAACGGTGAATAAATGTCTTCTATAGTATCCTTCTGTTGGAATCGACGTACAACCAATCTTGCTTTATAAATTTCATCATTCCCTACTTCCTTTTTAGTGAATACTCATCTAGTATCAATCAGTTTTTCATTATCCATTTTAGGTATTATTTTCCAAGTTTCACTCTCTTTAATGACTTTTAACTCTTCTTTTACTGCATTTTCCCACTCTGTTCTATGCTTATTGTGCCGGTAGGCACGTTTCGTAATTGTTATCAATTCACGTATTGATGAATTGCATTTAGATTAGATATTATATGTACGTGTATCTAGTGCACATTAGTTAGTACAGTAGTAAGTTAACATTGTATATATACGCATGTGTAATTGTAATTAAATTAGATTTGATAATCAACTGCAAAAGTGATTTCATTTATCTCCCTCCTGTTTACCTTCCGGTAAAGTGGTGACCCCGACAAAGAACACTATCCCGTCTGAGCAATGATTGCCGCTACCCTGCCTGACGACCCACCAATAGGGGGTAACCACCGGTACAGTGGTGACCCCGAAGAAGAACACTATCCCGACAAGTAACATTAACGCCGTTGTCCTGCCGCAAGAAGAAGAAATCAATACAAGAAGCAGGAGGAAAATTAAGTCAGCAAGTTAGAAGGTATCAAGAAGCGCAAATTATTAATTTACTGCAATGTCGCCCCCGAAGACTGTCGCAGGTACGAGTACAGGTTCGTTGGAGCGTTGGATATCAGCTGTAAACAGTCAACAAAACAAAACAGATGATTTTACAACTGTTTGGCTAGCGTCGCGTCACAACTCGCAAGAATGCAATTTGACATAAATGAGCTACGGCACGAGCGCCGGCGCAGCGGTATGCAGAATGTGGCTAGTAGGCGTTCTTCGTAAATCAAGGTCAAGTTCGAGAGGAAACTAGCAATTAGAACATAGTATGGTAATTATTATTTTGTTTTTGTAAATATTTATTCGGTTGACTGTGTAATAGTTTCGATTTCAGAAGTTTTTGTTTTACCTTCATGCAATACCGTGAAGATGTTTAATATCTCAAATGGCAGTTTATTCTTAGGTTATCGGTCAATGAGCCAAGAATGTCACCAACTGAGAAAAGTTTGTGCTTTCATACAGGGGCCATGAAGATGTTTAATATCTCAAATGGCAGTTTATTCTTAGGTTATCGGTCAATGAGCCTAGAATGTCGCCAACTGAGAAAAGTTTGTGCTTTCATACAGGGGCCATGAAGATGTTTAATATCTCCAATACGAATTAATTCTTAGGTTATCGTTAAATGAGCCAAGAACTTCGTAGAAATTGAAAAGAAATTTTGTGCCTTCATGCAACGGCCAAGAAGATGTTTAAACAATATCTCCAATACGAATATTTCTTAGGTTATCGTTCAAGGAACCAAGAATTTCGTAGAAATTGAAAAGAAGTATTGTGCCTTCATGCAACGGTCATGAAGAAGTATGTTTACCTCTAACTAATGCGAATTGATTTCTTAGGTTATCAGACAATGAGCCACGAAATCCGCTAACTGAGGAAACACTTGCTACCCCACGCCAATTACCGACAAAGAGTCGATGAATATTTGGTATAAATTATTGTTTTAATGAAACATTTTGCCCATAACGGCACACTTTACACAGTCATACCATCGAAAATATTTCAGTAGGAACTTATTGTACTGGAGAATATCCTTTTAATTTGTATTTATTTTCTCTTGGGGGGAGTACTGTGCCGGTAGGCACGTTTCGTAATTGTTATCAATTCACGTATTGATGAATTGCATTTAGATTAGATATTATCTGTACGTGTATCTAGTGCACATCAGTTAGTACGGTAGTAAGTTAACATTGTATATATACGCATGTGTAATTGTAATTAAATTAGATTGAAACTGACTGACAAAGTGGTTACTCTCTCACCCCCCATCAACATGGACACCTCCGGTAAACTTATGTTTCTTAATTTCCCCATAACTTTTTGTTACATCCTCATAACATGTCATTAAAGCGTATAATGTATCTTAATATTCATCCTCATTTAAATTTAACTCATAATCTTCACACCATTTAGGTTTTTGTATTTTTCGTTTTTTCTCCCTCTTTGATAGCTTCTCCCTTCTTCATCTTGTCTTTGAATATTCGAACTTCCTTTATCTTCATCTTTTTCTTTTAGTTGACCTCGCTCATTTTTCTCTACCTGTTTCTTGTCCGGGCTTCTTACATGTATATCATCCTGTGTATCATCGAAATCTATTTGTCTTTCTTCAGTTTGTATTGAAACATCACTATTGTTCATGTGTAGGGGAAACTGTTGTACCCCGGACATAGTTTTACCTCGGACAGTTGACAATATTTAAAGTATCCCGCATTCTTCAAAAAGAAATATATATGTCATTTGAACCATTATCTATTAAAATGAAAGTAAAGTTAGCACGAAACTCGAGAGCGGCGTGTGCGTCGAGAAAATTACAAAAATATAAAATTTGTTACAGAAAATGAGTTTTTAGAACTTTATTACAAATTCGTTTATTTAGTGTTTCGAATATATATGATAAAACTGAATAATGCATGCTAAAACTATATTAAATAGCTATCAGATAGTGCAGTCGTTTCATCCTAACTTTTAGACGAAGTGCGTTTACAAAGGTTACTTTTAAAAAAACTTGCTTTGTTGTACCTTGGATACCGAACTTACGTTGTACCTCGGACTACGGACTAAGGTAGAAAAGTTCCAAAGTGTTCTAATTCTTACATTATTTTGCATTTTTTATGACAAGTTAAATATTTTTTACTATTTTAATTGTTGATTACATTTTTGTTTATGTTTTTAATTGTTCTCAGGGAGATTTTCCATTTGTTTTAGGAGAGTGGGAAAATATGGCCTTTTCTTGTAAATTTTATTAAGGAACCTATGAAAAGGTATAAAAAGTCTTCGTCCGAGTTGCCTTTTGTATCCTTAATAACTAAATACTAGATGATTATTTTCTGTTTTCTTGGCAAAAATGGTATTTGCCCAAGGTACAACACCGAGTGTCCAAGGTGAATCAGGGGTGTTGTACCATGGACACTTTTCCCTTTTTTTTCTATCAGCCTGTCCCGTCTAAACTAACTAAAGGATCGTTTAATATCATATCCCGGAATGTAGTACAATAGTACAACTTTACATATTTGCACATTTGGCAATTCTGAAGCATCTCGTTTTTTTTCTAAAAATCAAAGAAATGTAAACTGTCCGGGGTACAACAGCTTCCCCTAGTGGAAAGTTTACTTTATTTTCTTTTTCTTTTTCTCCTTTAACTTGGCTTTCATCAAAAATAACATGTCTTCCAATAACCGTATTTTTACTTTCTTCATCATATAGTCTATATCCATTTCTTGCATATCCTATCATAATCATCTTTTTCCCGCAGTTATCCAAATTCTGTCTGAGCTCTCTTGGAATGTGATTGTATGCAATACTCCCAAATACTCGCATATTCGTAACATTCGGCTTCCTTCCTTCCCATAATTCACTGGGTGTACAATCCTTTCCACTAGTCGGGCACCTGTTGGTTACATAAGCAGAACACAAAACCGCATCTCCCCAAAACTCTTTATTTAATTTTGAATCTAATAAGAGTGTCCTTGTTTTCTCTACTAAAGTTCTATTCATACGCTCTGCTACTCCATTCATTCCTGGGTTGTATGGCACAGTGTATTGAGTCTGGATTCCATTATTAGTACAAAAGTCATGAAATTCTCTAGTTACATATTCCCTTCCATTGTCTGATCTCAATTTTAATAAGTCACAGTTTCATTCTTTATTCCTTTGTTTCTAGTTTCCCGGTTTTTAGTAACCGGTCTTTCACAAAATCTAATTTTAAATCCTGGATAGTTTCTAATGTTGTTACAACAGTTCGATACGATTTTGGCATTGACAACAAAATGTAATTAATTTTCTCTTCTTCTGTGAGTTTAGCACCGGCGTCGTCCAGCTGACTGAAGATATTTTCTACGTCTGAGAAATGCTGGCATAACCTGTTGCGTTCATTAAATTAATTTTCAGATAATTGACGCCGAAGAAACTTGCGACTCCTGACACCTTTTTTCATAAAGTTATTCTCCAAGTTTCTGATCATGTTGTATGCGTTACTCTCATTTTTAATATATTCAAAGTGGCTATCCGCCATTGCGGACACAATAATGTTTTGCGCTTTCGCCTCATCTTTCTTGTTTGCAGCAAGGTCGGAGAACTTTGAGTCTGCGTTAGCATTTTAATCGAAATAGCCAATTCTCAGCTGAGAATGGTTTAATTTGTGCGTGGGAATTGTTCTTTTCATGAGCTGACATTTTTCGGATTTAAATCCGTCCACCATTCATCAATAGTCGCTCAGTTGCAGCCTGGGCTCCTAACCTTTTAATTTATTTCTTAGCAGGATCTTTCAATAAAATCATATTTCTTCATAGCTTGTTTTATTTATACTTAACACAATTATTACATTTTAAGGACCCAAAAAGTGCAGCCATTTCCTTTGGCCGTCGAATGAGAGAGAGATGCCACAGATTGAAAATACTTCAAACTAATAAAAAAATGTTTTTTGGAATATAGGACTTTGATTCTTATCGCAGTTGCATTTACACGTCCGGTTTGGAGCGAAGATTGGAATGGCGCGCGGCGTTTCCCGCAGGCCGAACTTGACGTCTCCAGGCCGCTAATTACTAATTTAGAATAATATTTCATGTTCCTCCCAATTTAACATTTCAACCATGCGTAGTAGAAGTATCTACCTAGGGCGGCTACTAAGCTTGAAGGGTGGCAGGCAAGTTCCGGAGTGGAGTCCGCGTTTAGGCTCGCAAAGCATAGCGCGCCCTTCAACGCGTTGAACTGCTACTTTGGGCCGCTGGAAGTATATTTCCCTCGGCGAGTGACCTTTTTTTTACAGGCGTTTTTCAGTGCCCTTTCACCGCTTTGCTGCGGTAGGCGGCAGCGTGAAAAACGCCTGTAAAAAAAGGTCGTTTGGAGCGAAATTAATTGCGATGGCGGGCATGCTGTTTTTCGACGCTGTTTTCCTGGCTATCGTGTTTAATGTTTTCGGGACTGCCAATTTCGACAATAATGTCGCATTCGAAATTCACGTTACCACCTATGGTGGTTTTCGAAAAAGTCGGCAAGAGTATCTCGTTTCGTGTTTTCGAAGTTGGCAATTTCAAACGTGATGTCTCATTCGGAATTCTAGCTAACAGCCATGGTGGTTTTCGAAAAAGTCGTCGTGAGTATCGCGTTTCATGTTTTCGAAGATGGCAATTTCGAAAATGACGTCTCAGTCGGAATTCAAGATGGCGGCAGTGATGATTTTCGAAAAAGTCATCATAGGTATCTATTCTCATGTTTTCGAGGATGGCGAATTCGAAAATGATGTCAGATTTGGCATTTAAGACTGCGGCCATGACGGTTTTGGAAAAAGTCGTCATGGGTATCGCGTTTTAAGTTCTAAGGGATGGAAATTTCGAAAATGATATTACGATCGGAATTCAAGATTGCGCCCATGATGGTTTTCGAAAAAGTCGTCATGGGTATCGTGTTTCATGTTTTCGAAGATGGCAATTTCGAAAATGATGTCTCATTCGGAATTCAAGATGGCAGCCATGGTGGTTTTCGAAAAAGTCGTCATGAGTATCGTGTTTCATGTTTTCGAAGATGGCAATTTCGAAAATGATGTCTCATTCGGAATTCAAGATGGCAGCCATGATGGTTTTCGAAAAAGTCGTCAAGGGTATCGTGTTTCATGTTTTCGGGGATGGCAATTTCGAAAATAATGTCACATTCGGAATTCAAGATGGCGGCCATGACGGTTTTCAAAAAAGTCGTCATGGGTATCGTGTTTCATGTTTTCGAAGATGGCAATTTCCAAAATGATGTCTCATTCGGAATTAAAGCCGGCGACCATGGTGTTTTTTCGAAAAAGTCGCCATGGGTATCGTGTTTAATGTTTTCGGGGATGCCAATTTCGAAAATAATGTCACATTCGGAATTCAAGATGGCGCCCATGGTGGTTTTCGAGAAAGTCGTCATGGGTATCGTATTTAATGTTTTCGTGGATGGCAATTTCGAAAATGATGTCTCATTCGGAATTAAAGCCGGCGACCATGGTGTTTTTTCGAAAAAGTCGCCATGGGTATAGTGTTTAATGTATTCGGGGATGGCAATTTCGAAAATAATGTCACATTCGGAATTCAAGATGGCAACCATGATGGTTTTCGAAAGAGTCCTCATGGGTATCGTGTTTCATGTTTTCGAAGATGGCAATTTCGAAAATGAAGTCACATTCGGAATTCAAGATGGCAGCCATGATGGTTTTCGAAAAAGTCGTCATGGGTATCGTGTTTCATGTTTTCGAAAATGATGTCTCATTCGGAATTCAAGCCGGTGACCATGATGTTTTTCGAAAAAGTCGTCATGTGTATCGTGTTTAATGTTTTCAGGGACGGCAATTTTGAAAATGACGTCACATTCGGAATTCAAGATGGCGCCCATGATGGTTTTCCAAAAAGTCGTCATGGGTATCGTGTTGAATGTTTTCAGGCATGGCAATTTCGACAATAATGTCACATTCGGAATACAAGATGGCGGCCATGATGGTTTTCAAAAAAGTCGTCATGGGTATCGTGTTTAATGTTTTCGGGGATGGCAATTTCGAAAATAATGTCACATTCGGAATTCAAGATGGCGCCCATGGTGGATTTCAAGAAAGTCGTCATGGGTATCGTATTTAATGTTTTCGTGGATGGCAATTTCGAAAATGATGTCTCATTCGGAATTCAAGCCAATGACCATGATGGTTATCGAAACAGGCGTCATGGGTATAGTTTTGCATGTTTTCGAGGATGGCGAATTCGAAAATGTTGTCAGATTTGGCATTCAACATGGCGCCCAAGGTGGTTTTCGAGAAAGTCGTCATGGGTATCGTGTTTAATGTTTTCAGGGATGGCAATTTCGAAAATGACGTCACATTCGGAATTCAAGATGGCGCCCATGGTGGATTTCGAGAAAGTCGTCATGGGTATCGTATTTAATGTTTTCGTGGATGGCAATTTCGAAAATGATGTCTCATTCGGAATTCAAGCCAATGACCATGATGGTTATCGAAACAGGCGTCATGGGTATAGTTTTGCATGTTTTCGAGGATGGCGAATTCGAAAATGATGTCAGATTTGGCATTCAACATGGCGCCCAAGGTGGTTTTCGAGAAAGTCGTCATGGGTATCGTGTTTAATGTTTTCAGGGATGGCAATTTCGAAAATGACGTCACATTCGGAATTCAAGATGGCGGCCATGATGGTTTTCGAAAAAGTCGTCATGGGTATCGTGTTGAATGTTTTCAGGCATGGCAATTTCGACAATAATGTCACATTCGGAATTCAAGATGGCGGCCATGATGGTTTTCAAAAAAGTCGTCATGGGTATCGTGCTTCATGTTTTCGAAGATGGCAATTTCCAAAATGATGTCTCATTCGGAATTGAATCCGGCGACCATGATGTTTTTCGAAAAAGTCGTCATGGGTATCGTGTTTAACGTTTTCGGGATGGCAATTTCGAAAATAATGTCACATTCGGAATTCAAGATGGAGCCCAAGGTGGTTTTCGAGAAAGTCGTCATGGGTATCGTATTTAATGTTTTCGTGGATGGCAATTTCGAAAATGATGTCTCATTCGGAATTCAAGCTGGCGACTATGATGGTTATCGAAACAGTCGTCATGGGTATAGTTTGTCATGTTTTCGAGGATGGCGAATTCGAAAATGATGTCAGATTTGGCATTCAAGATGGCGCCCAAGGTGGTTTTCGAGAAAGTCGTCATGGGTATCGTGTTTAATGTTTTCGTGGATGGCAATTTCGAAAATAATGTCACATTCGGAATTCAAGATGGCGCTCATGGTGGTTTTCGAGAAAGTCGTCATGAGTATCGTGTTTAATGTTTTCGTGGATGGCAATTTCGAAAATGATGTCACATTCGGAATTTAAGATGGCGCCCATGGTGGTTTTCGATAAAGTCGTCATGGGTATCGTGTTTAATGTTTTCGTGGATGGCAATTTCGAAAATAATGTCACATTCGGAATTCAAGATGGCGCCCATGGTGGTTTTCGAGAAAGTCGTCATGGGTATCGCGTGTTGAATGTTTTCGGGGATGGCACTTTCGAAAATAATGTCACATTCGGAATTCAAGATAGCGGCCATGACGGTTTTCAAAAAAGTCGTCATGGGTATCGTGTTTCATGTTTTCGAAGATGGCAATTTCCAAAATGATGTCTCATTCGGAATTGAAACCGGCGACCATGATGTTTTTCGAAACAGTCGTCATGGGTAGAGTTTGTCAAGTTTTAGAGCATGGCGAATTCGAAAATAATGTCTCATTCGGAATTCAAGCCGGCGACTATGATGGTTATCGAAACAGTCGTCATGGGTATAGTTTGTCATGTTTTCGAGGATGGCGAATTCGAAAATGATGTCAGATTTGGCATTCAAGATGGCGCCCAAGGTGGTTTTCGAGAAAGTCGTCATGGGTATCATGTTTAATGTTTTCGTGGATGGCAATTTCGAAAATAATGTCACATTCGGAATTCAAGATGGCGCTCATGGTGGTTTTCGAGAAAGTCGTCATAAGTATCGTGTTTAATGTTTTCGTGGATGGCAATTTCGAAAATGATGTCTCATTCGGAATTCAAGCTGGCGACTATGATGGTTATCGAAACAGTCGTCATGGGTATAGTTTGTCATGTTTTCGAGGATGGCGAATTCGAAAATGATGTCAGATTTGGCATTTAAGACTGCGGCCATGACGGTTTTGGAAAAAGTCGTCATGGGTATCGCGTTTTAAGTTCTAAGGGATGGAAATTTCGAAAATGATATTACGATCGGAATTCAAGATTGCGCCCATGATGGTTTTCGAAAAAGTCGTCATGGGTATCGTGTTTCATGTTTTCGAAGATGGCAATTTCGAAAATGATGTCTCATTCGGAATTCAAGATGGCAGCCATGGTGGTTTTCGAAAAAGTCGTCATGAGTATCGTGTTTCATGTTTTCGAAGATGGCAATTTCGAAAATGATGTCTCATTCGGAATTCAAGATGGCAGCCATGATGGTTTTCGAAAAAGTCGTCATGGGTATCGTTTCTCATGTTTTCGAGGATGGCGAATTGGAAAATGATGTCAGATTTGGCATTTAAGACTGCGGCCATGATGGTTTTCGAAAAAGTCGTCATGGGTATCGTATTTAAAGTTTTCGCGACCATGATGTTTTTAGAAAAATTCGTCTTGGGTATCGTGTTTCATGTTTTCGCGGAAGGCAATTTCGAAAATAATGGGAATTCAACATGGCGGCAGTGATGATTTTCGAAAAAGTCATCATAGGTATCTATTCTCATGTTTTCGAGGGTGGCGAATTCGAAAATGATGTCAGATTTGGCATTTAAGACTGCGGCCATGACGGTTTTGGAAAAAGTCGTCATGGGTATCGCGTTTTAAGTTCTAAGGGATGGAAATTTCGAAAATGATATTACGATCGGAATTCAAGATTGCGCCCATGATGGTTTTCGAAAAAGTCGTCATGGGTATCGTGTTTCATGTTTTCGGGGATGGCAATTTCGCCAATAATATCACATTCGGAATTCAAGATGGCGGCGATGATCGTTTTCGAAACAGTCGTCATGGGTATAGTTTGTCATGTTTTCGAGGATGGCGAATTCGAAAAGGATATCAGATTTGGTATTTAAGATGGCGGCCATGATGTTTTTCGGAAAAGTCGTCATGAATATCGTGTTTCATGTTTTCGCGGATGGCAATTTCGAAAATGACGTCACATTCGGAAATCAAGATGGTAGCAATGATGATTTTCGAAAAAGTCGTCACAGGTATCGTTTCTCATGTTTTCGACGATGGCGAATTCGAAAATGATGTCAGATTTGGCATTTAAGACTGCGGCCATGATGGTTTTCGAAAAAGTCGTAATGGGTATCGCGTTTTAAGTTTTAAGAGATGGAAATTCCGAAAATGATATCAAATTTGAAATTCAAAATGGAGGCCATGATGGTTTTCGAAAAATCGTCATGGGTATAGTTTCTCATGTTTTCGAGGATGGCGAATTCGAAAATGATGTCAGATTTGGCATTTAAGACGGCGGCCATGATGTTTTTCGAAAAAGTCGTCATGGGTATCGTAATTAATATTTTCGTGGATGGCAATTTCGAAAATGATGTCTCATTCGGAATTAAAGCCGGCGACCATGATGTTTTTCGAAAAAGTCGTCATGGGTATCGTGTTTAATGTTTTCGGGGATGGCAATTTCGAAAATGATGTCGCATTCGGAATTCAAGGAGGCGGCCATGATGGTTTTCGAAACAGTCGTCATGGGTATAGTTGGTCATGTTTTCGAGGATGGAGAATTCGAAAATGATGTCAGATTTGGCATTCAAGATGGCAGCCATGATGTTTTTCGAAAAAGTCGTCATGAGTATCGCGTTTCATGTTTTAAGGGATGGAAATTTCGAAAATGATATTAAATTTGAAATTCAAAATGGCGGCCGTGATGGTTTTCGAAAAAGTCGTCATGGGTATCGTGTTTTATGTTTTCGCGGATGGCAATTTCGAAAAAGATGTCTCATTCGGAATTTAAGCCGGCGACCAAGATGTTTTTCGAAAAAGTCGTCATGGGTATCGTGTTTAACGTTTTCGGGGATGGCAATATCAAAAAAATAACACATTCGAAATTCAAAATGGCGGCCGTGATGGTTTTCGAAAAAGTCGTCATGGGTATCGTGTTTTATGTTTTCGCGGATGGCAATTTCGAAAAAGATGTCTCATTCGGAATTTAAGCCGGCGGCCATGGTGGTTTTCGAAAAAGTCTTCATGGGTATCGTTTCTCATGTTTTCGGGGATGGCAATTTCAAAAATGATGTCACATTCGGAATTCAAGCTGGCGGCCATGATGGTTTTCGAAAAAGTCGTCATGGGTATCGTGTATCATGTTTTTGGGGATGGCGATTTCGAAAATGATGTCTCTCATACGGAATTCAATCAAAATGATATCAAATTTGAAATTCAGAATGGCGGCCATGATGGTTTTCGAAAAAGTCCTCATGGGTATCGATGGTGAATTCGAAAATGATGTCAGATTTGGAATTCAAGATGGCGACCATTATGTTTTTCGAAAAAGTCGTAATGGGTGTCGTTTCTCATGGTTTCGCAGACGCTATTTTTGAAAATGTTATCAAATTTGGCATTCAAGATGGTGGCCATGATAGTTTTCGAAAAAGTTGTCATGGGTATCGCGTTTCATGTTTTCGCGGATGGCAAATCCGAAAATCATTTCAGATATAGAATTCAAGATGGCGGCCATGATGTTTTTCGAAAAACTGATCATGGGTATCATGTTTGGGTTTTCGGGGACGCTAATTTCGAAAATGATATCAAATTTGGGTGTCAAAACGGCGGCCATGATGCTGTTTTCGGGGATTGCGATTTCAAAAATGATGTCAGATTCGGAATTCAAGATGGCGGCCATGATGGTTTACGAAAAAGTCGTAACGGGTATCGTATCTCATGTTTTCGACGATGGCAATTTCGAAAATTATTTCAAATTTGGAATTCAAGATAGTGGCCATGATAGTTTTCGAAAAAGTTGTCATGGGTATCGCGTTTCATGTTTTCGCGGATGGCAAATCCGAAAACCATTTCAGATATAGAATTCAAGATGGCGGAAATGATGTTTTTCGAAAAACTGGTCATGGGTATCATGTTTGGGTTTTCGGGGACGGCGTCAAAAATATCCAACCTTTACTGAAATTATTAGAAGAAGTAGCAAAAGGAGAGTATGAAATACGGTATTTGACTAATGTCTAAAAAAATTTATTTAACTCTATCAAAAACCAAGCATTCAAAAATAAACGAAAAGAACTAAGTTTTCGCTTATTTTAGCAATTTAGTCTATTTTTAATAAAAAAAAAACTAAAAAAAGGAATCTGTTTGATCATTAAAAATAGTGACGTCACAAGGCAGTTTCTCATACAAACTTCATACTAGCAATCGTTTTTGATTTTTCAATAAAAGTTCCTGATTTGATATACAGTCAAATACCGTATTAAGGTACGAGTATTACGAGGCGACAGAGTAAAAATGCAATCGAAATCAGCCGAATGAAATGAAAAATAAATTTATCAAATCAAATCACACTTAGGGCCGAGTTCACCAACAATTAAACGGACGATTAGCGGTTTAACGGGTGTCAAATGTATTGATTAACAGCTGATTAAGACTTAACCGTCCGATTAATTGTTGGGGAACTCGGTCTTTAATACAGGTAAAGTAATACATACTAAATATGGCAGTTTGGCGGCAAATTATGTACATGAATGAAACTTTGGTTATAATTTTATCTTGTCCCTAGAAATGAGGATCTGCCGAGTCCTACCAAAATTAGGGGGTCCTTCAACCCCTTAAATTTTTTTCAGCAATGGGAATGGTCTCATTTGATTCAGCGCAAAAAATACATGGAAAATTACGCTTCACTCGCCTAGGATGGGGGGGGGGCATTGAGGTTCATTAACTAGAGGGGCAGCAACCACGCATAACCCGTGACACTTCAGATGAGCCTGCAGGCTCATAGCGGCCATTTGTCAAGTTAGTTGTCAAACGGACGCCGACCGTAAAAGAAGCTGCGAAAAATGGGGAAATTCGCGGTGTAACAGTGCTTATCAAAGTCCGAAAGACACACTAAGGCACAAATAATTACTTTTCACGGGTTTAATATATATATGTTTAAAGAGATTTATTTCTCATAAAGAATTACAAAATTCACTTACATGAGAAAGGTTACAGGTTACTAAGCATACAGTGTTAACAGATGTTTAAGACAAAAGTAACATGGTATAAAAATCATAGAGGGTAGCAATTCATTACAATAATATTACTTTAAACGCTCGGAATGTAGTACCACCAACTGCACCTCAGACACAGCGATGTAGGAATAAGATAAGACGGTGCTCCAGAGCGCGCTGTTGGATGTGGCAATTTTAGGTGTGCTCATATTAATAAGATTGATTTATTTAAAATTATTAGTTTATAGTAAAATGAGAGTATATTGTGAATCATATGTTACTTATTTTTTTTTATAACATTTTTTTTAAATTTTTTCATATAGATAAATATATGTGTTTATTTGTTTTATTGCTGTTAGAGACACGGCGCTATATTCCTAGCAATGTAGAATTTTAGATATTTTTTAAAGCTATCCATAGACTTGGCATCTTTAATGTCTCTCGGTAATTTATTGTATAATTTGGCACCTTCGAAACTATTCACTTTTTACCGTAATTAGTTCTAGGGGTTCTCAAAACTAAATGATCTGCATTCCGTAGTCTAATTCTTTGGATGTGGGCTTTTGTTTTGAGATTCATATTCGTGTGGATGTCTTTTTTCAGTATTTTTCGCACTAATATACATGTATTGTAGATATATGCTTGTGTTATGCTGAATATTTTCGTGTTTTTGTATAGCGTCTCAGATGGAGTTAAGTAGTTATAATTAAATAAAGTTTTTATTAATTTATTTTGTGCGATTTGTAATTTTTTTAGATGTATTTTTGGTGCGGTCCCCCAGATCTCTATTAAGTAATCAATGTGCGGCTTAATTAATGAGTTATAAATTAAATAGCGTACTTTAAGGGGAAGACACCGTGACACACCACGAAGAGCACCAGATAGTGATGATAGTTTAGACTTGATCTTCTGAACATGAGGTTCCCACGTGAGCTTATTGTCTAGTATAAGGCCAAGGTATTTTTCGGATATTTTTTTTTGTAATGTATTTGGCGTTTAAGTTGGGATCTGTAAAGGCTTCTATCTTTTTGTTTTTCGCAGCGAAGACTATATAATTTGTTCTTTCTACATTTATAGTTAGCAGATTACGCGAAAACCACGTGTTCAGTAACTTTAGGTCAGATTTTACATTACAGAGAATATTAGTTATAGAAGTGCCGTAATAAAAAAGACTGGTGTCATCAGCGTAGAGTGTCAGATCTCCTCTCAGTCCAACTTCTTGTATGTTATTAATATATATTTAAAAAAAAAGTGGCCCTAAAATAGATCCTTGGGAGACCCCGTAGATGATAGGTCTACTTGGCTGATCATTGATTTTTACAATTTGGGAACGGTTTGATAGGTAAGATTTAAGGACGCCATAAGCTTTGCCAGTCACTCCTATACTAGTCAATTTGTTTAGTAGTATTTTATGACTCACCGTGTCGAACGCTTTCTTTAAATCAATAAAAACGCCTAGTACAATATTCTTTTCGTCAATATTGATCTTTATTCTAGTGACGAGGTCAATTGTAGCAGAGAGAGTGTTTGACTTTTGCCTGAAGCCATATTGCTTTGGAGAGAGAATTTGATTTAAGTTTAGGAATTTTATAAGACGATTGTAAATTGCTTTTTCATAAATTTTTGATATAACTGGGAGAACAGAGATGGGCCGATAGTTACCTGGATCTAATTTACTGCCGGATTTATGTATTGGTGTAACTTTAGCGATTTTTAAACTCTCTGGGAAAATAGCTTGGTCAAAACATTTATTTATACAAAAGGTGAGTTCATCGATTATTAATGATTTTATGGATTTTATTGATTTAGTAGTTATCCCATCTAGACCAGAACTACTGTTTATTTTTAAGTTTTAATTATTTTATCTACTTCATTCGGGGTTACTGGATCAAATATGCTAAGTTCATTTTTATTTGTAACCTGAGGTAAATCAAGCCAGGTAAATTTGACGAGATAAAGTGTATATTACAATCTTTCAAACGTACAATTCATATTATCGCATTTTGTGAAACGTGGATAAAGGATGAGGACGAAGCAAGTCGACTTCAGTTGCCCTGTTATTCACACTACTACAATTTCAGAACAAACTCAAGAGGTGGCGGCGTGTCTATTTTCGTCCACGAGACCCTGGCTCACCATCTTTTAGAAGATCATTGTATTAGCGATAACCATTTCCTTTGGGTTCACATAGACAAGTTTTCTTTGGATGTGGGAGTCATATACAAACCTGAACGCACAAACTCAAATGATTTCCTCGAGGTATATGGACTCCAACTTCAGAGAAGGAAGAGAGTCTTAATATTTGGAGACTTTAACTACGATTTATTGAAACCTAACCCTACGATACAAAATTATAAGCAAATTCTTAAAGAAAACGCCATACGAATTCTGAACAAAATCGATTCTGATAACTGTACACGGGAGACAGATACAACGAGGACCTTATTGGATCATGTATGCTCAAGTCTTAAGCAGAATGATTTCCACCTAGCAATTATAGATTCGGCTCTGCCTGAACATAAACAGATCTTTCTAGAGGTTAAGAAATATCAGCCACCCGCAGTGAGACAAATACAATATAATGCCGTGGACTACAAGAAACTGTACACAACTTACAAAGCAAAAACTGCAACTAATATAGAACACACATATGAAAATTTGAAGAAAAAATTACTAGCCTGTTTATTAGATAGTAGAACTAAAAAATACAAGTTTTTGAACCCACCACGACAAGAATGGATCAATAAAGAAATTATAGATGCAATAGATAAGAGAAATAAATTGTGGCAGCTGAAAAAATCCAACCCATCTTACAAAAACAAACAGGAAGGCCTAAAAAAGGAGAAGAAACTTGTAAATAAGATTATACGAAGATCAAAAACTACGTTCTATCTCACTTCTTTTAACGCATGTAAGGACAAACCTACTAAGATGTGGAATTTAATAAATAGCCTCTCCTTTAATAAAGTAAAAACAGAAACCTCACCTTTGAGACTAGAAATCAATTCAAAAGTTATTGTTGACAGTGCAGAAAATTGTGAACATTTCAATTTATATTTTTCCACAATAGGGTCAGACTTAGCTGATAAGATACCTTTAATTTATCACACACCAACTTTGCCTCAGGATACAAATAAAAATGAACTTAGCATATTTGATCCAGTAACCCCGGATGAAGTAGATAAAATAATTAAAAACTTAAAAATAAACAGTAGTTCTGGTCTAGATGGGATAACTACTAAATCAATAAAATCCATAAAATCATTAATAATCGATGAACTCACCTTTTGTATAAATAAATGTTTTGACCAAGCTATTTTCTCAGAGAGTTTAAAAATCGCTAAAGTTACACCAATACATAAATCCGGCAGTAAATTAGATCCAGGTAACTATCGGCCCATCTCTGTTCTCCCAGTTATATCAAAAATTTATGAAAAAGCAATTTACAATCGTCTTATAAAATTCCTAAACTTAAATCAAATTCTCTCTCCAAAGCAATATGGCTTCAGGCAAAAGTCAAACACTCTCTCTGCTACAATTGACCTCGTCACTAGAATAAAGATCAATATTGACGAAAAGAATATTGTACTAGGCGTTTTTATTAATTTAAAGAAAGCGTTCGACACGGTGAGTCATAAAATACTACTGAACAAATTGACTAGTATAGGAGTGACTGGCAAAGCTTATGACGTCCTTAAATCTTACCTATCAAACCGTTCCCAAATTGTAAAAATCAATGATCAGCAAAGTAGACCTATCATCTACGGGGTCCCCCAAGGATCTATTTTAGGGCCACTTTTGTTTTTAATATATATTAATAACATACAAGAGGTTGGACTGAGAGGAGATCTGACACTCTACGCTGATGACACCAGTCTTTTTTATTACGGCACTTCTATAACTAATATTCTCTGTAATGTAAAATCTGACCTAAAGTTACTGAACACGTGGTTTTCGCGTAATCTGCTAACTATAAATGTAGAAAGAACAAATTACATAGTCTTCGCAGCGAAAAACAAAAAGATAGAAGCCTTTACAGATCCCAACTTAAACGCCAAATACATTACAAAAAAAATATCCGAAAAATACCTTGGCCTTATACTAGACAATAAGCTCACGTGGGAACCTCATGTTCAGAAGATCAAGTCTAAACTATCATCACTATCTGGTGCTCTTCGTGGTGTGTCACGGTGTCTTCCCCTTAAAGTACGCTATTTAATTTATAACTCATTAATTAAGCCGCACATTGATTACTTAATAGAGATCTGGGGGACCGCACCAAAAATACATCTAAAAAAATTACAAATCGCACAAAATAAATTAATAAAAACTTTATTTAATTATAACTACTTAACTCCATCTGAGACGCTATACAAAAACACGAAAATATTCAGCATAACACAAGCATATATCTACAATACATGTATATTAGTGCGAAAAATACTGAAAAAAGACATCCACACGAATATGAATCTCAAAACAAAAGCCCACATCCAAAGAATTAGACTACGGAATGCAGATCATTTAGTTTTGAGAACCCCTAGAACTAATTACGGTAAAAAGTGAATAGTTTCGAAGGTGCCAAATTATACAATAAATTACCGAGAGACATTAAAGATGCCAAGTCTATGGATAGCTTTAAAAAATATCTAAAATTCTACATTGCTAGGAATATAGCGCCGTGTCTCTAACAGCAATAAAACAAATAAACACATATATTTATCTATATGAAAAAATTAAAAAAAAAAAATTGGAAATGACGCCTATTAATTATTGAATGAATGAATGAATGAATGAATGAATGAATGAATGAATGAATAGTTTATTTGCATAAAACAAGCGTATATAAAAGATGTTACAATAATTATCACAGTTCGTATCTTGTTTTGCCAAGGCTGGCGTACAAATATTTCATTTTAGACTTTAGTACCTACATATACATTTTCAAATTCTTAATATTACAATTTGCATGTGTTTAAGTATTCATTGACGGAGTAAAAACAATGATCAATTAAATAATTAAATAACATTTTCTTAAATAAATTGAAAGGTAACTGTTTAAATGTATCAGAGAGAATATTAAATATTTTGATAGCCATGCAGTAAGAGTTTTTCCGAGATAGCGCTAAATTAGTTTTTGGTATAGCTAATTTATTTCTGTGTGTCCCTCTTTTGGACTTCGTGAATGTTACATTAAATAGTCCTATGTTTTTTTTTACAAAGATGCACATTTCAAATACATACAGACATGGGAGAGGTAATATACGTTTACATTGGAAAAGTGGTTTACAGTGCTCCAAAAAATCAGCTGCACACAATATTCGGATACATTTTTTTTGGATTCTAAAAATAATTTCAGCTTCTGAAGAATTTCCCCAAAGTATGAGTCCGTATCGTAAAATAGATGCCACGTAACCATGGTACGCAGAAAGAGCCGCTTCTTCTGAAACTACGCTTCGCACACGATGTAAAACATACACAAAACGGTCAAGGCGTACACGTATACTACTAACATGGTTCTTCCAATTACAGAACCTATCTAATGTTATACCTAAAAATTTAGCATATTCAACTTCTTCGATCAATTGATTATCAAGTTTTACATTCAAATTTTTACTTTTGCTTTTACATGTCAAGAATTGAATAAATTTAGTCTTTTGTACATTAATATTTAAGTAGTTTACTTCCAACCAATTCGTAATATCATTCAGTGCGTGATTTATATCGCTCTCGAAATTCATGATGTCATTGCAGTTTATAAGTAAGGTTGTGTCATCAGCGAATAGTATACATTCGTGTCTTGTAGCATCTGGTAGGTCATTAATATAGAGAAGGAATAGTAACGGACCTAGTATACTACCCTGCGGTACTCCTGTATAATTTGGTTTGTAGCTAGACCTGTAAGTAATTTTGTCATGACCAACGATTCTCGCAATTTCAACACACTGTTGTCTGTCACTGAGATAACTATTTAGCCAGTCATAAGCAAGACCCCTTATACCGTATTTAAAAAGTTTATTCATTAATAATTCGTGGTTAACAAAATCAAACGCCTTGGTCATATCTAACAGTACTGCTACTATTGGTACATTGTTGTCAAGGTTTTCGGTGACACGTTTTATTAGTTGGAAACATGCTTTAGTGGTTGAACTATTTTTCCTAAACCCAAATTGCTCTGTTTTTAGTATTTGGGACTTTGATATAAAGCTAGATATTTTGTATTGCATTATTTTTTCTAAGATCTTCGAAATGATGGGTATTAGAGTTATAGGTCTATAGTTACCAACCTCTGATTTGGGCCCCTTTTTATGTAATGGTTTTATCACTGAGTATTTAAGACGACTCGGGAAAATGCCTTGCGCAAATGAAAGATTTATTATATAGCTTAAGGGCTTTGATACGCTGGTGGCACAAAGTTTAATTACTTTAGTACATATCGCACCTTTAGAACAATAATGACCTAATTCAAAATTTGTGCTTTCAAACTTCGAATCATAAATTTATTATCATAGAGACCTAACTCGAAATTTAAAATTTCTCAATTAGGTCACTATTGTTCTGAAGGTGCGATATATCGTCATACCCTGTAGAGTTAGTGTTGCGCAGATTTTTAATCACCTTGATCACATCCGAATGGTCAACTGGAGTAAGAAACATACTATTAACATTTTGGGATATCTTGTTGGCTTCCTTTGTTGGGTGATTCCGTGGATGTGTTATATTAATATAGTAATTATTAATTATTTCGGCTATTTCTTCTGGATCTCGGATATTGATCGAATCAATTACAATATTGGTTATATCCTCAGTTGACTGTGTCGGATTACAGCTATTTTTTATAGTTTGCCACGCAGCTTTGCACCTGTTACTAGATTTACTTATGAACCTACTATTTGAAATTTGTCTTGCTTTATTTAAGCACACTTTTAACAGTTTGGTGTATTTTTTATAATGGTGTAAATCATTTTTATTGTGGTTATTTCGGGAGGCTTTTTGATATAACGTTCTTTTATTCGCGCAACTGATTTTTACTGCTTTCGTAAGCCATTTATTCTTAATTGGTTTTATAACTTTTTTTATTTTAAGGTACGGGAAGCAAAGATTGTAAAATAAAAGTACGAGATCATGAAAATGGTTGAACGATATATTAGTGTCTGTTTCTTTCATAATATCATCAAAAGACAAGGCAGACATACATTCGCAAAATTTTTGCATATTCTCCTGACTATAATCTCTTTTTGTTTCATGCCAAAATATTGGTTTCCGTGCCATTCGATTATTTCCATATATTTTACATGATAGAATCTGGCCAGTTTCATGGTCTGAAAGAGTTAAAGTATGTATACTTGACTCAGTTTCTATAATATTACTAGCCATCAAATCTATGCAAGTTTTTTTTCTGGTGGGACTAAATATGTGATTACTAATATTATAATTTGATAGGGTCGATACTAGGTTATTCTTAATATTATTGTCTTTTAATATGTCTATGTTCCAGTCTCCGCAAAGTACTATTTGTTTCTTGCTATTTACCGTTAATATTTTTAATAATTGGTTTAATAATGATAGAAACATGTATACGTTTGATGTTGGCGTTCTGTATATGCAGACCACGATCAATTTATACTGGGGCACTTCGATAGCACAGGTTTCAAATTCAAATGGTTGAGCCAAACCTTGGATTTTCTCAAGAGCTATGTATTCCAAACCCGCTCTAACGAGGATACATGTACCACCTCTCTTCTGATTTTGCCTACAGTATGAGGCAGCGACATGATATTTGTTTATGTTGAGATTTGCTATCGATCCTGATTTTATAAAGGTTTCACACAAACATATTATTTCTAAATGACCCAATTTGATACAAAGATCATCAATTGCCGACTCAAAAATATCTCTTTTCCCTAATATACCTGCAATGTTTTGATGAAATATATTCACAATTACTGAATCAGTTACGAAAGGAATGAGCGTCTGTTACTTTCGCATTTGTAGGCTTCGTTTGATTATTAAAATAATAAGGTATTGTACCTTTTTTTATGCTTGATTTTACGTCTTGAGGTGTACTGCGAAAGGAATGAGCGTCTGTTACTTTCGCATTTGTAGGCTTCGTTTGATTATTAAAATAATAAGGTATTGTACCTTTTTTTATGCTTGATTTTACGTCTTGAGGTGTACTGCAAAGGACTGGCGTGTCCACAGGATTTACAAAATTATAGTAGGTTTCTTTGTAGTCTATTTGATCCACAACTGCATTAATTTTTTTACATACATTTGTTAAATATTGTGATCGGTTTCTATACCTATAATTATCAGTATTTATATATTTACAGTTAGCTTCCTTAAGACAGAAATGGTGCAACATATAATTAATTAAATCAGCATGCACATATGGGTTATACCTGACACTGACAATAAAAACATTGCAATTTCGTAAATGATTTAGTGCTAAGTTTAAATTAGATATAAGATCCACTGGATTTTCGTCGTGTTCTCCAAGCGCGAGTACAACATTATCACCGTCGGAAACTATGCTTTGTTGAATTTGGGTGACGATCCTCGCCGTAGAAGCACCCGTTTGAATGGTCGATAAGACCTTGTAGGACTTACGTGTAGTGTCGACATTTTCCTGCCGCGCATGCAAGAGCCTAGAAGCTAGCCCAATACTTTGTTTGCCTCCAAATACGAAGATAGTGTCATTTGATCCTTTCTGCCGTATATTCGAGTTCGAGCTGCATTCACTCGCCCGGTGGTGTGCATCTGGGTCTGGAGTAGTGGGTATCAATGGCAGAAGTGTATCATTTATATCAGGATTTTCAAGACTTATACAGATTTCTTTGCTGACTTTTAGCGAATTAACTCTTTTCTCGGCGCTAACACAGAACCGTCTGGATTTACTTTTTCCTCCTTGCTTTGGGGTTGAAGTTTTTGTTACTTTAGGAGTGTTGTTCCCAAGAATCTGTTTGAAAACAAGTATTTGTCGAGATAGATCTGTATTTGTCCGTGATAACTCTGTCACTTCAGAATTTAATTTATTTATCTCTTCGTGAGCACTATCGAGTTGTGTGGTAAGTATATTAACCTTTTGCCTTAAATCTACGATTTGCGACTCTTCAGCGAGGTTGGGCAGACTTTGCGAACTAATATCACTTATGGTTGAGTTTATAGACTGGTCACCTAATGAGTAACTCGATTTTTCCAAAGATACTTTGCGAACTTGAGCTAGTTTAGGAAGTGTGGAAGAAGAAGTAGAAACTGGAGGCGTATTCATAGATTTGCCGGGGAGTTCCTTTTTCCTCCTCAATGTTATGTTGTTACTATCAATATTTCTAGTTTTGTTTTCAGGTAGTTTTTTAGTTGACGCCGTTGTAGTCGAGTTGGGTGTAATCTTGCGACATGACAGACATGTCCAATTTTTTTTACTATCTTCTGTCATCAGTTGGAAGAGCTTAGAAGATCTTCCTGCACATTGAGGGTCGAAAGTCTGTTCACATTTTGAACACTTTAGAATTTCTTTATTTAGTATTTTTTGTTTACATTTAGCACATGATAACAGCGACATCTTCTGATTGTTGATGTAATTACTAGTTCGAGTTGTTAGCGCGGTCTTATCTAGCTATCAGCTACAACAGTTGCATAGGAAGTAGTTTGGATCTTTATCGGTAGATGGCGTGATGGATGTCGCTTAAAAGTACCGCAAGCGCAGGCGCAATGCAGTTGTGGTGAATACCAATAGATGGCGTAACCTCTGTAATGTATCGTCACTTTGTAGTTCTGCTTGTTGACGGTAGATGGATTTCTTATGCTGACGATTTACCGTTGACTTTTGCATACACGTACTGTCTAATTTGAACTTTGAACTCTTTAACGGTTGATTGCCAGATGCTTCTTTTGTTTATTTATTAAGCATTCGCTATAGACACAGTTTGATATTCACATATTGTTTTAAAAACAGACTTACTACCGTGGCACTATATTGTTTATTCGTTCTCATAAATTTAACTTAATTAACACTAGATTGTCACACCGGTTTAAGTAAGATATAAGAAAGATAATTATCGTTCGTTCTCACGGGTAAAAATGTTCAATAACACTGACGCTGCTCCGTTAGCGTAAACTTTACACGATTTCCGAGTATCACATTTATTTACTGATGTTAAACATTTTAAAACAATAATAATATACAGAGCCAATGTTTTCTGTGGCGAGTGGCGCCCTCTACTCAATTTATTATTTCTGCGAATATTTATTATTATTGCGAACCTATAAGCACTATAGATATAGATCAACTCGCAATATCCTAGCGTATTTTCGGATGAACTAGGTACATTTACAAAGTATAAGGTAAAACTGCATTTAAAGAAAAATGCCACACCGGTTTTTTTCAAGGCACTTCCTATGGCTTTTGCGTTGCGCTAGAAGGTTGATAAGGAGTTAGACCGACTGCACGGGTAGCACAAGTTGTATTTTCTCGCTTGTCGCTCAGTGCGTCGCTATCGTTACTAACTAGATAGAAAGGGAGATCCGAGCGATAAACAAGTCGCGGGCAACTTGTGCTAGCCGTGCTGGTGAGAGTAGGTATCTTGCAGCCGGTCGAGTACTCGGAGTACGCGTCGCCGGTGGTGCCGGTGCTGAAGCGGGACGGCACGCTGCGGCTGTGCGCGGACTACTCCGTCTCCATCAACAAGCAGCTCTTAGTAGAACACTATCCGTTACCAACTGCTCAAGAATTGTTCGCTAAATTACATGGCGGCCAGCAGTTTAGTAAGTTAGATTTGTCTCGAGCATACGCACAATGTGTTTTAGATGAGCACTCGCAACGTATCACGTGTATCAACACACATAAAGGGCTTTTTAAGTACACAAGATTAGTGTTCGGGTTAGCCAGCGCGCGCGATATTTTTCAGCGCGTTATGGAATGCGTGTTATCTGGTATGCAGGGGGTTTTGTGCATGCTAGACGACGTGTTAGTTACCGGGCTGATAGAGCGGAGCATTCACAAAGATTGCAAGCTGTGCTGCAGCGTTTTCAGAACGCCGGCCTTACGTTGCAAAAAACCAAATGCGAGATTTTCAAAGATGAAGTAGAATACTTAGGGTACGTAATTAATAAGCACGGTCTTAAAAAGTCACCTCGTAAGGTCGAAGCAATTTTGAATGCGCCTACTCCTAAAGATGTAGGTACATTGCAGTCTTTTTTGGGATTAATTAATTATTACCGGAACTTCGTTTCCGGTGCATCCACTATACTCAGTCCTTTATATAACCTTTACCAAAAAGAAACTAAATGGGGTTGGGAGGCTGAGCACGAGGAAGCATTCAAGGCGATTAAGGAACAATTAGCTTCAGATCGGGTGTTAGCCCACTTCAACCCGAGTGCGTCAGTCAATTTGACGGTGGATGCTTCCCCGAGTGGCTATTTGATCCGCCGTGGAGGCCGACGGAGTAGAACGCCCGGTGTCGTTTGCATCTCGCACGCTAAACTCTGCCGAGAAAAGGTATTCGCAAATGCAAAAGGAAGCGACGGCAATCATATTTGGCGTGCGACGTTTCCACCAAAATATTTATGGCAGATCCGTTCCTTTGGTATTACGCACTGATCACAAGCCGTTAATATCTATTCTTGGCCCTTATCGCGGCATTCCTGAGGTATCAGCAAATAGGCTACAGCGTTATGCAATGTTTCTAAGCGCATATAACTATAAAATAGAATACATTCGCAGCGCTGATAACAGCGCCGACTACCTGTCCCGCGCGAGCCTGCCCGCGCCGGCCGCCGCCCCGGCGGCCCACGAAACTTACGACACGGCCGAGTTTATTGACGACAGAGCTTCGTATGTCAATTTTGTAGTCGATGACACTTTACCTATTACCCGTCGGGGGAATGCGCGTCGAAATAAGTAGGGATTTAATATTGAGTAAAGTGATTCATTATATTCAACAAGGGTGGCCAAAAACTGTTAGTGACATGAGTATGCGACCGTTCTTTTTATGTAGAGATCAACTATCGTATGAGAAGGGTTGTATAATGAGGGGGCACAAGGTCTTAATACCTGTGAAGTTACAGCCTAAGATTTTGTCGGAACTTCATAAGTCACATTTAGGTATTGTTAAATGTAAAGCTGAAGCCCGCAGTAGATTTTGGTTTCCAGGTACAGACAGCGCAATTGAAGCCATTATTAGCAGTTGCAATATATGTTCGCAACTTCGGCCTTCACCCCCGCGGCATAGTATAAATAGAAAAGTAGCTCGACTCCGGCCCTTTAGGAGATTCTGATACCTATTGCCGCTCGGGCGTCAGGGTTGTCCAAACATGTTTTTCAATCTTAGTCATCTACTTGGCCATACTTTGATCTATGATTTATAATCATAGTAATTTTCATAAATTACACAAACCTAAAGTTAGTATAAATATTGTTAGGTAAGTACCAAATTTAAATTATTTTACTTACATACCTTTTTAACTGTTGACACTAAATAATATGTTTATAGGTAATAATAATGTACAGAAAATTAAATAAATATCGGAATAATAATATCACGAGAAAATCTCACACAAATTTACTTAGTAGGTACTAGGCAACGATAAACATACCTATGTAGTGAAAAATGTATATTATGTAGGTACAATACATATAAATAACACACAAGACTCGGAAACAAATACCTACTCGCACTCATCACACGAATATTTGCCCTGACCGGGAATCAAATCCACGACCGCTAGCTTCGTAGGCAGGGTCACTACATAGTCACTACGAACTACCTAGGCCATCCACGTCGTCACATGTTACATGTTACCTGTCACGTCACACTCAATAATTTAAATTACCTACTTAATACGTATTTCACCTAGGTATACATATAGGCAGGCCGCTACGAAATACTTACCTAATTAATTACGTAGATATTTACATTGATCACTAGCAGCTTTTATTAAATCTGGATATAGTTGTAACTACCTAAGCTAGGTTTAGGCACAGTTTAGGCGTTTTGAAACGAATGAAAATGTCACGCTGACAATAAAATAGATTTAACAAAAGCTGCAAGTGGGCTATAAATATAAATATCCAAAACCGCATTCTTCACAACATAAACTCTAAATAGATACCTATGTAGGATAGCTTCGGATTTTGTATAGGTACTTTTTTTTAGACATCCGTATACAGAACAATATTTAGGACATTTCGGCAAAGACATTGTCGCTCGATAGGCAATTACGCGCACTACAACCTAACGTGACCGAACGCAATGACGCCGCGGCCTCGACTAAGTTACCTTGTAATATC
Source organism: Acleris literana (assembly GCA_946894065.1). NCBI lineage: Eukaryota > Metazoa > Arthropoda > Insecta > Lepidoptera > Tortricidae > Acleris > Acleris literana. The sequence continues at coordinate 11,074,741 of OX335691.1, read as the reverse complement.
TTGAGAATTCGTTTCGTATTGGTTCGCCCCGCCACAGGCCCCGCCCACAGCCGCAAGCCGCGCGATGTACCTTTGTTTGAAGACGATCTACTGTTCTCTATACTGTGCCTGCGGGCACCGCTAGCGGTTTGGCCATACCCGCCACAACCGTTTTATAGAATACACATTGATTTTCTTGGCCCTATTAACAATCAAACTTATTTAGTAATTGTTGATGCGTATTCTAAGTGGGTGGAAGTGTACAACATGAGTAGCACGACGACAGAAGCGGTTATCACTAAATTAAATGATTTTATGTCCCGTTTCGGGCTTGTACACACGTTGGTCAGTGATCACACAGAGAGTGAGTGGGCCGGAGCCCGAGGCCGCGGACCCTGACGAGTTCTTTGAGGCCACCGAGCAAACCGCCAGCGGTCAAGAAGCAGAGGCTCAACCGGACACAGAACCGAATAGGGCCGAGGGAATGTTGTTGCGACCTGTTCCTAGAGTTAATTACAAACATTTCTTTTGTATTAATATATAAGTTGTTGATATTGTTTAACTAATAGGGGAGAGATGTTGTATATGCATCGTAGTTATAGTTGTGTACGTTCAGACAACCGGTATTAATGTATTAGCGTTGACGTATTAAAGCAGTGCGTTACCAACCAGCGAGCGTTTAACTTGACCTCTACCCGCGTACCTAAGTATTTAACACATACCATTTGGCATACAGCTTTTTTTCCCCAAACTAAATACTCCAGGGGTTTTATAAAACTAACCTAACCAAACCTAACCTATAGGGTTCTATAAGATGGTTGGGAAATAAATCAGGTCAGCGAAATGATATTCAGAGAAAAGGCTGGAAGGGAACTGTTGCACTGACGAAATATTATTCGGTTAATAGTTTTTTGACCCAGTGAAAGATTTGGCAAATAATAGATATCCCAAAAGTTTTGTCTTTATAATAATCGACTTTTCGACCAAATGAAACGTTGTCATACAAAAAGTTGCCAATAGTTAGTTGTCAAAGCTAATCATCGGCGAAAAGGCCAGACTCCATTGAAAATATGATAAAAACAATAATATTTGTATGCCAGCACGACCGCAACCACCAAAATTAAATTTAATTGCATGCCCAAAATGTATTTTGCCATATGAAAAGGTTCCTGCTGATTTTCTTGGAACAATCGACGGCAAAGTGATTTATTTGATTATAGATTTGTATTCAAAATGGCCAAAAGCATTTTCTAATCAAAAGCTTAGTAGCTCAGCTAACTGTTGAAAAATTTAGGGAATGCTTTAGTAGATGGAGGGAGCAGATAGCACAGCCACTTTTTGCAACGAGTTCTCAGAGATTATAATCAATTAAATCCTGCCTGCAACAAATGGTTTTGCTGAAAATGCAGTTGGAAATTTAGAGAGTTGGAGATTATTAAAACCATGGCAAGAAAAAAAACGTGTCGTTTTAAAACATGAATGAACCGTTATTTATTCCATTACAGAAATTCTATTCATAGCACTACTGGAAGTGCCCGCGCAACATAAATGTTTGAAAGAAAATTGAAAACTAGATTAAATCTATTAGCTTATAAAAATTGTGCCAAAGAGGAAAAAGTTAATAATTATGGAAGAGAAAGGAACGTGACATTCACAGAAGGGAAAAGTGTTCTCTAGAGCATACAGCAAACCAAATGAAAAACGGTTTGTAAAAGATGTAATTGAGGAAGTCCTGGGAAAAATAACTGCTCTCCTATTGTAGTCCGAAAAAAAATACCCTATTTTGACTACCACTACCTTCATTAGCCCTGTAATCAAAAACCCATTTTTTTAGTGGGTGCGTCTCATAAGATAACGTTTTAACGTTTAAAAATGTTTACAAGATATAATAAAAGTTAGCTATAATAACAAAATCAATATTTTTACAAGGAATAACGGTCAATTAACATAATATTCATTTTATATAATGTTTTTTTCTATAACACTCACATTATCTAATTTCAGTTCGTATAACATACATGACATATAGCGATCATAATACATATTGTTTTAGTATAAGGACTATAAGATCTAATATCGTATGCTATACTCAATAGGAAGGTACTGAAAGGAGCGGGTACAGTCGAGTTCATAGATATTGTGCACACTTTAGTACCGTGTCACTTTAATCGCTGTGACAATTCATATACTTATGGCAGTTTAATTAAACTTGACATTAAATAAATAGGCAATGTAATAAAGTGTACAAATTCTATGAACTCGACTGTACCAGAAACTAAAGGTCTTGCTTGTAAATTGTTTTAACTACCCAGAAAATGCCACGAGCAAGACGAATCAGGGTAGAACCGACTCAGTTAGGTTAGATTAGAAGGTTGTTTTTTTTCTGCCCAGAAAATCCAGAGAACTGCTGCCAGTAAAGTAAGTATTAAAGTCTTTCTATAGCCGTTTATATTATACATACGTGCATTATGTATTTTGATGTTAGATTCATTATTTTATATATGTTTTAAATATTAGGTGTAATGAAATTATACGTTTTAATAGTTATATTAATTGGTATTATATATTAATAACGTTATACTTTATGGAAATATATATTTTGAAATTACATCTTTCGTTAATTATATCCAGTGATCGTTATACTAATAGTAGATTGTTCAACAAGGGACGAAAACAAGCCATAATGACAAGAGATATTTAGCCACGTGAGCGAGCGAGCGAGCGAGAGTGGCTATAGTTCGAGTGTCATTATTTATTTATTTATTTATTTATGGCACAGTAACAAATCACAAGCGGTAAAATAACAATAAAATCACATAACACAACATAGTCGTAAGCTTGCAACTCGATGACAACCGTGCACAGCATTCGACTAGTACATTACTTTACTTACTTAAAAATAATGTTTTACACCATATTTAGAACGTGATAAAAATAAAAAGTTAATACAATAAACAATGAACACTCAAACCCTATATTAAAAATCATGGAGTAGGTGAATTGCTTTTTAAGTATAATTATTTTAACAATAAACATAAAAGGAACAATTTTCTGGTAATGTATATCTAAATTATTATTTTCTTTTAACAGTTGGTTATACAACCTAGCCATACGTACCAGAGGATCATTATAAAAAGAGTCGTTCTCAGTCCAAACTTAGAGCTAAGCTGCCGAAGAAATCTTTTTTGAACCGATTCAATCCTTTCAACATGATTTTTATAAAGAGGCGACCAGATCACAGAACCAAACTCCAATATAGTCCTAACTAAAGCGCTATACAATATGATAATGCTGTTGGAATGTCTAAATGACTTGGAAATTCTAAATATAAATCCCAGTGCTTTATTAGCCTTTGGTATGATGGTATCGTAATGAGTACGAAAGGAAAGGGTAGTGTCAAACCACACACCTAGATCTTTAACAACAGTGACTATTTAAACAGGCATCTTTTGAACGGTGATTAAACTGAAGTCGTTTTTTTTTTTTGAAAAAGTAATTACGTCGCATTTTCCTATATTTAAATACATCTTGTTATCATCACATTTCTCAAGCATATTTACATTTGACTGCAGCCTATGACAGTGATCAATGTTTTAAATTTTCTCATATAGCTTTTATGTCATCAGCGTAGGCTAAGCAGCCGCAGGTGAATTTACCTAGGATGTCATTTATAAATATTAGGAAGAGAAGAGGTCCCAAGTTAGACCCCTGTGGAATACCAGAACACACTTCAATTGGTACAGATTCAAACCCATACACTGTTACAAGTTGAGATCTATTCGTGAGATAAGAATGAAGCCAGCGAAGCAAGGATCCATGTATACCAAGACTACTTACCAAACAACACTACTGTAATTTATCTTGACTTGCTGCTAAATTTAATAAGTAACTTTTAGATATAATAAATAGTGCTTTAATTATTGTACACCGGAAACGGTTGATTGTGATGCGCCCAACCAATGTATCCATAACATCTTATTATTGTACATTTGCAATCACACAATAAATGATTTTGACTTTGACTTTGACTTTACTTACCTGCTTTGAGACAAAGGATACTGTGGTTGACTCTGTCGAATGCTTTCGCAAAATCAGTGTATGCAGCGTCAATCTGAGACCTTTCATTAAAGACAGAAGATAGTTTGTGAGTGTATAACAAGAGATTAGAAGTAGTGGAGCGATCCTTGACAAAACCGTGTTGGTTGGGACTGATCATTGGAGAGAAGTGAGCGTATATTATGATTATAAAGAAGACTCTTGAAAACTTTTGCAAAACAACTGATTATACTAATGGGCCTATAATTCGCTACATCACTCCTATCTCCCGATTTAAACTGGCACTATTTTTGCAATTTTCCATGTGTTAGGGAAGTTACCGGATTTTAGAGATTTGTTGAAAATAAGACATAATGGTTTACTAAGCTCACATGCGCACATTTTAACGAAAATAAGTGGAATGTTATCTATCGGGTCCGGAACCTTTATTGATGGATAATTTGTTAAGCGATTGTTCAATCTCATTTTCACACACTGAAATGGAGGAGAGTGTACTGTTAGATGCTGGAAAGTCAGGTTCATACGACGCAGAGGTAGAATTATTATAAACTGAAGAGAAGTACCTTGCGAATAAGTCGGCTACCTCTTTTCCAGTATCAGCATAGGTATCATTGTAAAACATCCGCCTGGGAATATCATTAGTGGATTTTTATGATTTAGCATATTTCCAAAACAACTTTATATTATGTGAGAGGTTACTCTCAATATTCGAAATATAAGACTTAAAACAGACTTCTACTAAATTTTTAGTTCTGAATCTAAGAAATGAATAAGTGTCGTAGTCGCACGGGTTACCAATTTTTTTATATTTGTTATGATACCTATCTTTTTCCTTAAATAAATGGATTAATGACTGTGAAAACCAGCCGGGATATTTAGAGTTGTGTAGTATTATGATTGTTTAGTCTCGTGTTAAACACTCTATTTTTCACTTTGAATGCGAGGAAAACGACGTTCGACGTTCACTGCCGGACTAACCACGTAGCAAAAGTAGCAAATGCTACGAGCCCCGCGCACCCACGTCTAACCTCTAAAAAAGCGGCCTGTACGCGTAGAGTTCGGACCGCGGGAAACGCCACGCGCCATTCCAATCTCCTTGCCGAGCCTTACGTGTAAATGCAACTGTAATAGAAAAATAGTAAAAATGTACGGTTCGGAGCGAAGATTGGAATGGCGCGTGGCGTTTCCCGCGGTCCGATCTTTACGTGTAAAGGCCGCTATTCTCCTGTTTTGGTACTTACATCAGTATGCGTGTAGGTACTCATATCCATCAGGGTTGACCATAGGATGAATAATCCAGTCGATATTCTCCAGCAGAATAACCTAAAACCAACCCCCACACAAAATAGGCGCATATCTAAAGCGCCCAGTTGCAGAAAAGAGCCCGCCACAACCTGTAACCTAAAACGAACCGGGGTCTCTTTATAGAATTTGCTACGGACCCCGTGCTTGCTCAATCCGGCACTGACGATATTCTTTAAAAACTACAATATCTATAAAAGGCAATTGATTATAAGAAAGTTTCTTACTAATTCGTTCCGCGGTTTTTTCTTTTCGTTTATTATTTTTTTGTACAGTGCTGCTTTAAATGCTCGCATATTTAGCCAACAGGCTCAAACTTGAAAACTATTTTAATACTAATTGCACCATGCATAATAAAATGAATTCATCCTTATATAATTAAATATATTCATATTCGTAATTATTATTCGTGTTTCACGAAATTAAATCGTTTTTTTAAATATTTTTGCACAGTTGTCATTTTGAGGTTATTTTCATGGCCTAAAAATGGTCCATACACAATCACTGAAAATGGGAATAAAGGCAATAATCCCCCATTCACAAACACTGTCATTGGCTGTTTAGGGGTTTCCAAAGTAAATTTAAAAAAAAATACTTTAATCCCTAGAGATTAATAAGAAGCTTTAGTCCCGATGTGCAGAGACTAAAGTAATATTTTAAGAGCATGAGAAGTGAAAACATGTTTATACAAAGTGAGCGAGATTGTGAGTGTTATATAGTCTGTTCTTATATCTCTTATTACCTACTTACCCTTTTTTAGTTTCTTAACTATTAGCCCTAATTTTAGAATCTAACGTTTATTGAAACGAATTATATACATAATATGTTCATTTGTTACCTAAACGACCGTAACTGAGGTCGACCTACTATTCCGCGTAGGTTTCTTTTCGCCTTGTCGCAACTCCAACTTTTTTTTTGGGTGAAAAATGCTTTATGCATTCCCCCAACCATGGGAGTGGTGGGGGGATATGTGGGACTCACCCCCCTTGGAGGGGAGCGCAACCCACTAAAAACCACCCTGGCGTACCCTCTTGCCGGTATGGCAAGACGCCGTGGAACCGCAAGCATTGGCCACGACGCCTTCTGGCAGCCCCAGCTGGTGTCGGGGCTACCTGCGCAGATGGACAGAGGGGCCGAGCACGCGTGGCCCCTCTCCCAGACCGCCCAGTGACTAGCCTATGGCAGATGGGGGACTCCCATCCCCCACCTGCAGCCACTAAGGGTTGAGGCGGGCGGCAAATCGCCGCCGCCTCAACCCTTGCCGTCTGCGCCGGAGGGGATGCGCGAGAGGGGACTCCTCGCGCTCCCGCTCCGCGGCCTTCTTATGCGAGATAACTGACTCGCAGAAGGAGGCCACAGCCTCCCAGGACCTGTCACTGCACAGCATTGCAGAGACAACGCTGTGCAGGGAGAGGTCCCTCTGCCCTATGGCTAGTGCCATGGTGCTGCGCTCCGAGCTCCAACGACTGCACACATCGAGGGTGTGCTGAGCCGTGTCGTCCGGATCGCCACACTCATGGCACTGTGGGCCAGGCTCCCTCCCAATCTTGTGCAGGTAATGACCGAAACACCCAACTCGCAACTCTAACCTAACCTAACCTATATGGGTAAAATTTACCTAATTGAGTGATTATTATTATTATTTTGATTATTTGTTTAATTTATTAATATATTTCGTTCAAACAATGATCAGTTCAAACAGTCATTATAACTCTAATTTAATCATTAGGAATAACATCTTTAGTTTTAATAATATTCGAGCATTTAATGTTTAGTACAAGTAAACATTAGGGTATATAACTTTAGGTCTAATAATCAATATTAGGAAGTTTAGCTGTCATCACATTAGGACTAATGAAAATTATATCGCATAAAAAAAAGTTGTTTTTCCCAAGATAACAATAACTATCACACAGACAATAATAGTAATAATACCTTTAATGGAAATAGAAAAAAACAGTGATTAGGGATTTAGTTGACTCTAAAAGCATGCAAGGACAGAACGAAAATAAATTGCACGAAGAGAATGTGCCTGGAGAATTAGATTCTGAGATAGGGAGAGAAAACAATGATTTCACAACAACTGCAGTAACTAAATACCCAGTAGAAAGTAAAACTCCGCAAACGTGTGGTATCATCCTGAAGGGCTTGACAACGACTGATAAAAGCTGAAGACCACAAGCCCCATGTAACCATGAAGAGCTGCAAACAAAAACGTTTATTAAATAAAGCCTCTTTATATGTATAGATATACATCTTGAACTACCGTGTCTAAAATAAACACTGCTACGGCTTCCTCACGTATTACTGTCAGGATGCGGGCGCGCGGGAGCCCATTGTTTCCTACCGTAATCACTACATATTATAAAACAAAGTCGCTTACCGCTGTCTGTCTGTACTTATGTATGCTTAGATCTTCAAAAGTACGCAACGGATTTTGATGCGGGTTTTTTTAATAGATAGAGTAATTCAAGGAGAAGGTTTATATGTACAATACATGCATATTATAGTAGAGAAACATTGATAATTTTAGAGGTTTCTAAAGTGATGTCGAAAATAAACACATTTTTTTGCGCTTACATTGCAAACGCTGGCTAAACCTTAAGAGATATATCAAAATAATGTACTGAAGAATTGTAGTTCTTCAAAAAATCTAAAGAAAAATCTGCGATGGCATATGTCTATCTCCTAAGGTTGACTCACAGTAACCATTTATATCTTTAAAATTTTATTAAAAAATATTAGGTTATTTGCGAAGCTATTTTCTCCAATTCAATATTTATTCTTATCAATATAAATACGTTAGTTACCTTGGGCATTTAATGTAGATTAAAATTGTCCTTTGCACTATACTATTTAAATAAATTCTTTAGAAGATATGGCAGATTTAAAATTACGCGCAATCTCAACCGGTATTATCGAAACGCTCGGCCAAGCAGCCGCGTTTCGCCCTTTAGTAGGTACAGTGACCTTCATAAGTGCATGGACACCTTAACGTCTATAATGCTGTGAACACGTGAGCCCGCTTTCGTAAGAAACAACCTAGATGGCGTCGTTAACTGAGGCAGTTCGATTATTGTTTGCTACAACTATTTGACGTTTTAGTATTAGAATCGATAATTTCGCCAGTTAACCCTGAAGGGCCGCTGGCGTAGTTAGTTGATATCCTGCCTTAATCATAGGGTCAGACCGTGGGTCGGGAGGTCGATTCTGTCTATTATATTTTTATAATTTATGAATGTATTCTTTTTTTAATCATTATCGTTTTCAAAAAATGATACTTTTGTTATTCAAAATAAAAAAATCTTTTTTTCTTATAAGGCTAATATTTAATTCTTAAAAACTTTACTTACTTATATTTATATGAGGTAATAAAGAAATACAAGCTTTTCAAATTATTAAATTAGGGAAATGGGTAGGTAGTTAGATTGAGTTTAGGTTTTGATTCAAAGTTAGTTTTATGTTGTTTTTCATATTTTTGAGTACAAAGTATATTATCTACATCTACATCTTCACTAATATTATAAAGAGGAAAGATTTGATTTTTTGTTAGTTTGTTTGAATTGAATAGGCTCCGAAACTACTGGACCGATTTGGAAAATTCTTTCACCATTAGAATCCTACATTATCCCTGATGAACAAAGGCTATAGAATATTTTCAAAAAAGTTAGGGATCCGTATGAAAACTTCGATAATGTGACTAAAGGTGTGAAAAAAATACCAAAAAACGCGTACGCTGCGGAAACTGACAATAGAGCAAAGTGATGTACTACAGTTTTATAGAAGACATCAATGTCTACAAAAAAGTCCGTGATACCATATGTCTAACTATTAAAGTAATGTCACGATAACTACTTTTTCATGTTAAAATATGCAATAGTAACGCCGGTACTAACTAGGCCCCATTATTCGTACCTTGGTATTAATCCTTATCCAAATAAATCACTTCGTTTTCAAGGCTATATCAGTACCTTTAAATTACTTTTTGAATTATTCAAATCGGACATCCCATTCAGAAGTTATCATGAGTGTAAGTAATAATTATCAAAATTGAAATTAAAAACAGCCCTCTAAGTTACTTAATTGGTTTTATTTACAACAGAGAATAGATAGACATGTAAAATTTGGCTAATGGTTCCTGTATATTGTGTAAATGAGTGTAACATGAAGCCTATAGCCCTCAGCAGAGCATCAACGAGTGCATGTACATACATACATAGGTACCTACATTAAATCACGCCTGTTTCACAGATGGGTAGGCAGAGGCCACTTCTTTCTTTTCACTTTCAAGAGTGTATGTGATCACCAGTGATCGGAATTAGGTGAGCCAAAATACGTACTCTTCACAAGAGGACATAATATAGAGTAGTAACAAACGGGTAGAAAATTTTTTTTTTCTTGAAAACCGGGTATTCAATATTTATCCGGATATTAGTTGTAATGTTAAACATACATGTTTTTACTTACAGTACGGGATATTTTATGTTAGTTTTTAGTAAATGGGCTAGACATAAGGTTTTTATGGAAGGAAGGGAAAAGTGTGAGGTATAATTATTGTCTTTATTATTTTCACATGGCACAGTGGTACGCAGGTGATTTCACCCAAGCACGGAACATATCGAAAGATATAAATAATATTTACACTTTGAAGATAAAAAACAAGTAGAAATAGTTACAACTTTTAGATTAACATAAAACATCCCGTACTGTAAGTAAAAACATGAATGTTTAACATTACGACTAATAAATACAATGATATTTTATATTAAGATACGTCATCTGCGCGCAAAAGTACTTTACTTTTTATCTATTTATCTCTTTCTAACAATAGCGCTTGCTATGGATTGCCGTCTTTGTCTGTAGAAATATGGTTGCCTAGCAACTGTCAGTAATTGGTCGCTGGTTTTGAATGCGTTTAGTGTGAGCATAACGTATCTAAATATAAAATATCATTGGATAAATACCGAATACCCGGTATTCAAGAAAAAAACTATTTTTCTACCCGGTTGCTACCACTATATATTGTGTCCTCTAGCGCGGAGTACGTATTTTAGCTCAACTAATTCTGATCACTGGTGATCACGGAATATAAAAAAACAGTGGAAGTGCCATGAGCTTCCCTTAGTATCAGACCTGTTGACCCTGTTGTCGCCAATACTCAAACTATCATAAAAAAAACACGCCATCATGGAAAATGTTTTTGGTGCGGCTATCGTTCTTACATTCCAAAATAGCACAATAAGGCATGCTTCTGGATTTATTTCCTTTTTAGAAATATCGAAATATTGAAATAAGTGATCGCGGCAAAAGTATGGTAGGTTGCGCGGAACTCCGCATAACCATGCCACACGTTACACGCCCACTTGACACTTCTACTGTTTTTTCTGTTCTGTGTATGTGATGGTGAGAAATCTATTACTTAATTATCTAAACATTTAATTAAACTTAACCGAAACCATGCATCTCTTCTCTAAATAGTATAAATTAACCTGTCAGCCTGTTTCTCCGCTAACTCCTTCTAAAAAACGCAACGGATTATGATACGGTTTTCACTGTCATTTAGAGAATTTATTCTAGATGGTTTATATGTACATTTCATTCAAATCAAGTTTTAATATAATTGAGAAAACTCAATGTTTTCCTACCGAGTCGTCAAAAATCGTTTTTCGGGCCCTTACATAGCTAATGCTGGCCTTAACCTAAAACCTTAAGAGAAGTGTCAAAATAATGTACTGAAGAATTGTACTTCTTTAAAAAAACCTAGAGAAAAGTCTGCGATGGCATAATGTCTATCTCCTAAGATTGACTCACAGTAACCATTTTTATGTTTATGATTTTATTTTAAAATTAGGGTATTAGCGAATCTATTCTGTACGATTCAGTATTTAATAACCTTATCCAGATAAATACTTGGTTACCTTCGGCATTTAATGTAGATTAATATTGTCCCGTACAATATATTATTTAAATTAATACTTTAGAAGATATGGTACATTCAAAATTACGCGTAACATAGATTAGAAATCAAAACAAATATTACAGTTTCGTTGTCTATACGTATGAAAACCGGCTCTTTGCAGAGTTGTTGCTCAAAATAGGAAATGGACAAATGACCTAACATAATAGGAGCATTAATCTTCAAAATGAAAACCTTTGCGTTTTAGTAAAAGAATTAGTCGACAAAAATGGCTTAATTATATCGAAGATCAATGCACCGACACACACATACTACTCTGTAGACACTGTGCTCGACCTGGAAGAGGCTGTCCATTTCCCAATGGAATTTCTCAATTCCTTGCAACCTTCTGGATCGCCCCACATAAATTGGTTTTGAAAGAAGGGTGTCCTATTATTTTACTACGGAACCTTAATCCACCCAAATAACATCTTTAAAAACGTTCATAATAGAGTGCACAATACTGACGTCCAGATGTGCGGCTGGAAAAGTCTTTTTAATTCCCCGGATTCCATAAATATTCCTTTCCAGTTAAACGACTGCAATGTCCCGTACAATTATCGTTTTCAATGACAAATTACAACTCACAAAAATACATTCAAAGTTGCGGGCTTAGACTTGATCGTTGAGAGTTTTCCCATTGACTTATGTAGCCCTTTCGCGCGTCATTTCCAGGCAAAGTTCGTTTGTATTGTGCAATGAAAAGTCCGCTGTAAACATTGATATAGAGAGATTCTATGATAACTGGCAGTCACGATTTCTAAAAAAGTCATTAAATAAAACCTCTATACATATGCACCTATCTATAATTTGAAAAGTATGTTATTCCAGATGAACTGGGATTATTTTAACTTATATTAACCGAAGCGAAGCGAGGGCGGGTCGCTAGTTAGATATAAATAGTTACTAAGATTGGACGTCGATTAATAAAAACATTTCAAACCTTAGTTTTGAGATTTTTTTTTTAAGTTAAACAGTGTAATGTTCAGTGATGGATCATTATATTACTTAATGTTGGAGTAAGCAATAAATTTTTATCTTTTTTTTACATAAATTAGAATCTAATTAAATATATTTTATTGTTAGATAATAGACAAAAAGGTTTCCTATCTGAAACACTAAAAAACGTTTGCCAGCTGTTTCATTTGCCATAATTTTCATTTGTACGAAAGTATTCTTTCTCTGAAACCGTTTAGCTTTCCTGAAAATAAACCTAACCTAACCTACAGGTTCTGTAATTATATCTCATTAAACATTTTGAAAAGTTATTGGGTTCAGAATGGAACGTTTTTAGTGATTGCGACAGGATACCAGGCAGAAAAGGGCGTGGACCGTTTTTCATTAATTACGATTTCTTCATCATAGTTCCTGTATCTATTTCTCAAAAACGTTTCAAATTATTAAGTAGTTGAAACTATCGATACGCCTCTGCTTTGCACAGATGCAATTTGTAAAAATTATATTCTCGTTAATCTCTCTAACCAATAAGCAAAGACCGTGTTAAAATCAGTTGCGTAGTTTTGAAGAAGTAAGCGGGGAAATACTTGGAACGTTTTTATGAATTACATCCAAACCAATATAATATATAAACGGACACATTTCACGAAAATGTACCAGGTTACTTGGAACGTCCTTGGGAGTAACTTTCAGTCTTGAATATCAGGATATATATTTCTCAAAAACGTATTTTTTTTATTCACACTCGCCATATGTGTGGGTTGGACCACTATGGTCATATCTACTCACACACACAAGGTAGCTTGGAACGTTTTTACTATATTATGAAAATACCATCTTAACTGAGCTCATTGGTATAGATAACTCATTTTTGACCAAGTTGTGGGTTGGAACGTTTTTGCTAATCTACGTCCGATTGTGAATATTGTGATGTAAATTAGATAATCAGTATTTTAATAGGAACCTAAGCGTGCAGGTTCGGTCGAGTTTTGTGTGTGACCCTATGCAAAGGGAAAAATAAAGGTGAATAAGGATGAAAGAGATACCTAAACAAACGGGGAAAGAGATGTGAATAAGCATGAAAGAGCTAGCTGTATTGTATTTAGGTTAGAAAAAGTTTGAAATAAATCTGTCTGTTGCCGGATCTCGTTGTTTGAGTGCACACGTCCCGAAGAATTTCCTCCCAAACGCAAGTCTCAATAGTTTACATACATAATTCATTCAGAACCACTTAGTCCAATAACATTTCAAGTCAAGATACTTAGTTCATATTGTTTCCGGGCGTAATAGCATATTTCATCATTTTATACAGTCCATTTTGTTTCGAGTTTGTGTTGCTACCTACCCACCAGTGCCGTTACGCCGGGCCTCAATAGATCCGTTAAATAAGAATTCAGAGTAAGGACAAAAGGCACGTAGTACAGTCGAGTTCGTAAATATGTATACACTTTGGTACCTTGTCACTTTAATCGTTGTGTCAATTCATATATGGCAGTTTAAACATGACATTAAATAGACAAGGTACTAAAGTGTATACATATTTATGAACTCGACTGTACCTAGGGAAAAGGAAAAAAAAATATTATACTCTTACCTATATTAAACAATGCATTGATTATAAAAAATAGTATAGAGTGAGGATTGAATTGTAGAACGATCACAACTAGGGCTAAAACATTCATAACTTGCCACGGCACAGTTAGCATCCGCTTTTCCTGAAAACAAATGTCAGAATAAAACAGCTGATTATTTTTTATGCTAGAGGGGGCAAATGAGCTATCGGGTCACCTGATGTGAAAAGATCAAGCTGCCCCTCCGCCCTGAACCCTGCAACACCAGGGAGGTATTGCCGGCCTTTAAGAAAAGATTATGTGTGTGCATCTACTACATAGTTGCGGAGGCTGGTAACTATCGATGTTGTGCATATCCAACTAACACACTAGTGGCACTTGATAAACTTGTAGAAAAGGGCGGGAAAGTTCGAGTAAGATGGCCGCGTTTTATGATTTGGAAATAATATTATCTGGTTTTTAGTTTATAAGTGATCAGGAGAAGTTGTATGTACATATTTATATTTTAACTTAGTGTATATATTGTATATAAACTCTTGGTAAGTCCTTTTCTTTTGTTTGTCATGGATGAGAACGAGCCTCTGGACCCCGGAGGCTCAGCACCCCCGGTAGCTTACTATGTTACTATTTCCAATGAATCTGGAATGGAGACAGATAGATCTGTGTCTGCTAATTCACTAAAAAGATCGCGAGAATTCAAACAAACATCCTTCATTTTTCATTAATGAAAAAAAGAAAAAAGGAATATTCAAAATCGCCGCCCCTATCGCCGGCATTACCTATCAAGGAAACAGTTCTAGTGATACAAATGGTACTACTTTGCCCACGGTGTCACTTATTAAGGAAACTCATTCAACTCCTCAAGATTCCTCAAATCCTCCCCGTCCTCCTCCAATTGGTAGGACAGAATACAATGTTTCTGACAACGGTCCATACATAATTCATGTACAAAGAGAACAACAATTGCCGAATGACGGCACTAATCTTCATCCCATAACTTTTGGTAGGTTCCTTAAAAAGCATAATATCTATAATGTTGTAAAGATAGCATCAAAAGAATAGGTCGCAATAGGCTATCAATAGCTTTCTCAGAATACTGTATTACTTTACTTTCTCAGAATAGACACAGCAGCCTTGCGATAGAGAAACTTAAAGCATTCATAGCTACATTTAGTGTCACCCGTATAGGACTAGTTAGGGTTATACCTGCGGAATGGACTGCGGAAGAAATCGTAGACAATACCACTCTACCTCCGGGTTGTGGTAAGATACTCAAGATTAGACGGCTGAATTTTAAGACCATTGTAATTAATTTGATAATCTTACTAGACGAAACCCCGGCTTCACTCGGGTAAAATGTAGACTCATTCAAATGTTGCATTTTTTTTTATAAAATGTAGGTATATGATACTTCTGTAGTTATCGGTTTATGGTCTTAGGTAGGTACGTACAGTCCGTAAGCACTAAAAAAACATTCGGTTTGTACTTGTCTCTCAATCGCTATCATACTCTCTTATTGAGAGCGAGTGAGAGAGGAGTAGAAACAAAATGGTATTCTAAGTGCTCACTGACTGGACCACTTTTGAAAATGAAAATAGAAAGTCCTGTCCTCTAAACAAATTGACCTGACTGACTAAAACAAACGCAGTATTTTTCTTGTCAGATTACGATGTGACGCAGTTTGTAACAAAAAAAAATGCCTGTTTAAAGACTATCGTATGGAAAAATCGGACGTGTAGTCCCAGTCTTATTATACTTCGCGCCTCGTCCTCTAGATTAGTAACTGCAGATATTATATACACATGTAGTAACGCTAGATGTCACCACTCAGCACTTAGTTTGGAGTTATTTTTCAATTTTTAAAAATGTTTTGTCAAAAGAGGGTATGCCTAGAACCTTGGCCGTGCCACCCATCTTAACAGCCGTTCATACGCAATTAAGTGCTCGACCACTCCAGTCACTTTATTTCATTTAACGTTCATTTCGTGAATTCTCGCAAAAATGCCTAAACGTAAACGTTCCAAGAAATACGAAGAAGAATTAGTTAGTTTAAAGCATAAGATCCGTAAGTTGCAACGTAAAATACAAAGTCGCGGTGAAAGTGTTTCGTCACACAGTGGTTCCACACAGGAGGACTTTGTTCTACAAGAAGGTAATTAATAAAAAATCTTATACCTCTCTATTATTCTGGGGACACGGTAGTGCCTCCGACAAGACTGAGCGTAGGTACGTACGAGCGTATACCTACTCATATTTGCACTCCGATTAGCCGCTGGGGCTATTATCGACGCAAGATTTAACGGTTTGCGTTCAATTCATTGGGGATTGATACCTTACTTTTTATAATAAAATATGTTACAAAAGTACATATTTCTGTATGTTATAACTGAGAAATAAGGCAGACTAATTGCATTCCGAATAACCGTTGGGGTTAGTTCGACGCAATATTTGACGGTTGGCGTACAATTCATTGGGGATTGTCACCTAACCATTCATCAATTGCCACTTTTAATAGTTTCATGTCATTAGAAATATTTATATAGTTAAAATGAAAACATTCGTCATTGTTCCCAGCATCGCCCCTTCTGCGGCCAGATGATTGGTTCCCGGACTACCCGGATAACGATCTAGTCCATAATGCTTTAGACCCGGATATGGACCAACAAAATCCTATTGAGGACCAACAAAATTTTATTAAAAGCCCGTGTAATCCTACTGAGGATGAGCACAATCCTGTTGAGCATCTACAGAATACTGATGAGGATCGAGAGATTCCAATTCAGTCTGCACAGATCAGCACGCAGCCTCAGGGCCTAAGCGCCAATAAAACACCCAATTTGCTAACAGAAATTGCAAGTGCGTCGGCAACTAAACTTCCAGAGACCGACACAGTCGATTTAGATGAGGAGGTTTTGCTAATCTTAGGCGATGACCCTTCGTCATCCTTGATATAACTACGGCAAGGAAATACGGAAAGAAATAGCTACCCGCTTTTCTCATATAGCTACGGAGGGAACTACTAAAGAAATGCGCAGGGATCTCATTAGTAAATACCCTATACCGTCTAACTGTTTGTATATAGGTGCTCCAAAACTTAACCCTGAGATAAGAGCGGCTATATCCGAGAGCTTTGCTAAGCGTCATAAGGGTATCGAGACGAAACAAAAAGAAATGGCTTGTGCGATAGCTTGTGTTGGCGAAATGATTACATCACAGTTAAACGCAAAAGACAGAAATAACGACTTGTTGCAAAAGCACATGGATCTTAGTCGTATTTTATGCGATATACAACACGCAGACACGCAGAGACGCGTCACGAGGCGAAATTTCATACTTTTTGGTTTAAAAAAAGACTTGAAGGATCACTTGGTCAATACAAAAATCGACACCTTTTTATTCGGCGAAAATTTAACGGAGACATTAAGAGCGGCAAAAGCCGTAAATAAATCAGGGGTAGAAATAAAAGCCGCTGCTCCTAGGCAGGCTCCAACGACAAGGCCAAAATCCGTTGTATATCGGCCGTTAAACCGCCGAGGCCCAGCGCCGCGCAGGCCGCCGCCGGTGCCTCCACTGCCGGGTCCGCCGCCGCCTGCGCTAGCACCGAGGGGCCGCGCGCCGGCTCCCCGCGCGCCGCCGCCGCCGCCGCCCGCGCGCTACTACAGGATGTCGTACGCGCACCAACCCCCCCAGCGTCGCTACTAAATTCAGTTAAGTACGCCGGCCGCCTATCCTTGTTCCTTGAACAGTGGGCACTTATCACGAGTGACCGCACAGTACTTTCATGGATCGACGGCTATAAGACAGATTTCTTGTCCCCTGTGTTTCAACATTCCTTGCCTCCGACAAATGAGTACATTAACGAGGAAAAAGCTCTTTATGAAGATGCCATACATAATCTACTTCAGATAGGAGCAATATCTGAGTGTTCCCCGTGCGATGACCAATTAGTTTCTAGTACTTTCCTCGTACCGAAACCAAACGGTAAAATGCGGTTCATCCTCAACCTAAAAAAATAATTATTATAAAGCCCGATCATTTTAAGCTTGAGGACTTGCGTACTGCAGTAAAACTTTTAACTCCTGACTGCTATATGGCCACTCTTGATTTGAAGGATGCCTATTTTCTAATTAAGATCCACAAAGATTCAAGAAAATACCTACGTTTTGTGTTCGCAGAGAAAATGTTCGAGTTTAACGTTTTACCGTTTTGTCTCAATACTGCCCCGTATATTTTCACTAAAAGTCTGCTTTCCACATTATACCTCGATGACTGGCTCCTGTTCGGCCAGAGTTACCAACAATGCCTTACAAACATCGAATTAACGAAACAGCTGTTAATATCACTAGGTTTCATTATTAATGACGAGAAAAGCGTTCTAAGACCCGCGCAGTCATGTAAATTCTTAGGCATGATTATAGACTCGCGTTATTACCGCCTCAGCTTACCAGCTAATAAACGAACACGCATTCGATCGGAACTGGAAAGTTTTCTGCATGTCAAACGCTGCAAAATTAGACAACTGGCAGGACTTACCGGTTTACTAGTGTCTGCTTGTCCAGCCATAGAATACGGTTGGCTTTATACGAAGGAGCTGGAACGTTGTAAGTTCCTTAACCTTCAGGGCCATTATAACTATAGTCGTATAATGAGTGTACCCGATTCCGTCCGCCCTGATGTCCAATGGTGGTTAAAGAACATTGATAATTCATATCGCCGCATCCGCGGCGATGATTATCGAGTTCAATTTTTTTCTGACGCCTCAACTACGGGGTGGGGGGCGGCCTGTGGAAAGGATACGGCAAGTGGCCAGTGGTCTACCTCTGAACAAGAGAAACACATTAATTACCTAGAGCTTCTTGCCGCTTTCATTGCTATTAAAATCTTTGCGCGCGATTTATATGACTGCCAGATTCTCCTCCGTCTGGATAACTCGACTGCAATATCTTATATTAACCGCATGGGCGGTGTTCAATACCCCCATCTCACTCAGGTAACAAAAGAGTTTTGGCAATGGTGCGAACAGAGGAAACTTTTTGTACTCGCATCCTACATTAGGTCCCGTGATAATGTTGTTGCTGATTTTCAATCAAGGAAGTCCCATCCTGATATAGAATGGGAGTTAGCGGACTGGGCGTTTGACTCACTAGTATGTTCATTTAGCTGCCCAGAAATAGACTTATTTGCAAGTCGCATAAATAAAAAATGTGCAAAATACATCTCGTGGCACAAAGACCCTGACGCTTACGCGATAGACTCTTTTACTGTCTCCTGGACGAACCTTTATTTCTACGCGTTCCCCCCCTTTTCAGTAGTACTGAAAACTCTGCGAAAGATTATTTCAGACAAAGCTCAGGGTATCATGGTTGTGCCCTTGTGGCCAACGCAACCATGGTACCCTGTGTTTAGTAAACTTCTCGTCAGTGAAACCATAACCTTCCGACCGTACAGCAACGCTTTGATTTCTCATTCCAGTTCCCGACGGATACACGACTCGATTACCCTGGTTGCAGGGATATTGTGCGGGTCGCGTTATCGAGACGAAGCTTACCACCATCCTCGTTAGATATAATGCTCGCATCACTGTCACTAAACTCAATAAAACAATACGATGTTTGCCTTCAAAAGTGGTGGCTTTTTTGCCAGAATAACTCTATTAATGTTTACGATGCCTCTGTACCAACAATCATTTACTTTCTGACTCAACTGTTTAATGAAGGATCCCAGTACGGGACACTAAATTCGTGTAGGTCCGCTCTATCCTTGGTGCTGGGACCGACAATATCAAAGGATGACAGGCTGCAGAGATTTTTTAAAGGCGTTTTTCGTTTGCGACCTCCCTTTCCTAAGTATAACGTGACTTGGGATACCAATCTTGTCCTAGATCATTTAAGTGGTTGTTATCCCAATGAAGATTTATCACTAGAGAAGCTTTCTAAGAAAACCGTAACATTACTTGCTCTTACTACCAACAGAGTACAGACTCTTTCTAAAATTAATATAAAAAAACATAGATATTTATTCAGACCGAATAATTATCAAAATACCGGAGCTCTTAAAAACATCTAGGCTTGGCTGCAAGCAACCAGTGATTTACTTGCCCTCTTTTATTGAAAATCTTTCAATATGTCCAGTCAAGGTGCTAACTTGTTATTTAAATAAAACTGAGCCAATAAGAAGATCTGACAACCTCTTCCTTGGTATTAAGAGGCCGCATAATCCAGTGGGCACCCAGACACTCAGTCGATGGATCAAGCGCACGCTGGGCGCGGGCGGGGTCGACGCGGCGGTGTTCAGCGCGCACAGCACGCGGCACGCCGCCGCGTCGGGCGCGCTCGCGCGCGGTGTCAGTGTCGACACCATCCGCAACACCGCCGGGTGGAGCGGACACTCTAACACATTTGCTAAATTTTAACAGAGACCCATCATTAGTAGCGAAGAAAATATGTCCCTAGCGCTTTCCATATTAAACCGATAAAATAAATAGGAATAAATTATTATTGAATCTCAATTTTCTATTGATATAGTCTACAATAATTATTTTGTACGAACTTTTCAAGTTTTGATTATTTATAAGAAAATAATGTGTTGAATAAGATAATCAAATCACTTTTAGTTGCTTTTTACAAGATCAATGTAATTACTGAACAAAATCCACCTTTTCTCATCCAGGTGATGGGGTACTTCGATTATAGTTGATAGTGATAATTGTAACGATTATTCTAATCAATAATTGTATTCTCAGTTAACACATGAGACTGATGACAGTGATGATTAATGTATAATGTAACAGGTAGGTAATTACATTACCAAAATTATTTGGTGATATGGTGGTATGTGATTTATATATCTATAATATAATATACGACCAACTGTTATCGCTTCAATTAATGTGAAGTCTTATGACAAATTTAATCTTGTACACTTGAACAATGTACTACAATTTAACCCTAAATGAATACAAACTAAATATGAAATATAGTTGTATATTATTCAAGATCATTAATTGATGATATTTCTGATAATATTACTCTCAAAGTCTACATGTGTATATAATATCTGCAGTTACTAATCTAGAGGACGAGGCGCGAAGTATAATTAGTGATTAAACGAACTTACCTGTAAGTGAAATTCTATCATAATTATACGAAGCGCCTCGTCCGAAGAGATTAGTAACTAGCTCCCTCCCGCCCTATACTTTTGCCCATATTACTAATCCATCTAGAAATATACATCAATAACAATATACCAAACACAGCTGTATAAATTTAAAATAGAATATATATATATATATACATATATATATATAAGTATATATATATATATATATATATATATATATATATATATATATATATTAAAAAAAAAACTTCTCTCAACTTAATGAACGGCTGTTAAGATGGGTGGCACGGCCAAGGTTCTAGGCATACCCTCTTTTGACAAAACATTTTTAAAAATTGAAAAATAACTCCAAACTAAGTGCTGAGTGGTGACATCTAGCGTTACTACATGTGTATATAATATCTGCAGTTACTAATCTCTTCGGACGAGGCGCTTCGTATAATTATGATAGAACTTCACTTACAGGTAAGTTCGTTTAATCACTAAATATTATCACAAACGTGCCACAAACACCTTCACAGCTAACCCTATGTATCTATATTCCACCAGTAGATATACTCGTTTCTCTGATGTCTCTGTCTCACAATCAAAGCAATTAGACCTTAGAGGTCACAATGGAGAACGGAATAGGAACCTGTGACACCTGTGACACAAGCAATTAATCTTTTTTGTATACGGCACGTGATGACGTGACAACTTTGCGTGACACCAACGCCACATTGATGACATTGACATGTTTACTTCGCAACGCCATTTTTTATTTATAAAATAAATCATTTTTATATTGAAAATACTTGATAATCTGAATTTTCCGCCGATAAGTTGTCGTCTCGGATCGACTAATTTTTTACGCTCTTCAATTTGATGTGCATTTCGTTCGAGTCTACGTAGACCGGTACGAAATTATTAATATAGATTATACCAACTATTTGGAGGGGGAAAGTTGTAATGTATCTGCGGATAGTATTCATATAAATGTGGGTATGTCTTATAATTAAGTACGATGTTGAAGGTAGTTCATGATAAATATGTCATGTGACATCTGAAAATAGCACACAGACTCTACCCTCTTCCTTATCCGCAGAATACTTAGATCATCTTGCTCCATCTTTCGTTCCCGAAGAAGCATTAATTATATATGGTCACTCAGCCACGGTTTTCCCAAACAACTCTCTATTAAATGCTCAGTTTTCCCTGTGTGAACTTCAAGGGATACTTTCAAACGTTCGTGATTCTGCCCCTGGTGAGGATAGTATACCATATTCATTTATTGCAAATCTAGATGAAAATAGTTTAGGTTATGTTTTAAGTATCATTAATTCCGTCATGTTGACAGGTAATATTCCAGAGGGATGGAAATGCTATGATGTATTGCCACTATGAAAACCAAATAAAGACCCATCGAGTGTTGCTTCATATCGACCAATAGCCATTTCATCGGTACTCGGTAAAATTACTGAACATTTGGTGAAAACTCGCATAGAATGGCTTGTTGAAAATAATAACCTTTTATCAAATTCTCAATTTGGGTTTCGAAAAGGTAGAAGCACGCTTGACAGTTTAGGCGTCTTTATAACTGATGTTAGGACAGCTTTCTCCAATAATGAATCTCTTGTCGCAGCCTTTCTAGATATTAAAGCAGCATATGGCAATGTGCTTATGTCTATACTCATGACGAAATTGCACAATCTAAACATACCATCTATATTTATAAACTTTATTATTAATTTAATGACCGGTGGATCTATAAAATTAGACGGGCAGTCAAGAAAGCTATGGAAGGGCCTTCCACAGGGTTCTGTGCTGAGTCCTCGACTTAGTTTTATATAATATTAATAGTTCTATGTGTGATATAGGCTTAACGAAAGTAGCTCCATATCGACGGTAAAAAGCGTAAACGCTGTAACCCGCAAAATCAAACTTTACACCAGAGCCAAAAAACTTTTGAAATTTTACAAAAAAAAACATATCTTTTTGTTTATTTGAGCGATCGGTGCCATTTTTATACTACATATGTATTTTCAAATTCCCTATTAGATCATATGCCTGTCGTGTACCAGAAGTGACTAGTTTTCTTTTTAGTGGCGGTTACAGCAACCTGACTTTTTTTTTCAATACGATAAAACGCTGTTAATGATTTTGTTAAATGTATGGAAAGGTAATAATCAGTGTGATTTCTAATAAGCGTAAGTGATGTAACCACCATTCTTTAAATGTTGAGCACTGCCTAAATTGATGTTACGCTGCAGTGCTTGCAGTTTAAAAAAATCATAATTGTATTCAATGATAGATGTCAAAAAAGGTTATTGATATTAAAACGATGTAAATATGAGATAACATTTATTAATCCTTTTTTTTAAATGTTATCCTAAAGAATTAATTAATACGAATGTGTTTGTATGTGTATGTAAATATATTTTCAATCCTCCATTAGATATAAACATCCGAACATCTACATATAAATATATATATACATACATTTATTTTATTTAATAAAAGAAATACATTTATTTTAACGATAATTATGCATCGCTACAAACACTTCGTATAAAAGAAGTATATTATTATGATAAATTAAATATCGCAAGTTAACTTACTCATGAAATAAAGTCAATTAAAATTAATAACATCAATGTTTAACAAACTGAAAAGTTATACACTACACTATACTAGCGTTTCTTCAAACTAATAACTATTATCAAAGTATTGTTAAAATTCGTAAAGTAGTTTTAATTACTTATAATTATGTAAAGCAACACTTAATTCTCAGAATTTATCATACCGAGTAGTTACTATTTAAATGAAATAAGAATTCATTAGTATAGTATTAACTATTCACATTATTTGCACTGGTTTACTATTAAAATAGATATAATTACATTTTAAACTTTTGTTGTCACGCGGTGAAAGACCGTTACACCATACACAACTTGATCCCACGGCGGTCTCAGACTGACTGATCGGGGCGGTAAGCCGTTACCCACACAGCATGAGCGCGTATTTAAAATACGGTAAACTCAAGCGACCAATAATAAGCAATCGTTTAAGAAATGAGGTAAAGGTCAGTAATATTTTTGCGTATTACTTCATATTTGGTGTAACTTGTGAGTATTCACATTATGGTGTCTGATTAAAACGTAGTAAGTCACTATCATCTAAATATATTTTACAGAAAACGTAGTAAGTGTAGTGTCACTTTTTTTTTCAATACGCGTGAACGCTGTAAATGACAGTGGAAATGGTTTTACGCACGCAGTAACCTACTGGACTCGAAAAATTTGTAAAATATGAATTGGTGTAAATGCAAATGCAAAATAAAGACCTGTTTTTTGGCGGCTTACAGCCATTAATTTTGCTATATGTCAAAAAAATTCATACAATTTCAACGCTGTACAGAATTTTCTAATCGTCGTAGAGCCACGAGACCCGGACCATTCGACGCAGAAAAAAAAACTGATTCCGAATATGCAAAAAAATTTTTTAGGTACTTTGTGGGTTACAGCGTTTACGCTTTTTACCGTCGATATGTTATCTGTGGTTGGGGGTGACGCAATTGGTATAAAACGAGCTATCATGGAAGCCTATTATGATCTTTTATTTAAACAGTAAATACCAATATTATACATGGTGTCAGGTGTAAAGACGTTATCATTGTTGTAAAAAAGGCTTAGTGCAAATAATCCTGAGTGGAAAAGGGTAATGATGGAGGATTCAAAAGGAGTGCAGGCAAATGTGGCACATGGTCTCAAGCCACCAACAGGGCACTTGGTGTGCGATGCGGAGTCCTGGCGTAGGTTCAAGCAATTGATAACAATATATTTAAAGGCATCAGGGCTTGAAAAAGAGGCTGATGAAAGGAAAATTGCCATTTTCCTTAGTTGTGCAGGCGAAGACATGTTAGATATATATAATGGCCTTGAAACCATAAAGTCGTGGGAAGATTTAATTCAAGAATTCGACAAGCATTTTGGAAGTAAAACTAATCAAGTTACTAACAGTTATAAATTTTTTAACATGAGACAGCAACAAGGCGAGTCGGTGGATCACTTTGTCACTAAATTAAAGAACATAGCAAAGTTATGTGATTTCAAGGACGAAAAGAGATTGATACGCGACATGCTGGTAATTGGGATAAAGGACAGTAGCACAAAAGAACGTTTATTGAGAGAAAGTGAATTAAGTCTGGACATGGCCATTACACTTTGCAGGGCAGCCGAGGAAAGCAGCAAACAAGTTAAAGAGATGGAGGAAAAAGAGAAAGAAATAGTGAATGTGATAAAGGAAGAAAAACAGCAGCAAGCAAATTGGAGAGCCAACCGAAATACATTTCATTGTGGTAGTTGTGGTCAGGAGCATGGTATAAGAAATTGTCCAGCATATGGAAGAAAATGCACCATTTGTAACAAGTACAACCATTATGCGGTGGTATGTCGCTCCAATAAAAATAAGCAACAAGAAATAACAAAAACTAAGAAGACATCCAGGGTAAAAATTAATGCAATGCAGGAAGGAGAAACTGACAATAACTCCAGTTATGAAGATTTTATAATAGACACAGTGAGTACCCTAAATAAAAAACTAAGGTGGGATGAAATAATTAATGTTGAGGGAACAAATATTAAGTTTAAGTTAGATTCGGGAGCTGATTGTAACACCTTACCCTTGAAATTGTTTAACGAAATAAAGAAAGATGGTTTTTTGCTCGGAGAATCCACAGTGCTGGTAGTGTACAATGGTCAGCACATACAAACAGTGGGCAGTGCTGAGCTAAACTGTATTGTAAAAGGAATTTCATATAAAATCAGGTTTTGTGTTGTGGACTTGCCAATACAACCTGTATTAGGATTGCCTGACTGTGTAAGGTTCAACTTAATTAAAAAGATAGATAGTATAGTAGCCATGGACAAGGAAAACTTTGTTAAAGATAATTTTGATGTCTTCTCAGGATTGGGTAATATAGGCACATACAGTATAAAAATAAAAGAAAATGTAGAACCAGTTATTAAGCCAATAAGAAGAGTGCCACAAGCTATTAAGGATAGGTTAAAAGAAACACTAGATTGTTATGAAAACAGAGGAATAATTGAAAAAGTTGAGGGACCAACAGATTGGTGCAATAATCTTGTAATTGTAGAAAAACCGAATAAATCACTTAGACTTTGTTTAGACCCTAAAGAATTAAATAAAGCAATACTGAGAGAAAATTATCAAATACCATCACCTGAAGAAATATACCATTCACTTGCAGGTAAACAAATCTTCACAGTATTAGACATGAAGGATGGATTTTTTCAAGTAACTCTGGATGACAAGGAAAAAGTGTGCACATTCGGAACACCATTTGGTCGGTACAGGTTTAAAAGAATGCCATTTGGCATCTCATCTGCACCAGAGGTAATGCAACGTATCAATACTTCTATTTTTAGTGATATACAGGGTGTAAATGTATATTATGATGATTTGATCATTGCTGGAGACAACATTGAAGAGCATGATAAAATATTGTGTCAAGTTATAAATAGGGCTAGAAAATATAATGTAAAATTTAATAGCAATAAAGTGCAATATAGAAGCGAGTTTGTGAAGTATGTAGGGCTCTTAGTATCCAAGTCAGGAATAAAACCTGATCCTGAACATGTAAAAGACATAATTGAGTTAACAGAACCCAAAAATGTAAAGAAACTACAAAAATTTTTAGGAATGTGTAACTATTTAAGCAAGTTTATACCTCAGTATTCAAAAACAACAGAGCCTCTTAGAAATTTACTAAAGAAAGAAGTTGTATGGGAATGGGGCCATTCGCAAATTCAAGCATTCAATGATATAAAGTTAAAAATGACTTCTGCTCCTACATTATCAGTTTTAGTAAAAGATGGCAATGTAACATTGCAAAGTGACAGTTCAAAAAATGGTCTTGGAGCATGTTTGTTACAAAATGGCAAGCCAATTTCGTTTTACTCACGGTCTTATACTGAATGTCAACAAAGATGGGCTCCAATTGAAAAGGAACTGTTTGCAATTTGTTCAGCAATGGAAAAATACCATCAGTTTGTGTATGGTCGCAGGGTTATTATTGAGACTGATCATAAGCCTCTAGTAGCCATCATTAATAAAGACATAAGTAAAATTTCAGCAAGATTGCAGCGGATGGTGCTCAAACTCTTAAAGTACGATTTTGAAATAAGATATATTCCGGGGTCTAAAATGTACATTGCAGATTATTTGTCCAGACATTTTAATAAAAATAATGCAACAGTAGACACAAGCTTAAAAGAGTTAGTACATTGTTTCAATTCGGAAAACGTTTATGGTTTAGAGAATCAATTAGAAATTTCAGAAAGTAAATTACAAGAGATGCAAAAGGAAACTTTAAAAGATGGTAATTTGCAACAAATCATTGAATGGTATAACACTGAATGGCCAAACAATGATAGGAATATATATGGTAAAGAATTAAAGAAGTTATATAAGTTAAGAAATAATTTGACTGTTAAAGATAATATAGTATATTATGAAGATAGAGTGCTCATTCCTAAAATAATGAGAGAAAACATATTGTCAATTATTCACAGTGGACACATGGGTGTAGTAAAATGTAAAAAGCGTGCAAAGAAATCATTATATTGGCCAGGTCTGACAAAATGTATTGAGGAATTTGTGTTATCCTGTAAATTCTGTGAAAAGTATAGACCATCAAATTGTAAACAACCTCTTATATCACATGAGGTAACTGACCTACCATTTAGTAAAATAGGGATGGACGTGTGTCACTTTGCAGGGGATGAATATCTTGTCGTAGTAGACTATTTTTCTAAGTGGATAGAAGTACCAATGTTAAAAAACAAAACTGCAGGAAACATAATAAGTACATTAATGAAAATATTTAGTACTCATGGTATTCCTAAATGTATAGTGAGTGATAACATGCCCTTTGGTAGTTCTGAGTTTATAAAGTTTGCAAAAAAGTATGATATAGAATTAGTGAAGTCAAGTCCACGCTATCCATAATCTAATGGGTTGGCGGAAAAAGCTGTAGGTATTGTAAAAAATATTATGAAAAAATGTGTTGAGGAAAATAGTAGTTTTGATTTAGCTATGTTGCATTACAGGACTAGTCCAGTTGCAGGGTTAGAATATAGTCCATCAGAGTTGTTAATGAGCAGGTTGTTAAGAACTAATTTACCTTGCACTAAAAATATATTAAAACCAAGGTTATGTGTTAATGTTAAGGATCAGTTGTTGTTAAACCAGGAAAGAGCAAGGACCAACTATAACAAAAGTGCAAAAGAAAAGAAGTCGTTTAATATTGGTGATAATGTAATAATTCAAAATCGACGCCCCCGGACAATAAGTCGGCAATCGCAAAAAGTAAATTTTACAGGAAAAAATATTTACTGATTTTGTTCAATATCTTTACAACCAGAGGGAGTACTAAAGACATTGATATATCAAACGAAAGCTATTTTTTAAAAGAATATAATTTATACAATTATACTTTATAATACGCATTCAGTATTAAGCAATGAGAGAAAATGCATTTTACAGATAATGAGTTAAAATTTATTCCCAGTAATAGTGACTTACTGGATTATTGTGGTAAATATTATAAAAGTTTTGATTTGTAACTGCATAACATGGACATTTATAACGATATTTTTTGTTTGAAGGGCTAAACGTAATATGTCATTACTAAGGTTTTTATAGTAATTTAAAACCAGGCAAAATAACGGCATTGTATGATAGCTTTGTTGTTCTCGGGAATGTAAAACCTACATATTCAAGTAAACGTGCAATACTGAATGACATCGAAATAATAAAATAACATAGTGTAAAAGAAAACTATCATAAGTTATAAGTATAATAAGATTTAATAATTAAAATAATCGAAAATAATAATAATTATTATTATTAGCCTTTATTTGCTGTAATTATAATTATTTACATGTCATTATCACTATTCAAGTTATGATTAGTCAATTTTATGTTATGCTTGTCATTAATAAAGGATATAAAATGTTAGTTATTCTCTGTTTTTACATTCTTTCTGGAACTTGTCATATATGAATATTTATGTCTTTCCTTCCCTTTTTTCTTTAGTTAGCGCGCCCCTTGGATGAAGGCCTCCTCCAGTCTTCTCCATTCTTTCCTGTCTCTTGTCCTACTCCATGCTCGTCCTATTAATGCGTCTAAATTATTGCTCCATCGCAATTTGGCCTTCCTTTGGATCTCTTGCCATCTCTGGGGACCAGTCTGTTACTTTTTTTGACCAGAGAGTGGATATGACCAGCCCATTTCCATTTAAGTTTGCGTATTTTAACTGTTACATCTCGCACCCTAATTTGATTTCTAATATGGATATATCTTATTTTATATATTCGTTTCTTATGTAATATGCTCCTATCCATATTATGTTGACATATCTACCTCAAGTTTAAGTTCATTTTTCTTTGTTAGGGCCTAGGTTGTGCTTTTCATAATTTATTTTAAGGCCCAATATTTATTCCAGGATTTTTTTATTATTCTTTATATTATTTTGGACATATCTTCCTGCAAAGATATTAAATCCACTAGGTATATTTAGTCTCCTATGTAATCTTTTGTGAAATTTCTGACATTTATAGGCGGTTTGTTGCTGTTCGGTAGTATTTTAGTTTTTGATACATTCATGGTTAACCCCAGTTTCCTACTCTCTGTTGCCAGATTGTTAAGTATTACTTCAAGGGTATTTGGATCTTCTGCAAATAAAAACACTATCATCGGCAAATTTTAAGTTGATCATCGATTCACTTTCAATTTTTATACCTTTTCCATTCCAGTTTATGTTGCAGAACATGCTTTCCAATGCAGCATTAAACAATTGGGTCATACACATTCCCAAAAACAAAAGTTGTCTCTCCTGTGGTCAAAAGTTAAAGGCTTGTGTGCATATAAGTTATGTTTTTATTTGCTAGGACTAAAGTAGACGTGACGCCGTTTATGCGGATGTGGGTCCAGCCAGAAAATTAGGCCTTAAAAACGTTAACTTTGCGTATGTCCACAGGAAAGACGGTAACCTATATCTGTGTATGACCCTTATGGGGAAAGAAAGCCCTGTTTTACTCCTCTTGTAAGTTTAAATTCTCTCCCTTCTTTTTCCAGCTTGATTTTGGCTGCGTTGGTGTTAATATATCGCCTTGATGATACGGTTTTTTTTTCCCGTGTTCCCCGTACTAGCAAAGCTTGATGTATGCCATTGTATTCTAAGCTTTCAAACGCCTTGGTATAGTCAATAAAGGCTATGTATATTTTCTTCTCGTATTCATTATATTTCTCTATAATTTGGTTGAGTGTGTGTATAATATGATCTATGGTTGAGAAGCCGTGTCGAAAGCCAGCTTATTCTATGGATTGACTAGAATCCAGGGATTTTTCTATCCGTTTAGGATAATATAGGAATAGGTCTGTAGTTGTTTATGCTACCTATGTCTCCCTTTTTATGCAGAAGTGTAATAACAGCAATATGGAAGTGGAACCCTCTGTAAAGGAGACATATATTTATTTATACCTGGATAGCTGAGACACTGGGTAAGTCCCTGCAGTTATCCAGGTTTCACTCTATCGGTCTGTCTCATTTACAGAGGGTTCCAGGTGAGAATAGATGTAATTTCAGTTAGACAAGCGCGATTATTAAATTAAATAACATATTTTTAAATATTTTATAGTTGTAATTTTTAACAATAATCAAAAAAGGTAGGTACTTAATAAACAAAAATAATCAAGTAGGTACGTAATCTTATAAACAGTTCAAAAATGCATACAAAATGCGTCAATCAAAAAAATCTGTCATTATAGTTTTGGTCATACTGCTTCGCGTCTAGTTTTTTTTACTAAATTTACTTCCAAAGTTATTTCGTCATCATCTTCATTTTCCAATGAAAACGAGAAGACATGACCAACTTCATCGCGTGTCTTTCCACTTTCATATAAGGATATTAACTTTAGTTTTTATCATTACAAGCCTTCGTTTCTGCATTTTTCAAATAAATATCCGTACGATAGCAAAACCAAACTGAAACTGGAGGTCATTTAGGCACAATTAACTAAGTGCGGAATTTGGGGGTCAACTAAGGATTAATAAACAAAACTGAAATTTATCTGCAAAAATGTCCAAGTTAGACAGGTACCTAATAAATTGACGTTATCTCAGTTACAGAGGTCTACCTATAAATTAAAAGAAAACATTGTAGCAAAGTATTCTTTAAAATATAGTCTCAGTAAAAGAGGTAAAATTCTCTCACCGTCTCAATTCAGTGCTAGAGTGTCAGGACCTCAACATGAGTTCCAGCTATGGAGGTTTCTCATTTATCCTGGTCCCACTTAACCAAGTTGTACTGTATCTGGATATCTAAGACACTGAGTAAGTAGAATACCTCTTTAAGTGAGACAAATTTGCAGGTCCTAGTTATCCAGATTTCACAATTTTTAGCCATAGTTTCAGCATATTTTAAAACTTTGCATTTTGTCGGTTCCGTAGCACCTAATAATTAATTAATTTACACGTTTTGGTAGGTAACACACTCAATAGATTCACAGGTAAGAAACTATGTTTTATTTTGTCACTGACACGTAAACACAAACACATTTTTTTTTAACCAGACGCACCAATCAATAATTACACGTCACTTTCGGTCAATAGAAATTTGCAACTGTTTATAAATGTAAACAAACATTACGCGTTGCCGGTGCGAGAACAGACACGTGAAGGGGCGCGGCATGTATCTATTACTTTCTAATGTTTAATCAAAGACAGAGAACAACGTACCTTATGATGGCTGAGCGGCAAAAAGACAGACGATATATTGGGTTCGTGACATGATCTGATTTGGTATTAAATAGTACACGCAAGTACCTGTTACGAATATTTACGAACGAATTATTTCCCTTTAAAACTTTGTTAGTAGCTATTGCCGTGTTAAATTTATTAAATTAAATACGGTATTATCGTTTACCAAAAACTTCATAAAAATATTGACGCCAATAAACCGGTTATCGCATCGTACCAAATATCAAAGTAATAAATATATTTGTATTGATTGATCTGTAGCGACACTTTTCTCGTAACATTTTGATTTTGCAGTTTCCCTACAATAAACACGTCATTCTTAATATCTTCTTTAATTGCATTAAAAAAAATCTGAAAAAAATATATATGATGTATTCTGACCCGCTGATTCCGAATTTTGCATAACAATAAAATGTCCATAATATCACATTGCCGACTTATTGTTCGGGGGCGTCGAAATGTACCTAGTAGTAAGAGCTGGTCTCAAGGAAAGATAATAGATAAAGCAGAGGGTCCTAGATCTTTCATGGTTAAAAATGAAAAAGGTAATGTAATCAGAAGAAATGAAAAGCACATTAGGCCAAGTGCAAACGAGTTTATCGTCAAAAAAGATGTGATAAATGATGTGCCAGCTGTGGTGTGTACAACTTTACCAATAATTTCTCAAAATGATAAGGTTAGTCCTAGTATTGAAGTTTCAAATAATGTGGCTGAGAGTGTAGGAGTCACAAGGGCGGGCAGACAAGTAAGAATGCCAGCTTATTTAAGAGACTATGACTTAAGTTGATTATGTTTATGTTAGTTTATTTATGTTAGCCTAAAATAAACATGGGGGGGATGTGTGATATAGGCTTAACGAAAGTAGCTCCATATGTTATCTGTGGTTGGGGGTGACGCAATTGGTATAAAACGAGCTATCATGGAAGCCTATTATGATCTTTTATTTAAACAGTAAATACCAATATTATACAGTTCTATTAATCATGCATGTTCCTCATTAACAGAGGTCGGAATAGGTAGTGCTTATTAACCTAAACTTGTTGCATCTTCATTCAATAACGTATTACTGTCTCACTCACGCATGAATGAACATGAGTCAAGTTTAGGTTAATAAGCACTACCTATTCCGACCTCTGCTCATTAACAGAGTCACCTGCCCAGTTAAAATATTGGATGGATAAAAACGGCCTTGAATTATCAATATCTAAAAGTCATGTGGTTTTATTTACCAGGCAACGAATGCCTCCGCCTATTACCGTTGCTTATGACACAAAACCAATACCTATTAAGACATAAATTAAATTCTTAGGTCTCGTTATAGACTCGAAACTCTCGGGTCTCCCACATTGTGAATATATGTATGTTGTCGCGTCGCGCTATTAGCGCCGCCACCGGAGGAAGACTAGGAAATTAATTGTCGTTGCAACACTAGCGCCGCCACGCGGCAAACAAATAAACTAGGCTGGGAAACGTCAAGTGGTTAACTTGGGTGTAGTCGGCACGAGGCTGGCAACTTTTTTGTTATGTTGGTAGACCTGGAAAACAGGTTAGCCAACCGTAATCGATTTGGCGCGAGGGAATACTCGCCCGCCAAAGCATTCTGAAATTGGCTTAAACCGAGAACGGACGTGCCAACCTCGTGCTGAAAACGCCACGTTTCCTGAAGGCTTATGAAATTAGTTGATTCGTATCGCTCAGTATTAAACGGTTTCTGTTCATTTGAATCTGTAACCAATTTGATTAAAACTACAAGTTTACATTCGACGTCTTATTTTGAAAGTGATATTATGGAAGATCCTGACGAGTTTCCTATATGACCCTTCGTCATCAGAAGTGGGATGGGAATCAACGTCCCACATGAAGCAAATAGTGACACAGGCGAGAAAAATCGTGACCACGGCGCACGTGCCTCGGAAAGTGCTGCGAATGATGATAAATGGTTTCGAGTGTTCATTTTCCTTATTTCGACCCGAACAAAACCGACATCGTCGCCCGTGCATGGATAAGGAGCGAGTTCTATTAAGGAAAAGCGAGTCGAGGTGTGCATTTTGAACGCTCCTTCGGGATCCCTACGTCACTCCGGTGAGCTGTTTTCGTTTTGTTACGACTCTGGTGCAGAATGTTTACCGGTCAAAGAATCTGTAGCCAGTAAATTTAGTGGCAATCGATTTTATGACAATGTGTCTATGACAGGCTAAGGCAGACCACTGTTACTTCACTATGCAAATTTTGACCACTGTAGAAATTGACGCTATTAACCGTGAAAATCTTTTACACGTTACCTGACTATGTTTGCGACTCGTAATTATAATTGGACGCGAAGTTTTAGCAATTGGTTTTGCCATAGGTACACATGTTAGCGGATAAATTTAAATTAAAAAAGATCCGAGTTGTCGAATAATGTGACGTTATCCCAGATACTAAAATTAATTTTGACCTGATTGACACTGACTGCCCCCTCGACACGACCCCAATTGATGGAAATTTTAAAATCTTTTGATTAATGCTTTACAACCGAAGTAATTTAGGCGATGTTGAAGTGGTTGGACCTTTTACTAGTTCTGGTTAGAATTACCAAACAAACTCATTCGTGTGTGTGTCCTTGGCTCAGACTGCATACACCTTCAATCATTCGTAGTCGTAGGTGTAAATTCGGGCCTGATTTCCCGTAGCTGCGCGGCCTCGGTGGTGAGTGGTGTGCGTTTGGTCAGGGTGTGTATGCGGCCGTTGACGTCGCTGGATGGAGGCGATGGTTCTGTGCGACATGGATACCGGATGGAGGTAGTCCATAAGTTGTTGAGCATTGATACTCGTATCAGATAATTGCTGGATGGAGGCAACTGATAGATGATTAGAGCATCGCACACCTGCGTGATGTTCGTGTTAGCCAAAGTTGTGGTTGACGTGGATGTTGAGTTTTGTTTGACAGTTGATGATTTATTTTGTTTGCCAGAAGTGTTAAAAGGTGACTGGTACATTTTAAAGTCTCTGACCTAGAAAAAAAAGAAACTCACAAATACGCACATGACCGATTAAAAAAAATTGCCTGACAATACTGAATTTGATATAATTGAAGTTGACGGTGACATAACTGATGTGAACGATCCCTGTTCTAGCATTAAAGGTTAAGCTTGTTGATTTATAATACTCAGTTAATATTTGATTGTCATTATGCACAAGCCATTCGTAGACGTAGGCGTAAAATTCCGGGTGTTGGTTTTTTTTTATTGCCCGGTTGCTGTGCGGCCACACTTGTGTGGCGTGCGTTTGGCTTGCTTTGCAATAACATCGGATAAAGATGTTGTTGGCCGTGACCGGATAGAGGTTACGATATGTACGGACACCTGATGGAGGTGATCCAGTGTAAATTGAGTTTACTATGTGTAGCATCACTAGCAACATGTTTTTAATTATGTTATGACTGGATGGAAGTCATTGCAGTCAGTATACTGAGCTTTATGAAATAATTTCAATTTGTTTTACGCTGACGTAATCATGTGAATAACTGACTAAAATAAATTACATTACTGAACCCTCTTTTCACTAGATAACTTGCTGGTTCAGGTTGGCCGAGCTAAAGACTGTGTTCTGTGTATTCGTTTTTATTTATTTTTCCAGTTGGCACATACGAGGACGTGTGAATGGTCATGATGGCCGTGTCGTCGCGTCGCGCTATTAGCGCCGCCACCGGAGGAAGACTAGGAAATTAATTGTCGTTTCAACACTAGCGCCGCCACGCGGCAAACAAATAAACTAGGCTGGGAAACGTCAAGTGTTTAACTTGGGTGTAGTCGGCACGAGGCTGGCAACTTTGTTGTTATGTTGGTAGACCTGGAAAACAGGTTAGCCAACCGTAATCGTTTTGGCGCGAGGGAATACTCGCCCGCCAAAGCATTCTGAAATTGGCTTAAACCGAGAACGGACGTGCCAACCTCGTGCTGAAAACGCCACGTTTCCTGAAGGCTTATGAAATTAGTTGATTCGTATCGCTCAGTATTAAACGGTTTCTGTTCATTGAAATCTGTAACCAATTTGATTAAAACTACAAGTTTACATTCGACGTCTTATTTTGAAAGTGATATTATGGAAGATCCTGACGAGTTTCCCGTATGACCCTTCGTCATGTATAACTATGAAATGTGAACGCTCTCTTAACATTCTTAGAGAGACATCTCAGGTGCTTGGTAGGGAGCTCATCCGTTTAGTTTAAAATTGCTATACAGGGCGTCCCAAGACTATAGGACATGAAGGGAAAGTACCTTAAATATCGTAGATAGGATATTTTACTGAAAGAAGACTTTATGTTATTTTTAAAAGTTAGTAAAGCTGCATTCAAAGATATTCAAAAAATTATTTGCTTCGTCTGGGAATCGAGCCAACTTAAATATTAAAAAAAACACCCGTATTTTTATGATGCCAATCGAAAGAATGAACAAAAAATAATAATTCTTCTTAAGTAACATAGTATCTTAAAAGAAAGGAACAACGTAAAATTAATCATTTTAATCAAATTAAAAACACACATGAAACTGCCAAAGTCAGTTGAGTATTTTTTGTAAATTGATGCATACTAAGTTTTATCATTTTATCTGCACTTGCACCTATAATAAGGAAAATTGTGCCAGTAAGTCGTTTATTAAGTGGGTACTTGTAAAATTATTTGCGAATAATCAATGCTAACTATGGAATAATAATATCGCTATTTTTCGGATTTATGTCGGTTCGATTCCCAGACGAAGCAAGTAATTTTTAGAATATCTTTGAATGCAGTATTACTAACTTTTAAAAATAACATAAAGTCTTCTTTCAGCAAAATATCCTATCTACGATATTTAAGGTACTTTCCCTTCATGACCCATAGTCTTGGGACGCCCTGTATAATGCCATAATTAAAAGCGTATTAGATTACGGGACGTTCCTTTTTCCACCTGGCTCTGCTTTAGCTATGAAGTAGTTGGATGGTGTACAGTCAAAGGCATTGAGAATAATGGCAGGAGCAATGAAGTCCAGTCCTCTTAACGCACTTCGAGTAGAATCTAACAAGGCACCTTTACAGGTCAGACGTCAGTACTTATCAAACCGGTTTTTCTTCCGTGTTATTCAGTATAGTAATCATCCATTAATAGCAAAACTTCGGCATCTTATGGAGTTGATTTCTATCTCCAACTATTGGAGGCATAAAGCAACTCCATGCCTTATAACCAGTTTAAGAATGTTTAGTGCCCTGTCTCCCAGAACATACCAATGTCCACGATTCCCACTTTTCAATATACCTTACAATGCGTTAACTTTAGTGCCCAACATATTGTTTGATCTAGAAATTCGAAAATACAGCCCAGGAGCTAATATTGTTTCGTAGAAAACAGTTGGATTGGTTGGCATCAAGTGTTTACTGATGCATCCAAACGGAACCTTAATGTAGGAGTTGGCATTTTCCACTTGCAGTATAACATTGTACAAAAAATTAAATTTCCCAAAGAAACCTCTGTTTTTACGGGAGAATGCTATCCTATCCTTAAAGCTGTTGAATAGGTACTTGTAATGAAATTGTCTAAAACGTTAATAGTTTCAGATTCATTAAGTGCGCTCAAAGCATTAGCAAGGTTTCCTTTCAAGTCTGCATTATGCTCTCCAGTCATAATGCAGACGAGAGAGTATCTTTTAAAATGTAGCACCATGGGTTACTTAATCTCATTGGCTTGGGTTCCTAGCCACACTGGTATCAAAGGAAACAAAATGGCTGACAAACTGGCGAGTGATGCGATTAAGTGTGGAGACATGTGTCCGTACATGAACTATAGTCACGACCTCATGAATTTGCCAAGACTTGTTCTACGAGAGGCATGGAATGATATCTGGAAATTAAGCACACAAACAAAAGGAAAGTTTTACCATTGTATTCATTCAACCCGATATCATAAGAATAAACAATAACTACACGTAGAAGCGAAACTCCCGGCTCCGGACGTGCGCCCGGCGCGTTAAATACCTACCGCCTGGCGACACCTGAGGTGTCTAGTCAGTCAGGGGCGTCACAGACGGAATAAATAATATGTATTAACCAAGATATTGTTATTGTATCTTGAATTGGTTTTCGTATTTATGTTGATTTTAGTGTTTATGGTTGAACTAAGATAGTGTTTAAAAAAGTGAACGACTATTTACGGCAAAATAATTAGAAATGGGTAATTGATTGAATGAAGGAGTTTTATTTGTTAAATAGTACATCCCCTAGATGTTGAAGATAAAAAAACGGAAACATTAAAATCGAATTAATAGATAAGAATAGTATTTTGTAATAAAGCTTTTTCAACTTAATAAAAATTGAAATTAATGGTCCAGAAAGGAACGTAAAAGATCCTAGACTATACTTAAAACTTATTGAGCTTAAAAGGTTGATTATTTATAGACTCGTTTCTGTGTTTTATAGATGATTAATAGCCATATAAGCCATTAAATTTTCTGGAGATAATCTTAATATCATCGAAAATATTATTACCTAATTTAACGTAAATGTAAAAAACTTATTTTGCAACAATGTTTCCACGTTAAAGGAAAACATAAATAACATTTCTTCACTAAACTTGTATAACACATCCATAAACCGATTAAAATATTTCACAAGTGACAGCCCTGACTTTGGACGCGGAAGATAGGCGTAGCGGGGTGAAGGGGGAAGTAGGTATTAAAAGCGCGGCATTTGGGGCCTGGGTAAAGGAGATGCGCTTCTACGTGTAGTTATTGTTTATTCTTATGCCGATATTCCAATCAAACCATGGTTTTCGAGAACAGGTTTTGACAAAACTATTACTTCTGTGCTTTTGAGGATGAGATTGGGACATGTTTATACTCGTTCTCATCTTCATAGGCTAGGAATTTTTAGAGACGCAGCGTGTGATTGTGGGGATTACGTGGAGGATTTAAACCACATTTTCTTTTCATGCCCTCTGTATGATCATTCTTTTTTATACAACTCCTTGACCGAATTAAAAATTGCACTTCCTATATGTATCCAGACCTTATTGCAGTATAATAGTGATGTGTATAGTATCTTACAACAACGTTTTTGTTACAGCTGTAAAGTCTACGAGTATAGGGGGTATAAGGGAATCCGAAGTAGGCAAGAGTTCTATGACCGATGATTTGAAAGCTCAATTATGACTGCAGCGGAATACCAAGAATCTTTAGCGACGTCTCTTGTTACCCGACTTCAAAAAAAGGAGGAGGTTCTCGCTTCGTCGGAAACTTTGTTTTATGTATGTTCCCCGATCACCTAATCAAAGACTAATAGTTGCGTTTCTACACGACATAAAAAGGTCTAATACGGCTTTTTCTGAACCAAAGATTTCCTTTGTCAGGATTAATCTTTGGGTTAATAATGTTTTTAAGAAGTAGAGCCACGCAGATTTTTCATGCAGGTGGGGGGAGGGATTTCCGCCCCGGCGATGTCTGAGCTTAATAACTGTTTAAGTTTAGGTACTAAGACAAGTTTGGTATCATTTTTAACTAAATCAAAGATGTATTCAATTCTGGAATAAAAAAATGCATCAATTTATGGCAAAAACACAAAAAAAAAGAGTTAAAAACTTATTTTTTTGTAACTATCGAAGAAGAGGCTGAATTGGATCCAGAGGCATTCAGCGAAGTGATGAACCCAGCGAAGTAATGATAAAAGAAAATTTATTACTTAGCCCTAAACAGTGTTATAAAAGTTATTTAAAAGCAACGCGGCGACTGCTTCCGTCAGCGTTGTTGTATATTGGTGATTCGTAAGATTACTTATCACGTTTATAGTTAAGCGAAAAAATAGACGCATATTAGCTGCAAGGTATTGTTTTATATCACGGATTAGATCCATGCGTACCAAATGTGTCACGAGCGCTAAACGAGCGTCTTTGAAACCACAATAGATCGACTTTGCTGTATAAATTCATCATTAAAACCTGATATACAAAATATCATCGCTA
Source organism: Acleris literana (assembly GCA_946894065.1). Taxonomy (NCBI): domain Eukaryota; kingdom Metazoa; phylum Arthropoda; class Insecta; order Lepidoptera; family Tortricidae; genus Acleris; species Acleris literana. Next base: position 11,035,012 of record OX335691.1, on the reverse strand, counting down.
AATCATTATTTTCAGAACATTTTTACAGCTGTGTTATATGTGCTGTAAAAAGCGGTCAAGTAAACGCTTATGTCGTTACTTATTATCCCAATCATACAGCTAGTAGCACAGTAGCATAGGTGACAAGGAAATGCTGTTATACCATACATTTGCTGTATATCAGTTGCAATATGTTAATTTATATCACGGATTAGATCCATGCGTGCCTGATATATAACCAACACTAATGCAGCGACTTTGCAATAAAATTAGATCTACTTTGCTGTCTAAATCGGCCATTCTCAGAATAGAGAATTCTTGCGTGTCCGGCCCGATATTTATCCCTAAACATGGTTAGAAATAACTGCATAATTATATTTTTCTTATATAGCTTACAGTTTTATCTATACGGTATTTGAAATATATTAGCCCAGTTATTTAGTAATCATAGTTATTTTATTTTTCAAAACCTTATTCTCCAATTACCGTAGCCTGTCGCCTGTTGGTCTTCAAATTTGCTTCTAATTTCAAGTAGGAACGGTTTCTATGTTGTATGCCATTTTAAATCCTGGTAGGCTAAATACTGCCTGAATAATCAGATTTATTTATAATTCACTAGGGCCATTTCTTAAAAATATATTATTAAAAACTGTCTGTCCGACCCGCAGATATAATTACCATAGTCATTGCTTTTTGAAGGGCTCATCGCCAAATAACATTTTTTTTTTTATTGAAATTGCATGAGTCGCGAACTGAGGGTTGTAGCTCAGTACTCAAACTATGTGAACGTATCAGGTTTGTCGTATTTTGCCAGAGTGCAAGTAAGTGTCTAAGTACCGTAATTTTGGTTTACAACTTTTCTAATTCCCATACCCCGTTTTTTAAATTTAGTTTTAAAGGGAAATTTGCTGTCGCTTAGTACAACGAAAGAACTCTAAAGCCTCTGTGTACAACAATTTTGCAGTATTTTTACAACTTAAAGATTTTGTTATTTTTAGGAAGTACCGTAGTGCTAATTACCGTAGATTTACTAATCACCGTAGTATGAAAATGTATTGAAAGACTTTAAATAATACAATCAATGTTGCAAAATATTGTGCCAAAAAAACACGATATGGTATATAAACCAGATTTTCATAACCAACTTATTTTATTTTATATTATATTATATTTAATCAATTTATTTAACAATTAAAACAGGAAGAAAACAGGCCCTTAAATTAAGACACTTGCGGCTAGTCTGAAAACAAAACACATTGAAATGGTAATTTTGGTTTACAACTTTTCTAATTCCCATACCCCGTTTTTTAAATTTGGTTTTAAAGGGAAATTCGCTGTCGCTTAGTACAATGAAAGAACTCTAAAGCCTCTGTGTACAACAATTTTGCAGTATTTTTACAACTTAAAGATTTTGTTATTTTTAGGAAGTACCGTAGTGCTAATTACCGTAGATTTACTAATCACCGTAGTATGAAAATGTATTGAAAGACTTTAAATAATACAATCAATGTTGCAAAATATTGTGCCAAAAAAACACGATATGGTATATAAACCAGATTTTCATAACCAACTTATTTTATTTTATATTATATTATATTTAATCAATTTATTTAACAATTAAAACAGGAAGAAAACAGGCCCTTAAATTAAGACACTTGCGGCTAGTCTGAAAACAAAACACATTTAAATGGTAATTTTGGTTTACAACTTTTCTAATTCCCATACCCCGTTTTTTAAATTTGGTTTTAAAGGGAAATTCGCTGTCGCTTAGTACAATGAAAGAACTCTAAAGCCTCTGTGTACAACAATTTTGCAGTATTTTTACAACTTAAAGATTTTGTTATTTTTAGGAAGTACCGTAGTGCTAATTACCGTAGATTTACTAATCACCGTAGTATGAAAATGTATTGAAAGACTTTAAATAATATAATCAATGTTGCAAAATATTGTGCCAAAAAAACACGATATGGTATATAAACCAGATTTTCATAACCAACTTATTTTATTTTATATTATATTATATTTAATCAATTTATTTAACAATTAAAACAGGAAGAAAACAGGCCCTTAAATTAAGACACTTGCGGCTAGTCTGAAAACAAAACACATTTAAATGTGTAAATATTAGGTTTGACCATCAGATTATTAAAGTTATGTGTTAATGGCGAGTCACCGAATGCCTTTTTCAACCAAAGTTAATAGCATCGGCATGCAGTAAATGCATTTATCCTAATGACATAATAAAATCCACATAATTTCAGCCTGCCTACAAAGCTAGCGACCCCGGGTTCGATGAACGCGAATATTTGTTTGTTCCTTGATATTTATAATTTATTTATTTAATTATTTTATTTGTTATTAAGTCTTGGATATTTTCTATGTATTTAAGTATTTATTTTTATATAGAAGCATGTTTATCGTTGTGTATTTTTGCCATTAAAAGTTAATTTTAACTGTATGTTACTAAAATTAATAAAAAAAATCGAAAGAAATCATTTAGATAGGTATAAAAAAAACAAAATTCTTTATTTTAGTTGTTGATTTATAAATTATTACATATACTTTCTTTAGTCAAATGTATTTTCTAATTACCAATTATCATATCCATCTCAAACAAAAAATCTAATTACAGTTCATATGAAATATTTGAATCTCTAATAACTCGAAAACTTCTTTGTATATTTTGATGCCATTTCGACATATGGATTATTTAGCTTCCTGTTGTTCATATTCTTGTTATTAAGCGAACTAAACGAAAAAAAAAATTGGCTCCGGTAAGTAGGCGGAGAACACCCAATCGTGAGAATGGACGAAATGTACCATTGAAACCTGTTGTACAACATAATTACACTAAATCGCTGTTTTAAGAACTTTTTTACAGCTATGTTATATGTGATTTACAAATCGGTCGAGTAAACGTTTATGTCATGATTTAATATCACTATTTGGCTGTTTAACCTTATACAGCTAAACAATGGTACGAATCACCAATATACAACAACGCTGACGGAAGCAGTCGCCGCGTTGCTTTTAAATAACTTTTATAACACTGTTTAGGGCTAATACATTTTCTTTAATCATTACTTCGCTGGGTTCATCACTTCGCTGAATGCCTCTGGATCCAATTCAGCCTCATCTTCGACTGTTACAAAAAAAAAAAAGATTTTAACTCTTTGTTTTTGTGTTTTTACTATTAATTGATGCATTTTGTTTATTCCAGAATTGAATACATCTTTGATTTAGTTAAAAATGACACCAAACTTGTCTTAGTATCTAAACTTATAGTTCATTCATTCTAGATTTCAATATATGGGCAAAACGGCAATATTTATAATGTTGTTTTACTGCTGCTGTATTATACCTATAAGTGAGTACATTGTAATACACAACTCTCCCACCCCCCCTCCCGCTACCGGCTTCACCTCCCCCCTTAAAGTGTCCCATTTTACAGATTTTCTCAATTTTTAGGAAAACGATACAAGCTAGGACAACATCGTCAAAGACAAAATGAGTTATTAATAAATTACCTACAAATAAGTACTAACATTCATTGTGATACGAGTTATAGTTTCCAAGCTATGGAGCGTCAAATTTGACTGAAAATTCATAGTCAACATGTGTAAATACTAACTCGCGTCGCCAATGATAATTATCTTATATTTAAATACGTTATGCTCATACTAAACGCATTCAAAACCCGTCGCCAATTACTGACTCGCCAGTTCCTGCGTTGCCATATTTCTATAGACAAGTAGAAGAAGCAGGAGAAAGATTTATTCTTGCCCTATATGGGGCTAAGCAAACCGAAAAAAGTCTGAACGAGTTACGATACGTCCACTTCAACAAATACGTTCGACACCTCCTAAGTACACTGAGGCAAGTGCAAAATCACGATTTTACAGGGGAGCTGTGCAAAGGTAATTATATGCGTAACTTTTTTTTCTTTAAAAGTAATGTAATGAAATTTTAGATTTATCCTAATGAAAGCACTACGTTTTTTTCTACATTCATAGAATTTAAATAACTATGGTAGTTTTTGAGAAAAGCGCAGATAAACTAGTATACGCGTATTAAGACGTTTCAATTTATACTGAGCTAACTAACACTTGATCCAGTATACATCGTTTGTTGCAATCATTACAATTCAGCATATATTTATTATTTTTACAGGTAAGTAGGTGATTATGGGTGATATGATTTATAAATAAGTATATTGCTTTGCTCTGTTACCCTTTATTATTATATTTTGGGTTATAATAATCACTTGTACTAGTATAAAATACAAGTCATGTCACTTAAACCAGTATACTTTTGTAATATTTTCATGTTTTACGAGTATGTATATAAAATAATAAGGATTGACTTATAAAAATATGCTTTAACTCTTGTTTTGAAAATGGAAACAGAGTAACTTGCAAAATAACGGTTTTATGTTGATACAAACTTACTTACATTTTAGAACAACCATAATTATTTTAAGAAATAGAAACTAACATAGCCTCTTCAATGTAGTAATGGAAATTTAGGAACTTTATTATATTACACATACATACATAACATAAACTCACGCCTTCATTCCCAGAGTGACGGGTTGCAACCCCATCGCCTAAAAGTATTAACGTTCAATAAAAACAATAATAAATTGCGACAGTACCTTAGACATTATAAAAAACACAAATTACAAATTATAATTGCACCTAATTATTTCGTCATTCCGAATCGTTGACATAATTTTCCTAGTTATTACTTTTGGAGACTAACGTCTTGTAAAAGTCGTGATGTCGAGCAGGAATTATTCCACTCTGACATAGATTATGCAGATCTTTATATTTCCGTAAAAAATCAGCTCCAGGTGGTAGCGGGGACACAGAATATTAATAAAATAAGAATAAAAGAAAATATAATAAACCCAATTTGTTACGAACCCATTTCAGAAGCTAATGACTCTTGATTGGTTATTTATTTCCAATAAATTGAACTAAAAACATTTCCAGAACATAACTTTTAAAATTTGATTGCCACACTAAAAACACTAACCCAAAACCACCCACACAGACATCAACATTTAAACAAGTATGAATTATTATAAATAAATAAATATCAGGGGACAATCTCACAAAAATTGAACTAGCCCCAAACTAAGCTTAAACTTTACTATAAACTAGGTTTTGCTAAAGCTTTAGGCTTGTACTATAGGAACCATACTTATAAAGATAAATACATACTATATACATAGAAAACACCCAAGACTAGAAACAAATACTCGCGCTCATCACACAAATATTTGCCCTGACCGGGAATCGAACTCGGGGCAGCTAGCTACGTAGGCAGGGTCACTACCCACTAGTCTTTCTACGTCAGAATAAAATAAAGAATAATTAAAGCGTATCTATATAATTGTATTTCGTAATATTTATTTCCTATTAACTTTATTTGAGATTGTCTGGGCAGATAAAAAAATTAACCTCGAAGGCCTTGACCTTCTAACGTAACCTATCCGAGTCGGTCCTGCCCTGATTCGTCATTTAAAAGCTAATAATTATTAGAGTAAATGAATGTTATAGATTTTAAAAGTATAGCAAATAATTTTAGAGCATTTAAAACTTATAGTAAGTCTAGATTATAGAATACGAACTGTTATAGACTATAGTTATAGCATTTGAATGTGATTGATTATAGCAAATGAATTTAGAGAAAGTGTAATTAAAACCATTAATTTTATATTAACTAAGGGAACACCCCCGACTGGTCCTGTGGTTCGTTTGAAACTATCGCAACTAATTGTTTATTTTCATCCGCTTCATTTCTACGTATGGAAAAAAACAATGTAATATTTTTAGACTTCGCTTACTCCCTAACATATAATGTAAAAAAAGTCCAGTTTCAAGTTGAAAGGACAATATTTAGAGGTTGCAACAATTGGCCAGCTATGCTATAAGTAGCAGATTTTCAATGTTTATTATTTTTCCGAAAATAAAATACAGTAACTAGCTTTCCAGTAGTTAAACTTAGGTCAAACACTAATGATATCGACCATCATTACCATTTTTTCCACCTGTTGAGTCTTTTGGAGGATTGCCATAATCATGAAAATTGATTCAAAAAAGTGGTCAAAATGTGGGACCCCTAAATATCAATCAATTTTATTATAATGTTGATTACTGCTCTTTTAGATAAATAGGAGCATGAATGCGAGCTAATTCATAAATAATGCAAAGTTTGAAAAATTAAACACCCCAATAAATATACCTAAAATAGAACGTACATTACACGTATATCGCGTCGACACAGACGCGAGCATACTGAGCCAACGTCCGCTCGCATTAATGGTTTGCGAGCATACTGAGCCAACTGCCAGTTGTACCACTCACATGCAGCCCCTCCACGGAATCGGTCCCGCGTATTGTGGTGCAAGCGACTTGACTCAGTATACAACGTACCGATTTACAAAATAGTGTTACTTGCATTTGTATACGTCACTTTATTTCAGAAAGTAGTAGGAATTTCAGCACGAAATTTTTGTGGAAGGTAAATATAAGTATTATAGTAATAAAAATGCAAAAAAAAACGAAAATCGCAAAAAGATCACTTGCACCAGTATACTTAGGAGGTGTCGCGTTGGTCTGAAGACTAATACAGAGATATTATCAAAGTTACCACCTTCTTCAGCCGCAGCTCGTCAGCATTCAATGCGTACCTTCCATCAAATTCAATTATGGCGAGGAAACGCATTGAACCCAGAAAACTGGGGCTGGAACAAGAATAATGACTTTTTATCACCCATATATACCACCAAGTCACCAGCTCCACAGTCGATACTGAAAATAGTATCATGTAGCTGCAAAAAAGGCTGCGGAAAAATATGTGGATATGTCAAAGCTGGATTGCGTTGCCCCGCCATGTGCAAACACTGTCAGGGCCTTAGTTGCTTCAACAAAACTTTAGAAGATAATGATGACGATACTGATTTGTTTTAAATAATAATTACAATGTAAACGTACTTTTTGTAAAAAATAATAAATATTAATGTTTCCTGTGAATAAAATGTTTCATTTTTGCTAAGCCCAGATTTTTTGTAAACTTTGACGCTCCATAGCTTGAAAACTATAACTTGTATCAAAATAAATGTAGTATTTATTTGTAGGTAGTTTATATATAAATAATTTAGTCTTGGACCATTTTGTCCTAGCTTGTATCATTTTCCTGAAACTTTAGATAATCTGTAAAGCGGGACACTTTTCAAGGGGGGGGGGAGGTGAAGCCGGTTGAGGGGAGGGGTGGGAGAGTTGTGTATTTTAATGTACTCATATATAGGTATAATACAGCAGCTGTTAATTTTTTTTATAAAGGGCATTGGGTAAATTTGTTTGAAGAATATTGTCTTTTTTTTTTCAGCGGCCAAGGATGATTTTTACATAGTTATTTAGAGGACCTCTAAATACACAAAGATATATATAATTTATGGCGTTAAATAATATCGGAGCGGAGATTTTAAAGATTTAAGTATTCAGTTTTTAGTACAAAGGTACGCCCAAGTATGAATATTTAAATATCTCGGTTTTGATGCACTTAAGATTATTACATTACATAACAAAATATGTTTATTTTTAATAATTCTATCAAAATTTACCACTTTTATGAATGGCCGCTCACCTTGAAAATGTATGAATTTTACAAATGACAACACTTTTACCCAAACCCCTTTTGCCGCTAAAAAATCTAGCAACAGCAGTTAAACAGTTATTAAGCTCAGACATCGCCGGGGCGGAAATCCCTCCCCCCACCTGCATGAAAAATCTACGTGGCTCCACTTCTTAAAAACATCTTAGGAACCCAAGGATTAATCCTGCCAAAAGAAATCTTTGGTTCAGAAAAAGCCGTATTAGACCTTTTTATGTCGTGTAGAAACGCAACTATTAGTCTTTGATTAGGTGATCGGGGAACATACATAAAACAAAGTTCCCGACGAAGCGAGAACCTCCTCCTTTTTTTGAAGTCAGTTAACAAGAGACGTCGATAAAGATTCTTGGTATTCCGCTGCAGTCATAATTGAACTTTCAAATCATTGGTTATAGAACCCTTGCGTACTTCTGATTCCCTTATACCCCCTATACTCGTAGACTTTACAGCTGTAACAAAAACGTTGCAAATTTCACTAGTGTGTTTTTTTTTTCTTCCCCTTGTTGCCGGGGAATGGAAATCTATGGGATTTGCCAATGTCTAGTATTCGATTTTTTGTTAGTCGATTGATTGTTCGTCTTCAATTTTCATTTGGCTTCTTAAGTTATTTTGAGTGCGTTGAAATGGTTTTCGTGTCAAACTTCTTATAAACCTCGTGTGTACATAAGTTTTGAGACGAACTTTTGCTAAAAAAAAAACATAATAATAGTGGCAGCTGTCTAATTCTTCTTTCAATTTTGAATTTGGAATGTTCGTGTTCTATTTGTATGTTTTTATTATTTATTTAAATTAATTTTCTTGTGATCGCGGGAGAAAAAGAATTACGTGCGACTGTCATTTCGCTACATATGGCGGGAAAAAAACCAATGGATATTTTCCGTTTCCTAAAATATTTTGGGATTAACCGCAACATCATTATTACATCACAAAACGTTACAAGGAGACTGATTCTCTAAAAGATCGCCAAAGGAGTGGTAGCCCGCGGTCTGTAAAGACAATTGCGGACATCAAAATGATCAAAGAGCGACTTCACCGAAATTCATGTCGCACCCAGAAAAAAATGCTCTGCAGACTAACATTTCGCGTGTTGCGGTAAACGAAATACTGAAATACAATCTCAAGGTAAAGGCCTACAATCCTAGGAAAGTTCACTTCCTTAATGAATGCCTTCGTAAATTACGACGCGAACGTTGTCCGATGCTACTTCAGAGACACGCTACTAAAAATATACTCTTCACCGATGAGAACATCTTCACATTCGAAGAAAAGTTCAACCGCCAAAACAATAAAGTTTATGCCAAAAGCAGCAAAGATGTTCCAGCTGCAGCACGAAATGTATCGCGTTCCCATTTTCCAGCGAGTGTGATGGTATGGTGGGGTGTTTCGTATGAAGGTCTCATTCCGGTCCATTTTTGCCAACAAGGCGTCAAAGAGCTCGTTTAAAGAATAGAGGCTGTCATTTTGAGTAATAAGTGTTTGTAGTTATTGGTTAATGTATACTTATATTTATCTGAAAATTTTAAAATTATGATTAACCCAAAAAAAAAAAAATTCTATGAGCTTTTTATTTCGTTTCAAAACTTATGAACACACGAGGTATATTTTTTTTATTTTTTAAAAGGCGGGATCGATGTCGAGAAATAATAATATTTACAAAGAGGAAACGAAGGATAGGAATAAAAAGGATCAGGAGAGTTTAAAGAAAAAAGGATAATATATTTACAATTTTATAGAGTGGGATCTAATAAAATGGGATAAGATACTATATACATCACTATTATACTGCAATAAGGTCTGGATACATGTAGGAAATGCAATTTTTAATTCGGTCAAGGAGTTATATAAAAAGGAATGATCATACAGAGGGCATGAAAAGAAAATGTGGTTTAAATCCTCCACGTCATCCCCACAATCACACGCTGCGTCTCTAAAAATTCCTAGCCTATGAAGATGAGAACGAGTACAAATATGTCCCAATCTCATCCTCAAAAGCACAGAAGTAACAGTTATGTCAAGACTTGTTCTCGAAAACCATGGTTTGATTGGAATATCAGGTTGAATACTATGGTAAAACTTTCCTTTTGTTTGATAGCCTTTTGCGTTTTGAACAACATGTCATTAACACGGTTCGTAACTGCTTTTACAGATTGAAAGTTCTTTACAATGTGCGGGATTTTTTAAGTGTTGACGTGCGAATGAGACTCCGGAAGGCTCTTATACTATCCAGATTAAATTACTGTCTTACTGCTTTCGGTCCTTGTCTTCTAGTGCGTTCGCAGCGTCTTATTCAGAAAGTTCAGAATGCCTGTGCACGGTTTTGTTTTAAAATTCCTCCACGTTCTCACGTGACCCCTTTTATCAATAATGCAAAAAAGTTGAAAATGTCAAACAGACAAGAACTTTCAGTAGCGTGTCTCCTATTCGACACTATTATAGATAAATCCCCTAGTTACCTCTTCAAAAAAATAAAGTGGTTCTCCCAGAAGGGGCCTAACGGTGCCAGGCGTTCGCGCGCTGTCGTGCTCATGGTTCCTCCACACAGAACCGCTGCCTTTAGGGGAAGTTTCAGATACCAGGGTACGAAATGTTGGAACACTATCCCTCCGCCCATACGTGATAATAGACATACATTTTCTTTTAAAATTAAATACAGTCTAGACCTTTTAAATAAGCAAAAAAAAAATACCTATTAAATATTATTAGTCGTGTTCGTAATTGTTATTGTAATTATTTGGATTTTACGGTTTACCCCTCATTTTCATTCTTCACTTTCCAAATTTTAATTCTTAGTTTCAGATCAATGTCCATAAACTATTTTATTGTAGTTCTTATAAACTACAGATATTATTATTTATAGCAGTGCAGTTGGTAGTAGCTAGGCCGGCACTAGATCTGCGCCTGCGAGCGCCACAGACCGGACTCTAATGATTTTGGCAGAATACCAGCGCTACAGTCCCTGCAGCATTATGGTGAGTCAGCGCCTTTTCATCCCACGACACATGGCTCATATTATATATTAATTCTATTCTGTTTTTTATTTGGTGTTGGTATTTTCTTGGTTTATTTTTGTTTTAAATTTAATCTTAAGAGCCAGTTTGGGTTGTGTTTTTATGGATGAATAAAGTTTTTATCTATCTATCTACCTATCACTACATTTTCAACCGCAAGAAAATTTTGAAAGTAAAATATTATTTCAACCATTTGTCAGCTTTCGTTTTCATTTTGTATTTTCAACGAAAGTGCTTCTCATCAAAAAAGACGATAGGCACCTACAGATTAAATTACTACCTCAAAATAAACAAAGACATTGATTAAGTAAATATTATAAACCGACGTGCATGCATGACTCGATGTGTGAATGTGGAAGAAGCGGAAGGGATTTATCAGGATCGTAGCAGGTGGAAAGAAGACTAAGTGTTCTCTGCCTACCCCTCTGGGAAACAGGCGTGATTTAATGTATGTATGTATGTATAAATAAATAATATTTAATGACCATGTGCAAACCATAAAAGTATTAAAAAAACTTACGTGATTATGGAGTAATAATCGTAAATAGATTCGTTTATGAGTGACGAAACGAAAAGCGCTCAGGTTCACTTAGTCCATATTCCTATCTCGTCTACATTCTCATCTCGGCCACATTCCCATCTTATTAATTTATTTATTACATTTGGGATATCAACAGCGGTACATTGAATCAGATACTTAAGATATGGATACATTTGAGTAAGCCAATAACAAATGACCACAAAAAAAACAAAAATACAAGTGAAGTTATAACTAAGTAAACAAGTATAGGTACATTTTTTGAAGTTAGCACAATATTATCCTTATTAATAATACTAATGAGAAGTAAAAAAAGAGGCTGTTATTACATTTACTTAAACGAGTGTGTGTGTGTGTTTGTGTGTGTGTGCGTGTGTGCGTGTGTGTGTGTGTGTGTGTGTGTGTGTGTGTGTGTGTGTGCGCGTGTGTGTGTGTGTGTGTGTGTGTAGGTGTGATGCGGCTTTAGATTAACAACCATTACTTTGTATTCGTAAGTAGTTGACAAACACGGTTTACAAAAATAGACTAACTACAGTTGAAAATATCTATGTATGTTATGGAAACGAGTATTATACGCTCTGAGGAGACGTACAAGTGGCGGGTTTTGAGCATACTTTGTGTGTGTACGCGGGATACCGAATAAAGAGCGTTCAGCGTGACGGGTTCTAAGAGTCGGAACAAAAAAAAAAATGTGGGACAGAAACGAAGGGCAATCCATACCACCGGACAAAATGTCGTGGAGCACAGACATCTCGAGCAGCAATCGACGATCTTCAAGGGATAGCACGCCGTGCCGCCTGCAGCTGAGTTCGCAAGGGGATTCAGATTTTTTACTGCGGAAGCTTAGATAGCGCGAGAAGGACCGTTGTATTTTTTCAATACGTTCCTTATAAATTACCTATTGCAGCTAAGTAAAACTGCAGTACTCCAAGAATCTTTTGACATACGCAAAGTAAACGATCTTACAGCAGTTTAGGTCGCAGAATTGGCTGCAAACCCACATGACAAAGCCTAAATTCGTATAAGCCCTCTTCACTATGTCGTGAACATGCTGTTCAAAAGTCATCTTAACATCTAAGGTTACAACGAGGTCCCGTATAGTATTCACACGCTGGATAGGCTGCTTACTGATGAAATACTTATGCAAAATAGGGGATGGACTGCGGGTGAAGGAGATAAGGGCGCACTTGGTGACATTGACACTTATGCAGTTTGTTCTATAGTAATCGGATAAACGATCCAGATCAGCCTGGAGCACGTCGCAGTCGCCGCGACTACCCCTATATCTTTATAGATTTTTTTATCGTCTGCGTACATTAAAAAGGTGCAGTCCTTGATTACAGTGTAAATATCGTAGAGGCATACATTATAGAGTCGAGGTCCCAAATGAGACCCCTGGGGTACTCCTGATGGAATATTTATGAAGTCGGATCTACATCCACCGAGGACAACAGCCTGCCATCTGTTAGACACGTATGACGACACCCATCTGAAGACTTCAAGATTCAAGATTCAAGCATTTATTGATAAAATGGTACATTTTACACGTCATAATATTCGTAATATAATTAATTATTGAAATATAAATTTTTGGTAATTTGATATACAATATTAAGTTTAGTTCACCACGAAGGCCCAACTATAGCAATTTACGAAGCAGGATGACATGATCTACAGGATCGAAAGCCTTCTCGAAATCCGCATAAACTACATCTACCAGCGTCTTATTTTCCATCTTGCGAAGGACAAAGTTGGAAAATCAACAATATTTGAGTCTGTTGACTGCCCTGTCAAAAAACCATGTTGTTGCGGCGGAATTCGTTTTATTAAAGCAGGGGTAAAATAGAATCAATTTTTCAAAAAGCATTCCAAATTGATTTAAAATAGAGATAGGGAGATAATTAATTATGTTTGTTTTGGGACCTTTTTTATGCCATCTTGTCTACATTCCCATCTCGTCCACATTCCCATTACGTTTACATTCCCGTCTCGTCCACATTGCCATCTCGCCCACAGTCCCATCTTGTCCACATCCCCATTTTGTTCACATTCCCAACAATTACCACCGCGGCGGCTTCTTTGTAGCAATTGTAGCGGCACATCAAAGCATGCCAACTATTTGAACGAACGAACTTATAGTCATAGCTTGGCCAGGATTTTTTTAACTAACCTACTCGAGATATTATTATTTTTATGGCAAGGAAAGCTTTCGAGTATTTAACATACAACATTTTATATAATAGTAGATTGTTCAACAAGGGATTAAAACAAGCCATAATGACGCGAGCTGTTTAGCCACGCGAGCGAGCGAGCGAGAGAGAGTGGCTATAGTTCGAGTGTCATTATGGTTGTTTAGTCTCGCGTTAAACGCAACACAGGTTCAGCAGAAAATAGCTTTCTATGAAATGAAAATTCTGCGAAGTGATACTTTATATATTATGTATAGGTAAAAAACTTAAGTAAAGCTCCTCTTGCATGTAGTTGTGTACAAAACTAATATGGAATTTACGTCAAATTTCAAATATAGAATGTCAAACGGTGCTACATGCAAGAGGAGCTTTACTTAAGTTTTTTACCTGTAACAAAGGTAAACCAGTGCGCGTCACCGATTCCGAACGTAGCGCGGCAGCCGCGTCTCCTCGCGATACAGCACCACCGCTGGTGCTTCTTTAATGTAAATTATATGAAGTTTATGTCACGTTTGGCCTTTTCATTCACTCTCCCTTAGTTACACCAGTATAGGATTCCACAACAAGAGGACCCTTGACAACAAAGGTTTGGTGCATACGACTGAATCCTGTCCGTGCATTCTTAACAGTATTCTGTCATTAACCGACCACACGCATTATTCACGACAATACGAGTAGTGTCTTTTCGGAATCGTCTTTGTTGGTCATTATTTAAAACAACTTACTTGTTGATCTTCTTCGGGGTCACCAGTTTAGGTATCGCCGGTATTAGAAAGGGACAGTGATACTGAGAACCATCTAGAATCGTGTGAAAGAGATATCACGATTAGAGAAAGCGACAGCGATACTGAGAACTTTCGAGAAGCGTGTGAAACAGATAACACGATTAGAAAAAGACAGCGATACTGAGAACCTTCGAGAAGCGTGTGAAAGAGAACACGATTGGAAATGAGACAGCAATACGCAGAACATTCCAGACCCGTGAGCCAAGGAAAACAAGGTAGCAAGGCGTAGAACATTCAAGCAACGAATAGTTTCGATCGTCCTCGGCGGGCCGAAGTACATCGAACATTCCGGAAGGCGTTCTGGAATGGTCGAACACGGGAACTATAAAAGGTGGACCACGATTGCGAGTAGATTCATAGGTTCGGCGGGCCTCCCATCTGAGGCACGCCACCACAGTCCCAGTTAAGTAGTAACGGTGCTTCATCCACCAACTACAAAATCAATGCCAATAAAAAAAAACGAGTAGTCTTTACTTGGAAAGCGAACAGTGCGAACCAGAGCGACCCAAGCGTTCATCTGAGTATTCGAAGTTTATTGTGCGATAATTGTTTTGTAACGGTTTAAGTGAGTGCGTTATTAAAGTCTACTTTTGATTATCGGTATATTCGTACATTTCTATCAGTTACCTGCCCCCACGTACGTAACAAACAATACGTCGGATGCTAAGGTTAGTTGGCGAATGGCGCGCTGCGAGGCGCGGCGTTGCCAGTTCGTGCGCTTAACATTTTGAAATATACGATCGTCGCGACGATGACCTTACGAGATCGGCACGATGGCTTAATAGTAGCGCACGATACAGATCCTTCATTATGTTACGGTTGCATAAACTACCCTTGTCCTTGTCCTTACTAACCCATATCCATACTACCTGGATTAAA
This sequence comes from Acleris literana, assembly GCA_946894065.1. Taxonomy (NCBI): domain Eukaryota; kingdom Metazoa; phylum Arthropoda; class Insecta; order Lepidoptera; family Tortricidae; genus Acleris; species Acleris literana. The sequence continues at coordinate 11,019,954 of OX335691.1, read as the reverse complement.
AGTGTTCAACGAATCATCGTTGTCACTTTTGGGAGGGGCGGACTCATTTAGGGTTGTCGGCATCCCCTTAGTCTTCTCGAGCACCTTTCAGCACACGTAGCCTTGGTATTGTTCCGTAAAGTCTGTTCCTATTCAATCCGTCACTCTTATAGTTAAATCAATTTACTATTATAACTCAATATTCGCGTACTTTTGAAGGTTGTTCATAGTCATTATTATTTATTTATAGTTAAGTTGTGGGCAGGCGGAGGACTTGAAAAATACAACCTTCTCGATTGAAGATGATTATATTAATGAAATCTAATGCTAAGAATACAGTGGGACGCCTCTCGCAGGAGGTCGGTCCTAGACCTAAGTCAGCGTATTGGTAGCTCCGGTGTTTATAGATAACACCGTACCAACAGGCGGATGCATAAGGTAAGTATTAATTTTTCACCATTTACAGTTCTGATGCTAAATAAATACTCGCATGGGGACTACATTACGAATTTATTGCTCAAATTACTTTGAATTTGCTCCTTTTATAATCAAGTAAAGACAAGTCTCCCGTTATGTTTTTGTTCCAGCGTGTTATGTTGTGTTACATTGCGTGGTACGTATCACGCTGGATAGTATAAAGTTTGTTTCATATAATGCTTTTACCCGACTGTGGTACAACTTAAAGAGGGTGTTATGTTTTTGCTCCTTAAATAAAACAACTTAGTCAGAGTATATTTTTGGTAATGCATGTTATTTCGATACCTCCGTCGTTTTTGATGGTTACATTGTTTTATCGATTGAGGTTGTACCCAGTTTTCCTTAGAGGGAAAAAATAACGATTTAATTTGATTTGATACATTACGCAAATCTAGACCAATCTTAAATCGATTATGTTGATTCTTTGTTCGATAGGCAGGAAGCAGAGATTTATTTTTAAGACGGTTGCCATACGATGCACATTGACGATGAAAGGGTTATCTTTAATTACTTAGTCAAATATTTGTAAACTGCTATTCTGTACCCGGGAAGTGAATCAAAAACTTATGCCCGTCTCTCTGTCTTGTCCATCTGGCCAACACTCTTGGGTTTGACCTGTTCCCTCACGAACAAAAAAATACAATTACAGTTTTATTACCTACTTAGTAAAACATTTATTATGTTTTCTTCAGTTGGATTTTTTCCATTTCATTTTGTTAGTTAATAAAGACGCCATGTATACAATACCTAATTTAGAATTTTTTAACGGTGGATGCTCCATGTAATCTCGCCTTTACAGAGTTCCAGCGTGTTACAAAATTTCCAGCGTGTTGCGAACAAAATTGAGTGTTACACTTTCCAGTGTGTTATACATTTTTTATGAGCCGCACCCATATTCAACCTTTTTAATTAACTAATTATTATTATTCCCATCACTATTTAATCCTCTATCAATAGTACATTACTGCACAGACCGGGAAATAGGCCGTTGCGGGACGAGTAGAGTTAGCGTGGCCGAGACGCAGTCGAGGCCGCGATATATACGAGTCCAGCAACCGCCCTTCCCGGTCGAGGCTTGTATAATGCTTTTCTCCAAGATGTGAGGAAATTTAACACAATTGTTAATAATATTAAACACAGTCCCAACATTTCCTTAAAAAAAAGAACAGAAACGTATGATTTAGTATGACACTGAAATAAAGCATTAAATAAAATCACAAATTATTTAAACGTAATAAATTCAATTTGAATAAAATATAGTTTAAACTATAACATTTATTACGCGTTTATGTTATTTCCGCAATTTATTTTGTTTATGAACGCCATTTCTATTAAAAAAATGACAAACTATTTGACACACTTTTTTAAATACGTTGTAAATGCTGTTTGAAAAGGCTTAACTTTTTAGTCTATGACATTTAAAAAGTAAAATATACAAGGCTGAATTTTGATTGCACGAGTGTTTGGCTGTTTGGAGATAGTTATCCTAGTCCAAACATGGTTTTAAAAAGTAAATCACCAGGTACGTAATGAAATGTCATACATTTTTCGCGGCCGCTGCCTTTGGTAAATAATAACTTTGTTTTTTTTTTAATTTTGCCTGGGCCAGGCGCGGATCCAGCTTTCAGATTAGGGGGTGGTCATTAACTGCTGAACAAAGAAGTTCGGTCAAGTGCGACATAATTCCACACGACTATTTACATTCTGACCCGTATCTACGAGTGCCGAAGGGGGTGGTCATGACGTACTTGACCACCCCCGTGGATCCGCCACTGGCCTGGGCCTGGAACTTAGAACTTCGCGGGCTGATTTGACAACAGTAAGGTTAACATTTCCGAGCATGTGGACGAAAATAGTACATTGTTGCCTAGGCGCGGAAAGTAAGAGATTTCCTGACGAGGTGGTTAGCAGGCCGAGCAACAGCGAGGCCTGCTTAAATACGAGTCAGGAAATCCTCGTTTCCGCCGAGGCATACATAATGCTTTTCTCAAACAATGCGAGGAAATTACACAAAAACATGATTATAAGTATTTTTGAAAACCTTTGACAAATTCGGAGAGAATGTTTGTTTGCGTCATACGAGTATTAGTTAAGATAGTTTCACGCACAACGAGCCGCCGCCCGCCGCCGCCGCTCCGCAGAGCCCCGCCGCGCCGCCGCCCCTCACTGCGCCCCCACAAGTTGGGTGTACGGGATTATTTTCATGGTCCTTTCGATTTTATAAGCAATAGAGAGCACTTTTGAAGAAACAATATGGACATGGACGGAAAGTGTTTTCATATGGTTTTTTTACTCCTAGGAGTAAAAAGAGGCATTTTCCGTCCATGTTTTTCAATCGGAAAACCGTTATTTCCGAGCATGTTTGAGAAAAGACAATTACAGTCAGGTATACTTGTGATTTTCATTGGCAATCTGAATAGGATCAGACTTTAGTTGTTTCATTATTCCTCGCACACGGACCTAAAAAAAATACGGACGTAACGTTACACTCAAAAAGTGTGAAGTAAGCGAGGTCTGTGATTTCGTTCCGTCATACACGATCACAGACCACTTACCTATAGACTCCGCTTCGGACAATTTTGTCTCGTATCTCATTAAGCCAAAATGGCGGGGCGCGGGGGGCGACAAGTGCACCGTGATTGGCCAGTTCAAAGTCAACGAACAATCAGGTGTGCGCGTCATGGTGCGCGCCATTAGGCGTAGTGATGGGACACGCTCGAAGAAAAGACACTAAATAATGTACCTAAGTGTTCATGTTTTTAATTAGAATCAATAAAAATACAAGAAATAGGATTTTATTCAAAGTATCAAATACTAAAACTAAATCTACCTACTTGTCAGATCATATTATGTTTAAATAAACTTATTTCTCAAAGAAATTGTACATTAAGTACGTGAGTTGCAATATGATTGATTTTTTTTTTATATATTTCTGGTACAGCTATACCGGATAACTGAGATAGATTCCTGCGGTAATGGAGCGGTGCAGGAGGGGATACATGTTAAGTAACAGAACTGTCTCGCTGTACGCGTGATCGAAATAACTCTTACGATATTTACAAGTGTGTAAATTGAATTGGTATAGTTAATCGAGTATGATAATATCGACGGTAAAAAGCGTAAACGCTGTAACCCGCAAAATCAAACTTTACACCAGAGCCAAAAAACTTTTGAAATTTTACAAAAAAAATCATATCTTTTCTTTTATTTGAGCGATCGGTGCCATTTTTATACTACATATGTATTTTCAAATTCCCTATTAGATCATATGCCTGTCATGTACCAGAAGTGACTAGGTTTCTTTTTAGTGTCGGTTACAGCAACCTGACTTTTTTTTTCAATACGATAAAACGCTGTTAATGATTTTGTTAAATGTATGGAAAGGTAATAATCAGTGTGATTTCTAATAAGCGTAACTGATGTAACCACCATTCTTTAAATGTTGAGAACTGCCTAAATTGATGTTATGCTGCAGTGCTTGCAGTTTAAAAAAATCATAATTGTATTCAATGATAGATGTTAAAAAAGGTTATTGATATTAAAACGACGTAAATATGAGATAACATTTATTAATCCTTTTTTTAAATGTTATCCTAAAGAATTAATTAATACGAATGTGTTTGTATGTGTATGTAAATATATTTTCAATCCTCCATTGCGTGCCTTCTCTGTTATATTTCATATTATTTTCATATTTATTTATTCCATTAACAAATACATTTTGTGTCGGAAATATTACACTTAAAGTTAAAATAAAAACTTAAACTAAAATTACATTTTTACAACATGCACATGAATAAAATAAATAAATAAATATTTGATAATACTTACAAACCCTAATTAAGTTAACTTTATTTTATAACTCATTCACAAACTCGTCTACATCATAGAAGCATTTCTCTAGCAAATAGTTCCTTAGGTGGCTTTTAAAAATAGAAGGACTCGGTATGCTTTTTAAGTCACTAGGCAGGCTATTAAACATTCTCACCGCTTGATAACGCACACTGTGATGTACCACTCTCAGTTTGGGCGCAATCAATACAGGCATGTCTTTCCTACGTGTCAAGTATCTTGCCTCTCTGTCTTTGTCAGTTTCATACCTATCTGGATGCTTTACTACGCTCGTAAGTAATACTAGGATATAGAGGCAAGGGACAGTAAGTATGCTAAGCCTCTCAAACTGTTCCCGACACGACTGCCAGGAGGGAATACGTACTATTGTTCTAACGGCCCTTTTTTGTAGTATAAAAGCTTTCTTTATATTATACGCATAGCTCCTCCCCCAAAACTTGATACTGTACCTTAAACGCGATTCCACAAGAGCATAGTACACTGTGATAAGCTGCTTCACTGTGATTTCATCGCGAAGGCTCCGAAGAGCGTAGCATGCAAAACTAATGCTACTCTCTATTGCTTTGAGTTCATCTTTCCAATTTAGGTCAGCGTCTATTTTTACGCCCAGAAACTTAACACACCTAGCCAGAGCCACATCTTCGCCATTTAATTTCACTTCCAAGGATTCTCTATGTCTTGAAGTAGCTCTGAAGAGTATGATTTGTGTTTTTATCGTGTTCAGTTCCAGGTTGTTCGCGTTAAACCACATGTCAAACAGATAAAGGGCCTCATTAACCTTGCTATTTAAATTATCTTTATTATTTGACGATATTATGGCGTTGGTGTCATCTGCAAAAACCACCAGATGTGTGTCCGGAGATTGCTTTTCGACGAATTGAATCAAGTCATTCATGAACACAAGGAATAAAATGGGACCCAGAATGGAACCTTGTGGCACGCCTCTGTCAATTCTCCTCAACCTGGATCTATAAATAATTTCATTAGAACCCTCAATCAATTTGATTTCTACCAGTTGTTGTCTATTTTCTAGGTAAGATTTCAAAAGCTGATGAGTTTTACCCTTAATACCATAATACTCCAATTTATCGAGAAGCAGAACGTGATCCACAGTATCAAACGCAGATGATAGATCAAGAAACAAGCCAGCCACCTTGAGTCTCAAATTTAGATTGATGACGATACCATCGACGAGCTTCTCAATCGCGTCATCTGTGCCCACACCCCGCTGATACCCAAACTGCCTATCATTTATTATTCTGTTGGTATCCAAATATTTAACAAGTCTTGATTTAATCAAAGACTCAAATATCTTTGATAAGACAGGAAGAAGCGATATCGGTCTGTAATTTTGGGAGATACTCCTCAGACCTTTTTTATATACTGGTAAGACCTTCGCTATTTTTAGTTGTTCCGGAAAAACTCCCTCTTCATAACAATTATTGAAAAAAATTGCCAAAGGTACCGCTAACAAGTCAATGTTGTTCTTAAAAACCGTGATTGGTACTTCATCAATACCAGTGGACTTCTTAGTGTTCATTATTTTTATTGTTTGTAACACTTCTGACGGAGTAATATGCTGCCATTGCATCTCACTGGTTGCCTGACTGACGGTATTTCTAATTATTTCTGAAGCACTCTTTTGCTTTACTTTGATTGAACGATTCGTTGTACCGAAGTTTGAGGTGAATATTTCTACAATATCTTGTGCGTTTTCAATGATTTTATCATTATCTTTTAAACGTATTTTCGGTAGTCTAACCAAAGTTTGTTTATTCCTATGTTTATTAATGACTTTCCAAATGGCTTTAGAGGAATTTTTTGACTTCGAAATGGCAGACTGCAATGCAATCCTCTTCGTAAATCTAACAACCCTTCCATAAAGTTTGACATATTTGGATTTATAATCTAATATTGTCTCATGGTTAGTAGCTGCATGTGCTGTTGTGAGACACCTTTTCATCTTGCTAGCCACTTTTAAGCCAGGTGTAATCCAGTGCAGTTTTCTCTCCATTTTCATTCTAGTTCTACTCGTCTTTATCTTGAAGCTTTTTCTAAATATATCATTAAAAACTTTCAGAAAACCATTTACGCCCAAGTCTGCCCATTTAATCTTTACCAAATTATTTCTAAAAACATCATTATTAACATTATTAAAAAATCTACGTGTCACTAAAATAAAATCATCTTTTTTGCTATCTATACTAATGTCAGATAATATTATATACCTTTACCGTTAACTTCACTATTTTCTTTAAAAAAATGTATATGTGTGCCTTATGGTTGGTGAATAAATGTATTTCTTCTTTTTCTTCTTCCATTAGATATAAACATCCGAACATCTACACATATATATATATATATACATATATATATATATATATATATAAATATATACATGCTTATAAACATTTATAATACAAGTCTAGTTGAAAAAAAAGAAATACATTTATTTTAACGATAATTATACATCGCTACAAACACTTCGTATAAAAGAAGTATATTATTATGATAAATTAAATATCACAAGTTAACTTACTCATGAAATAAAGTCAATTAAAATTAAAAACATCAATGTTTAACAAACTGAAAAGTTTAAGACACTATACTAGCGTTTCTTCAAACTAATAACTATTATCAAAGTATTGTTAAAATTCTTAAAGTAGTTTTAATTACTTATAATTATGTAAAGCAACACTTAATTCTCAGAATTTATCATACTAAGTAGTTACTATTTAAATGAAATAAGAATTCATTAGTATAGTATTGACTATTCACATTATTTGCACTGGTTTACTATTAAAATAGATATAATTACATTTTGAAGTTTTGTTGTCACGCGGTGAAAGACCGTTACACCACACACAACTTGATCCCACGGCGGTCTCAGACTGACTGATCGGGGCGGTAAGCCGTTACCCACACAGCATGAGCGCGTATTTAAAATACGGTAAACTCAAGCGACCAATAATAAGCAATCGTTCAAGAAATGAGGTAAAGGTCAGTAATATTTTTGCGTATTACTTCATATTTGGTGTCTGATTAAAACGTAGTAAGTCACTATCATCTAAATATATTTTACAGAAAACGTAGCAAGTGTAGTGTCACTTTTTTTTTCAATACGCGTAAACGCTGTAAATGACAGTGGAAATGGTTTTACGCACGCAGTAACCTACTGGACTCGAAAAATTTGTAAAATATGAATTGGTGTAAATGCAAATGCAAAATAAAGACCTGTTTTTTGGCGGCTTACAGCAATAAATTTTGCTATATGTCAAAAAAGTACATAAAATTTCAACGCTGTACAGAATTTTCTAATCGTCGTAGAGCCACGAGACCCGGACCATTCGACGCAGAAAAAAATCTGATTCCGAATATGCAAAAAATTTTTTTAGGTACTTTGTGGGTTACAGCGTTTACGCTTTTTACCGTCGATATAAACCAACAAAATGAGTTACAATATCATTTAATATAAATGATTTGTCGTACACCTTGTTCTGACAATCCGGTCACCTTGGCAACGGTTTTATTAGCATTAATGTCATCCTTATGCTCAGTAGAATTGGGATTTATTTTCTTGTCTTTAAATATACGTACACTTTTTAAATAGCTTGTTTAGTTTGAGCCCAAATCGGAGGACTCATTTTCGGATGTAAATTTCGTGTGCGTTTTGTTCGAAGCGACCAGTCCAAATGACACGTGTTGACGACAGCGATGTCGACGCCCAACTGAAGTTCCTCCAGACGAACACATTCCTCACGACCGCACCGCTCCACTACCGCAGGAACCGCAGTTGAGAGCTAGACCTAAATACTTTATCGCGTGCTACCCTTATTGTGAATCCACATTAAACTTTATGGTTACCGTACAATGTTTTTCTTATCCGTGACCATAGACGTCATTTTAATGTCAATAAATAACACATCCTGTCAATTTTCATACAATAGTTTGATTTAATTTATTGAGATTACGCGATGATACAAATTTTGCCGCTATAAGTTGCCGACTCAGAATAGTTTTTTTTATTACGCTTAACGATTTGGGGCACATTTGAATTAGATTTACCGTAATTATTAAAATTTATTTCAGAAATAAAAGTTTGTTCCGCACGCAACATTTTATACCATAGTTCATATCATCATAGTTTAAGGGTATCAAAACCTAAGACATCAGTGCATTCACATCACTTCAGTGATTAGAGAAAGACGGACATGGCAAAATCAGTATGTGAAAGAAAGCGACAGACCACTGATGAAAGACATCAAAGCGTCGCCATCTTAGTAATAAATGTTTCACTTTTAATTATTAAATTATTATTGTTTTGAGTAATAACAGCTTGCCTATGAAATGAAATTCCATCCTTTTGGAAGCTAGATGTCTTGCTACACTTTTTACACAACTTAACCATACAATACGGCATATTTGTGACACTATATTCGCAAAGTAAATAGCCGAGTATTGCATGTTGCTATGTCAACAGGCGGCCGCGTACTAAAAGACTGTTGTGGGCATGGCAACCGGTTAGTGCTCGTTGAGCTTAAGCTTGGCTTACGGGGGCGCCTTTGTATGCGGGGTCTATAGGGTAAGTGGTCTGTGTACACGATCTACCGTCTCACAAATCTACTAGGTCTGTGAACTCGCCGCCATTACGCGTCGAGCCACAGGACGAGTGACATATCATTTTTAACCGAATTCAAAAACAGGTGGAGGTTCTCAATTCGTCTGGTTTTTTTTTTTTAAATGTTCATTACCTCAGAACTTTAGACTGGGTGAACCGATTTTGATGATTCTTTTTTATTTGAAAGCTGGTGGTTCCCGATTGGTCCCATTTTTATCAAAATGAAGATCTGATGGTGGAATCCATGAGGAATCGACGGAACTCTTCAAAATTTATAGGCACACCTATAGCGATTTTGGTATTTTCATTGTAGCTCGTGTATTTGGTCTTGGAAAGCACTATTTGGTGAAGTGGAACTGATGATGAAGACCACAGATGGCCACCGGAACTCCTAAACGGTAACGGGTAACGGTTTCGAGGGTGGCGACAAGATATTTCGATTAAGATAGTTGAGCGACTATGACGAAGCGTATTTAGGTTTAAATATATGACTATGACTTTCCCACGGCGTTGCTTGTAGCGAGATTGAAATGTTCTATTGTTTCTTATTAATTGAGAAGTGGGAGAATAACAGCATAATTATGATCACTAAAAAGTATAAAATAAAAAAAAGTTCAACTGAAGTCGCCGTCCAACAATATTTTAACCAAAAGCAGACTTCAGTTGGACTGACCTATTTACCTACCATTTTAAAGAAGTTATTTTTTGCTTTTTGAAGGCGCGTTTTTGTTTTTTTAAACTTCTTTTACACCGAAGAAAATGCCGTATTGTGTAGTAAAAACTTGTAAAAACGACTAGTTATTTTTCATAAATATATGTTTGTTTACTTTGACGCAAATCATAAACAAAAATGACAATCTGTGTTGCCAGTTTTTTCACAGAGTTTTCTCCCTAAAAGTGGGGAAATCTGTAACGCCGTTAATTATGGTACGGAACCCTGATTATGTGAGTCAGACTTGATTTTGATCGGTTTTTTTTACACACTTTTAACTAAGTCACCAACAATCTAAGTTAAGTCTTGGATCTCTGTTTTAACTTAGTTACTTCTAATTTGTCAGATTCTCTTGACATTTTGCATACTTATGTAATTGCGATGACAGTATAATTATATGGTACTATCGAGCTGTTATGATGATGGAGACAGGTGGTCATAGGAACTTCTCAATGGCTAATAGTGGATCTGTCGAGTTTGGAATAGTTTGACTCGTCTTTTTAAAGCGAGTGTTTTAATCATTGTTTGTAGTAGATAAGTCGGAATCAAAGTGTGTTACAAAAGATGTTTTTTTTTTATTACTCATTAATTTCTGATAGCTTTCTTAAACATAAAAAACATGAATACAATTGGGTTTCAATCATATGTTACTTAGTTAAAATCGTTTCATTAAAATGGGCTAATTGACGATTTTTTTTTATTTTTTTTTTATTTATTCATAGATAGTTAAAATACATTTCGAATTTACAAAATTTCGCCAAACTGCGGAACAGTTTGTTGGCGAAGCATGTGCACTCTTATATTAAAAGTTGGTACAGTGTAGTTAATACTAAATCTAAACACAACCCCAAACCACAACAAACACAACAACAAACCACGCAAACTCGTAAACGGACGGCCATTTGGCCATTTTTGGCCATTTATTTATTTTGTGTGCTTCACTTATGATTAAACTAGGTTACGTCCGTATTTTTTTTAGGTCCGTGGCCTCGCATAATTTACTTCTTGAGAACACCTATTTGGGAATTTCCTCAGCAAATTTTAGAATTTGATCATTGTATTTAAGAAGATTAGTATTTATCTATATATATTATATCGTTGTCTAGTACCCATAGTACAAGCCTAGAGCTTGGTTTGGGACTAGGTCAATTGGTGTGAAATTGTCCCCTGATATTTATTTATTTTACTACTCATGGTTCTTCGGAACTTGAAAATGTTCGTATCCCTATTGTGGAAGAAGCTTAAGTAGAGTGAACGAATAGGTGTCCTAGTAATCTGCACCCTGATAACTTCGCACTTCAAAACTCATGGGATGACATTTTGAGCAAGCAGTCATATTGATTGTTAGGTGCAGCGTCGGGATCTGAGATGGCACGTCGTAAGGCCGTGCAGCCTGAGTCGGGAGCTTGGTGGTACGCTTTACAGTCGTCACATCTGGCTTCTTTGCTGGATAACGACTCGCTCAGAATAGGAGCAGCGTTGAGTCTGGGTTGTCCGGTGTGTGAGCCTCACCAGTGTGTCTGTGGTACTATGGTAGAAGCTAATGGTCACCACGGACCAGGTTGCGTGCGGTGCGCGGGAAGATTTTCTAGACACCATTCTATTAACGACATAATTCGTCAGGTTCTGGTTGCAGCTAATGTCCCTTGTGGGTTGGAGCCACAGGGTCTTAATCGTTCGGATGGTAAGAGGCCAGACGGCTTAACACTGGTTCCGTGGGCCGTAGCCATCTGTGGGCTGCATCGTGCGTCAGCACTTTTGCTCCCTCATACCTCAGCTACACGATACGCGGCGTGGGTAACGCCGCAGAAGGTGCTGCAAGGGTCAAACATTACAAATATTCTGACGTCAAACCGGTGTATGAGTTTGTTCCGGTGGCGGTGGAGACCAGTGGCCCTTGATGTGTAGAAGCAGACTTTTGTTAATGTCTCTTGACGAAGCATGTTGCTGATTGATTAGTTTATGTATACTGTTGACGGAGCATGTTCCTGATTAAGTGATTAACTATTGTAAACTCTTGTCGAAGCATGTTGCCGATGATTCTTGATACATATTTGGCAAAGCTTTTTGTGGATAAATTTTTGATTTATAAGTAAATGATTTCTTAAATGTTAATAATGTGAAAGTAACTCTTTCTGTCCGTTTGTTACGCATTCACAGCTAAAGCGCTGAACCAATTTCAATGTAATTTGGTGTGGAGACAGCGCGAGTCTCGGGAAGATACAGTTCCCGAGGGAACAGCGATAAGCGACTTCTACGTGGGCAGAGTTGCAGGCAAAGACTATTAATAAATAATGTAACGTTACCTGTGATATAGCATAATAAAGAAGAATAGAGGCTATAATAAGTAAAGCTCCTGTAGTTATAGTCAGTATCGACCATATGTCGCCATCTGAAAAAGTTAGACGAGATTATTTTAGATATTATTATTAATAACCGGGCAAGAGCATGTCGGCCATGCCCAGACCCCAGAGTAGGGCTTCGTAGCTGTTACTGTAAACACAAAACCATCTCCAAAAACCACAAGTAAGTATGCGGAATCTTCCTTTTAAAGTTATTTGGCGCAGGCGGGGAACTGCGATTCAATCAACAATATTTTTTTCCTGCGAGGGTAAACTACGAATATTTCACCATGAATAGAATGTGCTAAAACGATTATTTTCAGATATGGAGGGAAGTCAGATTCGATTCGGGGGCGCCGGGGTGGGGGGTGAAGCGGGTCAAAAGAGGCACCTCGATCATTATTTTTTTGCTGATCAGTAAATGCTAATAGAGCATGTGTGATGTTGTTTTCGCATAAAACAACACTAGCTATGTTTTCATACAAAAAAACCGTTTGTGTAAAAAAAAGGCTATTTCTAAAATAATAATTAATTGAAACTAAAAAAATGCTGATTGAAAGCATATTTAATCTTGTTAATGACAATATACACTTGTTGGATACTTGTGACACAACAACTATTACAAAGAAAATCATTTACACGTTGTATAGCAGCGCGACAAACATAATGGAGAACATTGAAAGAGGAAAAAAAGTTTTAAAAAAAACCCGCCTTCAAAAAGCAAAAAATAACTTCTTTAAAATGGTTATAATGGTTGGTTGGAAAAGAAGTTATTTTTTGCTTTTTGAAGGTTTTTGTTTTTTTAAACTTTTTTTTAATATTATTTAGTGATCATAATTATGCTGTTATTTTCCCACTTCTCAGTTAATAATAAACTATAGAACATTTAAAGCCACAAGCACCGCTGTGGGAAAGTCATAGTCATATATTTAAACCTAAATATGCTTCGTCATAGTCGCTCAACTATCTTAATCGAAATATCTTGTCGCCACCCTTGAAATATATACCGTTTAGGAGTTCCGGTAGCCATCTGTGGTCTTCATCATCAGTTCGACTTCACCATATAGTGCTTTCCAATAGTAAATACACGATTTACAATGAAAAATACCAAAATCGCTATAGGTGTGCCTATAACTTTTGAAGAGTTCATGGATGTGACCAAATGGGAAGCACCAGCTTTCAAATAAAAAAAGAATCATCAAAATCGGTTCACCCAGTCGAAAGTTCTGAGGTAACAAACATAAAAAAACAGACGAATTGAGAACCTCCTCCTTTTTTTGAAGTCGGTTAAAAAGTAAGTTACTGCGCCAACCGTAAATATTAAGGTAAAGAAAGAAAAATGATCTGTTTTTTTTTAATATGGTTATTACAGGTCTAACGCATGACTGAGTCGGTACCTTAGGTATGGGAGCGGCACGGGAGGGGTGACAAGTCACGTGACTGGGCGTGTCCTAACTATCTCGCTATACACGATAAATTATAATGAAGATATCTCTTACGATATGCTTATGATATTTATGACCTAACTCAAATTGACGAATATTTTGGCGTGTGACAATAAAAATAAAAAACCGGGCAAGTGCGAGTCGGACTCGTCCACCGAGGGTTCCGCACAAATTTGTAGGTTCATATTATAAATAGTTCCGGAATCGAGTCTCGCAGTTTTTTCAGAGCTTATTTATTACCTAATAAAGAAATAGATAATAAATAAATAACACGTGGTTATATAATATATATTATTATTTACAACTGAAATTCTAAATTAAATTAATCTGAATGCATATCGCTGTCTGTACCCGTATCCTCATGAGCCAATTGCAGCGGTGCACACACCGCAACCAGCGCGTCCTGCCCAGTCCTGTTGAAGGAAAACCGGAGGGCTAAGAATTTACTACATCCCCCGAAGCCCAGGCAGCGAGTCTACCATCGACCGGACCATCGAGGCAGCGCAAGACAGCGCTACCCTAATGGCAACGACCCCAAGCAGCTGCCCACCCGCCGCGGAAAGAAGCGCGGAGCGCGAAACAGAGGACCTAAGCCCCCTGCTGAAGTCGCCACATCCACCCCTGCACCCAGTGCCAAACCGGCGAACCCAGCTTCGGCCCCAGCAGCCACAACACAAGACGACAGAACCGAGACGGTGAAGATAGCCCTGATAATCCCTATATTGCAGGAAGTCCAGGGGCACGTTTTATAAAGCTACAAGTAACAATTTTACAGGTCTAAACTGGTAACACTGCTCAAATGGCTGGTCGTCATTGGTCGAGGTTGTGTCAAATGGAAACTTGTAACCTGTAAATTGAAATTTGTATCTTTATAAAACAGGCCCCTGATAGCCCTGCAGACCGGCGATATTATCTAGCAATGGCAGCTACTCTCTGAGGATTACACTCTGAAACGCCGCGAGCATCGGGACAAAGATGCCGCTCGTCACCGCCGTCTGCAAGACACGGAACCACTTACCACCACCCTCCCGTCGGAGCCCGGAACCGGCTCCTCATCCTCCGCCATAAGGAGGATCGAGACGACCACGGGAACCGTTATCAGTTGTAAGTGTTAGTCGTTTATGGTCGTGCCGTCGTGTAATAAGTAATAATGTTTAATTTGAATACTTTTATATTTAAGGCAAGTATCTGTATTTTTAAATATTGTAATATTTGTTTATACAACTTTTTAATAATTATTTCAATAATTATTCAAATTATCCGAAATATTCGAATATTCGAATATCCGAAATCGAACTATTCATATTATTCGAATTTAGAAAACGAACGGATATTGCAAACCCTACTTGATATCTCCCCATACTAATTCGATAGGGTTTAAATCCGGATGATACGGTGGCAAATAAAGTACTGTATGACCCTATTCTTCCAATATGACATCAATTTTGAATTGTTTTTCTGGTTTATTTCGTTTTATTAATTCTAGCTAATCCCTCTTTTTCATCGGTTCAGTGTATTTAACGGGTCTATATTGACTGACATAATTATTTTTAGTCAGTAATATATATATATATAGTTATAATTATCGCAAGTCATAACGTGTTTTTTTAAAGAAACTGTTACTTTTTCAGGATTTTTATAAATCAAACCTAACCTAACCTAGCCTTGTTACACGTTAGATATTTCAGAACTTCTGAAAAGTTTACAGTTTCAGCGATATAAAAAATTATGACTATCAAAAGTTATGTAAACAATTACATTACGACCAATAAAAATATGGGAAACAAAGGGCTCCCGTATTTAACATTATGGCGTTTTAACCAATCCTGCATTTGCTTTTTCAAAGAACACATCGTGGGTGGTTTATCCACCTCATTGCCATGGTATTTACCTCCTCTTAAAATTAAGAATTTGTTCATACAACAATTAGAATTACAGATTAAAAGTATACCTAAAATGGAAGAATTGATCATAGTCGGAGATATGAATATATCGATTTTTTCAAAGAAAACATGAATAAATCTACAACGAATTATAAAAACACCTTGTGTGGTTATGGCCTACAATGCGGCACACCAATATCAGAGATAACGCGCGAAGCTATTGTGAGAGGCCGCCATGAGCAGTCGAAAGCTGCGTACCCTGCGATGCGCCTGCGTCTGTTAGTGTAATAGAGTGCGGATTATCGGACCATCGTATGGTAGGGAGAACTCTTGACCTTGACCGTGAGTGTTGCACAATTACGGCGCGAAATAGTAGGAATAGGGTATTGGACAAATTTGATTGGTCACAGTTGTTATTAATAGTGTGACCTCTGCTTCTGTACCAGAATTACCTGTCTTGTATTTGAAAATATATATAATTAAAGTAAGGTCGAGAAAAATACTAAAATAAAACGGATAACTCAAACCTGGATTGATAAGTATTTGTATGCTAGAATTGTTAAGAGGGATGAGCTATTCCGGGTGTGGAAAGCGTCACCAGACAACATGAACAAAAGATTAGGAGTATACGAAATGTCGAAACAACGTAAATAAATAAAATTAATGTAGCTAAAAATAAGTATCGACGTCAGAAAATAAAACAATTTGAGGGCGCTTATAAAAAAATATGGTTGGTTAGGTCGAGTAAAATTAAATGTAGATGAGGTAGTAATCACATAACTGGGGAAAATTGATAGTTTATACAATATTTGTAGTAGGTTCTCCGAAACATTTACAAGGAAAATACTAAATATTAAGCATCATTGTAGTATGAAATTCTTTGATCGAAGTTCATTTGTTACAAAGATAGATTTGTCTTTTAGGTATAATAAAGTCTCAACAAGTGACATTGAGAAAATAGTTAATAATTTAAATATAAATAAAGCACCAGGTGTAGATCAAATTAGAGTACGTGATATAAAATATGTAAAAAAACAACTGTGTCCAGTTTTAGCCAACTTTATAAATATGTGTATGTCAAAGGGAGTTTATCCGGAAAAGTTAAAGAAGTCAATTTGACCTATCTATAAGAGTGGAAGTCACGTAGAATACACAAACTATAGGCCTATGGCGGTTTTGTCTGTAATTAATAAGATTGTCGAGAAAATAATTGTTGGACAAATAACAGGATTTTTGGAGAAGAATAAAATAATTACAGATGCGCAGCAGGGCTTCAGAAGAGGAAGAAGCTCGGGGCGGCTTTAGTACAGGTCTCGGATGAAATAAACAGTCGCTTGAATGTAGCTAAACAGGTTCTCGCTCTTTTTATTGATTACTAGCTTTCGCCCGCGACTCCGTCCGCGTAGAAGTCGTTTATCGCTGCTCCCTCAGGAACTGTCCAATTTTCCGGGATAAAAACTATCCTATGTCCTATTCCAGGACCTAACCAATATGTGTGCCAAGTTTTATCTCGATTCGTTCAGTGGTTGAAGCGTGAAAGACGGACAAACATACACACTTTCACATTTATAATATTAGTATGGATAAAAAGGCGTTTGACACCCTAGATCATGATATCTTACTGCAGGCAATGCGGGAGTGTGGTATAGCCGGCCCGGTCGACGACTGGTTCCGTAGCTACTTGGCTGGCAGGACCATACGCACGTCCGTGAGCTTGTCGGTTATGTAATGCTTGTCAACAGTGTTGTGAACGTCGTTAAAAAGTGCAAGGTACTTATGTACGCGGATGATATGTGTTTGTCGTATGCTGCTACGATCTCATCAGAGGCTCATGAAAGTGTACGGAGTGATTTTGAAAATATAGTAAAATGGGCACACGATAATGGAATTATTATTAATTTAGCGAAAACAAAGTGCATGCATATATTTTCTTCATACAACCGAAAAACCAAAAATATAGATTATAATGAGTATGGTGAGGTTGGTCACGAATATGAGTGTCTTCACAATAATAAAATTAACTGTAACTTTGGACAGCTTGAGTATGTCGATAGATATAAATATTTAGGACTGTATATACATAATAACTTTAATTGGAAAATACATGTAAGTGCAGTTTATGCAAAACTACGGTCGGTGTTGAGCAAATTTTACCACTTGAGGAGGAATCCCTGAGTGCGGACGTCGTACGGATCCAGCGACCCATTAAGAGAGCTAAGGTGCGGGTCACGGGGCTGGATGACTCCGTGTCGGTGCAAGAAGTTGTGGCCGCATTGGCTGAAAAGGGAGGATATGCGACAGCTGATATTAAAGCTGGCGCGATATTCCACGGTCCGGCAGGGTACGGGTCGTTATGGCTCAGCTGTCCAGTAGCAGTTGCAAAGAAACAGTTGTTGGTCGACTCCTTGTGGGTTGGGTATCAGCACAACTTAAAGTGCTGAAAGCGAGGCAGCTCCGTTGTTACAGATGCCTGGAGCTGGGGCACAAGGCAGTGAAATGCATGTCAAAGGTTGACCGTGGTGACCAATGCTATGGCTGCGGTAATCCCGGCCACAAAGCACGTCATTGCAATGCTATGCGGCATTGCACTATATGTGATGCAGCAGGTAGGCCATCTAGTCATCGATTAGGTAGCAAAACCTGCATCTCTCAAAAACGTAGTAGGAAGAAGACTAGCGATGACTCCAAGGTCCCATCGCAGTCTATCCCACCACTGCGGAGGATGTTCCATGGACACAGCTCAGCACATGCGTGAAGAGTGCCCAGTCTGGGCGGTGCCTCGCGCTGCTTTGTCCATAGAAATAGGAACAGACCTCTCACTAGCGACCCTCGCGAAAGCCATGGTCGAAAGCGAAAATAAATGGCAGGCGGTAGCAACTTTTAGCGACGCAGTAATGTCGCCAAAAGAAGTGGCAGAGCGGGAGCGAGAAAATAATGTAAACTTGTATATTTACTCAATTAATTTGTAATTTAGGTGCATGCATAGCAAGAAATTTAATGTGAGCGCGATCTCGCCAACAAACTGTCTTATCAGTTTGGCGGGTTAACTTGTAAATATTACTTGTTATGTACGTTTTGAAACAATAAAATAAAAAAGTGTGTCATGTACTCGTCACTGAGATACCGCACATTCAGGGAGGACGTGCTTTTTCACGAATCACTCTAAAGCGTAAACCTACGGGAAGCACCTATGTTCTGTAGGAAAACAAGAAGATAGTATCCATGCTGGATGGGAGTGCCGCCGGACCAGTAACCTAAGGCTCAACCAAGGGGAACTGGGCGGAATGACCGGAGGATCGATCGACCACCCACCCGATCCGGCCGGGCGTCCCTCATCATCATCATCATCATCATCATCAAGCTGCAATAGAGAGAAAAGAGCGTCAATTATGCATGTGATGCCCTACCATTGGAAACATTTTTTTCAATTCAATGAAAATAAGGCCGAATATGTTTTCTTTCTTGTCACGAGAACTAGTTCTTCTAGTAACAGCAGATAAAGAAATCTATGCGACGCACGGAACTCGGAAGTGGAGTTTGTTCTACCGCATCTTCTGATTTGAGTTTTATGACCCCATGTTCCCACGAGGAAGCGGACCCTCGTTTTTTTACATATGGCAGATTCAGTGCTGAAAGGGTTTAGAAGAGCGATCATACACACTGTGGACACTGATGTATTGGTACTGCTGTCACTTTTTTCAGTGAATTAAATTTTTCCGATTGATGGCTTGCTTTTGATATCGGTTCAAGCTTCCAACACACGAATTGGCGGCGACAATGAGTTTGCGACTCAAAATTACTTAGGTATACTTAGGGCCGAGTCCACCTTCTATTAAACGGACGGTTAACGGTTTTACGGGTGTCAAATGTATTGATTAACAGCTGATTAAGACTTAACTGTCTCTTCAATTGGTTGGTGAACTCGGTCCTTAGGCCTAGTTGTTTGATCAATAGTTAACTCAACTAATCGTTAAAATTCGAAAAAAGAATCGAAAATTTTACACATTTCCTTGAGATTTAACCATTAGTTATGATTTTTAACAATTAGTTAGTTTAACTGCTGATCAAACAACATGCTGTTACATTCGTTTAAGAACTTATTTATTCATCCTCATCATTCCCCTGCCCACCCAACTTATTCGGTGTCGGCGCAACATGTATTTTTCTTCCATACTTCTCTGTTATTTATAAGAACTTATTTTATTAAGTTTAATAATTTAAAACTCAAAATAATTACAAAACATATACTTAGGTTATATATAATATATAAGTTAAAAAACTTAGTTATTAAGGTTACTTAAAAAAGGTTTATTATTTTTTGCGTTTCAGTTCTTTCGGCGGTTTAGTTTTTTGTTAAATAGGTTTTTAATATGATAAATAATGATTATTTGTTGCTTAAATAATTTTGGTGGAATCCAGCAATTTCGTTAATTTTGGTGTCATCGGAAAAGCCACCAAAATTGTAACACCAAAATTAGAAATTGAAATTGAAATTGAAATTAATACAGTAAAAAAGACACCATA
Source organism: Acleris literana (assembly GCA_946894065.1). Lineage (NCBI taxonomy): Eukaryota > Metazoa > Arthropoda > Insecta > Lepidoptera > Tortricidae > Acleris > Acleris literana. The sequence goes on along the minus strand of OX335691.1, from coordinate 11,000,122 downwards.
AACATTCTTGAAATAACTATCGGACAACAAAACTTTTTTACGAAATAATAACTTTTATCGATGGTACAAATCTTTCACTAATGCAAAGTTTTGTGTGTTAGTTTGGGACTTCTTCACGCTGCAACGATTGGATGGATTTGGATGAAGTTTGAAATGGAGACAGCTTAGGTTTACCCCGGATTGAGCCCGGATAAATACATCATCGCAATATACGCGGAAGAAGTCGCGGGCAGAAGCTATTTACAAATAAAAAATATAACATTTTATGATTTTGGAAAACTACCCCTAAGGGGTAAAGAATGGAGGGTGTAATATTTAGTAAGTATGAGAGTTTCGTCATTTTTGAAGTTAGAAACGTGAAAATTGGTATATATAGGCTCCTATTTACAAATAAAAAATATAACTTTCAGCGATTTTGAAAAAATACACCTAAGGGGGTGAGATGGGGGGGTAGAAGTAGTACATCGAAGTTAAATAAACTGATAGCTATGAGCTATGATAATGATAATAGCTGTAATGTAATGGGGGTAGGTACAGTTGGTTAGATTAAGTTTTTTTTGACCGAACGTAAATACAATAACTATACTTTATTCTTTAAAAACTAATTGGGCACTTATACCTACTATATACATACATAGATACCTTCACGCCTATAATCCCAGAGTGGGGTAGGCAGAGCTACATAATTACCTACAACTTTAAAAACGAAACTACTATAATACTTTACGCAGTAACATCTAAATCAATAATTCGTTCAGTGTGAAATTGTGCGACTTTAGTTTATACATGAAATTACAGCGACAAAGTTCTTCGCAACGTCGCGGACGCCGGGAGTTTAAATAGGAGCGGCAAAGCCCGCTCGCGATCAATGCGCTCATTCACCGAAAAACTTCGTCCTTATTACTTTGGGATATTGTCAGATTGTATTATTCAAATACAAAATTGTGATTAAAAAAACTGCAATCCATTTTTCTTTTTGTTGCATCGTAAAAAAAATGGTATGATTAATTGATTATACATAGTATAACTTCTAAAAATACCTACAACAAATACTGAAAACTGGTCAGGTGCGAGTAGGACTCACAAACCGAGGGTATTTTTATCGAGTACGATTTCGGCCAGAGCGATTCTACGCGCTGGATGTACCTACCTATTCACATCTTATACTACATATATTATAAATGCGAACGATTATGCGTGCGAGAGTTTGTTACTTCTTAGCTAAAAAGCATGGACGAATTTGGTTACATACAATTAGTAATAGAGTTTGCATATACACTGACATAACACACAGGGCTACCTTGAATCCCGAAATAAATCAATGTTCCCGTGGGATGGCAAAATTATAAATTCTACGCGGACGAAGTCGCGGGCAGAAGCTAGTTATATTATAAATGTGTGGATTAAAAAACTGTAATTCTACTGGAAAGTGTGAACTCATATTTTGATATTTTTGTAATGTTATGTATTTCACAATGCCTTAGTACCTGTTACTGTTATGCTGTATATTTTTTTGAATACATAAATAAATAATAAATAAATATAACCTTTACACTTAGACGCGAAACTTGCCCCCCACTCTCCCACAAACTGATTGTGTCAAATATCTGGGCTTCCATCTGGGCCAAAGGATGACTTGCAAGGACCACATAAAAAAGAAGAACGACGAGATTAACTTTAGATTTAAAAATCTACTTTGGCTCCTTGAAAGACAATCCACTTTATCCCTAAGCAATAAACTGAGGGTATACTGCTCTGACATCAAACCCATCTGGACTTACGGCATTCAGCTCTGGTCATCTGCCAGTAAGAGTAACATTCTATGTATACAACGCCTGTGCCGTATTGTTAGCTAAGCAACGATACGTCATTGAGCTTTTGAAGTCATTTTCAAGTAAACCCTAATAAATATACATAACGGACATGATTGTTTTCATTTAACCGTAATACTTAAACAATAAGAAATGCAAGCCCAAAGTTGGTTTTAAGGGTTAGGTGGGTAACTAACCGTTATTAATTTATATTATAAATATTGGTTTGTTCCGTGCCTCTGCGGTTTATTCCATCTTCATGGCATAGATAGTCAACTGCACAGACTTGATATTTAAATTGTATCCTTGAAAATGGAATAATATCCAACGAAATAAAAACTTCTACGCGGACTGAGTCCACCACGTCATACATTTATTGGACGGGTGGAAAATCAAGTATAAAATTAAGTACCTTTAAATCATATTACCCCGCAGAGAAGAATCTCCACCAGAAGGTAGACCTTTAATTATATGAACTGACATTTCTATTGCAATTCACGAAACACAGATTAAAAAAGTATTAGTGGCTACCTACCCCATTAGAGGGTTTTTATAAAACGTTCCGTTGGTTTGTGACATCTGCTTCTTTGGGTTTTTTATCAAGCAATAATTTTGTAATAAATTAAAATTAGCGCAAAAAAAATGCTAACGCATTATTATTAAATTATCTTTTTACGTACGAGCAAAACACACACTTTGCAATTTTCTATTGTGTTGGAAAATGCTACGACATGCGTTTTTAATAATTTTCCAGTTATTTCGTCATACTACCGCAAAACATTCCCAATAAAAATACCTTACATTTGCTTCTTGAAAGGTCTTTCTAATGCTAAAAAAACAAGGTATAGTATCTACCTACATACGACATAAAGTAAATTTTTGCTATACATATTGTATTAAACGAGATTGTCATTTTTCAATCAATAATTTTAACGAACGAATGATTTTAAGAATTTTAATCCGAATGCCGTAGCGCTCATCACGGAAGATGCGCCCTCCCACGTTTAAAAATTCTGTTAGATCGTGTTCTGACCGTTGAGATTTTATTAGCGACGATAGGCCCCTGCGGGTGATAGTCGATATTTACAAACAAACTAGCGAACAGTAAAAAATCGCTGAACATACAAGGCGGTGAAATCGATAGGTCTTCATGTCTTCTATCTACCTGCTTCGTTTGATCCTACACTCAAGAGTAATGCAAGACTATGACAGTTTCGTTCCACCTGTCACCACGGCAATCTCTTTCTTTTTTGTCAAACTCTAGGCACTTTCACCACGGTCATAAGAAAGAGCTTCCTGGGTCCTGAGGGTACACGAAATGAACATGTCTAGCTAGGTACCTTAGTAACTTTTTAAGATATCGCAATTTAAAGGTTATAATCCATGTAATTTCGTACGTAATATTCGTGTACAGGTTTTTTTAATGTGAAAAATATAAGTTATAATAAGATTTATACATATAACTGATTGGCAAGTGACTGAGTTAGAGTGAGAGATCAGACATGTTCCTTTCGTGGAGCCACCATTCAAACGGACACAGGATGAAGAAGTTCCAGTTATTGTTCAACTTACTTAGCATCTCAATGCGGGATACAAAAGTGGCGTTTCATACCGCGAGACCGCGGCCGTGCACCATCATATGTATTATCCTACTAATGTTATAAATGCGAAAGTTTGTGTGTGTGTGTGTGTGTGTTAGCTGAACGGATTTGGATGAAAGATGAAATGGAGATAGCTTATACTCTGGATTAACTCCTAGGCTTTTAATCCCGATAAATTTTAAAGTTCCCGATTGAATAACCATAATCGAAATCTAAGCGGACGAAGACGCGGGCAGAACCTATTATCCACTAATCGTACTAATAAGTGTCCTACTAATCCTGCAAATATTATAAATACGAAAGTTCGTGTGTTAACTTGTTACTGCGTCACGCTGCAATGGCTGGACGGATTTGGCTGTAGTTTGAAATAAAAATAGCTTATTCCCCGAATAAACACACTTTTCATCTCGGAAAATTAAAAAAGTTATCAAATGTGTGTGTGTGTTTGTTTGTGTGTTTATAAATGCCTAGAGCTAGCGGTATATCAGTGCTTCACACTCATCGTAACTTAGTCCAATCAGCCAATCAAACACCGTCCTTTTACATTCATAAGGTTTTAAGGAGTGAATGTTTATTTCATTATGTACAGTCAAGGGCAAAAATATGTATACACTTTAGTACCTTGTCTATTTTCGTCATATTTGAACTGCCATATATGAACTGTCACAGTGGTTAAAGTGACAAGGTACTAAATTGTATACATATTTTTGCCCTTGACTGTACCTTGTTATAAATATACGCTGACTGTACTTCGAACTGCCTTTTTGCAAAGAGCGATCTATCGCCGCTCGTGTGGTTGCCGAGTTAGAATAGTGCCACTCCATGTCTTCCCGTGGATGTCGTAAGAGACGACTAAGGGAATAAAGGCTTGTAGTACTGTTAGGCGATGGGCTTGCACCCTGTCACTAATACGCTGGTAAACATCTTAGCCTAATTGTGCAAGTTGTGGTTATAGAATTATCAACAAGTTTTTAGAGATGTTTGTAATTCTGTAGCTCTGCCTACCCCTCTGGGAACGAAGGCGTGAGATTATGTATGTATGTATGTATACAGTTTGCGTATACTCAAAAGTTTACATTCAGTATACAATTGTATGGTCGGGTACCAAAAAGGTTTAAAGAACATAGTTTTAAGTAAGCTCCTCTGTCCTCTCTCCACCTCTAGGAATTTACATTTCGTAGCACCACCCTATACTGTGATACAATAGGTCATTATTGATTGGGCAAGGGCTGTGTATATTTGTTTGAGTAGAGTAGTTGTAGATATATGTCTGAGTGTTTTATACAGCCAAATGAGCTTGCGAATTCTGTTGTTTATAAACTCTATGTGTGCGTGCCAAGAGAGACACTGGTCTATGATAATTTCTAGGTATTTCGTAGAGTTGACTTTTTCTAAGTGTGTACAATCACACATACAGGGTGTATAAACAGCAGATTGACAGTTGTGTATTCTGAGTTTAAGTTCTTGAGGTGGATGAGTTTTGTTCGTTTTGCTGATACATATATAGTTTGTTTTCGCAGTGATCAAAGTGAGTAGGTTGGAGATTAGCCACAAGTTTATTTTGCAAAGGTTCCTTTCCGCAGTCCGGTGAACCGCTTCCCAGTTCCTGTCAGCGAAAATAACAACTGTGTCATCGGCATACAGGATAACATGTCCCTCCTGCCTACAAACTTCAGCTAAGTCGTTGATGTATATGAGGAAAAGGGTGGGCCCTAGGACATTTCCTTGTGGAACACCGTATGTGATGTCTGCGTCAGTACTTACATGATCTCCAACCTTAACCCTTTGTTTGCGATTCTGTAAATAGTCACCCAGCAAATCAAGCGGTTTCCCTCTGATGCCATGATTTTCTAACTTGTTTATGAAACGGGGAGAGAGACCGTGTCGAATGCCTTTTTTAGGTCTAGGAACACAGCCAGTCAACTGTTCCCACGGTCTACCTCTGTAGTGATTAATTTAGATAGGTTTAACACAGCATCCTCCGTTGATTTACCTTTTCTGAATAGATGCTTGTAGGTACTTAATATCTCTTACCACCAGTTGCTGCTTTATAAATATTATAGCCCGTGACACCTATTGTAAAACCACAACAAAATTGGCTTCCTGTTTTAAGAGACCACTTGAAGCAGTACTTTTTTAAAATTGGCATTTTTATAACTGAAAATAAAGCAAAGGTTGCTAAATGTGAAGGTGTTATTCCGATGTCGGCGACCACGATCAGTCGCGCGACCCACTGTTTACTGCAAGTATGAATTTATATGGAGCACGGACCGTCGCAGGCGCCCCGGGCGCGCCGCGCGGTCGTGGTACCTACGTTATAAATTTATACTCAACCGCGGCCGTCAATGTCGGAATTAAACCTTAAGAGCTTTCAGCACGAATAACGTTTTTACTTAAACAATGAATTATGCTGTGTTTACTGAGTAAATAAGAACCTACCTGGGTTATATAAGCGTTATGTTTTAAATTCTTAAATGTAGTTATATCCACGTATTTAACCGTACGTTCGTACAATAACGCAAACTATAAAAAAAACTATTTAAAAATACACTTTCCTAAGAGAGGATACGTCAGATAAATCATCTGATCTGTCACTGTTGTCAGGAAGAGCATGAAGTTATAGGTAAAAGTGGAGGCCACTTGGGCCACACTCTGTACCATAGAATAAGTACTAGCATAGAAACCGTACTATAAGAACAACGAGAGACGTATGTTTGACTTTTTTCAATTTATGGCATTTATAATGAGTTAGAAAAAGATGTGCTAGATATTCTTTCGTTATCTATCATGTTTTCACAAGGTTTGAATTTGATCTGACTCCAATCCGTCAACATTAAAGTCTGTTCCTATTCATTCGGTCACACTTATAAACAATTCAATTTACCATTATAACTCCATGTTCGCGTACTTTTGAAGGTTTAGCGTCATATTATTTATTCATACACATAATCATTGTCTTCGTGTTTATTTTGAGGCAGTAATCTCTACAAAAAAAAGCGCTAAAAGCGCTTAATAATAAAATACCATGACACTGACTGGTGCTTGACATATACATTTGGTTTGCGTGTATTGATAGATTTGATTGGTTAACTAGTTAAGAGAGGTTTTCGTCTCGGTCGCAACCAGCAGTACGACAGAGACGAAATAACCGGTTTAAATAACAAAAAAATCAATAGTGTTCTTAATTATTAATTATTTCGAAAGGCTTTCTGTTTTAATAACACAAGCTTACCTATTACAATGGCTACCAGAGGATTCGAATTTGATGATGCGTTAACCTTGACCAGTGGGCTTAGTATGCTACGCGTCAACAAGTTTCACATTTTACGTCATTCATGATTTAGTGTCAAATAAAAAGTTGCCAGTAAAATAAAATTTAATATAGAATAAGAACATTACTATAGCATAGAAGCCAGACTATAAGATGAACTTTGCACTAACTATCTTCAGTGTAGTTCCGATAAATTTGTGTTCCGATAAATAAATAAAATTCTGGAGAATGACAACAAAAATTACGTGTTGGTTAGTTTAGCCTGAATATTTGTAGCCATTGCAACCTGCCATCAATGGCTTGACCCCTGGAAGGCTGCAATTTTCACTCGGGGAGTGTCTTTTTAACCGACTTCAAAAAAAGGAGGAGGTTCTCAATTCGTCGGGATATTTTTTTTTTATTTTTTTTTTTTATGTATGTTCCCCGATTACTCGAAGACCACTGGACCGATTTGAAAAATTTTTTCGTTGTTCGAATGGGTATACTTTCTAGTTGGTCCCATTGTCACCACGTCAGGATCTGATGATGGGATCATGGAGAAATCAAGAGAACTCCTCAAATATTATAGGCACACCTATAGCGATTTTGGTATTTTTCACTGTAACTCATGCATTTGCTTTTGAAAAGTACTATATGGTGAAGTGGAACTGATGATGAAGACCACAGATGGCCACCGGAACTCCTTAACGGTACCTATTTCAAGGGTGGCGATAAGATATTTCGATAAAAGAAGTTGAGCGACTATGACGAAGCACATTTAGGTTTAAATATGACTATGACATTCCCGCGGCGTTGTCTGCGGCGAGCTTGAAATGTTCTATAGTTTCTTATTAATATTTAGAAGTGGAGCTACGTAACAGCATAAATAGGATCACTAAAAAGTATAAAATAAAATAAATGTTTAAAAAAACAAAAAACCGCCTTCAAAAAGCAAAAAATAACTTGTTTAAAATGGTAGGTAAATAGGTCAGTCCAACTGAAGTCGGCGTCCAACAATATTTTAACCAAAAGCAGACTTCAGTTGGACTGACCTATTTACCTACCATTTTAAACAAGTTATTTTTTGCTTTTTGAAGGCGGTTTTTTGTTTTTTTAAACATTTTTATAAGTAAGTTCCTTACTATTTGCCTTTAATTATAGGTAAGATTTTATGTTAAATTGGTAATATACTGTTAGACAATTCATCCAGTTGATTTAGTATCGAAATCTAAGCCCTAATAGTAACATTTTCCCGGTTGTAAATAATCAATCGAAGTTTTGACAGTGATGTAAAAATATATCGATAATTTCAAATTTCCAAAAGATGAAAACGTAATTGGAGTCTGGATTCGGCGAATACGAGTAGTAAGAGAAAATCGGATACCTAAAAGATGCAATAGTCTTTGCTCCCAGCATTTTCATGCGTACTCTTTTTTGCCGAGCGTGCAAGGATCAATCAATCAATCAATCAATCAAATGTTTATTGCGTAACAAGCACACGTCAAAAAATACATTAAAATGTAAAATCAGTAGGTACAATAAATTATCAAAAACTAATTTCCTAACCCTAACAAAAACACACTATTTATTTAATTAACTAAGTCACCTATAGGTACTTATATCATACTATTACCAATTTATATTTATGATCTATATTTATACTTACATTATTATATTTATTAACCATTAATTATAAATTATTTATTATAAAATTCCTTAACACTATAAAAAGCCTCTTTTAAAAGAAAGTCTTTTAATTTTTTAACATATACCTCATAGGAAGGCGCACTTTGTATTTCCGGCTGTAGGCTGTTATAGATACGGACACCTACCGCCCGCAATGAGTCGGAAGTACGCGCCAAACGGACAAGTATCGGTCTTATTTCGCGATTAGTGCGTCTCTGTTCCAGCCGACGAATATGAAATTCCTCCTTGTGCTTGACCATATATTTAGCAACTTCTAGAATAAAGAGACTGGGCACAGTAAGTATTCCAAGTTTAACAAAATAGGACTTTGCAGGTGTAAAGGGTGGCACACCAGCCAAAATCCTAACAGCTCTCTTTTGTAATACGAACACCCTATCCCTTTCAGCTGCCAAACCCCAAAAATCAATGCCGTATGCCAGGATGGAATTAACATACGCATAGTACGCCATTCTCAGGTTGTCAGGGGACAATGAGCAGGCGAGTCGGGATAGAGCGAATGATGCCTGCGCTAGTCTGCCAGATAGAACATCTATGTGTTTATTCCACTTTAAACCGGTATCAAAGTGAAAACCCAAAAAACATGCATCCTGGACTTAGGTATGTTGGAGCCGTTTATAACAATGTTAATTGGGGTCGAGTATTGCCCTCTTAACCAAAAAGGCAAAATTAAGGTCTTTTTTTAAGTTCATTTTGAAACCATTAACGTCAAACCAGTCATTCAAAGTTTCTAGTGTTCATTTTACGTTGGTTTGTAGGTCACAGAAATTATTGCCGGAAACCACTGCACACCCATCGTCAGCGAACATAACAAAATCACCGTGAGGAAACAAACCAATAAGGTCGTTGACCATTACGAGAAAACGAAAATTCCCAACGGCTGACCCCTGGGGGACAGCACAGTCACCCAGCCTTCTCTCATCCGATCTAGTCACACCCCCATCGATAGAAACTACCTGGGTTCTATCTTTTGAAAATATTTTTAATAGATTTAAAAAGCTACCCTCAATACCATAATAAGCCAACTTCAAAATTAATAGGGAGTGATCCACGGCGTCAAAAGCACGGGAGAGGTCACAGACAATGGCCACTGTTAGTTTTCCCTGGTCTAGGAAGTGCAGCACACGCTGGTGCACGGCGCGCGCGGCGTCGGCGGTGGAGCGCCCCGCGCGGTACGCTTATTGATGTTCGTGTAGGACTCCGCTACCCTCAAAATGTTCAGACAGCCTGTTGCACAACCCTAGCTCGACTATTTTAGATAATGCAGGCACTAATGAGATAGGTCTGAAGTTATTTACTTCTTCTTTAGATCCTTTCCCTTTGTAAACAGGGCTCACTTTCACAATTTTCAGTGAATTGGGATATTCTCCCATAACTGCACACTGGTTGAGAAATGCACAAAAGATATCTATTATATTATCAGGTAGTTTTTTATAAGATCAGCGGACATTTCATAATAATCTGTAGAGTGTTTAGCTTTTATAGTTGTTAGTAGCTTTTTTATTTCACCAATTGTAAATAGTCTTGTATCGGCTTTAGCTTTAGACGTGGCAGTTAGGCTTAAATAATTTTCCGCACTAGGTAAGTCAATACTGTTTACAAGAGATTTGTTCATATCAATATAAAACTTATTTACTTGATCAGCTAGATGTTTATGACCACAATTAGAGCCGGTTTGGGCCAACATTAGTGATTCAATAGGGTTGGGTTTACAACAGTGTTTTTTAGACGTTTCTGTGTTTATTATACGCCATATAGTTTTACAGACATTTTCCGACCCAGTTAAACACTTATTTATATACAAAACTCTCTTTTCCGATTTACATTTGTCCAGTATTATCTTATAGTTATTTACGAAATCGACTAAACTTTCACTGTCAGGGTATTTCTCCACTAAAAGCTTAAGTTCATCATATAAATGTAGTTTTAGTTTTATTTCATTGTCTATCCATATTTTTTTATTATTATTATTTTGACAACAAGTCTTTAAAGGAAAGTGAAGGCCAAACGTATTTTTAATTATATTAATTAAATTATCCATTTTAAGGGGCGGATCCATGTCAGAACGGAATAATTTTGTGAATGTTCGATTTGATAAATCCTCAATAAAAGTATGGACTTTTGTAGTTTAGATATTTTCCTTCTCAATGCCGGCGGCCGGTGTACGTTAACTGCAGCAGTATGAGAAATTCGGAATACTTGTGCGTCATGGTCACTTAAGTCACTTTCTATCAGTTGTATTTCCCATGTGCCTTTCTTACAATTTGAATAAACGTGGTCGATACATGTCTTAGAAAATGCCGTAATTCGAGTAGGAGACATATGCATAGGGTTCAAGTTAAACTGTTTCATTAGGTCTAAGAGATGCCGTTTCTGTACAGAATTTTTTAAGAGGTCAACATTGAAGTCACCCATTATAACAACAGAATAATCATAGGATAGTTCTTGAGATAATCGAGATAACAAAAATTCAATCACACAAATACATTTTTTAAACCTTTGCACATCAGAAGTATATAACATATAACTACAGTTTTCATTTCATATAAATCAACACCACATATCTCAACGTCCATTTCATGAGACATCTCAGAAACATACTTTAAATCTTTACATTTTAAATTTTTGATATGAAGATACAGACTCCACCATGCTCTTGCTTAGATCTACAGAAACCAGTCGCCCGGTAGTAGTTCATTATGTTAATCTGACACAGCTCATACTCCTTCATCCAGTGCTCCGACAGGCAAAGTACATCGGGATTATTGTTAACCTGCAGACAACCTTCTAATGACTGTAGATGTCACATCCAAATTGACTAACTGACTAGTCTCATGCAAAGAACAGCGGCCTGACATTCTTTCATCATCCATCTTCAATGTTTTAACGAAAAAACGAGCCGTCAGTTTGAGTCCCTACTGATATTCTAGGTACCTTTTCACATGTAATTTTTTTTACCAGTACTTTAAAAAAGTCAATACCATGACATTTAATTTTATTTGCCAGTTTTCGCGAAGATAAGTAATTTAGCTCATTTAATTCTATATATTTAACATGCTTAACACGTTCACGGACAGTACGTCGAGAGACGTAAACTGAGACCCTCGTGATATGGCACTGCGGCTGTGGCGGGTGTTTTTAATTACACCAAAAGCGGAACTCCGTCCACGGCCGGCTATTTCCCATAGCATTTATAGGAAGCGCGGACTCTGTGCCGTTTTTGGTTTTAACACAAAACACCAGTGTCACAGCAAAAAAGCTCTAGGGCAACCTCAACCTCATGCACTACTCTAAAAGGGGAACGACGCGTGTTGTGGCACATCACGGCTGTGGACGTAACGGCTGTGGACGAGCTGCCACATTAGATAAGATTTTTATTGTACGAAATTACATACATATATTTTACGTCATAATGTGGCACAATGTTTGACAAACGTTAAATGTGGCAGTTCGTCCATGGCCGTAGAAAATGTTGTATGAGATTTATTTGTGCCATATCACGCAATTTCGAGGACGGTGCTGTGTCCGTGAACGTGTTAAATTGTGCCGAATAAAGCCTAATTTCATTATTCAACCTGCTGACATTCAAGGTTTCATTTCGTAGTACACCTGTCATGACTACATTCGTGTGAGATAGTTGACTCATGTGGTATCCGAGTAGGCTAAGGAACAGCAAATTTAATTCGTTCGAACCGCAAATACAAATAATGTAGTCTTTTTTTGTATTTGACTTGCATGTAGTTTTTACGGGTTCGATAAGGCTATCCAGCCTAGCCCCTGGCTTATACCAAGTCGTCATTTCATATTGTTTAAGTCCGTTACTTAACCATTTTCCCTCACCGCGGCCCTGATCATCACAGATAAGAAGTATTTTGCGGCGCGGAGCGGCGGTAGAAGACAACATACATATATTTTAGGTTTTCGATTCAGAAGTTCACACAACTTCAACTTACCTTTGACCAAAACGATGAATGACCTCTTTATAATTTTGCAATTTCTTGTTATCTTAAACATGTAAATAAAACATTCTCGAATTATTGAACATATTCTTTATTTAAAATATCATTGATTTGCTGTAAACAAAAAACTTGAAATCTCACTTAAGCGTAACATACCTAGAATAGGTAGTGCCATTTCGGGTGAATGTCCTCAAACATTATAAATAATATGGATAAGACCCGGGATTCCGGAATTCGTATTTTTTCACAGAATATTTTCTTGACATGATATTAATCGAAGTTATATATTGTAACGTTATCGTTACATGTATAAGACTATTATTAATGTTATTAGAAAAAACAAATATATACAATACTTAAAACTAATGCCATAATCAAATAGTTACAATTTACAACCTTAAAACTACATACTAACGTTAAAACAAAATAAAAGTAAATTAATGTTATTAGTAAAAAACAAATATATACAATACTTAAAACTAATGCCATAATAAAATAGTTAAAAATCTACAACCTTAAAACTACATAGGTACCTACTAACGTTAAAATGTAACATGAATTCATCGGCGTCATCTTGACGTGACCGTTGACCGTGCGAGCAACTACCGTGCGAAGCTTTTTAAATTCTCTGTTCATTATCTTTTGGTTTATAAATCCAAAACCCTTTGTTGAGTGTTGAGTTTAGTATGGTGTTGTTCGGGAAAAGCTTGTCTACAATGTGGTGAAAACGAAATTCGGATATACCAAAAGGCTGAAGTAGGCGAACAAAAAACATTTTTAAAATATTCCGCCGTCTAAGTTGTTCCTGACCCGCAACCGCCTGCGTCGGTGAGTCATAGCGGCCGCCTCCTAGCGCTCGCGCCGTGTACCCCCGCCCTTTGCTCGCGCTGCTGTGCTTGCTGGTTTTTATCAGGCGTTGTGAACTTGTAAGCTGCGAAACTGCAATGTCTTCAATTTGCAATGGATGTGGTGAAAAGATATGCACGCATATTTTTATGACGTGCTCCAAATGTTATTCGTCATACGACCTACTATGTCTCCAAATTTCCAATGAGACTTTTAACCAACTTACGGAAGAAGACAAGAGCGGGTGGGTTTGCCCAAGCTGTAAGAGTTCCCTTCCTAAAGCAGATGACAATGACACGTCAGTGCGCGGTTCTATAAGTTTTCTTGATAATAGTTACGCGACATCCGAGCACGTTACGTTATATCGAGGATCCCGTCTACCTTCAGCCAAGACTAACGACTATGTTAGTATGCACGCGCTGCTACTTGAAATCCAAGAACTGCGGAAAGAGGTGCGCGAGCTCACGTCCATAAAGCAGGATATGCAGGAGCTTAAAAGTCATATAATGAATATGTCGGGATTGAGTAAAAACAAGACTGAAGAAAAGATTGCAAGTAAAAACAAAGAGATTACTCAAACAGCAAAAACTGCATCCCTGAAGCAAGTTTCTTTGCATACCACCTTGCCGATGAAAACAGATAGAGTCTCAAATACGTTGGCAAAATCTGTAAGGCCTGTTGCTCTAGCAGTCAATGCCACTTTGGATGCTGGGCACGTGCAACCTTTAGGTGCGGAAGTCAGCACTGCGAACACCACGGATCAATCGTTCCGTCAGCCACCCCGTGATGCCAATTTCACCCCTAATTCAGGCAGCCGAGACGTCAACGAAACACCGGAGCATGAGGACTGGCTGAAGGCACAAAGTAAAAAATCACGGCGCCATACCTCGGTGCGCTGTACTGCTGGGCCTGATATAACAGCACTGAAAGCTGTAGAACAGCGTAAGCATTTGCACCTGTGGAATATGCTGTCTGGAGCGGACTATATTCGAACCTACCTGCAAAGTTTATGCCCGGAAGGAACGTGTACTGTTGAGGAGCTGAAAGCTAAAGGCGAATATAAATCCTTTAAAATTGGAGTCCCGGTGGCTTACTATGACAAATGTTTGTCAGCTGTCGTTTGGCCAGATAATGCTAGGGTTAAGGAGTGGTTTTTTCGACGGTTCGCCTCAACCCGTGGGCAGTCAACATATAAGCGGTAATTTTGAACAACGCCATGCTAAACGGGCCCTGCATGTCATATACCAAAATGTTAGAGGCCTCAACACCAAATTAAAACATTTTAGACAAACTCTCCTTATGTCAAACAGTGATATAATTGCAGTAACCGAGTCATTTCTAACCGACTCTGTTGAAGACTGAAATTCTCTCCGGCGATTGGAGACTTTTGCGTCGTGACCGCGCTAATGGAACATGTGGTGGAGGAGTATTACTCGCCTGCTGCCCGGGAGTCATAATGACGAGGCGAAAGGATCTGGAGACTTCTGATGGTGAGGACTTATAGGCTATAGTGACAGTAGAAGATGTGTTAATAAACGTTTGTGTTGTGTATATACACCCTAGAGCCACGGACGAGGTATATATGCGGTGGTTTCATAAAGTTGAATCGATCTTTGATTCACTAAAGTTGGCTGTCATTGTGGTGGGTGACCTAAATCTGAACCCTATTTACACTAGTCAAAGTATCCTTAGTTATTATGGTCATTTTCTTTCAGTCTGTGGTATGATAGAGATGAATGGAGTGGAAAATGCGTATGGTGGAAAATTAGACGTGGTGGTGGCAGCAGAGCATGTCAGGGTCTCCGCAGTCTCTGAGATTGCGGGAGGTGGTTTGGTTCCTAGACGCGACGCCTATCATCCTCCTATAGATATAGTGTTCTCCCTTGACCCCACTTGCAACGGTCCTCCTAGGTTTCTCGACCCTAGTAATGTTGATTTGGAGATTGACTGGAATTTTGCTAAAGGGAACTACGAACTACTATGTAAACTCCTCTCTGAGTCATCATGGTATGACGTGTTGTGTGCTAAAGACGTAAATGTGGCCGTCAAAGCTTTATATGACATTGTTTATAATATCTTTGAAAGCTCGGTGCCTAAAAAGATCCGCTCCAAAAGAATATCTAGGCGCTATCCAGTTTGGTTTAATGCAAAGTTAATCAGAGATTTAACTCGTAAGGCTAAGCTACATAAGGAATGGAAATCTAGTAACGATCCGACCAAATATGTTGCCTTTTCAAAGTTACGTTCGAATATAAAGCTACGTATAGAGATTGCCTATGATACCTACATTAAACTATTACAGTCGGGGATTCATTATAACCCGCGTGTTTTTTTGGAAGCATATAAATTCCCTGAAGGCTAAAGGTGGTTTTGAGTCCTGTCTTCTCTATGACGGTAAGGAGCAAGAGGGCAGCAGAACTGCTGACGTGTTTGCAAAATTCTTCTCGGATGTTTTTCTTCCTCATTCTCCGCGCCTTGACTACCGGGCCGCTATTAGTCATGATACAGTCCGTTCAGCTAATTATATACATTTAGATACCGTTAGTCCTCATGACATAGATGCTGCCATTAGACGGCTAAAGCCTAGAAGTTCCGTGGGACCGGACAACGTACCTGCGTACATTATAAAAGTTTGCAAAGAATATCTTATCTCTCCTATCGGCCATATATTTAATCTGGCCCTTTCCACTGGAATGTACCCTGATCGATGGAAAGTTACTAGAGTAACTCCTATTCCGAAGACTAGTGATACGTCTTGCATTGAGAACTATCGCCCCATACCTATACTCTCTTCACTTGCGAAGCTCTTTGAATCGGTTCTGAATAAGTTAATTGTTGCGCAGCTCGCACCTTTCCTGTGTGATTCCCAGCATGGCTTTAGGTCGAAACGGTCAGTCAATTCCAACTTCCTTACGGTAGTTGACATAATTTCAAATCAGCTTGATAAGGGTATACAGGTGGATGTCTTGTATTTTGACTTCCAAAAAGCTTTCGATCGAGTCGATAACGACGTGTTACTTGACAAATTATGTAATATTGGCTTTTCACCAAAGCTTCTTAAGTTGTTTTCCAGCTACATGCGTGATAGAGTGCAATTTGTGAGGCATCGTTGTTTTGTCTCGGAACCCTACCACACTCGATCTGGCGTAAGTCAAGGCTCAATATTAGGACCACTTTTGTTTGGTATTATGATTAATGACCTGGACACAGTTGTTAAACATTCGAAGTGTATTCTGTATGCGGACGACCTGAAACTTGTACTGGGCATTAGACGACTGACAGAGTGTGGGAAATTACAGGAAGACATTAACTCTGTATTTGAGTGGAGCATTAAGAACAAACTCCATTTTAATGTCGCTAAGTGTTCAGTCATGACCTTTAGTCGTGCTCAGACGCCGATACATACTGACTATAGATTAGGTACCGAAATTATTCCCCGCGTTTTTACTGTCAAAGACCTTGGCATTATTTTTGATACACGTCTTACATTTCATGACCATATTAAGGCGCTTGCCGTAGAGTGTTACAAAAGATTAGGCTTTGTAATCCGGAATGCACGAGATTTTGATGACCCAACTGCCATTAAATTACTGTACACGACCTTGGTCAGAAGCAAGCTCGAGGCGGCTGCGATCGTCTGGCACCCGTACGAGTCTACTTACGCTTTACTTCTAAAAAGCCATGCTGCGATTTATATATAGAAAGTTTTATGGTTATTACCCGTTTCTATATCCTACTAAGTTCTTGCTGGGTTCGCTTGGTTTCAACTCTCTGGAAGTAAGGCGTAATTATGCTCTTCTGACGACAGCTTGTAATATACTCCGGGGTAACGCGGACTGTCCCGACCTTGTGACGCAACTTGTAAGGCTGTCGATCCCGTTTGTCCCTAAAAATCTTCTAAGACCACGCACCCCTAATCTTCTTGCAGTCCCAAAAGCAAGAACAGTGTCACATAGGAATTCTCCAAATGTTCGGGCACTGCGAATGCTTAATGCACTTTTGCTATCAGCACCAGAGTGTGATGTGTTTGACAGTCGGTGGG
Organism: Acleris literana; assembly: GCA_946894065.1. NCBI lineage: Eukaryota > Metazoa > Arthropoda > Insecta > Lepidoptera > Tortricidae > Acleris > Acleris literana. Next base: position 10,982,909 of record OX335691.1, on the reverse strand, counting down.
TGGTTATATCTCGTGAATATCTCGGATTCTGTGAGAATATAGATAACTTATGAAGGGATAGATTATTTAAGTGCACTATTATTGTTTTTATTATCTTGTTGTTTTATTTGTGTGTGAATCTCTTGTTGTAAATTTATCTGTGTGGTTAATTGTATCTCTCAGCGCATTAGTGTTAACTGTAATGCTGTGTAGATTATACTTGATTATAAATAAATAAATAAATAAATCTTAGCGCTCACGCGAAGCGCAGTTTTAGCGCTCTTGCTAAATAAGTTCTTCTTACCTAAGATCTAGTTAAGGAATGCATTTTTGCACATCGCCTTCGCGACAGAGCCGATCTGCTACCGAGCTTGAACGCACGTCACATTTAGATATTTATTCGGTCTCTGATACGAGAAGACACCTTACCTAATTGTTTTAAACGTAACCGAAGATAATAGTGATCGTCACTGAAAGTTCCTCAGTAATGTAATACCTATTACAATAAGTAAATGTTTATCGCGAGTGTTGTTGAACCCCAATTTGGGTAAGTGGTACATTTAAAACGCTTTTCGAACTGTAGTAATTAATTAGTGTAGACATTAGGTTAACTGTGCTTAGTGCTTCTGTTTTCTTCCATTTCACCATTGATTTTGCACGATCATTATTCGATATTTTAGTCCACCCTCATTTCGTGATCATGTAATTTGTATAAGCGATTTCATCATCCGTACAAATTGTAATCTCCGCTTCTGATTGTGAACATCCACGGCATCACTGCTACATTAGGCAATTTATTTTCCTTCCGCCGCTTGCTGGGATGCTCACAAATCATACCTGGACCCTTTTATAATACGTTTTGGACGGCGCGTTCCAGGGTCCAAAGTTCGGGCTGTCGAATTGAGTGGAGCACCGCCGCAGCCACAGCCTACACCGACATTCCGTCGCCAGGAGGCACGCCATCCACCACGACATACGACATCTCCGGGACGCCGCAGGGGTACAGTCGGCCACAGTTGCGAGCGCCCGCAAGCACCAGCTACGTCCCGTTCCCAGGCGAGAGTACCTAATCCGTAGGAACGGAACCGGGACTGTGTGAATTTATTTTAACACCACGACCCTTAGTTTTTTAACAGTCGGACAACACTTTTAGTTTTATAATAATTATATTTTCGTCGGTTAGTAAACCCTAGTAGGAGCACAAATACATATAAACGTGACAATATAAGGTATTTTGTTTGCGAGAATGTCGAAATTAAAGTGTCTGGGTACCACATATTTGGTCAATACCAACATTTTACTAGCAGTATAATTGTAAAAATAATAAATTAATAACTGTTTTGAACTTACTATGGGGCTAGGTCAATTTGTGTAATGTCCCCTGATATTTATTTTAAACCAAACACAAACTTTAAAACTTTTCAAAGTGAAATTCCGGGATTACAAGTTATATCTATACTAAGCTTACGCACCGAAATCCCGTGAAATTGCACTACAGTAGCTGCAACGATGGCACTTTTGATAGCTGACAATTAGTTTTGTGAAACACTCCATTTTGGTATAGTAAAAATTTCAGTCAAGTGCGAGAAGTATATTTTTTTAAAGTTTATTAAAGAAAGTACATTAAGTTTATTAAAATAATAAATAATGTGTTTATTTCAATGTATATGTATTAATCCGATTCATTTAAATCACTATTACTCCTTGAACAACAATCGTGACTGGTATCATCTGCTACGTTTATTATGACTTCATTGTGTAAAAAATGTTCTACGTTTACATCAGTGTCATCGTCTTCAATTATTCGTCGCACGGTACTATTTACCACCGGTTCCCAGTCTGTTTTAGTGACATGTGCACAAGCTTCCTGTAATAATTTTAACATTTTTGATGTGGTGAATGGAGGTTCTGTATTGTGTCTTGCTGCATATCCCTTGACTTGTGCCCATATCAACTAAATTGCGTTGTATTCACTATGGTAGGGTGGTAAACGTATGACTTGGTGCCCATATTCGGCTGAGAGCTCATCGATAACGTACCGCGTTTTTTTGTGGTTTATTTACTTTTAGAAAATGTACCAACTCCGCCTTGAACATCTTCATGTTTGCATCTACGCCATTTCGCTGTAGCCATGAAACGATACTAGCTTTATTCTCAGACTGAGCCGCCGGTGGCTTATCGATTTGCATCGAGTGATATGGGGCATTGTCCATAATTATAACGGATGGTTCAGGAAGGCTACACAACATGGAAGTAAACCATTCTGTGAACTTTTCTCCGTTCATTTCTTCGTGATAGCCTCCAGTTTTTTTTGATGCGAAATGGCTGGCGCAAGGCATCTTCGACGAACCCGTTCGCAGTGCCGGCGTGACAAATTATAGGTCTGGCTTCTTTTCCAAATGAAACTTTAGACGTAGACGCAGCGGTATCATCGGTCCAAGAACAGAAACTGTGTGATTGGCGTTAAGCCATGTCTCATCCAAGAAAACCACATTTTGCCAATCTTTTATTTGTTTTACTTGGAGTAAAAAAAGTAGGTATACCTTGCCATAACAATATCGTACCTTTCCATTAATATTTTGCGTTTATTACTCTTCGTGTATCGAAATCCAATGTCTTTTAAAACTGTTCCTAAAGATCTTTCTTTGCCGAAAAACAAGCCGGCTTCTTTCAGGGATTCTACTAACTTCCTCCTCGTTGGATATTGTTTGCGTAAATAATAACTATAGACATGTCTTCGAATAGCATCGGAATCAAAACTGGTCATTTTTTCTTATTTGGAGTCTGAAGAACATTATCTTCCATGCCAGTGTCACCATATTTTCTTTAGTTATTGTTATGTGCCAATGACGCAGTGTTGCCTTGGTATCATGAAAAACAAGTAATAACATAGCTGTCTTGTATTAGGAAAATTTCTGTTCGGCAGGAATATAACGTCTCTAATAAATTCTAAAGATTTATAACTGTTTCATTGCCATTCCAAGTTTCCAAACTAATAACGATCTACAAATTACGTTATAAAATGGTAGCAGAGCGAAACGGTAAATTTTAAAAAATTATATGGGTTGCGAAAAGTGAATACCTACGAAAGAAAAATTGAGAAATATGGAATCGGAAGTTGGTAGTTCCAGTATAAAATTACTAAACGGCACGAATTGGCCTGTGTGGAAATTCCAATTAAAAGTGATTTTAAAGGGAAGAGGTCTTCTTGACGTCGTCACTGGGATCAATGAAAAACCGAAAGATCCCAAGGACGTTAAAGAGCTAGCAGAATGGACCAGAAAAGACGCGAAAGCTCAAGAAATTATAGTCACCAAAATGGACCAAGGCCCAATGACACACATCCTGTCTTGTAACACTGCAAATGACATGTGGAACAAGCTTAATACGGTGTATCAAAAGGAGTCCGAGGTAAGCGTCCATCTTTTACAACAACAGTTCTTTTCCCTACAATATGAAAACGAGTCCATGTCAGATTTTTTCTCAGTAATTGAAAACATTCAGACTAAATTAAAGGAATGCAATGAGCCTATCTCAGATAAGATGGTAATGACTAAGATTTTAATGGCGTTGCCAGATTCATATAAGCACTTTAGATCGGCCTGGGAGTCAGCGCCGAGTGAGAGACAGACGTTGACAGAAATGATATCTAGACTTCTAATAGAGGATGAAAGAATCCCGAAACCTGTAGAAGAAACAGCGTTGAAAGTTTATAAAGGGAAGCAGCCAAAGAGGACTTTATCAAAAGTTCGAAGAGAAGAGCAGAACAGGAATGATGATAAAAACTGTTTTTACTGCAAGAAATATGGTCATATGGCAAAAGACTGTTGGTTCAGGAAAGGAAAGAAGACCGAGTCGGAAAATTACAACAGGACAGGAAACAGCCGTGACAATAACCTATTGGTAAGTACTCATGAAACAATAATGAGGAGAGAAGACTGGTGCATGAATACAGGAGCAAGCGAACACATGTGCTGGGATAGAAAACTTTTTGAGACGTTAGAGCTGAAGAAAGATGCTGGAAAGGTGACAATAGGAGATGGAAATGAGTTAGTAATAGAGGGAGTTGGTACAGTTACATTAATGGCTAGAGTAGGACAGAAGCTATTTGATACTAAGCTATGTAATGTTTTGTATGTGCCAGATTTGACCTTCAACCTATTTTCAGTAGGTTAAGGTACCTTGGATAAGGGTTTTGTTTTGTCGTCAGATAAAAACTCATGTGAAATTAAAAATTGCTTTGGTGAGGTTAGAGCTTTAGCTAAAAGACATAACAAAATGTTTGTAATGGACTTTGTAAACCGAAATAATAAACCCGAGTGTCTGGCTGGTAACACTTACGAAAATATTCTTTTGATGGAGGAATGTCACTTTGCAAAAAGAATATTGCATCCGTCAAAATGGCATTCCATATTTGCACATCAAAATTTTTCACATGTGAAGAAAATTTTAAATAGAGAGAATATTAAGTTTGCGTCGAGTGAATGTGAGAGTATGGTGTGTGAAAAATGTCTTGCGGGCAAGCAGCATCGAGTGTCTTTCACAAGGAGCGAAAACAGAGCAACTGCGAGCTTAGAATTTGTACATGCAGACGTTAGTGGCCCAATGGAGGTAAGTTATTTTGGAGGCGGAAAGTTCTTTTTACTGTTAAAAGACGACTATTCGTCGTACAGGTTTGTATACGTTCTAAAACAAAAATCGGAAGTCACCAATGCTATCAAAGATTTTATTCAATCGGCAGAACGCATTACCGGATGTAAATTAAGATGTTTGCGTTCTGACAACGGCTTAGAATTCGTAAATAGTGAACTTGGTAGCATTTTAAAGAACAAGGGCATAACGCATCAACGCTCAGTAATATATACACCTCAGCAAAATGGTCGTGCAGAACGAGAAATGCGAACGCTAGTAGAAGCGGCACGCATTATGATACAAGGGCACGGGAAAAAGTTTTGGGCGGAGGCCGTAAATACCGCTGCTTTTATACTTAATAGAACTGGCCCTACTCATATAGAAAATAAAACTCCTTATGAGTTGTTCTATAACTGCGAGCGATATAAAGAAATAGCAGCAATGCATGAATTTGGAACAAGGGTATCTGTACATGTTCCGACGTGTAAGCGACTCAAATGGGACCCGAAGAATCAAATAGGTATATTTGTAGGATATGAAGAAACAACTAAAGGTTTTCGTGTGTTTTTCCAGTAACCAACAAGTTGGAGACAGTACGAGACGTTATATTCCTGCCGCACATAGACAGAGTAACCCAAAAGGGGGTGAGAACATGCAGAGGGGAGGAAGAAGGTTTATGTCTTGGTGAGAGTGAAGATTACAACTGGTTATCTGAGCAAAATGAAACACAGGAACAAAATGCAAAAAGTGTAGGAAATTCAAATATTCAACAACAAAGCGAACAACAATTGAATAATACAGTTTCAGATGAAGAAGTTCAAGAAGAAAGTTTTCAGTCTGCTGAAGATGAAGAAGTTGAGTATAGAACTAGGTTGCGTAGTAGAGAAAATCTCAAGAAACCTTCACATCTAGAAGATTATTATACATATGCTGCAGTAAACTGGTGTGCAGACAATGCGGAACCGTTGACATATAGTGAAGCTGTGTCTTGTCCAGAGAAAACTAAATGAAAGAGGCTATTGACAAAGAGATTAAAGCTTTAGAAGAAAATGAGACCTGGATATTTGTTAAAAGGCCCAAAGACTGCAAAATTATTGACTGCAAGTGGATATTTAAAAAGAAAAAGGATGAAATGGGAAAAGTAGCTACATTTAAAGCCAGACTAGTAGCTAGAGATTTTCAACAGAAAGATGTGGACTTATCTGAAGTTTATAGTCCTGTAGCAAGACTATCTTCAGTACGTTTTTTCCTTGCCTTATGTAATGAATATAAAATGAAGACACAATCAACACACCAATCTAACACAGTTAGATGTATGTAGTGCGTTTTTGAATGGTGATATAGAAGGTGATGTGTATGTGAAAATACCAGAAGGGTATGAAAGCAAAGCTTTGGAAATGAGTGAGAATGATTGTGTGCTTAAACTTAGGAAATCTTTATATGGTTTAAAGAGTTCACCAAAGAATTGGAATACTAAGTTTAATAGTGTGATATTGTCTTTAGGTTTTGAGAGGTCATGTTATGAGCCATGTTTATATACTAAGACGACAGGTACTTTTAGAGTTTACTTGTTATTATTTGTCGACGACATGCTGATGGCTTCAACTGATGATCAGGAACTTGTTAATACCAAGGTTGCTCTAGGTAATATTTTTCAAATGAAAGATCTAGGTTCTGTGTCACATTATTTAGGCATGCATATATCTCAAATTTTGAATGAAGACAAAATTGTACTTAATCAGACTGTATACTTGGAAAATATTTTGAAAAAGTTCGATATGCAAGATTGTAAACCTGTTTGTACCCCTCTTGACAAGAGTTATGACCATAGTTGTCTTAAACGTGAAGTGTCAGAAAGCCCTGACTTAGAGGAAAAGTGTAGACAATTAATCGGATCTTTAATGTATGCAATGTTATGTACAAGACCTGATCTTAGTATTAGTATAAGTGTTTTGAGTCGATATCAGTCTTGTGCATCCCAAGAGATTCAATTAAAGCGGGTAAATTCAATTAAGTTTAGTATACACTAAGACAAAAGAAGTTGATACAATATCTGGATATGTAGATTCAGATTGGGCTGGAGATAGAGTTGATCGCAAGTCAACAGCAGGATATGTATTCAAAGTTTTTGGTTGTACTGTATCATGGATGTCTAAAAAACAAACTGCAGTTGCCTTGTCCTTAACTGAGGCTGAATATATAGCATTAAGTTATGCAGTTAGTGAAGCCTGTTGGTGGCAAAAGTTAATTGAAGAACTCAAATTATTAAAAGATAAGGTACATATAAATATAATAATATATGAAGATAATCAAAGTGTTATCAAAATTTGTAAGAATCCATGTGTACCTTGCAAATTGAAACATGTGGATATAAGAGTTCATTTTGTGCGGGGCTGTATTAGAGATAGTGGTATAAGTAGTGCTGTCTTATATCAGTAGTACTGAACAAATCAGTGATATTTTAACCAAGCCTCTTTGTAAACCATTGTTCAGTTATTTCAGGGATAAAATGGGTCTACAGTAGGAGTGTTAGGAATAGGAGCCAAGAACTGCATCTTTGAGGGGGTGTGTTATGTGCCAATGACGCAGTGTTGCCTTGGTATCATGAAAAACAAGTAATAACATAGCTGTCTTGTATTAGGAAAATTTCTGTTCGGCAGGAATATAACGTCTCTAATAAATTCTAAAGATTTATAACTGTTTCATTGCCATTCCAAGTTTCCAAACTAATAACGATCTACAAATTACGTTATAACAGTTATCCTGATGACAGTTCTCTTTCCAATATCCAATGCATTTTTTACGTTTAAAGTAATTACGTAGCCGAAGAACGAACTCACGTGTTTGACTGTTTAAAACAGTCTTTTTCGTATGTTTGGGCATAGTGACGAGATCCACAACAGAAGCGTAAACGGAGTCCAAATATAAAAGCAAGGGTCAACAATTAATTAGGCCGACTTGGCTCAAAGGGTTAACCCGTAGTAAGTAATAGCAGTTAGATTACTTCCAATGTTTACTTCTTGAAGCTGAAGCTGTAGTAATAACCGTGTATTTTAGATGTATGGGCTTTTATAGTCTCCAGGGCGACGGTGGGAAATTTTCATAATAATTTGAATATGGAGACGTTTTATTGTATGCCAATAGAGTTTGTAGATTAAACTCTCGAAATAAACTGTGTGGCTAGAAGAAGATGACATTGTCAGAAATTGGAAATATGGAGTCAAAATTTAGAAAATGTGAAATTAGGTATTGATAAATGAGTGAATAAATAATCATAAAACCAAGTTAACTCAAAACTAGGACGTGAGTTTGCCAGCGGCGGTGACGTGAAGTGCAGTGACTTCATATTCATACGTTGTTGTACCAGTCAGCAGCGGTCCTTTGATATCAACACGCGAATTGTTTTTTTGAGATGTTTTTTGTTAGGTAGTTATGATTAAAACGAAGAACGCTAGAGTGCGAGCAAATAAAAACTACCTCAAGATGAAGCTAGTTACGAAATGCGTTTCGGTAAATTACAGCGCCAGCAGTACATCATTATTCCGGTACCTACAAAAATGAAGTTTGACATCTGTTCCTTTATACTTGATGTCAATATTAAGGGATACTTCATGAGCGAGCAAACTTCAAAAGATCCATCACTCGTCGCCGCTACTGTACCTATTCCGATCACTGCTAATTACCTAATTAAAGCGTAGGTAATGTTTTAGGGCCGATTTTAGTCTGATAAATTTAAGCTTGCTCGCTTTTCATTTATATGACAAAATATTCTAGAAAAAGTATATTTTGGACACGATTTTATTACCGACTGTGTTTTTTTTCTCTACTACAATGTCATATTTTGCGTATCAAGACTAAACTAACGATAATGCAATATTCTTAACGTAGACCCACCGAGATATTCAACGCTTAGAGATCCTGTAGATCGTTTTTTAAAAGCTACATGTTATAATTTTACAGGTCTAAACTGGCAACACTGCTGGTCGTCATTGGTCGAGGTTGTGTCAAATGGAAACTTGTAACCTGTAAATTGCTTTGACTATAGAAACTAAAGGACCCGACGTACCTACGAAAGAAACGTGCCAGTTTTTGACGTTTGTGTTACATTAAATGGCGGTTATAGTGATGCCCTGATCTTTTTTTCCCGAACATCGGTTGCCAGAGGCGGACGTGTTGACTCTTTACTCCGCAGTTAGCTGATTTAATTTATTTAATTTATTTTCATCACAAGTGCAAATTCTCGGACCCTCCTTTACTATCTTATGTGAGTTACTACCATATAGTGCAGCGGCCATATTTTTATTTGTATTTGCCTCTCGTTCTGTTTAGTGTGTGACGTCATAGTGACGAAAGTGAACTTATAATAGGATAAAGAAATCCAAGTGCCGGGCGCGGGATTCGAACTCGGAACGCTGGCGCTACTTGAAGCGTCCGCCGTGCGCTCGACCACTGGACCAAGCTACCGTGACGTCACCGCGTCTAACTTATGGACCGCTATCAGCGTATAACACCCCGTACCAAGTAACGAGCGACAGTTTAGCGACAGAATACGATATCGTGTTGAATACCGTGGTACGGGGATCTTTACCGCGATACATTTGGCTAGACACTAGTGGATAAGTAGTGGGAAATGATGGTCCGCTCACCAAATAAACCGTATTCGTCAAACCTAGACCTCACTTCTGGACAAGACAACAGTTCAAATGTAACCACGAGGCACCATCGTAAACAACCGGATTGTGAAATAATGGAAGCGATTACATCCATGCAAACAAACTTTACCACTGTTTTTCAAGAACTACGCTCAGACCTAAGTACAAAAATTGACAACATCACCACCAGCATCCGTAAGGAGCGATCTTGAGAATTATCAGAAAGTCATGCAAAAGGAATTGGATCATATGCGGTCTGAACAAACGAACATGAAAGAAGAAATAGGAAAGATCACAATTGAGGTCAGTAGCTTACAAGTTAGCACCCAATTTATATCCGACCAACACGATGAGCTCAAGAAGACAGTGGCAGAGTGTTCCCTACGATCCCCAAATATTATTGAATGTGAAAACTCTATTTCATCGCTGGAATTAAAAATGGACACTCTAGAACAGCAGGCTAGGCTATGTAATCTAGAGATCCAAAATCTCCCAGAAAAAAATAACGAAAACCTACTTAATCTACTTGTAACATTAGGCGAGAAAATACGTTGCACTATCAACCGCAGCGATATAACCAGCATACACCGTGTGCGGCACGCGACTGACACCGACAAACCGAAGCACATCATCGTCAAGCTTAGCACGCGCGCGCTGCGCGACGACGTGCTGGCCGCGTACCGCGTCAAGAGAGGACTGACTTCTACAGAATTGGGAAATTCCGGAGCACCACACACTCTGTACATCAATGAGCACTTAACTCTACGCAGGAAAAAACTTTTTCGTGCGGCACGCGAAGCTGCAAAACAAGCTAACTATAAGTATAAATGGATCTCCAACGCAACGATACTTGTACGTGCATCGGATACGTCACCAATTGTCGCGATACACACAGAAGAAGACATTGCGAAAATTAAAAAGCGAGAAGATACAACCCCCAGTACAAGTAAAAACCGTATTGATTCAAACGCTAGTACTAGTAATTAAGTTCTTTTCTGCGTGTCTAGTAAATATGAGATCTCTGTTGTCTAATGCTAATGCTATGAAATCGCTAATGAAAATATTTGTATACTTCGTTTTCGTTATACCATTTTTTGTATTTTAATTAATTTTAAGTGTTTCAAACTGAGTCTACGTATTGGGTACTTTGTTGGTTGTGCAAAAAATACTACTGCCCACTGCGTGCATAAAAACTGTGTCCTAAACTATAATCATGTTACGAACAAGTCCTGGTGTACACTGTTAAAAAAATCATATACTGTCGCTCTTTTCTACATACATGAAACATACAAAATTATTTCGCAATGGCCCACAACTTGAGTATTTATTATCAGAATTGCCGAGGCATGCGCACTAAACTTCATACACTATATATGAATATCCTGTCATTTAATTTTGATATAATATCTCTCACTGAGACTTGGCTGGCGCCAGAAATATACGATAGTGAGTTTATTGATCAAAGATATGTCGTCGCGTCGCGCTACTAGCACCGCCGCCAGAGGAAGACTAGGAAATTAATTGTCGTTGAAACACTAACGCCGCCACGCGGCAAACAAATAAACTAGGCTGGGAAACGTCAAGTGGTTAACTTGGGTGTAGTCGGCACGAGGCTGGCAACTTTGTTGTTATGTTGGTAGACCTGGAAAACAGGTTAGCCAACCGTAATCGATTTGGCGCGAGGGAATACTCGCCCGCCGAAGGCATTCTGAAATGGGCTTAAACCGAGAACGGACGTGCCAACCTCGTGCTTAAAACGCCACGTTTCCTGAAGGCTTATGCCTGAAAGCTTATGAAATCAGTTGATTCGTATCGCTCAGTATTAAACGGTTTCTGTTCATTTAAATCTGTATCCAATTTGAATAAAACTACAAATTTACATTCGACGTCTTATTTTGAAAGTGATATTATGGAAGATCCTGACCAGTTTCCCCTGACCTTCGTCAGATATATAGTTTTCAGGTGTGATAGAGATAGAAAATCAACACAAAAAGAAGACGGAGGTGGAGTGTTGATAGCCGTTAAGCGTTATTTGAAACCAAGTATTCTGTTTTCTAAATCAAATAACAATCTTTCGCACAGTATCGAAAACGTCGTTATCGCTATTCCCAACACTGGTTCAAGCAAACAGCACATCATTAGTACAACTTATATAATAAACTCGTCACCAAAATCTATATACGAATCGCACTTTCATGAACTTTCCCATATTTTGAATGACCCGAATATAGATAGCTTCTTCTTGTTGGGTGACTATAACATACCAACTGCTAACTGGACCTCCAACAATGACTCTGACCTATTCCTGTCAGGTTCTACAACTATTTGTTCAGTTCTCAGAAACTTCATGATCGTCTGTGAGGCCAAACAATTTAATTACATCAGAAACCATAACGACAGAACACTGGACCGCCTTTTATCAAACGTGAAATGTACGGTATCTCCTGTAAACATACCACTATTACCAGTAGACTCACACCACCCACCTTTCAGTGTTGCTGTCCCAATTAACATTAAAGTTGGTTCCCTCATAAAATCGAATTCTGGAATCAAATACAATTACCTCAAGGCGAACTACGAAGTCATAAACGAAGAAATTAACAAAATCGACTGGGATACCACACTCCATGCTTTTTCTGTTGAAACTGCACTGGAGAAATTCTATGAAAAAATATACTGTGTCATAAAAAATAACGTTCCGCAATCAAAACCTAAAAATGCTCACTTTCCGGTCTGGTTCTCTAAATCTCTCGTACACATATATAAAAATAAACAAAAGGCTTGGATCAAATGGAAAGTTTATGGTAATAATTCAGACTCAATTTTTTTCCCTTTATAGGGAGAGGTTCAAATCGGAATGTAATCTCTGTTTTTTTAAATATAAAGAAGGCGTAGAAAATAGTATACGAAAAAATATAAAATATTTCTGGACTTATATAAACAATCGCAAAGGGAAAACGGGCATTCCGTCAGATATGCGCTACAAAAATTCTAGATCGAACAACCCTGAAGTCATATGTAATCAGTTCTCAACTTTTTTTAATTCAGTATTTGAAACTTCTACGCTTGATAGTAACTCCTGGTCTCCACCTCCTATAAGTTCTGATAACTGTGATGTCATCTCTAATTTAAACTTCACTTTTGAACAAGTCAAACGGTCTCTAAATTCTTTAGACCCCTCTAAAGGACCAGGCCCTGATGGCCTACCATCGATCTTTATAAAACACACAGCTGATTCCTTGGCTAAACCACTACATATAATATTTTTAATGTGCATGCATCAAGGCATTTTCCCATCCATATGGAAGTCTGCTCATATAATTCCTATATTTAAAAAAGGCGCCAAACAGTACATCGAAAATTTTCGCCCTATCTCTATATTGTGCGCGCTAGCCAAGGTCTGTGAGAAGTTAGTTCATAACGCGGTAAGCGCATTCATAAATCATCAAATTATTCCTGAACAACATGGTTTCATTAGGCAAAGATCTACTATCACTAACCTTATGATATTTACCGAATATCTCTTTGAGAATATGGATCGCGCTACCCAAGTAGATGCAGTGTACACAGATTTCCGCAAGGCCTTTGACAGGGTCGATCATAAGCATATTACTACGATGGTTTCTGTCTTATGTTACCAAAAGAACACAGAGAGTCGTCATAAATGGATTTCAGTCTGAAGTAACAGAGGTCACCTCCGGAGTTCCGCAGGGATCAATTTTAGGTCCTTTGCTGTTTAACATCTTCATCAATGACATTAAGACATGTTTTCTTAATACTAAAATTTTGCTGTACGCAGATGACTTAAAAAATTTCAGTAAAATCACCAGTCCATCAGACTGCACACTTTTCCAAGAAGATGTCGACCGCTTAACTGATTACTGCACTTTAAATAAACTAGAATTGTCAGTCTCCAAGTGTAATAGTATCAGCTTTACTAAAAATAAAAATAAAATCCATCATAAATATGTGCTATGTAATCAACAACTAGAAAAAGTCGATCTCGTGCGTGACCTCGGAGTGCTCCTCGACTCCAAGCTACACTTAGACCAATATGTAAATATGATAGTATCGAAGGGTTACCAAATGTACAACTTCGTAACCAGGGCTGCTACAGATTTTAAAAGAGACACAACCTATATATATTTGTATAAAAGTCTAGTTCGGCCCCAGCTAGAATACGCAAGCATGATCTGGGATCCCCTCTATGAAAAATATCGTAATACCATTGAAAAAATACAATATAAATTCTTAAAAAATATTAATTACAAATTGTATCGATATAATAACCGGTTGCCCTATGTTGGCTTATTAACAAAATTTGGACTCATTTCCCTTGCGAAAAGACGACAATATTTACAAGCAATGTTCCTATATGGCCTTTGCCTCAACAAAATCGACTGTGTGCACCTTGTCAATAAAATATGCTATATATTTCCTAGAGGTGCCGTCCGACGGGCGACGCGCGCTTACCGGCAGTTTGCGACGGCTCCGTGCCGCACTAACGCTGGCGCGCGCGCGCCCCTTCGCCGGCTCCTCGCTACGTACAACCAACACTTTACCCATGTAGACATAATTCATCTTTCTACGGCACGATTTAGCAAATCCATCTTAGAAACCCTTAGTTAAGTTAGTAATTAAGTCAAAATCATTGAGAACTTTAATGCATGCTACTTTTCTCACGATCTTTTATTGTAATATAAAACTTGCACCATCGCACGATATGTACATACTATTTGTACATCATTTAGATTCCTAACTGCTGAGAGATATAATATCTCTCATTCTTAATCTCTCTTTAACAACTTTAAACACTATTTTTGGCAACCTTTACCTTGTTGTAGTAATTTGTGGATAACGTTGTTGATCATGCATAAAGTAATGCCTGTTGTAATTTATATTGTAACACATATTGTATGGTTGTTTGTTATTCCTAAAATAAATAAATAAATAAATAAATAAATAGATGCCCTGGTAGTAGTAATCATGTTTATCGATAAACCAGATTACGTACTGCATAAAGATTTATTTTGACGTTATAGTAACAGTAACGATTTAATTGCGAATATCTGAATTACGGTTTAAGGCTTAGTGTTTTATTTATGATAATAATCAATTATATCGGACGAGATCGTTGTTATATAATAATAATAAATATCAGGGGGAATGTCACACCAATTGACCAAGTTCCAAAGTAAACTCTAGGCTTGTACTATGGGTACTAGACAGCGATATAAATACTTATATAGAAAAAGTATATACATACTTAAAACACGGACCTAAAACAAAATGCGGACGAAATGTTGCACTAAAAACGTGTGAAGCATGCAAGGTCGGCACTATCATTCGTAATATACGACTTACCGCACGCACCCAGATACACTAGTTAAGACAACGAGCCGAGCCACAGCAGTTTACGTGTTTACGTGTGCACGCACACAGACAGCACTTTTGCATGTTTCACTCGTGATTAACTGAGGTTACATCCGTATTTTTTTAAGGTCCGTGACTTAAATACATAGAAAACATCCATGACTCAGGAACAAATATTCGCGCTCATCACACACATATCTGCCCTTACCGGGATTTGAACCCAGGACCACTAGCTTCGTAAGCAGAGACACTATCAACTAGGCCAACGCGTCGTCAATATCTTGTTATCGTTATGACAATCTTAAACAAATCGACCTAAATCAAAATTCAAAATATTTATTCAATAAATTGGCCACGTGAGGGCTCTTTTACACGTCAGTAATGGAGTGAATCCACTACAACTTTGGACAAGCAAGACCATAATTGCGAGGAAGAAGCCTATCAAGAAACTCCAGCAGAAGGTCATTTTACCCAATCATAAAATACAATAACACTTAAAAGTAACATTACAAAGTAATAAAGTAATAAAAGAAAATTAACCTCTTGTCAACACCGTGTGTCAAGCAAGTGGTCTAAAACGTAGCTGGTCTAAGGAGCAAGTGGTCTAAAATGGAGTTTTTTTTTGTAAATTCCTTTCTCATCCAAGAAGTTGGCGGAGCCACTAAATAAACTCCACTTATTTAATAATTTAAGACACAAACACGATGCACTGACAACGCAAGTACTGTCGAACGGTGTTACATTATATGGCTGCCCTATCAAAACCCTACCGCATTAGGTATTTTTTTGGTTCCGACAAAAGCATAGTGATCCTTTTTTACTTACGAGAATACAGGTTAGTTAGAAAGAGATAACGATATTGTATACGTGTTACGTATTTTTATGCCCGATCCTTTAGATTAGTTAATCATTGGTAAATTGTAATGTGTAGCTTTATAAAACGGGCCATAGTGATAATTTAAATTGGAAATATCGTCCCTTACTCCATTAGAACAAATTAAAGGTGTGAAATTGTATAGACATCGATATTATTGTCAATTCAGCAATATCTCTAATGTTGACAGATTGGAGTCAGATCAAATTCAAACCTTGTGACAACATGATAGATAACGAAAGAATACCTATAAGCACATCTTTTTCTAACTCATTATAAATGCCATAAATTGAAAAAGGTCAAACATACGTCTCTCGTTGTTCTTATAGTACGGTTTCTATGTTAGTTCTTATTCTATGGTACAGAGTGTGGCCCAAGTGCCCTCCACTTTTACCTATAACTTCATGGTCTTCCTGATAACAATGACAGATCAGATGATTTATCTGACGTATTGTCTCTGTATTTATAAATCGTTTTTTTATAGTTTTTCGTTATTGTACGAACGTACGGTTAAATACGTGGATATAACTGCGTTTAAGAATTTAAAACATAAAGCTTGTATAACCCAGGCAGGTTCTTATTTACTCAGTAAACACAGCATATTCATTGTTTAAGTAAAAACGTTATTCGTGCTGAAAGCTCTTAAGGCTTAATTCCGACGTTGGCGGCCGCGGCCGGCGACCCACTGTTGACTATGAATTAAAACGTAGGTACAGCGACGGCGCGGCGCGCCCGGGGCGCCTGCGACGGTCCGTGCTCCATATAAATTCATTCTCGTAGTAAACAGTGGGTCGCGCGACCGATCGCGGTCGCCGACATCGGAATAACACCTTCACATTTAGCAATCTTTGCTTATTTTCAGTTGTAATAATGCCAATTTAAAAAAAGTGCTGCTTCAAGTGGTCTCTTCAAGCAGGAAGCCAATCGTGTGGTGGATTTTCAATAGGTCGCGCGAGCTATATTATTTATGCCGCAGCAAATGGTGTTAAGAGATATTAAGTACCTACAAGCATCTGATCATGGTTATTCCCTCGAGAACTTTTTAATTTTCCGAGATGTAAAGTGTGTTGATCCGGGGAATAAGCTATTTCTATTTCAAACTACATCCAAATCCGTCCAGCCATTGCAGCGTGACGCAGTAACAAGTTAACACACAAACTTTCGTATTTATAATATTTGCAGGATTAGTAGGACACTTATTCTGCCCCCGATAGTAAAAAGGGCACATCTAACATGAAGTCGAAATCGAGAAATTAAATGTTCTAGTTGAAAATTAAAAAAATGTATGCTGTCTTTAAACAAATAGACAGAAACACTTTCCGTAAACGAAGTAATATAGATATGTACCATATTGTCAATATGGTATTAAAATATTTTTTTATTTGTACTTATTTATTTATTTATTTAAGTGTTTCCTTTTCATCTTAGCAAAAAATGTCTGGAAAATATTCGATACTCCGTTTAAAAGACGCAAGTAACTAATTCCGCCTTTTCAACTGAGTACAATCACAATTTTTTTTTTGACATGAGTGCCTGACAGGTATTTCCTGCTTTTCTCCTAAGATGAAAGGGCATATTTGGACACAAGCGTCTTTTGAATATAGGAATTGATATTTTAAACAACTACTTTTACTCAAATAAAAAATGACTATCTTCTCTTTTTCTACTACTTTTACATGTAGGTAGTTTAACTGCCTAGTTTGCACATTAACAATGTTCTAAGGTACAATCAGGAAAAACAATAATAAAAAACCGTATGAAAAAGTAAAGTTTAACCCTTAATTTGACTGGATACTGGACGTTGTAAAGACAAAAATCTACACGTAAAATTAAATGATTAGATTATGGAATCTCATATTAATAATAATACAAAAAAGCCAGTGCGGACGGTAATTTTTCGTCAATTGCCGTCAGAATATAAATGAGGAAAGACGCTTCTCACTTATCCTCGGTAAATGATTTTTTGTATGTTTTTCTATTTAATATGACAACATAATGACTTATTTACATAATTATATTTTAATTTAAGATTTAAAAAATATTATTATAAAATACATTTTTCTTAAAATATCCAGCATACTTCCCATTGCCAATTAATACGTACAAAAAAATAACTTCCCATACTTCCCATTGCTAATGTCACTGTGTTCTAATTTGCGTTTGCTACGTCCAGCATACTTCCCATTGCCAATTAATTAGTACAAAAAAAACTTATACTTCCTGCTAACTCTTATAATAAAGTGTTTATGTAAAAAATAAGGATTGTTCGCCTAGGTTTTACTGCTTATAATAAACTGAAGCGTATTTAGGCAAGGAAGTGAGTGCTTTTACCGTGTTATGGGGTTTCTCAGGTCACCCTGCTCCAAGCTACACTATCTTTATCGCTACCGCATTGTTTTGTTTTGTATTTTTTTATCCTGTCTTGACTGTCAAAATAAGGCTTAATCAAACTATTCGATGCAAACCGATATGGTCCCAGAAAGATTTGAATGACAACCTAGAAATATTTATAAACAACAAATATTAGTGCAGTACTTTACTCAAACAATGCGTCTCGGGTGTCAATGTGGTTATTTCCTTGTTAAAACCACAGTTTCTATATCTTCAAGATTACCAATTTATGTTCAGCTCTTTGAAAAAAGTCCTGAAGTCAAGAAAAATAATAGATTCTACAACTCAATGCCCCATCAGAATTCAGATAAAGGAGAAATAGTGTTACGCCGATGGCATAAGGCGTCGCGTTTTTAATCGTTAATTTTGGTGCTTTAGAAGCGTTTTCAGCAGGCTGAAATATTCAGTTTCAGCCCGTTTCAGAGGTAGCTTTATCACATACCACATTATCAAAATTTCGACCAACTTACCGTTGTTTTCAGGCGGCTGAAACATGTTTTCAGTCCGTTTCAGGCCACCCTCTATCAGATTACGCCATAACCTGAAAACCCATTTTCAGGCATTTTCAGGACCCCTTATGGGCCTTTGAAGTACATTTCAGTATATGGCAATTTTCCACTAAGAGTGACAGAGATAGCATGATAGAAAGAGACAGCTATACTGAGAACCTTCCAGAAACGTGTGAAAGAGATAACACGACTAGAAAGAGACAGCATTACTGAGAGCCTTCGAGAAGTGTGTGAAAGAGATAACACAATTAGAAAGAGACGGCGATACTGAGAACCTTCCAGAAGCGTGTGAAAGAGATAACACGAAATGAGACAGCAACACGCGGAACATTCCAGATTCATCCAGACCCGTGAGTCAAGGTCATTGCGATCGTAAAAACAACAAGGTAGCAAGGCGTAGAACATTCCAGCAACGAACAGTCTCGATCGACCTTGGCGGGGCGAAGTACATCGAACATTCCGGAAGGCGTTCTAGAATAATCGGACTCGGGAACTATAAAACGGCGGACACCGGTTGCGACGAGTCAGTCTTTACTTGAAAAGCGAACAGTGTGAATAAGAGCGACCCGAGCGATCATCTGAGTATTCGAAGTTTATTGTGCGATAATTGTTTTGTAACGGTTTAAGTGAGTGCGTAATTAAAGTCTACTTTTGATTATCGGTGTATTCGTGCATTTCTATCAGTTACCTACCCCCACGTACGTAACATTTGGTGTCAGAAGTGGGATAGAAAATGCCAGTAACTCCGCGAGATCAAGAGCAGGAGGGGGTCAAAACCCGAAGCCGTACTGCAGCCGAGGACTCTGCGGCTGCCGCCGGTACGTCTACCGCTACTGCACCGGCTGCAACAGTGCAGTCAGCTAAATCGGAATTTGACCTAAACGCAATCTTAATCCTCTTGAAGGAACAATCCAGAGCACAAGAGGAACAATCGAGAGCTATCCGTGATGAACTACGGGGTCAAAAGAAATCCCAAGAAGAACAATCCGATAGAATTCTCCGAGAGGTACGAGAAGCCGCTTCGGAATGGAAAACGGAAATGACGGAGGTTCAAGAAAAACTGGATAACGTCAAGGAAAAAGTTGAGGACCACGAAAATCGCCTCCAGACCATAAGAAATGAAGTGAAGAAGCTAGAAATCAAAGTGGTCAACGGTACCTGTGGACCTGAGACATCTATCCCGATAGTTGGAAGATTTAAAGTACCTCCATTTGATGGAACTTCGTCATGGACGGCCTATAAACTGCAATTTGAGTCAGTTTCACAGGCGAATGGCTGGAACAAGGACCAGGCGAGGACGGCTCTAACTTTGGCACTTCGAGATGAAGCCCTCACCGTGCTGGAAGCTCTGGGAGAGAATAAGACATACGACTGCCTTCTTGAAGCTTTGGAGGCACGTTACGGGGACAGTCATCTAGAGCATGTATTCCGAGCTCAACTGAAGGATCGAGCTCAGGGACGTAGTGAGTCATTACAACAGTGGGCCCTAGAAATAGAAAAATTGGTTAGAAAAGCGTACCAAAGTGCATCAGCTTCATTTGTGGACAGCATGCTAGTACAGGCCTTCATTGACGGAATCCGTGATTTGGAAGTCAGAGCTGCTGTGCGACTGGGACATCATGGTAGCGTGAAGGATGCAGTTGCCCACGCCTTGGAGGTGGAGGCTGTACGCCAGGACTCGAGGCCTTTTAGGGTGCGAGAAGTTTCGGCCAGGGAGCCAACTGCTCCTCGTCGAGAATTTGGGCCAAGGTGTTATTGGTGTGGAGAACGCGGGCACATACAATCTAGTTGCCCGAAACGAAATAGAACACAACGAGATGCAGCAGGCCCAACGGAGCGGCCAGCAGGCTCTGATGCATTAGAGCCGCATCAGGGAAACGAGTAGGAGCCAGGACTAAGGGACGAGTGCTGGCTGGCGGTCAAAATGTCCCAGTTATGATCTCACAGGTGAATGATGGGAACAGTCTGGTCGTCAAAGGAGAAATTGGTGGAATACCATGTCACCTTACTATCGACACCGGAGCTTCTCGGACTGTGATCAGTTCTCGGCTACTGAAACATTTAACCAGAGATCATCTTGTCCGACCCAAGCATCTTCAGCTGCAAACAGCTACCGGCTAGTACATTTCCATCCTGGGGGAGCAAGGAGTGGCGCTGCAAATTAGGGAAAAGAACTACTGGCACAAAGTCATCGTTGCTAACATCATCGACGATTGCATTATTGGATTGGATTTTAAGAGAAAACATGGCTGCAAAATCGACTTGAAAGGCGGTGTCCTGAAATTCGGAGTTGATGAAGTGCCTATGGAAGGTGGCGTAAGTGGACAAGTCTACTGCGCCAGAAGGACTATTCTTCGACCAAGATCTCAAACTCTAGTTCCTGTAAAATTACCACACTATGCAGGACGAGGATCTCATCGCTGCGTATTAGTAGAAAAAATGGATGATAGTCAACCGTGGTTAACAGCTCGCACGGTTGTGACAACGTCATCTGCAGCGTTTATAAGGGTCCTAAACCTCAGCGACTCTAAACATGCCCTTAGTAAAGGAAGCCTTATCGGGACTTGCGAAGAAATTTCTTGGATACGAAGTTGCCAGGGATCGAATGGAAGCGGACAACCTGAAAGTAGAGGAGTGGACATTACAGGATTATTGGATGGTTGCCAAAACAATCTCACCAAGGAAGAACTCCTGAAGGCGCGTAATTTACTGCTGCGTTACAGCAATGTTTTCTCTGCGCACGACGGTGATATTGGAAGAACTGGAGTTGTACGACATGAGATCAACACTGGCGGAACCATGCCTATCCGACAACGTCCTCGGCGAGTTCCAGTAGCTCGCGAAAAGGAAGTGGAAGACATGATTGAAGAGATGAAGAAGAACAGAGTTATTGAGCCATCAACAAGTCCTTGGTGTTCCTTGTTCACCGGTAGTTTTGGTAAAGAAGAAGGACGGCACCATGAGATTTTGTGTTGACTATCGCCGACTTAACGATGTAACCAAAAAGGATTGTTATCCACTGCCACGAATCGACGACACGTTAGACACTTTAAATGGAATGAAATGGTTTTCCACATTGGATTTAAAAAGTGGCTACTGGCAAATGGAAATCAAGGACCACGATAAGGAGAAAACCGCCTTCTCGACCGGAAAGGGACTGTGGCAGTTCAATGTTATGCCGTTTGGACTGTGTAATGCACCAGCAACCTTTGAGAGATTGATGGAACAAATACTTGCTGGTCTACTTGGAGATACTTGCCTGGTATATCTGGATGACATTATAATTGTTGGTAGAGACTTCGACGATCACCTTGGAAAATTGGAGCAAGTTTTGGCTAAGCTGCGAGATGCGAACCTGAAACTCAGCCCAAAAAAAATGCTCACTTTTCAAGCGTAAGGTGAATTATTTAGGACACGTGGTGTCAACAGACGGTATCCAGACAGATCCTGAAAAGACAAGTGCCGTTAAGGATTGGCCTATACCGAAGGACAAGACCGCAGTTCGTGCCTTTTTGGGACTTTGCTCATATTATCGACGTTTCTTGAAAAACTTTTCAGATATAGCGAAGCCGTTGCACCAGCTTACGGAAGAGAAACGAAGATTTGACTGGAATGATCAGTGTGCAACAGCTTTTGCGGATCTCAAACAAAGGCTTTGTGAAACTCCGATATTAGGATACCCAGACCCTGAGAATGATTTTATTGTTGACACAGACGCAAGTAATACTGGTGTCGGAGGAGTTTTGTCACAAAAGAAAGGAGATCAGGAAGTGGTTATCGCCTACTTTATTAAGTCACTATCCAAACCAGAGAGGAATTACTGCGTCACTCGGAGAGAATTGCTGGCAGTTGTCAAGACGTTACAGCATTTCAGTAAATATCTGCTTGGGCGCAAATTTCGTATCAGAACTGACCATGCTGCTTTGAAATGGTTATTGGAGTTTAAAAATCCTGAGGGTCAAGTAGCACGATGGATTGCACAACTACAGGAATATGACTTTATTATTGAACATCGCAGTGGAAAATCACACGGCAACGCGGACGCGCTTTCCCGAAGACCTTGTCCGGATGACTGTAAACATTGTGTAAGGCAAGAGGGCAAAGATTGTGTGAGAATGTTACGGACTGATACTGTAAGTGAAGAATGGAGTAATGAAGTTATGCAACAAGCGCAGCAAGAAGACCAGGACATTAAACCCATTTTCGATTGGATCAAAGCAGGCGTTCCCAAACCGAAATGGTGTGAAGAAGCCCCAATGAGTACTGTAACAAAAAGCTACTGGGCCTAATGGGAAAGTCTGGTCATGCATAATGGCGTACTGTGCAGAAAATGGGAGACGGAAAATGGAAAGGATGCTCACCTACAGGTAGTTGTTCCAAGAAAAAGGGTAAGTGATGTGTTGAGATCCTTCCATGACGGAATTTCCGGTGGGCACCTTGGAGTGAAGAGGACCTTAATGAAAGTTCGGCAACGCTTCTACTGGATTCACTGCCGTGAAGATGTGGAAGACTGGTGCAGGAAGTGTACAAACTGCTCATCAGTTAAGGGGCCGCAAACACGCAGTAGAGGTGCGCTCAAGTTGTACAACGTTGGAGCACCTTGGGAAAGGATTGCTTTGGACGTTGCAGGCCCGTTTCCAACATCCGACTCCGGGAACAAGTACATCCTCGTTGTAATGGATTACTTCACCAAATGGCCTGAAGCATTTGCAATCCCTAACCAAGAAGCAGTCACAGTCGCGGAGAAATTAGTGATGGAAGTATGTTGTCGATTTGGGGTGCCTCTCGAAATTCACAGTGATCAAGGCAGGAACTTTGAGTCTCAGGTGTTCCAGGAGACTTGCCGAATTATGGGTATTCATAAGACCAGGACAACGCCATATCAGCCAAAATCGGACGGAATGGTCGAGATATTCAACCAGACGCTGGAAAGACATTTGGCCAAGGTGGTTGAAAGTTACCATAAGGATTGGGATAGGCATATTCCGCTCTTCCTAATGTCATATAGGTCGGCAACTCACGAAAGTACGGCTGTCACCCCAGCTTACGTGAACGTCGGGAGAGAACTTCGTTTACCTGCAGACCTTTTAACTGGACGTCCTCCAGATTCGCCGAAGTCGATCACCGAGTATGCTAGTGATTTGCGAAATCGGATAGACGATGTTCATAGTCACGTTCGTGAACACGGAATTCAAGCCAGTGCGAAGATGAAAACACGATATGACCGAAAATCTAACCAAGTGGGGTTCGAGGAAGGTTCATTGGTGTGGCTGCATAACCCCATGCGAAGAAAAGGGAAATCCCCGAAACTATCACCGAATTGGGAAGGGCCGTACAAAGTAGTCACTAAGATCAATGACGTTACGTATCGAATACAGCGGAGCCAGCGAAGTCCCTGCAAGGTTGTCCACGTTGACCGACTGGCGAGATACTACGGAACTAATAATGCTCGGGACGAGCATATCTTAGGAGGGGGTAGTGTTACGCCGATGGCATAAGGCGTCGCATTTTTAATCGTTAATTTTGGTGCTTTAGAAGCGTTTTCAGCAGGCTGAAATATCGTTTCAGCCCGTTTCAGAGGTAGCTCTATCACATACCACATTATCAAAATTTCGACCAACTTACCGTTGTTTTCAGGCGGCTGAAACATGTTTTCAGTCCGTTTCAGGCCACCCTCTATCAGATTACGCCATAACCTGAAAACCCATTTTCAGGCATTTTCAGGACCCCTTATGGGCCTTTGAAGTACATTTCAGTATATGGCAATTTTCCACTAAGAGTGACAGAGATAGCATGATAGAAAGAGACAGCTATACTGAGAACCTTCCAGAAACGTGTGAAAGAGATAACACGACTAGAAAGAGACAGCATTACTGAGAACCTTCGAGAAGTGTGTGAAAGAGATAACACAATTAGAAAGAGACGGCGATACTGAGAACCTTCCAGGAGCGTGTGAAAGAGATAACACGAAATGAGACAGCAACACGCGGAACATTCCAGATTCATCCAGACCCGTGAGTCAAGGTCATTGCGATCGTAAAAACAACAAGGTAGCAAGGCGTAGAACATTCCAGCAACGAACAGTCTCGATCGACCTTGGCGGGGCGAAGTACATCGAACATTCCGGAAGGCGTTCTAGAATAATCGGACTCGGGAACTATAAAACGGCGGACACCGGTTGCGACGAGTCAGTCTTTACTTGAAAAGCGAACAGTGCGAATAAGAGCGACCCGAGCGATCATCTGAGTATTCGAAGTTTATTGTGCGATAATTGTTTTGTAACGGTTTAAGTGAGTGCGTAATTAAAGTCTACTTTTGATTATCGGTGTATTCGTGCATTTCTATCAGTTACCTACCCCCACGTACGTAACAATAGTATAGCGTTCCTCTGAGAATCTGTTCCTCTTAATGCCATTTAATTATTTGTATTTATTACTAGCCTGTTCTGTCCCATTATTGGGTAAAGACTTCCCCTTTTCTTCCCATGCTGCTCCTCACAAAGCGGTGACTGATCAATCTTTTCCAAACAATTGCTGTTCATCCCGCCAACTCTGTCGGCATCGTAAACGTTTGCAACTAAACTTGTGTTTAAGAGCTTGGGGGAAGACTTCAATGCTCTGTTCGATGCAGTCGGAAATTAATTTGGTCTTTGACATGTTTATTAGTAGTCCTAACTCAAAGCTTACTTTGTTTAGCTGTTCCTAAGTTCTTTAACCGACGCCGGGAATAACGCTGCCATCAGCAAACTTGATTGTTTATTTGTTTCTTCTTCACGGCTCAACAGCCGAACCGAAATGAATTTAAATTAAAATAGTTTGAGTCCCGGGGATGGACATGACAATATGATTTTTTATCTTGGAAATATAATAATTTCTATAGGAAAACTCAAAAAATATATTTACAATCTAGAAAAAATATCTTGTATATCTTTGGCAATGTCCATAATGCTTGACATTTAAGCCGACTTTCTATTCTCCGCAAAGTTGGCAATGACTACTTGTCCAGTATACTTGACATACGTTTTCTGGAAAACTAACAATTTTAAACTAACAAAGACTTTTTTTATATTTTTTCCGGTAGCAAACACCCCAAACAATAATGACACTAACTTAGTTGTATTATCGCAAAAATAAAATATGCCTACCTCAAAATCAGACACAAATACCACGAGCATCTTAGTGAATTAGCAAAATACACTATTGAAAAGGCGCAAGTGGTCATTAGCGTCTTTTCTGCTAGTTTTACGTGTAGATGCGTCCGCGTCAATATAACGTGATCGAGCTTTGGCTAAGTTGAAAAGACGCAAGTGGTCACTAGCGCCCTTTTCATTAAGTATTTATTTTAGATGCGTCTAACACAAAACTTAGTTGAAAAGGCACAAGTACTTAGATGCGTCCTTTTATTGAAGTATAAGGTGATGGATTATACCTTACGTCTTTTCTTTCATTAAAGTGTTGAAAGTTTGACAAAACAAAAGGGCGCGTTATACGTAGTTACGTCTTTTTTACGAAGACCACCTACATGTTTCGGAAACGCGTCTTTTTAATTAAGTTTTTGTAACAAAGTGACTGAAGTTACGCCCTTTTTGCTTATGGTAACTTCTAATCTAGCCTACCTAGGAAAAAACTAAAAATATCAGTAGGTGGGTCTTTTCTGCTGATCACGGCAGTATAATTAACTCATTTTTGACAAAAGTGTTAGATGCGCCCTTTTTACTATCGGGGGTAGTATTAGTACGATTAGTGGATAATAGGTTCTGCCCGCGTCTTCGTCCGCTTAGATTTCGATTATGGTTTTTCAATCGGGAACTTTTAAATTTTTCGGGGGTTACTATCAAAATTCCCTTTTCGCCAAATGACAATATAGCTCAAACCACTGGATTGTGTAATGTCTTTGTTGCTATATAGACATGAACGCTAAATGTATCTTTAGCAAAACGTCTGGATCTTAGAATGTTACAATTTAAAATACACTAGTAGCGAAACGTCTTTATCTTAGAATGTTTTTATTACTTAATAGACATAAAAGCTAAATGGCCCGGTAGCGAAACGTTTGTATCTCAAAATGTCTTAATTACTAAATAGACACGAACGCCAAATGGCCGGTTAGCAAAACGTCTGGATCTTAAAATTGCGCATTGATAAGACACTTGATAATTAAAAACAACAAATTTTACTTTCGACGAATTAGGTATTGCTACTAACTCATTCTGTGGTCATGACAATCAACTAATTTTACTTTCGACTAATTAGGTACCTATTGTAATTATACGGACTATTTTAATTTCCAGACGTTTTGCTATAAACGTCGTTCTGTGTTCATGTCAATGAACTAATTTTACTTTCGGCTACTTAGGTATTCTAATCATACCGACTATTTATATTTCCAAACGTTTGGCTACCTGCTCATTTTAATTCTGAGCCGTCCTGCTTAATTGACACTTTGCTGACTGAGATTGGCTTTTTTTCTGAAGCGAGATTAATTAATATGTAAGCCCCAAAAAAATTGCCATGCAAAAATATCGGTGGGAAGGTATCGAAAAATTTTTTTGAAATCGTTGGATTTCGTTTGAAAATGAGCTGAGGAGAAGGCAAAAGCGGTATCAGCCGGCGAACGCGTCAGCGCGCTCACGGCGCGTCGATTGAGTTCGGCTAACAGAGAGTAGCCGCTGTCCTTCTCGCACCCGTTGAACGGAAAAACCCAAACGTTTCCGAACGAGTACAACGAGCATAGCTCGTTCACTTGAGCGTCTACTTTCCGGTGTGCGTCACGTGTTCTCAACTGCGTCAGGCTATCCGCACGCGTTCAACGCCGCGCGATAAACACCCATCTCTAATAATTAGTAAAATACAAGTTTTTAAACATGTGCAAATATTTCATCAAGACTATGGAAGCTTCCCCGCAACAAATATGTTTTAAATTTTTTACTGAATGCGTCACAGTTTGTTACCATTTTTAAATTTGTGGGAAGTTTATTAAATATTTTTATAGCCTGGTTCCTAGTGCAATGCTGCTCTATCTTGTGCTTAGGACGAAAACTCGGCTTAAAATTTTTGGTGCGTGTAAGCAAGTGCAACTTTTGTTCCTCACTAGTCTCATATTTTGATATGTTTTTTGTTTTTTGTAGGTTCCTACCTGTGTTTTACAAGCTTTATGTTTTAAAAAGTACTGGTTTTGATGAGTTTCCCCCGACGCTTGTCAAACAATGTAAGGACGAATTATCATGGCCATTAAATTATCTAATTAACCAATCTTTTGCAGAATCCACTTTTCCTGACTTACTCAAAATATCCATTATAAAACCTATCCCAAAAACCAGAAATGCAAACGAACCTCAACTCTTCCGGCCAATAACATTATTGTCTACCTTCTCAAAGATTTTCGAACAAGCAATGGCCCACCGGTTAAACTCCTTTTGTGAAAAATTTAAAATATATGATAAAAACCAAAACGGATTCAGAAAAAAAAGGTCTACTATTTCAGCACTTTATGAAATTACATCTAAAGTCCTAAATATAATTAACAATCGAAAGTATGCAATAACTATGATGTTAGATATGAGTAAGGCGTACGACCGAGTATCACATAAGATCCTTTTGGATAAGCTGTATGGAATAGGTGTGCGAGGTTTAGCTCCAATAGACAAACTTTTGTTATGAAAATGAAAAAAATGTTACTGTAAAAAATGTAAAAAATAATAAATGTAAATGTTCTCTTTTAGGCGTTGAAATCGACTCCTGTATGAATTGGAAAGCACATGTTCAAAAAAATTCAGGAAAATTATTAAAATTTACATACGCTTTATATGCATTGAAAAAATGCACAGATTTAAAAACGGCCACCTGTGCATATTATGCTTATGCGCATTCCACACTGAGCTATGGTTTTATTTTGTGGGGAAATAGCACGGATGCTGGCAAACTCTTTACTCTACAAAAAAAGTGTATAAGAATACTGGTAAATATTTCTGACAAAGACAGTTGTAGACCACACTTCAAACAACTTAAAATACTTACGCTGGCTTCACAGTACATTTTTGAAATGTGTAAGTTTGTAAGAAAACAGAACGATCTTTTTGAACAGACAAGGGACAATTGCCCTAGATCTCAAAATCTGAGGAAAAGAAATAAACTGGTCAGTTGTTTTACAAAATTACAAATGGTAAATTCGGGTACACACCATATGGCTGTAAAAGTATACAATCATATTCCTGGAGATTTAAAAACAACTGATAGGGAGGCTTTGTTTTTAAATAAATTAAAGAAATTCTTAATAAATGAATGTTTTTATAGCCTACATGAGTTTTTTAGTTATAAGGAATAATTAATGATATGTTCTATCGAAACTTTTAAGAATTAGTTTATAATAATTTGTTTAACTGTTATTGCTGTGCCCTAACAGGGTTTATGTTGGAACCATGTTTACCTTTAACATAACATACATACATAATCTCACGCCTTCGTTCCCAGAGTGGGGTAGGCAGAGCTACAGAATTACAAACATCTCTAAAAACTTGTTGATAATTCTATAACCACAATTTGCACAATTAGGCTAAGATGTTTACCAGCGTATTAGTGACAGGTTGCAAGCCCATCGCCTAACAGTACTACAAGCCTTTATTCCCTTAGTCGTCTCTTACGACATCCACGGGAAGACATGGAGTGGCACTATTCTAACTCGGCAACCACACGAGGACCTTACCTTTAATATCTTGTAAAACCCATAAATGCAATAAATGAATTATGAATTATGAATAATATGAATTATAAATTCTAAAATGCAGTTATATCCACGTATAATATCACGTTATCTGTAAAATAACGCAAACTATAATACGTCAGATAAATCATCTGATCTGTCATTGATTGATTTTTTTTTCTAGTTTTAATGGCTTTCTGCTGCAAGGCACTTTTCCAAGCGTCAGGAAGACTAATGTAATGGGCCATAGAATAAGAACTAGCAATTGTAGTAATTCTAAGTTATTGGTAGACTTATAGAGAGAGGATCCTATGCTTATGAGGAAAGGGTTCGAAGAATACCAGTTAATTATGGTTCTTAGCCAGATTTTTCGTAAAGACTCGCTCGGAGCGGAATCAATTTGCGAGCGTTACGATTTCTGGGATTAACCTAGTATTTTTGGTTTTTGATTCTTTCTGCAGTTGGTTGGCGTCGCGACTTAAATGATAAGGCCAGCTTGACTTAAAGAGGAGCAAGTGAAAATGCAGCTAAAGAGCTAGCTTATGGAGTAGGAAAGACGAGAAAACGGAGGCGGTGTGAAGCAATTAGCGAGTGAAATTAACCGTTGTTTCGAGCAGGAACAGTTTTATTTATTGGTTCTGTTCGAGCGGAATCGAAATAGAAATGCTCTATTTGAAACGGCTGTTCATTCGGGATTTATTTAAGTACCATTGTGTTCAACCCTGTAGATTAGGTTTGGTTAGTTTTATATTTACAGTTACAGAAAAAAAGGCGGGTTGGCAAATGATACGGTAGGGAAACGATACATTTCGCCAAACATATTTGACTATGAAATTTGGGTATAAGTGGTGCCTTTGGCCGGTAACACGTAATAAAGGTGAGTATAAAATTCCTCCTCAAATTCGTTATACCTTGTATAAAGCTCAGTTTTTATAAATGACATGTCAATTTTATCAGAACCAATCACAAAATTAGAGAGACAATTAAGCTTTCGGAATCAATTACCACAGTAACTAGAGTTAAGAAGCAGTTATCGAAATTAGAAGTTGGTTTAGTGTGAAAAAGGACGGCATGTTTATAAAAAAATCTAGTACATCGGGGACGTAAGTCGTATTTATTTGTAATTGCTTTAAAGATTTGTTTTTTTGTTAACTAAGTACCTTTTCTTTAATTTTAGGTGAAATAAAATAATTGCAACAATTTTTAATTACCGGGGTCTCTATTCTTGGCGGTAATAGTACATTACTGCAAAGACCAGTAAGTGAGCCATCCTGGACGAGTAGGAGTTAGAAGAGCCTTTTATACATACGAGTCCAGGATGGCTCTTAATGGTCGAAGCATGTATAGTGCTTTTCTCACTAATAGAACAAGTAGAATGATTTAAAAAAAAATGTTGTAAAATATGGATGACCTCATGTACATAACCCTCAGGGCGCTAGTCCGACTCGCGCTTAGCCGTTTTTTAATTAATTTAAACGATTTACTATATGTTAGACCGGTCGCGATGTACTAGGCGCGCATAAAACGGACATGGTGCGTGTGACGTTCTTGTAAATATAGAGAAATCGCGCCATGTCTGCTCTGAACGAGAACTGCTTTGGGTTTATGATGCCCTGGTACTTTTGTAGGGAAATTGTTTTACGCGCACTTTTGTATTTATTTTTATTTATCTTCTAGTATTAAACTGCCAACTAGAGCTAATTATTCAGCTTTTCATGTATAAATAAAAAACAATTTTAATAGTTTTTTTCTTAATAATGGTGCTCTTTGCAGAAATCCTATTGGAGTCAAAATAGTTTTCACTTTCATATATTTTTTTGTGATGTGACCTTTTCCTGCTTACCTCTGTAGTCTTTTTGAAGGCTGTGCACAGGTCTGTACCGATAGTTCCAAATTCAAATAACATGATATGTAATGGAATTTCATACTTACTTACTGGACACTTTTTCATTCCGAATTCAAATCCTCTCTACTTACTGGACACTTTTGGTCATTGCCTGGTAATTCTTAACTTTCTGGTGACTTTTTAATGATGTAATGGCGACTTTACGTATCATTTTTGAGAAAATACTTTATCTTCTGACCAGCGTCAAAGTGGCTTCAAAGTGGAACAATATATTTTCTTTTGTATGCAGACAAGCCTTCGATTTTCAAAATGAAAAGAATTCAAACATTGTGTCCTGGCCAAGACGGCATATCCAGTGAAGCAGAAGTTCGAACTACAAGAGGCTCCGTTCGTCCCGCCGTATACAAACTATGCGCACTACCCACAGCAAAAGTGATTTTATGAAATAAAACAACGCTAATTTAAGATAGTTAGCTTTATTACATGGTTCAAATTATTCCACATGTCGTTTTAAATATTATCTCCTGAGAACCGCCGAGTCTATAGAGTTACGTTCACGACTGCATGGATATGCAGTACTCTCGGTCAGGCCTGTAGATACATAGTCTCTTGGTCTTCTTGCCAGGTCTTTCCATGCTGTCGTACGGGTCCTACACACAACAGAGGCAAATATTACGAACTGTTAAACCTGATGCGTTCCAGCAGCGTGAAAGGGGCAGAGATATGTATAT
This sequence comes from Acleris literana, assembly GCA_946894065.1. Taxonomy (NCBI): domain Eukaryota; kingdom Metazoa; phylum Arthropoda; class Insecta; order Lepidoptera; family Tortricidae; genus Acleris; species Acleris literana. The sequence goes on along the minus strand of OX335691.1, from coordinate 10,951,224 downwards.
ATATATCGATACCTTTAGATTCAATTGGCGTAAACGCCATTTTGGCCAAAATGAGGTTTTAATGCAGTTATACTCAATTTTTTATTCTCTATCGATCTGTGTAGTTAAAGTTGAGAAATTCCCAAAAAAAAGTCGAATACGACCCAGAATAATTGGCCCAAAAAACATGATTTTTGTAATTGTTTGGGCGTATTTGCTGTATTTTTTTATTTTCTACATTTCAAGGTCGTAAATGATATTTTTTTTTTAGTGAAAGGATGTATGATGATATTTGTAAGTCTAACGTGGCTTATACGACTCTATTGTTTCTGCAAAAAATAATAGGTGGCTTTTACGACCCAACATAAAAGAGCCACACATAATTAAATTGAAGGTCGTACTTTATAATAGTCGTATAAAGTGGATACCTGTTGGCCTCTTATAACCTGATCAGAAATCAAAACCTTTAGACTCAATTGGCGTAAACGCCAAAACTCAACTTTTCAGGAGAGCTAACAATTAAAAAAAAATGTCGAAACATTTTTATTGTTTGGATATTAAGTTCAGTTTTGGACATAATAAATATAGTAAATCGGGATAAAGAATATGATTAAGTATTATTTAAAGTAAACCCAGTATTTAAGAAAACGGAAGGCTTATACGCCGTGGAAAAATACTAAAAATGTTACTTACGCCCCAAAAAAATACTGTTTCTGTGATAGGTTTGGGGTGTAAAAGCCAGGAGGACTATTTTTTAGATGTAATAGGGTGTATAAGAGTGACACTCATCTGTTACCTCTAAATATAAAATAAATAATAACTACACGTAGGTGCGAATCTCATTGGACCAGGCCCCAAATGTCGTGTTTTAAATACCTAGTTCTCCCTTCACCCCGCTACGCCTGTCTGTCTTCCGCGCCTAAAGTTAGGGCTGTCACTTGCGAAATATTTTAATCGGTTTATGAATGTTTACACATACAAGTTTAGTCACGAAATGTTATTTATGTTTTACTTCAACGTGGAAACATTGTTGCAAAATATGTTTTCTACATTTACGTTAAATTAGGTAATTATACTTTTTGATGATATTAAGATTATCTTCAGAAAATTACATGGCTTATGTGGCTATTAATCATCTATAATACACGGAAACGAGTCTATAAACAACCTTTAAAATATTAACTAAACACCTCAGGTGCCGCCAGGCGATAGGTATCTAACGCGCCGAGTGCGCTTCCGGAGCCGCCAGGAGTTTCGCTTCTACGTCTAGGTATTATTTATTCTTATGATATAATGTTGAAGGTGCCAACAACTGTTGTAGCACTATCAAACACTGGGACCCTTATCAGAGGTATTGCACTGGGCGTGTCGCGCCACCTTAGTTTACCTTCCCGCTCGTCCATTCTGAGAATGGATATCAGTCCGGGGCCGGCACCGACCGAGCGAGCACGCGTGCGCCACGATCTGCCTGCCGCCGTCTTGAATGATCGATCTCGGGGTGTGCCGTAATACGTAATGAAGTTAGTTTTGTGAATAACCTTAAACTTTTTATTATTTACTTGTTATGTGGTGTTGATTGATAGTAAAACACACGATGAAATGAAACGCACTCCGAAAGCGGTTACATTTTACTGTTGTGTAGGTAAATAGTTGTTTGAATAAACAAAAGGACGTCAAATATTGTTTTTTTACGTTGTCTATGAAATTTTTGATTTTTGATGTCTCGTCCGATATTTCGACGATGTTACAATCGTATATACTATATTTATATATACGTACTGCTATTATATTAAACACGTTGTTAAGGGAACATACATATAGAAATAATCGAATCGAATGGAGAACCTCCTTTTTTTTGAAGTCTGTTAAAAACACGTCGATACGATCTTATTACGACCGCCGCAAGCGAGCGAGCGACATCTGGTGAGCTAAAACATTTTAGCCCTCATTGATGTATTTCTAGGCGTGTGATAACCCTAGCAATACACGTGCCACGTGCGAATAAATACAAGTTATACGATAGTAAGAGAGGCATACATGTGATTATAAATACAAGTGCTTAATTAATTATTAAATAAATGAAGATTAGCTGACTATAATGTCATTGGAATAAAGATTTTTGGTACCTAACTCATATTTTGTGTGTTTATTTCACCATCCTATTCATTTAAATGAACAATTATATTCCGAAAAGATTATAATATATGTATTTATAAAAACTTAAGTTAAATGTAAAGTATGTGTTACTTTGTACAAAATATTAGTATTATGGCCCGCTAGAAAGAAGATGGCCACCGTAGCCTATGAAAGTTTACATCATTGAACCATCATTTCTAGGTCGCCGACCCTGCAAAAACCTTTTACTTATTCCTTTTTGAAGAACCCCATATTGTAAACTCTTCGAAAAACAACCGCTGGGAGCTCATTCCACAACTGAGCGTTCACGGAATTACATAACATTTCTCTTATACACCCTATTACAGTTAAAAAATAGTCCTCCTGGCTTTTACAACCCAAACCTATCACAGAAACAGTATTTTTTTGGGGCGTAAGTAACATTTTTAGTATTTTTCTAGGGCGTATAAGCCTTCCATTTTCTTAAATACTGGGTTTACTTTAAATATTACTTAATCATATTCTTTATCCCGAAACTATATTCATTATATCCAAAACTGAGCTTTATAACTCAAAAAACAAAAATGTTACGTTAAAAATAATTTTGAAAAAAAAGTTTTTTTGTTCTCCTGAAAAGTAGAGTTTTGGCGTTTACGCCAAGTGAGACTAAAGGTATCGATATATAGCTTAATCCCTATTACTGAACTGGAACTTGCAAATATGTTTAATACGAATTCAGATCCTCTTTAATATAAGAACACACATATAACGGGTGTCTCTCACAATCCCTAACAACGTTTGTCCTAACATATCGTTTGTCCGAATTTTGCGACAAACGATGCATTAGGACAAATGACGATTAGGGCTTCTATAGGAGAACCACATATAACATATAACGAGAAAAATAGTCCTAAACCAATGTCATCCAACAGGTTGAAATATGTCGAAAAAAAGTTACAAGTAGTTCTTGCTATGACCTTTAATAACCGTTATTTTCGTGTAACGTTATCTTTCATAACGTTATATTGAACGAATAACGTTATACCATAACGTTGTTTGACCCCTTACGTGTAGCGGTATCCATTATAACGTTATCAAACAAAACGCTATTCGTATATCAATACTTCGGTAAGCGCTATAACAACGTTAATAACCGTTATTTTCGTGTAACGTAATTTTTAAATTTGCGTTTTGTTATTTGCATTTTAAAATGCATTTTTTGTGATAAAGGAAAGTATTTTAGCTGGCTAATTGAAAAGGGACGGAAAAAGGACGGAATATATGAACGGACATCGTAAGGACGTTGGTTGCGATGCCCAAACTGACAAATATCGTCTCTTCTGGGACGTCGGCCAGTCACGCAAAATGCCTACCTAAGGAGCGGCAACAGCGCGTAGTTCATAAGTTTCATAACTTTATTATAACGTTATTTAAGTGTAACGTTATTACGATTTCGTTACAATGTAGCGTAACGTTATGAAAAAATATCTATATATATATAAACAAAATTTTGAGCACTACCGAAATATAACGTTATGATAACGATATTATTCATAACGTTATAAAGGTCTGGCTATGACTGTAATAATAAACTGGCCCTCTCTTCAACACGGTAAGACCATTCTGTCTTTGACGTGTTATCGTATTGTTTTTAACTCGGCCGCCATTATAATAATAATAATAATAGCCTTTATTAAAAATCTTAGATCTAGTGTTTACATACATATACATATATAATTACATGTACATATACATATATGATATTTTCAATGGGATTCAGTATAATTTGAGTTTTTGTACGATTCATCATCAACTTCGTTTTCGTCAAGTTCATTTCTAAGCCCACTTTTTTACTTTCATCTTCAAGTTGTTTGAGCATAATTTGTAAATGATTTTGTTGTCCGAAATTATTATAAGATCGTCGGCAAAACGGAGATGGTTCAGGGTTATCCCATTGATTTTTATACCATACTGTGTCCACTCAAGATTACGAAAGATGAGCTCCAAGGTTGCAGAGAACAATTTGGGCGATAGAGGGTCACCCTGTCTTACACCTTTTTTTATGTCTAATAATCCTCCTACTCTTTCTGTCTTGATTCTTGCAGTCATGTATTTGTAGATGTTTCTGATGAGGCGAATATACTTTTTTTGTATTCCTTGATTAGCCGAAGCTTCCCATAATTATCTTTTCGTGTTTTAGAGAATCAAACGATTTCTGAAAATCTATAAAGGCCAGGTAGTTATAAAGGTCTGGCTATGATCGTAATAATAAACTGGGCCTCTCTTCAACACGGTAAGACCATTCTGTATTTGACGTGTTATCGTATTCTCTATCAAAACATTGACAAAACCATAAAAGGGCAAAAACAATATTGTTTGTCATCCTAGAATAGAGGCTCTGATCTTCACTGAGATGCCTGTTCCAAGACACGTCACAGTAAACGCCGAGTCATAGAAAACTCTCAGTCCGAGATTTTAAAGCTTTTTGAATTTTTACTGTCGCGTCGCAGTATATCTTTGAAAATAATATAATTTTGTTATACTACTTGGTGGTCCATAAAACGTGTGCCATTTTTTACCAGTATCGTGTGAGGTATGGTGAGATAGCTTTCTCAAAACATTGTGGCTAGTGTATATAACAAGTTTTAGATTTGGGGCACCTTTTAAGAAATATTAAACCCTAAATGTTTCATTTTCGCCAAAACTAACAATACGAAAAATTTACGCTTGAGACGGGCATCTCGTTCAAGAGGAGTTTATTAATACGGCCCTATAGTGCCCGGCCGATAAGAAGTCAATCCTGATACATGGCACAACCATGAAGCATGGACTTAGTAAGTACTTACGTACATCAGGAAGGTGCACTACACCGATAACGCGAGCCGAAAGAAACGTACTAAAACTTAGTGCGTCCTTTTCTAGTAAAGGTGACCATATTTTAATTGGTTCCCCTTGTTTAAGCATAATCATAAACTGTCCGAATGTATGATTTAATAGTTCCCAACTTGATAACGAGGTACAAAATTACAATCCGGCCATGCAGTCTTGAAGTAAATAACATGCAAGATATGAATGATTCTTTGAACAAACATTATTACAATATTCTGTGTATTTCATCATTTTCATCTTTACCTACACTGACAAACACAACGAGAAAAACTCGATCAAGGAACCCCAAAGTCATCAGCAAAACACGTAAATTTAAAAAAAAAATTTCATCATCATCATCATGTCAGCCGAAAGACGTCCACTGCTGGACATAGGCCTCCCCCAAGGCTCTCCACTCAGACCGGTCTTGTGTTTTTCGCATCCACCGCGTTCCCGCGATCTTTACAAGGTCGTCACTCCATCTTGTTGGAGGCCTACCTACAGCTCATCTCCCGGTCCGCGGACGCCACTCAAGAACCTTCTGACCCCATCGGCCGTCAGTCCTGCAAGCAATGTGCCCCGCCCACTGCCACTTAAGTTTGGCTATTCTTCGGGCTATGTCGGTAACCTTAGTTCTACTGCGGATATCATCATTTCTGATTCTATCACGCAGAGAAACCCCGAGCATAGCCCTCTCCATAGAGTGACTTTGAGCTTCCTTATAAGGCCCATAGTTAGCGCCCACGTCTCAGATCCGTAAATCATCCCTGGCAACAAACACTGGTCAAAGATTTTTGACTTCAGACACTGCGGTAAATTGGACGAAAAGGTGCTGCGAAGCTTCCCGAACGCTGCCCAGCCGAGTCGGATTCGACGAGTGACCTCTTTCTCAAAGTTGGACCTACCTAACTGGACCGTTTGTCCCAGGTAAATATAGTCGTCAATAACTTCGAGCGGAGAGCCTCCGACTATCACGGGAGTTGGCGCGACATGGATATTGGACATGACTTTCGTCTTGTCCATGTTCATCCTCAAGCCAACTCGGTCGGAAACTCCACTGATGTCAGCGAGCATTGCTCTGAGGTCCTCCATGGTCTCAGCCATGACTACGATATCGTCAGCGAATCGAAGGTGAGTGATGTACTCGCCATTTATGTTGATGCCTCGTCCTTTCCAGTCCAGAACCTTAAAGCATCCTCCAAAAAATATTTGGACGCCCTAAATATTTATTTAGATCACCCAAAATTCATTTCTCATGAGCCTTTGAAGATGTCTAATGATACCTCACGACTTTTAATTTTAGTCATTAATATCCAAGTATCAAAAAAGTATTACAAAGTTCGCGCACACAACTGTCAATTACGCTTTCATAGTTTCATACAACATAAATAATATACCTAAGTAACGTTACTTTAACATTTTCTCCCTTTTTTATGTAATAATTTGGCATTGTCCGGCACGGCGGACATGTAATAATATCCCACATATTTGGCAATATCCGGTGTGACGGACATAGTCTTTCTCAAAACCTAAAAAAAACAGTTTTTTTAAAATATATTTTCTGTCCTCCTGAAGCTTTTATTAATCAACATATTGTAGCCGGGCAAGTAAAGAAAACAACGACTTGCGAGACTATTGTTTATTTATCGGCTTGACGATGCTTGGTAAAGGAGAGATCACAAATATGTATCACGATATTGAGTGTTACAGTTACAGGTAAACTACTTTGGTAAACAATAACTTTAGCAGGTTCGACGGGGCGCGCGGACATGCGCGCGCAGGCGACTCGCACGCCGCGTAACAACTTAAAACACTCTGACTGACGTCACGGGCTACTCTGAGTGAGTAGTTGTACGATAGCGCGAAGGGCGCTGAACGAAACGACCGGATCGCGTAGGGCGAGTGGCAGGAGTTGACTCTTGGGGTTGCCGCGCTATAGACTCCCCCTCCAAGTCACCAGATCGACCCGATGGTGGCTTGGCAGGACGCCCTTTCTTTCGGGCGTGCTCTATAACAGCTGATGGGCCTATATAAGGAGTTAGGGCGCTGGTATGGTACTTGCCTTTTATCTGGCCATTTTTATCACAAACCTCATACGTAGTAGGGGAAATGACTTTAGTGACCTGATAGGGACCCTCGCGTTTAGGGGCAAATTTGCTAGTAAATCCCTTCGCGGCGTTACTTAGTAGGTGGGACTCCACCAGGACAAGGTCGCCATTCTGATAGCATGGTGCGGGACGACGCTCCTTGTCAGCATATTCCTTGCGGTTGTCCTGTTGATCTTCAATCCGCTACTTTACTTCTTGTAATGTGGAGGTGAACCTCTGGAGATAAGGCGTGATTTGCGGTACAAATGTTTCGCTTTGGACGATGCTCCTTAGATCCGTCGTGACGTCCAAAGGTGAGCGGAGTTCTCTAGCGAACGTTAAGAAAGCGGCAGTCTTGCCCGTTCCCTGGTTTACCGCGGTGTTCAAGGCGAAACGCACGGCCGGTACCTTCTCTGGCCATCCCCGGTGGTCCGTCAGCAACATGGACAACATTTGCTTCATATCCCGGTTCTTCCTTTCGGCCGGATTGGCTTGTGGATGATACACGGGTAACAGATTCTGTTGCACATCAAATATATACATGAGCTTCTGCATAACGGCCGACACGAATTGGGTTCCGTTATCTGAAATCACTCGGCGTGGGAACCCATATCTCAGAAAAACTTCCTCCAGGAGTGTCTTGGCACACGTTTCCGCAGTAGCCTCAATAAGTGGGAAAATCTCTACCCACCTACTGGCAGTATCCTCCACTAAAAATATCCATCTCTCCCCATTTTCCCCTTCAGGAAGAGGTCCGAACAGATCCATTGCTAAAACTTCCATCCGTTGCTGTATCACCGGAGTCTGTAACAAACCAGCTGGTTTTAAGTTCGTGGGCTTAAAAGCCTGACATAGATCGCACGATTTGATGTACTTCGCTACGTACTGCCTCATATTTCTAAAATAGTAACGCTCCTGAATCTTCTTCAAGGTACGTTCTAGGCCAAGATGTCCAGCTGTTGGAGCATCGTGAAACTTCTTCATCACCTCTTCGCGCATGGAATCCGGGACAACCAATTGTGGTTCATCTGTGTCGTCATCCTGATTATCCATCCGGTATAATACGCCTTGAGACATATAATATCCACGGTCTGACCATTTGACAGACGCGTTGGCCGTATCTTCTTCAAAGTCCTTAATGATATTCTTGATTTCAGGATCTTCGAGCTGGGCGTTGCGGATCTCTTCGGGTCCACGGTGAGGTAAGTCGACACTTACTGGACAAACTGAGCAGGATGAACTGGCCACTGACTCCTGTGAAGCTTCGCATACTGGTCTACTCATGGTGTCTGCAACAACATTTGCTCTACCTGGCGTATATTCCACCTCCAGGTCAAAGGCTTGTATCTTCATAGCCCAGCGAGCTAGGCGGCCACTAGGTGTCTTCAACGATAACAGCCACTTCAATGGCTGGTGGTCCGTAACAGCGCGTACCCGCGCTCCTTCCAGATACCCTCGGAACTTCTCCAGGGCCCACACCACCGCCAAAGCCTCTCTTTCAGTTGTGTGATAATTCCGTTCAGCCGCAGTCAACAATCTGCTGGCATATTCAATCGGCCTTTCTTCCCGAGGACTGTCACCCTGCATAAGCACCGCGCCTAGAGCGTACGCGCTTGCGTCAGTACGGAGAATGAAGGGCTTTTCAAAAACAGGCTGTTGAAGAATCGGACTGGAGGCAAGTCTGTGCTTCAGCTTTTCGAATGCGGCCTGCTGGACATCCTTCCACTGCCAAGATCGGTTCTTCCTCGTTAGTTCAGTGAGTGGTTGAGCTACAGCCGAGAACTGAGGAATGAACTTGCGGAACCAAGCGCAGGTTTGCAAGAAAGTTCTTAGCTCTTTCAGGTTTGTCGGCGCCTTCATTTGCAGCACTGCCTGTACCTTGTCGGGATCCGATTAAATGCCTCGTGCTGTAAGCACGTGTCCCAGGTAAGTGACTCTTTCTCTTGCGAATACACACTTATTTCTGTTTGCTTTCAGGTTAAACACGCGCAGCCTATCGAAGACTTGCTGTAAGTCATTCAGATGAGCATCTAGGCTGTCTGAGATAACAAGGAGATCATCTAGGTAAGCCACCACGCAGACATCCTTCAGTCCTGACCGGAAACGATCCATCATGCGCTGGAAGGTGGCTGGTGAATTCTTGAGACCAAAAGGCATGCGCTTGAACTGGTATGTCCCGTAAGGCGTTATAAAAGCTGTTTTTGGTCTGTCTTCTACAGCCACATCAATCTGCCAATAACCGGATTTGAGGTCAATTGTGGACATTACACTTTTAGCCTTCGTTGATTGGATGAGGTCATCGATTACAGGGAGGGGGTACTGATCAGATCGCGTCACACGATTCAACTTCCGGTAGTCCACGCAGAAGCGTACTTCTCCATTCTTCTTTGGTACTAATACTACCGGCGAAGCCCATTCGGACTCCGCTTCTTCGATCACATCCTCCTCTAGCATCTTGTCCAACTCACGGCGTATGATCTCTTTCTTTGCCGGTGTGACTCTATATGGCGGTCCTGCAATCGGAAAAGCATTTCCAGTATCAATACGATGAACTGCAAACTGTGTGGTCCCTCCCCCTGGCTCGAAGATATCACTATTTCGATCCAGCAGTGACGCAAGTCGTCCCCGTTCGTCTAACAACAATTGTGCCCCCTCATCCTCGCGGAGGCCCACAGACGATAAAACGACACTAGACTGACCCTCGAATCGCATCAGCTTCCGTTCACGATCACCTTTAATATGCCACGTACGCAAAGAAAAGTCAAGTACCATACCAACATCGTTAATGAAATTCATACCTAATAATGTTTCGGTAGCTTGAGGTAACATCAAAAAGCAAACTTCTACTACCTCTCGCCCCACGGTTACATTAACGCGAGTTAAATCTACCCGTTCGCAACCGGTACGCCCGTCGGCGTATTTTAGGTCCGTCATTACACTGTCGAAACGATGACCGTACTTCTCTAAAAGTTTACGCAAACTAACACTGCCTATGGAGTGCTCGGCTCCAGTGTCCACTAGTACACTACCATTTTCTCCGTAAACCATAACATTGATTTTAAAACGCTTTCTAGGGTCCATCATTTTACTACAACCGACCGCACTAAGAGAATGAAATGACGAAGATGATGCTGGAGTACCGGCCAAATCTCTCTCCTTACAGCTCGGACACCTGGATCGTATTACACCAGGTGTACCACATCCAAAGCAAGTTACTTCTGGACGGTGATCTGGTTTAGGCTCCTCTTTCACCTTCGGTTTCTCTGAAGCAGCTTTAGATTTCATAAATTTTTGGCATGCCTCTTTTTCATGGCCGAACATCTTGCAGTATCCACAACGCGGTCTTGGCTTCGCTCCATGGCTGGACCCAGTAGCAGCAGCAATAGCTGGAGTTGAAGGTATAGCACTCAACTGCATCGAGGTGTGGGCAGTGCCAGGCGTTGCCTTCCGCAATGTTGTCCGGCCTTCCTCAAAAATATCTTCAACTCTTCGCGCTAAGGTCAAGAGTTCAGTAAAGGTACTTAAATCTGTCCTGGAAACCTTCTCTCGGATTCTTTTATTAAGTAAACCGTAGACCATGTCAAGCTGTACAACTTCAGAGAGAGTACAAGGGGGTAATTGTGCAAGTAATGCCCGAGCTTTACTGACAAATATGTCTGTTAGTTCTTCCCCTTGTTCTGTGCTAAATAGCTCTCGGTAAACACGATGAGGTGGTAGCCGTGGGCCATATGTACTTCGAAGGAGTGTGATTGCCTCTTCCCATGTCTTGACGGAGTGCTTTACACCTTGCCACCACGTAGCAGCTAAGTCGGTAAGTAACATAGGCAAGCCACGTAAGGCAATTGTGTCTTCCATGCAGACACATTCCTTATACACCTGAATAGCTTCGATAAATGCTACCACATTTGAACTCTTCCGTCCATCGAATCGTGTTGTGCATTTTGCAAAATTACTATTTGCCTGGGATGTTGGTTGACGCATCATTCCCATAATCATAGCCAGCTGTTGATCTGTCATGATGACTGGTGTGGGCGCCGCGGCTCCAGCCAGCGGCGCATGCCGAAATGACGATGATTCGGCAGGTGTGGGTGCATCCTGCACCAATGGAGGCACCTGCTGATCAGTTTCTGTAAGCGAGCCTGACCCGCTCATGTCAGCTTCACCACCAGGTGCAGGCTGATTAGAACTGAGTGCACCGTTTCTCGTAAGCACCATTGTTCATATCACACTATGACTAACCGCTGTGTGAATAATGTAAGCAGTCGCACATAATAAACCAACTGTACTCCAATATTAATAAAAGTTCCACACACAATAAAACTTAAAACAGCAAAAGAGCAAATGTATACAGATAAATTGTTCAAGTCCAGCTCTATATGCTAGCACATAGTATTATCAGTATTATCACCAAACAACAAGTTCACACATTGTCTATGTACAGTTTCACCAGTAAACAAAAAAAAAACTATGCTAGCTACTTATCGTCCCTTTTCCGGCAGTAGGTATGTACAAGCTGGTGGTAACTCCCCCTGGAGTGCAGGCAGATCTCCACCCGATAGTGCACACGCCAGCGCGCAACCTCAGCGCGACAGGTTAGCGCCGGCCGGTGGTATCAGCCTAGCGATAAGTTAGTGCCGGCCGTCTTCGGCCTGGCAAACAGGAATCACACGTACGCGTCACTAAAAGATCTAGCACTGCTGCGGTTAAGCCAGCAAAGCACCGTTCACAAAACAAAAGTTCACGGGCCGTCTAACAGTTCAAAAAGTCTTAACACTGCCTCGTACCTACTTTAGAACAGACGGGATAGTCCACAAATCTTCCGATAAACTAATACTATTTACACAGTTCGTAACAGCTACACTATATACAAAGTTTGTCGCAAAAAGTTTGTAATCACAACAACAATCAAACATTTCGCGGAAAAACTCACTTCGAGGTGCCACCAAAGTTCGAAACGTCAAATATCACTCACTGTCAAGTATCACTAGTGTCAGATTCTGGCGCGATTTTTATAAAATCAAGGCGGTTGGAAGGAATGGAACGCAAAAGTAGCAAAACCAATCACGACGCAAGGTTTCGTTTATGCCCTTATATGGTAATGGCGTGACCTACGACACCTAAAATTTCACGACAAATTCGGTAGTGCACTAAACTAAACCTTATGCCCTTGTAATAAGGTCCACGAAATAAAGTTCAGAAAAAGTTCACAACAGAACACGAGGTTGAATAAATTCAAAATATTGGATAAAGCACAATACACAACTAATATGTATACGATTCTGTCTAGTATCACAGGAAACGAAATAAAATGTCGTAACAGTTCGGCATGCTCGCACTCGTGGAATAAATGCCTGAATACCTGACCGGTAGGTATTGATTACGGACACGTTTACCACTTGATTCTAGTTGAAAACAGATCGTTCTTGTTATACACTATTTGCACAACTTCCTTTACTTAGTTTACACACAGATAAGTTCACTGCAAGTCCACAGAAAGTTCGTCAAGCCACACGTTGAGCAGCCAATGTAGCCGGGCAAGTAAAGAAAACAACGACTTGCGAGACTATTGTTTATTTATCGGCTTGACGATGCTTGGTAAAGGAGAGATCACAAATATGTATCACGATATTGAGTGTTACAGTTACAGGTAAACTACTTTGGTAAACAATAACTTTAGCAGGTTCGACGGGGCGCGCGGACATGCGCGCGCAGGCGACTCGCACGCCGCGTAACAACTTAAAACACTCTGACTGACGTCACGGGCTACTCTGAGTGAGTAGTTGTACGATAGCGCGAAGGGCGCTGAACGAAACGACCGGATCGCGTAGGGCGAGTGGCAGGAGTTGACTCTTGGGGTTGCCGCGCTATAATATTTAATGACAAATTTTACGGTATTACCTTAAATTACCTTAGGAAAAATAGATGGAACTACTCCAGTGGCCCGTTTCACGAAGCTACAAGTTACAAATTACAAGCGGAACTCTCTTTCTAGCAAAAGGAGTTAGAAAGAGACTTCCGCTTGTAATTTGTAACTTGTAGCTTTCGTGAAACGGGCCTCAGATATCATTTCTTTTCTAACTTCCGTCAGATAATCTTCAGGTTTGAAATGTAAACTACATACAACAGAGTTGTTAGTTACTTTCCCAGGAATCGCCTAAACCCATTTCTTTTTTACTTCAACATTCGCAGACAGTCAGAAATCAAATCGTTTTTGTTAGGTAACTTTTTTAGCAATAATGATATTAATGATTGCTCATGGTCACCCTACTAACAGAAATCTCACAAACTTGCCTGTGAAAGGATATCCCACAACCTGGATATGATTCTTTATTGCAGCCACTCACAGCACAACTAGTATTTACCATTGTTTTTAAGAAAATCACTTATTAACACATAAAAGCCGAAATTGCAACAGTGAGAGATTATTAAAGTGACCGCCAATCGCCAGTTTGTTTTATTAGTGTTGCTAGTTTTATTTTATAAACTCCTACCATTACAATGATGAGCAATGATTGAAGGAACTTGACTAGGAATACTTTAATGCATTCCTAGTGCCTAATTTTAATATATATACTGTGATAATGCTAACAATTTTAAAAATTAAATGTGCTACCTAGTTAACATTTCGTTCTAAGAAAATCGTAACTTTTTAACATGGCAATTGTGTAAGAGGAACAAACAAAGACAAAGTAAGTCTCATTAGGCTCGTACACTTGATTACCACAAAGTCAGCCTTCTGTCTTCAGATATTGAGTTCAATTTTACTTGTCGCGTTTTTGGAAGTAAGCATTCCAGATGTACTTACTAATTCCATGCCATGAATTTCTGAATATTGACAATGTTGACAGCAGAATAACAATGCTGTTATTACTATTCCTTCACACGCAATAAATAAGTTTAGCATTGTTTTTCTGCTGTCAACATATGCAATATTCAGAAGCTCTATGGTTGTGCAATGTGTCAGGATTGACTTGTAATCGGCTGGTTACTGTTTCATTGATTCTTGAGTTACTGAAATTATTGTACCTAGGATGACGGCACCAATGATGGACACTCTTAGCTGATAGGCACCAGTATTGGACACTTCACTCTTAATTCATAATACATACGGTCATAAATTGATTGTTGCAAAACAAATGAATAACCCTTATCTTCTGTAAAATAAGAATCAAGTGTCCATTATTGGTGCGTTGTCCATTACTGGATCCACCACTCTACTAAATTACTATTAAGATAGCACCTTAAAACCTTCACAGAGCTTACCATTAGCTCATTGTTGGCTACGTACTATAAAGAACTATTTCGGGGATAGATTTTTTTCTGTAGTAACGGCATTCCCTGAGCATGGTTCGATATGTTATTGCACGGTTTTTTTAGTGGTATCCCAGTTACTGAAATACCTACTCACCGGCTTTTTTATACTGGGGATATCCTGAAACGATTAAAATGTATGGTAAGTAAAACAAAATGATAATGTGGTAAACATACCCTCTATACATATCATATCACATACATATATACCTACGTGATATTATCGGTATGTACCCTTTTTCTTATGATTATGTAAGTGACACAAATACATTTCTCTCGAGAGTAGGTAGAGGTTATTTTCAATTATCCCTTGTTAATGACGAGAATAGTGGACTGTATGGGTTTATTCGAAAGTATTTAACTATTGCAATTTATCGAAAGATATACCGAAAAATATGTTATTCGGGTGACTACGGATTGTTAGACTAAGTGCTTCATCACCTACCTGTCCTTTGAGAAGGGGCAACGCTGGGCCTGTCCCTGGCGGCTCATCAGCTACTCGCAGTGCGCGAGCTCGACTTACCACCGTTTTTGCCTTTGACACCTTAATATAGCACTTGCCCGTAGGAAAACACAGTGAATCCACACTTTGTATGAATTAAAATATCTTATATGCACGACAACTCCAACAAGAGAAGAAAAAGTGAATTTTACAACAAATTAAAGTAACGTAGAAATTACGGCGTGGCGCCGGTCGGAAGCTAGATCTACCAGTGTTGCCATATTTTATTTGCCATATCAATACTGTTACTCTGACCGGAAGTATGTGGGTTACCAGTATTAAATCTTTAAATTCCTACGAAAGTGAACATCCCCTAAGAAGGTAAATGGGGGTAGAAGTTTGTATGGGGGTGTTGTAATGTTTGTATTTATATACAAAGAATGGTATTAGAAACACTAAACATAGATAATTATAGTATTTCACACGTTTCGGTGATTATAAAAATCTGACTGACTGACTGATAGACAACACGCAGCCTAGAAAGGATTTATCGAAAATCACCTCCAACGTTAAGAAAAGTGGGAAGACGCGGGAAACTAATTACACGCGTACGAAGAGCTGGCGTTCTCTGGTTAAAAATAAGTAAGGACAAAAATTACAAAAATACGGTTTAAAAAAAACGTACCGTGTTAACCACTTCTTTTAAATCGTCGTACCCGTTTTTTATGGACGTCTGTGAAGGTAGATCACATAAAAAATGTTTTAAAAAACAAAAAACCGCCTTCAAAAACGCAAAAAATAACTTCTTTTAAAATGGTAGATATTCAGTCCAATTAAAGTTATTTTTTGCGTTTTTCAAGGCGGTTTTTTGTTTTTTAAAACATTTATTTTATTTTATACTTTTTAGGAATCATAAAAATCTTCTTCATAGGAATCTTCTTAGTTGATATGAAATTTTAACACATTTCAACCCTTAATAACATAAAAATGAAAAAGTCGTGAATTCAAACACTATTTGATTTTGAATTAGCATAAAATAATTGATACAAAAAAAAAAACAAAAAGTTGGCATTATGTTATGATGGAAATTTCCATCACCATGCAAAGAAGGGTTAAGCTCGCTGCAAGCAACGCCTCGGGAAAGTCATAGTCATATTTAAACGATTAAATGTTTTTCGTTACAATTGCTCAACTATCTTAATCGGGATATCTTATCGCCCCCCATGAAATAGTTACCGTTGAGGAGTTCGGGTAGCCATTTGTGGTCGTCATCATCAGTTCCACTTCACCAAATGATACTTTCTGAATGCAAATTCTAGACTTGTTACTAAAAATACTAAAATCGCTGTATGTATGCCTATAATATTTGAGGAGTTCCCTCAATTCCTCACGGATCCCCTCATCAGATTTATATTTTGTGACAATGAGACTACCTCGGAAGTATACTCTACCAAACCAAAAAAGATTTTTTAAAATCGGACTTCTCTGTAAAAAGTTCAAACTGATAACACCCTTTTTTTTTGAAGTCGGTCAAATTACGAAAACCTTCTCCTAAGTGCCACAAATACTTTGATGAACGCGCGTTTGGCTGAACTGCATCAGAATCGGTTCAGCCAAACGCGAGATATTCGCGAACAAACATACATACATACATACAGGTCAAACTGAGAACCTCCTTTTTTTTGAAGTCGGTTAATGAGCATTTCTAAAAAAGTTTGTACATTTCATTTACGACATCGATTTGCAAAAAAAAATGCAGGTTGATAGAGTGAATGAAGCTGAGCCTAAATAACATAGTCTCCCGAAATGTCCTCAGACATTTGTATGAAACTTTCCTGTTTTGTTACTAACTTTCCTTTGTTCATTTACAACCTGCAATTTTTTTTGCAAATTGGAGTCGTAAATGAAATGTACAAACTTTTTTAGAAATGCTCTAATAAGCATAAAGGCAAAGGTTGAGGGGGTTTGGTAGGATAAGGAAGTTGTAGAGGGGGATTAAATGAGAGGTTTGTGGAGGGGGGATATAACGAGAGGGTTGTTATCTCTATACTAAGATTATTTATAAAGCTGAAGAGGAGATTTGTTTGTTTGCTTGAACGCGCTAATCTCAGGAACTACTGGTCCGATTAGAAAAATTATTTCAGTTTTAGATAGCCAATTTATCGAGGAAGGCTATAGGCTATATATCATCACGTTAGCGTTAGTCCAAAGTAACTATTCTACGGGGACGAAATCGCGGGCGGAAGCTATAATAAGAGATATAAGGGGACGTGGATGAGGGACAGGTTGTAGACGTAAGATGAAAGGGTTCTCGAAGGGCATAGGTTTGTGGAGGACGAATAGGTTTAGTGGGTTAAAGGAGGAATATGCGTTAGAACTTCATCTCAAAAGCATTCATTTCTTGTAGCGATTCATCGCTTCGTACTTCACTTCAATCGTGTATTTTATAGAATAATTTGGTCTCGATCGTATATTTTATTTTTAGCAAATAATTTCTGGTCGGTAATACCTATCTCGTTCGCATATTTTTTAATAGCATTTCGTCGCGACCGTTTAATATCTTATATCACAGTCGGCCAATGTTTTAAAAGCAGTTTATTTCTATCATACTTAATATCTAATCGTTTTATTAAGTGACAGTAAAAAAAGGAAAGTGAAGACAGCAAAAGTTACGTCATCTAGCGATGTTTTCTCATTTATCGTTTATCGTTTTGGCTAATCCGTGAAGACGAATTTAATAGCAATTAAAAAATAAAACCATAGCTACCAAAAGTTAAAAAAAATCACTTACCGAGGTTTAATACGAAACAGCAATTAACGTGACGAATAAAATAGCGTTCGAAACAAAAATCGATCCCGGTGAAATGCGACTATGGCAAAATACTACTCGGAAAATAAGTTGCTACCAATTAAATATTACTTACTAATGTGAACAGCAGCGCAAAAAAGTGCTACAAGTTTATAAAGGAGCTGATCAGTTCAGTTCAGCTAAGGTAAATAAAATAAAAATAACGTGTGCGCCTCGGGACGCCCGACAGAAGTGATAACTAATCTAAATATATGGGTTATAGTGAGAGAGGAAGAGCCTGCTTGCCGCTGCCGTATGCATAAGAGAAAGGGAAGCCAGACTGGCGCCGTAACGAGTTACGTATCGAAGCGCCCTACCATAAGAAGTTATCACTTCAAAAAGTTCAAAATAGCGGCAACTTTTTAAAGTCTGATTACGGGTTCGCATTTGTAGTCCCAATGGGCCCTCAGATATCGATTTTCAAGATAATCGAAGCGGTAACAAAAAAGTTCAAAATAGCGGCCACTTTTTTTAAATCTGAGTACGGGTTCGCATTTGTAGTCCCGACGGATCCTCAGATATCGATTTTCAAGACAATCGAACTAGTAACAAAAAAGATCAAAATGGCGGCCAATTTTTTTTTTTACTTTTTTTTACTTTTGTTACTGAACTTAACCACTTTCAAAAACGGTGATAGTTTTAGGTTATATGCTCACTGTCTACAGTATTTATGCTTAGAAACGCAATACGGAGTGACGTCAGCAGGTAAGATCAAATACAATTTACCATTTTCGTCCGTACTTGTAAGTTACGATTGGCCTAGCGGCTGAGAGGTAGGTCTATGACGCCATGGTGCCGCGGTTCAAATCCCATCCGAATCCAGTATCTTTTTACCCGACTGCGTCAGAAGGAGGGTTGTTTTTCGAGCGTATTTATGTATGTATGTATATATGTATGTATGTATGTATGTATGTATGTATGTATGTATGTATGTATGTCTATTTCTGGGCACGCTCTGTCGCCTAAACGGCTTGATGGATTTTAACATACGAGGTGTCATTCGATTTGCCTTAATTGCCGAAGTGACATAGGGTATATAATATTTCAATAAGGCGTCCGCGGAAAAAAATATGGAGGGGGAATAAAAATAAAAAATAAAATTATAACAATAATGGGTATCAAATGAAAGCTATTAAATAGCCCATTCCAAATATATATCGTCGCTGGAAAGGCAAAACTACTAACATCCAAAAGGGTCATTTCGAGAAAAAGCATTTTTAATGTTTTTTTTGTCTTTACAATGTCATAACTTTTTTTCTTTTGAATGAAAATGGAGGCTGTAAAGGGTGACATATCATGTTTTTTTTTTATCTGCTCGATTCATTTATCGTATTGTACGTGTGTTCAGTATTTACGGAGTTACGTGTCGCTTTAGCATTAATGCTCTCAATCCTAAAAAAATGCTGGTAAGATAAAATTACTAACCTCCACATTAAAGTTTTAGGTAAGGAGTCAATAAATACTAAGGACTTGTCTCCTTTTACTTACTCTCGAGAAAAAAATACTTACATGTATAAAAAATATGTTAATCATAAGCGGAAATGACTTATTGTCAAAAATACTTTGCAAAGCCATAAAGCAAATAGGAATTTAGCATTTAAGATAAGTTAAATTTCAAATGTATGTTACTTAAAGGGCAGAATGATCAATTAACCATCCTGATGATTTACCTTTTATAGGACTTTTTTCTTGTTTCAGCCTTAACAATATTACTTACGCATGAATGTCAGTTGAAATTAATAGACCAAGAAATAAATAAAACATGAATTACTTTGAAATTCCCTTGAGATAGGTTCCTTGCCACCTTTATCTATTAACAACTGGTGTCACCTTTCTGCTCCACAAGTCCCGTAGTACCGCGGATCCAAAGAACTACCTACCGACCCATTACATGCTTGCCTACCATCTACAAGCTCCTTACATCCATTTTGAGCACAAAATTAAATGTAAATTTTATTGCAAATAATGTTTTGGCCTCTGCTCAAAACGGATGTAAGGTTGGGTCCCGGGGTAGGTACTAAGGAGCTCCTCCTCATAGACATGACGATTTGTCAGCTAGTCAGGCATAGCAAGGCGGCCCTTTTGGCTGCTTGGATTGACTACAAGAAGGCTTACGACTCGGTGCCTCACTCAAGGCTCGAAAGGATCTTAGAGTTGTATAAAGTTGATGCAACTTTGAGGTCCTTTTTAGGTGTGTGTATGAGGCAGTGGGTCACAGTCCTTCGTCAACCAAGTGGTCGAGAAGTCCCCTTTGATTCGCCTAAGGATTGAAAGAGGCATCTTCCAGGGTGACAGTAGTCCTTTGTGGTTTTGCCTAGCCTTGAATCCTCTCAGATCTTTCCTGACGGATTCTGGGCTTGGATTGACTTCGTAGAGAAGCTGAAGTCATTTCTCACTGTTTGCATCGAAGCGCCAAGATCTTATCGCATTATTGAAAATCACACAAGAGTTCAGTAATGCGATCAAGATGGAATTCGGTGTAGATAAGTGTGCGGTCGAATTTGCAGCTTTCTGAGACGATGACTCTCAGATCTCTCTCCGAAATTGAAACCTACAAATATCTTGGTATGTCACAGTCTTTGGGTATTGTGGACGGCAATGTCAAGCAGTCAGTGAAAGAGCGCTTCTTCTGCCGCTTGACAAAAGTTCTTAGCAGTCTTTTGTCGGGTGGCAATAAGGTGCGCGCCTTCAATGGCTGGGTGATACCGCTGCTCACATATTTCTTTGGCATACTAAGGTGGACTCAGACTGAGCTGAACGCCCTGGGTAGGAGGGTCCGTCTACTGCTTAAATCAAATCGCATGTTGCACCCACGCTCATCTGTTATGAGATTGTACATCCCGAGAAAATGTGGTGGTCGAGGCATTTTAAATGCTAAGAATCTCCACAACCGCGAGGTGTGCAATCTCAGGGATTATTTCCTTAGCAATGAGTGTGGGATGCATCGAGATGTGGTTGCATTAGACAAGAGCCTCACGCCTCTCTCCTTGGCAAACGAGAACTGGCACAGACCAACGGTGTTGAGCACTGAAGACCGCAAGAACGTGTGGAAGAGCAACGAGCTACACTGACGCTTCTACGGGGCCCTAACAAGACCCGAGGTAGACTTTTTAGCGTCCGTGAACTGGCTGCGATTTGGTGACCTCTTTGGGGAAACCGAAGGTTTTGTCTGTGCAATTGCTGGCATGGTCATAATGACGAATAATTACCGGAAATATATTCTGAGGGATGGCACGGTCGACATTTGTCGAGCATGCCGTTGCCCGGCGAGTCCCTCAGTCATATAATTTCCGGTTGTTCGCATTTGGCCAACGGCGAGTACTTGCACAGATACGAGTATCACCTCGTGGCCAGGATCATCCATCAGCAACTTGCTCTTCAATATGGTCTTGTTGAGTCTGAAGTGCCGTACTATAAGTACACACCGGCGCCAGTTCTCGAAAATGGTCGTGCTACGCTCTATTGGGATCGATCTGTCATCACGGACAGGACTATTGTCGCCAATAAGCCTGATATCGTATTGACAGATCGATCTCAACGACGGGCAGTGCTCGTCGATGTCACCATCCCGCATGACGAGAACCTCGTGAAGGCCGATAAGGACAAGCAAGTACCCTGACTTGTCTCACGAGGTGACCGCCATGTGGGATATTGAGTCGATGATCATTGTCCCGATAGTTGTTTCGGCAAACGGTCATATAGCGAAGAGGCTCGACCAACACCTCAGGAGACTCTCGCTAGATGTCTGGACCAACGGCCAGATCAAGCATACATTATCGTATGAGAAAAAATAAGAAATTGTGTACCTATTTAATTAATTTTAGAATGTTGTACGTTCTTAATAAATAAATATCAGGATTATCTACGGAACTTGGCACCCATTTAAATCTCAATTCTTATGTCGGTGAAGGCGATAACCATGCATCGCATATTCTTAAAATATTGAACTTGGCTCCCATTTTCACATTTATGTTTTTGACGGGACATCATTCTTTTTTATCAAATAAATAGGTATGCGTTTCCATAAATAAATAAATAGTATTAATATTAAATAAATTGGCATTAAATAATATTAATTAAATCCCAACCCATGAAATTATTAAATTATTGAGTAAGTAGGTAGTTCTGGTGAATCTGTGATCTTCATTAATTATCTTCACCAAATGGTGCTTTTCAAGAGCAAATGTACGAGTTACCATATGCTATTTATACATACAAAATACCCAAATCGCTATAGGTGTACCTAAAATATTTGAAGATTTCCCTCAATTTCTCCAGGACCCCATCATCAGATTCTAACCTGATGACAGTAAGCCTACTCCAGAAGTATGCCCTATCAAACCAAAAACGAATTTTCCAGATCGGTTAATAAATGACGGAGTTCTGAGGTAACTAGCATAAATAATAATTATAAACTGGCGCGCATAATGTCAAAAGATATTGTTTTGACATTGCTTGCGCGTCTAATACGCTTGATGTCACCCGAAAACAATTTGAGAAATAGACTAAAGGTCGAATTTGTTACAAATTTATGAATCGCATAACGCCTTACCTATACTTTTCTAATTTATTTTATAACTTAATAATTACTAATATCTCGTAATATTCTTTAAGTATGTAGTTCAAAGTTTCTTAACAGATGTAACAGATAGAAGTCCCGCATTGAAATATACTAATATCCTTTTTACTTTGTTTATTGAGTAAGGTAAAAATACTAAAGCGCCACAATCGTCGATTCCTGCTATAAGATTATTTACTAACAAACATGACTTCACATGATTTCAAAAGAGAAAAAATACTAAATTACTACAACTGACGGTTATTGCGTAAACGTTATTGACTAAAATACATTTCATTTAGTATGTACTACAAGCGAAATTTACATAATCACCACCGAGTATCCTCAGTTATGTTATCTAAAATTACTAATAAAGCTTGAAACGGCTAGATACAGCAAGCACAATACTTAACCGCCAACTATTCAAAAATATGTCTAAATGAGTCGGATGTTAGTAAAAAATCCTAAGAAATTATTGAAATTTTGACCCAATTTTCACTACTAAAGCGCCAAAAACATGCTCCGATCGCTACGAGACCCAGACCAAACGACGCAGGAAAAAAAAAGCAGTCGTACTGTATATATAACTCATTTTGACCAAAATGGCGCTTTAGTAGTTTTGCCTTTCCAGCGACGATATACATTATAACACTTGTATGCTACTATTTTGACAGGAAAGTCAAAAAATACGAAATAATGTTAAGTAATAAACTCCTTTCGCTAGAAAGAGAGTTTCGCTTCAAATTACAAGCCAAATCACTTGTAGCTTCGCGACATTAAAAACTTAAGCCCCAGAGCTCATATACTGCTTAGTAATAATTTATTAAACCACTGTTTCATTAATAAAAACTAAAAAGAGTAAAATAAATTAAATTATTAAAAATAAACAAAAAACCCGACTGCAATAAAAAAAACAACTGAAAAGCGAAAAACAAGCTATATAATCTATAGAAAATTGTAAGAGCATGTACTTATTGATATTAATAACAATTTAAATTTAACTTGAATATTGGTAAAGGTAACACCTTTGAAATAAAATGAAAGCTATTAAATAGCCCATTCCAAATATACAGGGTGTCTGGAAAACCTTTGGAGATATTTGGCGCGGTAATAGTTCGCACGATTCTGATCACGGGGATATGGTTCATTTTTGTTTCTGTTAATGTAAAAAAAAAAGAAGATTTAATTATATTCATTTTGTAACTTGATGTATCACAGCCGATATCTTGACCTTGACATTTTGATGTTGATACTATACTAATCCAAACGTTCGTAGTAACTAACGTCAAAAGTCTAAGTTCGAGGTCAATGACCTAGGACCATACGTTGTTTACATGGTATGTAAACAGTTCGCTCCATGTAAACAGTTCGCCCCATATAAACAAAAAACAAAGTACAAAAAAGAGATTAATTTTAATGCAACTCACTGTATATTCATTTTTACAATTGTAATGTTCACTAGATCTGTTGGAACACGCACTGCCGAGCTCTGATCGTATTGTCCGTTTCATATTAATGTCGAGATCTAAACATTAACCTTTTTTCTGCTCTAAAATAGCCCATTTATTGTTTTACAGCAAGATTAATTCAGACTATTATTATTATTTATTCAGACTAGAAAATCTGAAATTTAATTTACCTGACATCTAATGACAACCATAAATTTTAAAGCTGGCATCATACATGTTGTTGAAAGATTTCCGTATCCTAGAACAAGTTCAATTCTTTGATAAATGGCTACTGTCATAGACTGCTGAAAGTTCGGATGGACATGAAATGAACGATCCGGTTATTGCTGTCCGTATTGATCTGTATGGTATTCGTCGCGCGGTATAGCTAACAGTCCGAATATAAAGGCCGTCGCATAATTGATTAAATTTGTATGATCGCACTTGTCATAGAGGAAAAAAAAAGACCGGCCTTTCCCAGGCCATGGAATCATGGAATCGATATACGTACGTAGTAGGTACTTACATAACACATACATATTCATTCCATGTTCCGGACTTAGAGCATTCAATAAGGCTACGTTCGCACGGACGTGCAGAAAGGCGTTACGTTAGCGGGGCGATCTCGCATCATCAACGCCTAGGAACCAGAGGTGTTCGCATAGACGTAAAAAAGTCACTTGTCGTTTTGTGCTCACACGGTTCTCATTCTTCTAGGATACGAAACTCTTTCAACAACGTGTATGATGCCAGCTTTAAATGTAATTCTGATTAAACATATCGTGTAGGAACTATTTTATTTTTACAAAAGAAACCTCTTTTCATAAAGAGTTTTCAATGGTAAAAGATTTAAAAAAATACTATGTCAAACTGTCAAAGCACAATCACAACTTAATGATTCGTTTTAATTAATGGTGTGCCGACTGGGACTGGAAGACGCCGACGACAACGACGATTCACCGTACAATTGCTTAATATACTTGACATTGGCAAAATTACATAACTTGTAGACGCCATTAAAATAAATAAATAAATAATTATTGTTTTTTATTCGTATTACTCCTTGATAGTAGTGCAAATCAATAAAATAAATCCATGATTCATGATCTCGTAAAATAAGTCTAATGTACGAGGACAAGTGCTATTTTAGCTGAGTGAGTGTGGGAAGAGTGTGAGTAATAATCGTAATCGTAAGTTTAATTTTTAAATTATTTCACATAATAGCTCTTATCAGAGACCGTCTTTTCATTCACATTACAGAATAATGTGTCTGTGTTCTAAACACCGAGCTTTTGACCATGATTAGAGACATTGTTGATAAGGAACAACTTGTTTATTTAAATTACGTTGTGTGTGACACATGTTATGAATGAATTAGTTAAGATGGGGCACACTGAGAGCATCGTCAGGAAAGGCGATGATAAATTAGCCTGTAACTCAGTCAAATATTAACTTAAAAAAAAGTTACCAATATAGGGATGATCCAAATCATCCACCCTATCTACTGTTAAAATTTCTCCAAAGGTCGCTAACTGTATCTACAGGTAGATACAGTTAGCGAGAAAATCGACAGAACTGAGTATTTTTTTTAAAATTCCAATCGGTCCCATTTTTATCAAGGATTAAAGTACACTTTGAGACCAACTAAGGTTAGAGTACTAGAATACCCACAATCAAAACTTTTTCCATACAGTTCTTTGTATTTGTATTTGTAAGCGGGCTGGTTTCCGTAACTCGAAGTCTAGCGCCTATTTTGCGTATGGGTGGGATTACCACTTATGTGTAGTCAAGCCATTCCAACTCCTTCAGGAAGCCCACCAAACTTATCAAAGTTGCCTCGGAGAGACACCTCAGCGAACCGAGGAGTTTAGCCCTGTGCCACCTCAGTGCAATTCAGCACTACGGCTACGTGGACGGCTGTCTCTTCTGTCTCCATGCACGCACGGCTCAGAGGACAATCTGTAACACCTAAATCAAAAATATATTTGTTAAATGGTCCATGCCCAGTTAGAACACTAGTTACCGTCCTAAGTCGAGATTTTCTAAGTCGGAAGAGTGTCTTGGAGAGTCGACTGTTGATAGTAGGCAGTGCTTCTTTAGCCTGTCTACACTTGTTGTGACTCACCCAGTATTCCATGTGGTACGATTGAGCAGCAGGGATTGAACCTTGCTAAATGGTGTTGGTATGATCGGTTCGGGGGCTATAGCAATCGTATCCGATCCTCGGCGGGCAAGTTCATCCGCGGCATCGTTACTTCGGGATCCACTGTGACCTTTAATCTATTGAAGGGTCAGTTAATTGTATTGACATACCTCCATTAGTTACTTTGTCATTAATTACCCTAAGAACTGTATGGAAAAAGTTTTCTTTGATTTGTGGGTATTCTAATACTCTAACCTTAGTTGTTCTCAAAGTGTATATTAATCCTTGATAGAAATGGGACCGATTGGAATTTAAAAAAAAAACTCAGTTCTGTCGATTTTCTCGCTAACTATAAATTTTATCAAAAATCTGTAAATGTCGAGTATTATCACTTAAAAAGTTAGTGAAGGTCTCCTACGAGCATTTTCGCGTAGCAGCAAGGGATCTAGTAGCTGCCCTTACTGCCCCATCTCAACTTTCCACCCTGTTTATTGTGTATAATAATAAATTATTAAAATATTTGTTATAACATATTAAAATACAAATATGAGCCTAAAGTAATAAAGTGATAAATCAGCCTACAGTAATTAAAATGTCCGGATTACTGCTTCCGGATGTTTCTTACATAATCTCGTCTGTCAAGGTGTTTCGGCAGAAAAAGCCTTGGCAGACTTATATATTCCTGGAGTGAGGGTTCATACCTATCGGCTGGAATCGGTTTCATTCTGGTATCAGATGGGTATATTTAGGGGCCCTGATGGTCACCTTTGAGAGCGTCTGCCAAGCACTTCCGGCAGAAAAATACTGACAGATTTCGCTTTTCTGTATCTACCAGTAAATTACTAACTGATGCCATAACTATTATTTCAGTATCAGATGGGTAAAGTAACACCCCTTTCTTCGCACTGGAAATGACTTGATTTTTTTTACTTTCGGCAGGTTCCGTCGTGGCAGACTATCAAATTCGGACTTACGAGTAGCATCACTTTTATGGTAAACCATTGTGCATTTCATCGCGGTATCAAGTCGGTACGAAATTTTGCAGTTGGCTCTCCCTTTATCACTTCATTAAGCAAAAACCCACCACCAAAAATGAAAAAAATTACTTCGAATAAAACGGATGTAATAACGCTGTTATGTAGTCCAACTTCTCGATGAATAAGAAACTATAGAATATTTCAAGATCGCCGAAAGCAACGCCGCGGGAAAGTCGTAGTCGTATTTAAACCTAAATATGCCTCGTCATAGTCGCTCAGCTACCTTTATCAAGATATCTTATCGCCACCCTGAAAATAGGTACCTACCGTAACGGTACCGTGATGATGAAGACCACAGATAGCAACCGGAACTCCTAAACGGTAGTAACGTTTAGAAGTTCCGGTGGCTATCTGTGGTCTTCATCATCAGTTCTTCTTCACCAAATAGTGCTTTCCAAGAGCAAATGTACGAGTTACAATGAAATATATCGAAATCGCTGCAGGTGTGCCTATAATATTCCAAGATCCCATCATCAGATCCTGACGTTTTGACAATGGGACCAACTAGAAAGTACAAACTTTCAATCAAAAAATATTTTTTCAAATCGGGCCTTTGAGTAATTTGAGTGAACATACATAAAAAACAAAAAACAACTATCCCAACGAATTGAGAACCTCCTCCTTCTTTGAAGTCGGTTATAAATGCGATTCGGAGAATCGCTATACTATAAGGAATGTAAGTATGTTATGTATGCTTTCGAGGTAAAGTTTTAGCTAATGGGAAGATGAGGTGGTAGTGAACCGAGGGGAACAAGATGAGAAGATAGTGGGTAGTAATAAAATAAGGTGATTTTTAAATTACTGCAAAGGTCCGGAAAAAGGCCGTCGCAGGACGAGTATGAGTTACTTAGCACAGCCTATCGGCAGCCAAGTCTAGATGTAAAAAGCAATCGAGCTTGGTAAATACTATTGTCACATTATTAGATATTACGCCATGTTACGGCCGCCTTGTTCATGTTTTTTTTTACTTCTATAATGACATTTACTCGTATTACCTATATTACCTGATACGGATTATCATGGGTTTTGTTCCACATCTCTTTTTTTAACATTACCTTTAATACTTACACAAATAATAATTTCGGATAGCTGAAATAATTAGTAATTATTGATATTATAAACATGTGACAAAACTTGTAGGATAATTAATTTAATTTTTCTCGATAATTTAAGTATAATTATTTTAGACTTTTAAAAAAATTTATTTTATAAAATCAGAAAATGAATCCATTTTGAGGAGTAAATCTTACTCATCCACATTAAACTTTCTGATTTTATAAAATAAGTTTGTAAATTGTGAAAATATTGTTCATACCAATTCAGCAGTGTTACCTTAGGTACGCTGAGTGCGCTAATTTGACCAGACTTACGGAACATTGGCGAGTTTCTTCTCGTAGATTATGCTTTGCAGTTGAGGGAGCAGTGATGAGAGTATGATTTAGATATTTCTCCGCCACCCTCTTTTAAGGGTGCGGCTCCACTGAGGCGGAGACGAGCGGAGCGGGGCGGAGCTGTGCCAATATTAACCAATAGAATATAAACAAACGCGCGCAAGCGCGCTCGACGTGACCGCATGCGCCTTCTATTGGTTAATATTGCCACAGCTCCGCTCCGCTCCTCTCGTCTCCGCCTCAGTGGAGCCGCACCCTAAAAGACTATGCGCGCTATTTAGATTTTTTTACGCGCTTTTAAAACTTTTGATTCCATATCCCCTCAAAACCTACTTTTGGAGTTAGGTGTCGATAATATTTTAAACCGTCAAGGGTCGAATAAATTGCAAAAAAAAACTACTTTTAATATAAGTAGGTACTTCTACAAATAATCGATCTTAACTTATCAGAAACTAGGTGATTCATTTTGGGTAATCGTTTCAAATAAAACAAATCGTTAAAACTAAATGTTACGTACCATCTGAAATTGTAATAAAAGAAGAGTGAACATTCACAAATATTTGTTTCACATTTCGTTTTTGTTAATCACAAGAGAGAATTAGTTGAATTAAAATAAAATCAGACTTCTATACTGCCCTCCTAAGCAAAAATGCAATAACTAAATTCAATAGCCAAAGCAGATTCAACTCTCTGCTGTTTGTAACTAGGTTGCAATTTCTACAGATGTTTTGTTTGAGATAACGCCATTATGCTTAGTAGGGCAGTATATAAGACCAAATTTAAAGGTTTAAACTTTTATCTACACACATATCATAAGTCCTCTATTATGCGTTCAAAACCCGTAGGCAATGACCAGCATTACCTGTGGTAGCAGGTGACAGCGATGACAGCTGTTAATTTTGGAAGATGTTCCAAATTTGGATCTCATTACCTTACAATATTCGATAACGTAATTTCAAAATTACGTTACAGCTGTCATCGCTGTCACCTACTACCACAGGTAAGGTAATGCTGGTCATTTGCCTTTCGGCTTCTGAACCCATCGTAGAGTACTTATAATATGTGTGTAGATAAAGTATTGTACGCGACTCTGCGTAATTGGCATTAGGCAACCGTCACGTAAAGTACTATTACGTCATGAATAACGGGGTGACATTATAAACGTAATACGCTGCTAGTTTTCGCGATGTTATAACAATGGGCAGAATCTTTTTTAAGTACTCATCGCTATAATATTTAGCTTATCGTGTAGGGGATGCAAACCGAAAACTAGTCATATTCAAATATTCATATAAAAAACTGGCTAATACGTAAACGAAATGGCATGGCTTGACACTAACCCATCAGTCGCACGCAACGCACAACTGCACAAGATGTGGTCAAACGAGGCGGTCTCGTAATATTTTATATATCAACCACAAGTGTCTTGATTTTTCTAGACACATTTTCCCGTGTTGCCTTAGTTTTCGTGTTCATACAGCCCTTATAGTAAGACTTAAATATAAAAACACGAAACAGTGATCACCACCCGCAATAGCAGGAAAGGAATCGCACTTGTTGCCGGGAATTGAAAAAATGTATGCGCGTCTTTTGAAGGTCCCTAAATCGTAGCGGTCCAGAAATACTGCCGCAATAAGCAGACTCCATAAAATTGTGCTGCGTGGTAAAAACTTCCATAGAAGACTGACTGATGGACTGGCATCCATCGAGTAGGTGCAGATGAAATGACGGATTTATGCGAGTAGTTCAATGACGCATCCTTGTTAGCAGTAACCAAAACAGTTCCGAAGAACACTACCCATAATAAATGCGGTAAAGTATACAAAAGGACGTGTGGCATACTGGAATAAACGCACTGCCGTTGGCACCACTTCCCGCCTAACAACCGCATCTGTCAATGAGCTGTCACTGATTTCAGTGGGTTGGTCGCGGTGTGAACGTGTGGGGCAAACGCAATAACTATTGTTGTTTTATTATCCAAATACTTAATCCTAAGTCTTAGAATATCACAGGACGCAACGTTTCTCCGAATCGTTGGTGGGTCGAGCCGACTAGAAAGTACCAAGTCGTCGACAATTCATACTGCTCTTGTGCTGGTCGCATTCATCCTTTATCTGCAATCTTCGCCAAATCGTCGGTTCACATAGATACATTGGATTTCATCGTATCCAATAGGTAATATTTAACTTTTTTTACAGCTTCAATAAAAGCTGATTCATGTAACAAACAGTTGAGAAAATAATAATTAAATACTTAACTATGAAAAATTTAATTTAAAATTTAAAAAACCCCTTACTCAGAACAGTCTGTAAAAAAACAGACAAACAGTGAGTCTTTTACAAACCGTTTTGAGTCGAGGGCTTTTTAAATTTTCAATTAAATTTTTTATTTCACTCTTTTTAACTTCTCAAAATTAACAACAAGACTACAGCTAGCAACGCCTCTTTAAAGACATGAATAATGTTTTATTTCTCTATAATAAGTATGTTTATCGTTATCTGATACACATAGTACAAGCCTAGAGCTTCGTTTGGGATTAGGTAAGGCGGAAACTAGTAACAAAAGAGGGTCAAACTTATAACACACCTGTTTTTTGCGTCGGGGGTTAAAAACCGCATCCAATTCAGTTAACCCGTTTAAGAGTTATGGTGCCACAGACAGATACACACAGACACATATATAGCGGTCAAACTTATAACACCCCTCTTTTTGCGACAGGGGGTTAATGATTAATTAATAAAAAGTAGGGTGTTAAAAGTTTAAGGTAACGGCGCCTATTACCGTGGCATTTTCAAATATACATTTTATAAACAAAATGATCGATTTAAAAAAAAATATATTTTACACTAACGAAGCTTATTTAGTTGACTAAGGGACCTATTAACGATAGTGTGTTTGAATGAAACAAGGTGCTCGCAATTCGTCAGTTTCCGCGACGGCAGCGCAGTAAGAGATCATGCCATACTAACGCGTGAAGCCACATGTAAGGGAACGCGAATCTTATTTAGTATTTTGCGTAATAGTTATGGCAATTTTGACCTAATGTTATGATATTTAAATGGTTCTTTATTGTTTTCTGCATGACTTCTGAGTACTCTTTATATATTTTTTGGCCTGGAAATACTTTTAAAATGGAAAATTAAATACAGCGGTGATAGGCGCCATTTTAAGCTGTGAATACTAATACCGTGGTATACCACGGTAATAGATAATAGTGATTTTGGCTTTATGCTTAATTTTTGGTATATGTGATCGGTTATACATATATTTTCTTACGGTTATTCCAATCTTAATTTATTCACGCTATTAAAGAACTATTTCCGTGGTATGGAAAGTATTCAACAAACCCTTAATATTTAACGAAAACTTCAGTACTGAATTTGTAGATTCTATAGAAACCCTTATTTTGTCAAGTTGTTTAAATATTAAGATAAAACCGTATATTTACTTACCAGTTATGAAACTTTGGTTTCATACCAAGGTGGTAATATATATCTATGGTTTGTAATGAAAATACGACCGTATCCATTAGTTTTTATGGGTCGGAATTAGATTTAACAACACTCCAAATTAAGCCTATTACCGAAGATAACCCTCGGTCACAGAACTATATCGAGATAGAAGGAAAGAGTTCGTCGATTTATATGAGAACCGAGCGAGTAACATTTTGCGTAGGTACTTTGACGTCACGCGAGTCTTTTAGTGATGTGCACAACTAAAACAGAATCGTTTCCAATCGTGTCATCGATCGCAACGGAATAGCAACGCAACGGAACATCTACCTAGTCCGGCCATAAGTTCTGTTACTAAGGTTGAGTCAAATAAAACTAACTAATGTTTATTTTTTTATTTTATTACGTATAAAAATTAAAAGCTCAATAAATGTACATTTTGAAGAACAAAAAATCATTCTATATTGTCGCCGCGATTTCCGAGACGATTTTTTAACATTCACAGCCGGCATCGATGAAATTACGCATGACTTTTCTGTAAATTTAACTTTTTGAAAACGCTAAAGAGGTTAGTCTTGGTTTACCAAAGAAGTTTATTGTTTAATATTATAAAACTTCCTATCTCTGTATATGTTTAGAGACCAAAATTATATTTCTCAACAAGACTCAATTCCAACTTAAGAACGAAGAGATTTTGTGTGTTTTCGTATTCCTTCAAAATTTATGTGAAATCGTAAAGTCGATTTAATGAGACATCAAGATTGACCGACGTCCAAGCAGATCTTTAGTTCCTTGAAATACATTTGTATCAGAATTTAAAGCTAAAAGTCTGATCAATATGTCACGCAAATATGAACTCTCTACAAGAACTCTTACAAAAGTTGTGGCCGTTATCAGTATCATCGTCGTGCGTGAATTAAACTATGATTTTCTAATCCGAAATGGGAATACTTCAAGATCTTACGTCAAATAATTGCAATAGTTTAGAATACATTTTTTTTTATTCATATTCTATATAAATCAAAGTTTCGATTAATATACAGATTTATGAAAAAATCCATTAATTTATTTTTTAAATTGTAATAAATCTTAGTAACAGAACTTATGACCAGACTAGGTATAATCGGATGAGCTGTACTGATTATTCGCGGGTACTTTGATGTTGATGGGCCAGTAAATGTATCTTTGTGAAAATGTATAGAACAAATTCGGCTGTGTTTTGTAGGAAGCCAGTTTTTGCGACCCGTTGCTTCTATCCATCTATTTTTTATAAGAGGATCTTTCGGAAAACTGAAACAAAATTGCAATATAGTAACTATATTTTTAAATTATCGATATAAATCTATAATTATTATCCTTTTTGCAATAATATTTAATATTGACTACCTACTACTTCATCACTCATCACACGGCTACATAATAGTAGGTCTAAATAAGCTTTTGTTGCCCGCCGTACTTTTTTTTGCAAAATCTTTATCTGCTTATCAAGAACAAACTATTGAGTTCTAACACGGTGGGTCTACGTTAAGAATAGCGGAGATCCTGTCGCCACCTTCCTACTCCATCATCAGATCACCTCTAAGATACCATAATATTGCATTGTCATCGAGTTTACATATGTGGTACAAATTTCAGCCCATTCCGTTAACGGGAAGTGGGTCAAATTTATTTTGCAAGGTTTGACCCGTACATACTCGTACCCGTTTGTCAGGATCGTAGCAGGTGGAAAGAAGTGGTCTCTGCTTACCGCTCTGGGAAACAGGCGTGATTTAATGAATGTATGTATGTGACTCGTACTGACATAAATACATACTTACATACCGACATACATACCTACATTGCAAGTTAAATAAAAGCTTGTAAAAATAATTATAATTTTTTCTGTTTTCAAAGTCGATTTTAATCGACTAAGAAATCAGCATTGAAAATCGCAGGGTACAACACTACATCTTTCTTTTGACAGAAAAATGAGAATTCAACCTTGAACGCGTCTCGACAAGTGCTCGAAAGTTTGTATTGGTTTATTTTGCTGTTTTCGTTGCTGGTTTCCAATGCATGCCAAGTCTGGCGCGACAAATTAAAGCAGCAATGGAAAAGTAGCATTAGACACAGAGTCGCCCGCTACTGTTTATAGGAAATTAATACTGAGCAACAAAATATTTTTTTTTATAAATAATAACAGATATTTAAGGGCAAAGAGTACCTACTTACCGATGAAAGGAAATATCCTGTGTTACAGCTCCTACTTTTTGGTGGTTTTTGTACAGTTGATTATCGAGCAAGAGGGCATTTTGTTTCTATATTCGAATCTCACACGCGGTTACCGGTCGAGAGCGGACTGAGCATCGCGGCGAGCAATGGGGCTCACGGCCCTTCTTTTCGGCACGCTAGGTACAAACACTCTTTCATTCTATCTCGGTATAGTTCTGTGCCCTCGGTAATAGAATGTATGGGAATCTATTACCGACCCATTCAATATTTATTTGGATCGGTAATAGTTTCTTAAAGAAGTATCTATTACCGAGTGTTATTTTAGTCTCCTATTAAAATTAATCACATTTAGGGTACCGTAACTACAGATTTCTTTGATAAAATTGAAACTTTTATTCATCAGTTGAATACCTCCTTTATGGACCAC
Organism: Acleris literana; assembly: GCA_946894065.1. Taxonomy (NCBI): domain Eukaryota; kingdom Metazoa; phylum Arthropoda; class Insecta; order Lepidoptera; family Tortricidae; genus Acleris; species Acleris literana. The sequence continues at coordinate 10,916,907 of OX335691.1, read as the reverse complement.
CATAAAAGAAGTTAGTATATATGTAGTTTTCATTGGTTGTGCATACGGAAACGTATTATTTAAATGTGTTTCTCATCTTCATATGTGCAGTGAAAGGAGTTGAATAAGTATTACAGCAAAACAAGTTCTAAAATATACGTTTTATACATTTTATAATTTTAATACCCGTTATTAGCTAGGTAGTTTAATTATTTGTAATTGTGAGAACTTTGATAAACGAAAAATAAATCCTAAGTATTTCTTTAAAAAAACTTAATGTACAAAAATAATATGCAGGACCAAAGCCAATATTATTTTTTTAACCCTCGGTAATAAGTTCCGAATCGGAAGTCAGGATTCTATTACCGATGGTAGAAAATTGATGCTTTTTATACTCTCGGTAATTGAAGCTGAATTCGCTGTAATAGAATCACAGCCTTTCCATTACCACGGTAATAGAAGACTTAAGTATTTTGGTTTCAATAATTATTTTATAAAATATAATAAACTAAAAAGAGTCCAAAAAGTTACGATTCCAAAAGTTCAATAAACATTCTTAAATAAAAAAAAAATACTCAGTCGTTAAAAAGCTTTGATTGCCTTAATTTTTTCGACTCATTTGAAAACTTCCTTAAGTACCACGGTAATAGGCGCCGTTACCTTATAACGTGTGTATACGTAACGTAACGTTGTAACGTGTGTAACGTCTATGTATCTGAGTTTCTGTTTGTGGCATCGTAACTCCCAAACGGATGAATGGATTTTTACGCAAGTTTTTGTTAAATAAAACTACATTAATCGGGATAGTTCTTAGCAAGATTTCATGAAAATTGGTTTAAGAGATATCAGCTCTGAAAGTAGGTGTCGCCGTTATATCGGGGGCTTAAAAGGTCTTTTAGACAATTTAAATGATAAATTATTGCATTTTACGCTGAACGATTATTGTGTTATTTTATTAGATGAATTTGATTTTAGAACATCAAAATAAGAACCACTAAACACATCAAATAAGAACCTAAGAACCACTCTGCAGGAATATAAACATACTAATATAATCTTATGTCTTCCTATTTTTGATTGTGGAATGTTTGCAAACATGTACAACAGAAGAATAGAATTGTTCAACAGCTTGCTATATTCTGATAATGAAAAACATGAGTATTGTTACATTTTAGACAGCAATAGAAATCTCACTTACGACTTCAATATGTTTACACGAAACGGACATGTGAGTAATTATGGAATGAAAGTTGTTTTCAAAGTTTTGCATGATATAATAATATTTTTATAAAAAGAAAAGACTTTTTTTCGTGGACAATGCATGTAATTATAGTAATAGGATTTCATATAATGTGACTTTCAATTTAAGTATTTTTTATCAGAACGTTTGTATCAGAAATAATGTAGAATCAACGTTTAGTTTTATATGACGGCGCGCTGCGGCAGCGGCAATTCATAAAGCTTTGACAAAAATGCCATCTGTCGAACTGATTGCGAGGTTACGTGCCGTGCATAGCTTAGCAGACATGTCGATTGTGCTGCCACTGCTGGCGAAACCACAGAAACTTATAGGGCCGGCGGCTATCGACTTTAGGACGGCAACCATTTTCGATTCGCGACTGAGTATCTGTAGAGTATAGTAATATGTGCCTTAGTTAAGCTAAACAGCATCTTCTCAACTCACTTACTGCAGTGCCTCAAGTTAAAAAGTAAATAAGCAGTGTGCATACACATCTAGTGTTAATACAGTCAGAAGAATAGTTCTCTCTAACGAAAAGCGAAGTATTGGTAGGACTTACAAATATATTGTAGTTTTCTATCTTTGAACAACATAAAAACCTATTTTGACATGCTCAGGGCGGTTCAACATTGGCCCGTAATTGGATTCCAAACTACCCATCTATCGTGGCTATCCTTTTATTATAGTTTAAAGTATAAACAAAAGTGTTTGTTTTAAGAAGTAGGTATTTGTAATAATAAACTCTCTACTCTTTGTTTTCCCTGGATATGATACGCATTCCGTCACATTGACGTTTACCTACTTATCATAAACAAAGCCGTAACAAATCTATATAATATAGGGTTCCGTCAACAATGAAGCCTTGTAATTTCGTAATGTCCGTCCGTCCACGGATCAAAAAAGGCATACCTAACTTTGTGGTGTTAATTAATTTCGATCTTATTTCAACCCGTCAAAAGACGATAATGCTTCAGCATTAAAAAAAACTCTGCGCTGCGCTTTGCTGTTATGTGCGCCGGCGCCTACAGCGGGGACGTCAAGTTTATTTCTGTATTCCATTATAATGTAGGCTATATTTGGATAGATTTTCCAAAAATATTGAGGGTGTGTCTAGATTTAGGATCCGTTTGCGAAATATTAAGTTTTAAAGCGGTCATACCTATTGGTTAGAGTCCAGTGTCGTCGACCCCCTATACACACCATCGATACACACTAAACCGTTGTTTTTGAATATAATAAATAATGAAAAAAAACGGAACCCTGATAGGATCACTCGTGCGTTTGTCTGTCCGTCTGTCTGTCACAGCCAATTTGCTCCGAAACTACTGGACCGATTGAATTGAAATTTGGTACACATGTAAATTGATGACCCAAACAATGATTTGATTTGATTTGATTTGCAAAGTAAATAAATATTTTTTATGAAATAAGGGTCATTTTCGGGGGACAAATTAGGAAATTAAAAAAAAGGTTTAGCAAAACTTACGGTGTCATATATCAAATGAAAGGGCTTGTTATGAGAATCTCAAATATAATTTTGTTATTATTGTAAAATAAATAGTTTTGATTTTATTCATGAAAGAAGACGGAAATTGAGCCCCTGATCTCCGAAACTGCTGAGCCTAAAATTTTGAAAAAAATACAAAATTTAGTTCATTGCTTGTAGATTACAGGAAAACCTATAAGAATTCTATAAAAAAACGTGTACTTCTCGGGACGCCCGACAGAAGTGATAACTAATCTAAATCTGCGCGTTAAAGTGAGAAAGAAAGAGCCTGCCTGCCGCTGCCGTATGCGTGAGAGAATAAGGAAGCCAGACAGACTGGCGCCGTAACGCGTTACGTAACGAAGCAGTTTGCTATACCATAAGAAATTATCACTTCAAAAAGTTCAAAATGGCGGCCACTTTTTTTAAATCTGATTACGGGTTCGCATTTGTAGTCCAAAGGAGCCCTCAGATATCGATTTTCAAGACAATCGAACCAGTAACAACTAACTTAAACTAATCACTTTCAAAAACGGTGATAGTTTTAGGTTATAATTATGCTCACTGTCAACAGTATTTATACTTAGAAACGCTATACGGGGTGACGTCAGCAGGTAAGATAAAATACCGTTTACCATTTTCGTCCATACTAGTAAGTTACGATTGGCCTAGCGGCTGAGAGGTAGGTCTAAGACGCCATGGTGCTGCGGTTCAAATCCCATCCGATTCCAGTATCTTTTTGTATTTTAAAAATTGTTTAAAAATTAGTACCAAGTACCGCTGCCGTATGCGTGAGAGAAAGGGAAGCCAGACATGCTGTCTAGTAACGCGCGTTACGTAACGAAATGGTTTACCCTCCGTAAAGAAGTTATCACTTCAAAAAGTATGTACGGAACCCTCTCCACGCGAGTTCAACTCGCACTTGGCCGGTTTTTTTATTTGGCGTCCCTGTCCCTATATTTCACAGAGTGGCACATTTAGATTGGTCAGTATTGGGCAGGTCTGTACTATCAGGCTGAGGCTACACTAAGCAGCGATTTGCTATGCGACTGACTGAGCGAAAACAGATTAACAGGGAGTGGCTACATTAATTTAAGCGAAAACTAAGCGAGGAATTGGCTACATTGCATAAAGGATACATTGCCATTTAGGGGGCTACACTAAGACAATAATAGTTGATGTGACGTATCGTTTATCGTGTAGATAAATTATTGTACGAGACACTGCGTAATTAGCATTACAACACTCGTGTGATCTATTATGAAACTCACCTTGCGGCTCGTTTCTTAAACCACACTCATGTTGCAATACCTGTTATTATGCAGTCTCTCGTACAATACTTTATCTACACACATATTATAAGTAATCTAAGATGGGTTCAGAAGCCGAAAGGCAAATGACCGGCATTACATTACCTTTGGTAATCTAGGTGACAGCGATGACAGCTGTAGCGTAATTTTGAAATTACGTTATCGAATATTCTAAGTTATTGAATATCCAAATTTGGAACATCTTCCAAAATTAACAGCTGTCATCGCTGTCACCTACTACCTACCACAGGTAACAATGCTGGTCATTGCCTACGGGTTTTGAACGCATAATAGAGGACTTTATGATATGAGTGTTGATAAACCAACATTAGGCGATTTTGCCGGGAATTCGCCTGTAATTCGCTGTACGCTGGACGCAAAAGATTCGCACCGATTTCGCGCGAGAGTGGCTACATTACAGCAAATAGATCGCAAAGCGGGAGACTAGTGGACGAAGTGGAATTTAGAAACAAAATTAAACAATATTTGAGGAACAAGCAACAAAAATGTATAAAGCTTGTCTATTGTTTTAAATAAAAACTTACCTTTATAATTTTTTCCTGTATTTCTGCCCGTAAACGCTTTAGGACCACTTTATTTTTGTGTCCACAATGTTCGGCCATCCATATTGCAGGACGCGCTTGGATTTCCGATATTAATACACTGGCCCGCAAAACTAAGTATCACACTTTTAATACTAGCTAGTATTAAAAGTGTGATACTTAGTTTTGCGGGCCAGTGTAATTCGATCAACATAGATATGGTTGAAATCAATAATATGGCGGCCGAGTTAAAAACAATACCATAACAGGTCAAAGACGATTTAGATTTTACCGCAAAGAATAGAGGCGCAGTATAATCACAACCTCTCGTAAACAGCGATAGAAAAAAAATAGGTTGAACGGGTAGCGCGAATACGCCGTCATCAGGATATATTTTCTCTCTCGCTGTATTGATGTAGCCACTTGACCACGAAGTTACTTTTCTCAAAAATGTATGAAAATGTTGACATTACTATCTACATAATGAGACGCGAAGGACATAGTTTACTGACAGATCTCAAATTAAAAAAAAAAACATTGCTTGCTCGCTACACAAGCCCGCAATGTTGCATACAAATTTCATTACTATCTAGCTTGTAACTTTTTAAAAAGTGAAAAAGCCCATAATAAAATGAGGGCACAAGTCTTATACATCCAAATTTTATTTGAAACGTAACTTTTTTATCTATGTCTGGAATAGCTTATGTTTTTTTTTAAAACAAAGCTTGCGATTTTCCTTGTCATAATCAAAAAGGCGGTAAAGAGTGATAGTTTTTTCACATGAAGTTTGTTTGTATGCAATTAAAAAAATGAGTTCAAGCGATGAAGATTTGACTGAAACACAATTTTTTTCTTGCGATTTTTGAGAAAAGCACTATATTTGCCTCGGCAGGAACAGCAATTGCGGGCTTCGTATTTTTAAACGGACTCGCAAGCTCGTCCGTTTAATCCAATACTCGGCCCGCAATTGCCTACTTCCATGCCTAGGCAATAATGTACTATTAAATAGCAATTTTGAAACTGACGTGGTAATACGAACGTAAATTTGTTTTGTCATTAACTTCTTCTTGTTTTGTTACTGTCATCTTGTAAAGTAGCCGCTCATATAAAAAAGTTTTATATTGAAAAGATCGCTCCCAAAAACTGCGATCAGATGAAAAATCGCGGTTAAGCATACATATCAGGGCTCGAACAATTCATGCGGATGACGTCAAACCACTCATTATGATCATTTCAAATAGTATTTTCATAAACAATTACCACTTATCATTTATCAACCTCTTTAATTAAACGATATCGTCACTTGAAATGAGTCTACTAATGACAATGTCAGTCAAAGACGTTATGTACAGTGGCCTGCAAAAGTGCATGGACAGTTCATAAAGATAATGCTTTGAGGTGCAAACTGACGCCTCACGCTCGTAGTGGTTCAATAAGATCGTACTAGATGGCGTTGTTGTAAAAAAACAAAATTAAAAAATATTTTATTCCTCATACTGACACCAGAGCCAAACACTTTTTCTTTATTTTATCGTTTATTATATTTTAGTATAGAGAAGATTTTAGAAGTATGAAATGTTAGTCAATTCCAAACTAAGAGGTTAAATTACCAAAAACACTTTTTCCATTGCGTGGAATCGAACCCGCGATACTCGGAGTCGTGAGTGAGAGCGGCGTTATACGCCATTGGACCATCACACATTTGAATATGAAGTTGAAATTAATAGTTTATTATGATTTGGTTATTTTCGCATTCAATGAAATAGAAACACGGTTAATATTACTATAAGGAGGGTAGACTAAAGATTTATAAATACCACACTGATTATTACAAAGACTTTGCTCGTTCGTTCGTTAGCTGCTTAATCGATTGCCTTTTTTGTGTAGATTTTACTTTCGTTAAATTTTTCTTAAAAAATGACTTCTCGTTGCAATATTGACCTGGTCAAAAGATCGCAAATAATTGCCTTGCACAGTGAAGGCAGAAATTTGTCAGAAATTGCAAGAGAAACCGGTGTGAACGTAAGTAGTAATTTATTTAAGTACTCAGATTTTTACAAAAATATTTTCTATTTCATCTTTTTTATATCTTTAATGGTTATTATAAGTTTCCGTTTTTTTTTACAGAGGAAAACTGTTGTTTTATGGGTACGGCGGTTCGAAGAGGAGGGATCTTTGCTACCCCGGCAAAGAACGGGAAGACCACTACTCATAAGCACACCCCAGCGTCAAGCCATGGTGAGGGATTATGAGGAAGACGGATTCAAACCAACAACCCACTACGCTGGTTTATTCAATACAAGTGCGGATACTATTCGCCGTGTTTTACATAGTGAGGGTCTGCATCATCGTAGGCACGCTGTCAAACCCTTGCTAACAGAAAGCCATAAAAGAGCAAGGTTAGAGTTCGCTTTGGAGTATCTAGATTTCGACTGGAGCAATGTCATCTTTACGGATGAAAAGACTTTTAAATCCAGCCAACACGGACGATTAAGCTTGTGGCGCCGAAACAATACCCGGTATACTGACAACCATGTAGTGCCCAACATGGAATCTGGTCGAATAACCGTAAATATGTGGGGATGGATGAGTGCGGCTGACCCAGGAGAACTGGTTAAACTTCCCAGTCGAGCGAACAGTGTTCATTATGTGGAAATGCTGGAGGACACCATGTTGCCCACCGTTCGCAATGTGTATCCAGAGGAGGAGTTGCCGGTGATAACGTTTGTGCAAGATAACTGCCCAATACACCGTTCACGTAGTGTGCGGGAGTGGTTTAGTCAGCACAATAATATAAGGGTTATTCCCTGGCCTTCCAGGTCACCGGATTTAAATCCTATCGAAAATTTATGGGGTATTATTGTCCAACGTTGGGATCACCAGAATGAGCGAACTCCGAACGCCTTGGAAGAACATTGTTCAAAAATTTGGGATAGTATTCGAGGTTCCAATCTGTGTCAGAATCTTATCGATTCAATGCGTTCCCGAATGCAAGCGGTAATCGAACAGAGGGGGGGTTATACTAGGTATTAAAGTTTAGTATTAAGCTTTGAACCGTTATTTGAAGCCTAATTAAACTAAAATTGAGAGAAGCGAGCTTGATTTCCGGTAACGAATCGGTTATAATTGGATTACTCCCACGATGACGTCACATCCTGTCTACCAGGTGAGGCGGGAAGCCTTGGAGCTCTCCAGCCTTACTTCATTGGCGTCTTGATTGTCGTAGCAATCGGTTGTCTAAGAGGTACCTACTTTATTATATATTATATATATATCAGAATAAAATAATTGTAAGTGGCCAGACTGGTGCCCTTTAATATAGTTTCTGTTAAAAGTATTTCAACAGATTCAGATAAATTTTAACTGTTCATTTGGAAATCCCTGTATAGTGAAACTGGGAATAAAACGGTGTTACCGTTCGTGCTTTTAATACATTGTATTTTCCAGATTATAATTCAAAATGGGGAACGATTCGGGTGAATCCTCCGATTCCTCTACCGATAGTTCCTCTTCGGATACTCCCGTGAACGAACCGGCGCCGACACTGCCGCCACAGCCTGCGGAGCAGCCTGCAGGTGGCCGGAAGAGGAAGGCCAGACAAATAAAAGGTCGCAAACAAAAACGGCGGCGCCGCCGTTCGCAAAATAATACCGAGGATGCTCTGAAGTATTTGAGTGAACAAGTAAGTGGCTTACAAAATTTGATCGCAAGTAATGTTGCGTTCCCATCTACATCTTACTCGGACTCTGGTGTGAATAATCAGTTTAACAACTCTTACGTCAGTGGGGACGTGAGTGGGGATCTTTTTAGTGATAGCGAGAACGAAACTGGATTCGCGGTTCCCTCTGCCGAAGTATCCGCCCCCTCATGCTCATTTTCACTACCCTTATCTACAGTAGTAAAGGAACCGACTGTTCCCAAGTCCTTGCCAACATATGTTCAGCTAATAAATGAGGTACAACGGTTTAACTCTGATGACTGGGATAGTGTTCGCTATGTAGACGTGCAAAAGCAGTACTGTTCATCACCAGGCTTTACATATTTAGAAGCCAATGATGAGATCAAGCCATTTGACAAGTTTAGGTCGCTCTGGTTTATTGAACGTGGTTTTGCTTGCATAACACAAGCCCTCATTAAGCAGAATGAGGCCGCTCAAAATGGTTTTAAATCTTTACTCGAGTGGGTAGATACTGTTGAGCAAGTTACACCGAAATTATTAGACGAGAAATTAAATGAAGTTTTTGTCAAGGGTAGCTTTCAAAAAATTAGTAGTGATTTATTACAAATGTCATGTGGTCACAGAGCCGAGCTAATACAGCAGAGACGTGATAGTTTATTACGGTCAGTGAAGGATAGTTATTTGAGGGCTACCTTGAGAAAAATTCCACCTACCTGCGAATTTCTGTTTCAAAAAGATTCATTTGCTAATGCGCTCGAAAAATCTGGGGGTGCTTCTAAAGCATTTTGGCCGCCCCGGGCGTCTCATAGTAAAACTGCTGCTCAGGCTCAGCCCCAAATGCAGACTCAGGCCTTGCCTAGTTATGCTAATAACATCCATACCAATAAAACGGTCGGGTTTCGTAATGCTAATTACCAGTATTCTGACCCTATGACTCGTTCCCATCCGGTTATGAATTTTCAACCACAAGGGCGCGACTACCGCTACGCGCAAAGACAACCCTTTCCACAAACGAGACAACAGCGTCAGAGGCCAGGTCGTAGTTTTCAAAACCAGGAATCTCGTCCCATTAACAACAGAGGGAGTAGATTCTCGGGTCCATCCACTTCGCGTGGACATTCAAAGCGCAAGTTCTGACTCGAGCGAGTTTCGGGCGGGCCGACTGGTGAATTATGTGGAACGGTGGCAAGGGCTTCGGGCTCCCGAGGTCCTAATACAGATTATTCGCCATTTTCGTATCCCGTTTTATTCAAAGCCACCTCTATGGCCTCCAAATTTAAACAGTCACTCGTTACAGACCCCAAAAAGTTGCAAAATGGACCAGATAATAAGCAATATGGTACAAATGGGAGTTTTGGAACCTGCGGACGTCAGTCCCAGCTTCGTATCCCCTCTGTTTATAATCCCGAAAAGCGACGGGTCGGCCCGACCGATATTCAACTTAAAGAGACTAAACAAATACGTGTTAGTGAGACCGTTCCGTCTTGTAAATATGCACAAAATAGCCACATTTCTACAACCCCAAGATTGGCTAGTCAAGATCGACTTATCCAATGCGTATTTCCACCTGGCTGTAGCCAAAGCGCACAGATGCTTCCTTCGTTTGATTTACAATCACAAGCTTTTCGAAATGACCTGTCTGCCATTCGGCCTTGCATGCGCACCAAAGGTATTCGCATCCCTAACGAATTGGGTAGCTCAGATCCTCAGAGAGAGAGGTATTCGAGTAATAATTTATCTAGACGATTTTTTGCTAGCCAATCAGGATGCTCGAACCCTGTCCAGTCAGGCTGTCGAAACAACGAGATTATTAGAGTATCTAGGATGGCAGATAAATTATGCCAAGTCCATTTTATCCCCGCAAATGAGTCTCGAATATTTAGGCATAGGCTGGAACCCTCACTTAAACAGGAAATTCTTGCCTCTGCAAAAAGTACAAAAAATTCAAAAAGAGGCGAAAAAATTGTTAAAAAGAAAAAAGGCCAATCTACGCGTAATTCAACGTGTCGTAGGGATGGTCAACTTTGCCAGCTTCGCAGTTCCCAGAGGTCGCCTAAATCACAGAGCGCTAATTTATTGTCAAAATATGTTTCTAAAGAGCCCCCACAACCTTTGTCCGATCCCACCCCTAGCCTTAAAGGAATTAGCTTGGTGGTGCTCCAATCTAGGAAAAAGCGCGCCAATTCATTGCCCTCCTGTAACAAACTACTTGGTGACGGACGCCTCAGGAGTAGCTTGGGGCGCCCAGCTGGACAATGTCAGGCTGTCGGGTTGTTGGTCTGCGGAAGAGACGAGGCTTCATTGCAACCATCGCGAAATGCTTGTGATTTTGTACGTTTTAAAAGATCACGCTCATCGCCTGGCTGGCTCCTCTCTCATGATACAGTCCGACAACAGAACTGTAGTAGCCTATATGAGGAATGAAGGGGGTACCAAGTCACTGTCACTAATGGAGTTGACTTACCAAATCTACAGGATTTTAAATCGATTCCAAATACATGTTGTAACACATTACCTGCCAGGGCGTTACAATTGCGAAGCCGATCGCTTGTCAAGGCTTGTCAAATCCCCGGAGTGGCTCCTCCTGCCTCCAATGATCAATCTGATTTTCGCCAAATTCGGCCTTCCGGAGATGGATCTGTTTGCTTCGGCGGCAGCCCATGTTCTACCCATTTACTGCACACTAGACCACACAGACAGACAAGCTTACCTGTACGACGCATTCAGCCACGTGTGGAACTATTCCCTGGCTTGGGTGTTTCCACCCCCTTTCCTGATACCTCGCGTGTTACAACACCTCAACACGGCAAGGGGGAAGTATCTCATTGTAGCCCCGCGTTGGACAAAAGTTTTTTGGCGTCCAGACCTCAAGAACAGAGCCCTGAGTGCCCCGTTTACAATCTACAACCTAGCCCAAGTACTAGTAGATGTGACCACGGGCCACCCGCCTCCGATGGCGGAGGATCTAGTGTTGGAGGTTTGGATGTGTGGGGGTGGACGGATAGACTAAAAGATTGGTCTCAGGATCAAATTGAGCTTTTGCAGAAGGGATGGAGAGCTTCCTCAATGAAAACCTATAATGTTGCATGGCAAAAGTGGCATGTTTGGACTAGTGAGAACTCGGTAGATAAGTGTAATCCGCAGGGAGCGGATCTCGCAAAATTTTTAATCGACCTTCACCTTAAACAAAGGTTGGCATATAGTACAATTTTGGTCTATAAATCTGCGATTTCCACACTTTGCGACCCTAACTTGAATAATCGTCTCAGCTCGCATTTATTGGTACGGCAAGCATTAAAATCTATTAGTTTAGCAAATGTGAAATCGAAAAAGGCTCCAATATGGGACACTGATATTCTTGTACATTGGTTAAGAAATAACACCAGTAATGTGGATAATTTATTCGAATGTTCCTCTCGCGCGGCAATTTTGTTGTTGTTGTGCTCTGGTCGACGGGTTCATGACCTAACGTTGTTGATGATTGATAACGATAATTGTTCATTTTCTGAAGACTCTGTAGTGTTCTGGCCGAAGTATGGCTCTAAGACTGATACCGTAAACAATCGCCAATCTGGATGGCGTATTTTCAGAAATAAAGAGTGTCAGGCCTTGGACCCACTTTTTTGGATCAAAAGGGTAATAAGACTTTCTGAGGGTAGACGCGCGCCTGACATTAATAATTTGTTTATAACTACATGTAAAAACCTTAAAGCAGCGTCTCGTACAAATATAGCTGGCTGGATCAAAAAGATATTACTGCAGGCCGGCATCCAGTCTAGCGCTGGCAGCATCCGACCTGCAGTAGCATCAAAGAATTGGGTCGAGAATTGCCAGTTAGATGATATTTTGGCTCGAGGGAACTGGCGTTCAGAAAACACTTTTTTGAAGTATTACTGTCGTGAAATCCGTCCCTCTATAACATCACATTCCATTTCAAATTTATTTACACCCGTAGACGAGTAAACTGTAGATCTACCTAATATATTATTTATGTTGTCTTGTTTACTTACGTTACGTGGTAGACAGTTCACGTTATAAGCGTTATCTTAAATTTCTAAGTCCGTCGTGATTGTAATTTAATTATTGAGTACGATACCTAAACAATTTTTGTATTTTTATACTATAGGTACTGCCTAGGTATACTGATTTATCTGATTATGTCTAATAGAAATGTAAAACTATACGAAGGATGATTATCTTGACTTGTTTTTACAAGAACGTACATTGGAGTGTACCTATACATGCTAAAGGTAAACAAAGGTTGATTTCATATTAGTACCTACTTCGATATTGTAAATTTGCCAGTACTTATTATGAGAGTGAACTAATCAGGTTTTTGATGTACTTGGTTGTAATTTAAGTTAATGTTTCAAATGCAACTTAAAAGCAAATTGTTACTTAGTTGATTTCAAAGATTGAAATACTGCTGTACATAATCCTTAGGTACCTAAAATGTATTTTATTCAAATTTGTATTACTTATTGAATAGATTAATTTTGCTCAGTTAAGTAGGGACATAATTAAGCTACATAACGTTTATATAATATAATACATTTTCACCTTGTTTAATGTTGTGATTATAATATGACTAACTAGCCGGAGTTTTGCTCCTATGAAATGTCTCTTTAGTGCCTCTTCTTGACAATTTGGTTGGTAATTGCCTTTTGTTATTTGGCTTAGACATTAAGTGGTTATTGATTAAATTTGTAATATGTAAAATAGGTACAAAACTGCTTTTGGTTTTCTACAAATTACAATAAACGATTAAGAGTGTTAAAATTGTTATCATTATTAACCCTTCCTTGATTATCACATTGGCGTCGTCCTGTCCACCAGGCGATAACAAACAGGTCTCAATTTTAGTTTAATTAGGCTTCAAATAACGGTTCAAAGCTTAATATCAGCGTTTTACCTACCAATAAAACGCTTATTAAGCGATAACCTTATTTGAAGCCTAATATTTCATGCCTGCCTGGTGAAATAATAAAAACACATGAGACCCAATGAAGTAAGGCTGGAGAGCTCCAAGGCTTCCCGCCTCACCTGGTAGACAGGATGTGACGTCATCGTGGGAGTAATCCAATTATAACCGATTCGTTACCGGAAATCAAGCTCGCTTCTCTCAATTTTAGTTTAATTAGGCTTCAAATAAGGTTATCGCTTAATAAGCGTTTTATTGGTAGGTAAAACGCTGATATATAGTAATACAGTGGTCAAGTGGAGATCGGGTTAACGTAAGTAATTAATACAAAAGTGACAATTATTTTCGCTTTTTTTACGTGTCTATACTATTTTATAGCAGTTAATAATTATCTTATTTTAAATATTTAAAGTCAAACAAATCACACACCATTTATACACGAAATTTCAGTTATTATCCTTATATAAGTGATCCTAACTGTATAACATAGTTAAACATAATGCATTTGACAGTTAAGGTAACCCGGTCTCTAAATATGTTAATAATTACTATATGTTATTGTGGTTTAATAGCTTCAATCTTCTTTCTGATTTCGGAAACGAAACTTAAGCTATTACCTCAGTAATAAAAGTTAAGTAGTAGGTAGTCGTTTCATTGTTACAAAGGTAATTTGTAAAAAAAAACTATCTAAACAGTTCACTGAATTAAAATGTTATACAAGGAATAAAGATTTTTCATTTCAAATAACAAAAGTTGTATCATTTCTTGAAACTATTATTTCAAAAGATAATACATTCGTTTATTAATTACTATGTGAAACAAGATAAATTAAAAAAGATATTGTAAGCAGAATCGATCTCCCGACCCACGGACTGACTCCGCGAAATCGAAGTGCCAACTAACTAAGCCAACGGCCCTTCTAGTTAAGTGGTGAAATTATCGATTCTAATACTAAAACGTCATATAGTTGAAGCAAACAACAATATAACTTGTTCAATTAACAACGCCATCTAGGTTGTTTCTTACGAACGTGGCATCACGTGTTCACAGCATTATAGACGTTAAGGTGTCCATGCAATTTTGCAGCTGACCGTACCTAGATAACGTCTTTGACTGACATTGTTATTCGGATGACTGTTGTATCTTCACAATTGGCTTGGATTTATTTTTACTAATGTATAAATGTATAAAACCGAGCAATCGAGTACTACGACTGTCATGGATATAGCAACATTGTTGGCCAAATTTTTTTTCCCGATCAATCCATTGAGGAAGGAAATTTTATTAAAGCATATTTTAAGTCTGTGGCGACAATAATAGACTTGTTAGAGTAATAGTTATAAGTGTGCATAATTTCATTAAATAACATAAAATTGTCTTTTTTGATTTTTTAACAATACATTTACTTTTATTATAAATAATCGTACTTACGATAGAAAATTTCATAATATTTATTTTATTCTCGACATTCACGATTATTTTGTTGGAAGTTTAAATACAAACATCACCTGTGTGCAAAATTATGTCATTTTTACGTCATTCGCATGATTTGTTCGAGCCCTGCGCATAATGTAGCCACACATAATTATACCGGGTAGTAACTTTTGAATTAGTAGCGCCGGTTAAAGATTCGATGGTAAGATCGCGTCGGCATCGCTGATCGTTAGGTGTAGCCGCTGCGTTTACCTACGGTTATGTTATTTAAGTCGCTTTTACAATTCAAATATGGCTAGCGGTTTGGACGCATAATGTAGCCGTGAGCTTATATAAAGCTGTTGTTTGAATCGCTTATGTGTCGCTCATCGCGTCGCGCCTGACTGTAGCTTCGGCATACAAAGATCTGTTCTTAGGAACCATATCATCAAATTTTAGTGACAAAAAAAACTACATACATAGATTGTAGCTCATTTCAATGCAATATTCAACTCGTTTATGTAACGATTTCACTATTGCGTTTTGTTTCATTAGTTTAGGTGGTGAATTGGCATTATAATTTACTCTATGGCTGCGTTTAGGTCTTCAATGTTGCCGTAGCTTGTTTTATAAACTTCATCCTTAAAACCGCGTCCGCTGCGCCATGTTTTCGATGTTTTTCAACATCTAATATGTTTTTCGAACAGAAAAGGGGCGTGGCCAAAATGTTTTTTGTTTAAAAACACAGAAACATGATTTCCGTCCCAGATGGAAAACATTCCCCGCGTTCATCTGCGGGGGGAGGGGTTCATGATTTGATTTTTTAAAGTTTTGAGTTTGAGTGAAGAACTGTCAAATAGCGCATTAGTTATTTAATTTATAATTATTTGCAATGGAATTTGAATATAAATAAATATCCTACAATCCTACAAACAGACAGTGAACAAACGTCAAAGATGACAAATAGTACTGGGATGACAGCTGTCAAAATAAAAGTGAAATGTTCACTCCAAAGTCGCAATGGACGTGGAGTTGTACCTAAACATGTTTTATAACATATTTTGCTAACATGTTTTGTTAGTTTTTTGGCGCAACGGACACACCTTAACGTAAGCCATTGAAAAAAAAGTTGTCATTTCAAACATCTACTTAATTAAATTAAAGGATATGAAAAGCAATGCATTTTATTCATTTTAGATAATTATCATGTTTCATAGTAACATTAATTTATTGCTTATGATGTTATGATTTATGACCTACACAATCGATATCCAAATAGAAATCATGTAAGTTTTTCAATACGACCGGGTTCGATTCCTGAACTGAGTTTTTTTTTAAATCTATTTATGCAGTTTTTCTTGTCACTAAAATCGATGACCTTGTTCTTAAGAACAGGTCTTTGTTGTTCTTTATGGTTACAGACTTGCTCATACTGACCGATCTAATTGTACTAAAATAATCAAAATTTGATATTAAACATTGAATTTGAAAATTATGACGAACTGTCAAGTTACTAGTTGTAACAGTTTATCATTAGAAGTCGATTATGCAGGGCAACAAGTACCTTCCTACTCTATGTCCGTTTCCGACCTTTAAGCTATCTTTGTACCTAATTTTACGTCGATCTTGAAGCGTTGAACAGTGAAGACAGAACAACCGAAACAGCTCACTTTCAAGTCTTCACAGTTCAAAGTCTTATAAGTAACAATAACATACTAGCGATCCGCCCTCACTGCGCTTCGGTTTATGTGAGTTTTCTGTGACACTCGTACCTACATAAACCAGAATTTATTATACATACTGTACTGACCCCATGTCGAGTCAAACCTTCAAGCAAGAATTAAATTGTCTTTGGTATTTGACTGGTTAGAAAACGGCGAGAGAGAGTGTGGGGGTTGCTAGGAAACGGAGGGTTGACGGGAGTGATCGACGGGCTTGGAAAAAATGTTTTTCTTAAGATTTTTATTTGCTTTTTCTTTAAAGTAATAGTGTTGTATCTACAAAATTTCCCTTTTAAAATTAATAATGTGCCGAGTGTTTAATGGAAGATAACTTATTGAAAGCTGATCTATGGGATTATTGCAAGGAGACGTTAGAGGGTTCTCGTAAGTTCATGTAGACAAAGTCTACTTAAAAAGGTAAATATTGTAGTCCTACCGTTGTTGGAAACACTTATCTATAAGAAATCATGTTCACGAATAATTTGGTTTATGGTTTGAGAACAAGAAAATCGAACTAGTGATTTCTCATAGGTATTTTAATCTTTCGTATATGTCTTATCATTTAGAATAGGGAAGCTTGGGGATGAGTGTTCTGGTTGAGGATCTGAAAGACGAATAGAAGGGTGATAGTCGTTGTTTAGAAGGGGTTCCGTATGGTGTTTAATTTATTGTGAATGTTTGTTGTGTTTCAGGGTATAGTAACAGAGTAGGGAAAACTTTCGTAGTACAGGGAAACCTTAGTTGCATATTTAACTTTTCATTTTAATACATTTCACGCGGGGGCATGATCCTGTGAACTCCGTCGCTTACTACGAGGGCTTCTAAGCGGTTTGGAGTCGCTGTCGTGAGAGAGTTCGGTTTGCGGCTGCGCGCCCTTGACATCTCGTCGGGACCCGAAGCTAAGTGTTGTCTTTTAATGGTTATTCGATGGGTGCATCGTTGCACTTAGGGTAGTAGTGCAGCTGGTTACGAATGACATTTGATGTCGTCACTTTCAAAATATTTTGAATTATGGAAGGTGTCATTGCAATCTTGACAACAAGGTTATAAGATGATTCGTAGCAAAGCTGTCCTTGTTAGAACATGTTTATTTGAATATTTTTTCTTGATTTTGATTTTTTTTATTTACGAATATTTTCAAAATGTTTTGAGTTTCGAAATTTTTTTTTTTTTGGAAGGAACAATTTATTTAAAAAAAACAGAACAATTTAAAAAAAAATAAATTCTTAGAAGCAAATCATATTGAATTTAAAAGTGATATACGCTGGTCGTCGGAAAACCAAACTAGTGATAAATTTCTTTGAATTATTTCACGGGATTTTAATTCTATTGCGAAACTAATAATTATTTAAAGGTAAATAATTTTATTGTTCATTTGATATTCTTTTATAAATGTTTTTAACCAAGGGAATTCAAAGGTTTATTAATAATTCATGACTGATCTAATTCTTTTGGATCTTGTGTACCTTTTAGGACTCCATGTCTAATCTTCAGTTTATTGGAAGAACTTTTCTAAATTTTTCCCATGCTGTTTGGCTAAGATTATTTAATTTTCTTTCGGCTCTTATAATGGGGTTTACAGTTTTGCTTGTGTCCTGGCAATTTAAATTACAATTTATCTTTACCTTTTTCGGTTAATGCATCGGATATTTTACATGTTTCTATTCGAGTCGAAGAGGGTTTAGTGTCTTGGTGAAAGTTATCAGCGGGACACAGACGTCGATGACATCTTACCGCCACTAAACATCTTGGATTAAAATAGCAAGCAGAGACACTACACACTGTACGCTCAGTATCCATACAGACTTCACAGACTGCTTCAGTGTGTTGAAGGATCAAGGTTAATAGCTTCAAAATTTATCTTGGGGAACCGGGGGTCGGATTTGAGTTGCGTCAAGAGTCGATCTCACCTCTGGTCGAAAGACGTTAGTTAGTTGAGGTGACTTGCTGGCTTGGTTTTTATGATCTCATGTCAGCAAGGATGCCTGCGAGTTTAGCTCGGCAACTGCTTTCTACTCCCGGCTCTCATGTCGGTTCGTGGGGACTCGACTAAGCGAAGCGAAAGCTGAGCGTGTGATATCGGGTGCCTTGACGGATTCGAAGGGGAGGAGACCTCCAATATTCTGGGTTTGCTTTGATACCTGTCACACTGGATTGCAGAAAACACACACATTCCGTCGTCCTAAATATCCGAGGACACAAGAGGGGTAGTTTAGGTCAATAGTCTCTCCATCTAAATTATTAGGAGAAGAAATAAAATCCTGTCTCTTGGAGTGACTATAATTTGTCGGGCCCTCTGCTCTCTTGGTTACGAGGACTTTCTTAGACTGACTTGGCGACGTAATGGAAGCTCTCCCCAGACAAGTTCGAGACAGGCTGGCGGAGTGTGACCAGTCTGGAGTCGAGCACATGAGCAAGAGCGGGGAGGGGCTCTGCTTTTACCAGATCTCAGAAACTTGTCGAATTTCCATAAACTGAAGTTCTCTAGTCGTTTCTTTTCCTCAACTAATACAATTATTTGAATTCTCTTATTCTTGAATATCTCTTTAATCAGAAGAATCTGTTATCCCTCATTCTCGCCCTAGGAACCATGCGTTACTAAAACATTTAAAAAAACACACAACGTAACTACCACTATTTCGATTGGCAAATATCTTTTGTCTACCGGCCCGTCAAACGGATTAAATAAATTAATTTTTTTATATTTTATAAGGCCTACCCCATGGGGATAGTACAATTGGTGCCGCGTGACCAGGATTCTAGGGTATTAAGCAGATTGAGGGGAAGAGATTTTGTGAATTAAGGGAGAGGCATTACTTTCGTTTCTCGAGAATTATGAATAGTGCAATTTGAAAGGTTGAGGTAGCTTTTACTATTGCGATTGAGGGAATAGGGTTAGGGAAAGATGGGCATGGAAATTTATATCCCATATCGGCTAATAAGACTTGGTCAGATTTTGGTAGATGTGGTTTTGGGGATGAGAATAGAGTTCAGAATAGGCAAATTAAGTTGAATTTAGATGCTTTTTCAAATCTTTCCCCAAGTTTATTAGATCGGCCACGTGTTTCTGAATTTTTACAAACTTTTGTTGCGGCATCTTTGTTTGATGAAGAGGTATGTTTTGATGAGGGTTCTCGCAAGGTTAGAGCGGAGATTGTTATTGAGATATTAGGGAATACAATAAATGGGTTGATAGATACTGGGAGTGAAGTGAGCTGTATTTCAGAAGAGCTTTATGAATCTTTACAAATTACTAAAGATACAAGGTTTCCATCATTACCAGTGAAACCTATACAGATTAGAGGAGCAGTAGGGCAGAAAAGTTTGAAAATACAGCAGCTAACATCTATTGAGTTAAAAATTCAGGGGATAAGTTTCGATACTGGATTATTGGTAGTTCCAAAATTGACAGTACCGGTGATATTAGGCTTTGACTGGTTACTTTCCCATAATGCTGTTATTAATTTACGAGATCCTAAGTCTTTAATTCTGTCGGGTAATGGGGAAGAAGTTAATGTACCGTTTATTGATGAAGGTCAAGAGAGTGTAAATGTTAGAACTCTACGAGTCGGTCAGGATGATAAAAGGGATTCCACTGTGAAGAGTGAGGATTTTCTGGATAGACTTAATGTGGGAGTAAAATTGACTGATAGTATGAGGATGGATTTAAAGCAAGTTTTAGAGAGTCATAAGATAGTATTCACGAAGCAAATTGGTAGGGCAAATTGTTATGTTCATCATATAGAAATGTCTGAACACACTCCGCGAATAAATAGATCCTATCCGATTCCGTATGCTTATCGTAATAAGATTGATGAAAAATTAAATGAGATGGTAGAGTTGGGGATTATTTCTAGAGGGGCAACTCCTTATAGTAGTCCTTTAACATATACAAGCAAACCTGATGGGTCTATTCGTATTTTACTTGATGCTAGAGAAATTAACAAGTACATGGTGGCAGAGTCAGAGGCCCCACCAATGCAGATAGATGTTTTAAATGCATTTCATGGTGTAAAATTTATAACTATCGTAGATTTAAACAATGCGTATTTTCAAATTCCTATATCAAAAGAGAGTAGGCAGTATACCGGGTTTACTGTGAATGGGAGGTCCTATATGTATAATGTTTTGCCACAAGGTCTGAAGACGTCCGTGGGAAGTTTTAGTCGGGCGATGGATGTAGTGTTGGGGCCAGGAGTTAGAAGTTTTTGTGTAAATTATTTAGATGATTTGGCAATATTAACGAAAGGGAGTTGGGAAGAACATTTGGAGCAATTAGACAAGGTCCTAGAACGATTAGAGAATGCGGGTTTGACTTGTAATTTAGAGAAGTGTAAGTTTGCTTGTCGGGAAGTGAAAATGTTAGGACATATAGTTTCTACTGAAGGGATTCGGACTGATCCAAATAAAGTCAAGTCGATTCAAGAGTTTCCAACTCTGAAAAAGGTGAAGCATGTGCGAGCATTTTTAGGGTTATGTAATTACTACCGGAGATTTATTCCAAATTATAGCACTTTGATTATTCCTTTGACAAGATTGTTAAAAAAGGAACAAGTTTGGTATTGGGATGAGGAGTTAGATGCGGCATTTAAGAAATTGAAACAGGAGTTTTCTACAACTATTATGTTGTCACATCCAGATGTGAATAAAGTTTATTATTTGCAGACGGATAGTTCAGGGGTAGGAATTGCGGGAGAGTTATATCAATATGACGATGAGGGTAATAAACGGATTTTGAGTTTTTGTGGAAGGTCGTTGAGAGGATCAGAATTGAGGTGAACAGTTACAGAACAAGAATTTTGGGCAGTAATTTATGGGGTTAAGAAGTTTGAGACTTATTTAAGGGGGGCGGAATTAATTATTAGGACTGATCATAAAGCTTTAGTGTTTGTAAAGAACATTAAATTATTTAACAGTCGGATTACAAGATGGATATTGTATTTAGAACAGTTTAATTACATAATAGAACATGTTAGGGGGGTCGAAAATGGGGGAGTGGACGTTTTGTCTAGATTTCCAAGGGATGGGGACATTCAAGAAGGGAAAACTTGGTGTCCATCGATAATGTATATGGGGGTGCAGAATAATACTGAATTAGAATCTAAATTAGAACAGATGGTTCAGTTTCAGGATATGGATAATGTAGCTAAAGGCATTAAAGAACGCGTGCTAGGGCAAGTGGAAGGAGGAAGTCGATTGTCCAGAATAGCGATGCGTTGTTCAGTTGTCGATGGTGTGCTTTATTTTAGAAAACATGTCAATGATGTTGAAGTTTTATATTTACCAGAAGCTTTGCAAGCTGAGGTGTGTAGACAAGTTCATTTGGAGTTAGGGCATTTGGGGATTTATAAAATGATGAAATATCTAAAACAAAGATTTTATTGGCTTGGAATGAAGAGAATGGTAGAGAAGTTTGTTAGGTGTTGTCATATTTGCCAATTATCCAAAGTGGATAATGTTAAGTATGTGGGGGCGTGTAATTCTATTGTAACGGAGAATCCAGGGGATTTAGTTATGGCAGACCTTTATGGACCCTTACCAGCGTCTAGGGGGGGAATAACATACATATTCGTAATGCAAGATTCTTTTACTAAATACATTAAGTTATATGGGTTGAGGGTGGCAACAGCGAAAGCGGTTGTGGTTAGGATGCAAAATTTTGCATTAACAATAAAGCCGAAAACTGTAATGACTGATAATGGAAAACAATTTATAGGGAATACATGGAAATTAGGACTACGGAATATGGGAGTTAGGGCTATATATACAACTATTAGGAACCCTAGGCCAAATACGACGGAACGTGTTAATAAAGAGTTGGGAAAATTCTTTAGGATTTATTGTCATGAAAGACATAGAAATTGGGGTTTATGGTTAGAGAAGATTGAGGAGTTGTATAACAATACATTTCATTTAAGTACGGGGTTTACACCTAATGAAGTTCTTTTTGGTAGTGTGACTCATTTATCAATAGATACCCATTTGCCTTATCTTGTACGTAATAGGGATATAGGAGAGATTCGGGAGCAAGCTAGAGTTAATTTACAATTGGCTAGTCAACAGAGAAAGACTAGGTTTGATTTAACTCATAAATTAATTCAGTATCAGGTTGGAGATTTGGTTAAGTTGCGAAGATTGAATAAGTCTGACTCTATGAGTGGAGTTACTCGGAAGTTTGATTTAACTTATGAAGGTCCATACAGGGTAGCAGCAAGACAGTTTGATAATGTTTATGTTTTGGTACACCCCGAAACTTTGCAAGAGAAGGGGATGTTCAATGCAATACATTTAGCACGATATTATGTTTAATCGGGAAAATGAAATCAGAAGTTGGGGAATTAGGAATTTTATAGGGACGTTGATGTCGGTTATGAATTTCCATGCAGAAGCATTAGTGAGTGTTATGTGGGGTAGGATTAATTCGGAGTAATTTTGCTTTGGAATATATTTGAGTATTAGATTATATGGTATTTGGTGTTTAGTTCAATATTATAAGGCTTTGGAAATATTAATAAAGTATTTGCTTACTGGCTAGTGGTTTTGAATTCATATTTGGTAATGGAGGTTTAATTTAGGAGAGGGGGGGGAAAGATGTAGCATAGGGGAAAAGGATTGGGGGGGGAAGAAAGATAAAATAAGTTAGGGGACTCCTTAAATAGTTTTTTTTGGGGTTCAGTTGGTGAATTGGTTTTGAAATTTAACTCTTGTTTGGGATTGATTGGAGACAAGGAGTTGGAATAAGAAGGTTAAATCTTGGCTCCGTTGAATATCGTCAAGATTTAGGGGGGGATTGTACTGACCCCATCTCGAGTCAAACCTTCAAGCAAGAATTAAATTGTCTTTGGTATTTGACTGGTTAGAAAACGGCGAGAGAGAGTGTGGGGGTTGCTAGGAAACGGAGGGTTGACGGGAGTGATCGACGGGCTTGGAAAAAATGTTTTTCTTAAGATTTTTATTTGCTTTTTCTTTAAAGTAATAGTGTTGTATCTACAAAATTTCCCTTTTAAAATTAATAATGTGCCGAGTGTTTAATGGAAGATAACTTATTGAAAGCTGATCTATGGGATTATTGCAAGGAGACGTTAGAGGGTTCTCGTAAGTTCATGTAGACAAAGTCTACTTAAAAAGGTAAATATGGTAGTCCTACCGTTGTTGGAAACACTTATCTATAAGAAATCATGTTCACGAATAATTTGGTTTATGGTTTGAGAACAAGAAAATCGAACTAGTGATTTCTCATAGGTATTTTAATCTTTCGTATATGTCTTATCATTTAGAATAGGGAAGCTTGGGGATGAGTGTTCTGGTTGAGGATCTGAAAGACGAATAGAATGGTGATAGTCGTTGTTTAGAAGGGGTTCCGTATGGTGTTTAATTTATTGTGAATGTTTGTTGTGTTTCAGGGTATAGTAACAGAGTAGGGAAAACTTTCGTAGTACAGGGAAACCTTAGTTGCATATTTAACTTTTCATTTTAATACATTTCACGCGGGGGCATGATCCTGTGAACTCCGTCGCTTACTACGAGGGCTTCTAAGCGGTTTGGAGTCGCTGTCGTGAGAGAGTTCGGTTTGCGGCTGCGCGCCCTTGACATCTCGTCGGGACCCGAAGCTAAGTGTTGTCTTTTAATGGTTATTCGATGGGTGCATCGTTGCACTTAGGGTAGTAGTGCAGCTGGTTACGAATGACATTTGATGTCGTCACTTTCAAAATATTTTGAATTATGGAAGGTGTCATTGCAATCTTGACAACAAGGTTATAAGATGATTCGTAGCAAAGCTGTCCTTGTTAGAACATGTTTATTTGAATATTTTTTCTTGATTTTGATTTTTTTTATTTACGAATATTTTCAAAATGTTTTGAGTTTCGAAATTTTTTTTTTTTTGGAAGGAACAATTTATTTAAAAAAAACAGAACAATTTAAAAAAAAAAAAATTCTTAGAAGCAAATCATATTGAATTTAAAAGTGATATACGCTGGTCGTCGGAAAACCAAACTAGTGATAAATTTCTTTGAATTATTTCACGGGATTTTAATTCTATTGCGAAACTAATAATTATTTAAAGGTAAATAATTTTATTGTTCATTTGATATTCTTTTATAAATGTTTTTAACCAAGGGAATTCAAAGGTTTATTAATAATTCATGACTAATCTAATTCTTTTGGATCTTGTGTACCTTTTAGGACTCCATGTCTAATCTTCAGTTTATTGGAAGAACTTTTCTAAATTTTTCCCATGCTGTTTGGCTAAGATTATTTAATTTTCTTTCGGCTCTTATAATGGGGTTTACAGTTTTGCTTGTGTCCTGGCAATTTAAATTACAATTTATCTTTACCTTTTTCGGTTAATGCATCGGATATTTTACATGTTTCTATTCGAGTCGAAGAGGGTTTAGTGTCTTGGTGAAAGTTATCAGCGGGACACAGACGTCGATGACATCTTACCGCCACTAAACATCTTGGATTAAAATAGCAAGCAGAGACACTACACACTGTACGCTCAGTATCCATACAGACTTCACAGACTGCTTCAGTGTGTTGAAGGATCAAGGTTAATAGCTTCAAAATTTATCTTGGGGAACCGGGGGTCGGATTTGAGTTGCGTCAAGAGTCGATCTCACCTCTGGTCGAAAGACGTTAGTTA
Source organism: Acleris literana (assembly GCA_946894065.1). Lineage (NCBI taxonomy): Eukaryota > Metazoa > Arthropoda > Insecta > Lepidoptera > Tortricidae > Acleris > Acleris literana. The sequence continues at coordinate 10,891,972 of OX335691.1, read as the reverse complement.
GTTGAGGTGACTTGCTGGCTTGGTTTTTATGATCTCATGTCAGCAAGGATGCCTGCGAGTTTAGCTCGGCAACTGCTTTCTACTCCCGGCTCTCATGTCGGTTCGTGGGGACTCGACTAAGCGAAGCGAAAGCTGAGCGTGTGATATCGGGTGCCTTGACGGATTCGAAGGGGAGGAGACCTCCAATATTCTGGGTTTGCTTTGATACCTGTCACACTGGATTGCAGAAAACACACACATTCCGTCGTCCTAAATATCCGAGGACACAAGAGGGGTAGTTTAGGTCAATAGTCTCTCCATCTAAATTATTAGGAGAAGAAATAAAATCCTGTCTCTTGGAGTGACTATAATTTGTCGGGCCCTCTGCTCTCTTGGTTACGAGGACTTTCTTAGACTGACTTGGCGACGTAATGGAAGCTCTCCCCAGACAAGTTCGAGACAGGCTGGCGGAGTGTGACCAGTCTGGAGTCGAGCACATGAGCAAGAGCGGGGAGGGGCTCTGCTTTTACCAGATCTCAGAAACTTGTCGAATTTCCATAAACTGAAGTTCTCTAGTCGTTTCTTTTCCTCAACTAATACAATTATTTGAATTCTCTTATTCTTGAATATCTCTTTAATCAAAAGAATCTGTTATCCCTCATTCTCGCCCTAGGAACCATGCGTTACTAAAACATTTAAAAAAACACACAACGTAACTACCACTATTTCGATTGGCAAATATCTTTTGTCTACCGGCCCGTCAAACGGATTAAATAAATTATTTTTTTTTATATTTTATAAGGCCTACCCCATGGGGATAGTACAATACCTTCAGGGAAAATATATTTAACTGATGTTGAAAAGCGCATCAAAATCTGTTGCGTGGTTTAAGAGTAGTTAGCGGATATACGGACAGACAAACAGACAGACAGACGCGAAAAGTGACTTTGTTTTATACTAGGTATGTAGAGAAGAATAAGGATTTGTGACCATAAACAGAAGCTCTCTTCAGGCTATACTCAATTTCATTCAATATTACGGGTATACAGGGTGGTACTCGATAAACTTTTCATAATATTATTGAAAAAGATTAAATTTTAGGTTAATTCATAGGTAAAAAAAAAATTAAAAAAAATTTGCTACTTTTTTTTCTCTTATTTTTTTTAATAAATAACAGCAAAAATGTCATTTTGTTTTCATAAAAACACGATTTTCTCAAAAATTTGTAGATATATCAGTATTTAATGTGGCTTATTATTATTTCTCGTTTAATTTTAGATCTAAAAACGTTTAAAAAAATTGTAAAATATCTGCAAAAATTTGAGAAAATCGTGTTTTTATGAAAACAAAATGATATTTTTGCAGTAATTTTCCACAAAAAAAGCAGTTACCTAGTTATTTTTTTTAATTGGTATAATATTGTTATCAATTATTGTAAACCTAACTAATGTTAATACTATGCATTTTATTTTATCTTTTTTGGGTTATTAGATCAAAAGTTACACCGTCACAAGTAAGAGTACTTTATTAAAAAGTTTGACAATCTTTAAAAAAAAACAATAGCTAAAAAAAAAAATTGTTTTACCTATAAATTAACCTAAAATTTCATCCCTTTCAATATGTACAGTTTATCGAGTACCACCCTGTATATCTCGAGTACGAGGAGCAATAAACCTACCAGCACGGCTAGCACATGTTGTCCGCGACTTGTTTGTCGCTCGAATCTCCCTTTCCATCTAGACTGTAACTATAGAGATGCACTGAGCGACAAGCGAGAAAATACAACTTGTGCTACCCGTGCAGGTACAACGCTGTAAGATAATTGTAAGAATACGATAACTTACCTCACTTGCATCTTTATCTTGAATCTGCAGGAAGATAAACAAATAGTACTTATCCGTTTATTTGATAAAATGTATATGTACAGTCAAGGAAATTGATTCCTAGACCACTTTGGACTATGTCAAAGTGACACTGTAAATAAAATCATAACAAGTCTCTTACGTTTTGATTGATTACGTCACTTTGACATAGTCCAAAGTAGTCAAGGAATCATTTTCCCGTACTGTACCTATGTTTGTCTATCGCACTAATCGAACCAGCTTATAAATTACACAATTAAAACTTGTTAATTTTGTTACATGCCTAAAAATAAAACAGATATTCACGGCAATAATGCTCGATTACAAAAGGACAATATTCTTAGGGTTACGTACCATAAAACAAAAAACGGAACCATCAAAAGATCACTTTTGTGTCCATCCGTCTGTCACAGTGGTTTTTCTCGAAAGCCTAGCCGTAGAAATTCAATTTCAATTGTTTGTCAATAAGTGGATAGAAAAAAAATGTTATCATCCACTTATTGACAAGCGATATATACCTATGCGCGTCATCATGATCTGTCATTATGCCGAATTAAACTACGTAGTTTTCGAGAAAAAGCTACGTGACCACAGTGTAAACTGAATGTTTAATTTAAAAAAAATTGTACCTATTAATTTAACATAATTAATACAAATTAGTATGAAATTATAATTGTTACGATTAATATTTATAGACTTCTATCAATTTCACCAAACGATGTTAAATTTAATGAACGTTAATCGCCTGTTAGTTCATACATTTTGACAGCTGTTAACGCTCTAATCATCTGTTAAGTGGTTAACATCGTTTGGTGAAATTGGTACTTTGTTTGTAGTTTTAATTGATCATTTCATTCATCCATGAGTCCATTCAAAAACAACCGAAGTGACACCTTTTGCAAATTTGGTTTTTGATTGAACTTTTCTTTTTGCATTAGAATACACCATCAAATATGAAAAACTAATAAAATATGTGGTACTCATTATTTCGTACCTCGTAAAATTCAAAAGTTTTCACTTTGGATATTTGCGTTTAATTCAATTTAGTTTTAATACTTACGGTCAGAAGACGGTTTCGATTATTCTTTAGGTCGTGATAAACTTTAGCGATTGCTCCCTGAAACAGGCAATCCAGTAATAAAGACTAACTACATTTAATTCAGAGTGACATACGGATTTCTTTAAATTAATAATTTGGTTGGTGATAAAGTTACGTACAGCACATTTTATTGAGAAGGGTAGTTTTGAAGAAGTTACTAAGTTTAAGTTTAAGTAATAAATGTATTCGACGTAACCGTAAGATAAACAATACTTTTAACGAACTACAAATATCTTTAGGCACTAAAACTCTAGTTATTAAATTTAAAATAATCAAAACCATATCATTTACTGTTTACTACCTGCAGTGAGACTTATTTTGGCAACTAAGGCGCAAGCGAGACAGAAGAGGCGTAGGCCGAGGACTCGTCGCAATCGCGGCGCCCCTATTCTCATAAAAAATGTATAGAAGCGTCGCGATGCAAAACAAACAGAAGAGTCGGGGCAATGATGCGTCACGGGCGTGCCGCTTCGTCGTCTGCACCCTACCACGCCCTACTGTAAAACACACAGAAAAGACTCGACAGGGGCGCGGCGGCGTCGCCGGGTGCTATGCCTGCGCAGCTGTGTCTCGCTCGCACGTTGCGCTGTTGCGAAAACCATGCAGTTATTTATGATTACAATACCCAAGTCAGACTATTGCAACAGAAGTGTTCAAGACCAAGCTTAATGCATCTTCATCTTCAGAAAAATAAATGTTATTCGTGTCAATATCAAATGGTTGAATCCCGAAAATCACACCGTCACCTCTATTTCTCCGCCGCGAAGACGACGCGTCTGACGCCCTACGTCTCTTTTGTCTGCCTGCGCCTTACGGAACCACTGAGGGTTCTACGGCAAGCTGCTAACTTTCTACATGCTTTTAACTTTTATATACCGTTAAGTTCAAGTTTGCCAATTTTTTACAAATATCTTGATTTTCTTTAAAATAATACTGTTTAACTATGCTTTTTCATTATTACCATTTTGGTACGGAGCCCTAAATAGAACCAAAAAGACATACGACCAAACCCAATTAAAATTATGTACTTACTTAAAAGTTATCAGTTCCCCGCAGAGCCCTTAGTGCTATCATTAGTTGCCAATGCCAACCTAGGACTTGCTACGCGGGCGGTGGAGCTCACCAGGGTACATGAGTACCGGGTCGAGACGAGGAGGCGGGGCGACCAACCTGACGCTCTGGAGATACAGAGCGACACAGGGAGCTCGCTCAGTAGGAGGAAGTATGGAGGTGGGCGGAGGCGTTGGAGACCCCCGTAGCCGGCTTACTCACGGTGGGGGCGATCCAGACCCACCTGGAGAGGTGGGTGGCCAGACGGCACGGTGTGCTCTCCTTCAGGCTGGTGCAGGTGCTGACTGGGCATGGCTGCTACGGAAAGTACCTGCCATTTCTGCTTACCCGAAAATAGTAAATAAATTTATAAAATATAACGATGAAACGAATCTTAAGAAGTGACTTTACGAAAACGACAAAACAAAGGTCACTTATCAAAATATTCGGATCGAAGACCAAACTGTATTTTTTTTCGGACGTCACTGAATCCAAGCCCATCCAAAATAATTTTTTTTATTTATTTTAGGTCCCAAGGGGAAAGTGATACTCATTATGGCGCGCCCAAAAGATACCAATACTCTCGCCTTCTGACTGTGATCTGTCAGACTGAAAAAGGGGATTATGGCCAATTATTTTCAGTAACAGACTGCACCTGCTTGACCAAAGTCTGCCACTTGAACTTACAAGAGCATGAAATATCCGAGAGCTAGAATGGCCCGGCACTATACCTACTGAAGACATCCAGGACGTCAGCCTCAGCATAAAACAGTTTAAGAACGGCTAAGCCTCGGGTGATGATGGAATCATAGCTGAACTTCTGAAAGTTGTTCACGTAAACCAGTCCTTAGGGGCCTTCTGACCATGTTTGATTTCGTCATTCACGAGGAAAAAACGCCGCAGGCTTGCAACAGAAGTGCGGTAGTGCTCTTCTTCATGAAAGGGTACTATTGTGAAGCGTGCTGCAGAATTATAGACCCATCTCACTTTTGAGCCATGTGTACAAAGGGTTCTCAGCTATTACGAACCGTCAGCGCAGGTTTGACGACGTCCAGCCTCAAAAAAAACAAGCCGGCTTCCGAAAAGGCTTCAGAACCATATATTATATACCTGCGCTGCAGGTTATACAGAACACCGAAGATAACCTGCCCCTTTGTCTAGCATTTGTGGATTACGAGAAAACCTTTGATTTGATCTTGATGTAGGCTGTGCTGCAGTTTGACTACTTGACCAGAACTCTGAACCTATTTTACTGCAGTGGGTAGTCAGACAAGGGGATGATATCCCCCCAAAGATGTTTACCGCTGTGCTGGAAGATATGTTGAGCGTTGTGGACTGGGAAGAATGTGGCATCGATGTAAACGGCGAGCAAATCACCCACCTTTGGTTTGCTGATGACATTGTAGTCATGGCTGATACCTCAGCAGAGCCTCCGAACGAGTTGGTCTAAGAATGAACATAGACGAGACAAGATCATGTTGAACACCCAGGTAGTACCCACTCCCGCAATAATCGGAGGCTTAGCGCTTGAAGTTGTTGAGGATTATGTTTACTTGGGACATACTAACCAATAAGGTAGGTCCAACTTCGAGAAAGAGGTCAATCATCGAATCAGAGGGCCCTGCCAAGATGCATTGCGCTAACTAGCGTTTCTATTCGATTCGTTTTTAAACCAATCGCATCACTGGTAGATGACGTGACGATTATGTTTTTATTAATATAAACGATCCTTTTGATATTTATGCTGCATAAACCGTCAAGGAGATTCTTTTTGTTATTATTTTTGACTGGGAGAACAGCGTTTATTTGTACAGCGTTTATTTGTTAAGTTATTGCCAACAAACAAAATACAAATGACAAAATAGTTATGTAAAAGTTTATTGAAAATAATTCTTTTTATTTTTTAATTTAATTAAATACTTTTCTAGAAGTACTTAAGCGTGTTTTAATAATTGACTTCCACTATATTTTCCGGAACGCAAATACTTTTTTTTATTAGATATTGAACCGCAGCATTGTCACTTTTTTGTGACACTATGGAGTACTACCTATTATAGGGGTTCATCGCGTTGTCCGTTTTAAAGGACAGCCTGTAAATCCAATTTTCAGGTAACTTTTTGTAAATTTTTCTTCAGGATAGCACTTTTTAAGCCAAAACTGCCACGAAAAATATTCAAATTACAAAAAAAAACGTTCCTTCATGTCGTGCCATGTTAAGGGTTAATCGTTATTTTTTATCGTAATGGGGATTAACTTTTTGGCAACACTACATTATAATAATATGCCACGATTTAACACTGCTTGCATTGTTCTTCGGTTTTGCTACATTGAAACCATATTTCTACGCATTTACTTAAACTTTTTATCCTACTAAATTTAATATCCGTCCATAATGTTATACACAATATAGGCTGTCGATATTCAAAATAGGCGGATGGGCTAAGTATTCAAATTTTATTATTTATTTAATGGCCTCCACTCCGGTTTACGTGTATTTCACTCGTTTAAGAGTAGGTATTTTTTCTGGCGGACTAATAAACAGAAGCACAAATGGTTAGATCTTCGCTCTTTGACATGATATGTTTATATGATGTTTAATTTTTTATTCTTTTGGTGACTAAAGTCACTCCAACACACCCTTGACTCAATTTGCGTCTTTTATTTAGCGACTTCCCACGGCATAACTACGCTGCACCGTTCTTTACCCGTTGTCCTTCTGTGTTGTTCTACTGACTTATGATTTATATTTCAAAATCAAAACCAGAGGCAAAGGAGGCCCGGTACCGCAGAGCTCCTATTTCTCAGCGATTTACTGTCCATTTTAGGTACAAATGGAAAATCGTCCACTTGAAAAACAGACTTGAAATTATACGTCAGTTCAGAAAAATGACCATTTGAAATACAACAAAAGGCAAAATAGTACATCCTGAATAACGTCTAAAATGGAATCATGTCCCATGGTAAAATTCTCCTATATGATATTGGTCGAAAAAAAACGTACTTACGTACACTCAGAAATATGACCAATTGTAAATACGTCCTACCAGAAATATGTACCTATAATTTATATTATATTTATAGGTCTTGATTCATATTAGACTACATTCACTTGTGCGTATTTCAGTTTGCTCATAATTTATAATGGAGAAAATTCCATTGAGACTTAATTATTTAATTGACAACAAAAATAAATTTGGTTATAAATACTTTTGAGCACAATTACATTTTGACTAAATTCACTTTGGATATATATAATATTACTTTTGACACAACTTCAGATTGGTTATTTCACGTAGACCATTTCCCATTTGTACCTAATGACAGTAAATCTTCTGAGCGTTTTGGCCGTAGGGCCAGCTGAACGAGTAATATAATAAACCTGCCTCGTGTATTTATGATCTGACTGTGAACAAACTAGTGCCAAACTTGGCTCCTCCATAGATACGTATCACTGTTTTGGTAGCACTTGAGAACTAAGCCTTTTTTTACTTTTAGCACGGTTGCTCGTCAGCGATTCGCCGCGGTTCGGTCGCTTCGCTGGAGGCCGTATCGAGGTACCTTCGTCCGGGTCTGTTGCCTGCCGTTTCACTTTCGGCGGCCTCTCCCGCGGCTGGGGCCTCCCCTTCGCCAGGCTGTGGCTAGGGTTCACTCACTCTGCGGGCCAGCCTCGCTCTCTTCTTCTCTGCCTTGGTGGACTGTCTGGTGAAGCCGTCGCCCTCCGTCGGGGTTGCCGCCGTGGCGATTTCCTCCTTCAAAGTCGGAGGCGGCGGGTTCAGCAGATGTTCCTCATCTTCCAAGGACAGATTCCCTAGGTCTATACTCCACGGCATCGGCGAGGGTCCCCCTTGCACCGTCTTGTTGGTGCTCGGCCTTCCTCCCACTTCTGCCCCACCTTCTACCCTCTTTTCTCCCGGACTCTTCGTCAATAGTTTTCTGGTGCTCCATAATAACATATTGTATAAATTTCGTCCAACTCGCTCCCCACCCACCACGGAGCCCCTACTGGGGATGCTATGACGCACCAGGGATACGAGTTGGATATAGGTTTCCAGGGTGAGCTGCTGAGTGAGTCCGCACGATGTCAAGCCCTCCGTCACCACTACGGCGACTCGGGGCCGTACTCCGCCGACTACCAGCCTCATCACCCCAGAACCCTCGCCCGCGGCCAGTCTGCTGTAGACGCGACAGCCGATTGATTCTAGCTGGCTAGGCTAGAACCTCCCGTGTGAGATGAATCCCGAGCCGAAGCGGCGTGTTGTTTTCTGAGGGTAACTACTGTCCGACCCTCGTCTAACTCAGCCTACCAGGATCTCGTTCTCCACCCGTACGGGTCCCCGCGCACGGCACAAACACGCGGGTGGCATTTTACCGCTACCCATCCTTTTCTATTAGATAGGAGGCCCGCTGCGACATGCCACGACACCGCTTGCAGCTGATTGGATGGGAAAATGGAAGCATGGAAGGGTGAATATTGGACAATCAGGAGTTCGACTGTTGTTTTGGTTCTACTCGTTTAATCCGGGGAAACCGAGTAGTTGACAGGCAGCAACCTCGGGAAGGAACACAACCAGTCTTGCCTAGGGTATCAACGCAACTGTGAGCTCCACCCTCGGCCACTAGCCATGCCAACTACCGGACAAGTAGATTGACATAGGGACGGAGCCATATCACCTGGCGACCGGTCGCAAACTTACGTTGATCTGGACCCGCCCCCACCCATGATTTAGATGTTAGTGCAGCCCATACAAAAAATTTCATCGTACATTTTGTAAATCGTTGTTCCGGTACCCTAAAAAAGGCCCGCTTGTTATGTTTTTTTTTAATATGTTGTAAATTACAATATAGCCATGGTAACCCATTTGCAGTGGTTGAGGCGTGATTGAGTAACACAGTAATACATCAAACATACAAACTTTCTTATTTATAAACTTGTAAGATAAGTCAAAATAAGAAGTACAGAATGGTTCTTTCTAGAGTTATACTATAATTTCTTTCTACAGTAATATTATAATGTATCGATGTATACAGGGTGTTACAAATATACCCGTAAAGCCGAAAGGGAGTTAAATGGTGCCTTATACCGAGTTCATTTGAGAACCGCAGTATCACTGTATGACTAAAGTCCAAACAAAATAAAACCATTATTTATTTCATTGATGTGCGAACTGGCCCAGTTTATAACGAAATCATAGATCGCAAACGCGCATGTAACTACGGGTTTTTTTATATGTTGTTAGGTCCCTTGAGAGTAGTTAATACCCAAGTTTGCAACCTTGAAAACCCTGTGCTACCCCCATGGTGCTCGAAAAGCTGCGAAAAGCGTTTTTCAAGAATCTTTGGTTATATTTTAATAAAGATTACAAAATTTTCTACAATTTGAGCGTAACCTGAGCTCACTATGTCCATTGGTTGCGGAGATACAGCAAGTCGAAGATGGGCAATGTGCGCAGAGCCCGCTCCTCAGACCCTGCTTAAAATGGTGACTTGCAAATGCAAAAAGAGGTTGCTTAGGGTCGTGCACTTGCAGACAGGCTGGGCTCAGGTGCTCTATCCTATGTTCCTTTTGCCACGGGTGACATTGCATCAACGCCATCCCTATCGCCCTGGACGAGGACGACGAGGATGTGGACGACCCAACACCAGGAGCCGGCCCGCCTCCACTCACTCCTCCCCACTCATCTAGACTGGATGAGACCTTCCAAAAGGACGAAAGTCTAAACTGTTTTTGCTTGACCGTGTAAATAATATGTTCACTGTGTTTTTTTATGATTACATTTATTTGTTTTGAAACCATTTATGTTACCTACATATAAAATGTCAAATTTAACCTTTTTGGTTTTCTTTGAGAAATACATTCATACATTATTCAGAACAATGTTTTTATAATTTAACCAAAATCAGATAATTATATTAAGTTTTTATATTTTTGAGAAAACTATGAAAACTAGAGGCATTACTTTGGTATTCAATTGAAGCTAGTCAATTTGTACACTCATTCTTATCTCAACTTTTATTCTAAGCCTATTACTTTAGCCAGTACGTATCTTGGAAAATGACCATAACACGAAATTTTCATTTTGTTGAAAAGAAATGTCAGTCTTTGACTAGCTGTTTCTCCGCAACGAATAGTCTTACAGTACTTAAATTAGGTTTAAATTGTAGCCAATTTAGTATGCTTTATTAAAATATTATTATTATATAAAGATACTCGAAAAACGCTTCCTTTATAATTATAATTATTTCGATAAAGCTGAAAAAAGTGCCTTAGATTTTCGCAGTTAACGAAACAACGTGGAAGTATGTTCATTTATTTAGTATATGTTTATTTGAAGCCATAATTATACATCTAAAATGGTAAATTCACATATTTTCACTTTTTTTTAAAGAATATCGTGTAAAAATTATTCAGTACAATGTTTTTATTATTAAGCCATAATTCGATATTTTACTATTTTTTATTTTGGAGATACAGCTAGTCAAAGACTGACATTTCTTTTCAACAAAATGAAAATTTCGTGTTATGGTCATTTTCCAAGTTACGTACTGGCTAAAGTAATAGGCTTAGAATAAAAGTTGAGATAAGAATGAGTGTACAAATTGACTAGCTTTAATTGAATACCAAAGTAATGCCTCTAGTTTTCATAGTTTTCTCAAAAATATAAAAACTTAAAATAATTATCTGATTTTGGTTAAATTATAAAAACGTTGTTCTGAATAATGTATGAATGTATTTCTTAAAGAAAACCAAAAAGGGTAAATTTGACATTTTATATGTAGGTAACATAAATGGTTTCAAAACAAATAAATGTAATCATAAAAAAACACAGTGAACATATTATTTACACGGTCAAGCAAAAACAGTTTAGACTTTCGTCCTTTTGGAAGGTCTCATCTAGTCTAGATGAGTGGGGAGGAGTGAGTGGAGGCGGGCCGGCTCCTGGTGTTGGGTCGTCCACATCCTCGTCGTCCTCGTCCAGGGCGATAGGGATGGCGTTGATGCAATGTCACCCGTGGCAAAAGGAACATAGGATAGAGCACCTGAGCCCAGCCTGTCTGCAAGTGCACGACCCTAAGCAACCTCTTTTTGCATTTGCAAGTCACCATTTTAAGCAGGGTCTGAGGAGCGGGCTCTGCGCACATTGCCCATCTTCGACTTGCTGTATCTCCGCAACCAATGGACATAGTGAGCTCAGGTTACGCTCAAATTGTAGAAAATTTTGTAATCTTTATTAAAATATAACCAAAGATTTTTGAAAAACGCTTTTCGCAGCTTTTCGAGCACCATGGGGGTAGCACAGGGTTTTCAAGGTTGCAAACTTGGGTATTAACTACTCTCAAGGGACCTAACAACATATAAAAAAACCCGTAGTTACATGCGCGTTTGCGATCTATGATTTCGTTATAAACTGGGCTAGTTCGCACATCAATGAAATAAATAATGGTTTTATTTTGTTTGGACTTTAGTCATACAGTGATACTGCGGTTCTCAAATGAACTCGGTATAAGGCACCATTTAACTCCCTTTCGGCTTTACGGGTATATTTGTAACACCCTGTATACATCGATACATTATAATATTACTGTAGAAAGAAATTATAGTATAACTCTAGAAAGAACCATTCTGTACTTCTTATTTTGACTTATCTTACAAGTTTATAAATAAGAAAGTTTGTATGTTTGATGTATTACTGTGTTACTCAATCACGCCTCAACCACTGCAAATGGGTTACCATGGCTATATTGTAATTTACAACATATTAAAAAAAAACATAACAAGCGGGCCTTTTTTAGGGTACCGGAACAACGATTTACAAAATGTACGATGAAATTTTTTGTATGGGCTGCACTAACATCTAAATCATGGGTGGGGGCGGGTCCAGATCAACGTAAGTTTGCGACCGGTCGCCAGGTGATATGGGTCCGTCCCTATGTCAATCTACTTGTCCGGTAGTTGGCATGGCTAGTGGCCGAGGGTGGAGCTCACAGTTGCGTTGATACCCTAGGCAAGACTGGTTGTGTTCCTTCCCGAGGTTGCTGCCTGTCAACTACTCGGTTTCCCCGGATTAAACGAGTAGAACCAAAACAACAGTCGAACTCCTGATTGTCCAATATTCACCCTTCCATGCTTCCATTTTCCCATCCAATCAGCTGCAAGCGGTGTCGTGGCATGTCGCAGCGGGCCTCCTATCTAATAGAAAAGGATGGGTAGCGGTAAAATGCCACCCGCGTGTTTGTGCCGTGCGCGGGGACCCGTACGGGTGGAGAACGAGATCCTGGTAGGCTGAGTTAAACGAGGGTCGGACAGTAGTTACCCTCAGAAAACAACACGCCGCTTCGGCTCGGGATTCATCTCACACGGGAGGTTCTAGCCTAGCCAGCTAGAATCAATCGGCTGTCGCGTCTACAGCAGACTGGCCGCGGGCGAGGGTTCTGGGGTGATGAGGCTGGTAGTCGGCGGAGTACGGCCCCGAGTCGCCGTAGTGGTGACGGAGGGCTTGACATCGTGCGGACTCACTCAGCAGCTCACCCTGGAAACCTATATCCAACTCGTATCCCTGGTGCGTCATAGCATCCCCAGTAGGGGCTCCGTGGTGGGTGGGGAGCGAGTTGGACGAAATTTATACAATATGTTATTATGGAGCACCAGAAAACTATTGACGAAGAGTCCGGGAGAAAAGAGGGTAGAAGGTGGGGCAGAAGTGGGAGGAAGGCCGAGCACCAACAAGACGGTGCAAGGGGGACCCCCACGGATGTCGGGAGAGGAAAAAGAAAAGGAGAAGAGGGTAGAAGGTGGGGCAGAAGTGGGAGGAAGGCCGAGCACCAACAAGACGGTGCAAGGGGGACCCTCGCCGATGCCGTGGAGTATAGACCTAGGGAATCTGTCCTTGGAAGATGAGAAACATCTGCTGAACCCGCCGCCTCTGACTTTGAAGGAGGAAATCGCTACGGCGGCAACCCCGACGGAGGGCGACGGCTTCACCAGACAGTCCACCAAGGCAGAGAAGAAGAGAGCGAGGCTGGCCCGCAGAGTGAGTGAACCCTAGCCACAGCCTGGCGAAGGGGAGGCCCCAGCCGCGGGAGAGGCCGCCGAAAGTGAAACGGCAGGCAACAGACCCGGACGAAGGTACCTCGATACGGCCTCCAGCGAAGCGACCGAACCGCGGCGAATCGCTGACGAGCAACCGTGCGACCGCAAGGGAAGCACGGGAGTTCGCAGTGGCGATCAGCCGCGCGGATGGTGTACCGCTGGATGAGTCGCTAGGAACCGAAGTCAGGAGAATTGTCAGCCGGTTCATTACGGAGGCCATAAAAGAGCAGGGCATCCGTGGGAAGCCGCTTCAATTTGCAATGCCGGGGCTGGTGTCAGAAGGATTCTTCCTTGTGATACCATCCACGGCAGAAGCGAGGGAGTGGCTTATCGGGAAGGACCTGGGTGAGCCAAAGGGGCACAAATTGCTGGCCCGAATGCTTAACAGCACGAGGGTCAACATTTGGATCCCGGGCCCGCCGGATGAATTGAAGGAGGATCCGCTCCTCTACCTGAGAGCCCAAAACTGGGACAGGGAAGGGGAGCTGAAACTCCAGGAGTGGATGCAGGTGAGCAGGGAGGATCTCGTCACGGGCATCCGGGTTTGCTACTCAGTGCCTAAGAGCGTAGAGGATGCTTGGGGTGAGGAGGCCAGCCAATGGCTGTTCCTCCAAGTCACACGCATCCGGGCGCGGCTGGCGAGGTCCCCCCCTCACAGAGTGAAAGAGGCGGTGGAGACCCCGGTAGGGAAGGAGAACTGCAGCTGTAGGTGCAGCTGTGGTGGCTCAGTGCTGCAGCCCGGGAACCAGGCTGAGGCAGCCCAGGTCGGTGACCATCCACCACAGATGGTAACCGAAGGGAGCTCCTCGGACTAGGAAGACAGAGGGGAAAGATTGACATTGTCCTGATGCATGAGCCGTACGCATGGAAAAACCAGGTAACAGGACTGGGTAGCCTGGGGGGCGATCTCCACTTCGAAAGAAATGGTGAGCTGCCTCCTAGGGAATGCATATACGCAAGTAGAGACCTAAGAAATATGGGATGCCTAATGACCATATGTTTCAGAGACCTAGTGGTGGTAGAATTCAGCCTCGTGACAAGGAACGGAGAGGGAGTTAAGGTAGCGTTGGCATCTTGCTACATACCAGGTGAAAGCAACGTGCCAACCAGAGAACTGGAGGAAGCGGTCAGCAGATACAAAGGTAAGAGAACACCCATTCTTGTAGGTTGCGATGCGAACTCACACCATGAGGTGTGGGGAAGCAGCGACAACAACAAGAAGGGGGAAGCAACCCAAGGAAAACAGACTGGGAGAAATATAACAGCATACTAAGTGAGTGGACACCGAGCCACAGAAGCCCAAGAACTAGCGAGGAACTGGACAGGGCCGCTGAGGATCTGAACAGAGCCATATCGAGAGCCTACCAGACGGCGTGTCCAGAGAGAACGTGCAACGGAGATAAAGGACAGCCATGGTGGAATAAAGAGATACAGAAACTACGGAAAAGAACTCGTAAGGCGTTAAGACTAGCTCTAAAAAAGGGCAATGATCAAGGCTGGAACGAATATAGGGTTATTAGGAACAAATATACTAATACAAGGGAGAGACTAAGAGCACAAGGATGGAGGACCTTTACGGGAGAAATACAACGCTACTCAGAGGCGGCAAGAATAGTAAGGGTACTGGCGAACGAGAGATCCTGCCAATTAGGTAGCCTAATGGTAGGCTCGACCGAAGTAACAGACCCCAAAAAAGTACTGCAGCACATGGTAAGCATACATTTCCCCGACTGCAGAGAATACTGCATACATGAGACTGCAAAGGATAACAGCAATGAGACAACAGGAGCAGGGGAAGCACTAAACCTAAGAATCAGCAAAGACGTAAGGGAATGGGCCATAAATTCCTTCGCCCCCTACAAAGCGGCAGGCCCAGATGGAGTGATAGCCATACTACTACAAAAGGGACTGAAACACATCTAGTATAGCCTAAAAGAAATCTACGAAAAGAGTCTGGAACTAGGTCACATCCCGACCATATGGAATGAGGTAAAGGTAATATTCCATAAACCAGGAAAGAAAAACTACAAAGACGCAAAATCGTTCAGAAGCATCAGTCTTTCATCATTTGCACTGAAGGCACTGGAGAAGATCATAGATGTACAGATAAGGACAAGCGTGCAAGTAGGTAGATTGCCCCTGCATGGGCATCAACACGCTTACATAGAAGGGAAATCAACAGAAACAGCCCTTCACAACCTGACGACAAGAATAGAAAGAGCAATAGAAGATAAAGAGCTGGCATTAGGCTGCTTCTTCGATGTGGAGGGCGCATTCGATAGAGCTACCTTTGCTGCAATAGAGAAATGCTTACGGAGAGACGACATACACCCAGCAGTTAGAAAGTGGATAATGGCCATGTTAACAGGTAGAGCGATCACGGCACAACTAGGGGGAGACTCGATAAGGATAAAGACGAGCAGAGGCTTCCCGCAAGGGGGCTGTCTGTCACCACTCCTGTGGTGTCTCCTACTAGACTCGCTCATTAGAGAAACAAACAGAAGGGGTATACATATGCAAGCGTACTCGGATGATGGGGTACTCCTAGTAAGGGGTAAAACCCTCAGCGTAATGAGAGAAGTCATGATTAGAGGGATAAAGCAGGTACTAAGCTAAACTGAACTGAACTGAATAATCTAGGCATAGCATCCAAAGTAACACTGGCATGGGTACCAGGACACAGTGGAGCAATAGGAAACGAGAAGGCTGATGAGCTGGCCAGAGCAGGGGCGGACCGACAATATCTAGGCCCGGAACCAGCACTTCCGATATCTGCAACGGTAACAAAAGGAGTCATCGCCAGAATAATAGAGACAAAGACAAATGAGGCGCGGAGGCGAGGTGCATTAAAGTCTACAATAAAATTCCAAATTACATAAAAAGAGAGGAGAAAAATAGTATATTTACAAAAAAAACTTACGAAATATTTAATCTATAATTGTTTTTATTCCCTAAAAGAGTTTTTTGAATGTAAAATAGAATAATTATAATAATATTGGTGCCATATATTACATGTACTTAGTTTCGTTACAAATGTTATAATAAGATAGTTTATATAACAAGTGTTTAGTATTTAAGCCTAATATTGTAGTGCCCGACGGGGTTTCATGGCAGAACGAAAATTGTACCTTAAACACCATTGTATCTACCCATGAAAGCAATGAATAAACTGAATAAACTGAATAATAACAACACAAGGGTGCAGACAATCCAAACTCATGATAGGAAGGGTAAATAGGAACAGAACAAGGTATCTACTACACCTTGGTAAGTACAATCTAAGTATACTGACAGGGATCTTGACTGGACACTGTCCACTCAACAGACATTTGACGGTAATAGGAGTCAAACAGGATCCTCGATGCCCACACTGTGGCAAAGAGGAAACTAGTCAACACGTTCTAGCCGAGTGTGTAATGTACTCGTCACTGAGATATCGCACATTCGGGGAGGACGCACTGTCAGCAGAGACACTTAAAAGCATTAACCTCCAGGACGCACTATTGTTCTGTAGGAAAACAAGAAGATGGGATCAGTGCTGGATGGGAGCGCCGCAGAGCCAGTAACCTGAGACTGGATCAAGGGGAACAGGGCGGAATGAATGGAGAGCCACTCGACCGCCCGCCTGCCTCGGCGGTGTCCCCACTCATCATCATCATCATCATCAACATCTAAATCATACAATTCGTTCAGTGTGAAATAGTGCGACTTTAGTTTATACATGAAAGTACAGCGACAAAGTTCTTCGCAGCGTCGCGTACGCCGGGAGTTTAAATAGGAGCGGAAAAGCCCGCTCGCGCTCAATGCGCTCATTCATCGAAGAACTTCGTCCTAATTGCTTTGTTTGGGATATTGTCATTTTATATTATTCAAATACAAAATTGTGATAAAAAAATCTGCAAACCATTTTTCTTTTTGTTGTATCGTAAAAACGATAAAACACAAGCTTCAAAATTTGGTATGATTCATAGTACAAATCCTAAAAAACAACAAATACGTAAAACCGGTCAAGTGCGAGTCGGACTCACATACCAAGGGTATTTTTATCGACTACGATTTCGGCCAGAGCGATTCTGGGCGCTGGATGTACCTACCTATTTACATCATATACTACATAATATGTATATAATCATATACCTAAAATAAATGCGAAAGGTTATGCGTGCGCGAGTTTGTTACTTCCTTGCTAAAAAGGATAGACGTTAGGAATAGAGTTTGCTTAAACACTGCATTACAACACAGGGTGATTTAATGTATGCATGTATAGATATCAACGTTAAGACTTATGTAAATTCTAATATTTAACGTTAGAATTTATGAAACGTTACGATTTTATTTATTTATTTTTATTTGGGGCATATTAGATGAAAAAGTGATCCACCTTCTACGTGATTGGGCACCGGGTTGTCAGTTGCTTTTTTTCTAGGGATTAAAGTGGAGTAATAATCATTTTTAGAACTTACAGAAAACTCAATATGGTCAAGCTGAAAATAAAGTTACATTAAGATTAAATCAAAGTCAAAGGGCTCAAGGCTCAGCATTATCAATTGTTTTTGTAAGTAGGTAATACTTTATTTAGTCTTTATAAATAGCATGCTCTTTGCCACAAAGGATTTTCCATTATTTTAAAATCACAACTTTGCTTCCCAAAAAGTGGGATTGCGGTTGAAATCTAGCTTTATACTGTAAGGGCACCAATTACCGTGGTATATTTAAATATGCGTCTTAAGATCAAGTCAATTCACTCGCTAAGAAATTTATTTAACACGAGCGCGTAGTTTGTAGACTAGTGGTTTTTTTAACGTTAACGTGCGTATGCATCAAACCAAATCAAACAGCTCGCAAGCTACCAGTATCCGTGACGGTGTCGCAGGAATAGATTATCCCATACAAACACGAAACGCTACACGTAAGTAAACTCACATTTTATTTAGTGATTTGCGTAATAATTGTATTTACTAATCTAATACTAAGATTTTTCAATGTTTTTTTATATTTTTCTTTAAGACTTCCAAGTACTATTTTTATGTGTTTTACCAGGGAATACTTTAAAATCAGAATATAAAATGCCTAACCTAATATGTACTTTAGGTTTAATGGCATTTATTTTTAATATCTGCTGTCGTTTATTTAAATCATTAGTTATTTATTCACCTAAACGGTTATAGTGAAGTAGAAAAATACTAAAAAGAGCTCTATTTTTTATTAAAACTTATGCACTATACTAATTGTTTTCATAGAAACCCTTAAATGATTGAGTCGTTTAAATATACAGATAATATTTAATAATTTTCATGTTAGTTTTATGACCTTTGTTTTTTAATATGATTAAAATGCGATTATTTTTTGTTTAACAAACGTCTTAATTACTTTATTTTTTATGGGTCGTAATTATGGTTCGAAATGTGAATTTCTCCTATTACCGATGGTAATAAGATAACCTCGTGTGGAAACCTAGTTCCGACCTATTTAGGATTTTCATGAGTCAGAGTTAGGTTCCTTCCTGTAATATTACCTTACCTATTACCGAGTGACAGCGTAAAGTAATAACATATTTTAGGGGACATTACTGTCAAAGTTTATTTGTTGAAAACTGTTGTAATAGTAATAATAATAATAAATTGTTTATTTATAGGCAAAAAACCCATACAATATTACACCATTGAGATAATTAAAAAACATTAAATTAAATTAAGCTAAAAAAACTTTCAAAACTTTAATTTACATTACATCATTTACAAAAGCAATTAAGATAGTTCAGTAAAATGGGACAAACAATTATAATTTTAAGTACACAATTACAATACTTTATCAAACAATTACAATTAATTAATTAATTTACAATTGTCCGTTCCCGACCGGTGCAGCTTGAGCGAATACTTTTTAAATACGTCACTAAAATCCTCAGATATCAGCGACAGTAATTCATTTTTTGAGGCTCGTAATCTCTGCCAAAAAGCAGCCCATCTCGACCTCAGTATGGCGAAGAAGTCTGGTACCCCCGCGCCCGCAACATACCCTTCGCACTACAGAAACATGGCAATTTCAGCAGAATGCGACAATAATAATGCTTGTCGTATTACTGCACCTTTAGCGCGTTGCACGAGTGCTTACGAAAGTTAACTCAGAGCTGGCAAGTATAAAAATATTGGCAGTAATCTTTAAATAAGCTGATCTTAACATCATTCGAACAACGCGCAAAGCGACGGGCGAGCATAATATTACAGCGCACCGCAAGAGCCCGGAGCTCGCTCTCCATATCTGCGTCATCTTTCAGGTGTTCGTGTAGCAAATGGCCGAGATGGCCATTCAGGCGAACAGTAGGGACAACTCCCAAAAATTTCTGAAATCGGAAAACTAGTATTTCAATATTAAGGACGTTATATTTTAGACCGTGTGTAAATGAGTAGCTTTCACAAATAGTCAAAAGTTTCTCGAGACCGTTTAACGAAGGGCTGAGAAGCACCATATCTTCCGCGTAGCTCATGTTGTTAACACATACATTACCAACATGGCAACCGGCTCTGGAGTATCTGAGCCCCTCGATAACATCGTTGACGTAAAAGTTAAAAAGGTCCGGAGACGTTATTCTGGCGCACACCGCACACCACATTCTAGCCTATAATTGCTAGGGAGTGAGTCACCCCATTTCACATTGTTGGTTTGGTTCGCGTACCAAAACCTCAACACACTTACGACCTCGGGAGCTACACTTGAATTTAGAAGCTTTCCTTATAAAATGTCGTAATTAACGAGGTCAAAAGCGCGAGTCAAGGCACCGAGAGTCCCTTATTTAAGATACGAGTAATACGAGTATGTTTGGTAACCGCAAAAAAAATACTCATTTTGTTATGAACTTTACTTTCTATCTAGTTTTATAAGTGTTTTTGTAACTAACAACCTATGGATCTAACAAATCTCAAAATAAATTATTCTCATTTTTATTTATTATTATAGGGACAATTTTGACTAGCCTAAGTTTTAAAAGATAAAATAGAAGGTTAAGGTTGGGTAGGACCAAAAATTCAAGCAGTTGACGGAGGACAGGAGCGGTTGGCGATTCCACTGACAAGAGCATGGCTCTTAAATAAAGAGAGAGAAAAGTTTTAATACAGATTTTCAAAGTTTTTTTGTTATTTCTCAAAAACTGTAAATAATGAACACTTCATTTTATTTTTCCTTAAAACATAAGTAATTATCTATACGTGTATTTTTTCAGTTTTTTTTTAGTAAACTTCGGAGATGAGGCGCGGGAATGGTCATTATTTGTACATTTTTTGTTATAAATCTGAACATACATCACAAAAAAATTAAATTCAAATAATTTTGAAATGTGCAGGTTAATCTCTTTCAAATGACACCCTATTTGCTATAATCAAACTACTTTCATTTTTCAAGCTCCCATTCTAGACCCCTTTGCAATTAGTTATAAAATTAGTTTCATATTTTTTTTACTAAAAACAGATGCGAAAAAGCAAGTTGTACAACTATGCCAAATTTGTAGTTGCTGAGAAAACCGGCTGTGACATAAAGACAGACAAACAGACAGACAACGAAGTCTCACCATAAGGGTTCCTTTTTACCACTTTGGTACAGGACCCTAAAAACACGCGTAGGTATACGGAGGTATGCCTATTAACGTAATACTTAACTGTATATTTTAGACGAAGTATTGCCGAGTCCGTCGAGCGTCCTGGGCGGAAACCAAACTGTGCTTCGTCGATTTTCAGTTCACTCGTCAATTCTGGTTGTAGGATTCTTTCAAATACCTTGCCCACGAATGGGTCCCAATGAGATCGGGCGGTAGTTATTTTGATTTGACAGGTCCCCGGTTCTGTTCTTCACTACTGGAATAACTAGGGTTTTCATCATGTCAAGAGGGAGATAACTATATTTCAGGCAATAATTAAACAAATCTGACAACACCCGGTATAATTCATCACTGGCGTAAAACCGAGACGCCGAGTCCATCGTGACTTGCCACGCTTCATTTTAAGAACGGTTTCAGCGACATCCTTCTGGGTAAATCTGATACTGCAAACCACTGTGTGTGTCGGCTCAGCTCTAGGTAAAGTATCTACTTTTAATGGGTTTATTTTTAAATGATTTGCGAATATATCAGCAAGAATTTACAGAGACTGGAAGAGATGGTTTATGCTGAAGAGACTACGTTACTTTCCAAAATCTTGAGAATTTATGTTTAGTTCTTTTAACTGTTAAAATGATCATGGTAGTTCCAACCGACGACCGGACTCCTCTTTCGCACACCGGTCCGAGAACAGTTCGATGTAACAATGGCAGCGGTCTGCAAAGTACTTATGTATAATAAGTAATAACTGGTGAGTACAATAACTTACCTTAAGTAAGACTGGGTTTTTTATGTCAGTTTGTAGAAAAGTGGGATACATGAGACTAAGTATATTATGTTTATTTGTAATTCGAATTAGATCTAATATTTCGGTAAAACTTGGTCTTTAATTTTATAGGAATCATTTCGATTTTGATGTCAGCAGTCGATTTTGAAGCCCATAATATACATGATGTAATTAAGTGCTAATTATTTTATACTCACTGTTGAACGTAGATTTTCATAGCTCGAGAGAGAGTATGTATGTATGTCGATACTTTGGTGTATGAAACACGAAAACAAAATAATAGAAAACTATTATGGAGTATACATAAGACATAAGTACAATTTTAAAGACATGATTATGAGGTTAAGGTAACTTGAGTACAATGAAAAATTGAAAATATACTTAAATTGCATCTTACATGGTTTAACAAAAAATATTTTATACCATATACTTAAATTATTATTAAACAGAGATGAGCATTACGAGGGTCAAACTGAAAGTTCTTAGAAAATCAAAAACTGAGCAAACTAGCAAGTTATAAGTTAAAAGAAAACTAATAACTTGCTAGTTTGCTCAGCTTTTGATTTCCAAAAGAGTCTCCATTCATATCAATACATCGATGCATCCGATGGAACCACTGAAAACTTCTTTGTCGTTTTCGTCCTTAGGGGTCTCTTCTACGGCCTTTTGAAACGCAGCCACTGCTTCTTCGGCGTCCATAAAACGTTTTCCTCGAAGGTTTTCTTTTATTTTCGGAAATAAATAAAAATCGCAAGGTGCTAGGTCAGAGCTAGGTGTACGGCGGGTGACCCAGTAATTCCACGCCTGACGTAGCCAAATAGTCGATAGCTTGCCTGGCGGTGTGCGACGAGGCATTGTCGTGATGAAGGAGGATCCTACTGCGAGGATGTGTCTTCCGAACTTTTTCCGAGACAAGTGGCAAATAATTGTTAGTTTACGACTCTGCAATAACTGTTTTTCGATCCTCTAAACCAATTGTCGCGTAATGACCTGTCCTTCCGAAGACAGAGGCCACTATTTTTAATACACGTTTTATAAAGCTGCAAGTTACAATTTTACAGGTCTAAACTTGCAACACTGCTCAAATGGCTGGTCGTCATTTCATTGGTCAAGGTTGTGTGAAATGGAAACATGTAACCTGTAAAATTGTAATGTGTAGCTTTGTAAAACAGGCCCCAGATGTAAACAGTGGCACGAGATGGGGTTTTATCGTGAATGGCCATTTGAAGTCATAACTTTCTTGTTGACTTAAATGACATCGAAAGTCATCAAAAATCATAACGTGAAAATTTTCTCGCGTTAAATTCATGCTGACGCGATACAGACAATTTTCAATTTCTCGCCAAATCGTAAAACAAATGACAAATGAACGAAACACATACTGTAACGCGTCTGGTAGGAGAGGGTTTCCGAAGTACGTAACAAATGATGTAAACTTTAGATATATAATATTAATACTGATCTAATCTAATTTAAACTATTACAGTCAAAGAGTGGTCCAAAAAGCTCGGTAATCCGAAGTCTTATCGTACACACTAGAAAGAGGTTGATACAAAACAAAATCGCTTAGAACCTATTAAGTATCCTCGGGGAACCAAACGGTTGTGCGAGCTAACTCGGTCCCAGCGCCATCTAGTAAGGAGGCAGCGTGCGGGGTTGCTTGGTTCAGCTAGTCGGCGGCAGATGTCGCTGGTAAGCAATATTTAGGGTTGTTACAGTCTCCCCCTCTGTTCCTGAAGACGTCTCGGCGAGGGAGACAGTGCCAAAGTCTCTTTAATTCCGGTCTTTACGTGGCCTTCCTCTCTTACGAATTGTTCGTACTGGGTCGGGCGGTAGAGCAACATTTCCTCTATTATGGTTTCAGTGCAGACGCATGGTAGATCCCGCCGACTCTGTCTCGAGCTTTCTGTTTGGTAATCAGAAACGAACTAGGGCCGTGTCGCTGATTTATGACATATGGGCCGTCTCGTCGGGGCGCGAACTTTGCGCTGTAACCCTGATTGGCTTTGCTCAAAGGGTGCAGATCCAATAGCACTAGGTCGCCGGGTTGATAATCAGGGCACGGGTTACATTTTTTGTCTACGTACTCCTTACGTTTTTCCTCAGCAATTTCTTGGACCTCTCGAGCGCGTGCAAGCGTATCCGCTATCAACATTAGTTTAGGTGTTATCTCAGGGATGAAAGTTCCATTTTGTATAATTTCCTTTAAATCACGATGTACATCATCTGGGGTACGCAATTCCCTTGCAAAGGTTAAATAAGCCGGAGTGTAGTTAGTTGCGCTTGAGAGAGCGGTGTTCATAGCGGAACGTATACTGGGTAGCATTGCAGACCAAGTAGTATGATCACCTTCAACTAACATGGCAAGTTGCACTTTTAGGTCTCTATTCCTCCTCTCCACTGGATTTGTTTCGGGATGATACACCGGAGTGAAACCATGATGGATGTTTGGGCAAAAAGTAATCTTTTGCATTACCCCACTTACGAATTGCGTTCCGTTATCGCTTATGAAGCGGCGAGGGGTTCCATATCTTTGACTAGAATTACTGCGCACTCTTCCGCGCTGGCTTGCTTTAGGGCAAAAAGTTCGACCCAGCGTGTGGCAACTATGAATATCCAATTGGAACCATCTTTAGTTTGGGGTAGCGGACCAAACAGGTCGAAGGAGACAATCTCGAAGCGCTGTTTCGTAGCTGTTGTTTGGAGTAGCCCACTCGGTTTAGCATTCGTAGGCCTGATATATACCTTTGGCATTTAATGCAGCAGCGAACATGAGCTTCGACTTGAGCTCGCATTCCGTTCCAATAGTAACGCTTTACTAGGCGATCCAGTGTTTTCTGAACACCGTAGTGACCGGCTATGGGCTCGTCATGGTATTTGGAGATAACACCAAGCTGCTCCTCCTTAGGCACAACCAGTTGGCCGTCCTCATTGTCAATGTTCGAGTCATACCGGTACAGCAACCCATCGTTCATCTCGTATCCTTTCTTGCTCCAATAGCGGGCGTCCTCTTCATTGTTCCCTTCCAAAGCCTGAACTATCTTGAATATGTCATTGTCCGTAAGTTGCTTGCTTCTCATCTGATCTTGGGACGTTACTGGCATATCGACTACAACGGAACAAATCCCACACGTAGCTTTATTGTCAGGGTCGCAACTACGCCGCGATAAGGCATCAGCAACCACATTGGTCCGTCCAGTGATGTATTTTATCGTTAGGTCGTAAGCCTGTAGTTGTAAAGCCCATCTTGCGAGTCTTCCTGTAGGGGACTTCAAGGACATAAGCCACTTGAGGGCCTGATGATCAGTGAGCACGGTTACGGGAGTTCCTTCGATATAACGTCGGAATTTATTCACTGCCCAGACCACTGCAAGTGCCTTGCGCTCAGTCGTCGAGTAGTTCCGTTCTGCGGGTTTTAGCAACCGACTGGCGTATTCGACGGGATGTTCATCTTCTCTCTCCCCCTGCACTAACACGGCCCCGATGGCATAACTGCTGGCATCAGCCTTTATCACAAAGGGTTTCTTTTCTTCAGCTTGGGCTAAAACCGGGGCAGTTACTAAAAGCTCGCGTAGCTTATTAAAGACGACGTTTTGCTCATCCTTCCATTCCCATTTCTTATTTTTCTTTGTAAGATACGTAAGGGGTTCAGCAACTTTCGCAAAGTTAGGTATGAACCGCCTATACCATGAGCACATTTGCATAAATGATAGTAGATGTTTGATGTTGGTCGGAGGAGGTAGGCCGGTTATCGATTCTACCTTCTCGGGGTCCATTTCTAGTCCATCAGGAGTAATGTAGTGTCCTAAATATTTAATCTTCGAGCAGCAGAACCTACACTTTGCTCTATTAACTTTGAGGTTGAACTCTCTCAGTAGGTCAAAGACTTCCTGTAAATCTTGGAGGTGATCCTCTAAGTTTCTTGAAAGAATAATAAGGTCATCCAAGTAGACTACCAGCTTGATGTGGCTTAGCCTGATCTGAAAACGATCCATTAAGCGTTGGAAGGTAGCCGGGGCGTTCCTAAGCCCAAATGGCATCCTTTTGAATGCAAACATTCCAAATGGCGTCACGAAAGCGGTTTTTATCTGGTCCTCATCTCTTACTTTAATCTGCCAATATCCGGCTTGAAGATCAAGGGTTCTCATGCAGGGGGTTCGCCTGGCATTGTGTAGAAGATCGTCAATTCGAGATAGCGGGTAGACGTCTGGAGTGGTGATCGCGTTTAAGCGTCGGTAGTCAACGCAGACGCACGTGGTGCCATCTTTCTTAGGCACAAGCACTGTAGGTGCAGCCCAAGGTGATACACAAGGTTCTATTATTCCGTCGGCTAGCATCTTGGTCACCTCGTTCTGTAGAGTTTGTTTCTTTACAGGAGACAGTCGGTACGGGGGTACCACTACAGGCTGGTGGTTTCCAGTACTGATTATGTGTTCAGCTTGCGTGGTTGGTTTTCCATTGGAAATTAAGATATCCTCGTTAACTTGTAGTATCTTCTCAATTGCTGCATCCGCTAGCTCCGTCTCTGTACTGATAAGCCCTATGTCAATTGTAGCTATATCGGTGCAGGAGAACAAGTTTTCGGATTTCGGGGACAACGTGAAGTCTTGACTCTCAATCGCTTTGCACGCGTCTTCAAACAACTCGCTCAGGAACGGCATGTCGTCATCGGATGGTACTTCCTTTCATTTAGCTGGTGAGAGAGCTATACGGATGAGAGGGCCATAGGGTCGTTCACACTGGGCAGAGGTACTTCAATGGTAGCAGGGAAAACAGCATCCTCTTCTGTGCTATGAATGACTCGGTCGTGGTGTCAAGTTTTTGTGTAAAAAACGGGCGTAAAAAATACACCCAGGTCTGCCGCTGCGGGCTCTGATGGGCCTGACGTATTCCACGTCGAAGCCCAGGGAAGTCAAATCGTCAATGATCTCCTCGGATTCGGTGTCCACCGGGAGACCCCTGATGGCCACTTTTTGGCTGCGTTCGGCGGGCAGGGAGTAGGAGTACCACTCCAAGCTGGAGTCCTCCTTCTCCAGGTCGAAGAGGTACCTTTGTACCACCCGGTACTCCTCCTCACCTGCCGGGGAAAAGCGGACCCCGGTTCTAAACGGGCGGGCATTTGGGGCGCATCCCAGGAGCCCCTTGAGGGCCCGGAAGTGCTTACCCCAGTTGGCTATCCGCTGGACAACCAGCGGCGGGTAGCGGATCTTCTTCACGGGTGCCTGCGCTGTCGCCGATCCTTGTCCGCTTGTTGCGGAGGGAGATGGCGGTGAGGCGGCTGCCGCGGCGTAGGAGAGTGGCGGCGAGGGAGGGTGCAGCTGTGGTAGCTGTGGGGCCAGTGGTGGTGGCGGCCCGGCTGTGTCCAAAGGGGACAGGTCGAGCCGGGGCAGAGAGCGAGGTTTTTGTGGTGTCTGCGGAGGGGTTTCTGCAACCCGTTTGTTGCTCAGCGCCGCTGCGGTGGAGGACGCAGCGGCGGCGACAGGCGGCGATGGGAGTCGCGGCGCGGCTCGGGGCGGCGCAGCAGCGGATGTTGGTGGCGGCTTTGGCGGCACATTAAGGCGCGCAGGCGCGATGGTCGGCCTTGCGCGCACGGGTGGTGTGGTCGCGGGCGCGAATGCACTCGTGGACGCGGTTAGGGCCGCATGCGCGAGCGCGGCAGGTTTTTTGGGTGTGGCCCCATTCGCTGCACGCGTGGGCGCGCGGGCAGTCGCGGGCACGGGCGCCTTGCGGGGCGCGGGGGCACCTGGCGTGGCTGGTGAAGTCTTTATAATGGCGCGCGCCTTTGGTGGGCACTGCTCCATTGGCTGGGAGGCAGAGGGGGCCGGTGGCACGGCGGCGGCGGCGGCGGTGGCGCGCCGCGCAAACGCGGCGCGCAGGACAGGTGGTGCGTCCTGGGCGCGCAGTCCGCTCAGCGCCAGCTGGGTGCCCGGGGAGTTGGCGTACTCCGGGGCAGGGAAAGGACCCGCGAGCGGGACCCATGGTTGTCCGGGGTCGGGCCGAGGAGCCAACGGCGTGCCGATGGCAAAGATGTCGGCGATGGTCTCGGGCGGCGGGGTGTTCGGAGCGGTCGACGGCGGTGTTGCCTGTTCGGCCGCTCTCAGTAGGACGAAGGCGCGTGCGACTCCGGCACGGTCCCTCGCGGAGAGATCGATCCGGTCACTATTCCTGAAGACCCTCGGGCGCGTTCGCCGCCGCACCGGTGGGTCTGGCCGGGGTTTCGGTGGCATCGTGGTGGTTAGCCCTAAAAAGGGCTTTTTGGGCTCGACCCCACCTTTGCGGGCTCGCAACAAGGTGGGAGAGGCACACAGTGATTTTGGAGGGTAGATGTATTTGCGGAAAAAATAATCTACCCTCACAAAATAAACTGTGAAAAGGCTTCAATAAGAGGGCAGTGACTCACGCAACCGGAAGCGCCGCGGCCTTGTCCGCTCCCCTCCCCTTTCCCCCGTCCCAAAGTTCCTCCCGCAAGCGAGCGACCGGGACTAGGTACTCAGCTTGGAAAGTTTTACGGCCGGCGGCGGGGAATTTCCTCTGTTGATCGGTACAACTACGTCACACGCTCGGACCGATCAACAGATGCCAGATGTTGGTGACTCACCTGTGTTTTTCCGCAGTTCCGCAAAACAACACGTCCCTACGTCAGAGGTGGTATAGTCAGGTATTGCGGCTATTTGATTTAAAATTTCAACGTCCACCTCGGGTCACTGCAGCCAATCCGATACAAAACATCTCGTCTGGTCATCTCGATCCGACCTTCTTAGACCAAGAAGGTGGATGAGGAGCCGGTATCGGGTCGATTTGACCCCCGACCGGGGTAATCTGCGCCGACCGTGAAAACGGTCGGGTCCTTGGAGCGCAGCCGGCGCCGAAGGCGCGGGCTGCGCGGTGGAGGGGGTAAATGGAGTTACCTTGCGCAGATTACTGGGCGGCTATCCATTTCAGGACCGAAGCGGGCATGGCCTCGCCAGCCAGTCTGGCCTTTATGGCCTCCTGGAGTATGGCGAAGGCTATCCTCTCTGCTTCGGGTTGGGTGTCGGTTGCGGGTGTTGGGGCCGGGAGTGTACTCACCGGTGTTTGTTTGGCGCCTTGCGCGGAGGGCTGCGAGCCTCGGTTTCGGGCTCCGCGCCTCTTTCCGCGGCGGGTGGTGGGGGGCTTCTTGGGGTCATTCCCGGGGGCCATCAGGGTGGCGCTGTCTTGCGCCGCCTCGACGTTCCGGGTGGTGGTGGGCTCGGGTGCCTGTCTGGGCTTCGGAGGGTGGGGTGACTTTTTCGCCCTCCGGTTCTCCCTAAGCAGGACTGGGCAGGTCGCGCTGTTGGCGGTGTGTGCACCGCTGCAATTCGCGCAGGTGGGTGGCTCCTCTCGGGGCCTTGGGCACTCGCCGGCTGCGTGTGGGCCTCCACAACGCACGCAGGCAATGGGGCGGTGGCAATTGTGAGAGGAGTGGGCGAAACTTTGGCAGCGGTGACACTGCGCGATGCCTCGCTTACCTCTCCAGGGCTCCACGATGATCCCCGGCATGCAGAGGATCTCCGTGACGCGGAATATGGCGGCATTCTTCTTGGCCTGGGCGTAAAAAATACACCCAGGTCTGCCGCTGCGGGCTCTGATGGGCCTGACGTATTCCACGTCGAAGCCCTGGGAAGTCAGGTCGTCTAGGATCTCTTCGGGTTCGGTGTCCACCGGGAGACCCCTGATGGCCACCTTTTGGCTGCGTTCGGCGGGCAGGGAGTAGGAGTACCACTCCAAGCTGGAGTCCTCCTTCTCCAGCTCGAAGAGGTACCTTTGCACCACTCGGAACTCCTCCTCACCTGCCGGGGAGAATCGGACCCCGGTTCTAAACGGGCGGGCGTTTGGGGCGCGTCCCAGGAGTCCCTTGAGGGCCCGGAAGTGCTTACCCCAGGTGGCGATCCGCTGGACAACCAGCGGCGGGTAGCGGATCTTCTTCACGGGCGCCTGCGCTGTCGCCGATCCTTGTCCGCTTGTTGCGGAGGGAGATGGCGGAGAGGCGGCTGCCGCGGCGAAGGAGAGTGGCGGCGGTGGAGAGTGCAGCTGTGATAGCTGTGGGGCCGGTGGCGGTGGCGGCCCGACTGTGTCCATGGGGGACAGGTCGAGCCGGGGCAGACTGCGAGGTTGTTGTGACGTCTGCGGGGGGGTTTTGGCAACCCGTTTGTTGCGCGACGTCGCTGCGGTGGAGGACGCAGCGGCGACGGCAGGCGGCGATGAGAGTCGCGGCGCGGCTCGGGGCGGCGCAGCAGCGGCGAATGGTGGTGGTGTCTGCTTTGGCGGCACATTCAGGCGCGCAGGCGCGATGGTCGGCCTTGCGCGCACGGGTGGTGTGGTCGCGGGCGCGGACGCGCTCGCGGAGGTGGTCCGGGCCACGCGCATAGGCGTGGCTGGTGCCGAGGCGCGGGTGGTAGGGGCGGCGGCGCGCGAGGGTGCGCGGGTTGCCGCAGTCGCGGGCGTCGCGCGGGGCGCGGTCGCCGCGCGGGGGGCGGGGGTACTAGGCCCGGCGGTTGGCAGAGCCATGGTGGGGGGCGCCTTCGGTGGGCGCTGCTCCCGGGGTTGGGAGGCAGAGGGGGCCGCGGGGGCCGGTGGTACGGCTGCAGCAGCGGCGGCGCACCGCGCAAACGCGGCACGCAGGACTTCTGGTGCGGCTTCGTCGTCGGCGAGCATCTCGCTCAGCGACAGCTGAGTGCCCGGGGAGTTTGCGAACTCCAGGGCAGACGAGGGGCCCGCGGGCGGCGGTCGTGGCAGTCTGGGGTCGCGGCTGGCGCCAAGCTGAGGCGGCGCGCCGGCAGTAATCTGCTCGGCAAGCTCGGCAATAGCTTGGGCTACCGGCGGCGGGGTGTTCGGAGCGGTCGACGGCGGTGTTGCCTGACCGGCCGCTCTCAGCAGGGATAAGGCGCGCACGACGTGGGCTCGGTCCTCCGTGGCGATGGGGATCCTTCGGGTGTTTCGGAAGACCCTAGGGCGCGTTTGCCTACGCGCCGTTGGGTCGCTCCGGGATCCAGGCTGCATCGTGAGGGTAGCCCTAAAAAGGGCTTTTTAGGAAGACCCCACCTTAGCGGGCTCGCTACAAGGTGGGGGGAGACACAGTGTTATTTTGGAGGGTAGATATACCAGCGGAAAAAATAATCTACCCTCACAAAATAACAAAGGCTGACGTCAACTTGGGCAGTGACTCACGCGACCGTAGCGCGCCGCGGCCTTGTCCGCTCCCCTCCCCTTTCCCCCGTCCCAAGGGACTAGGTACTCAGCTTGGAAAGTTTTACGGCCGGCGGCGGGGAATTTCCTCTGTTGATCGGTCCGAGCGTGTGACGTAGGGGAGCCAGATGTTGGTGACTCACCTGTGTTTTTCCGTTCCGCAAAACAACACGTCCCTACGTCAGAGGTGGTAGCCAGGTGTTGCGGCTATTTGAATTGATTGATTTTAATTAAAATTTCAACGTCCACCTCGGGTCACTGCAGCCAATCCGATACAAAACAAAATCGCTTAGAACCTATTAAGTATCCTCGGGGAACCAAAGGGTTGTGCGAGCTAACTCGATCCCAGCGCCATCTAGTAAGGAGGCAGCAGTGCGGGGTTGCTTGGTTCAGCTAGTCGGCGGCAGATGTCGCCGGTAAGCAATATTTAGGTTTGTTACAATACTCAATAATTATTGGCAAAAAGATCCATTTCAATATCTAAACTTATTTTTTAGTATATTAGAATAAGAATAGAATAAGAATATTTATTAGATAATAAGAAAGTACAGTATTCTTCGTATTAATATACAGTACACTTAAAAATAACAAAGGTTGTCCATAGTCACAAATATATTGCCAACTAACTCCTAAACTAAGTCAGACTTGTATCATAGGAGTTAGTGGTCCCTTCAAGTCGTCTACATCGTTTTTTAACTTAAATTAAAGTTAATAAAGAGTTTTATTACGTACGAATAATCCAATAATAAATTTTCAACACTTCCTTATGAATCAGCTTGACTGTCACAAGATTTTCAGTCGCCGCATAGTTCAGCTTTTGTAACCACGAATTTAATTGAAATTTTAGTTTGTTTTATTAAGATAACAGATTACGATACTAATGTTTATTTTATTATAGTCTACAATTCATGGCACTATATTGGTGTTCTGCAAACATTGTCCTGCACATAACACAAGGACAAATTTCAACCCTGCGACTTGACCGTGAGGGCGTACTACTCGTAATTGTCTACAAGTGGCCAGTTCTCAAACTATCAGTATCGCCCTGGTATTCGATTTCGAATATAGTTTATTGTTGATTTCATACTTAAAGAAATAGCAAATAAGCAATTTTACTTAAAATTAAACCTTTTTTCACATTTAAATGTTTTATTTAATTAAATGAAAAAAAAACAACAAAACATTAAATAACAAATAAATATACAGAACCAAAAATACATTAATCCTCTACCCTCGGTAATAGGAACTTCATTTGCCGTAATAGGGTCGATCGAAGCCTGTTCAATACCTCGGTATTAAGGGATTTCGAATTTTTCGTTTTAATATTTATTTTATCCCATATAGTCACCTAAAATGCTACCAAAATGGTACAAATTACAAGGTTAAGTCAACAAACTTTTATAAATAAAATCCTTTCGGTCGTTACGGTCCCTTGATACCCTTAGTTTTAGGCTCTTATTTGAAAACTTCTTTAACTGCCTCGGTAATAGGTGTCTTTACCTTATATATTTTTATGACCATTAAGAAACACTTTTAAATAAATGATTGTAAGGGTTTTTATACTTTTAAAGCCTTGCAACCTTTAATTTTCTCATTACTTTTTTAATAAAAATTATGATGTAGTAAGTAGGCCGCACGGCACCACTTGATGACACTTCTTACATCTTTCCCAGAGAAAATCACTACTGAGATTCAGCTTCAGCTCCGTAAGAAACTTATCAGTCAATCAATTACTACAATTATAATGACTTAATCAAAAATTACATAAAACTATAGTTCAGCAGTATAAAATGTCAGACTCGGAATTATGTCAAGAGAAAAAAAATTAAAAATATATTTATATCAACGATTCGGTGCAAGACAACTACTTATTATAGTTTCGATATTTTTCTACATACACTCAGACAAAATTCAACGTTTAAATATGTTTTTATGACTAAGCTATTACAGATTTTTGGCTTAAATGCCTTTTTAGTTGTGATGTTTTTTTTGTCAAGTAGGCCATTCAAATCTGTTACATACTTTTTCTCCTATTGTTCTGTATATTTTAACTAAAATAATTGAATTCAGCACGTTTGTTTTCGTAAGGGTGCCTTATATTTTCAAAAGGAAATCACTAATTCACGACGCAAGCGAGTACCTACTTTAGTAAACATAATAATACTTACGGTCTGAAATAAAGATCAAGTAATTTAAAACCTTTCGTGAAACGGTCTTGGCTCTCTGTAATTAATGAATATACGTAAATAAATGATCTGATTCTCCTTTAGTTAAAATAACAGAAATCTTATCAAAATCACAGTTTAATTGAGCAAGTCTACACCCTTAAGTAGGGGTATGTATGTAAAGCAAATGAAAACAAAAAGGCCGTACTAATAAACTGATCTTGAGTGAGATGCCCGTTTCAAGACAAGTCAATATAAGTATAAAGTCAGACACTGTCATCTCCCGTGGTCATAACGCGTCTAGATATCTTGGCTTATCAACTTTAGCCGTAAGCCTAGAACATACTCGTACTCCTACGTGTTTTCGTAGAATAGGAATTTAATGAAGTTTAGATATTACAAAAAAGTAATAAGTATGTACCCATTTGTAAAACAACAACTTTTGAGACCATTGTTATTAATAATTAATCGATAGATATTCGATACAAAAGGAAGCAAACTGAAAACCAGCAGCGTTGCGGCCGCTGAGTTTGCTCAATACTCAATACTTAATTATTTATTGCTTCCATACTTAGTACAGAATAAGCCGCGTATCCATTAGAGCAACCTCAGGCCGAGCAGCCTCGACTTGAGGCAAACTTGCCTCATGTCGAGGCTGCTAATTATTAATAATTTAATTGTTGATTCGTTGTCCATTGCGACCCGAGGCAACTCCCCCGGTTCCATTAAATATGCACGGCTTGGACTGAGGCTCCTTTGAGCACGGCAAAAAAACCGACAAAATATGGCTCGGCCCGAGGCGACGAATTTGCCTCGTGTCGCGACGCGCCTCAGGTCAAGGCAGCGCCTCCACGTGCGCAGCCTCGAAGCGAGGAGGCCACACGGCCCGAGGCTGCCTCTAGTGGATACGCGGCTATAGAGGTGTTAGGTTAATTATGAGATCTTTAGGCACTTGTCCCACCGCCGTCGATGAGCGAGAAGCGAGTAGAGCCATCGACCAACTATTAATATTTATGTGTCTCTTTTATTGACACGGGATCTATATATTTTGTTAGAGAGAGAGTCCTCGCCAGCAGTGTGAACAGCTAGCGACCAGACCAACTATTAATATATGTGTCTCTTTTATTGACACGGGATCTATATATTTGTTGGAGAGAGCGTCCTCGCCAGCAGTGTGAACAGCTAGCGACCAGACCAACTTTTAATATATGTGTCTCTTTTATTGACACGGGATCTATATATTTGTTGGAGAGAGAGTCCTCGCCAGCAGTGTGAACAGTTAGCGACCAGACCAACTATTAATATATGTCTCTTTTATTGACACGGGATCTATATATTTGTTGGAGAGAGAGTCCTCGCCAGCAGTGTGAACAGCTAGCGACCAGACCAACTAATAATATATGTGTCTCTTTTATTGACACGGGATCTATATATTCCGTTGGAGAGAGAGTCCTCGCCAGCAGTGTGAACGGAATTCCGTACATTCCGGAATTCCCGAATTCGGAACAGGAATATTTGGAATTACAAAATTTGTTTTTTCGTTTTATAGGGATTGTGAAATGAAATGAAATGAAATAATTTATTTTACATGATTTTAGGTATAACATGTTGGTTAAAATAGCATAAATGCAAAGTCTCACTAAAATCTACCTTTCCAGGCATGTACAAAATAACATAACCTTAAGTCTATTTATAGTCTAAAAATTCCTGTATGCTGTAAAAACATTTTTCAATAAGCCATTTTTTCAATGTTCGTTTAAATTTCCAAAAAGTGAGATGTCTTATTGAGTCAGGAAGCTTGTTGAAGATTTTTGTGCACATAACGTAGCTATTCTTTGAAACAAGTGACAATTTGGAGAGCGGAACATATAATTTGTTGCGATATTGAGGCCGTACTGGTCTCTTGTACAATTCTTTTAACTGGGGAAAGAGTTGTCCGTTTTTATACACAAACATGCATGCGTCTAAAATGTATAAGCTGGGTAAAGAGAGGATATTATACTTTTTAAAATATGGCCTGCATGAATCCGTCTGCTTTAGTCCAAATATAGCTCTCACACATTTTTTTTGCATCACGAATATACTGTCTATTTCTGATGATCTACCCCACAGCATTATGCCATATCGCAAAATTGAATTAATATAGCCATACGCCGTAATGGCTGCTTCCTTTGATACTAAAAGACTTATTTTTCTCAGTGCAAAAACGAATCTGTTAACTCTGAAGCAGATGTCTGCAATATGTTCGTTCCAGTTACAGAAGCGATCAACAGTAATTCCCAAAAATTTGATGCTCATGACTTGTTCAATTGAATGTCCATTATGGCTTACATTTATAGATTGAGGCTTGCCTCTATTGGTATAAAACTGCATTAGTTTAGTTTTGCCAAGATTGGCCTTAAGGTTATTAATGTTCAACCATTTAATGATTTCTTTAAGAGTCTGATTTATTTCTGATTCATAAGATGTGAGATCCCCCCTTTGATCACAACTGTAGTGTCATCAGCAAAAAGAAAGCAGTTTTGTGAAGTAGCATTTGGTAGATCGTTTATATACAGAAGAAACAATAGTGGTCCCAAAATACTACCTTGAGGTACTCCAAAATTATTGTCTGTGTAATTTGATCTGTAATTTATGATACTATTCGTTCCTGGGTTGTACCTTGACACTTCCGCGCACTGCTTCCTTTCTGATAAATAAGACCTAATCCAGTCAAAAGATGTCCCCTAATGCCATACCGATATAACTTTTCCATTAACCGAGTGTGATATACGAAATCGAACGCTTTACTCATGTCTGGGAAAAGAACAGAAACAGGGATTTTCTCATTTAGGCAGTCAGTTACAGTTTTTATAAGTTGAAACATAGTCAGACTAGTGTTTCTATTTTTACGGAAACCATTTTGTTCACTCTTAATTAAATTATTGCTTTCAACAAAGTGACTAATTCTACGATACATAACTTTTTCATATATTTTCGAGAATGTCGGGATCAATGTAACTGGCCTATAATTATCCAACAGTTGTTTATCCCCTTTTTTATACAAAAGGTTTCACAATAGATTTTTTTAAAGAATCTGGGAATTTTTCCTGAAGTAATTAAAGATTTATCACGTAGCATAATGGTTGAGTTATTACATCAATACTCATCTTTATAACATCAGTAGTTAATTCATCATAACCAACTGCTTTTGAGTTTCGTAGAGATTTTACGCATTTTAATATTTCAGACGCACTAACAGGAGTTAGAAACAAGCTATGTTCAAATTGGGGTATAAACTCATTAATGCCTGATAAATCTAAATCTACAACACATTTTTTTTTGACAATATTGATGGGAAAATCGTTAAACACATTAGAAATAGTTTGAGGATCGTTAATGATTACATTATCATTACCCAAAATGTGTTTAATATTTTCCTCTCCGACATCACAAGGGGTGTAATTTTTTATTACATTCTACGATGCCTTACATTTATTTTTTGATCTATTAAGGTATGCAATATTTTGAAGTTTTTGTGAAGAGTTTATACATTTTTTGAGTATTGCCGAGTATTTCAAATACAAAGACTTTTTTTCAGGACATTTTAAATAGCAGTACCCTAGATACAATTTCCTCTTTTTGTAACAGCATTTTCGCAGCCCTTTTGTGATCCATTTACACTTATGAGTTCCCTTTTTTACTGTCACTCTTATTTTAGGAAAGCACAATTCATAGAATAAGCAAAACAGGTCATAGAGTTTTGTGAAAGCTTAGTCAGCATTTTCTTCTTCAAAAACTTCACTGAATGAGAGAGATGATAGGAATGAGATAAATTTTACACGATTTTCCTTAGAGAAGTCTCTTCTAAACTGGAACCACCACGTCGTCGGTCGAGGGCTTCGTTGTTGTACTGGTATGTGGAGGGACTGGGCTGTGTGATCTGAGAGCCCTAACTCGTGAATTTTTGGGCAACCATTTTGTATATCTGTTGCGATTTGGTCAATACAAGTTTTAGATTGTGATGTGATTCGCATTGGATTCGTTATTTGCGGTTCTAAGTTATATCTCTTAAGAGTCTGGTGAAGTTTGATTGAACTTTTTGTTTTTCTCATTAAGTCTATATTAAGATCTCCGCACAATTTAATTTGCTTCCTTCGGTTTTTAGTAATGTCGTGTAGTGCGTCATCCAATTTTTGTAGAAATTCCTCTATACTTGATGTTGGTGTTCTGTAGACACATATAATATAGATACCATAGTTTAAGAGTTCGATGCCACAGCATTCAAAGACACATTCTGACGCATATTTCTTTAAATCTGTTATGAGTTTGTAGTCTAAATTGTTTTTTGTTAATATGGCTACACCTCCACGTTTATGGTCTACTCTAGAGTAGAGGCTGCTAAAATTAGGTTCTTTATTTTCAAATTATTTTCCGTCCCCTGCTGCATAAACTTTTCACTGAGGCATAAAATATCTATGGCACAATCATTGTCTTTTAAATCATTTAAGACACAGTAAGTTCTGATGTAAGAGTCCTAGGGTGTGATTTATTGTACCATTAGTTAGTGTTTTAGACTTTGTATTTGAGGAGTCATTCACGAAAGGAACTATTTGCATTACTTATATATGGAGAAGCATTTTTGCTATCACACTGATCTTCGTGTGAGTCTTCAATATAACTGTCACCTGTTTTCATAGCTTCTTCCAGATGCATAAGTATATTAGTCATTCCAGCGTTGTTAACTTCTCCTTTGGATTTGTTGAACATATCATAGTCGTAGGTTAATGGTTGGTTCGAGTCAAAGAGATAAGCATATTTGTGCGTTTCTACATCTAAATAAAGCATAATTTATTGAACGTTTCTATCCTTCCGTTGTACATATTGCTCATCCCGTTAATTTTGTATGTTGGAAGACATAATATAATGTTCGTGTGAGTGATAACTTTTAAAGTGTCTCTTAAGTGGTATATCAAATCGAAATAATCATTTGTTTTTAAGAAATCGTCTTCTCCGATGAATACAATACAGGAGTCTTTTTTAGTGAAGTCTTTAGTTTTACTATTGATGTCCTTAGACAGATCTCTTATTCCCCTGGATGGTAGTAAGTGGTGGCATATTTGTGTGTTGTCTGAAAACGTCCTTTCCGCTATTTTTAGCATTTTTATTTTTTTATTAGTACTGATAAGGCACAGTTTGGTAATCGGCTTAATTAGTTCTGATGTTAATTGGTCAGTTTGATCAGGTTGAGTCTCAACCTCTTTCCTCACGGTCGACTCTGACAGTTGATCAGTCTCTTCTACGAGTAGTTTGCTTTCGGGCAGTATAGATTTACGTTTACTTTTATTTTTTTTATTAAGTGGTGACATTTTATTGGAGAGACTGTTACCAGTAAGCAATGTTTTATACAAATTTAGTTTTTTTGTTTTTCTTCGATAATTTGTTTAAGATCTGTAACCTCTGTATTGAGACGATCAATTTCGTTGTGAGCGCTAGCAAGCTGAATAGTCAGGTTATTTATTTCCAGATTCAGATCTGCCACTCCTACGGTGTCTAATTCAGAAATGTTTGGTAAACTAACAGACGTTGCATTCACGACAGGAGATAATGTTTGAGTTTCTGTTTCCATCTCGGAGTCCGATGATGGTTCTGAGGCTGCATATTGTTTTTTTATTCTAGGTCGTCTTTTTGTAATGTTGTCGGACTCCTTTGTAGGGTTGCGAATCGGTGTTATATTTGGAGTTGAGTTACCGCTGGCAATGCTCGGCAGTTCAGTTTATTTTCATGTTTTTGTAAGGGTAAAGCGACATTACACAGTTTTTGGCATTTCCATGTGGTTTTTTTTTCTTTGATGAAATGATGAATATGCCAAATGATGATAATGCCAAAAAAAGTTATGCCAGATGAATGTAAACGTTTTATTGACATGGGATCTTTAGTTTTTTCACAACACTGCTCGGAAATATGGCCATAGATGGTCTTGTTTAGGACCAGAAAACGTCACTTATAAGGACAGACCAAGAATGTTTTTGTCGGCGTGTTTTCTGATTGGTCGAGAACATTGTTGTCCAACTTTAAGAACCAATGAAAATCAAACAATCAATTTTTGTGTCATAGCTCCTTAAAATGAAAAATTGAAATCGACCAATCAGAACACACCATTTTGTGTCGTAAAATATTAGGTGTATTTTTGCTAAAAGATACACAGACTAAAAACTATGTCACTGTTTTTTTTTTTAAATGTAATTCAAACTTGGCCCCTAATCTCGAACCACTAGAGATGAAATTACATGGGCGATATGGCGTAACAAATACAATTTTATATGGAGTTGACATCTTCATCAGTTAGTTTATTAATCTCGAGTGCCACGAGAATAGGGGTCCAGATTAAAAAAAAGTTATCTATGGTAAAATTGGCGGTGATGTCACATTAACATGAATTAAAAATTTGAGTTTTGAATATGAATTTTAATTTCATTTCCTCTCAGTAGTTGTGAAAAGTACTATGTCTGCCTCGGTAGAAAGTGCAATTTATGGTCTCGTACACTAGAGGGCCTCAACTACGTTTCGGCCCTCTATATGACTCGTCCAAAAATCGCGTACTTTCTATCCTCTGCAACGATGTACTATTGTTCGTTTCCTGAGCGAGAGAATAGGCGACAGCTAATCGCTTTCTCGCCGGCGGTGGACCAAGTGACACATGGACCCTGGTAGAGCCCAGCGACTTACAAAGTGAGGGGCATGCGGTTCTTACGGTATCGAGCTCGGTTGTTTTTTAGTCTCTCGAAGTGCATATAAAAATGTCATTTACATATCGTCGGCCTAAATCGCAAACCTCGTAACTCAATCTGACCAAATTTTACAGAAGGCACAAAAAACGGCGGTCGACAAATGGCGGTCGGGAGTTGCGAGGTTTTCTATTTTGCTTTTTAAACTTAAACGGTTTATTTTTGGTATTTAAGAGTTTTGCCGTAAGATGCGTTCAGAATAGTACTATCTAAAAGTGTAAAAACATGATTTTCAAAAAAAATGGAGATACGAGGTATGCGATTTAGGCCGACGATATGTGACTTCGAATTCATAATGTGTGTGTATTTGTATGATGTTAGTAAATTGATTTATTACGTGACTTTTTATTTTTCTGCCTGTATTATTTATACTGTGTTAGTTCGTATAGGCAATTATAATTTACTGTAAAGTGCATCCAGTTTTAGATTTAAACATACTATACTATATACTGAGTGGCGTCCGCGGACCGGGAGACGAGCTGTAGGTAGGCCTCCAACAAGATGGAGTGACGACCTTGTAAAGATCGCGGGAACGCGGTGGATGCGAAAAGCACAAGATCGGTCTCAGTGGAGAGCCTTGGGGGAGGCCTATGTCCAGCAGTGGACGTCTTTCGGCTGACATGATGATGATGATGATACTATACTCGTATAAGTGCTTCGTGAAATATAAATGTTATTGAGTCAAATTAATTATTTATTGACAAAAAAAATGTATTGTCAAAAGTAGCATTGCTAAGTGCATTAATGTATGTTAGTGAACTCTTTATTGCACATAAACAATGGAAATTATTTCGAAATAAACTTAAGTGTTACAGTAACTAAATAATACATTAAATATAAACTTATAACTATTTGCATCGATGTAGATAATGTACAAAGGCGAACTTATCCAATATGGGATCTCTTACAATTAACCTTGTAGTAGACTAAGTACGAGTAAGGACATTGCAGAGGATAGGATAAGTAAATTAACATGAGAAATGTGTGTTCAGAGAAAATGATTTTAGGCAAAAAAACCCAGGGTTATTGTACTAAGTAATATCACTACGTGCATATTCTTATACCTTTATATCCGACAGCGACACCTGTATAATTCCTTTGGTAATTTTCTGTAAATGGAATTTTATATGTACAACAACAACAACATTAATGGCAAAGAAACACAAAAATTATGAAATGGTCCGTTTCTACTGGAAAGCTTTAATAAAAGAAGTGGCAGAGCATTGATAATAAACAAGTCGAAATTAATTGAAAACGCCTAGTAGGTAATCATAACTCCGCGTCAGGTTGAAAGGATGGGGTCACAATGCCTGCGCTTGGGAATAGTAGATTGTTAACCAAGGGATGAAAGGCACCTACTTCACACGAGATATTTTAGCGCTCGAGCATAGCGAGAGCGGCAATATTTCGAGTGTGAAATAAATGGTGATGTTCACCTGAGTTAAACACTACTTTTCATGTTGACTCTGAGGAAACTTTATAATAAAACTTTTTTATATTATGTTATATCGGCTAAAACTCATATTTTAAAAAAATACCAAATAAAGTGTATCTTCTATAATTTTGAAGGGCTTTATAAATATGAGTTTTAGCCGATATAACAAAACACGTGCTCATTATTTTTTAATTTTCACTTAATTCATAAAAAAGTAGGAAAATAGCATTTTTTTTAATTCTCCTTAGGAGATAGAGGGTTTAGTCACTTTTCAGTACTTTGGTAGAAGTTGAGATAGGGCAGCTAAAAAAAATACGTGTCTGTTATTTTAGACTACTCTCTAACATATATCAAAATAAACCAAATCGGAGCCGGACAGTTGGGTACCTTTCCTTGTCAGTATAGTACAACAAACAAAATAGACGTGTATATTTTTCTCTCTGGATCTTTAATTACGAAACTTAACTTGAATACTCTAGATTACTGTACAATAACTAGGTAGGTACCTACATAACTTTAATAATAGGTAAGCATGGCCTGACAAGCTCTTGGCAGTTTCTTTTTATGTAGTAGCTTAATTTCTAAGAATTTAGGTACATGTGGCCGAATTACAAAGCGTCGCTTAAAATTGATGAGCAACTTAAATTTTACACTTTCCATACATTTGACGCTTGTTGACTATTCATTATGCACTCAATTGAATGTCATAAAAAAAGTTATTTTCATGGAATCAAAGTGGAAACTGTTTTATTAGACAACTTCATAAAGATGTCGCTTAGATCAGCAGGGAACTCTAGGTTTCAGACTATAAAAACTATTCCTTTTAAGGCACGATGTCTATGTTTCCCCCTCATTACTACTTTTTAAAACTTTATTACATTTCGAATTTTCACAGGTCCGAAATTTAACAAAATAAATAATTATAATGCTATCAGAAATGATTTGTTAAAATCTGTCAGATTTCTCCCCCATACGGAGCAGATGCGGACTTAGCTAACCCCTTAATTACTTGCGTAGGTATCTACTTACTTGTGAAACTTTTGATGTTTCGCCAAATTTAATCGGCGAAAATTTGGTATCTACTTACGATAAATGCTCACCTTCTAAGCATGGCATTCGCGATTACGTACAATGGCACTTACT
The DNA here is from genome assembly GCA_946894065.1 of Acleris literana. Lineage (NCBI taxonomy): Eukaryota > Metazoa > Arthropoda > Insecta > Lepidoptera > Tortricidae > Acleris > Acleris literana. The sequence goes on along the minus strand of OX335691.1, from coordinate 10,849,805 downwards.
TGTCTAACAATACTGATTGTATCTTGCAAGACTTTCATGTTTTTCTTATACTGAAAAAAACAATAAAGTAATCTTTATACCTAGATCGATTTATGATATTCCCCGTGAAAGTCATTTTACAATCTCAAGATATTAAAAAATTACTTTACTCGAAATTGCAAGGTTGCAAGGTTGCAAGGTTGCAAGGTTTGCATCAATGTACTTACTTATTATTCATTAAAAAAAAACAAAGAAACAAGTAATACGCTGTGATGAGCTGTCATAGGGATCAGCATAAAAACTTGACTTAAGTATTTCTGTTTTCGGCCGCATCTAAGTATCGCGAACAATATCCCTTTTATTCATAAGCGCGCAATGGCTAAACTATGCTAAAATATATTTTGTCCTTATCTGTCATTATTCAATATAAATTTGACAGAAAGTGACACGTAACACTTTAATTAGAATAGGATTACTGTGCGTTTATGAATAAGGGGGTTAATCTTAGGCCACTATGGACTATGTCATAGTGACGGTTATAAACCAAACGTAAGAGACTCCTTATGATTTTGTTGATAACGTCAAGTTGACATAGGTAGTCCTTAGTGGCCTAAGAATCAAATTGGTTTACTGTACCTACGCGTAGATCTTTCAAACTACGCAATATATTTTAATGCGGTTTACAGCAATAGACGAGTGATTAAAGAGGGAGGTTTTTAATGTTCCTATAATAAGATCTGGTTATTACAGAAATCTCCCATAAACCGAAGCGAAGCGAGGGCGGGTCGCTAGTTGTGTTTATACAAATCCTAGCAACAGTGTTGTAGATGGTTGTAAGGTAGACCGGGGACAATAGTACCACGGGTCAATATTACCATCGCCTATAAGTCTGCATATGCATGTTTTTGTACACACGAGTGTGCCTTGAGCGTGTCTCGAGATGTATTATTTATGAATTTTAAAATAAGTAATTTAAAACATTAGACAATAAATGAATAAAAATAATACTAAATATAAAATATAATATTATGACCTGCAATATTTATGAAAAATAAACGGTATGGCTTTTGATATTATGCTGATCAATTTTATTACTTAACATTATTGTACTTAATTATTATATTTATTTCGCATTATTATACCTAATAACTATTATGACTGTCAGGATCGTAGCAGGTGGTAAGAAGTGGTCTCTGCCTACCCCTCTGGGAAACAGGCGTGTATGTATGTATTATTATAACTAAAAATAATATGGATACCAATTTCTGATTTTCAAAAATCGAAACAATAAAATTATGGGAGTTAAGGGATCCCGAAAAATATATTGACAGTAAACAACACTACTACATACCATATTACTCCACTTGTCCAAATGCTGTAGAAAAATAAAGTGCAATTAATGACGTCACAAACATGAAATTAGAAATAATAGTTATGTAGTAATGTTAACAAAAATATTTTTGGTGATTGTAAAATAAACAAAACGCCTCTGTTACTCTTAATACAGTGTATTGTTAAATGAGAGGGAGTATAGGTACCTCCTGACACATTACAAATTATACTATAAAGATTTATCAAATTCAAATTTAAATAATTTATTTTGTAATACTTAGGAGTAAACATAGATGTAACGCCGGCTTAACTAATTAAGATCACTATATTTTGCCATTTAGTCCGGCGGCGGCGCTGAGTTTTGAGGTTTCAAAAAGATTAAAGTTGATTTTTTTTGGCGTATAGTTTCCGGACCGTTTGCCCAATCTAATGCCATATAGGTGTTTGCTGAGTTAGAAAATTAGACATTTGTGTTTTTAGTATTCCTTACCCCAAAAGGAAAAAACGGAACCCGATCACTTTGTTGTCTGTCTGTCTGTCCGTCTGTCTGTCTGCCCGTCTGTCTGTCAAGACCCTTTATCTCGGGAACGCGGAAAGGTACCGAGTTGAAATTAAAACTATATATTTCTGGTCTATAGCTCCTTGAAGTTGTGAAAAAATCAATCTTCTAAGTTAACGTCAAAAAAAGATACGGCCGTTTTTGCCGCAAAAAAAGGTATATTTCGACTCTCTCAAGGGAATCAAAATTAATAGGGTATTTTCCGTTAGATGTATGAAATTTGGCAAGTAATACCATCTTATACTACAAGTAGGTATAGGAAAAAAATTGAACGAATATACATTTTTAGTTTAATCACAAAAAACAGGGTCTTTCTGCAAGGAACGGCGGTCCAAATTTTTGAATTGAGTTAACCATGTCATGTGCGGAACCCTCGGTGGGCGAGTCCGACAGTTTTTTAACAGTAAGTACCGGACGAAAATAACATTCGAGATTTGTCAAATTCGTCCATGACATAAAAGCTTGCTTTTTTTCTTTAAACTCCCTGTAAATAACATAAAAGGAAATTCAAGTTATTAGGAGTTACATCTACCTGTATTACTATGGTGTAACGAAACACTATCCAGATTTTTTGTCGTTTCTAAATGCATGATATCCTCGAGGCTACATACTGGCGCTATGTCAGTTTGAACTGGACGAAGGTGACACAAAATCGGTTTGCACAATACGAAAGTTATCTTAGATAGGATCCTGATATATTTTTTAACTTTAATTTTATTTTGAATTTTGTATATTGCAATAAAAAAAAATCCACAACACATCGAATTCCTGAAAATGCAATGGCAACATGTGACACAAAACGCAATACAAGTTTAACAAGTAGGTACACACTGTACCCATATGAAAAAATAAGCTTCTTTAGAGTTTTTGTAACTTATGTTATGACCTCAAAATATGCCAGCGCCGCTGGACTATTAGGCATTCCAATAGCTACAATGATCATGCAGCATGCATTCTTACAGACCAAATTATACATTATAAATAATTATAATACTTTTTTGACGTCTTAATCATTTAAATATTCTTGTATGGAATCAAAAGCCTTATTTACTAAAAACCTATACATACAATTCTTTTTTAAACAGCGACATATATCTTGTAGTTTTAAAGCAGTTTTCGGTAATTTATTAAAGATCTTTGACGCCATACCAAATATACTTTTCGATAGAAGTGCGGTTTTGTATGGTCCATTGTTTATTTTTCCCTGCATGCGACGACTATTAAACTTCGGGAACTGGCTTATGTTGCTTCTCACATAAATTGCGGTTTCGTAAATATAAAGGGATGGGAAAGTAAGAATATTCAATTTAATAAAAAAAAGTTTTTCCGTAAGTATGTGGCGAGCATTAATTACGTACGCCGTAGGTACAGTCGAGTTCATAGATATGTGTACACTTTAGTACCTTGTCTATTTAATGACATGTTTAAACTGCCATATAATATATGTATAGTCACAGCAATTAAAGTGACAAGGTACTAAAGTGTAAACATATTTATAAATTCGACTGTACCTACGGTGTACTAAAATAACTCTATGAAAAGCAAGCTTTAAAAACCCGACTGCATTTTTTATACTGTCGTCGATATACCTACATATGTTAATAATTGTCATTTGGCCATTGTTGTTAAATCAATTTTAACAGTTTAGGTATCCTATGACACTCTCGCTGCGAAGACAAATCCAATGATACCTCATTTGTCAAAATCGTCCAAGCCGTTTTTGCTGTAGCGGGGAACATAGAACTGGACATACATGACGGTGAAAAACATAACCCTCCGCCGCAGTCGGGTAATTAAGGAACGTTAGCTTTTCCGCTGAGTTACGAAAATTAGTCGTACATTTATATACTTTATCCTCGTGTGGTTGCCGAGTTAGAATAGTGCCACTCCATGTCTTCCCTTGGATGTCGTAAGAGACGACTAAGGGAATAAAGGTTTGTAGTACTGTTAGGCGATGGGCTTGCAACCTGTCACTAATACGCTGGTAAACATCTTAGCCTAATTGTGCAAATTGTGGTTATAGAATTATCAACAAGTTTTTAGAGATGTTTGTAATTCTGTAGCTCTGCCTACCCCACTCTGGGAACGAAGGCGTGAGATTATGTATGTGTATGTATGTATGCATTTATATACCTCTCAACACCAATTAGCAGTATCTCAATTTTTGGCAATGATAGATGATCTTAAAAATTGTATTAAGGGTACTCGCTCATTGTTGTTTGCAGACGACCTCAAACTACTGCACCCCGTCAATAGCATTTCCGACTGCAAACCGCTCCAGCAGGCGGTTGACTCAGTAGCGCAGTGGAGCGCAGTCAATAAATTAGAGCTTAACGTACTTAAGTGTAAGGTCATCACGTTCACTCGTTCAAACAATCCGGTTTATGCCACGTACAACTTGTCGAACATCCCCCTTACTCGCGTTAATACAACTCAGGACTTAGGCCTCTCCTTAGATACCCGTATGGACATGCGCGAGCATATCGTTAACACCTGTAAAAGTGCTAATAAAATGCTAGGTTTCATTATAAGGACCGCGTCTCAGTTTCGTGATCCTAAAATAGCCATCATTTTATATAACGCGTACGTTCGGTCGAAACTCGAGTATAACGCTATAGTGTGGGATCCACGTGAAGAAAAGTATGTTTCCATGATAGAGCGAGTCCAGAAAAATTCGCTAGGTACCTCTATAAACTGAAATATGGATCCTACCCATATCTCTTCCCGTCTTTGTTTGTTTCCGGGATGGTCGGTTTAGAGACTCTTGAGCTGAGACGAAAGATCACATCGCTCACCCATTATTGTCTGCTCTTACGACATAAAGTAGACAATCCTACCATCTTGGAAACGCTCAATTTGTTCGTGCCTGATCACTACACGACTGCTGTGGGCCGAAGTGGGCGGCGAGTCCGTAACCTTTTTTCCATCCCTAGAGCGCGCACTCTGCAAGCCGGTAACGCTCCTACCATCAGAGCCGTTGCGTTATTAAACGAGTTCCTCGTACAGTTCCAGGACGCTGACGTGTTCGCCGGTAATTGGCCAGCTCTAAAAAATGCTTTACAACGCTATATTAACGTTTGGTATTTTAAAATTACGTAATTTCTATGTTTTTTCTCTTTATTTACCTATTTGTACCTTTTGTGTCTTATATTTTTGTTACAATTTTGTTTACGTATCTTGTTGGGCATTTGGGTTTACCTGTAAGTTCACAAGAATAGACTATAATAAATAAATAAATAAATAAATAAATAAATAAATCTCAAATTGAATAAATGAAGTAGTTTCAATCCTCAGTAACCTCACCCGTTAGTAATATGCTTGCACTTGCTACAGGAGTTTTGTCTGAGATACCACCATTTCTCTTATAACAGTAGGGTAGGTATAGCTTTTTTCGTAACTCAGCAGAAAAGTTAACGTTTCTTAATTTTTGTCCTTAACTTAATTTTAAAGAAACGTCCAGGTACTGTTTAATGTTGCTTAAGGCAGCGACTCGGTCACGTTGGATGACCAATAGTTAAAAAAAATGCAATACAAATTTTATTTTGAGTTGGTATGTTATGATAAATTAAAGCTAGTACTTACCAAATCTGGTTTAGTGCTTAGAACTTTTTCAGATTTCTATAACAATTTGATTATTATTAAAAATAATAATTACCTACTAGAATTGCCTCAGTTGTTGAGCCATAGAATACATTTGTAAAGAAAATGGTCATATCTTGTCTCAGAGCCTTTAAAACATGTCGCAAAAATAGTAGTCCAGATCTAGGGGCTTTTTCTGATGAGACTTACCATGATGAAAGTTCAGAAAACGAAAGAAGGAAACAAACTGGCGAGCGCTGTCAAACGGTGGACAAAGAATGAGGTGCGCGCGTCTTGAATTTGGGAAAAGCAAATTTCACGAACCGTAGGTTTATTATTAGATAATTTAAGCAAATCGGTTTGGGCTCATATATTCATAATGGTGTTGATGCTAATTGGTACCAATAAATTAAAGAAACAACAGCATTTGCATAAAATACTGCGGGATCGTGATTGTGCCTTGACTGGTCAAAGCCGCGGTGGTGGCGTGATTATAGCTACCCGCCGGGAGCTCGCAGTAGCCCCGCGGCTGGCTTTTCAGTCTACTGCCGAGGACTTGTGGGTTACACTTTCACTTAAGGATAACTACAATAGACCGATCGAAGTCCATATTTGTGTACTGTACTTATGTAAACAAAATAATGGTTACACATTCTCGAAGCAGTTATCAAACTTTTTAAGCAGTCTGAATATGGTATTATTAAATTACCCGAACGACAAATATCTCCTGATTGGTGACTTTAATATGAGCAGTATTTTATGGTCGGTTGAGGGGTCATCATTTGTTCCGTCTAACTACTTGACTGCGGATGAGTGTTGTTTGATTGATGAACTGAATATGCATAGTCTCCGACAATATAATGGGGTTTTTATACCAATATAATAAGTTGCTAGATCTCGTCTTGTCTAATGATGATGTATATGTGTGTGAGTGCCCTAACGCCCTAGTACCTGTTGACCCATACCATAAACCTTTAATTATTTATATTAAATTTACTACCATGAGCCCTTTGCTTTCGGCTCCTCAATTTAAATACTACTTTAATAAAGGCGATTATTAGTCTATTAATAACGAGCTGTTGAATATACATTGGAAAGATGAATTCTCTCGGCGTACTTTTGATCAGTCGGTTGATTTCTTTTATGAAACCTTTAAAAGCCTAAGAGGTAAGTATGTACCGTGTAGAAAGCTGAATACAGACTTTTATCCTGCATGGTACTCGCTTTCACTAAAAAAAGCTCAAAAGGAAAAATATAAGTACCTTAAAAAATTTAAAATGTATAATAATAAATCGAATTTAGTTTCCTATAACGTGTTGAGAGACAGAGTGCGTAAGTTAGAGCAGGAGTGTTTTAATAAGTACATTGAGCGCGTCGAAAGTAACATTGCTAAGAATCCAAAGCTCTTCTGGTCATTTATCAAATCCCGATCCACCTGTCACGGAATACCTAGCAGTTTAAAATATGACAATAGATTGGTCAATACCGGTTCCGATATTTGTAATGCTTTTTCAGACTATTTTTCTTCTACGTTCTCGACGCCTGCTGGTGTTGTTTCCAATCCTCTTTGCAATTTTTGTGTTAATTCGGCGGTTGATTTGAACAGCATTGAAGTTAATCCAGAAAAAATAATTAATATATTGTGCAAGCTGGACCCATCCAAGTCGGCCGGCCCTGATGAGATGCCAGCCCTGTTTTTAATTAATTGTGCAAAAACCGTAGTAATCCCCTTAGTTTTATTATTCAGACGTTCTTTTTCTGAGGGTTTAGTGCCGTCAGTTTGGAAATCGGCCTTCATTACTCCGGTCCACAAAAATGGGCCTAAAACTAACATAACTAATTACAGACCCATTTCTAAATTATGTATTTTATCAAAAGTTCTTGAAAAATTAGTTTATAACCAAGTACATGATGTTTTAAAAAATTCGTTCATTTCAAATCAGCACGGTTTCTTACAGCGTAGGTCCACTGTTTCAAATCTTGTGCTGTTCAATGAGTATGTTACAGAGGCAATGGATAGTGGCTCTCAGGTGGATGTCATTTATACTGATTACAGTAAAGCTTTTGACAGGATTGATCATGGCATATTGCTCTCGAAATTGTGTGGTATAGGGATACATGGAGATTTATTGAGATGGTTTTCATCTTATATTAACAATAGATCCCAAGCTATTGTTGTCAAAAATTACCTGTCAGGTTGGGTAACTGTTCCAAGTGGTGTTCCTCAAGGATCAATATTGGGGCCCTTGCTGTTTAACATATTTCGCTCATTGAATGCAAAAGGGCCACAAATCAAAAATATCAGAAAATCGTTTTATTCCAAAATAGTGATATAATCGATAATAATTTTAAGCTTATCTGAAGACACCAGTCATTTTCGTGTGATTTCCGGCCCAACGGATCAACCGCCGTTTTTGAATTTTAACGGTTAGCGGCATATCTTCGGTGCAAAGCTGCCATTTTGTCAGTTGCGTCGCAGAAATCGAAGTGAACGCACGTCAGTTTCGTGGAAAACGGCCACAATCCAAAAAAGTACCTGATACTGAGTGAATTGTTCCGTACAAAAGTGCCATATTTAGGAATGCGGAAGTTTTGCATTCCAACGTCAAGTAAGTATTTTTACAATTTATACTACAATAGTGCCATATTTAAAAATACGTCCATTTTGCATTCCAATATCAAGCAAGCATGATAAAATTTGTAAAACAATAGTGCCATATTTTAAAATACGTCCGTTTTGTATTCCAATATCAACCAAGCATGATCAAAATTGTGATACAAATTATGCCATATTTTATAATATGTCCGTTTTGGTCGGAATTGTGAAATTATTTAGTGCCATATTTGAAAAAACTTCCGTTTTGTATAGAATTATATGCAGGATAGTAGAAAATTATTTCACATTAAAATGATGTTTTTGTTAATGTGTTCGTTTTGTAGGAATATTATTGCGTTGAATGTTTGATTATTTTAAAACAATATGGACGTGTTGGCATTTAACACTTACGGTAAAGGTAATTCAAGGTAATAATAGCGAAGAAATAAAAAGTCTAACTGGCTTGAGACGTTCGAGTGTTATCATTCTGTGTTAATGTGCATGTTGCGTATACTGCGTGGGCGTGTGTGTGTGTTTGTGTAAGTGTGTAAGGTATTTAAATTAATGTGTGTCTATGTAACTTATATTTCATGAGTTAAATTACAAATAAGGATTTTATTTACAGAATGAATAACCGAGCAAGAAAGATTTTGAACATGGCAGTCGGTACTACAAATAAAAAAACAGACAAAAATGAAGCCTGCTCCACTCACAATTCTGAACTGGACAAGAAATCCAACATTCCATCACTACAATAAATTTATGTCGTCAATGTACCTATATGCTGTACACAAATTGCCGAAATAGAGAAGTGTCACTCATAAGTTTCTTATTAAAGGACACACTCAAAATGAAGGGGACGCCGCTCATTCATTAATTCAACGAAACATTGCAAGGGCATTAAAATCATCGCCAATTTATGTGCCTGACCAGTACATTACTCTTATAAAGACCGCTAAGAAGAAAGGCAACATCCGACACCTTTCGCAGTTCACGAGCTGATGCATTTTAGTTTCTTGGACCTAAAATGTCTAGCCGTCGGCAATTTTGTTACAACCGAAGATGGGGATAAAGTAAAATGGTCGGATATAAAAGTTATTAAAGTCCATCGAGAACATAAAAACAAATTTTTGTTCAAGACTTCTTACGAAAACGAAGAGTTTACTTCAGTATCCACGCTGAATTTTTTTTATCATCGATTGAGACTGATATAATAGTGCCAAAAAAACTATTCAATAATAAACTTAAAATAGCTGAATCAAAACTAAAGGGTATACTTAAACTAATCGATAAAAATATAATACCTAAGTATAACGAATCTTTTTATAAAAAATTGAAATGTTTTGTGCCTCAAATATTAAATTAGGTAAAGAAAGAGTCTGTGATTTCAATAAGGCTGTTATTAATTAGAAAATGAATATGATTGTTTAAGTTGTCGTCATAGAATTTAATACTTAGTAAGTTGCTACAAATTTATTCAAAATAAAAGAGAGAATGCTTTAATATTAAATTTTGATACGGGTAACTAACTTTTTTTATATTAGTAATGTTTATTTTTTATTTTTGTTACTGTGAGTCATTTTATACGCCATTTAACTTGTGATTTAGCTGTAGCAAACAACTCGTGTATTTTTCAATACCTGACATTGATTATTGCCTTATGGCATGGCTTATGTACCAACATAAAGATTTTACTTGTTTGTTCTTTTTTTTGAATTTTTATTTTGCTAGACGTATAAGTTTCTTTAATTAAGTTTAACTTAAACATTTTGATAATTCTTAAGAATTTGTCTTAGATCTCTTGTTACACCTGAATTAAAATAGTATAGTTATAAGAATACCTATTTTTTGTTTATTTCGATTTTTATTGTATTTTTATTATGCTATCGGTAAAACCCTACGTTTAGCTTAAAAAAAAATATTAGTATTTTATGAGAAAAGTCTATTAAATTGAATTTATTTTTAAAATGAGTTTTATTTTTGGCATAATTTTTGAAAATTTTGTTAATCTTTTGAATGCAAAAGGGGCATGTGTGGTTTTTTTTTGATGTGGGTTAATGGTACAACAATGTCATTATTTTAAAAATATAGCTCATGAATTGACGAACATAGTGGTATATTAACATTATAAAAATAAGCCATAAAAACATTAAATATAATCAAAAAACCTGTTTTAGAATTTGTAATGGCTGTCCTGTAAAATTATGCCATTTTGATTTGTGGCCCTTTTGCATTCAATGAGCGAATGTTAATGACATCGGTAATTGTTTTGTCCATTCCAAGCTTCTTTGTTTTGCCGATGACATGAAAATCTTCATCAAGGTGCGATGCGATCGTGACTCATTGTTATTACAGTCCGATCTGTCTCGTCTGGCTGAATATTGTCGAACAAATGGGCTGGATTTAAATCCATCTAAGTGTTTCTCAATTACCTTTTCTCGTCAACACAAATTAGTTTCTACTTCTTATGTTCTAAAGGACCAACCTCTGCTTAAAGTTCAACATATTAAAGATTTAGGTGTAGTTCATGATTCTAAGCTTCTTTTTGATAAGCATGTTGACGGTATTGTAAGCAGTGCCTGTAAAGCATTAGGTTTTATAATGCGTAATTCCGTCCATTTTACTCAAGCTAAGACTTTGAAAGTGCTTTATTGCTCATATGTTAGAAGTAAGCTTGAGTATGCTTCTCAAATATGGAATCCATGCTATGCCACATATGTTGATAGAATTGAGCGTGTTCAGCAAAAATTCGTAAAATATCTATGTTTTAAGCTTAAATGTCCCTATAGTTCGTTATTTTACACTAATATCTGTAAAAGGCACCATTTGGTGCCCCTATACCAACGCCGGGAAATAGCCGACATTACTTATATTCTAAATATTGCTAGCGGCCTCGTTGACAGTCCTGAGTTGCTTTCTTACGTTTCGTTTAGTATTCCCACTCGGTCTAAAAGGAGTTATCCCCCTATATCACTGAGATTTGCATCCTCTAGATACAGACAAAACAGTTTCTTGACGCGTGCTGGTAAAGGCTTGAATAATTGGGTGAATAAGCTGGATATTGATGTATTCAATTGTAAAGTCCCTTCCGTGAGGCGAAGTTTAATAGCGAAATGTGTTGTTTGAGCATGTTTTGTGTACCATAGGTTACAGAACCTTTTGTCGATCTACCTCTGGCTAGTATTTAGCAGTAGTTTTAATTTTACCTTTTATTTGCGCTAGTGTTTTTGTGTAGGTGCGTGTACCTTTGAAGTTTGAACTAAACTTTAAGTTTGCTACTCAGTCACTACATGTGAAATCCTTTAATTGGTTTTGTGTTTCTTATTCTTGTTTCATATTTTGTATTTGTAACTGTTGGATTTCCTACCAATAAATAAATAAATAAATAAATAAATAAATAAATAAAATAAAAAATGCGTAAAAAGCAGTTTATTTTCTATAATCTATAAAACTACACTCTACACTAGTAGTTAAAATGATCACAAACCGCAAAATTTAAACAGTTTCGACGCCAAAAGAAATTAGTGTACAGTAGTAATAGTACATTACTACAGAGGCTGGGACAAAAGGGGTTGCCGGCCGAAGACATATAGACGGCCGAGCAAAGCGAAGCCGGATAGGTCTGAGGCGGGCAACCCATATTTCCCGCCGAGGTATGTTTAGTGCTTTTCTCAAACATCAAACATAATAATTCATTAAAAAAATTAAAACACAAATTACAAAATCCAATTACTAGGAGTGCATAAACATTAAAAGTAACCTACAGTGCTCAGTCATCCGCGCTGTGTCGTGTGCGCCCGCCCGCCCGCCGGTGCCCCGCCGCGCACCGAGTTGCGGTACACACCCCTAATATTAACCTTTGTTCTCCTTAGTACTTTAGATAAACATGCAAACGCTTTGGTTGGATGCACGGCTTAGTATATAAAAAAAAACTGCTATCTAGTCTGTTCATAAACACAGCCGCCATGTTTACACTAAAATAAATAAAAATCGTTTACTTCTTTTTAATACGCATAGTGGCAGAATGTCATGATGCCTGTGCCACAAATTTATGTGGAATGGAAATTAAAAAAGAGGACTTTGCCGCCCTAGGCCTGCACGATTTGTATGAAATTCCATAAACGACCTCTTGTCCTAGCCGCACCTGAAACGTCATACTTGGCGGCCTATTATAAGGAACATAACATCAATATTTCATGGCATGTTTGAGAAAATTTATTTCCTCGTGACACGATATAAAGTGGACTCGCATTTGACCGTTTTTTGTTATTATAGACTGGCCTAATTCCACGCGCCAATCTAAACCGCGCTCCGAACTCTCACAGATTTAACCGCGGCTAAGGCCGGAGCCCCACTGCTGCGCACGGTCAAGCTGCACACGTGGGTACAAAACCGCTTTGTATGAAAATGTAGGTAGATACTTCCACAGTAGTCCACGAGCACGCTGCGCACGAAATGACGTCGCTGATACACCCGTGGTCTGTGCCAAAGTGGCTGCCATGCACACGCTATGGCAGGCAAAGCCCCACCGCGACCCACGCTGCCCGTGTGTTGCCGTGGAAAGGTGGCTTCAAGGGCGTCGCACCCCCCGCGCGCGCGTGTATGTGCGTGGCCCGCATTGGGGAATGTAGACACACGCAGCTGACCAACGTAGCCACGTGGCCCACACGTTTTACGTGTGCATGCATTGGTTGCTGTGAAAATGTTGACACACGTATCCAGACCAATGGACCCACGTAGGCGACGTGTATAGCGTGTCCGTGCGTAGCGTGCGCAGTAGTGGGGCTCCGGCTTAAAACCGTGGTCACATTTGATCGTAATAAAGTCTTGACAGTTTGATGCGCAGTCGAAACCGGCGGATGGAGCGGCGGTTTTATCTGCCGGTTCGGAGCGCAGTCCAGATGCGCAGTCCAAACTGTGCCGTGTAAAGGCCGCTATTGGTATGTTTTCTTAACGAACGTTAAAGCCACAAGCAGAACAGTTTTGTATAAACACAAAAAGTGTTTACTTCCAAGACCATCTCAATTTTTTAAGCGACTTTATGTCGTCTTTTACAATTAACTTATCTACATTCATGTAGACCACTATAGAATACCACTACCTATAATTAAAACAAATCCCAGTGAATTGACGCTCAAAAATAAATTAATAATGCAAGAAGACACTCTAATTTATTTCAATTAAAAATATTAAGCTGTGTATTTGTAGTCAGTACTTTTTTTTAAAGAGAGAGGAATTATCATAAGCAGTAAGGAACACTAATATTGTCTATAATGCCGTCTGCATGGTGTAACAATGTAGTTGTTACGCTTCTTACCTGTTTTGCAATTTATAAACAAACAACTGGTAATTCACGATAATAAACAGATCTTATGTCTGTTATTTACTAATAACTGATAACTGTCAAACAGACAGCACATTGCCATAGATTATTGGAGAACTGATGTGATTGTCATAGATCGACTTTGTCAAGTGTTAGCGACGCTTACCTGACAGATGGCGTTACTAGCAATCTTTGTTATTTTTACTAATCTTCAAATCTTTATTTATTAACAGTAAATTTAAATGTAAATAATCTTTTAATCGCTTATTCATATTTATTGTAATTAAATATTTTATTAAATTCTTTTTCATTCAGCGCATGAGAAAATAATGTAGGGTATGTTGGTGTCTTACTTACGTGACCCATTACTTTAGCTCATGACGCGATTAGGCTTGCTAACAGTCCTTTGTTCGCCCTTATAGTATTCAAAATTAACTTTAAAGGGCCAAAGTTTATAAATAGGCCGCGCTCATTCGACTCGCCCTCTTTACCGCCTTAACAACTACGCAAACACCTTGCATCTACGCTGTTTAATAACTAAGTATTTAATATCAGTGCTATTCCCCAAATCGGGTAAGTTCAGTGTAACGAATTAACTAACTATCCTATCCTTATTCTATTTTGCTGTGTAGTGTTATTGTGTTTTATACTTTCCTTTGTGTTCTTTTAACCTTTTTATTTCTAATAACTGACCGTTACTTCATAAAGGTCGGTAGTAACATTTAAATTGTTCTTTTTGTTCTTTTGGCTTAGCTTCTTTTCTTTATAAATTGTTACTCTGTTCCGGTAGTTCTTGCCACCGCCAATAATTAAATTAGTAGCTATTCCCTTGGGGCTTCACCCCTCAACGGCGGCTGGCAAGGACTATCCCAATAGAGCCAATGCTTGGGATTTTCCAGAGTCCACGGCTTGGGGTACCTACGTCCAGGGCTTGGGTACCTACGTCCACGGCTTGGAGTACCTACATCCACGGCTTGGGGTAAATACGTCCACGGCTTGGGGTACCTACGTCCACGGCTTGGGGTACCTACGTCCACGGCTTGGGGTACCTACGTCCACGGCTGGGACTACCTACATCCACGGTTTCCTACTGCTCCGCTGGGAGCATAACACGGATCGGGTCTACGCCTGATTACTTCTCTACTTGGCCGGTGCGGCCTCTACCTGCGCGACCAGGATCGTCGAGTGGGATCCGGTGCTACACACCAGGTGCTACCCCCGACGCCAGGGTCGTCGTCGCACACCGTCGGGCTGCCATCGGCTTCTTCACCGCCGCTCCGCGCCACTAAACTGCGAGGGAAGTGCTAGCTCGCTTCGCAGAACCAGACCACCCCCTACGAACCTACTATCCTCTTCTGTTCACACTACCGGCATACTTCCAATAAATTCTTTAAACTTCTCCTGAGTTTTTACTTGCCACCCGGTAGGACGTGACAATGGTAATGTAAATTCTTCTATTTTTCAATCTAAAAGACGAATAAAGGTCGTAAGATGGCAAACGTACCTACCTCTATAATGGCGGAACAATTTCCTTTTGATATTTTAATTTAAAATAAGGAGGCCCATTAAAATAATACCTAGATATATAGGGAAGTTAATCGAAAAATAAAATTTCGCATTGAAATTTAGGATGTTACACGAATAATAGCGAACACCGAAAACATATTATTTGAAAGAATATGGCTACCATTCTTAAGTTGTTAAGTAGAAAAAATATATAAATTGTACTTACTTTTATTGTTTTCTAAATAAATAACACACATTTATTAAAGCTGCAAATACTTCGAATACTTAGTGCTATTATAAAGCTCCCCTCGTTGTGATCAATCGACTAAACAGCTGAGTGAATGAAACAAAGTAGCTATCACAGCACTATTAAACCATTCACTGCCAGGGGGCGTGGCCTAGGGACAAACTTGTATGACAGTGAACGCATATATGCGTCGGTAGCAGTGAATGCGTTAAGTCGAGTAAAAGCAATTTCGTTGCTTTCAACCGACATATCAGTCGACTAATGGTGAAATGATTGCTATTATAGCATTAATGGTGCTGTATGTACGCTTTGTCTCGACTTTTATACCATCATTTGACTCTTAACTCGACTATTTTATGACCATTACCTATAGCACTTTAAGCTGAGAAATTTGTGCCCAAATCGTATCGAGTAAACGTTTACGTCGATATTACTCGACAATTTAAAGAACCTTTCCCAGATTTAGGTCAAAATAGGAACATGCTCTCGACTTTCATACGACTTAGTTTTTTAGAAATAGCAAGTCAAAGATGTTTGCCACTTAATGCATTTTAAGTCATAACTTGGCAGTTTTTTTATACAGTAAGTTACATATTTGTTGGATATTTTTATATTAGAAAACTGCCGAGTTAAGGCTCGAAATGGATTTAGTGACAATCAATTGATCTAGCCGTAAACAATCTAGTGCCAAACTTCGCACCTATTTAAATATAACTACTTTTGGTGACACAAGAGAACTTGGTCTTTTTTACATCTAGTTTTTGGCAGGATAAGATTTAATGAAATAAATTAGTTACTTGCCTAAAATAAACTTTAAATTAAGTCAAAAAAGTGCGCGTATAAACAATGATTTCATAAAGTTGATTATCGAAAACCAAATATGTGGAAGGTCGTTCACAAAAACGTTCGCGTTTTTTCTCCTACAGAAGCTCTCACCATTGCCCGCAGGCGACTTAACTAAGATCGGCGTATAAACCGTTATACTTGGTGCGCAAGTTATTGACAGTGGACAGCCGGTATAGTAAGTAGTATACCTACATAGAAGTGTTTGTTTCGAACCGAAACTGAGATCGAATGCATTAATACAATAAAGGTACCTACGACCCCAAAGGACATCGGAAAATCTCCAAAAAAGGCGGTACACAAAAACGAATTAGGTATTATTAGATTATATTAGCAATAATCAATACTCAATACTTTATTGCAGTTCATAATGTAAATATCATTAAAATTAATTAAATTTGTAATGACCAAATCAACCATGTGAGTGATATGACAATTTACTACAGCATTGCCAGCATTCGCTTTGAAGCCGCTAACGCACTGATAGCAGAGGCAGCGCGGTGACCAAATCGTGGCGGAGGCGTGGGAACGCGCCACGTCGCGCCACCTCCGCACTCAGTACGTTTGTGGCTTAAGATGATTGATACAAATTTAGCTCCGGGCGTACGTAAAACGTACAGACATAGTTTTACAACATATTCAAAAATCGTCAAAATCGGACCAGGTTTAAGGGGAGAAAAACGTTTTCGCATTTTGTATGGAAATTTTTAGCTTCACAATCCTCTTAAATGAATAACTAATGTGCAAGTACTCAGTTTACAACATCGCAATATTCAGGGTTATTGGTTATTGCATAAATTTCGTTAAGAGGTTATAGTGGAAGTAGTTTGTTATCATTTCGACCCTGACCCTATAATACATTATGCAAAAGTGAACCATTTTCTTTTGTTTTTTCAAAAAAAATATATTATTTAAACAAAGTAAGGAGCGGTCCGGAAAGAAGTAGCAGCACATGATATGTTTATTTTTATTTTGTGGTAATTTTTAAGCGGTGCATTTGTAATAGTAAATCTGTAGACACTATTCAATAATACAGTTAAAAAAATGAACAAGTGATTTCAAGCCTTTTACATTAAATCTCACCAAAAACTTTTTGGACAGCGTCTTCTGAGAGAATTTTCGAGCTGTTTGTCATAAGACATAGTTTTTTATTTTAGTGTGATGGGCCTTATTAAATTTTCTTCTGATCAATAGTTAACTTTTTTGATGTGACTTCACTTTGAGCTAGTTTACATGGAATTTCAACATTTGTGTATTTGCCATTTTTACATAATTTTGTCTCCCATAGAAAAACCTCAGTCAGAGGCTCAGTAACATGACTTACGCTTGCTCTTTTTTGATCACATTTTTTCACTATCGGCTCTCCATGAAACTAATTCGTTATTTTAATACCTCGTTAGAAAGCTAGAAATACTTCGATGTTTTTTAAGTAATCTGCCTGACAGATGTACTGGTTGTTTTTTTTAAATTTTGAATTGTTTCTCTGGAACTAGTTGTAAATATACAGCGTGTGTATTCCATACTATCCTATATTTTAAGGGCAGTTAGATAAGACCTAAGGTAAATTGGTACATTAAGTTCACAAAAGAAAACATTTTTTTTTCATACAAATTAATTCGGCACGCAATGTATTCAAATAACCAAGTCGTCTACGTAAGCACTTTGTGTTCATTGATTTATTGACGACGTTATTGTCAACTCGATATTTGCATTACATTGCTGGCCGGCAAAACTTTAAAAAAATCATTACGCTTAATTATTGATAGTATTTGTTAAAAATTATTACTGTACCTCTTAATACTGCTTAAATCTATCGTATGTTAAAATTTAGGATCGTATGGAATACACACGCTGTATATATAACATTTCTGTCTCTTATTCTTAAATATTTATTTCCGTTTTTTTAAACGAAGTTAGTTATCTGTATTTTATGAAAATACATACATACATACATAAACTCACGCCTTCGTTCCCAGAGTGGGGTAGGCAGAGCTACAGAATTACCAACAGCTCTAAAAACTTGTTGATAATTCTGTAAACACATTTTGCACAATCAGGCTAAGATTTTTACCAGCGTATTAGTGACAGGTTGCAAGCCCATCGCCTAACAGTACTACAAGCCTTTATTCCCTTAGTCGTCTCTTACGACATCCACGGGAAGAAATGGAGTGGCACTATTCTAATCCGGAAACCACACGGGCAAATGAAAATACATTCATCCATTATAACCTCTTAACGAGAATGGATGCTATATATAATAACCCTGCATAATGCGTAATCTGCAGCAACAGCCAGAGAAGTTCCTTTTGCAAGTGCTACGCAAATATGAAAAGTAAAATAAAGAAATACTTATTTTAACGTACCTTTACAATTTCTGTAATTACGGACAAACCCGTATTCTAAATTAAATAAAAAGGTTAAAAAAAGTCGTTGATTAGTGTGGCCATAACATATAGAGTGCTTAATTATATTTTTTAATATTATTTTTGGGATAAAAACGTACACGGAATCTATCTCTAAATGTTACACATTAACAGATATAAATCTTAATATACTTTAAATATTTCAACTTTTAATAAACCTTTAAAATAAATTTACTTAAGAAGTAACATGGTTCCTAACTCTCAAATTGCGATATCTCAAAATGTTACTAAGGAATGCATAAAACTAATGACATTTTGTGGTTTTGCGTAATAGTCTAACAGTACTAATTACTCCTTTGTGAGCAGAAGGGGCGTTTCACAAAACGTCCGACTGGGTGTTCACGATCGAGTGCTGGCCCCTACTCTGATGGAGTGTGGTAGTGAATGTTGGGTGTTGCAGGACAAGCGCGAAAGTCATATACATGCAGTTGAAATGCGCTCTTTGCGTAAGTAGTTCTGTGTGGTGTGAAACTGATTTATAGAGTAAGGAATTAAAAGATCAAAGAGAAATGCTACAATGGATCAGTCATTTGGAAAGGATGGATGAAAGAAGATTGATGAAAGAGATATACAGAGCGAAAGTAATTTTTCGAATCAAATCGGAGAAATACTGGAAAACAGCCTTATTAAAATCCCCAAAAAGATTTTTCCAAATCCCGACAAAACGGAAAAACCAATTTTGTAATTCCGAATATTCCTATTCCGAATCCCGAATATCCGATATTCCAAAATTTTTGCAGCCCGAATTCTCTATGATTTTTATTTCAAATAAGGGCCTGATAAAATATTGCATAATATTTACCTTGTATTATGTTAACATGCATAATGCTCAAAAACTGTAAGAATTCTCCGACATGTCGACGGAGCTAGTTATAACCTGACCTAACCTATCAAGTCGAAATTGACCTCATTTATTAATTTTCTCGTCATCTCACCTAATTTTTGTTTCAAGTAGAATACTTCATTCAATTCAAGTGGTTAGTTTCATAAATCCGAATTTCACATTACCGATCTGGTTTGTGAATTTTCGGTATTATAATTTTCTTAAAAATAAATTTCGGAATTGTCAAAATTCGTAAATATAATATTCGTTAAAACGCTTTCGTGATTTTAATACCTGGTAATAGACAATTCGAGATTTTGATAATTCGGCCTTTTGTTTTTTCAGTATTGCAAAAATTCGGAATTATGAAATTCGGAATTAAATAATTAGAGATTTTAGGGTGTTCCGTTACGTCTACGTTAAACACCTACAGCGGAGATCCTGTAGCCACCTTCCGTTTCCATCATCAGATCAGCTCGTAAGATACCATAATATTGCATTGTCATCGGATTTACATACGTGGTCCAAATTTAAGCCCATTCCATTAACGGGAACTGGGTCAAAATTGACTTGCAAATTTTGATGGACAACTTACAAACATGCGAACAACAGTGCATGTTAAAAAACAGCTTGTAATAATAAAAATATTTTGATTTTTTGTTTGTTCGTAATGGATAAACTCAAAAATTACTTAAATGATTATGATAAAAAAATACCTATAGAAGGCTACATTATCAGCGAGTAACATACTCGTAGACTAATTTTTATCCCAGAAAATTAGACGGTTCCCGAGGGAGGGGCGTTAATCGACTTCTACGCGGACGGAGTCGCGGGCCAAAACTATCCAGAATAATAATCTGAACATATAAAGAGAAAAGATTTGAGTTTTTGAATATTCGTTTGTTCGTAATGGATAAATTCAAAAAGTACTTAACTGATATTAAAAATTATTTCACCTATAGAAACCAACTCGTACTTTATAAGCGAGAAGCAAGCACAAACACAAAGGCAAAAGGCACGGAATAATAATCGAATATACATTTACGGTCCGACGCGAAGCACGAGTTTAGCGACTCGAATGCCCTGTCCCTCACACTCTATAAAAATACTGTGAGGGACAGAGCATTCGACTCACTAGCGAGTACGGTAATTGTAACTCATGGTAAGGGTATTGTACAGTCGAGTTCATAAATATGTGTAGGTACACTTTAATACCTTGTCTATTTAAACCACATAATATGTGTATATTATTACTAAAACTTTTTAATGTTTCGAAATGCACTAATTTTAAATAATATATTGTGCTAATTTTAATCTGTAATCTACGATAAAATATTAAAACATATTGATTATAAAGTCTGTTCCTATTCGTTCCGTCACTCTTATAAACAAATCAATTTACCATTATAACTCCATATTCGCGTACTTTTGAAGGTTGAGCCTAGTCATATTATTTATTTATACACTTTATCATTGTCTTCATGACCATTTTAAGGTAGTAATCTCTATTTAATATTGTATTTTTTGATGAAAAGCACATTCGCTGAAAACACCATTACACTGAGAGAGTCTTGTCATAATTAGTCATAAAGATATTTTTTTTCGAACTACTTTTAACATTGAAAATGTAGTGAGGTTTGATAGATTTGATTGACAAGCGAAGTTTTCGTCTCTATCGCACCCAGCATAATAATACGATGATGATGATGAATCTATATTCAACCTTTTTAATAAACTAATTAGAGGTAACATTATTCTCATTACTATTTCATCCTCTATCTAAAGACAATTACAGTCAGGTATACTTGTTATTGTCATTGGCGGCCTGAATAGGAACAGACTTTATGTCAATTGCGGCGTTATAAAGGTCGGTAGTAACAAGTGGGTTAATGTCATGTTTAAACTGCCATACATGAATTTTCACAGCGATCTAAGTGGCAAGGTACTAAAGTGTACACATATTTTTGAACTCGACTGTACTTACCCTCGAGTGATATACACACATACTAGGTACACTTACAAAGAAATAAAACACAAAATAATCAAAGAAATTCTCTCAAGGAATAACAACCGCGCCAGTGCCATCAACCAGCTATATTTTTAATTGTTCATTATAGCACCCCATACAAATAGGAATAGAGGAAAACGGCCATACTGCATAATTTCAACGAGTTCCAGTGTCTCCACTCTCTCTGTGTATAATAACAATACCATGGGTGTGGCCAGAGAGCCTACGACAACAAGCACACTAGTGCTGTGATTCGCTTAAACGCTCAGAGGGCACAGACAAGATGCACTACGCTAACTAACGAATTCGATTCGTTTTTAAACCAATCGCGTCACTGGTAGACCACGTGACTTTTCGTATCACGTCATCTTCCAGTGACGCGATTGGTTTAAAAACGAATCGAATAGAAACGTTAGTAAGCGTAGTGCATCTTGTCTGAGCCCTCAGATGTTTTATGCGATGAACGCTACGCAGGGCAGATATGAAATTCCATTCAATAAAACTATACCCAGATTTTTGAGAAGGTTTGAGTAATTGTCGTATTCATTCTTGGCCAAAGGTGTTGAGCACCCATGCGTTTTTATATAAGTCAAACTTAAAAAAATGCATTTAAGTATATTTTTTATTATAGAATGTTGTATATATATATATATCGGAAAGACTAGTCATATTTATTGAGGTTAGGGAAATTCCGTGAAAAAAAAACAATTTATCATCTTATTGCAAAACCCGACTTTTTCTAGATTCAGTTTTCACATGCAAATGGAGCTACTTCTAAACGATACCTACTAATTTACACATGTTCAAACACTTTTTTATATTTAACGTCAAAGTGTATTTTTTGAATTAAAAAATAATACTTTATTTAAAAGTTACAAAGGAAAACGTGAGGTGCTCAACCTTTTCGGCCAAGGCTGTATTTACTAACAAAGTGTAGAATAAAAGTAATTTTACCCTTGCTCAATGCAAGGGAGGTTCAACACTTTTTTTTACCAATACCAAACCAATACCAAACCAATGATACAACAAAGTTTTTGGTCCTCTAAATACTGTTCATCTACGCTATAATATCATAATAAAGAAGAAAGATTTTATTGTTTGTTTGCATTGAATAGGCTCCGAAACTACTGGACCGATTTGAAGAATTCTTTCACTATTATAATGCTACATTATCCCTGAGTAATATTATTTGCCTGCGCAGTCGGAGTCGCGGGCAACTGCCAGCCTGCTAGCTGCTGCCTTTATAATACGAGCACAAAATTTTAGTATTGTAACTTTAAAGCTTCCTAACAAAAAGTGAGTGTGACAGATAGATGAACATAGCGAAACTATAAATAAGGGTTCGTAGTCTGACTACGGAACCCTAAAAACGATATTTAAATATTACTTTGTTAAATCGCAACAATATTTGATAGAGCTCGGTGAAGTTTTCCATCGGCATACAAGGGCCAAAATAATGAACCGCTTCTACAAAACTATGGCCATATACCAGAAACGTTTTTGTTCATTCAAATCTATCATGATGACATACCCGATGACATAAAGTTACTTCAGAGAAAAAGATTTAAAACAAGCTGTCGAACTGTCTTCGAACGTAGGGGTCAGCTATCTTATCTAAATTGTACTAACTAATAAGGTAAAAATATGGAGAGGTTTTATAATATAAAACATGTTATGTTTTATAATTTATAATATAAAACCACAAGCTGAGCGCAATTCGGACTGCATTTTAACGGGCCAAATGAAAATGAATTTTCAATTTTAATATAATTAATTCATTGTACTTAGTATATTTTTTTCTCTCTAGGTAATTAATATATAAATATAATGGAAGTCTTGAGGATGAGTCTTATGGCCACTTGCACAATAAAGGATATTGGGCAAAATACACCCAGCTCTGCCAGCCATGTATTGAATATAACTCGAAATATCTAACAATAATAAGCATTTTTAATTATGACGCATTAAAAAATATCCCTGGGGTCTCATTACATAAAGCTGTGTAGGTATCACTGATAGTGTATTGTATAAAGAGATAGATATCGCACTAGCGTGCAGAAAGTGATGCTCTCAAAATCAGTCAATTGTTTTTGAGCCTGGCAAGATATGAAGAGAATATCCACAGACCAGCTCTTGGACTCAATAATAATAGATCGTAATGATAATTAAACACTGTTAAATAGATTTTTTAGTTTATAACGTTATTATTGAGTTTATTTTGTTAAAAAAAGGTTTAATATGTTATGCTTGTTTAATAATGCTCAGTAAGTTAAACCCATTCGACTTAAAATGAATAGAGAACCCATGGACAGAATTTGATGCACATTGGTACGGAAGTACATAGCTTTGATACCTTCCAAACAAAAGTAGTCTAAGCTGTGGCGGACTTGGGTGTGCCGTCCAAACATTTGACACTAACTCGAGTTTAAATGTCAGTTTTTGAATGAATCTGATGTTTACTATACGTCTTAAACGATAGTTAAATATTCAAGACATTTATAAATTAAACTATATGGTAAATCAGTGTTTGACAAATTATTTTTATAAACAATTTCTGAAAAAATATATGTTCATGAAATTAATATTAATATTAAAAGTTACAACGTCAAATACTAGGAGTGCATAAACATTAAAAGTAACCTAGAGTGCTCAGTCATCCGCGCTGTGTCGCGTGCGCCCGCCGCCCGCCGGTGACCCGCAGCGCACCGTCTGCGATCTAAGTTGCGCTACGCATCCCTAATTACCTTTGTTCTCCTGGTACTTTATATAAACATGCAAACGCTTTGGTTGGATGCACGGCTTAGTATATTAAAAAAAACAGTTATTTAGCCTGTTCATAAACACAGCCGCCATGTTTACACTAAAATTTTAATAAAATACTTCCCGGCCTAGGCCTTCAATTTTGTATGAAATTCCTTTAACAGTTCTCTGGAGTCGATCCGCCTGAAACGTGATACTTTGAAGCCTAAAATAACTAACATAACGCCAGCATTCCATTGCATGTTTGAGAAATAACAATTTGTCATAAGTGTTTTGATAAAAAATCAGTGAACCGCCGTTTAACCAAGTTTTACTTCTCCATACTATTAAAAACTTACATCATCAACAGTAGCTTCAGCTTCCTAAAAATAAAAGAAAATCAAGATAAGTGTTGTGAAATAAATCAATGTTAGAGAGTTAGAGTGCTTGTCAAGATGCAATAATCAACAAATTTCCCAATTAATTTAATTTTTTTTCATTAGATTTGGAACGTTCTCATAAAATCTTTTTGAGACATTGCTACAGCACCTTTATTAAGCCACAAACAAAATACAGAAAATTGTAAAAACATACATACATACATAATCTCACGCCTTCGTTCCCAGAGTGGGGTAGGCAGAGCTACAGAATTACAAACATCTCTAAAAAAAATGTTGATAATTCTATAACCACAATTTGCACAATTAGGCTAAGATGTTTACCAGCGTATTAGTAACAGGTTGAAAGCCCATCGCCTAACAGTACTACAAGCCTTTATTCCCTTATTCGTCTCTTACGACATCCACGGGAAGACATGGAGTGGCACTATTCTAACTCGGCAACCACACGAGGCCACGCGAGGTTGTAAAAACATAACTAAATACTAAAAAAAAATATACTAATATAAATTGACTTATTCTAAGTACAAATGTAATGCCCATAATGCTGTCTGCATTTCCTCGTTAAAATTAATGACAATAATGACATTAGTTATTTATTAAATTATTTCGGTGTTTAAAAATACTTTAACTGATCGACCATTTGAAAAAATAGAAATAACATGAACGAGGGGTCCAAAAAACACACAGCACTATACTTTGGCATGAAACGTTTAATAAGTATTTTAACTTCGTATGAGATAGTGAAATAGGTTACTACAACAGAAAGTTCCCGAGCCTAATATTGTTCGCTGGGGAAATCTTAACAGCGCGATGTAGAAGTCGAGTAAAAACGACATCTATCGAGAATTCGGTTCAATAGATTATCTTAACTCTATTGTTTTCTTATATGGAAAATAACATTCAAAATTACCGATTACTAATGCCATCTGTTGGCGAGTAGCTGAAACTTCATATACATATAGCATATAGTTAATACTAACTTCCATTAAACTAACTTCTTAAGTAACCAATGTGTACGGTTAGACTTATTACAGAAATAATAACATACTTGTTTAGCATTCTATGGGCAAAAAGCAGAGTTTACTTACAGGTCGCTTGAAAATATTGCCCTTGCTTTTGAGACTGACAACTCGGGTAACCCCGTCCAATCCAGGATGTTTCTCTACTATCAGTCCGTACAACCTACTACATGGGGGAAGGTTATCTTCCTTCACGAGCACTACGTTTCCAACGGAAGGTTCTGGGGTTTGATGCACCCACTTATAACGGTGATGGAACTGGGTTAGATATTCCCGCGACCAACGGCGCCAGAAGTCCTGTACCATTCTCTGCGTGAGTTGCCAACGCTTTAAGGATGAGTTCATGTAGTCACCTTCGGGAATTAACACAATTGGTTCTCCTACGAGGAAATGTCCTGGTGTTAGTGGGATTGGATCGTCTCGGTTTTCCTATATATAGGCCTAGAGTTTAGGCAAGCTTCAATTTGAGATAACACAGTCGTCATTTCTTCGAATGTGAGTGTTGTGTCACCAATCACTCTCCGAAGGTGATGTTTTGTCCTTTACACTTTATGTCGGCTTCCCAGAGCCCGCCGAAATTTGGGGACTGCGGTGGAATAAAATGGCAGGAAGTACCTTCACTAGCAAGACGTTCTGCAATATCCCTAGTAGTGCTTGACCACCCATCAGCGAACAATAGCTTTAATTCACGACCAGCGCCCACAAAATTGGTTCAGTTGTCACTAAATAGCTCGGCCTTGCAACAAAACGCTTGAATGCGGCTAGGAAGCCTTGAGCTGTTAGATCGCTAACTGCCTCCAAGTGAATTGCTCTGGTTACCATGAATACGAACAGACAGATGTAACTTTTATAGGCACGATGTCCTCTACCTTTAGAGGTTCTCATATTAATAGGCTCTGCGTAGTTCACTCCACTTTTCTGAAAAGGGCGGTTAGCAGTTGCTCTAGTAGAAGGCAATTGTCCAATGAGAGGTTGATTAGACAACGCGGCATAATGGATGCAACGTACACATTTACGTACGAAAATTCTTACCGAATCCTTCGCTCCTACCACCCAATTTTTGCTCTCAGATAATTGAGCATAAGTTGCGGTCCACCGTGCAGTGTTTTTTCGTGAGCGTCAGCGATAATTAGACTAGTAAGGTGTGACCAATGTGGTAAAATTACTGGGTGTTTCATTCCACCAACCTTCAAGATCCCGAGATCATCAATAAGCGGACTCAACGTGGTAAGTTTGCTTTTCTTTTTCTTTATAACTTTATGTTCTTTCAGGTCATGTAATTCTTGCTTAAAGTGTTTTTCTTGGGTTATTTTTATACAAGTCCGCAGACTATCGCGTAGCTCTTCACTGGTAAGCCAATCTACAACCTTTTCTTTTCGACCATGTTTGATACATCGTTTGCAATATGCAATAACCCGAATGAGTTTTCTCAGCATAGAAAATCTGGTCATTATGTTTTCTTCTATATCTTCCATATTCTTGCAGGTATTAAGTAAACATACTTTATTTGTTTTTTCCTCTAAACGTGTTTTTCTCTGACTAACCTTTTATACTTAATATTGTTCTGTTTCAGCCATGCTGGACCTTCCTTCCACACCTTGTCATCTTTAAAGTCCTCTATTCCTCTTGAGGCATAGTCTGTTGGGTTATCCTTGGAGGAAACATGTGCCCATTGATGAGGTTCCAGCAAGGTAATAATTTCAGTGATCCTGTTCGCGACAACGGTTTTCCAACGACTTGGTCGACTATCAAGCCACGATAAGACAACAGATGAGTCTGTCCATGCGTGAATGTTCATCTTGCTCATATTCATAACTTTTGCAACTTCTACCAAAAGTTTGGCAAGCAATACCGCTCCGCATAACTCTAGGCGTGGTATTGACACTGTCTTTATGGGAGCCACCTTGGTTTTCGACGTTATCAACGATACGTGTACTCTTCCTTGACAGTCTACTACGCGTGTATATACGACAGCTGCATATGCGTTGTCAGAAGCGTCGCTGAATCCCTGCAATAGAGAATGTCAGCCAGTTTTGATTTTTGGCTTACCGTATTATTCATTAAAAACTAAAAATAGGTGTAAAAAAAATATTTCGATACGTTAAATAGTTTTCGAGATATTACATTTTAAACTTCATATGCGGCGCTCGAAACCCGGCGGCTAGCGCTCACGGATGATGACGTCAACGCTTAATAGCGGTACGCGCCCTTATATGAAAAAGTAAGTTTACAGGGCTATAACTTAGTTAAGCAACTACACGCGTAGTCAAAAACAGGATGGGTGACCGCTTAAAATACCGTGTTGATAAATTCAGTTTTGTCACATATTTGTAGCATTTTTACTTGACATTGCTATTTAGTCGTAAACTACAAAAATAAGACTACAATTTAAGCTCAAAATAGCATCAAAATAAGAAGCTATTATAAAAATACAATCCGTATAAAAATGCTAAAAAAAATGATTTATTTTCATGTTTCTTGTATGGGGACCCCTCTTGGGATTTGATTTATTGTTCATTGTACAATTTTAAACGATAGATTTTATAATAACACGTATTCTGTGAAAAATTCAACTGGCTACTTGTAACGATTAAAAAGTTATAGCCCTGTAAACTAACTTTTTCATATAAGGGCGCGCACCGCTGTTAAGCGATGACGTCACCCCGCAAGATGGCCCCCGCGCGCTTTTATATTATTGACCCAAATTTTAAACGTTCATAGAATCAAAACTACCACTGAGTCTTTTTGAATAAAATAAAAAGTAATATGTTTGTTTATTTATAAACTTTACTGCTACAAAGTTTCAAGCGATTTGGCGTACCTACTGACATTCTTCATTCCAGAGTCTCATAATTTTTACGGGTACGTATCCATCTTGGTAGCGTAAATTTCGAAAGTTGACTTAAATTACTTCTGTAATTGAGCCATTCTTTTAATAATTGAGGTGATACCTCGTCATCCCACTCAATTCATGAAAGCCATAATTTTTGAATAAAAATCTTTGCTGAGATGATTACTGGCGCTAGCCGACCTAACGGATCAAAAAGTCTAGATATGTCCGAGATTACATTTCTTTTTGTTACAAGCAACCTCATCGGTGGCAGTTGAACTGAGTATTCGAATTCGTCGCTACTTCTGTTCCAAGTGAGGCCTAATATCTTCATTACATCATCAAGCTTGAATTCTACTGTTCCTTCCAATTCTCGTTTTCCTTCCGTTACTTGCTGCATCAACTGATCGCAGTCGCTACTCCATTTTTGCAGTCCAAATCCTTCTTTTTCCAATAATATATTTAACTCCGTGTAGATCCTTTTTCCTTCATCTACCGTTTCGCACCCGTTTAAACATCGTCTACATAAAATTGTTTAAGGACTATTTCCTCAGCTACGGGAAAATGCTTACCTTCATCGTAAGCTACCAGTTGTAACGTACGTACTGCGAGGTATGGTGCAGCGGCGGTTCCAAAAGTGACACGTAATAGTTTGTAATGTTTCAGGATTTAATTTGGATTATCGCGCCACAGAATCCGTTGATAATCTGCGTCCCTTTCATCAACTAGTACCTGCCGATACATTTTAACGATGTCAGCCACAAGACAGATGGGAAATTTTCACCAATTTAATATTAAATGCTGCAGGTCGGGCTGCAACCTTGGTCATATCATCAGCGAATCATTCAAGGATACTCCTTTATTGTTTTTGCATGATGCGTCAAAGACCACCCTCACTTTTGTGGTGCTTTTATCTTCTGGAATGACTGCGTGATGGGGCAAATACGTGGACTTTTGTACATTTTGCTTAGGATCTGTTACTTATATTAGGTGACCTAGCTGAAGGTATTCTTTTACAACCTCTGTATATCTTTCTTTTAATTCAGAGTTATTTTCCAATCTTTTTTCTAAATATGAAAAGCGTTTCGCAGCTATAACATCAGAATCTCCTTGGGCGCATGCTGGATTTGAATCGCGGAATGGAAGCGTCACGATGTATCGCCCAGAGCTGTCTCGCCTTGTAGTTGCTGCATATATCTCTTACACTTCGTTTCCTCTTCAGTGTAATGTTTCTTGGTGTTCTCAGCGAAACTATCATTTCCAATTTCCCAGAATTGTTTTATCATCTCATCATCGCTAACTTGAACATGATTCACGCTTGGAAAGCGAAGTATGCGGTTCCAGAACAGAACCTGAGAGAATCCAACCAAATGCGGTTTTTTGCGCAGTCGGTGTTCCTAATGGACCTTTGACCATCCCGTCTAAAAGGACTTGACCGTAAACATCAGCCCCGAGGAGCATGTCGATTTTATTTGGAGAGTCAAAGGTTGGATCTGCTAATTTGAGGTTGGCAAACTCTAAATATAGCTCAACTATAAACTCTCCTTTCGGGTAGAATTGACGTGAGCAAATGACTCATGCAGAAGTTGGGATCATGAAGTGACTGAATATTTTCATTGACCATCGACTTAGAAGCCAGTGAAGCGCCTTGGTCACTTCCTATACCCAAAATGATGCTTGTGTGTGGCACCTTTTTCAGTCCAAGTAGTTGGACGGCAGACTCCGTAATAAACGAAGCCTGTGAGCCTTGGTCGAGAAACATCTTACTGTTACGCCCGCGCCTGATTTCGATTGAGCCTTTACTAAAGCCGTAGACAGCAAAACTTGACTACGACTGGTCGAAAAACAGGCTGTAATGTTGTTACTAGCTTCATCGAGAGATGATGATGGCTGTGTTGCATGAGCAGCAACACCTTTTTCAACTCAGTGATTTGACCCGACATTAGACTCAGTTGAAACCGTGTGATTTTTTGGATGCAGCAATGAGTGTTGTTTCTTCTTACATATGCGGCACCTAGGAGTTTGACGGCACGAGAATACGGAGTGACCTTGATTTAAGCAATTAAAGCACAAATTATTGGATTGGACGTAGCCACGTCGATTGTCAGTGTCTAGCTTAGTGAACATTTTACAAAATGCTATTTTGTGACTTTCGGAACAATACACGCATGATGGCGGCGTTGCAACATGATGTACCTTATGACTATTTGGGTATGAGGCATGATTGTGACCACCTTTGACAATTACATTATTTTTTACAAGCCTTGGGTCTATGAATTCAAGCGCTCTGAATTTAGTTTCAAGAAACTCCTGAAATTGGTTAAATGTGGGAAGATCATCCGAGGACTCGCTTACTTTTAACTCCCACTGTTTTCTGGTTTCACTATCCAATTTCAGGCAGAGAATATGGATCACAATGATGTCCCAACCACTTACATTTACGCCTATATTATTCAATGCATGTAGACATTCATTGGATGTAGTGCTAGTTAAGTGCTACTGCCGATTCTGTGCTGATATTCCGTTGACTAAAGAAATGCTTTAAAATACAATTCGATAGATATTTCTTGTTGTTATATCTCTTTTGTAGCGTGTCCCAAAATATAAAGTAATTATCTTGAGTGATCGGAAGTGTCGCAATAGTTGTCCCGCTTCCCCAGTGAGATGTCCTTTCAGATAGTGGAGCTTCTGCACATTATCCAGTAACTTGTTATTGTGAACGAGAGATACGAAGAGATCCCGGAAGCTAATCCACTCCGAATATTGACTACTAAATGACGGAATTGATATTTTCGGTAATAGAACTTGTTGACAAGAGTTGCTGTTACTAGGCTGGTACCAGATCAGTTTGACTACGTGACTGTGACTCCGTTATCATTTTTGTACTCTATGAACGTTTATTATGTACCTTCATAAACATCATTGTTCATATACGAAGTCTCAGCCAATAGAGCGCTATCAGATTGCCGTACCAATTTAGTATGTGTTCACTCAAATTGTGTCCATAATGTCTCTAGTGGTTCCAATCTGGTACTCAAATATTGCACTGAGCTAAGCCGTTCCTTAGGAGA
This sequence comes from Acleris literana, assembly GCA_946894065.1. NCBI lineage: Eukaryota > Metazoa > Arthropoda > Insecta > Lepidoptera > Tortricidae > Acleris > Acleris literana. The sequence goes on along the minus strand of OX335691.1, from coordinate 10,818,527 downwards.
TTTCTTGTAATTAACTAAAGCTTTCTCTATTCGATAAGCCGAGGCCTCCATAGTCAACTTTTCAAAGACAAGTTCAGAATTAAAAAAATTTAGATATCAAAATTGTGTAGAACCTTGTCGTTGTAACTCTGAGCCAAATCCGGCATAGATTCCCCGTCTCAATATTTTTCGCGTAAAATTATTCTAAGTCCAAGAAATTTAAATTTGACTAAGTCCCAATTTAATTATTGACAGCAATTTGAAAGTTAATCAAGTCCCACTGACAATTAATAATAATGAATGTACTCACAATTTTATCACTTCACATCACATCTGTATTTTGCTCACGTCACTGCTGTTTCTCCACGATACCTTCGGTGATGGCGTCACATAATTTCCATCATAGTCGTCTTCTCTCGTACCAGCAACACTACACCATTCGTGACAATCCGCCACTACGTCTGTGTAAACTCAAAGACCATCCCCGCATATCGTCAGATCTTCTAGGCTTGATCCGGTTCGAAGGACCATGAACGAGGGGTCCAAAAAACACACAGCACTATACTTTGACACGAAACGTTTAATCAGTATTTTAACTTCGTATGAGCTAGTGAAATAGGTTACTACAACAGAAAGTTCCCGAGCCTAATATTGTCCGCTGGGGAAATCTTAACAGCGCGATTGTAGAAGTCGAGTAAAAACGACATCTATCGAGAATTCGGTTCAATAGATTATCTTAACTCTATTGTTTTCTTATATGGAAAATAACATTCAAAATTACAGATTACTAATGCCATCTGTTAGCGAGAAGCTGAAACTTCATATACATACAGCGTGTGTATTCCATACGATCCTAAATTTTAAGATACGATAGATTTAAGCAGTATTAAGAGGTACAGTAATAAATTTTAAGAAATACTCTCAATAATTAAGCGTAATGATTTTTTTAAAGTTTTCCCGGCCAGCAATGTAATGCAAATATTGAGTTGACAATAACGTCGTCAATAAATCAATGAACACAAAGTGCTAACGTAGACGACTTGGTTATTTGAATACATTGCGTGCCGAATTAATTTGTATGAAAAAATTTTTTTTTTTCTTTTGTTAACTTAATATACCAATTTACGTTAATTAGGGTCTTATCTAACTGCCCTAAAAATATAGGATCGTATGGAATACACGCGCTGTATATCATATAGTTAATACTAACTTGCATTAAACTAACTTCTTAAGTAACCAATGTGTACGGTTAGACAAACATGTTGTTATTTAGTATGTATTTATTAAATTATTTACTTATGTACTTGACAAATAAAAAATTATTCAGCATCACAAAATGAGCATGCTGACATACAATAGCGACTTAATGAATATGTAACATACCTCGTGTGTTCATAACTTTTGAGACAAAATAAAATGTTCATAGAAGTTTTTTTTTTGAGTTTTTCATATTTGTAACTTTTTTCAGATAATAATAAGTAGACATTAACCAATAACTACAAGCAATTATTATTCAAAATTACAGCCTTTATTATTTATAAGTACGAGCTCTTTGTTGGCAAACATGGAGCGGAATGATACCTTCATACGAAACACCCCACCGGGGGCGGCTGGTAAGTTCTAAGCCTAAGATAGAAAAAAAAATGTTAGATAATTAAAGTTAAATTTATTTTTCAATATAGTCCCCCCTAGCTCGATGCATTTCTTACACTTTGTTTATAATGCTTTTATACCGTTAAAAAAATAATCTTTGTGTTGACCTTCAAAATGGTCTTCTACCGCCGCCTTTATTTCTTCATCACTTCCAAATCGCTTTCCCCGCAAGTCTTTCTTCAAATTACTGAGCAGAAAATAGTCGCTAGGGGCTTAATCTTGACTATACGGTGGGTGGTTAATTTCTTCGAAACCGATTTCCATCAGAGCCACCCTTGCAACACGCGCGGTATGAACGAGCGCGTTGTCTTGCAAAAACAAAACTCCCTTACGGAGTTTACCCCTTCTTTTTTCAAAGAACTATGGCTTGACGCACTTTTCTTAATAGATCAGCATAGTATTGTGGCGACCTAGCGACATCTAACGGCAACTTGTATCAACCAACTCGCTACCTCGCTAGCGCCACCGGCGTCAGACAGCGCAACTTAAGTGTTCTACAACGCGCTAACGAAGTTTCTCCAGTCAGATGACATATATACCACTTCCAACTTCATCCCAATGGACTTCGGTTCCCAGGCATAACACCCGCCTGGAGAGAGATCTCTCTATTAACATCTCTTACTACATTGGTGACCCTCGACAATGGACAATAACGCACCACCACCACCACCTTTGGTATGTACACACTAATCACCCTAATTTGTCAACGTAACTCGAAACTTAGACTTACAAGTGAAACTTATTTTTATTCCTAAGAAGCTTTTGCCCGCGACTTCGTCCGCGTAGAACTCGTTTATCGCAATTAAGTAAATTAAAAGTTTTAAGTAATTCTATAGTTTGACGTCCTCCCTGGCGAGAATGATCTTTCAAACACATATGTAATATTGAGCTCGAAATTTACCGGGACACCGACTTTAACCATGAACTTAGGCGGCCTTTACACTGAAACTTACGACTTACGTAAGTAGGGACGCAGCTATTGGTTAGAAGTAGATAGAAATATTTTTTTCTCATTCTAACAGATAGCTGCGTCCCTACTACGTAAGTCGTAAGGTTTCAGTGTAAAGCCGGCTTTACGGGAGGGCAGGAAAAAGAGTTCAGGAACTCTAAGGGTAGGACGTGACTTGCTCTGTGTCTATGACATTGTCTACCAAGAGATACTCCACAACATCGCCTTCTACATGAGATATGCTTTTTTATATATCCGCCCGACAATTTCGTTTGTCGGTGCTAATATTGCCCTATCGCACAACCATTCTCTATTCTTTATATTGTTTTTTAGATCGGGGTACACGTTATTTTTTAGATCATCTGTGTTTTTTACAATATTACAGAATTCGCGGTTTAATGTATTCCAATCGTTACTATCTCTCGCCATACGATCTTCGCAAATTTTTAGTAGAGCTGCCGGATACATTGCCCCGACTGTGTATCATTGTGTACTCGTAGTTCCTGGCATATTTGTAGTGAGTTTGTTTTTTATTTATACCCATATCGTAGATGTCGAATTGCATTTATTTTATCCGCTGATGGGCCCCTAGCTATCACCGGTAGATGAGAATCTGTCTAAATTCGCCATCTCAAACCACCATCCCACTCATGATAGTTTGGTTGCTCTTAAAATATCCATCATAGTTCAATATTACATATATTATATTATGAGTCTTAATACTCATTTTAATGTATCTATCATTATAAATGGCCGAACTCCCAAACATAAATGACCGAATTCTCATACAAACTACCATTACCCTTAGGGGTGATTTTCGAGTTAATAAGTATAAATTTAATCTAATTCGGTTCCGCGGTTAATCCGTGAAAGCGTAACAAACAGACAGACGACAGACAGAATTACTTTCACATTTATAATATTAGTATGGATTTTCATTATACATCAATATTATATGTAGGTATCTATCGATTTTTTACTTTTAAACTGACATTTTAGAATTAAATAATCGACCAATTTCCGCCAAAACAAAAATGACCGTCCGTATTCTTTTTAAAGTGATCATAATAACCGCCCTAATATTAAATAATAGCCGAAGAATAAATATTGTAAACGGCGGAAAAAAAGTTAAAATCTGGATATGTCAACGCTGTCAACGTCAATCTGACACCGCTCCTATTGATATAGACTAACAAAACTGAATGTACACAGCCTGTCTCATGTTGTCACACTGGGTGGAAGAAGCCATAGAAGTAATAAATTAATCAATTTCAAAATTTTGCCAAATAATTAATCTTATTATTCTATATTAGTAATTATTTAATAATAATAATAATAAAAATAATAAAAAGATTTATTGTCACATAAAAAAAAGAAGAAATACATGGCATTCATTACACATTTTGAACAGGATATAAAACACTCTAAGATATATAAATTAATAAGAGATATAAATTGTTTTGTGACAACAGGCTCAGGTCTCAGCATATGCTGCGAGCTGGGTCAGCTGCACAGCGCTGGTTTTCAGCCTGCACCTAACTCTCCGCTAAATTGCAGCAAGTTGCAAGGGTACATTACGTTACGCTGTACCTATCTATAGCTAATAAAGAATGTAAAAATATAACATTATTAGACGTGACTGACGTGAAAATGAAATCATATTTATCTAAATATGATTTCATTTTCGAAACGGCGTCCTCAAAAACAAAGAAAATTTTATCCACATGACAACTTTTTAAAAAAAGATCATGGCCACCATCTTGAATTCTAAATTTGACATAATTTTCATAATCTGCGTCCCCAAAATGTAAGAAAATGATACCAATGACAACTTTTTCAATAAACATCATGGCGGCCATTTTTAATTCCAAATTTGATATCATTTTCGAAATATGCGTCAACGCAACCTAATAAAATGACACACATGATGATTTTTTCGAAAAACATCAATCTTTTAAATTTTTCGTGTTGGGATTTTCCTATGTGTTAATCCATAGGGTCTACCTGCATTCTAAATTTCATCCAAATCCATCAAGCCGTTGCAGCGTGAAGGAGTAACAAACTAAAACCCCCTTTTACCTCCTTAGGGGGTTTTAGTTTCATCTAATTCGGTTCCGCGGTTTATCCGTGAATGCATAAAAAACAGACAGACGACAGACGTAATTACATTCACGTTTATAATATTAGTATGGATTTTCTTTCTACAGCAACATTATGTGTACCTATCCATATATAGATTTTTTACCCCTTCAGTATTGTTTGAATTGACATTTTAGAATTAAATAAACGACCAATTACTGCCGAAAAGTAAATGACTGTCCTTAATTATTTTCAAGTGATCGTAATAACCGCCCTAATATTAAATATCAGCCGTAGAACTAATACGCCGTGAATAAGTATTGAAAATAGCGGAATAAAAATGTTAAAATCTGGATATGTCAACGCTGACAACGTCAATCTGACACCGCTCCTTTTGATATAGACTAACAAAACTGAATGTACAAAGCCTGTCTCATGTTGTCACACTGGGTGGCAGAAGCTATAGGAGAAATAAATTAATCAATTACACAACATTGTCAAATAATAACTAATCTTATTCTATATTAGTAATTATTTGCGTCCCCAAAAACTAAGAAAATGATACCAATGACAACTTTTTCAAAAAACATCGTTGCCGCCAGCTTGAATTCTAAATTTGACATAATTTTCATAATCTGCGTCCCCAAAATGTAAGAAAATGATACCAACGACGAATTTTTCAATAAACATCATGGCGGCCATTTTGAATTCCAAATTTGATATCATTTTCGAAATCTACGTCAACGCAACCTAAGAAAACGACACCCATGATGACTTTTTCAAAAAACACTAAACAACTTGTCGTTATTCCCTCCGGATGTTTAAAATTTTACGGGATGGAATTTTCCTATGTGTTAATCCAGGGTATAAGCTATATCCATTCTAAATTTCATCCAAATCCATCCAGCGCCACTGCAGCGTGAAGGAGGAGCAAACTAAAATTTTCTTTTACCCCCCTAGGGGTAGTTTTTTCTAAATCGCTGAAAGTATTATTTTTTATTTATACACAGTAGCCTAAATACCAATTTCTAAATTGCTTGTTTTAAAAATAACTAATCTCCCATACAAATTTCTACCCCCTATTTTAATCCTTTAGGGGATGAATTTCCAAAAATCTTAGTGCACCCCTAGGGTACCCGAGAAATATACCCTTTAAATTTCAAGTCCCTAGGTCCAGGCTGTGCGTTGATCGATCAGTCAGTCATTTTTACCCCTTTCCATCCCTTCGGGGATGAAATTATCAAAAACGCTGAGACACATATAAATTAATTTTCAATTTTCAACCTAAACTCAAAATTTTAATAATCTAACTGCCGCACTCAGAAACGTCAATTAAATTTAATGCTTGTTTAGTGACGTGTTGTCTTATTCTATTGTTATAGCAAAGAAAGTGACAGCAGCAACTTTAATCAAGCATTAAATTTAATTGACATCTCTGAGTGCGGCAGTAAGTTTCCTAAGACTTTCATACAAATTTTCATCCCCTTAGGGGTGGAATTTCCAAAAATCCTTCCGTAGTGAATCTTTACACTATAGAAGGTATCTATGTGCAAAATGTCAAGTCTCCAGGTCCTAAGGTCTGGGCTGGACGTTAATATATCAACAATCAGTTTAGCATTTTATATAATAGATATCAATCGACAGAAAACTCGATCGCGAATAATCTGTGATAAATAAAACCGACCAAACCGACCGCCTAAGTAAACAGAAAAAAAGTTTAAAAAAACAAAAAACCGCCTTCAAAAACGCAAAAAATAAGTCCTTTTAAAACCTATAGATCAGTACAAATAACCAAAAGCCGTATTCAGTTTGACTGACCTAGGTACCTACCATTTTAAAAGAAGTTTTTTTTGCGTTTTTGAAGGCGGTATATAGTTTTTTTAAACATTTATTTTCTTATACACTTTGTAGTGATCATAAATAAGCTGTTACGTAGTCCCACTTCTTAGTTGATATGAAACTTTAAGACATTTCAAGTTCACCGCAAGTAACGCCGCGGGAAAGTCATAGTCATATTTAAACAATTAAATTTTCTACGTTATCGTTAACAACAAGGCCTAAGTGTCGGAAATACTTTTATCAAAACCGTACCAATATCAGTTCAGCCAAACGCGAGATAATCGCGAACAAACATACATACATACAAGTCAAACTGAGAACCTCCTGTTTTGAAGTCGGAACACTCCACGCCAAACCAAATTCGACTAACAAGTACAACCGGCACCACGGAAGGTCGCCGAACCTAACTGGCGATGCAAAATTGAAGCGAACGTTAACGAACAAAACCGTAGTTTGCGGCTGCGGGGTTCCGGTTCCTGGTCCTACCCACGGAGTTCGTGAAGGCTTTGGAGCTAGCGGAGGTTCTTAGTTAGCTGGTGACCTTTTTTTACAGGCGTTTTTCAGCGCGCTTTCCCTGCCTTCATACTGGGGGTGGCAGCTTGAAAAACGCCTGTAAAAAAAAGGTCGTCGGGAATCAGTTCCATGTTTTCCAAAACTCTGTGATATCAGATTTCGATTTTGAGATGGCGGCCATGCTGGTTTAGCCGTCGGAATTCAAAATGGCGGCCATTATGTTGTTCGGAAAAGCTGTCATGGGTATCGTTTCTCATGTTTTCACCGCTACCGATTTCGAAAATGATGTCAGATTCGGATTTCAAGATGGCGGCCATGATGTTTTTCGAAAAGCCGTCATGGGTATCGTGTTCCATGTTTTCGGGGATGGCGAATTCGAAAATGATGTCACATTCGGAATTCAAGATGGCGGCCATTATGTTGTTCGGAAAAGCTGTCATGGGTATCGTTTCTCATGTTTTCACCGCTAGCGATTTCGAAAATGATGTCAGATTCGGATTTCAAGATGGCGGCCATGATGTTTTTCGAAAAGCCGTCATGGGTATTGTTTCTCATGTTTTCGCGGATAGCGATTTCGAAAATGATGTCAGATCCGCATTTCAAGATGGCGGCCATGATGTTTATCGAAAAAGCCGTCATGTGTATCGTGTTTCATGTTTTCGGAGATGGCGAATTCGAAAATGATGTCTGATTCGGAGTTCAAGATGGCAGCCATGATGTTTATCGAAAAAGCCGTCATGGGTAATTTGTGTTTTATGTTTTCGGGGATGGCGAATTCGAAAATGATGTCAGATTCGGAATTCAAGATGGCGGCCATTATGTTGTTCGGAAAAGCTGTCATGGGTATCGTTTCTCATGTTTTCACCGCTAGCGATTTCGAAAATGATGTCAGATTCGGATTTCAAGATGGCGGCCATGATGTTTTTCGAAAAGCCGTCATGGGTATCGTGTTCCATGTTTTCGGGGATGGCGAATTCGAAAATGATGTCACATTCGGAATTCAAGATGGCGGCCATTATGTTGTTCGGAAAAGCTGTCATGGGTATCGTTTCTCATGTTTTCACCGCTAGCGATTTCGAAAATGATGTCAGATTCGGATTTCAAGATGGCGGCCATGATGTTTTTCGAAAAGCCGTCATGGGTATTGTTTCTCATGTTTTCGCGGATAGCGATTTCGAAAATGATGTCAGATCCGCATTTCAAGATGGCGGCCATGATGTTTATCGAAAAAGCCGTCATGTGTATCGTGTTTCATGTTTTCGGAGATGGCGAATTCGAAAATGATGTCTGATTCGGAGTTCAAGATGGCAGCCATGATGTTTATCGAAAAAGCCGTCATGGGTAATTTGTGTTTTATGTTTTCGGGGATGGCGAATTCGAAAATGATGTCAGATTCGGAATTCAAGATGGCGGCCATTATGTTGTTCGGAAAAGCTGTCATGGGTATCGTTTCTCATGTTTTCACCGCTAGCGATTTCGAAAATGATGTCAGATTCGGATTTCAAGATGGCGGCCATGATGTTTTTCGAAAAGCCGTCATGGGTATCGTGTTCCATGTTTTCGGGGATGGCGAATTCGAAAATGATGTCAGATTCGGAATTCAAGATGGCGGCCATTATGTTGTTCGGAAAAGCTGTCATGGGTATCGTTTCTCATGTTTTCACCGCTAGCGATTTCGAAAATGATGTCAGATTCGGATTTCAAGATGGCGGCCATGATGTTTTTCGAAAAGCCGTCATGGGTATTGTTTCTCATGTTTTCGCGGATAGCGATTTCGAAAATGATGTCAGATCCGCATTTCAAGATGGCGGCCATGATGTTTATCGAAAAAGCCGTCATGTGTATCGTGTTTCATGTTTTCGGAGATGGCGAATTCGAAAATGATGTCTGATTCGGAGTTCAAGATGGCAGCCATGATGTTTATCGAAAAAGCCGTCATGGGTAATTTGTGTTTTATGTTTTCGGGGATGGCGAATTCGAAAATGATGTCAGATTCGGAATTCAAGATGGCGGCCATTATGTTGTTCGGAAAAGCTGTCATGGGTATCGTTTCTCATGTTTTCACCGCTAGCGATTTCGAAAATGATGTCAGATTCGGATTTCAAGATGGCGGCCATGATGTTTTTCGAAAAGCCGTCATGGGTATCGTGTTCCATGTTTTCGGGGATGGCGAATTCGAAAATGATGTCAGATTCGGAATCCAAGATGGCGGCCATTATGTTGTTCGGAAAAGCTGTCATGGGTATTGTTTCTCATGTTTTCGCGGATAGCGAATTCGAAAATGATGTCGGATACGGATTTCAAGATGGCGACCGTGTTGTTTATCAAAAAAGCCGTCATGGGTATCGTGTTTCATGTTTTCGGGGATGGCGAATTCGAAAATGATGTCTGATTCGGAATTCAAGATGGCGGCCATTATGTTGTTCGGAAAAGCTGTCATGGGTATCGTTTCTCATGTTTTCACCGCTAGCGATTTCGAAAATGATGTCAGATTCGGATTTCAAGATGGCGGCCATGATGTTTTTCGAAAAGCCGGCATGGGTATTGTTTCTCATGTTTTCGCGGATAGCGAATTCGAAAATGATGTCAGATTCGGATTTCAAGATGGCGACCGTGTTGTTTATCAAAAAAGCCGTCATGGGTATCGTGTTTCATTTTTTCGGGGATGGCGAATTCGAAAATGATGTCAGATTCGGAATTCAAGATGGCAGCCGTGATGTTTTTGAAAAAGCCGTCATGGGTATCGTTTCTCATGTTTTCGCGGATAGCGAACTCGAAAATGATGTCAGATCCGGATTTCAAGATGGCGGCCGTGATGTTTATCGAGAAAGCCGTCATGGGTATCGTGTTTCATGTGTTCAGGGATGGCGAATTCGAAAATGATGTCGGATTCGGATTTCAAGATGGCGGCCATGATGTTTATTTGAAAAGCCGTCATGGGTATCTTGCTTCATGTTTTCGGGAATGGCAATTTCGAAAATGATATCAAATTTGGAATTCAAGGTGGCGGCCATGATGGTTTGGTTTTTTTTTGCACAAACGAAAAACAAAAAGAAAATAAAAAATAGATTAGCACGTATAATAGCTTAGGTCCTGGAATAGGACAGGGTAGATTTTATGCCGAAAAAACATCTCATTTCTACGGGAAATCAAAGTAATCATTAAAAGCTATGAATTTGCTCACAAGGCGACGCTACTTTGTATGGGCAAGTAACAAAATTAAAAAGGTGAAATCGCATCTAGCCATGTGTGGTGTGTTTTTATTTTTGTTTACGTTTGTCATCTCGTAATCCTCTCAGTTTGTATTCATTGATGTGTGCGGACACAAAAGTTACTAAAGAAAGACATTTTAGCTCTCCATATACGAAGTAGATGGTGCTAGCTCTGATTTAAAACTCTGTATCGAATCGGGTAAGCGATTTTCCCTATACAGCGCTATATTTCGTTTTCGGTTCGGATAGGACAAACTAATATTATTTATCCTTGTAAGATCAAATTTTGAAGTCCACGCAGACGAAGTCGCGGGCAGAAGCTAGTAAATAATAAAAACATACAAATGGAACACAAACTTTCCAAATTCAAAATCAGAAATAGAATTGGACAGCTGCCAGTATTATTATGATAATATTTTTTAAAGTAAAAGTTTGTCTCAAAACTTATGAAAATACGAGGTAATAGACATAGAACTTTTTATTACATGAAACAGAATAAGTACTGTGACGCCGGAAAGGCTTTGGACTCAGCAGTTTGATTATGAGTGTACTCGCTGCAGCGCTAGTTTTAAATATTAAATAAACAAAAAAAAAATTTGTTGGCACGGTAGAGGTGTGAGAATATTATTGGAACATACATACTATATTTAATTTTAAACTTTATCAATTATTGTCATTTACTACCACTGATTTACCCCCTTACTAATAAACGTTGAGTAACGGTGGTTTAGCTATACAATGTTTCGTCGTTATCTGTCATTGTGACATTTGAATTTGACAGATGAGGACAAAACATTGTATTGGTTAGAATTTACCTATGCATTTACATGTATAAGTAATTAATTGATGTATGTATGTATGATATGTGTGAAAATATAAATAGTAGCGTGTGATTCGAAAGCAAAGGTTATATTTTACTTGTGTATTTATCGCACGGTGAGAACAAAGGTGACTTAATTCAAAATTTTAGTAAATTGAGTTAAATACCTTTAGGTCAGGTTAAGCCTAGTTAAGTAGGTTAAGCCTCGTGTGGTTGCCGAGTTAGAATAGTGCCACTCCATGTCTTCCCGCGGATGTCGTAAGAGACGACTAAGGGAATAAAGGCTTGTAGTACTGTTAGGCGATGGGCTTGCAACCTGTCACTAATACGCTGGTAAACATCTTAGCCTATTTGTGCAAATTGTGGTTATAGAATTATCAACAAGTTTTTAGAGATGTTTGTAATTCTGTAGCTCTGCCTACCCCACTCTGGGAACGAAGGCGTGAGAATATGTATGTATGTATGAGTTAAATACTTAATACGACTTAAAAAAGCATGTTCTTTTGCTTACTGAATCAAAAACTGACGAATTGGGGTTGAAAAGGGACAAAGGTAGACTGCGCCTCTTTCATTTCCGCGCGCCCCACCCCTCTCGCCATTACAATTATGTCGAATTTAGTATTGCATCAGAAATGTAAGCACGTTTTTTTTTAAAGTGACCTTTATCTTAGTGCGTCGTTATATAATAAGGTAAGATCTATCAATAAATTTTAATCTTAAAGTGTCTTTTTTACGTCATTTTATAACGTAAATTTATGCTGTTTGGTCTGACTTAAAACTAGTTACCATTTTTACACTTGAAGTTGTACCTAAAGTGACCTTATTCATATTAGGTCATTGATAGTTATATCAATTCTAATGTGTAGCATACACTATTGTTTTTGTACGATGGTTATATGTTAAAAACTAACATGTTTTGCTAGGAACTGCCTATATAGGGAGCTTGCTTATCTCTTGAACTTTAAAATTAAAAGCATTCCTAAAGCTTTTGAGTCGCGGATTTGCGCAGGCATTTTGACAGTTGACGATTTCGCGGCGACGGCGTTCGCGTCGCGCCCTCGGGGGTCTTAAGTGATTTCGTCCCGGCCTCCATGTTAGCCCGGACAGACAAACGCTTGAAGTAAAGTAGTGTTGGTAAAGTTTTAGTTAAGCGAAAGTGTGAGTTCAGTGTTCGCGGTTCTTTGCGTTATGACTGCGGTGTTTATGCGCTCATAGCATTGCCGAACAATCTCCCCGTAGGAGTAGAGTGTCGGGAAGCGCGGCTCTACTGCCGAAGTCTCCGGCGGCCGTAGGTGCAGGTGACGCCAAGCGGGGGCGACATTCGCCCCTCGCGTAGGACGGAACTCCGTGCCCGGTCCCTGCGGGCCCGGCGCCTTTCTATTTCTATTCGTGATGCCAAGGGGCTTCATGCTTCTCTAATGGAGGAGTCTACGACTTTCTTCGGTTTGCCTTGCCCTGGTAGCCTTACCAGGGTTAACAGCGTTAAGGTTTTTTTTCACTGCTGTTCGAACCAGGCCCATGGCCCGGCTGCGTAATCAGCTTACCATCTCCGTGTCTCCTGGTAATCTGGTCTGAAGATCTGCTGTAAGTGCACAGACTTTTCTAGTATGTTGGCCAACATCTTTTAGAGACAGTGCGCGTCCCGCGATTCCGAACGTAGCGAGGTACTCGTAACTGCGTCTCATCGAGATACAGCACCACCGCTGGTGCTTGGTTAGTGTAAATTGTCTTATGAATTTCGCATGTTCATATTATATGTACATGAAGTTTATGTAACATTTGGCATTTTCATTCACTCTCCCTTAGTTACACCAGTATAGGATTCCACATCAAGAGGACCCTTGGCAACAAAGGTTTGTTGCAATACCACTGAATCCTGTCAGTGCATTCATCACGGTATTCTGTCATTAACGAACTACACCCATTATTCACGACATTGCTTTACTTTGAGTTCTAAAGCAATTAGTTTACACCGCCTGCCATATCCATAGCTATTTGTGTGTCGAAGGTTGTCTGGAAGAGATCGCAATTTAGCGGTAAGACCGCCTGTTGCATACCTGTAATTTAAATGTACTATTTTGTTTTCAATAAAGGGTATTTGTATTGTATTTTATTCTATAAATAAACAATTCTCTGATTTGCCCAGAGGCCAACTGGTATTAGGCATTAATAGGGTGGTCCAAAATAGTACGAAGAAAAATAAAGTAGGTATCTCAAATCATTCCTCCATATAGCTAATTTATGTTTAAGATAAATTTGTTACTTATGTATCAAAGAGCATTGGGTAAATTTGTTTGAAGAATATTGTCTTTTTTTTTTCAGCGGCCTCGGATGATTTTTACATAGTTATTTAGAGGACCTCTAAATACACATAGATATATATAATTTATGGCGTTAAATAATATCGGAGCGGAGATTTTAAAGATTTAAGTATTAAGTTTTTAGTACAAAAGTAAGCCCAAGTATGAATATTAAAATATCTCGGCTCCGATGCACTTAAGAACATTACATAACAAAATATGTTTATTTTTAATAATTCTATCATAATTTACCACTTTTACGAATGGCCGCTCACCTTGAAAATGTATGAATTTTACAAATGACAACACTTTTACCCAAACCCCTTTAAACTTGTTAAGTGGTCGTTTACAAGTCGCCCAAACGTTTAGTTTATACCAAAAGAATCTCACTCTCATAAAACAAGATATCTAGTAAAGTGAGCAAAAATTAAAAACAGAAGTAGAATCTTCTTTGCCTACTTACTGCTGCTACATAGAATACAGTGTCATGATCTATCGAAAGCCTTTCTCATTCGATATCTTTATTAGATTATGTGAACTCTATACATTTTTATATGAAACAATGTTAATAGTATCGGCAACCTGTAAAGTTTATTCAATTGTAATAAATATCAGGGGACAATGTCACACCAATTGACCTAGTCCCAAACTAAGCTCTAGGCTTGTACTATGGGTACCGGACAACGATATAAATACTTATATAGAGAAATATATACCTAAATACATAAAAAACATCTATGACTCAGAAACAAGTATTCGCGCTCATCACACAAATATCTGCCCTTACCGGGATTTGAACCCAAGACCGCTAGCTGCGTTAGGCAAGGTCACTACCAGCTAGGCCAGCGCGTCGTCTAAACGGCGCGACGTCGTCCTATGAAACTTGGTATAGCATTTTCGTGTATTTTGAAATAAAAATAAACTTGTGGAGAATAGTACATTTTGTATTAAGGATGGTAAAGTCGGAAATACAAACGAGAGTCTGATAGAAGAACATGTTGTTTATTGGTAAATAAATTTTAATTATTAATTATTATTTTGGAATCACACAATGTATAACATTTCAGTATTTATAAATTAGCGGCAGACTACATCATTGTCTATGACTTACCACAGATAATGTCAAACGTGTTCAGGAGTCCGATTCTAGTGACAGTCGAGATCAATAGTTTATATGCGAGATTTTTAGAAAATTGTATGCAACTGATATTTCATCTCGAATGAAACTTCATATCGAATGGCACAAGATTTGGGGTCCCTGCGTATTATGATAGTTTAAGCCCACGTATCATATTTAAAAATATTAGCTATTACGCACGATAGGGCGTAATGAAAAAAAAAGGCCCGCGGTTATTATTTTGGATTTAAGGTCGATTTTTCTGAAAAGTCCCATTTTTTTTAAAAGTCCCATTGAATTTTACTTATCTATACACATATTGATCCTCCGAGTTTTCTTATTAAAAAACATTTTAAATTGAAATAATTTATGTTTATATCAAGGCTGTCTGGCAATCTGTGATGCAATAGATTTTTTTTGTGACCTTTCCAAAGCTTTCGATTGCGTAGATCATTTGACTCTTATATTAAAATTAGAACATTATGGTCTGTCAAATAATTCTCTATATCTTATGTCTTCATATCTTAGTGATAGAACACAAACGGTTGTTGTAAACCAAACACAGTCCATTGGAGCAACTGTTAAATTAGGTGTGCCCCAGGGCTCTATATTAGGTCTTTTCTTATTTCTGGTCTATATAAATGACTTACCACCCACGGTAGATAACCTTCGTGATATTGTGCTATTTGCTGATGATACTTCATTAATTTTCAAGGTGGACCGAAAATCCGTCGATTACAGTAGGATAAACGCCACGCTGGTTAAAGTACTTAATTGGTTTACTATTAACAATTTGCTACTTCATGCTAAGAAAACTAAATGTGTTAGGTTCGTTTTGCCTAATGTTAGACCGGTAGAATCTAGTATATTTCTAAATGATGAGTGTTTGGAGATGGTGGACAAGGCGCTTTTCTTAGGGATAACTATAGACAAAAACTTGCAATGGAGTCCCCATATAGCAGTACTAGCAGGTAAATTAAGTTCGGCAGCTTATGCTGTTAGGAAAATCAGGCAACTTACCAATGTTGAGACAGCTCGCTTAGTTTATTATAGTTATTTTCATAGTGTTATGTCGTACGGTATTCTGGTTTGGGGCAAAGCTGCTGACATACAGACTATATTCGTGTTACAAAAAAGAGCCATTCGTTCCATATATAACAACTCCCGTGATTCCTTAAGATTACTATTTAAATAAAATTAGTATTTTGACAGTAGCGTCACAATTTATTTATGAGAATATTATTTATGTCATTAAAAATCAAGACTCTTTTGTTAAAAATTGTGATATACATAATTTGAATACTAGAAATAAAAATAAAATCGCTATTCGAAAATTTCGCGTCCGTAAAGTATATAAATCATTTGTTGGTCAATGCATTCATTTCTATAATAAATTACCTGACGGAGTTTTAAAGTTACCCAATCCAGCACTTAAAAATTACTGGAAAAGGTCGTTAATGTCTAAAGCGTATTATAGAGTCGAGGATTATCTAACAGACAAAAATGCATGGCCATGACCCGAAACTTAGTCAATAATAATTTATTCTAATGCAAAAGCTTTATCTTGTCTAGGGGACACCGTTGATGTAGGAAAACATATCGAAACTTTTATGTGGTCGTCTTGCACCGTCTTATATATACACATAAATAGGTGTTTTTTTTTTCCTTTTCTACTTCTGTCCCTCTCGTAAGATTTTTGGCATGTTTTCCTGCGTATTTTATTTTTATAAGTATAATATTTAATTTAATATTTATTGCTTTATATAATGCTAGACTAAGTAGTAACCATTGTACTATGTTTAAAAAATTACTGACTGCTGAGTTTCTTGCGGCGTTTCTTCTCCTCTCTCCTTTCTCCTCTTGGGAAATGCTGGTAGATTATTGACGTGTAAAAGTGCCCGTGCACCACTTACTGAATAAATATCTTTTTCACAACACTGCTCGGAAATATGGCCATAGATGGTCTTGTTTGGGGTCACAAAACGTCACTTATAAGGACAGACCAAGAATGTTTTTGTCGGCGTGTTTGCTGATTGGTCGAGAACATTGTTGTCCAACTTTAAGAACCAATGAGAAGAAGAAGAAGAAGAAAAACAATTTATTCAAAGAAAACGCACACAGAGCGAAAGTAACAATGTTTTACAGCACAATTACTTATATAAAAAACAATTTTATGGCATAAAAACTAGGCAGTTATACAAAGCAGAGCACACACTTATGTGCACCGGAGCCCAGCGATGTGTGCGGATGAATAGGTTCTGGCTCAGCATGTGTTGTGACGCGTGATCACAACGCTGTTATTCTGCCAGCACCTCAAGGGGAGGGGGAGTGCGAAACATACACAATAAAAAACGAGGTATCAGGGGAAAATAAATAAATAAAGAAGCATTACTCTTAATTACAGATATAACAATATAATAACATGTGATAAAATAATATTCTGAGTAAACGCTGTGTTGAGATTGACAACAGGGCTTATAGCAGGGTATATAAACAATGACACCGAGTGTCATCCGGTTCCAGATTGAATTGAAAATAAACTACTGCGCCAATGAAAATCAATCAATCAATTTTTGTGTCATAGCACCTTAAAATTAAAAATTGAAATCGACCAATCAGAACACACCATTTTGTGTCGTAAAATATTAGGCGTGTCCTTGTTCTTTGGGTGTATTTTTGCTAAAAGATACACAGACTAAAAACTATGTCACTGCTTTTTTTTTAAATGTAATCCAAACTTGACCCCTAATCTCGAACCGCTAGAGATGAAATTACATGGGAGATATGGCGAAACAAATACAATTTTATATGGAGTTGAGATCTTCATCTCGCATGTTAGTTTATTAATCTCGAGTGCCACGGGAATAGGGGTCCAGATTAAAAAAAAAATATCTATGGTACAATTGGCTGTGATGTCACATTAACATGAATTAAAATTTGAGTTTTGAATATGAATTTTTATTTTATTTCCTCTCAGTATTTGTGAAAAACACTATGTCTGCCTCGGTAGAAAGTGCAATTTATGGACTTGTACACTAGAGGGCCGAAACGTAGTTGAGGCCCTCTATATGACTCGTCCAAAAATTGCGTACTTTCTATCCTCTGCAACAATGTACTATTATCTTTTTTATCTTTATCTTTATAAACAAAGTGGGTGGTATGAACATACAAGTGCTGTTTAAGCAAGTTAACATGCGGAGAGATGCCCGTTTAGACAAACAGCGCCGGGTACATTACATAATTCCGAAGAGTACAATTTAAGAATGATCAAAATTCGAATGTTTCATAATGTCAAATGTTTTGGTAAAAGACTTTATCTTTTTTTCTTGGATAACTCCACTATAACTTTTTTTACAAATTGCTTTTATCCGGTAATTCACTAAGGTAGGACTTTAAGCGGCCGGCTCTCGGATAATAAGGTATTTAAATGTACCTTACTTCTTATCTTTCTATATCTATCTTAAGGCTTTTACGACTAAGTTTTTTAAATAAATAATATCGCTTTAGAGGCTTTGGTTTATTTAAGATTGGTATTTCTTAATAACGTTGATGTATTAATTACATTCTTGTGGTTTGAATTCTTTTTTAATACGTTTTTTACAGACCTCTCATTTTCTTGAAAGCAATTTCGTGGCAAAATTTGGCTCTGTTTTTAAATTCGGGAGTTCATGCTTCCTATTTCGGAATAAAGTTTATAAATAAATTATGTATATTTACCTGAATCACCTGCAAATTTGAAATAGTAATATAATAAATAGGATTTATGATTAATAGCAGTACATAAACATATAAATTTCTCTATAATCAAAGTCCAACTGAGACCATAAATAACATAGTTAAAGAAAACCAAAGTTGAATAAAAAAAAATGTCGCTTTTACCTATTAAAAATCTTATAAAATGTCCCTATCGTATTTGTTTTACAAATCTTACCCAAACTTATTATAGTTCCTTCATAGTTCTATTATTCACGAAATTAGGGATATAGGTATAAAAATTAAGACCTTTTAATTACTTCGAGTTCCAAATAATAAAACAATCCCGTAAAAATAAGTAAATTATCGTAACACCGTTATAATGGTTCACTAATATATTGCGTAAAATGTATTGTTATAATTTCGTTTCGCATAGCAAACCATTGGCAGAATAATTTCGCAGAAATACTTACTTTTCGCATAAATTTCTTAGCTCGCTGTCATTTCGCAAAATTTATTTGGCAGAATAGTATATTGGCATAATGTTGATTAGAATAATAGTCCTATGGTGGAATAATTGATTCGGCGAAATAAATAACATAATTATATTGTATTTATGTGATCTGATTTATTTTTTTAATCTTATTTATTTTATTCCACCAAAACTAATTCGCTGAGCGAGGTAACTGCCAGCTCTTCGGTGTAAAGAAACGTCAATGAGTCTCTTTGACAATTCCTTAAAAAGGCTTAGAGTGCCAGGACTTACTTTTCTGGCACAGTTTCGTTTTTGATGGGGTTGCAGTTCTAACTTAACCTAGCTTACATTTCTGACAGTTTCGTTTCTGTTAGGGTCGCAGTTCAAACCTAACCTAACCTAACCTAACCTAACCTAACCTAACCTACTTTTCTGACACAGTTTTGTTTCTGTTATCGCAATTTTAACCTAACCTAACCTACTTTACTGGTAGCAGTTCGTTTCGTTACTAATATTATGCTATGGTACAAAATTATCTGCTACATAAAATTCTGCGAAATTAAAGTCGGCGATATTAGTACACTGCTATTCAAAATTCTGCCAAATGAATCTTATGCGTTATGACCAGAGATCGGACAAATGATTGTCATTGTTGGCAATAATATACTCGTAGACATGAATCCTAAGATTAATTAATTATTTTTACCTGTAATTTAATTTGTATACTTCGTAAAATATTAATCAATAAATTAAACACAGACTTATTGTGTAGTATAATTGAAGTAAATAAAAATTATTTTTTCTAAATTTTCTGGGGTAAGTTTGTTCCTTTTCACATCCAAAATAATACTTATGAGCTGAAAAACTCCGTTCGCAATCTACTGAAGTTAACGGAGCAAACTTAAGTAGTTTAATAGGAATACCGTTATGCCAATGGTTTTCAGAGTCTATTTTGTCTTCTAAGTATTTGATGACAGTTTCAAAATCTGGATTTCTTTTAAGTATTGCTTTAATGTTTCCTTGCAAACGGATTCCTATTTCTCCTTGTATACTATCCAGATTATTTATTTATTATACATCGTATTTTGCTTGACGAATATTCTATAGTATTAGAGTTAGATTGGAAACTCTCTATTACGCGCAGTATTGATTGAAAATGATATGAAAGAAGTTTAATTGCAATAAAAGGTTATCTGATTGTAAAATTGGTTTGCATGTACGGATATACATACTATCACGATTATTAAACGTTAGTATAACTCTCTTTACAGCTGCTAAGTTATGTTGATAATGACATGCCGCCTGAATCCAAGTGCCCCATCGTGTAACTATGGGTTGTGGTGGCACGGGAACGTGTGGGTTCATTTCTTTAAACGTTGCAATCCTGGAAGGTGCTTTTGAGAATACTTTTTTAACGTGGTTGATTAAGGTAATTAACGTCGTCAAAGTTTTTCTTACTTCTTCGCAAAGCCTGTGAATCCCATGTACCAAACAAGTAACATGTAAAATTTGTGGATATTTGGCTTTAATTTTTCTGTCCAGCATTTAGCATATAGCTCAGTGAATCACTCGTAAATAAAAATGAAAAAATGTGTTTGAAATTGTTTTCAGCGCGGTCTTCCAGGAACCATTTTAAGCTTGATTCGAAAAAATTAAATATAGTAGATCCGTTTACTTTGTCCAAAACTTTGGATGCATTCAAATAGCACTTGGAAGGCTGGTTTTCTTTCAAATTTCTTACGAGAATATTAGCAATTTTTCGGTCTAAAAAATCTTTAGTCTCATCAATTGAAATCCAAAAGGATCCATACTTTATTATTATTATTATTATTATTATTATTATTATTATTATTATTATATTATAAATGCGAAAGTGTGTTTGTCTGTCCGTCTGTTACCTCTTCACGCTTAAACCGCTGAACCGATTTAGGTGAAATTTGGTGCAGAGATAGTTTGAATCCTGGAAAAGGACATAGGATAGTTTTCTTTCCAAAATTCATCCCCTAAGGGGGTGAAATGGAGGGTTAAAATTTGTATGGAGATACTTAAACCGCTGAACCGATGGAGATGAAATTTGGTGCAGAGAAAGTTTGAATCCTGGGAAAGGACATAGGATAGTTTTTTCCCGGAATTCATCCCCTAAGGGGATGAGATGGGGGGTTAAAATTTGTATGGAGATACTTAAACCGCTGAACCGATTGAGATGGATGAAATTTGGTGTAGAGATAGTTTGAATTCTGGGAAAGGACATAGGATAGTTTTTTCCCGAAATTCATCCCATAAGGGGTGAAGTAGGGGGTTAAAATTTGTATGGAGCTACTTAAACCGCTGAACCGATTTAGATGAAATTTGGTACAAAGATAGTTTGAATCCCGGGAAAGGATAAAGGATAGTTTTTTTTCCGATATTAATCCCCTAAGGGGTTGAAATGGAGGGTAAAAATTTGCATGGAGCTATTAAAACCGCTGAGCCGATTTAAATGAAATTTGATATAGGGATATTTATATGTAGTTCCGAGGAGGGGCATAAGATAATTTTTATCCCGAATATCATCCCCTTACTGGTGAGTGATGGGTGGAGGGGAGGGGGGTTCAATAATGTTTCATGGTCTACTTTTTCCGATTTACTGTCATGAAATTTGGTATAGAGATAGTTTGTGGCCCATGGAAGATGACAGGGCAGTCTTTATCCGGGAAATCATCATTCCCTATAAAATTCAAATAAAATTTAGTCTAGAGATATTTTGAATCCGTAATTCCGTTTTCATCACATATAGGAAGTTTTTAAGATGGAATCAACATTTTAAATATGTACCCCCTTATTCATAAATATCTATCAAACCTAATAGGGTAATATTTATTCAAACTGGTTAGTGCCTTCCCAAAAGTTGAGACTTAAAGTTGGCGTTCCAGTCCTGTTGATGCGAAATCTTGACGCACCGAGACTCTGTAATGGCACACGGCTGCAAATTACACACCTGGGACGCAATATTGTAAAAGCAATCATTATGACACGAACAGCAAAGGGAGAAGATGTACTAATTCCCCGTATTCCAATAATCCCGACCGATTTACCATTCCAGTTTAAAAGACTCCAGTTCCCCCTAAAAGCAGCATTCGCGATGACAATAAATAAGGCACAAGGACAAACACTGAAAGTTGCAGGTGTACATTTAGTTAAAAACTGTTTTTCCCATGAACAACTATATGTGGCGTGCTCACGAGTCTGAAGTCCACAAAATCTTCACGTTTTAGCAAAGGACGGGAAAACAAAAAACGTAGTTTACAGAAACGTGATAAACTAAATTATGTGTCGCAGTAACTAATAATTTATTTATCTGTTCATTAAATTCTGGTTGTACGCATTATTTATGATTACAAATTAAAACCATCATTTTCTTTTATTATTTAAAAGTAAACAATGATAAAAAATCAGCTTGGATAAAAAATAAGCCATCCGAATTACTAATTCTACGCAGACAAAGTCGCGGGCAAAAGCTAGTACTTAATAAAGTTGCTTTATAGACCTTATCAAAAAACACTTTTCTTACATATGACTCCGAAGGAATATCAAAGACGATGCAATATTTCTTTAAAAAAAATCGAAAATAAATATTCTT
Source organism: Acleris literana (assembly GCA_946894065.1). Classification (NCBI taxonomy): domain Eukaryota; kingdom Metazoa; phylum Arthropoda; class Insecta; order Lepidoptera; family Tortricidae; genus Acleris; species Acleris literana. The sequence goes on along the minus strand of OX335691.1, from coordinate 10,796,279 downwards.
TAGTTTATTCCACGGTATATTAGCAGAAATACTTTTTGAATGTCTGGTGAAAATAGACTTTCTAGATACCCACTTGAGTGCCTGTGCAAATTTGATCGACCTTTTTTATAAGCAAATAACGGCTATCACTGGCAACTCTGGATACACAAAGCACGTGAGTGGTTAAGTCAATATCAATGTTACACACATTACAAGTTAAACTGGATAAAAATTATCTGGATACAAAAAGGCTTATCTCAAGAGCACTTAGCTCGATACTATGTATGCAGGGTATTTCCATAAAACAATTAGCTACTACTATTAATAGTTACTTTATTTGTTGTTGCACTTATATTTTTCTATTACATTAATTACCAGAACCCAAAACTTCTCAAAAACATGCAGAGGTATTTTTATTAACATTTACGCAGGTTGGAACTCTTCATTGGACATTTACAGGCGATATCTCTGGATGAGTCCAAATAATTGTTTTTTTAGGGAATGAGTTCCCTAAAAAAACAATTATTTGTACAGTTTAGATTTAAGTTTTATTCTCTATGCATGAACCATTTACTTAAACAGGTAAAGTCTAGTTTTAAAAAGGTTACCTGGTACATCCCGTTCTTGATATTTACGAAAAAGACCCACCTTGATGGAACAATGTCTTTAAGATAAACTTACACCTTTCTTTAAAGTTAAAATAACAGCGACACAAACATATTTCTTCGTTGCCTAATAGGTATGTATGAGAAAATATTATTGAGTTCTCATTCTAAATGTATAAGTAAAGCAATAAAAAATAAAACAATTTTGACATACCATTTCAACGTCGTATTTTATTTACTTCAATTTTCGCCATGAGCTCGGTGGAAAATTGCCGATTTCAAAAGGCGACAAAAAAAAATCCATGGCTTAATTTTATTTGGTATATAATACCTATCTTTCATATTAATTAATGCTTTTGATCTAGGCCTATGTCCAGCAGTGGACGTCTTTCGGCTGACATGATGATGATGATAATGATGATATTTTTCGTGATACACATATACCATAAGAATGAAAGAATCACAAAGTAAATTTAATGAATGTCAGCATATTAATGTCAATGCGAAAAAAATGATTGTATTTTTAAAAAGGAAAACAAAAGAGGTATGATATCTTTCTTTTATTATCCCATTGAAGTCTTAGCAATTGACAACATTTAAAAAAAATATTTAAGCAATTGACATCATTTAAAAGCCGGGTTTCGCACGGGGTATAGCACCGTATGGACCACATCCACACAGTAAGGAGGATTATACAGAAGTCCGAAGAGTATAATCGGCCACTGTGCTTGGCGTTTGTGGACTATGAGAAGGACTTCGATCCCGTCTAAACCTGGGCTGTTTTGGAATCCTTACAGCGATGCCAAGTAAACCGTCGGTATATCGCAGTGTTGAGATTCTTGTACGAATCTGCGTTTGTGTGTGTACAGGACAAACAGTCTGAACCAATCCAATTGCGCAGAGGGGTGAGAGACAAGGAGACGTTAATTATCTCCGAAACTTTTCACAAGTGCATTTGAAGATTTGTTTAAGACCTTGGACTGGAAAAGTATTGGTATTGGGCATTATCATAAACGGCGATTTCATATCGCACTTGCAATTCGCAGACGACATAACTAGTCTTGATGGCGGAGTCGCTGGAGGAGCTGCAATAAATGCTGGACAACCTAGCATCCGAGTCAGAAAGCGTAGGTATCAGCATGGATTTGGATTAAACTAAAGTCATGTTCAATGACCACATTGATCTGAGACCCATTGCTGTGAATGGTCATCTTCTTGAAGTTTTTTCTGAGTATACCTACCTCGGGCAGATCCTGCAACTAGGTAAAAATAACTTTGAGAAGGAGGCCAAGAGAAGGGTCCAATTGGGCTGGGAAGCATTTGGAAAACTACGTCAGGTCTTCTCTTCACCCATCCCGCAATGTATGAAAACGAACGTTACGGTGCCGAGACGTGGACACTAACAGTGCGGCTGGTCCACCAGTTTAAAGTCGCTCAGCGAGCAATGGAGGATAAAATCCGTAACGATGTATCCGACAGAGAACCTAAGTAACCGACACAGCACAGAGAATTAGCAAGCTGAAGTGGCAGTGGGCTGGCCATATCTGTAGAAGAACCGATAACCGTTGCGGTAGACGTGTTCTTGAGTAAAAACTGCGACTCGGCAAACGTAGTGTAGGACGCCCTCCAGCAAGATGGAGTGATGACTTGCGGAACGCTGCTGGCATGTTGTTTGCAACAGGCCAAGGACAGGGTAAAATGGCTTACTTTAGGAGAGGCCTACGTTCAGCAGTAGACTGATATTTTGTTATTTGATATTTTAAAGTATTTTATGCTAAATAATGGTTCAAGTTAAATTTAATAATTGTTTATGTTATAAATAATTTTAAAAACCATACTAACATTTATTTTTAGCATGTTAAAATATGAACCAGGAATAAAAAATGATTTATCCCGATGTACAAGGAACTCACTAAAACACAATACTAAATTAATATGTCATACAAATTTCCATAACGAAATCGCAACAATCAAATAACATAACAGATGTTACTTAAAATACACAAGAACACCCATGCAAACGTTTATTAAATATAAATATCAAAACTAATTTCTCACTTATACATTAGTATATTGTTGACATACCTAGTCGATCGCTTATCGTTTAAACACGAATAACAGTGTAAAGGTTTTTGATATTTAGGTTACAAATGAATTTTCACACGAATAAAAAAATAACATGATTTTCTCACGTTTTCTTGAAAACCCATAGACTTAAAAATGTATTTAGGTCATAAATATATTGGATTATTAATTTCCATTGTTTTCTCTCTACATTGTTTTAAACTAAATGCATCAGGTGAAGAGATATTCATGTTTGTCCGTATTTTATTTCTCCTGTAAAGTTGGTGTTTTGATAATACACGTTTATTCGCGGCGACCGTCGAGTGTATTCCTAACATTCACAATCCAACTTTTTTACTGTTTTTCCCAAATATAAAAAAAACTACTGCATAAAAAATTCCAAAAATATTTTTACTGTAATCAGCTGTGTAAAATCTACAAACGGTATTTTATTTAACTACTTTAGCAGATATGAATTGTTGTCAATTATCACTAAGAAATCAGTTAATTCATTAATTAATCTTTGGAGTCCTGTCCACGTTATTGCGAGTAATGACACCCATTTGTCCGGTCTCTGGTTATGACAGTTATGCTAAAGTAAGTTAAGTATCATTCGGCTAAATAACTGTTATCACGGACAATCGATATTATGCAAGATAAAGGGAACCCCATAATAATAAAAAATTTAGTTATTCATTTATAATGATAAAAAAAAAACATATAAATCAAGTTAAATTACAACGCTGATGTGTATGCGCACACCGCTAATTCGGGAGTACCACAAAATAGGGGACTAGCGAGAAATAAACTGAACCTTATTTCGTGAACCAGTTGATTTAAGTATATGACATACAAATATAAGTTTTGTTAAATCTGGCTTTCCTTTTCTTTTCAGTGAGCTTAAGAAGTTCGATGCTTCACCTTAAGGCAGGCCTTTACGTCTCAAGCAACCCGCAGGGCTCGCACAGCTGTTTGGGGCCGACAGAGAGTATAACGCGTTGTTTAGCCATCCTAACGTCGGAAGTATGGTTTTTCAAACAGCTTGAATAATTAGACTTTCTTTAGGGATGTATATTTTTTAAAAGTTCTTGAATTTCTGGTTTTCGGCGCGGAAACAAAACTCACGAAATAGTGTACTAGCACGAAAAGGGGGGTATTTATCATACTCTTGTAGATATAATACTTACTGAATGCAATATCCTTGTCATTGTCATTTTATTTAAAAGTATGGTTTTAGTATACGAAGCCGACACTCACGTGCATTAACTGTCAATTTCAAAAAAATGTATCTCATTAGTATAAAAAGTAAAAACATACTAGTTTTATTCATCAACAACTTTATTAGTTGAGCGTACCAGTCGCAGAAAGTTAATGAACTATTTGATATTATTTATTTCTTGTGACTTGAGGCTGCCATTACGACAAGGCTCTATAATATAGTGTCTCGAAGATCAAGCAAGTGAGTACTGCCTGGCCGTCCTTACAGGAAACATTTGTCTCGTATTTCTACCCCCTAATATGAATATGAATTCGAACAAAAATCTCGTATGTAGCCAAATTACCCTTCGAAGTTCCTAGAGAGGCGCAAAATGCGCATATAGGTTAATTTTGCTTGTCAAGTTAAGCGTTTGCCTAATTCGGCTCGTAGGTACAACATTAAGTTCCTCGACGACCTTTCAGAGTAATTGCATTACAGCATATCAGCTCATGGTAATTAATAATTACGTACAGTAATTATTCGATAAATATAATAAAAACCATTTGGGAGCATTCAGTACCTACCTCGTCTAATTCATTCTTGACGTCTTTTGTATTCAGTGTACTTGAACCCTAAAGAGATAAGACACGATTAGTTTTGGTTTAGAAAAAGAAACATCACACGCGTTAAACATCGCTTAGCATCTCTAAAATATGAAAGAAACCCGGCAAGAGCATGTCGATGCATGCATCCATGTTTGGAATAGTGTTCCGTTGCTGTTACTACAAATACAAAAAACTATATCCAAAACTCTAATTAAGTAAAATTAAAAATTATATTAAATAAAATAATAAGCGACAAATAATAAATATCATGCCAGAGTAGACTTCTTTGGGTCTTTAGTTACGGGCGAATAAAATGTTAATACCTACTGAAAATACCTATCCAAGACAGAACCATATTATGTACCTAACATTAGACACAAAAAATCTCATAATTGTGATTTTTGGAGATAAATACCTAAGGTCTGTTCATTTTTACTTGTCTTATATAGTAAACAACTTTCTAATATCAAAGTGAACCTTTTTTTTTGGTTAAAACAGCTATTTTAAACAAAATAAAGTAATCACAGATAATACTTTAGCCAAGTGATATCCATAATGTTTATTCAGTTTACTTTATTTACGATAAAAGAGCTGTTTTAGCCAAAAAAAGGTTCATTTTGAGGTTAGAAACTTGTTTACTATATAAGACAAGTAAGAATGAACAGGCCTTAGGTAGGTAGTTTTTTGTTTGTTGTAACAGCGACAAAACTACACTGCGCATGGTCTTTTCTTTGAATCTCGTTCGTCAAAATCGGCTCGTCTGTTTAGCCTTTACATAGGAACAAACTGCCATACCTACACACATACAACAAAAATATTTTTAAACTTACTCCTCCGGCGGTCAAGGGCAAGAAACATTTAGTATTTACAATGTAGGTATAAATGCGGTTTACTTTGAGATCCTTAAACATTTAAATTTTGAAATGTTATTTTTGTATCTAAATAAAATATACAAATAATTTAAAAAAACCTGAAAAAGTAATTAAAATACAATTAAACCTAAATAAACTAATTATACCTTAAGTAACTACTTAGGTACAAATTACGCCTAGTCACCTATAAACGGGAGTAAACCCGCCATCATAGTCTCTCTTCACAGGAAGGGGAACTAAGGTGCCTGTTCCAAGCCAGGATAAAGGGTGAGGGCCTAAGCTGCATTGTAATTGTTATCTTCTCAATGGTGGAATGGTAATGCGACCAAAACCCCCAAGGACTAGCAAGGCTAAGGTGGACGAGCGTGCCGAGGGTCACATGGCCGAAAGGCTGTGGGTAGCAGAGGGTTGTGCGGAGTGGGCTCACCGGGTGGGGGACGGGATAATGGACTGTAATGAGGGGAAAAGGGAGCAATGCAGGTAGCATGATTCTTTAGTGTGCTTTGATCAAGCACACTAAAGAATCATACTACCTTGACGCCTTCAAACATTGTGAAGGAGACTCTAAAAAAATGTGGGACTTGATCAATGCACTATCTAAAAACAAATGGAAAGATATCTGTGTTCCACCTAAACTCGTAGTAGACTCTCAAACAGTAGATGACGGTAATAAGGTTTGCAAAATCTTTAACGAGTTCTTCTCAACTATTGGAATACAATTATCTAATCAAATACAACAAATAACCGAAGATACAACAAAATACATACACACATATATACACGATAAGCCTACATCAGAAATGAATTCATTAAAACCTTGTTCCATAGACGAAGTAACTAATATAATTAACGGTCTGAATGCTAATACTAGTACGGGTATCGATGAAATAAGTACAAAATCGATAAAATGTATTGCTAAGCTTATAGTAGAAAGTCTTACTTAAGCGATAAATCAAAATCTTAGTACCGGCGAGTTTCCTAACAGCCTAAAAATAGCGAGGGTGACACCTATTTTCAAATCGGGTAGTACAAAGAGCCCTGAAAACTATCGACCAATATCTGTGCTTCCTGTGATATCCAATATCTACGAAAAAGTACTGTACAGCCGCCTTGATGAACACCTTACTAATATAAACTTTCTAACATCCCAACAGTACGGTTTTAGAAACAAATCAAACACTTTATCTGCAGCAATGGACCTAATTACAAAAATAAAAGTGAATATTGATGACAAAAACTTTGGCTTAGGGGTTTTCATAGATTTAAAAAAGGCGTTCGATACTGTTAGCCACACTTTGCTCTTACAGAAACTTTGGAACTTGGGTATCACAGGTACCGCACATAAGATATTTAAATCTTACCTTACTGATAGACAACAACTTGTTAAGATAGGGGACAACAGCAGTAACCCGACTTTGGTATCATGTGGAATCCCTCAGGGATCGATTTTAGGCCCGTTGCTTTTCTCTATATATATTAACAATGTGACAACGATTGGACTATCACATAACTTTATACGCGGATGACACTTGTCTTTTCTATTTCGGCCGTAATTTGGAAGATCTTATCCATCAAGCACAAAACGATCTTAATCTCTTTAACTGCTGGTGTCAATGTAATCTACTTACTATTAATGCAAAGAAAACCGCATACATGATATTTAAAGCTAAAAATAAAATCGTCCCGTCACACATCAACCTTACAATCAGTAGCCAACCACTAAATCTTTCCCATCATGAAAAATATCTTGGGCTGCACTTAGATGACAAATTAAGCTGGAAAGATCATATACAACATGTTCGATCTAAGTTATCCTCTGTCACAGGTATACTACGCAGAATTGCATCTTGCATCCCTCACAAAGCGCGCTTGACAATATATAACTCGCTAATTAAATCACACTTAGATTATTTGATCGAGATATGGGGAAGTGCTGCCAAAACAAACCTGCTAAAGCTACAAAGATCTCAAAATAAATCAATAAAAACACTATTTAAATATGACTATAGAATGAACACTCAATTAATATATAAGAAAGTAGAACTATTAAACTTAAAGCAACTATACACCTACACAACATGCATTTTTATAAGAAAGATTCTAACAAGTAAAATACATTCAGACATCTATTTCACAAAACGAAAATTCAAACACTGTTTAAGAAATACAAATAAGTTAGAACTGCGAAAAAATAGAACCGGTTACGGTAAAAGTAGCATAATGTATGAGGGGGCTCGGATGTATAATGAGTTACCAAGCAATGTGAAAGATTGTGAGTCCCTCTGTGTATTTAAAACCAAATTGAAAGAACACATATATAAAACTGTATAACAAATCTCTAGCGATCACGCTAAACATGTTTTAATTATAAGGAATTCTAGTATGTAAGCTCATTTTAAGTGAACTGTATTGTTCTTATGAGTAAATAAAGCATCTCTAAACCTAAAAAGTGGAAGTGGAACCCCGGATCACAAATGTGACACGGGTGTGAAGCAGACCTTCGGAGCAACTGGGAACCTAGAAACAGCACAGTCCGTTTCTCCCTAGCAGGGAAGGACAGAACCCGTGGTACGGGCAGGGATGGTCAGATGCTGTCAGCGGAGCCTTGGGACTCAATAGTAAGCCCCAAGAGCGAAGAGAACCCCGAGATGGAAACCAGCCTGGAGTAGCAACACGGGTGCTGTGCCTTCACTGAAGGAGGATAGGGGATGAGTGCTTGTACCTATAGTAAGCAAACTGGGTGTGTGATGATTGGTATAAAATAATTAATATAATTAGATTCAATAGATTGGGTTTAATATATCTATTAGGTTATTCATTAGATATAATAACATTTGATATAATTTCAAAGTATATAATCACTCGTCTTATATAATAAACGATTGGTATTGTTACGCCGATGGGATAAGGCAGCTTATTTTCAATCATGGATTTTGGTGCTTTAGTGCTCGAGCGATCATTTAAGTATTCGAAGTTTAAGCTTATGGTTTAAGTGAGTGCGTTATTAAAGTCTACTTTTGATTATCGGTGTATTTGTGCATTTATATCCGTTACCTACCCCCACGTACGTAACAGTATAATATCAAAATATCTATTTTTATTTACTATAATTATCACTTGGCATTATCACTTATTTATTATAAACATAATTTGGTATAATCATCATTTGATATAAAAATCATATCGTATCAACTACTTTTCTGGCAGCACTTCGTTTTGCGCAGTCCTAACCTAACCTAACCTAACCTACATTTCTGGTAGCACTCAGTTTTAAGCGCGGGCAAAGGGTTCAAGGGCGAGTCGACGAAGACCCGCTGCCGCGGGGCTTTCTATTCCCGCTCTGTGGGGTCACGGGGTAACTAACGAACCTACCCAAGTGGTTGTACGAGTCAGCATAGGCAGTTTTTTTTTAATACGGGGGCTAAGTAAATTTTTTGGGGTTGTAAATTTATGATTGTATATTATATATTATATCAAAAATGGTTATGGCAACTGTACTTTACATGAAATTAACTTTATATTTAAGTTATTTAAAGTAAATATGCATTATACTTAAAATATGTTTTATAAAATGTTATAAGATCAAATGATAATTATATAAAATAATAATCATATCATATTTAAATATATTCAATGTTGTTATATGATTCAATAGTTATATCAAATGAGCGTTATAGCGACTGATATTATAGAAAATATTTTTATATCAATCGTTATGTCCCAAGCAAACTATTATAGAAGCAGTATTCCCAGGGGAAAACATACAGCCGGCGAGCTTACTCGGCTCAATTGCTACCGTGAACGACTCTACATGGGCGGTGCGGTAGTGGCTCATCCCGTCTAGGAGAAATGTAGAGAGGCATGGCGTTCATTTAATATATATCAATATCGAACCTGGCACTAGAGGAAGAGAACCATCTGGTGTATCTGCCGCTGAATCCGAAGGAGGTAACCGCCAACGCGGTAACCCCAACGGAGGGCGACGGGTTCACCAAACCAAGAATGAAAGCGGAGAAAAAGAAGACCAGGCAGGCCAGGAGAAGTCTTGACATATTAGCGATTTCGGTGGGAGATAACCCAAGCCACAGTCCCGCAGAGAGGGCGCCGAAAGTGAAGCGGCAAGCAACAGACCCTGACAAAGGACCCTCGACACGCCTTCCAGCGAAGCGACCAAACTGTAGTAAGTCACTGACGGACCTCCGCGCCACCGCAAGGGAAGCGCAGAGTTCGCGGTGGCGATCTACAGGGAAGACGGTGTACAGATGGATGAATCGCTAGGATCTTAAATTAGGAGAATTGTAAGCCGCTTCATCACGGATGTCATAAAAAGTGAGGGCGTTCGCGGAGGCCACTCCAATTCGTCTGAAAGATTCTTCCTGGTTCAAGGAAGCGAGGGATTGGCTTCTCGAGACGGACTCAGGGGAACAACTGGCACAGGCTACGGGCCCGGATGCTGGACAAAACAAGGGTCCTTTGCCATCTTAGTTCTTTATTTATGATCTGAGATAGTAATCGATATAACTTTCTCATTCTGTCAAATAACTGCGTACCTTTCGGGCCGACAGCCCGACTTTTTGATCTTTGGGAGCCTTATTGCGAGTTACTTATATCAAAAATACCTTGTCTTTTTATTAATACTTACCCTCATAGCGGGTCGTTGGCCCTTTTAAATTAAAAAAAAATATTTACTCCTTACTTAACTGTACCTCATCTTTTGGTTATATTAAGCAAAAAAGACAAAACAGTGGAAAAAAACTCGTATGTAAGCAAATTGTGGCATAGTTGTAGGGAAGGGTTTTAAACCACATCATAAAGTACTGATGGGTGGGGGTGGAGCTAACGGGTGGGGGGTGTAAAGGTCCCTTTTTTAACCCCCGACGCAAAAAAAGAGGGGTGTTATAAGTTTGACGTGTAAGTGTGTGTGTGTGTGTGTCTGTCTGTGGCACCGTAGCTCTAAAACGGATGAACCGATTTGGATGCGGTTTTTTTTATTTAAAAGCGAGTTTTTTAGCGGTAGTTTTTAGACATGTTTTATCAAAATCGGTTCAGCCGTTTTTGAGATATTGAGCTTTGAGAGGGTTAAAAGCCCCCGATATAACGGCGACACCTACTTTCAGAGCTGATATCTCTTAAACGGCTCAACCAATTTTCATGAAATCTTGCTAAGAACCATCCCGATTAATGTTGCTTTATTTTAAAAAAACTTGCGTACAAATCCGTTCATCCGTTTGGGAGCTACGATGCCACAAACAGACACTCAGATACATAGACATAGAGACACACGTTATAAACTTTTAACATCCGTCTTTTTATTTATTAATTATTAACCCCCTGTCGCAAAAAGAGGGCAAGATTGACCGCTATTTATGTGTGTGTGTATGTGTGTATCTGTCTGTGGCACCATAGCTCTTAAACGGGTAAACTGAATTGGATGCGGTTTTTAACCCCCGACGCAAAAAACAAGGGTGTTATAAATTTGACGTGTAAGTGTGTGTGTGCATGTGTGTGTGTGTCTGTGGCATCATAGCTCTTAAACGGATGAACCGATTTGGATGCGGTTTTTTTGTTACAAGTTTCCGCCTTATACCTAGTCCCAAACTAAGCTCTAGGCTTGTACTATGGGTACCAGACAACGATAAACATCGTAACCAATTGTTAAATCTGAACCAAATGTGTCACATGTGACACGTCGGGGGACCGCTAAGTAAATGAAATAATATAAAATACCCCTGCTACTTAGCGGTCCCCGACGTGTCACATGTGGCACATTTGGTTCAGATTTAACAATTGGTTACGATTTTTAACCATTAATTCAGTTACCTACCTACTTATCAAACAATCAGCCCTTACTCCTACGCGACGACGCTTCAAAATATGAATACCTACTTATAATTAAACTTATAGAGCCAATAGTTATTATTTTTTACTTTTTAGAGCTTTTTTTGCAGACTGTTTTGAGCCAGGGGTTTTTTAAATTTTTAATTTATTTTTTTAGTTTTTCATATATAACTCGTAAACGGTAGCCCAAAGCAAAAAATGTTCCATTACATAATTAATCTACATAATGAGATATGGAGGGAAACATGATTCCCGAAAGGCCATAGTCGGGTTTGCATGGTAAGTCGACCCTTACATCAAATGGGCTCGGGTTTTTTTTGTGAGTACCTCTTATAGTGAAGAATATTTATGCTATCAACATCTTTATTCGGTGCTTCAATAAAACGAACATAAACAACAGCAGAACATTATAAAAAAACTAGAGTAATACAAACTTAGAGTACTTAATCTAAAATTAAAAGCGAAAAGGTTGCCACTAAAAGGCTTACTAGCCTTGACGCTGGTTTTCAGGGCCACCGGGTTGAAGAGAGAGGAGAGCGCTCCCAATCCATTTCACTAAGTACCTACTATTTATTAAAAGTAATGCTTAAACTAAATTATTAACAATAGTTTATTCCAGACTTCTGAATTATAGCGTGTATGTGTGTGTGTGTGTGTGTGTGTGTGTGTGTGTGTGTGTGTGTGTGTGTGTGTGTGTGTGTGTGTGTGTGTGTGTGTGTGTGTGTGTGTGTGTGTGTGTGTGTGTGTGCGTGTGCGTGTGCGTGTGCGTGTGCGTGTGTGTGTGAGTGTGCGTGTGCGTTTTCGTGTGCGTGTGCGGGTGCTTGTGCATATTGTTTTTAATGTTATTGTATTGTGAGGAGGTTCCGCTGGCTGCAGTCCTATCGACCTGAGCCCTGCTCCGCTATCGGCGGCACCCGCAGGTAAAGTTAAATTGTAATTTTCATATTCTGTATTAGTACTGTTAGTTTACATTTTAATTTCAATATAATAAAATACCGCTCATATAAAAGCTCGTCAACATACCAACTTAGATTTGCCGCACTTTAATTCTTCAGAGTTCTGTAATAATTGATTAATTAATGTGTCCATAAGTATACAAAAAAAACCGACCAATTCAGGGTGTAACCGACGACCGTGTAAGGTTACACACGCAAATATCTTTTAGGTCGGATAGGTAGGATTGTTTTGTTACTATTAAATAATTTACCAATTTTCCGAAGAGGTCCAAACAAACTTAGTGCCGTTAATTCACACCGAAAAGTTAGTTTATTATTGCAAAGTAACAAGCATTTTAACTAAGTAACTAATCTTAAAAAATGGGGAATGCAAAGTGAGATTGTGAACTCAGATTGTTCTAAACGCCCTTTTTTCTTAGAAATAATATGTAAGTGATATAGCTAGGCAAACTCATTGCCAATTTATCTTTCACTTTGACTAACCTTTTTCACCTGCAATTAAAAAAAAGATAAATCCTAAGTAAAAACATAAAATAAAGAAAGTGTCCCTGGATTATTTAGTAGGTAGCACATGGAAGTGATCTTACACAGAATTTCCTTTCTGGAAAGGTAAAATAACAAATAATCTAGTGCGTTTAAAAAAACTAAATTTTCAACCCGCGTGCCAAGCGTGGCGCCTAATCAATCCATGGGAAACAAAAAACCGGACAAGTGCGAGTAGAACTCGCCCACCGAGGGTTCCGTAAAATATGTTTGCCAAATGTATCGTTCCCAAACTCTTTCATTGGCCAACCAAATTTTATATAAATACTAGCTTTTGCCCGCGACTTCGTCCGCGTAGAACTCGTTTATCGCAGTTAAGTGAATTCATAGTTTTAAGTAATTCTATAGTTTGACGTCCTCCCTGGCCAGAATGATCTTTGAAACACATGTAATATAGAGCTCAAAATTTACCGGGACACCAACTTTAACCATGAACTTACGGGAGGGCACTCCCGATACCTCCAAAGAGTTCAGGAACTCTAAGGGTAGGACGTGACTTGCTCTGTGTCTATGACATTGTCTACCAAGAGATACTCCACAACATCGCCCTCTACATGAGACTTATTTTTATATTCATCAGCCCGATAATTTCGTTTGACGGTGCTAATATTGCCCTCTAGCACAAACATTCTCTATTCTTTATATTGTTTTTTAGATTCAAAATGTATTCAAATCGTTACTATCTCTCGCCATACGATCTTCGCCAATGTTTAGTAGAGCTGCCGCATATATTGCCCCGACTGTGTATCATGGTGTACTCGTAGTCCCTGGCATATTTGTAGTGAGGTATATTTTTTATATATATACCCATAACGTAGATATATGCCGAAATGTATTTATTTTATCCGCTGGTGTGCCCCTAGTTATCACCGGTAGATGAGAATCTGTCTAAATTCGCCGTCTCAAAACCCCATCCCTCCCATGATAGTTTGGTTGCTCTTAAAATATCCATCATAGTTCAATATAACATATATTATATTATGAGTCTTAATACTAATTTTAATGTATCTATCATTATAAATGGCGAAACTCCCAAACATCACGCGTGGCCGCTGAAAAAAAATAGTCAATATTCTTCAAACAAATTTACCCAATTCCCTTTAATCTAATTCGGTTCCGCGGTTAATCCGTGAAAGCGTAGCAAACAGACAGACGACAGACATAATTGAATTGCCATTTTGAATTTCAACCTTTGATATATATGATATATTTGATATCATTTTCGAAATCTGTTTCAACGCAATCTAAGAAAATGACACCCATGATGACTTTTTCAAAAAACACCACACATTGTCGTTATTCCCTCGGGAACTTTTAAATTTTCCGGGATGGGATTTTCCTATGTGTTAATCATAAAACCCCCTGTTACCCGGGGTAGTTTTTTCTAAATCGCTGAAAATAGTATATTTTATTTATAAGCAGTAGGCCTAGCCTAAATAGTTAAATACCAATTTCCAAATGTAGCCATTTCGATATCTCCCATACAAATTTCTACTCCCATTTATCGCCTTAGGGGCAGTTTTTCCAAAATCACTGAAAGTTTTTTTAATGTTCATAAACAGTAGCTTAAATACGCATTACCAGGTTTCCAACTAAAAAAAATAACATAAATGACGAAATCCTCATACAAAATAACTACTATCCCAAATCTCACTTAATTCGGTTCCGCGGTTAATCCTTGAATGCATAATAAACAGACAGACGACAGACATAATTACTTTAACGTTTATAATATTAGTACGGATTTTCTTTCTACAGCAATATTACGTGTAAAGATAAAGCTAGAGATAAATATAAAGATAAAGATATTTATTCAGTAAGTAGGCCGCAGGGGCACTTTTACACGTCAAGAATCTACCAGCGCTTCCCAAGAGGATACCACTGCTGCGAAGAAACGCCGCAAGAAACTCAGCAGTCAGTAATTTTTTAAACATATTACAATGGTTACTACTTAGTCTAGAATTATATAAAGCAATAAATATTAAATTACTTATTATACTTATAAAAATAACATGCGTAGTTCAGCAGGAAAATATGCCAAAAATCTTACGAGAGAGACAGAGGGAGAAAAAGAAAAGAAAAAACACCTATTTATGTTTATATAAGACACTACAAGATGACCAAATAAAAGTTTCGATATGTTTTCCTACATCAGCGGTGTCCCCTAAACAAGATAAAGCTTTTGCATTTGAATAAATTATTATTGACTAAGTTTCGGGTTTAGGCCATGCATTTTTGTCTGTTAGATAATCCTCGACTCTATAATACGCTTTAAACATTAACGACTTTTTCAAGTAATTTTTAAGTGCTGGAAAGGGTAACTTTAAAACTACGTCAGGTAATTTATTATATAAATGAATGCATTGACCAACAAATGATTTATATACTTTACGGACGCGGAATTTTCGAATAGCGATTTTATTTTTATTTCTTGTATTTAAATTATGTATATCAGAATTTTTAGTGAAAGAATCTAAATTCTTAATGACATAAATAATATTCTCATAAATAAATTGGGACGCTACAGTTAAGATATTAATTTCTTTAAAAAGTTCTCCTAATTAGTCACGGGAATTTAAATTGTAAATAGAACGAATGGCCCTTTTTTGTAACACAAATATAGTTTGTATGTCAGCTGCCTTACCCCAAACCAGAATACCGTAGGAAATAACACTATGGAAATAACAATAATAAACTAAGCGAGCTGTCTCAACATTGGTAAGTTAATTTTTCTACAGGCTTAAGCTGCCGAACTTAGTTTACCTGCCAGTACAGCTATATGGGGACTCCATTGCAAATTTTTATCTTTTGTTATACCTAGGAAAACTGCCTTATCTACCATTTGCAAATACTCGTCATTTAGAAAAATACTAGAATCTACCGGTTTAACATTAGGCAAAGCGAACCTAACACATTTAGTTTTCTAAGCATTTAGTAGCAAATTGTTGCTAGTAAACCAATGAAGTACTTTAACTAATATGGCGTTTGTCCTACTGTAGTCTACGGATTTTCTATCTGCCTTGAAAATTAGTGAAGTATCATCAGCAAAAAGTACAATATCACAAAGTTTATCTACTGTTGGTGGCAAGTCATTTATGTAAACTAAAAATAAAAAAGGACCTAAAATAGAACCTTGAGGCACACCTATTTTCACTGTAGCTCGAACAGATTGCGTTTTGTTTACAACAACCGTTTGAGTTCTATCACTTAGATAAGAAGACATAAGACTTTAAGCTTTATTGGACAACCCATAATGTTCTAATTTTAAAATAAGGGTCGTATGATCTACGCAATCAAAAGCTTTAGAAAGATCACAAAAGATTCCTACTGCATCGCAAGATTTCTCCCAACTGTTATATATATGTTTAATAAGTACAGATGCCGCATCAATTGTTGATCGACCTCTGGTAAAGCCGAACTGGTTATTGCTAAGTAGTTTATTTCTATTAAAGTGACCTAACATATCATTCAGCATTAGTTTCTCAAAGACTTTACGTAAAACTGGTAGTATGGAAATGGGACGGAAGTTTGTTAAATCACTCATCTCGCCCGATTTAAAAAGCGGTATGACTTTACTATATTTCATGAGATCTGGAAGGATCCCCTCTGATATGCAATTATTTTAAATTAATGCTAGATGGGGTGCAATTACATCTATGATATGAAAGAGTACTTTAACTGATGTGCCCCACAAATCCTCAGTCTTTTTTATACTAAGTGATTTAAATACCTTGACTATTGAATCTGAATTTACAGGGCTAAATTCAAAGTTTATATTACATTTACTGATATTAGTGCAAAGTCATAATTCAGCTTCCACCGCGGATGACTTAAGACATTTCGTAGTATTCATGGCTATCTTGGAGAAATAATCTTCGAATGCTAAGGCGACGTCTTTATTTGACGTGATTTGTTTCTCACCTGTGTTTAGGGTGACTTGATTATCACGAGTTTTTGATTTTCCCGTTTCTCTATTTATAATATTCCATACAGTTTTTACCTTATTGTCAGATGATTTGAGTTTAAGACTAAGAAAATTTGCCTTAGCAGTTAAACAAACTTGCTTAAAGGTCCTCGAATAATTCTTAACATAATTTAGGAAGTCAGCGTTTTTATTGTCCTCCCTCTCTCTATATAGGACATAAAACCTAATTCTACTTTTATGAATGCCTGCAGTAGCCCATTCACTAAATTTGGTTTTAGACCTAGTAATATATTTCATTTTAAAATTGTTATTAAATTGATGTAAAATTACGCCAAACAAGTCTTTATAAATACTATTACACTCATTCTGTAAGAAAGGTAACACTGAAAGATTACTCTGATTTATATTTTTGAATAATTCCAAACGATTACTGGTTATAGGTCGGTATGTTATTGTCTGAGGTTTTTGATAAAAATCATTGACGAAAGATGCCTTCTGACCACTATGGTCAGAATTAAAACAATTAAATATTTTTTATCCAAACATTGGCAATTACAAAAAATATTATCTAAGCAGGTTGCACTACTAACACCTATCCGTGTGGGTTCAAAGAACAGATTACCTAAATTAAAAGATTTAAATAAACTTAGTAACCTAGTGGTATTATTAGACGTTTCGAGTAAGTTAATATTAAAATCTCCACAAACTATAACATGCTTCTGGCTATTACATGCTAATTTTAACACATGTTCCATAGTAGATTCAAATGTGCAAAAATCAGCCAAGGGTGGTCTGTAAACACATATTATTATATAACTTTCTAGTTCAGCGCAAGAAATTTCTACAATCCTTTCTATCGATAGCTTTACTATATCCTTTTTTTCTTTTGATTTAAGAGTACTTTTAACTATTATAAAAGAGCCACCATGAATGGCACATTTTCTAGCAAAATAACTAACTAATTTAAAATTTACAAAATCAAAAATTAATTGGTCTTGTCTAAGTCAATGTTCAGTAACGCACATAATTTGTACATTTTCACTATCTAAGAACAACCCTATTTCTAGTTCTTTGCTGGAAAAACCTTGAATATTTTGGTGTACCTATCGATGTATAGATTTTTTACCCCTTGAGTATTGTTTGAACTGACATTTTAGAATTAAATAACCGACCAATTTCCGCCAAAAAATAAAATGCCTGTCCGTAATTATTTTCAAGTGATCATAATAACCGCCCTAATATTAAATAACAGCCGTAGAATTAATACGCCGTGAATAGTTAATAGTATTGAAATAACGGAAAAAAATGTTAAAATCTGGATATGTCAACGCTGACAACGTCAATCTGACACCGCTCCTTTTGATATAGACTAACAAAACTGAATGTACAAAGCATGTCTCATGTTGTGAAAAGCAAAGGCCACAGGAGAAATAAATTATTCAATTGCACAATTTTGTCAAATAATTACTAATCTTATTCTATATAAGTAATTATGTGCGTCCCCAAAAACTAAGAAAATGATACACATGACAACTTTTTCAAGAACATCATTGCCGCCAGCTTGAATTCTAAATTTGACATCATTTTCATAATCTGCGTCCCCAAAATGTAAGAAAATTATACCAATGACGACATTTTCAATAAACATCATGGCGGCCATTTTGAATTCCAAATTTGATATCATTTTCGAAATCTGTTTCAACGCAACCTAAGAAAACGACACCCATGATGACTTTTTCAAAAAACACCAAACATATTGTCGTTATTCCTTCGGGAACTTTTAAATTTTCCGGGATGAGCTTTTCCTATGTGTTGATCCAGGGTATCAGCTATCTCTATTCTAAATTTCAACCAAATCCATACAGCGTGAAGGAGGAACAAACTAAAACTCCCTTTTACCCCCTTTAGGGCTAGTTTTTGTAAATCGCTGAAAGTAGTATTTTTTATTTATAAACAGTAGCCGAAATACCGATTTCTAAATTGCTTATTTTAAAAATAACTACCATAAAAATTTCTACGCCCTATTTTCACCCTTTAGGGGTTGAATTTCCAAAAATCCTTTCTTAGTGCACCCCTAGGTACCCAAGGAATATTCCCTTCAAATTTCACGTCCCTAGGTACAGCGGTTTAGGCTGTGCGTTGATCGATTAGTCAGCCAGATTTACCCCGTACCATCCCTCGGGGATGAAATTATCAAAAACGCTGAGACACGTATACACTAATTTTAAATTTTCAACCTTAACACAAAATTTAAAAAGTCTAACTTAAACTAAAACTGACGGACTTTCATACAAATTTCCATCCCCTTAGGGGTGGAATTTCCAAAAATCCTTCCTTAGTGGATCTTTACACTATATAAGGTATCTATGTGCAAAATTTCAAGTCTCTAGGTCCAGCGGTTTGGGCTGTGCATTGATATATCAACAATCAGTTTTACCCCTTTTCATCCCTTGGGGGTTGAAATTATCAAAAACGCTGAGACACGTATACGTTAAAATTCAATCGCCAACCTAAACGCAGAGTTTGAAGAGCTAACTTCAAAAGTGACGGACTTTCATATAAATGTTTATCGCCTATTTTATCCCCTTCGGGGTGGAATTTCCAAAAATCCTTCCTTAGTGGATCTCTACACTATATAAGGTATCTTTGTGCAAAATTTCAAGTCTGTAGGTCCAGCGGTTTGGGCTTTGCATTGATGTATCAACAATCAGTTTTACCCTTTTTCATCCCTTCGGGGTTGAAATTATCAAAAACGCTGAGACACATATACATTAATTTTCAATTTTCAACCTAAACACAAAATTTGAAAAGTCTAACTTTAACTAAAACTGACGGACTTTCATACAAATTTCCATCCCCTTAGGGGTGGAATTTCCAAAAATCTTCCTCAGTGGATCTTTACACTATATAAGGTATCTATGTGCAAAATTTCAAGTCTCTAGGTCCAGCGGTTTGGGCTTTGCATTGATGTATCAACAATCAGTTTTACCCCTTTTCATCCCTTCGGGGTTGAAATTATCAAAAACGCTGAGACACATATACATTAATTTTCAATTTTCAACCTAAACACAAAATTTGAAAAGTCTAACTTTAACTAAAACTGACGGACTTTCATACAAATTTCCATCCCCTTAGGGGTGGAATTTCCAAAAATCCTTCCTTAGTGGATCTCTACACTATATAAGGTATCTTTGTGCAAAATTTCAAGTCTGTAGGACCAGCGGTTCGGGCTGTGCATTGATATATTAAGAATCAGTTTAGCATTTTATATAATAGATTTCAGTACCATCGTGGAGAACCCTAAGGTTAGGTTAGGTTAGTTTTATAAAATCCTGAAATATTTACGGTTACAGAAAACAAAGCGGGTTGGCAAATGAACCGGTTGGGAAACGATAAATTTGGCTAACATATTTCGCAGGTAACCCCAAGTTTGTACCTACCTATTCTTAAAAAAAGGGAAAAAGGTTTTATTTTCATTCTTCGTCATAAATAGAAAACTATACATCTACATCATAAAAATAATATAAAATCTTTTTAAGAGGATTGTGAATCTAAAATGTCCACACAAAATCCGATAACGTTTCCTTCCCTTAAACCAGAGGGCCCTGCCAAGATGCATTACGCTCACTAGCGTTTCTATTCGATTCGTTTTTAAACCAATCGCGTTACTGGTAGATGACGTGATACGAAAAGTCACGTTATCTACCAGTGACGCGATTTGTTTAAAAACGAAACGAATAGAAACTATAGTTAGCGCAATGCATCATGGCAAGGCCCTCTGATCTGATTTTTGAATATGTCGTAGATATTATGAAAAACGATGCCCGTACGTTTTCCTTTTCAAGAAAGTATTTCTTAGCATTAAACAAATAAAAAAAAAAAACAGAAACGTACAGACTTAGTTCTTTATAATAACTACAGCATATAAAAAAATTGTAAAAATCCCGCCCGGAGCTAAATTTGTATGGAATTTTTTGGACAGCTCTCGAGATTTTAGAAGCGCTTCACAATCCTCGCTTTTGCCAATGAAGCCCTTTCATACGATACCCCAAATTACACGGTTAACTCAATTCAAATTTTGGACATCCCATTCCTTGCATAAAGACCCTGTTTTTATGGGTCATTTTTTAATTTCTTTCTTGTTGTATTATTTATGACGGTATTACTTGCCAAATTTCATAGTTCTAGGTTAATGGAAAATATACCATCAATTTTGATTCCCTTGAGAGTGTCGAAATATTAGTTTTTGCGGCATCAACAGCCGTATATTTTTTTTAGTTAACTTAGAAGTTTGAATTTTTCACAGCTTCAAGGGACTAAAGCTGAGTATATAGTTCTAATTTCAACTCTATACCTGCACGAGTTCCCGAGATAAAGGGTCTTGACGGACAGATGGAAGGACAACAAAGTCACTATCATCCGATGAGGGTTCAGTTTTTTCTTTTGTGGTACGGAGCCCTAAAAAATTGAAGGACAGAATCAGCCTAGGCCGAAGTTCTGGCTTTGTACTTTGTAATGTCGTTTGGAAGGCTATTACTTGAACTCATTTTTACTTACCACAAGCTGAATAATAAGAAAACAGAATAATTATTTCTTTGGGGCAAGAGCTGTCTTTAGACAACAAAGAGCAATAAATATGAGAATAACGACACCAGGCCGCATCCAGTTTTTTAGTAATATGCATAACAGACTTGGCATCGATTTTGCATTAAGTTGACCTAGTAATAAAATGGCGTATTACTACATCTGCATTATGAATTATTTATATGTATATAAATGTATGTTACATTATAACTTAAATTCGTACATCTTTATATATCGCCGCACAAATGATGCTTTCTGCATTAAATGCTGAACTAAACCCATATAATGCCCAGAATTATGTTTTTGGGCATATGATGGTGTTGATTGTTTTCGAATCAGGAGGCATTTAAGGAAACAATAACTTAGTTATGGGGATATTAAGGTGTTCAGCGTTTTTGAATCAAGGGGCATATAGGGGTTAGTAATGAAAATACTAAGATCGCTATATGTGCAGGATTGCCTATAATATTTGAGGAGTTTCCTCAATTCCTCACGGATTCAAGAGGAAACAAAAAAAAAACAAAGTCGGTCCACAATTGACGGAGAAATCGGTGAACATATTTACGCAAAAACATAGGACCTTCTCCCTATTATAAACCGGTTATAAATCGTGGAAATCGGACTTTATTTAGGGGGTGAGAGAAGTTATCGCTCGGAGCTAAATTTGTATGGAATATTTTTGTCAGATACGCGATTTAAGCGTCCCTTCACAATCGTCGACGCGCGACTAGTGACGAGCCTAGCTGAGTGCGCTCGAGGGACAACGATCCCGGCTTCGTATCTACGGCAAAGGAGTATCTGCGCAAACTACCTGGCTCGCTACGGATATTATGGATATTAAAGCTCACTTAGGTAATTTGTTCCTCATATCAAGAATTTGGATCAATATTTGAGCAGACTACTTCAGGTTGCACGCGTTTGAGGGCAACTCGCCAGAAATTTTGGCCTCCAAAAAAATCATCTCGAGAACCAATTAAACGCGCAAATACAGTGCTAATACTTTATTATGCTATCCTACGATGGAACTGAATCTGAAACATACATCCCCCAAATACATAACAAAAAAATAAATTATTTATATAAATTATTTATTTTGTCATATCTATACAGTGTAGGTAGACAGACCAATTATAAAAGAGAGATCTTAATCTACGCGGGCGTTAGGTATGTCTGGGGGTCAAGTTCAATATTGATAACTGTTTGGTCTGTCCATCCTCCGACATGTGATTGTGGCGAAATATCGGATAAGCAACATAGCAAGCAATAAGTCTAGAGACGGTTTCGTGCCCGTAAATAATATTATATTATTTATTACTTATTTAACGCCTTAGGTGTTTGTTGCTCAAGGTGATGTATGTTTTTACTTATTTTTTGCAAGGAGGATAAAATGGAATAAATTTATACCTGATATGGAGTCCCAATCCAAAGAAATACCTGCGGAAGAAATATTTAATGAAAACAATAATAAACACATTTTAAAATAGCATTCAGCAGGGTTAAACAGTTAGCGGATGGCATTGACTTATATATTACTAGGCAAATGGGCATGATATTTTGCTTGCAAAGTGCCCTTGGCCACGAAAACGAGTTAGTTCTAGAACACTGAAAAAGCATGTAATTGTTCAGCGATAAGGGCAACGCAACGCATCGGCACAGGGCCTCTTTTCTTGTCTGTAAAAACCATATCGTCTTTGACCTGTTATACTTCTACTCGCGAGTATAGTTCTTACCCCAGGTACATAATAAGTTTGGTATTTCGCAGGAACATCTTGTAAATTTGTAGGAACATCTTGATAAAATTGCGCATCACAAATGCTGAGGATCGCCAGCCAAAAAAACACGACTAAAAGCATGACAGAACCGACCTCGTAGAACGAAGAACTCTAATAAACAATTCCACTTACGTTCCAGTGATAAATCTAACGACGACTTAATTAGAATTCTTTGTCAAATTAAGCCCTGGAACAATCAATTTTAGCTGCTTAAGTTAATAAACAGTAATTAAAACTACTTATCCAATTATTGAAATTCTCTTCGCTAAGTTTGCAAATCATGTTTCATGAGTATTATTGGACCTTGTGAAAAACGTTTAAATAATGAAATAAATCAACATCAACATATCTTTCCCCCAAGAATGTCCACATTCTCCTCGACGGTCGGTTCATCACCAGATCAGGATCAGGTTCGTCGACCATGTGGGAGGCCTAAAAATATTTTTAAAAACTTCCTTAAATATATTGACATTGACTTTCCATATACATCTATGAAATCTGTAGACTTGTGAGAACAAATAAATAGTAGGAGATCCGAATAGGAGACGATATTGTAATGTGGTAAGGTTCTGCTACTGAAGGTGGACCTTATCACATTAAACTATTTGTACGACTGGGCTGTTTATTCGATAAAAAGTATTTTATACCAAATTTAATATGCTGAGTAATATATGGCGAATAGGAAGGCTGAAAAATTTCAGTCCAGTATATAAATAATTAAAAATAAACTTTGTTTTAAAAAATTGCAATAGCTTGTTTAATAGACAAATTACATACCAATCGAAAGTATGAAGCCTATAAAATATGCAAACGTTAGGTTGACATTTTTTTTCCCGTCAAACTATTGGGTAGACGGGTATAAACAGGTAAGTCGGTACTAATTATTTGAACCAAACCTAACGTTTGCATATTCTATAGACTTCATACTTTCGATTAGTATGTAATTTGTCTATTAAACAAACAGTAGCAATTAAAAAAAAACATTTTAATAAAAAAAAATGATAGTTATAATTACTAAAGCCTACCTATTCGCCACATAGTATTTAGCGTATTAAATCTATTATATAATATGCTAAACTGATTGTTGATATATCAACGCACAGCCCAAACCGCTGGACCTACAGACTTGAAATTTTGCACATAGATACTTTATATAGTGTAGAGATCCACTAAGGAAGGATTTTTGAAAATTCCACCATTAAGGGGGTGAAAATTTGTATGACAGTCCGTCAGTTTTAGTTAAAGATAGACTTTTTAAATTTTGTGTTTAGGTCGAAAATTGAAAATTAATTTATATGTGTCTCAGCGTTTTTGGTAATTTCATCCCCGAATCGATCAAAGCACAGCCTAAACTGCTGTACCTAGGGACTTGAAATTTGAAGGGAATATTCCTTGGGTACCCTAGGGGTACACTAAGAAAGGATTTTTGGAAATTCATCCCCTAAAGGGTTAAAATTCGCGGTAGAAATTTGTATGAGAGATTAGTTATTTTCAAAATAAGCAATTTAGAAATTGGTATTTAGGCTACTGTTTATAAATAAAAATACTACTTTCAGCGATTTAGAAAAAAGGACCCCTAAGGGGGGTAAAAGGGAGTTTTAGTTTGTTCCTCCTTCACGCTGCAATGGCGCTGGGTGGATTTGGATGAAATTTAGAATGGATATAGATAGCTTATACCCTGGATTAACACAGGAGAATCCCATCCCCGAAAATTTAAAAGTTCCCGAGGGAATAACGACAATATGTTTGGTGTTTTTTGAAAGTCATCATGGGTGTCATTTTCTTAGGTTGCGTTGACGCAGATTTTGAAAATGATATCATATTTGGAATTCAAAATGGCCTCTAT
Source organism: Acleris literana (assembly GCA_946894065.1). NCBI lineage: Eukaryota > Metazoa > Arthropoda > Insecta > Lepidoptera > Tortricidae > Acleris > Acleris literana. The sequence goes on along the minus strand of OX335691.1, from coordinate 10,771,492 downwards.
GATGTTTATTGAAAAATTCGTCATTGGTATCATTTTCTTACATTTTGGGGACGCAGATTCGAAAAATTATGTCAAATTTAGAATTCAAGATGGCGCCCATGATCTTTTTTAAAAAATGGACATTAATTGTCTTTTTCTTAGATTTTGAGGACGCAGATTACGAAAATGATAGCATAGGTAGAAATGGAAAATGGTGGCAATGATGTTTTTAAAAAAAGTTGTCATGGGTAAAATTTTCTTAGTTTTTGGGGACGCAGATTTTGAAAATGACATCATATTTAGATAAATAATTACTAATATAGAATAATAAGATTAGTAACTATTTGACAAAATTGTGTAATTGATTAATTTATTTCTTCTATGGCTTCTGCCACCCAGTGTGACAACATGGGACAGGCTTTGTACATTCAGTTTTGTTAGTCTATATTAAAAGGAGCGGTGTCAGATTGACATTAACAGCGTTGACATATCCAGATTTTAACTTTTTTTTCCGCCGTTTACAATACTTATTATTTGTTTATTTTTTAATATGAGGGCGGTTATTATGATCACTTAAAAAAATACGGTCAGCCATTTTATTTTTTGGCGGACATTGGTCGGTTATTTAATTGTAAAATGTCATTTCATACAATACTCAATTTGTAAAAAATCTATACATCGATAGATACCTACATATACTTAATATTCCTGTAGAAAGAAAATCCATACTAATATAATATTAAAAATGTGAAAGTAATTCTGTATGCCAGGAACTACTAGTACACCATTATACACAAACGGGGCAATATAATTATGCGGCAGCTCTACTAAACATTGGCGAAGATCGTATGGCGAGAGATAGTAACGATTTGAATACATTAAACCGCGGATTTTGTAATCACTACATATTATAAAACAAAGTCGCTTGCCGCTGTCTGTCTGTACTTATGTATGCTTAGATCTTCAAAAGAACGCAACGGATTTTGATGCGGGTTTTTTTAATAGATAGAGTGATTCAAGAGGAAGGTTTATATGTATAATACATGCATAATATAGTACAGAAACACTGATAATTTTAGAGGTTTCTAATGTGATGTCGTAAATAAACACAATTTTTTGCGCTTACATTGCAAACGCTGGCTATACCTTAAGAGATGTATCAAAATAATGTACTGAAGAATTGTAGTTCTTCAAAAAACCTAAAGAAAAGTCCGCGATGGCATATGTCTATCTCCTAAGGATGAATCACAGTAACCATTTTTATCTTTAAAATTTTAATAAAAAATATTAGGTTATTTGCGAAGCTATTTTCTCCAATTCAGTATTTATACTTATCCATATAAATACGTTAGTTACCTTGGAAATTTAATGTAGATTAAAATTGTCCTTTACACTATATTATTTAAATAAATACTTTAGAAGATATGGCAGATTCAAAATTACGCGCAACCTAAACCTGTATTATCGAAACGCTTGGCCGCCGGCCCTATAATAGCCACGCACGTATAGCCACGCTTCGCCCTTTAGTACCTACAGCCTGCAACATCACATAGTATCAAACACCGGAGCTCTCCTGTTAGGTACGTAGGTACTTATATTTATATTAAGCTTTTCAAATTGTTAAATTAGGGAAATGGGTAGGTAGTTCGATTGAGTTTTGGTTTTGATTATGTTGTATTATGATATTTTTATGTTGTCTACACTTCTACACTTAGAGGTATTATAAAGAGGAAGAATTAGATTTTTTGTTTGTTTGTTTGAATTGAATAGGCTCCGAAACTACTGGACCGATTTGGAAAATTTTTTCACCATTAGAATTCTACACTATCCCTGATGAACATAGGATATATTATATTTTCAAAAAAGTTAGGGGTCCGTATGAAAGCTTCGATAATGTAACCCAAGGTGTGAAAAATATACCAAAAAAAATCCTTATATCGTGTACGCTGCGGAAACTATTGACAATAGAGCAATGTGATGTACTACAGCTTTATAGAAGACATCAATTTCTAAAAAAAAGTTCGGAATTCCATATGTCTAACTATTACAGTTATGTCACAATAACTATTTTTTCATGTTAAAATATGCAATAGTAACGCCGGTTCTAACTAGGCCCCATTATTCGTACCTTGGTATTAATCCGTATCCAAATTAATTATTTGGTTTTCAAGGCTATATCAGTACCTGTAAATTACTTTTTGAATTATTCAAATCGGACATACCATTCAAAAGTTATCATGAGTGTAATAATTATCAAAATTGAAATATAAGAAACAGGCTGAAACAGCCCTCTAAGTGTCTTTAATTGGTTTTATCTACAACAGAGAATAGATAGACACGTACAATTTGGCTAATGGTTCCTGTATATTGTGTAAATGAGTCAGCAGAGCATCAAAGAGTGTATGACATACCTACATAGGTACATTAAATCACGCCTGTTTCACAGATGGGTAGGTAGAGACCACTTCTTTCTTTTCACTTTCAAGAGTGTATGTGATGATGAGAATCTATTACTTAAGTATCTAATAATTTATAACGAAACGATGCATCTCTTCTTTAATATCTTCTCTAAATAGTATAAATTAAAGTCGCTTCGCGTTGTCTGCCTGTTCCTCCGCTAATTCCTTCTAAACCACGCAACGGATTATGATACGGTATTCACTGTCATTTAGGGAATTTATTCTTGATGGTTTATATGTACATTTCATTCTAATTAAGTTTTAATATAGTTAAGAAAACTCAATGTTTTCCTACCACGCCGTCAAAAATCGTTTTTCGGGCCCTTACATAGCTTACGCTGGCTAAACCTTAAGAGATGTGTCAAAATAATGTACTGAAGAATCGTAGTTCTCTAAAAAAACTAGAGAAACGTCCTCGATGGCATATGTCTATATCCTAAGATTGACTCACAGTAACCATTTTTATGTTTATGACTTTATTTTAAAATATTAGGTTATTACCGAAGCTATTCTGTCCGATTCAGTATTTAACCTTATCCAGATAAATACGTTGGTTACCTTGGGCATTGAATGTAGATTAATATTGTCCCGTACAATATATTAGGTATTTAAATAAATACTTTAGAATATATGGCAGATTCAAAATTACGCGCAACATAGATTAGAACTCAAAACAAATATGAGTTTCGTTGTCTGCACGTATGAAAACGGCTCTTTGCAGAGTCGTTGCTCAAAATAGGAAATGGACAGAAGCCCCAAGATAATAGGAGCATTAATCTTCAAAATGAGAACCTTTGCGTTTTAGTAAAATAATTAGTCGACAATGTTTATTCCGAAATTAATAATATTAATTCTAAGACTGTACTAAGGAGAGAGCTATTTTATCACCAACTAATAGTCAAGTAGGTATAGAAAATCAATGCACCGACACAAACATATTACTCTGTAGACACTGTGCTCGACCTGGAAGAGGCTATCCATTTCCCAACGGAATTTCTCAATTCCTTACAACCTTCTGGATCGTCCCGCATAAATTGGTTTTGAAAGAAGGGTGTCCTTTTATTTCACAACGGAACCTTAATCCACCCAAATAACATCTTTAAAAACGGTGATAATAGAGTGCACATTACTGACCGGATGTGCGGCTGGAAAAGTCGTTTTAATTCCCCGGATTCCATACTTTCCAGTTCAAACGACTGCAATGACAATTTACAAGTCACAAGGTACAAACATTCAAAGTTGCGGGCTTAGACCTGTGGGCCTAATATGGCTGCGTTTATCGCGTGACAAAGTGTGGATAAGACATCCGTCACCTTCTGACACGTAAATAAGTACGAGAGTGACGACGGATGCTTTATCCACATTTGACGCACGATATTGACGCAGCCATGCTACTAGGCCTGAGCGTTGAGTGTTTTTCCCATAGAGGTATGTAGCCCTTTCGCGCGTCACTTCCAGGCAAAATTTGTTTGTATTGTGCAATGAGAAGTCCGCTGTAAACATTGTATATAGAGAAATTCTGTAAAAGCTGGCAGTCATGATTTGAATTGAATTTAAAATGTAACGGCATCAAATACTCAATTTCGCAAAATTGGACGTCTTTCTAAAATCGTCATGCAATAAAACCTCTATGCATAATGCACCTATCTATAATTTGAAACGTATATTATTCCAGATGAACTTGGATTATTTTAACTTATTTTAACCGAAGCGAAGCGAGGGCGGGTCGCTAGTATTTTACAAAACACAGATTATCTAAAAAATAACGTGTACCCCGATCTTAAATTCAATATAAAGAATAGAGAATGTTTGTGCGAGAGGGCAATATTAGCACCGTCAAACGAAATTGTCGGGCGGATGAATATAAAAATATGTCTTATGTAGAGGGCGATGTTGTGAAGTATCTCTTGGTAAACAATGTCATAGACACAGAGCAAGTCACGTCCTACCCTTAGAGTTCCTGAACTCTTTGGGGGTATCGGGAGTGCCCTCCCGTAAGTTCATGGTTAAAGTTGGTGTCCCGGCAAATTTCGAGCTCAATATTACATGTGTTTGGCAAAGATCATTCTGGCCAGGGAGGATGTCAAACTATAGAATTACTTAAAACTATTAATTTACTTAACTGCGATGAAGAAGTTCTGCGTGGACGAAGTCGCGTGCAAAAGCTAGTTTGATATAAAATACTTTTCATCGAATAAACAGGCCAGTGCAAATCGTCTCCTATTCGGATCTTAGACGAAAAGATCAATTTGGACAGGATATAGATAATAATAATGATCCAATCAAATCGTGTATTTACTAGGAAAGTTTTGGGGTAGTTCTGATTTCTTCAATTCTATATGAACTTTGGGGAGCTAAATCCGAATCTAAGGTTTGCTAACAAAATTTCGTGACGCAACATTGACAAAATCGCAAAATAAGTGAAAAAATCCTGTTTTTTTTTGGATTTTTGCTTAAATCTCGGAAACTATAGTTTTTAGTAAGTGGCTTGTTTACAGAAATTAAAGTTCTTAAAATTCTCTACAAATAACACTTTTTAGTTTTTTTTTTAGAAGATTCGTTCGGTCTCAAGTGCGAGTTGAAATTGGCATGTTTCACAGGTTTTTGCAAAACCCACTTCTCTCATTTCTCTGCACAAGTAAGTAATTTAAGAAAACAAAGCTCGAAATTATACAAATTCAGAATCAAAAAAGTTAGGACTAACAAAATAAAACTTAAAATATTGTTACTTATAATTATATAAGTATTACTATAAAAAACGCAAATACGAGTATTATAATATTATGCAAAAATTATATGAGCCGTTGTCGTTTCCTGGCTGAGATTTTAGGATTTGTTTGAACTATGTATAATCATACCAAATTTTGAAGCTTGTGTGTTTTATCGTTTTTACGATACAACAAAAAGAAAAATGGTTTGCAGATTTTGTCATCACAATTTTGTATTTTAATTATACAAACTGGAAATATCCCAAATAAATCAATAAGGACGAAGTTCTTCGATGAATGAGCGCATTGAGCGCGAGCGGGCTTTGTCGCTGTACTTTCATGTATAAAGGAAAGTCGCACAATTTCACACTGAACGAATTATATGATTTAGATGTTAGTGCGTAAAGTGGTAAAGTAGGTGTAAGCGCCCAATTCGTTTTTAAAGAAGTAAGAATATTTAGTGTTTTTAATTTCGATCAAAAAAAAACTTAACCAACTGTACTTAGTTACTCCCAGTTTATTACAGCTATTATCATAGCTTATTTTTTCAGAATCGCCAAAGTAATATTTTTTATTTATGCGTAGTAGCCTAAATAGGTACCAATTTTCACTTTTTTAACCACAAAAATTACGAAATTCATACGAGGGGCGGCTGATAAGTAATCTCCTTGGTCAGAAATATATACAAAAATAATGCTGGCTGGTATGGATTTATATTCGTTTGTTATTCTATTTTCAAAATGTATTACATTCATTTGTTTATTGCATCACGTTTATTTGTCTCCTACAATTGTTTCAAACATGTCGGTAGAAAAAGTGAAAATGGATAAAATCGAGCAGCGTGCGGTGATTAAGTTTTTGACTAAAGAAGGGAGTACGCCTTCGGAGATCAGACAGCGTATGTTACGTGTGTTTGGCAGTTTGTGTTCTTCCGAATTTGTTATAAAGTTTTGGTCAAAGCAGTTTAAGTTAGGTCGTGAGAGTCTGGAAGATGATCCTCGTAGCGGAAGACCAGTTTCGGCCGTCACCGATGAAAATGTAGCCAGGGTGAAAAAAATTATATTAGAGGACCGACGAGTGAAGCAGTGGGAGATAGCTAGAGATGTGGGCGTCAGTAAAGAGCGAGTCAATGAAATAATTCATGAGCATTTGAACATGTCCAAGGTTAGTGCACGTTGGGTCCCCAGAATGTTGACTGCATTTGACATGGAGAGGCGTGTCAAATGTTGCGAAGAGTTTTTGGAGATGAGTCGAGGGAAAGAGGAAGAAATAATTTCTAGAATTGTAACATGTGATGAGACTTGGATTCGACAATGGGACCCGGAAAGTAAGCAAGAGTCGTTACAGTGGAAATTTAAGGATGAGAAGCCGCCTCGGAAATTCAAGGTCTGTCCATCGGCAGGTAAACTTATGGCTACAATCTTTTGGGACACAGAAGGGATTTTGCTCATAGATTATTTACCGAAGAAAACTACAATGAATGCTGATTATTACTCAAACTTACTATACCAACTAAGAGAGACAATAAAAGAAAAACGGCGAGGTAAACTAAACAAAGGTATTCTGATTTTGCACGATAACGCACCAGTGCATACCGCCCGCACAACGAAGCTAGCAATTAAAGACAATGGCTTCGAAACCATTGACCACCCCCCTTATAGTCCAGATTTAGCCCCCTGTGACTATTTTCTGTTTAGACTTCTCAAGAAAGACCTCAGGGGACGAAGGTTTATGACCGATGACGAAATGAAGGCTGCGGTTACTGACTTTTTTGACGACAAACCGAAAGATTTTTTTTTTAATGGTTTAAATTCAATATTTGAAAAATTTAATAAGTGCATTTTACTAGCAGGGGACTATATAGAAAAATAAAAAAAAATTAGCCACGACAGTCTTTTGTTTCATTGTTAGGTAGATTACTTTTCAGCCGCCCCTCGTACAAAATTCTACACCCTTTTATCCCATAGGGGTAGTTTTACCAAAATCGGTGAAAGCTATATTTTTTATTTGTAAATAGTAGCCTATTATACCTATTTCCACGTTTCTATCTTCAAAAATGACGAAACTCTTATGTTTACAAAATTCTACACCCTCCTTTACCCCTTAGGGGTAGTTTTTCCAAAATCGCAAATAGTGATATTTTTTATTAGTAAATAGCTTCTGCCAGCGACTTCTTCCGCGTAGATTGCGATGATGTGTTTATCCGGGCTCAATCCGGGGTACACCTCGGTCATTCTCCAGAATTGTGTTCTCTGTCTAATTAACACCGCCCTTTTTTTCCACTTGGTTTTTGATAAAATGTATGCAAAATGTAGTAACATATCGAGCATTCAAACTTTAATATTTATTGGGCACTTAATTATTATTAGCGATTAATTAACTAGAAGGGTTTTAATATTTGCGTGACGCGCGAATTAGAAAAGCGATGCGTTAATTAGGTTTACTTGCTTGCGAATCAAAAAAACTACGCGTTTATTAGATAAATGTTCATGCCAAATATATATATTTTTAGGAAATAAGACAAAAACTGTCAGACTGTCTATTAACTTTATCATATTTATTATATTGCAACGTTGAAACTATTAGGAACATAAAATATCCATACATAATAAGCTAACTAATATTTCACTGAAATAATCGTTCTATAATCAACAATGAAAACGATAAAAAAAAATCAGAATTAATAACTTTACTAACATAATAACTAAGGTATAAACCTTAGGTATTATGAACAAACGATAACAAATAAATTGCCGTATCTGCTAAAGAAAAAATAATACTTCTTCCTCCTACTTTTTACATTCCCTATCTATCTTTAAAAAAAGTAATTTAAAATTTAAAAACCCGATGTACTAAAAAGATATAAATAAACTAGTTAATTTTATTGAATCTAAGGACACCTCATAATTCATGATGCTAAAATCCGTCGAGCCGTTTAAGCTTTACATACATAAGTTATGTAACATAACATACAGACATTCAACTTTAAGTATGTAGTTTAATTATTGCGGGTAGTTTTAATACATAATTTATACAAATATGAAGAATGATGCCGGGTCCCTAGGATTTTCCTTACATGATTAGAATTACAGTTATCACTTTTTGTCAAAATGCAACTTTTTAATGCGGTCAGCAAAATTTTCATGTTTTCCAAGAGAAATATGCTAGGAAAAATAAAATAACCTCTAAAAAACATATTGTCCAAACACTTAAGCACACAGATACGATCATAAGGATGATTTTAAGGTTAGGGCCCCTCTAATAACATCAGTTTGACATAATATATGTCATTCTAATCATGCCATCATTCATCCGGGAATTACATTTTTGTAAAAAGATTATTCCTGTAAATTAATTTAAACTGGTTTAGCTTAAGCGAGCAATTAGAAATACAATACTTTTATGTACCAAAAACCTTTTTTACTACTCTTAAACTAATTAACGCGTTCATTTTTGGCCCGTGAATTAGACGTGTGTATTAGGGATTCTTGATAAAAAAAATATAACTTCTTTTAGGTACATGTGATAAACTACATAATCCAGTAACTGTTAAATACTGAGGTTCTTAATGTATACAATAATTTACAGAGCTATAGAGTTATTGGCTGATTTTAAAAACGTGAACGTGTTAATTAGCATTTACGAGAACCAAAACATGCGAATTAGATACTTACATTCGTAGTGTGCGATCCACATAACATTAACACGTCTTTATCTCAAGAGGGTCTTGACATGAGTGTCTGCTCACGCAAAATGCATTACAGACATCTGTCTATTTCTTCAATGGCCTTGCACGGATAAGAATGAAAGCGGCGCGTGAATTAGTACACGTATCGGGACAAAGTTTCTTTATTTTATATCTTAGTGATATATTACTAAATAAATTTGGTATTTTTTTTGTAATTTGGATATCTTATCTTTCAATAAATAAAAATACTTTCATTCATCTTTCCTCTTGTATATGATCGGGGAAAATAGTTATATTAGTGATTTCGGAAGTGGGACGCGCGGTGTTAATTAGGAGAATGGGGTATTGATTTTTTTTTTCTCCTAGAAAGGTATTGAATATTTACTTGAAAATTCATGTACACCTCAATACGAGTACCTTCTACGAACAAAAAATATAAATTATACCAAATTCAATAGTTTTATATTTTTTAAGCCCGAGGACATAAAGAAATGGCTGTCTGGAGAATGACCGACCTAAGCTATCTCCATTTCAAACTTCATCCAAATCCATCCATTCGTTACAACGTGAAGAAGTAACAAACTAACACAAACTTTTGCATTTATAATATTTAATGATCGGCGACCTGTAGCATTTTATGTCACTTTAACGTCAAATGTAATGACTAATATTAGATAAGCCTCATTAGTAGGATTAGTAGGATACTCGCATTAATAGGATTAGTGGATAATAAAATAGCTTTCGCTCCCTCGGGAACGGTCCAATTTTACGGAATATAAACTATCCTCTGTCCTATTCCAGGGCCTAACCTATATGTGTTCCAAGTTTCATCCCGATCCGTCCAGCCGTTGCAGCGTAAAAGAGTAACAAACATCCATACATACAAACTTTCACGTTTAGGATAGTAAGGATAATATATACACTATACAATTATAATTAGAAAAATTAACAAGTAATGTAACCTATTATCTACTTAAAACTAGAATTATTAGATATATTTATGTACACAACTACAAAAAGAATACCCCCTCTAATAAATCCGTTCGCGGCATTGTGCCCCTGATGCTGGCTGCGTTACCTCTCTGGATTGTTAAACCTATCCTTTGGGAGAGGTAAGCGCAGGCTCTGGGACGGAGGGGTCGATAAGCAGAGATTGGCAGACAGGGTCTTTATAAAATGTTTCATGTCAGCAGCCCAAGGTCCCAGAGTCTCCACTGCAAGCGCCGCAAATTCGTAATCATTAAAAATGATGAATATTTGCGACGCTTGAGGCACTGGGCCTGATCAGCTGCTGCGCCGGCCTAATTTGTGTCGACACAAGTTACTTCCGACACTAGAGCCCTACCAAGCTTCCACGGCGGTAACCTATCGCAAACTCGAATTTTTTTTGACCGAAAACTTTTCGCTTTTTAACGTTTTTCCGATGGCACGATTCGTAATTTTTTTATTTCACCACTTGGTTTTAAGTAAACATATCTTTAGTCCGAGCAACTTTTCTCCTTGTGGTCACTTGCCTTATGTATTGTTACGTAGTTCACAGCCTTTTTTTCGGTGTATTGCCTTTTTGCCGAATTATGTTTCGTCAAATTTCATTTTGCTACCAACTTTTACCCGAAGTTTTATTTGGCAAACCAATCCTTGGCATAATTTTACTTCGTAATTTTTTTTATTTCGCTACATTTTTATATTGCAGTATTTTATTACGTCAAATTTTATGCGGTAAATAATAAAATTGTGTAGCAAATGATTTGCTAAGGCAAATAACATATTGTCATATAATTAAGAAGCAAATGATTTGCTTGGGTTACCTTTGTTTCGTCAAAATATTGTTGGTCAAATGTATCATTTCCCAAAAAGTGTAACGTAACCTAACCTTAATCTGTGTTTCGATGGTGTACTGCCTTTTTGCCGAATTATGTTTCGTCGAATTTCATTTGAAAACCAACTTTCCGCCGAAATTTTATTTGGCAAACCAATCCTTGGCATAAATAAGGGTTGGTCTCATTTCGTTTAAAAAGCAACTGGTATATGCAGTAACTCGTCTAATAAGCATTTCGTCTATACATGTAACTCTCATGTCGTCTAAATTGCAAATGGTCTTATGTAGCCAGAGGTCTAAAACGCAGCTGGTCTACGTAGCAAGTGGTCTAACTAAACCACACTACTGACTAAAACTAGTATCATAAATATGAGGTAGGTTTAGGTTAGGTTAGGTTAGGTTAGGTTAGGTTAGGTTAGTTTGGGGTGCGGGCCGGATTCCTCCACGTTGGCCTGGGTGTTGCAGTCTCTCTTGATCTCGATCCGGAGAAAACGCAGCATCTGGGCTGGTGCACCCTGGGCATCGGCTGAGACTTTCTCCTTATGGGGGATTCTTTCAGCCCATGGCGAATATCCGGCGGGGGAGTTGGGGGGGAAGGTGACGATTGACTTTTCGTCTGAAAAGCCGCTTTGTCACCGCTACACTGAGGGGGGGAATGGGTAGGTTAAGTTAGGTTAGGGGGCGGGCTCGGCGTGCACTTACAATGCCGTCGAGTACTAACTACCCAAAACTAGAGGAGGCACGTCGACTCCTCTAGTACCCCGTACTCAGGTGTCTCTCCTCAACAATCCCCATCTAGCGGCGCTATGGGGTAGTCGAGAGACACTTGAACGGAGGGCTTGCCTTAATTGGCCGGCCCGCGAGATGGAAAACTCTATAAAACCCGACAGCCAAGTCGTAAAAACCTACAGAAACCAGGCGAAATCTGTTAGTATATAGCCTTACCCCTGGGATGGGCGTAACCCGGGGGTGGACTTTTTTATATCGACCCGTACTCGTGGGATTCAAAATGGACCTTAATAAAACAAAACCAAACCAACTTTTGATGACGGCGGCAGAGCCGCAGGGTGAGAGTGCACCTGAAAGCACATGTAACCCGGAGACAGTGACACCTGTCACTAAACAAGTTAAAATCGTGCTGGATCGACTCCCAGAGGTGAGCGCCAGCACGCAGTCAAAAAATGAAGGGTCAGGCGTATCGGAGTCTGACAGCGCCATGTCTTACGATACCGTAGGAGCAAATTCTGGGTCGCGCTTTTTCCGCCGCTCGGATAAAAAGAGACCCCATAGTCCGTCGGAAGACTCAGACTCCGGCGATAACGGCCGAAAAATGACTTCTAAGGGCCAAGGTGTCAAAAAGGGCAAAATTCGGCCGAAAGACGCAGACGACTGCACGGCCACGGAACTAGACAGTAGGGTCCAGGAAGCACTGGCCAGTATCAAGAGTGTGGCTCGATTGTCAAAAGGCCTTAAGGGAACTTCACAGAAGACTCTTAAAGAAGCGGTAACGGCAATCGCCCAAGTCACAGAGGTACTTCTGGAAAGGACATCGTCGGAAGAGGTAGCCAAGTTAAGGGCGGAGAACGCTCGCCTCTCGACGCGCATGACCGCCATGACCTCTGACTATGAGGCCTTGAGGCAAGATTTATCAGATCTGCGAAGGGAACGCAGGGACGGACCACCCGTGGAGCCGGCGAAAGAGTCTGACGTGAGCCGGCTATTGAAAGAAATGGCCAGCATCAATGCCAGATTCTCGGCTCTGGAGGGCAGACTTCTACGGCCACCGTTAGGAGTTAGAGCCAAGGTGCCGGATCAACCTAACGTACCGGCAATACCTGACGTTGTGACACCCAACCAAGGTAAAGACACAGAGCGAGGGGTTAAGAGTAAAAAAGCCAAAAAGAAAAGCATGGCAGCCAGAGAGGCAGCAGCGGCAACAAACACAAACCCGCTCCCTCCTACACCCATCACCCAAGCTGCTCCACAAGCCAAATGGAGTGAGGTGGCCGCAAGAGGCACAAAAAAAGGGACGAAGAAGGAAAAACCTACCAAGGCGCGTGGCAAGGTTCAACCCAAGAAGAAGACGGTCAAGCTGCGGGCTCATAATACCGCGGCGATTACGCTGACTCTCAAAGAAACGGCTGCGAACAACGGGGTTACGTACGCCACCGTGATGAAAGAGGCCATAGAGAAAGTGAACATGACTGAGTTAGGCATACCCAGTGTTCGATTTAGGACAGCTATGAACGGGGCAAGGATGCTAAAGGTATCTGGCCCTGAAGCCTCAATCAAAGCTGATTCTTTGGCGGCAAAGCTCAGGGAGGTTCTGAACGAAGAATTCGTAGGGGTACAAAGACCTGTTAAAAGAACTGAACTACGCGTTTCAGGTCTTGACGACTCAGCAACGCCCGAGGATGTAGTCGCCGCATTGGCCAGAGAAGGTGGTTGTACGACCGCCGACATAAAATGTGGCAAGATAGATTTTGGTCCGGGAGGATCTGGGTCGCTATGGCTTAGCTGCCCAGTTGCAGCTGCCAAAAAAGTTAGAAGTTCTGGCCGATTGCTCGTAGGTTGGGTGTCAGCCCAAGTAAAAGTACTGGAACCAAGGCAGCTGCGGTGCTTTAGATGCCTTCAAGTCGGACACATGAAAGTTCACTGCACCGCTGAAACTGACCGCAGCGAAGAGTGCTACCGCTGCGGCGAACCTGGTCACAAGGTGGCCGCGTGTTCTGCCTCACCAAAATGCTCAGTCTGCACCGCGGCTGGCAGACCTGCGGACCATAGGGTGGGTAGCAAAACATGCTCTCCGCCAATAATCAAGAGGACACGCTCGAAGCGGAAAGAGGCGGGTGCCATAAATGAACCCGCTGTCTCGGCTCCAGCAGCAGAGGAGGCTGAGTATATGAACACCACATAAATGGCCTTTAGAATTTTACGTATCCTCCAGGGAAATCTCAACCACTCCGCTAGAGCTCAGGATCTTTTGTTTCAAAGTCTAGCGGAGAGATCAATTCATCTGGCCATAGTTGCAGAGCCCTACTCGGTCCCACCTAGGGAAAACTGGGTGGTAGATCATTGTGACCTAGTAGCCATTATTGCGCAGACATCTGGTGGCTGTCCGCCTCTTGAAAAGGTGGTGAGGGGTTCTGGTTACGTCTCCGCATTTGTCGGAGGGGTGATGATTGTCGGGGCATACTTCTCTCCCAACCGGAGCCTTGCTGAGTTTGAACTTTTCTTGGTCGAGCTCGGCGCTCTAGTAGACAGAAGCCGCCCTCGTAATAATAATAATTGAGTAATTGTTGCTGGGGACTTGAACGCTAAGTCCAGTGCGTGGGGTTCCCCAGCCACTGACGCGCGCGGTGAGGCGCTAGAGGAGTGGGTAGCGATGACCGGCCTAGTAGTGTGCAACCGGGGATCGGCGAATACGTGCGTGCGACGTCAAGGTGGGTCCATTGTGGATGTCACGTTCGCGAACGCCCCCTTTGCACGCCGTATCGAAGGCTGGGAAGTGCTAGAGGATGTAGAAACTCTGTCGGACCATCTGTACATCCGTTACGACATTTCTGCACCTCCGAATACCCCAAGAATTCCAACCCGATCCCCGCGGGCAGACAGCCCTCGTTGGGCATTGAAACGACTGGACCGGGATTTGCTTGAGGAGGCAGCTTTAGTCCAGACGTGGGTTTCGGCGCCCGAAGGCCCTGTCGAGGTTGAGCGGGAGGTGCAATGGCTGGGGGAGGCGATGACCAACATCTGCGATTCTGCCATGCCACGTGTCGGTCGTCATGCTCCTAAGCGTAAGCTGAATTGGTGGTCAGAAGAGCTGACGCAGCTGCGCAGGTCTTGCGAAGCTGCTCGACACCAGTTCCAGCGGATGCGCAGACGCCGCGTGAGGAACGAAGTGGAGATTTCGCGGCTATATGAAGCCTATAGTGAAACATGTAAGGTACTGAGGGCGGCGGTAGGCAGGGCCAAGGATCAGGACAGGGCAGGAATGCTGGAGACCCTTAACTGCGAGCCATGGGGAAGGCCGTATAAGGCAGTACGGGGTAAACTCCGCCCCTGGGCCCCCCCACTCACGCAGAGTCTCCAGCCTCAGCTGCTGGACCGGGTCGTTGGTGCCCTGTTTCCAGCCAGAGCTCATCACACACCTCCGCCAATGGTGCCACCAGGCTTCGGTGATGAAGAAGAGCCAACGAGTGCCCCAGAAGTATCTGAGGGGGAGCTGGGAGCGGCGGTGCTACGGCTCCGCTTAAAGTCCACTGCTCCAGGACCCGATGGGGTTCCTGGACGTGCGTTGGCGTTAGCCCTAGGGCCTCTAGAGCCGCGGCTGAGGGCGCTGATGAGCGTGTGTTTTGAGCAAGGCCAGTTTCCGGAAGAATGGAAGACGGGGAAACTAGTTTTGCTGCAAAAGCCTGGGCGACCGGCAGATTCACCTTCGGCGTATAGGCCGATCGTTTTACTTAACGAGGTGGGCAAGCTTTTTGAGCGTGTGGTTTCGACCCGTCTTATTAAACACCTAGAGAGGGTTGGACCCAACCTCAGCACCAACCAGTATGGATTCCGTCGGGGCCGGTCCACAATCGATGCAATTGCACGGTTGAGGGCCTTGGTGGATGAAACGGTGGAAAAGGGAGAAATGCTATTGGCGGTATCCCTTGACATCGCCAACGCATTCAATACACTGCCTTTTGCCACCATATTAGAGGCGCTGAAGTTTCATGGCGTACCCGGGTATCTGCGGAAGACGATAGAGACTTATCTCACCGATAGAGCCGTAGTCTACCCGGGATATTTCGAGGAGGGTCGAAGGAGTGTGGCGTGCGGTGTTCCACAGGGGTCGGTTCTAGGACCGCTCCTGTGGAACATTGGGTACGATTGGGTGCTGCGCGGGGTCTACTTGAAGGGGGTCGATGTACTTTGTTACGCCGACGACACCCTGGTAACTGCCCGCGGTAGCTCCCATCGGGAGGCCTTGATAGTGGCTACGGCAGGAGTGGCACACGTGGTGGCCAAGATCCGGCGACTGGGGTTAGAGGTGGCTCTAGAAAAGTCCGAGGCCATATTTTTTCCTGGCCGAAGAAGAATGCCACCTCCCGGGTCCATGCTGCAGGTTGGAGGTGTGTCCATCGCTGTCAAGGGTACCATGAAGTACCTAGGATTGGTCCTTGACAGTCGATGGAACTTCGAGGAACATTTTCGCCTCCTGAGCCCGAAATTGGTGGCAGCTGCCTCTGCTCTAGGTCGGCTTTTGCCGAACGTGGGTGAGCCGAGCACAAACTGCCGCCGTCTGTACATGGGCGTGGTACGCTCCATGGCACTTTATGGGGCTCCTATATGGGCAAAAACCCTGACCGCCCAAGGGAAGACTTTGCTGCGTAGACCTCAGCGAGTCATAGCGGTCAGGGTATCAAGGGCGTATCGCACCACCTCTTACGAGGCGGCGTGCGTGTTGGCGGGATCCCCACCATGGGATCTTGATGCGGAGGCGCTGTCCACCATTTATTAGAGGACGGGGGAGCTCAGAGCTGAGGGTGAAGAACCACTCCCGGGAGCTACTAACCCGCTGGAGAACAGTTGCCCGTCAGGCAGTGCTCCGGAAGTGGAAAGCCAGGCTAGATGATATCACGGCGATTCGACCCGTTCTTGAAGAATGGGTTGAAAGACAAAAGGGTGGCGTATCCTACCACCTTGCGCAGATCCTAACAGGACATGGTTGTTTTGGTAGGTTCCTGTGGAAGGTGGTAGGCAGGGAGCCAACTCCTCAGTGCCATCATTGTCATGGCAATGAGGACACGGCACAACATACGCTAGAGATTTGCCCGAGTTGGGCTCAGGAGCGGGCGCAATTGGCGAACGTGGTCGGCCATGACATCTCCCTGCCAGCCGTTGTTCACGCCATGGTCGGCAGTGACAGGTCATGGGATGCGGTAGTTTCTTTCTTCGGCGACGTAATGTCGCAGAAAGAGGCGGCAGAAAGGGACCGGGAAGAGGACCCCTCCTCCCTTCCCATACGCCGCAAAAGGCTAGGGCGCAGGCGGTTGGATTATAACCGCCACCTGCCGCCCTAGACGTGAGCCCTGGGTGGTGGAAATGGGGATTTCCACCTCCCACTGGACAAGGGTTCACAAGCTGGTTGGCGTGCCAAATGTTCCAGGCACGCCACTGATGTTGCAGGGGACATAGTAGTCCCGATTGGAATTAGGTCCTGCTGGACAGCCGCCGACGGGGTTGTGGAGTCGCAACTCGCGTGACCATGGCCCCGTCCCCATGGCGGAATCGAATGGAACATCGTGGGGTTTTAGTCAGTAAGAGTCTGACATAACCCACCGCTCTCCCCAGGCGGTGGGTATCCATGAGGATTTCCCCACGTAAAAAAAAAAAAAAAAAGTTAAGTTAGTTTTGCAGCAGACCCGGAGGGCCAAACCACCCAGAAATAGGAGCTCCGCACGAGCAGAGCTCCATCGACAGTCTTACTTCAGATCAATTAGACAGTGTCGACGGAGCTCTCGACGGACCACTTGCTACTTAGACCAGCTGCGTTTTAGACCGCTTGATACATTAACAATAATTTATCAAATCATTAGTTGGGAAATGATAACAGTGCGAAACGTTGAGTTGGGAAATAAAAATATGGGATACGTAGTTTGGGGAGTTAAAAATTTACTAAATAATCTTCTAATATATAAAATTCTCGTGTCACAGTTTTCGTTGCCATACTCCTCCGAAACGGCTTGACCGATTTTGATGAAATTTTTTGTGCTTATCCGGTATCTATGAGAATCGGCCAACATCTATTTTTCATCCCCCTAAATGTTAGGGGTAGTCCACCCCTAAATTATTTATATGGCAAAACAACGTTTGCTGGGTCAGCTAGTTTTTGTATATAATTTGAGCAAAATAGTTTGGGAAGTGATACTGTGGGAAAAGTCTTTTGACCAAACATTACGTTTGTGCACCGAAACCAGTAATAAGGAATAGATAATTCGTCAAATCGATAAAAACCAAAACAAGTAATGAGTAAATGAAAATATTCAAAGTGATCTTTCGGGCAAACGTAAAACAACCCAAACCATAGTTGTCGAATAATATTTGTCGAACTAAAATTCGGTCAAGCATTTTTCTGAGTTCAGATAGGTAACCTTCCATGGCACCAATGTAGCTCCGTCGGGGCGATTACCATCGTTTCTGATCATACCGGCTGGTTTTAAGACAGCAGGTACAGAGACAGTGGCAAGACGGATCAAATCATTAATGGTGCCTTAGCGGAACAAGCGGCGTGCCTCCTTTGAACAAGAAAAACCATGTCTACCAAGCTCATCCACCTCCTTGCCGCAGGTGCAGGAATGAGGCACACAGATCTTGGCTCCAAGCCGCAAGCAAATTGATATTCGCAAGCAGCTGAAGTCCAGGACTATACCTATGTTGCGAGAGGGAAAGGCGCGAAGCCAATGGCCCGACTCACTAGCAGTGACAGCGAGAAAATTGGCGCGATCTGAATCGTCTGCACTATTGGCTAAAAGGGCTGCATTAATTGCCATAAGACGAGGGGTATCCTAAGCTCTTTGAATATGTTTATGTGTTGGCATATCCACTCCAGGGGTTCGCTATCTCAATGTCAAGTATCTGTGGGAGATTTAATATAATACTGACGAGACACGTCAAACCATAAGCAGAGAACAGGAACGCCGGTAGAGCTACACTTGATGAGCAAAGAATACCCACCCAAGTAACACAAAACACCATTATAAAAAACATACAACAGCACGA
Organism: Acleris literana; assembly: GCA_946894065.1. Classification (NCBI taxonomy): domain Eukaryota; kingdom Metazoa; phylum Arthropoda; class Insecta; order Lepidoptera; family Tortricidae; genus Acleris; species Acleris literana. The sequence continues at coordinate 10,753,069 of OX335691.1, read as the reverse complement.
ACTGACGCGCAAAGCATTATATGCAAATCCTTTATCAGCTGTATTTACTTTTCTACAGTTTTTTTAAAAGCAATTTGGGCCCCAAATTATACAGCATTGAGCTTTATAAAGTTAGCGATGATAGAGGGAAATTTCCAAATTGGGCAACTACGTAGTAAATACATACATACATTTTGGAGTAAAAATGCAAAACCGAATGATGAACAATGCCATGTGAGGGTTCATTTCAAACAAAAGATCACAATTATTTTTAAAATGATTTAGTTTACAATTTATGATGGGATTAATGGCTTCGTCGAAAATTGGGAAACCTAAAAGAGTCAGAGAGGTATTAGAGTGGAACGAAATGTTGGGCATGACTGCGTTTTTAGTAATGATTAAATTTTCTTTATCTCAAGAATGGTTATCGGGTAGATGAATTTCGCGCTTTGTGAAATTTAATGAGAGATCAATATCTGAAAATTTGTTAATGATAATTTGCAGATCTTGAAATACTATTAGGCCGAGGCCGCACTGGTCATGCGATGGCGACGCGACAGCGACGTTAGTAAAACAAACACCTTTCAAGCTATGTTGGCGGCCGCATTGATTAAGCGACATGCGACAAGATTTTGATTATGTCTCTCATAGTATTCAAATGTTTAGTAATGCAGTAATGTGTCCGTATTGCTTGTTTAGGAACAACGACAAGCGGCGACATTTTGATTATCATTAAAGCGACGGCGATTCGCGGCGATTTAAAGGCGACCATCAATCAAATGTAAATCACCACGTAAAAGTGGCCGCACTGCAGAGTCGCTTGAGCGACAGAGCGAGAGGTATTTCTTGCGACTAGAGGCGAAAGGGACGCTCCGCGACAAAATCAAATAAGTTTGAATTTGTCGCTCGATCAGGATGGTCATGACGTCATATTCAATATAAATATCGAAGAATTTATGTCTAGTGTGCAAGCTAGTCAACCTATCTGGATGTAAAAGCATCAAGCAAAGGATAGACTGTGAATTTCTAAATTATGGGAGGAAATATATATATAAATTAATTTACAATACAACGTCATTTGTTTTTTTTTTGCACATTGGCCAAACTGGCACAAGTCACAAGTCATTTTTTGCTTTATATTGGTACTAAAAACTCTCGAGTTCCATACTAAAATTACTTTGTATGGAGTTTCAAGGCACTGCCGATATACTGCCCGCTGCTCGTCGTCGCGTTGCGTCGCTGCGCAGGTGCGGACATCATTTTATAATCTGTCGTGATTTTAAAATCGCGTCGCCTTGTCAATGCGGCCAGCCATATCGCAATGTATGAGCGATTCGCTTGTTCATCGCTACTGTTAATGCGGACACTAACAATTCGCGTCGCCGTCACATAGCTGTCGTGTCGCCAATCGCCCGACCAGTGCGGCCCCAGCCTTAAGGCATCTCCGCCAAGAGATCGGTCATCAAGGAACCAAAGGTTGAATTTTGAATTTAGATCTGAAATAATCGGATGAATGGCTAAACTGAATATGACAGGACCCCGGGGGTCTCCTTGTTGGCAACCCATGCATGATGAAATAATTTTGTCCCCAAAAAGTAATTAAAGTTATTTAAAGTTGCCCCATAGCATTGCCACAAATGAGTGTTAATTTCAGGAAGTCCCTTTTTAATTAAAAGCACTTTTGACATCAATTTTATGAAAAACCTCATGGTTCGGAACATTCAAAAACTTGGCAAGAACATGTCGGTCCATGCGGAGTTAAGGGTTCAGAAACCGTTACAAAAAAAAAACAAAAACCTCTCATAAAACAACGTACACGAAATAATTTTCTATTAAAGTTATTTGGTCCTGTCTTAAATGAGTTTTAGTTGGTACTAGCTTTTGCCCGCGATTCCGTCCGCGTAGAATTCGTTTATCAATATTATCTCAGGGAGGTGGTGGCTCCAGTAAATGAACGGTTACGCACTTCTTCTTCTTCATCAGCGTGCACCGTTGGGCATACGCCTCTCCAATTTTCCTCCAACCAGATCAGTTTTCCGTTTCCCTTGTCCAGACTGGGCCTGCTGTCTCCTTGATGTCATCGGACCAACGGGCAGGTGGTCTGCCCACACTTCTCCTGCCTAGCCGGGGTCTCCACTGCAGAACGCGCTTGCTCCATCGCTCGTCGTGTCGTCGGCAAACGTGCCCGGCCAAAGCCCACTTTAACTCGGCGACTCGGTGGCCCACGTCGACCACTTGCGTGCGTTGTCTGATGAGCTCATTCCGGACTCGGTCGCAGAGCGTTATGCCGAGCATAGCGCGCTCCATGTTATGTTGTGTCACCTAGAGCTTGTGGATCATCCCTTTTTCCCCAACTTTCGTTTTGAGCGTTTGGGGAATTCAACACGCAGTTCAGCTTCCCGAAAGCTGCCCAACCCAACTGTATCCTTCGCCTTATCTCTGCCACCATCGAGTCCCGGCCGAGCTTTATCACCTGTCCTAGGTACGTGTACTCCTGCACCCGCTCTAGGGGTTGTCCGTCCAATGAAATGGGGATGAGGGTGAGATCAGCTTTCGTCATAACCTTTATTTTGTCCATATTCATCTTGAGACCGGTTCGCAGGGACGCGTGATATAGTTGCTCCAGCATGTGTTGTAGATCTTCGGCAGATTCAGCAATTATAACTCAGTCGCGTCAGCGGTGCGAACAGAGCCGTACCTGTTATCAGTCCGCGCGCGAAACGAAATAACTACCCCCCAAAGCAAAAAAAAATAAAGCAAAAAATGGGAAAGTGTTCAAAATGTAATAAACCAGTTACGAAAAAAGTACCGGGCATTCAATGTAATAAGTGTAGTAAATGGTTGCACGGTTCGTGCGCCTCAATAACAACCGAACAGCTCAGTGCCTTGTCGTCAACAGAGTCTGTGGATTGGAAATGCCGCGCGTGTGCGGGAAGTGGCAGATCCAAACGATTGTCGTGCATTGTACCGGATCCAGAAGAAGAAGAAAACACAGATGCTGATACGGGTGGCATATCAAATAATGCCTTGATTCAAAAAAAATCGCACGATCTACGACGAGAAGTAAGGGATGTTATTCGCGAGGAACTGCAGACTACCTTACAATTCTACTCGGATAAGATAGACGATTACGAAAAAAAAATGGTGATATTCGAATCCGCTACTAAAACTCTAGAAAACGATTGCTCATATATAAAAAATATGTATAAAAACCTGGAGTTAAAATACCAAACGCTGGAGCAAAAACTTAGCACTATGGAACAATGTCAGCTCGAAAACAACCTTGAAATTTGTGGGGTAGAAGAGAGCGACGATGACGATGTTCACAAAATAGCTTGTAATGTTGGCAAAATATTACGTAAGAACCCAGATGACATTCTCAAGGTCTACTGAAAAAAGAATAAATCTCGGACCCCTCAAAAAGCATCCTACTCAGCTATTACAGTTCACATGCGTGATGGGTGTCGTGACCAGTGGCTGGAGGCAGCCAAAGCCGCGACTATTAAGCCCCAAGACCTTGGCAAAAGTACCGATTCCAAGATCTATATACGAGCATCCCTAACACCGAACAACTCTTTTTTATTGTGGAAAGCAAAATCTGAGCTGAGGAATACTAATCTGTGTAAGTACGTCTGGCCGAAAAACGGACTTATCTTAGTCAGAAAAGCCGAAAATGAAAAAACGTACACAATACGTTCAACTAGTGACATTGAGAAGCTGGTTGCCCAATATCAACTATGAAGCTTCAAGCGATTAAAAATGAACAACGTTTGTTTACAGCGATGGCTAACATAAACTCATCGAATAACATAAATGAAGGTAACTACATGAATTGGGACGATTTTACAACAAACATCCAGGAGTGGAATAACAGTCTGTCTGTGTTCCATGTTAACATTAGATCTATGGTGAAAAACTTCTCTCATTTGGAGTACACAATACTAAATAGTTCCCGCATAACACACGTAATAGCAATCACAGAGGCCAATATTCCAGACCCATGCAAACAGCTGTTTGAACTGCCGGGCTACGAAATGCACACGGAGCTGCGCCAGGGCAGGCGAGGAGGTGGTGTGATTATTTATGTACACAACACCGTGAAATTTTGCCAATTCCCGTCGCAACAGTCCAGTTTCGAATGCATCACAGGTGAATTAGAAACTAAAACAGGTATGAAAATTAACCTTATAATAACTTATAGACCACCCCAAACTAATAAATCAATTTTTGTCCGCGAACTTTACCAGTTGGTATCAGGTTACAGACACACATGCATTATAATGGGTGACATGAATATAGATCTGAAATCCTACTCGCCTGTTATATCTGAATACCTCAACAAACTGAGTAAACAGGGCCTAGAAAGTGGTATAAGTCAATACACACGCATTGAGAAGAGAGGTACGATATTGACAAAATCATGCATCGATCATGTGTTTGTGCGTAGTACTAATTGTAGCTGCGTGCACACAGCTGTAGTAACCAGCGCGCCCGCCGACCACTTCATAACCGGTTGTGTGATAACGCAAAATAATGCAAACAGAGGAACTTCGAGTTCGCCCCAGCTTGTTTACAAACTAGACAATAAAAAAGTGCATAGTGAATTAAAAGCGATTAATTGGAGTACGGCACTCAGGTATAAGGACCCTAACGATATCCTGAACTTTATAACTGATAATTTCTCAGCTGTTTATAAAAAGTTTACATTTACAACTAAAACTAACTTAAGTAAAAGATATGTAACTATGTAAATGGAAAAATAATAAAATTACTTATATGTGTAAAAAAAGAGATGAGTTATATAAAATATGGTTGAAAGATGAAAGCAACTGTTTAAATAGACAATTATACAATAAATATAGAAATAAAACGAATAAGTATATACTGAATTGTAAGAATAATTATATCAAAAACGAAATATGTGAAAATTTCAAGGATACCCGTAAAATATGGGATATTGTTAACAGAATTACTGGTAGGATAACTAAATGTATTGATGATTATTATTATGAAACACTTTAAAAAAAATCCTCAGGATCTTACTAATGAATTCTCAACTCAGTTTAGATCAAATGTCAAAAAAATTGGCGATAACCGTTGTAATATCCCATTGCTGAATCCCGAATCGTATTGTAATATCCCTTCTATAACCATGAGACTAAAAAAAGCCACTTGTTATAACGTGTTTAATATTATTAAACAGATGAACAATAAAAAAAGCCCGGGCGCGGACGGTATCCGTGTTTCCGACTTGAAAATCATTATTTCAGAGATTGCCCCAGTTCTCACGCATTTAATAAACCGTTGCATAATCACCTGCTCATACCCAGACAACCTTAAAGTAGGAATGATTCGAACTATCCATAAAAAGGGTTCTTACACAGACTACAATAATTACAGACCGGTAACCATCCTACCGTGTATTGATAAAGTAGTTGAGAGGTACTTTGGACACGAAATTAATAAATTCCTTACTCAAAATAAAATTATAAACAGCAGACAATTTGGTTTTCAACAAAATCGAATTACTTCTCAACTACTGGCTCAATTCACCAATGAGGTAAACCATTGTCTAAATGAACGTAAACAGGTACTCGCCACCTTGATCGACTTCAGCAAAGCATTCGATACGCTCAACTACCACACGCTAAGTTCCAAACTGCATCAAAACGGGATCCAGGGACCCTTATTAAAGTGGTTCCAGGATTACCACAAGAACCGACACACGATGGTAAAAATAGCAGGCAAGTTGAGCGACCCGCTGCTGACAGAAGAAGGCACAGCACAGGGATCGATAGTTGGACCGACCGAGTACATTGTTTACGTGAATGCTATGTGTAACATCTTTAGAGGAGCATCAGTGTATCAATTTGCTGACGACACTTGCATTATTACTGCCCACAAAGACCTTTCCCAAGCCCAGGCCGCAATGCAAGAAAATTTTAACCAGCTGTGCAAATGGGCACACGATGTAGGCTTAATTATCAATGCTGACAAAACTAAAATTGTGCACATTCGCTCGCCGCACACCCAGGAAACACGGATACCGACCGTTACATCCCATCAGCACCAATGCTTGCATAAAGTGGCAAACGATAACTGCAACTGCCTGGCCTTGGAACTAGTTAGTAGTCACACATACCTGGGGTTAATAATAGATGAACGATTTAACTGGAAGCCACACATAGATTATATTTGTAGTAAACTGAGAGCTGTCACCGCTAACTTATCTATTTTAAAATATAAACTACCCTACAGTATTCTTAGGACCATCTACTTGTCCCTGGCAGATTCTTTAATATGTTACGGAATTACTAGCTATGGACGTACATACGAAACCTACTTGGAACAAATATGTAAACTGCAACTCACGTTACTTAAGACCATTACCCCTAGTAAAATAAAGAATAAATTTAGAGACGATTATAATAACCTTTTTATGTACTGCCGAGTGATAAACGTATTTAATAGGTTCCGTATGTCCGTGCTAAGTGAAAACTGTGCCACTTTCTCCAAGCTGAAAAAAAAATGTCGACAAAATAACTTACGTACCTTACAATACTTACCGATGTATACACTGCCAGTAGGCCTAGACAAGATGCCAACGCCGGTATCGTTTTTCTGTTCTATCGTCTTGAAATGTATGGGGGAAAAATTGACCACGTGGTTTATCTAAACGAATAGAGTAAGTGCAAGACAAAGCGTCATCTTAAATATATCGAAACGAACAGAAAAACGCTCAGAGAGCGCAAAGAGCTGTCACAATGACATAATTCATACAAATGGCTAGTCAAGAAGCACTTTTGACGTGCATTCTGTTCTGTATTCTACAGTACAATATAGAAAACTATTCTAACTCCGAAGACTTGAAGAAAAACGCCCAACATGCGCCCAACTAAACAATCAAAATGGCGGTTTTTGAATCAGCTGTGCGTGAGTGATTATTATTCGTGATAACAAGCGGTGATAAATCAAGTTTTTGAATTGTCATTTTCCAAATTATGTACTATTTGTGACTTTTGTGAGCTGCAAACAATGAAAAGTGCTTAGTCAAAGTATCAGAATCGTCGAGGTCGTCCGAATCAAGACCAAATTAAGTAGTGCCGATGCTTTCTTGTGAGAAAGACTTCCTACACATGAATTACTCTGCTACAATAATGTAACATTTAAAACTACTTTGGACTCTATTCGAAGCAAAGGTAAGGATGATGTGAAATATGGTACCTGACTACCTAGTTACTCACAACAATAACAACCTATTTAAATGCACATGTCCCTATTTAATAGATGGTTATTTTTGCAGGTTCCCTGTGTTTGATATGGGATATGACCAGGGATATAACCAACGGAAAATGGTTGTCATGCAGCACCTAGTAAACTAGTAATAAATAATGCAAGCCCTCAACCAGCCATTAAGTAATTACCTACTAAGATATGGATTTTGTTACCTCAAACAAGAAATGTGAACGATTGCTAATTTGCTGAGAATCAGTGAGAGAACCTATATATTCTTTCAACACTTAATACTTTCTCTATAAGCGCACTGTTTATCTTAATATGGTGATAAACTGATGAATGTATGATGATGAAATGAAATGAAAATTTTAAATATAACATACTTACCTACCTAATAAAGGTTAGGGCCTCCTAGAAACAATTATAAATGCATATAAGTATTATGAGGTCCCACTCTCCCATTAATTAGTATCCTATATGAAGCGCTTTATTTATATCTTAGCAGTATCAACACAGAATGATTCAAAAGCTTATAACAGTTATAAATAACCCATAGAATATTAAAGTTATGATAAATCTCTAAGGTGTCTTGTTGTGCTATTCCATTTCCACAAGCTTGAATCTGCCGTTCTAGTGCCACATTTTAAACTAGCTTCAAGCTGCCACAGGAGGTCATTGATTAAAAAAATGTTACTTACTCTTTAATTTTTCTACTTAGTATATTTCTAAATTATGGACTCTCCAAATTGTTTGTTAGACAGATTGTTGTTTAGAAAATACATATTATAAATAAGTTTAGGTATTCAAATATGTGTCCAATATAGAGGAAATTAAGCCAAGAGCTAACATAGTTTGCGAGTGATATTTATTTATTTAATTCTTTTAAACAACAAATCATGAGAATAACTAAGTACACCTAAATTAATACTGCAGCAAAGTATTTACACAAATTGTCAAGGTCTAGGAATAGGCTTTGATTAGGTAGGTACTTCTATAAATAAATACATACAAAGAGAACATGCAACACTCAGAAACAAAAATCATCCTTGTCACAGCTTTTGCGCACGACTTCACTCGTGTATAAGTCGGTTAGCGCTATTCCCTCAGGAACTGTCCAATTTTTCGGGATAAAAAGTTGGCTGTTCCAGACTGTAATCTATCTCTGTGCCAAATTTCATCCAGAATTGTTTAGTCGTTCTGGTGAGATTGAATAACAAACATCCAAACTGTCCCATTTATAATATTAGTGAGAAGTTAGATACCATCTACTACAAACCAAATTGATAAGTCTCATCGTGCTTTGGTAGGAAAAAGTTACCTACTAAGTTTGCTTGTAAATTGTAACATTTTTTTTATGTTTTAGGCAATCCAGATTACTCAGGGGCCATGGATAATGAAATGACGCTCATTTTGGGAGCCGCATCAAGCAGGGAGAATTGCAATGATTTGCATGCAGAGGTGATTCAACATTGTTGGAATCGATTGGGAGCTGCATCAAGCAGGGAGAATTGCAATGATTTGCATGCAGAGGTGATTCAACATTGTTGGAATCAATTGGGAGCTGCATCAAGCAGGGAGAATTGCAATGATTTGCGTGCAGAGGTGATTCAACACTGAACTGCTCTTATAGTTATTATTATACAACAATATTTTGTAAGAATCTTAACCCTTTAATGCATAGCATGTCGAAAGTGAAACGCGTCTTTAAAGTTCATTTCCAAATTTGAATTTTGACAAAGCTACAAATCTTACTGCATAAATTATAAGTTTGAAATTTACTTAAAATGTACGTTTGAAAATGAGCTTTAAAATATACGATGTATATCTACATCATTATGCATTTAAGGGTTAAAGCACCTAAAGCATTTAATCATGAGAAGTTGTTATGAAAACCAATAACATTTAGTTAGTTGAGTTAGCCGTCTGAATTGTACTTAGATAAAGGTAAAATGTTAAAAAGGGTATATTATTTTTTAAATTTAAATCCACAATAAGATTTACATAGGATCATGTGCTGCAATGAGTTTTATATTAGAATTAATTCATAGTCATTGATATAATTATGTCATATAGAATTAATTCATAGTCATTGATATATGTCATATCGTTTATAGCATAAACTGTTCACAATAGTCTTAAAAATATTTCATGTCCTACATAATCCCTCTTAGGGCACTGCATTTATTTCATACTAGCTTCTGCCCGCGAAGATTTCGAATATCGCTATTCCGTCGGGAACTTTTAGATTTTCCGGGATGAAATGTAGCCTATGTGTTAATCCAGGGTATAAGGTATGTCCATTTCAAATTTAATCCAAATCCGTCCAGTTGTTGCAGCGTGAAAGAGTAACAAACATCCATACATCCAAAATTTCGTGTTTATAATATTAGTAAGGATTATATTTAGATACCTATTCAACAACTAAATTACACAACTACTTAATTTAGTGGTATCCTACTAATAATATTATAAATGCGAAAGTTTGTGTTTGTGTGTCGAGTTAGTTTGTTACTTCTTCATGCTGTAATGGCTGGACGGATTTGGATGAAATTTAAAATGAAGGTAGCTTATACCCTGGATTAACACATAGGCTACTTTTGATCCCGAAAAAAATTAAATTAAAAGCAAAGAATAACGATAGTTGAAATCTACGCGGACGAACTCGCGGGCAGAAGCTAGTATTATTATATATTTGTACTGACATGTGGAGGGTCCCTCAACTGATCATTTTCATGTTACTAAGAGAACTTACAAGCTTGTTCTTTTTTATAATTTGTGAGCTGTAGGTAAATAACTTAGAATTATTTCTTACAAATTTACTAATCTCAAAAATGTATATTGATGTTAGTGTTAAAATCTTTAATGGAATAAAATGTGGTCTACAACTTTTACTTACATTTATATTAGGGATAAGTTCGCTTTTGTACATTCCAATTCTGTATTCTTTTGTTTTTTTTTACAATAAAGTGTTTACATTGTACATACATTCATATGTATGTATGTACTGTACGTACATACATATTAATTAACCCTTACGGCCTGGCCACGACATTGCGCGAATTGCGGCGCGGTGAGCGTTTTCTTAATACATTGCACGGTCGAGACGCGCAACGTTCTGCGGTTAGTTGGCATCACACGCAATGTATAAGAAAATCGCTTGCCGCGCCGCAATTCGCGCAATGTCGTGGCCAGGCCATTAACCAGGCAAGGGATCCATGTGTACCACATAAAATCTACTCAATAGTACCTTGTATGTTAGTACCTAAGGCTGAATCTCTAGTGTGACGTGTGACCTGTCAGCCTGGTTAAGGGTTTAATTAATATTCTTATACTTACACTTTTTTTTGTAATGTGAACAGCAGAGCTACCCTACCCAGACTGTGTGGACCCTATTCATTTCATAGAAAGGTTTCAAATTTTCATACATTGTTAGAATTATAAATAGGTGTAGGTTTTAGACGTCTTTAGGATGATACCAATTATTAATGGTGTTTCTTACGAAATAAAAGACTTAAATGATTGAATATTTATTTATTTTCTTCCTTATAATCATCATCTATGTCGAATAACGAGAATGAACAATGTCTGCATAATTAACATACATATCGATTTACAAGAGCTGCCATAAATGGAGCCACATGTGATTGTCTTCTTAAATGCAGTTTAAACATCAATCCCAATACACTAATGCAATTCATACGTGGCAGCTTTAGTGAATCAACCTATAAAATCATTAATATAGTATGAACAAATGGTGCAAATACAGTAAGTAGTTCCATTATTTGTTGTTTTATTCAATTTTGCAGTGATTTGTTATCAAACTTTTACAATGACTATTACAGATATACATAACTAAAGGCCGTTTAAAATTCCAAACAAGCATGATAACAGTTGTTCCTAAATAGAGCAACTGTACTTGTATCACGAATAACTAACTTGCAAATCAATTCAACACAAATATTTGCCCTTAACGGGAATCGAACTTGGAGCCGCTAGCTTTGTAGGCAGACCAGGGACACTAGGGTAACCGTGTCATCAGCGTCGCTTTCTGGTGATTGTTACACCTACTTATATCACTTAAAGGATCTACCTCGTGCCCAAAATACCCTGACGCACCGTAAAAGTAGTGACGTGACTTATGCGTCGCGGTTTTACGTCATTTCATCCACAGCGGTGCGTAAAATATCCAACATGCGTCAGACTTTGCTTCAGAACAATCTGGCCTGGATGTAGCTCTTTACGTATGGTGACTTGCACGACTTGCTGAGGCTTGGAGTCCAGCTCCAGGTGAGGCCAGTAAGGACGCGACGCTACCTGCGCTAGCGGAAACTTTGACAAGTTGGATTGGGACATCAGCTCTGTAAAAAAATGGCAAATTTAAATTGAATTATACAAATCTAAAGATTAAGTTTTATCACACCTATGTCCATCAACCAATTATTTTATAATTTCATAAGTAATGATGTGTGTACAAAAAGGTGAGATCTAGATGCCTAAATAAATTCAAGTAACTACCATACATACTAACATTAAAAACCTTTCTTTTCAATACTGATCTATCGCGCGGCATCTCTTTTTAAAAATATAATCATCATCATCATATTAGCCAAAAGACGTCCACTAATACATATACATATTTATATATTTCTAGAATAAGTAAAAACTTAAGTAGGCACTGAAATTATAAGTTTCAATTTAAAAAATATTTAGCTAATCATATTATATTTAATCAATTCGATTATTATTTTTGGTCTTAATAAAACTAATTGCAGAGTTTGAATTATATAAAATACATAAATATTAGGGGACAATCTTACAAAAAATTGTCTTTTTTTATGACATGGAGAAAACACACAAGCTTACAAGCCACCTGATGATAACTGGGATCTGAGACCCGACTAGACATTTGAATTCTCAAAACTATGATCTCAAGACTGCAATACCAGGACCCCAAATGCGTTCCCAATCCTGAGGACTAAGATAGAATGCCTATAGAGTATAGAGGCATAGGCAAGGATTTTCACTTGTTGTTTTATCCCCACACCGGAACACAATAAAATTCTTAGTAGTAGTTAAGTCGAAGGATAAGATGGTGGCAGTGATCCAGACAGACCCTGCACAAGCTTGTACCAACTAAACCCGAAACTAGGCTTGTACTATGGGTACTAGACAATTATAAACAAACTTGTAAAGAGAAATACATACCTACTTAAATACATAGAAAATTTCCAAGACTCAGGAACATACTTGCGCTCATCACACAAATATTTGCCTATATAGTAACTACCAAGTATCCTAAACTCCGTTAAGCACAATGGTGGTCATGTTGCCACGTTTCATTTTCATTATCAGCCTATTGATAACATAACTGTATTACTTACATGATGGCATCTATCCCAAAGGGCATTGGGTAAATTTGTTTGAAGAATATTGTAATATTTTTTTTTCAGCGGCCTCTGATGATTTTTAAATAGTTTTTTAGAGGACCTCTAAATACATATAGATATATGTAATTTATGGCCTTAAATAATATTGGAGTGGAGATTTTAAAGATTTATGTATTCAATTTTTAGTACAAAAGTACACCCAAGTATGAATATTTAAATATCTCGGCTCCAAAGCACTTAAGAGTATTACATTACATAACAAAATATGTTTATTTTTAATAATTCTATCATAATTTACCACTTTTATGAATGGCCACTCACCTTGAATATATATGAATTTTACAAATGACAACACTTTTACCCAAACCCCTTTTAAGAATAAGCCCCCCCCCTTTTAATAAGGTTAATCTGATAATTAATAGGAAATATGTTAAAATGAATAAACAAATAAATATGAACAAAAGTTAAATAAAATAATTATACCATTTCCAATATCTCGCCAAACAGTACTCAGTATTGTATACTAACAAATATTTTTGGTTGTTGCTAGTAGTTTTTGCATCTGAAAGATAAATTTAAGCTTATTTCATGTTCATAGCAATGGCTTATAATTAAATAGTTAGCTAGTTTTATACAAATCTTCATACAAAATGTAAGTAGGTATTCTAAAGGGGTTATTTTTGGCTGCAACATTAAATTGTCATTAATGCCATATTAATTTATTATAAAATTTCTAGTAAATAACATTCTTACATAAATAAAATTACTTAGTCTTTATTATGGAAAGGTTCTATATAAAAAAAACCTAGCAACTAGCCAGCTTTGTCTTTATCTTTACTAAGTTTATAATTATTTATGAAGATGTGATGGCCTAGCGTAGCCTAAGTGCAAAATAAAAATTACCAATAAACCTTTGTAAAGTAATTAAAAGTATAATAAAATGCAAACTAACATGATTTATGTACAAATGTAGTACGTAATCATACGCCATCATGTTTTGCCGGAGTTCCTATTGATCTTGTACTTTTAGTCAACTTTTAGTACCCACCGCGAAGCTAAAATTAACAATTAAGACAAAACCTAACCTAAACCTAAACCTACCAAACATAGGTATATTATAATAATCCTTCTTCTGTAAATATAGTTTTACTTGGCTGGTAATATCACAACATGATCACAACAGTAATTCGATCAAGTGTTTTCCGCTCTTATTAATTAGTACCTATCAAAGGCCCGCCGCGAGTCACCTTGCTTCTTGTCTAAAAGTTTAAACGAAGAGTTTTTTAACATGTTAAACATCAAATCTAACCGCAAGGTGATACTTTAACTAAAAAACAGAGATGAAAAAATACTTATTTAAAAGCCGAAATTATAGGTAACCTGCAAATATACTTTTGACAGTTGATGTCATTATGTTGACAGTGACACTTGACGTTTCAATTTGCGCAAAGCATAGACAATTTAAGGCTAAATCATCATTATAGCGCATACTGAAAACATTGTAGAATCGACAGCACAATTTTCTATTCTAAAGCATTTTGTCTTGCATATTTTGGATAGAAACGCTTAGGCGTTGAATTTTATAGAAAGGAAAACGCCTGGAAGCGTTTGCATCTTGTCTGGGCCCCCAGGTTATAACAACGTCTATGGAAAGAGAATTGACCAGTATGTGGTGCCGCTCGTGCTAAACACCTTAACTAAGGATGTTTGAGCTGCTTCTACTGGGCTTCGGGTGACTTCAATAAACTCCAAAATACTTTTATCTTGTTTAATTACTCAAAATTAATAATAGGTTTAATACAGCGTATTGGTACGTGCTCGCTGGACTGCATTCAAAATGGATGTGTCGTAGTAGTGGGGCGCAGACCTCTCCAAGCACGGTGTCGTCACGGTGCCGCAGCGTGTTCCGCCGTGTCTCGCTCGAACATACTCCCGCGCCTTGAAAGCCTCATCTTTCAACAACAAGGAGGCTCGACATCTTCTACGTTATCCAGCAGGGGGCAAATGCAGGAGATGGCTCGTCGCACGACGCCCTTGCTGGTTCTCACGTCGACGACTCGGCACAGCCCGTCGGTTCCCTTATGCAGTTCGACGATGCGCCCGAGTGACCAGGTGAGCGGCGGACTCTGGCTTTGCTTGATAAGGACAAGCTGCCCTGACTCTAGATTCGGTTGTCGCACCTTCCACTTGGTGCGTTGTTGGAGCTCTGCTACATATTCCTGGCTCCACCTGGCCCAGAAGTGTTGGCGTGCTTGCTCAATCTTAGCGTATCTGTGCAGCTGATTTGGGTTAGCTTCCTGAAGGTCTGGTGCTGGCAGCGACGTAAGTGGTCTGCCGATGAGGAAGTGCCCTGGGGACAAGGGGGTCAGGTCGTGAGGATCGGAGGATAGAGGGAACAAAGGGCGCGAGTTGAGAATAGCCTCAACCTGCGCAAATACAGTCGCGAGTTCCTCAAAAGTAAAATGCATATTTCCCGCTATGCGTTTAATGTGGTATTTTGCGGACTTAACCGCTACTTCAAACAAACCACCGAAATTGGGAGAATAAGCAGGTGAGAATCTGAATTGAATACCCTCGTTTGCAAAAACTTCCGACACAGAGCTACAAGTACCTGTGAGAAACTGCCCTAATTCTTTACTGGCTCCTAAAAAATTTCTGCCATTATCCGAAAAGATTTCGCGGGGCTTTCCCCTCCTAGATATAAACCGCCTAAGTGCTAAAATGAAACATTGCGTGCTTAAATCACTCGATATTTCAAGGTGAACCGCTTTAGTTTTTAAGCAAACAATGAGACACAAAAATGATTTAATTAGGTGAGCTCCGCGGCCCTTTTTACTGAGCGTGTAGAAAGGCCCTGCGTAGTCGATACCGACTACTTCGAATGGGAAGCCTGGCGTCACCCGCTGAGCCGGCAGGTTCCCCATGATCTGGGTGGCGATTGCTGCTCTCATGCGTTTACAGGTTACACATTTTCGATACACATTTCTTGCTAACTGTCTCCCGCCTATAACCCAATATTGTTCTCGTACGCTTGAGTGCAACAATTGCGGTCCGCTATGTTTTAGCTGTATGTGAAAATGTTCAAAAATCAACATACTTAAGTGACTTTTGCTATCTAAAATAATAGGGTGTTTTTTTTCGTATTCGAAAGCTGAATTTAATAACCGTCCGCCAACAAGCATGACCCCGGTTTCATTAAGAAAAGGGTTTAGAGATAAGAGTTTAGATTTTTTATGCACGGGCGAATTGTTACGCAACAACTTTAATTCGCAAGGAAACGATTCTACCTGCGCTAAAATTACGATTTTTGTTTCGGCTGCCTGTAATTCGAATACACTTAGCGGACCCTGGTATTTCTTTTTTGGGTGTTTGGAATTATTTGCAAACCGTAATATATATGCGACTGTCCTTCTCAATCGATTATAACTGGAATAATTTTCGACTTTTATAACCCTTGAATCGTTGTTTAATGTGGCTGCCATTGCCTTGACCGATGGCTTGACTTCGGGAATATCAGAAACGGAATTAACCTGTATCTCATGAGAAGGCCAGTCTGATTCATTACTTTGTAAAAACGAAGGTCCCTTCCACCACATATCAGCTGACTTCAATTGGTCGGGTAGCAACCCGCGAGATGCGAGATCAGCTGGGTTCTGTGCAGAAGGCACATACCTGTAAGCGGCGCCGGCCGTCAGTTCGACTATTTCCGACACTCTATGCGCTACAAATGGCTTTAACTTCATGCTATTCTGTTTGTAAATATTTAACCAGGCTAACACTATTTTAGAATCGATCCAAAAAAATATTCTATGAATTTTACATCTTAATGCCTTCTTAATTTTGTCGTATAATCGACTGGCTAACAATAATCCGCATAGTTCGAGGCGAGGTATAGTAGTCGGCTTGAGCGGGGCGACCTTGGCTTTCGCAGCGATCAGCTGTGCGGTTGCTCCAGACTCCGTTAGTATGCGGACGTGGACACACGCCGAGAATGCATTTAGGGACGAGTCGGAGAAACAATGAATTTCTATTTTATCTGCATGTGGATAAAACACATAACGATTAATTTCAAACGCACATAAAGTGTCCCAACCTTGCACGATATTATACCACGTTACCTTTATATCATTGGGTACGTCATCGTCCCAGTCTAATTTTAAAGTCCAAAGCCTTTGTAATAACATTTTTAATGTTATAGTGCACACACAAAGAAGACCTAACGGGTCGAATATACTAGCGGTGGTCGATAGAATCGTGCGTTTGGTACACTTTAAACTGCTGGGATCTTTTAAATTCTTTGAACAGCTGATTAATAAATTATCTGATTTTGGATTCCATTTTAATCCGAGTGTAGTGCATTCATTATTGAACTCAACGTTAGGTTGTTCATTAAATTTGTCGTCATTGGAAAAAAGGTGAGTACAATTTGATTTTATTTTTCTTAAATTCATTTGTGCATTTGATAAGGCTTGGGATACGGAACTTAAGACATATTTAAGCTTCTCTTGGCTGTCACTTCCGGTCAATAAATCGTCGACGAACATGTCCTTTTCAATTATAGTTTGTATGTAAGGATCTTTACATGTCTTAGCGATTTCAAATAAACATCTTATGCTCAAGAATGGCGCCGATGAAGTGCCGTAAGTGACAGTGTCCAAGCGTAAGTATTTTAGGGGTTCCGTGCTGTTATCCCGCCATAAAATAACTTGTAAATATCTATCTTTTTCGTCAATTAAAATTTGTCGATACATTTTCTCAATATCTCCCACAAGTACGTACTTATGATGTCGAAAGCGGATGAGTATTGAAAAAATGTCGTCTTGGATTGTGGGACCAACCATCAGAATATCATTCAGAGAAAGACCGGACGTAGTGGGGCTAGACGCATCAAATACGACACGACATTTTGTCGTGACGCTTTTCTCGCGCAATACTGGGTGATGCGGCAAATAGTTAGCTACGTCAGGTTTTTCTATTTCTGTTAAATGCCCTAAGTTTTTATATTCCTCTATAAAGTCGCAATATTGCTTTTTTACGTCAGGCTGCCGCACAAAACGCTTTTCGAGGTAATGCAATCTTTTTAAAGCTATATTAAAGGAGTCACCTACATTTTCAGGACTTTCTTTGAGCGGCAAACTCACGCAAAACCTACCATTGGGCAACTGATAAGTATTTTCTATAAAATGGCTTTCGCAAGCTTCTTCTTCTTGTGTCCATTTTTCTTTCTGTGGCAACTCTTCCAACTTCCAGAACCTTTCTAGTTGAATGCTGATTTCGTGACTAAAATTACAATGAATTTTATTGTGCTCCATTAATAAATTATTTTTATTACAGGTAATTGGACCCACAACAAGCCATCCGAAATGCGAGTTCTGTAAAATCGGTTTCGTTTTACCTAATTTTATTTGGCCTTCTAAGATAAGTTCCCAAAAAACGTCTGCTCCTAATAATAAATCTACTTGAGAAGGACGATGAAATGCGGCATCTGCTAATTTCACATTTTTGGGAATATCAAAAGAAGAAAATTCTATTTCCTCAGAAGGGAGGTTACTTGCAATCTGCTCGATTACGAAACAGTGCACGGGTTTTTTAATTGACCTATCTTTAGATTGAATATCTATTTTGCATCTTTGCAGAGCTGTGAATGAAATATTATTTATTCCGGTTACGTCCACAGGGTTCAACTGCTGGACGGGAAGATTTAACCTTCGTTGCAATGACGTCGTCATAAACGATGACTGGCTACCGCAATCGAGCAATGCTCTAGCACTATAGGTTTGATCCGTCTTCTTATCCACGATTTCGACCATAGCGGTCGACAGCAAAACTTGCGTTGCCACACAAGAGGATAAGGCGACTGGACCCGCATGAATTACCTTATGGCCACCGGGGGGTGACTCACTAGCTTGCGAGGTACTAGCTACTGGTTTTCTGTCTGAGACATAGGTCCTATGTAACAATGAGTTATGTTTTCGACCACAAGTTTTGCATGGAAATGCTCGACATTGATAAGCGCGATGACCACCGCGAAAGCAATTAGGACATACCTTTAGTTTAAATATTTCCTGATTTCTTATTTCAGGTGTCATTTCAAGGAATTTATTACACGAAAATATGCGGTGTTCGCCTTTGCATAACAAACAGCTAAACTTAGGTAAGTCGCTAGTTGTATTTGAAGTAGAAGCTACAAATGATTTTTGTATTCTATCTAATTTTTTGTTTATTATTTTTTCAGGTTTTTCAACATGACTACTGCTGCGGGACAACGACTCCAGGATATCAGCCCTACTTTGAAGGAAATCATTGAACTCGTTAAGCTGAGGTGAAGCACTCAGGTTGTTTTTATATTCCTCCCATTTTCGTAAAGTAACCGGGTCAAGCTTGGAAGCGAATATAAAAGTTTTTTGGTATGTGATTTCTTAAGTATTTATCGGACTCTTTGTTTAGTGTTTCAAAATCCAATAAAGATTGTAAATGATTGCTAACTAATTGTCTCTTATTATCGTACCTATCACAAATAAGTTTCCAAGCTATAGAGTAATTAGCTGCAGAGAGTTCTAACGATTTAATTACAATAGCGGCGCTGCCCTCAAGCGAGGTGCGCAAATAATGAAATTTGTTTATTTCATTCAAGGACAAATTATCATGAACTATCGATTTGTACGTGTCTCTAAATTCTAGCCACTTGGTGTAATTGCCGTCAAAGGTAGGCAGCTTTATTTGTGGTAGTTTTACATTGACCTGACATCCCGAGTTAACGCTTTTATCCTCGGCATCACAAAAACCTTGTTTATGGGATTCTATAAATTCTTGCGTAGAATTAATGAGCTCGAAAAAATCGTTTTCCATGTCGACATGTTCGGCGATCTGGCTATTGTCATCGATTAATGATTCAATCTTGTCTCTTAACATATCAAAATCATTGAAAACAATTTCGAATCTGGACAATCTTAGCGTTAACTCATTAATATGACTCGAAGTGATATCTCGATAGCTTTGAAACTCAGTAAATTTATTTCTAAAATTAGTAATTTTTCCTTTAACAGTACTACGTTGCTTTAATAGTCCCTTTAGCTCCGTGTCAGACATATTTGAATTTAGGTTATTCACTTTAAGTAATTAAGTTTTATAAATACCGTGATACTCCGGCAAACCTGGTTCAGTTTCTCATCTGCTACGTAAGCAATAGTCAAGGAATCACGCGCAGTTAGTATAAGAACGCGTGCTCCTTTGTTCTCGTCCCGGCCGGCGGCGCTCGAGCCGCCCGCTAACCGGTTCGTTATCTGGAATGTTCGGCGGAAACAATAACTATCTATGCAAAATTACGACGTAATATGGATTTTTGGGAATGATTTAATTATGCGTAATTGAACTATTGATAATATGCTAATGGGAAGATAGTACGCTATGCTAGTAAGTATGCAGATAGGTTTATCGCTCCGTAATTTAAGCCAAGCTTTAAAGAAATATTAGAAATTATGGAAGAATATTGCTATAGCAAAACAATAAATTTTATAGTTAAATTAATCAGCCTTATGCTTGGTGCACGTTTAGCTAATAGTGCAAAATGCGCCACATGCCAGTGCCATGCGCAACTGAACAATATTTGCTCGGTTGAGACTTTCTCTGGAAGGGAAACTTGGAAGTAGTGAAAAAGGAACGGGCACTCCCCTGGTACGATGATCCTCAGGTAGGACTCAGCGTTGCTCCGCACCATCCACGTCGCGTGACCGCGTGTTTTCAGGTTAGGAATGTCGTGATATTGCGCCTTCGTCCGCGCAATGTCCTGTCACGGTCGCCAAAATGTTTGAGCTGCTTCTACTGGGCTTCGGGTGACTTCAATAAACTCCAAAATACTTTTATCTTGTTTAATTACTCAAAATTAATAATAGGTTTAATACAGCGTATTGGTACGTGCTCGCTTGACTGCATTCAAAATGGATGTGTCGTAGTAGTGGGGCGCAGACCTCTCCAAGCACGGTGTCGACACGGTGCCGCAGCGTGTTCCGCCGTGTCTCGCTCGAACAAAGGATTTAATTAATCTCCTAGTATGTAACCCTAACCCAAAATTATGTAAAAAACTACTAAAAAAACACTATATTGAAAATATCTCCGCACATGCCTAAGGAAAGTCTCCATAAATGTATTTTTATTCTTATTGTTTAATTTACGGACCGCTTCGCGTGATCTCGCCTGCTATTGTATAAACCTTAAGAGGTTTCTAATAGTGGCTTGAATTGTCAAAAATGTCTGATGTCTGAGGACATTTTGGGAGACCATGTTATTTAGGCTCAGCTTCATTCACCCTACCAACCGGCAATTTTTTTTGCAAATCGAAGTCGTGAATAAAATGTAAAAACTTTTTTAGAAATGCTCATAAACAAATCAATTTACCATTATAACTCCATATTCGAATATTTTTGAAGGTTGAGCATAGTCATATTATTTATTTATACACTTTATCATTGTCTTCATGTCCATTTTAAGGTAGTAATCTCTATTTAACATTGTATTTTTCGATTAAAAGCCCTTTGGGTAAAATACGATGACACTGACTAGTGCTTGACATATACATTAAGTTTTTTCGAAATATAATCTGTAATAAAAAGGTAGTGATGTCTTAATAGATTTGATTGATTAACTAGTTACGATGCAGCAGTGCGACAGAGACGAAATAAACGGTTTAAATAACAAAAAAATCAATAGTGTTCTTAATTATTTCGAAAGGCTTTCTGTTTTAATAACATGAGCTTATTACAATGGCTACGAGAGGATTTGAATTTGATGTTACGTTAACCTTGGCCAGTAAAATAAAATTCAATGTAGAATAAGATCATACTACCTACTTATAGCAGTTCCAGTTAACTTTTGGGTGATAATACTGATAATATAAGTACGTAAGCTACGTAGGGTTACGTTACGGCTACGTAACGTAACCTAATGGACTAAGGGCCGATTTTTTCTATTACCAAACAAAAGCATATTAGATAATATGCCATTGTTAGTACTTATTTACTCTTATACTTTTAGGTAAAAAAATTAGTTCATGCAGTTTCTGTAAACATTGTTTTTGTACTTATGCCTACTCGTTACCACATTCTGTTTTTCTTTTTTTCCTCAATCACCCAAAGGTTAGCTGGAAGAGATCCTTTAAAGAGATAAGTTCGCCGTTGTACATTCCTATTCTGTAAATATCGATTTTGAATTTCTGCGTTTTGTACAATATTGTTTACATACACACGTTCGCGGGCATATCAAGGTCCATTAAAACAGGCTATTTTAAGTTTTGTTTTCTCTTAAGTAATGCGCAATATATAAATTTAGTAGAGAAATATAGCTGGTGCAAAGTTCATTTTTATAGTCCGGTTTCTATGCTTTTCATATTCTATGGGTTTCTATTGTAGGAGGACGATCACGTCGGGGTCACCAAGGTAGTATGACGATCACGTCGGAGTCACCAATGTAGGAAGAGAGGTTAATAGAGAGATCTCTCTCCAGGCGGGTGTTATGCCTGGGGACCGAAGTCCATTGGGATGAAGTTGGAAGTTGTATATATGTCATCTGACTGGAGAAACTTCGTTAGCGCGTTGTAGAACACTTAAGTTGCGCTGTCTGACGCTGGTGGCGCTAGCGAGGTAGCGAGTTGGTTGATACAAGTTGCCGTAAGATGTCGCTAGGTCGCCACACCAGCCCCCCTTTGAGACCGGAGGTTGATGGTGATGACGTGCAGTCTGTGCGTTGAATTGCCGCTTGCAAGTGCCAGTAGGGATGTCTCCAGTAGTGCTTAGAGCCGCGTTGGCGAGCGTAGCAGGAGAAGAGGAGTGAGTGGAGTACACAGTGAGTCGTGTACCTGCTCGTGAAGTACTCTTAGTAGGACGCAGTGAGTCGCGTTATTGAGTGAGAGTAGTGTGCACACTGTAGACACCAGGCATGGAGATATATCAGAATGCTAGTGGTGCACAGTGCGGGTTGTCTGGCTTGCTGTGAAACTGCGTCATAGTTGCTTGAAGGTCGTCAGGTTGCGTTATTGTCCATTGTCGAGGGTCACCAATGTAGGAAGAGAGGTTAATAGAGAGATCTCTCTCCAGGCGGGTGTTATGCCTGGGGACCGAAGTCCATTGGGATGAAGTTGGAAGTTGTATATATGTCATCTGACTGGAGAAACTTCGTTAGCGCGTTGTAGAACACTTAAGTTGCGCTGTCTGACGCTGGTGGCGCTAGCGAGGTAGCGAGTTGGTTGATACAAGTTGCCGTAAGATGTCGCTAGGTCGCCACATCTATCTCAACTTTCTTGATAGATTTGAACGATTTATTTCATTACCCTAGCAATACCGAAAAATTACATAAAATATGACGTAACTCTTGCTTTAAGTTGCTTAGTAATAAAAAGACCCAAGTCACACAAAATACACATTTATTTTAAACTTTAAACGCTTATCCTTACGTTAAAATATGGAACAGACATATTTGAGACGAAAACCCGTATTTATAGTCAAGAAAAGTAATTGACAACAATTCATATGTGCTAAGGTAGTAAAATAAAACACTGTTTATAGATTTTACACTGCTGATTACAGTAAAAAAAAAAATGGATTTTTTTATGCAGTAGTTTTTATTTCTTTAATAAATTATTAACGACGAATTTAAGTTAAATAAAGAAAAACCGAGAAACACGCGAAGTCAAATTTTTAACCAGCTATTATAAACGCGAAAAAACTAAAATGCTTTTTTTTTAAATGTTGTCAATTACTTGAGTAAAAGTAACGACTAATGTAACGATTTTTATATGACATTTGACATTACTAATACCTACTCAAGTAATTACTTTTCTTGACTATAAATACGGGTGTAACTCGCGTTTGACGTATTCTCATGTTCTTGCATGCTAAGCCCACTGTCCCTTTCTTTCGATCACGTTATAACTATGGAATAATTTGGTATTTGGAGTATAGGTGTTTTGCAGTAACCCACCTGGGTCACCCAGGTAACGCTTAAGAAAGCGCGACGCGCCTACTCAGGGTCCGTAGGGCGCGGAAATTGGCGCTGCGTTGGCATCGCGCCACGTGGATGTTGAGCCTTCTAGGCATAGTAGACCAACTCAACGAATTGTCTGGCTGGTCTGACATTGCAAAACGACGCCTTGGCAACGCGATTTACGGACTGTATTTTCTGCTAAAAAATAATTAAAAGGCTTATATTATCTTAAAAGCATTTGTTATTTGATCTCGCAATATAACGCTAACCCAGGAAACTACCACCACGGATTCATAAAAAAATTACTCAAATCCAATTCTCTGTTCCTGTGTCCGGTGGAGAAGCATCTTCAAAATTATTATTCGGACATATAATACGATGATGATGATGAATATATATTCAACCTTTTTAATTAACTAATTAGAGGTAAAAATATTCCCATCACTATTTCATCCTCTATCAAAAGACAATTACAGTCAGGTATACTTGTTATTTTCATTGGCAGTCTGAATATGAATGACTTTAGCTTGGTATAAACAAATTTTGAATTAGAGATATATTTGTAAAATCTCAACAAATTTTACTATATACGTGAAAAAATACCCAAAAGCCCCAAAACCCTCAGTGAATGAACAAGAATTTCTATTAAATGAACGAAATATAACCAGTGAATGAACTAACTTTATTGTATTGGTTTAGTACAGTAATAGTACATTGTGCATCAAGGGTAGTATGAAGGGAATTACTAACGAGAGTGTTAGAAGCCCGACGCCGTTTCGACCTGGATTCGAGCCAGATTTAGCCAATTTGATAAAAATGTATAATTACTAAAATTAATGATAAATGTTGATATAAACTTGAAATAGGTATAAAAATAATGAAGTTTAATGAAGCGTTTTGTGTAATGTAAGTTAGTCTATAGCTAATTTTTAAAGATGAAATTAGAAACCGATTTAATTTTTGGCTGAAAATTAAACCTCCTTAGTCAGAAATGATGTACGAAAGAGTTGCAAATTTTAAAAAGAAAGTCTTTACTCCCTAGGGATGACAAACTCACCATAATTCCCGCGGGAACAATTTAGGCCATTGTCCTTCTGTATACAGGCATGGAATAACACCATTTACGAGCAAGTGTGATGAAAAAGTAATTAAAAAAAGTGTTACTAGGTCAACTCCTAAGTAAAATCATCACCGTTAAGTACCTATATTATAAAATGGATTGTATGCATTGTATGTTAGTATCAATTATTATTACTTATAAATCAGTTTAAAAAAGATAAAAGATAAAATAAATTTATTCAGTAAGTAGGCCGCACGGGCACTTTTACACGTCAAGAATCTACCAGCGCTTCCCAAGAGAAGACCACTGCTGAGAAGAAACGCCGCAAGAAACTCAGCAGTCAGTCATTTTTTAAACATATTTCTTATTACAATGGTACTACTTAGTCTAGCATTATATAAAGCTATAAATATTAAATTAAATATAGTATCAAATAACATGCGTAATTCAGCAGGAAAACATGCCAATTAAGAATCTTACGGGAGATATAGAGAGAAAAAAAAAACACATACTTATGTGTAAATAAGATGGTGCGAGACGACCACATAAAAGTTTCGATATGTTTTCCTACATCAACGGTGTCCCCTAGACAAGATAAAGATTTTGCATTTGAATAAATTATTATTGACTAAGTTTCGGGTTTAAGTAAAGTCCCTTTAAATAGGGTTATCTGGGGGATACGAAATTCTCAAGAAATTTGTGATTATTCTGAATACTGCAACGAACAACTAAAACATATTAATTTCCAACCAGAGTTTAGTGTTTGTGCTGATGGAGGGTGTAACAATGTGTCTCATATAGATTTAATCAAGGATCTTTATACAAAAATTGTAAGAATTTTGTGCGACGGAGCTATTCAAAGTAGGGAATCCGTGCTACGTCATAGCAAAGTAAAGGGTGTAATGGGGTGGAACAAGTATGTGAAGGAGGCTCATTTTCAGGCGAGGCATCATTTTCAAACTTGGGTTTGTAGTGGGAAACCTGAAAGCGGACCTCTTTTTGAAAATATGAAAGTAAGTCGCAAATTGTTTAAATCTAAATTAAAATGGTGCAGTACACATCAAGAACAAATTGAAATGGATAACTTGGGTTCGCACCATTTAGATAAACAATTTTCGAAATTTTGGAAAGGCACAAAAAGACTGAAGGGCTCAAATAGGATCGGTCTGCCGGTTAGCATTAATGGAGTCACTGAGCCAAGTGAAATAGCTAATCTTTTTAGAGAACATTTCACAGTAAGTTCGGCGTTAGGGCCGGTGCAGCGGCGGTTGCACGATGCTGGGTCGACGCGACCGGGCTTACGACTTGTTTTTACTTGTAAAGAAATAAAAAATGCTATTCTTAATATGAAGAGAGGTAAGTCACCTGGTCACGATGGGCTCAGCATCGAGCACCTGCAGCATGCGGGCGCTCATCTTCCGAGAGTATTAACCTTACTTTTTAATCTATGTCTCGGGCATTCATATCTACCACATGATTTAATGCAGACTGTAGTTGTACCGATTGTGAAGAACGCGACAGGAGACATAGCAGACAAGGGTAACTATAGGCCTATTTCACTTGCCACCGTGATAGCGAAAGTGTTTGACAGTGTGCTTGATAGTCACCTTAGTAAATACACCAAACTGCACGATGCTCAGTTCGGGTTCCGGGCTGGTCTATCTACTGAGAGTGCGATACTGGCATTGAAGCACACTGTTAAGTACTACCTAGATCGGAGAACCCCAGTGTACGCTTGTTTTCTGGACTTGTCGAAGGCTTTCGATCTTGTGTGTTATGATGTTTTGTGGAAGAAACTCGAGAGGGAGGGCGTTCCTGCCGAACTAGTGAGTATACTGTCGTACTGGTATCAAAATCAGACGAATAGTGTAAAATGGTTAAATGCTGTATCTGACCAGTATAAACTTGAGTGCGGTGTGAGGCAGGGGGGCTTAACCTCGCCGAGGCTTTTTAATGTCTATGTTAACCTCCTGATCGAGGAGCTCAGTGGCACTTATGTCGGATGCCATGTTGATGACGTATGCTTTAATAACATAAGTTATGCTGATGACATGGTGCTGCTGGGCCCCACGATCGGAGGTATCCGTAAATTAGTGGCTATATGTGAAGCCTATGCTGAAAAGCATGGCTTGAGGTATAACTCTGAAAAAAGTGAGCTATTATTATTTAAGGGTAAAAATAGTCCCCCAGCGTCGGTCCCCCCAGTTTTTCTCAATGGTGCGCCACTGCGGAGAGTGACGCATTTTAGATATCTCGGGCATATAGTCACTGAAGACCTCAAAGACGACTTAGACATTGAACGGGAGCGCAGGGCGCTGTCTGTGAGAGGGAATATGCTGGCTCGTAGATTTACTAGGTGTACAGCTGAAGTCAAAGTCACGCTTTTTAAAGCTTATTGCCAAACTTTTTACACTAGCAGTCTATGGGCCAGCTATACCCAAAAATCATACAGTACGCTGCGGGTACTGTATAATAATGTATTTAGGGCGATGTTCAGACTCCCACCTCGATGCAGCGCTTCTGGGATGTTTGCCGATGCGCACGTGGAGGATTTTTATGCACTGATGCGTAAAAGTGTTGCTTCCTCTGTTCGGAGAGTGAGGGACAGCCCGAACAGCCTTCTGCAGGTCGTGGCGGGGAGGCTGGACAGCGCTCTGTTTGACAGGTTCACCGAGCTACACGTTGTGTGTGTGACTCGGTGACCCGATCAGACAATTCTATTTTAATTTTATCTTAATTTTTAGTTTTAACATAGTATATTAAGTGTAAATTACTAACAGCCTATGGACCCTTGAAGTCTGAGAATAAAGATTTTTTTTTTTTTTTATTTTTTTTTTTATTCTTTTTTAGGCCATGCATTTTTGTCTGTTAGATAGTCCTCGATCCTATAATACGCTTTAGACATTAACGACCTTTTCAAGTAATTTTTAAGTGCTGGAAAGGGTAACTTTAAAACTTCGTCAGGTAATTTATTATAGAAATGAATGCATTGACCAACAAATGATTTATATACTTTACGGACGCGGAATTTTCGGATAGCGATTTTATTTTTATTTCTGGTATTTAAATTATGTATATCAGAATTTTTGGTGAAAGAATCCAAATTTCTAATAACGTAAATAATATTCTCATAAATAATTTGAGACGTCAGAGAGTCAAGATATTAATTTCTTTAAAAAGTTCTCTTAAAGAGTCACGGGAGTTTAAGTTGTAAATAGAACGAATGGCTCTTTTTTGTAACACAAATATAGTTTGTATGTCAGCTGCCTTACCCCAAACCAGAATACCGTACGACATGACACTATGGAAATAACTATAATAGACTAAGCGAGCTGTCTCAACATTGGTTAGTTGTCTAATTTTCCTAACGGCGTAAGCTGCCGAACTTAGTTTACCTGCCAGTACAGCTATATGGGGACTCCATTGCAAATATTTATCTAATGTTATGCCTAAGAAAATTGCCTTATCTACCATTTGCAAACACTCGTCATTTAGAAAAATACTAGAACGTACGGGTTTAACATTAGGCAAAGCGAACCTAACACATTTCGTTTTCTTAGCATTTAGTAGCAAATTGTTGCTAGTAAACCAATTAAGTACTTTAACTAGTGTGGTGTTAATCCTACTGTAGTCTACGGGTTTTCTATCTACCTTGAAAATTAGTGAAATATCATCAGCAAAAAGTACAATATCACAAAGTTTATCTACTGTTGGTGGCAAGTCATTTATGTAAACCAAAAATAAAAAAGGACCTAAAATAGAGCCTTGAGGCACACCTATTTTCACTGTAGCTCCAACAGATTTCGTTTTGTTTACAACTATTTGAGTTCTATCACTTAGATAAGAAGACATAAGGCTTAAAGCTTTATTGGACAATCCATAATGTCCTAATTTTAAAATAAGGGTCGTATGATCCACGCAATCAAAAGCTTTAGAAAGATCACAAAGTATTCCTTTTGCATCGCAAGATTTCTCACAACTTTTATATTATATATGTTTAATGAGTACAGATGCCGCATCAATTGTTGATCGACCTCTGGTAAAGCCAAACTGGTTATTGTTGAGTAGTTTATTTCTGTTAAAGTGACCTAACATATCCTTCAGCATTACTTTCTCAAAGACTTTACTTAAAACTGGTAGTATGGAAATGGGACGGAAGTTCGTTATATCACTCATCTCGCCCGATTTAAAAAGAGGTATTACTTTACTATATTTCATGAGATCTGGAAAGACCCCCTCCGATATGCAATTATTGTAGATTAATGCTAGATGGGGTGCAATTACATCTATGATATGAAAGAGTACCTTAACTGATGTGCCCCACAAATCTTCAGTCTTTTTTAAACTAAGTTATTTAAATATCTTGACTATTGAATCTGAATTTACAGGGCTGAAATCAAAGTTTATATTACATTTACTGACATTAGTGCTAAGTAATGATTGAGCTTCAACCGCGGATGATTTAAGACATTTCGTAGTATTCATGGCTATCTTGGAAAAATAATCTTCGAATGCTAAGGCGACGTCTTTATTTGACGTGATTTGTTTTCACCTGTGTTTAGGGTGACTTGATTATCACGAGTTTTTGATTTTCCCGTTTCTCTATTTATAATATTACATACAGTTTTTACCTTGTTGCCAGATGATTTAAGTTTGAGACTAAGAAAATTTGCCTTAGCAGTTAAACAAACTTGCTTAAAGGTCCTTGAATAATTCTTAACATAATTTAGGAAGTCAGCATTCTTAATTGTCCTCCCTCTCTCTATATAGGTCATAAAGCCTATTTCTACTTTTATGAACGCCTGCAGTAGCCCATTCACTAAATTTTGTTTTCGACCTAGAAATAGTTTTCATTTTAAAATTGTTGTTAAATTGATGTAGAATTACGCCGAAGAAGTCTTTATACATATATATTAAGAGTGATTATACCCGCAGCGTTAGTAAAAATATTATGAATAAATGATTTTAATTTACTTGACGTAGTTTGAAAATGTTTAATTTAGTTATTAGCTTAAAGAGAACCAATTCAAATATGTAACGTAACTATATAACGTTTAAAGGTACAGGCATCTTTAAACAAAAACATCAAAAACATAAGCACAAAAAATGCCTGAATTTATCCGTAGGTAGGATTGCTCTGTTTTATTGTTGATACTTGTATATCCAAGTAAGAATAGCAAATAATTTAGATATATTATTTAGTTTTCAACAGTTCCTTCACTGGAATAAGGAGACCAGTGAAAGAACTTAAATATTTGCCCTTAGTTTACTTACTAGATTTGCGAAACTAGTAAATGACCAAGTAAAAAAATGTTATGTAGTATTTCTAAAAATACCTAAGTATTGTTCGAACACTGGCGAAAAGATTGACAATGTATTTGTGGTTTCATTTCTGTAATTGCAATCTTATTCCAACCAGTAAAATGTTAGAAATCGCTTAAAGTTAGTATTTATGTAATTCTAGTGAATGAACACCCCCGTTCATTCACTGAATTTGTATGTTATTGAGCTCCAGTTATAGATAACTTGGTAATTTGGAATAAATTGTGACAAGTTTATACTCACACCTCATACAAAGCTCATGTAACCTATCCCAATATACTATAAACTCGTAAATTTTATAGAAAACTACGTATTAAAAGTACAGAGTAACAATAACCACAACGTGACTCATCTGACTCCTTAATACTGGCCAATACTAAGAAAAAACACATTCACACCGACTTCTTTTCTCAACCACCATGCTGTCGCTGATACGTCAGAGTTGAAAAATATGTTGCCATCATTCTATAAACCACACCAAGGCAACAATTCGTTACCGAGTTTCATATCAGAGCTAAAAGTGTATAGTAACTTTTGTGTATGTATGCAAACATCGATGAATACACACTGAAAGGATAACAAGATGATGAAATTAGACATAAGGTCGAATACATAATTAAGAAAGTATTTTGACAACCGATCTTCTATTTTAACTTAGCTTTGATTTTACAAAGTTTATGTATGTACTAGCTTCTGCCCGCGACTTCGTCCGCTTAGAATTAGTAATTTTGCCATCCCACGGGAACACTGATTTATTTCGGGATTAAAGGTAGTCTATGCGTTAATCCAGTGTATATCTGAGCAAACTTGACGAAGGACGAAGTTCTTCGATCAATGAGCGCGAGCGGGCTTTGCCGCTCCTGTACACTCCCGGCGTCCGCGACATGCTGCGAAGAACTTTGTCACTGTATATTATACTTCCATGTATTAACAAAAGTCGCACAATTTACCTCTGAACGAATATTACGATTTAGATGTTAGTGCGTAAAGTATTGTAGTGCCCAATTATTTTTTACTTCTAAAGTTGAATAGGTAATAAAGAGTTGTTAGTGTGTTTAATCATTTACATGTTTAATTTATAAATAACATACCCTAACCAAGCCTATTCGGATTCTGGATGGTCAAAAAAAAAACGTTACCCTAACCAACTGCATTCGGAGTATACCACGTGTCATACCAGGGTGGTTAAAAAAATTAACCTAACCAACTGTACTTACTCCCTGTTCACTTTTGTCATAAATTTTAGTAGTTATTTAAGATTTGCTGTGGCAATATTAAAAAGTTACTTTTTTTCATACGACTGGCAACAATTCGTGACCCCCACCAAAAAATTCCGTTACTCGTTCGTTCCATTTTCGAATCTCGTTGCGCGAACACCTCCTTTTCAACCTTTTCACTAACTTTCATACGATACCCCACATTGCATGACACAGTTAATTCAATTCAAAAATTGGAGCGCCGTTCTTTGTAAAGACCCTGTTTTTTTGACTGTAGAATTGAGTATATAGTTTTAATTTCAAGTCGATCACTCCACGCGTTCCCGAGATAAAGGGTGTTGACAAGATGGACGGACAACAAAGGGATCCTATAAGGGTTGCGTTTTTTCTTTTTGAAGTAGAGAACCCAAAAAATTGCCAAAAACACCGTTGCTTTGGCTCATTACTTAGGAGATGTCAATATTACCCATTAATTAAAGGATCAGGTGTCCGATTTCAAATCAAGCAGAAATAATTCAAAAGATTTCACAGATCATGGCCAATTACTAATGCCTAATTAATGAGTGAATGTAGCAAATCTCTAACAACGCGCAACGATTGAATTTCACAGAGTAATTATAAATATTCAGAAAGTGATTATCAACATTCCTCGGTTGAATTACGAGACTCTTATAAAAAGCCGAAAGCGCGTGTGCTGCTGATTCACATCATGCTGCCTATCGTGGTACTGTTGCTGCTCGGCGCGCCCGCCTCTCACTCCAAAAAGGTACTTGTAACTTACTGAAATGTTTCTTTTGTTTTAGATTTTTTCACTTCTCATGCTCTTAAAATGTTACTTTAGTCTCTGCACATCGGGACTAAAGCTCCTCATTAATCTCTAGGAAATAAATATGTTTTCTTATTTACTTTGGAAACACCTAAACAACCCATCACGTTGTTTGTGAATGGAGTATTATCGTCATTTTCATTGATTGTGTATAGACAATTTGGAGTTGGAATTAATCTCAAATTATAATGGAAATAACCTCAAAATGAGACGTACAAAGATATAAAAAAAAAGATTTAATTTCATGAAACACGATTAATGATTACGAATATGAATCTATTTAATTATATTAAGGATGAATTCATTTTATTATGCATGGCCCAATTACTTTTAAAATAGTTTTCAAAATTGAATCTGTTGGCTAAATATGCAAGTACTTCAAACGTCACTTTAGAAAAAAAAAACAACCGTGGAATAAATTTGTAAGAAACTTTGTTATAATAAATAGGTATTGTAATTTCGTATTTCTATACACGTGACGTTCTCGTCGTTTTTTTTCCTCGCATTCAAAGTGAAAAGTACGAGACTAAACAACCATAATGACACTCGAACTATAGCCACCCTCGCTCGCTCGCTCACGTGACTAAACATCTCGTTTCAGTATGGCTTGTTTTCGTCCCTTGTGTAATAATCTACTAATAAGTCCTTCTGAAAACTACCACCGCGGCTCGCTGCGGCACAAAGCTGAGCAGGGGCCCTTTTCAACGCTATGTTACATGTTTTGTTTAACTTATCATTTTGTTTCTTGTTAAATAAATTATTTCTATTCTGTTGTATTCTAATTTTGTTTTTTATTAGGGGGAATTTTACCTACTCACAAATTGACCAGGGGCCCTAACATGGCTGCGTTTATCGCGTGACAAAGTTTAGATAAGGCATCCGTCACCTTCTGAAACGTAAATAAAAACGACAGTGACGGAAAACTGTAAATATTTTTGGCGTTTCATTAAATCGAAGAAAAATACCTCTGCCTTACCGGACTCCATGTATTTGGGCGATGAAACAGCATCTAATGGTACAGCGATTTGCAACCTTTTTAATAAATATTTTCACTCTGTGTTTGAACCACCGTCTGATACTTCTTTTAATATGCCCGCTAGCCACGTTTCCCTCTCGGCAAGTATCGGTCATATTGAAATATCTTGTAGTGAAGTCTGTTTTTATCTTAGAAAGTTAAACGTGAACAAAGGTGTGGGTCCGGATAGAATACCGGCCTTATTCCTACGAGAATGTAGAAGTCAATTATCTCAACCCATTGCCGTTTTATTTAATATGTCTCTGAAAAAGGGTGTCATGCCCAGAGTCTGGAAACAATCCTTTGTAACACCTGTGAGTAAGTCTGGAGATTGTCACGACATCTCTAAGTATAGACCTATTTCTAAATTGAGTACCATCCCTAAATTATTCGAGAAAATTATATATGACATAGTCTTTCCCATCTTTAGGCCTCTTATTATTAGTGAGGAACACGGTTTCGTAGACAAAAAATCCACAGACTCGAATCTGTGTGAATTTATAGATCAAGTATATGATGCCATGGGAGAGGGACAACAGGTGGATGCCGTGTACACGGACTATTCTGCCTTTGATAAAATCTCACATAGCGTTTTACTTATGAAGCTTAAAATGGCCGGTGTACACGGCGACCTCCTACGTTGGATTGAGTCGTACTTGAGGGATCGTTCTCAAGCCGTTGCCGTTAAGGGTTGCTGTTCTAGTTTTGTCCCCGTGCCATCCGGAGTCCCTCAAGGCTCGCATTTGGGTCCGCTTTTTTTCATAATTTTCATTAATGACGTTATCACCTATTTAAGATCAACTAGTTGTTTATTATATGCAGACTACAAAAATATATTTAAAGTAATTAAGTCACTGGATGACTGTTATAAGATGCAAAATGATCTTAATAACCTTTCTAAATATTGTAAAGAATGTCATCTGCACCTAAACGTCCAAAAATGTTTTGTAATTTCCTTCAGCAGAAAAAAACAATTGATTAGGTATAATTATACATTAAATAACGAAACAGATCAAAGAACGTCTACTATTAAAGACCTGGGTGTTTACATAGATAATAAACTTGTATTTTCTGACCATATCATGAATATCACCAATAGAGCCTATCGACTTTTTGGCTTTATACTGAGAGTAGGTAAAGAATTCCAGGATGTCTCAACGATCCTTATTCTTTTTGATCAGACCCGTTTTAGAATATGCATCCAGCGTATGGAACCCGTAATACAATATATACATAAATTCCATAGAACGAATACAAAACAAACTAATTAAGCATTTAAAATATAAAGCCACCTCACAGTGTCAAACATTTAATTTTAATAATATTGTTTCACTTCGAAGTCGACGCACAGTAAAAGACCAAATATTGCTATTTAAAATTTATATTAATAATAAGATTGAGTCCCCTTACCTTCTTAATAAGTTAAGTTTTAGAGTACCACGCCTCAAGTCTCGGCATACTAATAATCTGTTTTTTGTCCCGGTTATACGCACTAATTATGTTAAAAATTCTTTTGTGAATAGGGTTTGCAAAATGTATAATTCCAGTTTTTCTGTAGTTGATATATTTAACAAATGTCTTCAAGAGTTCACAGCCCTAGTTAGAGAGAAAAATGATACTTAGTTAGTTATGAAATTTCGCGTAACGCATTTTTATTTTTGTTTTTCTGCCTTTAGAGGTATCCTTAGTGTTTTTTAAACTAATGTCACATTTTGAAGTAATTAATATTATATTGCTCGGTTAGTACATGTAATATTTAACTGTCGTAACTTTACTGGTTGATGTATAATCTAAGATTTCTATTGTATTAGCCATATTGTACCGTTTGTACCCTAATAAACATTAAAACATTAAAACATGCTTTATCCACATTTGACACGCGATATAAACGCAACCATACTAGGCCCACTGGTCTCTAAATAAACTCAAGTTTTTAAATAGTATAGGGTAAACAAACATACATAATAAGTCTAGTACTTATTTTTATAGGTTCCACCTTCTTACGCACTTTTTTTTGTAATATTTTGTATATTGCACAATAACTTTAAGCATAAGTAACTATAGGCATAGTGTAGTATCGCATACTAGGCAGTAGTTTTATTGGTCCCAGATTTTAAGATAATATGGTTGGAAAACGCAAAAGAAAGTTAGTACTTCATTATGAGTATTCTGTATGAATTTTATTTTCTATGCAAAACATCCATTTTGAGTATCTTACATTTTGTCACGTATAGTTTCAAAGTATTTCGCATTTTTTTTCCAAAACTGTAACGTATTATCTTCAAGTCAGGAGTTTTCCAGATTTTTCGGGCCATAAGTAGTAAGTAGTAGGGGGGAGGGCGTCATATATTGTACATTTTTGGCTATAAATCAAAAAGTACGTCACGAAAAATTATAAAAATGTGCAAATTGAGTCCTTTTATATGACACCGATTCAATCCCCCATTCTAGACTCCTTTTCAAATCGTTACAAAATTAATTTCATATTTTTATAACTAAAAGCACATGCGGATAAGCAAGTTATACAAATATGCCAATTTCAATTTGATAGCTTCAATAGTAACAGAGAAAAACTGCTATGATATGCAGGCAGACCGAAATTGAAGTCTCACCATTAGGGTTCCTGTTTTACCATTTTGATAAGGAGCCCTAAAAGAGAAAAATCAATATATCAAATTCAAAAAAATCAAATACAAAAAACATTTATTGCCACATTACATAAACACATTACCAGGTACATTACATTACAGTTTTAGACATTCACGAAAATAAATTAAATTACACCATACAGGCATTACACATCCATCCATCTCACAATCATACAATCCAAACATTAAAAATAAAAAGAATACAAAACAAAAGCACAATAATACAATATTATACAGTGATAGAACAATGAGGTGGCAAAAGGCCAGGGCTCCGCCTGTGCCACGATTTATAAAAACCGCAGCGCTGATTTTCAGCCTGCACCTTGGCTCACTGCGCATTTTACGTATTAAAGGGGTAAATTGGACTGACTAAGATATTAGTCAGTTTGGTACAATTCATGAAAAAAAATATAAAGTCATATAAGCTATAATAATTATGTATTACTGTAATAATAGTTACAATCGTTACAATACAAATCGTTATAAATAGTTAAAAGTAGTTATCAATTAGTCACGACTGTGAGAAGCATAAAAATAATATATTTTGCAGAAAATTATTATTATTACAGTATAAACGTATTGAACATAAATAACAACTTAGATTCTCTCAAACTCAACTCAAAAGCTTATTATGTTGCATTAGCTAGCGATAATGGTTTAATTCGTTAAGACATGCATGCGTGTTTGAACAATTCTTCAGCTTAGTAAAAAAAGACATAACATCTAGGCTAAGGATAAGGTAGGCGCGAAGCGTAGCGTATTACTAATTTTAAAATCCGAGTCGCTTCTGCCCTGACCCATTCTGCTCACCCAAGGCGCAATTAATAAATAAATAGGTAAATTAATTAATGTGAAATATCTCCAAAAAAGCCGTCGTAGATTTCCTAGGCTGTAAATAGGCATTCGATAATTTAGCTTCGCCTAAAATTTTATACGGTTAAACACAATTAATACTTAATTATGGTCGTGGTAATTGAATGATAAGCAATTTTCCTTACACTAATGAATGGTACTTCATTAAAAACTACACAACACAAACGTTTAATGTGGCTTAATTAAAAGTGATTCGTTGCAGAGAGTCTGCGTACAAATTGCGATGAATGAAATATAATTCAGTACTCATTATAGACCTAAACTAATTAAGAATAAGGGTAAAATACGTTTGTATTTAAGTTGGTCAGAAAATACATAGACAATAGCCTATTAAGTAGGTTGATAAAAAATATGTAACTTAATCAATATAGAACATACGATTATGGAAATGGAATTTAGGATTACAATCGTTATAGAGAAAAATTTGTTGCTTCTGTATTTCACATTTATGTAAATTGTCTTTTAAATATTTAAAAACAGTCAACTTGATTTTAAACGGAAGCATTGGTCGTTTTTTAAATTCAATAGTTTGATAGAGTTCAGTATTTGTTGGACAAAATTAATAATAACTTCGCTGCTATAATCAATAACCTCAATTGTGACATCATTTTAGAATCTCCATAAAACAAGCAAATTTTTAAGAAAGCGGCTCTATGAGTTTTGATACATTTTTTTACACCATGCGATGTTAAACTTGACGGAAGAAAAAATCTGATTTCTAAACTTGAAATTTGAGTTCAAAATTTAAAAAACTGCTAATTATTTATTATTTTCGTTATAAGTATCTGAAATAAAATTGAATCAGCTTTCTTTCACAGCAAACAAAACTGAAAATGTTTAATAATTGTGGTCGTGGCATCGAAAATGGTGAACCAGAGTACAGCGTTTCTGGAATTTTGAAAAGTTGAGATATCTCGTTTTCCGTGCGACTTTTACTAAACATTAATTATAATATTTTCAACACTCCTGAGCTGTAAGATAGTCCACTATATCCCGGACACCCTGTATAGATATACAATCAGCAGGAAAAAATGGCAAGTCAAAACTACTGCCTAATCGACTTGGGCAGTAGTTTTGCTATTAGTCTTGTTCCTACCACCAACAGTGGCAGTTGTCAATCATGACGAGATACGCAGTGAAAAACGGAAGAAATAACAACAAGAAAACAAAAAATAAGGATGGAATGTCTTATTCTACGTAATTCTATTTATTTATAAATATATTCTAGTTAAACTGATGCTTTCATGATTTTTAGTAATTTATTTACTACATACAAATTATGACTTATCACGGAACAAAAATATTACTTTTTTTAATTTTAATAAATTGAGCTGGTTTGTTTTGTCTTATGTTTACGGGGAAACACAGAACCATTCTTAAATACTGTTAACATACATACTATACTGTTATTTTTATAAGTGTTAAAAGATATGGAAAAATCATTCATATCAAAAATCTTCCTCTTAATATTCTTATAAGTAAGTAATAAAACAAATATTATTTTTAATATAGTATAATCTTCATCTTGTAAATCATAAGTTCTAATAAATTAAACTCATAATTATTGAATGTGTTATTAAATTAAATCTACAATATAAATAGTAGTAGTAGTATTAATAGGTACTAGTATATTTTTTTATTAAAGTTAAACGTTAACATTTTTTTTAATGATGAAAAAGTTTTTTTTTAAACTGCCTTATTTTGAAATTTTCTTTTTCTTCCAGTTGCCTCTTCAAAAGTGAAGATAATAATAATATTGAAAGTATAATAAATTCATTTGTTTTATTTAATAATCATCACTTCAATAATATGTAAATTGTAAAAGTAGGTAACTAAATAAAAATATTTTTTGGTAGTACCTACTTAAACCGCAACCGCTGGCACATAGTAGGTACCTACTTAATGGTATTTTTTTTTCCAAAAACTTTTATTAAAATAATATTTACAGAATTCAACATTAAAACAATTAAAAATTAGAACTAAACGTATTTAATGTTAATTACTTGATTTATAAATTAAATATTATTATAATAATTCAAACTTAAAGCTAAAAATTATATTTATTTATGAAAAACGACATAAACCTAAAAAAATATTTTTCCACAGATTATTTTAATTGCATAAAATATAATGTAGGTACTT
Source organism: Acleris literana (assembly GCA_946894065.1). Lineage (NCBI taxonomy): Eukaryota > Metazoa > Arthropoda > Insecta > Lepidoptera > Tortricidae > Acleris > Acleris literana. Next base: position 10,714,390 of record OX335691.1, on the reverse strand, counting down.
ATAATGCTATAAAATATTTAATATTGCTTTCTATTTTTTTTACTTAACTGAAAAGTAATTTATTAAAATCTTATACGTATATTATGTATTATTATATTTTATTATTATTATATATTATATATAATTATAAAAGGCAAACCTGAGTCACTGACTTATATATCAACGCACAGCCGAAACTACTGTACCTAGAAATTTGGTACAGGGGTTCCTTCCATGATGTAAGTAAGCACTAAGAAAGGATTTTTGAAAATTCATCCCCTAAGGGGTTAAAATAGGGGGAGTAGCGGGAAACTAATTCTACGCGTACGAAGTCGCGGGCGTCTGTATGTAAGTATTTATATATACCTATCCACCAGCCTGAAAGAATAACGAGAATCGAAATCTACGCCGGAAGCTAGTATACTAGCTTCTGCCTGCGACTTAGCCCACATAGATTATGACTATCGTTATTCCCTTGGGAACTTTTAAATTTTTCGGGATGAAAAGTAGCCTACTAGTCCTACGTGATAATCCACGGTATTTAAGCAATCTCCATCCAAATTTCATCTAATTTTGTCCAGCCGTTGCAACGTGAAGTGATGAATTTATATTATACTTAATTCTTCTTTTCTATTGTTTGCAGGAGCCCGAGCCGTTAAGCTCCGCCAAGCCGGAGTTAGACCAACAAGACTGGCAGGTAAATACCTACGTCTTTTATATAATCGAAGAGCTCTTGATGCTAAATGGTGATTTACTGGAGCATCGTGGGGACCAACTGATTTTTTTTTAAATTGTTTATTAAGAAACAAACAGTCTTATATAGTATTTCGGGTAACAATGAAATTAGAAATACTACTTGACCTACAGTTTCCTTGATTAATTATAAGACTAAGGTAGACATAGCCTAAATGTAATAATGCCAAGAAGGCATAAATTACATGCAAAAAATGGGACGGTAACCGTTTACTATCAGCCGTACGCTTGTTTGCTACCATCGTGGTATAATAGTACATTACTGCAAAGACCAGTAAGTGACCCATCCTGGACGAGTAGGAGTTAAATTTTTACACATACGAGTCCAGGATGGCTCTTAATGGTCGAAGCATTGTATAGTGCTTTTTTCACAAATAGAACAAGTAGAATGATTGAAAAAAGTTAAATAAATTTAAGTTGTAAAATATTGATGACCACATATGCGCAACCCTCAGGGCGCTAGTCCGACTCGCGCTTAGCACGTAGTCGCGATGTACTAGGCGCACATAAAACGGAGATGATGCAAGTGACGTTTTCGTAAATAAAGAGAAATTGCGCGATGTCTGTTCTGAACCAGAACTGCTTTTGGTTTATGATGCCTTGGTACTTTTGTGGGGAAATTGTTTTAAGCGCAGTTTTTTATTCATTAACTTTATGTTCTAGTATGAAACTGCCAACTAGAGCTGAATGTTCAGCTTTTCATGTAGTTATAAATGAGTATTTTAAATAAAAAGCAATTCAAATTGTTTTTTTTTTTAATAATGGTGCTCTTTGCAGAAATCCTAATGGAGTCACTTCATATATTTTGTGTGCCATGTGACCTTTTCGTGCTCACCTCTGTAGTAGTCTTTTAGAAGGCTGTCACAGGTCTGTACCGATAGTTCCAAATTCAAATAACATGATATGTTATGGAATTTTATACTTACGTACTGAACACTTTTTAAGATAAGATAAAGATAAAGATATTTATTCAGTACGCACGGGCACTTTTACACGTCAAGAATCTACCAGCGCTTCCCAAGAGGAGACCACTGCTGAGAACAGCAGTCAAATCAAATCAAATCAAATCAAAATCATTTATTTGTTCCAACACAGGTAGGTACATGAGGTTGTTAGTAGCAAATGTTGTATCACTATGTTGAGCCGCAAGGCATACAAATTGGAGTTTAGTTAAATAAGATACTCATGCAGTTCTTATTAACTAATTGTTATTAGGTACTAAATATAAATTCATTAATAGAGTAGAACGCTTTTTTCACTAGAAATTTAAATAATTGATTTTTGAACTCTGTTAAATTTTCTATTTCCATTAACTCATCAGGTACTTTATTATATATTCTAGGAGCCATTCCGAGTATGCTCTTTCAGTATGCTAGTCAGTCATTTTTTAAACATATTACAATGGTTACTACTTAGTCTAGCATTATATAAAGCAATAAATATTATATTACTTATTATACTTATAAAAATAACAGTTCAGCGGGAAAACATGCCAAAAATCTTACGAGAGAGAGAGGGAGAAAAGGACAAAAACACCTATTTATGTTTATATAAAACGGTACAAGACGACCACATAAAAGTTTCAATATGTTTTACTACATCAACGGTGTCCCCTAGACAAGATAAAGCTTTTGCATTTGAATAAATTATTATTGACTAAGTTTCGGGTTTAGGCCATGCATTTTTGTCTGTTAGATAATCCTCGACCCTATAATACACTTTAGACATTAACGACTTTTTCAAGTAATTTTTAAGTGCTGGAAAGGATAGCTTTAAAACTACGTCAGGTAATTTATTATAGAAATGAATGCATTGACCAACAAATGATTTATATACTTAACGGACGCGGAATTTTTGAATAGCGATTTTATTTTTATTTCTAGTATTTAAATTATGTATATCAGAATTTTTGGTGAAATAATCTAAAGTCTTAATAACATAAATAATATTCTCATAAATAAATTGAGACGCTACAGTTAAGATATTAATTTCTTTAAAAAGTTCTCTTAATGAGTCACGGGAATTTAAATTGTAAATAAAACGAATGGCCCTTTTTTGTAACACAAATATAGTTCGTATGTCAGCTGCCTTACCCCAAACCGCGAGCTGTATAGTATCAACATTGGTTAGTTGTCTGATTTTTCTAACGGCGTAAGCTGCCGAACTTAGTTTACCTTCCAGTACAGCTATATGGGGACTCCATTGCAAATTTTTATCTTTTGTTATACCTAGGAAAACTGCCTTATCTACCATTTGCAAACACTCGACATTTAGAAAAATACTAGAATGTACCGGTTTAACATTAGGCAAAGCGAACCTAACACATTTCGTTTTCTTAGCATTTAGTAGCAAATTGTTGCTAGTAAACCAATTAAGTACTTTAACTACTTAATATGGCGTTTATCCTACTGTAGTCTACGGATTTTCTATCTGCCTTGAAAATTAGTGAAGTATCATCATCAAAAAGTACAATATGACAAAGTTCATCTACTGTTGGTAGCAAGTCTTTTATGTAAACTAAAAATAAAAAAGGACCTAAAATAGAACCTTGAGGCACACCTATTTTCACTGTAGCTCCAACAGATTGCGTTTTGTTTACAACAACTGTTTGAGTTCTATCACTTAAATAAGAAGACATAAGACTTAAAGCTTTATTGGACAATCCATAATGTTCTAATTTTAAAATAAGGGTCGGGTTTTCATTCTGAATTCAAAACCTCTCTACTTACCGGAGACTTTTGATCATTGTCTGGTATTCTTAACTTTATGGTGACTTTTTAATGATGTAATGGCGAAGTAACGTAAAATTTATGAGAAAAAAAAAACATGCGTACAATAATTATATGCGATTAAAATAAAAAACAAAAAAGTATTTTCCCAAATTGACACAACTTAGATATTGCTCTAAATTTATTAGGAAGCGCTTTGAATATGGATAAAGTTGACCGGATCGAGTACCTAATAAAGTCTTAAACTTCGATTTAGACTTGGTTTCCTTCTTCGCATCGGTGTTGGTACGAACCACACACTCCCATAAGTTGCAAGTAAGCTTGTACTGTTCCAGCTCGCATAGTTGTTGCGTCCGGTAAGTCTGTAGATATGAAACGGATTCGAGTAAGAACTCGTCAATTTCATCGGCTTATGACTTTCGTACAGTCCATGAGCTTCTAAAAAAACTTTAATACAATAAAAAGTCATATGGTGATGATCAGTGATCGGAATAGGTAGAGTATATTTACCTAAAGTTCGCAAAAGGACATAATATAGAGTGGTTACAACCGGGTGAAATATTAATTTATTTTTATTGAATTCCGGATTTCCGGTATTTTTAATGCTAAATATACGTAATATTTACTCACGGTATGGGATATATATTTTATTTTAGTTTCTGATAAAAGGGGCCTGTAACTCATTAACTATATCTAATTACGTAATAGGTGGAGTAATATATTTACCTAAACTTCGTAGAACAGAGTCATAAACTGGAGACTTCCTTGCGACTACATTTATCATACCAGAAAAATACCGGAAATCCGGAATTCAATAAAAATTAATTAATTTTTCACCCGGTAGTAACCACTCTATTGTGTCCTTTTGCGAACTTTAGGTAATACTGCCCTGCAGAACCTAAACTACAATAAGTGCAAAAAGTTCATTTTGAGAAAAAGAGAGACTAAGGCGCAGTAAAGAAAACCACAACAACGAAACGATTTTAAGAAATTTAGTGAATTGCCATCTAAAGTGCAGTGAATACAGACTGACATTGCACTTTAGATAGTAATTTAGTTTTTTATTTACCAAAATGCTTCCGATTAAATTTTAGATAAAAAGTCTTGCTACTGCAGTTTAAATGTAATCATTGAGAGACTTAGATCGAAATGAACCGACTAAAACTAAGTATTAACTCCTAAACTGCGCTTCAGTTAGTAAACACAATATCGAGATTTGTTAAGAATACTTCTTAAAACCCACTTTCCGTACATTTTACTGCATTTTAATAAGGAAATAATTGATAAAATAAATATGATGAGGAACGCAGTTCATGATTTTTAATACATTAGTTTGTTACTGCATTTCAATAAGTAAAGTCATGTAAAAATTTATTGTTGCCGTATAGCTAAATTGCACTTAAAATAACATACTTACTGCATTTCAACTAGTAAACCTTAGGAAAACTTAAGCGGTAAGGACGTTTGCGGCATTTTAGTTGGTTTCAATATGCATTATTCATTGAGCACTTGTGCGTACTGCATAAGTAGGCTTCATTTTTTTTATTTCCCGTCGTCAGAATCACATACCGATAAGATATACATATGCGTATTGATCTTGTGATTAAGATGTTGCAAAAAAAAATGTTTGCTACGTTTGCAGTTACTGCGGATTAAGTTCTGCAGGGCAGAATAGAGATGGACCAACTACGGATTTTGCCGACTGGCCAGTCGGCCGACTAATCGGTTTTCAATTTATCGATTAATCGGCCGACTAGTCGGCAATGCCGATCGTAGGATTTTGCTAAGTTAGGGTGAACTCGGAAACGTTCGGTTCGCTTTTTCCGTCGCGCTTTGTTACCTACCCCTACCATGTTTTGACCAAACTGGTCAAAACATGGTTTGTTTACGTTATGTTTACGTTTTTTTCTGCACGACAATAAAAACAATTAGAACCCTAATTACGAGTATAGTATTAAAACGAACTACTACTACTAGTGCTTTTTATAACTATGTCGAAAAGAAAATCACGTGTGTGGACATTTTTTGACGATATTTCCTATAGGCAATAAATTGCCGAATATTCGGCATTTTTTGCCGACTAGTCACAGACTAATCGTCGACTAGAAATGATGCCGAATAGTCGGCTTTCCCAATTAATCGTCGACTAGTCGGCCCATCTCTAGTTAATATAATCAACCTATTCCGATCACTGGTGATGATGATACTACAAATATAATAAAACATTTAAATATAGAACTCCCCGCCTTCACACACTACTTTTTGGAGTATATAGAGCTGTTATAGCTTTTGGAAGTATATAGAGCTGTTATACCCACCGGTGGATTCTTAGAAACTACATTTATATATTATATTTTTTTTAACTAAATGTAATAACGGAAAAGACATGTCTGGAGGCGGTTAGAACATTAAAAATAGTACATTGTTGAAGAGGTTAAGTAAGCCATAGATGGACGTAGAAAGTACGAGTCCATCTATTGCACTTTCGGCCGAGGCTTAACACAGTGCTTTTCACGACTACACTGCGAGGAAATAAAAATCAATTCTTATAATAAATTTACAACACACTAAAATTTTTACTTTTATTTTAACGATACGTTCTTAGTGGCCAGTCATTCAAAGGCGTTTTTTAAACTGACGACTCTGAACGTGCCAGAACTATATTTCAGATAAATAAAAACAGACATAATTATATGGCTGTATGGAATCTGATTCCTTTGCCTATCCGTGAAGGGATGAATATTATTAAAAAATAAAAAGACTTCTCATTGGCCAATTTAATTTCATATGCAGCACAAGTCGTGTTCTGATTGGTCGAATCAGTGATCAGCGGACCGATGTGTTTTGTCGACTTGCTTATTGGAACAGACCAACAATGTTAAGATTGTTGTCCAGTTTAAATTCATAGAAGACCTGTTCATTCAATGTACAACTATTGATTGTTTTGGGGACCAAGAACAGACCATCTTTCGCAACATTTCCGAGCAGTGGCGTGAAAAGGGCATTTTTGCTAGCAGACGGTTCTGCTAATAATCGATAGTAGATTACGACAGAGGCCGAGAAGTAGGGGGTTGCCGGCCGAGTTCATATAGACGGCCGAATGAAGCGAGGCCGTATAGTTACGAGACTGGCAACCCCATTTCACGCCGAGGTTTGTATAGTGCTTTTCTCAAACATATAATTCATTAAAAAAATTAAAACAAAAATTACAATGTCAAATACTAGGAGTGCATAAACATTAAAAGTAACCTACACTGCTCAGTCATCCGCGCTGTGTCGTGTGCGCACCGCCTGCGATCTAAGTTGCGCTACGCACCCCTAATTACCTTTGTTCTCCTGGTACTTTATATAAACATGCAAACGCTTTGGTTGGATGCATGGCTTAGTATATTAAAAAAAAAACAACAGCTATTTAGCCTGTTCATAAACACAGCCGCCATGTTTACACTAAAATTAAAAAAAAATACTTCCCGGCCTAGGCCTTCAATTTTGTGTGAAATTCCTTTACAGTTCTCTTGAATTGATCCGCCTGAAACGTGATACTTTGAAGCCTAAAATAACTAACATAACGCCAACATTCCATTGCATGTTTGAGAAAATTAAATTAAATCATATTATAGACCGTAACAATAAAATAATATACACACGTCGGCAGTGCCGCGCCGCCCCGGAAATTACTCAAGGACATTGCTAACGGCGTGTAGGTACATGATAAGATATAACCTCGTAGCTAGGATACCAGCAACTTGCTTTTCTATTCGTATACGATCTTTTGTTAACCCTTCTTTTGTACCGTGTTAAATATGCACGCAATATACAAGTGACACGACCTATTGAGATCAACCTATCATCATGGACAGAAATATTGTAGCGAAAAGGCCTGATATCGTGCTGCTGGGATTTATCACCATGACATGGTCAACATGACACCATAATGAGAGGTATGTTCAACAAATAGCTTAACAGACGATCAGAGATTAACCGCTGTTAAAGATGCAATGTTTAAATGAAGGCAATTAAAATGCTTGGTGAACACCGACGCGTGCGCCAGTGCGTTAGAAGAAGAAACATCGAAATTTAAAAAAAAACACACATAATCAACTGATTGTATTCTATTCTGGATCAGATGGCTTAATACAAAACGATCGATTATTTAATTTAAAGCATAAGAGGATAGAGTATCAATTGTGCAATTAATTAAATTGAGGATATAGGCCTACTATAGGTACTTGATCTCTCATTTGTATTGATTATGATTCGGTCACTATTAGTCGTCCATAATTTTTTCGTATTTTCGAAACTCTTCTTTGCACTTCATAGCATGCTGGCAAACTTTTCTCCACTCTTCTGAACCAATGATATTTACTTTCTCTTGCAACAGATTCCTTACCGTTTGTCATATTCATGTCAGCGTTGCGTTCGGCTACGTATTGCTTCAATTGGAACCATATATTTTCAATAGGGTTAAAGTCTGGGTGATATGGAGGTAAACGGAGAACAGAATGACCCTATTCAGCAAGTATTTTATCTGTTGAGTATTCTATATGTTCGTGTTTGTGTTTCAGGATAATGTCATAAATTCGAGGTTTTATTGGATTAACTGGAATTTCGCATGTTATTAACCAATTTAACATTGTCTTGTTTCTGGGTATTTAGATTTGGAGGTTTTTTTGTATTGTTATGATATGGGGCGTTGTCAACTAGTAAAACGGAATTTGTTAGTAAATTTGGAATAAGATGGTTTTCCAGACATTTTTCGTAATCTTCGGTATTTATTTCTTTATGATTATCACCAATTGTGTGTGTAGATTTGTACATAAGCAACGCACCAGGTATAGAGTAATTTTCACTACCAGCGAGTGCTACAATAAGACGTTGGCCTTTGGAAATAGGTTTTTTAATTCCTGCGTTGCTAGAAATTGACCAACTTTTTCCTTTGATGTGCGAAGTGTGTATGATTCATCCATATACTTCAAATTTCAAATTTCAAATTCATTTATTCTGTAAGTAGGCCCGTAGGCACTTTTACATGTCTGAGTCTACCAGCGCTTCCAAGGGACTCTGTTGAGAAGAAACGCCGCAAGAAACTCAACAGGAAGTCTTTTTTTTTATATGAGTAACTTATTACTATGATAAACTTAAGCTAACTAATTTAAATGTCACAGGGATGTACAGGTCCCAGGAGCAATTATGAGACTCAAAGTATATTCAATTTAAATTGGAAATGTAAAGTGTCCAAATTTCAAATAAAAATTAAAAATAGACATAGGTAAGGAGATGTAGAAAGTCTCCACGGTCAATAATACAATTATGGAGATGTAAAAAGTCTCCAAATGTCAAATTAAAATTAAATTTAAGAAATAAACATCCATAGGAGATGTAGAAAGTCTCCACGGTCAATTATGGAGATGTAAAGAGTCTCCAGATGTCAAATTAAAATAATAAGCATACAAAGGAGATGTATATAGTCTCCACGGTCAATAATAATTGTAATACAAACAATTCAGTCCCAAGCATTGTTATCATTCATATAATCTTTGATACTATACGCTTTAGAAATTAGTTTACGTTTAACGTAACTTTTAAATTTATTTACTGATAGATGAGTAACACTACTTGGGAGCTTATTATAGAACCTTATACAATTACCCGTGAAAGAGTTTTTTATTTTATGAAGCCGTGTAAAGGGCACTGCGAGCTTATGTTTATTTTTAGTATTAACATTATGTATGTCACAGTTCTTTTTTAAATTAACGATGTTTTTATGAACATGCATAAGATTTTCATAAATATATTGACTGTATACTGTTAATATATTGGTTTCTTTAAACTTATCTCTAGGAGAGTCTCTATGACCCATCTTGTAAACAGCACGAATAGCCCTCTTCTGCAGAACAAAGATGCTGTTTACGTCAGCACCACTACCCCATAGTAAAATACCATATGACATAATACTATGGAAGTAACTAAAATAAACTAATCGAGCGGTTTTCAAGTCTATTAGTTGCCGAATTTTATTAACTGCAAAAGCTGCAGAACTGAGTCTATTTGCTAATTTAGCCAGATGAGGACCCCATTGGAGTTTGGAGTCTAACGTTAAACCAAGAAATACTGTATCATTAACTAGGTCTAGTTTGTCATTTTTAATAGTTATAGTAGTTTGTCTATTTTTCACATTGGTTGTCATAAATTTAATACATTTAGTCTTTTTCTCATTCAGTAATAAATTATTAACACTGAACCAATCTACTACTTTTGATATAGCATTGTTTACATCGACATTGAACTCCTGTTGTCTTTTTACTATTTCTCTTCCTTCATTTCTATATTTTTAATTTCGTCCAAGTACCCTTTGTAGTCGCACATCATGTTTTTCCATTAATGTTTTTCTGTTACCTATCGTTTGACAGTACCGAAAGCCCATTTTCCGTAGATTTTTTCTTAATGTGAATGTAAATCCCTTGAAATTGATTGCTTCTATTAATTTGAGTCGCATTTTTTTCAGATTTGGAAGCTCTTTGGATTTTGAATGAAATTCATAAACCATTCTTCTGATTACATTGTAATCGAAACTGTCCAGATTCAAAGAAAATTCCTTTTTAGGTCTACTTCTCTTGGGTGTGTTAAAGGATTTTTTTCGGTCTGATTGGTTGTTTTTTTTTAATGTACTTTTAGAAATTACCGTTGCTTCTATAGAACGCATAATATAACTCTGTTTTGAACTTTATTTAAATATTTACAAATAACACTTTTCTTGAAACTTTCAGCGTCTTTTAAAAAAATATTTATATACATTATAAACAATTTCCCGTGCTTGTCTATTTACAGAAAAACCCTGTTTAAGTAAACTCCCCATGGAAATCAATTTCCGAAAAATAACAAATAAAATAATCGGTATTATGTCTTTTTAGGTGACAGCCTGTAATGATAGATTTAAGTTATTTAATTAATAAATAAATATATTTAAATATGAGTATACACGGTAAAGATATATGTATACTTCCTGAAAAATTAATCTGAGGATTATGACAAGCTGAAACAGATGCTGTCCGAGGCTGGAAATGCTGGACATACTTTGAATGAGCTGCTCAGTGATAACGGTGGAGAGTATGATAATAAAAGAGTACGCGACTTACTCATTGCAAACGGAGTAACGCAAAGACTCATTATGCCGTTTACCCCAGAACAAACAGGCTGCAGCGAGAGAGACAATCGCACTATAGTCGAGTCAATAGAGAAATGATGCACGCACATAACGAAATTCCTCAGACGTTGTGGGTTGAGTTGGTTAATACTGCTGTTTATATCTTAAACAGGACGGGTCCAACTAAAGTGGATCACAAGTCTCCTAATAATTCATTAGTAAGATCAAGAGAAGTCATTTTCAATATTGTCACTGAAAACGAGGACAATGAAGAAAGGGATCCTGTTATTAGCGAAGACTTTGATGATGCTCAGAGTCATATGTCTGAACAGTCTATTGAAAATGAGGGTTAAGATGATGATAACGAAGAAGATCAAATATCTGCTCATTTGGAACGAATGGTACTCAGAGATCGATCTGCTCTTCGTCCTCCAGTTAAATTCAGAGACAGAAGAATCATGAACGCTGAGATGTGCTACCCTGAATATCATGGGCAGACATAGAAGTTTATGTGGCAAAAACGTCAATTAACTAGGGACTTCCTTCTGATATTAAATTTATCGATAACTGTTTCAAATACTTATTTCAGTGAGTAATAAAACGAATAATTTTTCCAACGGCTGCTTTTGTGCTTTTGAGTATTCAAATGCTTCTTAATATTATATAGGTATCTTAGCTACAAAGCTAATCTCACATTTAGTACAAAAGATCTTAGATCCGGAGAGCTTTTTAACCATGAATTTATAAAATTTTCACGACACTGTTTTCTAGGCGGCATTTTTCCTGAGTGGACAAAACTGTGTTATGTCAACATCTTATTTATCTGTTTAGGATAAAAAACTTTACCTTTCTTAATCGACCTATGCGGACTTTATACTGTATAATAGGTATGCAAGTTGCATGGTCATATTATACTTTATCTCTTAGTCATAACTGTCACAAGAAAGTACAATTTATCGATAAATTTATATCGTTCGGAAGTCCCTAGGACAGTTTTAATCGTGCCACTAAAACTTCTATAACTGATCATGGGCCAACCTCTCTTAAGGAGGTTATGTTGAGCTCGGAGAGGGAACTGTTGCAAGGTGCTATGGATAGCGAAATGAGATCTTTGAACGAAAACCAAACTTGGGAACTTAGAAACTTACCAAAGGGACGGAAGGCTATACCGTGCAAGTGGGTGTTTCGAGTTAAATTAAACCCTAACGGTTCCGTCGAAAAGTACAAGGCTAGACTGGTGGTTAAAGGTTTTCATAAAAAAAGGGGCATTGATTACGGGCAAACATTTAGGCCGATAACTAACGTATGCGAAATGAAATCTGGAAAAAGTTTGAACCTTTGTTTAAACTATTAAATTCCATAAAAAAGTACAAAAGTGAGTTGTATTTTGTTTAACGACTCATCTTAAAATAATTACGACAAATTTCATGGACGTCGGATTTTTTTACAATAATTATGGCAAATTGAGAAAAAATGCGTCGCGAAACTGTTTGTAATTTCTTCGATACACATCCCCTTTGGTCGAATGCGAAGGTGGTGGCGCATTTTTAACAAAAGGTTTGAGTGAATTTTTAGAGGAGTTTTTTAGATGTTAGATGGCTTTAAAAAAAACCAGTGAACAATCTACGAGAAACATATTTTTTATACATTAAACAGAATAAAATACAACGAGGCATAACATTATAAACACTGCTGATTTATACCATAGCTGGAAAAAAAAATACGAAATTTCAGATTACTAGGAGCAGTAAGTCTGTGAGGTCTGTGAGGCAAGCTGTAGTCAGCTTTACACATTACTCATTGCTAATATTGTTTCATTTAAAAATATGTTGACCATTTTGTCTTTGTCCCACGATTAGCAACTATTTCATAACGTTCAAACACCTTCTGTTATACAATTAGTCAACGTACCTACCGCCATCTTTGTGGTCCTAATGAGTCGACCATTAGATCTGCTTCGGTCATTCAGTGGAGTTGACGACCTGTTGATGAGCATTGCGACTCTATAGAGGTAAGTCTTTCACGCGACGTATTTGATTCTCTCAAACGTCATTTCCATGGATTATTATATAAGAATGTACAATGTCTTATTTCAGTTCATCTTTTAATATTTAATAGGATTCTTTGATATAATTTACGTGAATCGGGCGTATATTTATTGCGTAATTGGTTTATTAAAAATACTTAATTGTCGTCATCTCGGTGGCATCATTTCGGTGGCATTTCTGTTCACCGAAATGACGATTTATGTTATAATATGTACAAAATGCACTAAAATGCATTAGAACCGCTGTTAAAAATGTTAGCACTGTTAAGAAAAGTTATCATGGTCACCATGATATCCAAAACACATCTAATGCTTGACATAGCCCTGTTTCGAAAATCATTACGAAACTATAAATAGATTCTATATAAAAACAAAAGTTTTGTGGGTTTTTGTATGACATAATTATCTAACAATAATAATATATTAAGGTCGTAGTATATAATTTCACATTGATTTTCTAAGCAGCCGTCATTTCGGTGGTGTATTTTTTTTCAAAATTTAATTGCTTATAAAGTATTGTCTCATATATATTTAACATTTTTATTTGAATATGTAACCTATCAAATGACAATTATAATAAAAATATATTTAAAAAAAATTGCCACCGAAATGACGAAAAACCATGCCTTCAAAAATCCAGCTGTTTAGAGGATTTAGAGGTTATTCAGCCCCCCCTCCACCCCTGTACCGCTGCTATAGTATCGCTACGCGTGCTTTTCTTGCTGTGGCGGTGAATAAATATTTTTCTTGACACGACTGGCGTGCCTAACGCCATAGAAAATAATAGCACGCCTATTGTGCCATCAGCCATGTGTACAAAAAAGGATACCCACTTTCTTTGGTTTTTTCAACGATTTAAACTAACTTTGTTTTAATCGGTTCTGAGTGGCTAATCTACGTGTTTTCCTTGAAATGGATGGTAATAATAGTGCCAGCGGTACACCCCGAAATTCAGTAAAATGCTGCAATTGGTGTTAAAAGCATGAAAATCGGAACGATTGATCTTTAGGCCATACGAATCAATTTGACCCGTAGCACGAAAAAAAATCAAAAAAAAGGAGACGAGTTATGACGTCATCTTTATTTTGTATGGGTTTTTTTTTTGTTCCGAGGCCTATCGTGTGTAGTATCTAATGAAAGGGCTTACCTATTTACTAGGCCGATTCTAAAAATATATTACCATCATTATATTTTAGTCACTTATTTTAAATTAAAATCAAAATCATTTTCAAAATATGCCAAGTTTGGGCTCCTCCAGATATAATACCGTTGAATCGTTATTTGTTAAATATACCTAAAATTATACGTAATAGCCATAAATCCAAACCCAAGAAAGCAATTTTGAAAATATTTGCGTTTAGTATTTTTTTACATTTTTTTAATGTTACGAAATGTGATACAATCACAATAAGTAGTTGAAACATGTATAAAACGTTCAATTTTAGACACCGAAGATGATAAATACTAATGTAATATTATTACAAAATGTGATAAAATCACAAGTAGGCGACTCCGTCCGCGTAGAAGTCGTTTATCTCTGCTCCCTCGGGAATTGTCCAATTTTTCGAGATAAAAACTCGAAGAGTCGCGGGCGAAAGCTAGTAAATAATATAAATATAATTAAAAACTCCTCTCGATGTCTAAAATTTAACTTTTTATACATGTTTCAATTACTTGTGATTTTATAAAATTTTGTAATATTTAAAAAATACAAAAAAAAACTTAATGTAAATATTTTCAAAATATCTTTCTTGGGGTTGGATATGAGGATATTACGTATCATTTTAGGAATATTTAACAAATAATAATTCAACCGTATCATATCTGGAGGAGCCCAAACTTGGTATATTTTGAAAATGATTTTGATTTTAATTTAAAATAAGTGACTAAAATATAATGATGGTAATATATTTTTAGAATCGGCCTAGTAGGTAAGCCCTTTCATTAGATATCACATACGATAGGGTTCACAACATTTTTTTTCCCATATGACGTCATAACTCATTTCCTTTTTTGTATTTTTTTTCATGCTACAGGTCAAATTCGTCAGTCGTGCCGATTTTCATGCTTTTAACACCATTTGCAGCATTTTTTGGCGTACCGCTAGGAATATAAAGTGATTCAGATGTTTCAAACCTGCTTTGACTTAAATTTGACTGAATAATATTTACCTCTGATTCATTCAATTTACACTGTTTAAGAGCATCAGCTCAAGTTTATCTATGGAAATGTTCTTCTGAACCGATATTTAAGCACATTGATTTCCTTCAATTTGGTTACGAACTACGCGAAAGAAACCTTTACCCAAAGCAAATGACGAAAAAATCTCTACCCGACACTTTAATAAAACCGTGTAAAGGTCGATCTAACTGTCGAACAAAGGAATGAAATGTATGTATGTATGTGTAAACAATGATTGCAAAAACTTTTAATAAAATCAAACTGTTTCTTGCATGTGTAAGCAAATTACCTTAATCGAAAAACTGTTTCCACAAACCCGCAATATTTTTGAAAGACCTATCCAACGACACCACACGCTATGGGATAGACGAAAAAGAATAAATACATCCCCAAGTGACGTGTAGGGGAGGCACACTAAAAAAAAAAACAAGATTTTATTTTACCTCTTTATTGGCGTGACTAATATGTATATTCATGCCAAATTACAGCTTTCTAGTACTAAGAGTCTCTGAGCTAGGCTGCGGACGGACAGACGGATGGACATGGCGAAACTATAAGGGTTCCTAGTTTGACTACGGAACCCTAAAAAAAACGTAACATAATGGTGGTGGGGGCAGTGAATTTATTTTGTATGACAATTTTGTTATTTTACAGGTTAGAGCCATGAAATTAAAGTTGTTTATGTGGACCGCTTACTTAAAATTCACGTTTTAAAGTTTTTAGAGTTCCGTACCAAAATGGTAAAAAAGGAACCCTTATGGTGAGACTTCGGTGTCTGTCTGTCTGTATGTCACAGCAGGTTTTCTCAGTAACTATAAATGCTATCAACTTGAAATTTGGCATATTTATTATTATATTTATTAGTTAGCATATCAAATTAGCATATAAGCATAGTTATTATTATTATTATATTATATTATTATTATTATTATTAGTTGTAGGTACAACTTGCTTGCCCGCATTTTCTTTTATAAAAAATGATTTTATAAACAATTGAAAAGGGGTCTGGAATGGGGGGTTAAAAAATGAAAGTGGTGTGATTATAGCAAATGGAATGTTATATGAAAGGGCTCAATCTGAACATTTTAAAACATTTTTTTTATGTACTTTTTGATTTATAGCCAAAAATGTAAAAAAAATGACCGTTTCCGAAGTTCATTAATAAAAAAATCTAAAAATAATTATTGATATTTCATGGCAAAAATAAAATGAAGCGTTAATTATTTAGTTTTTGAGAAATAACAAAAAAGTTTGACAAAAAAAGTTCATACCAAAATGAGTATTTCTTTTTGCGGTTACCAAGTATATTATATTAAACACGGAACCCTCGGTGCGCGAGTCCGACTCGCACTTGACTGTTTTTTTTTAAAAAAGCCTTTGAAGGTAATGTAAAATATATCTGTACTTTAAAACAGAAGTTCTGACTCTCCGCAGACGAAGTCGCGGGCGGAAAGGTAGAGTTATAATATTGAGATATCTAAGTGCTGATCTGATGATTTTGCTTATTAGTGGTTAAAAGATCTTCGCGGATCAGCTTTGTTTGATCGGAGACCGTAGTTTAACCCTATAGGTTTCGAATATTAAAACAAATTAAGCGACGCATTTTTTACAAAACAAAATATTATTTTGAAATATACCAACTATTACATAGTGCTTAAGTTTTCTTTATACATACTTACAATAAATATATTAATATGTTGATAAATGTAAATTGAATGGAATTTAATATCACGTTTCATTTGGTGACGATGGTTACTAACCAGAATTATTTTTTATTGTTACAGGTCATGCAAAACATATATGAGGTAATTATTACGACTACATTTTGATATAGGTACGGAAAAGAGCGATCAAGTGCGAGTCGGACTTGAGCACCGAGGGCTCCGCACCTATCCTATTTTATGAAATATTAGAAACCCAGCTGCTGCTTGCGCTGGCTTCATATTTTAGAAGACCAGACGGGACATGTCTATCACTCTGTAAATAACACAGAAGTCGTAACTTTATGTATGTTACTCGTATAATGTAAGTACTTTTTGCATTAGACATAAGTTTGTCCTGCGACAGTTTTTAACTTTTTTATTAAAAAAAAACCATGTGTTACAGCAATTCTATATTTTTTCCTGTTATGAATAGATTACTCCTTTTTTTTTTTTTTTTTTCGTTGTTGTGAATAGGTATGTTGACATCTTCTTGGTTCATGCATGATGTCTATAGGTCTCAGATCCCACTTACCTTCAGGTGGCCTGAGTGCTCGCGTGCCTTCTCCTTGCCATAAAAAATGGATATATTGATAAGTCTCATATATTAAAACTGCTATGAATATTGCGAACCCTTATTATTAATCAAAATATTGTATTCGTTTATAACTAAAATAAGTCTCAGAACTAAATTTAACATACATACATACATAATCTCACGCCTTCGTTCCCAGAGTGGGGTAGGCAGAGCTACAGAATTACAAACATCTCTAAAAACTTGTTAATAATTCTATAACCACAATTTGAACAATTAGGCTAAGATGTTTACCAGCGTATTAGTGACAGGTTGCAAGCCCATCGCCTAACAGTACTACAAGCCTTTATTCCCTTAGTCGTCTCTTACGACATCCACGGGAAGACATGGAGTGGCACTATTCTAACTCTAAAGGGGTTTGGGTAAAAGTGTTGTCATTTGTAAAATTCATACATTTTCAAGGTGAGCGGCCATTCGTAAAAGTGGCAAATTATGATAGAATTATTAAAAATAAACATATTTTATTATGTAATGTAATACTCTTAAGTGCATCGGAGCCGAGATATTTAAATATTCATGCTTGGGCGTACTTTTGTACTAAAAACTGAACATTTAAATCTTTAAAATCTCCGCTCCGATATTATTTAACGCCATAAATTATATATATCTATATATATGTAGAGGTCCTCTAAATAACTATATAAGAATCACCCGTGGCCGCAGAAAAAAAAAATTACAATTTTCTTCAAACAAATTTACCCAATGCCCTTTAACATAAAAATGGATTTACCAGTAAAGGTCAAAATATTGGCAATGCCAAAAATTGCCGCAGTAAAATTGGTATTTTGAACCTCACCCGTACATTTGATACTTTAAGGGTAGAGCAGATACGACCCTTAAATTATCAAATGTCGTAAAAGCCAAAATGCACTTTTTCAGGGCGAGCAAAAAACGAAAATGGTTATTTTATTTTTGCATATATTTTTTGAAATACTCAAGCTATTATATACCACTTGAGCTCACTATGCTTAGGTTTTTGAGATGTTTTATAATTATAAATTTAAAATCCCGTAGCTTTAATAGATCCAGAGATAGCGTGGCTTTTACAACATAAAAAATAATTAAAAATGGCTTTTAAGATGGACAAAAAGAATTTAAAATGGCTTTAATACATTTTTTTATAGTGTACAACTGTAACCTTTGTTGTAAAAGGAATCTACGTGGTTTTATTAGGAGTTATATTAAAATACATTATGTAATCATAACAATATGTAATTAAGTGTAGTAAAAGCATTAATTATTTTAAGAAATATGCTTGTTTTATAACATTTTTTTAATAGAATGTCAAATTAAAATAAGACTTCAACTCTTAACGATGCACAGATAATTAATTATTATAAAGTCAAATTAAAATAAGATTTAACATCTAAACGATGCACAGATAATTATTATTTGTTATGCAATAAAATTGAACTCAATTTAAAAACTTAAACACGCTTCGTCTCTTATAATACATATCTATAAGTTATTAGTCTTTATAGAGAGAAATAAGTATCTAGGTACATTTTTGTGAATAATGTAGGTTCCGGTTCAGGTAGGTACATCAGCATTTATATAAACTTTTGTTAAACCACAATAGAATTAGTCATTAAAATTTCCACCACCAATAACGTATCAAAGAGCTTTGTCAGCTTGCAATCTGCTTTTTATCGTTTTGTTTTTAACACAGCCACCATGACTGTCTAGTAAATAAGAGTTGTCATAACGTTGATAATACGATAACATGTCAAAAGCAATATTGTTTCACCGAGTACCTAGAATCTGGAGCCGGGGTCTCTATTCTACGCGGTACAACAATAAGTATTGCATTCGATATGTTATCGTATTGTTGTTAACTCTGACGCCATTACTGTCACTGGGTCAATATACCTATATATCAAAGATGGTCGAGAGCCTTTCATATTGTAATTAGATTCCCTGTGGTAGCTTCGGAAAAAGCTCTTCAATGAGATTTTGAACCAAAAATAAGTGCATACAGCTAGGTGTCATAATACCAAAAAAGAGAAGTTGTTGCATGTAGGTACAGTACCTACATGCAACGACTTAATAATAATCTTAACCAACATTGGGCTCAACAATAATAATATCTGACACGGCACCATTAAAAGGCATAACAGCGATCAAATATTGAAACGTTACGATTTATTTCAATAATGCCCAAGGATTTCCATTGAAGGATATTGAATTAACCCAACTTGCTTCGACATCGTAATTAAACAACTATTCGGGAATCAAAGATGTCATAACCTCAGCAGTATGAATACAATATCAAAGCAAGGCGGTCAAACCTTAACTGCAGTGCACACGACAATAACTTCTAGTGGTGTGAACTCCTACGACTTATCGAAGAGCTTTGTCAGAAGGTTGCTATCTGTCCTGAACAGTAAGTGCAAGTCAGACCCGAGCATCAAGGTTTTGGCACCTATCTTCGTCTTATTTGTATAATTAATTAAAAGAAACAAGAAGGGGGCTACGTATTATTATTAGTATTTTACGCTAATTACCTAAATAGAATTTTTAAAAGTCATCAATGCCAGAAATTAAAAAATGTGACTACCCTTTAAAACAGGACAGCATTCAAATGAATAAAGCAAATATGTACGTATATGCATGAATGTATACTCTTTATTGTACAAGAAAAAAAAATACAAAACACAAGCAATATAATAAAAATAAACAAGTACCTAGAAAGGCAAATAATTTAAAAAGTCAAAATATTACACCTATTATAAATTTTAAAGAAAAAAGGTTCTTGGCATACCGACGAACAGACGGAGAGACGAACAACAAAGTCATCTTATAATGTTTTACAGTATTTGGTACCGAGCTTTAAAAACAAATATTACGGAGATTAAAATTTGGTATTTAAAGTTATGGACAAATGCCAAGCGCAAGTAGTGGCCTTCTCAGAAGTTTTCGTTTTAAACCTTCAAAACTTAAAAGGCATTAATGACTTTTTATAAAAATGTTACCAACGAGTTATCTTCATAATGCTATGCTTTAAATTATGACTTTTTTTGTTTTAATTATCATTAAAAATGTATAATTTGGCGCAAAATATTGAATTGATTGTTTGATTCTCGTTACTTTTACGAAGAAAACCATGTCCGTGTTGTTGCAGGGTTAGAATAGTGCTACTCCATGTCTTCCCGTGGATGTCGTAAGACGCGACTAAGGGAAAAAAGCCTTGTAGTACTGTAAGGCGATAGGCTTGCAACCTGTCACCCTCTTCTTCTTAGCGTGTCGACGGCATGTCATACATGAGATGACCAATATTCTGTCACGCGAACGGCATTGCTAGTGGCGTCATATAGGTCCTGCCGCATGCAGGTGTCGGGGCACGCGGGGCTGTGCAGGAGGTGCGCTACGGACTGTGGTGAGGCGCCGCAGCTGCAGTGGTCCTCGGCGGTGTAGCCCCACTTTACCAAGTTTTCTCGGCATCAACCGACCTGAGCGCGCAGTCTGTTGAGCGACACGTGCGCCAAGGTAATGAGTGACCCGGTGGGAGTCTCTCCGCAGGTGGAACAAAGGTCGGCAGAGAATGTTCCTCCTCCCACAGACGGGAACGGGCTTTTGGGGCGATGGTGACCTGTCACCAATACGCTGGTAAACATCTTAGCCTAAATTGTGCAAAATGCTGTTCCAGAATTATCAACAAGCTTTTAGAGTTGTAGCTGTAGCTCTGCCTAGCCCCAGTCTGGGAACGAAGGCGTGAGTTTATGTATGTATGTAATGTATGTATGGTAATTAATGTTTGTTTTCTTATGCATTGATCAACTGTAAAAGATTACTTAAAAATATAGGTTCATCCTTAATATTTCTTATATTTTTGATAATAATTTGTAAAAGTTTTTAACGTAACAGTTTTAGTAATAAAAATAATAAATGAGAGTTGTTCAGATCAATTTAAGGGATATTTTTCAGTTAAATAATTGCATTAGAAAACAAACTTGATTTTATAAACGTTCGTAGTAAAAGCCGATTGAATCCCTAGCAGTAAAGGATCATTTCCAGTAAATACCGATTGAATCACTAACAGTGAAGGACAGTTGGTAGTAAAAACCGATTGAATCCCTATCAGTGAAGGACCGCTTGTAGTAAAAGCCGATTTAATGCCCAGCAGTGAAGGAGCGTTTGTAGTAAAAGCCGATTAAATCCCTAGCAGTAAAGGACAATTTCCAGTAAATGTCGATTGAATCACTAGCAGTGAAGGACAGTTTGCAGTAAAATCCGATTGAATCCCTAGCAGTGAAGGACCGTCTGTAGTAAAAGCCGATTGAATCCCCAGCAGTAAAGGAGCGTTAGTTGTAAAAGCCAGTTCATGCCCTTGCTGTAAAGCGTATTGTGGCACTTAACCTCCTAACCTGAGATCCTTTGTACTAAAAAATTGTAATAAAGATCTGGTGTAAGGGAAAAAAACTCATTTTGCCCAAAATGGCTTTTACGACATTTGATACATTAAGGGTCGTGCTGTTAACTGTGCTGACAGTGGATTAGGTTCAAAAGTAATTCTCATTTAATCTGTGGCTCGCGATCGCACAAGGTTGGTGGTGCGGCACGAGGACAAACCTTAAATCCACATACTTACATTAAATTTAGTATATTATCATTAAGTTCATACGGTTTTGACTAAACTCTGGTTTTTTTCTTGTGTAGGCTTCGGTAAGTAATGATAAATATGTTATTTCATTTACATGTAGGTTTTAAAGATCGCCGACCACTACATTATTTACATTACAAAAATAAAAAATATTTATTTATATTTATCCTTTTAAATTTATTGCTTTTAGACCGTGGATGCAAATATAGTGGTAAGCAATTAGTTTAAATCAAACTGAGCAAGTCGCGGAAATATTATTCTAATATAAGTAAAGATACAATTTTATTATACACCGTACTTAAAGATGGCAACAGTAGCCTTTGTACGATAAATCAAGCACGCCCGCGATCATGCTCAGGATTCTATCGATGCTGGCCCTTATGACTGATTTACATTGGTCTAGCAAAAGCAATGCCAGTAGAAATACATGGACGAGTTTCTTTTCACGTTTGAGGCGAGAGCTATTGTAACGACGCAATGTACTTCTACTGTAATGATTTTGCTGGAGCAATGTAAACAGCCATAAATCGGGAAATCCGCTGCGGTGCACGCTACGCATGCACTTGTCATTTGTCACAATCATGTATCAATAGTCTGCACAAGTCTGGAGGTGTCACGGTATTTATTTACATCCGCAGCTTCGGACGCGGATGCATATTTTTTGAGTCTCACATTTCGGATATGGTATGAGTCAAAAATATATTTTGGGAATTTACATGAATAACACAAAAAAACCTCAAATTAATGCAAAAGTTCCGCGGTTACGGATGCGGATGCGAATGCGAGTATCCACAACATCCCTTATGTCTACATACATTTTGATACGAGGCGAATTTATACCCACGTGTGCGTACGTACATAGTACGTATTGTGCGCCGTAGTGCAATTCCAGCTTAACTCTGCGCGCCGGAGATACGCACCTCTTGCGCAAAGTGGTGTAGCAATAACAGTCTACCCGCGTCTTTGCAAATATCCCGAGGTAACCCTATAGCACCCTGAATACGTTGTTATATTGCCCTCACAGAGCGCTGTAGGTACTATCTCTGCGTATAGTTCACCCACATGCTGTTGGTTTAAAAATGAGTACAGTAGGCTCTAAAAGACTAATTTCGAAGTCTTCAGTGCAGTTAGTGAGCCTGTAGGCAATCATATTACCTCGTACAGATACCGTTCTGCGCTCGCGCTCAATATCGGCACCATCGTTGAAATAGTAGTCCATTTTTTTTTCCCCAGTTGTGTTAGTAAATGCCTCAAATATTTAAATTAGTACGTTTCTCACAGTAATCTATAAATAAATTAGAAGCAATGTACATATTGGAAAAGGTAAGCATTGGAAAGGGACATATTTCTTGAAAATTTAAACATTTGCAGTTATATTATAAAATATTTTAGTAGAAGGCCGTGACTAGCGGTGGAGTACTTCTCACAAATACCCACAAGCTAGGTGAGCCCGCAGACAGAGGCGCGTTTCGCAGCGCCATGTTGTCCGCGTAGCTTAATATTAATATTATCAACGCACATTCTGTCGACGTGACAACCGACATGGGTGATTCTGGGCTTTTTACTCACACTATTGTTCTGCTAAATGATAAAATTTACAGCTCGTATCGAATTTTGGAGCGAAATGATTTGACAAGTATTACTGATGTCCTATATCGATAAAATCACTTAGGGCCATTTGCAAAAAAAAATAACACTGGGTTAAGACGCTAACTCGAGTTAGTAAACGTCAGATTCATACGAAAACTGTTATTTTAACTCGAGTTAGCTTCTTAATTCCACTGAGGTCAGCGAGCATTGCACTGAGGTCCTCCATGGTCTCAGCCATGACTACGATATCGTCAGCGAATCGAAGGTGAGTGATGTACTCGCCATTTATGTTGATGCCTCGTCCTTTCCAGTCCAGAACCTTAAAAGCATCCTCCAATGCAGCGGTGAACAGCTTCGGAGAGATCACATCTCCTTGTCTGACTCCCCGCTGCAGAGGAATAGGCTTCGTGCTCTGGTCCTGTAGTCGGACGGACATAGTGGCGTTTTCGTACAGACACTTTAACACTTCGATATATCGGTAGTCAACTTGGCACCGCTGGAGAGACTGTAGTACAGCCCAGGTCTCGATCGAATCGAAGGCTTTCTCGTAGTCCACAAATGCAAGGCAAAGGGGGAGGTTATACTCTTCGGTCTTCTGTATAACCTGCCGCAACGCATGTATGTGGTCTACGGTACTATAGCCTTTTCGGAAACCGGCTTGTTCGGGAGGCTGAAAATCGTCAAACCTGCGCGCGAGACGATTTGCGATGACCCTCGAAAACAGCTTGTAAACATGGCTCAGAAGTGAGATGGGTCTATAGTTCTTCAACAAAGTTTTATCACCTTTCTTGAAGAAGAGAACCACCACACTTCTGTTCCATGCTTTTGGCATTCTCCCTTCGTGGAGGACGGAGCTGACCTTGTAAAGATCGCGGGAACGCGGTGGATGCGAAAAGCACAAGATCGGTCTGAGTGGAGAGCCTTGGGGGAGGCCTATGTCCAGCAGTGGACGTCTTTCGGCTGACATGATGATGATGATGATAGCTTCTTAACCCAGGATTAATTTTTTGGTCCAAGTGGCCCTAATAAATACTTGACGCTAAAACTAGTAATCACTTTTAGTTTAATTTGCAAGAACACATTATTACTACCTTCCTAGAATTAATTTAAATTATTGGTAAAGAAGATTTTGCAAATTGATGCATCTTTTTGATTTTATTTAGTCTTTTATAAATTGCATCTACATGGACACTTTTAGCTGACAGACACCAATAATGGACACATAGCTCTTAATTCAAAGCTTATACAGTCATAAATTGATTGTTGCAATACAAATGAATAACCCTTCGCTTCTGTAAAATAGGGATCAAGCGTCCATAGTCAGTCCTTGTCCATGACTGACTCCATCACAATGTTTTCTATCTGCATGCAAAGTGCGATCTGTATGTGACACGCATTGACAAGTGATTTTATCGATACCTGTCAAATGATTTCACTCAAAAAATACCGACGTCTATTCGTATTTATGTACTTATTATTGTTTCAGTGTTAATTTTTCAAGCCCTATCACCCGTTAAATCTTTTTTAACCGAACCGTCTTCGATCAACAATTACCAACTGTTGATCGAAGCGAACCGTAATTAATATTTTATAATTAAGTTATAATATTTAGATTAGAAAAGATTCTTTCATGAAACAAAGAATTCAATACTTATTCATTTATTTGTTTTAGGACAAGAAGATTACGTTCGAGGTAAGAATTTATATGAGTAAAGGTTAATTATTTTTCATCACACTTGCTAGGAAAGGGTGTTATAACACGCAGGCGTATAGGGCAGTTATATATAGCCGATTTACGAGGGTCATGCCAAAAGAAATTAGATACTCCATGCTCATTTGTTTGATACTGGCCAGTTATACACCATAGTGAAGGCTGATTATATAGCTATAAATTTAAAAATGGAATACTCCGGAAATCTGCGTATTTTTTTTTAATATATATTTTTTCTGATTGAATCTGACGGGAATTTGCGGTTACAATGGAACTTAGTCGACGAGATTTCCGTGTTATGATATATTATGACTTTAAAAAAGGTTTAAAGCCCCAAGAATGTTTTGAACTTTTACCCACGACTTTTGGTGAGTCTGCTTGTTCTCGTGCAACTGTTTTTAACTGGTTTGCTGAATTCAAAAGAGGGCGGGAGAGCTTTGAAGATGAGGCGAAGTCGGGGCGACCGCCAACCGCAGTTATTCAAGAAAATGTGCAAGCCGTGGAAAAAAATATCCGTGAGAACCGACGAACTACATACGTAGAGCTTAAACGAGATCTAGGCATTGGATCAGCAGCACTGCAAACCATAATTCATGGACAACTGTCCCTCCATAAGCGTTGTTCGAGATGGGTGCCGCATAAACTCAACGATTTGCAGAAAGAACGCCGCGTGGATTGGTGTAAATTTATGATACATAAATTCGACGCTGGCGAGAAGAAAACTGTGTATGATATACTGACAGGTGACGAAACATGGCTGTATAACTACGATCCCGAAACAAAGCGGCAGTCAACGGTATGGTGCTTCGAAGATGAACCGACTCCAACAAAATGTCGCCGAGCACGAAGCACACAGAAACAAATGGTTGCCTCATTTTTCTGCAAGACAGGGCATATTGCGACTGTGGTGCTAGAGGATCAAAGAACTGTCAACTCAGAATGGTATGTGACAGTTTGTGCTCCACAAGTGTTGTCAGCTTGGTGTGACAAGCGGCCAAAGTCAGGAACCCAGCACCTGCTCTGGCACCACGACAACGCCGCCCCGCACACTTCTGCCCGAACACTCGACTATTTTAGTTCGAAAAATGTCACTATACTCCCTCACCTGCCATTTTCTCCCTGTGACTTTTACCCGTTTCCGAAAATTAAAGAAAAATTAAAAGGAAGGCGATTTGAAACCAAAGAAGATGCCCTGGCTGCCTATAATTATGAAATTTCTGAGGTACCCAAAGAAGAATGGTCATTGACATTTTCCAAGTGGTTTAGCCGAATAAAAAAGTGTATACGTGCTCACGGTGAATACTTCGAAAAAATAGATAGCAATAATAAAGAATAAACTTTGTAGTTTTTGAATATCTAATTTCTTTTGGCATGACCCTCGTAACACCTTAGGGAGTTATGAGTTTAGTTTTAAAATATAGAATCCACTCGTACAACATGGAGGTGGTGTAAAATCAGCCAAGGTTTATTTCCTATATTCAAAACTTGGCTACAAACCCATTTTACTGTATAATTAAACTTATACGGTACATTTATCTGCATTATATTTATATTTTACCATTATTTCAGAGACATTTGCAATTATTTTATTAAATTAAATTTTGAAAATCGGTACAGTCTGGCAGTATGGCCTGTCAAGTTTAAAAACTAAAGCTGTTCTAAGTATTATCTGTGGAAGACTATATAGAAAAAAGTTGACAAACTCTTTTAGCGAGTCGAGTTTATTTATTGGATTGTTGTTTTTTTTCTCTAATTTTCTTTTTATTTCCTCGCAAATGTGATGAAAAACATTGTCTGTATCACGGGCAGTAAGGGGATTACAAACTTGAGTCATTAAAAACCCTCCGCCTTCGGCGTCGGGCTTCTAAGTCTCTCGTTAGCATTCCCCTTCTTACCACCCTTGATGCACAATGTACTATTACAACTGTTATTGAAAAAATAAGGGAGGTTATAATGATCAGTTAAAACATTGAAAGGGCAATAATTAAATTTTTCGATGGTTGGTTAATTATTGTGGTCGTAAAACTTAAAGAATTGGTCTGTACTCTATAATATGGTAGTTAAAAAATACTCATGCAGTGTAATAGGTAACTAATAAATAAATAGGTGGTAAAATCACAATATAAATACAACTGTAGTTCATCTTCAGGAATTGACAGAAGCCCGCGATTTCGCATCAATCCAGTCTAAATGAAGGGTTTAGTAGCGAGATGTCTACTATCACTTAGTTGACTTTTTTACATTTTCATAAAATACGTAGCACAACGCCAACTGACCAAATTATGATTTCTATTTCAAAATCAAATGTAACAGAGTCGATGGAGCTCCGCGAAACTGAGCGTTTTTGAGCGTTTTGTCCCTCTGGGCTTGTTGAAGAACTAACATAACCTAAACCTAGTACCTCATATTTATGTTGTGTCGTAGGGAACTCGCTGCTAACAAAAAAGTAGGCATAGTGCGATTACGTGTATGGAGATTTTATATAGTTGGCGTTACGCAACCTATTGTATGAAATGTATAAAAGTCAACTAAGTGCGATAAAGGTTACCTACACAGATTTTTTTTAACGAAAATTTATAACTGGCAATAATTTTGAAAATGAAAAATTATGATTAAAATTTGATGTAAAACATACGTACATACACACAGTCACGTCTTCCTTCCCAGAGTGGGGTAGGCAGAGCTACAGAATTAACAACAACTCTAAAACTGTGTTGTTAATTCTATAACCAAATTTTGCACAAACAGGCTAAGATGTGTATATTAATGACCTGGTTGCAAGCCTATCGTTTTTAGGACTTTTATAATAATGACCCAGTGTCCTAATTAAACGCAAATTATACATGAAGCCCAGAAGTTTGGTTGTTATAACATTTGGCTGCGTTCAGCCCCGACATATATAAAAAGGTGAAATTCAGTTTACTAATTTTTTTTTAACAGTATGTTTTCGAAGATAAATTTGATAAATTTAAACATTAACTACAATTCTCCGTCCTAAAAATAGGACGTTGGGCCATACGAGGTTAATCGATATTTTTAATCCAGATTGAGCACTGTTCGTCACTAGTCACGTAATGATAACCCCTGTCAATCATGTGGCAGCCGCACCAACAGAGGCGTATTTACCATAGGGCCAAAGGGGCCATGGCCCGGGCGGCAGCCTTCTCAGGGCGGCGAACGTCGCCCCTCGCAGCCTTCTCTGTTTCGTTTCAAATTAGGCCATTAAATTAACGAAATCTTTTAATTTATCTTGTTTGTGTGAAAACTTATCTACCGGTGCTTAAATTTAGTTTATGACATGATTAAGAACTTTGCGGTTTGTGGTGGAATTAGGTTATTTACTATTACCTACTGAAATGGATGCGAATAGAAAAAAAACTGAGAGACCACGCATATTGAAGAAAAAGTTAAAAAAAAAACACACGGAAGAGGAATCCACGATTACTCAAACATCACAGGACCGATTTAAAAAAATAATAATTTGAAAGGGTATAGGTATTTTCTAGTTGGTCCCATATCTGATGATGGGATCTTGTAGAAATCGAGGGAACTCTTCAAATATTATAGGCACACCTACAGCGACTTCGGTATTTTTCATTGTAACTTATGCATTTGCTCTTGGAAAGCACTATTTGGTGAAGTGGAACTAATGATGAAGACCACAAATGGCCACAGGGATTCTTAAACGGTATCTATTTTAATGGTGGCGATACTGGCGATAAGATATCTCGATTACCTAAGATAGTCTAGCAACTATTCTTTAAATAGCGTGGGACAAAAAAAAGTCTTATTAATTGAGAAGTGGGACTTCATAATAGCGTAATTAGGATCAATAAAAAGTATAAAATAAGATAAATATTAAAAAAAACAAAAACTCGCCTTCAAAAACGCAAAAAATAACCACATGAGGGCTCTTTGACAGTAGGTAACCATATGCGGCAGTCCAACTGAAGTCGGCGCCCCACAATATTTTTAACGAAAAGCCGATTTTAGTTGGACTGACCTACCATTTTAAAAGAAGTTATTTCTTGCGTTTTTGGTTTTTAAATTTTAGAAAAATAATTTCAAAGAATTTTTTGAATTTGGTTACTTTCGCTATGGATCTAGCATAAGTCACAACAGAGACGATAAGTAGGGTGATTTCTCCGGTTTTAGACTGAGCTGTTTAGAACAAAAGCTTACTTAGAATAGTATATTAAAAACGGCTAATCGCGCATGTTTGGTCTCGTAGTGGCCCTTAGCACCTAACCGTCAGTTTCACAAACATAAATATATTATTTGACTAGTTAAGACTGAGTTTTTGCGTGGTTGTGTTAGGTTAGGTTAGGTTTTGTGCATAAGGCTCAATTAGAACATAATGAACTTAAATAAAATCAGTAATCATATATTATAAATAATAATTATATACCTTATAACCTTATAAAATTACGAATTATAGAATTACGTAATCTGCAAAATATTTAGTTGGAAAACTGAATAGTCAGGTGTGATTTTGTATCAGTCTCAATGTTTAAGAACCTGCGATTTTATATCTGTGTTTGATGTAAAATAATCTTTAGTGGTTTCTCGATTAGACATTTAATTTTCGTCCACCCGCTGCACTGTTGATAACTAAAAACAGCCTGAATATTCGATTACTTTTCGTCTATTTGTTCTTAAGAGAACGAAATCTAAAATTTACACCTAAGGGCTACTTTCTTAGCACATCTACAAAATGGTCGAAAACGAAAACACATGGAGTCGAAATCCAAAATTTGCGGACAAAACTGACGAAATACTTTTTATAAAAAATTTTTTACAAGAATAACTTAATGCTTAATCTAAACTTAAAATAAAGCATAATGAGCACTAAATTTGAAAATCTTTGTACATACATTTCATAATTTGAACATATTATTTTGGACCTCTAAAGCAAGGCACCTCAGCTAACTGGACGAAACCCGGCGGAATTACCCTACCTA
Source organism: Acleris literana (assembly GCA_946894065.1). Taxonomy (NCBI): domain Eukaryota; kingdom Metazoa; phylum Arthropoda; class Insecta; order Lepidoptera; family Tortricidae; genus Acleris; species Acleris literana. The sequence goes on along the minus strand of OX335691.1, from coordinate 10,684,400 downwards.
AGTAATTAAATTGGGTATTTATTTTATTAAGGTCTGGTAGACCGTATATTAATTCGATTTTGGGTACCTACATGAGTAGAAATATCATGAATGACCGAGAATATTTTATTGTAAATACTTTTTCGTCACTTTATGGGGCGGCAAAGCTAACTGGCCCAGGGCGCCAAATCTTTAAATACGCCTCTGCGCACCAAGCTATAATGCAAGAACTTTAGTAATAAACTTCCGTACTACGTCAGCATTGACGTAGATTTTCGTATCGTCATCGAGTAGTAAAGTAAAGGTGAAGTATAGGTAAATAATGTATGAAAACGTGAGTCTGTTTTAGGGTTTCATGCTACGGATAGGTAACGTAATAAAGAATAGTTTTGGAATAGTAAAGGCAATTCAAAAACGAGCCTTATGATTGAAATTAACGTTCCAGAACTACGAGACTTTTTATTTCAGTTCGTTTTGCTTTGTATTTTGTTTCAGAACTTTACGGCCGCATCAGTCAAGGTCGACAAAAAAAAGGTTGGTCTTTGTATTTGATATTATAAATAACACAAATTTTGCAAAAATATGCAATTTATTTATAACTGCAGGCAATTTTAATAATGTTTACCAGCGTATTAAATAGTGACAGGTTGCAACCCTATCGCCTAACAGTACGACAAGCCTATATTCCCTTAGTTGCCTCTTACGACATCCACGGAAAGACATGGAGTTGCACTATTCTAACCCGGCAACCAAAAGATGGTTACTGAATTATCGACAAGTTTTTAAAGTTGTAGGTCATTCTGTAGCTCTGCCTACCCCACTCTGGGATTACAGGCGTAGGCTTGTACCTATATATTACAAATAACAAATATAATCATCTGCCTCCAGAAGCCGCGAGAAGCGAATTGAAAACCTCCTCCTCCTTTTTAGGGTTCCGTACCAAAATGGTAAAAAACGGTGTCTGTCTGTCTGTCTGTATGTCACAGCAGTTTTTCTCTGTAACTATAGTAGCTATCAACTTGAAAGGACAGATCTTGGCATAAAATACTTAAAAAAAAAGCTCGCGGATACGAAAGATGTTGAGATATGACCTGTTTTGTATGAGATTTAAATTCATTATTTTATTACTTACACATTTAGGGTGCCCCGAAACGGAAGAAAGATCAAACTTCCTGCCACGTCGCACGTCAGGAGCTATCGATGTAGTTCGCGCTACTCGTCGATAGATGGCCGTATGGGGCGGTCGGTAAAATAGTTTCACGTTAGCAAAGCTGATTGGTCAATCCATTATTTTGGAGACAATTTGCTACCAGCAAACTACGCGAATTTATAATGTGCAAACATTTTCACAAAACAAAGAAAGCAGGTAATTTTAAGTGTTCGATTGTGATCAATCGTAACAGATATGTATCTGGGACCCTTATCCATCCATACTTAATATTATAAAGGTGAAAGTGTGTATGTTTGTCCGTCTTTCACGCTTCAACCACTGAACGAATCGAGATAAAACTTGGCACACATATTGGTTAGGTCCTGGAATAGGACATAGGAGCGTTTTTAACCCGGAGAACAGTTCCCAAGGGAGCAGCGATAAACGACTTCTACGCGGACGGAGTCGCGGGCGAAAGCTAGTGTGATATAAATTAAAGAATTTAAGACATTTTTGTGAGTAGTATATGATAATTAAAATCACAGCATTCTTTGGCTATCGTTTTCGGGTATCTTTGACCCATAGTCTAAACGATATTTTTTTCTGTTTCCAAATTCTTTTTATCAGCTAAATATACTTTTTTCATCATTCAGACGTGCAAAGTTAATTCTAATTTATGAAAGGAAACCAGGAAGTCGTCATTACATTGATTACACAAACAAACAGTTAAGTACAGCAATGTCTAAGCGATGTGATATACAATATTCCTGGCACTATAAAGAATAAAATAAATAATAAACACTGCAACAAACCTGGCCACCCGACAATAATTACAACAGAAGAACAAGCATTTTGGTGTCGATAGCACTATCCGAATATGGTTTTCCGATAACGGAAATCGACCTCAAAATGATCAAAAACATTACTTATCCTCACATAAAATAATAACAGAAAAATAATTTGATAGTGTACCTATCTATTTTTTTATGTTAATTATAGTTACACAAGTCATGTTAACTACTTCAAAATTATAATGGATAAGTTTAGAAGGTTTTTCTGTTTGTTTTGGCAAAGTTTTAATAAAATAGCCATGTTTGATAGATTTATTACGTTATGATAATTGTTTTGAAGTTTTTTAGTCTAATAAAAACAAATTAATCAAGCTACTATGTTTTTCTTTGGCATGTGAATCAATATAAACAGGTTTCTTTGTGCTTCCATTGCAAACCGTTACGTTTTACTAGATGAAAAATCGAGGGCCAAAGAAACGCGCTTCAAAGTGCAACTTTGGCCCAAACTTTGCGAAATAAAAAAAATACGTAGGGTTTGTTTTATTAAGTTTTGCTATGTGCATGAGTTGAATTTATCCACAAGTAAACACAGATGCCTATGAAAGAGTCGTAAAGTTATTTAAATTGAAGTACTCAAACGAGAAGTAAAAAGTATCATGATTTTGGGACAAAGTACCCCGATGTTACTACACATAGCGATCCGTTTTACAGGTCCGTTATTTGATGGCGTATGTAGTTGTAATAGCGAGTTCACACCCAAAACAGTATTCTGGATCCAGTAAAAAAGAAGATTACAAGGTGAAAAGATCCGTTAAAACGGATCCTGTAAAAACGGACGTTCTATGTGTACGCGCCCTTAGGGAACTTATACGAAAAATAGAGCCATCTATTAAGATACTTTATAAATAAGACAACTTGCGAGTAATGTATGTAATGTTAATTAAAATAAGACAAGTTCTTCAGAAAAACTAACACCACAGCATTGTTTTAAATATTTTTCTACGTCAAATAAACCAGATTCTTTATTTATCCGTCACAATTTTTTCTTAGGCCAAAGCTTCTATCATAAGAATAAACAAAAACTACACGTAGAAGCAAAACTCCCGGCTCCCGACGCGCGCTCGACGCGTTAGATACCTACCGCCTGGCGACACCTGAGGTGTCTAGTCAGTCAGGGGCGTCATACACAGAATATACACCGTGGGCCTGAGTAACCCGAATGATTTTAACAGCGCATTCCTGAGGTTATATAGAGTTAAAAATGTTATACTAACATAGGTCCAATTCGGCTTTTTAACTTTTCATTTTTTTCATACAAGTTAAATGGAATATTTTAGCTTCTCCAGGAAACAAAGCCTCAGGACGAGCTGGCAACGCTTTTCTTGAAATTAGCACTTGTTTAAGGGAAATCCCCTTAGAAGTTATGAATTTTATTAATTCGTCCCTTTCTTACTTGTAATGGTAAAATAGTTGAGTAAAAGAAAGAAAAAAACTATGACATGAATAAGAAATTACTTAATTACAAAGAGGTTTTATTCCTTTTCTTTCTTTTCTGAACATAAGGATTTTATGTTTCAAAAGCCATAATCTCAAAAAAACTATGTCACTATGGGTAACTTTAGAACTTGCAGGTTGTATCTACTTAGTCTTAAATTGTCCGGCTTTTCATGTTAAAACATGATAAGTATGTATTTTCATTTTCCATTATGTTTTGATAAAGCTCGGGAGAGGCCTTTCTACCACTTATTGACATGTAAACAGTGACAATGATGACAATGACAGACGCATACTGAGGCCCTACTTTGAAAATCAAAGTTCGGAGTTACGTTAGCTCCATCTCTTTCTCTCGACTTAGTCTCGAATGACGAGTAACAGGGACGGAGACAACGTAACTTCGAACGTAGATTTTAAAAGTAGGGCCTCTGTCTTGTCATATTCATTGATAAATGTCACTAATAAGAGTTTTAAATCAAGTGCGATTAAGTTCAGGACAAATCGCAGATGATTATAATCTGTGTTTGTGTAAGTTTTTCGAGTACCTACATGTGGGTGAGTTTCGCCTGCGACTGTGGATTTGATTAAGAATCGGCCAAGACGTAATTGACGTAATAGCGGCAAAGTCGCAATTATAAAGGCTTGTTGCACCGGAGTTTTCGTAATAAGTTTATTTTATAAAAATAGATATATCTCAAAAACTAGTCGGATTGGAACCAACTTGATACGACATTTTTACACAAACACGACGCACAACACGCTGTATATTAATATGCCAAAATAAATATTAGGTATAGCAATGCATCTTACGACATATTTTTATTTTATTTTATTGAAAGGTACACTTACAGCAAGTACAGAAAGCATTTATCATAGTAACAGGTTAGGGTATTATGTCTGGTGTACAAGCCAATTACAAGTATACACAGCATTTCCAGATAACTTAGCGGACTAAATATAAACAGTAGGTTACATTAAACATCAGCACGCAACAAACAGGCCAAGATTTTAGTTTTATATTTTCCGTACTAGTTGACAGAGTCCACACACGCAGCTATAATATATATTAAATACAACAAGGTATCTTAAGATGCCTTATTAGACCTTGCTTTAAGATATATTTATCTCTTTCCCTATCCAGTAATGAATAGGATGGATAGGTATATATTTTTATATCTTAGTAATGTGTGGTTCTTTGCTATAATGTCATATACATTATATTTCGGTACATTACTATATAATATTATAGCTCCGTTTGTAAAGGCCGTGCAGCGCGGCGCGGCGCGGTCGTTGTATTTGTTTTACCGCGCATTTCGCGATTTAATTTTTACGTACCTATTAAATTAGCCATGCGGGAAAATATAATTGCAGTCTATTTGACTGTAAAAGTAAAAGTGGAAAAAATTAATTATTAGATAAGATTAGTATTTTGTAATAAAGCTTTTTCAACATAAAATTTAAAGTAATGGTCCAGAAAGAAACGTAAAAAGTGACTCCGGATCCCAGACTATAAAACTTATTGAGCTTAAAAGGTTGTTTATAGATTGGTTTTGCTGGTTTATACATGATTAATAGCCACATAATCCGTGTGATTTTCTGCGGATAATCTTAATATCATCAGCTTCTACGTGTAGTTATTGTTTATTCTTATGCTTCTATGGAGACCAGCCCCCTATTTCACCATGTTGACAATGATAGACGACAAGAGACAATTTGGTATACATTGCAAAGTTAACAAACTTTCACATTACTGTGAAACGTGACCATAGAGCATTCCTTTAGTAACGACAATTAAAGACTGAATTCATCTGACTCTCAGAAATCGCACTTCACCAGTGTCAAACACAAGATGACAAAGATAGAAATATAATTTTCTTCTATTATACGCAATCGTGTAACTTTCCTTGTCTGGAAATACGAGTTTAACCGTCTTAACCCAATTTGCAATACACGGCCAAAATACGTGCAGTAACAAGTGGCTCAACAATCACGTCTTGTGATTGTTCTTACTCGTACGTAGAGAAATTAAAAGGTTAAGAATAACAAGGTTTTCATTTTACAAAATGCACATTAAGCCATTAAAACACTCGTTATTTACAAGTATCGAATATATATTTGCTTGTCGCTAACTAGGTAATAAATCGAACACCGCGTTTCAATTTGGCACAAAGAACAACTGAAAAAATAAATAAAAGCAAGCTTTCAAAACCCGACTGTTGCTAACCAACTTTAAATCATTATAAATCCTAAATGATCATTCAAAATGAAACATGATGAAAGAAACATAAAGATGATTTTTAAATCCCTATTCAATAATACCTCACTTGTCAACAAACATACATATATAGGCTATGAAGCACATTACCGTCCTCCTTCGACAGTCGGGTAATAATACCAGCGCGGGCCTAGTATGGCTACGTCTATATCGCTTGTCCAATGTGTCAGAAGGTGACGGATGCCTTTGTCACGCGATATACGCAGCCACATAAGGCCCCCTGGATAGGGCAGGGTCATAGGACCTGGGGTGGGAGTGAGATTAGCTAAGTGTAGTAGGTTAGCAAGACTACGGTAGCAAAATAAAATAATACGCTCCTTGTTATTACCTACTGGGAGGCACCTGGAACGGAATATTAATTAAAAGTAATAAATTAAGAGAGTTATTTCCTTTATAATCATATTTGATTGTTAATAAATAATTATACTTTATATACATACATTTAACAATTCTAAAAACTTATTTATTTTATTTTTATTTGGGCATAAATGGTGCAATAAAATTACAAATAAATACAAATAAAATTACTACTACACTTAGAATAAATATTAACCAACAAAGTGGCCACTAGTTACAATATCCTTCAAATAAGACAGAAACAGAGATAGATAATGATACACAGTAAGATTAGTAAGGGCCCTGAGCCACAGGTAGATCGTAGACCCAATATAAACTAAAAAATAAAAAGGTAAAACATAGTAAAAATACTGTAAAAATAATAACACGTAATTACGCAGTTACTAAATTAATAATAAGTTTCTTGAACTGACTGGATGACATGTTAAATATGTTGGCTTCGGAGAATATATCATACAATTTTACAGATTTGGTTGTGAATGAATTAGAAACATATACGCGTTTTTCTCGAAACTGGGGTTTTTGACTTGCAGCATTTTGCCGTTGGACGACAGCGCAGTTACCATCAAATACTTGATTGGGTTTGAAGGATTTGTACGATAAATACTTAACAAGTTTTTTGACAATGCAATCGATATAGACTAAATACTGCGGGCTCCAAACACTAGATGAGTACTCAAGTATTGGTCTAACCAACGAATTAAACAAAGTTTGTGTAGTTGAGACATCTTTAAATTCATTGATTATTGTCAATACAAATCCCAATAAACGTAAAGCCCTATTCGTAATATTGCTGATGTGATTACTAAAAGACAGTTTACATTCAAGATATATTCCAAAATTTTTGACAGTCAACACTCTTTGTACCGATTCGTCATTTAGCGAGTACTTATATCTGACGAAGGGTCATCGGGAAACTCGTCAGATCTTCCATAATATCACTTTCAAAATAAGACGTCGAATGTAAACTTGTAGTTTAATCAAATTGGTTACAGATTTAAATGAACACAAACCGGTTAATACTGAGCGTTACGAATCAACTAATTTTATAAGCTTTCAGGCATAAGCCTTCAGGAAACGTGGCGTTTTCAGCACGAGGTTGGCACGTCCGTTCTCGGTTTAAGCCAATTTCAGAATGACTTGGCGGGCGAGTATTCCCTCGCGCCAAATCGATTACGGTTGGCTAACCTGTTAGCCAAGTCTACCAACATAACAAAGTTGCCAACCTCGTGCCGACTACACCCAAGTCACAGTATAGAGAACAGTAGATCGTCTTCAAACAAAGGTACATCGCGCGGCTTGCGGCTGTGGGCGGGGCCTGTGGCGGGGCGAACCAATACGAAACGAGATCTCAAGAACTTTCAAGGGAACTTAGTGGGGGCCGCGGCGTCATTGCGTTCGGTTACGTTTTGTTTTAGCGCGCGTACTTAGCTATCCAGCGACAATGTCGCTGCCGAAAACGCTTAAATATTGTTCTGTATACGGATGTCTACACCTACCTTAGGTAGGTAGAACTATATCCAGATTTAATAAAAGGTATTTCGTACCGGCCTGCCTATAGTATACCTAGGTGAAATAAATACGTATTAAGTAGGTAATTTAAGTTATTGAGTGTGACGTGACAGGTAACATGTGACGACGTGGATGGCCTAGGTAGTTGGTAGTGACTAAGTAAGTAGTGACCTTGCTTACGAAGCTAGCGGTCCTGGGTTCGATTCCCGGTCAGGGCAAATATTCGTGTGAGTGCGAGTAGGTATTTTTTGTTTCTGAGTCTTGGGCGTTTTATATGTACCTATGTAGTCATATTAAGTATGTATTTTTCAGTACATAAGTATGCTTATCGTTGCCTAGTACCCAAAGCACAAGCCTAGAACCAAAGCGAGCGGCCAATGCTCTAAGGAAGCCGCGCGGCGGCGGCGCGTGCCGCCAATAATAGGTACCTAAGTAGTCAAAGGAAGCCGCCTTGCGCGAAAGCGGCATTATTAAAAGGTCGAAAAGGAATTTACATATCACGTCACATACCTATAAACATAATTATTATTTAGTGACAACAGATAAAAAGTATGTAAGTAAAATAATTTAAATTTGGTACTTAGGTACCTAACAATATTTATACTTAGTTTAGATTTGTGTAATTTATGAAAATTAACATGATTATAAATCACGGTATGGCCAAGTAGGTGACTAAAATTTAAAAACATGTTTGGACGACCCTGACGCCCGAGCGGCAATAGGTATCAGAATCTCCTAAAGGGCCGGAGTCGAGCTACTTTTCTATTTATACTATGCCCAAGTTAACCACTTGACGTTTCCCAGCCTAGTTTATTTGTTTGCCGCGTGGCGACGCTAGTGTTGCAACGACAATTAATTTCCTAGTCTTCCTCCGGCGGCGACGCGACGACATATTGAATAATATTTTTATTTCTTGAAAATGTAATTAAATTACTTTTACCCACATTCGAACATAAAAGATTCATATGCACACAGTCGAGATCACATCCAAATCGCGAAAAACAAACGGCTGTTCCATACATTTCGGCTGTTTAGCCCTCAAAGTTTGTATGGAATAGCTGTTTTTTTTTCGCGATTTGGATGTTGGTCCTATAATAAAAGTTGATGAGTATGACCTACAAAGTTAGTCCCTGAAGTGTGTCCAACCTTCTGCCTAACACCCTGTATAGGAACTCGTCGACACAGTGTATACATATTAAAAAGTAAAGACAGAAAAATATTTAAGGATTTTTTTAACCACTTTAATCGTTTGGGGTAGCGATATGTCGTGTATGTACAATTATAATACTGTTGTTAACTTAAATTGATCGCGATCGTGATTTATGTTGTTATCTTATAGTGTTATCATGTTATTATACAGTCACCAGCAATAATATACCTACTATCCAACATTGGGCGCAAAAATATCTGACACGGCTTTATTACTAGAAGTACCTAATTAAATAAATAAATAATGCAATACCTACCCCACTCTGGGATTGAAGGATATGACATGTACAAATCGTAATTAAAATAGTACGTATTTTATTTTAATTACAATTACAACTTACATGTTCATGTTGAACTGTAATTATTAGTTTAAGAACTTAGTACATAGTTACATGAGTTCAATAAATGATAATGATTTATGATTAATTGTTTTCAGCTTTTTTTCCCGTTTATTGTAAGTGAATTCATTAGTGTTATCCTTCTTCTTGATATTCCTAACAAATTACTCACCTTCAAAATAGTTTCAATTATTTCGAGTGGCGTTAATAATTCGACAATTTTACCACTACATTAACACATTTTTATGTACCATCCGTATTAGTCAGTTTTCTATTGTGAAAATTGTTACACTTTTGACATTGAACTACGTGTAAGTAAGTAACTTAACGGAAAAAAGTGGCCATGTTTTTCCTTTTAGTTGACCACACGGAGGTTAAAGGTTATTAAACTTTGTCATATTATTATGTGCTATAGGTAAACCCACCGTAAGTGAATGAACACTTAGGCATTCTTTCAACTTTGAAAAATCATTACTCTGTATTTATCAATAATTTTAATAGTTTCAAGTAATTTAATATATCTTCATTTAATAAGCAAGAAAGTAATTTCTTCGATTTTTTATTACGTTTATATTTGTTCAGTTATAGGAGAATTTATAAAAAAGTACCCAAAAACCCAGTCAATGAACAAAAAATCTAATGAATGAACATAGTGTTTACCCAGTAAATTAACATAAAACTAATAAGAGCATTTATATTTTTTTGTCAGTAATTTTCAAACCAAAAACAAAAATATCGTTAAATATAAAGTTTTTTAATGAAATTTGATAGAATATTTAATACATTTTTAGATTTTGTCCAAGTAACCGCTTTTTAATAGGTTTTATTGTGAAAATATCACAAAATATTGAGGGAAGGTAGAATATGGGTTCGTATTGTGTTACTTCTTTTTTGGTCAATTTCATAAAAAAATGCACGTTATTATACTTCAATTAATGTATTATATAAAAATATAAAATACATTTAATATAAAATACATTTAATGTAATTATGAGAAAAAAATACGTTTAATTATACATTATTTTTGAAAAATTCGTACTGATTATTTTTTTGTGTTACCTTGACCGCAAAGTATACTTAAAGTTTAGTTTAAATGTTAAGTAAGCATATCTGATTAAGATTTTGTATTTTAAATTGTAATTAAGCAATTACAATTATTTTTCATTTGTTTTATCGGTAGCCTGTTTATTTATTTTTATAGAATAGAAATGAAATAAAACCTAAATAACGTCAGTGAAAATGTTGGGACAGTAACAAAGAAGGACATTGGTAACAAAGGAGGAATTGTAAGGCTATGTGTATCATGTACTTCAAAATTATGTTAATATTTTTTATAAATACCAGAGGTGAAATTATTAAATAAAAAATGTATTTTTTCTCTCTATATTATACTTTTTTTTTGCCACTTTTACATTTGGCATTGTCCCATGATTTTGGATTTATTCTCATTTTGTATACTTTCGCAGAAAGTCGACGGAGCTCTGCTAACGCAGAGCTCCTATTTCTGGGTAGTTTGGCCCTCCGGGCCAGCTGAAGAACTAACATAACCCGAATTGAAATTTTTCATTAGTATAAAAAATGCGAAAGTGTACAAAATGAGAATAAACCTGATTTTGCATTTATAAAAAAAAGTTCGTGTAAAAAAAAGAGTATATTGTATTTTTTACTCATAGCTCGTTTTATTAGCTGACGAAAGATATTAAAACAATACAATAAAAGCTTCAACTTCATTTAAAATTTAATAACCTACAAAACAACAAAATTTTCAAAGTATGAAAATCCGAATGTCCCATTTCAAAAATCTGTTACTCTAAATTGAAACATTTTCATGATTGAACCTACATAATGTTTTGATTGTAATCTGTGCCTAGTACCTTTTACAGTTCATTTTTTACAGCTCATTGTGTATTGAATTTTTCGATTTAGCACCAGTAACATGTTGGAAATTAATTTTTTACTCGTTTCCCAGAAAAAAATCCGAAATGTAATTTCCTATTGTGTTGCCCATTTTACTAGCTTAAATAAAATAAAAACTACTAAAACTGGTATTATTTGCGTCGGACGACACTAACAGATATCAAATTCTCACGCGGCAATGTTTTGTGCGGTCTGTTTTCTAATAAACTAAAGTATTGCCTGTTTGAGCAAAATGTGGTTACATAATTAACAACAAGTTTTTAGAGTTGTTGGTTATTCTGTAGCTCTGCCTACCCCACTCTGGGAACGAAGGCGTGAGTGTATATATGTATGTATGTAAAGGATTGTCTTGAAATCGAAGGATGGTTTTTGTTTTATATGTAGCATATATGAAAAAGTTTAATAACCTTTAACCTTCGTGTAGTCAACTTAAAGGAAAAAGGTGGCCTCTTTTTTCCGTTAAGTTACTCACTCATAGTTCAATTGGGAATTGTGACACACCTAAAAAAACCCGGACAAGTGCGAGTCGGACTCACCCACCGAGGGTTCCGTAAATGACACAGTTAACAATTCAAAATTTGGACCGACGTTCCTTGCATGAGGACCCTGTTTTATTTGTCATTTAATTAAAAATGTATAATTTTCAAAAAAATCTATACTTTTAGTATAAGACGGTATTACTTTCCAAATTTCATAGATCTAGGTCAACGGAAAATATCCTATAAATTTTGATTCCCTTTCGACACGAAATATACGTTTTTTTGTGGCAAAAACGGCCATATCTTTTTTTTAAGGTTAAACCTTAAAACCGTCTTATACACAATAAGCAGGCGTTATTTTTCCTTTTCTCCCTCTATCTCTCTCGTAAGATTTTTGGCATGTTTTCCTGCTGAATTACGCATGTTATTTGATATTATATTTAGTTGAATATTTATAGCTTTATATAATGCTAGACTAAGTAGTAACATTGTAATATGAAATGTTTAAAAAAATACTAGACTGCTGATTTTCTTGCGGCGTTTCTTCTCAGCAGTGGTCTCCTCTTGGGAATCGCGGGTAGATTTTTCTATGAATAAATGTCTTTTATCCTTTTATATCTTTTTTAACCTCGCCTACTTACTACTACGACAAAATGGCGAAGCTATTAGGGATTTTTTGAAATTCAACCCCTAAAGGGATGAAAGGGTGTTGCAAAGTTTGTATGGGAAAAAATATTTTTATGGTCCAATTTACTTTAAACTTGGTAGAAATGCTCTTCAATGCAAATAATAAGACACGTATTTCAGCGATCACTAAAATTCAACCACTAGACGGATGAAAGGGGGTTACTAAGTTTGTGTGGCAAAAAATATTTTCATGATCAAATTTACTTGAAACTTGGTAGAAATGCTCCTCAATGAAAATATCGAGACACGTATTTCAGCGATAACTAAAATTCAACCCCTACAGGGATGAAAGGGGGTTGCAAAGTTTGCAAAGAAAAAATATTTTTATGATCAAATTTACTTAAAACTTGGTATAAATGCTCTTCAAAGAATATAATGAGATACGTATTTCAGCGATTACTAAAATTCAACCCCTGGGGGGATGGAAAGTAGTTGCAATGTTTTTGTGGGGATTACTTTTATGGTAAATTTTACTTGAAATTTGGTAGAAATGCTCTTCATTTCATTACAAATATAATCTACGTACAAAGGCAATATACGAGGGGTGATCCATAAGTTTTGATAATCGGTATTAAAAATGGGAGATATGTAAATCGTTATATTTTAATTGGAATGAGCACACTTTCTTTATTTCCGGACACTTATTAATGTCATTCAATTGTTTTATTTTACCACTATAAAAATAATTTTACTTTTGGAGGTCAAAATGGCCAAATTTTGTACCTTCACTATGTCATAACCAGCTCGTGATTTTTATGTAGTTGTTTTTGAACAATAGTGAATGAGAAGTACTAGTCGAAAGTTAGGGCTAAATAACGGGGAGAGCGGTTATCAGTTCTGATCTTTGGTCCTTATCAATTAGAAGGCTCCGAAGCACAATTCCTGCCGAAAATTCGTAATTTTCTTTCTTCAGCTTATTTTTATTATTTTGCCATAATTAGGATAGAATAAAGTTATATAACTCTCCTAGATTATTTGAATTCAATTGCTAAAACCTAATGTCGCTGTATTTATTTGTAGGCCTCAATAATCCTGGAAAAGGCCGAAAAAACCACCCTAAATTTTGGTGACAGAGCTGGAGATAAAAAATCCACTGCAATGATAACTTATTTATCCTTTAAATCATAATGATAAATCAAGGTTTCATTTTCAATAACAATACTTTTTATTAGTGTACCAGAACTTTTTCCACACAGCTCCAAATGATTACAAAAATAACTCTTATTTTTGCCGTCTTGTAAAATTGTTAATACAGATGTTTTTTGTTTAGCTATCACAGGAAAACAAATGAATAATGTATACATTTTTTTTCTCTGATTTAAGTTTCATTAGTGCCATGGTATAGTACACATTAAAAGAATATAATTATGTAGATGGTTCTTACTGATTCTCAAAACTTATGGATCACCCCTCGTACATACAAAAAAATATTACTTTCGGTGATTCACAAAATACTACCTCTTAGGAGGTAAAATGAGTTGTAGAAAATTGTATGGAAGATATATATTTTTAAAGTGAGAAACGTGGCTAATGTATATGAATTAAATATATTGCTTTTAGCGATTTTGGAAAACTTAGGGGTAAACTGGCAGTAGAAGTTTGTATGGGATTTTGGACATTTTTGAAGGGAGAAATGTGGTGAGACTAGTGTTTTTATATAAAAAAAAAGTTACTTTCGGCGATTTAGGAAGGTCTACCCCAAAGGTTGTAAAATGGGGGAGGGGGGGTAGAAGTTTCGGACTTTGGTCAATTTTAAAGTGAGAAATGTGAAAATTAGTATTCAGGCTACTACTTATTAATAGGAAATACGATTTTAGCGTCTAGCGAAGTTAGTAGATAAGCGACTTCGGTTATTGTTTAGGTGAGAAACGTGTACATAGGTGTCAGCCTGTTAGGGCTACTAAATTGCTTTCGGAGATTTTGGAAAAACTATATCTGTAAATGGCGGTTGTAAATTGGCGGTAGAAGTTGAAGTTGTGTATTAAAAGAACTGTCGAAATATGTTCCGCACGATGATTTATAGCGAATTTTTTATTTTATCAACTGTCACTTGTTGATAGGGAGTGCCGAACCTAGAAATATTATTTTTTGTTATTTCACTACCAAACTAAGTAGCGGCTTCTACAGGACACTATTCCTACTCCAAATTTCATCTATGAACCTCTGCAATTTTCGAGTAAAATGCGTGTGACATACGGGCGGACGGACGGACATGACGAAACTATAAGAGTTTTTGCCATTTTTGCTACGGAACCCTAAAAAGGCGTTGGGCGATTTTGAAAAACTTCCCCAAAGGTAGTAAAATTAAAGAGAGTTTGGCCATGTTTAAAATGAGAATAGTGAACGTCGTAGTTTAAGACATAAATGAAAAAAAATACGGCAATTTCAAAAAAGGGGGTAAAATGGGGGTAGAAGTTTTTGTGGGAATTTGGTCATTTCTGATGTGAGAAATGTGGACATTATTGGTATTAAGGTTACTGTTCACCTATACATAAGAATTATGACTGGGCAAGTTAGATACATGAAAGTCGGTATCAAGACCAATATTAATTAAATAAAAAAACAGGTTTTAAAATAAGCGCGTAACAGTGTAAAAAGCGGGGTGAAAGTTTGCAGGTATTTGAGTTGGTATTTTTCCAGTTACATGAATGTTAGCATTTAAAAAAGTGCAAGCTTCAGTGTTTTTTAAACACTTGCCCCTTAAAGAAACAAATAGTCAAGAACAAACCCATCATCAATAAAAAAACTAAAGGGAAAAACATGGGATCTAAGACTACTGATAGTGACTGTAAAGTTTGTATGGAAATAAAGTTACTTTCAAACGTATATACCTACAAGATATGAAAATGGGTATTGCGACTAAATACTGTAACATAAATAAAATATCCAACTTTGGTGTTTTTCGAAAATCTTCTGCTAAGTGGGTTTATTGTTTGTATAGCAATTTAGTAAATAGATGAGATGACTAAATTATCAATCTATTAAATCTAGGGTTTATTAAAAAAAACGTAATGGTGAAAGAGGGGCGGTGTTTATTTTGTGTGGC
Organism: Acleris literana; assembly: GCA_946894065.1. Taxonomy (NCBI): domain Eukaryota; kingdom Metazoa; phylum Arthropoda; class Insecta; order Lepidoptera; family Tortricidae; genus Acleris; species Acleris literana. Next base: position 10,669,166 of record OX335691.1, on the reverse strand, counting down.
AATTTTGTTGCTTTAGAGTCAAAAATGAAAGGTGTTTGTGAACCGCTTACTTAAAATTCACGTTCTGGACTTTTTTTCATTAATAAAACTCTTTGAAGGTGATATAAACTATGTCTGTACTTTTAACATAAGTTCTGACTATCCGCAGACGAAGTCGCGGGCGGAAAGCTAGTTTATAATATAATTACTATATGTATGTAGGTTAAGTTAGGTTTGATTAATAAGCAAAATCAAAAAATAAAGGCTTCTATCAAAACATTGCATTTGGAATGATGAAAATTCAATCATCATCATCATCATGTCAGCCGAAAGACGTCCACTGCTGGACATAGGCCTCCCCCAAGGCTCTCCACTCAGACCAGTCTTGTGCTTTTAAAATAAAATAACATAAATAAATAAATAAATATTCAATTATATAAATATGGATTGCAATATATAATTATTTTACACCTTACAATGATGAACTATAAAATATTACCCGTCATCTTAACCTCGAAATAAAAACGGCAATTTTCCCGACTTTATACCGGCGCAATGTTAATAATATATTCTCCTGTAAGGTATAACCAATTTTGCTATCGAGATTTTATAAAAAGACAGAATAAGTCTTTGCAAAATAGTATTAGCTGTTTTTATCATATTCGAATTTTTTTATTTGATGATACCTATTATTTAAATTATGCAACTATTAGTAAATGCGACTCCACGCCACTGCGTGTGCTTTTGTTCTCCACATCTCCATCGCACTCTAGCGCCGAAGTCGAAGCGGTAGCCGTTTCGCTCACGCTGTGCCAATGTCAATGCCATTTCGGAACGGGAGACAAGCAACTGGCTAAAAATAAAAAGGGATAGCTCTAGTTACGTTCGCGCGTTAAAGTCGAGATGGAGATAGTTCGCGCGCGGCCCGAATAGAAAGTCGCAAGCGCCGAATCAATTATTTCCTATTTACTACAAAACTACAAGATTAAAAAAAAATCGCTAGGCCAGTTTCAAGAACTTGTTATTACTCAACTATTAAACTAAAAATCATTGATAAACACCGTTTTGAAGATTCAACCAAAAATATGTGAAAAATGGGTTATGTTTGAAAAATAAAACTATCGAGGACTTTTTTATTAATCATATTTTTACGTTCTGTAGTCTCAAGGTAAAAGGTTTAAGCTTAATATATCTAAAGGTGAGATACGTAGCATCTAAGGTTGTTGAGATCCAGATCGATATAGGTCACCGACTTTAGCATAGGTGCCCTCTTAAATATTATAGTCTTTTAATAAGGCTACTAGCTCCGAGAGTCTAAGCTCTTGAATAGAACTAGGCTTGGGGGCAAAAGAGTTATATAGGCTTTTAGCTTTCCAAGCCTCAATAAATTCAAAAATTCAAAATTCAAAATATTTATTCAGCAAATAGGCCACATGAGGGCTCTTTTACACGTCGGTAATATAGAGTGAATCTACCAGCGCTAACAATCGAGGCGAGCCTTAAAAAAAGGACTAAAAGGCTTGAGTCTTTTGGAACACTACTCATTAGTATGTGGGACCGATGAGACGCGGAACTGTTCTCAAACGCCCGGTGTGGCGGAGTTTCTTACCAGGAATAAATATAGACGCGTGCAAGGGATGAAATATTATTTCTTACGAACATTATTATTTGAAACACGCAAACCGAGTAGTTCGTCAATATGCGGTGCGTAACAAAAAGGCCCTAGAGGCAAGAGTGCCTAGGTTTCACCCCGGCTAACGTGCGTATGGCATGCATTTGCATAAGCATTAATCCTGTTGGCATCCGTGGAGTTTCCCCATAGGACTACGACATCAGAGAGTGAAATTGTGCAAAGTACACCGGGTGTACTTTGCACTAGGCGGTATTCTGATACCGTTAACGACATCATTATTAGCAGTTTATAGTACGCGAGTAGAATTTTTTTTTTATTACTTCCACCAACCTATTGACGGCCGCCGCACTCCTCACTAATTTTGCCTTTGCTGGAGCCATTTTTCTGGATATTTATATTTATCAGTGTTCAATAAACGTTTTTACTAATAATTACTTTATTATTTTCTTTAAAAGAGTTTATAATCAAATGATAACAACAATAAAATATACGGAGCTGTTTAACTTGCACAACAGTGCCCTCTGTCGAATTACTCGCAATAATGTGGATATGACTCCAAATTTTTTAATTAAACAAATTAAAATACAATAATTGATTACTTACCCGAAAAATAATTTTGATCCTTTACAAGACAGTAATAAATAAATAATACAAAGACTATTATTGTGTAGATTTATTAATCCACATCCACAGATGTTAATGGAGCAAACTCAAGTAGATTAATATTAATGGCCACTCCTCACATCTTTGTATAAGGTATTTATTTAATACTGTTCTGCAAAGGATCAAAGTTAAAGTTCTGATAAGAAATCAATTAAGTTAATATCATTATTATAATTAAAATCTTTGGAGTCGTGTCCATGTAATTGCGAGTAATTTTCCGATCTCTGTTAATAACTAACTATAAGATTAAACGAAGAAGTGAAGAAGATTAAACCTGTAGTGAAGTTCTATATTAATTATACTTAGCTCCTTGTCCGAGATGAATTACAATATGTAGTAACGCTGTATTTATACGGTCACGGTCAAAGTTGCATGGGTACACCTATAAGGCGACAATCCTCTGAACACTTGCGTCCACGTTCTCAAACATTAAACTAGATGGCGGTGTTGACTAAACCAGTTCATTTGACTTTTCTTACAACTTCCTATGATATTAGTACTAAAGTCGATATTTCGTCCAGCCGCTTAGACGAAGTAATGACTCAGTGGTTTTACGTCTTGATCTGCCGCTTTGATCTGATTAGACCGAGGTTCGAATCTCTTCGGGGTTGATCATTTTTATTTTTGTATTTTTTCAGAACGATGTTATTGCGATAAATAATGTTGATGGCCCTATGGAATAAATAAATAAATAACATAGAAAAAGAGTGCATGCTTTTTAAACATTATTAATGAAATAAATAATAAAATAAATAAAAATAAAAATCATTTATTTCAGACCATATAGAGATCCATATTATATTAGTAACAATGGCAAATTAAGACTATGTTAGTAGTAAATTTTATAATAAATACAATTAAAAAAAAGGAATCACACTATTTAGCTGTTCCAATTGCCACCGAGACCCAGTATTTGGTGAGGGGGCAGTCGAGGCGTTCCGCCAACACCCTCAGGAGGCCGTTGCTGCTGCCGCGCACGTGTTTCAGCAATGAGGCTATTCTCTTCCGCCTAATGGCATAGAAATCATCTATTCTCGCCTCAGCGAACATGCCGGATGCGCTACAATACCTCGGCAGCCCCGACAGCCTTCTCAAGATGTTATTATATTGAACACGCAATGTATTAAATGCTCGCTGCGTAAAACCTACCCACAGACTGCACGTGTAAAACGACTGACAGTATGCTTTAAACAGCGTTATTTTAACTTGTTCATTACGTGCGAATCTGCGGGCAAGCATATTGCCTCTCACTGCCATTGCTCTTCTTTCCCTTTCCAAGTCCGGGTCGTCCTTCAAGTCCTCCGTGAGCATATGCCCCAGATACTTGAAGCTGTCTACCACTTTGAGGGATACCCCGCCCAGCATGATCCTAGGTACTTTTTTTGGGTTGTATTTACGGGCCTTGAAAACCATCAGCTCACTTTTGCTTGCATTTTATCTAAGACCATGCTGCCCAGCGTAACCCTCACATACAGCCACCAGTTGTCTTATTGAGTCAAATGAAGGACCCAGCAGCACCATGTCGTCCGCGTAACTTATGTTGTTAAAACACGTTCTACCAATATGGCAACCGACATGCGTGCTGCTGAGTCGTTCAATCAACTCATTGACATATAGGTTAAACAGTATAGGCGATGACAGCCCACCCTGTCTAATCCCACACTGCAACCCATACTCATCCGACTCCTCCCCAGCCCATCTCACACGATTGATCTGGTTGTTGTACCAAAACTTTAACAGAGCGATACATTCGTTTGGTAATCCAGTTTTTCCTAGTTTGTCCCACAGTACATCGTATACAACCAGATCAAACGCTTTTGACAAGTCCAGAAAACATGCATATACAGGTGTGTTTCTGTCCTTGTAGTACCTGACAGTTTGCTTAAGGCACAAAATTGCGCTCTCCGTCGACAGTCTTGGCCTAAAGCCGAATTGGGCGTCGTGCAGCTTAATGTATTTACCAAGTTGTGCATTAAGCAAGCTGTCAAGCACTTTCGCGAGTATGGTCGCCAGTGAGATGGGCCTATAGTTTCCTGGATATGATAAGTCGCCTGTCTTATTTTTAACAAGTGGTACTACCACGGTACTTGTGAGTTGTTGTGGAAGATAAGCGTGTCTGAGGCACAGGGTGAAAAACATCGCCAGAATACGAGACAAATGTGGCCCCGCATATTTGAGGTGTTCTATGCTGAGACCGTCATGCCCCGGTGATTTACCCCTTTGCATATTTTGAATTACTTCAAGCACTTGCTTCGATGTAAATCTGACGGTACTTTCACCCATGACGGCCTCAGCATCGCCTCGCCCCTTCCCAGACGTGTTTTGGCGTGGACTTGGCGTTACAGCAAATACATTTTTAAAGTGATTGGCAATAGTTTTTCTATCACTCACCCCCCCCGCACTTACCGGCACACCTGGCCTCACGTTCCACTGATTTGTGTTCTTCCAGAAGGCTTTAAAGTTTTTGGCAGCACGGTTTCACGCAAGAATGTCACTTTTTATTTGCTCTTGCCTGTCCTGACACCATTTTAACTTTGACTTAAAAAGCCTTCTGCTTTCACACATTTCCACATATACTGCACCCTGCTTAGGTTTATTTGCCGATACCCAAACTAAGAACTTATCCCTAGCAAACCTATGAGCGTCAGCCACGTATTTATTCCAGCGGAGCCTACGATACGAACATTACGCCCATCTCGCATTGACCTACTTGACCTTACCGACGCCTCCGTCAGTGCAGATATTATACTGTCATACATATTGTCTAACACTTTCTTATGTTTAGGTTCATTACACAAATTATCTGCACATGACGTTAGTTCGGCCGGAAAGTCGAGCAACCTAAGTTTGTCGTGACACAGTGAGTGATAAAGTTCCAATTGGGCAGTCCGCCTATCCCCCCACATGACGCCCTGACAAGACGGTTTACCAGGATTAAATTTAATTTGAACCTTATTTAGGTTACACTCAATGATAAGGGGCAGGTGATCAGACCAATACACGTCGTGTTTTACCTTTATTTCGCGTACAGTTTCCCTCGCAGCCTCCGTGACGATGCAGTGATCTAACCACCTGTTACATCCATGGGCCTCACTGGTATATGTATAGGTATTAGATTTTGCGACCAATATGTCCAAATCCACACAATACCAATTTTGCGTTTCACAAAAATGCAACATTTCATTGCAGAACAACTCATCGGGATGCGCATTAAAGTCACCTAAAATGTACACTGCCTCGATATCTGAATGTTCCGCACTGATCGCACTAATGTCACTCATACACTGCGTGAACAATGATAAATTTTCAGACGAATTCACTGGCATGTATACGCTAACCATTAACGCTGAGCAATTAGGCATTCTTATCCTAACGGCTGTTAACCCTACATTTTCGCACTTAACTACCGACACTTCTGAAAATGCAGCCTTCCTCCACAATAGTGTTACCCCACCATACGGACGTCCTGTCAGTACGCCGGCACTAGTATCCACTGCGGAAACCCCCACGTAGGCAAACTCCTTATTTACTGTTCCAAGTAATGGTAGGTCATGTTCAAGTAACCACGTCTCTTGTAAAAACAGGATATCTGCTGTCTCACACAATGCCCTCACTCCGTTAATAGACCTTTTAAGCGACTTGCAATTGAAACTTACTAATCTGGTATTTTCACTGTTGCTCATGTTACTTATGGTAAGTTAGGGGGTCCTTTTTCACTGGTTTGTCCGGGCGATTGTTCCTGCCCTTCCCTTACAGATATAAAGCGTCTGAAACACACACCTTTGGGCCATAACGCCACATCCAAGAAGGTGTCAATTTTGTCACTAGCAACAAACATTTTATAAGATTGATAATCTTTCTGCCTCCGCATCTTTATCTTAACTAATGTCACTCTTTCCTTTACTTTTTGGTATATGTAGTCTTTAATGTCGCTTTCCGATACATCTTTATGTACATTTTAAATAAACAAAGGCAATTTATCGTATCGAAATAAAGCTATTGTTTTTTTAGATTAAAACGTTTATTTCTTCATTGAACTGAATTCAGTTATACCTACTCATTTGATAATATTACGCATACAGGTAACAATAAAACAACTCTTATTTACCATTTTATCGAGGCCTAAAGCTTAAGTTTCGTTTCTAGATTTGGAAAGGTTATTGAAGGTTCACTACAATACAAAACAAATATTAACTTCTAAAAACCGGGTTATCATAATTACAAAAACGTGTGTTTGTAGCTTTGTAGTCGCGGGGGGAGCTAGATTATAAACAGTGCAAAGTTAATTACCTACTTTAAACAAATTACAGTGGCAATAAGACAATTAGTGAGTTAACTTATGAAATGAAATTAAGTTTTTATTTGGTTTTGCACACTAGAAATAAAATTGTTATACATATTTACGAGTATAACGTTATGCTTGCCTTCACTTTCTAGTCACTTGTTAAATAGATTTAAGTGGGTTGGTTGGGGTAATTACGATATAAATTTTGACGAGTTGAGTAAACGACAGCATTTCAGTTAAAAAATAATTTTATTTTTAAATTGTACTGCCTATATTTTCGTATCTCTTGAAAATTTATGAATAGACTTAAGATTAGTGGACATTACATACAAAAATACGCTGTTGTTTCTTTTTTATGCATATTTATTGTCATGTCTCACTTTTTGGACATTTAGGGCAAATACGAAATATGCCCGGGTAATTCCGAAATAGTTGAAAAGTAGATCTTACTACTTATAGACTGATGGTTTAAAGAGTTCAGTGTTGGGGTTATTGCGAATCACCCAAAAAGGCGCAAAATTCACTTGTCTGTCGAGATATACCCAATTTCACAATTACCCCAATGCACGGGTGTATTATGGGTATATTCGGAAAGTTTATAAAAACTACCAAACGCCGCGATATTTTCTTACTGACAACATTTCTTTAGACACCATTGTTATCGACTTTGACGCTCCAATCGCCGTTCGTCGCTGCTAGCGTAATTATGTAAGCAACGTGCCGTCTCGACAGACATGTGATTTTTGAGCTTTTTTGGGAGATTCGCAATAACCGCAACACTCTATAAACCATCAGTCTATGAGTAGAAAGATCTACTTTTTAACTTTTTGGGAATTACCTGGCCATATTTCGTATTTGCCCCGAATGACCAAAAAAGTGAGACATGACAATAAACATGTATAAAAAAGAAACAACAGCGTATTTTTGTGTGTAATGTCCACTAATCATAAGTCTATTCATCAATTTTCAAGAGATACGAAAATATAGGCAGTACAATTTAAAAATAAAATGATTTTTAACTGAAATGCTGTCGTTTACTCAACTCGTCAAAATTTCTATCGTAATTACCCCAATGCACATATTAACCATCTATGTTTAGTAATTAAATAAAAATGAAATTTTATACATATTATAGTTAGTTTTCTAAATTACTTTTGTTTTAATATACGTAATTGTAATTGGTATTAAAATATTTAAAAAGTTTATTATACAAATTAGGATCTCAAGTGATCCTATTATAACCTGGTCTCGACCAAATAATATTATCTACCAACCTACTTAATAGGTAAATCTTCATAGCTCTCATTCTGTTCGATTACGGCCAGCATGCGAGAACGCATTGAATCAATAAGATTCCTGCACAAGCTCAAGCCACGAATGCTTTCCCAAACTTGCAAACAATGAGCCTCTAATGCTTCTGGGGTTCGCTCATTCTGATTATCACATCACACCCCATAAATTTTCGATGGGATTTAGGTCTGGTGATCTAGCTAGCCAAGGAATTACCGCTATATCATTGTGCAGACCGAAGCACTCCCACACACCACGCGAACGGTGTATAGGGCAATTATCTTGCACCAGTGATATAACCGGTAATTCATGTTCCGGATACACATTGCGAACAGTGGGTAGCATACGTCCACATATTTAGCACTAGTCGCTCGGCGGGCAACCGCACTAGTTTCCCCGGGTCGGCTGCGCTCATCCAGCCCCACATATTCACACTTATCTGACCAGACTCCATGTTGGAGACAACGTGATTACTATTATAGCGGGTATTATTCCGCCGCCATAAACTAAGTCGTCCGTGTTGGCTGGATTTAAAGGTTTTTTCGCCAGTAAAGACGACATTGCTCCTTTGTGAGCTTCAGTAAGCAAAGGTTTGACGACATGCCGGCGGTGATGCAGGCCCTCGCTGTGCAGAGCACGTCGCACAGTGCGCATGCTGGTATCGAATAAACTGTGTATAGAGGAAAACCGTCTTACTCAATCGCCCATAGCATATACTTTAACGACGGATTCAAAAATATGCAGAAAATCGGTATTGTTAGTATTGTTACACGAAAATATTAAATCAAATCTTATCTTGTCTAGTGTTTGATCCCTATTGTACTAATATCATATTTTAGGCACGTTTTTATTATTTAAGTAATATTCATTGTTTTGTTCTAATCCTTAATTCATTATTTCAGGTGGTAAGTAGAAATTTTACGTTTAGATTCTTTCGTAAAACGTATCACCAAAGGATATTCCAAGCATTTGGAAGCCAGTTATGGGAGGTAGCATATAGATTTTTTCGTAAAACGTATCACCAAAGGATAATCCAAGCATTTAAAAGTGATTTATGGGAGGAAGCATATAGATTCTTTCATACAACTTATCACCAAAGGATAATCCAAGCATTTGAAAGCAATTTATGGGAGGTGTATACTTCATTAGAAATCTTAGAGATACTAGATGCATTTGGTTTATTTTCTGTAATGAGGACATCTTATCTTTTATAAATAAAAATACTTAATTCATCATTTCTCTTGTACATTATGTGTATATAAAAGTCTGTACTGCGGAAGTGAGTTAATAAAACCAAATATTGTGTACCTATAGAAGAAAACCGTCTTTTTCAATCGCCCAAAGCATATAAACACTTTAACGACGGATTCAAAAATATGCACAAAATCGGTATTGTTAGTATTGTTACACGAAACTATTAAATCAAATCTTATCTTTTTAAGTGCCTGATCTCTATTTTACTAATATAATATTTTAGGCACGTATGTATTATTTAAGTAATATTCATTGTTTATTCTAATCCTTAATTCATTATTTCAGATGGTAAGTAGAAATTTTACGTTTAAATTCTTTCGTAAACCGTATCACCAAAGGATAATCCAAGCATTTGAAAGCGATTTATGGGAGGTAGCATATAGATTATTCTGTAACACGTAACACTAAAGGATAATCCAAGCAGTTGAAAGCGATTTATGGGAGGAAGCATATAGATTATTCTGTAACACGTAACACCAAAGGATAATCCAAGAATTTGAAAGCGATTTATGGGAGGAAGCATATAGATTATTCTGTAACACGTAACACCAAAGGATAATCCAAGCATTTGAAAGCGATTTATGGGAGGTAGCATATAGATTATTCTGTAACACATAACACCAAAGGATAATCCAAGAATTTGAAAGCGATTTATGGGAGGAAGCATATAGATTATTCTGTAACACGTAACACCAAAGGATAATCCAAGCATTTGAAAGCGATTTATGGGAGGTAGCATATAGATTATTCTGTAACACGTAACACCAAAGGATAATCCAAGAATTTGAAAGCGATTTATGGGAGGTAGCATATAGATTATTCTGTAACACGTAACACCAAAGGATAATCCAAGAATTTTAAAGCGATTTATGGGAGGAAGCATACAGATTATTTCGTAAAACATATCACCAAAGGATAATCCAAGCATTTGAAAGCGATTTATGGGAGGAAGCATATAGATTCTTTCGTAAAACGTATCACCAAAGGATAATCCAAGCATTTGAAAGCGATTTATGGGAGGAAGCATATAGATTCTTTCGTAAAACGTATCACCAAAGGATAATTCAAGCATTTGAAAGCGATTTATGGGAGTTGTATACTTCATATAAATCTTAGTAAAGGATAAAAACACGAAAATATCAAATCAAATCTCATCTTGTTTAGTGTCTGATCCCTATTGTAAGGAACTAAATACTATAAAATTTTTGGCACTTATGTATTATTTAAGGGTTAACTTTGTTTCGGCAAAATATGTTTACCAAATTGTATCGTTTCTAACCATTTCATTTGCCTACCCCATTTAATTTCTGTACCTACGCAACTATTTCAAGATTTTATAAAAACTTACCTAAGCTATTGGGTTCTACACGATGGTACTGAAATAAATCCTGAAATATTTACATTTCAGGAAAAAAAATGAGTTGGCAAATGAAACGGTCGGGAAACAACACATTTTGGCAAACATCTTTCGGCCAAACGGCAGGCTTATTACGGTACATTGTTTATTCTAATCTTTAATGCATAATTTCAGGGTGCGGTAAGTAGAAATCTTACGTTCAGATTCTTTCGTTAGAGGTATCAACGAAGGAAAATCCCAGGATTTAAAAGCGATTTATGGGGAGGTAGCATATAAGCAAAGGCTCAGAAGTATGAAAATGAATAATGCAACGTCTGGTCAGGAGTTCCCCCTCTCCCTAACCGTGGTAGCTAGAGCATTACTTCTCATCAGGCGACACCGTGGTTTGTTACACGAAATTATTATTTCGTAAAACGTATCACCAAAGGATAATCCAAGCATTTGAAAGCGATTTATAGGAGGTGTATACTTCATATAAATCTTAGTAATACTAGATGCATTTGGTTTATTTTTGTAAATAAGACATTTTATCTTTAATTAATAAATAAAAATATTTAATTCATCATTTCTCTTGTATATTATGTGTATATAAAAGTCGATACTGCGGAAGTGAGTTTAAAAAACAACTGTGTATAGATGAAAACCGTCTTCCCCAATCCTTCAAAAGATAAAAACACGAAAATATCAAATAGAATCTCATCTTGTCTAGCGTCTGATCCCTATTGTAAGGAACTAAATAATATAACGTTTTTGGCACTTTTTGTATTATTTACGGGTTACCTTTGTTTCGGCGAAATCTGTTTACATTGTTTATTCTAATCTTTAATGCATAATTTCAGGGTGTGGTAAGTTGAAATCTTACGTTCAGATTCTTTCGTTAGAGCTATCAACGAAGGAAAATCCCAGGAGTTAAAAGCGATTTATGGGGAGGTAGCATAAGAGCAAGGGCTTAGAAATATGAAAATGAGCAATGCAACGTCTGGTCAGGAGTTTCCCCTCTCCCTAACCGTGGTAACTAGAGCATTACTTCCCATCAGGCGACACTGTGGGTTAGTTTACCAGAGATATCCATGGTGGTGGGGGGTGCAAGAGATAACCACTTTGTCAGTCAGGTACAATCTAATTTAATTACAATTACACATGCTTATATAAACAATATTAACTTTACTAATGCGCGGACATATACACGTATAGATAATTCCTAATCTAAATGAGATTCATCAAAACGTGAATCGATAACAACAATTAAACGTGCCTACCTGCACAGTACTCCCCCCTAAGAGAAAATAAATGAAAATTTAAAGGATATTCTCCAGTACAGCAAGTCCCTCCCTACTGAAATATTGATGGTAGTATAACTGTGTGCGTGCACCACTATGGGTAATAAGTTTCATTAACACAAAAATTACCCTGAAAATTCATCGACCCTTTTTTGGTAATTTGGCGTAGTGTAGCAAATATTTCCTCAGTTAGAGGATTTCTTGGCTCCTTGTATGATATCCTATGAAATCAATTTGCATTAGAGGTACACATACATCTTCATGGCCATTGCATGAAGGCACAAAACTTCTTTTCTCATTTGGCGAAAATTATTGGCTCATTGAACGATAAACTAAGAATTAAATCGTATTGGAGATATTTAAGAATCTTCATAATAAAAAGATAAAAGATAAAAGATGTTATTTCAGTAAGTAGGCCGCACGGGCACTTTTATACGTCAAAAATCTACCAGAGCTTCGCAAGAGACCACTGCTGAGAAGAAGCACCGCAAAAAACTCAACAGTCAGTCATAAAATATATCCATGCGAGTTGAGCAGGAAAATGTGTCAAAACTCAGAATTTTCACGAGAACCAATAAGTAGTAGTAATAAATAGTACATTGTTTTCAATAATTATTTAGTAACTAATAAATAATTAACACAAACAAAACAAAAACAGAGAAAGTATAAAAACATAAACTAAAACTAAATACTAAAATAAATTAACTTATTCTAAATAAATAAAATATTTACATTGTTGTAGAGGTTAAAAATACTCGTATGCTGTAATATTGTACCTGCGTTTCTGGGTTTCCTGTCCCGTTCCTCTTGACTATCTCGCGGGCGCGGTTCACATGTCGGTTGGACCGACTAACTTTAGAGACGTATAATTCTTGATTTTTTGAAGCTGTACGGTGTATTGGTTTTCCATGGCTCTTGCGTACCTTTTTCCCTTGAATAATTGCTATTCTTTTTAACGATATTACTTTTGTAGCCGAAAATATTCACTTTTTGTTTATATTTTTCCATCTGACAGCGTTTGTTATCTTTGTTGTCTAGACAACGGGCAGAGACGATATCTTAGGTTTATACTAGACCATGGAGTTAAAACGACAGTTTTACCATAGAATTAATATCTGGCATGTATAACTTTGAAATGTTATGAATTTAGAATTTGTAAATTAAAAAGCTAGATCACCAGGGTATATAATCGGCGGCTCGGACTAGAGCGATCAGTTCTCCCTCAGCCTCTTAAGTGGTGACTAGAAACTCTGAAGATAGGGTCAAGTCGGACCCCTAGAAGCCTCTATCTCCCTCATACCAAAAGTCGACTTTGTGTGTGGCCAAGTCGGGCCCTACGCTTCAAGAGTCCTTCATCTACGAAGTTCCTGTTTTCCTCGGGAACCGCTACTCACTCTGACGGGTCCCACCTCGGGCCCACCTACCTTCGTGTACCACCAGGGCCGCTGCCTCTAGCGCCCCTCATTACAGCGCCAGCGGTGTTCCTGGTCCGACGACTCCGGGACGCGTACTTAAGGAAGTCCCGGAGGAACTACCTTCACCTTCACCACTAAATCTCTAACTTTACCCTGGTGATATTAGGGACTAATTTATTTAATTTTTTAATTTATGTGTAATAATTATTTTATCTGTGTGAAGAAAGCCTAAGTGTTAAATAAACACCCAGACCCTGACTTACTATTGCTGTCCTTTTCTCTCTAATCTACCTCTCTTTTTCTCTGATCTTTCATTAACGTCTGGTACCTGGTCTTCCGAATTATCGGAAGACCACGTAACACGACAATGCAATAGTGAGATGACCGAGTTAGTTCGAGGGCCGACGCGTAGCGGAGGCCCTCGAAAGTACGAGTCCATCTATTGCACTTTCGGCCGAGGCTTAACACAGTGCTTTTCACGACTACTGCGAGAAAATAAAAATCAATTCTTATATAGTACATTCTGTATTAAGGGTGGTAAAGACAGAATTACAAACGAGAGTCTGTTAGAAGCACGAAGGCGAAGGCTTTAATGACTCGAGATTTTTATTTCCTTTGCTACCTGTGTAACATACAATGTTTTTCATCACAATTGCGAGGATATGAAATAAAATCAGACAAAAGATCATATTTTTAACTTAAGATTCTCACTATAATAATTTTAGCCGCGTTGGCGATGTCCGGCGGAGTCGCATTATCCATTTCTTCTGGTGACGACATGTTTTTTATTGATATATAAATTTTAATATGTGCACAAAGACACCCTTTTAATTATTATTTTGGAATCATACAGTTTATAATCAGTATTTATAAATTAGCGGCAGACTACATCATTGTCTATGACTTATTCCAGATAATGTCAAACGTGTTCAGGAGTCCGATTCTAGTGACAGTCGAGATTAATAGTTTATATGCGAGATTTTAAGATAATTGTCATGCAACTGACATTTCATCTCAAATGAAACTTTATATCGAATGGCAAAAGAATTGGGGTCCTGACGTATTAGGGTATTTTGAGTTGTACGTATTATATTTCAAAAGAAAGCTATTACGCACGATAGGGCGTAATGGTAAAAAAAGGCCCGCGGGTATTATTTTGGATTTACGGTCGATTTTTCTAGCATATTAGAACACTATTTACGAGCAAGTGTGATGAAAACAGAATTTTTCAAATAAAAATAAGAATTTTACAACATGTCATATAAAAAAGTAATAAAGAACATGTCTAAACCGAGTCTACACAGCTGAGATTAGCCATAATCTACAACAGTTGGAAACGTGGTAATTGGTTTTTAAGCTACTGTTTATAAGCAAATAAAAAATACAACTTTCAGTGATTTTGGAAACACTGCCCCCAAGGCGATAAATGGGGGGTCGAACTTTGTATAGGAGATCAGTTATTTTTTAAGTAAGAACCACCATGGGTGTCATTTTCTTAGATTACGGTGACGCAGATTTCGAAAACGATAACAAATTTGAAATTCAAAATGGCGGCCATGATATTTTTTAAAAAGGCGTCAGTGTGTCATTTTCTTAGATTTTGGAGACGCAGATTTCGAAAATAACGTCAAATTTGGAATTTAAGATAGCGGACATAATGTTTTTTTTTTCAAAAAGTGAACATGGGTGTCATTTTCTTAGATTTTGGGGACGCAGATTTCGAAAATGATGTCAATTATAGGTAGAAATTCAAGATGGCGGCCATGATGTTTTTTTATTTTTCATGGGTATCATTTTCTTAGTTTTTGGGGACGGAGATTTTGAAAATGACATCAAATGTTGTAAAATAATTACTAATATCGTCTACTTAGTGCAAGAAGTCACTAACTATTTAACAACAAAACTATGAGAAAACAGATAGTTTTGTCTGTATCAAATGACTTATATTGTCATAACCATAAGGTTTTTTTATATAAAAAAGGCCAATAAATAGTTTATTATACCTATTTACTAGTGAAATCGAACGGAAACACATCGATAACAAACAATAACTTTTTTAAAAGCTTAAAAATATAGTTGAATGAATTTTAGCCATTATACGGTTAAATCGAACATAAATTATAAACCTCTTACATTTTTTTAAAATTTATTGTTTCAAAGCGTACATAACAAGTAATCTTTACAAGTTAACCCGCCAAACTGACAAAACGGTTTGCTGGCGAGATCGCGCTCACATTACATTTCTTGCTATGCATGCACCTAAATTACAAATTAATTATGTAAATATACAAATTTACATTTTAATATTATTGAAAAGAGGAAGAAAGGATACTTTTGGAAAGTTTACTTACGGCAACCCTTCCAAAAACAATCCTTTTAAGGTATTTTTCGCTACGTTTTTGCTACTTTTTTTGTCTGCTATTAAACAATCAACTTCGTTATATATTTTTGGAACCAGTTACAAATTCGTTCTCCTACCATAATTTTATTGTTATTCGCATAATTTTGAACATACTTTCTTGATCTAACTTCCTTTGTATTATATCTATTATGCTTAAACACCTTAAACTCGCTAACTATAATAATTATCGATAGCTATCAAGTACTGGGCTCTTAGATGATCAGGAAGTATTTTACATATTTTATATATGTTATCATAATAACTTTTGCATTCGTTTTTCGTTTTCTTAACTAGACATCAAGTATTTAATTGATCTTAATTGTAACTTTTTAATATCATCCAAATATGTTGGAAAAGTTCTGCCATATACACTAAGTCCATAATGAACATACATCGGGGTTTTCGGTGCGGGAATGATTTAAGAAAGAGTAGACATAAACAGATAGGTTAATCTGAGAAAATATATATTATGCCTAATGAATAACTACCTCTCTGCGAATTGTATACACACTATGATACAATTTTATTTTCACTCATGTAGTACTTTAGCTTAACTACCAAGGCTATGAGATAATAATAAAAAGAACTTTAATTAATTACCTGTAGTAAATTTAGTAGTTGACATGATTTTCACAATAAACTATTAATATTTATCATTTTATCATTTCATTTCATCTTTCTACAATCGTCGTCAGATGTAATAGGTGCATATAAATGTCATATATCTACCTTTACGCGTCCGATATATGTGACCTATTTGCTTATAAATGAGTTGGGACTTAAATGAAGAGATTGATAATGACTGACTATTTAATTTACTTTTTATTCATGATTTTTTTTCAATTAATTATTCATTAGGTAGAAACCTGCTAGAGTATATTCTGGTTTTTTTAAGTCAATACCTACTCTTTGGCTAATGTCAAACATTCCCGCTCTGAAAACCCCGATGTATGATAATGAATCACTGACTCTGTTGCTAATCTATATATATAGGCAAGGCAAAGGCTTTTTCGGTTGTATGGAGAAAATATATGCATGCACTTAGTTTACGTTAAATTAATAATAATTCCATTATCGTGTGCCCATTTTACTATATTTTCAAAATCACTCCGTACACTTTCATGAGCCTCTGATGAGATCGTAGCAGCATACAACAATCACATATCACCCGCGTACATAAATACCTTGCACTTTTTAACGACGTTCACAACACTGTTGACAAGCATTACATAACCGACTGGACCATATACCGAGCCGGTCGGGCCCCCAGCGTGACGTCACATTCCGCTCCGGTGGTCCCGCTCACGGACGTGCGTATGGTCCTGCCAGCCAAGTAGCTACGGAACCAGTCGTTGACCGGGCCGGCTATACCACACTCCCGCATTGCCTGCAGTAAGATATCATGATCTAGGGTGTCAAACGCCTTTTTATAATTTAACAACAAGAGCGAGAACCTGTTTAGCTACATTCAAGCGACTGTTTATTTCATCGGAGACCTGTGCTAAAGCCGCCCCGAGCTTCTTCCTCTTCTGAAGCCCTGCTGCGCATCTATAGTTATTTTATTCTTCTCCAAAAATACTGTAATTTGCCCAACAATTACTTTCTCGACAATCTTATTAATTACAGACAAAACCGTTATAGGCCTATAGTTTGTGTATTCTACGTGACTTGCACTCTTATAGATAGGTCTAATTGTTGACTTTTTATACTTTTCCAGATAAACTCCCTTTGACATACACATATTTATAAAGTTGGCTAAAACTGGGCACAGCTGTTTTTTTACATATTTTATATCACGTACTCTAATTTTATCTACACCTGGTGCTTTATTTATATTTAAATTATTAACTATTTGCTTAATGTCACCTGGTGAGACTTTTTTATACCTAAAAGACAAATCTATCTTTGTAACATATGAACTTCGATCAAAGAATTTCATACTACAATTACTAATATTTAGTATTTCCCTTGTAAATGTCTCGGAGAACCTACTACAAATATTGTATAAACTATCAATTTTTCCCAGAAATCTCATTACTAGCTCATCTACATTTAATTTTACTCGACCTAACCAACCATTAATGGTATTCCATATTTTTTATAATCGCTCTCACATTGTTTTATTTTCTGACGTCGATACTTATCTTTAGCTACATAATTAATTTACGTTGTTTCGACATGTCGTATACTCTAATCTGTTGTTCATGTTGTCTGGCGACGCCTTCCACACCCGGAATAGGTCATCCTTCTTAACAATTCTGGGAGACAAATACTTATCAATCCAGGGTTGAGTTATCCGTTTTATTTTAGTATTTTTCTCGACCTTACTTTCGGTAACCTATCGCAACCTCGATTTTTTTTTGACCGAATTTCATTTGACCGAAAACGTTTCGTTTTTTAACGTTTCTCCGATGGCGACTCCGATTCGTAATTTTTTTATTTCGCCATTTGACATTACGGAAACATATCTTTAATCCGAGCAACTTTTCTTCTTGTAGTCACTTGTCCTATGTATTGTTACGTATTTTATTTCAAAGTCTATTTTTCATTACACCAGTGCTACAACTAGCCTAGGGATCGTTTCGTATTTTGTTTGTTAACCCATTTTTCACTTCATCAATGCTACATATAGTTTTCGCTACGTTACGTCAAATATTCATTTCAGGTAAGAACATCTTGCTTGTAATTTGTTACTATCCAGAAAATGCACCGAGCAAGACGAACTAGGGCAGAACCGATACGGATAGGATAGGTTAGAAGGTCTTCGAGGTAAATTTTTTTTCTGCCCAAAAGATCTTGCTTGTAATTTATCCAGAAAATGCAACAATCACGACGAATCAGGGTAGAACCGAATCGGACAGGTTAGCATAGTCGATTTCAAAGTAGGTAAACTATTAATAAACCGAGCCGTTACATTGGGCAAATGATTCTAAGGTAAAATCAGAAATGGGAAATAGATAAATTGACAAACCAACTGTTTGTACGCCGAAACCAGTATTACGGAATAGATAATTTGTCAAATCGGTAAGAAACCTAAACAAGTAATGACTAAATGAAAATATTCGAAGTGATCTTTCGGGTAAACGTAAAAAAACCCGAACCATAGTCGTCGAATAATATTTGTCGAACTAAAATTCGGTCAAACATTTTTCGGAGTTCAGATAGGTAACCCTTACTTTCATTATATGGGTATTGTTTCAAATACAAGTCATATATTCTGGTACAGAAGCAGAGGACACACTATTAATAACAACTGTGACCAATCGAACTTGTTTAATCTATTTTATACTAACCGATCGTCAAATACCCTATTCCTACTATTTCGCGCCGTAATTGTGCAACCCTACCATATGTTGGTCCGATAATCCGCACTCTATTACACTAACAGACGCAGGCGCATCGCAGATACGCAGCTTTCGCCCTCGCACCCACACATGGTCGATGCACGACTGCTCATGGCGGCCGCTCACAATAGCTTCGCGCGTTATCTCTGATATTGGTATGCTGCATTGTAGGCCATAACCACACAAGTTGTTTTTATAATTCGTTATACATTTATTCATGTTTTCTTTGAAAAAATCTATATTCATATCTCCGACTATGATCAATTCTTCCATTTTAGGTATACCTACTTTTAATCTGTAGTTCTAATTGTACAACAAATTCTTATTTTTATGAGGTGGCCTATATATACATATCAAATTAATTTTCCTTGTATAGCTCCACATAGTGATTCCATACCTAGTAGATCAACTTCTTTATCGCAAAAATTTACTTGATGTCTTTCATACAATAATAAGCCTGCTCTGCAAATTTGCCTTGTTTTTGAGTAACTGTTATATCCAGGTATATTATAGCATGAAATCTCGTTCTCTTTAATATTGATTTCTGAGATAATAATGATATCTATCTGGCGGTCTGGCTTATCAAATCTCTTCGTAATTAACTTAGCAAAATATTTTTTAATACAGTTGCTCGAAAAGTGGTATTTTTCGTAGATGTATATCGTGCGGAAAGTTGGATTTTTTCGAATTAGTGCTTTTTACTTTTATTATTTCGCACTAGTGCGTTTTACTTTTCCATTTTTTTTTAAATATAATTTGGTTTCAACTTCCAAGCCGTATATCCAACCAAAGAGTTTGCATGTTCAATCACTTTTTGATTATGTCATTTAGCATTGAAACTATACATATAGGTAATATAATTTTAAGTATTTAAATTACATAAATACAATTAAGTACAAATTATCTTGGTAATATTTAAAAAAATCAGCCCTCATCAGGATGGCTGTATCTGAATGAATATTAAGGCTGATTTACACAGGGTCAGTAAAAGCATGTCAGTAGAAGTACATTGCGTCGTTACAATAGCTCTCGCTTCAAACGTGAAAACCAACTCGTCAATGTACTGCTACTGACCTGATTTTACTGACCCAATGTAAATCAGCCTTTACAAATGATCGGATAGTTAAGTATTAAGGTGGATTCACGTTACACCATGTCGAAGCCGGGCCCAGCCCAGCACGGCGTAATGTGAATCCACCTTTATGCGTTACCACTGGCTAATAGAGTATTTAATTTTATGCTGTTTTGATTTTTAAATATAGGTAATTAAATTACTATGTGACTTTTTTTCTTTGATTTGGCTGAATGGACGCAACCGTTGCCATTATGAAAAAAGTCTGTCACTTAAAAGTAAAACACAAACCCGCCATTTTCACCAACGATTAACGTATTGGCTTGAAAATTTTGTTGTGAAAAAATGAGCGATTAAGACGATTGTGAAATACATTTAACACCGCCACATTTATATGCAAACGCATTAATTGCAAATAATAGTATTTTACCGGAGAAGTCAAAGGAAAAATATATGACCGTCTATGACCAATTCATCGACTGGAAAAGGTAAAACTGAGTTATTTCTTTTTCAGAAAACGTACTTTTGGCTTACTTTTTTGAACTTTCTAAGAAATGTCAGGCATCTACCATGTGGTCAAAATATTCAATTTTAAAAACTATGATTCCAAATGAAAATTATATTGATACCTATAAAAAGTTACATGAAATTTAATTGACACGGAATATTTTAAATTTTTATTTATTGTATTTTTTTCGCAAATGTATTAAAAAACGTCGTTTGATACACGTGCGGAACTGTCATTTTCACTCGTCCCGAGTCTTACCTCGGGCCTCGTTTTAAATGACGTACTTTCCGCACTAGCATCAAAATGTACTATTAAATTTCACAATCACATAATGGAACATCTCTTTTCTAAATAGTATAAATTAAAGTCGCTTCGTGCCTGCCACTCAACTGATTTTGAGATGGTATTTTCACTGTCATTTAGATAATTTATTCCGAATGGTTGGTATGTACATTCTGATTAAGTTTTAATTTAGTTGAGAAAACTCAATGTTTTCTTACCAGGTCGTCAAAAAATCCATTTCGGGCGTTTACCTAGCTTACGTTGGCTAAAACTTAAGAGATATATCAAAATAATGTAATGAAGAAATGTAGTTTCCCAACCGTTTCATTTGCCATCCATTTTTCTTCCTGTAACTGTAAAACAAAAAAAAAACAAAAAACTTCGTCGCATTTTGCCAAAAATCACTGACTACAGCACAAAATAAAAAGACGTCTAGGTTTCATCGCAGCCGCAACGTACTGATGGCCGAGACCGCGGGCGCGCGGCTTCCTTCACCTAGGTAGGCGTGAAGCGCGTTTAAATATCATAGGTATCAACAAGGACCAAA
The DNA here is from genome assembly GCA_946894065.1 of Acleris literana. NCBI lineage: Eukaryota > Metazoa > Arthropoda > Insecta > Lepidoptera > Tortricidae > Acleris > Acleris literana. Next base: position 10,647,856 of record OX335691.1, on the reverse strand, counting down.
TTCCGTGTAGGCAAACATAATTCACTAAAGGAATTAAAAAGGAATATAAAATCTTTTAAAAGTAATTAACCATAGTTAAGTAGTTAAAATTGCATACATTAATTGATTCCCGTAAGAAAAAGTGTTCTTAAGATACATGAATTAATTTTAACGAAATTTAATATTTGATTATAACACAACACAGCTTTACCAAAAAGTGCCTACATCATCATCATCATTATCAGCCGCAAGACGTCCACTGCTGAACAAAGGCCTTCCCCAAGGTGTTCCACAACGATCGGTCCTCTGCTGCTGTCATCCAGCGGTTTCCCGCGACCTTTATCAGATCGTCAGTCCACCTTGTGGAAGGTCTGCCAACACTTCGTCTCCCGGTTCGCGGTCGCCACTCTAGAACCTTTCCGCTCCAACGGCCATCAGTTCTACGAGCAATGTGCCCCGCCCATTGCCACTTAAGGTTTGCAATCCGGTGAGCTATATCGGTTACTTTAGGTCTCCTGCGAATCTCCTCATTCCTGATTCGATCTCGCAAGGAGACACCCAGCATAGCTCTTTCCATCGCCCTTTGAGTGACCTTGAGCCTTCTTATGAGGCCCATTGTGAGCGACCATGTCTCGGATCCATACGACATCACTGGCAACACACACTGATCAAAGACTTTTGTCTTGAGGCACTGTGGTATTTGGGACGAGAAGATAGTGCGTAGCTTACCGAACGCTGCCCATCCGAGTTGGATTCGACGATTGACCTCTTTTTCGAAGTTGGACTTACCTAACTGGATTTTTTGTCCTAGGTATACATAGTCGTCAACAACTTCGAGAGTAGAGTCACCAACTTTGACAGGAGTGGGTACGACATGGACATTTGACATGATTTTCGTCTTGTCCATGTTCATTTTAAGACCCACTTGTTGAGAGACTCTACTGAGGCCATCGAGCATTGTACCAAGGTCCTCCAGGGTCTCAGCCATGATGACAATATCGTCGGCGAATCGAAGGTTAGTGATGTATTCGCCATTTATGCTGATGCCAAAACCCCCCCAGTCCAGAAGCTTGAAAGCGTCTTCCAACGCAGCAGTAAACAGTTTCGGAGATATTACATCTCCCTGTCTTACTCCTCGCTGCAATTGGATAGGCTTCGAGTTCCGGTCCTGAAGGCGAACTGACATAGTGGCGTTTCTATACAAACACTTTAACACCTCGATGTACCGATAGTCGATTTGGCACCGCTGAAGAGACTGCAGCACAGCCCATGTTTCGATCGAATCGAAGGCCTTCTCATAGTCCACAAACGCTAAGCATAGTGGCTGATTATACTCCTCGGTCTTCTGTATAACCTGCCGCAGCGTGTTGATGTGGTCTATGGTGCTAAAGCCTTTTCGGAAACCGGCTTGTTCGGTAGGCTGAAAGTCGTCAAACCTGCGAGCGAGACGTTTCGTAATGACTCTAGAGAACAGCTTATAAACATGACTCAGGAGCGTGATGGGTCTATAATTCTTCAGCTGGGTATTATCACCCTTTTTGAAGAAAAGAACCACCACGCCCGCGTGCCATGCTTGCGGCGTTTTACCCTGGGCTATGACGGAATCAAATAGCTTCTGAAGAGCTTTTAAAACCGGTGATCCACCTGCTTTCAGAAGCTCAGCCTTAATTCCGTCATCACCCGGTGCCTTGCTGTTCTTAAGCTGTTTTAGAGCCACTCTAATCTTGTACAGGCTAACGTCCGGGATATCTTCGGTGTAGTGTCGGGACAACCTAGCTCTTGGGTCTTCTGCTAGGTTGCTGACAGGTGGGCGTGTTATCGTGTACAGCTGTCCGTAGAACTTCTCTATCTCTCCCAAAAGCTCAGGTTTAGACGATATGATCCTGCCGTCATCGGTCTTCAGCCTCATCAGCTGGCTCTGCCCAATAGACAAATCTTTTTTAAATACTTTAGACCCCTTATTGGTATTAAATTGGCGTATGTCGCGGGTCAAAGACTTAGAGATCTGTCTATTGAGCTGCCTATACTGAGAAGCATCTTGTGATGACAGCAGAACCATAGCACGTCTGTTCTCCATTAAATTTTGGGTAGAATCAGAGATTTTCTTGGTTCCTTTTGAACGGCGAGTCTTGAAAAACTTAGACCCGACCGTTTGGACAGTTTCCACAAACCTGTTACAGTAAATCATCAACGTCTACGCATTCACCTAGGCCTTCGAAGCGGTTTTTGAGTTCGAGCTGAAAGTTCTCGGGGTTTTGGATATGAATCGGTGCTGGACAGAGCGTTGATTTCATCAGGCGTGACCTTTCCAAGCGTACGTCGATATTCAATGTGCCTCTGACCATTCGATGATCGCTCCCAGTTTTGACCGCATTGATCACGGAGACATCATTGAATATTTGCCTTCTGGTCGACATGATGAAATCCAGCTCATTTCTGGTCGCACCGTCGGGACTCACCCATGTCCATTTGCGGCATTCACTCTTCTTGAAGAAAGAGTTCATCATAAAGAGTCCCTCTTTCTCCATGAAGCCCGCCAGCAGCTGGCCACGGGAATTCCGACTTCCAATTCCAAATTGCCCCACTCTCAGCTCATTTCCGCTTCGTTTACCCAGCTTTGCGTTAAAGTCTCCCATGATAACGTTGTAGTGAGTTTTGGTGGAATGTATGGCTCTGGAAATATCCTCATACATTACCTCCACCTCATCATCGGAGTGCGTCGAAGTTGGAGCGTATATCTGTATGACCTTCAACGAATACTCGAATCTTGACAACGTTGTTCACAAGAGACCTGTGGACGATAAACCCGACACCTCCCTGGGACAGTTTGTCGCCTTCCCGGAAAAAGAACAGGTTACAAGTTATCGTGTCCTCCCCCTGTCTTCGGACTTCTGATAAACCCACTATGTCCCAGCTTAACCTGCTCAATTCTTCCTCAAGTTCCACGATCTTCTCGTCAGTCCTCAACGTGCGAGTGTTATAAGTTGCCAGGGCCAGGGGCCGTCGGTGGTGGTAGCCATATCTCTGCCGGAGATTCTTAGCACCCCCCGCCCCGCCATTATCGTGACCGCTACCGTAGCCAGGGATAGCGGGTCGCCGGGGACTGGGGGCTGATTTATTTGTTGTGCATCCATTGTTGTTTTTTGTTTTTCTCTTGGGGAGAAAATTACCATAATCGCCACGCTTGGCAGGCGGGTTGGCGATCGCAGTATTTCACCGTGTTCTGAGAGGACGCTGCTGCCCATACCCGGGTCCACAAACCTACAAACAATAGTTAATTTTAACGAAGAATAAAATTAATGACTATGACCGTCACGAGTTTTGAAAAAAGTCATTATAATTGTGTAATGATTTTTCCGTCTGTTATGTACTACGCTTCGATAAAAGTAATGATTTGCACATAATGAGTTTTAGCTTAAGACAGTTTAAAGGTGATAAGTAAGTACATCGTTGTATTTTAAAACTTGTTAACTCACCTAAATGGGTTTTGGAGAGAAACTAAAACATAATTTTCAATACCTAGCATTTTATGTTAAAACCTATTAATGTACGTGAATGACTGAAGTCGGAAAACGCAAATCTGAATTTAGAGACTTTATTACCAAGTCATAACTTTCAAATTGGAAACGTGAGATTTACGTGAGTTTTTGTGTTATATAGAACTAAGGCCCTGTTGTTTGATCAGCAGTTTAACTAACTAATTGTTAAAATTCGAAAAAGGAATGGAAAATTTGACACATTTCCTTGAGATTTTAACCATTAGTAACTTTTTTTGACCATTAGTTAGTTTAACTACCGATCAAACAACAGGCCATTATCGAGACAAACTCGTCTGTGGTATTAGCTGTAGGTAGTTAGTAACTTGTTGACTTTAATGACTTCTTGCACTAAACCGACGATATAGAATAAGATACATTAGTAGTTATATGACAAAATTGTACATTTGATTAATTTATTTCTCCTATGCTCCTCTCCCAGTGTGACAACAAAGGACAGGCTTTGTAAATTCTGTTTTGTTAGTCTATGTTAAAAGGAGCGGTGTCAGATTGACGTTGACAGCCTCTGCGTTGACATATCCAGATTTAAAAAAAAATCCGCCATTTTCAAGACTAATTAATGGCGTATTATTTCTACGGCTGTTATTTATTTAATACTAGAGGACGCCCGTGACCCTCTCTATTTATTCCCATTGGGGGTCGATTTTCAGAAAATCCCTTCTTAGTACATCCAAGGCATCCAAGGAATACTCCCTCCAAATTTCAAGTCCCTAGGTCCAGCGGTTTGGGCTGTACGTTGATATACAGTGTGTTACCGGCATGCGGGCATTTATTAAAACTGCCGATAATATGTTTCTTTAGCAATTGTTTGCAAGTATTATCAAATAATTAAAATAACTTCACAATTAATTTTCTTAGATACTGTCCATTTTTAATGTAGTGCATGTGCCGCATGTTCATCGGTATCAGTATCGCTGTTACTAAGTACAAGGCATGTTGTGATATGGGGGCAAATCTTTTTTTTGTCTGTTTCGTTATCCGCAATTAGTCGTCAGACTATAAGCGAATTGGTAGAAGTATAATTGGTAGTGCGGTAGGAGCGGCCAGTGCCGCGCCTTTCCATTCAGAGGAGGTAGTCCCGCTTCAGTCTTTTGACCACCTTAGACGTATCCAACAGCTCAGCAACGAGCGGGTTCGGATGGGTAGATAGCTGATCTCTATGAAGTTTTTTTTAACGACTAATCTCTTCAGATATAGTAGGCAAGTTGAGATATTTATGAATTTCTTCATTTCTGGTGTACCACGGCGCATTGGATACTATCCGAAGAATGGCATTTTGCACTCATCTGTTAACAGACCTTTATGCCATACTCGTTCAAATGCCTGTTGAACGTCCAAGAAAGCAGTTGAGCAACACTGTTTACGTTCATAACACTGTCTTACTGTGTGGTAGACCCTGTGTACTTGTTCAACCGTGGAGTAGGATTTTCGGAATCCAAACTGATGTGGAGGAACAACATCGCAGTGCTCCATAAGGGGCTTCAGGCGACTGAGGAATATTCTTTCCCATAGTTTTGACATTACTGGCGTTAAGCTTATCGGCCTGTAAGATGTGGGTTCTTGTGGAGGTTTTCCATGTTTGTGGATCATAATTATTTGTGAGATCTACAAATAGACGGATAGTGGCATGTTCTAAAAATACCATTGAAGAGACAGGTAAGAAACGTTATGCATTTCTTTGGAATTTCTTTCAGTATATCGCTGGTAATCAGGTCGAACCGTTAGATTTCAACATCCTTATTTCTCTGGCAACCTCTCTCGGAGATGTCGGTTTGATCGGTAACGACATTTGGAAGTCTTGGCTCAAAGTGTTCTCTAGATCTGAGTCGTCGGTTACGCCATCGTTGGGTGTAAAGACGGCGGCCAGATGAGCTGCAAACACTTCTGCTTTCTCAGTGTCTGTGGCAGCCCAACCACTTTGGGACCTAATTGGTGGGAATGATTGTTGAGGTTTGTTTAGGTTTTTTGTCGCTTTCCACAAGGAGTATTCACCGCGATCAGATGGTGTCATCATTTCTAGTTTATTCTGTAGAGTAGAGTTGACTGAATCTTTTATTATCGTCTTTAACTCTTTGGCTGCCCGGTTGTAAATAGTTCTAGGTTCTAGGGGACATCGGGAGTTTTGCCAATTCCGCCTTAGTCGACGTTTATCAAGAATTTTTTGTTTAATATCTAATGGGTTTGATCGCGGCTTAGGTGTGATTTTTTGAGATGAAGAGCTCATCCAAGCAGCTACTTGAATGAGGTTAGTAATATACCCACATCCTCTAAAAAAGAGTTGTTACATAAAAAAAGGCATTTTGAAAAATTGCGTTTAAAGTTTTTTGTTTCCTTCTTCGTTTAATTGTGATTGTTTATTAATGGTTTATATTATTTTTACTTTTCACACTACTGTAAATTGTACTTAACTAAAAAGGTAGTTAAATAAAAATTGTGTCGTCATACATTATCATTTTTATTTTTTTTATTAACTGAAAAATGTCATATGTTATGACAGTTTTTCACATTCTGAAAAGGAGATAATTAAAAAAAGTGACATAATATATGATATGGCTGTATACTGCAATAGGCACAAACAAAAGTAATACAATAAAAAAGTCATATTCTATCTTACGACTGTTTTGTGTTGTTTTGACTGATCTGCAATAAAGTCACTGATAGGGCGTTATTGTAGATTGACGGCGTGTCAATGTTGCTCCGGATCAAACAGACACAAGTGCCCTCTGACCGCGAATTTTTGAGTTAAGAATATGGCGTTTTTGTAGATAATAAAGAAAAAAAAGTGTTTTTTTTTTGTATCATTGGTTAATATTTGCACTTTTTTGTGTTCTGACAGTTTTTTACAGGATGTGCGAATTGGCAGGCTTCATCGATCTCGTTTTATTTTTTAATGAAATTGATAAAGTAATATTGTCATCAATATATGCCCGAAAGCTGTCCCAGTCTGTTTTGTGGTTAGTCAAAGACTCCCCTTTTTCACGAATGATCACAACTGTGCTTAAGGTTAGGATCACTGGGGCACAGTGTAAAGAGTAACTAACAGTGGGCCGACGCCTTTGATGTTTGCGTAAATGCCGACACCGCACAAGGCCATAGTACTTACCTAGGGTTGTCACAAACTTTACACAACTGCCCAAAAAAGGAGGGTAATGTTTTTAGGTTTCATATATGTATGTATGTACGTTTCTTTGTTCCGCTATAAATTCTAAATGCCTCAACAGTATGGACATTATGGGATATAGTTACAATTTTTACATCGTCCCGAGTGACGCTGGTTATTTTTTTGAGTTGATAACTTCTTATGGAAGGGTAAACCGCTTCGTTACGTAACGCGCCAGTCTGTTTGGCCTCCCTTTTTTTGAGTGTATATCATAGTTTCGACAACGTACTCTCGGAATATCATGCTATCGAATGTTCGTTGGCTCGACTGTTACTGGATCGTATATTCGCTGGGTCGAAAAGCGTAGAAACAATAAATTGTCAAATCGAAATTGAGATTTCGTTTGTCATCCCATAGAAAATCTCAGACATGAATGTTCATCGGCTCGACTGTTACTGGATCAAAAACTAGTCATAGGATTTCATTGCCCTCCAAGTATTTTTATATATTGATCAAGCCACGTAACATATATTTTTCTTATCAAAATTCACCGAAGTTTTTTTTCTATACTTTCCGTGCGGTGTCCTTTCAACTCGATACCTCCACGCGTTCCTGAGATAAAGGGTCTTGACAGACAGACAGACGGACAGACGGACAACAAAGTGATACTATAAGGGTTCAGTTTTTTCCTTTTGAGGTACGGAACCCTATAAAAACTCGACGAATGTCGATCCTGCAGGTGATCGACCCAGTTTTGATGTGACCACTGAAAATTCGATACACTGCTGATCGAAACCTTATAATTCTAGATTACGTTTTGTCGATTGTACATATTTCGGCCACAAGTATTTCGACCCAGCGAATATTCATTACAATAACAGTCGAGCCAATGAATTTTCGATACACCACTGATCGAAACTATACAATTTTAGATTACGTTTTGTCGATTGTACATGTTTCGGCCACAAGTAATTCGATCTAGCGACTATTTATTACAATAACAGTCGAGCCAACGAACATTCGATAGCATGATATTCCGAGAGTACGTAGTCGAAACTATGATATACACTCCTTTTTTTGTTACTGGTTCGATTGTCTTGAAAATCGATATCTGAGGGCCCGTGGGGACTAAAATTGTAAACCCGTAATCAGATTAAAAAAATGGTCGCCTAACAAAACCACAGATAACTTACTTTTGAACCATTTTTAATGTTGGTGAAAATGTTAGATCAAACTACTTTTTAGGTTTGTTAGTGTGTGTCACTCTGGATTAGTGTGCGTAAGTTTAGATATTTCATCGTTAACACCCATACAATTTTGTTTCAAGAAATAATGTCTGCCATCTTGGATTCCAAAAATAATGTCATTTTCGTAATCAGCACCCCAAGGAACCTCGAAGATGATACCCATATCAATTTTTAAGAAAAAATAATGTCCGTCATCTTGGATTTCAACATGGATATCTTTTTCATAATCAGCACCCCCAAAAACCTAGATAATGACAACCATTATCATTATTTATAAAAATCATGTCCGCCATTTTAAATTTGTTTAGAAACAAAAACTTTGAGAAAAGTTTCAATTTTGCTGGCAGGCGTCACGCTTTTACATCCGCCATTTTGTTTACGTTGGCATGACATGACAAAAATGTTATAAATTAAGCACCATAAAATAATATATTTTTTAATTGATAATATTGCAGCTCTTTATTTGCGCGAGATGACGATTTGCATTCTCGCACTGCACATGTCGTATGCACCATTTTTTTCACACATCAAAACACGACACGCGTCAGCCCTGAAAGCGCCACTAACAATGGCGACGTATGCAGCTCGGGCAAGTCCTACCCGCCCCTCGCCCCTCACACCCCGCATGATTGCCCTGTCTAGACGGCTTCGTCGGACGACTGTATTGGTTTCTAGGCTGTGATTGGGGTGTGATCAGAAGATCCATCTAGACTGCTCTCAATGCTTGTGTAAAGGCGATCCACACCCCTGGTAACGAAGAAGTCCAGAAGATCGGGTAATTTTTTAGGGTCACTTGGCCAATACGTTGGTTCGCCACTCAACATGGGTTGCAACCCATTCACGTCGATGCACCGTTTTAATTCACGCCCCCTGATAATTTCGCAACGGGAACCCCAGTATGTGAGCTTAGCGTTACAATCTCCGCCACTAATGAATCTGCAGCCTAGAGTCCGAAAGTATTCTCTAAACATGCCCTCGTTGATCTTGTGTCTTGGTGGGCAGTACACAGAGGAGAGGACAAATGTACCGGCGCGTTCTTCTATCCTAACAGAGGTCGATAGCAGGTGAGGAGTAGAGTAGGGTTCGATATGTGAGTGTTTTATGCTTGATCTTATTGCCAGAGCCGTGCCAGCGTGGGCACGGCCGTCAGGATGGGAAGTGAAGTAAATGTTATAGCCTTCCATGCGGAAGGAGCTCGATAAAGTGGCATGCGCTTCGGATATTAAGATGGCATCTATTTTATTTGTAATCAGTATATTTCGTAGTTCGTCGATGTTGGGGGCTAATCCATTTATGTTCCAAGTCGCAATGCGCAGTGATGCCATTTATGTCCCATCAGATTGCTTATTTGTTGAATGAGGATGTCAATCTTCTGACTTTGTTTGAGCAGTAGCTGTTCAATTGTTAGATTTTGTTGAGTTAGGTATGAGTAGTTTTCTGCCTCTGGTGGGTGTGGCAGTTCGGAGGAGTTTGCAGTAGCATGCGAGTATGTACGTCCTGGCTGGTGCTCGCTGCGTTGTGTAACAGCGTTGTCTTTAAGTTGGTAGTTGTTTCGCGGTATATTCGCTTGGTCGTGCCGCTTTTGTGGCACTCTGGTTCTGTCAATGTTAGGAAAGATCTGAGGATCATTAATGTCTGGAGGCCTTTGAGTGGTCTTTTCGGCGTTGGTATCTGTAGTTTTGTTCGAATTTTTTGAATAGTTGGTATCTCTTCTGGCCTTAATTTCTTTGTACACCTGGAAGCCCTTATAGTTTGCTGGGTGATCACAGGAACATAGGGCACACCTAGCAGGAGTATTACTATCTTTCTTTGAGCAATCTTTGGTTTGGTGGCCTTCACCACATTTAACGCACCTGTATGGTCTCAGACAGTTGTATTTGCTATGGCCATATTAGCGGCATCGCTGACACTGGACAATCGTTTTGGATTTCTTTGCATCTTCAATTTTTACTCGTTGATGAAAGATGAAGTCTATCTTTTTAACATCCCTGTTTGCAATCTGTGATTCCAAATTTACGAAGAATGTGGATGTAGGCTTTTTCTCTGGGCCGTATCGGGAGTTGATAATTTCTCCCTTGACTCTGTTGCCCGTCCTCTCTATGGCCTCGACTATAGCTGCATGAGAGGTTGTGTGATGCAGGTTTCTGATGACTATTCGATAGCACTTGTCATCTTTGTTTGTGAATGTATGGGCGATAAGACCATTTTGTCTAATGACCTCTATAATTTTCTTATAGTTCTCAGCAGTATCCACAAGAATCCGGGGCAGGTTCTTATTAACGATCCTGTATGTAAAATTGTTCGCGTTGACAGAGAAAACCAGATGTTTGGTCAGCTCATTTACATCCTCTATAGTCTATACCGTAGAGCACGATCGGTGGTGGTTTACTTGGTAGTTAAGGCTTTGCGACAGCGGGCTCCTCTGCTTGATCCATAGGGAGAGTACCATATCGGTTCTGAATTACAATTGTTGCGTCACCAGCTGATGGTGGCGAGTCAGAAATTTTCCTTTTTTTATTATTCGTCTCCGGCACACGCTGCCATGGGGGCGGTAGAGGTGCTTTCCCAGTGGGGACGATAGTTGATGTTGAGGGTTGAGCATCATCAGCACTTGTCACCTGACCATCTCGTTCAATTTCAGTTGAAGGCGTGCCTTGAAAGGAGTTGCTCCTAGGTCTTGCTTCAAAAAGGGCTTTATGAAAGACTTGTTGGCTGTAGACTTTGCGGCCAGCATTGTTTTGTTTTGCGTGGTCACCCTCACTAATTTTTGGGGAATTTGTTTTTATGCTACTGGCAACACTATTTGTAGAAAAATAGATGTGGGTCGGTAGGGTGATACATATTGTATTGTAAATAGAGAGGGTAGGTGGATGATTAGCAAATATGCCAAGTGTCAATCGCGTCTATATTTCCACTGTTTTTAACACTTTCCAAACAGTCTAGTTGCGAGAAAACACTAATCCACAGGAGTTAAAAGGTAATGTTCACTTTTATACTGTTTATTTCACTATAGGATAGCTTTAGATTATAAATATCGAAAATCTACGAGACCACAATACACACTCTTGACAGTTGACAGTTGGTGCCGGGGGCAAATCACGATAATTGTCATTTACACTTGTCAAATTGCTGTGCTTTACATTGCCGGCAATTAAAATTAAGGCAATTAAGTTAACAAAGCCTGAAAATTCGTTTATTAATTAAATTAATGTCATGGTTACGTTACAGATATACGTTATTTTAACCTCCTTTAAAAACAGCCAGGGTGCTGGTAACACACTGTATAAGTCAGTGAGTCAGGTTAGGTTGCAAAGAAGGCGTTAAATGCATCTGCTAATTGTTTTGGTTCTGATATTACGCCATTGTTAAGTTGTAGTGTGATGGATGTTAGTTTTTTTTCCGTTTTTTATTGGATCGTTCGATCGATTTTTTGTATTTTTTATAGCATTTATGAATTATTTGATTATTTGTTAAAGTGTGTTCATGTTATACATAATAATTTTAATAATCGTTTATTTTTACAAGAGATCTTGATGCCCACAGTAAGCCAGTGCTTTTTATAGTTCAATTTTAATTTAATCTTCCGTTTGGGGATCGATAGAGTTTCAACAAAAGCCTAATAATTTTCATTTGAATTCTTGTTTAATGATAAGAATTCAATTTAATACAAACAATTCAATTTAATTCTTAGACATTATAAAAGAACGAATTACACATGAATCATGTTTTGCAATAACAATTAAGAATAAAGAAAATCAATGGAACAATATCGAAACGGCTCACGTAACTCGACGACCGCCAAACGCAAAAAGTGTCATGGCGGGGGTTAGAGCGGTTTGTTTTTAAAAATGTATTGCCAGTTCTTAATGTTGCCAACAATATTATTTTATAGTTTAAATCTATGTTTCCGTTTATTAATTTTGAAACCATATGTTACATCTTAAAAGTCAAATTAACACTCTTGTTTTTTTAAGAAATACATACATACGTACATTATTCAGTACAATGTTTTTGTCAGTTTACCAAAATCCGATTAATATTTTTAAGGGAACTATGAAAGCTTTAGGCACCACTTTTGTATTAAATTAAAGCTGATTAAATTTCCGACCGATTATTTCCTAACAACTTTTACCTAGGAGCATTAGATCAGACAGTAGATGTTTTGGAAAATGACCCTACAACAACATTTTTACATTTTGAAAAAAAATGCTCATCTTTGACTTGCTGTATCTCCAAAACCAATGGACAAAGTGTGTTCATGTTACGCTCAAATTGTAGTAAATTTAGTTTTCTTTATTAAAATACCAAAAAATATACATGACAAATGCTTTCTTCAGGTAGTTTTTTTGAAAAAACTGAAACAATTGCCAAAATTTTGCAATTTTTCAATGTATGTTTATTTCTTTAGTGTATGTTTATTAGATGCTATATTATACATCTAAAATGATAAATTCTCATTTTTGCACTTTTTTATTTAGCCAAAATCCGATATTTTACTATTTATTCATTTTGGATGAAACTATGAGGCCTAAAGGCACCACTTGGGCATTAAATTGAAGCTGATGAGACTTCCCTACAAAAAAAATGCATGACTTTTACCTACGCTCAGCCGGTACGTGTCTTGGAAAATTAGTCTACAATAGCAAATTCACTTTTTGAAAAAATGGCTCATCTTTGACTTGACCAATTATATGGACATCGTGTACTTAGGTTACGCTCAAATTGTGCCAAAGTTTAAAGTACTGTGCTGACCCCAAGGGGTAGCGACCATACGAAATTTGTAATCCTTATTTATTTAACTATATTGGCCGGCCTGTTTGGCCAAGTGATCGTCTAGTGGAATTATTTGACCCTTAGTTGTGTTTTATTTTGTAGTACCCAGTCCGCTCAGGCGAGTTAGAAAGGACATTAGATTCAGTTAATATAAGGGATATTTGAGAACAGGGATTCCTAATCGGATTATTAATCAATAATGCTCAATCAGATGTTCTTTGCTTAGGCTGTTGTAATTAGACTATAGTATAGGTTCCGGTGAAGGTAGGGCCCCGCCCCGCCCTTACCCATGGGCTCGACTCCAGACGGGATACCCTCTGCCGGCCTGTCCTTAAACAGTCTGGGGATCGCTTCATTAAGTCGCTTTGTCCAGTTTGTTGTTGTACCCGTGCACAAACAATTAGAGGGCCCACTACTAAAGCAGTCACTCCAAGGACAGGATTTCACTAACTCTTATCAATTTATGCGGAATAACTGTTCTAAGCTCATGCTACCCCTCCCTGTACCAAGGACAATTCTTTATATAGTGTATGGGTAATTTTGTCATCCGGCGTGATATAATGCCAGTGCAAACCCAGACTTGAACACTCTCCCCCCCTAGCGTTCTGTCAGGACTCTCGGTGTCACCCACTCAGCAATACGCTTCGCTGAGTGGGGACTCGTCCCCACGAACCGACATGATAGCCGGGAGTAGAAAGCGGTTGCCGAGCTAAACTCGCAGGCATCCTTACCAGACAAGGGATCATAAAAACCCAGGCAGCAAGTCACCTCAACCAACTAACGTCTTTCGACCAGAGGCGACACCAACCCCGGACAACCACGCCCACAAGAGTGCTTTATCCCCAAGAACCTTCAGACAAAGACCCACCGACATTACTACACGCCATCAAAACGTGTAGTTTGTATCGGTACTTTGTCCAGTGTAACTGCTAGCAATTGATACACCAAGGCATTTATTGTCTGTAAGATGGTATCGACGTTTGTTCCCGAGAATACCTTTCACTATGACAATAAGCCTCCTTCGTCCCGAATAGATAGTGTAATAGAATTGCCCCACCGCAAGAATAAATTAGATTGACACAAAGGTTCTCTAGATAATATAGGTGAACGGCAAGGGTACAGGCTTGCGTTTTAACAAACCCCCAAGGTAAAGACCAAATAATGCTCAATCAAGTTAAGCCCAAATCATGAGGGAAATTTAGAAAAGGTACAATCATAATAAGTTCCGCGAATTTATTCTCTTTGGAATTCCTAAGGACAATAATGGTTATTTTGTCTTATATTGAACATACCTGTTGCACAACCTACTTTATTATCATTTCTAACTCTTGGGCAATTTTGGGTAATTTTGGGCAATTTTGGAAACTTATTATTTTAGGTATTCCACGACTTATTTAGCTTATATTAAATAGATTTGTTGTTAAAATTACTCTAATAGCGTTTTCTAACATTTGGACAATTTTGGTCATTTTTGGAAAACTATTATTTTAACTATTTCGCGGCTTATTTAGCTTATAATGACTAGGTTTGTTGTTAGAATTATCCTTGTAATGATTTGAGAATATTTGGTCAATTTTGGAAACTTATTACGTTATTTACTCCGCGGTCATATTCAATCATTAACAATTCCGTGACTCATTATTTACATTCGATACTAACGTTAGGATTTATTACCACCAATAAAGTTGTTATTCTCTCCTTATGACGAGGTCAATTTCAAGGAATGGGTTTTAGATTTGAATGACTTCAACTGACAATTATTCTGAACTAGAATGCAGTTTAAATGCTTGCAAATATAAGGATTCCCTTTGAGTGTTAACATGGCAGACCATCATTGGTTTGTCAACCTCAGATGGCTTGCCTCAATCCGCAACTATAACTTAGCTTCGTAGCTTGGGAAAGCTCTTCTGACTGGTCGCGCCTGATCTCGCTTTTCCTAAACTCCCAGCGTCTTCCAATAGCGGTGACACCTTCATCTTTAACTAGGACTTTCAATGTTGCTGTCACACTCCTTCCACGCAGCGTGAGGCATTCTCGCACCAGGCACCGATCCGCCAGCACTCTTGGGCCCGCTCTTCATTCGCTCTCGGATTCTCGCTATAATTCCATAAAAAAACATATTTTCACACGATCAAAATAAAATCATTCCCCATTTTTCACGCTTTCTGTCAAAGTCCCCCATTTGACATCTTTCAGATATCAAAAATTCTAAGCGGTCTTGCTCAAAAACTTTTTAACGTTAGTTTCAGACTTGGCCCAAGGTAGGGTCAGAGGGCTCAGACAAGATGCACTACGTTAACTAACGTTTCTATTCGATTCGTTTTTAAACCAATCGCGTCACTGGTAGACCACGTGACTTTTCGTATGACGTCATCTTCCAGTGACGCGATTGGTTTAAACACGAATCGAATAGAAACGTTAGTTAGCGTAGTGCATCTTGTCTGAGCCCTCAGTACATTACAAACAGAGATACTTGAAAAACGTTTCCTTAAGGTAGTTTTTTCGAAGAAACTGAAACAAGTGCCAAAATTTCGCAGTTTTTCATCCCCTTACTTCTAGAACCGACTAACTGAATGAAGTATAGTTTTGAGAAAATCGCATTTAAAGGTTTGAGTATTTAAATTTCTAGTTAAACCCAATTCTAAGTAAATGATATTTGAGATTTTACTACGAGAGGTTGTTAGTAATCAAAACTGTACGTAACAAATTAGTATATTCTTAAAACAAAAGGGTTAAATTGAAGGTTTTGTAAAAAAGGTGGTGCAGATAAGTGGTTTTTGCTGTAGAGTCAATTTATTCGTATCTTTTAAACTAATAGGCTTAGGCAGTTTTAATTCAAAGTTATATAAATTACACTAAATACTAGAAAAATATTAAGAATTGTGATGAATTATACAGTTGTCTTAGTTTATATTATACTCACGAGTCAGTTAGCTGGTTTTGGCTGAAGAGAATATCATATTTCAGAATTAAGTGCACTTAAAATGCTAATATGTTACTAGTACGTTTTGTCATGTAACTAACTTTACCGAATGCCCCGCCCCTACAAGATATAGCGTTGTGTTTTGTAACGTTTGCACTACTCAAGACTTTAACTTATTCGTTTACAGAGTTTCATCGAGTTATGTTTACTAATAAGGCGTTTATTAGATAAAAAGCAATATTGAGACAAACATTGGTGTTGACTGGAGTAATTTGTGGTTAAAACAAAAATAAACATCACATAGGTTTCAAAAATAGTTTATTATGGTATCTTTAAAACTTTAACCAAATCAAATTAAATTAAAACGATTGAGATTGTTACAAATATGACGTAAAAGTAAATTAATTTACTCTTCATCACTGCTGCAACTTAGTCCCGGCTGCGGCCACGTCTGGCGCCCGATCTACGATATCGCTCTCGCAGGGGAGTGACTTAAGGCAGCCGTGGTACTCCTCCGGTATAATACTTTTATCACTTGTACTTGTACCACTGATTACAAACTCGCTATTAGAAAACGACTCAAACGAGTCCAAACTCTATGGACCTACTATAAGCCGTTGAGGAGTTCTTATGGCCACCTTCCGTCTCGATCATCATACTCGGATCGGAATCACGTTCGCATGCAAATTTTAAAGTCTATTCGAATCGAAAAATAAGTTAAAATCATCTTCCGTTAACGTTAGTTTCAGACTTGGCCCAAGGTAGGGCCAGTACATTACCAACAGAGATACTTGAAAAACGCGAAGAAACTGAAACTAGTGCCAAAATTTCGCATTTTTTCGAGCACCATGGGGGTAGCACATGGTTTTTAGGGTTGCAAACTTGGGTGTAAACTACTCTCAACAGACCTAAAAACGAATAAAATAATCGTAGTTACATGCGCGTTTGCGATGTTTGATGTCGTTATTGACACCCGTAAATACCACAGAAGAAAATCGTCTTACTCATTCGCCGAAAGCATCATAAAAAACTTTAAAAACGATTTCAAAAATATCTAGAAGTAGTATTGTTACAATAAAATATAAAATAAAATATCTGTCTTGTCTTGTCTTGTCTTTTCTAATTTCTGATCCCCATTTTACGACTATTATATTTTAGGCACTTATAGAGGTATAACCTTTGTAATTTACATTGTTTAATACTTAATGCATAATTTCAGTTGGCGGTAAGTGGAAATATTATATCGAGAACCAATAAAATGACATACTATCACGTCATGTACAGCCGCTGTGATTGGTCGATGACATTACCTACATTTGCCATGCGCTACATCACCCTAACACTCTGCTTTTAAATAAAATTAAATTTTGCATCGCCTGCCATTTTTTATATATATCTTGTAACTTTTCTTCTTTAAACGGTTGTATGGAAAAGATCGCTAATTAGCAATAAGGCTGCCTGTTGACTCACTTAATTATTTTCCATGCTATTATTGTTTATGGTATTGTGATGTTTAATATAATAAAGTATATACTCGTATATATGATATTTTTAATGTACCTTTACCTATTTTATATCTTATTAATATAATTAATACTAAATGCATTTAGTTTTTTTTTTATACGAACTTATAATAATAAAAATACGTTTTCTCAAAAATGTCCGGAAATGTTGACATTCCATTCTACATATTGAGACGCGAAGTACATAGTTTACTGACAGTTCTCAAATAAAAAAAAAAAAAACATTGCGTGCTCGCTACACAAGCCCGCAATGTTGCATACAAATTCCATTACTATCTATCTTGTAACTTTTTAAAAAGTGAAATGGGCCATAATAAAATGAGGGCACAAGTCTTATATATCCAAATTTTACTCGAAACATAACTTTTTTATTTGTGCCTGGAATGGCTTGTTTTTTTTAAAACAAGAATTGCGTTTCTCCTTGTCATAAACAAAAAGGCGGTAAGGAGTGATGGTTTTTTCACATGAAGTTTCTGTTTGTATGCAATTCAAAAAATTTGTTCAAGCGATGAAGATTTGACTCCAACACAAATTTTTTCTTGCGATTTTTGAGAAAAGCACTATATTTGCCTCGGCAGGAACAGCAATTGCCTACTTCCATGCCTAGGCAATAATGTACTATTAATGAATCATTCCTCTTGTATATCTGTATGTGTATATAAAAGTCGGTACTGCGAAAGTGAGTTTATAAAACCAAACTATATAGACGAAGACCGTCTTCCCCAATCGCCCAAAGGGTACAAACACTTTAAGGATAGGTTTAAAGTATACACAACATCGGTAGTTATTGTTAGCAGCATTGTTACACGAAAATATCAAGAAAAATGTCTGTTTTGTCTTGTCTTATATCTGATCCCTATGTTACGTCTAATATTTTATATTTAAGGCACTATTACTTTAGTTACTCGTAGTAATGTACATTGTTTATTATAATCATTGATGCATAATTTCAGAGGATAGTAAGTAGAAATCTTACGTTCTGATTCTTTCGTTAGACGTATCAATCAAAGAAAATCAAAGTATTTTAAAGCGGTTAAGGGTGAAGTCACATCTATCAGCATTGGATCGCATATTTATACGGAACACCGTTGTTTGGATGAAGAGGTGTCCGCATCAATTCACCTTTCCGCATCTATTCAGCTTCAGCATTAAATGTGTATAAGTGTAGCAACCCATTCCACGTGCTAAAAGATGCCTATTCAAGTTCACGCATGAGAACGGTTGCTTACACGTGAGACCGGATGCTTACGAACGAGAACGGATGCTTAAGCATAAGACGGCATGCTTGTGAATGCCACTAAACGTACTATCTTTGTATATTTTGAGAATTTGGTGAGATAGCAACTAAATTTCGGTACGATTGAGTCTGTACACGTAACTGTAGTTCGCTTTTGTTCGCAAGTGACGGCCTCTTCGTCCATTTCAAGCGTCGAGATATTTGATCTCGGCCAATCTGCAAATTCGCATCGTAGCCAGTCTGGGCCCTCCCACCAACGTTGCTCTAGCCCTTTACTACGGGTGTCAATCAGAGTTGCCAGTAAGGCAACTCCACTGCAGTACGGGTGTCAACTATAGTTGATCGAATCAAAGGTCATGATAAATATTTTTTTTGAACAAAACGAGACCTACTGTCTTGGTAATAGCGGTCACATTATGTATTGGGATTAGTATAGATGCAAAGGAAAAAATATCATAATGTTTCGCCAGATGGCACTGACATAAAAATATTTTTAAAATTACCGCTTTTTTACTGTCAACTGGGGTTGACACCCGTACTGTAGAAGTGCAAATAATTGAACTCAGCATGGCGGTATAGTCCGCCATGTTGAGTTGTTCATCGACTCGACTTGACTTCATCGATTTGTTGTGAGAGTACGGCGTGGAAGTGTTCTTAGCGTTATTTTTAGTTTAATTCACCGTTTTTGGTTCAAATATTATAATTTAACATGTTATGAAATCATAATTAGGTATTATAGTACCTAATAATAATTTCACCACAAAACATAACAAATTTTTATAATTTATACTCAATAGGAAATTATTGCTCCATTTTTTTGCCTATAATCGATTGTGTACTAGGTTATCGGCATATCGACAACTGTTTCGATAGCGGCACATCACTATTTTGCATAAGTTTCAAACGCACCGTTTTAAGTGATTGATATTTCTGCATTATTTGAATAATTATCGTCATTTAAGTGTTTATTTGTGTTAAACATACTATAAACTAATGTTTTTAAACTTAAATATGTGAAATCCGCGAGTAGTAACTTAAAAATCTTCAATTTCTTCGTGACTGATATATTGCTTAATATCAGAAAAAAAACGTGAATATTAGTACTTCAAGTATTTTTTTATTGATTAAACACATTATACTTAATGTGTGTGTGAAATTTCAAGTGTGTAGCTGTAATACTTCACAAGTTTCAAGTAAGTCAAATTATGCCTAACCGCTGACTCTCGCCAAAACATGCCCGTATTGAGCGGTGACTGGGTGATTGAAGCCCCCGTAGGTAAAGGGCTAAGAACGTCGGTGCGTTACAGCCGCGAGATGGAAGGTCAGCGGGATTATAACACCCTGGTAAGTGATGCCAATCTTGTTGCCTGGTGTTCGTGTGTATTTCTTTGACTCTGTTGTTGACGAAAGGATTATTTTGTACATCGTTGTGTAACCACGCATAAACAACGGCAGAGTCAGTCCAGCAATACACTTTGCACCTCGACATCACTTCCAAGTTTTGAACTTCCCTGTACAGCCGCGAAGCTATTAGAGCT
The DNA here is from genome assembly GCA_946894065.1 of Acleris literana. NCBI lineage: Eukaryota > Metazoa > Arthropoda > Insecta > Lepidoptera > Tortricidae > Acleris > Acleris literana. Next base: position 10,627,979 of record OX335691.1, on the reverse strand, counting down.
CCCATCAGTTCAAGTCGAGGTAACGACATCACTTTCTTCGGTGGTGCCACTCTATTCTTTGCGATAATGAGTTGCACGTGAACCTTTGTTCCTAATTGAGTCCGTAGCAAAATGCAACTTGAGTACGCGTGTTGACTTGCATCCGAAAACACATGAATGCTTGCCTCACATTCCTGTACAACAAATATTGACAGTCTTTTTGGTATTTGAAACTGTTCTATAACACTTGAAGCCTCAGTCCATGCTTTAAACTGATTGCTTAGTATGTCAGGTATCCCTTCGTCCCAACCAATGTTATGTTTCCACGCCTGTTGTGTCAAAAGTCTGGGTATGAGAGTTACTGGGCAGACAAACCCTAATGGGTCAAAAACCTGTTGCGTAACGGACAGCAACACTCTTTTCGTGATTTTACTCGGGATGCTTTTCTTGAACTTTGTATCACAGAATAAAGTGTCATTATTTGTTTTCCATGTTACGCCTAATACAGACATTTCTTGACACGGTGCAATTTGTTTTGGAGCCGTCACACATTCCCTTAATTCGAACTTTCCCATTACCATAACGTGCTTAGCCTGGGTTATAAATCTATCCAACTCAGCCTCTGTATTAAAACTCGCAATACAATTATCTACATAAAACGAGTGCCTTAATATTCTTGCTGTATCTTTAAATTCATCTTCCGGCCATGAGTCCAAATGATAGTTAATCGTTGCCGCCAATAGACATGGACTGCAGGTCACTCCAAATATAACTCTGTTATGTTGGAACGTTATTGTTTTTTCACATGTCTCTGGATTATCCCACCATATAAATTTTAAGAATTTGCGATCTTCTTTCAAGGAGATCTGTAAAAATGCCTTTTTAATATCAGCAGTAACGCCGTAAGTACCAAATCGAAATGCTATCAATTATCTTGGTATAAGCTCGATCATATTAACACCTCGGTCAACGCAACTGTTGAGAGAAACTCCATTCTTATCTTTCGCAGAAGCGTCAAATACAGGACGAATCTTTGTGGTGACGCTGGATAACTTTATGACGCTATGATGCGGTAGGTAGTGGCCGGTAAATTTGTTATCGTCAAAAACTCGTTGAATAATGCCATCTTTCACCCAATCTTTGAAAACCTCTTCATAACCGTGTAGGTATCCCGTGTTCTTTAACTTATTCGTCACTGACTTCAGTCTTGACAGTGCTTGCTCGTAGTTGGAATCCATATTTACTGCATCTTCCGTCCACAAGAGGCTTACTTCGTATCTTCCTTCCTCATTCACTTTTATTTTATCGTTGAAGGCTTTTAATTGTTCTTCTTCTATAGTTTGACGTGTCTTTTGCGTAAAGGGATCTGTAATACCTAAAACTTCCATGTCCCACATGTCCTGTGGATAACAAAATAATGTCTTAGATCCTGAAAAAATTGTTATCGACGGCCCTTGGACAGTCCAACCTAATTTTGTTTTTACTGCGAGTAGGTTATCTCCAAGCTGTAATGTCTGCGCGTCAATCATTATAGCACCTAAATAATCACATCCAATAAGAAGGCCTATTTCCATCTCATCACAATCGGTGTCGCTTAAAGTTATATTCATGTTATTCAATTTGTGCATCAAATCAATATCGTTTAATTTAGGGAGGCTTCCACACAGTTTGCGTTGCTCCAGGCAGGTTAGTATCAAACCGAAAGAGCTGTCGAGATTATTTACACTTACCTGTACGCGTCGTTGTGGCTCACATTGTTTCTCCATACCTCCAAATAACGAATGTCCCAAGGATTCGGTACCAACCACTTTAAGGTTCAGTTCTTCGACAATGTTGGTCATCACGTAAGAACGTTGTGAGCCGCTGTCAAGCAGCGCGCGTGCCTTTTTCACCTTGCCGTTATGCTGCACCTCTACAATCAACGTCTGTAACAGCGTAGTTTTATTTTTAATGCACAAACATTGATTTGAATTTATTTTGGGATTGTTTACTTTTGGTTTACGCAAATCTGGACACATAATGACAAGATGACGTTTGCTACATGACAAACATGACACATAGGCTCTGTTACGACAAAACTTCGTCATGTGACCTTTTTTTAGGCAAATGTAACAAGCACTGTTTTTCTTCAAAGCCTCTTTCTTTTAGTCCAAAGTCATTTTACCTGCTTTGTTACATTCGACTACTGTATGCGAAGTTTTGTCACAGAAATAACACATTTGACATTTACCTTCTATTTTCTTGCTTACTTCCTTTACTTCAGTTGAAACTATACAAGCTGCTGTAGGTGTTATCTTGGTGTTCTCACGAAGGCTGCTATATGACGAACTCCACGGCTCTGTATTAAACTCTGACCTAGAAAGCCTGATCCGTTCTTCTGATTCCACCTCGTACCTTAAAAACGTTAACGGCTGTGAAAGTTGATCGGAACATTTAGGTTTTTGTGCCCGCGATCTACCCCATGCTAGTAAAATACTCTCAGGGAGTGCCGATTCGACTAGTGGGTAAAGCATTGCCTCGTATAGATGAATTACCGAGAGCGTGGAATTGCATATGTAGTGGTTGTACCGTTCGCATGAAAAGGAAAACCATTTAGGTTTTTTCTTAATTCAATGAGATAACACTAAACAAGTGGAATAAGTATGTCCTTTTTTGCTTTTAGTCGCTATGATTTATTTAAATTTTCATCTTTAAGGTTGAATATTGCTTATGGGACAGATGAAAATTATATAATAGTTCTCCTCATGACTTCTTGATCAAAATCATCTACTGCCGACGGACAAGTAGGTACGTACATTTTCTTATTCGGAGAGGGGAATTTTTTCGTTGCTTTGAATTTGTCACTCTTACTTACTCTCAGTCATAATTTTATAAATAGTCGAGAGAGAAACACCTGTAGCTTTGTCAACTAATTGGGCAGCAGTGTAAGGTGAATTTAATTTTTTCATTAATTCGAGTTCAAAACATTTTTATGACAGTTAAGATAAGGCCACCTATGTTCCGCGATCTGGATCTCAATAACCATAACGGCTTTATATCTCTTTTTTGGATATATTAAACTTGATCATATTTGCTTGAGACTGGCAAACATGAAAACACGATTAGAAATAAAACCCTTGATAGTTTTATTTTTCAAACATGACACCTTTTTTGCTTGTTTTTGGTTGTATCTTCGAAACCCTAAAATCTAACGATGATTTTCGATTCAATAGTTGAGTATATGTAACTTTTTAATCTTGGCAAACCATTTTTCAATAAATGTTGTGGTTTTAAAGTAAACAGCAATTAATTTCATTTGACACTGCCATCAAGGTACGCGTGAACTATCTCCATCTCACATTCTTCGCGCGGAAGCACAAGGCCATCCCTTTTCATTCTTGTGGGGGCGTGGCACCATAGGTACCTCTTAAAAAATATTTGTTTACTTTGACTCTCAATCGGACCAAAATTACTGCTACTTACTGCCATAATTTCTGCAAACTGTTTAACTTACCAGTCAAAATAATTCTGTAAATTGCGAGAATACAATAAAATACGACGTATAAAAAAGCGTAAAGTATTTAGAATTTGACACTGACATTATTTTTGTACTTAATTTTTAATATATAACAAAACTCTTTTTATGCTGATGGTATGAGAAGTTGAGGAAATTTAAATATAGAATGCCTGTAAACACATATTACCACTACATATGCAATTCCACGCTCTCGATAATTCATCTATACTTACCTTTCGTCAAACCTAACGAATCTAAAGCCTGTAAATAAGTCATTAATTTATCGTACAGTGATCTAATGTCAATTAAGAAGTCTCCTTTTGCTTGTCACAACACCATTTTTTTTTTTTTTTTTTTTCAGTCTTAACAGTTCGCGCACGTACGTCTCCACCAATACCTCCTCTCTGGCGAAACGGCTCTTGAGATGCTCCAAGGCTTTATGGTAGCTCTTTCCACATGGCGGGAAACATTGCACCAACTCACGTGCGTTGGAGTCTTCCTTCATAGCTTGCACGAGATATTGATACTTGTCATCGTCGCTCAAGATGTTGTCCTAATGAATCTTCTTGAATTGCCCCCAGAAGCCGAGCCAATTTTTAGGGTCTTCGTCAAACTTTCGTGGCTCCAATTTGGGTAACTTTAGATTTCGGCAGCTTCTGGCTGTCACAGCTGATCCTGTCTGAGACTGTATGTCTCCTTCATGCTTGGCCTCTTCTACTTTTTGCTCGCATCTTGTCCTAATCGAGATCCATCTCTTTTTATATGCCTCCGCCTCGTCTACTAACTTCTCGAATTCTCTTTCATTAAATAATTCCTCCGAGTCCAAAGAGAGGTTGTAGATGTCCCGGTCTATTGCGAGCATTCTCTCAGCCACGTCTCCCAAGTATTCATAGTCGCTTTTTACATCGGCCTTTTCGTCCTCATTTATTTTACCTTCTAACGCGTTTGCTGATCGCGTAAAAACTCGCCGCAGCTCTTTCCGTTCCCGAAAAAATCGGTCAATTTTATTTAGTCACGGTCGCCACTAATGTTAAATATAAAATAAAATATGCTGCAGCGATATTCCGACTAACGATACCATTTATTTTTCAATTACAAAATCCATCCATTATTTCTACTATGACATAAGTCAAATTCAAATTACATTTTTTATATATGTCCAGTGTAAACTATCTACAACATTTTAGAAAACGTTTTAGGAACGAGTACACTTCATTATTAGTTAGTAAAGGTAACAAGAAAGCATCACAACCTAGAGTTGGAGACATTTTGTTGATAAATTCTGGTGAGAAGAGAATAAATTAGCCTGTAGGCATAGTAAAAGAAGTATATTCGGAGGCCGATGGTCACACAAGAGTGGTGAAACTGAAAACAGCGACAAGGTAAGACCTAGTCAAAAGTTACACCCGCTAGAACTTAGCTTAAACGATGACAATGCGATATGCGCGACCGCTACTGTCAGTAGTGTCTAGGTTTTCTTTTACTATTTTCTTTATTTGTAACCATGATCTACTCGCTTACTTTAAATGTCAAGAGTTGACAGTGGACAAAGCGTGCTGAGTTTAAGTACTTTGTTTTTATTAATTACTTGTTAAGTGTTTTTTTTTGTCGAGTGGGGAGGGGTTGTTATGTTTTCCTGTATATTATTTTCTTTGTGGTTTGGAGGATGTTGGAGATAGTTTACACTGGACATATATAAAAAATGTAATTTGAATTTGACTTATGTCATAGTAGAAATAATGGATGGATTTTGTAATTGAAAAATAAATAGTATCGTTAGTCAGAATATCGCTGCAGCATATTTTTTTTATATTTAACAGTTGGCTTATCTAGGCTTTTTTGGAATATATGTGACTCCACCCTTAGGGGAGCTATGCACCGTGGATTAGGTTTTTTATAATGTTTTTTTCATTACTTATTAGTATTGTTATTTTCTTTTACATTTTAGTACCTATTTATTGTAAAACATTTTTTGCACAATTACGATAAGATGTTTACCAGTGTATACACCGAATGCACGTGCGGAACTGTCATTTTCACTCTACCCAGTCTTGTCTCTCGCTTGAAAAGTAGGTAATGTGACAGTGAGTTTGTCAAACCAAATACTATGTAGGTATAGAAGAAAACCGTCTTCCTCAATCGCCAAAAGCAAAAAATAAAAAACTTTATCGGTTTTTAAATTAAATTTTAATTTCCGTTTTAGGCACTTATATATAACTTTTGTAATTTACATTACTTATTCTTATACTTAATGCATAATTTCAGGTAGCGGTAAGTGGAAATATTACATCGATAGTCAATCAAATGACATATTATCATGTCATGTACAGCCGCTGTGATTGGCCGATGACATTACGTACATTCGCCATACGCTTCTTCACGCTAACACTCTGTTTTTTACTTAAAGTAAAATTTGCACCACCTGCGAATTTATTTTTTATATATCTTTTCACTTCGGGGTTCGTACATTGTACCAAAAGTACGTTTGACAAACTATATCATTTTATAATCTTTCATTTCGCAAAAACGTGTTTGTGCTTTAACCATTACATATCTTATTAAAAAAAAAGCATTTAATGACATAAATAGCGGACAAATCCGTATACGGTTTAACTGCCGCTGTATTGACTACACTATAATCTAATAATAACACAAATAAATAATACTGCACATAGCAATGCATGCGGAGCATCAACGCAGGTAAGCCGCTTTCATAATGCGCATGCAGTAGTGTGGGTTTTCACAAACACTGGTGAGTATTTCGGTGTCTACGTTATTAAGTATCTCTGGTAACAAGTATTCCCACCTACGTTTGCCATAAACATTACAACATTTTGGTACTACGAATTGAGGTAAATAAGCTAATTTTCTAAGGTGTTGAGATCTGCTGTATTTTTTCAAGCTTTCTATTTTACCAATTTCGTCATTAAGAATAAGAATTTTTATTATTTATAACTTTGCAGTATTTAAATAGTTCAGTATCTTGTTTATCTAATTTTTTCCGGGCAGAAGTTGCTACAATAGTTTTTAAGATACGTAATTGCAGTGTATATATCCTATTTATGTATGTTTTAAATGTTCTGCCATAGCTGCTCAGTCCGTAGTCTATCACTGACTGTGCCAGGGACAGGTATAACATTCTGGTAGTACTTTAAGGAAGTTTAAATTTCAGTACAGCAAGTTTTGAAAGTATTGATCTCAGTTTGTTACAAGCATAATTTTTGTGAGGTCCCCAATTAAATTTAGTGTCTATTATTAGGCCGAGATACATGATGTTGGGTGACTAGCTCCAAAGGTTACATGGGCTTATTAAATAATTAACATTAGGTTGGATTATTCACCATAAAAAAAATTAAAATAATACCGCGAGAAGTACCTCTTTGTGAAATGAAAGTTTGTAAAATGATATACTTTGTCAAATGATGATTTGGTAAAACATTAGTGAACCTTTAACTTCTCTTCTTTATACGGTTGTCTGGAAGTGATCGCTATTTAGCGATAAGGCCGCCTGTTGACCTACTTTTATTACTTTCCATGCTATTATTGTATGTGATATATATTTGTATGATATTTTTTAATTATAATCAATACTACCTATTTTATATCTGAGTAATATAAATAAAAAAAATAAAAAAAACCTTTATTTTCTTAAGAGTTAATTTACATTTAGAATTATTATAATTAACACTACATACTATTTTAAAAGGGTCTTTCATTTCTGGATGAAGGCGTCGTCCATCTGTTGCCATCTTTCTCTGTTTTGCGCAGCCCTAATAGTCCAGGTTTTACCTGCTTTGGCTTCGATGTCGTCCCACCATTTTTGTAATGGTCTTCGTCTGTCTTTTTCCGTCTCTAGGGTGCCAGTGTAAAACTTTTTCACTCCACCTTCCGTATTTTGTCCCTGCTATGTGGCCCGCCCATTTCCACTTTAGCTTAGCAGTTATGTCAAGTAAATTGACAACATACTTCGTTCTGTAGCTCTCTGGAATGATCTAAATTTTAGCTGTGTGGATTTTGTTGTTATAGCAGGGCTCGTATTACAGTAGACTCGAATAGTTTATTTTTACTATTGCTCGGGAAGTTTCCTTTAAATACCTTTATGTATGACCAGTATTTTTTCCAAGCTATATTTTTTCTCCGGTCTATTTATTTTCTGGTTTTATCAATAAAGCAAACGTTTTGGCCAAGGTACACATAATCTTCTACGTACTCTATGGTACGGTTTTCTAGATACAATAATATAGGCTCAGCGTTTGACATAGCTTTCGTCTTTTGACAGTTCATTTTTAGTGCACACTTAGTGCTTTCGTTGTTAGGGTGACGGCACCAATGATGGACACTTTTAACTGACAGGCACTAGTAATGGCTTCCAATTTCTCAAAGGATACAAACACTTTAAGGACGGATTTAAAGTATACACAAAATCGGTAGATATTTTTAGCAGCATGGTTACACGGAAATATCAAACAAAATGACGTCTGTCTTGTCTTGTCTCATATCTGATCCCTATTTTAAGTCTATACCAGTATTTTATCCAAGCTATATTTTTTCTCCGGTCTATTTATTTTCTGGTTTTATCAATAAAGCAAACGTTTTGGCCAAGGTACACATAATCTTCTACGTACTCTATGGTTCGGTTTTCTAGATACAATGATATAGGCTTAGCGTTTGACATAGCTTTCGTCTTTTGACAATTCATTTTTAGTGCACACTTAGTGCTTTCGTTGTTAGGGTGACGGCACCAATGATGGACACTTTTAGCTGACAGGCACTAGTAATGGCTTCACTCTTAATTTAAATTTCATACAGTCCTAATTTGATTAATGATCAATTGTTGCAAAACAAATGAATAACCCTTATCTTCTGTTAATTAAGAATCAAGTGTCGATTATTGGTGTCTTGTCAATTACTGGTTCCATCACCCTAAGTTCGGTCATCATTTGTTGTAGCTCTTCGTGACTTTCTGAAAGAAGTATTATATCATCAACAAATCTAAGGTGTGATAAATATGATCCGATTATCCTTAAACCACATGTGTCCCACTAGGGTGTGTAATGTTTGGTATAAAAACAAATGGTATAATTTTCATTTTGCATAACAAAAATTACATAATTATCATTTGTAAAGTGATCGAAGTGAAAAATATTAAAATGCCTATAACCAAAATAAATAATGCCTCGAATCATTATTATGAGTGTGCATAATAACTAGAAGCATAATGCACTAATATTATAACGGTCTTTTTGCATAATATTTAAATACATAACTTAGGTTTAATATAATAACGCAGACAATAACGCTGAATAATTATAAACGCCTGTGAATTCTTACTGACTCAATAAATAGTATAATAGTGACTTAGAAAGAAGTGTATGAATGAGTCGACGGAGTTTCTGTTCCGCGTGGTTATGGCGCTTGGCGCCTTGACGGAACTCTAACCTAACCGAACCTATAAGTAAAAGCGAGATTGTCCTAATTTAGCAGATTGGTTTCCATGACCTTTATTTAAATATAATTAATTTAATTTATTATTAGTTATATCACCTGATCATTAATGCAAATGTTTTTATAATTTTTAATAGTTATACTTAATGTATAGTATATCAAATGGCATCATTCCATATGAATGTAATACAAAAGGTTGCTATGCTAAGTGAGTATTATATTATGTGACAGTTATACTACAATAAAACGTACATTTTATTTTTATATCGGACGTTTGTTATCCATTTCGTAGTTAGTTAAATGAAATCATGCAAAAAGTTTATACACTGATTAAAGTGCACCAGTCCCACTGAAGTTATCGAAATGTACTCTCCAGTATTGGGATGAATATTTTTGGCGATATTGTGTCCCCTTGTCGTACACCTTTCTAGACGTTAAACGGTTGTCCTATTTTATCAAGCTTTACTTTTGCTTCACATTCTGTGTAGATGTTCTGTATTAACCACAGGTATTTTCCTTTTATTCCTTGATCAACTAAAGCTTCCCAGATCTTTCCATGTTTAATAGAGTCAAAAGCTTTAGTATAGTCTATATATAGTCTATATAATATGCGGTGGCGCCCTCTCCAGTAATATAGTTATTACTAAATCAATTTGGTCTATTTTTTGTCATAAGGACATTGGATCTATAATAAATACCAATAGGTACTTTTAATTCATCATTCATCATCTTGTATATCTGTATGTATATAAAAGTTGGTACTGCGAAAGTGTATAGACGAAAACCGTCTTACCCAATTTCTCAAAGGTAACAAAAACTTTAAGGACGGATTTAAAGTATACACAAAATCGGTAGATATTGTTAGCAGCATGGTTACACGGAAATATCAAACAAAATGACGTCTGTCTTGTCTTGTCTAATATCTGATCCCTATTTTACGTCTATTATTTTATATTTAAGGCACTATTACTTATATTGTTTATTATAATCATTTATGCATAATTTCAGGCCGAAGTAAGTAGAAATCTTACGTTCTGAATCTTTCGTTAGACGTATCAACGAAAGAAAATCCAAATATTTTAAAGCGATTAAGGGTGGAGTCACATCTATCAGCATTGGATCGCATATTTATACGGAACACCGTTGTTTGGATGAAGAGGTGTCCGCATCAATTCACCTTTCCGCGTCTATTCAGGTTCAGCATTAAATGTGTATGTGTAGCAACCCATTCCACGTGCTGAAAGATACTTATTGAAGTTCATGCGTGAGACCGGATGCTTACGAACGAGAACGGTTCCTTAAGCATAAGACGGCATGCTTGTGAATGAGAATGGTTGCTGACGCTTGTGAAAGGGAGAGGTCCTCCCGAAGCTGAAAGTATGTGATGACATCCTTTAGCAGCTCTGAAAGCATGCGATGGCATCCTTTAGCTGGTGAAAGCATGTGATAGCATACTCTGACCAGCAATGCGTATAGAGTGTCTGAAATGGTCCAGCTAAATGCGATTGGATGCTAATTCATATTCAAATTCAAATTGTTTTTGCGTATCACATTTCAAAAACACAGGTGGAAATACAGGTAGATATACATGTGACCCCCACAAGGGCACAGCGACTTAGATCTAGAAGGGCTAACTATATTAATTCAACCTCAAAACTTTCATATCGATTGTCACCAACAACTCAACAGACGACCAGAGTGTCAACAGCTTTCAAAATGTATGAACTAACACTCTATTAACACTTAACAACGTTTGGTGAAATTGGTGCTTAAGCTTAAACATATGTAGGTTAATATGTAAATAAGTGTACATATTATACAAATATATATATACATACATTCCTCATATTTATATCGATAAATATTGAAATATGTATTAAGTTGATATTGTAAAATTCGTTGAAATTATAAAAACATTTGCTGATGAGAAATATTTTTTATTGTTTAACAAAATAGCGTTGGCTTATCTAGGTTTTTTGGGAATAGATGTGACTCCACCGTTATGTGAGCAATGCAATATGGGTTAGGTTTTTTCAAATGTTTTTTTATTACTTATTAGCATTGTTATTTTATTTTATATTTTAGTACCTATTTATTGTAAAACATTTTTTTGCACAATTAGGATAAGATAAGATTACTAGTGTATACTTCATATACTGTATCCCTTCTTTTGTCATAATTTAATTTGTACTAATTTCATTTGCCATAGAGGTCACTGGCAAGGTTATACCTTCGTTTTCCCTAATATCACATACCATAATTTTTTAATGCCGTAATACTCTAGTGTCATAATGTTCAACCTCCCTAATATCAGATACCATAATAGCACTCTCCGTAATATTTACTTTCTATAGTGTTCATAAGCCCTAATATTATATGCCATAACACTTTATCTGCCATAATTTCGGAAAAAGTAGACCCTGACTGTAACAGTGTGTTTCAGTTGGTATAATGAAGTACTGGTACAATCTGGATTACGTACTACTATTATGATAACTAACCTATTCTAACCTTCCTACTGTAAGGAAGGTCTCTGTTAGGTACGACGACGAGCGAAGCGAGGAGGAGTGTTCGTTGAAACTGCGACCTTGTAGCACGCGAGCCTTGTAGCATATAATTTTATAACACTTGATAATAGGGAAAATTAAAAGTATGGCATACGTATCGTTATGCCACCTAACGATTATGTCAAGTGAAAATATACCAAATGATCATTATGGCACATGATTCGCTATGGCATATAAAGTTATGCCATATGAAATTCGGACAGATGAAATTATTGCATATGAAATTCGGTCAAACGATAGAGAACCACCATATACATGTGCGGAACTGTAATTTTTACACGTCCCGAGTCCTGTCCGTCGCTTGAAAATTTAGCTGAGTAATTCTATGTATTCAATGTATGGGAATATCAAAAAAATCAAAAAAGTTTTAAAACTTATGTGACATGACACATTACTACTATAATAGATACGAAAAAAATTCTAAAAAGAAAAGAATACATGTTTTTTTTTTAGGATCGACGGTCTTCAATCTATAGCTTCGGGTACCGGCCTCTAATACGAGTATATCGCCTTCGTACTTATTATCTCATACGATTCCATACAAATATTACTTACCAAAATTGACAACCAATCAAGAGCTAATAGACCATTGTATTGCTTTTGCCGTTGTTCGTTAGCTGATTAAATACGGTTCAACATGGTATATCATAAATGTTTGTAAATATCGTAGTTTTTACGATGGAAGCATTTAAAAAACCATCGCTGATGCGTTCGTAGAAATTAGCACCGTCGATACCCCCTACTTCGCCTAGGTTTTAACACCTTTTTAAAAATATCATCCAAATTTCAATTTATTTTGAATCCTCATGATTAAAAAACTTTTTAACATATCTTGGGCTATCGTTACAGGCAATTAACGCTTTAAATTTCATTGCATAACCGTCTTAAAATTGCCTTTAAAGTAGAAGGCGAAGTTAGGGTATTAATGCGTAACTTCGCCTAGACTATGCCGTAGCATCAAACATTTACAAATTTTTGGCATACCTACATCTAGTCTAGAATATGTAACAGAGGAATATGACACGTAATAAAATCGTCACATTTAAAAAAATACATGCGGTAGGCGCACTTAGGTTACAGTTTGAAGCAGTCTGAAGTTGGTTTCATTCACATTTGATACAATGTTGATAGGGTTGCCGAAAATCATGTTAACTTACTTTACTTCAAAATAAAGGGGGGGCTTAAGTACAGTGAACAATTGTCACCCTCACCCCAGTCACTCTAAACACAGGTGACAAACAAATCACGTCAAATAAAGACGTCGCCTTAGCATTCGAAGATTGTTTCTCCAACATAGCCATTAATACTACGAAATGTCTTAAATCATCCGCTCAATTATTACTTTACACTAATGTCAGTAAATGTAATATAAACTTTGAATTTAGCCCTGTTAATTCAGATTCAATAGCCAAGGTATTTATATTGCTTAGTTTAAAAAAGACTGAGGATTTGTGGGGCACATCAGTTAGAGTACTCTTTCATATCATAGATGTAATTGCACCCCATCTAGCATTAATTTACAATAATTTCATTTCAGAGGGTATATCTCCAGATCTTATGAAATATAGTAAAATCAAAACTCTTTTTAAATCGGGCGTGATTTAACAAACTTCCGTCCCATTTCCATACTACCAGTTTTAAGTAAAATCTTTGAGAAACGAATGCTGAATGATATGTTAGGTCACTTTAATAGAAATAAACTACTTAGCAATAACCAGTTCGGCTTTACCAGAGGTCGATCAACAATTGATGCGGCATCTGTACTTATTAAACATATATATAACAGTTGGGAGAAATCTTGCGATGCAGTAGGAATCTTTTGTGATCTTTGTAAAGCTTTTGATTACTTAGATCATACGACCCTATTAGAACATTATGGATTGTCCAATAAAGCTTTAAGTCTTATGTCTTCTTATCTAAGTGATAAAACTCAAACAGTTGAGTAAACAAAACGCAATCTGTTGGAGCTACAGTAAAAGTATTTTAGGTCCTTTTTTATTTTTAGTTTACATAAATAACTTGCCACCAACAGTAGATAAACTTTCTGATACTCGTATTGTACTTTTTGCTGATGATACTCCACTAATTTTCAAGGCAGATAGAAAATCCGTAGACTACAGTAAGATAAACGCCACACTAGTTAAAGTACTTAATTGGTTTACTAGCAACAATTTGCTACTAAATGCTAAGAAAACTAAATGTGTTAGGTTCACTTTGTCTAATGTTAAACCGGTAGATTCTAGTATTTTTTTAAATGACGATGTTTGCAAATGGTAGATAGGACTCGGACAGATTCTGTAGTACGTCGGGAATGTTCGCGGAGGCAAGGGTTGACTGTTTTTACGCAACATTCCGCAAGTCATGTACTTCTCTAGTGCGCAGAGTGCGGGCCAGCTCCAACAGTATCCTCGCAATGATCGCGGACAGGTTTGACTGTCCCTACATGGACCGTTGTTGTGGGTTGCATGCCCCTTACCACAAATAATTTTTAATGTATGTTCTAACAACTAGATTATAAGTATGCATATGTATATTACTAACAAATATGAATCTCAGACATTCGAAATAAATGAATTTGAACTGAATTGAATTGAATAACAATATATAAAAATTTGCAATGGAGTCCCCATATAGCTGTACTGGCAGGTAAACTAAGTTCGGCAGCTTACGCCGTTAGGAAAATCAGACAACTAACCAATGTTGAGACAGCTCGCTTAGTTTATTATATTTATTACCATAGTGTTATGTCTTACGGTATTCTGGTTTGGGGTAAGGCAGCTGACATACAAACTATATTTGTGTTACAAAAAAGGGCCATTCGTTCTATTTACAAATTAAATTCCCGTGATTCATTAAAAGAACTTTTTAAACAAATCAATATCTTAACTGTAGCGTCTCAATTTATTTATGAGAATATTATTTATGCTATTAAGAATTTAAATTCTTTCACCAAAAATTCTGATATGCATAATTTAAATACTAGAAATAAAAATAAAATCGCTATTCGAAAATTCCGCATCCGTTGGTCAATGCATTCATTTCTATAATAAATTACCTGACGTAGTTTTAAAGTTACCCTTTCCAGCACTTAAAAATTACTTGAAAAAGTCGTTTATGTCTAAAGCTTATTATTATATAGGGTCGAGGATTATCTAACAGACAAAAATGCGTGGCCTAACCCCGAAACTTAGTCAATAATAATTTATTCAATTGCAAAAGCTTTATCTTGTCTAGGGGACACCGTTGATGTAGGAAAACATATCGAAACTTTTATGTGGTCGTCTTGCACCGTCTTATAATATACACATAAATAAGTTTTTTTTTTCCTTTTCTCCCTCTGTCTCTCGCGTAAGATTTTTGGCATGTTTTTCTGCTGAACTATGCATGTTATGTTTATAAGTATAATATTTAATTTAATATTTATTGATTTACATAATGCTTGACTAAATAGTAACCATTGTAATATGTTTAAAAAATTACTGACTGCTGAGTTTCTTGCGGTGTTTCTTCTCAGCAGTGGTCTCTTTTTGGGAAGCGCTGGTAGATTCTTGACGTGTAAAAGTGCCCGTGAGGCCTACTTACTGAATAATTACCTTTTATCTTTTTATCTTTTTCAATTCATAAATTTTTGCATTATTTATTATTTAAAAGCACATAATATGGCACTTTAGTGCCTTGTCTATTCAACGTCTATTTAACTATCATATATGAAGTTGTCACTGTGATTAAAGCGACAAGGTACTAAAGTATAAACATATTTACGACTTCGACTGGTACCACTCTATTTACATAAAAATTACACAAGCGTGGATTCCAGTAATAGTGTACGCAGTTAAGGACTTAATTAAAAAGTCCGTAAATTAATTATTTGAGTGACGATAATTAACCATATGATTGTATGTAAAATTTTCGTTACAAAATCTATTCCTAAATAGGTATGTACAATATTTTTGAAATTCACCCATTTAACAGAATTGATAACCCTATAGGATAGGGGTAGGCGAAGTTTAGCAACAAGATGGCTGATACTGTCCCCTCAACAATTTTTTTTTCATTTATAACTTTTAAACGTTACTTAGATATAAAATAACAATGTCATATGATAGGGGATTAGTTGTGGGTTATAATCAAATAAAAATCTTAGCATTATCTTTTCTGTAGCACCGCCACCAACTGAAGTTATATTATAACACAAACAAAAAAATGTGTTGATTTATCCGGCGGAAAAATGCTCTGGTCACCAACAATGTGAAGTTAGCCACAAATTTTCCGCAAAACATTGCCATAAATGAAAAATACTTGGTATTTAGTAGTTTTATGCGCAGCTTGTACTTCAAATATTCTGGGAATTTCAACAAGTATGAAATTAGGCGAAGTTGAGTAGCACAGGCGAAGTTACGGGTCACGCCGTATGAACGCGTCGGTAATGGTTTTTTAAATGCTTCCTCCGTGAAAACTACGATATTTACAAACATTTATTATATACCACGTTGAACTTTATTTAATCAGCTAACGAAAAACGATATAAGCAATACAATTGGTCTATCAATTCTTGATTGATTGTCAATTTGGGATCGTATGAGAAGTAAGTACGAAGGTGATATATTAGTGGTAGTGAACTTTACACCACACCCAAATCTATCATGTCACAAAAGTTATAAAACTTTTTTAATTTGTTTGTCAAAAAACATAGAATTACTCAACTAATTAGGTAATGCGAAAGTGAGTTTGTCAAACCAAATACCGTGTAGGTATAGAAGAAAACCGTCTTACTCAATCGCCGAATGCAATAAATAAAAAACTTTAACAACGGTTTCAAGATTATCTACAAATAGTTTTGGTATAAATTTGTTGTAAAATATCAAATAAAATTTCCGTCTTGCCTTGTCTAATATTTAATTCCTATTTTAGGCACTTATGTACAACTTTTGTAATTTACATTGCTTATTCTTATACTTAATGCATAATTTCAGGTAGCGGTAAGTGGAAATATTACATCGATAACCAATAAAATGACATATTATCACGTCATGTACAGCCGCTGTGATTGGTCGATGACATTACCTACATAAACTTAACAAATACTAGGAATACAACAAATAGGAATATAGGAACAAATACGAGGAATAGCAGAAAAATGGCTGAGTTATTACTTTTAAGTAAAAGATCTCAATAGACAGAAATAACTCAACTATTAGCCAACAATCACAAAAAATCTTTGGACCAAATTCGCGGCTAAATTGTTATGGAGTGCCGCAAGGAAGTGTTTTAGGCCCTCTTCTTTTCCTTACGTACATAAATGATTTACCGGATAACAAAACATGAGTGTATCGTAATTGTCGACGATGGGAGCGCCAAAGTTCAACTAAAATTGCAACTCCTATTATCGGAACTCCGAAAATGAAATTTTTATACCGCTGAAACCGTAAACTTTTCAGAAGTTCTGAAATATTCAATGTGTAGATAAGACTAGGTTAGGTTAGGTTTGATTTATAAAAATCCTGAAAATGTAACAGTTGCTGAAATAAATACTTTAGGAGTTGCGATAATTAGGACTTATGAGTCGTTATGAGTAAAAATAATTAGGTGAGCCAATATGGACCCGTCGACGATACTCCAATTATCATAAAAGGGAAGGATAGAGAAAAATTGCAAAATGAGATCAACCTAACCTTAAATTCAGTTATAAATTTGTTCAAAGAAAATAATCTTCAAGTTAAGTAATATCTTAAAAACGCAATTTATGCGTTTTCTTGTACGAAAATAAACTAATTGCAGAAGTCAATCCCACTAACTTTCTTGGGATAATCCTGGATAGCCACTACGATTGGAGTTTGCATATAGATAAAATATGTAATAAAATAAGTAGTCTTATATTCGGCGTCTAAGACAAGTAGCACCAGAGGATATAGTCTCACGGCATACCACGGTATGTAGCTTCGATGCTTCAATATGAACTGTTGTTTTGGGGAAACTCGGTGCAGGTAAATAAGGTGTTCATTCTACAAAAAAAGTGTGTGAGAGCCATTTGTGGTGCTTTTATAACGGATTCATGCAAGCCCCTGTTTGTAAGTTTAAAATTTCTTACTCTGCCGTGCCTATATATTAAGCAACTAAGTATATTTGTAAAGCAATATCCAGATTTGTTTAAAAATAACAGATGTTAGTAGTAGAACACAAAGGAAATGCAATGTTGGTAAATTATTCCTTCCAAAACTGAAGTTGCAAATATATAAGAAAAATGCCTATATGCCATCAGAGTATTTAATAGGCTTCCCAGGGATCTATGTGACCTGCCCTTGAACAACTTTAAAACAGATCTACATGCATGGCTGTTACTCCGACCCTTTTACTCTATAAATGAGTTCTTGCAAAATATTCGCACACCAGCAATGGTGTAATATGCAGTGTTACCTTTAATTTTGGAAAATCCCCGTAACCATATTACGGCGAATAAACGGTTTTGATTTGATTTTGATTTGATTCGCCATACCCTTCTTCACCCTTACACTCTGTTTTTTACTTAAAGTAAAGTTTGCACCGCCTGCTAATTAATTTTTTACATATCTTTTCATTTCGGGGTCCGTACATTGGACCAAAAGTGCGTTTGTCAAACTATATCATTTTATAAACTTTCTTTTCGCAAAAACGTGTTTGTGCTTTAACCATTACATATTACATAGGTTACATGGGCTTATTAAATAAGTTACGTTAGGTTAGATTATTGACCATAAAAAAAGTTTGTATAGGTTGCGGCAGATCTCTGTGGCAGGCTGTAACAGTTCTTGTCTTGAAGTTGTTGGGTCGCTCATTCTCTTTTAAGTTAACAATCCATTTTTTACTGGATTTAACTTTTTATAAGCCCTTTTGCCGGATTCTGTTTGTTCGAGTTCTTATTGAAGTATTTTGACTTTGTGTTGCTTTATTTTATTTCTTAACTTATATCTTATTATTGCATAGAGCTTTTTTAGTCGTTTTCTATCTGCCAATGTTCTATTATTTAATTTTTTAAGAAACTCTCTTTCATTTATAAGCTCTACAATATCATTTGTAATAAGGACTGATGTTTTGGTTTTGACATTGTTTTGGGGAATATCTAAAACGCATTTTATTCAATGAATTCAATAAGTTGTTGTAAAAAGATTTCTTCTTGCTTATTTTTAAAATTTGCTCTTGTAGCATATTTTTAAGGGATTCGTTTTCTATGGGAGTGAATAGTTTTGTTTTTTGTCTGGAAAAGCTTATTCGACTTTGTTTGGACACTTCCCCAAGCTTGATTTCACATCTAACAGGCCGGTGATCTGATGGATAGGTTGCGTCAAAAATTTGAACGTCTTTTACTAGTCTAATGTTCCTTGTTTGGGGATTTCTAAGTCAATTTCTTCTCTGGGCGTTTTTATTTAAATATAGTGTTGGCTGTAAAAATTCTGTTTTCAAAACAGAAATCTGATAATTTTTTACCTCTTTCATTTATATTTCTATATCCAAATTTTCTCAGCACCAATTCTTTAGTTTTTCTGTATGCCAATTTTAGCATTAAAGTCCCGATTATAAATGTATTCTTATTTTGTGTTTCAGTACTTGTCTTAGATGCTCATAAAAGTCATTAATGTCTTAGATATTTGCATTTTCAGTTGGTACATATAATTATTTGGACTATTCTTCTAGTCTAGACGTACAACTCTGTTAGAATAAATACTAAAGTTTTCTATGTATTGTTCCATTTTTTTATCCTACATCCTACGCCATTTCTGCCCCTTGTTTACACGACTGCCCAAAAAAAGAAGTGTTTCCCCATTGTACAGTAATACATATTCTTCATTTTCTTCTATAATTCGGTCCAGCAAGTTTTGTGTCTGATAGACCAATAATGTCCCAATTAATGTATTTCATGCTATGTCTTAACTGCACAATCCTGTTGCTCTCTACAAGAAGGGATCTGACATTGTACGTTAAGATGGATATCGTGTTAGATGAAGGGTTTTGGTCTCTTTCTCCCACGGTGACCACCCGTAATGGGAGAGCAGTAATTGGATTTATTCTTTCTTTTGTTTTGTTGGTTTGTTGAATGGAGGGGGCCTGTGATTCTCATGAGTCGTTGTTCTGCCTCACAAATGCGAGCATAGTATTTTCAGGTTTTTTGTTTTTGTTGGTTGTATGGTTGTTGCAGGCGGCACGTTCCATCAATGGAACTGTCAATGGAACTAGAGGGTATAGACCACATTTTTCTGGTAAGGAAAAAAAAATGGAAAAATATATATATTAGGGTACCTACTTAAAAGGTACTTAGTAAATATTTACAAAGAGATAAATTAGTTTTGCTGTCTCAAAGTATGTAAAAAAAAGTGTTCTAGACATCCTGACGTCCGGCCACTTTCTTTACTCGTTTTTTCGCTGTCAATCTAGGTGCTAATTATTTGAAGTTAGGTACCAAATTGTAGCAAAAAGGTAGTGTATTCTAAACATCAAATATCTTTATTGGTCTAGGAGTTCTGACGCTTACGAAATCGGACGTGGTTTGTCGCCTTTCTTTCCCATTCTTCTTAGTGCCTGAACATCTTTATCCTGAACATTCAACTTCATTTCATTATTAATAGTGTTGACAAAAATTCTTTGTAGCTCCAAGTATTTTCTTGGAGAATTCCGGTAACCTTCGGGGAGCGAAGATGGCCGATTGAAAAATGCCCGGCTTTTACTTTTGTTAATTTTGATTTACTGTTCTATTTACTGATTACTCTACTCACTGACATCTTCATAAACCCCAAAAAATACAAAATTTCTTTCAACACTACTTTTTTGAGTCTGTATAATCGTTGGTTTTGTTGGTCTATTTGTGTGCGGGCGATTCCACTCAGAAAAATTCTCCAGAAACAAATTTTGGTTCCGATGTCATCTTTGTGCTACAACTTTATTGTGACGCTTAAATGATAGTTTTTATTCTATATAATAATTTTATTAAAGAGGCACTTCAAAATAATCATTAATTTGTAATATATTCGAAGTTGAAAAAAAAGGGCTGTGTTTGACAATGACAAAATAAGCCTACAATGATGTACTTCATAGGCGACAATGATTCAATGTGACCGACAATGACGAATATTTTAATCAATAACATAAAAATTCTTAGGTAACAACTAAACACTACCAACATGAGTCATTTTCAATCGACTTCCAAAAACGGAACGGGGGTTATATACGGGGGATACGTAGGGTCTTCCTTTTACTTTATATTTTTTCTATTGTTTTTCTTCTGTGTGCGTTGAATAAATATTTTCTACTCTATTGTATTGTTCTATTCTATATGTTTCGTATGGGGT
Source organism: Acleris literana (assembly GCA_946894065.1). Lineage (NCBI taxonomy): Eukaryota > Metazoa > Arthropoda > Insecta > Lepidoptera > Tortricidae > Acleris > Acleris literana. The sequence goes on along the minus strand of OX335691.1, from coordinate 10,607,175 downwards.
TGTATGTTTTTACAATCTTTTGTAATGTTCAGCTATAATTTTTTGCCACGTTACTTTGACAGACTTCTCAGAGTCTTTTGCTTTTAAGTGCATTTATTTAAATGAAATAAAACTAAGTGATAATAATAATGTGCTCGTGTGGTTATAATAAGTTCCTGTAAAAAAAAAAAAAACAATTTTAAGACAAGCCGACTTCATTTTATACTTGACGGGGTTGCGAACTTTCATTACCTAAGTTTGTTGGGGTAACACTGGAAGCCGGGGAAGACCGTATAAATCAGTTTTAGCCGAATTTGGCTTTATTTCTCAATGTTGGCAACAAAATTCAAGACGCCATTTCATTAAGCCCAGACCCCGACTGCCAGTCTCCGCTAGCCGCTCCGTCATTTTTCATCTATCCGTTCTTCCCCCCTGTATTTTGTGTATTTTAATGAAACTGTTGTTTTTTTTTATATGATTTTGTTGGATTACTTCATTTTGAAGGTTTAAAATTAAATAAAACTTATCCAAATAGACCTAGGACTGCTGTACGCCGAGATCCGATCTTCTCCCTTGTAGGCAAAGATCGGAAGGAGACAATCCGATTTTTACCCATTTAAAATACGGCAGTGGTTGTTAAACTTTAAATTATAATAATTGTAAATGTTCTCTCTGATTTAAATTGATTGTTTTTGTTGATCACACTTTCGTTCCGTTATTTTAAACCGACCACGGCAAAGCCAAAACGAAGAGTTATGATTCTAGCAATCTATGTATGTGGGTGGATAATTAACAGATTTGGGCCAAAAAACACTATTTACTATGGCTCATATTTTTTTCAATGTTTTCACTTTAACAAATAACATACCTTATTAAGGCCTAAAAACGACGTAAATATGTGTAATTCTGCCTTAGTTCACTCATTTTATTTTTTAGCATTTATAAAAAAACAAGGCCGAAGAAATTAGGTTTTATTTCTCTACTGGTTAATCGCATTACCTATTTATTTCGTCGATTCTTATATACTGTTTTATAGTTATAATAATTTATTTATTTCTTACGTAATTACTTAGTGTAATCCTTACATTCGGTTTTTCACGTTTACATAGCAAATTCTTTCTAAGCACATATCAAAGTTTGAGAATCACAGATTCACCAAATTTTTGTATCACGGGCAAGATCGGATACCTTAATACGAAAAAAAAAACGATGAGAAAATTTAAGTTTCTAGTTATTGATAGCTCCAATTTATATAATATGTGCCAGAACGGATGAAATCGGATATAATTATTCCTTTTAGATGCCTTATTCTCTGAGCATTAGAAGCGGCTTTAAATCTCCATCCGGTATAACCCCTTGATGGGAAATTATTCACCACATTCCAAAAAAAAGTATATGTTACCTTTGGGGTTTTTAGATTGCACAGGCCTGAACGACGTTTATTTTTTAACCATTTGCGCCATATTATAATTACTGACGCGTACTCATATCAAGAAAAAAGTTTTTAGCGCAGTCTCTCAGCTTGTTCAAAAAACCATCCGGTATAACCCCAACAAACCTTACATGATATTTTGGAGCCAATATTTTATTGCCCGCTGTACTGTCACTCTAATAAGCCTCAACATGGTCTATGATGTAATGTGACCCATAAAAACAGTAATGATTATAATTCAAAGTATAGGTAAATACTAGATTTGTCTAATACAGTATCATTGGAAGCCACAAATATCATTCTTGGCTTGAGAGTTATCATTAGGGTCCCACAGATATCATTATCGTCCCTCTCAATTTCGACAACAATGACATAACCGACAGTGACTATAGTAAAAAAACGTGTCGAAACAGGTTTCTGTTAGAAGATGAAAACAAAATACCTGTATCGCCAAAACAAAACCTTTGTTTACTTCAATGCAAATAGAAACTTAATAATATATACCACATAATTATCGAGAAATAGCTACGAATGACAATGACGACAAAATTGACAAAAGTTGGAAGAAGTTTTTTGGGCCACTTATCTAGCCGTAACGCAGCACGTGTTGGTCCTGAGACGCTTGCTAGGCACCTGAGCGGCGTGGGACTGTCGCAGGAGGCCATGTTTCGTATTGTTCATTGCGTTCAGTTTTCCGAAATTCGACATTCAATGGCCGTGGCCACTAATGACGATATTTTTTGACACGGTTTTCGATTTCAATTTTAACCAATTAGCACTAATTTTCTTGTCAATTTTTTTACAAAAAAGTAAAGAAAATTTGGTCCTTAATATGATTGTGAAGGTTTTATTTCAAAATTATTTTCAGTTAAAGTTTTATTCAAATAGTAAGAAGATTAACTAGTTTGGCCCCTAGTAAAAAATGCCAAATTTTACTCATTTTCCCAGAACAACTTTTTTGTATTAGGTTTAAACCGAAAACGTTTCAGGTAGCTTTTTTATTGTTTAATTGAGCACCTAAAAAGGGATTTTTGGTATCAGAATAAATTATTTACCCCGTAAATGTTATCTCCGGGAACGTAAAAAATGGGCGTTCAGGAGATTTGCCCGTGCGCAAGTTTTCCAAATATTCATTTAGGCCTTGGAACTTTTCGTTCATATATTTTTTTATATTGGTTGTAATTCTATCTTAAGTGTGCGTTAGTTTGGATTCTACAGTCGTAAATCTTTGATCCATATCTATTTTCATTTGTAATATTATAGTTTTAAGTTCGTCCATTGTTTTGGTACAAGTGCTACCCTCTGTTGTAATATTTGTGCGTTAAATCTTAAGGTTCTGGTAATCAGGGTGACATGCAAAACTCGATATAATATGTATTTAGTTTAGCGAGATCCCACTAGATGGCATAACTTGCAACTATTTGTTCCCGCAGACTGACCGCTGTTGCTGTTTTAGGTTATAAATCCAGTTTCATTTCACTTTATTATTTGTCCATTGTTCACAAGTTGGTCACCATTAAAATGTTTTAGTTTTAGCCTAATAGTTATAAAAGTCTTCGTTTGTTGATCACTAGTATAAAACTATCACTTTTAACAGCAACGTTCACTCGAAATTGTTTATTCACAGGTCGTTCTTATCAATTTCCACATTAATAACAGTAGAAAAACAGAGTGCTGCAGAGAATAGAGCACTTCCTACTGTTTTAACTATTTAATATACGTAAAATCATAGAGCGTTGTTAGCACACGTACGGTGGCGCCCTCTCCAGTTATATAGTTATTACTAAATGAATTTGGTTTATTTTTTATAATAAGGACATTTTATCTATAATAAATAAAAATACGTTTAATTAATCATTCCTCTTGTATATCTGTATGTGTATATTAAAGTCGGTACTGCGAAAGTGAGTTTATAAAACCAAACTGTATATAGACGAAAACCGGCTTCCCCAATCGCCCAAAGGGTACAAACACTTTAAGGATAGGTTTAAAGTATACACAACATCGGTAGTTATTGTTAGCAGCATTGTTACACGAAAATATCAAGTAAAATATCTGTTTGGTCTTGTCTTATATCTGATCCCTATGTTACGTCTATTATAACTATAATTTAAGGCTCTGATCTCGATTTGTTTTTTGATTCGCTTAGGCGGACTTGCGCGGACCAGAGTTAACCCTTAACCCAGAGTTAAGCGTCTACTTTTGTACGTGGTTTGCCGCCTAACCTCGGGTTAAGACGCTAACTCCGGTCCGCGCAAGTGGGCCTTAACAAATTTAAAACTAAAATCTTGGCCTGTTTGTTGCGTGCTGATGTTTAGTGTAACCTACTGTTTATATTTAGTCCGCTAAGTTATCTGAAAATGCTATGTATAGTTACTTGTAATTGGCTTGTACACTTAGGGTTGCCACCTTTTTTTTAACAGAATAAAGTATTACTTACCAAAAGAGGAATAAAAATAAAGTACGCAGCATAAATGTAAAGTATTTTTTTAATTATTTTTAAATACATATTTCTTATCAAGTTATCACTCATCAGACCTTGCTTATTCTAACAGCGTATTTAGCAACAATTAAATTTATTGTCGAGGGTTTTTGACGGTTGCGTTGAGGTAAATTTTCGTTTAAATTTATTAATTATTAGAAAAAAAAGACCATTAAAAACGGAATGTCATAAATAAAGTACTTTGCCGTACTTTATGTGTTGCGTAAAATATAACGTACGGGAAGCTAAAATATAGTACAATACTTTATATTAAAGTACGGGTGGCAACCCTATGTACACTAGACATAATACCCTAACCTGTTACTATGATATAAATGCTTTCTGTACTTGCTGTAAGTGTGCCTTTCGATAAATAAAAAAGGCACTACTACTTTAGCAATGTACATTGTTTATTATAATCATTGATGCATAATTTCAGATTGCAGTAAGTAGAAATCTTACGTTCAGATTCTTTCGTTAGACGTATCAATGAAAGAAAACCCAAGTATTTTGAAGCGATTAAGGGTGGAGTCACATCTATCAGCATTGGATCGCATTATTATATGGAACACCTTTGTTTTTATGATGAGGTTTCCGCCCCTTTCCGCATCTATTCAGCTTCAGCATTAAATGTGTATAAGTGTAGGAACCCATTCCACGAGCTAAAAGATGCTTATTCAAGTTAACGCATGAGAACGGTTGCTTACGCGTGATACCGGATGCTTACGAACGAGAACGATTACTTAAGCATAAGACGGCATACTTGTGAAAGAGAATGGTTGCTGACGCTTGTGAAAGGGAGAGGTCGCTTGTGAGAGGGAGGAGCTGAAAGTATGTGATGGTGATGACATCCTTTAGCAGCTATGAAAGCATGCGATGATATCCTTTAGAAGCTGAAAGCATGCGATGGCATGCTTTAGCTGGTGAAAGCATGTGATAGCATACTCTGACCAGCAATGCGTATAGAGTGTCTGAAATCGTCCAGCTATATGCGATTGGATGCTGATTCAAATTCAAATTCAAATTGTTTATTGCGTATCACATTTCAAATACACAGGTAGGAATACAGGTAGATATACAAAAGATAAAAAATATAAAAGATACTTATTCAGTAAGTGGGCCGCACGGGCACTTTTACACGTCAAGAATCTACCAGCACTATCCTAGAGGAGACCACTGCTGCGAAGAAACGCCGCAAGAAACTCAGCAGTCAATCATTTTTTAAACATATTACAATGGTTACTACTTAGTCTAGCATTATATAAAGCAATAAATATTAAACTAAATATTATACTTATAAAAATAACATGCGTAGTTCAGCAGGAAAACATGCCAAAAATCTTACGAGAGAGACAAAAAAAGGAAAAAAAAAACACCTATTTATGTGTATATTATAAGACGGTGCAAGACGACCACATACAAGTTTCGATATGTTTTCCTACATCAACGGTGTCCCCTAGACAAGATAAAGCTTTTGCATTTGAATAAATTATTATTGACTAAGTTTCGGGTTTAGGCCACGCATTTTTGTCTATTAGATAATCCTCGACCCCGTATAATAATACGCTTTAGACATTAACAACTTTTTCTAGTAATTTTTAAGTGCTGGAAAGTGTAAATTTAAGACTACGTCAGGTAATTTATTATAGAAATGAATGCATTGACCAACAAATGATTTATATACTTTACGGACGCGGAATTTTCGAATAGCGATTTTATTTTTATTTCTAGTATTTAAATTATGTATATCAGAATTGTTGGTGAAAGAATCTATATTCTTAATAATATAAATAATATTTTCATAAATAAATTAAGATACAGTTAAGATATTAATTTAGTCACGGGAATTTAAGTTGTAAATAGAACGAATGGCCCTTTTTTGTAACACAAATATAGTTTGTATGTTAGCTGCCTACATACATGTGACACCCACAAAGGCACAGCAACTTAGATCTAGAAGGGCTAACTATATTTAATCAACCTCAAAGCTTTCATATCGATTGTCACCAACAACTCAACAGACGACCAGAGTGTCCACAGCTGTCAAAATGTATGAACTAACACTTGATTAAACCTTAACAACGTTTGGTGAAATTTGTACTTAAGCTTAAATATAGGTTAATATGTAAATAAGTGTACATATTATACATATATGTATATATATATATATATATATATATATATACATACGAACACATAAATATATTCGTCATATTTATATCCATAAATATTCAAATATTTAGTAAGTTGACATATTTTGCTGATGAGAAATAATTTTTATTGTGAAATATATAGCGTTGGCTTATCTAGGCCTTTTTTGGAATATATGTGACTCCACCCTTAGGGGAGCTATGCACCGTGGGTTAGGTTTTTTATAATGTTTTTTTCATTACTTATTAGTATTGTTATTTTCTTTTATATTTTAGTACCTATTTATTGTAAAACATTTTTTTGCACAATTAGGATAAGATGTTTACCAGTGTATACACCGAATGCACGTGCGGAACTGTCATTTTCACTCGTCCCGAGTCTTGTCCCTCGCTTGAAAAGTAGGTAATGTGAAAGTGAGTTTGTCAAACCAAATACTGTGTAGGTATAGAAGAAAACCGTCTTCCTCAATCGCAGAAAGAAAATAATAAAAAAACTTTAACAACGGTTTCAAAAATATCTATAAATTGTTACGCGAAAATATCAATTATTTTTTTTGTCTTTTCTTGTCTAATATCTAATTCCTATTTTACGAGTATTATATGTTAGGAACTTATGTATAACTTTTGTAATTATATTGCTTATTCTTATAGTTAATGCATAATTTCAGGTAGCGGTAAGTGGAAATATTACATCGATAATCAAAAAATTGCCATATTATCACGTCATTACCCACATTCGCCATACGCTACTTCACCCTAACACACTGTTCTTTAATTAAAGTAAAGTTTGCACCACCTGCTAATTTATTTTTTATATATCTTTTCACTTCGGGGTCCGTTCATTGGACCAACGTTTGATACTTTTAACAAACTATATCATTTTATAAACTGTCATTTCGCGAAAACGTGTTTGTGCTTTAACCATTACATAGGTTACATGGGCCTTACTTAAATAAGTTACGTAAGGTTAGACTATTGACCATAAACAAATTAAAAATAATACCGCAGGAAGTATCTCTTTTTGAAATGAAAGATTGTAAAATGACATAGTTTGTCAAATGATGATTTGGTAAAACATTAGTGAACCTTTAATTTCTCTTCTTTTTACGGTTCTCTGGAAGAGATCGCTTGATTTCACATCTTACAGGCCGGTGATCTGATAGATAGGTTGTGTCTATAATTTAGACTTCTTTTACTCGTCTAATATTCCTTGTTAGGATAAAATGTATTTTATTTTTTACTTTTCCGGTTGGGGATTTCCAGGTTCATTTCTTATCTGGGCGTTTTTTAAATTTAGTGTTGGCTATAAAATTTCTGTTGAAATCAGAAATCTATTAAATTTTACCTTTTTCATTTCTTTTTCTATATCCAAATTTTAACAACAACAACAATTCTAGCAACAATTCTTTAGTTTTGCTGTATGCCAATTTTTGCATTAAAGTCTCCGATTATAAATGTATTCTTATTTGTGTGTAGTGCTTGTCTTATATATCCATTAATGTCATTAATGTCTTAGATATTTGCTTTTTCAGTTGATGCATATATTTGGACTAATTGTACTAGTCTAGACGTAGAACTCTATTAGAAAAATACTTAATTTTTCTATGTTTTGTTTCCATTTTCTTTTTACCATGAATCCTACACTATTTCTGCCGTTTTTTTCCCATTGTACAGTAATACATATTCTTCATTTTTTTCTATAACTTGTCCAACAAGTTTTGTGTCTGATAGAACAATAATGTCCCAATTTATGTATTTCGTGCTATGTCTTAACTGCTCAATCCTGGTGCTCTCTACAAGGGATCTGACATTGTGCGTTAAGATGGATAATGTGTTAGGTGAAGGGTTTTGATCTCTTTCTCCCACTGCGACCACCCGTGAAGGGAGAGCAGTATTTGGTTTTAATCTTTCTTTTGTTTTGTTGGTTTGTTGAATGGAGGGGGCCTGCGATTCTCATGAGTCGCTGTTCTGCCTCACAAACGAGAGCATAGTATTTTTAGGATTTTTGTTTGTGTTGGTGGTATGGTCATTGCAGGCGGCACGGGATGTGGCACTTTTATCTCGGTCGGTTGTAATAACTCCACTAGTGCTAGCTTGTCATTTTCAAACACTTTCTCTTTCCGGATAAGCTTATTGTATTTTTTATAAGTAATTTCCCCTTTTTCTATGTGCCTATTTTTTCGTTCTTGCGGGTCTTTTCTCTTTTGTAGGATTTTTGTTGGATATTCTTTTGGTGCTGTCTAAATATTTTGTATGCTTTAATATTTTTATGTTAGTACGGTAGTATCTAGGGTGGTGAAAGCTGCCGAAATCGGGTAAGCGTCAGAACCCGTGCACCAATGGAGATATTTGATGTTTAGAAAATACCAAAATGCACTACCTTTTTGCAACAATTTGATACCTTACTTCAAATTATTAGTACCTTGATTGACAGCGAAAAAACGAGTAAAGAAAATGGCCGGACATTCTAACGTCAGGATTTCTGGACCACTTTTTTTATATAGTTCCAAACATCAAATCTAATATTATCGCTTTTTTAAATATTAACTACCTTTTTAGTAACCCAATATATATTTGTTCAAGTTTTTTTGGCGTACCAGAAAAATAAAGAAAGAAAGAAAAATCATTTATTCGTGACATACATTAAAAAAAACAGATTAACACGTACAAGAAGGAAGTAGCCACGAAATGGTCCCAACTCAGCCTAATGCTGGCATTAAAGTCAGCGCTGGTCTTCCGTTGGAACCATGTGTGGTCTATTTCCACTAGTTCCATTGACAGTTCAATTGATGAAACTAGTGGGAATATTTTTGTTTTATTTATTATAATTATTTAGTATTAACATAACCTAACAATGACCTAAAGCATAGTTCATATAGAATTGGCACGTATTTAACAATAAATAAAGAAATATTTAGTGTTACAAATTCAAAAATGACAATCATAATTTATTGTCAATATTTTGATGTTTAGATAGAAGAAATTTTTTACACCTTGCTCAATTTATTTAAAAGATTTCTATAATGGAACTCGAAGTGAGAAAAGGAATTGTGAACAAATTCACGGAAAATCATTCGTGGTCTGGTTCAAAAATAGCTAAGGCACAAAATTTTCACAAAAGTACAGTTTGTAGGGTTATAAAACGATACAAGGATACTTTGTCCTTCGATAGGGAGATGCAGGTCAACCGTTAATCTGGTACTAAGGATACAGAACTGAAGAAAATAGTGTTGGGAGCTGTTAAACAGAATCTAGGACTGCCTGATTACGACTTGTCCCGCAAACTCAACAAAAGTTGCAGTACGTAAGACGTATTCACCTTTTAGCTGGCTACAAGTGTTATCGATCTTTTAAGAAGCCAAATCGTACCATGAAGCAGAACGTACAAACTAAAAAGCGAGCTCGATTGTTGTACGACAAAATTTTGACATAATTAAAAGGATGCTTTACTTGATGGACGATGAAACGTATGTGAAAATCGATTTCAAACAACTACCTGGTTCGTCTTCCTGTTAAGTTTTGGCCAGATTTAGCCAACTGCCATTACTCCAGGAAGGTATTAGATTGATACGAAAATAATCACGTGGATTACATTCCCCGCGATATGAATCCGCCAAATTGTCCTCAGTTTCGCCCAATCGAGAACTACTCGGCAATTATGAAAAGTAAGTTAAAGAAGAGTGGTAAAATGGTCAAAGACTTTAAATTTTTGCGATCCACATGGAATCAAAACGCCAAAAACGTTGATAAAGCCACTGTTCAGAAGATGATGGGATCCATTAAGAGAAGAGTTCGCAGTTATATTCATAACGGAGCAAAATAATTTATTTTTAGTGCTTAGTGTAAAATAAAATACATAGGACTAATCTAATCTTGGACCCATATTTTTCATTTTTTTTTCTTAATATATATTTAAAAAAATGTAGCCCCTACATAACGTATCAATTCTATATAAACTGTGCTTTAAGTAAGTGAAGAGAGTCGCCTTAAGTCCCGATTCCTGGGGCGGTACCCCTATTTCGTGTAGTTTGGCGCTTCGCGCCTCGACACCACTGTCACCTAACCTTAACCTATTTTTTTTTAATTGATCTAACCTACACCTAACGTAACATAAAGTATGCAATATTTGATTTTTTTTCCATTTACCATCACACTAATCAAGAAAATAGTGTTATTGTTGTTTCGGACATAAATTCGGTCAGGATTTTGGGTTATCAAAATTCTGCTGAATTACAGATATGCTAAACAACATTATGCATAATGAAATTCTGCCATGTCAACATTATGCTAACATACTATTCGGGTAAACAACCATTCGGATAATATGGATTTATGCCAAATAAAATTTCGGCAAGTCTAAGATTCGGCGTAAATAAATTATGCGAAACTTGTTATGCCTAATATTATTTTTTATTTATTTATTTAATATAAGATGTTTACAAACTTAGTTGTATTACAACGTCCCGCAAAACTGTTTTCACAGTTTGACTGTGGGATCCGCGAGTCTTAGTTTACATAAGTACGTATCACAGATCAGAATCTACATTAAGAACGAATAAACAAAAGTTAATTTTAAAATTTAAATAATACTAAGGTAGTGCTTAAATAAGGCTCTCTTAAACCTATTTTTGTTAGGCTGCGGTCTCAATAAGCCTGTCCCCATAGTAATTGCTCACTCTGGGTACAGCATATTTACCAGCGGCTACTGACCTGGTGCCATGTTTTTGGCTCAATTGCGATAAGTTAATATCTTGATTGCCAATACGTTTCGGGCATTAAAAATTATGCCAAATAGATGGCATCCCATGCACGCACGTCGGTTTCGGGTACTTAAGATTCGACCCTTTTCCAGTACTTCTCCAATTTGATTCGAAAAAGTATGCCTAGGGCGGCCCCTTCTGACCCTCCCACTCACTTTTGCTCTTTATATCTCTTTCGTCAATCTTGTTTCATCCATCCTTCCCAAATGACCGAACCATCGAAGCATGCCCTTTTCAATCTTAGTCACTACATCTCCTTTTAGTCCACACTGACTTTTTCATTCCCTTCTCTATCAATCAGTTTCACAGCACACATACTACGCAAAGAGCGCATTTCAACTGCATTCATACGACTTTCATGCTTGTCCTGCTTCATCCAACATTCACAAACATACATCAGAGTAGGGGCCAGCACTCCATCGTGCACAGCCAGTCGGGCTTTTTGTGAAACGCCCCTTCTGCTCACAAAGGAGTAAAGAGCCACATTAATTTCATTCCCGCATTCACCGTCGTCTCGATATTCTTCTCACACTAATCATATCTTGTAAACATACTTCCTAGGTATACAAATTCACTCACTTACTCTACTAATTGACCATTTATATTTATCACGCACTCAGTTATCTCCTCGTCCTTCTCTATCACCATGACCTTGGTCTTGGCAACATTTACTTTCATCCCCTTTTGCTTAAATCCCTCATTCATCACTGTCACTATCTCCAGCCACACAAGAACCGATGGAGCAAGTATAACTTGATCATCGGCATATAAGAGGCATTTGATTAGCAACTCTTGTAGAGGCAAACCCTTATCATACTCTTTTAAATCTCGCATACAACTGTCCATGAATTGATTGAACAGCCATGGTGAGGTAACACAGCCCTGTCTAACACCTTTATATATATATATATATATATATATATATATATATATATATAAAGGTATATATATATATATATATATATATATATATATATATAAAGGTATATATATATATATATATATATATATAAAGGTGTTAGACAGGGCTGTGTTACCTCACCATGGCTGTTCAATCAATTCATGGACAGTTGTATGCGAGATTTATCACAGCACTCGTTTATCACAGTTAAGTAAATTAATAATTCCTGTGATCCCGATACCTCCAAAGAGTTCAGGAACTCTAAGGGTAGGACGTGACTTGCTCTGTGTCTATGACATTGTCTACCAAGAGATACTCTACAACATCGCCTTCTACGTGAGCCATATTTTTTTATGTATCCACCCGACAATTTCGTTTGTCGGTGCTAATATTGCCCTCTCGTACAAACATTCTCTATTCTTTATATTGTTTTTTAGATCGGGGTACACGTTATTTTTTAGATCATCTGTGTTTTGTACAATATTAAAGAATTCGCGGTTTAATGTGTTCAAATCGTTACTATCTCTCGCCATACGATCTTCGCCAATTTTTAGTAGAGCTGCCGCGTATATTGCCCCGACTGTGTATCATTGTGTACTCGTAGTTCCTGGCATATTTGTAGTGTTTTTTTTTATATATACCCATATCGTAGATGCCGGAATGCATTTATTTTATCCGCTGGTGTGCCCCTAGTAATCCCCGGTAAATGAGAATCTGTTTAAATTCGCCGTCTCAAAGCACCATCCCTCACATGATAGTTTTAGTCCGGGCGGCGGCTGCAAATTACCTACCCCATCGAGTAACAGAAAAATATCGTCTTCCACGAAAAGAACACCTAAAATAGGTAAGAAAAAATGTGGTCTTCCGGGGCTCAGCTTGGGGGGTAATACGGAATGAAAAGATATATGGTCCGCTTCTGACCATAATTTTACCTCATTTAGTAACCAAATGAAAACTTTTCGTTGGTTTTAGACACGATTAATAGAGTCTAAAAAAACATGTCTGCCGAGCCTAGTCTTGGAGGGTTCCGCAGTCCAACCATTTTTAGCAGCCAGATGGGGAGGTCGATTTTACCCCATCGAGTTACAGAATGAAACCCAGTGCTCGTAGTACCTAAAATTATGCTCTTTAAATATTAATTGGTCTGCCAGCTCGCAACCTGGTAGATTTTACAGTCCGACCAATTTTATAATATTTGACTAAAATTTTTTTTTGTTACCTTTGTTGCTTATTTGCTTTATTTTTATTACCTGTACAGTCAACAGCATAAATAAGTGATCATTTATGTACCTTGTCACTTTAACGTCGTGTTTGAAATGTCATACCAAATTGTGAAACGATTGAAAGCGACAAGGTACATAAATGATCACTTATTTATGCTGTTGACTGTACCTAGACAGTTCCCACTAAAACACAAGTATAAGTATAAGGTATAAGTATAATCTATCTAATGATCTATGTTATTAATGCGCATTGTACAAGAAACATGGTCGTACATTGTACAGTCAACATCATAAATAAGTGATCATTTATGTACCTTGTCACTTTAACGTCGTGTTTGAAATGTCATACAAATTGTGAAACGATTGATTGTGGCGACAAGGTACATAAATGATCACTTATTTATGCTGTTGACTGTACTAAGTTTGCCCATATATTAGAATGAACCATCTCACTGTAAGTAACAGAGGTAGATAAGTAGGTATACGAGTACCATTAATGTAAGGCGTGACGTTGCCGCTGCATAAAAATACTATTATCAATTATTTTCCTTTTATATATACGAGTATATTTCCTTTTAATGATGTCAGAAAAGAGGAGTGGATCGCAGTTAGACGCCATAAAATTGTTGACACTCTTTCATCACACTATGGCACTTATATTATTATATTTTTTTAAAGTGGACATTAATAAATACCTTTACTATTTATATAAGTATTTTTTGTAAAAGGATTTCTTTTTGTGCAATAAAGAGTTTACTTACTTACTAACTTACTATTATAAAAGCTGTTCTAATTTTATTTGTTACCTACCTACGTTGCTTCTTACCAATGTCCGTTCTGTTCGATTAAAAATCATAATCTATATCCTCCCGGTGACACTCGAAGCGTAATTGCTTACGTATAGGTTATCTCTCTTACTCTCGTTTTTTCCATTCCTGTCCATCATTCAATAGTGAAATAAGTGAACCTATTTTAGTTTGTATAGCTATCTATGTGCAACTGCGACTATTTTCAAACGCAATTTACTATGAACGTAACATATCTATACTCTGTAATATCATTGCCTTTAAATGACGTTTTAAATACAAAACAATGAAAGCGTGTTTTGTGTGCAAAAATAAAGGGAAAGTAACGGATTTCAATGAAAAAACGTTTAAAAAGTGCTGTGATGTGATTGCAATTCGTAAATTTAGAGGACTGAAATATAGCAACCTTGTGCTAACATCCCAAATCCTAGCCAACCATGGATTTCATTTAGAATGTTATCGCAAAATTACATCCCTAAAAAGGAAATACAAAGAGGGCTATTTGTCTCACGAGGCTGAAGTTGAAGTAAGTACCTACCTATATGATTTTTGCTTTTTTGAGCAGTGAGAGAGAGCATCTCCAAAAGTCACACACACATTTACAAATTTACACAGAGAGGCTCATGTCACTTTTTGTGACGCAGCCAAGCGAGGTCAGATCGTCTATTGTAAGCTTGCACGGAACCTTCGGTGCGCGAGTCCGACTCGCACTTAACCAGTTTTTTATATGAAATGTGAGTGTGTTGTGTGTATGTCATTTTATAACTACCGTGCTAATGTGACATATAAACTTTTATTATTTGATTTAAGGGAAACTGTTGTACCGCGGACATAGTTTTACCCCGGACAGTTGTCAATATTTAATATACCCCGTGCTCCTCAAAAATAAATATCTATGTCATTTGAACCATTATCTATGAAAATGAAAGTAAAGTTAGTACGAAATTCTTACTATTTTGCATTTTATATGACAAGTTAAATATGTGTTACTTTTTTATTGTTGATTACATTTTGGATTATATTTTTAATTGATCTCAGGGAGGTTTTCAGTTTGTTTTAGGAGAGAAGGATAATAATGGCCTTTCCTAGTAAATTTTACTAGGTATAAAAGTCTTTGTCCGAAGACTTAGGTTAGCCTTTTATTTCCGTAATAAATAATAGATGATTATTATGTGTTTTCTTTGCAAAAAAATTGTGTTTCCAGGGTCAACATCGAGTGTCCAAGGTAAATCAGGGGTGTAGTAACATAGACACTTGTCCCTTTTTTTCTATCAGCCTGTCGCGTCTAAACTAACAAAAAGATCATTTAATTTAACAAAAAAATATTTTAGCCAAATATTATAAAATTGGTTGGACTGTAAAAACTACCAGGTTGCGAGCTGGCAGACCAATTAATATTTAAAGAGCATAATTTTAGGTACTACGAGCACTGGGTTTCATTCTGTAACTCGATGGGGTAAAATCGACCTCCTCATCTGGCTGCTAAAAATGGTTGGACTGCGGAACCCTCCAAGACTAGGCTCGGCAGACATGTTTTTTTAGACTCTATTAATCGTGTCTAAAACCAACGAAAAGTTTTCATTTGGTTACTAAATGAGGTAAAATTATAGTCAGAAGCGGACCATATATCTTTTCATTCCGTATTACCCCCCAAGCTGAGCCCCGGAAGACCACATTTTTTCTTACCTATTTTAGGTGTTCTTTTCGTGGAAGACGATATTTTTCTGTTACTCGATGGGGTAGGTAATTTGCAGCCGCCGCCCGGACTATTTGGTTGCTCTTAAAATATCCATCATAGTTCAATATTACATATATTATATTATGAGTCTTAATGCTAATTATAATGTAGGTATCTATCATTATAAATGGCGGAACTCCCAAACATCATCCGTGGCCGCTGAAAAAAAAGACAATATTCTTCAAACAAATTTACCCAATGCCCATTAATCTAATTCGGTTCCGAGGTTAATCCGTGAAAGCGTAACAAACAGACAGACGACAGACAAAATTGAATTGCCATTTTGAATTTCTACCTATACTTTCACATCATTTTCGAAATCTGCGTCCTCAAAATCTAAGAAAACGACAATTATGTCCACTTTTTAAAAAAGATCATGGCCTCCATCTTGAATTCTAAATTTGACATAATTTTCATAATCTGCGTCCACAAAATGTAAGAAAATGATACCAATGACGACTTTTTCAATAAACATCATGACGGCCATTTTGAATTCCAAATTTGATATCATTTTCGAAATCTGCGTCAACGCAACCTAAGAAAATGACACCTATGATAACTTTTTCAAAAAACACCAAACATTGTCGTTATTCCCTCAGAAACTTTTAAATTTTCCGGGATGGATTTTTTCTATGTATATATGTATATATGTAATCCATTTAGCCGTTGCAGCGTTAAGGAGTAACTAACTAAAACCCCCTTTTACCCCCTTAGGGGTAGTTTTTTCTCAATCGCTTAAAGCAGTATATTTTATTTATAAACAGTAGCCTAAATATCAATTTCCTAATGTAGCCATTTCGATATCTCCCATACAAATTTCTACTCCCCATTTATCGCCTTAGGGGGAGTTTTACCGAAATCAACTTTTTTTTAATGTTACACAGTATTAAACAGTAGCTTAAATAACAATTACCACGTTTCCAACAAAATATTTTTACATAAATGACCAAATTGTCATACAAACTACCATCCCAAATCTCACCCCCTTTGGGGTGATTTTCGAGATACAAATTTAATCTAATTCAGTTCCGCGGTTTATCCTTGAATGCCTAACAAACAGACAGACGACAGACATAATTACTTTCACGTTTATAATATTAGTATGGATTTTCTTTCTACAGCAATATTATGTATACCTATCGATGTATAGGTATATATCGACAGCGGAAAGGTAAAAACGCTTAAGCGCCATATTGGAAACTTTACAGAAATGAGGTTTAAAGTTTTTTTTTGAGAAAAAAAATCATATCACAAAAAGTTTTACGACTATTTCCATGAA
The DNA here is from genome assembly GCA_946894065.1 of Acleris literana. Classification (NCBI taxonomy): domain Eukaryota; kingdom Metazoa; phylum Arthropoda; class Insecta; order Lepidoptera; family Tortricidae; genus Acleris; species Acleris literana. The sequence continues at coordinate 10,590,425 of OX335691.1, read as the reverse complement.
AATCAAAATATATAAGTTAGAATATACCAGCTATTTAATTATGAAACAAGTACTGACCTAGTCCTTCTAGTTACAGAGATAGATGTCGCTTAAGCAATAATTGTGTAGCTAGTTCCAAAAATGTCAGTCAGGTAAAAATGCTTAAATCGCAACTAACTATAAACCAAAATTACTAACGGTACATATTTTTTATGTCTAGAAAATACAAAATTTACATTTAAAGTATAAAATGGTTTAAAGCAAGTATTTTTGTTTCTACACGGACTACTAAAAGCTTAAATTCTAACTAATTCATTAATACTTAGTGGCTTTGACGTCATTTAAGAAAGAGAAGTACCAAAATGTCTTTTAACGGGTACGTATCATAATATATAAAGTTCAATAATAATGGGATACATAATGGTTCATAATATAAAATGGTGTTTTATCTGAAATCGTACACTTTTCGTGATTGTTATAACTTATAACATAAACCTAACCTAACATAATGGGTTCTATACAATGACCTTTTAAAGAATCCTGAAAAGTTTATAGTTTTAGATACTTGCAAAATTTTAGTGAGAAAGAATAGTTGATTGACCCAGATACGTGTCGAATTTTTGGATTTGGTTGAAAAATAACCTTTTCATTTTTTTTTTGCAGATTGCAATTAAAACATCATCAAAAATCTATTGAATCGATAGAATTCCTTCTGCTAACTATAAGAATAATTATTAACAGTTCACTAGGTATCTAAGTTATACCAGCCTGAAAAACCAGTCTACCTGGAACCATTCAAAATAGGATCTAACATATTTGCTATAAATTCAAATGACATAGAATTATATTCTAAATAGTCATATGTTTTTATAAATCACTTGCTATATTTTTTGTTACAAAAGCCATGTTCTAAAAGTTTTAGAAATTATAATTTTAATATTTTTAATATTCATAATACAATACAATTACAACCTTTATCATTATTTTTCATAATATTCACAATGTTTAATCGTTTAAACCTAAAACTCAAACAAATGCCAATTTTCACACAATAATGAATACGGTTAAAAGTGATAATATGAAACCTCACTCATATATTTATTATTATCTTTATATATTTGTGTTTGACGAGGCCCTTTTAGCTTTCGGCTCCTATTTCGTGCTCTGAAGAACAAAATAATATTAAAAAACCTACCTACCTCACAAAAAAATTTGGTAAGGTTCATTTTTCATGGCGAGCCTTGCCCTCCTATCTCCGTTTCAATGCGGGGATTGCCTTCCGCCTTCCACAACCACTCGCTATGTTGGTTCCATTATAGCAAGTAAAAATTCCAGATTTGAAGGTAATATAGGTACTAAATAAATCTTATGGCTGATGATTAGTAGACGAAATGACTTTGATATAAAATTTATGCTAAGCGAAGATTTTAGAAATTAACTTTTATAACATTTGAATTTACAGCAAATTAATTAATAGGAAATGTAATTGTAGTGTTTGATTTTATAGCAAATAAGGGGATACGTTCACAAAAAAGTTGATTTTATACCCACTAGCCAACATTCTACTTGTATTTACTTCGAAGGATAGGAACTGAATTCCGATTTTTTAATTTAATATAATAAAATTTAAAAATTACATACGTAGGTACATACTGGAAGGAAAACTTTGCAAGGCGTACATGGAGCGGAAGCCAACATGCAGAGGCCCTTTAGTCAACATTAATTTAGTAAAGTGATGGGACAATAACTGGCATTTGTCCCTGAGTTCACACTATAGATGTATGCTCCCACGGGCAGACACCGGTTAGTGTAAGACTAAATGAGATGGACCAGTGAACTAGGCTATTGATAAACTTATGACGCCAATGCTAATTACTTTGGTTGAAATGACAGACAGTGACTCGCCAAGTCAATGGAATGGGTCTCCTAAAATAGCCTTAATACGTAGTACCAGACAGGCAATAGTTCCAGAGGGGTTGATAAGGTCGAAAAGGTGCATCTGGACTTTAAACGACGATAAGTTGCCCACTCACCACTTATGCAACATCCGCCCTTCGAGCATATATAGCTCTTGCGACTCCAATCTGACCGGCTAATAAAAGATAGCCAGAGGTGAGAGTCTATTCCTCGTCATCGTACACTCCAACGGGCCGGTGAAGGCAAGCGTGAGGTGAGGAACAGGACCTTCCCTCGGAACCAAAAGCTCGCTACTAGCTGCTACTGTGGCGTGACGTATTATTATTATCACACAAGATGCTTGACATCGCAAAGTTCACAAGATATGCACTTACTTATTATATACATCATCACTGTCGCGCTCGTCGTCACCATGGACTGAGTGTCCCGATTCAACAGGTTTTATGCGATAAACGGGATCTTACACTCGAGCGAAGTTTGTATTCTCTTAAATGTATTTCGAGTTTTTTCTTACTAGTAATGAACACCCATATTTTTATAAGAAACTGAATCCGAAATAAGACTTAAGCAGTGTAAAAGTCTAAAATGAAATATGTCTACTTTCACTAAATCAAAGTAAATAGTATTTTTTTTGATTTTATATTCTACTAACATCCTAATTCTACAGATTGAGATGACCTAGATTGTGCTTAAACACATTTTTCTTTAAAAATGTGGAATAGCATTTTTGCTTAAGCGCCAAATAGTAAATTATTGCATGGAGATAAAAATTCTAATGCGAAAAAAAAATATGTATCACAATAATTTGAAAGTGCTAACAGTAATAACTCGACTAAAGATAAGAATAAAAAAAATCTAATACGTTTGTATCCCAAAATTTTCCCTAAGGTTAAATTACTAACATGCTTCAACACGAAAAACATCAAAATAAACGTCACTTTAGTTGTCACGTTCTCAAAAAAACGTGAAAAATTAGCCTGCTTAAGCGCCAAAAAAGTGCTCCGATCGACGTGGATCCTAGACAGATCGACGCAGAAAAAAAAAAGAAATTAAACTGTATATGTAACTCATTTTCGGCCAAAGTGGCGCTTAAGCATTTTTACCTTTCCACAGTCGATATAGTTTTTTTACCCCTTGAGTATTGTTTGAAATGACATTTTAGAATTAAATAACCGAACAATTCGCCGAAAAATTAAATGCCTGTCCGTAATTATTTTCAAGTGTTCATAATAACCGCCCCAATATTAAATAACAGCCGTAGAATTAATACGCCGTGAATAGTGGATAGTATTGAAAATAGCGTTTTTTTTTTAAAATCTGGATATGTCAACGCTGACAACTTCAATCTGACACCGCTCCTTTTGATATAGAATAACAAAACTGAATGTAGGTACAAAGCCTGTCTCATGTTGTCACACTGGATGGCAAAAGCCACAGGAGAAATAAATTATTCAATTGCGCAATTTTCTCAAATAATTAATAATCTTATTCTATATTAGTAATTATTTGCGTCCCCAAAAACTAAGGAAATATTACCCATTTCAAAAAACATCATTGCCACCAGCTTGAATTCTAAATTTGACATCATTTTCATAATCTGCGTCCCCAAAATGTAAGAAAATGATACCAATGAAGACTTTTTCAATAAACATCATGGCGGCCATTTTGAATCCCTAATTTGATATTATTTTCGAAATCTGCGTCAACGCAACCTAAGTAAACGACACCCATGATGACTTTTTCAAAAAACACCAAAGATATTGTCGTTACTCAATCGGGAACCTTAAAATTTTCCGGGACAGTAGCCTAAATACCAATTTCCAAATTGCTTATTTTAAAAATAACTTATCTCCTATACAAATTTCTACCCCCTATTTTAACCCTTTAGGGGATGAATTTCCAAAAATCCTTTCTTAGTTTGCCCTTAGGGTACCCAAGGAATATTCCCTTCAAATTTCAAGTCCCTAGGTACAGTGGTTTAGGCTGTGCGTTGATCGATCAGTCAATCAGTTTTACCCCTTTCCATCCCTCGGGGATGAAATTATCAAAAATGCTGAAACACGTATAAATTAATTTTCAATTTTCAACCTAAATACAAAATTTGAATAGTCTAACTTAAACTAAAGCTGACGGACTTTCATACAAATTTTCATCCCCTTAGGGGTGGAATTTCCAAAAATCCTTCCTTAGTGGATCTTTACACTATATAAGGTATCTATGTGCAAAATGTCAAGTCTATAGGTCCTAAGGTTTGGGCTGTGCGTTGATATATCAACAATCCGTTTTGCCCCTTTTCATCTCTTCGGGGTTGAAATTATCATAAACGCTGAGACACGTATAAGTTAAAATTCAATCGCCAACCTAAACGCAATATTTGAAGCGTCTAACTTCAAAACTGACGGAGTTTCATACAAATGTTTTCCCCCTATTTTACCCCCTTAGGGGTGGAATTTCCAAAAATCCTTCCTTAGTGGATCTCTACACTATATAAGGTATTTATGTGCAAAATTTCAAGTCTCTAGGTCCAGCGGTCTGGGCTGTGCGTTGATATATCAACAATCAGCTTAGCATTTTATAATAATAGAAGATATATGTTAATGGTTTTAGTGAGACTATTTTTTTTTTTAATTCCCACTAGTTCCATCAATGGAACTGTCAATAGAACTAGTGGACATAGACCGATTTTTTCTGCTACGCCAAAATAATTTGAAAAAAATATATATTAGAGTACTAAGAAGGTAGTAAATATCTACAAAGAGATAATTTAGTTTTGTTGTCTCAAACTATGTAAAAAAAAAGTGGTCCAGACATCCTGACGTCAAAATGTCTGGCCACTTTCTTTACTCGTTTTTTCGCTGTCAATCGAGGTACCAAATATTAGAAAAAAGGTAGTGCATTTTGGTAATTTCTAAACATCAAATTTAATATCTCCATTGGTCCAGGGGTTCTAACGCTTACGAAATCGGACGTGGTTGGTCGCCTTTCTTCCCCATTCTGCTTAGTGCCTGAACATCTTTTTCCTGAACATTCAACTTCATTTCCTTGTTAATAATGTTGACAACAATTCTTTGTAGCTCTAAGTAGTTTCTTGGAGAATTCCGGTAACCTTCGGGGAGCGAAGATGGCCGATTGAAAAATGCCCGGTTTTTACTTTTGTTAATTTTGATTTACTGTTCTACTTACTGATTACTCTACTCACTGACACTGGTGAAATCACTTGGTCGATCACTCACGCTATTAATTTAAAGAAGAAGAAGTACTTCGTTTCTTTCATCTTCATTTACCCCAAAAACACTCAAGATATCTTTCAACACTCCTTTTTTCGAGTCTGTAGAATCGTCGGTATTTTTCGTCTATTCGTGTGCGCTGTTTTCCAAATCTTCATTTAGGCCTTGGAACTTTTCGTGCATGTATGTTTTTATATTGTTTGTAATTGTGTCTTCAGTGTGCGTGAGATAAGATTCTACAGTCGTAAATCTTTGATCGAAGTCTTTTTTTATTTATAATATTACTAGTGACCCGCCTCGCTTCGCTTCGGTTTATATGAGTTTTCTGAAAAACTCTCCCTCATAATAAGCGCTCTGAAATAATGACAAAACCTAGAGATAAACATAAAATTGTACGTAATTTTAGAAGAGAAAATAAGGAGAGACATTACAAATGTCATTTCCGCGACAAGATAGAGTTACAACAATGTCGTAGAAGATGCAACCAAGAAGGTCGCTACGACATGCATGAGTAAATAGTTCGCATATCACGGCAAGGACATAAATAATTTGTTGTTTTCGATGTTTTATCTTATTTTATACTTATTGTTTGTAGGGACGAGCAATGGTCGCCAAAGGTTTCACTTTCTTCAAGAAGAATATAATTTTCTCTTATTCTGATTTTTTTTATGCTTACCATACCCACTTTCGCTATCACGCACACTTTGACAAGTATACAGATAAGTGTTTACCACAAGTAAAGCCCACTCGCCGTCGTAAATTGCAAGAGCTTTACCATTAATAGTGATAAACAATTTCGAGTGAACGTTGCAGTTTAAAGTGTAAATTTTGTACTAGTGATCACGAAACGGAGACTTTTATAGCTATTAGGCCAAGACTAAAACATTTTATTGGTGACCAACTAGTGAACAATGCACAAATAAATCAATCATCAAATTCATCAATCAATGGACGCTGAGTTGGAACCATTTCGTGACAAAAGGTTTTTTGTCTATGTCAGTATTTTGTTGAGTTTTTTTTGTCTGTTTGTCACGAATAAATGTTTTTTATTTCTTTCTTTCTTTCAAATAATAAAGTAAAATGAAACTGGATTTATAACCTAAAACAGCAACAGCGCTCAGTCTGCGGGAACAAAAATAGCTATAAAAGTCTCCGTTTGGTGATCACTAATACAAAACTTAGGCCTACTGTCCACGTAGCTGCACTCAGACGCACGCTTTCGTCATATTACGCTTGCGTGCCGATTACAGGCATCTTGCCTAGAAAAGAACGAAACTGTGTCCACGGAGCGGCAACGTCGCATTTGCGTATCGTCCGACGTTCGTCAGTAGCTCGTGCAGCGGCATGTAAGTCAGTAGGTAAGTACTCAAGCGTTCTGCAAGATGCAATCATGTGCTTATTTTGCAAAATGGCGGCCTCAGCAGCCAATTTCGTTCACATAAAAAAAAGTCGTGTATAAAAAAAGAAGAAAAGTGACGGTGACACGACGGTTGTTTGAATTTAGTTAAAGTTTACCAGGATATACTCTCGGAGAGGACCGAACCTTTGAAGTACAAGGTCCTCTTGATTAGTAACGAGTAGGTGCAGGTTCACTTATAACAAACAAGTTCGTGTTCATTAATGCACATTTATTGTTTAACGCGACATGGCGGTTACGGCCGCAGTGCCAGTCTTTCGCTTAACGTAAGCCTTAACCTACGCACACCGATTTAATTCAGGCCGTCCTGGATGTTGATAGTTAAAGTCTACGGTACCATGTAGGGTTCGGACGGCTAAGCTATGAGGCGGCGACAGGATCAGCGGTAGCGGAACGGGCGACCACCCGTTGGGGCCTACGGCTAGGCCTTGGCGTCACGCCACGGACATACGACCGGCGGGATTGCAAGCTCTGCGTGATGGTGATGTCGTGGACGTCGCTTGGCGTCAAGGCCCTGCGGGTTCGGGTACTCCTTGGGTTCGTGCCGCGGACCAGGGTCCGGCGGGACGCCTTGACGACGTGCGGTTAAAGTTTATATTTAACGTTTTGTATGTGAAGTTTACACTTGAAGTTTATATTCGCGCTTTGGGACGCGCTTTAAATGTTCCTCGCACTGTATATGCACGCGCACAACACTTGCACTGCACTACAAATGGAAATAAACTGGGACAAAGCCCGCGTTAGAGGTTATTTACATTTATTAAATTTTTGGGGTTGACATGTCAAAAGCGGCGCGGTCGACTGTCAAATTGGTGAGTCCAAGCGACGTGCTCCCGAAAGCACGTCCACTGTAAGACTGCTTTAGAAGAAAAAAGCTGTCTAGTGCCTAGACCAAGATGCACTCAGATCGTTAATCGATTGAATTTGAGTGAATCGATAAATCAAAACGGAACTTTTATTTTATGTATTGTATTGCAAAAGATCCTTTAATGAAGTCTGTGAAAGCTCACATTGGTTTCATACAGATAGGTTTCTTCGTTATGAAGTTATTAATATTTCAAAGCTAAATCGACGAAACCTCTGAGAACTGTCACATCCCTATGGCATAAAACTTTGGACGGTAGGCGGGAAACTAGATGACGTTAGTTTTCTAAATCTCATGTTATTTCGCGAGTTTTGTACGACGTGTGACGTCATAGCCTCGTGGCTGCGCCTTAGACCAAATCGAACAAGAGAACGTAGTATTCCTACTACAAACAGTATCCTTGTTTGTATAATAATAAGTTACAGAATACTCGAGAAAAGATATTTAACGGATAGAGTAACAAACAATCTACAATTCATATTTTTTTCGATGTATGGATGAAGCAATCTACGCCGTCGTCTTCTTCTAATAAAGTTGTATTAGTACGGGCGGTAGTGTCACCCAATGTATGGAGAGGTCAAAATTTGGTATCGGATGAATTCACTTGGCAGAGATATATTCTAGGACAAACTGAGCTGATTTAGCCCGGTAGCCATCGGCCACTCCCTGGGTTATTCAAAGTTACAAGCCGCCGTACTTCGGAAAAAAAATTATATCGGCTTCAGTTTACCTATCACCTCGAGTGTGGTATCATTTTCTGATAAACCATGGATGTGGCTTTCATTTTTAATGTAATAATTACATTCGTTCATATAAATTTATAAAGATATATAAAGAAGTTTCACAACATCACCTTATCTTTTTTGTTTCAACACAATATTTTTAAATATATGAACAACATTATATCCACAAAAAATTCACGGTTAAAAAGCCCAACTTATGCAGATTAAAAAAACATACACTTTAATTTATACCATTTATATGAGACTCGTCTGAGAACAAATAAATATACCCGCGCGGCGGCGCGAATTAAGACAGCGGGCGGAACTAACTGAGACGCAAACTAGCCACGAAGCAATGAAATTTATCTACCACCTCGAGTATGATGTCATGTTTGATAAACTCGGCATGAGGAATTTATTTTTTAGACATTTAATATACACTTTTCTAGAAAATAAGTAAAATATTGACGAAAATATCAAAACTGGTTAATACTTTTTTTATTAAATAAGTAGTCAGTATATTTGAAAATACTGAAGTTTTTTCAAAGAAAAAAATAATATCTTAAAGAACATTTATTCAGCTTTAAAAAAAGAATATATATATAGTTATCATACAAACGTCTATATGAACGAACGAAAACGAACTTCCAAGTCAATATTTTAAAATTAACTTCTAGCAAAAAATTTAACATCTCACACTCACCTGTTGGTCTCAAGCAACCCTCTCCCTAAAGTACGGTGGGCTTGGCATTTGGGCTACTAGTTGTGCTTGTCCGATACAGAGGATCCTTGGCGTGTCTGTAACACAGGTGAGAATTTGCCAGTCGAAAAAGCTAGCCAGGCAGCATGGGAGCGTACTTCGGTCAAAATTTGCCATCGCAAACTTTTGGAAAATAGTCAAAATTCATCCGAGAAGGCCCATTGCTCCCGTCACCAACCCTAGGAGGGTCTCTTTTAGATCCTAATACTTTCAGGATAGCAGTGTGCCTCCGCCACGGTCTTTAAGTCTACGAGCCGCATCCTTGTTGCCGTTGTGGAAATGCGGTCGACGGCCTAGGACACCACGGCCTGTGTTACCAATCCAGTGCTGGGCGAGTTTACAGACATGCACCGATAACCTATTTGATCCGTCGGGCTTTAGTACAATTTCATTCCCGGCTTCGCTTAAACCCACTGGCCTGCATGCCTCAAATGAAAAGAGACCCGACGAATGCACTTTAGTAGGTACCGTGGCATACTTGCATACCGTGGCATATCTTGGTCGTCCCTTGGCGTCGGACGTCACTTGCGTTGATACGCTAGCACATTCTCATGTCGAAGGTTCTGCTCGCAAGCCAGGGACCGCCGCAAATCACGCCCAAACCATCAATTGCCGCAAATACACTTTTTTAAAGCCAAATTACTTAGTTGCTGCACTTGCTATAACTAGAAACTTTTGAGCCGTGGTTATCTGCCACAGAGAAATGTATAAAAAAGTGTCAGATAAATTAATCAGCGTTTCTGGCGACCACAAGCAGTGCTCCGTTTTTGCCCTAAGACAGCATCGACGTGCAGCGGAGTAACGCGGCGAGTGTCCTCGGCACGATGCCGCAACATTTTATCTTTTACTTTTATTAAATTGGTTTTTTTAACTGATTGTTATTAGAAATAAAGTTGCCGTAGTTAAATTATAAAATTCTTAATCCCTTTACACAGTTTCATTTATCATACAACGTCTTTCTGAAAAAAAAAACGGTCTTCAAGTCAAAACAGACATACTTGATCTAAAAATGATCTAATCGCAAAAGGACGTCGTGAACTTCATTATTCTGTAGCTGTCGGTCGTAAAATCACTCCATATTATGAATTCACCTTAAGTTTAATTTGTTAATTATTAAAATAATATGTAATTTGTGATATCAATAGTATAGTGCAGCAGGCTGCGCCGCGAGTCCTGGTCTGAGTTAGTTCCGCCCGCTGTCTTAATTCGCGCGTACATTTATTTATCCTACACGTCTCAAATAAACTATATAAATTAAAACTTTGTGTTTTTTAAATCTGCATAAATTGGGCTTTTCAACCAAATTTTTTGTGAATATGATGTTGTACATATATTATAAAATATTGTGTTGAAAACAAAAAAGATAAGCTGATGTTGTGTAACTTCTTTATGTATCTTAATAAATTTATATGAAGAAGTGTAATTTTTTTTCCCCTTATTGAAAGACTTTATTTACAACCAACTAAGTACAGAATTCAACATTAATACAATTAAAAATTAAAACTAAACGTATTTAAATTAAAATTAAATTAAGCTACTCAAATATTAAAGATATAAATAATAATCACCAATAGAATCTCATAGAATCCTCCGGAGATCCTAGAGCTGGTGCTTACCTCTCCCAAAGGATTGGGCTAGCTATCCAGAGAGGTAATGCAGCCAGTGTCATGGGGACCATGCCGCAAGCGGACCATGCCGCTAGAGGGGGTATTCTTTTTATAGTGTAATTATTATATCTAAAATGAAAGCCACATCTGTGGTTTATCAGATAATGATACCACACTCGAGGTGATAGGTAAACTAAAGCCGATTATATTTTTTTATCTGAAGCGCGGCAGCGTGTAACTTTGAATACCCCCCTAACCCCCCCGGGGGTGGGGGGGGATGTTTAGCTGCCGTACTATATGCCATAATCACATCTTTATCATCACTTGACATTGTTGCAATGAAAACACTTGATATCGCGATGCTAATCTTGAAAGATCTACCGTTTTGTAGCTTGGATGACGATTGCATGACGATTACGTGGACAAACCTAGGACGCAAAATACGCCTGACATCTTTTGTAGGTTGCATGCAAGCCCGCCGTGGACAGTAGGCCTTCCACTTTAAACTGCAACGTTCACTCGAAATTGTTTATCACTATTAATGTTATTCACAGGTGGTTCTTATCAATTTCCACATTAATAACATTAGAAAAAATGGAGTTTTATATTTTTACACTTAAGCATTTCTTACGGTTTTAACTATTTAATATTCGTAATAATCACAGAGCCGATGTTAGCACACGGACGGTGGCGCCCTCTCCAGTAATATAGATATTACTAAACTAGAGGACGCCCGCGACTTCGTACGCGTAGAATCTATTACTCTACTTTGCGAATTTAAAACGTTATTGCATTGCTTCAAACCTAAAAATATAAATTCGTTTGTCAGCTGCGTTGCAGCGTTTTGCATATCAGCGGACCCCCTTTTAATTAACGTATGACCCTTAGGCTCCCATACAATACATGGCAGATTAAAATCACTCATGTTACGTCTATTATATTATATTATATTTAAGGCACTATTACTTTACATACTTACATACCTATATTATATACATACGTTACATTGTTTGTTTGGTACATTGTTTATTCTAATCCTTGATGCATAATTTCAGAAAGCAGTAAGTACACATCTTACGTTCAGACGTTTCAACGAAGAAAAATCAAAGCATTTTAAAGCGATTAAGGTTGGAGTCACATCTAGCTGAAGTAGCATTGAATCGCAATTTTTTATGAAGAGGTGTCCGCATCAATTCACCTTTCCGCATCTATTCAGCTTCAGCATTAAATGTGTATAAGTGTGCAACCCATTCCACGTGCTGAAAGATGCTTTTTCAAATTAACGCCTGAGAACGGTTTCATACGCGTCAGACCGGATGATTAGGAACAAGAACGGTTGCTTAAGCATAAGACGGCATGCTTGTGAATGAGAATGGTTGCTGACGCATGTGAAAGGGAGAGGTCCGTTAGCAGCTGAAAGTATGTTACGACATCCTTTAGCAGCTCTGAAAGCATGCGATGACATCCTGTAGCAGCTGAAAGCATGTGATGACATCCTGTAGCAGCTGAAAGTATGCGACGACATCCTTTAGCATCTGAAAGCATGCAATGACATCCTTTAGCAGCTGAAATCATGCAATGGCATCCTTTAGCAGTTGAAAGCATGTGATAGCATACTCTGTTCAGCAATGCGTATAGTGTGTCTGAAATCGTCCAGCTATATACGGTTTCATGCTGATAGATGTGACTCCACCCTTATGGGAGCAATGCACCGTAGGTTAGGTTTTTTATAATATTTTTTCATTAAGCTGGGCATTCACGGACTCGCCGTTTGTCTCGGCGACAAGTACAGCGAGTTCAACTGGATGGGCGTAATATTTTGACCACATTCACCGATGCGCCACGTCACGGTGAGACACCATTGAGCAAACTGATCAGAAAATGGCAGCCAGAGAACGAATTCACGCTGTCGCCATTTGGCTTGTCGCGGAGGCGCGGCGTGTTCCAACGTTGAATTTTGACATTCACGATAGTTCCAGTCGGATTGCGCGTTGGCGCATCGCGCTGGCTTTCCGTCCATTAGAAATTCAACGATCTACGCCAAGTACTTTTAAACGCTACAGTTTTGACATTCACGGATCGAATTCGGCGCGGCGCTGCTCTATTCGGCTTGTTGAAGCGATCGTGAATGCCCAGCTTTATAAGTATTGCAATTTTACTTTTATATTTTAGTACCTACCCATTTATTGTAAAAAGTCTATTAGAAATTTAAAAAATAAACTAAATCATTAAGATACAAAGTGAACCACTTTTTTAGAGGCTTCTAGCAAAGGACCACGTAGACCGCAGTGTTGAATTTTATTGCATCAAAGCAAAACGTATTTAAGATGGTTTATAAATAAGTGCAAATTGTGGTTATAGAATTATCAACAAGTTTTTAGAGATGTTTGTAATTCTGTAGCCCTGCCTACCCCACTCTGGGAACGAAGGCGTGAGATTATGTATGTATGTATGTATAAATAAGTAATCAATTTTCCTCCTCAGTTACTATTTTTAAAGCGTAACAGAAGCTCAAAATTCAAGTAACCTGTCTTCAGGTTCATATCTACTTATGGTACAGAGAGTTTCATCCTATAACAACTTCCTAAATAACCGGGCAAGATCATTATAACTATGTGCTTTCATTAAAGAGATTTTCTAGATTATTAGCTTATCGTTCTGGTGTATGAATGTTTTTTAGTGTTCCGTACTGTTATGATGGTAATATAAATACGCATATTATGTCAGTGCGCACGGATTTAACACGAGCGGGACTAATTGGAATATGTAGAAAGGTTGAGCATGTGGCTCAAGACGAATGCTATAACAAAAACCTGAAGAGGGTTTTGCCCATCGCTGGCGCGCCGTGTTGCTGGGTGCATTCAACGACTCTGCGCATAAGTTGGTACGCGTGCTTATGGCAGCGAAGGGGGTAGATAAGCTGCCATACGAGCAGGGGCCAATTTCTGAAAGCGTAGTCCTATAATATTAGTGTTTTGTCTCGTAAATAAACCTACAAAATGAGACAAAACACTAATATTATCATACTAATACTTTTTGAGAAACGGGCCCCAGATCGTAGAAGAAAGCGATTAACATTTATTGCCGAAGATGTCTCTGTTTGCGAGAGGCATAATTAACACATCGCTGTGCAACATGACGATGAAGATTTTACGCAATGGGCAGCACGGATCTGTCATTTCGGGGGTCTATGGACATGACCTGCGTCGCTATGTTTTGATTTTAAATTCAAAAGGTAATTGCTATTTTAAAATTGACAATAAATTGGCATGTTTTTAAGCTTATTGGCAACTAGACGGTAATGTATTTTTTTGCACCATGAGAGCTGAAAGTTCAATCAATGTACGATTGAAAATGCAAAAATTAAGTTCGCGTTTTTTTTTTTAAATTCAATGTTGTCTCACAAAAATGGTGATGCCTATATGATAACACAAGTATTCAAGAATATAGAGCAAAAATAAAAATAAAATAAAACTAGCTTAGAATGGTGGATCAAAACATTAAACAAGGTTGTTAATTTTCGAAAAAAACTTAAAAGTCCAAATATCTCGAAAACCGTGCCACTTTTACTAAACCTATTTTAGCTTTTTCATAACGTCCTGAGTGCCCTCTATCCGTAGTTCAAGGATTATCCACTCAATACCTAACACCCTGTATATAAAGAGTACCCAGAAGATTGCAGAAAACAATAATAAATTATTTAAATAACAAAATAATAGTTCAATTGCCATAACTATTACTTAAAATAGGTACTAAATAGGAGTCGAGTTCCCTTACATAATGGCTTCACGCGTTAGTATAGCAGGACCTTTTTCTGCGCTGCCGTCGCAGAAACTAACGAATTGCGAGCACTTTGTTTCATTCACACACACTAGTGCTAATAGGTCCGTTAGTCAACTAAATAAGTTTCGTTTGTGTAAAATATATTTTTTTAATACCGATCGGTTTGCTTATAAAATGCGTATTTGAAAATGCTGCGGTGATGGTACCCCCGGTAAAAGGCGCCGCCGTTAAATTAATCTATTAGGTAAGTCAAAATATTCTTTTAAAAATATCTTTGATTAGGTTTAACTATCCAGAGAGGTAACGCAGCCAGCATCTTGGGTGCAATGCCGCGAACGGATTTATTAGAGGGGGTATTCTTTTTGTAGTTGTGTAAGGTAATTTGTCCGAGTGGATGACATGGACCAAGTGTATGACTTTTTTGCAGTTAATTTGAAATAATAAGACAACGGATATTAATATAACCCTAAAATTGGATTTAACCGACTAATAGTGCTATCTTTGATTTTTGTGCAGAAGTTTTCATCGATGCGATAAAATATTTGTTTATTTGAGGGTCAGCTGTTTTCGCGAGCAGGTGCTTTGAGTTGGACGAGAATCGGTCTGCTAGTGAAATCTGCTAAGACAGTGCATCGTAAAAGTGGATACTATAGCCAGGAATTTAAGTTTTATAGGCAAGTGATTATTGGAACAATTAAATCAATAAACAAACTATTGATGTTACGTGTTTTAAATTTAATGTATTAATTAGGTTGGAATATTGGTAGTATATCATAGAGGTACACTGGATGTTTTTTTTTTGGTTTAGTAGTGGATGACACCCATGTCATTCACTCGAAAGATGTAGAACATTATATTTGAATTATCCAAGATTTTATTTATCGTCTGAGTAGTGTCTGATAGGGGTGTCAGAGACTGTTTTCTATGGATTACCAATGAATGACAGTTGCATATTGAGGTATTCATTATTATTATATTTTATTCTACATATAAGTACTGTTTAACAAAGAAATTGTTGAACAATTGATAAATATCTGATTTAATTTATCGACGACGCGCTGGCCTAGTTGGTAGTGACCCTGCCTACGAAGCTAGTGGTCCTGGGTTCAAATCCCGGTAAGGGCAGATGTTTGTGTGATGAGCGCGAATATTTGTTCCTGAGTCATGGATGTTTTCTATTATTGTTATTGGGGGGTTGAGATGGTCCTTGTGAGCCACTTCGACCAATGCTGATCTTTTGTGGCAGCCCTTTGTTTAGAGTTCACCGCCAAGGCCCGTTGCGTCTAGGAATTTCCAGATGCTTTGGGCCGTGAGGAGTTGTATCTCTTGTGGATCCATGATATGTCGCCCTTGGTAGATACTTCTGTTACGCATTAGTGGTCCGCAAGAGCAGAGGATGTGCATTGCTGTCTCCTCAGTTTCCTGACAGAACCTACATGTCGCTTCTTGTTTCAAACCCATTCGAAACAGATGTTTGTTCAATTTGCAGTGGCCAGTTAGGATCCTAGTCACTGCGCAAGTCTTTATTATTTTGAGTTATAGAATATCTTTGGAGAATTTGCTTTTGAACCCTGTAATTAATGATTTCGAGTGATTTTGTCCTTTTTTGGACTTCCACAGCTCGATCGCCCTAGATTTATATAGCAAGCTTAGCAGGGAATAGGTTGTTTGTTGTTTTATAGGTGGCATCACAAAACGGCTCCGGGCCAACCAGGGGGTTGTCAGCACCGTTCCTGGCCAGTTCATCTACTATTTCGTTTCCATCAATGTTGGAGTGCCCTGGTACCCATCTAAGTATTACTTTGTTGGAGTTTTCTAGGGCATTTAGGTTATCTTTGCAGTTTTGAACTAGCTTAGAGTTTATCTACAAAGCGTCTAGCTAGTGCCAAAAGGGCAGCTTGGCTGTCCGAGTTGATATCGATGTGCTGGTGTCTACGGTTCTTCTCAAGGTTGATTTCCGCGCATTTGTTAATGGCGAAAACTTCCGCTTGGAAGATTGAGGCCTCCGTTACCATGTTGACGCTAACTTTGAGTCTTGGTCTCTCACCATAGATGCCGCACCCCACATCGTTCCCGTTTTTGGAACTATCCGTATACCAAATGTGGCAACCCTCTTTGTAGTCCAGCTTGCCTTTCAGCCATTCGTCTCTGGAGGGTATCTCCACTGAGTATAGTTTTGTAATATTATATTTAGTATGCATGTCATTAGTTGGCATGCATAAGGTTTTGTGTTCAAACACCGATGCCATGAGCTTGGTCACTGCTTGAGAGCTCCATTTCCTCCTTGTCGTGGAGCAGATTCTGTATATGCACTGCTCAGCTTCTTTTTGCACTTGTAGGTGCAGTGGTGTTAGGTCTAGCAGTGCATCCAGAGCCGCTCCCGGTGTTGAGGATAGAGCTCCTGTTGCTATTACGCAGGCTGTTAGTTGCAGACTATTCAGGGTGTTAATTGTTCTCTTTTGGTTGGTTTTGTTGCACCAGACAGCGGAGGCATATGTAATTATAGGCCTTCCCACTGCCGTGAACAGCCAGAGGGCAATGTTGGGCTTTAGCCCCCACCTGACCCCGCCATTTAACAACTAGTCCACATAGCCATTTTGGCTTTTTGGGTTATGTTTTTTATGTGCGAGATCCATGTTAACTTTTGGTCTAAGGTGACCCCTAAATACTTCACTTCACTTGAGAATGGTATTGTTTCTTATATGTTTTCTATATATTTAAGTATATATTTCTCTATATAACTATTTATATCGTTGTCTAGTACCCATAGAACAAGCCTAGAGCTTAGTTTGGGACTAGGTCAATTGGTGTGACGTTGTCCCGTGGTATTTATTTATTATTTATTTAATTATTTCATAATGAAAGCCCGACAACGTCCTGTCATATACTGGGACACAGCCCATTTTTTTGCATAGTCATATATTGCGACATTCGAGACTATGCCAGTCATCCACTGGTACAATTTCAGAGTTTGCGAAAAACTGAAATAAATTAATATTGATATTATTATTACACAATTTATGGTACTTATAACATTATTGAAGAACCGGTTTATTTACATATTATGCGTGTAGTCGATAACTTTGACAATTGAGTAGTTTTGTAGGAATATGTATGAATTCCCCGCTTATAGTGTCATCCACTGGGACATTTACCTTACTTAAATATGTTTAATCATTCTAGCTAGGTTACATTAGTTGTTAATTAATGTAATTGTAGTTGTATAGTGTAAATATATATTATTTTCATTTCTTAATTTAATTTTATTGAATTTTAATAAAATAAGTTAAAATCCAAAATATGGCTCTGCGAAATGGAATGCCTTAGCGAAACAGAGTGAAAGATGAATGTAAAAAATGTCCCTTGACCTTAACGCATATTACCATGTAAGGTCAGGTGGGGTTAAAGCACCAATGGGCTAAGTGCGTCAAACCATATACAGGGTGTTCCATAAACCGACGTCAATCTTATCCGCCTAGAGCTGAAAAGCAGCTAAAAAATATCGATTTAACCACTTTTTATGTTTAGCAATTTTTACTAGTTTCGGAGATATTGATCATTTTTAATCAGATTTTTGTAATTTCCAAAACCCTTATTTTCATATTTTATTTCAATTTTCTTCAGTGGCATCTTACGTAATTCCAATCATTACGAATCAGCAATGTTTTTAAAGCCATTTGCTCGTTTTTTTTTAATTCAACTTTTTAACTTTAATGACCCAATGTTTGTTTTTCACTTTGTGAGGAAAAAAAATGTGAAATTGACAACATTTCAAAAAAAAAAAGTATTTCTGTTTTTTCGCGTTTATAATAGCTGGTTAAAAATTAGACTACCCGTGTTTCTCGGTTTTTCTTTATTTAACTTAAATTCGTCGTTAATAATTTATTAAAGATATAGTCATTAAAAAGACCGTATATACAAAGTTAGGAATACTTATGTCGTGATCTTAGCATGATATAAAATAAAAAAAGTAACTTTAAACAGAAACAGAACTGACTGTCATGTCATGTCAATTGTCAACCATAACAACTGTAACAACATGAATTCGTCGACTTTGGGCAGATTACGGCTATCCGCTTTTACAAATCCGTTAGTCACTTTCATTTTAAATAGCGTATATCAAAACAATAGTATTACGAGAATTGAAAGCGTGTCTTTAGAATCAAGTAATCCGTCAGACAGATGAAAAATGGACATGACAGTTATATATTTTTTTCAATTCCTATGGTAATAAATGGACTAAGGGCGCTATAAGTGTATTCCTAACATTCTCAATCCAACTTTTTGTACTGTTTTTCCTAAATATAAAAAAAAATACTGTAGGAAAAAATCCAAAAATTTTTTTACTGTAATCAGCAGTGTAAAATCTACAAACGCTACTACTACCTTAGCACATATGAATTGTTGTCAATTTATGTGATTACCAGAGATCAGACAAATGGGCGTCATTACTCGCCATAATGTGGACATGACTCCAAAGATTTTTACTAAACAAATTAAATTGCATTAATTGATTACTTACCCTAAAATTAATTTTGATCCTTTGCAAGGCAGAAATAAATAAATAATACAAAGAATTGTTATTGTGTAGATTTATTAAAGCAAATAAACAGTATTTTTTATAATTTTTCCGTGGTTAGTTTATTTTTTCTCACGGCTAAAATAAACTTATGAGGTGAAAAGCTCCTTTCGCAATCCACTGATGTTAATGGGGTAAACTTAAGTAGATTAATATAATATAAATGGCCACTACTCACGTCGTTGTATTAGTACTATCCTGCAAATGCATTAAAATATAGATAAGAAATCAATTAATGAAATTGAATTTGTTTCATTAAAATCTTTGTAGTCATGTGCACATTATTGCGAGTAATGCCGCCCATTTGTCCCATCTCTGGTGATTACTAAGACAGACGTTGATTAAAAATAAAACGTGCAAATAGATTTAAAAACTTCGCTGATTTGTGATAATTCCAATAATGTAAGATACCACCGAAAAAGTTCTAAAATAAAACATGAAATGAAGGATTTTTGGGCTTTTTTGTATTTTTGACCTGGGCATTAGGGAAAATTAAAATGATCAATATCTCCGAAACTAGTAAAAATAGCTGAACACACGTAGGGGTTAAATCGATAGCTTTTTAGCTGCTCTATCAGCCCTAGGCGGGTTGACGTTGATTTATGGGAGACCCTGTATTTTTGAGGAAATGTTTTTGCTTAGACGGACTTGCCCCGTAGACGCACTTGCCCCGTCAGGTGGGGTAAGAGTGGCAACGGGGTAAGTGCGACAAACCATAATATATTTTTGAGGATAAATTATTAGTTAGAAAGACTTGCTCCGTAGACGCAGTTGCCCCAACTTACCTCATGCCTCTTATAGTTTTTTACATCCCGTTACAATTTCCCTTTAGGTAAATTTGCTTTAAGGTCTTCAGGGTCCTGGCAGAATATCAGCGTCGCGAAGGTTTTCCTGACATGCTGCTGAGCCAGGAGCCTTTTCGCCGCCATTTTTAGGGTTCCTTACCAAAATGGTAAAAAAGGAACCCTTATGGTGAGACTTCGTTGTCTGTCTGTCTGTCTTTCTATCTGTATGTCATAGCAGTTTTTCTCAGAAACTATAGAAGCTATCAATTTGAAATTTAGCATAGTTGTATAACCTGCTTGCCCCCATCTGTTTTTAGTAAAAAACTATTAAATTATTTTTTTAAATATTTTTTAAGGGGTCTAGAATGGGGGGTTTAAAATGAAAGTTATTAGATTATAGCAAACGGGGTGTCATATGAAAGGGCTCAGTCTGCACATTTCGAAACTATTTTTTTATAACTTTTCGGGACGCACTTTTTGATTTACAGCCAAAAATGTACAAAAAATGAGGTTATCTTCGAAGTTTATGGACCAAAAAAATCTGAAAAAATCCTGATTTAAAGATAATTACCTATATTTTACAGGAAAACTAAAATGAAGATGTCAAACTTTACAGTTTTGGAAAAATTATATAAAAAAACTTTAAAAATCTGTATTAAAATTAAGGCTAGTCAAAATGGGCCTTATTGCATAGATAATAAAATTCATAACAAAATAAGTATTTTCTTTTGCGTTTTCCAACCATATTATCTTAAATACGGAACCCTCGGTGCGCGAGTCCGACTCGCACTTGACCGGTTTTTATCTGTAAATTTTATTTGTTGTTTTTATTTATATCTGTTGTGCCTGAATAAACTTTGTTTTTCTTTCTTTCTTACTTTTAATATTTTAACATAGCGGGGCTAGACAAGTTGCCATCGAATACGAACGCTAGCGTTAGGTGATCACCTGTGATGACACTGAATCAGTTGACAGTTTCTTCGTATAGTTACCGCCCTTGGTTACCGACGTTTATATTGTGATAGTGCTCGTGTTGAATTCGACCTGTCAATATAGTACCGCGTAACGACCGTAGTTGTCAAAACTATCACTATTTGATTAGCGCGAGTGATAGTGATCACTTTACAGCGTGTCAGTTGTAACGAGTGATATATAATATAACGTGACTATCTTACGTCAATTCCATAAATTTTTGAATGCGACAGGTGATTGTATTCGATGGCAACTGGTCTAGCCCCGGGTGTCATAGGTATTTCATTTGTTTTATAGCTTAAATATTTTCAAATTTTGTGTGACATAGTTGTTTGTTGAAAATTTACTCAGGTATTTGATTTAGCTACATATTAGTGTTATCTTAAATCGTATAATTTTCGTAAAAAGCGAGCACAATATTTTGACACTATTACTATGGCGCGGCATGCCAGTTGCGCGGGCGGGGGACGCGTCTTGTACCAGTTGCGTAAATAAATAATCATAGTGAAAGAATTATGTATATTGTGATAGTGAAATAACACTATACCTAATCAACGAGTAAACTATTAAACTCCAAATTAGTCTATGGAAAAGGAAATTGTGAATAGGTATACATTTTGTGATATTTGTTTATAAAATGTGAGCGGCCGGCGACAAATAAAATAATCGATAACTTGAGAAGAAAATAACAATTATACATTAAATTAAGTAAGCGTAAATATTTTGCTGGATAAATAATTTATTTACCTTTCTAACGATAAATTCCTAATGATACGTTACATACAGAGTGTAATCGTTAAGTGTAGCCAGGCGATTATTCCGTAAATATAACAGATATCAGAAAACTTTAAACTGCTATCGAAAGTACGTTACCAAATGAGTAAAATAATATTTTTTTTTAATAAAACTTATTAAACCTATTAACTTTAAACGCTTCCATACCCATATAGTGCGACGTTCCTTGAGGCTGTAGTTTCCCTACCGTAAGATATAAAACTGTTTAAGATTCATTATTTACCCGAATAAACTGTACCTAATAAATGAAACAATTCATGATAATGGTGAAGTTACTAAACCTTTTTTAACTGAAGCTTCTTAAGTCCCTCAACGTACGGCGTACTTAATGTATGGGACGGTTTGAAGTTAATATTTGGGATAGGGTACTTCTGGTTTTATTAAAAAAATAAAATTGAGGTGATTTTACTCATTGGGTAACGTACTTTCGATTTCAGTTTGAAATTTTCTGATATCTGTTTTATGTACCGAATAATTGCCTGGCTACACTTAATGATTACACCCTGTAAAATTATAGAAAGGGTAGGTACAATCTTGACTTTTTGAGAGAAAGCGGTGCATTTTCTCATTGTATGGGGACATTTATAGTACTTACTTCTGCGATAGGTTGGGCACCGGACTTTTCAAAATCAGTCCACAATTGACAGAGAAATCGATGAACATATTTACATATGAAAAAACGTACATACAGCCGAACATAGAATCTCCTCCTTTTTAAAGTCGCTTAAATAATAATTTAATATAAATTAATTGTTTTTAGGCGGCTGAAAAGGTAAGACATTAAATTATTTATTTTGCAACACCGCTTTTCTGCGCAACACGTCAAATTTACCTACTTATACATAGGTATATAAATAGCTACCATCAGCTGAAACTCCCGTGGGGTGTCAGACTAGACGAGAAACTGGATAGAACCAAACAATTAAAAGTGTTGACTTAGTTTATTGTGAAACGGGCAAGGTTTAGTCTTATACCGTTTCTGGCCAAAACTTCCCGTCCTCAAACCCGAATTCCTGAATTTGTAATAGAAAAGGCGGTCAAATAAGTCTCTCCGATTGGCTCGTGTCATCAGGTGATATTATGGCAGTATTGTCGTCCAATCAACGGTAGACATATTTTACCACGCTTACTTTAACCAATCCAAATTAACCAAGTGTTGCTATATTTAAATAATAATTATGAACCAATTACACAATAGGCCTTTAAAATAAACTATACAACCTATTTATATAAAACGAAATAGAGAATGTCATTCCGTTTAAATTTTTGGCTTACCGTATTCTTCATTAAAAACTAAAAATAGCTGTAAAAAAATCATTTCGATACGTCGAATAGTTTTTGAGATATTGAATTTTAAACATCGTATGCGGCGCTCGAAACCCGGCGGCTAGCGCTCACGGATGATGACGTCATCGCTTAACAGCAGTGCGCGCCCTTATAATTATAAACGAGTAAGTTTACAGGTCTATAACTTTTTAACCGTAATAAGTAGCCAGTTGAAATTTTCACAGAACACGTGTTATTATAAAATCTATCGTTTATAATTATAAAATGAACAATAAATCAAATCCCAAGAGGTGTCCCAATAAAGAGAAACATGAAAAAAGAATACATTCATTTTAACTTTTTTATACGGATTGTATTTTTATTATGGCTTCTTATTTTGATGCTATTGTAAGATTAAATTGTAGTCTAACTTTCATTGTTTCCGACTAAATAGCATTTTCAAGTAAAACTGATTCAAATATTTCACAAAACTGGTTTTATCAACTTATCAACACGATGTTTTAGGCGGTCACCCACCCTATTTTAGACTACGCGTGTAGTTGCTTAACTTTGTAAGTCGTAATATTTTTACGAATTCGTTTTGATGTTACTATGGTAGTTATCGTTCCGTTTCGTTAAGGTCGTAAACTATATATGTTAGTATGAAATTTAGATTATCATTTAAGCTTAACGTGACATCGAAATAAAAAGGTATCATACAAATATAACCTTTACTTCGCCTTCCAAAGTTAAGCAACTACACGCGTAGTCTAAAACCCACCACCTGTCACCCATCCTGGTGACCACTTAAAACATCGTGTTGATAAAATCAGTTTTGTCACATATTTGTAGCAGTTTTAGTAGCGATTGCTACTTATTTAGTCGTAAACTATGAAAATTAGACTACAATTTAAGCTTAAAATAGCATCAAAATAAGAAGCCATTATAAAAATACAATCCGTATTTTATTTTATTTTTATTTTATTTTATTCAGGACAACAACAGCCTTAAATATACTTATTACATAGTATTCGTTACATAAAAGAAGGCCAATGACAGTTATCCATCACTTACCTACTTAATTAAAGAGAATACAAACATAGTGAAAATGTAACTTAAGAAAAATGCTTAAAACAAACAAGATACAAAGGGTCTTTGTTTCAGAAATGTTTATGCTTTGCATTGCCCGCAGACCCAGTCGAATGGAAACTAATTAAGTTATTAAGTAATTAATTTGCCTGCACCTGCCCACAGATGGTACCCACCCATTCAAATCAGTTGAAATTATGTTCTTTAGATTTCATACAATTCTGTTGGTACAGGAAATGAAGCAAAGTAAAAACAAACCAGCACCCACAGTCTTTTAATTCCAAGCTATGCCGAGTTTAATCTTATGAGGATATAATTATTTTTTAAAACTATTAAAACATCCAAATAGTTAATATTTAAGAGAATGAAGATTAAAATATCTAAATACTTGATTTCATTTAACCTTACTTCACTTCTTTTCGCGTGTTTGTCATCTTACAAACCAATTAAGTAGCTACAATGTAATAAAATGCTATCTCAAGTTTTTTTACCGTCAGGAACTCACTTAAAAATGTTACAACCTACCTACCAGAAAATTGAAATCTACATTTTTTCTTCTCTTTTTTTTTATGACTTAAACTCATTTAAAGTGTAATACAAATTATTTCTATTCTATTCTATTCTACCTATTTAGTTTTTTCTTTAATAAAATCGTGAAAACATCTTTTTTAAACTTGTGTTTGGATCCCAAAAATGGATCAGTACTGTAAAACTCCGTGTTATACAGACGAGGGATGCGAGACAGCACTGCATTGGCACCATAGTTTGTCGAGTGAGAGGGGACATGAAACAGGGTGGTATGTCTGGTGCGGCGCCTTGGGGCACGGAGCGACAGGCTCGATAGTAGTTCAGGACAATCAATGCGATCTCTAATTATATCGTAAAGTAGGGTCATGTCAGCCAATTTACGTCTCTCGTCAAGCGTGAGTAAGTTGTACTCCTGGCAGTTATCAGTGTAGGTTAGATTAGGTTTTCTGAACTTGTAATTTAGATGTGATAAGATTTTTTTCTGGATTCTCTCAATACGGTCTTTATGAGTGGCGTAACAGACTGACCATACAGGAGAGGCATATTCAAGGATACTTCTTACATACGCATAGTATACAATCTTGAGACTTAATAAGCTTTGAAAGGGTTTACAGGTTCTTATTACGAAACCTAGATTGCGAAAAGATCTATTCACTATAAGGTCTACGTGGTCTCTCATGGTCATTTTTGAGTCTAGCATCACCCCTAGGTCCCGCACAACGACGACTCTCTTCACCGCAACGCCATTGAAGCTATTATGAGAAATTTATTGGCTTAGGGCTGCGAGTGAAACTAATGCACTGACACTTACTAATGCTCAGTGTGATCTTATTTAGTGAGTAATAAACGTTAAGGTTATTGAGATCGCTTTGCAGTAGCTCGCAGTCAGCTAGAGATTGTACACGCATAAATACTTTTTTATCGTCTGCATATAGTAAATGGCGAGCGTTGACAAAGCATGTGTTTATGTCATATATATACGCATTATAGAAGAGAGGTCCGAGGTGAGAACCCTGAGGCACGCCAGATGGAATATCAATATAATCGGACCTATAACCACCAAGAACCACAGCCTGAGAACGCCTGGTGAGGTAAGACTTGACCCATCTAAGTAAGTCACCGTGGATTCCTATAGCTTCAAGCTTTGTGAGGAGGATGACGTGATCCACTCGATCAAACGCTTTACGTATAAAAAAGTTAAAATTAATGTATTTTTTTTTCATGTTTCTCTTTATTGGGACACCTCTTGGGATTTGATTTATTGTTCATTTTATAATTATAAACGATAGATTTTATAATAACACGTATTCTGTGAAAATTTCAACTGGCTACTTATTACGGTTTAAAAGTTATAGCCCTGTAAACTTACTCGTTCATATAAAGGCGCGTACCGCTGTTAAGCGATGACGTCACTCCAGCAAGATGGCCCCCGCGCGCTTTAATATTATTGACCCAAATTTTAAATGTTCGTATAATCAAAACTACTGGGTCTATTTGAATGTAATAAAAAATAGTATGTTTGTTTGTTTAGAAACTTTACTGTTACAAAGTTTCAAGCGATTTGGCGTACCTACTGACATTCTTCATTCCTTAACACTACTTATTATTTAGTCAAAACCTAACAATCGTCCGTCCTGATTTAGTGTGAGTCCCTGCACACGACACCAGCCCCCTATTTCACCACTCTGACAATGACAGGTGACAGGTGACATTTCGGTGTACATGGCGCAGCTGGTGTGAATCCCAGTGATTTGAAAGCTTGTTAACTTTGCAATGTATACCGAATTGTCACCTGTCCCCTATCGTAGTCAACATGGTAAAATAGGGGGCTGGTGGAACCCTAACAATCGGATTGCACAATCAAAAAATTTTAAAACTAAAATAGTACAACTATCATCGACATCTTTTTCATTGACCTCTAGAGCGGTTACATGAATCAACATTTTCATGCGGTCTGCTGCGACGGTCGTTGGCTGTCTATTTTCAGTATCAACTAGTCCCGGTTTTGGTGCTACAATATGACGGTCCATTCCTAGAACCTTGCTAACTCGGTATGGTCCTACAAAAGAAGGCATACGTTTTTTGCTTTGTCCATTGTTACCAAAACAAGTCTTGTAACTCGGGAAAGCAGAGGAGCGGCGAAATGACAAAATAATGAAGATGATGTGAGATCTGACTTATAAATTTTACGAAGACGTGAGAGAGAGAGAGTAGAATACAATGTATGAAGAAATGATGAATGACGTACCTCACTGGTCGAGGATATTCCAGCAAGGATGGAAGTACCCGAGATCAATGTGTAGTAGGGGTTTGACAGTACGTCTCAACAGAGGTAAAAGCGTATAAGCGTGCATGTAACAAAGCCCTAAGGATTCGATACACAACAAATATCAGTGGCCGGTATATAAACAATCTGGGTGGAACAAACGATTGTGCGAGTTAAAGTTCAGCTAATGCCATCTATTCAATAAAGTAATATCGATAAGGCGCTATTATATTGCTTACTAACGCCATCTGGTGTCGAGTAGTGGTAAACGGAGTTAACTAATATCAAAATTCAAAATCATTTATTTCGGACAAAGTCCATAAGGTGTTAGTAACAGTATTACTTAAGTCTAGTTTTAATATTATATTAACATAGGTTTTCTTTTAAATAAGGTTTTTACATAAGGGGGCATGTAGCTGCTTCCTGATGATCGCTCGGAAGCCGTCAATCCGCCCCTCCGCGAACATTCCCGATGCGCTGCAGTGTCGCGGCAGCCCGAACACCGCCCTGTACCCGTTGTTGTACTGTACTCGCAGAGCGCTGTATGCCCGCTGCGTGTAGCTGATCCATAGGCTGCACGTGTAGAAGGACTGGCAATATGCTTTAAAGAGCGTAGCCTTCACCTGTTCGGTACATCGTGCAAACCTACGATCCAGCATGTTACAACGCACAGCCAGCGCTCTGCGTTCCCTCTTCATGTCCATGTTGTCACAAATGTCGTCGGTGACCCAGTGGCCCAAATATTGAAAATGTTTTACTTGTGCTAAGGGGGTACCACAAAGAGTAACAGGTGGAACTCTGTAGGTTTTATTACCTGCTTTAAATAGCATATTCTCGCTTTTAGTAGCATTATATTTGAGCATGTAAGCCTCCGCATACGACTCACATATGCGCAGAAAACTAATTAAACCACCCACTGATGGGCTCAGCAGCACCATGTCGTCCGCGTAGCTGATGTTATTAACGCGCACTCCATCTATGGAACATCCGACACTGGCACTGCTGAGCTCCTCCAGCAGTCGGTTCATATACAGGTTGAAGAGGCGGGGCGAACTTAACCCCCCTTGCCTCACCCCGCACTCCAACCTATACACCTCCGAATACGCTTCAGCCCACTTGACACAATTTTCTTGCTTACCGTACCAGTACTTGAGTAACGAGGTAACTTCATACGGCAAATCAGTCTCAGATTGTAACTTATGCCACAGCATGTCATAAGATACTAGGTCGAATGCTTTTGACAGGGCCAAGTAACAGGCATAATCAGGCGTTTTGTAGTACTGGACAGTCTGCTTTAGACATAGGATGGCAGACTCGGTGGATAAGCCAGGTCTAAAACTGAACTGAACGTCGTGCAGATGGATATGCTTTGCCAGCTGTTGGTCGAGCAGACTGTCCAGAACCTTGGCAATGACATTTGCCAACGATATGGGCCTGTAGTTGGACATATCAGAAACGTTACCAGTTTTATTCCTTACAATTGGGACAACTACTGTGCGCATAAGTTCATTCGGCAGGTAGCAATAACTCAAACAAAGGTTAAAAAACAATGCCAGAACTCTTGGTAGGTGTACACCCGCGTGCTTCAGATGCTCAATGCTGAGGCTATCTTTTCCAGGAGACTTCCCTCGCACCATCTTATTAATTATTGAAACTATCTGTTTAGCAGAAAATCTCACAATATTGGTCTTAGGATGCTGCACAGCATCGCATAGAAGAGACGAGGGCGCAAGTGGTGATTCCACCTTAAAGTGGCTCTGAAACGCATTGGCTATATCACTCGACTCATGCACGCCAGCTACACTCACAGGCACGGCCGACTTTGGGTTTAATTTATTCGTCGATTTCTAAAATTTACCAAATTTCTTACTAATTTATCGATAAGGCGTGATTATATTGCCTACTAACGCCATCTGGTGTTGAGTAGTGGTAAAGTGTTACAACACTCCCCCTCTGTCTATAAAGTCGACTCGACGAGTAGGACAGGAATGTCTGTATTATTAGTGAGTCTTTGTTGCTGGTCTGCCGCGGAGCCTAGATACTGTAGTAGCGGTTGTTCTTTTGGTAACATTTTGTTTCTTTGGTCTTCCCCTTTTCCTAATTGGCAGTGTGGGCTCAGGTACGGTAACATCATCGGACCTGTAGCGGACTAAGGCTGACGCATGATATATACCAACAGGGGTGTTAGAGTCGGTGCTTGCGATTTCAAATGAACTAGCACCGTGTCGACATACAATAATGTATGGTCCATCGCATTGTGGAGCCAATTTAGAGCTAAACCCTTGACTGGATTTGCTCAATACATAAGTGGTAGCCAACACGAGGTCTCCAGATTGGTAGTCAGGACAAGCTTGTCTTTTCTTGTCAACATACTTCTTACTTTTCTCTTCTTCAATTTTCTGTATCTCCCGTGCTCTAAGCAAAGTTTTTGCCGTCGTCAGCAAGCGCGAAGTAATTTCTTTGATGAAGTTGTCATTCTGCACTACTTCTGAAAGATCATATTTTACATCATCGGGCGTTCCTAATTCACGGCCATACGTTAAATATGCGGGCATGTAACCAGTGGCGCACGACTTAGTCATATTCATTGCAAAGCGAATACTAGGCAATTTCTCTGCCCACGTTGTATGATTGTCCTCTACCAAAATAGCCAGCTGAGTCTTCAGGTCACGGTATCTTCGTTCAACTGGATTTCTTTCTTGATGGTATACTGGCGTAAATCCGTGTTGTATGATAAGACAATATGTCAACTGCTGCATGACACAGCTGACAAATTGAAATGAAAAATGAAAATGAAAACAAAATGAAAAATGTAAAGGCCGAATAAATCAAATGCGAATACTTACTTTAAAACGTTGATTCTGGGCTGAAGTCTGGAGTAAACCGGCAAGTTTCTGATTAGAAGCTTTAAATAGCGTTGACATTGCAGGCAATTTTGGACATAGGTTTCTACCTGTCCTCTCGTTCCCGAACTGGCAAAATTATGTGCTATAAAAGTCAAGAGCACGTTCCTATTTTTGTTTTCAATGCTATAAAAATGCTAAAAATACTCGAGTAAAAGCGCTGTAGACGTTTACTCGACCCGGTTTAGGTGCAGTTTATTCTGATTTAAGTGCTGTAAGAGTAGGTGTAAGTGCCGTATAATAAGCAAAAAAGTGCTCCTAAATGTTGAGTAAAAGCAAAAATAAATACGGTTCCATTAAAGGGGGCAGCTTTGCCTTTACTCAGCATTTTTTTTCAATAATAGCAACCGAATTGCTTTAACTCAGCAAATTTGTTCTATAATAGCAATCGAATTTCTTTTCTCAGAAAATTTGTTCTATAATAGCAACGGAATTGCTTTTACTGAGCAAATTTTTTCCATAATAGCAACCGAATTGCTTTTAATAGCAGCTGAATTGCTAAGATTAGATTATTATGTATTGTAAATTGCTCTGGCATCAATCATTTTGGGGTTGATTCGGTATCTGACACGGAAACATTGAAAAAGTAAGTATTGTCCTTTTTTATAATAAAAACCTTACCATAATATTATATGTTTTTAGAGCTGTTTACGTAGTGTTAATTATATAGAACACTTGAACCAGAGGTCCTCGTTCAGATAAATTTATGCGCCTTCCCAATTCCTTAAATTAACAAAACAATGTATAATTTATTTCAAATACATTTTTAAAGAAAGTAATTTTACAAAATGATTGCTATTACATCTCATTTATATGATTATAACTCAAATAAAGGTGTCTGTGTTACAATTAAAGCACATGATGCAGCCATGTTAGACATAATTTGTGCTATAAATATTTTTTGATGCTTCTTATAGTGCTCTAAGCTGAGTAAAAGATGACTGAAAGCATTCTATACAATTCAGGTCCTATTATAGAATTTGACTCGACTTGTCATATAAGCAGCTTGTAATAACGACAATGTTGCTAAATAGTAAATAGATTGCTTTTACTCAAAAGTCGACTAGCGTACTCTACGGAGTGCTCTGCATCCCCCTTCCCCTACACCAGAACCGCACCGAGAGCTTAACTGCTTGCATCAGTCGTGATAGTTTAGGGCTTTGTGTCATCGGCTTGGGCAAGAACAGGTGAGGACACCAAAAGCTCTCGAAGCTTTACGAATGCATTTGTTTGGTCTTCTTCCTAAACGGCGTGCTTTTTGGTGCGTGAGTGGCACTGCAACTTTTGCGAAACCGGGCATAAAACTTCTATACCAGGAACATATTAGAATAAAGGACATCAAGTATTTCAAATTTCGTGAAGGTGACATACTCAATATGGCACTGACTTTTTCAGGGTCAGGCTGCAGACCATCAGCGGTAATAATGTCCTAGGTACTTTATCCTTTGGCAGAAAAAGTTAGACTTATCTTGATTTGCTGTCAATTTGTTGAATTCCTTAAGCTTCTTAAAAACATCCTGCAGATCTTTAAGGTATTCCCTGAATGTGGAAGACATTACAATCAAGTCATCCAAATATAACATCAACTTGATATGGCTGAGAGAAATACGAAAGCAATCCATCATTTGCTGTAACCTTGCCGGAGCATTGCGTGACCCGAAGGGTATCCGTCTAAATCTGAACATCCCAAAGGGATTAATAAAAGTGGTTTTATCCCAGAGCTCCTCTTTGACACTCATCTACCAGTACCCAGCGCGGAGATCTATAGTACTCATATATGGCGTAGGCTTGGCATTTTGGAGTATCGATTCTTGGTAATAGATATGCATCAGGTGTTGTAACAGTGCTAAGCTGCCGATAATCAACGCTTACTCTTGTTCTTCCTTTCTTTTTGGCAACCATCACTACAGGCCCGGCCCACGGGGATAAACAGGGCTGGATAATCTTCTCAGCTAACATTTTATTGAACTATTTTTATTTAAGGATTTCGGTTTTTATAGGAGATAGGCGATATGGTGGTACCGATCGGTTTAAGATCGGTGATCCTGTCTCTATAGTCTCAAAATCTTTCACTGGCTTTCCATTAGGCGTAAATACGTCTTGGTTCTTGTCCAAGGACTCCTCTAAATCTTTGACATCGACTGATGATATCGACGTTGTTCGAACTGTCAGTCATCCAGATCACCTTCTTCATCGAAATTCTGCAGGCTCCTTCTAGCGTCTTCATAAAGTGCATCTATGCATGGTAAGTGAGTAATTATCAGCAAACTCAGTATAGGGCCGTTTTTTGGGAGGTGATGTGATGTCGCCTTACGAGAGGACCGTAAGGACGTTTGAGGCAGGACTCGGTATTGCTCTCTTCTAGTAATGAGGGCGATAATGAAACGTCGTCAGTTGTCATAGTAGCTACTGTGACCTTTTCGAATTTTGCATTGGGGTAGATCGAGCACTATATGGGCGTCTTGTATAAACCCAACTCCAAGGAGTGTCCGGTTCCTGTGTGACTCCGGCAGGACCAAAAAGGTTGTCCATACTGTTCGGTCATTAATTTTTACAGGAGCCTGGGTGACCAGTACGTTCAGCTGTTTTTGGACACCATCATCTAAAGTTATACCGACACTCCTAACTCCTTGAAAACGTATCTTTTTCTTCGTAACTCGCAGTATAAAGAGTACAGCATGATATATAATTTTTAATGTTAGATTCATTGTTTTATAATTATAATTCTAGGCTAAGTTTTATAATTGTATAATATCATAAGCAGTATTTAAAAACCACTGACTGTTGAGTATCTTGCGGCGTTTCTTCTCAGCGGTGGTCTCTTGCGAAGCGGTGGTATATTTTTGACGTGTAAAAGTGCCCGTGCGGCCTACTTACTTAATAAACATATTTTATCTTTTTGAATTTATCTCGAGTGGTTCGAAAATTGGGACCAAGATTATTTTTAGTATGTGTATCAATTATCAAAAATACAACTAATATTTTACGAAACAAAATGGTGTGATATGATTGGTCCATTTCATTCTTGAATTATATCGCACTATAAAACCAAAATTGTTTAATTGATTTTCGTAACATTTAAACTAACGTCTGACATGATTAAATATAGCATAGGTTTGGTTCGTTCAGGCTTTTAATCGTGAAATTTAATCTAACAATTAATCCATTCCTTAATACTTCATTTTACGATTGTTTAATGATGATTCCAAACTTTAACAAATGCATGATTACGGTACATGTTTACATCACTGTCAGCTATTAACTGATTGATTTCAGATCCATTTGGCGGCGGTGTACTTCTGTAAAATCATAATACCTAATAAGGATGTATAACGCACTGTATTACGTTGGCTTAGGCGTATAGCGCGACTTTCATACGAAGTTCATATGAATAATAACCAGGGTGTAGAGCTCAACACTTTAACAAACAATCATAATAACTTACTTTTACAGTATAATTTGCCATTTGTTTAACAATAATCCTAAACTATGACAAATGCATGATTACGTACCTGTTTATATCATTGTTGTCATTTCGCGGTGATGTGGTTCCATTAAATCAAAATACCTACCTAATTAGGGTGAGTGACGCATTTCTTAACGTTGGATTAAGCGTATAGCACAACTTTAAATAATATGAAAGGACAATGGGCAAAAATGTATGGAACGTGGTACCCGCGCCAATGGACATATAGCACAACTTTAAATAATATGAAAGGACAATGGGCAAAAATGTATGGAACGTGGTACCCGCGCCAATGGACATAATGTATATATCATTGGAAAGGTATTTTTATATTGGGCAAAGATAACCATATCGCTTATCTCTATTTCCTGTCGGAACTGAGTTATTTTATTTTGAATATACGTTATTATCAATCAATTTCCTTTAGGGATACCATTATGAAAGAAAAGAAAACTGTACTACATAACGAGAAATATCTAACTTCTTGTCGGCCGGGCACTATATTTATACTACTTACTATTAGGTGCCTACATTACTAGTCAAGGGTACACTTCAGTGTTTCCGCTTCATAAATAAAATGGATTTTTTTCTCATTTGAAAAGTGACAACATGAGGTGATTTTTGTTACATTCGTTTTTTTACAAATACCTAACTGTCCATGAGGCTGAAGATGGAGCTCTCTGGTGCAGTAGCAGCCTATTCACTTTTGCTTAAGTTGTATTTTTAAGGAAATAAAGATGCAGGGAGCAGATTTTATTTCGCATAAGGTGTCATGTTCGTATATGAATATCTCCGAATGGACAGGGATTTGAGACAAACCGCCATAGTAAACGTTGTTCCTATTGGTATGACCTATTCAATGACACTACCATTATTGCTATTGGAGCGGGTACCAAAATGCCCATTGTCCTTTATGTTACTAAGGGTGTATATTACAAAACCTTAAGAAACAA
The DNA here is from genome assembly GCA_946894065.1 of Acleris literana. NCBI lineage: Eukaryota > Metazoa > Arthropoda > Insecta > Lepidoptera > Tortricidae > Acleris > Acleris literana. Next base: position 10,556,546 of record OX335691.1, on the reverse strand, counting down.
AAACTGTTTATTTATACAAGCTTTTATTTAACTTGCAATGTATGGTATGTATGTATGTATGTAAGGGTCAAATCTTGCTAGTTTAATTTGACCTACTTCCCGCTAATGGAATGTAGGTAATTATATTATAAAATTTGCCTACCCCACACTACATGCAGATATGAAGGTATGTATGTATGTACATGATTAAACATAAGATCGGATGGGATCGGTCCGTCTTTTATTCAAGAGTTTAACAGTTAATCCATTATATTTAATTTTACGTTTGTTTAATAACAGGAAATTTTTAACTTGTTGAAACGCATGATTCCGTACCTGCTTATTTCACCGTCAGCTGGTAACTGATTATTTTCCGAGTTATTTGGTGGTGTAGTTCAGTTAAATCACAATATCTAATGAGGGTGTATAACGCATTGCATAACGTTGGCTTAAGTGTAAAGCACGACTTTGATACGAAGTTCATAATAATAAGGATCTATAGCACAAATATTGTAAAATATGTAGAAACTCATTTATATAATATAATTTGTTTAACAATAATCCTAAACTATAACAAATACATGATAACATTGATAACGTACCCGTTTATACCACTGTCAGCTGGTAACTGATGATTAATTTCTGAGTCATGAGTATGTGGGATTTAATCCGATAGACTTTTGCTATCTCAAAATTATTATGATTTTAAATTAATAGTTTATTATAATATTAATTTATTGTTTTAAGGCGCTGAGCATGGTAAGTAAGAGAACATATAAAATATAGTGCTTTTAATATAAGATGTTACTCTGCTTTGTATAACTTACAAAACGTAAAGGTAAAAATAAAATGTATAATTTAAAAAGATATAAAAAAACTTTGGACATAATAGCTATACGCCCATCAAATTAGCGTAACCTGGACATAATTTGTAAACCCGTTGTTTTTATTATTTTATCGGATTTTTAATATTAAGTATCAAATATTCATTTAGGTATATTAATTAAAAATTCGCGGTCATAACCGTATCTTATAAAAATCATGAAATATAGTAGTGACTTTTTCCTAAAAGCAAAATAGATAACCAAATATCTTGTTAGTATAGTTTTGAGGTGCATTTAAATGCGATTACCTACTTAATAGCAAAATTAAACTGAAACCAAATTCGCATGTGCGTTTTTTGTACAGTTTTCATCTGGAGCGTTATTAGGACGTAGCTATGCAGTTCAGTCCACGCTGAGAGAAAACTAACACTATATAACTACTATATAACTGCTATATAACTGCTATAGCTGTCTTTTACGCTCATCGTAAAATGAACTGCATAGCAACGTCATAATAACCCCCCTGATCTCAATATAAGCAAGCAACAATGGTAACTTCGATGTTTACAATCTATTTAAGCTACCTAATAATATTTCTTTTTAGACATTTAAGTCAAAAAATAAACATTTATTTTTAACGCTTAATAATAATGTATTTCTCAGTAGCTAAAAATCGTAACTGTAAGAATTTTGTAATACCTAAGTTTTTGTGTACTATAATCATGTTTTTATCAAAATTAAATATGTTAATTCCACGATAAGGTAATAGAAATTTTAACTGAAAATACGCGCGAACTAGCGGTCGAGCGGGATGTATGCGGTGGGTGCGGGGCGGGGAGAGAGCGGGGCCGGCCGGCCGGGCGAAGACCGCGCTATTGCCCGCAAAATATGCGGCCTGGCACGCTCGGGTAATAATCAGTATTCAGTTGAGTGTCACGCGCGCCATAGGTAGGTACGCTGCCAAAGTAATTCGAGTTTTTATTTGAGTAGGCACCTACTCGTATGGCCACTCGAAAAGCGAAAAGGTACTGCATAGCACACGGGTGCTTAAATAATGACAGGAATGTCGACTTGTCATTATTTAGACTGCCTAAGAATATCGAAAGAGGCGATTATTATTAATATTATTTGTAACTCTGATCTAGGTAGGTATTTACGAGCAGCTGTACTTAATTACTGACACCATCATTACAGTTTTGAACCCTCTACGCAAAAGAAGAGAAAGAGAAGAGGTATTATATAATTTATTTCATTAACGACCCGTCCGCAGTTTCGCAGTTTCCAGCTTTTTCGCATCCAAAATCAATTAGGTACCTACTTACCAGAGCTTTCAGTGTAAGTAGATCCCGTAGCACTTGTGACTGCCTACTAAAGCAAGGTCAGCATATACTGGTTATTAGTTATTGGTCGACAAACAAGTCGCGGACAACATTTTTGTCAGCCCTCCAGGCATTTACTTTTTTTTCTCGTTATTAAACTTAAGCTAACTACTTAAGAAAACTACTTAATAAATTCAATTAATAATAATCTTCATCTTATATATCATCAATCAATAATAATCTGAAATTGATGAATTTCTGAATCACTATACATTACAAAATTATGGGATAACCCAATTTATTTAGTTTAATGTATTTGACCTTAAATTTGTAATGTTTTTATTTGTGCTAGTTCTAATTTATATTTTGTTATAAATTAATATTTGTTACTTTATTACCTTGTAATGTAACTTACTTTTAAGTATTATTGTATTTTATGTCTGAAAAAATGCGGACCATCATTGCGGCGCTTCTTCTCGCAATGATGGTATTGTCCGAAGAGCTAGACAGATTCACTCTATATTACCCACGTGTAACAAAGCCCGTATGTGGCCAATTTACTTAATAAATATTTTGATTTTTTGATTTGATTTGTGTTCACACGAGTTTGTACTAAGTCCAACAATTGAAATGGAAAAAATCTAATTAAAATGTTTACAACTTACTTAATTCTATCTTAAAACTAAAACGCTATATCTAAAAAATGCGGCATTGTCCCGAAGATGCTGACCGCATTTCCTCGCTGGATAGTTAAACTTATGCGTTGAGCGAGGATATTGCCAGCTCTTCGGTCTCCCGTGAATTGGTGTTAGTTTTTTTTTAGATGATTTATTACATATTTATACCCGGTTCCACAAGTTTTTTTTCGGACATTCTGTAATGTTTTGACGCTGGGCTATATCGCTATATAATATGGCTAAGGCCATTCAAATTGGAATAGGACACACTTCACTTATAACCTTTTGGAAGTGACATAATAAGCACCACAGGGTCTAGCATTTAGCAAGTCAATGTCATTTCCAAAAGGTTTTCCGTGGAGTTGTGGGGTGGTGGGGGGTACGGGGGGTGCTGAAAAGAACACCTTTACTCACAAAGTGGAACAGACAAAATGAAAGGTGGGGACCTAACCATGGGGACCACTAAAAGCAGGACGGTATCAAAAGCCAACTCACCAGTTATCCAGACAATTTATGAGGACAGCAGCATTTCACCGATCCGTTTACATTAGGATCGAATAAATAAACTTCAGCCGGCGCTCCTCGAAAAATTCCGGTAACGGCGCTTCAATCCGTCCAAAACCAATAGAGGTTCTTCAAATTCATATTGTAATAAAAAAATGGCTGGTAAAAATTATTTGATGAACCGATGCAAAGGTTCGAGATGGAATGTCAAAATTTTTAGAGGAATCCGAATTAACAAAAACGAATTCAAGATTTAAAAACCGACAGTACAAATGTCTGACTCTTACCGGTCAATGAATAAGCTCATAATACCTAATAGGCTATGAAACGGAAAAGGCGGAATAATTTAGCGATAATTAACGCGAATCAATGAGATTTGTAGCGATAATGCTACAAGATAAGATAAGATAAGCGATAATGCTACAAATACCTACCTAGATTGGAGTTATAAAATAATATTAATAATAAATAATAATCGCCTCTTTCGATATTCTTAGGCAGTCTAAATAATGACAAGTCGACATTCCTGTCATTATTTAAGCACCCGTATGCTATGCAGTACCTTTTGGCTTTAAAAGTAGCCATATACCTATGGCTACTCAAACAAAATCTAGAATTACTTTCGCAGCGTACGGCGGCCCGCATCAAGACGAGCGCTTGCGTGACACTCAACTGATTAACCGCACATTTTGTAGACAATAGCGCGGAGAGCCCCAGCCTGCCTATGCATGACGCGACTACACGAGAATCGGTCGCGACTCACGACAGCACGGTCGGTAGTTGAGGCACAAAGAAATGACGACCTTATTTTGCAAGGAATAACGTTCATATTAAAAAGTAAGTAAGAAAAACTATTATTTTATTAATAACCGTAGATATTTTTTGTTTAATTTGGTTCCCATAGTACTAATAATATGTTGACGACATAAATTAAACATTTTTGAAGTAAATAGTTATGTATTTTGGTTTACCAAAATTATCAATATTTGTGACTCTAGTAATCCGCAAAGAGATCCATTTAATTTTTAATAATTTATCAACATACGTAATATACGATTGAGAATACATTATTGAATTACTACAGTTATCTATTATTTCTAGTAAGATAAGCCAGAAAATGTGTAACTTACTGAACCTTCTTTATTAATGATAGTCCCCCCGACCGATTGATTAGTTTAATTTTTATTTCTTTAACTGGAATGCAAGTGTCATATCAAAATAGAGGTGCTTTTACAAAGTTATGTACCTTATTATGCTGTACTTATGAAATCAAAATTTATTTACGATATAGCTTTTTTAGATAGGTATAGCTTTTTAGTTTTAAAACAGAATTAAGTAAGTTTTAAAAATGTAATTTATGTTTAAAATTTAGTTTTTTGGTTTTAATATGTTTAATAACGTTTAATTGTTTGTATTTCAATTGTAACTAACATTAATTTACATTATAGAAAAAAAATATTACAGTTATCTAATATGTCCAGGTTACGCTAATTTGCTGCGCCTACTATACGTAAAAGGAACCTAACCTAACATTTTGAGCGGCAGTAACCTAAAATGGGCCAGAGGTAAACCATTACTTCGTATATATCGACTCGAGATTCGCCTTCACATTAGGTGCTCATACAAAAATCTTGCTTATAAATAAAGCATTCATTTCCGTTTTTTTTTAATTTAATTTTACTGTTTTTTTTATTGAGTATTATAAATGAATGAATTTTATTATTCACTGTTTTATAATACCATTTGTTTTTAGATAAGTTTTCCTGTTGGTGTAAGTATATATTGAATCGATATTATTATTACAATACAATACAATACAAAACACTTTATTGTACACCAAATAAAAGCATAACAGAGAAACAGGAAATTTAAAAATAATACAGGTAAACAACAGGCGGTCTTATAGCTAATTAGCGATCTCTTCCAGACAACCTTAGAAGGGACATGGTGTCAAATTCAAATTCAAGTTCAAAAGTAATTAAAAATGAATTAAAAAAACTAAATAAGTAACAAATGAACGCTTCCCAAAAAAAAAAAATACACAAAAACAAATAAAAACAAGATACATATGACTTACATAAAAAAACAGATAATTATACATGAATACAAGAATAAATATATAAATATCACATCAGGGAAATAATATAATGACATTGACAGAAATTCTTCTTTTTGGAAGAAGTTACTGTAATGAACCGAGACATTACAAATTATGACTGCGACAAAAAGTGCTTATGAAGAAGTTTCTTAAAGATATGTAAAGATTTGTTTTGTTGAATTGTTATAGAATTTAGATGAAGAGGAGGGTACAGTTAAAATACAGTTTTGGGAGCAACGAACCGAGGTACAAAAGTTAAAGCGCTCCTTGAGGTAACGGGGGGTTGCAGGGATGAACAGAACACAGTAAAGAAGATTAAGAATATGAAAGTATCGGCGAGAACGGATAGGGAGCCACTTGAGTTGCGAACAAAAATTTGAGACGTGGTCATATTTGCGTAAACCAAATATGAACCGAATGCTAAAATTCTGAATACGCTTAAGCTTGTTAAGCTGCTCCTTTGTAAGATCTAAAAAGAACACATCAGCATAGTCTAAAATAGGGAGAAGTAATGAAGCAATGCAAGCACAATTCTAGTCGCAAGAGGGAGAAAATTACGTAGCCGCCGAAGTGACGACACTGACGCAAACATCGTCCTGCTAACCTCGTTAACTTGAGGAACCCACGACAAGGTACGGTCCATAATAATACCCAGGCTTTTGACTTGATGTGAAAAAGGAATAAGGACCCCATCCCAAAAAACAGACGGGAGACTTGCAAAGCCAACTCTGGATAATAATTTAGGACTGCCGATAATAATAGTTTGAGTTTTAGCAGGATTGACTCTTAAACCAAAACTATTACTCCATTTCAAGATACGAGCTAAATCGTTATTCGTGGAATTGATTACCGAGTCGAGTTCGCCCAAAACGCCCTGAGAATAAATTTGTAGATCGTCGGCATAAGTTGATGAAGACAGAAAAAAGAAGAGGAGACAGCACGCCACCTTGCGGGACGCCGGCTAGCCTACAACTGTACAACGAAGATCGGGAAGCTTCCACCTTTAATCGCTGCCGACGACCTACTAGATAACTACGAAACCATTCAATTACCGCAGGAGATATGTCAAGTGAGCGCAAAATTCCAAGCAAGACATCAAAATCAACAGTATTAAATGCATTGCTGAAATCCAGTAATGTTAATACTGTTAACCTTCTGTTGTCAAATCCCAACCGAATATCGTCTGTGATTTTAACGAGAGTGGTAGCCGTGCTATGACCGGGATGAAAGCCGGATTGAAAGGGATTATGTAGGTCATTCCTTGTCAAGTAAGAGGAAAACTGCTGATGCACAAGGCGTTCCAGAATTTTGGATAGGAAAGGTAGGATGGAAATAGGACGATATTCAGAAAAAGAAGAAGGTTTCGATTTTTTAGGTAAGGGGATAACATCAGCATCCTTCCATAACAAATTAAATACGCTGGACGAGATTGACCTGTTAAAGATGCTGGTAATAAAAGGGATAAGGAGGTCAAGTAGAGGGAGTATCATATTACGGCTAACGCAATCTGCCCCAACAGCATTCGACGTTATTGAATGTACACTCTTCTTAACATCACTGTCGGAAAATTGTGTGAAAGAGAAAGGAGAAGTGTCGGGATAGTAGAAAGATACTTTAAGGTCTTGTCCTTAATAGGGCCATAAAAACAGGCAGAAGATGAGAAGTGCTTAATGAGCTGATCGAAGTAGAGGAATTATGCTGAGATTTCCCAACTCCTAGTGACTTAAGGAATTTCCATACTTTGGCCGAATCACCATTTTCTACTGATTTATGGATGTGGCGACTTTGTATATCCCGACAGACCATGCCACAACGATTGCGCAGGTTATGGTACCTAGCCTTGTTTATGTCCGATGGGTCAGATTTATACCTTGATTTGGCAAAGTTCTTCTTCCTTATTAACGTTCTTATAACCTCAGATACCCAAGGAGCCGGGAGATGTTTATCCTTAATGGGTCTTACTGGAGCATGAATGTCTTAGAGCTGAGTGAGAAGAGAGTTGAATAAGGAAATTTTATCATCTACCGAATCAGCTCTACTAATCACACTCCAGTCAATATTAATCGTATCCTCGAGAAGCTTATCCACATCAATCCGACTAAAATTGCGCTGAAAAATAATTCTAGGTTTAGATTCAGGAGGCCGGATTTTATAGGAAAGAAAAATTAAATCATGATAAGAGAAAGCGTCCGCAGAGTATTGGCCATGTTTAATAACATAAGTGGGAGAGGAAGTCAAAATAAGATCGAGAAGCGAAGGAGATCAGTTTCGAAAATGATGGGTAGCATTGGAGGGAAGGATGGTTAAGTTGCAGGCATTGACTAAGGATCTTAGAGATTTAGAGCGGCAATCGTCTTTAAATAGGCAGGTATTAAAATCACCCATTATAATATGGTGATCATAGGAGGGCATAAGATCATCTAGAAGTATTTCGTAAGCATCGAAATAATTAAAAGGGAGGGAGAATAAAAAACTCCTAGAAGCAATTTAGAGTGGGATAAAGTCAAATCAAGGAACAAATACTCTGCCGCGTCCAAAGAAGAAGATTGTGCTGACATGCTAATAATAATAGAAAAGGGAATTAAATTAACTATGGCATTGTTTTTTAAATAATAAAAATCTCGGCAATGATGCGTTATTGGACTACATGTTATACGACATTATATACTCCAAATAGTGTCTAGAATCGACACTATTTGGAGTGACACGTGTATTTTAACGATTGTAAAGTAGGGACTAAAAAACACCTAATGTTTTGAGAAATGAATTCTGTTACCTGATTGGTCGATTTTAATATAGCTGTATTCTGGTTGGTTGATACCAAACACAAAAAAAAAAATTCTCGAGTTAAATTAGTTAAAGAGTATATATATAAATAAGTACCAAAAAGAACAGAACGTTCCGATTGACAGTCAATGTGTATTGTGAATATTGTGATTGGTGGATTTAATTTGGTGAAGTATTTTTATTGGTCAAATTAAAATGCTTTGTAAATGTAAATCATTCTATTTTCCATTTCAAATTTCCCCTAGGGAAAATATGAATATTATGTATTCTCTAGGGTTTACAAGTACTACTTTAGTCTCGCTTGATAAGTCTAATATGACACACTTTTTGAGCATGAAAAGTGAAAAGTATATTTCATAAGGTTTGTATGAAAAAAACAACACACCGGGAGACGCCGAGCGCGGATATAAAGATGATAAAATTGCTAATACATAGTCTAAAAATGATGTATTTTTGGCAGGTTAACGAAAACCGGAATCATAAGCTGGTAAGCCGTTAGTTTTATTCCTAACTGGAAATAACTATTTTTTGCGACAATTTGAAGTATGTTCTTAAAAATTTGCCATGCCTTTAGGTTACAGGGGGCTTATTATGTGCTTTTAGGAAAATATTTTTGTAATTTAGGCATATTAGGCATTTTAGTTTTCTCTCATGAACAGCCTTGCTTAAATTCGTATTACTTGAGCCCATGACTGTAACAGAATGGATGACTACTGCTGATTGAAGCTGGCTGCTTACTGTCTCTGGTCTTAATTTTTTTTTCTACTCGCGTACTATAAACCTATTGCGCGTGCTATTGTTGATATCGTTAACAGTATCAGAATACCACCTATAGCGTAACCGAAGCGGGAAAATTATTCTATAATGAGCGGTGACATGATACTTAATAACAGTTCTATAATAATTATTATAGCATTGTTATAACCATGGTACGGTCATTCCAGATATCAGTCTTGACGTTTAGTTAACATTTGAGATCCTAATTGGTAAAATAAACCGTTAAAATATTTTAATATGAATTAAAATTACGTATATTAAAAACAAAATTAATTTTGAGACTAATTAAGGTAAACGAAGCTATCAACGACCCATCGAAAATCTGCAGGTATTACCGACCCATTAGCGTAATTCGATATTTTAACGTTTCTGCAACTATTTGAGTCATTGTAATAGAAAAAATACACGCGTTTGTTCATTGAGCATCGAATAATCTTTAATTAGTGTACGTGGCAGTTCGAAAAGGAGATAACATACATCAGTTTCTGTGCGGCCGGCGTAAACGCAGGTCTGGTCGTACTAACCCTTGTTCCTGCAGGTAAGTATCTAACTTTTCTGCTTAAGTCATTTAATACACATAAATGATGCCTAAAATTATCATGTAGTATTAAGTGTATTCGTTTACTTATAAATTCTCGATTTAGTAACGCGTTTTATTGAAAAAACGTCACTTTATATCATAAAACTTTAAATGAAAATAGGGCGGTAATAGCTTCTTCAATTTTAGTAGCTGCAGCCATCACCGACCCATAAGTCGGTAATGGCCGCAACGTAGCTTTTCGTTTTTATATCTTTTCTGTTGAAATTTGCCAATTATTCATTTTGTATTTGAATAAACCATTTTAATTACAATCAGCCTTTGTAAAAATCTATTAGCGATATACAATAATTGGTCTAGTTTTCTTGTTTTGGGGTTCTAAATTTGCCAAAAATGACTACATTATTCATAGATCGATATAGGTTACAGACAATAATTAATTACCATATAGTAATTAAACTGGGTGTTTATAGTTCAATGTTATCTTACTTTAATCAATCATGGTATCTTTTACAGTCAGGAAACCACCGATTATAAATATTACGTATTTTTTATGAGTCGGTAATACATTTTACTATTATGCCTACATTTTCTATCACCGACCCATACGGGTCGGTAATAGCGACAATGAGCAGCTATTAGCGATTCTACACAAATGTATTAAACTTCTTTCACGTTATTTCTATTTATACAGGGTGGTCAATAAAATTGAAAATCTAGATGCCTCATGCCTATACCGATCCGAAACACCCCCATGTATGTTCAGCGATTTTCATTGCTTTCAAATTTTTCACCATATCAATTTGTATCATTCTCTTACGATCGGTAATACCTGCACAAAAATCGTTAATAGCTTCACAGCCGTTACCATGGATCGGTAATAGAAACAATCGACTTACCCACTTTATTAATTATTTTTCACAATAAAATACTTTATTTTGAAGCATTTATCATCATAAATATAAACCCAATATACAATATTACCATATAAAAATTACAAAAGTACTGTGACGACTACCAATATTCTTAATAAGTATGATCAATTTCAAAATTGCCTTAGGAGGGTCGTTAATAGCTGCATTTACCTTATATGTTTAATATTACATTTTTATTAATAAATTACTAAAAATAGATCGTTAATATCCATGTATTTGTTATTTGGTTACCATGGTTACGTTCAATATGGAAATCAACAAAATGGTGTTTCGTTTGGCATTCCAACTTTTGTGATAAATTGTTAGAACTGTTTTTAGTAACTATTAAAATTTGCATGAAATTTGGTAACATTTACTTAACCATGAAATTCACAAACTATTAACGCCAATCGGAATAATGAAAATGACTTTGCTGACAAGTATTTTGTTCTATCAGAAAAATCGATTAAGTAAAGTATACGACAAAAGTAGAAGAGTATGAGATTGTTTCTTTCTGTCATTAATTATCATTTTAAGCTTGTAGAAAAAGTTATGTATGCAACGGTTCATAATATTAAGCTTTTAAGGTACTCGTGCCTGTAATTAGAGCGCTCGCCGCAATCTCGAGCTCTAACCTCGGCTCTCGTACCTTAAGAAGCTTCATTATGTAGGTGCCTACCAGTTATATAAATAACTATTCTTACACAAATGTAAGCTGCTGTTTCAAAAAGAAATTAAGTACGGATTCTTTACCGATTTGGTTCATTTTAAGATTTAGAAAATCGTGATTATAATGGCAACTAATACGAAAGAATTTATAAATACATTTAATAACGAAAAAAAAGCCTAAAAATTAGGGAAAATGTCACATAAATTGAATTATTCAGCCGACTCAACGCGAGCTATTTGAAGATGGTTACAGAATACACTACTTCGCTTCTTACTTAGTTTCTTTTTAACACTTGACAGTTTTGGGACACCCTGTATTATATATGAGCAATAAATATGATGATTTTGGAACAGCTGCTACCTGAAAAAGAAAAGAAAATCAGTAAGAATTCACAACATAATAAAATTAAAAAACAAAGAAAGAAGACACAAGATTCACCCGTAGTAGAGGTTGAATTCGACAAAGTTCCAGAAGAAGAATTCGAAGTTCTTGAATTTGAAGTTGAAACAATTCCTGATGAACCTGAAATTTCAGAAGGTACAAGTCAAGAGGCAGTTAACACTCGAAGCCCTGAAAATGTAAATAGAAGAACGTGCAGAGAACGAAAAACTCCTGCCTGGCAGAAGGATTATGAGATGCATATCACGAACCATCAGAGGAAAGAGATATAGATGAACTGACGTTCTCATGTGAAGCCGATACCAACCATGAAATCAATTCAAAATGGCATGAAGCCATCAAAGCAGAGATAAAGGCACATATCAAAAATGAAACTTGGAAAAATGTAAAGAAGGAAGAGGGTATGAAGATTATAGACAACAATATGGTACTGAAAAAAAAACAGAATCTTGAAATAAAGAGACAAAGAAAGCCAGACTAGTAGCTCGTGAATTTGGACAACGTCCCGGAATTGACTTTAACGACACGTTCGCTCCTGTAACAAAATAAAGCACTATTAGCTCTGTAATAGGACTAGCCATAAAAGAAAACTTGGAGCTAAACCAAATGGATGAATACCTAAATGGTGAGTAAAACGAGAATATCTTTATAAAACTGCCTGAATATATAAAACAGCATATTGCCGAGATAATGGAAGAGGCATGTGACGAAGATGATTTTATCTTATACAAAAAGGCGAAGACAATGCTAGAAAACATTAAGGGCATAGAGGGAGAAAAGGTATGTCCCCTCAAAAAGAAACTTGGATGGAGCTTAAGAAACTTGGATTTGAAGCATCAAACGCTTATCCTTGCGTTTACATAATAGTGAAAGGAGGAGTAAAGATAATTATCACCATACATGTAGACGATCTGCTCATCGCCTATTCCTGCTCAAGAAAACTTGCCGAAATTAAGAAGGTGTTAAACGAAAAATTCGAAATTAAAGACCTTGGAAAACCGAAAACCCCTCATAGGAATAGATATAACATATGGGGAAAATGAAATAAAATTGACACAAAAGAAATTTATTCAAGAAATATTAAAGAAGTTCAAAATGGAAGAATGTAAGTAATCCTACTACCACACCAATGGAAATGAACCTGAATCTATAACCACATAAAAATTAAAAGGTGGAGAATTTACCTTACAGAAACTTAATTGGCACCCTGATATACTTATCAGTACCTACTAGGCCTGACGTAACTTACGCTGTGAACTACTTATCGAGATTTAATGACTATTTTGGAAAATATCATTACAAGTCTGCAAAGCGAGTTGTACGCTATTTGAAGGGCACAATGGATATTGGCCCGAAATATGCCATAAAAAAGAAGCCGCTAGAAGGTATGGCTGACGCTGATTGGGGTTCATGTAAAATGGACAGAAAATCCTGTTAAGGATAATAGTTTCAAATATGCGAGCAGCTATCAGCTGGGCGTCCAAGAAACAGAGAAGCTTTGCCCTGTCTACAGCAGAGGCTGAGTATTTGTAGTAAGTATTTAAGCGGACATACTGACTAAGGCCCTACCAGGACCTAGACTATCCACTCTTCGGAGCAAGCTGGGACTCTTGAAACCCGCTATCACAATAGCGTTGTGAGGAGGAGTGTTGTAATGGCACATCCCTATTTCAAGTACCTAGTATCTGTAAATGTTAACTTAGCTTATCTGTGTCAATTTTGGTCCTAACCTGTGCTGTTACATCTTTGCCACGCTAATCTTCCTGTCCTGAGTTAATTAACTGTAATACCCAAGCACTAGACCATCACATAGCCTTATCCTCAGTTCGACATCCAGGAATTCTCAAATTTTATACATATAAGATCCCTAGGTTACGTGACTATTGTACTCGCTCCAAGGAATTATTTTAAATATGAACATAAGGATTATAATTGCGATAGTTTGCCAATTTGTTATTTTGTACCTAGTAATAAGAATTTTGATTTAGATGGATTTAATACTAATAATGAGTTTGTATGGGACCACTCATCCACACGCTCAAGATCCTCATTTAGTTTGCAGATTGCAGAGTTTATAATATATATCTTATATAGTAGCGATATTACGCACGTGATTAAAAACTGTAAATGTTATATTTACCCGGATGATTTTCAGTTATGTATAACTGAAAATCTAGCCAGGAGATGTGAGAAGTCACAAGGAGTGCTGACAGACACCCCCCTTGTGGGTGGCCTCTACATTGTCTTTATGCTTATTGAGTCTCACCTAGTTGTGCTGTGATTACCCTTCCCGTGAGCTTGGCTACATATATTATCCATTTCCTTATTGCGGGGTCTATGTCGCCCCTTCGTAGACATTTGCTTCGAAGGTAGCTCCATCGAATGCGCCCTCCACAACTTAGAAGCATCCTAGCGCCATGTCTTCAATAGCTGTTTCTGTTCTTGGGATTAATTTGTGTAGGGCTGTTTCTTCGATTTCCCTTCTACTTAAGCATGCTTGTGTTCATGCAGGCATGCAGAGTCCCCCTTTGTATGCTTGGCATTATCTGTACATATATTATTTTCTCTAGTGCATTCAGTGCAAACAATGAGAGCCTGATGCTCCTGAAAGATTTTGCATCTTTGTATCTCTCCTAGCTTGGTTTTGGTAGCAATATCACCTTTACCTCATTCCAGATAGCTCGAATGTGACTTAACTCTAGTTTTCTTTCATTAATCTCTTTACAGTCATTCTCCAGATTTGTAGTGTCAGTCTAATTAACACGTCGCTTTTTATCCTCTTTCTTTTAGATAAAATTTGTAGCAAATTTAGTAACATCGCGTGCGCCGCGCTGGCGGTCGCTACCAACTAGTGGTAGTGACCCTGCCTACAAAGCTAGCGGTCCTGGGTTCAAATCCCGCCAAGGGCAGATATTTGTGTGATGAGCACGAATATTTGTTTATGAGTCATGGATATTTTCTGTGTATTTAAGTATATATTTTTCTATTTATGTATTTATATCGTTGTCTAGTACCCATAGTACAAACCTAGAGCTCTAGGTCAATTGGCGTGACATTGTCCGCTGATATTTATTCCCCTGATATATCAAACATTCTAACTTTAATGTTTATGGGACACAACAGAAAAGTTTTTATACTTTTGTGACGCGTTAATTAGAAAAACGACATATTAATTATTTGCTTTTGAGCGATGCGCGAATTAGAAATATGACGCATATTATATCAAGCAAGAAATTTGAAATTAATAGCTATTATGTACCAAAAACCTTCAAATTTGATCATTTCTAAACTTTTGGACTAGGTGAGACTTAGACCGTGTGTCTGGAAGCCTAATTAAAAAAATGTTACCTACTTTATGTTGGTAAATGTAATGAACTACAAGATCCAGTAGCTGTTAAATACTGAAGTGCTTAATACAAACAATAATTCACAGATTATTGGTTGGTCTTAAAAACGTGAACGTGTTTATTAGAATTTTCAAGATCCAATATGCGAGAATTAGATACTCACATTCGTACACGGCTATCCGCACAACACTAACATTACACGACGTTTCTCCGTCACAAGGGTTTCGGCACAACTGACGGCTTACGAGAAATGCATTAGCGACATCTGTCTCTTTCTTCAATGGACTTGGATGGACAAGAATGAAAGTAACGAGTTAATTAGTACACGTCTCGGGTCAAAGTTACTATATTTTATATCTTTGTAATATGTTACTAAATATATTTGGTTAGTTTGTTGCTATGAGGACATCTTATCTTCGTTAAACTTATTATTATTAAATACTTTTATCATATTTTATTAAAGTAATCAAATGATCTAATCTTCTTTTAAATAAAAACACTTCATTCATCTTTCTTCTTGTGTATCATTGGGGGAAAAAAGTGTGTAATTGATTTGGGAATGGGACGCCACGTGTTAATAAGGAGAATGGGGTATTGACACAGTCATTGGCTGCCAGCTACGAGTATACTCCTATTATTACTACGAGTATACTCGTAGCTGGCAGCGAATGTGTTAATAATGATAATTGCATGTGCGCCCATTTAATGAGTAACTACAATTTTAAAGTAATTTTAAATCCTAAATTATTACGATATATATAATTAAGATATATCGAAAACAGAATCGCTAAATAACAATACATCTCCCTTTCCAAGCAATGGTAGGAATATAACTACTGAACAAGAGGATGCTTATAACAACGTTTTAATTTTCTAGGATGTTTCTGTTGAAATGCCTTGTTTCATCTAAGACACAGATAGGGACCTTGCATGCGGGCGTCAAAGTAGACTAAATGACTTGTCGGATCATACCTTTGGTTCGCTTTGTCGTGTCTATTCCTGCTAAATATATTAACCTTGCCTTTACCTGAAACAGCATGGCTCTTAGGCCCACTTGCACGTCAATGTTTACCGTAGTTTAACCCCAGGTTAACAGGTTAATTTGTTAAAATTGACAGTTCTTATATGAATCTGACATTCCTTAATAATTTAACCTGGGGTTAACCTAGGGTTACATTTTCATGCAAGCGGGCCTTAATGAGTTCGTAATGCAAATTTGACAGGCACTTCTGTTATTCCCTTGAACTGCCTGGAATTAAGGAGCTCATAATAGGCCCCTAGTTATATAAAATAACAGAATACTTATCCTAATTGGCCCCATTAAAACCAATGTGGAATAGGTGCCCAGTATTCTTTGTAATCGATGATTTATTTTAGAATAATTAAGTAGATATTATAGTGTTTTCAACCCACGAAGTTGCTCTTGAATCTAGCTGGGCGGGCCCGAGAAGATAACAGCTTAAGTTTACAAAATATACGTTGACGCAACCGTGACCGTCGCGGCGCGCCATCGTGTATTGAAAACACTATAATGAGGGAAGCCCCAAAGTTTAACAAATCATCTGTCTCAGCATACTGAAACGAAGGCTCGGTTTTAATTATGTAACTTTTTTTAGCCTTTTACTAGAGAAATGCATCAGGTAAGTCAAAAGTAAAGTTAAAGGAATAATCTGTCAGTATCATTTTATTGCTCCAAACGAAATATAAAGTCAAGGAAACCTGATACCTACGGAGTGAAATCTAAGTCGTGAATAGTTTTTTTGCAATTTTAGTTGGGTTTATTTTAATTCATGGTCGCAGACAAACAGCGTCGAAAGTCAAGAAAGAAAGCCGAGTGGGGTAACCATGAGTAATGATGGGGGACCGCTAAGTAAATAACATAATAATAAAATACCCCAGCTACATAGCGGTCCCCGACGTGGAGACACTTGTATCAAAAATGACTACCTACCTATTATAATAAAAAAAATGTGACTTAACGATTTTTACTCGACAACGCTTGGATCAAAATATTAATACCTACTTATAATTAAACTTATAGGGTCAATACTTATTATTTACTTTTTAAAGGTTTTTTTACAGACTGTTCTGAGTCGGGGGTTTTTTAAATTTTAAATTTATCTTTTCATTTATCGTAGATAATTAAGAGTCGATTAAATACCATTAGTACAGTCGACTACAAAGAGATGTATCCACTTTTTCACCTTACTGCATTGTAATAAGGGTCAGGGTAGTTGGCTGGTTGGATAATAATAATTTAAGAATAAATATAGGTAAAACCAATTTAATGCAATTTAGAACCCACAGAAGCCGTACATACAATTTAAACATAGAATATAAAAATGAACGTTTTAAAGAAGTTGAAACTACAAAATTTCTCGGAATTGTGATTGATAATTGTTTTTCCTGGAAAGCGCACGTTCATGAAATTTGTGCTACACTTAATAAGTTTGTTTTCGCTCTGAGGAGATTAAGTTGTACCTGCTCGAAAGAAGTTGCACTTACGGCTTACCACGGTTATGTGGCTTCTAAGCTTAGTTACCGATATGGGGCAATTCCGTAGATATAAAGAAAGCATTTGTAGCCCAAAAGAGGTGTACAAGAGCTGTATGCAATACTCATTTTCTAACTCCATGTAAACCTTTATTTCAAGCCATGGGAGTACTGCCTCTGACGTGCATGTATATTAAGCAGATTGCATTATTTGCTAGGAAAAACCCTATTATGTTCGCTACTCATGCTGAAGTTTTCACAAGATCTACTAGATACAAGAATAAACTGTAATTGCCTCGGTCTAAATGTAATATTTTTGAAGTTAATTCTTACTTTATGGCAATCAAAATTTACAGTAATCTACCAATTGTAATACAGAAATGTCCCTTGAATAAATTTGACCATTTAAACACAAGGTGGCTATTGGAAAAATGTTTTTACTCCGTTCGGGAGTTCCTTGATGAAAAACGATCTGTATTATAAAATTACATGCCTAATTAAGGTAGCTCATCCTGTTCCACGAAGATCTGTTTTTTTTTACTATGTTCTTGCAATAAATATCTTTGTATTTATTTTTGTCTTTGAAAAAGTGAATACATCTTTTTGTAGTCGACTGTACTAGTGCTCTGTATTAGCCTAGGGTGGCTTTATTAGAAAATTAGATTTCGATTCACGAGTTAGATTTCACCCTGTATATGATTTTTATTCGTGTTGATGTCGCAATACGAATCAGAACTATCTCTTGAAATATGGCTTTAAACTTGGCAGTACCTGCCGGCCCTTGGTTTATTTGGCTGTTTTGGAAAGTTTCACTAAGGTAGAACGGGCGAGATACGCCGTACGCCCCGCTAACACTAGGTAGGAATTAACCTTTTCAACGCCACAGTCGGCTCTGGCCGTCAACTAAAAGTCGTGCCACTGACGCCACGTCGGCTACAGCCGACAAGAGTTTAAGATTTAAAGAGACTTTGTTTGGTAGCAATAAGGTGTAATTTGCATAGCATAGCAAACATGTTTGGCGTGTGGGTGGCACATTTTGTATTCGACGTATGGCGTTCAAAAGGTTCACGTTTTTATTTTTATGCAGTACGCATCTACCCGCATCACGGGGTTTTAACGGGGCTTTTGGAGCCCTTAAATATTTGGTAATAATAATATTATATACTAATTAACAGTAAACTTACCTTCGCAATAATATTTCACACAACAGGAAGGATAAACAATAAAATAATATGGCTGTGACAATATTTATCTTGTCTTTGTCAAAATCTCGATCAAATATATATATATATATATTTATTTATTTATTTATTTATTTATTGGTAGGAAATCCAACAGTTACAAATACAAAATATGAAACAAGAATAAGAAACACAAAACCAATTAAAGGATTTCACATGTAGTGACTGAGTAGCAAACTTAAAGTTTAGTACAAACTTCAAAGGTACACGCACCTACACAAAAACACTAGCGCAAATAAAAGGTAAAATTAAAACTACTGCTAAATACTAGCCAGAGGCAGATCGACAAAAGGTTCTGTTACCTATGGTACACAAAACATGTTCAAACAACACATTTCGCTATTAAACTTCGCCTCACGGAAGGGAATTGAATACATCAATATCCAGCTTATTCACCCAATTATTCAAGCCTTTACCAGCACGCGTCAAGAAACTGTTTTGTCTGTATCTAGAGGATGCAAATCTCAGTGATATAGGGGGATAACTCCTTTTAGACCGAGTGGGAATACTAAACGAAACGTAAGAAAGCAACTCAGGACTGTCAACGAGGCCGCTAGTAATATTTAGAATATAAGTAATGTCGGCTATTTCCCGGCGTTGGTATAGGGGCACCAAATGGTGCCTTTTACAGATATTAGTGTAAAATAACGAACTATAGGGACATTTAAGCTTAAAACAGATATTTTACGAATTTTTGCTGAACACGCTCAATTCTATCAACATATGTGGCATAGCATGGATTCCATATTTGAGAAGCATACTCAAGCTTACTTCTAACATATGAGCAATAAAGCACTTTCAAAGTCTTAGCTTGAGTAAAATGGACGGAATTACACATTATAAAACCTAATGCTTTACAGGCACTGCTTACAATACCGTCAACATGCTTATCAAAAAGAAGCTTAGAATCATGAACTACACCTAAATCTTTAGTATGTTGAACTTTAAGCAGAGGTTGGTACTTTAGAACATAAGAAGTAGAAACTAATTTGTGTTGACGAGAAAAGGTAATTGAGAAACACTTAGATAGATTTAAATCCAGCCCATTTGTTCGACAATATTCAGCCAGACGAGACAGATTGGACTGTAATAACAATGAGTCACGATCGCATCGCACCTTGATGAAGATTTTCATGTCATCGGCAAAACAAAGAAGCTTGGAATGGACAAAACAATTACCGATGTCATTAACAAATATGTTAAACAGCAAGGGCCCCAATATTGAACCTTGAGGAACACCACTTGGAACAGTTACCCAACCTGACATGTAATTTTTGACAACAACAGCTTGGGATCTATTGTTAATATAAGATGAAAACCATCTCAATAAATCTCCATGTATCCCTATACCACACAATTTCAAGAGCAATATGCCATGATCAATCCTGTCAAAAGCTTTACTGTAATCAGTATAAATGACATCCACCTGAGAGCCACTATCCATTGCCTCTGTAACATACTCATTGAACAGCACAAGATTTGAAACAGTGGACCTACGCTGTAAGAAACCGTGCTGATTTGAAATCATCATATACTTGGTTATAAACTAATTTTTCAAGAACTTTTGATAAAATACATAATTTAGAAATGGGTCTGTAATTAGTTATGTTAGTTTTAGGCCCATTTTTGTGGACCGGAGTAATGAAGGCCGATTTCCAAACTGACGGCACTAAACCCTCAGAAAAAGAACGTCTGAATAATAAAACTAAGGGGATTACTACGGTTTTTGCACAATTAATTAAAAACAGGGCTGGCATCTCATCAGGGCCGGCCGACTTGGATGGGTCCAGCTTGCACAATATATTAATTATTTTTTCTGGATTAACTTCAATGCTGTTCAAATCAACCGCCGAATTAACACAAAAATTGCCAAGAGGATTGGAAACAACACCAGCAGGCGTCGAGAACGTAGAAGAAAAATAGTCTGAAAAAGCATTACAAATATCGGAACCGGTATTGACCAATCTATTGTCATATTTTAAACTGCTAGGTATTCCGTGACAGGTGGATCGGGATTTGATAAATGACCAGAAGAGCTTTGGATTCTTAGCAATGTTACTTTCGACGCGCTCAATGTACTTATTAAAACACTCCTGCTCTAACTTACGCACTCTGTCTCTCAACACGTTATAGGAAACTAAATTCGATTTATTATTATACATTTTAAATTTTTTAAGGTACTTATATTTTTCCTTTTGAGCTTTTTTTAGTGAAAGCGAGTACCATGCAGGATAAAAGTCTGTATTCTGTATTACATACTTACCTCTTAGGCTTTTAAAGGTTTCATAAAAGAAATCAACCGACTGATCAAAAGTACGCCGAGAGAATTCATCTTTCCAATGTATATTCAACAGCTCGTTATTAATAGACTCATAATCGCCTTTATTAAAGTAGTATTTAAATTGAGGAGCCGAAAGCAAAGGGCTCATGGTAGTAAATTTAATATAAGTAATTAAAGGTTTATGGTATGGGTCAACAGGTACTAGGGCGTTAGGGCACTCACACACATATACATCATCTGTAGACAAGACGAGATCTAGCAACTTATTATATTGGTTTAAAACCCCATTATATTGTCGGAGACTATGCATATGACGGACCTATCAGTTCCGTTTCTGAGCCCCTTCTCGCGAGTACGTCCGCCGCGTCATTACCTCGAGAGTTACTGTGTCCCTTAATCCACTGTAGGGTGATGGGGTTGATGTTACATACCTTAAAAAGGGCGTTGTGTCATTCGTATATTAGCCCTGACGTTGCTGTGTAGCACTGTAGGGCTTGGAGAACTGATCAGCTGTCGGAGAGTATTCGGATAGGGAGATCTTTTACCTTCCTTTGCTCGATCGCTGTTATAGCCATGATGATGCCCACGCATTCAGCCTGGAAAACTGTGCTATGGGCTCCTAATGGCGTTGAGATATGTATGTTTAGATCTTCCGAAAAAGTACCTGCTCCGGATCCCAACTTTGTCTTGGATCCATCTGTGAAGATCCTTACTTCCCTGGGGTTGAGGCCTTCCCATGGATCCTCGTGCAGTTGTATTTTGTACTTCTTGTCGAAAATGAACTGTTTTGGTATTCTGTCGGTGGCTGCCTCTATGAGCGGCTCCTCTTTAACCGCTTCGTAGAGAATTTCGGTGTGTGGTACCCTGGCGGGTCTCCACAGGTGCAAGTTCCTAAGACGTACCGCTGTCGCCGCTGCTTCCTGCTGGATGAAGAGATGCAGTGGCGGAAGGTCGAGCAGGGCTTCCAGGGATGCTGTGGGCGTGGTCCGCATGCATCCGGTGGCTGCCATACCGGCTAGTCTCTGGAGTCGTTGTAGCTTTGCTTCCACAGTGGAGAGTCTGGTGCGTGGCCACCAGACTACCGCACCATAGGCTATGATTGGTCGTATCATTGACGTGCGATTGCAAAGGGATATAGACGCAGTGTACCGCTGGAGTCTCGCTAAAAAACTCCGTTTTAACGCTACACTATCGAGTTTGAGTACACCATCGGGGGAGCGTTCAGCGCAAGTACGCGACTTAGGTATGCTCTTTGATGCTGGACTCACGTTCCGTGATTACGTAAAAGCTGTGGCCGACACCGCGTATAAGAGACTAGAGTTCGTTCTTCGCAATTCCGCACCAAATTTGAAATATTGAGTAAACATAAGTATACAACATGTGAAATTATTGATAAATGAGGAAATAAATAATCATAAAACCACGTTAACTCAGAGCTAGGACGCGACTTTTCCAGCGGCGGTGACGTGAAAATGCAGTGACTTCATTGTCATACGTTATTGTACCAGTCAGTGGTCCTTTGTTATCATCACGCAAATTATTTTTGAGATGTTTTTTTTAGTTATGAATAAAACGATGAACGCTAGAGTCTGAGCAAATAAAAACAACCTCAAGATGAAGCTAGTTACTGTGGTGAATGCTAATAATTTAAGAAAATAAGGAAAAATATAGTTGTCTTGACAGAGTTGTTTATTCAAGTGAAGTATTTTAAAAAATGTTCTTAACACATGACAGAATAATAAGATTACCAACTAGCCAGTAATTACAACAGCCCCCCTTAATCGAAATTATCGTTAAATGCAATAAAAATAGTTTAGTAACAAATAAAAAACACAACAGGGTTATAAAAAAAAATACTAGACAAGGACAAATAAATTATGTCAAGGGCACTAATCCTATGCTAGCTGCACATCTTTTATTTGCTACAGAACCAAGTGGTTTTGTTAATATATCTGCAGGCATCTTTGAACTCTCTAAATATTCTAAAGATATAATATTATTAGACAATTTTTCGCGAATAAAGTGATAACGGGTATCTATGTGCTTAGACCTGTTATGGTGCACGGGATTATACACTAGGCTAATGGCACTCTGGCTGTCTGATAGTAATTTCACAAAGTTCGACTTACCAGTAATTTCCGATATGAAACGTCGTAAGTAGCATGCTTCCTTTGTAGCTGTCGCAAGAGCCATATACTCAGCTTCTGTTGATGAAAGAGCTACGGTGGGTTGTTTTTTCGACTCCCAGGCCACTGCTCCTCCAGCTAACTTGAAAACGAAGCCTGTGTACGACTTCCTATCTAAAGGACAATTTGCCCAGTCTGCATCCGCATATCCTCTTAAGGATTCATCATTTTTCCTGTAAATCAGAGAATAGTTCAAAGTACCTTTAAGGTATTGCAAAATTCTTTTGGCTGCCTTCCAATGTTCCTTTCCAAAACATGTATTGAACTGACTGAGATAACTCACCGCATATGCGATATCAGGTCGCGTGTTAACTGCCAAATACATGAGACCTCCTATTAGATTTTGATACGGAAAGATCTCATTTGTCATATTGGGTTCTCGTTCTAATTTCTTCCCAGACAAAGGAGTACTAACTGTCTTGCAGTTACTCATATTGAACTTTTCTAATATTTCCAATATATAATTTGATTGGCAAACTTCAATAGAATCATTTTTGCATTCTATCTGTAAGCCCAAATAAGTTGTTAATTGTCCGAGATCTTTTAAAGAAAAATATTTATTTAGACCATTTTTGACAATGTTAAAAGTCAAGTCAGACAGAAAATAAACAATCAAATCATCGACAAAGACCCCGAGTATAACAAGTTCTCGATCAAAAAGTTTTGTATAAACACAAGGTTCGGAAGGAGTTCCTATAAAACCTATTTTAATAAGTGTTTCGTTTAACTTTTTAAACCATTGTCGAGGAGCCTGTTTTAAACCATAGAGTGATTTTCGAAGCAAGCAAACCTTATTTTCTTGACCTTCCACTGTGAACCCAGAAGGTTGTTCCATGAACACTTCCTCTTCTAAATCTCCGTTCAGGAATGCTGTGTCCACATCCAAGTGCCTCATTTTAAGGCCCATTTCCGCAGCTAATGCGAATAATGTGCGAAGGGAAGAATGGCGAATAACTGGAGCGAACGTTTCGTCATAATCAACTCCTTTTACTTGATTAAAACCTTTAGCGACAAGTCTTGCCTTATATCTGCTAATATTACCATAGGCATCTTTTTTCAGCTTGTATACCCATTTGCATGGTATAACTCTCTTATTTGGTCTATTTACCAATTTCCAAGTGTTAAGTTTCAAAAGAGATTGATACTCATTTTCCATTGCTAGTTGCCATTTATCTGCATCTTCAGTATGAGTAGCTTCATAGTAGGTTGTAGGTTCATTAGAATCATTTGATGAAACTTTATATGTTAGAAAAATCTGGTGCTTTTCTACTTCTAGTTGGATATCTTGGCTCAATGTGTTGTACTGGTGCCTCCACTCTTACTGAGTCGATTTCATTCTCTAGCTCTGTAGACAAAGGTAATTCAGGCTCGGAAGCTAAATCCTCAGCACAGTCAAAATATTGAGAAACCTCACCATCAGTTTCATCTTCGAATATTATTGTTGAACTTGTTTGCACAGGTTCATCATTGTTTCGTTTTAAACTAGTAAACATATTTTCAAAAAAGGTGGCATCTCGAGACTTAAATACTCTTCTCGGATTAACCGAATCCCGAAAAATATAAGAATTCGGATCTTCTGAGTATCCAACGAACACAGCTTCTTCTGCCTTTAAATCCAATTTACTCCTACGACAAGACGGTATATGCACTAGTGCACGACATCCAAATACCTTTAAATGACTAAGGTCACTTCTGCGTCCACACCATTTGTCATACGGTATTTGTCCATTTAAGGCTCTATGGGGAGATCTATTCTTCAGATATACTGCAACCCGAAATGCGTCCTCCCAATACGCTTTGGGGAGAGAACTTTCAGCCAACATTGACCTTGCCTTCTCTGTTATAGAACGATGAGTTCGTTCTGCAACTCCATTTTGTTGTGGGCTGTATGGCGTTGATGTTTGAAACTCGATACCTTTTGAAGAGAGATAACTTACAAACTCGGTATTAACATACTCTTTTCCTCCATCTGTTCTAATAGCCTTAATTTGAGCATTCAACTGTTTTTCCACAAGTGTTTGGAATAAAACAAATTTATCTTTTACTTCCGTCTTAGAAGCAATAAAATAAGCAAATATTTTACGTGTAAAATCGTCGACAAAAATTAAAACATACTTATTTCCTTGAAAGGAAGATGTAGACATAGGTCCACAAAGATCACTATGGATCAGCTCTAAAGGGGAAAATGCTTTTATATAATCTATTTTTTTTAATGGTTTTCTGGCTTGTTTGCCCTCCACGCAAGAGATACAACTACTTTTATCTATTTCGGTAAAGTTTACACCCACCTGGTGATTCTTTAACTGCATCATACCTAAACGACATAAGTGCCCTAACCGCTTGTGCCATAGTTGGTACCTTTTCAGACAGTCAGAGTGCAAATCATGTATTACATAGTTTTTTGCCTCATCACGGGGAATATTAGTAGTACAATCGAGTGCGTACAGTCCACCACAGGCCGAAGCATGAAGTACCGAATCACCTGTAAAAGAGAAAGTATCATTCTTATAAAAAGTACAACCATTTATATCAAAAACGCAAACAAAACCTTTTTCTATAGCTTTCTGTACAGATATCAAATTTACATTTAAATTGGGTACAAAAGCAACATCATTTATAGAATCTACAATTTTATTTGGCGTATTTATAGAAATGTTACCAATTCCACAACACTTAATCTGATCTCCATTTGCTACAGTTACACTACCAGTGTCAAATAATGAAAAGGTTTGAAACCAGTCGCTTCTAGAACTCATATGTTTTGTAGCTCCAGAATCTACATACCATATATCCTTATTAGAACTTCCTGAAGTATTCAATGCAGTAAATGAACTGACGTCATTATTCACCGTATTGGCCTTCTCCTTCTTATTTTTTAAAGGGCAGTCAGGTCTTTTGTGTCCAGGAACTTTGCAGTCATAACACACAATATCTTTCTTCTTAGATTTTGATTTTAATCGCGTTTGGAGAACTGTATCTACTGGATGAGCCATGTTTTTCTTGGACAATTCATTCAGTAATCTAGTCTTCACTAAATCCGTAGTTACTGGTATATTGCAGTTTTCTAATGCCATGATGAGGGGCTCATAATTAGACGTAAGCCCCCCGAGAATTATAGCGGCTATGGACGTGTCTTCAATAATTTTATCAATATCCGCTAAATCCTGAGCAGTGGACAGAACTGCATTTATATATTTTTCAATATCATCAAAATCGGATAAATTCAATCTATATAATTTGCGTTCTAATGACAATCTACGTCCCATTCCTTTATCTTCGTACGCCTTTTGCAAAGATGTCCAAGCTTCGGCAGCAGTTGTCGCACATCGCACGTGAACAATAGCTCCACCTTCGACTGTTAAGCATATCTTTGCAAGAGCTCTACTGTCGTTCTTAGATTTCTGACATGCAGGAGTCGTATCTCCTTCAGGATAACCGACTATTGTATACCACAACTCCTCATGCAAAAGATAGTTTCGCATCTTAAACTTCCATGTCGGATAGCCTTCTCTATTATGTAGGCTGAAGGTAGGCATGGAAAAAGACTTACTTGAACGTGAAGATGAAGCATCTCCATTTCCTTGTAAATGTGACATTTTCTCAAGAAATATTTTCTAACTATTCTTCACATTCACAACAAATTAACAACTTTCCTATTATGTGACAATTATTCTATTATTTTCCTTTTTACCTCGTGCTGATAACGTGTGGTGAATTCTAATAATTTAAGAAAATAAGAAAAAATATAGTTGTCTTGACAGAGTTGTTTATTCAAGTGAAGTATTTTAAAAAATGTTCTTAACACATGACAGAATAATAAGATTACCAACTAGCCAGTAATTACAACAGTTACGAAATGCGTTTCCCTAAATTACAGCGCCAGCAGTACATCACTATTCCGGTGCCTGCGACAATGAAGTTTGACATCTGTTCCTTTATACTTGCTGTCAATATTTAGGGAACTTCATGAGCGAGCGAACGTCAAAAGTCAACTAAGGATACGATTCTCTGCACTCACACGCTCCTCTTGGCAAAGTTTACTAAAGGCATAGTCAGAAACAAAATAGATTGTGTGGCCCTCGTGGAGGCGTTTGTGCGTCTTTTTGTGCCCTGTGGGTACATTCGCGCTCGAAAGCACCCGATGCTGTCGGTGCCGGTGACGCGAACGCGTACACACGCAAAGACGCCTATCGCGCGCGCTCTTACGCTGCTCAGCTCCGTGCTCGAGGCGGCGCCACAGTGTGCTGTTTGCGAGTCCGATTGAGTGACTGACGATAGAGTGCAAGAGAGTGATAGAGGGAGAAATGCACGATAGAATTATGTAAGTTTAGTGAGACTAAGAAGTTGTAAGTTTGTGCTGTTTTGGCTTTAGCAGTTAAGGTACAAATTGTTTCATAAATAATTAAATATTTTTTTCTCAAAACTGCTATGTAATCTTGCCATAACACCGGTAAATAAATAGGAGCCAGTAGGTTGAAGTTTCTGGACAACTAACTATCCAAAGTGTCCATAAAAGTTGAGGAATTTCGAATTTGTTATCAACAAGTGTCCGGTAAGTAAGTATGGAAATTCGATAACATATCATATTATTTGAATTTGGAACTATCGGTACAGAGCTGTGACACCCTCCAAAAAGGCTATAGAGGTAAGCAAGAAAAGGTCACATGACACAAAAAAAAAATCCATTCTCGCCAACATGGCGGGCGATTGCCTTCCTATTTTAAAGGAGCCGGCCGGAAGTAAACTGCTCCGCCACCGCCGACATTTCCACTTTTTTCGGTCATTTTAACCTTTAACCCACTAAACACTTACTTTCACGACTAAACTTAATGATTTCACGATAAACAGTCACACCTGACACCATGTAGTATTGGTGATGTGTTAATGAAACAGCTGATGAAGTGATGACGTACGACTGATTGACTGACTGACTACCCGCTATATCTGCATCTAGCTAGTACGAGGTAAATCTAATGTGGAATAGATGCCCAGTATTATTTGTAATCGATGATTTATTTTCTTTAGAATAATTAAGTAGATATTATAGTGTTTTCAACCCACGAAGTTGCTCTTGAATCTAGCTGGGCGGGCCCGAGAAGATAACAGCTTAAGTTTATAAAATATACGTTGACGCAACCGTGCAACGTCAACAACGTGACCAATGACCGTCGCGGCGCGCCGTTGAGACTATATATAATGAGGGAAGCCCCAAAGTTTAACAAATCGTCTGTCTCCGTATCCTGAAACGAAGGACCGGTTTTAATTATGTAACTTTGTTTTTAGATTCTTGACAAATTGGAAGAAAGTGAACAGGTAAGCCCTCACTGAAATGAAAAATAGTAGGTATGCAAAACCAATTAAACATGAACGTTCACTGTTTTGCACCATAGGTACTATATGAGCCTAACGATCGAGACGGTATTGTACTGGCCCAAAAACAATTTAAGCTTGCGGCAAAATTGTACTGTCTTGACAATAAATTGAAATGTGTAGAGCATTGTAAAATTATTGAAAATTAATTAAATACCTTCAACCAGTTAACGTGATTTTTTTGTGTGTTACTGTTTTTCAAGAACCTGTTTACTTGATGATACTTTAACTTTACGTTATTTTTGGGTTCTTGGAGGCGGTTTTGTGTTTTTTAAAATTTTAATTTATTTTATGATTTTTTTTCATTAATATAGTTTACCTATACTGGGTTTCCAAATGAGATCATGTTTCTGTGTCAGTCTAGGTGAAGTTTAGATTGGGGTGTGTTATCTGTTGTATGAGCTTATTAAAATTTTATATAAAGAAAGTTCATGAACCTATTAAAATGTTATTGTTTGACCATTTTACAGAAGTCTTGATTACCTAGTTATTCAAAATATACGAGTATTATAATTATTGAACTTCTTAGTTTAGTCTTAGTTAACTATTTCAATTAAATTTAGTTGATATATTTACAGTTTAATTTTAGGTGAATATTGCTTAGAATTAGAAGTGATGATTTTCTTTAATTAGGGATAAGGTAGAATTCAAAAATAACTTTAGTGAAATTTTAATTATTTTACCATTCTTTAATTTATTTCCAATTTTTAATGATAAATTGGTTAATTCTGCAAACTTGCCTCTCATCGAAAATAATCTAGGATATTAAATAAAAGGAGACGATCAGGCTTTGGCCAATAAGCATAAGCAGAACATAACATAACAAAGTACGTACATTAGGTACATAAACTCACGCCCTTAACTATTCCCAGGGTAGGGTAGGCAGAGCTACAGAATTATCAAACAACTCTAAAATAAAATAATGATAATTATATGAGATAAGACATAATAAGATAGACATCCTTAGATTACTAAAAAAAATATATATATGTATCGCATGATTAAATCCTATTCCATGAAAAAAAATAGAGAATTAAAGTATTTATATAAATATTTTTATAAAAGATAAGATAATGTAAGATAATTTAATAGTTGAGTAGGTATATATAGTTGATCTGGAGACAGGTAAATATTAAGAAGAGTTAGCGTAGATATGAGGTAAAGGGGAGGGATCCGTACAATGTGAGTAGCAAGTAGCAACAGAGCCTATGAAGTAGCTTTTCTTGTTATTTTATTTAATCCTTATTTAATTTCATCTCAATGAATTTTTGTAAGAGTGAAAGTTAGTGGAAGGGAAGGAAGGGCCCGGCCTAGACATACTTTTTCGAATCGAATCGGAGTAATATTGGAAAAGGGTCAAATCTTAAGTATCCAAAACCGACGTGCATGCATGACTCGATGTATGAATGTAGAAGAGTCTCGATGTGTGAAAGAGATTTGTCAGGATTGTAGCAGTTGGAAAGAAGTGGTCTCTGTTTACCCCTCTGGGAATCAGGTGTGATTTAATGTTTGTAGGAATTATTGTACTTCTGTAATAAAATTATTTCCAATGTATTGTAATGAATCTTGTTATTCGTCCATTAAATTAATTATGAATAATATCAAATTTCTAACAAATACGGTCAGGTGGATTACCCTTCAATAGCCGACACTAATTTCATAGAATGATTTCCTTCACTGAATTTTCATTTTATCGATAGGCACACGTGCAGCAGTTATAATTTTTTAGATGTCACAGGTCTAACCTAACGTAAGCTATGTGACCCATGCTTAAGATAATCTAAAAACAATAAGGTTTCGGCAGAAATTAGCTTTCGATGAAATGAGACATTCGATCAAATGAGTGTCGCTGATTCAAGAGGATGCCACGGCCAGATTCGTCCACGCAAACCCAAATTAGCTTAGTGTACAAAAATCACCTAAAGTCATTTAATTGTTCCTTTTTAGCCCGCTGTGGACAATGTACCAGGTGTGTTATTCTCTCAAAAAACGGCGGCCGGTCGAACGGACGAGCGAATAAAAGCGGCGAGTTTAAGTAGTCCTGTCCGACCGAACAAAACACATTTTAGCGCGTGCATTGTCGATTAGTGAGCCTTATACGTTGGTGAAGTCATGCTGCCAAATGGAATACACGCGCTAAAATGTGTTTTGTTCGCTCTGTCGGGACTACTTAAACTCGCCGCTTGGACCTTCACTCGAGCGAACGATCACCTTTGCTTGTTGAGAGAATCACTAGCCAGGAATTGAGGTACTTTTTGGTTTGCAAGATACCCTTCCTCGTCATTGCAACTTATGTAACTATTGTTTGGAGTGTTTTGCTACGAAGAAAATAACAGTTGACTATGATAATAGCATTATAATAGCGAATTTGTGTTATGTATAACATGTAACAGTTATAGTTTCGTTTGTAATAATAAACAGTTTTAAAAAACCATTCAAACGTGCTGCTGAAACGTTAAGCTGCATTGAGGAAAGACAAGTCTTACAAGAGTTAAGAGGCTAACGATGAAAGACTAATACGTACTAACATTTTGTTTCTATATTTAACAAAAAATAACTGGAAATGTGCGAGTCGGACTCGCCCACCGAGGATATCGCACATGACACGGTTAAATCTATTCACAGTTTGGACCGCCGTTCCTAAGATTAAAGACATTTATGTGATTTAACTAAAAATGTAGTTTTCATATTTTTTCCTATACTTGTAGTATAAGACGGTGTTATTTACCAAATTTCATAGATCTACGTCAACGGGAAATATCTTTTTAATTTTAATTCCCCTGAGAGCGTCGAAATATACGTTTTTTGCGGCAAAAACGGCCGTTTACGTTAACTTACAAGTTTGATTTTTTCACAACTTCAAGGGACTGTAAACCACGAGTTCTCGAGATAAAGGGTCTTGACAGACAGACGGACAGACCGACATACCAACAGATCGACAGACGGAAAACAAAGGTTATCCTTTAAGGCTTCCGTTTTTTCCTTTTAAAGTACAGAACCCTAAAAATATTCGTATGTTTTGAATTCGCCAAGAATGGCTAAAAAACCCTAACTAATTATTTTGATTGATAGATTGCCAACTGCTAATAATAAAGTAAATGATAAAGTAGCTATACACAGTTAACAATTAAATGTAGTGTTAATGTTAATGTTAACTTATCACACACTGTAATGTTATAATTATTAAGCGAAATAAATGATTTTCTATTCTATTCTAATTAAATTGTGGTATTTATTATATGTACCTTTATACCTATATGTACCTACATGTAAAACATGACAAAGTTTAACTGGTTTGTTTTATTTTTAGAAACAGGCAGTAAGTAATGGTTATACTCCTATACACGACTCACGCATATATTTTTTCATTGTAGTTATAATTATATTTTAAGTGTTGAACATTTTTGTTTCTTCATTAGATTTATGTTAAAGTGACAATATTATGTTAATAAGTGAATAAATATTTGAACTATCTTATGTATCTATTTATCTATCTAAGGGATGACATACAGACGGACAGACGGACAGACGGACAACAAAGTGATTCTATAAGGGTTCCGATTTTTCTTTTTAAAGTACGGAGCCCTAAAAACATTCATATGTTTTGAATTCAACAAGAATAGGTACCTCAAAAAATCCTAACTAATTATTTTTATTAATAAAGTAAATGATAAAGTAGCTATAAATAGTTAACAATTAAATTTTGGTATTTATATTATGTACTTATACCTATATAATATGTACATGTAAAACGGTAACGCATCATTTTATCGAATTTCACTTCATCGATTGTACCATTTCATCGAATTTCATTTTGTCGAACGGTAGTTTCTACTGAAACCAAGATGTTTTCAGGATATCTTAAAAATTAATTACGTAGATTAGGTTTGGTTAGAATTGACAAAATTAAAAAAAAAAACGCATGCGGTGAGAAATGCCTTTCGATGAAATTAAAATTCTGCGTATACGTTTGTTGAAAAGTTTTTCGATACCCGTGTAAAACATGTCAAAGTTTAGTTGGTTTGTTTTATGTTTAGGAACAGGCAGTAAGTAATGGTTATACTCCTATACATGACTTGCGCATTTTTTTTTCATTGTAATTATAATTATAATTTTAAGCGCTGAACGTTTTTGCTATCTTCATTAGATTTATGTTAAAGTGATAATGTGTGAATAAATATTTGAGATATCTTATGGCTATTTATCTATCTAAGGGAGGCCATCATATAAGAAACGTGTTTTTTTCCTTTTTGTTCTATATCGTTAAAACTATAATACATACAAGCGTCAAGTTTGGTGTGAATATAGTGCAACCCTTTAAGAAAAATATCAAAAAATAAAAACTGGCCAAGTGTGAGTCAGGCTTGTGCTAAGTACAACATGAAATATAATCGTATTGTGCGGTAGCACGGAACCCTCAGTGCGCGAGTCTGATACGCACTTGAGTGGTTTTTAAAAGAGAGGATCGAGACGACCACGATTGGACCCCGTGGTATTTTTACCTGCGACATCGTAGCACGTGCGTAGTGCGCAAGGCCATTGTTTGATCGCTGATAACAAAAGTTGTATCTCAGTCATAAACGTGGTAATTTTACTGCTGGAAAGTTAATACAGTGCAGAATAACATAAAATAATAAAAAAAATGTGGGACATTTTATTGAGTTAGTTATTTTTTGTAGTTAATTTTATGCAAAACCTCATAATATTAAAATGGGGGCGTGATTTTTTTCGACAATTATAATTTTTGTGCCTTAGCCTGTTATTAATGATCATATTTGTTTTTGTTTCTTGTCGATAGGCGGTGTAGTTTAAGAACAGTAACGTTTTATTTACATGTAGTATGGAATTGTGAAATAAAGAAACTAAAAAAAACAAAAAACTCAAAATAGCCAAAATATTTAATTTTACATTTTTTGTGTCTAATGTGCCGATAAAATTGGGCGTAGCTTCTCCCATTTTGCTATGCGCACATTAAAAAGACTCACACTGTTTTCATCCATATTCATTGTTTCATATAGGTACTTACCCAACTAGCAAAATAACCTTATAACATCAAGCTTATATGGCCAAAACCCTTGTAATTGTTTTATAAAAGCATAAGTTGTTCCAATGTCCTTCTAATAGCCCATTATAAGAGATTTTGGCTAATACAGGTTTATTCTTATAATTTAGGCTGGGTAAAGGCTAATATGGCCGAGTAATAATAATAATAATAATAATAATAATAATAGTTTATTTCAGATAAAATAATCCATAATTTGTTAGTTAATATAAAGCTATGTTAGTAGGTACCTAAAATTATTTTAATTAAAACTAAAGATCGGTGTGGAGCTGCATCCATCTCCGCAGGAGTGGAGAGTCTCACCGGTCCGCGAACACGCGAAAATAAGAATATAACCACAATAAGAATTCCCATTTAAGAATTGTTTATAAGAGAATTTAGCTATCACAGCAGCCTCTATTCATATAATTTAGGTTTTTTTTAATTATTATAGCCGTACGGGCAAACAGCCCACCTGATGGAAAGTGGTCACCGCCGCCTATAGACATTTTCACCGCCCGAGGCGTAACCAATACGTTGCCGGTCTCGGAGAAATTTAATGATACCCTTTTTAAAAAGCCCCATATTGTAGCGCATTGGGAAAGTCTCAGCAGGAAGCTCATTCCAAATTCCTATAGTACGCGCCAGAAACGTTCTAGAAAACCGGCGCGTAGTTGAGCGCAGTGACTCAAGAAAATGGGAATGTACACCCTGCCGATGACGAGAAGTGCGATGGTAGAACGAGGCCGTTACCACCAGTCTAAACAGTTCCTCGGAAAACTCCCCAGTATACAGACGGTAGAAAATGCAGAGAGATGCAAAGTCTCCCCGAAAACCTAAGCATCTCTAAACGGTCTGAAACTGTAGGATCGTTTACAATGCATGCAACGCGGACGGCACGTCTTTATATGGAATCGAGAGAGTCAAGCTGATAGGCAGGTGCTCCAGCCCGGAGATGCGAGCAGTACTCCATATGCGGTCTGACCTGCGCTTTGTAAAGCGCAAGGCGTTGCCGCGGAGTAAAGTACTGCTTGGACCGGTTTAGCACACCCAGCTTCTTGGAGGCAAATTTTAACTTGCCTTCCAGGTGACCCCGAATCTGCACGTCGCTAGCAATGTCAACACCAAGGATCCCATTACTGTTGGAGATGGAAAGGGGAGCTCGTTGGAACTGAGGCGCTGGACAGAATGTGAATTTTTTGGTAGAGAAAACGCAAACCTGTGTCTTCGATGAGTTGAATTAGACGAGATTTCGTCGACCCCATTCGGAAGCTTGCTCCAAAGATGCCTCTATTTCAGACACAAGTCGCACCCGACTCACCAGATAAAGTCTAATATGACCACAATAAGAATTTCCGTTGTAAGAGTTGTTTATAAGAGATTTTATCTTTCACATTATGGATACAGTAAAACTTCCCCTTATACCTAATGGTTGAATATTTTGCTTTTTAGCCATATAACATAAAAAATTGTATAAAGGCTTTTGTGGGGACTAATATTCTTATATAAGTCAAGCGCAAGTTAATTATGATGACATGTATCTTACAAACGTGTTGAAGGCGACGTCTATATAGTAAATTGGTACTTTATATAATATATATAAGAACTTAATTTATCCATAGATGAGCCTTAAAGTAGTTATATGAATATTATTTTCTGTGTTATGAAAAAATAAAGATAAGAATAAGAACCGATAGTATTTGATAAATCGAAAAAAAAGTGGATTTGGCCACTTCTGATATGTATCTACATAAATCTTTATTTAACTAAATGGTTCTACCTAACCTACTTTGCCAGCAAGGAACCCCAATTACATTCAAAATGGGGAATGCATTGAAATGAATATTATTTTGCTTTTATAAGGGTTTAAATATATAATTTATACGAGATCTATAAGGGTGTACCCTTATAGATCTCGTATAAATTGTATATAGAATTATTTTGCCCTTATAACAGCAGTTTTAATAACCTAACAAAATAAGTAATTGATTTTATTTGCATTAAAATGCGTTAATTTTAAGGCGCGTTGATTTTACATCACATAACATACTAGAATTTCTCATACAGTTGATTTCCCAACTTACCAATATAGGATCTAGTGAATAATCCTTTCACATCGTGAAAACTCGGAACTCACGTCTACTTCCGAATGATGCCGACGTGTCTATGAATTATTGAATTATTAAGTGAAATGTTTGTATTAAATAAATAGAGTACTTTAGTTATCACTGTCAAATGTCAAACCACGAGTTTGAAGTATATCACACCGAGATGTTAAAACTACCACGATCAAATATATAGAAATTATGTGTACGTAAACAAGAAGAAATATAAATAAATGTTGATAATAAATTCACAGGCTTGTCGATCTAAACGTTTCCCAGGTCTTAATACTTACGGCATGACTATTAAAAAGAACAGAAAACGAACTTAATCTTAATAAAAAAAAAACTCTGGTATTAACAACTCTATATAAATTATCACTCTCGCGATGCGACGTTCCCCCGCGTTGTCTTGATGGGTACCGAGTCAGACTGAAGTAGCATGACAAATACAAACATTTCCGAGAAAATACGATGTGAAAGGATATTTCACTACATCTGTACATATCCCACAATGTTTGACACAAAAGTTATGTCCTCGTCGCTGCTTTGAAGTTTTACTCTATTAAATTTTTAGCAAATATATTTCTCCGCCTTCTTATAAGAAGATTGCCTTTATACCTAACGGATGCCGACAAAACTTTATAAGAACAAAGCCCTTGGGAACGTTTTTAATGTGATAATAATAAGTATACAATTATTAAATATTTGAAAGTTGCGATTATAAAGGGACTGCTCTTATAAACAACTTTTACTATGTAATTATAAGTTTTCTTTTTTTAATTTATTGATTAAGATAAAGATAATACATAGTAGGTACAATGCCCATCTAAGCAAAACCATGAAGAAGTTTAGTATACTTGATTGCGGTTTTAGCTCAAATGCAGCCTTGTACTCGTAGACGATAATATGACTTTTATAAGAACATTTTTTGGACCCATTAGCCGTTATAAGATATAAGAAGAATTATATTGTTGGTGAAAAAGTAAAAAAGATACCACATTAACAGAATATTTAATAAATTAGCTTTGAATTCTAAATATTAACAATAAATTAACCACAACAAGTAATCGCTATCGCTAAAGTTATCGCACGAAGGTGTCCCGAAAGAAAAAGAGGCCCGTTCCTCTCTGCAACCGCTTATATAGCCGCCATCCAGTCCATCTCCCACTGCCGCTGCTGCTAGGGATGTGCCGTGTCGCTAGTGATGTCTAACAATATATTTTTGCTAGTTGGGTAATATCATAGGTTAGGTATTATCATTGTCATGAGCAAAATTGAAAAAGAAAAGTGAGTGTTGAGTTTCTTTCGGCGTTTCTTCTCAGCAGTGGTCTCCTCTTGGAAAGCGCTGGTAGATTTCTGACGTGTTAAAGTGCCCGTGCGGCTACTTACCGAATAAACATATTGCCCTTTACTTTCTCAACCTCTTATCTGATCGAATAGTTAGATCTCATGTGGTTTCCTCGTGTGGTTGCCGAGTTAGAATAGTGCCACTCCATGTCTTCCCGTGGATGTCGTAAGAGACGACTAAGGGAATAAAGGCTTGTAGTACTGTTAGGCGATGGGCTTGCAACCTGTCAATAATACGCTGGTAAACATCTTAGCCTAATTGTGCAAATTGTGGTTATAGAATTATCAACAAGTTTTTAGAGATGTTTGTCATTCTGTAGCTCTGCCTACCCCACTCTGGGAACGAAGGCGTGAGATTATGTATGTATGTAGTTAGATCTAAAAAACCGGGCAAGAGCATGTCTGACCACGCTCAGTGTAGGGTTCCGAAGCCTAAACTCTGTCCGCGTGAATCTATAAGTCAGTTGCATTTGTTTACTAACGAACCGAGACAAACGTTTTAAAACAGTTTTAACTTGAACCTAATAACAAACATGGTACTTAGGAATAAAGTTACAAATCTTCAAAATTTGATCTCATACCTACGACTATTCGTCTCATAACATGACATACATACATACATAATTTCACGCCTTCGTTCCCAGAATGGGGTAGGCAGAGCTACAGAATTACAAACATCTCTAAAAACTTGTTGATAATTCTATAACCACAATTTGCGCAATTAGGCTAAGATGTTTACCAGCGTATTAGTGACAGTACTACAAGCCTTTATTCCCTTAGTCGTCTCTTGCGACATCCGCGGGAAGACATGGAGTGGCACTATTCTAACTCGGCAACCACACGAGGCCACATGAACACGTCAATAAATGACATCTGCTACTTACAAACGAAAAAACGTATGTTAAATAAAATCTATTGTATAATCAATCTTATCGTGCAAAAATTAAAGTACTTTTCCGCGTTTTTGTCCTGCGAGTTACGTCGTTTTTTATTTATTCACTTTGCTTCTTTGAATTTGACTAGCAGAGGTATGGAGTCGCATTGAATTTAGAATTAGTGTAAATACATACGTAAAAGTTTTGTTGTTTAGTTAAGATTACTTATGTTGGCCTATTCCCAGCCCTCCACACCCCCTTTGTCCACACTGTGGACAACTGGGAACAAAAATCCCAGTCGTCCACACCCTCGAAAACAGGTGTGTCCACAGTGTGGATAACTGGGAATTTTTATTCCCAGTTGTCCACACTCTTTAATTTGACTCAACTGTGTTAGTTTTTATTAATGTACTTAAGTAGATATATTCGTATTTATATATTATGCCCAGGTTCAGGAAAATACGAAGAGTCATTTAAGCGTACCTAACAAACGTTTACTTAAAATCTGGTTTATATTACAAAAAAATGTTCTACAAATATGAAAATAATCACGAATACGTGTATTTTTGCCAATATTATCTTTAAAACTCAACAAATTAAAATATTGAAATAATGTTTAAGTCACATGTAAAAAAAAATAACACGAGTGGTAACCACGAGTTTGAAGAACAAAGGAATAAAAACTAACACTGTTGAGTCAAATTAAAGAGTGTGGACAACTGGGAATAAAAATTCCCAGTTATCCACACTGTGGACAACTGGGAATTTTCATTCCCAGTTGTCCACGCTTATTTTCGAGGGTGTGGACAACTGGGATTTATTATTCCCAGTTGTTCACACTGTGGACAACTGGGAATAGGCCCTTATGTTCAACTATAGCTAAGAATCACCCAGGTGACAAGTACTTATACAAAAAAAAGTTAGAACAACGCATACCAGAATTATACTAATTATATTTTTTTAAAGTAAAATTCCGGTAGATAATTCTCGAATACGAAAAGAAACTGGGCAATAGCATGTCAGATCATGCGCAGTGTAGGGTTCCGTCGCCGTTACTACATACACAAATAACTATTTCGCAGAACAACAAGTAACATCACACAGTGTTGTTTAGTAAAAAAAACAACTTATTCCCTTGCTTTACATATACCGGACCGTTTTTTTATATTTATTCCATAATTGATTTTAGTCCGCGGTATAAATATCTATATATATATACACAGAATTTCGATTTTGTAACTAATGAAACAAACATTCCTAGAACCTTATGTTATTCTTTATTGAATAAAAGTCAGTCAACAATTACAAATTAATGTCATCAAGAACACATTATCTGATGGCCAGTAAAATGAGGTTTCAACACTCCTCCTACATCAGATCAGTCTTATTCACCATACCTAGTGAAGATCGTGCTCTAAGAAAGCCTTCTTTTGGCAAGGCTTTCGTATACGTATCCGCTACTTGTTCTTTCGAACGTACGTAGAGTACGCTGACCTTTTTGTCCTGATGGAGCTCTCGCAAAAACTTATAGCGCGTGTCTATGTGCTTTATCTTAAAGTGAAACAATGGGTTCTTGACGAGCTTGATAGCGCTTTGGTTGTCGACATAAACCGTGGGTATAACCTCGGTTCCTCGAACTTCCTTGTAAAGGCGATTGAGCCATATAACCGTTTGGGCTGCAAGGCTGGCCGCCACGAACTCCGCCTCAGTCGTTGAAAGAGTCACACATCTTTGCGTTTTTGAAGACCACGACACTGCTCCCCCTGCGGCCAGACATACGTAACCAGAAGTCGACCTTCTCGTGTCTTTATCTCCGGCGTAGTCTGCATCACTGTATGCTACGAAGGAATTTTCTTCAGTTGATGAAGTCTTGAATAATATACCAAGGCATTGAGTTAAGTTTAAATATCTCAAGACTCGTTTAGCGATTGCATAGTGGCGTTTGTCAGGTTTCTCAACATGTTTCGATAAAACATTTACCGCAAAACAAATACCCGGTCTACTCACAACCGACAGAAATAATAATTTTCCAACTAATTCTCTGTAATGAAAATCATTGACACTCGTGTCATTGTGATAATTCAAATTATCCGTCAATTGATTTTTGTCTATAGGAATGACTACCGAGTTTGCATCGCTCATGTCATAATATTTCAAAATAGTCTTTATGAAGGCTTCTTGGTTTATGAATATCGACCCATTACTCAGGCGATTTATTTGCAAACCAAGGTAGCAGCCGATTTCAGAGGTGCGAACTTGGAATTCTGCGGTCAGGGCACTTAGAAATTCCTTCATACACGTCTTGTTCGGTGATAGGATCAATCCATCATCGACGTAAATCATGACGATGAGTTGCCGATCTTGGCTTATGAACAGGCATGGATCCGAGTCACTTTGCGTTAATTTGTACTTTGACAAAAAAAAACAGAATTTCTTGTTCCAGCACCGTGGCGCCTGTTTCAACCCATATACACTTTTGATAAGCTTGCAGACGCGGCCCGATCCATCATCAAATCCCACAGGTTGCTTCATATAAATAACCTCGTCGATGTCACCGTATAAAAAGGCGGTTTTTACATCGAATTCAATCATGTGCATTTTTCTAATAGCTGCTTCGCTCAACATAGTGCGTATTGTATCCCAGCGAACAACAGGGCTGAAAGTCTCGTGGTAGTCGATGCCGTGCTCTTGACTGTATCCTCTGACAACCAGCCGAGCTTTGAAACGTTCTATAGAACCATCAACTTTCCTTTTTAATTTGTAAACCCATTTGTTGCTAAGGGCTTCTCTGTTTTCTGGTAAATTTACAAGAATCCAGGTGTTATTTTCTTTGAGAGAATCTATTTCCTCTTTCATGGCAGCAGACCATTCCTTATTATTCTCTGACTCCATAGCTTGTTTGTAAGTCTGAGGTTGATCTTCAGAAAAGCAGACACAGCAGCTAGTTTTGGAGCTGTGAGGAATGCATTTTTTGTCTTTTAAATTATAACGGATTGACTGACCTTCATCTTGGATATTCTCACTAGGAAGATCGATTTGTGTTTCAGTAGCCTCAGATGTTTCGTGATCTTCAGGCTCCCCAAATATAAGAGGTAGCTTACAGAAGTCAGAAGAAACCGTCTCAGATCTAAACAATACATCTCTTGAGCCGTCTTTATCTCCGCAATATCCAACCAAATATCCTTTCATAGCCTTTTTATCGAGCTTCTTACGTTTCTGGTTTGGAATGTGCACAAAGCATTCTGTGCCAAAGACACGTAGATGTTCGATGTAAGCCGGCTTATTGTACCACAGCTCGTATTTATTATTTATTTATTTATTTATATAGGTACAATAACATAATGTAGGCAAAAACATAGTATTACCACATTACAGTACATCTTTACATTGCTTACACTACTATAATAATTGTACACAACATTTTTAGAAGGCAAATCAAAGCTAAATTAATATATTTAATGATTAATATTTTATATACAACTAATTTATATAATTTATATAATTTTATGGTGTCTTCCCTTCAATTTGTGTTGGTCCAGTTCTGCTAAGTATGTAACTCGCAGTATTGATAGCTTCGGCCCACAGCTTCTTCGGAAGGTCTTTATTGTATAGCATGCTTCTCGCTGCCTCAACAAGAATCCTGTTTTCTCTTTCTGACCCGCCATTCTGTTCTGGAGTGTACGGCGTACTCATTCGGTGGTGTAAGCCAATTGCTTCTGTAATTCGATGTACTTCGGCATTGTTGAATTCTTTACCGCCGTCTGTGAATTTTTGGACAACTGGGAATTTTTTTCCCAGTTGCCCACAGTGTGGACAAAGGGGGTGTGGACAACTGGGAATAGGCCCTTATGTTCAACTATAGAATCACCCAGGTGACAAGTACTTATACAAAAAAAAGTTAATCAAAATCGGTCAAGCCGTTTTGAAGAAGAACAACGCACACCAGAATTATACTAATTATATTTTTTTAAAGTAAAATTCCGGTAGATAATGCTCGAATACGAAAAGAAACTGGGCAATAGCATGTCAGATCATGCGCAGTGTAGGGTTCCGTCGCCGTTACTACATACACAAATAACTATTTCGCAAAACAACAAGTGACATCACACAGTGTTGTTTAGTAAAAAAAAACAACTTATTCCCTTGCTTTACATATACCGGACCGTTTTTTTATATTTATTCCATAATTGATTTTAGTCCGCGGTATAAATATCTATATATATATACACAGAATTTCGATTTTGTAACTAATGAAACAAACATTCCTAGAACCTTATGTTATTCTTTATTGAATAAAAGTCAGTCAACAATTACAAATTAATGTCATCAAGAACACATTATCTGATGGCCAGTAAAATGAGGTTTCAACACTCCTCCTACATCAGATCAGTCTTATTCACCATACCTAGTGAAGATCGTGCTCTAAGAAAGCCTTCTTTTGGCAAGGCTTTCGTATACGTATCCGCTACTTGTTCTTTCAAACGTACGTAGAGTACGCTGACCTTTTTGTCCTGATGGAGATCTCGCAAAAACCGGCGGATGTAAGCCGGCTTATTGTACCACAGCTCGTATTTATTATTTATTTATTTATTTATATAGGTACAATAACATAATGAAGGCAATAACATAGTATTACCACATTACAGTACATCTTTACATTGCTTACACTACTATAATAATTGTACACAACATTTTTAGAAGGCAAATCAAAGCTAAATTAATATATTTAATGATTAATAATTTATACATTTATACATTTGTATGGTGTCTTCCCTTCAATTTGTGTTGGTCCAGTTCTGTTAAGTATGTAACTCGCAGTATTGATAGCTTCGGCCCACAGCTTCTTCGGAAGGTCTTTATTGTATATCCTGTTTTCTCTTTCTGACCCGCCTTTCTATTCTGGAGTGTACGGCGTACTCATTCGGTGGTGTAAGCCTACTGCTTCTGTAATTCGATGTACTTCGGCATTGTTGAATTCTTTACCGCCATCTGTGAGTAGCTCCTTAACAACGTGACCAGCTGTTTTCATTTCAGCAAGAAATTTAGGTAGTACACTGGCTACTTCGGACTTTTGTTTTAAGAAATATACTTTTACGAACTTTGTGAAATCATCTTTGAATACAACAAATTATTTTCTTTTACCGAGTGACAATTCAGACATAGGACCACAGACGTCCGCGTTAATTTGATCGCCGGGTTTTGTGCCTCGATGTTGCCTAGTACCAAATGACAATCTGGTAATTTTTCCGTATACACAGCCATCACAGTCAGATTGATCTGGTGAAAAATGTAAACCGTTGCGTTTCAGGATTTCTTTTATATGTCTTTTGTTTTGATGACAAAGTCTTTCATGCCAAATTTGCAGGCTAGTTGCTTCTTTGACTACACAAGCATTAACAGTCCTTACTCTCATCAGAAGTTTGTAAAGACTACCTTCTCTGATACTGACAGCTTTAACTTGACCGATCTTATCTTTGAAGATACGCTTATCCTTATCAGCTATCTCTATATATCCATGGTCTAAGGTTGAGCCAGCTGAGAAAAGATTTTGTCCAGCTTGAGGTACATACCAAACATTATTCAAATGAGCACGTTTCCATTTACCATGTACGGACATTTCAACATCAATAATTCCTTGGCCATATGCATACATAGTTCGATCATCTCCCAGTCGCAAGGTTCTTGAGTTATCGAAAGGCGAGTAGCTCCTGAACCAATTGACGCTTGATGTGAGTTCAGTTCAGTTCAGTTCAGTGGTGAGATGCTCCTGAGTCAACTATCCAGTTTGAGTTTGCGTCATCAAGTCGAGATAGGAATGCATCACCTTCATCCTGAATGGCTTCGTTACCCTTATTTTGTTTTTTTTTGTTTCTTAAGCAAAAAACATTGTTTTTTAGTATGTTCAATGTTATTGCAATATAAGGATTTTATTTGGCCTTTCTTTTTATTTGATAGAAAAGCGTTGTCAGACTTAAAAGTGGAAGTAGAAGGTTTGGTATCCAGGTCTGACGACGCAGACGCTCCATAAGAGTGGAAATACTTCTATTCTCCTTAGGCACAGACTCCCAAGGTTCCCAGATTCTTGAACTCAAGGTATGCTGAAGGTAAAGTTTCAATATCCTGTTCATTAACAATGATTGAGTGAGAGATCATTCCTTCTTTAATTCGTCGTTGAGTTGTTGCCATAATGTTGGTAGATTAGCGACGTGCGTAGCGATGTCATCAGCTTCATCTTTCGTATAAGTGAACAGCTGGCAATACAACAAGTCTAATCTTCTATCATTCTTCTGCTCATAATATACTGAGTGAAGTATATCCCACATTTCCTTACCGGATTTAGCAGTGAGTATATGTCGTTTAGGTTCTGCGGAAACGCTACAACCGATGATACTTATCTTATCTTATGATAATTTTTCGACACTCATATTTTCGAAACACAAATTAAAAAGTAAAACTGATCCCAAAATAGAAGAATATGAATTATTTAAGGAAAATTGGTAATTTTCCCATAACCTAATGAAACAAACATTCCTAGATCCCTATGTTATTCTTTATTGAATAGAAGTCAGTCAACAATTACAAATTAATGTCATCAAGAACACATTATCTGATGTCCAGTAAAATGAGGTTTCAACAGTAACTTTGATAGTTTCCGAGGAAAAGTGGTGTGACTTACAAACAGACAGAAAAACGGACATAGCGGAACTATAAGGGTCCCTAGTTTGACTTCGGAGCTCTAAAAAGGCCGCTGACGGAAAACGCTCGCTGTTCTTGTAACAAAATACCCAGCTACCATACCAGGGCCTCTATTCAACACCAAAACCAAATCATCTTGGACCTGTTATCGTATTGTCAACGTTTTGATAACTCTATTTACTTGACAGTAATGGCAGCTGAGTTGAAAACAATACCATAACAGGTCAAATACAATTTGGATTTTACTGCCTAGAAATAGAGGCGTAGTAGTGGTACGGTACTATAATAAAAAACCACTCCATGCATCTAATGTTCCGTTAAACAAGTTTGCGTGTATATTAGCCGACCCTGGCCAAACAT
Source organism: Acleris literana (assembly GCA_946894065.1). Taxonomy (NCBI): domain Eukaryota; kingdom Metazoa; phylum Arthropoda; class Insecta; order Lepidoptera; family Tortricidae; genus Acleris; species Acleris literana. The sequence continues at coordinate 10,511,718 of OX335691.1, read as the reverse complement.
TCTTAGCTGACGTTTCAATATTGTTATTTTGTTGGAATTATGGCATTAATTGTTAGTGTGAAATAAGTAAGACTCTCCGACCGATACATTTCGTTTTCGATAATTATTTTTACAACATTGTGGCATTTTGATGCGTGTTGACATTGGCTGTCTGTCAACAATACTAATCGAAATTAAGACCTCACGCCGCAAGTGAGTCGTTAGTATCCAAGAAGTATTTTTTGCGCTGCCCCGTTATCTAGTTGGTAATTGTTGATCGAAGGTATAAACACTTTAGTCGCCTGTATCTCAGGAACCAATCAAGTATACTTAGTCGTCATCGTTTTCTTTTAAAATTCGTTATATGTGCTTTCATTTAAGATATTTTTCAGATTTTTAGTATTTGTAGTTTTGGCTGTAGGGGGGGGACATTTGACTCTAACCCTTTAAAGCTAAATATTTCATAAACGGATTCCTTAATCGAAAAATTATTTGTACAAACCTGTAATATTTTGAAATACCTATCCAACGACACCCCACACTGTGGGTAGAAGAGAAATAAAAAATACATCTCCCGTTAGGTGTAGGGGAGCTAAACTAAAAAAAAAACAAGATTTTATTTTACAACTTTGTTGGTGTGACTAATATGTATATTCATGCCAAATTACAGCTTTCTAGTACTAAGAGTCTCTGAGCTAGGCTGCAGACGGAGAGACGGACGGACGGACATGGCGAAACTATAAGGGTTCCTAGTTTGACTACGGAACCCTAAAAAACACTTACTTTCCAAGGTTTATAAAGACTACTTTCCTATCAAAATATTCGATCAGATAAAAGGTTGTTAAAGTAAAGGGACGATATTTTATCTTAATCTTATCTTTGTCTTTAAAAGTATAATCTTTATCATTAAGCGTTTTACTATTTTCATGACTCACTATTCATAATTATAAGACTGGATTATATGAATCGGTAATAAATTTCTGACTTTCAAAATTCGATAAGAACATACAATGTTTATGGGTGTCAAAGGGATCCCAACTACCTAGTAGAAGCAAATCAAATTTCAAGTTGATATCTTCTGTCATTGCTAAGATAAGCTGCTGGTTACGTACATACAGATAGACTGCCACCGAAGTTTCACCATAAAGATTTCTTAGCCAAAAGGTGCCAAAAGGAACCTTTTTCTTTGAGCTGTATCTTTTGAACTGTATTAGATATTGCAATATTATGTTGCAATGGTGTTTTTTTTACAAGTTATGTGTTGTGACAGTGATTTACTAATAAATAGTGGAAAAATCTAAAAGTTAAATAATAAGGGGGTCACCATACCCCATACCAAAAATCCAAGTATTTTTTGACTTTGTTCTCTCTTCAAACTGGTACCTAATACGAACAACATGAAATTAAGTGTGATTATAGTACATAATAAAATACGACCCCGTTAGCAAAACAGCTTAAAGGTGCGACTGCACCGCTGCTAACGGTGCGCATATTACGGTGCGTCAAAAACGGCGCCATGTTGTTACTATGACTCGTCTTTTGTTTACGCAACGACACCATATTTTACGCAGCTGTGGGGTCGCACCTTAAACGTGGAAATTAAGGGAGCGCAATAAGGGCCTGTTGTTTGATCAGGGGGGTTATTACGACACGGCAATGTAGTTCATTTTACGGCGAGCGAAAAGGACAGAGCTATAGCAATTATATAGCTCTGTCCCTTTCTTGCAGCGTAATCTAAACTGCATAGCTATGTCATAACAACCCCCCAGTAGTTAAACTAACTAATCGTTAAAAACCGTGACTAATGATTAAATAATGGTTAATAAATGGTTAATAGCTGACTTATTCAACCAGTATTACGCTCCGGTAGGTAAGCCCACAGCGAACGGTGGCGAGCCCCCCAAGGGGCGCACCACGCTGAGCCCCTCAGTAAACTCCATCTACATCCAACCTGTTACTGAAATAGAAGTAAGCAAAATAGTTCAGCAACTACCCAATAAGCACAGCTGCGGTGTCGATGAAATCCCCGCCACCCTAATAAAAGCCTGCGCCGCAGAACTTATTCCACCCATTACTCAACTAATAAAACAACCTTTTGACCAATCTATTTTCCCCGATAAATTAAAAATAGCAAAGATAAAGCCTATCCTAAAAAAAGGTGGAAAATGAGATGATCCAAGTCAATACAGACCAATCGCGCTCCTTCCAGTAATATCCAAAAAAAATGAAAAGTGTATGGCAAACCATATCTATAGCTTCCTGGAAAAATATATATATTAAATAAAAATCAACATTAGGTTCCGAAAAAAACACTCTACCGTAATCGCAATTTACGAATACGTACAGGAAATTTTAGAATACTTAAGAGATAAAAATCATTCAGTAGGACTCTTGATAGATATGTCGAAGGCGTATGACAGAGTTACACACAGCATCTTATTAAATAAACTCCACGCAATCGGCATCCGCGGTGATGCTTTAAGCTGGATGAAGTCATACCTAATCCAAAGGGTTATGCATTAAACAGTATGTTGAAATTGAACACCTTATTCCTAGCTCCGGGCAGTTAAAAACATTTAAATCCCACATCCAAAACATCGAGTTCTCGATTCCGCAGGGAAGCGTGCTTGGATGTATGAGTGTATTTTATTTGCTGACTATCGTCGAAACCTACAATACCGTAACTAATTGGCTTTTGGATCATAACCTTGTCACTAATAGTAGTAAAACTAAATTCATTCAATTCAGACCGCGTCATAAAATGCCTATAGATCTAACTTCAGTAACAAATAAAAAAAAAGTAAATCTCGAAGAAGTAGTTGAATGCACCCTCCTCGAGGTTACCTTGGACAGCCATTTAAATTGGAAAAAACATATACAGAAAAATAAACCCAAATTATCACCGTTTGTAAACGCGCTGAGCATCCTTAAGGCCAACACGAGCACCGAGTGCGCGCTGGCTGCGTACCACGCGCATGCGCAGTCGTGGCTGCGCTACGGCCGGCTTCTGTGGGGACACGCCGCCGACGCGCACCATCTCTTTGTCATGCAGAAGAAGTGCCTAAGGATCCTAGCTAACATTCGCCAACCAATTAGCTGCATACCACACTTCGAAAACCTTAATTTATTAACCCTACCTGGTTTATATGTCCTAGAAGTAGCTTCCTTTGCAAGAAAAAACTTACATCTCTTTAATTTTTCTAATAATTCCCGTCGAAATCATAATCTTGTGCTCCCCGAACCAAAATTAGTTTTTTTTTAATGGTCCATATTATAGATCTATAAACATTTATAATAAAATACCACAACACATGAAAAAATAAAAATCCTTTAATGGATTGTAACAATGTAGTTGTTACACTGCTTACCTGTGTACCTGTGCTGCAATTTATAAACAAACAACTGTAATATTAACTTAATAACACTTCACTTTCACTTAAATTCACGGTAATAAACAGATCATATGTTTTTTTTTCCTTAATTAATGGCTTTCACTCCTTGTGTTTAACAAGGTGTATTTCGCCAGTATCGAGTTTTAGACAATCCCCATGGATTTATTAGAGAAACAAGTCCATGGATATCACACGCGAGGACAATTGTTCGGTTAAAGAGATTTACTCTGGTGGACTAAACAGAAGCACATGGGGTTAGCGCCACGCGCTTCTGTCAAGATCTTATGTTTGTTATTTACTAATAACTGATAACTGTCAAACAGACAGCACATTGCCATAGATTATTGGAGATGTGATTGTCATAGATCGACTTTGTCAAGTGTTAGCGACGCTTACCTGACAGATGGCGTTACTAGCAATCTTTGTTATTTTTTTACTAATCTTCAAATCTTTATTTATTAACAGTAAATTTAAATGTAAATAATCTTTTAATCGCTTATTCATATTAATTGTTATTAAAAAAAATATTAAATTCTTTTTCATTCAGCGCATGAGAAAATAATGTAGGGTATGTTGGTGTCTTACTTACATGACCCGTTACTTTAGCTCATGACGCGATTAAGCTTGTTAACATTTCTTTGTTCGCCCTACTTATATTCAAAATTAACCGAAAAGAGCGAAAGTTTATAAATAGGCCGCGCTCATTCGACTCGCCCTCTTTACCGCCTAAACAACTACGGAAACATCTTGCATCTAAGCCGTTTAATATCTAAGTATTTAATATCAGTGCTATTCCCCAAATCGGGTAAGTCCAGTGCAACGAATTAACTAACTATCCTATCTTTATTCTCTTTTACTGTGTAGTGTTATTGTGTTTTACCTATACTTTCCTGTGTGTGTTCTTCTAGATTATTCCAAATTGTTCTTCTGACCTTTTTATTTCTAATAACCGCGGTAGTAACTTTTAAATTGTTCTTTTGTTCTTTTGGCTTAGCTTCTTGTTTTTATAAATTGTAACTCAGTTCCGGTAGATCTTGCCACCGCCAATAATTAAATTAGTAGCTATTCCCTCCAGGCTTCACCCCTCAACGGCGGCTGGCAAGGACTATCCCAATGCTGGACACCTGGCTCATACAGCACATGCTTGGGGTTTCCAGGGTCTACGGCTTGGGGTACCTACGTCCACGGCTTGGGGTACCTGCGTCCACGGCTTGGGGTACCTACGTCCACGGCTTGGGGTACCTACGTCCACGGCTGGGACTACCTACATCCACGGTTCCCTACTACTCTGCTGGGAGCATAACATGGATCGGGTTCTACGCCTGACTACTTCTCTACTTGGCCGGTGCGGCCTCTACCTACGCGACCATGATCGTTGGATGGGATCCGGTGCTACACACCGGGTGCTACCCCCGACGCCAGGGTCGTCATCGCACACCGTCGGGCTGCCGTCGGCTTCTTCACCGCCGCTCCGCGCCACTAAACTGCGAGGGAAGTGCTAGCTCGCTTCGCAGAACCAGACCACCTCCTACGAACCTACTACCCTCTTCTGTTCACACTACCAGCGTACTTTCAATAAATTCTTTAAACTTCTCCTGAGTTTTTACTTGCCACCCGGTAGGACGTGACAGGATTAAAAAAAAAACTAAAAGTCACTCTTGCAAAAAAATGCTATTACTCAATAACAGACTTTATGCAAGACAAAATTTTACGATCTCACCAATTTTAATTTTATTTTAAAAATTGTAGCTAAAATTAAAAAATTACTTATTACCTTACTCATAACATGTTCCTTATTTTTTAACGTTTACCTATAATCTTTAATTTTTGTTGTTACTTTAAGGCAGTTTTGTATTTTATACTTTATTACTGTTTTTAATTTGTTTTATTTTCTTTATTGTTATGAGATTGTAACAAATGTTAACAAATACCTATAATAATATATGATATATGTGTGTGTGTGTAAAAACCAATATAATGTAACCTTTTGCCCTACCCTACCAGGGTTCATGTCTTACGTTACGAGTGTATCTTAGTAATAAGTACCGTAAACTCGGGTTACTTTAGCCCTTGGGGGTAACATTGCCCACCCTTAAAACTATAACTATTTTGGTGGTAATCATCTTAAATTGTTAAAATAATTTTAGAACTATATAAGTACCTCGGTCCTGATGTAACACTTAATGGAATAATTGAATTTTAAAGATGGTTTTTGGGGTGGGCAATGTTACCCCCTAGGGCTAAAGTAACCCGAGTTTACGGTACCTTCTATGTTAACATGATAGGAAATAAATGATTTGATTTGATTTGATTTGATTTGATTATAAATTTCAAGTAAATGTGTAAGTTTTTCGATTCCTTTTTCGAATTTTAACAATTAGTTGAGTTAACTACTGACCAAACAACGGGCCCTAAGATAACTAACAATCAAACAGCAGGCCATTAGTGTTTTTTCAAAGGTCGTGGATTTACAGCATAATAATGTAACCGTTGTGAAATGTTGTCAATCACGTAACCACCTTTATATCTAACTAGTTTTTAATATGTATAATGAAAAATATTTATATATTTTAGGAAACTGACGATCATCTTGAAGAGGTAAGGGGTTCAGATTAAGGAATCGTACGTATTTAAACAATCTCGTATAGGGAAACGAACACATAGACAACGTTAAACATAGTTTTTTTTTTACCTCTTTTCAGTGTTTAGTATTTATATTCATGTCCTTTTACATTCTCATTATGATAACAGGCACAAGATTTTTAAAATCGACTCGCATTAAGTGATTGAGGATTTTAGAAAATATTTACCTACGGTGATTGAGGTGTTGAGATTACACTGTTTTTTTTTACGTACCTAAATACATTTTAGTTCGATGAAACCGAACTTTCATCCTTATTTTATATTGAAGACTGTTCGTCACTAGTACGTAATAATAACCGCTATCAGATATGTGTCAGCGCACCTTGTTACACCTATTGCAAGAATTATACCTAGTTGTGTGAATTTTTTTGTCGCGGACTCAAGGCACTAGGTAGTGACCTGGATCGCGTCGCACTCACGTCGCGGTCCTGACTTGGCACCCGAGGTTACACAGACTAAAATTTCGGACTACGTGAGGCAGAATACCTGTATACTCGTAGATGCATATATTTTTTGCCTTGTAACACAAAACAAAGCATTATTTTTTTATTATCCAATTTAATTAAAACAAAGTTTTACTCTTGCAGCGTTTCCGTAAGGTAAGAAAGGAACAATTAAAAAGTTGTTTTTAAAGCTCATGATGCTATCCAGCCGATTTCGACTCGGGCGACTGCTTCAACTCCGTGAAAATGAAAAGTGTCGATGGTGTGCTCGCATGTGGCTGACGTAGCCAACCTTTTTAGAAAAAGCTTTCCCACAAAGTAAGCACGTGAGGACAGGTCGAGCTTTCAAATCATCCCTTTTAGCGTCCAGTTCGGAACACCGAAGGGACTTAAAGTCATGGACACTGTTTTGAACCAGAGTTTTCTACTCTGACCGGTTTGAGGCACTCTACTCCTATTGCGATGACTCTAGGCAGCACTTTCTTATGTGCCGCTTAATGAATCACATCTTTATACCTGAGGAGTTGTCCGCCATGCTTGCGCTTGCCCTCCTCAAGTTCCGAGTAGAAGATGCGCTTCGCCTTCTACCATCTCAGTCTTCTACCATCTGTGCGACGTGACTGCACCAACGAAGTTGACGCCGCATGATGTAAGCCTCTATGCGCAAATTACGCACAAACATACATACAGACACACACGCACACATACAAACACACGCGCAAACGCACACACTCGCACACAGTTAATTTTGCTTGGTTTTTTGTATTTTTATTTTATTTTTTAAGCTATTTGATCAATGTTAAATGTGTAACGCCTATATGAAAGCTTCACTCCTGGGATGCCCAAGATAGAGGCTCGGCCTAGTTTGGGATCCGCCGTAAATTAGACATATAAGGAACATTTACTCTTTTGGTAAATAAATTATTATTATTCTTAGTATTTTCCGTAGGCATCTCAGGTTGAATTGGCCCAGTAGGTATGCGGATGTGACGACGGTACACGATTCACGTTTCCGCGGAGTATTAAATATTAGGCAGTACGATTGCCATATACACCAGATTTTGGTTTTAAGTTTAAGATCGTGCGAACAGAAAACCTTGGCATCCAGCTTACCGAATGCTGCAGCGATCCTGCTGCCATTGATTTCTGCATCAAGGTTGCACGTTAGCATGCTCCCCAAGTATCGAAACTTTTAAACCTGTTTCAGCTCATCCTCGCCGAGTTTGGTAGAAAGTGTCTCGTGATCATGATTGTCCAAGGACTCGGTCTCCTTGACACTGGTCTTCAGGCCAAATAATTTTTTGGCAGGAAATATCTAAATCGGAGATTTGGAGATTACGGCGTGAGATATTTTTTGCGGGCCTTGAACCTGGCTAAGTTACGAAGCTTGCCGTTGGTGCGAAAACGGATACGGATACCTTCAGAATTAGTCTGCAAAACCGCTCGGACTACACCTGCAAAGTATAACACGAATAGTGTTGGAGCGAGAACGCAACCCTGCTTCACCCCACAGATAACGGGAAAGAAGTCCGACTGTTTGTCTTCGACGGCGACATAGCATTCCATGCCATCATGCAGGAGTCTTAAGAGTCTTACAAACTTCCTCGTGCAACCTGCTTTCTCCAAAGCTAGCCATAGGGCCAACATAGCCATAGCTATCAACGGCCTTCTCCAGGTCAACCAAACAGAGGTACACCACACAGATGATGATTTTGCTCTCTGCTCTTCTATTACAGTTGACGAACAGAAAATATAGCCTCACAAGTTCCTCGATCAGGTCGGAAGCCAAACTGAGTTCCGACAAAAGCTTTAAAGGCGATTCAATAGAACTCTGGATAATATCTTTCCAGGGACCGATAATAAAGAAATACCGCGGTAAGAGTTACATCCAAAATGTTCAGCCCATTGCATAAAAATTTCCTCCTTGCATTTGAAAAGGCCGTCTCCAGTAGCTGATCTTAACGACACTTTTGCATTTAAAGATTTCCCTATCAGTTTCCGGACCTCGGCATAGAATTCCCCAAGCTGATTAGTTTCAGAAAGCGACTGCATTTGACAAGCTTTATCCTGCCACCATGTAACACTCCTATACCCCCAGGCTACATAGAATCGATAAAATATCCTACGTTGTATTAATTAAATTAATTTGGCCTCGAATTAAAACGTGTGATCGTCTAGAAAGGTAATCTAACGTAGTCAAACTCTAAATCTACTAATAAACAAGCTAGAACCGAAAATATGCGAAATTAACCTCAATCATGAAATAAACACAAAAATAACACACAGTTGAAATAAAAGATTGACTCACCCAGATTCCCATTGTACTACCTTGATCTTTGAATACCAGTCGTGAACCTAATAATATTCTCTATCAACATTACGTGGATGTAATACAATAATATAATGATAGCCTACCTATACCCCTACCTCGAAAGAGGTCGGTTACAGCGAGAACCTATTTGATTTAGATTTAAATCTACTCCGTTATGTATAAGTAATAAAGAATTGAGCAAGAAATTACAATCAAATTGGTTCTTTCTTGGATGGGGATTGACCTCACTACACTACCTGCCACGCTAACTCGCTTCCTAAGTCCCTAACAAAACTACCCTAAAATAAAGGATATATATATATAAATATATTTAAGCACGCTCATACAATTATGCTACTCGCTTATACTATGCTCTTAAAACTATGACTCTACGCGTCCTTAATCCGAATTACCCAGCCGCGGTCTGTGACGACAACTAAGGGTATTGTCGGCGTGTTCAAGATAGTCTGAATATCATTGAGACGAATATAACAATTACTGTATGTGAAACCCCATAACAAAGGATACAATACTGACCATACTTCACACTAAGCAGTTAGCCCGGGTCGTATAAAGGTCTGCACCTCAGAGCCACTAGTAAAGGTTATAAACACCTAAACGACCCAGGTCTTGGGTGAGTACCTTGTTCCTGTGTAGAGGTGTGACGTAAACAGTGCGTTAGCTAATACAAGTGGTTTGAATTTAAATGGTGGCAAGAAAGTGGTATGGCAAGGGATGTATTTCTAGTGCTTGCAATGGAATTAGACAACCAGAATCGCAAGGCTTTCGAGCCGCTATCTGGGCTGAGCCCACGTGTGCTGCTTATGAGTGTTTATGAATAAGTGAATGTATAGTTACCACAAAAATAGTTTTTAGTTATTAATCCTTAGCTCGTCACAAACATGACACAAGAACTTACTTAATAAAGCGTTATGACAAACTCCATAAAGTAAAGGTTAAGCAGATTAAAGATGATGAGTGAGATAGAACTGCTCGTCCCTCTATTTCATAAAGTCTGAAATAACAAAGCAAGCGAAAATAAAATATTATATTTACCTAATCTAAATTATTCACTAAACATAATTCTTGCACACGTACTATTCCCTTTCATAATCTTTTCGTCAAATTAGCTAAGATTAGATGATAACTAACGTAAAACCTTCTCTTGATTCCTAGTTGTCTAGACGACTTAAAGAAAACTACTAATAATAAAAAGTAATAATAAAGACACAAAATATAAGAACCCCTCCGCCCGTAATATTGAAAAGACATAAAAATAATCTTACCCAAACACAATTAACTAAATTAGATACTCACATTAATGACACTAAATCTAAATATATAAACAAAATAAAATATTCTAACCACATCTACTTACTATTTATTATCTTTTAAACTTAAATGTTCATAAGTACACTAATCACAAAACCAAAGTACTGAATCTAGTTTAAAATAATTGACAAAGGTGAGACTTAGGCTTAACCGTATGCGTACGATAAAACTCACGATATCTCAGTTTCGCGTCCCGGGGTTAACTATCCCGTCTAAAACACCTATGTTTCCTAAATCCCAAATCATCCCTACTCGCAACTGACGCCAACCTAATTAACCAATCAGAGTTAAGTCCAGCCAAACATTATTTTCACACGCAACTTTGAGCACAAAAAATATGCAAACGCCAAGTGGGTCATAAACTCATAAATACTAAACATTTGTGTCACTTTTTCGTAACAAAAGGCAAAATGTAGACGAAAACAACATTATCTTGGACGTTGTCTCAAGTGCTGCACTTAGATTGTGTTTCAACGAATTAGTAGATTTTTGCCTCAAACAGGTCATAAGTTACAAAATTTATGTTGACATAATAAGTGGAGTTCAAGTTATTTTTTTACGAAAGTTGTCTCGCTTAGATTTATTTTGGCATCACTAAAAAAATAAAATAGATACGTATTACTTATTTTATTAATGGTTGATACAAGCGTGTTACAACCACTGGTCTTTTATCTCCCGAGAAAGCTTGCGTAACTCCAGGCTACTTTGCCTGATCTCTGAAATGCTTCCGCCTTGGCGCGTACTATGTTGCCGCAGGAGGAGTCGATGTTCACTGACTACCTCCATAAGAACTCCATCATTCTCATCAAACCAGTCTTAATTTTGTTGACCTTTTAGACCTAACGTAACTTTGGCGGTGTCTATAATATGATATGATAGAGTCCCCCAGACAGCGTCCACATCAGCATAATGCAAGTTGGTAATCGGCAAAGCATTAGTTAACATACTTATCCCTGGTCTCTTTGTCTTTAAGCCTTTCTAGATTCAAGAACTAACACCTTGTCCCTCCGCTTCTACGAGGATGACGGAGGCGGAGACGCAGCTTTGTAACAACAAGCCGCTGATCTGTCCAACAGTTGGCACCTCGCATTACGCGGGTGATCTGGACTTGGAAAGCATCTTTCTGCCGGACAATAGCGTAGTCTATCAAATGCCAATGCTTGGAGTGAGGATGCATCTACGTGTTGTTGTGCTTATCGGGAAATCGGAACATACCTAGTGTTCGTAATCGCCAGATGGTGTTGAGCACATAAATTGACCACTAACTGTCTATTGTTGTTCATGCTACTCAATCCGTTTCTATCCAGTGTACTTTAGGCCAGGTATCGTAATCATGATGTACACTGACTGGTATTGAAATCACCCAGAAGCAGGATCTGCTCTCTGTGGCTTACGGTTTCGATGCAGTTTGTAAGTTCCTCATAGAACTGCTCATCTGTCATCAGAATTGTCTAGCATGGAATTGGTAGCGTAAACACTGATGACATTAAGGTAGTTTTTAGTATCCAAGTGTAGACGCAAAGTGGTAATGCGATCCGAAATGTGTATTGGATATTGCTGTTGCTGCTGCACAATCTGATTATTGCGCGCGTCGCGAATCCAACGCCCAACCTTAGCGGTTCAGTGGTAGCAAGACCTTTCCAAAATAAAGTATATCCTCCGCCATGTTCAACTAACTCCCCTTCTTCAGCCAAATGTACTTCGCTGAGTGCAGCTATATCGACGTTGTAGCGAAGAAGTTCCCAAGCTACAATTGCGGTTTTTCGTTCCGGGCAGATGTTATCACGATCTAAAAGGGTTCGTACGTTCCATGCGATGAAATTCATAATTAGATTCTTAGTGCTAGAATAGTTAGTTATAGTTTTTTTATATATAAATATTTTTTATCACTTTTGCGAAAGCGAAGACAGCCGCGGTTGCGCGGGTGAGCGTTTGTTTAGGGCACCTTTTTTAGCCCCCTCCTTGACAGAGCGAGGAAAGCAGTGCCTCAGTAAATAGGGCTGCTTGGTCACCCCGGGTGCTGCCGAATCTACTCTGTTACCCAAATGCAAAGCAGTAGCGACCTTCATGTAAACTACTCCCTCAGAGCCGCCTATGTGCAAATCAATCGGACAAAGCTCGACGAGCATCACGCCGGACCTCTCTAACTCTTCCCATCGCCGTAGATCTTGATTAATCAGAATCCTGTTTACGGAAGCTGTCACGTACGCAGGATATATAAGGTGCACAAGTATACGCGCAAGACACAAGTGCACATACTCGCCGTCGCTCTTCTGAACCTAGTGGAACGGAAACCGTTACGACAAGAGAAGAGGCTAGACAGTTCGAAGAGTTTAATCTCATGAGCAAGATATAAGGAGATCGATACCCTTTTCATGCTCCTTTAATCGCCTTTTACGATAATATAATAATTTATGTGAAGTAGCGCAATTCTACTCTGCCGTCAAGATAATATAGCAAAGGGTCGTGTATTCATATGTTTAAACAGGGAGCATTATTAAAAATCCAAGTTTTCGACCTTGTGGTGTTACCGCGGGCTTTGCGATATCCATAAACTTACAAAAAATTTAGGGTTTCGGTCGGTCCAAGGTTTTCCAGTTTCGGGGCAACGGTCCAACTGCCCAAAATTAGTATTATAAATATGAGGTACGTTTACGTTATGTTAGTCCTTCAGCTGGCCCGGAGGGCCAAACTACTTAGAAATAGGAGCTTCGTCGAACCTGTTAATTTGATATTCAAATGGAAATTATTGGTCAGTTGGACAAAGCAGTTGGACCACTGCCCCGAAAGGAATTTTCCAGGGTCCAGCTCAGAGACTCTTAGTACTACCCTATTTCCATCCTTAAACACGCAACCAAACTATAAAAAGGGAACGATTCCATATTATTTCCTGAATAAATCCAAGAAAGTAAGCCTAACTCTGACTAAGGATAAAAACCAGTTTTTTCGCCCCTTACAAGACTAAGCCCGATACAGAATTATTACTACTGCATCAAAATATTCAGGGTTTGTTAAATAAACAGGATGAATTAGAGTTATGTATAGAGGAACTAAGAGAAGGAAATTGTTACATTAATATCATATGTCTTACTGAAATTTTTATAAAGCGCGGGAGTGAACAAAACATAAACCTTAAAGGCTTTAATGTAGCGGCACACTTTTCTAGGATAAACAAAAAACGGGGCGGAACTTGTATATTATTAAGAAAAAACATTATCTATAAGGCGATACCTTTGTGTAAGGAACACTCAGTAGAAAAGGCTTTTGAATGTTGTGGAGTAGAATTAACGGATTTAAAATGTATTGTTATTTGTTTATATAGAGTTCCTGATAGGAAAAATCTAGGTATTTTCTTCGAAAAACTAAATACACTTTTATTTAAATTGACTAGAAATAATAATAAAAAAATTATAATTGCAGGCGATCTTAATATTAATATTTTACGCGTAGATTCCGCATCAAAAAACTTACAAAACCTTGCATTAAATTATAACATGTTCTTACATATTAAGCAACCGACACGTGGACAATCATGTATTGACCAAATAATAAGCAACATAAAGGATGCAGTTGGCGACGTCAAGCATTTATGTCTTTCAGACCATGAAACCTGTCAAATAATAAAATTCCAAAATGACGCACAACTGAAGCAACAGGCCACTTTCTGGTATACTTACAAAAGAGACTACTCCAAAGCGAATATTACTAAATTTTTGCAATGTATGTCGTCCCTGACCTGGTCTGAAACGATTGATGAGCCCGATAGCGATATCGCGTTTGATACATTTCATGACACGTTCTGTCTTTTTTATAATCTTTGCTTTCCCGTTCAAAAAATAAGAATAAACGCGAATAACAAGAAAGCACGGTGGATAACACGGGGTGTCAAATCTTCATGCTCTAAAAAAAGGGAACATAGATTTTTATATTACAAAAACAAGACAAAAGAACAGAAAGTAATCTACAAAAACTATAATAAATTGTTAAAAACTTGTATTTTAAAATCTAAATTCAACTTAAATAATATGGCAATGTTAAATTCTAAAAACAAATGTAAAACTACATGGGACATTATAAAAGGAAAAACAGATAACGTAAAATGTTTAAAAGGTATTGAATCCATAAATTTTCAAGGTAAAGTTGTGAACGATCCTCAAGAAATCGCTAACGCTTTTAATCACTACTTTACAAGCATTGCTAATAATAGTACTAATAAGAAAAGCGCGGGCACTAAATATATTAATACCACAAGTGCAAGCATGTTTGTCGCACCTTGCACAGTGAATGAAGTAATAAAAATCATCAAGTCTTTAAGTAACACCAATGCGGTAGGTTTTGATGGAATTACTGCTCATATACTTAAAATCTGTGCAGATAAAATAGCCTCAATCTTAGAGTGCCTGATAAACAAGTCTTTCATAAATGGGAAATTTCCAGCGAGACTTAAAAATTCAGTTGTAAAGCCCCTTTTTAAAAAAGACGACGTACAAGAATTAAACAATTACCGACCTATAACACTAATCTCAAATTTTTCAAAAATCTTTGAAAAGGCCTTGCATGCTAGAATAACAGATTTTTTAAACAAACATAAAATCATCTACGCAGAGCAAAATGGCTTTCAGAAAGCCAAATCTACAACTTTAGCTTGTTACTCTTTAATAAAGGCAATTACTGAAGGCATTGACAAAAAGCTACCAGTTGCGGGTATCTTTTTTGACATGAGTAAGGCTTTCGACTTTGTTAGACATGACATATTAATTAATAAGTGTGAGAGTATCGGCATAAGGGGCAATGCTCTTACGTGGCTTGAGAGTTACTTAACTGGCCGAACACAATACGTAGAAATTAATAAACTGGATGAACACATGGAAGATAAACGATACCTTTCTTCCCACGAGGTAAATAGAACTGGTGTTCCCCAAGGTAGTGTGTTGGGTCCCTTGCTGTTTATAATTTACATCAATGATTTACCAAATGTAACTAATGACAAAACTATATTATTTGCGGATGACATCTCAATTATTATAACTGATGACGAAATGAATAAATCTTATATTAATAAAATAAATATGACTATAAATGCTATTAAAAATTGGATGGAATGTAATAATATATCTGTAAATGTAATGAAAACTAAATGTATACAGTTTAGTAATCACATGACACAAAGACCATTGCTAAATATTAAATATGGAGTACAAAAAATTGAAGAAGTCGATGAAATTAAGTTCCTAGGATTTATCCTTGATCGCCACTGTAACTGGAAATCGCACGTTAATAATGTATGCTCAAGACTAGAGAGGTTTACTTTTGCATTAAGGCGTATAAAGCGGATAGCGGGGGAAAAAATTGCACTCACAGCCTATCATGGATACGTATCATCGATCCTTAGATACGGTCTAGTACTCTGGGGAAACAGCACCGATATACGGCAAGCATTGATATGTCAAAAAAAGTGTGTTAGAGCTGTCTGTGATGTTGGGCCGCTAGAATCATGTCGACCGCTTTTAAAAAAATTAAATATTCTGACATTGCCTAGCATGTACATTCTGGAAGCCTGCATCTTTGTAACGAAATATCCAGATTTGTACAAAAAACCTCTACTAAACGCAAAGCTGAGGCCTAGGGACCCTACGAGGTTAAATGTGTCGACGTGCAAAAGTGCACTGTTTCATAGGAATTGTCACGGGATGACTGTAAAAATTTACAATCATTTACCGAACTGCTTAAGGCAAATTACGCCAAATAGAAAATTTAAACATAAGCTAAATGCATGGTTGAGGGAAAAGTGTTTTTACTCAATGCAAGAATTTTTTAACCTTGACACTAAATTGTTGTAATAATTTTATTTTTTGATTATAATTTATAAGATTAATGGATTGACATGTTTACACTTAGAACTTTAGGACATAATAAAATATAAAATTTGCATGCTAGATTTAGCTAAGTATGTGCTCCAATATTATAATAAGACCAATGTAAACCATACTTATTGCAAATAAATACTGATTTACTGATTTTACTGATTTACAAAACTGTAATTTGGTATATTTCTACATTCTGATTTACATTATGGCAATGATTGAAGTATCAGGAAGGCTCTTGGAAAATTATTATTTACAGTCGAGGAATTTGATTGTTTAGCAGTTTCAATTAATAAGTACGACAATTTGCCGGGTATACATTTTCCACGTGTCATCGGTCGTGTCACACCAGGAAAATGTATAATACGGCTATTTCGCGTATTACTTATGTCAAACTGCTGTTGAAATGTGTTATTATTCTAAGTCTAACACTAATCATTAGTTCCTATGGCACGGTAACAGAAAATATTTTTCAGGCACTCTCAAAATACATCGCGAATTACATCCAGAAGCACCGTCAGCAGGTATTTCTATCCACTGTCTTAGACTTATTCAAAAAGGTGCAGTAATGTCACGCCATAGCATTTAATAAGCAAACTAAGATTAACTTAACATAATTAATAAGGCGCTTAGCTTGTAAGTGCTCATGTACAATATTTATGTAACAGTGTACTTATTGTTGAAGGTTCTAATAAATAAATAAAATAAAGTAAATAAATAAATGTGTTCGAATGGCTAAAGGGAACTCATACGCTTTACCATAATATTCACCATGTCTACGGGACTAGAATTCCGATCGTTCTTTATATTTAGTCATAATAGCGATAAATTACATCGTGTCACAATGTCGGGTTGGTTTAAAACACTTAGGTACTTACAAATTATAACATTTATATATTTTATTTTTCAGTATCAAGTAAGTTCCTTTTGAATTTAGTTTTGTAAGATTATGAAATTATAACTAACATTAAAAAGCATTTCTTAAAATTGTTCATCCAGAGCATAGCCTTATACGCCAGGGAAACGTGGACACTGATACAGAGAGAGAAAGATTGGAGGCTTTTAAAATGTGGTGTTGAAGGAGAATGGAGGGGACAAGTTGGACAGAAAAAATACCTAATGACCGAGTGCTGAATAGAATAAAAGAAAGTAGGAATTTACTAGCAGCAATAGAAAATAGAAGAGGAACAATGATAGGACACCTGCTACGACACGACCTTTTCCTTAGAAACATCATAGAAGGAAAGATAGAGCGAAAGACGGGCAGAGGAAGACCAAGAAGAAATTCATTTGAGCAGATAAAAGAGAAAGTTAAGGTTGGGTCGTACCGGAAAGTCAAGCAGTTGACGGAGGACCGGAGCGGTCGGCGATTACTCCACCGACAAGAGCATGGCTCTTAACTAAAGAGAGAGAGAGAGAGAGAGAGAGATTATGATAGCAGGGCTCGGAACCGGTTTTAAACTGGTCTGGATGAGAGATACAAGGTAGCGGGTGTCTTGTGTGACTTGTCCAAGGCCTTTGTTGTGATAAATCACGGAATGCTTCTGGACAAGTTGCATCACTTCGGCATCAGCGATGTCAGTCACCGTCTACTCACGTCGTTTCTGTCCGGCCGTCAACAGGCAGTCAAGTTGTCCGTAAACGGCACAAGGATGCAGTCTATGACCGGAAGTGCGAGTCTAGGGATCCCTCGAGGGTCTGCATTGGGAAACACACTATTCCTAATTGACATGAATAACCTTCCGACGGCCATTTCAGCTGGCCTGTCAGTGCTCTTTGCGAACGACACGACTGTCGTGGTTAGTGTCGTCGTGGTTAGTGCGCGTACGTATGAATAGCTCGGGGAGAAAATCCATGGCGCGTGCCAACAGTTGCAAACGTGGTTTTCGGCTAATGGTTTGATTTTAAACTTGTCGAAATCCAATACCATGGTTTTCTCCGGCCGAAGTATCTCCCTTCCTACGTGCGTGGCAAACAGTCCAATGCCGATATGCAATGAGTGTAGGTTCCTCAGCTTCACACTTGACTCTAATCTTAACTGGAAGTGCCATGTCGACAAACTGTGCGATAGACTGAGTGGCGCCGTCTTTGCGTTGCGTAAACTGGGGAGGCTCATTGCAAATGATGCATTATTTAAGACAGGTGTACTTTGCACATTTTCACTCCCTAATGTCGTATGGCACGCTCCTATGGGGAAACTCCACGGATGGCAATAGGGTGATGCTTATGCAAAAGCGCGCCTTACGCACCTTAGCTGGGGTGAAACCTAGGCACTCTTGCAGGGACCAAAACGCCCGATATATAGTGGTGACCCCTTCTTTCAGAGCTGATATCTCTTAAACGGCCCAACCAATTTTCATGAAACCTAGATAAGAACGAACTACCGAAGAAAACCGAATCCAAATCGGTTCACCCGTTTAGGAGCTATGCGGTGCCACAGACAGACACACAGACATGCACACACATGTACGCACACACACGCACGATCGCACGCTCGCACACGCACACACATATAGCGGTCAAACTTATAACACCCCTATTTTTGCGTCGGGGGTTAAAAAACAGTTTGGCATAACATATTTAGTACAATGTTGTTTCGACAAATGTTGACACGTTGTAAACATGTATGAAATAAAATGTGATTAATTTAGGTACGTACAAAGGCTTAAGTGAGCTAGTTTTTTATCATATATATTTAAATAAAAAAATATGTAATACGATCGAACCTCATGGGACTTAAAACTGATATGCCAAGTTTCAGCACAAATGGATGAAACACCTCTGAGTTATGACCATTTCCGACTTTAAAGGCACGTCCTGTAAAATTAAGATTTTACACTTAGGCCCTTATTCGTAGGACCCATCGATATTGAACAGCCCTAATAGAGTTTATGATAATGTCTGTTAGTCAGTTCATTAACCTAACCTAACCTAACCTATTGAGGGGTTAAAGGGGGATTGAGTTGAATAGGGGGGGTTGCGAAGTAGCACTTGCGCACTATTTCACGAGGCACTACCCGAGCTAACCGCTTTAGGGCAAAGCAAGCCGTGGACAGTTTACCACACACTTTGTCTATATGAGACGCCCAAGTGAGACCCCTGTCCACTTCGAACCCCATAGGAACGTAGTATTGGCCACCTGACCAATTGTGTAACTGTCCGCCATTACCAACAGCGGCCGCATCTGCCTACCCGAGAGGTCGAAGTGTATATATTGTGTCTTTTTCATATTTAATATGAGACCGTTACGTTTGAACCACTCGGATAGGCATACCGCGGTAATATTAAGCTGGCGTTCCAATTCACCACAGGTCGGGGCGCAGACAACGACCGCCACGTCATCCGCGTACATAAAGGTTTCACCGCTGTGTATAGCCTCGGGTAGGTCATTCAGAAGGAGGGAGAACAATAAGTTCGAAACGGTTGAACCCTGTGCGACCCCTAAGTGGGTGCGCACCGCGTCTGAGCGCACGCGTCCGCTGTCCGCGACCACCACCTGAGAGCGCGACCAGCAAAACCATAATAAGATATCTCTTTCATCGAACTCACCACAGAAAGTTCAAGATGGCGGCTATTTTTTCTCATTTTGTCAACGAATTCGTTATTGGAGACCACGCAGATCCCCAGATATCGATTTTGGAAGCAACCAGTCGAATAACTAAAAAGTTCAAGATGGCGGCTACGTTTTCTCATTCTGTCTACGGATTTCTTATAGATCACACCAGATATCGTTTTGCACTAAATAACTACCTGAGATACAATAAACAAAAACATTTTTAAATTTTACAAAAAATGAAAGGACTACCCTTATATATAGTACGGCGGAAAATCGCATGTTTTCGTTAAATTTGTGCACAATGTGATAAAAGCATGATTTTTTTACCATTCGTAGATACCAAAGTGATCATTTTAAGATGTGGAGGCAAGCCTAGACTTTTTGGGACTAGAAAATCATAGTTCAAATCACGCACGCCGATGATTCTGATAAAGGCCACAACTATTGTAAGAATTCTTGTAGAGAGTTAATATTTGCCTGAAATATTCAACAGACTATTAAGTTTAAATTCTGATACAAATATATTTCAAGGAACTAAAGATCAGGTTTTATACTGGTCAATCCTGATGCCTCATTAAATCGACTTTACGATTTCACATCAATTTGCAGCAATACGAAAACATACCAAATCTGTTGCATCGCTGGCATTGAGTCTCGTTGAGAAATATAATTCCGGTCTCTAAATATACAGAGAGATGGGAAGTTTTATAATAATAAACAAAAAAAAACAACTTTATAGCGTTTTCAAAAAGTGAACTTTACTAAAAAGTCGTGCGGCTATATAGAATGATTATTGATTCTTCAAAAATTATATTAATTAAGCTTTTAATTTTTATACATATTGAATTAGAAAATAAAAATAAGTTAGTTTAGACTAGGTATACAGGGTGACTGCGGGGTTGCGGTCCTAACTTAATTTTCTCGACTCAGTACATGTTAAAAAAAAATTGTAGTTATAGTTGTTTGAGAAAAAATTAAGGTTTACCATTTTACTGTAATATTATTATGTTTCCCTAATTTATACTAAAATTATGGTCACCAAACATTTTCCTGTTAAAACCTTACCAACCAATCTGACAAGTAATGAAGAAGTAAGAAATTGAGTATGTAAATCGAGAGCTTGTATCCATCATCCCGGTTGAAATTCTTCTATTTCCTGATTCCCACCGCTTCACGTACTATTCTACTGTAGAAAATTCGTTCCGTAAAGAGGATTTTGGGATTATGAAGTTCAATACAATTTGGTCTTGACTCAAACAAGTGCTCCAAGTGTAAAAGTCGAGGTACTCGTATATACAGGTGAATGCGGGGTCGTGATCCTAACTTATTTTATTCCAACTCAGTAAATGATTGAGATTGTACTAGTATAGTGGTTTTTGAAACAATTAAAGTTTAGGATTTCATTATTAATAAAATAAATATAGTCACCTAACATTTTTATGTTGAAACCTATTTGAAAATCAACCAATCAAACGAGTCAGAAATTAAAAAAAGATTTCATTTAATGTTTATTTAAATAAAAACAAAGTAATTGTCTTGCTGCCGCACTCAGAGACGTCAATTAAAATGTAATGCTTGATTAAAGTTGCTGCTGTCACTTTCTTTGCTATAGCAATAGAATAAGAGAACACGTCTCTAAACAAACATTCAATTTAATTGACGTCTCTGAGTGCAGCAAATAACGCTTTTAAAGTATTGTGTTCCTAATAGTGTAGTGAGTTTTAGTTTACTTTGTCGCTACACGAGATTACACGACCCCGCAGTCGAGCTGTATAATGTTTTACGCGATTAACTCCCGGTTTTAAATTTATGACAGTTAGGTACGACGACGTCGATGTTAATTGTGTATTTATAGCTTTGTCCTAAAATTAAAGATCAGTTAATTACCTAATCGTTTAATAAAACTTATTTTTCAGGTGGTATGTATTTATATAAAACCTTTTCCAATTATAACATACTTTTTATATTTCTATACTGCTAAAATATATACAGAAGTTTCTCGTCCTAACAAAAACGGCGATAGGTATAAGAAATTTACCTACTTTAAGTCTATTGTATAGCTAGAATTCATTCACACGCGGCAAATACCCTGTGTCTGTGTAATGTTTGTAACTCTTGATTTAAAATTCGGGGCATCCATCCTCATGGCGCAACTATCCCTCTTTTACCCTAGGTACATTGTAAAAGGCATGCCACTAATTAGTAACCGCACTGTAGTAAACCCTTATCGCACTCAATAAACGAGTGAATGACATTGAATTTCATTTAAACGTCAAACGGTTGCCTATTGAATTAGTCGGGTTTTCGATTCTCTTTGGGTTTTCGACAAGATGGCGTCGCTTTCTTAGTTGTAATTTATTTTTTGCATATTTTGTTGTTTAATGGATAGTAATGATGTACTAATATGCAGTAAATTAACATTAAAATGTGCAGTATAATGAAGAATTCAAGTTTGAACACGTATAGCCTTTGGAAGGATTGCTCCAAGAAAATCCCATCTGGTCTGCGTAAAGTTACATCGCTTCACGGAGGCTAGAGGATCACCGTACAACGTCGAAATATGATTTTTTTGATATCATTTACACCGATCACGTGTAACTTCCAACCTTGACACTGGCAGAATTGTCCCACTGGACAGAAGCCATATATCAAAGAATTGAACTTGAACTAGTCGGGTTTTCAAAGTTTGCTTTTATTTTAATTTATCATAAGAGGTATACACGGCTAACAGTGTTATTACAGGTCATAGCGCATAGACTTCTTACATATACTTATTATGATATGTTTCTTAAAATTGTTGTGCATATTCCTTAGACAGATTAGTACGGTCGACCAAGAAAGTGGTCTACCAGTTTTGACAAAAGTTTCTGTGAGATATAATTATCCGTAAGGTACTGTCATAATATTATTTCAAGGGAAAATAGAACTTGCTGTACGATGACGTACAAATGAGCTTCAACAATTGGTAGACCACATTTTTGGCCTACTGTACCTACCTATACATATACTTCAGTCAAATACGCGATTCAAATTACGGGGTGGCGTTAAATCCGGTAGTTCTGATTTTTTGCAGACTTGTTTATTATGTTAGCCCAATGAATAGTCACCAAAATCTAAAAAAAAGTCCGAAATTTTCGCGATTTTTATATTTTTGACAAAGTTGCGTTCGGCGCTCGAGGTCACAAACCTGGATTATTCATTGGGCTAACATCATAAACAACACTGCCAAAAATCAGAACTACCGGATTTGACGCAAACTCATAATGACTAAAGTTACTGGATTACTTACTACAGGATGGAGTAGAAAAATGTCCTTAGTTATGTCTCTTAGACGTTGCTCGAGATTAACGTGATTCAACTGATTTATTTTAGATGATTGCAAAGATAAACAAAGATGGTGTGAGTATTTATTTAATTAAGTTTTCTAGGTAAGTTCTTAAGTTAAAATTAGTTTTTAAGTTAAACTCGTAAAAAATCTGATGACCGCCTTAATTGGTACACAACATAAACATATTTACTAGCGAAATGAGTAGTTTCGGTCCGATCTCTAAGACTTAAAATTCCTCGTTATGGAATATTCATATTCATTTATTCATTGTCATCACATGGCACAGAAGTTGTACAGATTGGTGTTAGCATCTTTAAAACTTAAGTATAGGTTAGTACGTGCGATACCCTGCAAGGGCACCACAATGTAAGGGCACTGCACTTATATACTAAATCTTAACTAAAAACTTATGTCAAATACGTTCAATCAATTAATTACATTTCCAAGGTATAGAAAACATGATATAGCTAATAAAAATAAAATATATATATATATCATGCACATATAGTCAAAAGTTAGTACAGTCAATATAGGTAATAAATTATAGGTAATGTCAAAAGTTTAAAATTTAATCTGCTCGTAAAAATACATAGTCAATAATAATACATAGTTTTAAACAATTACCTCATGTAAAATTTTTGTCCGATATAAATTGATCAATTGTATAAAACATTTTTTTATAAGGATATTTTTCAGCTTATTAATGAAAATATTGTCTTTATGGATTCTTGTTGCAAGGATGTCGGGATTTTATTAAATATGTCTATACATCTACAATAAGGACTATTTCTAAACAGAGCTAATTTGGATTTCAGTAAAACTAATGTATTTTTCGTTCTGGTGTTGAAGTTGCATACATCCTTTTTTTTTGTGAATAGGTTGTTATGTTTCCGTACAAATATTACTGCTTCAAGAACATAAAGTGAGTGTAGTGAAAGGATTTTATGTTTGGTAAAATACGGTTTGAAGCTTGTTCTGTACCTAATGTTCATTAGAATACGAATACATTTTTTTTGCATTACGGTTAGGTCGTGTGCGTCGGTGCTGGCGCCCCACAGCACCACTGCGTAGCGGAGCCACGCGTGTGCGTATGCATAGTATGCAGACAAGGCTGTGCTAAAG
Organism: Acleris literana; assembly: GCA_946894065.1. Taxonomy (NCBI): domain Eukaryota; kingdom Metazoa; phylum Arthropoda; class Insecta; order Lepidoptera; family Tortricidae; genus Acleris; species Acleris literana. Next base: position 10,487,748 of record OX335691.1, on the reverse strand, counting down.
TCCGTGTTCGCTTTGAGGACGCTCAGGGCATAGGTGAATCGAGATAATTTAGGTTTTACTTTTTGGATATGGATTTTCCAATTTACTCTGCTGTCTATTTCGATACCGGGGAGATTAAAATTATCAACTTTTACGTTGTTAACAGTTAAATTTATGTCTAGTTAAATTTTTTGTCGAGGCTTAAACTGAATAAATTTTGTCTTTTTCAATTTAATTTCGAGATTGTGTGCTGACTGCACACAAGTTGGTAATAATCTTAAGGTAGTGTGATAGGCGCGCGTTACATTCGCTGCTCTCTGTGCAGCTGCGCAGCACGTCGTCGGCGAACATCACGCATGTGGTGTCAATTATCTTCGGCAAGTCGTTAATGTATGCTATAAATACGAGTAGCACACATCCGATCACACTTCGTATGCGTCATGCTGGTGACATTTTGCACTGGATTTCACCGGTGTGTTCGTCATAGAAGTCGATTTGGACACATTGCTCGCGGTTTTGCAGGTAAGATTGACACCATTTGTGAGCATTACCCCTTATCCCCATACCGTATAATTTCATGAGCAAAATGTCGTGCGACACTTTGTCACGCCAAGGAGTAGGCCCACACTGTAGCGTTTGTGGTTAATGTTACTCAAGGCTTCTTGTATGTATTTGTAAACCGCAAGGACTGTTGAGTGATGTTTCCTGAAGCCATTTTGATAGCTATCCAATAATTTATATTATTCGAAGAAATTGTATAAACGCTCCGACATACATTTATCGAATATTTTAGATATACTTGGCAATAGTGCTATCGGTCTGTATTGGTTTATACTACCGGGGTCTCCTCCTGGTTTCAAGATAGGTTTTATTTTTGCCGTTTTTAAACGTTCCGGAAATATCCCCTCGTCAAATGATTGGTTTATTAGTAGTGTCAACGGTTTAAGCAGTTCTATCTTACATATTTTGATAAGTACCGGTGGAATTCCGTCTACTCCAAAACTACGCTTATTTTTTAAATTTTTAATCATGTTCGCAATTTTGCTACAAGTGACGGGTTGTAAAAATATTAAGTTAGTAACGGGAGATAGCACCCGGCAGGCGGCTACTTCCCCGCGCTGCGCGTGCCTCGTGCCGCTCCCGAATTATCTTTACACGTGCGTAATCTGTAATCATTCAACTTGAACCTTTCTTCTTGAACTTTTTTTTTATCCTGTATTAGTGTCCCACTTGAATTCGAAAAAGACTCAGATAAGATACTTGTTAAATAAAAAAAATTATGGGTTACGTTAAAAATGGTATACTTAAGCATGTCTAATTTCAAGGTGATAGGACAATGTTTAGAGGTAGCACAAATTAACGACTTTCGTTATGCATGTTTTCATTCGATATATTTTTATTTTTTCCAAAAACAACAAACAATAACTAACTTTCCTGTCCAATTATGTCATACACCAAGGATATCGACAATCATCACCATTTTTTCCGCCTGCTGCGGCCTCGATGAATTGCATAATCTTGAAAATTAATTTATAGAGTTGGCAAAGTGTTTCTACCCCTAAAATACCAACTAATTTTATAAAAAATTTGAATAATTATTTTAATTTTGTGTTTCAGGAAGCTGTTACGAATAGAGTTGTCTGGCTATTCTCACAAATTGTGGTTAGTTTCTTTACACATGGCGTTAAAAATTATACGAGGGGTGCTCAAAAATATCTGAACTCGACTCTATTGCTAAAGACGTGAGAACGTGTTCAGATATGTTTTATAGCAACTGTTAAAGCCGAGAACTTAGGTTAGAACTAAATAAAGTTTAGAGATTGCCTCCTTAATGTTTATAAGTTTTCTTATGGTCTGTGAAGTAAATAAAAAAGCCGCTATTGCTTTAGATTATTAATTCGCAATAGTTCCTTTGGTAGTAGGGATCACTCAGAAACCTATTGCAACTTCTTTTTCGCATTAGTTCCTTCAGAGTAATTAAGGATAATTATTTCAAGAAAAAACCAGTCAAAAGGATATTCTTACTTGCTTTTTAAGTCTGATAAAGGAGTTCGTACGCAAAAAAATTGTAGTAGTTTCTTCAAGGATTCACCAAAGGAGCTGCTGCTAGTAATAGGCTATTTGACAATATTGAAAATATACTACAAATTGGGGTCATCCTATCAGATAATAGCGTAAAACAACATATTTCACTTTATTTTAAACTAAATTATGTATACTTTTTTGGAAATTACACGAAAAAAATTGTAATATTTTTTGAAACCTTGTCTGTGGCAGAAACGCTATGAATTGGTTTGCAGCTGTGGTTACATGCTGGTGACGTCACACGCAAGTAACCACAGATCATAAGGGCATATCTCTTCAAATGATTATTTATTGTTTACTTGCGTGTGACGTCACACTTGTCATATGGCCAGCGCCATGATAGAAACAGCGTTTTTAGCGCGGTTTTGAGAATTTAAACTTTAACATAGATTTTTATTGATAATACAGTCGAATCTCAAGGAAATATCGATGTAGTGTGCTTGTTATGTCATAAAGAATCATTTAAAATGGTTTTGTAAACTTAGTCAAATAGCCTATTGGGTGCTATATTATTAAAAAATGTGTTAGTTCGTTCATCTTCACCGTTAATTGGCTCAACCGATTAATGTGAAAATAAGTTCAGAGACAATTTATAGCCCAGACGCGGGCAAAGATTACTTTTTATCCCGGAAAATTAACGAATCAACGGTTTCCGAATGAAAAGTGTTACCTAAACGACTTTTTCAACACACTTGCTCGTAAAGTGGGTGGTATTTCAGTGTATTTAGGCTCTTAATGCGAAATATTACATTAATCTTGCTCTTTAGATTACGTAATCGCACTAGTGCTTTTCCATTACCTACATATATTTTTAAAGTAGCAAGTAGCAAGGAGTTTTAATGTCTTATAACAGTTAACTTTTTGCGAATAAATAAACTTCCTAGTCAAAATATAATAAACAATAATTTAACACTATCAAATTGTTTTATTGACATTTTGACAATGTATTTTTGCTATAACTACATAAATATCCAGTTAATTACAATGTTGGCTGTTTGGCGGCTTTGTCAGTGCCTTTATCGAGCACCTACGTGTGCTTTAGTTTAAAACGGCGTATGAAATACGTGAGCATTGGTTATTACACTTCTTAGCTCCATTAACCCTTCGCCTTTGACTTAGGCTTAAAATCCATCTCTTGTGTAATGAAATGACCAACTTAGCACACTTGTACCATAATGTAGGTACTATTACGCGAACAGAGACCCGGGCTACAAATGTATAACCCTCAGAACTATGACTATTTTCTACTTTGTCTAAAGGAGGGGTATCGCAAAACTAATAACTGCGACTGATAGGTAATAGTAGTTTACGTGACGGTTTCGTAATGACAGGCATTACAACATGAGTGTAGTTTATGAAACGAGCCGCAAGCCGAGTTTCATAATAGATCACACGAGTGTTGTAATGCTAATTACCAGTGATCGGAATTAGGTGAGCTAAAATACCTATTCTTCGCAAGAGGACATAATATAGAGTGGTTACAACAGGGTAGGAAAATATTTTTTTTCTTGAATACCGGGTATTCAATATTTACCCGGGTATGTATTTTACATAGTCTAGTTCGAATAGTACAAGTCTTTAGCTTAATGTAGTATGTTTTTTATAAGATTGCCCTTTCATATTTATAATAATAATCTTAAATACCTGTAAAAAACATACTACATTAAGCTCAAGACTTGTACCATTCGAACTAGACTGTGTAAAATACATACCCGGGTAAATATCGAATACCGGGTATTCAAGAAAAAATATATTTTTGTACCCTGTTGTAACCACTCTATATTATGTCCTCTTGCGAAGAATAGGTATTTTAGCTCACCTAATTCCGATCACCGCTAATTACGCAGAGTCTCGTACAATACTTTATCTACACACATATTATAAGTATTCTAAGATGGGTTCAGAAGCCGAACGGCAAATGACCAGCATTACCTTACCTGTGGTAGTAGGTGACAGGTAATTTTGAAATTACGTTATCGAATATTGTAAGGTAATGAGATCCAAATTTGGAACATCTTCCAAAATTAACAGCTGTCATCGCTGTCACCTACTACCACAGGTAATGTTGGTCATTGCCTACGGGTTTTGAACGAATAATAGAGGACTTATGATATGAGTCGTGTAGATAAATGGATATTTGGTTTAATCTGTTAACCATGTTCAACAGAAAACAATAACGGACGCAAATCAAATAGTGGTGAGTATTTTACCTACAATGTGGCAAGTATTATCTTATCAAAGTTTTTAAGTGCCCTAGTCTAGTACCGTAGTACAAGCCTACTTAGTTTGGGACTAAGTCAATTTGCGTGAGATATTCCCTTGTGGTGTGTTTTTAATTTCATCCGGTGACAATTTACCGATATGGCTTATTTTAACTGATTTCTGAAAAACATTATTAAACGTACATCAAGAATTGTGTGGTTTTTTTTTCTGCGCTATTTTCTTATTTTTTTTAATGTAGGAACCTTCTACGAAGTATTAGAAAACATTAAAATAGAGAGATAAATGAATTCTGTAAAGCCGTTATAACGTGACCAGGAGAAATAGGGGTTCATGTTTATATATTAATATCATAGCACACCCCTCGCGGTTCAATACCCACGTAGATTCTGAATTTTTTAACAGATAAAAGTGATAATTTGCAGTTATAATGGAATGACAATTAACTATGCATACGGAGGGTTATATTTCAATGAGGAACAATGAAACAGAAAATAGAAATACAATGATATTACGTTTGGTATGAAAGTACAAAACTGCTATCGGTGGTTGACGATTATTATTTGTGAATAATAAAGTTTATTTGTTTGTATAATTTTTTCAGGTGGTAAGTTTTTTCGTTCCTTAAAAGCGTGGATCTATTACATACTCGTATCTCAGTGATGTCATGTAACATCGTTTTTAATTAAGCATAATTTATGAACCTTTGGGAACATTTTCAGTAGCCTGAAATAATATTTCAGTGTGTTTTAATTACCTACTAGAAAATCAAGACGTCGACAGTGTCGCTGTTATTTTCAGGCACTTAAAACACGGTGCTGGCAGTAGGGATATATATACCTATACATATATATTAATATAAGACTGAGTAATGTGGAACCTTCCACGTAGCAATACGTAAACCCTGCAGAAGCGGTTTGTAGATTGTCCCAGGCAGACCGAAGTAAATCGGTTTTTCTATGAAGCATTTTGGATGAACAGTGTAATATCGGATCGAAGATGAACAAACTCGTAATTCTTGCTAATGGCTACGAAGCAAGCTAGAATAATCGGACATCTTGGATTATACGTCCAGCAACAAAAGCCTGCAGGGGCCTTGGACCCCTAGTAGAATTGTCTATTATATGAGTCACAAACCACCACTAGGTGCAGCCAAGGACTTTAATTGTTGTTCCAGTATGGAACCCTGTCATAATGACAGGGTCAAACCACATGACAGAAATTAGGCTTAAATGAATGATGGCGACAGGGTTCTATTGTGGCATAACAATTAAAGTCCTTGACTGTACCATTGTTTGTGCTGCCATTTTACACAAAAATATTTTTCTTTCAGTTAAACGAAATGTTTTCTTATGTAAGTACGTTGCACTTAACAAACACATAGGTACACAAAGAAAACGAAGACCACCGCCCGTTATTATTATATTACCATTATATCATTATATTACCGAACAAAAGAAGATGATTCATTTAAAAATTGTGCTGGCCGACCAGTGAGGCCAGACAAGTTGCTTAATGCTAACATATCAATTTCCGAAAACTGACCACCAAATGTATGGAATCGACTCGACCGCCTGCCAGCTCACGTCATTCCTACGGGTAGGTATATATTTTCGATAACGATAACGTTCTCGCAAAGCATCTTGTCCAGGGCTACAGATCAAAAGCGTCCTTACGGCATGTGGTTGTATCGCTGTTTTTTCTTGATAATTAAATTGTGCAACGAATATACAGTTGTTCCTAGATAAAGTGCACAAATGATAAAGGATAAAACTAGATGCAATTACATCGACAAAAAAAGTGGTGTCATTTTTGTATAGAGATTTTTTTAAATAAATCATAGATTGCTGTGAAACCTATCGGAACAAAGTGAAATATGGGTCTATATTGGGATACATAAAGGGGGAGGGTGTTGAGAGGGGAGGAAGAAGGAAGGGGGTTTGAAGGAGAGCAGTACCTGTCAGCAAGCTTTTTTTTCTTTTATCTTTTTTATCAAGTTGACTAAGCCCTGCCTTGCGGGGCTTCTACTTTCCGCTCTGTGGGACACAAGGTAACGAACGAACCTACCTGTGTAATATTAGGGCCATTTTGGGGAGTTTTCTGATGCGGGGGGCTTCGGCCCCCGACCCCCCCTAGTGGGTGTCTCCGCTCCCCCGGTCCCGTTTCCTGCTCTGTCGTGAATTACAAGGTATTTCCAAAATCAGTTAGTAACTATGTCTGTGTGTTACGCAATCACGCCTAAACTACTGAATCGATTTAAATGAAATTTGGTACAGTGATAATCTAGAGCCTGAGAAAGAACATACGCAGGCTAATTTTTAATGCGAAAAAAGGGCTGTAAGGGGTTGAAATAGGGGATGAAATGAAAATTTATATTGAAATTACATCATTTTTAAATCGAGAAGCTTGAAACTTATTTTTTAAGCTTTTGATTATTTACCTCGTCCTGACCAGTGTGCTTAATAAATTACACATTCGATTTGGTAGTTTCTGCCCGGGAAATCAAATGTTATATGTAAAATTGTCCTTTGTAGAGGACATTGGGCAGAAACCGGAAGTATAAACAAAAATGCTTGGGCAGGACGAGGATATAAAAAAAAACGACATTCAAAGTTTGTAAAAAATTTACTCTAAAAGGGGTAAAAAAAGAGGACGAACTTTTTTGTGTGATGACGTGGCAAAAAAGTTTCTGGCCCAGAAAATCAAAATATAGAAGAAATACAGAGAATTACGGAGTAAATACAAATAAATGTGAAACTGAAATTAACGCAAGTAAGATACTTGCCAAGCGCTTCGAAATTCAATCCCTAAGGGGGTAAAAAGCGGTTGCAAAGTTTGTGTGGGAAAAAATATATTTTAAAGTCCAATTTACTTGAAACTTAGTTGAAATACTCTTCAATGCAAATAGTGAGATATTTATTTCAGAGATTACTAAAATTCAACTCCTACGGGGATGAAAAGGGGTTGTAAAGTTTGTATGGGAAAAAATATTTTCAACGTCCAATTTACTTGAAAATTAGTAGAAATTCTCTTCAATACAAATAATAAAACACATATTTCAGGGATTTCTAAAATTTTACCCCTATGAAAGGGGGTTGCAAAGTTTGTAGGGGGGAAAAAATGTTGGTTCAAATTTACTCGAAACTTGGTAGAAATACTGTTCAATGCAAATAATGTGACACGTATTTCAGCGATTAGTAAATTTCAAACCCTAGGGAAAAAGGGGTTTGCAAAGTTTGTACAGGAAAAAAATAATTTTCTTCAATGCAAATAATGAGACACGTATTTCAGCGATAACTAAGTTTCAACCCTTTGGGGGATGAAAGAGGGTTGCAAAGCTCCTACATTGTGTTTGGTCATCGGTGTCGGAGATTTTAGGGATGTGTAGTATCATCAATTTCATTGACAAATTACCCACATACTTATTATTTTTTTCCAACCAGTATCGAATGGCGGCAATTTTTTATTTTGAAAGTACCTAAGCATGGATGCACGTAGTAATATCATCATATCTTACCAAGTAACGATCTGACACACGCAAAAAAGGTCTCGAATGGTAGCTAGAAATATGGGTAATTATTTTATGCCATAAATTTTACATTTAAATGTAAATTAATTAGTAAAAAATATTATCAAATCAAACTATGCAAAAAAAGATCTGTTTATTTTAAGTTTTTCATATTTTGTGAGAAATGTAGGTCGTTAACTTGCAGTTTTTTTGTTTTTTATGATAAGTAAACAGCATTAGCTTCATTTTAATGTAAAAACTATCGCTCTAAGTTAGGTATGTCCAGAATTATTAAAGCTCAACATAACCCTTTTTAGGTTAACCTAACCTAACCTTTTTTTTTTGTGGACGGAGTGGAAATGCAATTTACGCATCTTCCCAGCCCGGGGATGGCTGTGCATTGGAAGGTATGACGGAGTCTCAAAAGAACTACCGTCTAAAACCACTCCGTCATTTAAACCTCCTGGCCGGTAGTGAGGCGCCGGGGAACCGCTAAAGCACTGCCCACTGACGCGCCTCCGGACCCGCTCCGAAGAGCCCCTCTTCTCTCTGCCAAAGGAGGAGATGGCTGTGAACAGCCCACGACCATCTCCTCAGACCGGTAAAGCCGTGCAATGTGGGCCCCCAACCCACTGGCAAACACACTTCTACAAGAAGTTCGGGTGAGCACCGAACCCCAGTCTATTGAGTGCTACTAAAAAAACGAAAAAAAAGGAAGTTGGGTTTAGGTTAGGTTAACCTAAAAAGAGTTATGTTTGAGCTTTAATAATTCTTGACATACCTAACTTAGAGCGACGGTTTATACATTGAAATGAAGCTAATGCTATCTACTTATCATAAAAAAAATAAAAAACGACCTAGATTTCTCGCAAAATATGAAAAACTTATAATAAACAGCTCTTTTTTTGCATAGTTTGATTAACTAATTAATTTACATTTAAGGCCGGGTTTTATAAAGATCCGTTAGATCAAATTTCGGTCAGGAATGGTGAAACTTGTATTAAGTTACTAAATATAATCTGACATATTTACTAACGGACCTTTGTAAAACCGGGCCTAAATGTAAAATTAATGGCGTAAAATAATTACCCACATTTCTAGCTACCATTCAAGACCTATTTTGCGTGTGTCAGATCGTTACCTGATAATATATTTTATGATGATATTACTACGTGCACCCATGCTTAGGTACTTTCACAATAAAAATGGCGGCCATTCGATACTGGTTGGAAAAAAAATAAGTATGTGGGTAATTTGTCGATGAAATTGATCATACTACACATCCCTAAAATCTTCGACACCGATGACCAAACACACGTATAGGTGATCTGATTTAATGAAAATTGGTAGAAATGGTCATCAATGCAAATAATCTACCTATATATTGTTACGCCGAAGGCGTCTTATTTTCAATCGTAGATTTTAGTGTAGAAGCGTTTTCAGCAGTATGAAATATCGTTTCAGTCCGTTTCGGAGGTAGCTCTATCGCATACCAGGTCATCAAAATTTCGAACAACTTGCCGTTGTTTTCAGGCGCCTGACACATGTTTTGAGTCCGTTTCAGGCCACCCTCTATCAGATTACGCCATACCCATAGGCGTTTTCAGGACCTCTTACGGGCCTTTAAAGTAAATTTCAGTATATGGCAATTTTTCACTAAGAGTGAAAGAGATAGCATGATTAGAAAGAGACAGCGATACTGAGAACCTTCGAGGAAGGTGTGAAAGAGATAACACGATAAGAGAAAGAGACCGCGATACTGAGAACCTTCGAAAAGCGTGTAAAAGAGATAACACGATTGGAAAAATCGATACCAAAAAAAACATAAATCTTTTTAATACAGTTGGTAAATACAACCTCAATTTGAGGAATAATCATAAATTAATACACTCATATCGCTCCCATTCTGCTTTTTACAAAAATAGTATCCATGGTATGAGTGTTAAGATATTCAATAATATTCCCGACGTATTTAAATCTCTAGATGAAGTCCATTTCAAGAAATCTCTAAATAATTGGCTATTAAATAAGATGTTTTACTCCATAGATGAATTTTTAAATAATAAAGGAAAACTGTAAATTGAATTTTTATGCTGCTGACATTATATTAAACATTATTGTATTATTTTACGAGTATAACTAACTGCGTTGACATTTGTATACATTTATTTAATGCTTGCTCTATCATTAGACTTAAGGACATATAATTATTGTACACCATTAATATGGTAGGTCATGGACTAGGTCACCTTAAATATTGTAACATCTTGTATACCTGTGATCGGACAATAAATAAAATTTGATTTGATTTGATTTGAAATGAGACAGCAATACGCAAAACATTCCAGACCCGTAAGCCAAGGACGTCATGATTGTAAACAAAACAAGGTAGCAAGGCGTAGAACATTCCAGCAACGGATAGTCTCGATCATCCTTGGCGGGTCGAAGTACATCGATCATTCCGGAAGGCACTCTGAAATGATCGGACACGGTTACGACGATTCAGTCTTTACTTGGAAAGCGAACAGTGCGAACAAGAGCGACCCGAGCGATCATCTAAAGTTTATTGTGCGATAGTTGTTTGTAACGGTTTAAGTGAGTGCGTTATGAAAGTCTACTTTTGATTATCGGTGTATTCGTGCATTTCTATCAGTTACCTACCCCCACGTACGTAACATTTGGTGTCAGAAAGGGATAGAAAATGCCAGTAACTCCGCGAGATCAAGAGCAGGAGGGAATCAAAACCCGAAGCCATACTGTAGCTAAGGACTCTGCAGCAACGGCCGGTACGAGTTAGTCCACCGCTACAGGACCGGCTGCTATAGCCGCGTCACCTAAGCCGGAAATCGACCTCAACGCGATCTTTATCTTGTTGAAGGAACAATCAAGAGTTATCCACGAACAATCTAAAGCTCAAGAAGAACAATCTAGAAGCCCCGGAATGAGCTACTAAGTCAGAAGAAATTCCAGGAAGAACAATCCAGAGTACAAGAGGAACAGTCGAGAATTCTCCTAGAAGAGGTACGAGAGGCCACTTCGGAATGGAAGAACGAAATAACTGAGGTTCAAGGAAAACTTGTTGATGGACATTAAGTTCGAGAACCGTCTCCAGGGAGTTAATGAAAAGGTTAAAAATCGCCTCCATGACTTCAAGGAAGAAGTTGAGGACCATGAAAATCGCCTCCAGACCATAAGAAATGAAGTGAAAAAGCTAGAAATCAAAGTGGTCAACGGTACCTGTGGATCTGAGATATCCATCCCGGCAGCTGGAAGATTCAAAGTACCTCCATTCGATGGAACTTCGTCATGGACCCATCATCATCATAAACTCCAATTTGAATAGGTTTCCCAGGCGAATGGGTGGAATAAATACCAGGCGACGACGGATCCAACTTTGGCACTTCGAGATGAAGCCCTCACCGTGATGGAAGCTCTGGGAGAGAATAAGACATACGACCGCCTTCTTGAAGCTTTGGAGGCACGTTACGGGGACAGTCATCTAGAGCATGTATTCAGAGCTCAACTGAAGGATCGAGCCCAGAGAAGTGGTGAGTCATTACAACAATGGGTCCTCGAAATAGAAAAATTGGTCAGAAAAGCGTACCAAAGTGCATCATTTGTGGACAGCATGCTAGTACAGGCATTCATTGACGGAATCCGTGATTTGGAAGTTAGAGCTACTGTGCGACTAGGAAATCATGGGAGCCTGAAGGAAGTTGCCACGCCAGGACTCGGGGCCTTTTAGGGTGCGAGATGTTTCGGCCAGGGAGCCAACTGCTCCACGCCGTAAATTTGGGCCGAGATGTTATTGGTGTGGAGAACGCGGGCACATACAATCTAGTTTCCTAAAACGAAATAGAACACAACGAGATGCAGCAGGCCCAATGGAGAGGCCAGCAGGCTCTGATGCATTAGAGCCACATCAGGGAAACGAGTAGAAGTGCTAGCTGGTGGTCAAAATGTTCCAGTTCTCACAGGTGAATGATGGGAACAGCCTGGCCGTCAAAGAAGAATTTGGTAGAACTATGGACTCCTAGAAAATAAGCGAAAATGGTAATCCGAACCTACAGGGAAATGGTGAATAAGGCGACCAGGGAAGTGATAGCGGTTGAAACGCTAGTAGAACTACCCAAATTTTAACCAGAGATCATCTTGTCCGACCAACGCATCTTCAGCTGCAAACGGCTACCGGCCAGTACATTTTCGTTCTGGGGGAGCAAGGAGTGGCGGTGCAAATTGGGGAAAGGAACTACTGGCACAAAGTCATCGTTGCTAACATCATCGACGATTTCATTATTGGATTGGGCAAAATAGACTTGAAAGTTGGAGTCGGAGTTGATGAAGTCCCTATCGATGGTGGCGTAAGTGGACAAGTCTACTGCGCTAGAAGGACCATTCTTCAACCAAGATCGCAAGTCCTAGTTCCTGTAAAATTACCACAATTTGCAGGACGAGAATCTTATCGCTGCGTATTGGTAGAAAAAGTTGGTGGTAGTCAACCGTGGATAACAGCTCAGCATTACCGCGCGTTCATGTAAACGGCAACATTGATTTGTTATAATCTCACACTGCGCGGCGAGACAAAGCTACAAATACTAAAAATCTGAAAAATATCTTAAATGAAAGCACATAATATAATGAATTTAATAGGAAAACTATCACGACTAAGTAGACTTCATTTGTTCTCGAGTTACAAACGGTTTAAATGTTTATACCTACCGAAAACTTATTTGCGGTGTTGGTAAACTGACCGCGACCTATGTTGATGCATGGGGAATTGGGGATAACAGTTTTCCAACGGCAAAGTTAAGTTTGTCGCGAGGTCTAATTTGTTTGTAGTAACGGCTTCGGAACCCTACACTGAGCATGGTCCGACATGCTCTTGCCCGGTTTTTAATATGTTGTAAAGGACAATATAGCCATGGTAACCCAATTTTTTTGTCCGTCCAGCTCTATTTATTTCTCTGCCACCTTGCAAAAACTACACTTTTTCTGTTTTTTGCCGATACTGTCGTTGAAGTTCAATTTAGTGCTAATCATGGTTCGGCAATATTGTAGAATACAAATTTTGCTAAAACTTTTGGCTTCAAAGATTTTTTTCCACGACCCCTAGGAACGAAGATATGGAAACGTCTATGGGGAGGTAGTGTTAAGAATTGCAACTTTTCTAGTTTTCCTTCCATACCTATTTACGTTTTTGTGCATTTTAGCGCAAACTGTACTGAGACAATGTTGTTGATCACAAAATTTGCTGTATTTTTTGCCCTGAAACATTTTTTCCATGACCTCTAGGTAAGAAGATAATATGGAATCATCTATGGAGTGCTATCGTCAAAAATTGTTTCCTTTTCCAGTTTTCTTCCCATAATATATTTACGTTTTAGTGCATTTTAGCGCAAACCAAACTTCTGCAATCTTTTAAGAGATAAAATTATCTACAAATTGAAAGTTTCTACGATACCAAGTAATAGTAATATGGAATGCTCAGGCTTAGATCGTAAAACTTGTAAAAATGGTGACTTTCAAACCCTCACATCTTAGAAAATGGAGTTAAAATTCAAACATTGACGAAAACGGTGGCACAACTTGGTGCATGCCAATTCGTTCTTCATGCAATAAATCTGTATGTTTTTTGCGTACCTGCCTTGTAAAAGGTGAGTGATTATGATTTTAGTCTAGGACCATTTTTTTATTTTTTTTTTATTATTACAAGGGTCGATGTGTATCCGAAGGAGCTCATCTTAATATATACATGTAATAATATTACTATGGTCATGATCCTATTTCCTTCTTGGTACTGGTCGTTTATATACAAAAAAACTAAAAATTTCGTTTCAGGGTGGTGCAGTTGAACTGTACTCTAAAGTGAATCATACTATTTCCATACATTCGGTACGTATACCTTAACTCTTTGCTTTCCAATTTAATTTATATATATTTCCGATGATGTATGTGTTATGTTATAACGGAGATAAAATTAGTATCATTACAGAAAGGTATCAAAAAATACCTAAAACTAGATGTTATTGAAGTACTCATTATTTGAATAATAATAAATAAAGTGATAATTTTATGGTTTTTCACAAATATGTATACTAATATATTTATTATATTATTTTATTTGTTGCTAAAATACGATTGACTATAATATTTCTTATTGGGCCTGTGACAGATATCATTTGGCAAATTTAGTGATGCTGCTAATTAAAATCGTTTTTTTTTTCTATTATTGATAAGGTTTACAAAGAAAATGTAATCGATTCGTATATTCTGTTACATATTTTTTAACTTAATTTAATTTACCTACCTACTACAAAATAAGGTATCATAAATCGTCTAACATCACGCTAGAACTATTGCACTATTAACAAACAAACAGTCAGAACCATGTCAGAACACACAGATAATAACAAAGTTTAATACCATCATTTCAGAAAGGTGACACGAAAGCAACTTCAGTGGTTTGTGACTTATTGTAATTAATACGGTATAAGATATTCTAGTTAATATAATAATATAATAATAATAGTATAATACAACTCAATCAATCCAAAATAAATAAACTGGCTGCATTTTAATCGACAGTCATTTTATATCTAATAGTTATTTATGTAACTGGTACATAATGAAGCTTCTTAAGGTACAAAAATAAACAATCGCTAACTTTTCTCGTATACTTTACTCGATTTTTCTGCTAGAACAAATTACTTGTCAGCAAAGTCATTTTCATTATTCCGATTGGAGTTAATAGTTGGTAAATTTTATTGTCAAGTAAATGTTAACAAATTTAATGCAAATTTTAATAGATACTAAAAACAGTTCTGACAATTCATCACAAAAGTTGGAATGCCAAACGATCCGCCATTTTGTTGATAGGTATTCATATTGAACGTAACCATGGTAACCAAATAACAAATCGATGGATATTACATACATACATACATAAAATCACGCCTGTTTCTCAGAGGGGTAGGCAGAGACGACTTCTTTCCACCTGCTACGATCCTGACAAATGTCTTTCGCTTCTTCCACATTCATGGAGATTAACCATCTATTTTTAGTACTTTAATAAAAATGTAACTTTAATCATATAATTAGTCTCAAAAATAATTGTAATGGCTAGTAAAATATTTTTAACGGTTTCTTATACAAATTAGGATCTCAAGTGTTCACTAAACGCCAAGACTGATATCCGGAATGACCATAACCATGGTAATAACAATGCTATAATAATTATTATAGAACTGTTATTAACATGGCTACGCTCATTATAGAATTGTTTTCCCGCTTCGATTACGCTAAGGTGGTATTCTGATACCGTTAACGATTAAAAAAAAATATCCTCGTAAGGCCCACCACGTCTCCAAGTGATGACTTACGGATCTGAGACGTGGGCGCTAACAATGGGCCTTATAAGGAAGCTAAAAGTCACTCAGAGGGCTATGGAGAGGGCTATGCTCGGGGTTTCTCTGCGTGATAGAATCAGAAATGATGATATCCGCAGTAGAACTAATGTTACCGACATAGCCCGAAGAATAGCCAAACTTAAGTGGCAGTGGGCGGGGCATATTGCTCGAAGGACTGATGGCCGATGGGGTCAGAAGGTTCTTGAGTGGCGTCCGCGGACCGGGAAACGAGCTGTAGGTAGGCCTCCAACAAGATGGAGTGACGACCTTGTAAAGTTCGCGGGAACGCGGTGGATGCGAAAAGCACAAGACCGGTCTGAGTGGAGAGCCTTGGGGGAGGCCTATGTCCAGCAGTGGACGTCTTTCGGCTGACATGATGATGATGATGATGATGATGAAGGCCCACCATAATACAAACGGGTAGTTTTTTGTCAGTTCGACTTTGAATCTACCATCCAAGCAATAAAGTTCAATTACGTTTGTTCGATAATGGCATTTTTAGTTTATGAAGTTACAAAAATGAACCTTACCCTTAATGCAACACAGCTCAAATTAAATTGCCTTGATTATGTACATTCTATTGCACACTGGGCCTTATGAGGATATATATTATCACTGCAGAGATCGGACAAATGGGCGTCATTACTCGCAATAATGTGGAAATGACTCCAAAGATTTTAATTAAATAATTTTAATTACTTTAATTGATTACTTACCCTAAAAATAAAGTAGACACTTTTTATGGCAGAAATAAATAAATAATACGACAAGTTGTTATTGTTTAGATTTATTAAAGCAAATAAACAGAATTTTTTATAATTTTTCCGTGGTTAGTTTATTCATTTTCACGGCTAAAATAAACTTATGAGGTGAAAAGCTCCTTTCGCAATCCACGGATGTTAATGGGGCAAACTTAAGAGGATTAATATTAATGGCCACTCCTCACGTCTTTGTATTATGTATTTATTACTGTTATGCAAAGGATCAAGATTAAAGTTCAGGCACAGGTTCAGGTAAGAAATCAATTAATGTAATTAAATTTGTTTTATTAAAATCTTCGGAGTCATGTCCACATTATTGCGAGTAATGACGCCCATTTGTCCGATCTCTGATTATCAGATTTATAGCGTTATATGTGATATTTGGCATTAAGTAACTAGTAGCCCTAGACAAGATGCTTAACGCGGCTACCGTAAACGATTGGCGAAAACTGTCAAAATGTATGGAATTGACATGAGCGCTCGACGCAACCGTCTCGCTAGCAGCTTACGTCAATCCTAAATATTTTCGATAACTATAATGTTGTCGAAAAGCATCTTGTCTAGGGCCATAGGTAAGGTTTAGACCTGAGCCTCTATTCTATTTTGTTTTACCACATCGTGCTTCAATATTGTAATCAAATTGTTATTCTTATGGCAGCTCTTACTGTCAAATCAATAAGAGCTGACAAAACTTAAACAATATATTTACAATATAGAAACAAGATGAGTTAAAGCGCAGTGGAATAGAGCATCCGACTATCAAGCCGATTATATCAAGGTATGCACGTCAAAGAATAAAAAACCGGGCAAGAGCATGTCGAAACATAAGGTTTTTAATTCACATGACTTGAAGCTGGCAACTAAGATTTCGGTATACCTACATGGCAGTCGTGCTGCCTAACATCCTTTGCTCTGCATTTTAGGTTGTGTCCCTACTCACTCCTTAATCCCTACCTACTCACCCCGTTTTACATTACTTAATTTGACTAAGTAGTTGTATTATGTCATTCATCATATGTTAAATGTCATTATTTCAGGCTGGGGAATATATAAGAAACATTCCTAAGGTAATCCATCGTCATCACTATTAATTACAATAATAATTATGCACAACGTGAAAGATATTCTTAATATCTCTTTAACGTTATTAGATTGAAGTAAGGTGCAAAAATGTAAACATAAATCTTTGTCGATTGTACCTACTCGCTTTGATCATAGACAGTTTCGGTAAGAAGCGATAATCGATAACCTAGTGTACCGAGGCTAGTCCGATATTTAAGTACCTCTCTATAATTTACAAGGTAACATATAACCAGGGTGTCCCAGAACTTGACGTAAATATTAAAGGACTACCTGTACCCGCGACTTCGTCCGCGTGGAATTCGCTGATCGCAACAACATTTTGTATAGGAGTCCCGCGTGGTTTCTTGAGTGTCGGTGTACCTATCATCAGACCTTGCAATGTTTCAGTTAAAGCGTTTTTTCCCAAAGACTCGTATGCGCCTAAAGGCGGAGAGTTAATGATACAATTGATGAGAGAATGAATAATAATTACTCGTAAACCTGAATCTTAGGTTTTATTATACAATAAAATTAAATTTGACCAGACATTTTAACAGAATAATGTCACGATTGTGATAAGTATAACTTTACTTCTAAAATCTACAACATTCTTCCCGCCTTAATAATTGACATAGTCGGAAAGAAAGGCAGGAGACCTCCTGTCTCGACCTGAGCGCCGGGGTTTATCCACATTCGCAGCAGGAGTAGCGGGGCTGCGCCAATACTGCACTTAAATATTTCTAACGGTTGTTCCAGTCGTTCCGTTTCATCACTAATTTGACTTTCTCCCCTTGGAGCAAGATGACGGTTTTACACTATTATTTCTCTCCCGTTCGGTAGTCTTACAGAACTGTATTGTGGATTAACTTCTAGCAGGTCCACCTCTTCCACCAACGGGACATACTACGTACAAACTTTTTAAGTAAGACCTTTTTTTCGCGCCATCTGATGGCGCTTGCACGAGACAGCTCGCCGGCTCGCAGATTTACACATATGTCAAAGGATTTGCGCATGCGCGCGGCGCTAACCAATCTCATAGCGTGGAGCCTTCGGGAAGCCTGGAGCTGCCACCGACCGCCGCCATCGCCCTCTTCTTCTCTAACCATCGAAAACACCACACGTCGCGTGTCCTGAGATAAAACCCTAAGTTATATTTAAACAACAAAGACCAACCTTTGTAATGGTAATACATTTGTAAACATTATTATTTGTTTCTCTTCTATGCGCAAACACCTTTCCTGGTTGTAGCCATGATGGCAATGGCATGGAATGGCACCAAGATGATCGTCTTGGATGATTGAACATCCTCTCATGTGGTGTTTCGTTAGTAGCAGTACATAGCAAGGATCTGGTACAATGAAGAGCTTGCGTTATAACAGCTTCCCACATAGTAATGGGCAGATTTTTCCCTATTAATGCAATGTAAATGGTTTGCCAAAGAGTGCCATTTAGGCGCTCTACCTGTCCATTGCCCCTGGTATTGTATGATGATGATCGACTTGTAGATATGCCTTTAGTATGTAGAAAATCTTTGATTTCAGCTGATATAAATGATGCTCCTTGATCTGTGTGAATTATCGCAGGCATACCAAAAACGGAGAATGCTTCCGTCAGAGTTTTATTACTGTTTCGGAGCTCATGTCTGGACAAGCGTAGGCAAATGGGAATCGTGAATACTCATCTATGATTGTTAAAATATATTTATTTTATATGAGTTGATGATGGCGAGGATCCTTTGAAATCCATAGACAATCGCTCTAAAGGCATAGTCACCTTGATTAATGATCCAATATCCTTATGAAATCTTGGCTTGATCTCCGCGCATATTGGGCAAGACATTACTTTTTTACGTCATCGCTTGTAAAGGGCAAGTTTTTCGATTTTATCCAATGATTAAGTCTTGCGACACCGGGGTGGCAGAGTGACTAGTGTAAATCCTGGAGTTTGTTGTTTGATGTGCTCGCAGCGCTCACTTGCTTAGAAAGGGAATCAGCGACACTATTTTGGATTCCGGGGGGATATTTGATGTTGAACTTATAATTTGACAACTCTATTCTCCATCTTTGAATTTTATCATTCTTTATTTTGCTAGTATGACTTTGTAGCATATATGCAACCGATTTTTGATCAGTAATCAAGTAAAAGGCCCTTCCTAATAAGTAGTGTCTCCATTTTCTATAATAGGATATTTGTTTTCACTGTCGTTTAGGGTTATAGAGAAGAATGCCACAGGTCGGCGGTTTTGAGTTAATGAGGCAGCTATTGAGAAATCTGAGGCGTCTGTTTCAACACTGAATGGTTCTTTTGGATCAATGGCCGATAACGACAACTTGCTGATAACCTTTTTAAATTCCTCAAAAACTGGAACTTGTGAAGAGTTTAATTGGTATTTTTCCACTTTTGTTAGTGGATGCAACTTATTTGAGAAGTCGGGGACCCATTTGGAGTAGTGGGAGAATAATCCTATAGCTCGCCTTAAGGATGCGGAATCTGTAGGTGGCAATAATTCACGAAGTGGCCGTAATCTTTCTGGATCAGGTTTGACAACCCCATCGCAATTGTTGCATCCAAGAATACTAATATCCGTTAGCGCAAGTTTGCTCTTTTCTTTATCGATAGTCAGATGATGGTTATCTGCAATTAGAAAGAAGTTCCACAAATGGTAATATCGTCGAGGTATGGATATATTCCTTTAATGTAAGATTTGCGGATAATTGAATCTAAAGCTCTTTGAAAGCAGGCGATACCATTGGTCTCGCCAAAAAGAATGCGGCAAAATTGGTACAAATTTCCAGCTGCTTGAAAAAGTGTGAGAGGTTTATTTTCTGGTATGATGGGAATTTGGTGGTAA
Source organism: Acleris literana (assembly GCA_946894065.1). NCBI lineage: Eukaryota > Metazoa > Arthropoda > Insecta > Lepidoptera > Tortricidae > Acleris > Acleris literana. Next base: position 10,467,876 of record OX335691.1, on the reverse strand, counting down.
GCCGATTTCAGGTCAATTTTGCTAAAAACTTTGTAGTTCTAAACCCTCGCCACGACTTCTTCAATATTCGGAAGAGGGTACGCGTCAAGGTATTTGTTTACTGTCTGAGAGTAATCAACAGACATAGAAGTCTATGTGGCACGTATAAAGTTGTCCTAGGGACTTCCGAACGATATTAATTTATCGATAATTACCTATCATTTTTTTTTGAGTCTTTTCAATAAATTTTCCGAAAACTGAGTAGCCATTATATTAGAGTATGCTAAACAATGTCATACAACTTACCTAAATAGGCGTTTGTAGCAAGACCCTCTTGGTTTCAGTTTACTTTGTATGGAACTCTATTGAATAGCATTAAAAGAAGTTTTTGGGTAAGAAACATGGTCATAGTACATTTTTATGTATTAAAATTGATATTTATTTGAATTTTAAAATGCCTAAGAAGTATGCCTATGAATATAATATTACCTATCATTATATAGCGTCGATGGGTAGTGATTAGCATTTTAGTTCATTTCTATTTTATCCGGTGAACTTAATACCTATCGACTATAAAATGTCACTTTAAGATAAGTATTTGAAACAGTTATCGTTATTATAATATCGGGAGGAATTCCCTAGTTAATTGACGTTTTTGCCACAAAAACTTCTGTATATGGTAATGTCTGGTAATGTCTGGTAATCAATCCACATCCGTTTTTTATGATGTGTGCCAGAAGTTACAAGAACCTGAGCGCGCCATGGTGAAGTCGCCTCTTTAATTCCGTCAGGTAATAGTTTTTGAATTTCCTATTCAATAACATTTTGATCATCCGGCGGATATCTGCGTGACTTCATTGCGATTGGTTTACATTCTTGTCTGGGAATAAATTTACCGGATCGATGTTAGCTTCTTTCAAAGCATATCATTTAAGAGAGGGCATTCGTCCGCCAAATCCAACTTCTAAGATATAATATTTTTTCTAGTACATCGTGACCCAATATCACGTTACAAAAAGATTCTCATAACTCTGAACAATACTTCCGGTAGTACCTACTTGACCTTCCAATGTTAGGGCAGCCGAGCAAACCCGAGTCATTTGTGATGTGTGCGACGAGGAAGCCATCGCGCTTTAGTTTCAAGAAGACACAGTTGCAACGGGACACAATCTCAAAGAGACATAAGCCCAAATAGACACATCAAATATTGTACTATTGGTTACAGAAGTGGTTGGATGGAGATCGTTGATAAGATGTACGTACTCTACGCTATTATGGTCTCCTGGTACTTTTTTCGAAATAAAGGATATGTGGAACAGGGGCTAGGTAGGTTTAGGTTATGTTCATTTTGCAGCAGGCCCGGACGGCTAAACCTCTCAGAAATAGGAGCTTTGTCGACACTGTCTATGTAATTGATTTGAAATAAGACTGTCGACGGAGCTCCGCTGACCTGAGCCCCTATTTCTGGGTGGTTTGGCCCTCCGGGCCTGCTGCAAGACTAACATTACCTAAACCTACCTAGACATAGGTATTTAATTGATGTTTAGGGATTGCTGAATAGTAAAAAGTTATTGTCAATTTTTCCCTACGCGGCGAGCGGCTTTTCGAACTGATTGTACTGTGCCAGTTTACAACTGTGTCCTTTTGGACTTGTGTCTCATTGAGATTGTGTCCCGTTGCAACTGTGTCTCCTTGAAACTAAATCGCCATCGCCACCTCTTTAATCCATGGTTTGGTCAATAGGCCATATTGCTCAACTACTTCTTCATCTACAGTGTGTTAGCGGCATGAGGGCTTTCCTTGATATTGAGTAACAAAGGGCAACTCCTTAATGTATCTACATGTTTATTTTAATTAAAACAATAACAAATTGTACAAATTTTGTTCCCTAACAAAAATTAAATGGCAAGCAATGTACACTGTGCGTTAAAGTTAATTAATAAAGCTGCAGCCCTATATTTGACGTTTGACTTGTTTTGCCCCTGTACCAGTGTATGCCTTGTACCGTGTAATAATGATACTGATTACGTAGATGGCAGTTAAAATCTACGAAGTTAAATTGCAGCGTTACGTTAGTTAACTTCGACTTAATTATACTTGCAAATAATTACTTATATAACATATTATGGTTAGTTAAAGCGGACGCCCTCATGCCGGTAACACAATGTATAAAGCTAGCTGTACTTCCAGTATCAATAAGAGCGTTGACAGAAATTCCGTCAATAGTTAAAATATATTTGTTGAGTTTATAAATTTTGACGTTTACCAAGTTTAAAATCAATTCTGACGACTGACAGGGGGCGAAAATACCGCAACAGTATTTGCGACTCTTACTTTAAAAATCTGAAATCTTTCGAAGAGCACAGCCGATACGCTATCAAGTATTCGGAGCTATGAACTACTATGAAATGAAAACTACTCTTAACACCGTTTATCAATTCTAATTCTAAATATACCTACGACTAACAATCTGCCAGCCGATTTAAGCCTGTTTGTTCTTCATATTAGAACAGAGACATAATTTAGCTTTAATAGATCTGCATTCCTCTAGGCTTGTAAGGCCGATTGTTAATCAGGGGCGCCAAGACGGCAGACAAACCGACAAATAGACAATATTAATAAATTACGTGTTATTTAACCGGGAGATCTTTTTGCGGTTTTATGTTTCTTCACAAGTTTAATAATTTAAAATTTTAAACCAATAATGATATTAAAAACTATTTTATAAGTCTCAGAAACCTATTGAAAAAATTTACTGTGGGAGTTGGCCATAAGGATACATACAGACGGACCATATTATTCCGGAAGTCCCCACCATATCAAAAAAAGGAAAAGGCAGAAGTATTATTTCATTTAACAAAAAAAAAAGATACGAAACAAAAAATACTTCCAAGTCTGGTTAAAATAATAATGGTGCTTCCCATGCAGTCCGTCACACACTACAGGTCAAGGCGCTCCCGAGGATACCTCCGCCTGTTTTTATTGGTCGGTCAGAGTGGAGTCGAGCTATATGTTCGAAGGGCGGCTGTGTTGCATAAAAGGCGAGTGGGCACCTTATGGTCGTTTAAAGTCCATAAGCATTTCTCCGCCCCTGACATCTCTGAAATTATTGCCTATTGTTGCTTTCGTAAGCTCCTATTTTTGAGACCCACTCCATATATTTGGCGAGTCACCGTCTGCCTTTTTATAGAAAGTGATTATCATTGGCCAGGCAAGTACCACGCGTGTTAACTTGAAAGAAAGAAAGAAAAAAAAGAAAGAAATTAAATTTATTGGCATAAAAACGACACGATTTACAATAAACAAAGAATTAAAACATAACATTTTTCATCTATGCCATACGTTGCGTCGAAAACGGACCCACTCGAAGCTGATTTTCAGTGGGGCCAACTTCGGCTTCATATACGCCTTCCAAAGCTCCAGAACTCCCATAGTGACGTTATTGGTAAAGTCATAAAATGGTTTACCCTTGAAATATCGAAACTCATTTCATAGAATGTTTTATCATTGTAATGTGAAATATGTTGAAAAAATTACCGACTGCAATATTTCTTGCGGCAATTCTTCTGGGCAATGGTCTCCTCTTGGGAAGCGCTGATAGATTTTTGACGTGTAAAAGTGCCCGTGTGGCCTACTTACTGAATAAATATATTTTATCTTTTATCTTACTTACATTTTAACGCGAGCGCCTGTGCTCTACGTTTATTTATTTGTAAGGGTGCATCTTGCATCAATATTCTCCTCTCTTCCAATGCTGACCATGCAGTGAACATGTTTTTTTATTACTAAGAGAAGAGGTGAGGTCCTATTAATTTCAACATTGAAATATGTTAAGTTATTCATTTTATTTAAATATTGTCGTGGTTGTTTATTAATAAATTTATATTCCAAATCTTGTGAGGTTCTGTCTTACTTCTCATACATAACAGCTATTTTATTTTCAAAACTGTTTCTATTTCAAATATCGGGCCATAGAGGCGACGTGGAGGTATTCAACCTTTACAGAACAAAAGGTTTAACAAATACTTAATTCATTCTTTTTTAGCGTTTTTATTGATAATTGGTACAGGTCGATTCACAAGCGCTGGCACGAATGGATTGAATGAGTGAACGAAAGTATACAAGTGTGTAAAATAATAACAGGTTTTCGGTTTGAAATTCGAACATTGGTTCAAAGGACGGCACTCACACAGTGATAGGTGACATTACTTTTGTTCATTCCATTCGTGCCAGCTTTAGTGAATCTACCAGTAGTGTTCAAAAATTACCCATTTTCATTTCCATCGATAGAATGATATTTGTTTACACGTGCAGGGGTTATCATTTTTTGGATGTCACAGATCTAACCGATTTTTTTGATTCGGGAAAAATGCCTATCATACCCGCCCCGACCAGGGCCAGGACGGGTTATGTCCGACTTGCACGGATTAAACCCCCGGGGCGTTGCGCCAATCGCTTTAGGAGGGGCTACGGGGCCGCTATAGCGCCAAAACGTAGCCACCCAATAGCGGATGCCCTTCGGGCTCGCTTTCCGGCGGGGGCTTTTACTAGGTCCCTTGCCTACTCCGCTGAGGGCACCCTGAAACACAGCAGGGGCCTTCCAGCTCAGGACCTTTTACTGCAGGTGATAGACCCCCCAATCTACCAGCCACAGGCCCCCGTTACGGTGGCATTCGGTTGACATAAGCCAACCGCCGCCGACCCAATCGCCTGCGGCGCATTGGCAGTGCTTCGGGGTTCACAGATTTAACCTAAGCTAACCTACGTAACCCATGCTTAAGATTACCTAAAAACAATAAGGATTCAGCAGAAATTAATTTTCTGTGAAATTATATTCGATATTCGATTATTTGATGCGTGTCGGTGATTCAAGGGAATCCGGTGTTCCCTTGTTTCGCAGACAGAAATTTCCTAGAATTTCGTTTCGCAGAAAATGTTTCATGTAATATTTGGTCCTTGTATTTTTATTTCAAGTATTATTGTTTCAACGACTATTTACTTGAATTAAAGACATTAGGGTATGTTAGAACTACGACCCCGTCAGAAGCGATTTGCTACCAGAAAAAAAGGTTAGGTTAGGTTAGAACTGTGACCTCACCAGAAAACACGCACTTGTATCAAAATTCTTGGTAATAAGATTTACATTAACCCCCTTACTAATAAACGTTGAGTAACGGTGGTATAGCTATACAATGTTTTGTCCTTATCTGTCATTGTGACATTTGAATTTGACAGATAAGGACAAAACATTGTATAGTTATACCACCGTTACTCAACGTTTATTAGTAAGGGGGTAACTAAATAATATGAGGATCAAAAATATTTGATTTGATATTCTTTGATATGAAAATCTAAACATTTAATTTTATTTGTTACAAAAATGTATGATTTAAATTTATCTTCAAAGTAAGTACTATGCGTACTGATTATTCTATGAACGAATAATGTGATAAATATTTTCTAAGAACCGAAATTCTATACAAAAATTGTCTACGAAAAAGTGAACAACCAGGGAATCCCATAATTTTATGTTCACAAATATTAAAAATAATGTAACTATGAATAGTAATCAACTTAATAACTGCGAGACTAATTACCACATTGGAAAATTAAATCTATATTCTGGACCGGTGTGCAAGGGGCTTTCTTATCCTTTCACATTTACGTCAAGTTCTGGGACACCCTGTAAACTTAACAAATTAAAGAATATAATTATCCACTACATATTAGTATTAATCACATGAATGCATTATAATTCTTTTTCAGATAGTAAGTACTATTTACTCGTAAAGTACCACGTTGCCGGGTTCTAATCAAGTAAGAAAAAGACAACTCTCCGCCGAAAACTATTTTTTTATTTAATTTGCCGGGTCTAGCGCTGGCAAATATCCAATTCTTTCAATCTATTTAAAGAAGGTGTTCTAGCCATAGAGGTAGTAAAACATAGAGAGAGTGTAAAAACGGCCAATAGAATAATACTCGTCGCACCTGTAACAAATGCCCTTCGTTAAAAAGAGTCGTCTATATATGACCGCTTTCGATTGAATTTCAAAAACGTACCACCACACATTAGTGTGCGTAAGTTTGCAGTCAGTGATGTGCGGTTTATCGATAAATTAGGTTTAACCACAATTAAAAGGCAAAGGATAAGCCTATTCTCAATAATAATTGTGATTGATGACCTGGTAGTTTTTTAAAATGTGTCACATGCACCAATCAAGACACACGGCAGTTTGTCCGCCCAAGTTCGAAAAAAACCGAGCTATACTGTAGTGTGTATATGTATTTATACACGAACCCATCCAGCCCTTTTCCGCATCCACATAAAGGAAAATGGTTTTTTTACAGATTACTAAAGTCATTGATCTCACAGCTTAATATAATATGAAAATGAATGTTCTATCATAACCCTTTAAAGAGTTATTGATTTCTGAAAACGACGTATTTTGTACTGACTTACGGACTCGCCCATCAAAACCCATAGGGTATTTCCCGATGACTAGAGTCTTATTTTTTTTCGCGGTCTTCAGCACAAGTAAAAGAAAATATCGGAACTACAAATATGCCTACCCCTGATCGGAAAATTTTAAAATTATTATCTTCAGTTAAAATGTACGAAAAATTTCATAAGGAACTCCTAGCATCCTTATATATTAAGGGGGTTTATTTAAACTTAAATACTGATATCCTGCCAAAATCATAAATGTAAAAAAAGACCCAGTTATCATGTACCACCAAAAGTAGTGATACCTAAATAGGTGCCAAGTTTAGCACAAGACTGTTTACAACCAGACCAATTGATTGCCACTACATTCATGTCGAGCCCTATCTTGGCAGTTTTCTAAAATTCCCATCAGATAAGTAACTTTCTGTATAAAAACTGCCAAATTATACAAAATAAATTATTATGACTTTGCGGAAGATAGCCAATCAGTTTTTGAAAGGAGGATTGGAGAGTTTAAATCAATTTTGACAGAACCAACAGCAGACGCTGCTTCAAAGTTAACCTTTAAGGTTTTGAACAAGTTATCCTTCTCCACCCAGTCCTCCTTCCCTTCTTAATTGTTAGTTAAGATCAAAACAGCCGATAAAAAATAAGGTTTACGTGACTCACAAATCTAATACACAGTATATTTATCTTCTAGTACCTAAGACAGTTATCCTTTGTTAATACTTATATAATACCTTTAACACATATTATTTGATGTTACATTTGTTTTGCAGATAAACGAAGGTCTTCTCAGGGTCAGTACAACTTAATGTCGGACGTCGGTTACTGTTCGTCCGGGTTTTCTGTTAAAGGGAGTTTCGGGCTGTTTCGGCTTGAATCTTCAAACGTCTTCGGATTCCGGGACACTTCACGCGTCAGGATTGAAATCAAATATGTTGTTATTCTCTCAAAAAACACTTTGTCGACAAATTTTACATCACCCGCAAACGCGTCAAAATTGCTTGTCACTTCGTATCTCGATCTGGGGTGTGATTCTCTCAAAAACGCGGTCGAACGAACGAACGAGTGAATGTCGAAGCGGCGAGGTAGTCCCAGAGAGCGAACAAAACACATTTTAGCGCGTGCGTTCTCAATTAGGCAGCCTTATACCTACGTTCGATCTTATCGATAGAAACCATGTTGCCAAATTGAAAATGCACGCGCTAAAATGTGTTTTGTTCGCTCTCTGGGACTACTTAAACTCGCCGCTGCGACATTCACTCGTTCGTTCGTTCGACCGCGTTTTTGAGAGAATCACACCCCTGCTTGCTTCGACTCAGTGCAGCCAAGATTAACACCCATATTCACAAATAATACTTAAGAGATCCTTCACTGAGTAAACGCACTGCGTTCAATACAGCTTTGTGATTGGTCCTTTTTGACCGACCTTTTGTTTATGAGACGATTTGCACCACCCTGTGCGTTCGAGTACTGTGACGGTGGGTTTACACCAAACGAGCGAATGCTCTAGAACATGTTTTGTCTTTATTTTTACAAAGAAAACGTAATAGATAATGCCATAGAATTCTTGTTCGTTCGCTTGGTCTAAACCCACCCTGAGACCTCATAGTGACGTTTGTAAATACCGGTGTACACGGTGTACAGATCTAGTGAAAAATCCTTTCACATCGTGAAAACTCGGAACTCACGTCTACTTCCGAATGATGTTGACGTGTCTATGAATTATTGAATTATTAAGTGACATGTTTGTATTAAATAAATAGAGTATTCTATTCTATTCTTAATTAATGGCTTTCACTCCTGTTAAGGTGTATTTCGCCAATGTCGAGTTATTTATAGACACTCTCATGGACTTATTAGAGAAATAAGTCCATGGACATCACACGCGAAGACAATTGTTCGGTAAAAGGGCATAAAGAAAGTCAGCCGTGATCTGTAGGCACAGGTTCACATTATGCCGTCGGTTCTATGCACAAGTTATTTGCCCATTAAGGAGCAGGTCGCTGCAGCAGACCCTCATCATTTTCAAGCAGACGGATAAGACTCGGCCCTAATGAACATTCAATGGCAATCTTGCTCGTTGCCCGTTCTCAATTAACATCCGAGGCTGAGACCGTACTATGGCACATTAAAATCTGACAAATTTCAGTTAGGTATTTAAAGGGATTGAGTTGCTCATATCATAAAACAACCTCTAAGCTGTTACGACCTGCTAAGATACAGGCAGAGAAAGGTAATTTGGCAGATTGTACATAAAGTGGCCTTAGGGCTATTGAAAATACAATTGGGAAACAATTAAACTTAACTGCGTGTTTTTTATTTTTATTTAAAATAGAATTAATTTTAAGAATAAATATCTAATTTGAAGCATTTCATGATAAGAATCTTATTGTGATTTAAAATAAGTAATTAAATAAAAGTAGCAGCACCTACATACAACGTGAAAATGAAAAATCCATTAGATCATACGATATTTTATCGTGGCACCGGTGCGAAACCGTCACGATAATCTGTTTTCGAGGTCATGCTTAAACGTTATTCAAACGTAACGTAAACAAAAAATCACAATGCATTAAGTATACATTATTCATTAATAGTATATTGACCTCTCGCGTGTTGCCTAGACTTCAATGTACATAATGCAGTCAAATTGTACTCTAAGGTGCCCCTAGTGGGAAAGTTTTGGGGTAGTTCTGATTTCTTTCATTCTAAATATGTAGTTTGGGGTGCTGAATCCGAATCTGAGGTTTGCTACCAAAATTTCGTGACGCAACATTGTCAGAATCGCAAAAAACGTGAAAAATGTCTGTTTTTTTTTAGATTTTTGCTTAAAACTCGGAATCTATTAACTTTTAGTAAATGGCTTGTTTACAGAAATTAAAGTTCGTAAAATTCTCTACAAACATCACTACATGTTACTTTTTTTTTTAGAAAAACCATTCGGTCTCAAGTGCGAGTGGAAATTGGCATATTTAATAAGACATCTTGCGAGTAACGTGTTGTTTTACGATTATTTCTAAATATTTGTTTAAACAAGTTCTTCATAAAAACTAACACCACAGCATTGTTTTAAATATTTGTCTACATCAAATAACCCAATTCTATAATTATCCATCACAATTTTTTTCTTTTCACGTTTTTTGCCACTTTGACAATGTTGAAAATGAAAAATTGTTTATTGGTTACCTATCACAAAATTTAAAAACAATACAAAGGTTGGGTCCTTCTAGTAAGCATAGGAATGGGTCATTCTAATAAAAGTGGCACGGACAGGTTAAAGTTTCTCCAAAAAAAAAGTTGTGTTTTTTTACCTTCTTTGCTTAAAATAAGCTTCCTGGTGTTCCAATTGTTACATAATTATAAAAGGGAACGGAATATACATGAAAATATAAGAATTATGGCTTGTTGAAATATTGAGATGCAGGTGAAAGTTTCATTAGACAGGTTAGAAGAGAGAAGTTTTCAGGTTAAAGAGAGTTATATTAAAATACAAATTACTTTAAAAAAGCAATTCCCTACATTTACTTTGGTAGATCACTGTTAATGGGTACTGCTTGATAAAGCATCTGTAAAGTTTTTCTGGGAAATTATATGCAAGTTATTAAAATAAAATTATTTAAAATAGTTATTCACTTTAGCTTGCCAATAGTCACACTAACCTGCACATTAGTGCACATATGTCTCTTTAACCCGCCAAGAGTTACATTAACCTGTGCCTAACCTAATCTATGCTAGATGAGATGAGAATAAATAAATAAAATGGCTTGGCCTCGATGTAAAAGGTCTGTGCTTATCTATGAATGTTTTTACTTTTTCTGTAAAACAAACATTTAACATACTTTGTATTCAAAAACTCATTGACAGGTTACGGTGCCACTTTTTTTAGAATTACCCGAATATATGTGGCTTTCCATCACAAAAGGGTCCTTATGGCAGTTTCTAGTTACGGAGATATTGACGATGTTGTAAAAATCATTAAAAATATATATTTTTTGTTTTATACGAAATAGTAAAATAAAGGGATAGACGTCTATTCGTAGCTTGGTTTCACTCGTGTATGTTAAATATTTCTAAAGTAAAATTGGGTACAAAGTTTAGTAGAAAAGGGTCCTTATGGCAGAGCACATTCAAGAATGATATATCTGGTGATAAATTTACTTGCAATGTTTGCTTAAGTTATATTGGTCCACTTACAAAACGTGCCTAATAACAAAAAATACCCAACTTAGGTAAGTACTGTCAAATATCTTACGAGCTATAAAATATGACAAATGAATAGGTAGGTCTGATAGATTAACTACAAAACGTAAAAAACCTACATGTAGCTACAGGAACCAAATATGAAATGGTGTTTATTTTTGCAAAAAAAGGAAATCAGAACAAACTAAATAATCAACAAAAATGTTTTTTGAGACAGGTACTCTTTATAAAACAAGATTTTAAGTACCTAAACTTGTAAAAACATTTTTTCTTGGGTATTCTGTTTTAATATAAGATTAAAAATAGATAATGTTACTATCGTGATATTACTATACTACTGTAATTATCAGCAATTATCTGTAATTCCCTAATGTATGGGCGTGAATTTGTGATATAATGTAACTCAAATCGTTTGTAACTATAGAAATAAGATTATAGAGTAACAATGACACTTTAGTGATACTTGCGTAGATTGATCGAATATAATTTAGATCTCACTACACAAAAAATGTTAATGTTACAGAGCAAGATGAAAAAAATAAAAGATATCATATTTATTAAAAAAAAAAAGGATTTTGTTAACTATGTTATTTTATTTCTATCCTAAGACGTAAATTCAAATATCCCCAACTATACACTATGGTACGAATTACAACATATTAAAGAACATTCCGAAAATCTTATTTTTCTTAATTTCGTTCTTATTAGCAAGTTGCTCTAATCAAAGGCTGATTTTTCAAAGTCTAGAAGTCACATTAAAAAAACCATAACTGAATATCAAAGAAAAACACATTGAGATACATAATCAACCATCATCTATGTAACTTCCAATGGGAACATACTTAATATGAGTTTCAAACTTCTTTTAACGATTTCTCAAAAGTGCAATTTCGGCATGTGTAAGTATGATAAATAAAATTTAAAAAAGTTTGGGGCTTAGGGTCGTGACTCTTTCTTTATTAGATAGCCTATTTAACGCAGATTTAGAATCAATGCTTAACTCAATATGTATCATAAGGACCCTTTAGCCATGGAACGCCACATATATATACAATAAGAGGTTTAACCAATTAAGGTAAGTTTAAGATAAGGTGGGTGACATTTGATTACAGAGTAGTTATGAATTACTTTTAAGAAGTAAACAACTTATAAGATAGTAATTTAAATTTGTTTAAATTTGGAGTGTGGGCACATTCGTACTCACGTACGAGTGTGCATGCACGTGGTGCGTGCGTGCGTGCGTGCGTGCGTGCGTGCACGTGTGTGTGTGTGTGTGTGTGTGTGTGTGTGTGTGTGTGTGTGTGTGTGTGCGTGCGTGTGTGTGTGTAGTGTGTGTGTGTGTGTGTGTGTGTGTGTGTGTGTGTGTGTGTGTGTGTGTGTCTGAGTGAGTGAGTGAGTGTGTGTAGGCATATACTTTAGTATAGTTTCAAGAAAATCGTAATTAGTGGATCTAGGTAATGTTGCGATAGTAGCGCTTCGGTTTCGTCGAAACTTTTCATTTTCAACCATTCTAAGATGGCTTTTTTACATATAAAGGGTTGCATGGGGTAGATGCCAATTTCTCTATTTAAAATATTGTATAAACGGGCAGATTGAGTAGCAAATTTTCTCTTGACAAATTTAGATTTAGTAGGGGGCAACGGGGCAACATTTTCTTTCCTTCTTCTACTTTTAGTAAATGCTTTATAACTTAAGGTAAAAATGTTAACTACCCCAAAACTTTCCTAGTAAAAACACGATTTGACTGGATTAACCCCGATTATCTAAATGACCCTTCTCTCTAGAGTAGATTTGCTGAGCACATCACATTAAATTTATTGGTTAGGGTATGATACTTCCAAACATGAGTTTCTACTGTTCACGCCTAACGTTCAGATTTAATTTTAAGTCTTATTGTTATGTTAATTAGAGACAATTTGCATTGTATTCTGTCCCTCCAATCCTAGCGCAAGAATATCACGACATATCCCAAACAACCAATTGTAGATTAATACCTCTCATACGTCACACTCCCACTTCAAATACTCGTTACTTGCATCCATCCTCTCATACAGAAACGTACTACCTTTCTTTGTAATTAAAATCAAAATTATGTATATAAAACCAAGTTTCAATCATCTCCTTGTTTCGATCCGGAACACTACAATAAATGTTCAGAGAACACATCATAACCTACATACATACATAAAATCACGCCAGTTTCCCAGAGGGGTAGGCAGAGACCACTTATATCCACCTGCTACGATCCTGACAAATGTCTTTCGCTTCTTCGACATTCATACATCGAGTCATGCACGCACGTCGGTTTCGGGTACTTAAGATTCGGCCCTTTTCCAGTATTTTTCCGGTTTGATTCGAAAGAGTACGCCTAAAGCGGCCCCTTCCGACCCTTCCAGTCACTTTCGCTCTGTATGTCTCTTTCGTCAATTTTCTTTCATCCATCCTTTCCAAATGACCGAACCATCAAAGCATGCCCTTTTCAATCTAAGTCACTACAGTCCACATTTCTCTCTGACCTTTTCATTACTTACTCTATCAATCAGTTTCACACCACACATACTACGCAAAGAGCGCATTTCAACTGCATTTATACGAATTTCATGCTTGTCCTGCCAAACCCAACATTCACTACCATACATAAAAGTAGGGGCCAGCACTCCATTGTGAACAGCCAGTCGCGCTTTTTGTGAAACGCCCCTTCTGCCCACAAAGGAGTACAGGGCCCCATTAATTTGATGTTATACATAAATTATTTATTTACACAATATTTCATCTTATTCGGAATCTTATACAATTCGGAAAGCATGCTGACATTTTAGTTTAATGACCCCAATTGCCAGGTAAGTCTTAATAAATAAGACTTACCCGGCAATTACAGCAAAAATATTGATATAGGACCGTATCCGGTTTAAATTAAAGTCATATTTTTTAAATTGAACTGCTATTCATTGAAATGGCATTAAATGTATACACATTTTTTTAAATGGATGTTTACGAAGCCAGAGGACCCTGGAGGAGGGTATTTGATACCCGGCAGTGGCAAATATTTGTGTAATGAATACAAGTATTTGTACCCATATATTTACAGATAATATAAAATTATGGTCTCATGTGATAACTTGATAAGCAAGTGTGCCAGTTTGAATTTAAACAACCCTGTATACATTTCACTGAAAATAAAGTCAGTGTTAATCTGCCTTCTCTGATAAATTTACTGTGGACCATGAACGACCAAATCGCACTGCCAGATCAATACAGCATTAACTCAAAATACGACTATATTTTAAAATCGACTCTATTACATTTCCTATGAACTTGAAACAAAACAAGCTAGTTTTTTGAAATGATACTGTGTTGATCTGGCAGTGCGAAATGAACAATAGAAAGATAGAATCCTACATGTTTGTGTATACAATAATTTCAAGTAATATTCCTTTGAAATATCAGGGCAGTTTAAATATTTACTATAAGAACTTGAACACCAAGATATGGGACAAATTTAAACATTTATTTGATCACTGCGCAAATGATAAAGTAAGTATTTTCCTATTAATCATCATTTTTAATAGTGAACGGTGTAAAAAGCAAATATTGATAGAAAGCCGCAAGCCTTTTGGTACTAGCTTTTTTATAGGTTAAAACAATAATTTTGAGCGGTAGTTTTTAAAAAATCCCTTGGGGAGCTCCCATCTCAGTAATGATGTCATCAATTATTTGTATGCATAATATTTTTGTGCAGTATCAAACGAAAGGGCTTTATAAGCCGAATATAAAAATGTATTACACTAATTATTAGTATTATTACCTATTCGGCCACTTGTTTTTTACAAATCCAAGAAATATTTTCGAGTTTAGATATGCGTATATTAAGAGACTTTTGGCGTATGTTTTACAAAAAATGACTAAGCCGTCTCTTACCTGGAGGAACCCGACCGTGGTATGTTTTAAAGAAAAAGAAAGAAAGAAAGAAAATCATTTTATTGATAGCACACCTCCACCAACATAATAACATAATAAAATAAAGCTTAATCTAAAAATGATAGTGGTGCAATATGACACCAATAAGGGTCCCAGTCAGCATGTGTTGCAGCACTCGGTGCTTCAACGCTGGTTTTCTGTGGATCCCTTTGTGATTCACATGCGACGACAAGCGACAGTTTGGACACCATTAAAAATACATTAAATTCACAAATACCGGGATTTTATGTGTAATGTTTAGATAAATAGGAGAAATATAATTATATATTTATTAAATAATTAATGCGCAATGTTACATACAATGACATACTAGCAGACAAATAAATAAAAATAAATAAAAAGAATATGAAAACAAAAAAGAAGATTATGACACTGTATGGGCGGTTAAAGATTCAGATTTTTTTAAATTTAATAAATATAGTTATAATTTGTTCCTGAAAGATCCAATGGTTTGGGAATTTCGTAATGGCGGCGGTGGCAAGTTGTTCCAGCATTTCGTGGCAGCATAGCGAAAACTACCACGAAAAGCAGCCGCACAGTGTCTTGGACAAAGTAATCGACTGGCGTGGAACCGTACGTGTAAATACAACTGTAATAGTGAAATAGTAAAAAACTTACGGTTCGGACTGGCGCGTGGAATGGCGCGTGGCGTTTCTCGTGGTCCAAACTGTTCCGTGTAAAGGCCGCTTTATTTAAGTACCTACGGCGTAACGCGCGTACTCGGAGGGATGGGAAAGCAGAACCGTGCACAGGCATTCTGAACGCGCTGAGTAAGAGCTTTAGAACGAGCGAATAAGCAACTACCTATCACAGTGTCGACATAATTAGGTTATGACAATATTAAGGTATCACAAAGGTGGATCCTCAGTTCAACACTCAAGTGATTTCGAACTTTGTATACCTAAGACTTTAAGTCTATAAAAACATTGTTTCACGGCATCAAGTACATGCTGTTCAAAGCGCAATTCATCGTCCATGAGCAGTCCTAGATTGCGGGCTGTAGTCACCCACCCGCTCCAGAGACTCGTGTTCTACCCTCACGTTTAGGTTGCTGTCAAGCATACTGATAATTTCCTTTTTAAGTTCCCAGAAACATGATTTTAGGCTTTAAAGGATTTAGGATAAGACCGTTCCGACTAGACCATTTGGACACAATTTTAAAAATGTTTCTTGAATTTTTAGAAAACAGGTCGGCTATAGGTAATATTGTAGTATGTTTTAGGAATCAGCCCATGAAGCCTTTTCATTTGATCCCAAACACGACGGGTTAGGCGTTTTATTATCTATTTAAATTTTACATCCATATTGATACCTATCTATCACGAGTCTGGTATCTCAAACTACATGGTACAGGCTTTTCTTCTTTCTCTTTTTTGAGCGATGCTTTACTTTGATAGGTACAGGACCAGAAACAAGTAAAATTTCCTAGCGGTAATTACAAGGATAGGAGTTGCACGAAGACGGGAGTCAAAAAATTCAAACCAGAAAAATCCTGTTCTTGCGATGAAGGCAGCCGCAATAACTGCGGCAATATCACTATTTTTGTAAGTTTTTTCTTTTAATAATTATACATTTTGTACTTTCGATTGAGTTAAGTAAAATGAAATTTATCTTCCTGTGTTACAAGTAAACTGAGAAACATAATTAATAGGGATGTATCTTATTTATTTATTTTATAAAAAGTAATAAAAATAATAGAATACGTATTTTTTGTTATCTAAAAATAAAATGTATTCTTATAAAACTAAATATTTAAAGTAAAAATCACTATGCCTGAATGCCTTCAACCTTTGCCTATGCTCTATACCTACAGGCGATAAAAAAAATGGATCATCCTGACATAACCATAGGACAGAACCAATACGGGCGTTATTCCAAAATGACCTTTATTTAAAGCGGCAGTTGTATTGTATATTTTACCTTTGGTAAGTTTAACATTATAAAAGGCATGTTTATTAACAAGTTTGGTAGAAATAACTGAGCAGGTAATTAAATATAAATGAAAATGTTCGCAAATATACCTATGGGTAATTAAATACCTACATAATTCCCGTATGGTACAACCGCCTTTTAATCAAATTAATGCGTAAGAAAGCAAAAATTCATAAGAAGTGGAAAATTTATAACAGAAAATCAGATTATGCATTTTTTTCGGAAATAAGGACTAAAATTAAAAAAATGGAGGATTATTGCTACAATTTATTTATTTCTAGGACTGAATCTAATATACGGAAAAACTCCAAGTCTTTCTGGTCTTATTTAAAGTCAAAAAAGGACAACAGTGATATTCCTGAAACGATTTATTTAGATGGTAATACATGCACGAGTGGTCAAAATATTGCTAACTTATTTAACTTGTTTTTTCAATCGGTTTTCGTTAAAGATAATATAATGTCACCAGCTCCAAATAATGCTGATCATAATGTAGGAATTGTAACAGGTCAAAATTGTATAATTAGTAATATTAATATAAATATAAACATAGTTAATAGCTATATCAACGCCCTTGACGTTACCAAAGGCAGCGGGCCCGATGGTATTCACCCTGCCTTTTTTAAAAGTTGCCGTGAAACGTTAAAGTTACCCATTACCATATTATTTGATCTCTCTTTAAAGTCTGGTATATTGCCGTATTCGTGGAAGCGCTCAATCGTAGTTCCTGTTTTCAAAAGTGGAGATAAACATAATATCAAAAATTACCGTGGAATTTCAAAATTATCAGTTATCCCTAAACTTTTTGAGAAAATTATTTATGACAACCTTTATCACGCAATAAGACCAAAACTGATTTCACAACAACACGGGTTTATGAGTAAACGCTCGACAGAATCGAATCTTTGTGAGCTATTGGACTACGCGCTTGACGCTATGGATAAGGGCTATCAGGTAGACACAATTTACACGGATTACTCTAAAGCTTTTGACAAAATCTCACACGCTATACTTATCAAAAAAGTTGAAAGCTTTGGCGTACACGGTAATCTTTTAAGGTGGCTTACTTCTTACCTCCGCGATAGAACCCAAGCAGTGGCAGTCAAAGGGTATACCTCTACGTTTGTTCCTATCTCATCTGGCGTCCCTCAGGGTTCCCACTTAGGCCCCTTATTATTCAATATTTTTATCAACGACGTGATCGAATGTTTTCTTCATTCTAATGTTTTGCTGTACGCAGATGACACAAAAATATTCACGATCATCAAGTCACAGACAGATTGCATTAACCTTCAATGTGACCTAGATAGACTAAGTGCATACTGTGCAGTTAACCAACTTTATTTAAATGTCGAAAAGTGTCACTCTATTTCTTTCTCACGTAAACGTAACAGCTTCCTGTATAACTATTCGCTTAATGGTACATTTCTTCAACGTGTTACACAGGTAAAAGATCTTGGAGTATATCTTGACGATGAACTGCAACTTACTTCCCACATTAGCAAAATAGTATCGAAGGCTTATAAAATGTTAGGATTTGTATTTCGGCAGGGCAAAGAATTTAAAGATCCCAACACCATGCAGCTTCTTTTTAATGCGTTTGTAAGGTCCAATTTGGAATAGCCATCTACAGTCTGGAGCCCTCACTTTAACGTGCACATTGACGCCATAGAACAAATTCAAAATAAGTTCATCAGGCGTATGAAATATAAATTTAAATCATTTAACAGTGGCAGTATTGCATCTCTTCAAAGTCGTCGTGACACCAGAGATCAAATATTCCTATATAAGATTATTAACGGACTTATAGATTCGCCAAATTTACTTTCCAACATATCCTTTCGGTGCCCCGACCGACGTACCCGTTCCTCAAACCTATTTGCCATCCCTTCTAGTCGTACTGCATACGCTAGAAATAGATTACTTATTAGGACTTGTAAAAAGCATAACCAATTATTTACCCACTCTGATATATTTCATATGAAAATGAATCAATTTGTCTCTGCAATAATTAATCAATAATCAATAATCAATAGTCATCAGTTAATAATCAGTAATCAATCATTCTTCTAAATAAAAATGTATTTTGTATTTTTTGTCAAATTAAAGTGTTCTCTAGTAATCTATCAACTAGATCATCTGTCTATAGGTAGTAATTATATTTTGCAAGCATCTTTAGCATAATGAAATTGTTAGTTATTTAGTTATTTTTGTTTTTTCAAGGTAATATGTATATCTTCTGAGCAACAGAAATGTAATTTATATTATAAGTGGAAACTGTTTTGGCTGATGTACTTTTTAAATTTGATTGTTTCTTAATGTGTTATATATTGCTGTTTGTTTCCCAAATAAATAAATAAAAAAAAATAAAAAAAAATTGAACGGTAAACTGACTTAATTAGGCAGTTGCGTGTGAGTTGTTAACAGATTGGAATTGGTCGGTAAAAAGTCATAATATAATAAACAGTTCGGTAAAATGGGGTTAGTTTGATTATTGATTAATTTTAAAAACAAATCTTCTGTAACTCCCGCATTTATCGTAAAATAATTTTTAAATATATTGTTGTCGGCGACTACTCATTTGTAGTAACTTAAAGCGGCTAGAGACAGACTGCGGTAGACGGCTTAGTAGTATAAAACTATTACGCAGCTTAAAATCTCGATTCTTAAAATGGGGCTACTTTCACTATCCCTGTGTTTACATCACAATATCAAACTCACCACTGAAGCATGTCAAAAAGTAGTGGTTTTTTGTTTCGGAGGTTTTAAGACCAATTTGTTTGAAAATAATTGAACTACTTGTATTTTGCGCTCGCATATGAAACATATGAAAGTAATGTTGCGAAAGAGCTAATAATAACTCAGACATTGCACAAAATTGGGGATTCAAAAAATTATCAAAGTCGCCTCGCTTTTCCGAAGTCACCCCATTTTACAGTTTTAAAAAAACCTAGGCGGTAAAACATATCCTAGCATGTTTTGTAAAAAAAATTTCGTTGGTCAATTGCGAGTTGGACTCAAAAGTTTTAGAGCTATTCTTAAATTTTTCTTGCATAACATACATTATTCCCTATTTAATGTATTTTTTAGAGACTTTTTATCTTTAGTAGTCATCCCACGGGAACTATTACTTTTTCCGGGATAAAAAGTAGTCTTTATTACTCAAGGATAATGTAGCATTCTAATGGTGAAGGAATTTTTGAAATCGGTCCAGTAGTTTTTGAGTTCATTCGTTATAAACATACATAAATACAAATCTTTCCTCATTATAATATAGAGTAGAGTACCTATTATATTCCTTTTCAGTATTTTGGTGCAAAAGTGTTTACTATCAAAATAAACCTAAAAAAAAATTGTAAATTAAAAAGAAAACTGAAATAACTATCACACGCACGTGCCGCAAAAGAACAGCCGTAGGCTTGGGTCAACGCTATTTCTTCTTGGTCTGTTTGATTTTAAATGCAACTGATTAAAAAGACGTTTATCGTAGTGGATAAAAAAGTAAAAATACGAGTACAGTATTCTCAGATGGTAACCACTACAGATAAGGTTAAATTTATGGGTAAAAATTGGATCATCTTGCTAATTAGTGCATTCTTTAATAAAATTATTCATGAATGAGGTGCATCACTATTAGTTTAATTGTGGTATCATTATTTTAAGGTTTGAAAATAATGATTGTCATTGTACTGCATACAATTAAAAGTCAGTTTATAAGTTTAGCAAAGTTGCGCAGAATTGGGATACACCTCAAAAAAATGATGGTATTATCATGCTGGACATGTTACTGAAAGTACTTAAATCGCTATATGTATGATAAGAAAAAGATAAAAGATAAAAGATGTTTATTCAGTAAGTAGGCCGCACGGGCACTTTTACACGTCAAAAATCTACCAGCGCTTCGCAAGAGACCACTGCTGAGAAGAAACGCCGCAAGAAACTCAACAGTCTGTCGTTTTTTAAATATTACTTATACAATTATAGAACTTAACCTAGCATTATATAAAACAATAAATTTAACATTAAAATATTATATATCATTGTGTAGTTGAGCAGGAAAATGTGTCAAAACTCAGTATGTTTAGATGAACTCATAAATAGTAACAATAATAATAATTAAATATATATATATATATATATACATATACTTACCCATGACGGTGCAAAACAACCACATAGTTTTGATACATTCTCCTACAGAAACCGTGTCCCCTAGACAATAATTATACCTACAATGTTTACATATTTTTCTGACTAAGCTATTACTAAGTTATTTAGGTGTTTAATTTAGGCCAAGCATTTTTATCTGTTCGATAGTCCTCGACCCTATAATAAGCTTTCGGCATCAACGACTTTTTCAAGTAATTTTTAAGTGCTGGAAATGATAACTTTAAAACTTCGTCAGGTAATTTATTATAGAAATGAATGCATTGACCAACAAATGATTTATATACCTTACGGACACGAAATTTTTTAATAGCAATTTTATTTTTATTTCTTGTATTCAAATTATGTATATCACAATTCTTAAGAAAAGAGTCTTGATTTTTAATGACGTAAATTATAATCTCATAAGTAAATTGTGACGCTACTGTCAACATACTAATTTCTTTAAATAGTAATCTTAAGGAATCACGGGAGTTTCGGTTATATATGGAACGAATGGCTCTTTTTTGTAACACGAATATAGTCTGTATGTCAGCCGCTTTTCCCCAAACCAGAATACCGTACGACATAACACTATGATTAATCTTATGATCTTATGATTTTAATTTTCTTAGCATTAAGTAGCAAATTGTTAATAGTAAACCAATTAAGTACTTTAACCAGCGTGGCGTTTATCCTACTGTAATCGAAGGATTTTCGGTCCACCTTGAAAATTAATGAAGTATCATCAGCAAATAGCACAATATCACAAAGGTTATCTACCGTGGGTGGTAAGTCATTTATATAGACCAGAAATAAGAAAGGACCTAATATAGAGCCCCGAGGCACACCTAATTTAACAGTTGCTCCAATGGACTGTGTTTGGTTTACAACAACCGTTTGTGTTCTATCACTAGGATATGAAGACATAAGAGTTAGAGAATTATTTGACAGACCATAATGTTCTAATTTTAATATAAGAGTCGCATGATCTACGCAATTGAAAGCTTTGGAAAGGTCACAAAAAATTCCTATTGCATCACAGGATTTCTCCCAAATATTGTATATATATGTCGGTGCGAGAGTGTTATAATTTCTCATTGGCTGGGCGCGTAGGTGAAGCGCATTCCGGGACCAATGTTTACATTAACAGCATTAGCTGTATGATTTGTGGTTTGTCACAGAGGAAGTCTTTGTTCGGTGAAACGGGACAGTTTAGCAAACACTGTCGAACGTGGCCGTGGGTCTTGGTATTTAATGTAATTTGATATAGTTCTTTGTTCTGAACTTTTGGTTTGGATGCCGGGCGGGCATTATTCTTTGGCCTGTGGTTGAGACGGGACGCGCGCTCTCCCGTGGCCCGACTGTGCGAGCCGTGAATACTTGTACCACTTGACCCACGGACTCGTTTCCGTTTCGAGATAAGTTAATTAAGAGAAAGGACTCAATTAGTTAGTAAATTTATTATGTGGTGAACTTATTTTATATTGTGTTTTTATCGTGCTTTATTGACACTGTTTATTAAGTGATTTATTGTTGTTTAATTACTCATTAAACACATTGTTTGTAACTATACTCGTGTGCGTGATTACCCACCGTTTCCGCCCACAAATATGGAGACCGTCTCTGACGCTTCTGAGGCCGTTCAAGAGCTCTACGCTCCGACATCAGAAGTGGGATCAGCGCACCGAGAGCCTGAAGCAGATCATGGAGAAGATAATCCAGGACATTTCGAAAAGGATCGTCCCTTACCTTCAGTGCCTATGGAGGTGTACTACGAAAAGATGCTGAAGCAACAAAGTGATCAGATTGAAAGATTGATCCAGGCATTAAAACAACCGTCTGCAAACGACAACAAGAAGACTAATTTTCCGGAATATAATCCTGATAAGAGCGACATGGAAGCAAAAGCTTGGTGCGATACAGTGGCTTTGTGTATGGAAGAGAAACCATTAACAGGGAGTAAATTAATTATTTCCTTGAGCACTGCGCTGAAAGGTTCAGCCTCGTCATGGTTTTCACAAGTTAGTTATTCTGGAATGGATTGGAGCCATTTTCGGGAAATATTTTTGGCCAGATTTGTTGCTACCGAGACTTCTGCAGCTGCGTTAGTGAGAGTGAACAGCAGTGTGCCTGCTGATGGAGAATCCATGGCAGCGTTTGCGACCAGAACCTTGACAACGTTGATGGCCAGGTGGAAAGATTTATCTGTTGAGCAAATTGCTGTAACTACAGTGCTGGCTCGATGCGTGCAAATAGAGCCACGATTACAACGGTTGGCTCACACCACCGAAGTAAAAGACAGGACGTCAATGCAACGGGAACTTATGGCACATTCCTACAAGAAACGTCCTCACAGTGGTCATGTTTCAAATGAGCCAGTGAAGCTATCAAAAACAGTAATTTGTTACACCTGCGGACGGATAGGTCATAAATCAAATGAGTGCCTAAGAAATCATAAGGAGAAAATTACCAAAACGGACTACAAGAAGGTGGATACAAAGAACAACGATGGAGTGCAGAGGAGATCTGCGGTGTGTTTCAAGTGTGGAAGAGTTGGCCACATCGCTCCTCATTGTCCTAACCATCGAGCATCATCGTCGCTGGCAGCCCGATCGAGTGGAACTGAGAAACCGTCGACTGCGGAGCACCGGCGAGTTGACGTTTGCAGCGTCAAGCAGGTTTCGTCACAGCTCACACACCATGGTCAGTCGTACGATTATTGTTTTGATTCTGGTTCCGAATGTTCTCTGATTAAGGAAACTTTAGCAAATAAATTTGGTGGCAAACGTTTTGGGTCTTTGGTCACGTTGTTGGGCATTGGTAATGCCGATGTTAACAGTACTTGTCAGATATTATCTGAAGTATGTATTGATGATAATGTAATTGAATTACTTTTTCATGTTGTACCTGATGATGCAATTAATAATGGCATTATGGTTGGCAGGGATTTGATTACCCTAGGATTTACTGTTGAGATTTCGAATGACAGTTTGATCGTAAAGAAATCTAAAAATGTTAACTTGTGTGAAGTTGGTAAGCCAACGTGTGACTTTAAAAATGTTGACACTGATGTCTGGGGTGAGCATCGTAAAAATTTAGTTCATATTTTGGAGAAATATCATACTTCATTTGTTATAGGCACGCCGACGGGGTGCGCTAACACAGGGGAAATTGAGATTAAACTTATTGACCCTAACCGTACAGTTCAACGTAGACCTTACAGATTGAGCGCTGATGAGAGACAAGTTTGTCGTGATAAGATCAAGGAGCTTTTGGCAGCTAATATTATTAGACCGAGTTGCTCTCCGTTTGCGAGCCCTATCCTTTTGGTTAAAAAGAAGGATGGTTCAGATAGACTATGTGTTGATTATAGAGAGCTTAATCGCAATACTGTGCCCGATAAATTCCTATTACCTCTTATAAGTGACCAAATTCAACGGCTCAAAGGAGCTAATTATTTTACTATTTTAGATGCTGCGTCCGGATTTCATCAAATTCCGGTTCATAAAGATTCTATTGAGCGCACAGCATTTGTAACGCCGGACGGACAGTACGAGTATTTAACTATGCCATTCGGTTTGCGCAATGCACCCTCAGTATTTCAAAGGGCAATGTACAAGGCACTTGGTGATCTTGTTAATACATTCGTGGTCTGTTATTTAGATGACATGATGATTGTGTCTGATAATGTGGAGGAAGGATTAGAGAGGCTTGATATTGTGTTAAAAACTTTGAAAGAAGCTGGCATTTCTTTAAATCTTAAAAAATGTTCCTTTTTGAAAACTCGTGTTGAGTATTTGGGTTATGAAGTCACTCGTGGTGAAATAAGACCTAACTCACGTAAAGTTGTAGCTCTTACAAACCTGCCTCCTCTGTGTACAGTCACGCAGGTACGGCAATTCATTGGCTTAGCCTCATATTTCCGTCAATTTATTCCCAAGTTTTCTCAGTTAGCAGCACCACTTTATAAACTCACTACAGGGAAAGGTAAGGTTCAGTGGACACCAAAACATGAAGAGATACGTCAGAAAATTATTTCTTACCTAACTAATGAACCTGTTCTGATGATTTTTGATCCAAGTTATCCGATTGAATTGCATACTGATGCTAGTTCAGATGGTTATGGCGCAATGCTTTTGCAAAAGAAGGACGGTAAATCACATGTTATTGCGTACTACAGCAAAAAGACAACTGATGCAGAATCTCGTTATCATTCGTATGAATTAGAAACTTTAGCAGTTGTTAACGGAATTAAACATTTTCGGCATTTTTTGCAAGGTAGACAGTTTATAGTTATAACTGATTGTAACTCGTTACAAGCATCGCGTACCAAAATTGATTTGACACCTAGAGTTCATAGGTGGTGGGCTTTCTTACAGTCGTTCGATTTTGATATAGTTTATAGAGATGGTAAACGAATGGGTCATGTTGATTTTCTTTCACGAAATCCATTATCAAGTAAAGAACTCAAACAGAAAGTTCAGGAAAAACGTGTCAATTTGTTAGAGATATCTAAAAACTGGTTAGTGGCTGAACAGCAGCGTGATCGTGAGATTACTGATATTATTTCAAAATTAAATAACGACGATCTTCCACTAAGTCTTGTAAACACATACCAAATTATTTCCGGTGTTCTCCATCGTAAAATACAGCGTAATGGTAGAACACGCAGCTTACCTATAGTACCACAGGCTTTTCGTTGGTCTGTTATAAATCATATTCACGAATCAATTATGCACCTCGGATGGGAAAAGACTTTAGAAAAAGCATTTGATTTTTACTGGTTTCCCCATATGCGAAAGTACGTAAGGAAGTTTGTTGAGAACTGCATAACTTGTAAAGTATCAAAGTCAAAATCTGGTAAGACACAAGCTGAACTTCATCCAATACCGAAAGTTACAGTTCCGTGGCATACCATTCATATCGATGCGACAGGTAAACTTAGTGGCCAACAAAAGTCCAAAGAGTACATTTTTGTTCTTATTGATGCTTTTACCAAGTACGTACTTCTGCGTCATACGTCGAATATAGACGCCATTAGTGCTGTTAATGCCTTGAAAGCTGGATTGAGTTTGTTTGGTGCTCCTACAAGAGTTATTGCGGATCAAGGCCGTTGTTTTGCAAATAAACATTTTCGAGATTTTTGTGATACATATAACATCCATCTTCATTTAATATCGACCGGTACTTGTCGTGCGAATGGCCAAGTAGAACGTGTAATGAGTACACTTAAGAACATGCTGACTGCAGTTGAAGTCAATAAAGAAAGAACATGGCAGGATGCTGTTGATGATGTTCAACTTGCTTTTAATTGCACCGTTAATAGGGTAGTCAAAGCCAGCCCCTTAGAGTTGTTGATTGGTAAAGTAGCGAGACCACTGTCGCTTCTTGCTTTAGGTGACCAAGACCAAGACGATATTGATATTGTTGGAATCAGAGAACAAGCGGTTAATTCTATCAATGATATTGCTCGTATGGATAAAGAGCGATTTGATAGAGGAAAGGCTAAAGTTTCGAAGTTCACAGTTGGTGACTTTGTTTTGATTGAAAATCATGAACGGAACCAAACGAAATTGGATCCGAAGTTTCGGGGTCCGCTTAAGATAGTCGAGTTGCTCGATGGAGATCGATATCTTTTGAAGGCTATTGATAGCAATAGAACCTACAAGTATGCACACGAAAGGTTACGTGCGATGCCAGATTGTTACGTTCCCACAGAGTTTGAAATTAGTTCCAATGTTGATGAAAGTGAAGAACAGTCAGAATCAGCCTGTATCGGTGAGCGTGTTGACGAGATGTAGTTGATGTGCACATGGCTGGCATGGTGCTGTAGTGCACGTGGCTAGCATAGTGCTGATGTACACATGGCTGGCATGGTGCTGAAGTGCACGTGGCTGGCATGGTGTATGGCAACTTGGTTGTTTTGGGCTTTTGCAACGTGATCTACTAACTTGGTCATTAGCCGTAGGTCGTATTCCAAACCCAGTTTAGCTGGTACGGAGACTGCGCGGTGTGGTGACAAGTAGGAGGGTTACGATTGCGTTTTGGTCCGTCAGATGACATTGCATTGGTCAAGTTGTGGTCTGTGAGACCTTGTGTTTGTTGCAATGTAGTGTGTGTGACCTGCCCTGCTTGGTCTGATTGTTATGTGACCATTGATATCACATGTGTGATGTTGAGCCATGACGTATTTGTATCGAATTGAGTAATTCGATTTTTGGGCTGTTTCTGAATTGTGTCCTATGAGAGATATTGAGTACTCTAGAAGTCTTAATGATAAGACTAGTTCTAAATATTGGGAACTTATCAGTTTGTCATCGTTGTGACCTGGTGGCAGGATAGCCGAACAGGTAGTACTGTGTGGAACTTTATTTGTTTACAGACGCTCTGTGACGTGTTTGGTGGCACACGAGGACGTGTGACAGTCAGGATCGCCGTGTCGGTGCGAGAGTGTTATAATTTCTCATTGGCTGGGCGCGTAGGTGAAGCGCATTCCGGGACCAATGTTTACATTAACAGCATTAGCTGTATTATTTGTGGTTTGTCACAGAGGAAGTCTTTGTTCGGTGAAACGGG
Organism: Acleris literana; assembly: GCA_946894065.1. Classification (NCBI taxonomy): domain Eukaryota; kingdom Metazoa; phylum Arthropoda; class Insecta; order Lepidoptera; family Tortricidae; genus Acleris; species Acleris literana. The sequence continues at coordinate 10,440,611 of OX335691.1, read as the reverse complement.
ACAGTTTAGCAAACACTGTCGAACGTGGCCGTGGGTCTTGGTATTTAATGTAATTTGATATAGTTCTTTGTTCTGAACTTTTGGTTTGGATGCCGGGCGGGCATTATTCTTTGGCCTGTGGTTGAGACGGGACGCGCGCTCTCCCGTGGCCCGACTGTGCGAGCCGTGAATACTTGTACCACTTGACCCACGGACTCGTTTCCGTTTCGAGATAAGTTAATTAAGAGAAAGGACTCAATTAGTTAGTAAATTTATTATGTGGTGAACTTATTTTATATTGTGTTTTTATCGTGCTTTATTGACACTGTTTATTAAGTGATTTATTGTTGTTTAATTACTCATTAAACACATTGTTTGTAACTATACTCGTGTGCGTGATTACCCACCGTTTCCGCCCACAAATATGGAGACCGTCTCTGACGCTTCTGAGGCCGTTCAAGAGCTCTACGCTCCGACATATATTTAATGAGTACAGATGCTGCATCAGTTGTGGATCGTCCTCTGGTGAAGCCGAACTGATTACTGTTAAGCAGTTCATGTCTATTGAAGTGACCTAACATATCTTTTAACATTAACTTCTCAGAAACTTTACTTAAAACCGGTAGAATAGAAATGGGACGGAAATTCGTTAAATCACTCTTGTCGCCCGATTTAAAAAGTGGTATGAATTTACTATATTTATAAAGATTTGGAAAAACCTTCTCTGAAATGCAATTATTGTAGATTAAAGCTAAGTGATAATTATATCTATGACATGATGGATCACTTTAACTGACGCTCCCCATAAATCCTCTTTTTTTTTACTGAGCGATTTAAATAGCTTAACAATAGAAACTGAATCTACATGGCTAAAATTAAAGCTTGATTTGTTTGTCACCCTTGTTTAGAGTGACTTGATTATCACGAGTTTTAGATTTAACCATTTCTCTATTTATAATTTTCCGCACGGTTTTACCTTATTATCAGAATCTTTGAGTTTAAGACTTAAAAAGTTTGACTTAGCAGTTAAGCAAACTTGCTTGAAGGTCCTCGAATAATTCTTAACGTAAACTAAGAAGTCAGCGTTCTTGTTCTCCTCCCTCTCTCTATATAGTTCATAAAGCCTATTTCTACTTCTATGGATGCCTACAGTAGCCCATTCACTAAACTTAGTTTTTGACCCAGAAACAGTTTTCATCTTAAAATTGTTGTTAAATTGATGAAGAATTACATCAAACAAATCTTTATAAATACTATTAGAATCATTATTTGAAAAGGATAACCCACAGATTACTCTCAACTTTATTTTTGAATAATTCTAAACGATTGCTAGTTATGGGTCTGTATATTACTAGCTTTTGCCCGCGACTTCGTCCGCGTAGAACTCGTTAATCGCAGTTAAGTAAATTAATAGTTTTAAGTAATTCTATAGTTTGACGTCCTCCCTGGCCAGAATGATCTTTCAAACACATGTAATATTGAGCTCGAAATTTACAGGGACACCAACTTTAACCATGAACTTACGGGAGGGCACTCTCGATACCGCCAAAGAGTTCAAGAACTCTAAGGGTAGGACGTGACTTGCTCTGCGTCTATGACATTGTCTACCAAGAGATACTCCACAACATCGCCTTCTACATGAGACATATTGTTGTATTTATCCGCCCGACAATTTCGTTTGTCGGTGCTAATATTGCCCTCTCGCACAAACATTCTCTATTCTTTATATTGTTTTTTAGATCGGGGTACACGTTGTTTTGTACACTATTACAGAATTCGCGGTTTAATGTATTCAAATCGTTACTATCTTTCGCCATACGATCTTCGCCAATTTTTAGTATAGCTGCCGCATATATTGCCCCGACTGTGAATCTTTTATATATATATATATATATATATATATATATATATATACCCATATCGTAGATGCCGAAATGCATTTATTTTATCCGCTGGTCCCCTAGTCATCACCGATAGATAAGAATCTCTCTAAATTCGCCGTCTCAAAACACCATCCCTCCCATGATAGTTTGATTGCTCTTAAAATATCCATCATAGTTCAATATTACATATATTATATTATGAGTCTTAATACTAATTTTAATGTATCTATCATTATAAATGCATTGTAGGTGCAGTGGTGTTAGGTCTAGCAGTGCATCCAGAGCCGCTCCCGTTGTTGAGGATAGAGCTTCTGTTGCGATTACGCAGGGTGTGCGTTGCAGACTATTCAGGTGTTTGTAGGAAGAGAGTGAAATAGAGAGATCTCTCTCCAGGCGGGTGTTTTGCCTGGGGACCGAAGTCCATTGGAATGAAGTTGGAAGTTGTATATATGTCATCTGACTCGAGAAACTTCGTTAGCGCGTTGTAGAACACTTAAGTTGCGCTGTCTGACGTTGGTGGCGCTAGCGAGGTAGCGAGTTGGTTGATACAAGTTGCCGTTAGATGTCGCTAGTTCGCCACATGTTTATTGTTGTCTTTTGGTTGGTTTTGCTGCTCCAGACAGCGGAGGCATATGTGATTATAGGCCTTCCCACTGCCGTGTACAGCCAGAGGACAATGTTGGGTTTTAGGCCCCACCTTGACCCCGCCATTCGACAACTAGTCCACAGTTTTATTTGCGTTTATGGACAATTCGTTTTCTTTACACCATTTGTTGATGGTATTGAGAGCTCCTTGCCTTAAACATGAGATTGTGTGGAGGCTGGGTCCTTTGATTATGACTACAAGGTCGTTGGCATATCCCTGTATGTCATAGTCTTGGTCCGTCGTTAATGCAACTAGTTGATCCACTGCTAGGGTCCACAATAATGGGGATAGGACGCCTCCTTGTGGATAGCCTCTTGTGGTGTGAAATTCATGCGAAGTTGTATTGAGAGTTAGAGATGCCAACCTGTTAGAGAGCATATTCTGAACCCAGTTGATGGTGGTACCGTCCACACCCTTTAATGCCATTCCATTTAGAATGATATTTGTGGGCGTGTTATCGAAGGCACCTTCCACATCAAGGAAAGCACATAGGGCTGTTTGCTTATCCTCTAAGGTTTTCTGCACTTTGTCGACCAGATCGAGGAGGGTAGTTTCCGTGGATTTCCCTTTTTGGTAAGCGTGTTGATTTAAGCGGAGGATGATGTGCTGGTCTATAATTCTTTCTATAGCCTTGAGTAGGAAGGATGTAAGAGTGATCGGTCTGAAGGATTTAGGCTGAGAGTAGTCCTTTTTCCCTGCTTTTGGTATGAAGCGTACCTTGACTCGTGTCCATGATTCTGGTATTATATTCCCCAGGCAAAGCTTGCCCGAAATATTCTGAACAGATGCAGGAGGAGGATATTTTCTCCCTTTTGAAGAAGGGCCGGAAAGAATTCATCTTCTCCCGCTGATTTAAATAACTGGAATTTCTCAATAGCCCATTTAACGTTGTTAGGCCTGAAGATGTTTGTGGCCTTGTTCCAATCAGCTCTATGCGCCCCGTGATCAGGATGCTTTCTTTGGGCACAACGCTGGGTGTCATCGGAGGTATATGATCCTGGAAAGTGGGTTACTCTGAGGAGTTCGAGAGTCTCCCTCTCTGTGGTCGTGAAGATCTGGTCTTTTGAGTAGGCCGAGATAGTTTGTGGGTGTCTTGGCGAGTATTCTGTGAATTCTCGCTCCTTTGTGTGTTTGGGCTATATCTTCACAGAATCGTCTTCAAGACGCTCTTCTGGCTTTTTTGATTTCTTTGTTATACTCCGTCAAAGCTCTACCGTATTTTTCCCAATCTTGCGGCCTAGAGCAGTGATTGAATATACGTCGTGCGGAGCTGCGAAGCCTTTCCAGCTCTTTGTTCCACCACGTCGTTGGGTTGTTTGTTTTAGATTATTTCAGCGGGCAGCTCCTCTCGTAGGCTTTGTTAATGCCTTCTGAAAGTTTGTCTACTGCGCAGTTGAGAGAATCTGGAGATTTAACATATTTTGGGAGGTCCGTTAGGTATTCTTTGAGATAGTCCCTGCAGGTGTTCCAGCAAGTATTCTTTGTGTTCCTAAGTTTTTACGGTTCTTTACCTATTGATTTTGTTACCTCGAATAGAATATGTTTATGGTCCAACATTGAGTTTTTGGAACTGACATGCCAGTTGGCTAGGCATTTAGCTACCTTTTCAGTTGCGAATGTTATATCAAGTACTTCCTGTCTAGCCCTAGTAACGAAGGTGGGTGTGTTGCCATTATTTAACAAATATAAACAGTTAGTAAAGATAAATTCAGATAGTAACTCACCTCTTCTGTTGATTCCAGTGCTGCCCCAGGTGGTGTGGTGGGCATTGGCGTCGCAACCCACGATCAGTTCCGACTTTTGTCGTTGTGCGTAGTCCACGACTTTAGTCAGTTCTTCTGTGGGGTTCTGTTTCTCTTCGGGCAAGTAGGCCGAGCAGACTAGGACCTTCGATGTTCCTCGCCCTTTGAGATCGACGTAGGCGACGACTAGATCGTCACTGCATAGTTCTAAAACAGGCAAAAAGCTGATGTTTTTGTTAAACACGATGCAGGCCCTTGGTTTTGAGCCTTTTTCATGTACCAGAATCTTACCTGCATCACTTATACCTGCTACCATGGATTTGGCGTTGATTCATGGTTCTTGTATGACGGCGATGTCCAGGCCATGTTCGCTAAAGATCTTCTCAACGACCGCTGAGGCCGCGGCAGCGTGGTGTAGATTGGCCTGCAGAAACATCGCCCCCCTGGTCCGTGCTGCGTCAGTGACAAGGTTGGCGGTGGGCAGCGGGGCGCCCTTGCCAGCCTCATTGTGCTCCTCCTCCCCCGGAGCGGTTCGCGCCCCTATTTGTCGCCCTGTTACGGGGAAACCGCGGTCAGCTCCCTGCTGGTCCACTGGTTGGTGGGTGGGGATGGCTGAAGGGGACTGCCCTTTTTGATCCCCTTGGGATCTTGTGGTTGGGCGTGGGGACCAGCGGGATGGATGTGTTGGGCCTCGAAGGCCCTGGTTGGTCCAGACAGGTGGCAGGAGTGTGGGAGCCAGGTGTTGTGGCCGTCAGTGTTGGGGTGGGAGGAAGGCCAAGTGATGGCTGTTGGGCGCCTGTGGTTGGGCCCTTTAGCCTAAACTGTACCTCTCGGAGGCCAATACTGGCCTTCAAACCCGTCTTCCGAAGAGTCTCCACAGATAGGTCGTCTAGGGAAAGGGTTAGTGTCATCCCCACCTTTTCGACCTTTGTGTGGAGCATCTTCAAGTACTCAGTGTGCAGCTCCTAGTCCTGCAAACTAAGCAGAGATAGCGTTTGCCGGATCTTGGTGGCGTCTATCTCGGCGATATATACCACCCCTATGTTTGGCCTCGGAAGTTCGCTCTCACGTAATACGGTGAGGTTCGCTTCCGGCCATGGTTTTAGGGATGGTATAATCTCCTCAAGCCAGGTTTTGGACCTTTGGTCGCTGCAGGTCACTAGCAACCATCCTGGCTTGTACGAGTAGCCTTTAAACTTTGGTCCCTCGCCTTTCACCAAGCCGGTTATTCTCCGCACGATGGTGTCGCAGACTAACCCCAGTTGCGTGTCCGTCATTGGAATGGGGTTGATGATACTGACTTGGATTATGCTCAGGACCTCGTTAAAGGCTAGGGGCGTAGAGGTTGGAGTAGGTGGATTAGGGGGTGTGGGAGGGATCTCACTTACCTTCGGGGCTTTTGGTACATGCCCCTGTGGTGATTCCTCTTCCGAGCGGAGCCGTTTTACCGGCTTTTGCTGCGGTTTGGAATGTGAGGTCCCGAATTTGTACCCCACCTCTTAAGCTCCGCAAAGCTCTTTTGGGCCAGTTCTACCGCCTCGGAAGGTCTCTAGTCCCTTCAGAGATTTGTAGCGGCCCTTTGCTGAACCTGCCAATTTCTTGGGAGGTTGGTCGTTGGCGGAGTGGGGCTCACCAGACAGTGAGTTTGGTCCGTTGCCGGCCCTTTCCACCGTGTTGGTAAGCTCCACCACCTCCATTGGTTGCTCCTGCGTTTGGGCAGATTGCTCCGCGCCTACCGTCAGGCGCAGTAGTTTCTGGCATAGGTCTTCCAGGGTACCTTCTGTTTTTTGTTTAACTTTCTCCATACGAATCCCACGAGAAGCTAGGGAAATAAACGGTCCATTCCGGTAGAGCCCCGCTTGCCGGAATAAGGCTAAGTACGCCTCGAGGTCGCCTGGTATCGAGGGTACATCATTAGCGACTGAGCTCCCCCTCAGTCACGCACCTGTAGGCACGGTACGAGTGACACCTACGAGTATAGGTTGGGGTTTTTGGGGTCGAGGTTGTCTCCTCCAGGATAGGTGTGGGAGGGAATAAGGATGGGAGGGGCTGGTGTTTGTGAGAGGAATTTGGATGATTGGATCACGGGAAAGAGGGTAGGGAGTACCTGGGCGCTGGGACTGTCATACCAGGTATCATCCTCCATACTCAGCTGCTTAGCAGTCCGGGGTAGTTGGTAAATACGCGACGCCCGTTTCTACTTCTAGCATTTCCAGGGTGCACGACCCACTACGGAAAATGAGTGGGATCGCCCCAGGTCTGTACGGCGCAGAGCCGAACGACGTGGACGTGTATGAAGGACTTGGTGGAGTGTGCCTGATAGCTCAGCGTCGCATACCTGAGCGTACTCACCCCCTAAATGCACCTATCTAAAAAATATTTCACCATTTGAAAAGAATATTATTCCAGATGAACTTGGGTTATTTCTACTTATATTCACCGAAGCGAAACGAGGGCGGGTCGCTAGTACTTTATATACAACACTCAGCCGTTTCCACAGGCCGTTTCACTTATTGTCGATAAACGATGGTCGTAGCGCCATAATGCGACCAAAATTTTGGTCGACATTTGCATTTATATTTGACATATGTACAACTAGGACTTACGTATCCCTAATCGTGGTTTTTTGGGAACGATAAGACACACACACACACTTTTTCAGTCGGCATATAACCTATAGATAACGCAACCACAGTCGCAGGCTGACCGACATACTATTATTTGACATGAGGGAGTTGCCCCTTATCCTTTCAACCTAGATAAATCCATTTCAGAGATCGTTACCAGGTTTTTTGTGACCTCCGGTAATACTACGCTTTTTATTGATTTCTGCAGGTGGTTTTCTTGTTATACATCGATGTTTGTTTGAATAGGTTTGATCATAGCTCAATAATAAGTGCATAATGGAATAAATGGAAGTTTCCAGTGGCTCTTTAATCTGATAGTCGACAAAGCGGGACCTAGATGCTTAATAGTAGATGTTAACCATTGCATAAAAGTAATCAATTGCATCGCGTCGCGACATATTTAGTCTGCTCGAGCGCCAGCGAGTACACCTTTAGTCCAAGGGTGCAATTTTGATACTTTCACCCGAGTTTAACAATCTTTTTTTCATTTTGACTTGAGGAAAGTAAACAGATATTTGTTTGTTTTAGTAATTACTATGGGTGTATTTAATTTTATTCTTGACGCTATTTAATAACGAGTTTTTTAAAAAGGTAGAGTTATTCTGCAATGTCTGTTAAGATACTTCTAGGGATGGAAATGCCATTTTCTTCCGCCACTTAGATAGGTATGGAAATCCTTACTTTCATTAGGTAGATATGAAAATCTAAGTTTTTACTTTAATTTTACAGGGTTGTCTTCTACACACTGGCAGAAATTATCATTAGTCATAACAATAACGACTAACGGCCTACCACGCGTTGGAAGTTGCAGTAAGCACGTTCAATGAAAAATCAATAATAGTTTGCGATAATAAATAAGTGCATTGAAATGGTACGACTTTTATTTTTCTCCCTATATAGTGTTAAGGGCCAAGGTTCAACAAACGTCCATCGTGAATCATAAATTGGGTTATCCCATAATTTTGTAATATATAGTGATTCAAAAACCATTTCGAGAAAAAGGGTTGTAGAACCATTCCCTGTTATCAGATTATTTTGCAAAATTAGTATTAAATAGTTATTTCTAATTTATCATTTGACATTATTTGACCTGTAATGTAGTGACGTCACGATCTTCATTGGTAAGTTGTGTCTAATCTGTGATCAACCATAGTACTGCATATAATATGAGTCCGAAATGCAGTAATATATAAATACTGTGTTTTATTTTAACGCTTATTAAAATGAAGACAATTTTTAACTGTATATACACATGACAGTTTTGGAACCTCCGCCCGTAAGGTAGTCTGTGGGTGAAATTGTCAAACTCAACAAACGGCCGAGGGAAGTTACATGACTTGACATTGACATTTTACGTGATCTGACAGAAACGCGTACTCTCAAACGAATTCAATAGTCTTAAAGCATGTCTCAAACAAAACAACTTGTAGTGACGTCATAAAGCCATTTCCTTTAAAAATTAAAATAAATTAATAATTATATGGATTTAAATGCAAAAACCGTGAAATTAGTGTCTTCAATTAGCCTATTTTATCGAAGAAAAAAAACTAGGGATAATTTTTTTTGAGATAACCCAATTAGAATGGTTAACCAACTAAACGCAAGTAAGTAATTTATGTTTGCCTATTTTTGGACATGGCCAGTCATTATTTTCTGGACTTGTGCAATTATGAATTCTAATATCGTAGTTCGATGGTGGCAGAGTACGATCATAGATTGAGAAACAGATATAATTAGTTTTTGAGGTGTTTAAGGTTAAAAAAAATGCGCTCAGCCATTCTGCTATCTTAGCCATTCCTTTTCCAGTCGATCTTTGAACGCTACTCCATGTTTTCCCAGTAAAGACAATCGCAGTGTCATCCGCATAAGAAAAAATATGTCCGCCATCTATTTTCATATTACAGAGACTATTGATATAGATAAGGAATAGCGTCGGGCCGAGAACACTTCCCTGCGGAACTCCATAAGTGATAGCAACTTCTGAACTATAGACTTCACCTATTTTTACCCTCTGCTTACGTCCTTGAAGATATCTCTCGAATAACTTAAGCCCCTGGCGACCCTCTTATGCCAATATCCTCAAGCATGCGCAAAAGTATGGAGACTGAGACAGTGTCGAAGGCTTTTTTGAGGTCAAGGAAAACAGCCAGACATTTGTGTCCTGCATCAACTTTGTCTATGACAGCAGATGTAAGCGCAAGGACTGCATCCTCTGTAGACATTCTCTGTCTAAACCCAAGCTGATATATGGTGACAAAATATTATATTTATTTAAATATTTTAAGAGACGTATATTTATTAATTTCTCTATGATTTTTGAGATACAAGAAAGCACCAAGATAGTATAGTTCGATGCATCAGTTTTGTCTCCGTCCTTATGTACAGGTGTTATAATAGCCATCTTTAAGGCATCAGGGAAAGCCCCTTGTTCGAAAAATAAGTTTGCCAAGTGAGACACAATAGGGACAATTAAAGAATGCGCAGCCTTCAAAAAGATAGTCGGTATTTTATCCCATCCCGGAGCACTATCTAATTTCAGGCTCATGAGTATTGTGTGAACTTCACTAGGATCAGTCTGAAAGAGAGCAAAAGACGAAATCGGTGGTGCTTTCAGTAACTCAATGTCAATATTCTCTTATACCTTACAACTTGACAAGATGTCATCAGCTAGAGTCCTCCCAATATTAGAAAAATAGTCATTAACATCGTCTACTGATCGCTGTGGATTTATCGTTGCTTCTAGAAGATCCACGTTTGGAGTTTTGATTAGTTTACGTTGTGTAATATTATTTATAATACCCCGTAGCTTTTTTTGGATTTTTATGAGCCTTAGATAGCCGAGACTGGTCAAATTTACGCTTTTGTTTTTTAATAATAGTGTTACAATAATTACGGTATCTTTTATAAGTAATCCTAAGTATATTGTTATGTGGCTCTTGTTTCAGTTTTTTTTTGCATATTATTTCGGTTTCGAATGCACCGCAGCAACCCCAGAGTCATCCAAGTTTTTATAACCCTGTTTTTCTGTGATATTGTAATTTTCATTGTATTCTTTGCCAAAGAATATTGCAATTTATTTATTAAAGTGTTCACAAGTAGGTTAAGGTGATGCAATACCAGTAGTTCTGCTAAGTTACTGTTTTCCAAATGCATTAAGGCTGCTTGTAGGTTAGTGGTTGCTTTAGTTCTAGTCATTTGATTAACTTTGATATTAGTTGATAGTTTTAAAAGTATCATAAGGTGGTCTGTAACAGTTGTGTTAATAACTGCAATACTAGCGGTTTTATTCTCTGGTTGCAGCTTAACAATAAAATGGTCAAAGCAGTTATTGCCTCTCGTAGGCAGTGAATGTCCTGGGAGCAGTGCTTGTTCTGCCAGCATATTTAGATAATTCAATCTATTTGAGCGCTCGTGTGTTGGTTCATCGTGTCTATATATCAGATTTATATTAAGGTCTCCTGTTATTATAATATTTTTTGTCGATTTAATAGTGAAACGGTGAAGGTTAAGAGAATTGATAAAGTCATCAGCATTTATCTTTGAGAGTGAGCGATATATACCTAATACGAGAAGGTCAGGTGTAAAACTGATCTGTAGGCACAACGCGTGCGTCAATTTTATTTCTTTAACTTTAGTTTTATGGCTGTTTTTGCAACAACACCATCAGCTTTATTAAGGTGTAGTGTAGTTTGGTATGATGTATAGTTTTTTATGTAAGGTTTATTTTTATTAGGGTTTAGTCGGCATTCACTAAGGATAATCAGATCAAAGTCATACTTTAGTTTTGATAAATTTAATGTGAGGTCATTAATATAAACACTTCCTATGTTTTGTGAAATTACTACAAGATCTGTGTTTTTCAGCTGCACCATCTTAGAGAGGGTATCTAGTTCACATTCAAATGCCGAACATATTTCAGTTCTGTCTTTTTCATTCATAGTGTTTAAGGAATCATTCATTACTGATTGTATGATAAGGACAACGTACTGTTTCTGATGTGAACTGTGAAACATTGTGTCTGTATATTTGGTATGTGTGTGTTCGTTGTGTGTATACAATGTGAAATGTGTTGGTATATTTGCGTTTTAGTATGATTGTTTTTGAGTTCTGTGTTTTTGTGTAGGCGCGTGTTACAATTTTATTGATTAATTTATATAATAATCTTAGGCTGTTAGAATAACTTATTAAATAAATGTTTTTAGACATGCAATTATAGTATGAATGTAGATTCGCATATACTGTTTGGGAACTCACGTCTAGTCAATTCGTGCCCATAATGCTGCTTATCTATGATTCACTTTTAATAGTAATGATTGGTGAATTCTCGTCTTATCTTATATAAATCTTTCCGTAATTAGTCCAGCAGAACTTATAAGCCTTTGCAATATCGCGTGTTAGAAAGTGGAGACGCGCTCCCTTTGCAGTCAATTGTTCAGACACATAGATTGGTGTAACTCCATGTTTTGTAAAACCAAGATGCTTTGCACATAGCTTATCTTTGTGCCTAATGTTAAAGGTCTTAGCCATTCTGAGAAAATCGACTTTTTGTATAGTGAGGCCATCTCGACTATAATGGTACTGGTACTTGTTTTATCTCGCTTTCCATCTACCCTGTATATGTCTTTTATATAAGATTTCGCAGTACTAAGGCCTATTGTATCGGATAATTTTGTTACCTTCGTTATTAAGTCTTCTCTGTTCTCTTTAATGTTTTTCGGAACATTTTTAACTTCAATGTGGGTTTTGCGCCCTTCTCGCTGTAAGTTTTCGACTTTATCTTCCAGTAAACATATGTAGTCTTTATCCGGTTTATTCTGTATTTCTAACTGATCATTTTATTTTTCAGTTCCTCGTTTTGAGTTGCAAGAAATGCCATTGAGCATTCTATGTTACTATTCGTGTTTTTAATTTCCATTAGTGTACTGTAGATTTTCTTTGTTTCCTCCTGTTGAGTTGCCATGAAACTTGACATAAGCGTTTTTATTTCTTCCTTGAAAACGACAAAATCTGTCTCATATTCATTCTCTCTTGCCCGCTTATTCCTTTGAGAAGCGAAGTTAGGCAGTGTGTGAGCGCGCTCTTGCTCTGGTATATTTGATTCTGACAAAGATTTGTTAAGCGCGTCCATGTTGAGTACCAGGGTAAAATGAATTCAAAGCTCCGCGCTTTAAAGACGTCACCGTTCCCAAACTCGCACACAGTTAAAAACCACAAGTCAGTCAGTGTTGTCTGCCGCAGATACTACACTTTTTCATTCGATCGAACCAGTTTTCGAAACACTTATTCCATTCCGAAGTCGGGGTCTCCAAAATGGCCATTTTGTATGCCTCAACCGCTTCTTCAGGCGTCCGGTACCGTTGACCACGAAGTCGTTGCTTGATTTTTGGAAAAGTGAAAAAGTCATTAGGGCTTAAGTCTGGACTGTACGGCGGGTGATCCAAATTTTTGACGTTTTGTTCTTTTAAAAACGCAATTGTCTGCCGGGCGGTGTGCGAGCTAGCATTATCGTGGTGCAGTACTATACGACGTCTTGGGTTATTTTTTCGGAACTCGCCGATAACTTCTGGTAAACAAACAGTTGTATACCAGTCAGCATTAACTATTTTACGATCTTCGAGCACGATGGTCGCAACGTGGCCACTTTTCGCTACAAACGTGGCGACCATTTTTTTCGAAGTGCTCCGTGAGCGTATTACTTTGGTCTTTTTTGGCTCATCTTGAAACACTCAAACAGTCGACTGCTGTTTAGAATCCGGATCGTAGGCATATATCCAAGATTCTTCACCACTGATAATGTCATAAACGTGTTTAGAGTCTCCTCGGTTGAATTGCCGCAGAGTTTTGCGGCACCATCTAACGCGAGCCGTTTTTTGGTCTTCACTAAGTAAATGTGGTATCCAGCATGAGATCATTTTTTTTACACCTAAGTGATCATGCAATATATTTTGAACACTGGTCCCTGAAATGCTTAATGAAGCTTCTATCTCGCGGTATGTCGCATGGCGATCTTCGACGATCAGTTGCCGTACAGCATCCATGTTTTCCTGGCTTACAGCTGTTTTTGGTCGGCCTTCACGATGCCTATCACTAAGACTAGAGCAACCACGTTGAAATTCCAAATACCAACGTTCCACAGTCCGGATGCATGGTGCTTCATTTTTAAAAACCGTAGTCAGCTCTTCAAAGCACTGAAGACGCGTTAAACCCCTTTTAAAGTTGTAAAATATTATCGCACGTAAATTTTCCTTCGAAATTTCCATTTTCACAACCGACTTGTCAACTTTGAACCGACGCTGTACTAAAACGAATCGGCCGATCTCGAGACATTCTTTTGTTTTTGAATTCTAAATTCAAATATTTTAAGATGATACTAGTTTTTTTTTTTTAATAATCACGGGAGTTTTGCAAACGACAGAACTTAAAAGGCAGCCCTCGTAAATTTAATAATTGATTATCTCCTAAACGGTACGAGTTAGTACACTAGTTTCTTGGAGGAATTAACTTTATTTGATCTTAGGAATGCAACCTTAACATTAAACCAAATAAAAAAAAACACGGTGTAGAACAATTGGGTAATCCCATAATTTTGTAATATATAGTGATTCAAAAACCATTTCGAGAAAAAGGGTTGTAGAACCATTCCCTGTTATCAGATTATTTTACAAAATTAGTATTAAATAGTTATTTCTAATTTATCATTTGTCATTATTTGTAGTGACGTCACGATCTTCATTGGTAAGTTGTGTCTAATCTGTGATCAACCATAGTACTGTATATAATATGAGTCCGAAATGCAGTAATATATAAATAATGTACCTATATCGAATTTTGTCTTATTGATTTCTGTTTTATTTTAACGCTTATTAAAATTAAGACAATTTTTAACTGTATATAAACATGAAGATCTCAATCATGACAATGTCAATCTTTAAAAAAATGGAATGATTAAAATACAAGTCCGTTTTGGAACCTCCACCAGTAAGCTAGTCTGTGGGTGAAATTGTCAAACTCAACAAACGGCCGAGAGAAATTACATGACTTGACATTGACATTTTACGCGATCTGACAGAAACGCGTACTCTCAAATGAATTCAATAGTTTTAAAGCATGTCTCAAACAAACCAACTTGTAGTGACGTCATAAAGCCATTTTCTTTAAAAATTAAAATAAATTAATATATTGATTTAAATGCAAAAACCGTGAAATTAGTGTCTTCAATTTAGTCTATTTTATCGAGAAAAAAAAACTATCAAGCGCTTGTTGGTCTTCACCGAGTCAAATAGCAGAGTTTTAGCACTGCTAATTTCCTTCGCTGTGAAAGCTGAGATGCAAATTCTCACAATACTCTCTTCATCCATTAGTTTTATTTTATTTTGTTTTGTAATGTGTTGTTCTTTGCTATAATGTTATATATATTCCGGTATATTAATATATATTATAGCTCCGTTTGTGATGGGCTTTACGGCGTGCAGCGCAGCGCGGCGCGGTCGTTGTATTTGTATGTGTTTCACCGCGCATATCGCGATTTTAATTTTTTAAACGTACCTATTAAATAATATTATAGTAATGGTCCGGAAAGGAACGTAAAAGGTAACTCCGGATCCCAGACTTTAAAACTTATCGAGCTTAAAAGGTTGTTTATAGATTCGTTTCCGTAGTTTATACATGATCGCGAAGTCCTAGTGCGGTGAGGCGATCCCGCACCAGAAATCCCATGATACGTCTGATGCAATCGTGAAGTTTACCATCTAAATATATATTCGCCAATCGGAACAGAGGGACCCAAGATGTCATGGCTCGGGAACATAAAGACCTGGACAGGCGTCGCCACGGTTGAAGAGCAGAGGGCCCTGCAAAGATGCACTTCGCTAACTAAAGTTTATATTCGATTCGTTTTTAAAACAATCGCGTCACTGGTAGACCACGTGACTTTTCGTATCACGTAACTAGCTGTTAAAATACTTAGAAACTTAGACACGTAGCCTTTGAAGATACTTAGAGATTCAGATACTTAGATACTCCGATACATAGCCGCTAAAGATATTTGACTTCTAACTCAAATCACTATATCACATGTTATACCAGCAAAGCACGGTTAAAGATGCTTTCCGCGGGCCACGAGGCGGAAGCACTGAGTGATTGACGAAGCTCTTTTACCATAGAGCAGAATCATAGACATTAATAGTTTACTCACCACAGATGTTCTACCTTCCGGTTTGGGTTGCCAGTTTGTGAGATCGTTAAACGTCATCGCGATGCCCAGCATTCGCGACCAGGGACCCGACAACCCACTCCCAGAAAAAACCCCTTGAAAGACTAATCACTTCATTTTGATAACCCAAATAACTTGGTTACCCCTTTCAATTGATAACCCAATCATTTGACTTACCTCTACGAAAGGGTTACCCTTATGAGGTTACCACTTACCCAAGCCGTTCGGTAAACGACCCCGATTGGGTTAGCGCTTACCCTTTACGTTTTAAGGAGAATATTCTACCTACATTCACTTCACTGCTGTTTACTAGTTTAGGTGAGTTCAGAGTTAAATTTATTCAAAAGCGTTACCGAACTAAAATGCGTAAGAATTGTGTGTTTGATTGCCAGGACGGCGGTCAGTGTTAATCGATACTTGTTTTTTTTTATTTTTAATAGACTTTGTTCGCGTGGAATTATGTATTGTATTGTATGTAGCTTATGTGAGTTTAATCGCGATTTGTGTAAATACCCTAACACACACAGACCTTTGTATGAAAAATATTAGTATATTGCTAACTAATTTCATTTCTGTTATAACTTTCTGTATTATTACTTCTTATTAGAAAAAAAGAAAAGACTATAAAAATGAAGAAACTCAATTACAAATGAATTAATTAATGCCTAGTTAGGTTAAGTTATTCATCAGTCGAAATTGTAAATAAACTGGCTGGTTCTGTATTTCTCGGAGAAAAAAATATATCAACAAAAAAATACACTTAAGGTGAATTCACATTACGCCGTCCTGGGCCGGGCCCGGCTTCGGCATGGTGTAACGTGAATCCACCTTAATACTCATCTAACAGATCGTTCGTAATACTCATTCAACCCATCTTGATGAAAACTGTTTGGAAGAATTATAATATTACCTGGATAAATTAGCATGTATGAATGTATGTATGTACTTATGTGTGTACCTACGTGTTTGTATGTGGGTGATTCTTCGGGGCCCTGATTTTCGACGTCCGGGGGCTTAGTTCAATGAACTATTTAGTTTAGAAGTTTTTTTTTTGGTGGTTGTCTTATATTCATTCGTATTAAACCGGGATATCGGTCAATTTATGTGTAACTGATTCTAAACATTTACAAAAAATAACGATTATTCTTGCTACTCTGTCGTGTCCGTTCTCCATTTCCTTGAAAACATAATAAAATCTTAAATTTAGTCAACTTTATAAATATTTTGAGTGACCAGTTTACGTTAACAAAATTCAACAATAATTTCTACGTGCAACATTATTATTATAATTGAGGAAATAAGATTCTTACGCCGCAAAAATCTTATTTCTCTGGAGCGGGCTTCAATCAGCTGTTTCATAAAGACATTTAAGAAACTAGCGACAACTCCAACGCGGACCGCAAGGAAATTTAATCGCCACCTAGCTTAACACGTATCGTTGTAGTGGTCTTATCTGGTCCTTAATGGCTTATATGTACGTGCATACATGTAAACACATTCATCATCAGTTATTTTTTTATCAAGTGATGCTTTTTGGTTGCAAATGCTTGAATTTTTACGAAAAGTACCGAAATCGCACTATATTATACTTACACCTAGAAATTTGAAAATCCCTAGTCATATCTTTTAACAATAAAATCCAGATTTTTCACTGCAGTCGCATAAGGAACTATTTGTTGTTATGTTGACACAGTTCCCCTAAAGAACTTCTTTATTTGGTAGGGTAATTTCGGTGTGAAGTTAGCGGCCAAAAGTTGGCGGCCAAATGTTGGAGCCAATCGGCCGCCAACTTTTGGGCGCTAACTTCACACCGGTGTCTTTTTTGGGATTAATTAATTACTACCGGAACTTGGATGCTTCCCCGAGTGGCCTTGGGGCTATTTTATCCGCCGTGGAGGCCGACGGAGTAGAACGCGCGGTGTCGTTTGCATCTCGCACGCTAAACTCTGCCGAGAAAAGGTATTCGCAAATGCAAAAGGAAGCGACAGCAATCATATTTGGCGTGCGACGTTTCCACCAAAATATTTATGGCAGATCCGTTCCTTTGGTATTACGCACTGATCACAAGCCGTTAATATCTATTTTTGGCCCTTATCGCGGCATTCCTGAGGTGTCAGCAAATAGGCTACAGCGTTATGCAATGTTTCTAAGCGCATATAACTATAAAATAGAATACATTCGCAGCGCTGATAACAGCGCCGACTACCTGTCCCGCGCGAGCCTGCTCGCGCCGGCCGCCGCCCCGGCGGCCCACGAAACTTGCGACACGGCCGAGTTTACGAGTATTGACGACAGAGCTTCGTATGTCAATTTTGTAGTCGATGACACTTTACCTATTACCCGTCGGGGGAATGCGCGTCGAAACAAGTAGGCATTTAATATTGAGTAAAGTGATTCATTATATTCAACAAGGGTGGCCAAAAACTGTTAGTGACATGAGCATGCGACCGTACTTTTTATGTAGAAATCAACTATCGTATGAGAAGGGTTGTATAATGAGGGGGCACAAGGTCTTAATTCCTGTGAAGTTACAGCCTAAGATTTAGTCGGAACTTCATAAGTCACATTTAGGTATTGTTAAATGTAAAGCTGAAGCCCGCAGTAGATTTTGGTTTCCAGGTACAGACAGCGCAATTGAAGCCATTATTAGCAGTTGCAATATATGTTCGCAACTTCGGCCTTCACCCCCGCGGCATAGTATAAATAGAAAAGTAGCTCGACTCCGGCCCTTTAGGAGATTCTATAACCTATTGCCGCTCGGGCGTCAGGGTTGTCCAAACATGTTTTTCAATCTCAGTCATCTACTTGGCCATACTTTGTTCTATGATTTATAATCATAGTAATTTTCATAAATTACACAAACCTAAAGTTAGTATAAATATTGTTAGGTAAGTACCAAATTTAAATTATTTTACTTACATACCTTTTTAACTGTTGACACTAAATAATATGTTTATAGGTAATAATAATCTACAGAAAATTAAATAAATATCTGAATAATAATATCACGGGAAAATCTCACACAAATTTACCTTGGTAGTCCCAAACTAGGTTCTAGGGGTGTACTTTGGGTAGGTACTAGGCAACGATAAACATACCTATGTAGTGAAAAATTTATATTATATAGGTACAATACATATAAATAACACACAAGACTCAGAAACAAATACCTACTCGCACTCATCACACGAATATTTGCCCTGACCGGGAATCAAATCCACGACCGCTAGCTTCGTAGGCAGGGTCACTTCATAGTCACTACGAACTACCTAGGCCATCCACGTCGTCACATGTTACATGTTACCTGTCACGTCACACTCAATAATTTAAATTACCTACTTAATACGTATTTCACCTTGGTATACATATAGGCAGGCCGCTACGAAATACTTACCTAATTAATTACGTAGATATTTACATTAATCACTAGCAGCTTTTATTAAATCTGGATATAGTTGTAACTACCTAAGCTAAGTTTAGGCACAGTTTAGGCGTTTTGAAACGAATGAAAATGTCACGCTGACAATAAAATAGATTTAACAAAAGCTGCAAGTGGGCTATAAATATAAATATCCAAAACCGCATTCTTCACAACATAAACTCTAAATAGATACCTATGTAGGATAGCTTCGGATTTTGTATAGGTACTTTTTTTATACATCCGTATACAGAACAATATTTAGGACATTTTGGCAAAGACATTGTCGCTCGATAGGCAATTACGCGCATTACAACCTAACGTGACCGAACGCAATGACGCCGCGGCCTCGACTAAGTTACCTTGTAATATCTTGAGAATTCGTTTCGTATTGGTTCGCCCCGCCACACCCGCCCACAGCCGCAAGCCGCGCGATGTACCTTTGTTTGAAGACGATCTACTGTTCTCTATACTGTGCCTGCGGGCACCGCTAGCGGTTTGGCCATACCCGCCACAACCGTTTTATAGAATACACATTGATTTTCTTGGCCCTATTAACAATCAAACTTATTTCGTAATTGTTGATGCGTATTCTAAGTGGGTGGAAGTGTACAACATGAGTAGCACGACGACAGAAGCGGTTATCACTAAATTAAATGATTTTATGTCCCGTTTCGGGCTTGTACACACGTTGGTCAGTGATCACACAGAGAGTGAGTGGGCCGGAGCCCGAGGCCGCGGATCCTGACGAGTTCTTTGAGGCCACCGAGCAAACCGCCAGCGATCAAGAAGCAGAGGCTCAACCGGACACAGAACCGAATAGGGCCGAGGGAATGTTGTTGCGACCTGTTCCTAGAGTTAATTACAAACATTTCTTTTGTATTAATATATAAGTTGTTGATATTGTTTAACTAATAGGGGAGAGATGTTGTTTATGCATCGTAGCTATAGTTGTGTACGTTCAGGCAACCGGTATTAATGCATTATCGTTGACGTATTAAAGCAGTGCGTTACCAACCAGCGAGCGTTTAACTTGACCTCTACCCGCGTACCTAAGTATTTAACACATACCATTTGGCATACAGCTTTTTTTCCCCAAACTAAATACTCCAGGGGTTTTATAAAACTAACCTAACCAAACCTAACCTATAGGGTTCTATAAGATGGTTGGGAAATAAATCAGGTCGGCGAAATGATATTCAGAGAAAAGCCTGGAAGGGAACTGTTGCACTGACGAAATATTATTCGGTTAATAGTTTTTTGACCCAGTGAAAGATTTGGCAAATAATAGATATCCCAAAAGTTTTATGTCTTTATAATAATCGACTTTTCGACCAAATGAAACGTTGTCATACAAAAAGTTGCCAATAGTTCGTTGTCAAAGCTAATCATCGGCGAAAAGGCCAGACTCCATTGAAAATATGATAAAAACAATAATATTTGTATGCCAGCACGACCGGAACCACCAAAATTAAATTTAATTGCATGCCCAAAATGTATTTTGCCATATGAAAAGGTTCCTGCTGATTTTCTTGGAACAATCGACGGCAAAGTGATTTATTTGATTATAGATTTGTATTCAAAATGGCCAAAAGCATTTTATAATCAAAAGCTTAGTAGCTCAGCTGACTGTTGAAAAATTTAGGGAATGCTTTAGTAGATGGAGGGAGCAGATAGCACAGCCACTTTTTGCAACGAGTTCTCAGAGATTATAATCAATTAAATCCTGCCTGCAACAAATGGTTTTGCTGAAAATGCAGTTGGAAATTTAGAGAGTTGGAGATTATTAAAAGCATTGCAAGAAAAAAAACGTGTCGTTTTAAAACATGAATGAACCGTTATTTATTCCATTACAGAAATTCTATTCATAGCACTACTGGAAGTGCCCACGCAACATAAATGTTTGAAAGAAAATTGAAAACTAGATTAAATCTATTAGCTTATAAAAATTGTGCCAAAGAGGAAAAAGTTAATAATTATGGAAGAGAAAGGAACGTGACATTCACAGAAGGGAAAAGTGTTCTCTAGAGCATACAGCAAACCAAATGAAAAACGGTTTGTAAAAGATGTAATTGAGGAAGTCCTGGGAAAAATAACTGCTCTCCTATTGTAGTCCGAAAAAAAATACCCTATTTTCACTACCACTACCTTCATTAGCCCTGTAATCAAAAACCCATTTTTTTAGTGGGTGCGTCTCATAAAATAACGTTTTAACGTTTAAAAACGTTTACAAGATATAATAAAAGTTAGCTATAATAACAAAATCAATATTTCTGGACATCAGAGCCAACAGGTCGGATGTCCATTTTTTACCAAAATCACTTTTTTTTGGAATTATACTCAATTTTTTACCTCTTTCAGGCCATCTAACCGTTATATCGCTATCTCTTTTATTAACGAAGTTAGATTTACTAAAAAAGGTCGGATGTCCACAATACCTTAGAAGAAAAATAACGGTTGTTTAAATATGACTTTTCGCCTCTAGTAATCTTAATGTATGGCTTTAAAAGTAGGTCTGATGTTTATATCAGACCTTTTGGTTCGGGGAATCTCCACAATATCCACAACCAAAAGAGATAGCGATAAATTTTAATGGG
Organism: Acleris literana; assembly: GCA_946894065.1. NCBI lineage: Eukaryota > Metazoa > Arthropoda > Insecta > Lepidoptera > Tortricidae > Acleris > Acleris literana. The sequence goes on along the minus strand of OX335691.1, from coordinate 10,419,507 downwards.
CGATGGAAAGAGACAGAAAGCACACATACGCCCGACGATTGCCTAAACCTTACGTATGGCCATGTATGGCCGAGCGCGGCCGGCCAGCGTTTGACATGTATAAACCAGTTTGTGTCTAGACCGCGCATATGAAAATTCAGTGCAAATTAATTAATTGGTTTACAATTGCAAGTGCTTTTATTGTTAAAGCGGTATTGTATGACATGAATCCACAATGTCAACAGGATATTCCAAGAGTAACGAAAGGCAAAAAATAAAAGAAATCAAGGTGTGTTTATCTTCTAAACTCAAAAATTTCATTACCTACCTACAAGTTTTATTTTGTGCATTCGTTTTTAAACAGGATTTTTAGAGTCAAGTATCAGTACCTATTGAAATAAATAGAATGACTTAATTGTTGTTTCAGATGATATTTTTCAACCAAACAAAAGACGACCTTCACTGTCAGTGCATGTTGATGATATTATAATAGCGAAAAGAAACACACTGGAAAAAGTTGCAAAATTTCATAAGTTGTGTCGTTGAACTCGTTAGCTTTAGTTTCTATTTCTACTACTTAATTACACAGTATTTACAAGATTTAATTCAACTTGGCCTGTTATTTAGGTAGTTTGGGATAAATCTTGCAAGTTAAATTTGACACGTTTCCCGGTTTCCGATTGAGCTGAAATTTACTATACTTGCGGATCTTCGGGAACAATGCAACAATAGGTATAGTAACACGGAGCTGGTCTGATGATGCAGACAGAAGGCGGCCATAGGAAATAACCCTTGGAATATCCTGTACGCACTTGCACTTGTTAACAAATTAATTAATTCGTACCGAATTTTCACATCCGCGGTCTAGACACAAACGCGCTCGTTCAATCGTAAGGTTTAGGCAATCGTCGGGCGTATGTTTGCTTTCCGTCTCTTTCCATCGCCCATTAAAATTGATCGCTATCTCTGTTTGTTGTGGATATTGTGGAGATTCCCCGAACCAAAAGGTCTGATATAAACATCAGACGCTCCGTTCTAAGAAAAAATTAAAACCAATAAGTCTTATAGTGGAGATTCCCCGGACCAAAATGTCTGATGTTCACATAAGATTGAATATATTTCCATTTCATTTCGAGCCATATAGTCGGATTTAAACATACGTCCTATACTTATTGCGTGTTCACAAATTTTCTTACAACCAAAGTATCGGATGTTAATATCCGACCACAGCATAGCATATGCCTTGTTAATTTTAGGTCAGATGTCACACCCTTTTGATATTCAAAATTGAATTTCAATGTTATTGAAAGCGTAAGAAAGAGCTTGTATGTCAGAAAATACTTGCAGTTATATGCTCCTTCAATATTAATTACTAGTTTTCTTTATTTTAATACTGTTAGTCGGTGTCAAACGTTTTAAAGTTACTTTTGCTTGTCCTGTAAAGTGTCAAAAATGCACATCCGACCAGTTGGCTCTGATGTCCAGATTTTTACAAGGAATAACGGTCAATTAACATAATATTCATTTTATATAATGTTTTTTTCTATAACACTCACATTATCTAATTTCAGTTCGTATAACATACATGACATATAGCGATCATAATACATATTGTCCTTTAGTATAAGGACTATAAGATCTAATATCGTATGCTATACTCAATAGGAAGGTACTGAAAGGAGCGGGTACAGTCGAGTTCATAGATATTGTGCACACTTTAGTACTGTGTCACTTTAATCGCTGTGACAATTCATATACTTATGGCAGTTTAATTAAACTTGACATTAAATAAATAGGCAATGTAATAAAGTGTACAAATTCTATGAACTCGACTGTACCAGAAACTAAAGGTCTTGCTTGTAAATTGTTTTAACTACCCAGAAAATGCCACGAGCAAGACGAATCAGGGTAGAACCGACTCAGTTAAGTTAGATTAGAAGGTTGTTTTTTTTCTGCCCAGAAAATCCAGAGAACTGCTGCCAGTAAAGTAAGTATTAAAGTCTTTCTATAGCCGTTTATATTATACATACGTGCATTATGTATTTTGATGTTAGATTCATTAATTTATATATGTTTTAAATATTAGGTGTAATGAAATTATACGTTTTAATAGTTATATTAATTGGTATTATATATTAATAACGTTATACTTTATGGAAATAGATATTTTGAAATTACATCTTTCGTTCATTATATCCAGTGAACGTTATACTAATAGTAGATTGCTCAACAAGGAACTAAAACAAGCCATAATGACAAGAGATATTTAGTCACGTGAGCGAGCGAGCGAGAGTGGCTATAGTTCGAGTGTCATTATTTATTTATTTATGGCACAGTAACAAATCACAAGCGGTAAAATAACAATAAAATCACATAACACAACATAGTCGTAAGCTTGCAACTCGATGACAACCGTGCACAGCATTCGACTAGTACATTACTTTACTTACTTAATAATAATGTTTTACACCATATTTAGAACGTGATAAAAATAAAAAGGTAATACAATAAACAATGAACACTCAAACCCTATATTAAAAATCATGGAGTAGGTGAATTACTTTTTAAGTATAATTATTTTAACAATAAACATAAAAGGAACAATTTTCTGGTAATGTATATCTAAATTATTATTTTCTTTTAACAGTTGGTTATACAACCTAGCCATACGTACCAGAGGATCATTATAAAAAGAGTCGTTCTCAGTCCAAACTTAGAGCTAAGCTGCCGAAGAAATCTTTTTTGAACCGATTCAATCCTTTCAACATGATTTTTATAAAGAGGCGACCAGATCACAGAACCAAACTCCAATATAGTCCTAACTAAAGCGCTATACAATATGATAATGCTGTTGGAATGTCTAAATGGCTTGGAAATTCTAAATATAAATCCCAGTGCTTTATTAGCCTTTGGTATGATGGTATCGTAATGAGTACGAAAGGAAAGGGTAGTGTCAAACCACACACCTAGATCTTTAACAACAGTGACTATTTAAACAGGCATCTTTTGAACGGTGATTAAACTGAAGAGTTGTTTTTTTTTTTGAAAAAGTAATTACGTCGCATTTTCCTATATTTAAATACATCTTGTTATCATCACACCATTTCTCAAGCATATTTACATTTGACTACAGCCTATGACAGTGATCAATGTTTTAAATTTTCTCATATAGCTTTATGTCATCAGCATAGGCTAAGCAGCCGCAGGTGAATTTACCTAGGATGTCATTTATAAATATTAGGAAGAGAAGAGGTCCCAAGTTAGACCCCTGTGGAATACCAGAACACACTTCAATTGGTACAGCTTCAAACCCATACACTGTTACAAGTTGAGATCTATTCGTGAGATAAGAATGAAGCCAGCGAAGCAAGGATCCATGTATACCAAGACTACTTAGGTACCTGCTTTGAGACAAAGGATACTGTGGTTGACTCTGTCGAATGCTTTCGCAAAATCAGTGTATGCAGCGTCAATCTGAGACCTTTCATTAAAGACAGAAGATAATTTGTGAGTGTATAACAAGAGATTAGAAGTAGTGGAGCGATCCTTGACAAAGCCGTGTTGGTTGGGACTGATCATTGGAGAGAAGTGAGCGTATATTATGATTATAAAGAAGACTCTCGAAAACTTTTGCAGAACAACTGATTATACTAATGGGCCTATAATTCGCTACATCACTCCTATCTCCCGATTTAAACTGGCACTATTTTTGCAATTTTCCATGTGTTAGGGAAGTTACCGGATTTTAGAGATTTGTTGAAAATAAGACATAATGGTTTACTAAGCTCACATGCGCACATTTTAACGAAAATAAGTGGAATGTTATCGGGTCCGGAACCTTTATTGATGGATAATTTGTTAAGCGATTGTTCAATTTCATTTTCATACACAGAAATGGAGGAGAGTGTACTATTAGATGCTGGAAAGTCAGGTTCATACGACGCAGAGGTAGAATTATTATAAACTGAAGAGAAGTACCTTGCGAATAAGTAGGCTACCTCTTTTCCAGTATCAGCATAGGTATCATTGTAAAACATCCGCCTGGGAATATCATTAGTGGATTTTTATGATTTAGCATATTTCCAAAACAACTTTATATTATGTGAGAGGTTACTCTCAATATTCGAAATATAAGACTTAAATCAGACTTCTACGAAATTTTTAGTTCTGAATCTAAGAAATGAATAAGTGTCGTAGTCGCGCGGGTTACCAATTTTTTTATATTTGTTATGATACCAATCTTTTTCCTTAAATAAATGGATTAATGACTGTGAAAACCAGCCGGGATATTTAGAGTTGTGTAGTATTATGGTTGTTTAGTCTCGTGTTAAACACTCTACTTTTCACTTTGAATGCGAGGAAAACGACGTTCGACGTTCACTGCCGGACTAACCACGTAGCAAAATTAGCAAATGCTACGAGCCCCGCGCACCCACGTCTAACCTCTAAAAAAGCGGCCTGTACGCGTAGAGTTCGGACCGCGGGAAACGCCACGCGCCATTCCAATCTCCTTGCCGAGCCGTACGTGTAAATGCAACTGTAATAGAAAAATAGTAAAAATTTACGGTTCGGAGCGAAGATTGGAATGGCGCGTGGCGTTTCCCGCGGTCCGATATTTACGTGTAAAGGCCGCTATTCTCCTGTTTTGGTACTTACATCAGTATGCGTGTAGGTACTCATATCCATCAGGGTTGACCATAGGATGAATAATCCAGTCGATATTCTCCAGCAGAATAACCTAAAACCAACCCCCACACAAAATAGGCGCATATCTAAGTCGCCCAGTTGCAGAAAAGAGCCCGCCACAACCTGTAACCTAAAACGAACCTCTGTGCTTGCTCAATCCGGCACTGACGATATTCTTTAAAAAACTACAATATCTATATATATAAAAGGCAATTGATTATTGTCACGTGAATAAGTGAGCCCTAATAGGGTACCTACCACGGGAACAAAGAAAATGAGACAAAGTTAAGAATTCAAGGTTGTGTTTATTACAAAGAAGCGGGTCGTGGGTAAGTCGCTTAGGTAGGGTAGGTGGTTTGTCCGTGGCGGCGAGGTCCTCCGAATACCCAAACGCCCCTTGGTGTTGCGTGGCACGGCAACGGGATGTGGCGGTGTGACGGCGGCTGTGTTGTGTCCGGCAAACGTCAGCGGCAGGTGATGGTGCGCTGTCAACGGCTAGTCAAGGGCTCAGCAGGTGATGGTGCGCGGTTCACGGGTCAAGGCTCAGCAGGTGGCTCGGTTTCGCCAACCCGGAGGGTGGTTCCTGTAACGCGTCGAATGTTGCCAGCATCAGAAGAGGGTTCATTAAATAGCCTGGACTGCAGACGATCATACGCTTACGCAAGGGGGTGGGTAAGAGATAAAGTGAAACTAGCAATCAAGCATGTATGATGGGCAGTCCAGGTACATGAGGAGTAAGCGGTGAAAAGAGAAGAGGAGGAAGAATCAGTGCCGAAGCTACACACAAAAGGTATTAAAATATAATAAAGTAAAATGCACAAGCGAACCCGAAGGAAAGCGGTAGTATGGCTGGGCGATTCTGCAGTGATTCTTACCTCGTACAATAATGGGATGATTTGAAATGGGTAAAATGATTAAATTAATGAATATGCATTGATTATTTTAATTAAGTAAGCCTTTTCCTAATACATTTAAGATTATTAAAACAGGTAAATTACTATTCTCTGTGTTTTGGTGGAAATTTCAAAATTACTTTAAAAGATATTAGTAAGGCTTAATATGCAAGCAAAATTAACTTCGTCGAACCGTAATTCAGTTTATACTTTCCCTTAAAAGTAAAACAATTAATTATTCTTATAAAATTAGTAGCATAATTTACGAAACATGATTATTTTAATATTATTTTACACTTTTGTTAAGCTTAGCTATATTACGATGGTAACTACTTACGTTGAGATGAGATCATGATGGTAAAATAAAATGGACCCGTAAGCAGACAAAGAAAGGTCGTGATGTGGCAAGGTGAAATGACCGTTAACGGTCATTTTTCAGATTAGCTACAATCTACGATAAAATAAATGAGCAATAACGCTAATACTAATCAATTAAAATTAATCTTGTGCAACACTTACCCAATTTGGGAATAAAACACCACACATATATTTAAATATTTGAAATTAAATTAACGTGCGCACGGCAGCGGACGTAACAAAGAGAAGCGCTGAGAATAAGTGACGCGGGCAGTGCGTCCAGAGGCTATCGGCTGAATGAGCGCGGCGCGGCGGTCGCCGCGAGAGCTCGGAAACCTTCGGGCGGCTTCGGGTGTCCTCGGTAGCAGCGGCCGGCGCATGCGACCGTTTCGTGATATATATAGTAAAAATATTATTGCGCGTACGTTTGTTTGTTGAAGTAATATTTATATTTTTTTTATAAATTCACTTAATTAAGTTGGGTACTATAATAATTAAGGTTGGTTAAGTAAGATACATCATAATTATTCGGATATTGTTAAGTTAAATTTTAGTTTTATTTGTTCCAGTTATTTTTAGTTAGGTATTGTAAGATATAGATTTTTAATAACATGTAATTCTTTACCTTTAGTTTTGTATAACGTTACACGTTACATTATAAGAAAGTTTCTTACTAATTCGTTCCGCGGTTTTTTCTTTTCTTTTATTATTTTTTTGTACAGTGCTGCTTTAAATGCTCGCATATTTAGCCAACAGACTCAAACTTGAAAACTATTTTAATACTAATTGCACCATGCATAATAAAATGAATTCATCCTTAATATAATTAAATATATTCATATTCGTAATTATTATTCGTGTTTCACGAAATTAAATCGTTTTTTTAAATATTTTTGCACAGTTGTAATTTTGAGGTTATTTTCATGGCCTAAAAATGGTCCATACACAATCACTGAAAATGGCAATAAAGGCAATAATCCCCCATTCACAAACACTGTCATTGGCTGTTTAGGGGTTTCCAAAGTAAATTAAAAAAAAATACTTTAATCCCTAGAGATTAATAAGAAGCTTTAGTCCCGATGTGCAGAGACTAAAGTTATATTTTAAGAGCATGAGAAGTGAAAACATGTTTATACAAAGTGAGCGAGATTGTGAGTGTTATATTATCTGTTCTTATATCTCTTATTACCTACTTACCCTTTTTTAGTTTCTTAACTATTAGCCCTAATTTTAGAATCTAACGTTTATTGAAACGAATTATATACATAATATGTTCATTTTTTACCTAAACGACCGTAATTGAGGTCGACCTACTATTCCGCGTAGGTCTCTTTTCGCCTTGTCGCAACTCCAACTTTTTTTTTGACAGGGTGAAAAATGGTTTATTTATTCCCCCAACCATGGGAGTGGTGGGGGGATATGTGGGACTCACCCCCCTTGGAGGGGAGCGCAACCCACTAAAAAGCACCCTGGCGTACCCTCCTGCCGGTATGGCAAGACGCCGTGGAACCGCAAGCATTGGCCACGACGCCTTCTGGCAGCCCCAGCTGGTGTCGGGGCTACCTGCGCCGATGGACAGAGGGGCCGAGCACGCGTGGCCCCTCTCCCAGACCGCCCAGTGACTAGCCTATGGCAGATGGGGGACTCCCATCCCCCACCTGCAGCCATTAAGCTTGCCGTCTGCGCCGGAGGGGATGCGCGAGAGGGGACTCCTCGCGCTCCCGCTCCGCGGCCTTCTTATGCGAGATAACTGACTCGCAGAAGGAGGCCACAGCCTCCCAGGACCTGTCACTGCACAGCATTGCAGAGACAACGCTGTGCAGGGAGAGGTCCCTCTGCCCTATGGCTAGTGCCATGGTGCTGCGCTCCGAGCTCCAACGACTGCACACATCGAGGGTGTGCTGAGCCGTGTCGTCCGGATCGCCGCACTCATGGCACTGTGGGCCAGGCTCCCTCCCAATCTTGTGCAGGTAATGACCGAAACACCCAACTCGCAACTCTAACCTAACCTAACCTATATGGGTAAAATTTACCTAATTGAGTGATTATTATTATTATTTTGATTATTTGTTTAATTTATTAATATATTTCGTTCAAACAATGATCAGTTCAAACAGTCATTATAACTCTAATTTAATCATTAGGAATAAACATCTTTAGTTTTAATAATATTCGAGCATTTAATGTTTAGTACAAGTAAACATTAGGGTATATAACTTTAGGTCTAATAATCAATATTAGGACATACAAGTTTAGCTGTCATCACATTAGGACTAATGAAAATTATATCGAATAAAAAAAAAAGTTGTTTTTCCCAAGATAACAATAACTATCACACAGACAATAATAGTAATAATACCTTTAATGGAAATAGAAAAAAACAGTGATTAGGGATTTAGTTGACTCTAAAAGCATGCAAGGACAGAACGAAAATAAATTACACGAAGAGAATGTGCCTGGAGAATTAGATTCTGAGATAGGGAGAGAAAACAATGATTTCACAACAACTGCAGTAGGTAACTAAATACCCAGTAGAAAGTAAAACTCCGCAAACGTGTGGTATCATCCTGAAGGGCTTGACAACGACTGATAAAAGCTGAAGACCACAAGCCCCATGTAACCATGAAGAGCTGCAAACAAAAACGTTTATTAAATAAAGCCTCTTTATATGTATAGATACACATTATACAACTTGAACTACCGTGTCTAAAATAAACACTGCTACGGCTTCCTCACGTATTACTGTCAGGATGCGGGCGCGCGGGAGCCCATTGTTTCCTACCGTAATTAGATATAAATAGTTACTAAGATTGGACGTCCATTAACCTTAGTTTTGAGATATTTTTTTTTAAGTTAAACAGTGTAATGTTCAGTGATGGATCATTATATTACTTAATGTTGGTGTAAGCAATAAATTTTTATCTTTTTTTTACATAAATTAGAATCTAATTAAATATATTTTATTGTTAGATAATAGGCAAAAAGGTTTCCTATCTGTAACACTAAAAAACGTTTGCCAGCTGTTTCATTTGCCATAATTTTCATTTGTCCCAAAGTATGTTTTCTCTGAAACCGTTTAGCTTTCCTGAAAATAAACCTAACCTAACCTACAGGTTCTGTAATTATATCTCATTAAACATTTTGAAAAGTTATTGGGTTCAGAATGGAACGTTTTTAGTGATTGCGACAGGATACCAGGCAGAAAAGGGCGTGGAACGTTTTTCATTAATTACGATTTCTTCATCATAGTTCCTGTATCTATTTCTCAAAAACGTTCCAAATTATTAAGTAGTTGAAACTATCAATACGCCTCTGCTTTGCACAGATGCAATTTGTAAAAATTATATTCTCGTTAATCTCTCTAACCAATAAGCAAAGACCGTGTTAAAATCAGTTGCGTAGTTTTGAAGAAGTAAGCGGGGAAATACTTGGAACGTTTTTATGAATTACATCCAAACCAATATAATATATAAACGGACACATTTCACGAAAATGTACCAGGTTACTTGGAACGTTCTTGGGAGTAACTTTCAATCTTGAATATCAGGATATATATTTCTCAAAAACGTATTTTTTTTATTCACACTCGCCATATGTGTGGGTTGGTCCACTATGGTCATATCTACTCACACAGACAAGGTAGCTTGGAACGTTTTTACTATATTATGAAAATACCATCTTAACTGAGCTCATTGGTATAGATAACTCATTTTTGACCAAGTTGTGGGTTGGAACGTTTTTGCTAATCTACGTCCGATTGTGAATATTGTGATGTAAATTAGATAATCAGTATTTTAATAGGAACCTAAGCGTGCAGGTTCGGTCGAGTTTTGTGTGTGACCCTATGCAAAGGGAAAAATAAAGGTGAATAAGGATGAAAGAGATACCTAAACAAACGGGGAAAGAGATGTGAATAAAAGCATGAAAGAGCTAGCTGTATTGTATTTAGGTTAGAAAAAGTTTGAAACAAATCTGTCTGTTGCCGGATCTCGTTGTTTGAGTGCACACGTCCCGAAGAATTTCCTCCCAAACGCAAGTCTCAATAGTTTACATACATAATTAATTCAGAACCACTTAGTCCAATAACATTTCAAGTCAAGATACTTAGTTCATATTGTTTCCGGGCGTAATAGCATATTTCATCATTTTATACAGTCCATTTTGTTTCGAGTTTGTGTTGCTACCTACCCACCAGTGCCGTTACGCCGGGCCTCAATAGATCCGTTAAATAAGAATTCAGAGTAAGGACAAAAGGCACGTAGTACAGTCGAGTTCATAAATATTTATACACTTTGGTACCTTGTCACTTTAATCGTTGTGTCAATTCATATATGGCAGTTTAAACATGACATTAAATAGACAAGGTACTAAAGTGTATACATATTTATGAACTCGACTGTACCTAGGGAAAAGGAAAAAAATATATTATACTCTTACCTATATGAACCAATGCATGGATTATAAAACGTAGTATAGAGTTTTTTAGAACGATCATAACTAGGGCTAAAACATTCACAACTAGGACTAAAACATTCATAACTTGCCACGGCACAGTTAGCATCCGCTTTTCCTGAAAACAAATGTCAGAATAAAACAGCTGATTATTTTTTATGCTAGAGGGGGCAAATGAGCTATCGGGTCACCTGATGTGAAAAGATCAAGCTGCCCATGAACCCTGCAACACCAGGGAGGTATTGCCGGCCTTTAAGAAAAGATTATGTGTGTGCATCTACTACATAGTTGCGGAGGCAGGTAACTATCGATATTGTGCATATCCAACTAACACACTAGTGGCACTTGATAAACTTGTAGAAAAGGGCGGGAAAGTTCGAGTAACATGGCCGCGTTTTATGATTTGGAAAAAATATTATCTGGTTTTTAGTTTATAATTGATCAGGAGAAGTTGTATGTACATATTTTTATTTTAACTTAGTGTATATATTGTATATAAACTCTTGGTAAGTCCTTTTCTTTTGTTTGTCATGGATGAGAACGAGCCTCTGGACCCCGGAGGCTCAGCACCCCCGGTAGCTTACTATGTTACTATTTCCAATGAATCTGGAATGGAGACAGATAGATCTGTGTCTGCTAATTCACTAAAAAGATCGCGAGAATCCAAACAAACATTAATGAAAAAAAGAAAAAAGGAATAATCAAAATCGCCGCCCCTATCGCCGGCATTACCTATCAAGGAATCAGTTCTAGTGATACAAATGGTACTACTTTGCCCACGGTGTCACTTATTAAGGAAACTCCTTCAACTCCTCAAGATTCCTCAAATCCTCCCCGTCCTCCTCCAATTGGTAGGACAGAATACAATGTTTCTGACAACGGTCCATACATAATTCATGTACAAAGAGAACAACAATTGCCGAATTACGGTACTACTCTTCATCCCATAACTTTTGGTAGGTTCCTTAAAAAGCATAATATCTATAATGTTGTAAAGATAGCATCAAAAGAATAGGTCGCAATAGGCTATCAATAGCTTTCTCAGAATACTGTATTACTTTACTTTCTCAGAATAGACACAGCAGCCTTGCGATAGAGAAACTTAAAGCATTCATAGCTATATTTAGTGTCACCCGTATAGGACTAGTTAGGGTTATACCTGCGGAATGGACTGCGGAAGAAATCGTAGACAATACCACTCTACCTCCGGGTTGTGGTAAGATACTCAGGATTAGACGGCTGAATTTTAAGACCATTGTAACATTAATTAATTTGATAATCTTACTAGATGAAACCCCGGCTTTGATGTGTGTGTCGGTGCATTGATCTTCGATATAATTAAGCCATTTTTGTCGACTAATTATTTTACTAAAATGCAAAGGTTTTCATTTTGAAGATTAATGCTCGTATTATGTTAGGTCATTTGTCCATTTCCTATCTTGAGCAACAACTCTGCAAAGAGCCGGTTTTCATACGTATAGACAACGAAACTGTCATATTTGTTTTGATTTCTAATCTATGTTACGCGTAATTTTAAATCTACCATATCTTCTAAAGTATTAATTTAAATAATATATTGTACAATATTAATCTACATTAAATGCCCAAGGTAACCAAGTATTTATCTGGATAAGGTTATTAAATACTGAATCGGACAGAATAGATTCGCTAATACCCTAATTTTAAAATAAAATCATAAACATAAAAATGGTTACTGTGAGTCAATCTTAGGAGATAGACATTATGCCATCGCGGACTTTTCTCTAGGTTTTTTAAAGAACTACAATTCTTCAGTACATTATTTTGACACTTCTCTTAAGGTATAAGGTTAAGGCCAGCATTAGCTATGTAAGGGCCCGAAAAACGATTTTTGACGACTCGGTAGGAAAACATTGAGTTTTCTCAATTATATTAAAACTTGATTTGAATGAAATGTACATATAAACCATCTAAATTCTCTAAATGACAATGAAAACCGTATCATAATGCGTTGCGTGTTTTAGAAGGAGTTAGCGGAGAAACAGGCAGACAGGTTAATTTATACTATTTAGAGAAGAGATGCATGGTTTCGGTTAAGTTTAATTAAATGTTTAGATAATTAAGTAATAGATTTCTCACCATCACATACACAGAACAGAAAAAACAGTAGAAGTGTCAAGTGGGCGTGTAACGTGTGGCATGGTTATGCGGAGTTCCGCGCAACCTACCATACTTTTGCCGCGATCACTTATTTCAATATTTCGATATTTCTAAAAAGGAAATAAATCCAGAAGCATGCCTTATTGTGCTATTTTGGAATGTAAAAACGATAGCCGCACCAAAAACACTTTCCATGGTGGCGTGTTGTTTTTATCATAGTTTGAGTATTGGCGACAACAGGTCTGATACTAAGCGAAGCTCATGTTACTTCCACTGTTTTTTTATATTCCGTGATCACCAGTGATCGGAAGTAGGTGAGCTAAAATACGTACTCAGCGCTAGAGGACACAATATATAGTGGTTACAACCGGGTAGAAAAATAGCTTTTTTCTTGAATACCGGGTATTCGGTATTTATCTAATGATATTTTATATTTAGATACGTTATGCTCACACTAAACGCATTCAAAACCCATGACGAATTACTGACAGTTGCTGGGCAACCATATTTCTACAGAAAAAGACGGCAATCCATAGCAAGCGCTATTGTTAGAAAGAGATAAATAGATAAAAAGTAAGGTACTTTTGCGCGCAGATTTTTTAGTCGTAATGTTAAACATTCATGTTTTTACTTACAGTACGGGAAGTTTTATGTTATTCTAAAAGTTGTAACTATTTCTACTTATACTTGTTTTTTATCTTCAAAGTGTAAATATTATATTTTTCGATATGTTCCGTGCTTGGGAGAAATCACCTGCGTACCACTGTGCCATGTGAAAAAAATAAAGACAATAATTATACCTCACACTTTTCCCTTCCTTCCATAAAAACCTTATGTCTAGCCCATTTACTACAAACTAACATAAAATATCCCGTACTGTAAGTAAAAACATGTATGTTTAACATTACAACTAATACCCGGATAAATATTGAATATCAGGTTTTCATGAAAAAAAAAAATCTTCCCGGTTGTTACTACTCTATATTATGTCCTCTTGCGAAGAGTACGTATTTTGGCTCACCTAATTCCGATCACTGGTGATCACATACACTCTTGAAAGTGAAAAGAAAGAAGTGGCCTCTGCCTACCCATCTGTGAAACAGGCGTGATTTAATGTAGGTACCTATGTATGTATGTACATACACTCTTTGATGCTCTGCTGAGGGCTATAGGCTTCATGTTACATTCATTTACACAATATACAGAAACCATTAGCCAAATTTTACGTGTCTATCTATTCTCTGTTGTAAATAAAACCAATTAAGTAACTTAGAGGGCTGCTTTTTTAATTTCAATTTTGATAATTATTACTTACACTCATGATAACTTTTGAGTGGGATGCCCGATTTGAATAATTCAAAAAGTAATTTACAGGCACTGATATAGCCTTGAAAACGAAGTGATTTATATTGTATAAGGATTAATACCAAGGTACGAATAATGGGGCCTAGTTAGTACCGGCGTTACTGTTGCATATTTTAACATGAAAAAGTAGTTATCGTGACATTACTTTAATAGTTAGACATATGGTATCGCGGACTGTTTTGTAGACATTGATGTCTTCTATAAAACTGTAGTACATCACTTTGCTCTATTTTCAGTTTCCGCAGCGTACGCGTGTTTTGGTATTTTTTTCACACCTTTGGTCACATTATCGAAGTTTTCATACGGATCCCTAACTTTTTTGAAAATATTCTATAGAGCCTATATTCATCAGGGATAATGTAGGATTCTAATGGTGAAAGAATTTTCCAAATCGGTCCAGTAGTTTCGGAGCCTATTCAATTCAAACAAACGAACAAAAAATCAAATCTTTCCTCTTCATAATATTACTCGTAGTGAAGATGAAGATGTAGATGTAGATAATATACTTTGTATTCAAAAATATGAAAAACAACATAAAACTAACTTTGAATCAAAACCTAAACTCAATCTAACTACCTACCCATTTCCCTAATTTAATAATTTGAAAAGCTTGTATTTCTTTATTACGTAATATAAATATAAGTAAGTAAAGTTTTTAAGAATTAAATATTAGCCTTATAAGAAATAAAGATTTTTTATTTTGAATAACAAAATTATAATTTTTTGAAAACGATAATGATTTAAAAAAGAATGCATTCATAAATTAAAAAAATATAATAGACAGAATCGACCTCCCGACCCACGGTCTGACCCTGTGATTAAGGCAGGATATCAACTAACTACGCCAGCGGCCCTTCAGGGTTAACTGGCGAAATTATCGATTCTAATACTAAAACTTCAAATAGTTGTAGCAAACAATAATCGAACTGCCTCAGTTAACAACGCCATCTAGGTTGTTTCTTACGAAAGCGGGCTCACGTGTTCACAGCATTATAGACGTTAAGGTGTCCATGCACTTATGAAGGCCACTGTACCTACTAAAGGGCGAAACGCGGCTGCTTGGCAAAGCGTTTCGATAATACCGGTTGAGGTTGCGCGTGATTTTTAATCTGCCATATCTTCTAAAGTATTTATTTAAATAATATAGTGCAAAGGATAATTTTAATCTACATTAAATGCCCAAGGTAACTAACGTATTTATGTGGTTAAGAATAAATACTGAATTGGAGAAAATAGCTTCGCAAATAACCTAATATTTTTTAATAAAATTTTAAAGATAGAAATGGTTACTGTGAGTCAACCTTAGGAGATAGACATATACCATCGCGGACTTTTCTTTAGGTTTTTTGAAGAACTACAATTCTTTTGATACATCTCTTAAGGTTTAGCCAGCGTTTGCAATGTAAGCGCAAAAAAATGAGTTTATTTTCGACATCACTTTAGAAACCTCTAAAATTATCAATGTTTCTCTACTATCCTATGCATGTATTATACACATAAACCTTCCTCTTGAATCACTCTATCTATTAAAAAAACCCGCATCAAAATCCGTTGCGTACTTTTGAAGATCTAAGCATACATAAATACAGACAGACAGCGGCAAGCGACTTTGTTTTATAATATGTAGTGAGTAGTGATTAATAGTTCTATTAATCATGCATGTTCCTCATTAACAGAGTCACCTGCCCGGTTAAAATATTGGATGGATAAAAACGGCCTTGAATTATCAATATCTAAAAGTCATGTGGTTTTATTTACCAGGCAACGAATGCCTCCGCCTATTACCGTTGCTTATGACACAAAACCAATACCTATTAAGACATAAATTAAATTCTTAGGTCTCGTTATAGACTCGAAACTCTCGGGTCTCCCACATTGTGAATATATCGACGGTAAAAAGCGTAAACGCTGTAACCCACAAAGTACCTAAAATTTTTTTTTGCATATTCGTAATCAGATTTTTTTTCTGCGTCGAATGGTCCGGGTCTCGTGGCTCTACGACGATTAGAAAATTCTGTACAGCGTTGAAATTTTATGTACTTTTTTGACATATAGCAAAATTAATTGCTGTAAGCCGCCAAAAAACAGGTCTTTATTTTGCATTTGCATTTACACCAATTCATATTTTACAAAATTTTCGAGTCCAGTAGGTTACTGCGTGCGTAAAACCATTTCCACTGTCATTTACAGCGTTTACGCGTATTGAAAAAAAAAGTGACACTACACTTGCTACGTTTTCTGTAAAATATATTTAGATGATAGTGACTTACTACGTTTTAATCAGACACCATAATGTGAATACTCACAAGTTACACCAAATATGAAGTAATACGCAAAAATATTACTGACCTTTACCTCATTTCTTAAACGATTGTTTATTATTGGTCGCTTGAGTTTACCGTATTTTAAATACACGCTCATGCTGTGTGGGTAACGGCTTACCGCCCCGATCAGTCAGTCTGAGACCGCCGTGGGATCAAGTTGTGTGTGGTGTAACGGTCTTTCACCGCGTGACAACAAAACTTTAAAATGTAATTATATCTATTTTAATAGTAAACCAGTGCAAATAATGTGAATAGTTAATACTATACTAATGAATTCTTATTTCGTTTAAATAGTAACTACTTAGTATGATAAATTCTGAGAAATAAGTGTTGCTTTACATAATTATAAGTAATTAAAACTACTTTACGAATTTTAACAATACTTTGATAATAGTTATTAGTTTGAAGAAACGCTAGTATAGTGTCTTAAACTTTTCAGTTTGTTAAACATTGATGTTTTTAATTTTAATTGACTTCATAATAATATACTTCTTTTATACGAAGTGTTTGTAGCGATGTATAATTATCGTTAAAATAAATGTATTTCTTTTTTTTCAACTAGACTTGTATTGTAAATGTTTATAAGCATATATATATGTAGATGTTCGGATGTTTATATCTAATGGAAGAAGAAGAAGAAGAAGAAGAAATACATTTATTCACCAACCATAAGGCACACATATACATTTTTTTAAAGAAAATAGTGAAGGTAACAGAGAAGGCACGCAATGGAGGATTGAAAATATATTTACATACACATACAAACACATTCGTATTAATTAATTCTTTAGGATAACATTTAAAAAAAGGATTAATAAATGTTATCTCATATTTACGTCGTTTTAATATCAATAACCTTTTTTGACATCTATCATTGAATACAATTATGATTTTTTTAAACTGCAAGCACTGCAGCATAACATCAATTTAGGCAGTGCTCAACATTTAAAGAATGGTGGTTACATCACTTACGCTTATTAGAAATCCCACTGATTATTACCTTTCCATACATTTAACAAAATCATTAACAGCGTTTTATCGTATTGAAAAAAAAAGTCAGGTTGCTGTAACCGACACTAAAAAGAAACCTAGTCACTTCTGGTACATGACAGGCATATGATCTAATAGGGAATTTGAAAATACATATGTAGTATAAAAATGGCACCGATCGCTCAAATAAAAAAAAAGATATGATTTTTTTTGTAAAATTTCAAAAGTTTTTTGGCTCTGGTGTAAAGTTTAATTTTGCGGGTTACAGCGTTTACGCTTTTTACCGTCGATATGTATGTTGTCGCGTCGCGCTATTAGCGCCGCCACCGGAGGAAGACTAGGAAATTAATTGTCGTTGCAACACTAGCGCCGCCACGCGGCAAACAAATAAACTAGACGAGTTTCCCGTATGACCCTTCGTCATGTATAACTATGAAATGTGAACGCTCTCTTAACATTCTTAGAGAGACATCTCAGGTGCTTGGTAGGGAGCTCATCCGTTTAGTTTAAAATTGCTATACAGGGCGTCCCAAGACTATAGGACATGAAGGGAAAGTACCTTAAATATCGTAGATAGGATATTTTACTGAAAGAAGACTTTATGTTATTTTTAAAAGTTAGTAAAGCTGCATTCAAAGATATTCAAAAAATTATTTGCTTCGTCTGGGAATCGAACCAACTTAAATATAAAAAAAACACCCGTATTTTTATGATGCCAATCGAAAGAATGGACAAAAAATAATAATTCTTCTTAAGTAACATAGTATCTTAAAAGAAAGGAACAACGTAAAATTAATCATTTTAATCAAATTAAAAACACACATCATGAAACTGCCAAAGTCAGTTGAGTATTTTTTGTAAATTGATGCATACTAAGTTTTATCATTTTATCTGCACTTGCACCTATAATAAGGAAAATTGTGCCAGTAAGTCGTTTGTTAAGTGGGTACTTGTAAAATTATTTGCGAATAATCAATGCTAACTATGGAATAATAATATCGCTATTTTTCGGACGTCGTCGTCGGTAATAAATAATTTTCTTGAAATATGAATCAAACATTTTACGTTATTCCTTTTTGTAAGATACTATGTTACTTAAGAAGAATTATTATTTTTGGTTCATTCTTTCGATTGGCATCATAAAAATATGGGTGATTTTTTTTTCACATTTATGTCGGTTCGATTCCCAGACGAAGCAAGTAATTTTTAGAATATCTTTGAATGCAGTATTACTAACTTTTAAAAATAAAATAAAGTCTTCTTTCAGCAAAATATCTACGATATTTAAGGTACTTTCCCTTCATGACCCATAGTCTTGGGACGCCCTGTATAATGCCATAATTAAAAGCGTATTAGATTACGGGACGCTCCTTTTTCCACCTTGCTCTGCTTTAGCTATGAAGTAGTTGGATGGTGTACAGTCAAAGGCATTGAGAATAATGGCAGGAGCAATGAAGTCCAGTCCTCTTAACGCACTTCAAGTAGAATCTAACGAAGCACCTTTACAGGTCAGACGTCAGTACTTATCAAACCGGTTTTTCTTCCGTGTTATTCAGTATAGTAATCATCCATTAATAGCAAAGCTTCGGCATCTTATGGAGTTGATTTCTATCTCCAACTATTGGAGGCATAAAGCAACTCCATGCCTTATAATATAACCAGTTTAAGAATGTTTAGTGCCCTGTCTCCCAGAACATACCAATGTCCACGATTCCCACTTTTCAATATACCTTACAATGCGTTAACTTTAGTGCCCAACATATTGTTTGATCTAGAAATTCGAAAATACAGCCCAGGAGCTAATATTGTTTTGTAGAAAACAGTTGGATTGGTTGGCATCAAGTGTTTACTGATGCATCCAAACAGAACCTTAATGTAGGAGTTGGCATTTTCCACTTGCAGTATAACATTGTACAAAAAATTAAATTTCCCAAAGAAACCTCTGTTTTTACGGGAGAATGCTATCCTATCCTTAAAGCTGTTGAATAGGTACTTGTAATGAAATTGTCTAAAACGTTAATAGTTTCAGATTCATTAAGTGCGCTCAAAGCATTAGCAAGGTTTCCTTTCAAGTCTGCATTATGCTCTCCAGTCATAATGCAGACGAGAGAGTATCTTTTAAAATGTAGCACCATGGGTTACTTAATCTCATTGGCTTGGGTTCCTAGCCACACTGGTATCAAAGGAAACAAAATGGCTGACAAACTGGCGAGTGATGCGATTAAGTGTGGAGACATGTGTCCGTACATGAACTATAGTCACGACCTCATGAATTTGCCAAGACTTGTTCTACGAGAGGCATGGAATGATATCTGGAAATTAAGCACACAAACAAGAGGAAAGTTTTACCATTGTATTCATTCAACCCGATATCATAAGAATAAACAATAACTACACGTAGAAGCGAAACTCCCGGCTCCGGACGTGCGCCCGGCGCGTTAAATACCTACCGCCTGGCGACACCTGAGGTGTCTAGTCAGTCAGGGACGTCACAGACGGAATAAATAATATGTATTAACCAAGATATTGTTATTGTATCTTGAATTGGTTTTCGTATTTATGTTGATTTTAGTGTTTATGGTTGAACTAAGATAGTGTTTAAAAAAGTGAACGACTATTTACGGCAAAATAATTAGAAATGGGTAATTGATTGAATGAAGGAGTTTTATTTGTTAAATAGTACATCCCCTAGATGTTGAAGATAAAAAAACGGAAACATTAAAAACGAATTAATAGATAAGAATAGTATTTTGTAATAAAGCTTTTTCAACTTAATAAAAATTGAAATTAATGGTCCAGAAAGGAACGTAAAAGATCCCAGACTATACTTAAAACTTATTGAGCTTAAAAGGTTGATTATTTATAGACTCGTTTCTGTGTTTTATAGATGATTAATAGCCACATAAGCCATTAAATTTTCTGGAGATAATCTTAATATCATCGAAAATATTATTACCTAATTTAACGTAAATGTAAAAAACTTATTTTGCAACAATGTTTCCACGTTAAAGGAAAACATAAATAACATTTCTTCACTAAACTTGTATAACACATCCATAAACCGATTAAAATATTTCACAAGTGACAGCCCTGACTTTGGACGCGGAAGATAGAGGGGCGTAGCGGGGTGAAGGGGGAAGTAGGTATTAAAAGCGCGGCATTTGGGGCCTGGGTAAAGGAGATGCGCTTCTACGTGTAGTTATTGTTTATTCTTATGCCGATATTCCAATCAAACCATGGTTTTCGAGAACAGGTTTTGACAAAACTATTACTTCTGTGCTTTTGAGGATGAGATTGGGACATGTTTGTACTCGTTCTCATCTTCATATGCTAGGAATTTTTATAGACGCAGCGTGTGATTGTGGGGATGACGTGGAGGATTTAAACCACATTTTCTTTTCATGCCCTCTGTATGATCATTCCTTTTTATACAACTCCTTGACCAAATTAAAAATTGCACTTCCTATATGTATCCAGACCTTATTGCAGTATAATAGTGATGTGTATAGTATCTTATCCCATTTTATTAGATCCCACTCTATAAAATTGTAAATATCTCATCCTTTTCCCTTTAAACTCTCCTGATCCTTTTTATTCCTATCCTTCGTTTCCGCTTTGTAAATATTATTATTTCGCGATATCGATCCCGCCTTTTAAAAAATAAAAAATAATAAATATATAAGAAAACCATTTCAACGCACTCAAAATAACTTAAGAAGCCAAATGAAAATTGAAGACGAACAATCAATCGACTAACAAAGAATCGAATACTATACATTGGCAAATCCCATAGATTGCCATACCCCGGCAACAAGGGGAAGAAAAAAAAACAACGTTTTTGTTACAGCTGTAAAGTCTACGAGTATAGGGGGTATAAGGGAATCCGAAGTAGGCAAGAGTTCTATGACCGATGATTTGAAAGCTCAATTATGACTGCAGCGGAATACCAAGAATCTTTAGCGACGTCTCTTGTTACCCGACTTCAAAAAAAGGACGAGGTTCTCGCTTCGTCGGAAACTTTGTTTTATGTATGTTCCCCGATCACCTAATCAAAGACTAATAGTTGCGTTTCTACACGACATAAAAAGGTCTAAAACGGCTTTTTCTGAACCAAAGATTTCCTTTGTCAGGATAATCTTTGGGTTAATGATGTTTTTAAGAAGTAGAGCCACGCAGATTTTTCATGCAGGTGGGGGGAGGGATTTCCGCCCCGGCGATGTCTGAGCTTAATAACTGTTTAAGTTTAGGTACTAAGACAAGTTTGATATAATTTTTAACTAAATCAAAGATGTATTCAATTCTGGAATAAAAAAATGCATCAACTTATGGCAAAAACACAAAAAAAAAGAGTTAAAAACTTTATTTTTTGTAACTATCGAAGAAGAGGCTGAATTGGATCCAGAGGCATTCAGCGAAGTGATGAACCCAGCGAAGTAATGATAAAAGAAAATTTATTACTTAGCCCTAAACAGTGTTATAAAAGTTATTTAAAAGCAACGCGGCGACTGCTTCCGTCAGCGTTGTTGTATATTGGTGATTCGTAAGATTACTTATCACGTTTATAGTTAAGCGAAAAAATAGACGCATATTAGCTGCAAGGTATTGTTTTATATCACGGATTAGATCCATGCGTACCAAATATGTCACGAGCGCTAAACGAGCGTCTTTGAAACCACAATAGATCAACTTTGCTGTATAAATGTATCATTAAAACCTGATATACAAAATATCAGCGCTAAATCATTATTTTCAGAACATTTTTACAGCTGTGTTATATGTGCTGTAAAAAGCGGTCAAGTAAACGCTTATGTCGTTACTTATTATCCCAATCATACAGCTAGTAGCACAGTAGCATAGGTGACAAGGAAATGCTGTTATACCATACATTTGCTGTATATCAGTTGCAATATGTTAATTTACATCACGGATTAGATCCATGCGTGCCTGATATATAACCAACACTAATGCAGCGACTTTGCAATAAAATTAGATCTACTTTGCTGTCTAAATCGGCCATTCTCAGAATAGAGAATTTTTGCGTGTCCGGCCCGATATTTATCCCTAAACATGGTTAGAAATAACTGCATATATTTTTCTTATATAGCTTACCGTTTTATCTATACGGTATTTGAAATATATTAGCCTAGTTATTTAGTAATCATACTTATTTTATTTTTCAAAACCTTATTCTTCAATTACCGTAGCCTGTCCGCACGCTACCTTGGTCTTCAAATTTGCTTCTAATTTCAAGTAGGAACGGTTTCTATGTTGTACGCCATTTCAAATGCTGGTAGGCTGGTAGGCTAAATACTGCCTGAATAATCAGATTTATTTATAACTCACTGGGACCATTTCTTAAAAATATATTATTAAAAACTGACTGTCCGGCCCGCAGATATAATTACCATAGGTACCGTAACTTTGGTTTACAACTTTTCTAATTCCCATACCCCGTTTTTTAAATTTGGTTTTAAAGGGAAATTCGCTGTCGCTTAGTACAACGAAAGAACTCTAAAGCCTCTGTGTACAACAATTTTGCAGTATTTTTACAACTTAAAGATTTTGTTATTTTTAGGAAATACCGTAGTGCTAATTACCGTAGATTTACTAATCACCGTAGTATGAAAATATATTGAAAGACTTTAAATAATACAATCAATGTTGCAAAATATTGTGCCAAAAAAACACCATAATTATGGTATATAAACCAGATTTTCATAACCAACTTATTTTATTTTATATTATATTATATTTAATCAATTTATTTAACAATTAAAACAGGAAGAAAACAGGCCCTTAAATTAAGACACTTGCGGCTAGTCTGAAAATAAAACACATTTAAATGTGTAAATATTAGGTTTGACCATCAGATTATTAAAGTTATGTGTTAATGGCGAGTCACCGAATGCCTTTTCAACCAAAGTTAATAGCATCGGCATGCAGTAAATGCATTTATCCTAATGACATAATAAAATCCACATAATTTCAGCCTGCCTACAAAGCTAGCGATCCCGGGTTCGATGAACGCGAATATTTGTTTGTTCCTTGATATTTATTATTTATTTATTTATTTATTTTATTTGTTATTAAGTCTTGGATATTTTCTATGTATTTAAGTATTTATTTTTATATAAAAGCATGTTTATCGTTGTGTATTTTTGCCATTAAAAGTTAATTATAACTGTATGTTAATAAAATTAATTAAAAAAATCGAAAGAAATCATTTAGATACTAGGTATAAAAAAAAACGAAATTCTTTATTTTAGTTGTTGATTTACAAATTATTACATATACTTTCTTTAGTCAAATGTATTTTCTAATTACCAATTACCATATCCATCTCAAACAAAAAATCTAATTACCGTTCATATGAAATATTTGAATCTCTATAACTCGAAAACTTCTTTGTATATTTTGATGCCATTTCGACATATTGATTATTTAGCTTCCTGTTGTTCATATTCTTGTTATTAAGCGAAATAAACGAAAAAAAAAATTGGCTCCGGTAAGTAGGCGGAGAACACCCAATCGTGAGAATGGACGAAATATACCTACCATTGAAACCTGTTGTACAACATAATTACACTAAATCGCTGTTTTAAGAACTTTTTTACAGCTATGTTATATGTGATTTACAAATCGGTCGAGTAAACGTTTATGTCATGATTTAATATCACTATTTGGCTGTTTAACCTTATACAGCTAAACAATGGTACGAATCACCAATATACAACAACGCTGACGGAAGCAGTCGCCGCGTTGCTTTTAAATAACTTTTATAACACTGTTTAGGGCTAATACATTTTCTTTAATAATTACTTCGCTGGGTTCATCACTTCGCTGAATGCCTCTGGATCCAATTCAGCCTCATCTTCGACAGTTACAAAAAAAAAAAAAATTTAACTCTTTTTTTTGTGTTTTTACTATTAATTGATGCATTTTTTTATTCCAGAATTGAATACATCTTTGATTTAGTTAAAAATGATACCAAACTTGTCTTAGTATCTAAACTTATAGTTCATTCATTCTAGATTTCAATATATGGGCAAAACGGCAATATTTATAATGTGGTTTTACTGCTGCTGTATTATACCTATAAGTGAGTACAGTCAAGGTCAAAGATATGTATACACCACAGAGTGACAAAAAGCATAGTCATCTAAATGGTCATAAATTTGGCTACATAAAAATATACATAAATTAGTATACATAGTTTGAGACATAACTATGTATACAGCAGTTGCAATAATATGTCCTCATCTATTAAACCATAGACTTAGAAACAACATAAAGTTCGAAAATATGTATACACTATTAACCATAATTATTATATATCCAACATGATAATCAAAATTATGTAAACAATCAAAATTACGTAAACACGACTCTATTGTCAGCAGCGTATGAACGTATTTGCGTTATATCGAACTCCATAATCTTGATGTAATCAGCCAGTCACTTGACGCTTCAAGTCGTATAACAATTGCTATTCCAAACTCTTTAGCAAATTACTCTATTTAAAATAATGTGTCACTTTTGGATTTTTAATTCCAATTGACTTACCGTTTCTTATGGTCTTTCAACAAATTTAAAGGTAATGTATCGCATAAACGATCATTTAAAACATCGCATTATTGCCTTATGCGAGGATGGTATATCTGTGTCTGACATTGCTGACGAATTGGGTATCACGGTAAGAAAAAATCAATGTAAATAGCAATAACTTACTGCCGAAAACATAACTTTCTATGGGCTTTAGAATACTACTTCGTCATAAATAACACAAATAATTTTCCATTTCAGAGAAAAACAGTTTATTTATGGAAACAAAGATGGGCTGATGAAGGCGTTATCACGAATCATGTGTCATTTGGCCGGCCAAAAAAGACCTCCGCCATTCAAGACCAACAATTACTAGAGGACGTGAGATACCGACGATTCGTCAACACAAGCACGTATGCTGCTCAGTACAACGTTTCTGCAAATACAATAAGACGCCGTTTAAATGATGCTGGGTTACATTGTAGAGTGCCTGCTAAGAAGCCACAATTAATGGATAGGCACAAGAGATTGAGGCTTGCTTTTGCGACACGTTATCGGAACTACGACTTCAGTGATGTGTTGTTTCTTGACGAGAAAGTGTTTACATCTGCTGCTGACGATCGCCTCAGATTATGGCGAGTTAACCATAGCCGCTATGAGGAGGGTAATGTTCTTCCCAATCGGAGGAGCGGTCGAATCTCTGTTGGCTATTGGGGATGGATGTCTGCGGCCGGGCCAGGTGAACTTGTTGAGATTACAGGTGGATTGAATAGTCACGGCTATATTAACATATTGGAGCAGGCACTCGTTCCAACAGCTCGTGCATGCTTTGGAAATGGACGTATCGAATTC
Source organism: Acleris literana (assembly GCA_946894065.1). Classification (NCBI taxonomy): domain Eukaryota; kingdom Metazoa; phylum Arthropoda; class Insecta; order Lepidoptera; family Tortricidae; genus Acleris; species Acleris literana. The sequence goes on along the minus strand of OX335691.1, from coordinate 10,393,928 downwards.
GTTCAAGATAATTCGTCCATACATAATGCGAGAATAGTGCAGCAGTGGATTGACGAGCAAGAGGACCTTCATTTAATAAAGATGCCCCCAAAAAGCCCGGATATAAATCCTATCGAAAATTTGTGGGGCCTTATGGTTCAAAACTGGGACTCCTCTGTTGTGAGAACCACTGAAAATTTAAAAAATCACGCAAATGAGATTTGGGATTCGTTTATAGGCACAGATATATGTTCGAGCATGGTAAACTCGATGAGAGACCGACTAGACGCGGTTATTGAAGCCGATGGAGGATATACTCGCTACTGACCAATTTTTGTTTCAATACAGAGGATAAATATTATTATTTCCCATTTAAGTTTAAGGAGTTGTTTTTGTTATTATTACAGATATTATAAGTATACCTTTGCCTTTTATTAAATTTACGTAAAAACAACAGAAAATAGGGTAAATCTCCAATTCTCGGCCGCCTTTCGGTGGCTGCCCCCCACTCTATTAGACCTACTCACTTGCAAATAAGACCGTCTTTTTACTGTCGTATCCTAAATTTGAGTGTTTCAAAAAGTTCGAGTGTTATGGGCCGGGTTCGAAAATTCGGAGACATATTTACCTAAACTTTGGCGGCGGCGTTATTGTTACAGTCTCTACGCGTTTTATAGATTCCCGGAACTTATTTTATTAGAATAATATTTTTTAGAAGTTGACTCAATATTTCCTTAACTTTTTCCAGGATTTTGCCAAGTTTAGGTAAATATGTCTCCGAATTTCCGAACCCTAGTTATGGGAAATCCTTAGCAGGTTTTTTTTTATCTTCGTAATAAAGCCTTGGGAGTTTTTAAAAATATATATTTTATAAGTAGCAATTGTAATATAATATAACATCATAATCTGTTATCAATATAAAATAAAAATGCGAAACAAACATTTAGCTGCAGGATTGGAACGCGGGGCAGCACGTCGCACGGGCAATACCTATTGCTGAGCCACAGGACTACGGTAACTGACGTCTGCATGGACGAAATATTGAAACGCATTACCTACTTTAAGTTGGCAGCTTCAATATTGCAAAATCTGTTAAACACGTAATTCCAATAACGACGTGACAGGTCAAAACATGAGACAAACATATACAATGACAACTATGACAAGTCTGCACTGTTTTCGTGAGTTGCCAAAACATTCTATTCAAATTTGTTTCGTGTTTACAAGACCGTAAAGTTGATTTTAGCACGTTTATATTTTGTATACATATTTCTGTAGCAGTTACCGAATCTATATTTAATGACACAAATATAAGTACAATATATGGCATCATTTGCTGGATACTAATTATGTATCTTTCATGGTATACAAGTTTTTGAACTTGTCTTATACATATTTACGTGGCCTTTGAAATTTACATATTTATTAGTATTTGTATGAGTACATATCTTTTGAACTTTTTATGATTACCTGTTTTTTATCACATTAGTTGCATATATATCTTTGAACTTGACTGTACATTGTAATACACAACTCTCCCACCCCCCCTCCCGCTACCGGCTTCACCTCCCCCCCTAAAAGTGTCCCATTTTACAGATTTTCTCAATTTTTAGGAAAACGATACAAGCTAGGACAACATCGTCAATTACAAAATTAGTTATTAATAAATTACATACAAATAAGTACTAACATTCATTGTGATACGAGTTATAGTTTCCAAGCTATGGAGCGTCAAATTTGACTGAAAATTCATAGTCAACATGTGTAAATACTAACTCGCGTCGCCAATGATAATTATCTTATATTTAAATACGTTATGCTCATACTTAACGCATTCAAAACCCGTCGCCAATTACTGACTCGCCAGTTCCTACGTTGCCATATTTCTATAGACAAGTAGAAGAAGCAGGAGAAAGATTTATTCTTGCCCTATATGGGGCTAAGCGAACCGAAAAAAGTCTGAACGAGTTACGATACGTCCACTTCAACAAATACGTTCGACACCTCCTAAGTACACTGAGGCAAGTGCAAAATCACGATTTTACAGGGGAGCTGTGCAAAGGTAAATATATGCGTAACTTTTTTTTCTTTAAAAGTAATGTAATGAAATTTTAGATTTATCCTAATGAAAGCACTACGTTTTTTTCTACATTCATAGAATTTAAATAACTATGGTAGTTTTTGAGAAAAGCGCAGATAAACTAGTATACGCGTATTAAGACGTTTCAATTTATACTGAGCTAACTAACACTTGATCCAGTATACATCGTTTGTTGCAATCATTACAATTCAGCATATATTTATTATTTTTACAGGTAAGTAGGTGATTTATCACCCATAATCACCTACTTACCTGTAAAAATAATAAATATATGCTGAATTGTAATGATTGCAACATTCATTTATAAATAAGTATATTGCTTTGCTCTGTTACCCTTTATTATTATATTTTGGGTTATAATAATCACTTGTACTAGTATAAAATACAAGTCATGTCACTTAAACCAGTATACTTTTGTAATATTTTCATGTTTTACGAGTATGTATATAAAATAATAAGGGTTATATATATGCTTTAACTCTTGTTTTGAAAATGGAAAGATAGTAACTTGCAAAATAACGGTTTTATGTTGATACAAACTTACTTACATTTTAGAACAACCATAATTATTTTAAGTAATAGAAACTAACATAGCCTCTTCAATGTAGTAATGGAAATTTAGGAACTTTATTATATTACACATACATACATAACATAAACTCACGCCTTCATTCCCAGAGTGACGGGTTGCAACCCCATCGCCTAAAAGTATTAACGTTCAATAAAAACCATAATAAATTGCGACAGTACCTTAGACATTATAAAAAACACAAATTACAAATTATAATTGCACCTAATTATTTCGTCATTCCGAATCGTTGACATAATTTTCCTAGTTATTACTTTTGGAGACTAACGTCTTGTAAAAGTCGTGATGTCGAGCAGGAATTATTCCACTCTGACATAGATTATGCAGATCTTTATATTTCCGTAAAAAATCAGCTCCAGGTGGTAGCGGGGACACAGAATATTAAGAAAATAAGAATAAAAGAAAATATAATAAACCCAATTTGTTACGAACCCATTTCAGAAGCTAATGACTCTTGATTGGTTATTTATTTCCAATAAATTGAACTAAAAACATTTCCAGAAATTAACTTTTAAAATTTTATTGCCACACTAAAAACACTAACCCAAAACCACCCACACAGACATCAACATTTAAACAAGTATGAATTATTATAAATAAATAAATATCAGGGGACAATCTCACAAAAATTGAACTAGCCCAAACTAAGCTTAAACTTTACTATAAACTAGGTTTTGCTAAAGCTTTAGGCTTGTACTATAGGAACCATACTTATAAAGATAAATACATACTATATACATAGAAAACACCCAAGACTAGAAACAAATACTCGCGCTCATCACACAAATATTTGCCCTGACCGGGAATCGAACTCGGGGCAGCTAGCTACGTAGGCAGGGTCACTACCAACTAGTCTTTCTACGTCAGAATAAAATAAAGAATAATTAAAGCGTATCTATATAATTGTATTTCGTAATATTTATTTCCTATTAACTTTATTTGAGATTGTCTGGGCAGATAAAAAAAATAACCTCGAAGGCCTTGACCTTCTAACGTAACCTATCCGAGTCGGTCCTGCCCTGATTCGTCATTTAAAAGCTAATAATTATTAGAGTAAATGAATGTTATAGATTTTAAAAGTATAGCAAATAATTTTAGAGCATTTAAAACTTATAGTAAGTCTAGATTATAGAATACGAACTGTTATAGACTATAGTTATAGCATTTGAATGTGATTGATTATAGCAAATGAATTTAGAGAAAGTGTAATTAAAACCATTAATTTTATATTAACTAAGGGGATACCCCCGACTGTGTCCTGTGGTTCGTTTGAAACTATTGCAACTAATTGTTTATTTTCATCCGCTTCATTTCTACGTATGAAAAAAACAATGTCATATTTTTAGACTTCGCTTACTCCCTAACATATAATGTAAAACAAATTCCAGTTTCAAGTTGAAAGGACAATATTTAGAGGTTGCAACAATTGACCAGCTATGCTATAAGTAGCAGATTTTCAATGTTTATTATTTTTCCGAAAATAACATACAGTAACTAGCTTTCCAGTAGTTAAACTTAGGTCAAACACTAATGATATCGACCATCATTACCATTTTTTCCACCTGTTGAGTCTTTTGGAGGATTGCCATAATCATGAAAATTGATTCAAAAAAAGTGGTCAAAATGTGGGACCCCTAAATATCAATCAATTTTATTATAATGTTGATTACTGCTCTTTTAGATAAATAGGAGCATGAATGCGAGCTAATTCATAAATAATGCAAAGTTTGAAAAATTAAACACCCCAATAAATATACCTAAAATAGAACGTACATTACACGTATATCGCGTCGACACAGACGCGAGCATACTGAGCCAACGTCCGCTCGCATTAATGGTTTGCGAGCATACTGAGCCAACTGCCAGTTGTACCATTCACATGCAGCCCCTCCACGGAATCGTTCCCGCGTATTGTGGTGCAAGCGACTTGACTCAGTATACAACGTACCGATTTACAAAATAGTGTTACTTGCATTTGTATACGTCACTTTATTTCAGAAAGTAGTAGGAATTTCAGCACAAATTTTTTGTGGAAGGTAAATATAAGTATTATAGCCATAAAAATGCAAAAAAAACGAAAATCGCAAAAAGATCACTTGCACCAGTATACTTAGGAGGTGTCGCGTTGGTCTGAACACTAACCCAGAAAACTGGGGCTGGAACAAGAATAATGACTTTTTATCACCCATATATACCACCAAGTCACCTGCTCCACAGTCGATACTGAAAATAGTATCATGTAGCTGCAAAAAAGGCTGCGGAAAAATATGTGGATATGTCAAAGCTGGATTGCGTTGCCCCGCCATGTGCAAACACTGTCAGGGCCTTAGTTGCTTTAACAAAACTCTAGAAGATAATGATGACGATACTGATTTGTTTTAAATAATAATTACAATGTAAACGTACTTTTTGTAAAAAATAATAAATATTAATGTTCCCTGTGAATAAAATGTTTCATTTTTGCTAAGCCCAGATTTTTTGTAAACTTTGACGCTCCATAGCTTGAAAACTATAACTTGAATCAAAATAAATGTAGTATTTATTTGTAGGTAGTTTATATATAACGTAATGGAACCAGTAATCGACAAGGACCAATGATCGACACTGATTCTTATTTTACAGAAGATAAGGGTTATTCATTTGTTTTGTAACATTCAATTTAAGACCGTATGATCTTTGAATTAAGAGTTAACTGTCGATTATTGGTGCATGTCAGCTTAAAGTGTCGAACACTGGTGCCATTACGTTAAATAATTTAGTCTTGGACCATTTTGTCCTAGCTTGTATAATTTTCCTGAAAATTTAGATAAACTGTAAAGCGGGACACTTTTCAAGGGGGGGGAGGTGAAGCCGGTTGAGGGGAGGGGTGGGAGAGTTGTGTATTTTAATGTACTCATATATAGGTATAATACAGCAGCTGTTAATTTTTTTTATAAAGGGCATTGGGTAAATTTGTTTGAAGAATATTGTCTTTTTTTTTCAGCAGCCAAGGATGATTTTTACATAGTTTTTTACGGGATCTCTAAATACACAAAGATATATATAATTTATGGCGTTAAATAATATCGGAGCGGAGATTTTAAAGATTTAAGTATTCAGTTTTTAGTACAAAGGTACGCCCAAGTATGAATATTTAAATATCTCGGTTTTGATGCACTTAAGAGTATTACATTACATAACAAAATATGTTTATTTTTAATACATACATACATACATAATCCCACGCCTTCGTTCCCAGAGTGGGGTAGGCAGAGCTACAGAATTACAAACATCTCTAAAAACTTGTTGATAATTCTATAACCACAATTTGCACAATTAGGCTAAGATGTTTACCAGCGTATTAGTGACTGTATGTTTATGATAGTATTTTTAATAATTCTATCAAAATTTACCACTTATGAATGGCCGCTCACCTTGAAAATGTATGAATTTTACAAATGACAACACTTTTACCCAAACCCCTTTTGCCGCTAAAAAATCTAGCAACAGCAGTTAAACAGTTATTAAGCTCAGACATCGCCGGGGCGGAAATCCCTCCCGCCACCTGCATGAAAAATCTACGTGGCTCCACTTCTTAAAAACATCTTAGGAACCCAAGGATTAATCCTGCCAAAAGAAATCTTTGGTTCAGAAAAAGCCGTATTAGACCTTTTTATGTCGTGTAGAAACGCAACTATTAGTCTTTGATTAGGTGATCGGGGAACATACATAAAACAAAGTTCCCGACGAAGCGAGAACCTCCTCCTTTTTTTGAAGTCAGTTAACAAGAGACGTCGCTAAAGATTCTTGGTATTCCGCTGCAGTCATAATTGAACCCTTACGTACTTCTGATTCCCTTATACCCCCTATACTCGTAGACTTTACAGCTGTAACAAAAACGTTGCGAATTTCACTAGTGTGTTTTTTTTTCTTCCCCTTGTTGCCGGGTTAATGGAAATCTATGGGATTTGCCAATGTCTAGTATTCGATTTTTTGTTATTCGATTGATTGTTCGTCTTCAATTTTCATTTGGCTTCTTAAGTTATTTTGAGTGCGTTGAAATGGTTTTCGTGTCAAACTTCTTATAAACCTCGTGTGTACATAAGTTTTGAGACGAACTTTTACTAAAAAAAAACATAATAATAGTGGCAGCTGTCTAATTCTTCTTTCAATTTTGAATTTGGAATGTTCGTGTTCTATTTGTATGTTTTTATTATTTATTTAAATTAATTTTCTTGTGATCGCGGGAGAAAAAGAATTACGTGCGACTGTCATTTCGCTACATATGGCGGGAAATAAACCAATGGATATTTTCCGTTTCCTAAAATATTTTGGGATTAACCGCAACATCATTATTACATCATAAAACGTTACAAGGAGACTGATTCTCTAAAAGATCGCCAAAGGAGTGGTAGCCCGCGGTCTGTAAAGACGATTGCGGACATCAAAATGATCAGAGAGCGACTTCACCGAAATTCATGTCGCACCCAGAAAAAAGTGCTCTGCAGACTAACATTTCGCGTGTTGCGGTAAACGAAATACTGAAATACAATCTCAAGGTAAAGGCCTACAATCCTAGGAAAGTTCACTTCCTTAATGAATGCCTTCGTAAATTACGACGCGAACGTTGTCCGATGCTACTTCAGAGACACGCTACTAAAAATATACTCTTCACCTATGAGAACATCTTCACATTCGAAGAAAAGTTCAACCGCCAAAACAATAAAGTTTATGCCAAAAGCAGCAAAGATGTTCCAGCTGCAGCACGAAATGTATCGCGTTCCCATTTTCCAGCGAGTGTGATGGTATGGTGGGGTGTTTCGTATGAAGGTCTCATTCCGGTCCATTTTTGCCAACAAGGCGTCAAAGAGCTCGTTTAAAGAATAGAGGCTGTCATTTTGAGTAATAAGTGTTTGTAGTTATTGGTTAATGTATACTTATAATTATCTGAAAATTTTAAAATTATGATTAACCCAAAAAAAAATATTTTCTATGACGTTTTTATTTTGTTTCAAAACTTATGAACACACGAGGTATATTTTTTTATTTTTTAAAAGGCGGGATCGATGTCGAGAAATAATAATATTTACAAAGAGGAAACGAAGGATAGGAATAAAAAGGATCAGGAGAGTTTAAAGGAAAAAGGATAATATATTTACAATTTTATAGAGTGGGATCTAATAAAATGGGATAAGATACTATATACATCACTATTATACTGCAATAAGGTCTGGATACATGTAGGAAGTGCAATTTTTAATTCGGTCAAGGAGTTGTATAAAAAGGAATGATCATACAGAGGGCATGAAAAGAAAATGTGGTTTAAATCCTCCACGTCATCCCCACAATCACACGCTGCGTCTCTAAAAATTCCTAGCCTATGAAGATGAGAACGAGTACAAATATGTCCCAATCTCATCCTCAAAAGCACAGAAGTAATAGTTTTGTCAAGACTTGTTCTCGAAAACCATGGTTTGATTGGAATATCAGGTTGAATACTATGGTAAAACTTTCCTTTTGTTTGATAGCCTTTTGCGTTTTGAACAACATGTCATTAACACGGTTCGTAACTGCTTTTACAGATTGAAAGTTCTTTACAATGTGCGGGATTTTTTAAGTGTTGACGTGCGAATGAGACTCTGGAAGGCTCTTATACTATCCAGATTAAATTACTGTCTTACTGCTTTCGGCCCTTGTCTTCTAGTGCGTTCGCAGCGTCTTATTCAGAAAGTTCAGAATGCCTGTGCACGGTTTTGTTTTAAAATTCCTCCACGTTCTCACGTGACCCCTTTTATCAATAACACAAAAAAGTTGAAAATGTCAAACAGACAAGAACTTTCACTAGCGTGTCTCCTATTCGACACTATTATAGATAAATCCCCTAGTTACCTCTTCAAAAAAATAAAGTGGTTCTCCCAGAAGGGGCCTAACGGCGCCAGGCGTTCACGCGCTGTCGTGCTCATGGTTCCTCCAAACAGAACCGCTGCCTTTAGGGGAAGTTTCAGATACCAGGGTACGAAATGTTGGAACACTATCCCTCCGCCCATACGTGATAATAGACATACATTTTCTTTTAAAATTAAATACAGTCTAGACCGGGAGCGCCAAAGTTCAACTAAAATTGCAACTCCTATTATCGGAACTCCGAAAATGAATTTTTTATACCGCTGGAACCGTAAACTTTTCAGAAGTTCTGAAATATTCAATGTGTAGATAAGACTAGGTTAGGTTAGGTTTGATTTATAAAAATCCTGAAAATGTAACAGTTGCTGAAATAAATACGTTAGGAGTTGCGATAATTAGGACTTATGAGTCGTTATGAGTAAAAATAATTAGGTGAGCCAATATGGACCCGTCTAGACCTTTTAAATAAGCAAAAAAAAAAACCTATTAAATATTATTAGTCGTGTTCGTAATTGTTATTGTAATTGATTGGATTTTACGTTTACCCCCCTCATTTTCATTCTTCACTTTCCAAATTTTAATTCTTAGTTTCAGATCAATGTCCATAAACTATTTTATTGTAGTTCTTATAAACTACAGATATTATTATTTATAGCAGTGCAGTTGGTAGTAGCTAGGCCGGCACTAGATCTGCGCCTGCGAGCGCCACATACCGGACTCTAATGGTTTTGGCAGAATACCAGCGCTACAGTCCCTGCAGCATTATGCTGAGTCAGCGCCTTTTCATCCCACGACACATGGCTCATATTATATATTAATTCTATTCTGTTTTTTATTTGGTGTTGGTATTTTCTTGGTTTATTTTTGTTTTAAATTTAATCTTAAGAGCCAGTTTGGGTTGTGTTTTTATGGATGAATAAAGTTTTTATCTATCTATCTACCTATCACTACATTTTCAACCGCAAGAAAATTTTGAAAGTAAAATATTATTTCAACCATTTGTCAGCTTTCGTTTTCATTTTGTATTTTCAACGAAAGTGCTTCTCATCAAAAAAGACGATAGGCACCTACAGATTAAATTACTACCTCAAAATAAACAAAGACATTGATTAAGTAAATATTATAAACCGACGTGCATGCATGACTCGATGTGTGAATGTGGAAGAAGCGGAAGGGATTTATCAGGATCGTAGCAGGTGGAAAGAAGACTAAGTGTTCTCTCCCTACCCCTCTGGGAAACAGGCGTGATTTAATGTATGTATGTATGTATGTATAAATAAATAATATTTAATGACCATGTGCAAACCATAAAAGTATTAAAAAAACTTACTTACGTGATTATGCAGTAATAATCGTAAATAGATTCGTTTATGAGTGACGAAACGAAAAGCGCTCAGGTTCACTTAGTCCATATTCCTATCTCGTCTACATTCTCATCTCGGCCACATTCCCATCTTATTAATTAATTTATTACATTTGGGACATCAACAGCGGTACATTGAATCAGATACTTAAGATATGGATACATTTGAGTAAGCCAATAACAAATGACCACAAAAAAAACAAAAATACAAGTGAAGTTATAACTAAGTAAACAAGTATAGGTACATTTTTTGAAGTTAGCACAATATTATTCTTATTAATAATACTAATGAGAAGTAAAAACGAGGCTGTTATTACATTTACTTAAACGAGTGTGTGTGTGTTTGTGTGTGTGTGTGTGTGTGTGTGTGTAGGTGTGATGCGGCTTTAGATTAACAACCATTACTTTGGATTCGTAAGTAGTTTACAAACACGGTTTACAAAAATAGACTTACTACAGTTGAAAATATCTATGTATGTTATGAAAACGAGTACGAGTATTATACGATCTGAGGAGACGTACAAGTGGCGGGTTTTGAGCATACTTTGTGTGTGTACGCGGGATACCGAATAAAGAGCGTTCAGCGTGACGGGTTCTAAGAGTCGGAACAAAAAAAAAAATGTGGGACAGAAACGAAGGGCAATCCATAACACCGGACAAAATTTCGTGGAGCACAGACATCTCGAGCAGCAATGGACGATCTTCAAGGGATAGCACGCCGTGCCGCCTGCAGCTGAGTTCGTAAGGGGATTCAGATTTTTTACTGCGGAAGCTTAGATAGCGCGAGAAGGACCGTTGTATTTTTTCAATACGTTCCTTATAAATTATCTATTGCAGCTAAATAAAACTGCAGTACTCCAAGAATCTTTTGACATACGCAAAGTAAACGATCTTACAGCAGTTTAGGATTGCAGAATTGGCTGCAAACCCACATGACAAAGCCTAAATTCGTATAAGCCCTGTTCACTATGTCGTGAACATGCTGTTCAAAAGTCATCTTAACATCTAAGGTTACAACGAGGTCCCGTATAGTATTCACACGCTGGATAGGCTGCTTACTGATGAAGTACTTATGCAAAATAGGGGATGGACTGCGGGTGAAAGAGATAAGGGCGCACTTGGTGACATTGACACTTATGCGGTTCGTTCTATAGTAATCAGATAACCGATCCAGATCAGCCTGGAGCACGTCGCAGTCGCCGCGACTAGCCCTATATCTTTATAGATTTTTTTATCGTCTGCGTACATTAAAAAGGTGCAGTCCTTGATTACAGTGTAAATATCGTAGAGGCATACATTAGGGGGAAACGGGGCAGTTTGATGCACGGGGCACAATAATACACCAGCACTATTTCGTTAAGGAAGATAGTAATATCGAAATATCACTAAAACATGACTATACATAAGCGGGCTTGACAGCTGTAAACGCATCGCTAGGTTATTGTTCTTTAGCATTTTACAAGCAAAAAAGTGTTTTTGGTGTAGCTTACAAAAAAATATTCTCCTTATGTAATAGTTAATTGTTGCAGTGTTTATCTGTTTATTAGATATTTGAAATTCCCAATATTAAGTTATTTTATTTCGTTGTCAGGATTGCATGTTTAACTTTTCTAAAGTGCACTGGTTTTCTTAATATTCAAATACTTTTCGAATATGACCGTTGGGGCACTTCGATCCACAAAGGTACGGGGCACATTGGTGCTATCAATGTTTGAGGAATTAATTTTTGACTGTGTTGTTTAAGTGTCTAAAAGTTTTTTAGGGTTTGTTTAGCATATTTTCTCATACATGTTAAAGTTCATTTAAATAAATACAAAAAAAAAACAATTTAAATCAGTGTATTGTGTATAAGTATAATATATTGAAAAAAAAAGATATTTCAAATCTTTACGAAACACAATAGGTTATATTATACCCTCCTTAAAAGAATACGAAACTAAATTTTGATGAATGTTGGCATTTTTAAAACTTTTTTACATAATTAAACATGTGTATTAAGGTGCCCCATGGATGGGGCACAATTAAACAAATTCCATTTTTCACAGTTTATTCTTTATTTTTATAAAGATTAATTTAAATGCCGTATCAATCACAATTAGTTTAACTATGATATAAGCAAAAATGGCATAATTTTAATCATTTTTACTGCCCAAAATATAAGGTTAAATTTTTCCGTACCAATCTGCCCCGCTTCCCCCTATAGAGTCGAGGTCCCAAATGAGACCCCTGGGGTACTCCTGATGGAATATTTATGAAGTCGGATCTACATCCACCGAGGACAACAGCCTGCCATCTGTTAGACACGTATGACGACACCCATCTGAAGACTTCAAGATTCAAGATTCAAGCATTTATTGATAAAATGGTACATTTTACACGTCATAATATTCGTAATATAATTAATTATTGAAATATACATTTTTGCTAATTTGATATACAATATTAAGTTTAGTTCACCACGAAGGCCCAACCATAGCAATTTACGAAGCAGGATGACATGATCTACAGGATCGAAAGCCTGCTCGAAATCCGTATAAACTACATCTACCTGCTTCTTCTTTTCCATCTTGCGAAGGACAAAGTTGGAAAATCAACAATATTTGAGACTGTTGACTGCCCTGTCAAAAAACCATGTTGTTGCGGCGGAATTCGTTTTATTAAAGTAGGGGTAAAATAGAATCAATTTTTCAAAAACCATTCCAAATTGATTTAAAATATAGATAGGGAGATAATTAATTATGTTTGTTTTGGAACCTTTTTTATGCCATCTTGTCCACATTCCCATCTCGTCCACATTCCCATTACGGTCACATTCCCATCTCGTCCACATTCCCATCTCGCCCACAGTCCCATCTCGTCCACATCCCCATTTTGTTCACATTCCCAACAATTACCACCGCGGCGGCTTCTTTGTAGCAATTGTAGCGGCACATCAAAGCATGCCAACTATTTGAACGAACGAACTTATAGTCATAGCTTGGCCAGAATTTTTTTAGCTAACCTACTCGAGATATTTTTTTTTTTTATGGCAAGGAAAACTTTCGAGTATTTAACATACAACATTTTATATAATAGTAGATTGTTCAACAAGGGATTAAAACAAGCCATAATAACGCGAGATGTTTAGCCACGCGAGCGAGCGAGAGAGAGTGGCTATGGTTCGAGTGTCATTATCAGTGATCGGAATAGGTAGAGCTAATTCGCCTAAACTTGACGCATATTCATTCATGCGTGAGAGAGATGGGAATACATTATTGAATGAACATGCATCAAGTTTAGGCAAATTAGCTCACCTATTTCCGATCACTGGACATTATGGTTGTTTAGACTCGCGTTAAACGCAACACAGGTTCAGCAGAAAATAGCTTTCTATGAAACGAAAATTCTGCGAAGTGATACGTTCTATGAAATTAGTATCGGTGTATAGTTAAAAAACTTTAGTAAAGCTCCTCTTGCATGTAGTTGTGTACAAAACTAATATGGACTTTAAGTCAAATTTCAAATATAGAATGTTAAACGGCGTTACATGCAAGAGGAGCTTTACTTAAGTTTTTTACCTGTAACAAAGGTAAACCAGTGCGCGTCACCGATTCCGAACGTAGCGCGGCAGCCGCGTCTCCTCGCGATACAGCACCACCGCTGGTGCTTCTTTAATGTAAATTGTATGAAGTTTATGTCACGTTTGGCCTTTTCATTCACTCTCCCTTAGTTACACCAGTATAGGATTCCACAACAAGAGGACCCTTGACAACAAAGGTTTGGTGCAATACGACTGAATCCTGTCCGTGCATTCTTAACAGTATTCTGGCATTAACCGACCACACGCATTATTCACGACAATAGTGTCTTTTCGGAATCGTCTTTGTTGGTGATTATTTAAAACAACTTACTTGTTGATCTTCTTCGGGGTCACCAGTTTAGGTATCGCCGGTATTAGAAAGGGACAGTGATACTGAGAACCATCTAGAATCGTGTGAAAGAGATATCACGATTAGAGAACTGCCCTCCTAAATAAAAAGGACGCATGCGCAATTTGATAGTCAAAGTAAATTTAACCCTCCATCTTAAGAGATAAGGTCACTAATTCATACGCGGTTCTATGAGACTTACGCCCTTTTTTCTAAGGTGGGCAGAGAAAGCGACAGCGATACTGAAAACTTTCGAGAAGCGTGTGAAACAGATAACACGATTAGAAAAAGACAGCGATACTGAGAACCTTCGAGAAGCGTGTGAAAGAGAACACGATTGGAAATGAGACAGCAATACGCAGAACATTCCAGACACGTGAGCCAAGGAAAACAAGGTAGCAAGGCGTAGAACATTAAAGCAACGAATAGTTTCGATCGTCCTCGGCGGGCCGAAGTACATCGAACATTCCGGAAGGCATTCTGGAATGGTCGAACACGGGAACTATAAAAGGTGGACCACGATTGCGAGTAGATTCATAGGTTCGGCGGGCCTCCCATCTGAGGCACGCCACCACAGTCCCAGTTAAGTAGTAACGGTGCTTCATCCACCAACTACAAAATCAATGCCAATAAAAAAAAACGAGTAGTCTTTACTTGGAAAGCGAACAGTGCGAACCAGAGCGACCCAAGCGATCATCTGAGTATTCGAAGTTTATTGTGCGATAATTGTTTTGTAACGGTTTAAGTGAGTGCGTTATTAAAGTCTACTTTTGATTATCGGTATATTCGTACATTTCTATCAGTTACCTACCCCCACGTACGTAACAATACGTCCGATGCTAAGGTTAGTTGGCGAATGGCGCGCGCGCGCTGCGAGGCGCGGCGTTGCCAGTTCGTGCGCTTAACATTTTGAAATATACGATCGTCGCGACGATGGCCTTACGAAATCGGCACGACGGCTTAATAGTAGCGCACGATACAGATCCTTCATTATGTTACGGTTGCATAAACTATCCTTGTCCTTGTCCTTACTAACCCATATCCATACTACCTGGATTAAAAGTGTTCATCATCGTTGTCACTTTTGGGAGCACCAACACTTTTAGAAGGGGTTGCGGACTCATTTAGGGTTGTCGGCATCCCCTTAGTCTTCTCGAGCACCTTTCAGCACACGTAGCCTTGGTATTGTTCCGTAAAGTCTGTTCCTATTCAATCCGTCACTCTTATAGTTAAATCAATTTACTATTATAACTCAATATTCGCGTACTTTTGAAGGTTGTTCATAGTCATATTATTTATTTATACACTTAACAATAGTTAAGTTGTGGGCAGGCGGAGGACTTGAAAAATACAACCTTCTCGATTGAAGATGATTATATTAATGAAATCTAATGCTAAGAATACAGTGGGACGCCTCTCGCAGGAGGTCGGTCCTAGACCTAAGTCAGCGTATTGGTAGCTCCGGTGTTTATAGATAACACCGTACCAACAGGCGGATGCATAACTAGGTAAGTATTAATTTTTCACCATTTACAGTTCTGATGCTAAATAAATACTCGCATGGGGACTACATTACGAATTTATTGCTCAAATTACTTTGAATTTGCTCCTTTTATAATCAAGTAAAGACGTGGGGACTTCAATGCGCACCCAGGTGAGCGTTTTGCCAATGAAATGTTATATTTTTGTAGTGAACAGCTGTGGTCGTGTGTGGATTTAGAGTTATTACCGTCAGATACGCATACATTTGTAAGTAGTGCTAACGGCGCGTTGAGATGGTTGGACCACTGTGTGGTAACAGAATCGGCGCGGCGTTTAGTGGTTAAGGCTTCAGTTTTGTATGATGTGTATACGTCGGACCATTACCCTATGTTAATAGAATGTGACATTGACCTAATCAGACTTGACACTGTACCTCAAAACTCTGCATACAATAGCATAATATGGGGAGAAAGGGATAATGTACAGGTTGAAAATTATATGGATTTTTGTCACTCCAGATTACGGCAGTTAACTTTCCCGGAGGAGTGTATCGGATGCGCGGATGAGCGGTGTACTAACTTAAATCATTTTTTGTTAATACAGAATTTATATCGTGACATTATATGTATACTTCAGGGAGGGGCAAGATGTTCTAATAAGGGTGTAAAACATCGTCAAAAGCGCTGTGTGCCGGGGTGGAACTTACATGTCAGCGCCGCTCACAGGGAGGCTCGCTGGTGTTATCAGACTTGGTTAGCGTCTGGAAAACCTGGTCATGGCAATTTATATGACGAAATGCGTGAAACTAGAAGAGTTTTTAAATTTAATTTAAAATATTGCAAAGATAATGAACAACAAATAAAGATGGACTTAATAGCAAAAAATCATGCTAATAAACAGTTGAGTAAGTTTTGGAAACGCACAAATAAATTGAATCAAAAGGCTGGCCTCCCCGTTAGCATAGCGGGAAATCATGATCCGACGCAGATTGCTGACGCATTTGGGCAATACTTTAATGTCAAATCGCCTCTTCCTCCGGTGTCTGGCATGGGAGATGCTGAGGCTGAGCTTGTATCTGGTGAGAGGATTGCGGTAAGGTTTACCGGTAAACAAGTTGAGGCCGTCATTCGTAAAATGAGTAGGGGTAAGTCCCCTGGGTATGACAGCCTCAGCATTGAGCATCTCAGATTTGCCGGGCCTCATCTGCCCAGAGTATTGGCTATGTTGTTTAACCTGTGCATTAATCATTGTTACATACCGGACGACCTCATGCGTACTCTTGTGGTACCGATTGTGAAAAGCAGGGCGGGAGATGCCTCGGACATATCTAATTACAGGCCCATATCACTGGCTACTATTATAGCTACGGCACTGGCCAGTTTGCTTGATAAACAACTCGCTGAGCACATCGAGCTAAATGATTCTCAGTTTGGTTTTAGACCGGGACTATCCACTGAGAGTGCGATTTTGTGCCTCAAGCAAACTGTGCAGTACTACACCGACAGGAAGACCCCTGTATTTGCCTTTTTTTTGGATTTGTCTAAGGCTTTCGATCTGGTTTCCTACGATGTGTTATGGAAAAAGCTTAGGTGTGAGACCACGGTTCCTTCTGAGGTCACTTCCTTGTTTCGCTATTGGTACAGTAAGCAGATGAACAGGGTGAGATGGGGTAGTACGCTGTCTGTCGAGTATGGATTGGAGTGCGGGGTGAGGCAGGGTGGATTTAGCTCAGCCCGGCTCTTCAATCTCTACATGGACCAGCTAAGCGGTGAGCTCGGTGACGCCAACGTCGGCTGCAATATAGATGACATTTTCATTAACAACATTAGTTATGCGGACGACATGGTGTTGCTGAGCCCCTCCGCCCGTGGTTTAAAAAAGCTCCTGGAGATTTGCGAGTCGTATGCGGGGGCCCATGGACTCAGATACAATGCTAAGAAGAGCGAAGTGATGGTTTTTAAGGCGGGCTCGAAAACGTACGCGGATTTGCCCAAAATCACGCTTTGTGGTACACCGTTATGCTGGGTAACCAAATTCAAGTATCTGGGTCACTGGATCACCGACGACATGAGAGACAACTGTGATGTGGAAAGGGAACGCAGGTCGCTGGCTGTCCGGTGCAACATGTTGGCTCGCAGGTTCGCACGCTGTACACAACCAGTAAAAGTAACGCTTTTTAAAGCCTACTGCCAATCATTTTACACGTGCGGACTGTGGGTCAATTTTACGCGGAGGGCGATCAGTGATCTGCGTGTCCAATATAACAACGCCTTCAGGGTGCTGTTGGGGATGCCTTGGCGATGCAGCGCGTCGGCGCGGCGATGTTCGCCGAGGCGCGCACGGATAGCTTCGCGGCGATTATGCGTAAACGGTGCGCCTCCCTCCTGTCGAGGCTCCGAGCCAGCCCCAACAGGATCCTGAACGTGTTCAAGGACCGCTGGGACTCCGCGCTGTTGCATCGGTGGACGCAGTTACATGTAGCGCACCGGCGTGACAAATAGTCTTAAGTGGATGTACACACTAACATTAGTTTTTAAGTTTGTATTTTTGTAATTAACCTATGAGTATATGATATGGAGTAATCCGAAATAAATGATGATTTGATTTGATTTGATTTGATTTGAAAGACAAGTCTCCCGTTATGTTTTTGTTCCAGCGTGTTATGTTGTGTTACATTGCGTGGTACGTATCACGCTGGATAGTATAAAGTTTGTTTCATATAATGCTTTTACCCGACTGTGGTACAACTTAAAGAGGGTGTTATGTTTTTGCTCCTTAAATAAAACAACTTAGTCAGAGTATATTTTTGGTAATGCATGTTATTTCGATATCTCCGTCGTTTTTGATGGTTACATGTTTTTATCGATTGAGATTGTACCCAGGTTTCCTTAGAGGGAAAAATAACGATTTAATTTGATTTGATACATTACGCAAATCTAGACCAATCTTAAATCGATTATGATGATTCTTTGTTCGATAGGCAGGAAGCAGAGATTTATTTTTAAGACGGTTGCCATACGATGCACATTGACGATGAAAGGGTTATCTTTAATTACTTAGTCAAATATTTGTAAACTGCTATTCTGTACCCGGGAAGTGAATCAAAAACTTATGCCCGTCTCTCTGTCTTGTCCATCTGGCCAACACTCTTGGGTTTGACCTGTTCCCTCGCGAACAAAAAAATACAATTACAGTTTTATTACCTACTTAGTAAAACATTTATTATGTTTTCTTCAGTTGGATTTTTTCCATTTCAGTTTGTTAGTTAATAAAGACGCCATGTATACAATACCTAATTTAGAATTTTTTAACGGTGGATGCTCCATGTACTCTCGCCTTTACAGAGTTCCAGCGTGTTACAAAATTTCCAGCGTATTGCGAACAAAATTGAGTGTTACACTTTCCAGCGTGTTATGGTACATTTTTTATGAGCCGCACCCATATTCAACCTTTTTAATTAACTAATTATTATTATTCCCATCACTATTTAATCCTCTATCAATAGTACATTACTGCACAGACCGGGAAATAGGCCGTTGCGGGACGAGTAGAGTTAGCGTGGCCTAGACGCAGTCGAGGCCGCGATATATACGAGTCCAGCAACCGCCCTTCCCGGTCGAGGCTTGTATAGTGCTTTTCTCCAAGATGTGAGGAAATTTAACACAATTGTTAATAATATTAAACACAGTCCCAACATTTCCTTGAAAAAAAGAACAGAAACGTATGATTTAGTATGACACTGAAATAAAGCATTAAATAAAATCACAAATTATTTAAACGTAATAAATTCAATTTGAATAAAATATAGTTTAAACTATAACATTTATTACGCGTTTATGTTATTTCCGCAATTTATTTTGTTTATGAACGCAGTTTCTATTAAAAAAATGTCAAACTATTTGACACACTTTTAAATACGTTGTAAATGCTGTTTGAAAAGGCTTAACTTTTTAGTCTATGTCATTTAAAAAGTAAAATATACAACGATGAATTTTAATTGCACGAGTGTTTGGCTGTTTGGAGATAGTTATCCTAGTCCAAACATGGTTTTAAAAAGTAAATCACAATCAGCGGCCGCTGCCGTTGGTAAATATTAACTTTGTTTTTTTTTTTATTTTGCCTGGGCCTGGAACTTAGAACTTCGCGAGCTGATTTGACAACAGTAAGGTTAACATTTCCGAGCATGTGGACGAAAAAGACAATTACAGTCAGGTATACTTGTGATTTTCATTGGCAGTTTGAATAGGATCAGACTTTAGTTGTTTAATTATTCCTCGCACACGGACCTAAAAAAAATACGGACGTAACGTTACACTCAAAAAGTGTGAAGTAAGCGAGGTCTGTGATTTCGTTCCGTCATACACGATCACAGACCACTTACCTATAGACTCCGCTTCGGACAATTTTGTCTCGTATCTCATTAAGCCAAAATGGCGGGGCGCGGGGGGCGACAAGTGCACCGTGATTGGCCAGTTCAAAGTCAACGAGCAATCAGGTGTGCGCGTCATGGTGCGCGCCATTAGGCGTAGTGATGGTACACGCTCGAAGAAAAGACACTAAATAATGTACCTAAGTGTTCATGTTTTTAATTAGAATCAATAAAAATACAAGAAATAGGATTTTATTCAAAGTATCAAATACTAAAACTAAATCTACTTACTTGTCAGATCATATTATGTTTAAATAAACTTATTTCTCAAAGAAATTGTACATTAAGTACGTGAGTTGCAATATGATTGATGTTTTTTTTATATATTTCTGGTACAGCTATACCGGATAACTGAGATAGATTCCTGCGGTAATGGAGCGGTGCAGGAGGGGATACATGTTACGTAACAGAACTGTCTCGCTGTACGCGTGATCGAAATAACTCTTACGATATTTACAAGTGTGTAAATTGAATTGGTATAGTTAATCGAGTATGATAATATAAAGCAACAAAATGAGTTACAATATCATTTAATATAAATGATTTGTCGTACACCTTGTTCTGACAATCCGGTCACCTTGGCAACGGTTTTATGAGCATTAATGTCATCCTTATGCTCAGTAGAATTGGGATTTATTTTCTTGTCTTAAAATATACGTACACTTTTTAAATAGCCCTAATCGGAGGACTCATTTTCGGATGTAAATTTCGTGTGCGTTTTGTTCGAAGCGACCAGTCCAAATGACACGTGTTGACGACAGCGATGTCGACGCCCAACTGAAGTTCCTCCAGAAGAACACATTCCTCACGACCGCACCGCTCCACTACCGCAGGAAGCGCAGTTGAGCGCTAGACCTAAATACTTTATCGCGTGCTACCCTTATTGTGAATCCACATTAAGCTTTATGGTTACCGTACAATGTTTTTCTTATCCGTGACCATAGACGTCATTTTAATGTCAATAAATAACACATCCTGTCAATTTTCATACAATAGTTTGATTTAATTTATTGAGATTACGCGATAATACAAATTTTGCCGCTATAAGTTGCCGACTCAGAATAGTTTTTTTTATTACGCTTAACAATTTGGGGCACATTTGAATTAGATTTACCGTAATTATTAAAATTTATTTCAGAAATAAAAGTTTGTTCCGCACGCAACATTTTATACCATAGTTCATCTCATCATAGTTTAAGGGTACCTATCAAAACCTAAGACATCAGTGCATTCACATCACTTCAGTGATTAGAGAAAGACGGACATGGCAAAATCAGTATGTGAAAGAAAGCGACAGACCACTGATGAAAGACATCAAAGCGTCGCCATCTTAGTAATAAATGTTTCACTTTTAATTATTAAATTATTACTGTTTTGAGAAATAACAGCTTGCCTATGAAATGAAATTCCATCCTTTTTAACCGACTTCAAAAAAGGAGGAGGTTATACGTTCCACTGTATGTATTTTTTTTTTTTTATGTATGTTCACCGATTACTCCGTCAATTGTCGACCGATTTCAAATTTTTTTTTTTGGTTTGATAGAGTATACTTCCGAGGTGGTCCCATTGTCACCAAATCTGTATCTGATGAGGGGATCAGTGAGGAATTGAGGGAACTCCTCAAATATTGTAGGCAAACATATAGCGATTTAAGTATTTTTAGTAACAAGTCCAGCATTTGCATTCAGAAAGTATCATTTGGTGTAGTGGAACTGATGATGAAGACCACAGATGGCCACCAGAACTCCTCAATGGTACCGATTTCAAGGACGGCGATAAGATATCTCGATTAAGATAGTTGAGCGACTACCTACAACGAATAATATTTACTTGTTGAAATATGACTATGACTTTCCCGCGGCGTTGCTTGCGGCGCGCTTGAAATAACTTAAAGTTTCATATCAACTAAGAAGTGGGACTAAGCGTATTATAATCACTAAATAAAAAGTATAAAATAAAATAAATGTTTTAAAAAACAAAAAACCGCCTTCAAAAACGCAAAAAAATAACTTCTTTAAAATTGTAGGCACCTAATAGGTTAGTCCAACTGAAGTCGGCGACCACAACATTTTCAACAAAAAGCCGACATCAGATGGACTAACCTATTAGGTGCCTACAATTTTAAAGAAGTTATTTTTTTGCGTTTTTGAAGGCGGTTTTTTGTTTTTTAAAACATTTTGGAAGCTAGATGTCTTGCTACACTTTTTACACAACTTAATCATACAATACGGCATATTTGTGACACTATATTCGCAAAGTAAATAGCCGAGTATTGCATGTTGCTATGTCAACAGGCGGCCGCGTACTAAAAGACTGTTTGTGGGCATGGCAACCGGTTAGTGCTCGTTGAGCTTAAGCTTGGCTTACGGGGGCGCCTTTGTATGCGGGGTCTATAGGGTAAGTGGTCTGTGTACACGATCTACCGTCTCACAAATGCACTAGGTCTGTGAACCCGCCGCCATTACGCGTCGAGCCACAGGACGAGTGACATATCATTTTTAACCGACTTCAAAAAAAGGAGGAGGTTCTCAATTCGTCTGTATATTTTTTTATATATTTTTTTTATTTTTTTTTAATGTTTGTTACCTCAGAACTTTCGACTGGGTGAACCGATTTTGATGATTCTTTTTTTATTTGAATGCTGGTAGTTTCCAATTGGTCCCATTTTATCAAAATGAAGATCTGATGGTGGAATCCATGAGGAATCGACGGAACTCTTCAAAATTTATAGTCACACCTATAGCGATTTTGGTATTTTTCATTGTAACTCGTGTATTTGGTCTTGGAAAGCACTATTTGGTGAAGTGGAACTGATGATGAAGACCACAGATGGCCAACGGAACTCCTAAACGGTATATATTTCGAGGGTGGCGACAAGATATTTCGATTAAGATAGTTGAGCGACTATGACGAAGCATATTTAGGTTTAAATATATGACTATGACTTTCCCACGGCGTTGCTTGCGGCGAGATTGAAATGTTCTATTGTTTCTTATTAATTGAGAAGTGGGAGAATAACAGCATAATTATGATCACTAAAAGGTATAAAATAAAATAAAGTTTAAAAAGACAAAAACGCGCCTGCTTGCTGTCTGCTTTTGGTTAAAATATTGTTGGACGCCGACTTCAGTTGGACTGACCTATTTACCTACCATTTTAAAGAAGTTATTTTTTGCTTTTTGAAGGCGGGTTTTTGTTTTTTTTTTAACTTTTTTTACACCGAAGAAAATGCCGCATTGTGTAGTAAAAACTGGTAAAAACGACTAGTTATTTTTCATAAATATATGTTTGTTTACTTTGACGCAAATCACTAACAAAAATGACAATCAGTGTTGCCAGTTTTTTCACAGAGTTTTCTCCCTAAAAGTGGGGAAATCTGTAACGCCGTTAATTATGGTACGGAACCCTGCTTATGTGAGTCAGACTTGATTTTGATCGGTTTTTTTACACACTTTTAACTAAGTCACCAACAATCTAAGTTAAGTCTTGGATCTCTGTTTTAACTTAGTTACTTCTAATTTGTCAGATTCTCTTGACATTTTGCATACTTATGTAATTGCGATGACAATATAATTATATGGTAATATCGAGCTGTTATGATGATGGAGACAGGTGGTCATAGGAACTTCTCAATGGCTAATAGTGGATCTGTCGAGTTTGGAATCGATTGACTCGTCTTTTTAAAGCGAGTGTTTTAATCATTGTTTGTAGTAGGTAAGTCGGAATCAAATTGTGTTACTAAAGATGTTTTTTTTTTATTACTCATTAATTTCTGATAGCTTTCCTAAACATAAAAAACATGAATACAATTGGGTTTCAATCATATGTTACTTAGTTAAAATCGTTTCATTAAAATGGGCTAATTGACGATTTATATCGCAACCCTCAAAGCACGCACACTCGTAAACGGACGGCTATTTTGTGTGCTTCACTCATGATTAGACTAGGTTACGTCCGTATTTTTTTTAGGTCCGTGGCCTCGCATAATTTACTTCTTGAGAACACCTATTTGGGAATTTCCTCAGCAAATTTTAGAATTTGATCATTGTATTTAAGAAGATTTAAGTATTTATCTATATATATTATATCTTGTCTAGTACCCATAGTACAAGCCTAGAGCTTGGTTTGGGACTAGGTCAATTGGTGTGAAATTGTCCCCTGATATGTATTTATTTTACTACTCATGGTTCTTCGGAACTTGTTGCTTGTATTTTATTAATTCATGGTGAAAATGTTCGTATCCCTTTTGTGGAGGAAGCTTAAGTAGAGTGAACGAATAGGTGTCCTAGTAATCTGCACCCTGATAACTTCGCACTTCAAAACTCATGGGATGACATTTTGAGCAAGCAGTCATATTGATTGTTAGGTGCAGCGTCAGGATTTGAGATGGCACGTCGTAAGGCCGTGCAGCCTGAGTCGGGAGCTTGGTGGTACGCTTTACCGTCGTCACATCTGGCTTCTTTGCTGGATAACGACTCGCTCAGAATAGGAGCAGCGTTGAGTCTGGGTTGTCCGGTGTGTGAGCCTCACCAGTGTGTCTGTGGTATGGTAGAAGCTAATGGTCACCACGGACCAGGTTGCGTGCGGTGCGCGGGAAGATTTTCTAGACACCATTCTATTAACAACATAATTCGTCGGGTTCTGGTTGCAGCTAATGTCCCTTGTGGGTTGGAGCCACAGGGTCTTAATCGTTCGGATGGTAAGAGGCCAGACGGCTTAACACTGGTTCCGTGGGCCGTAGCCTTCTGTGGGCTGCATCTTGCGTCAGCACTTTTGCTCCCTCATACCTCAGCTACACGATACGCGGCGTGGGTAACGCCGCAGAAGGTGCTGCAAGGGTCAAACATTCCAAATATTCTGATCTCGAACCGGTGTATGAGTTTGTTCCGGTGGCGGTGGAGACCAGTGGCCCTTGATGTGTAGAAGCAAACTTTTGTTAATGTCTCTTGACGAAGCATGTTGCTGATTGATTAGTTTATGTATACTGTTGACGGAGCATGTTCCTGATTAAGTGATTAACTATTGTAAACTCTTGTCGAAGCATGTTGCTGATGATTCTTGATACATATTTGGCAAAGCATTTTGTGGATGAATTTTTGATTTATAAATAAATGATTTCTTAAATGTTAATAATGTGAAAGTAACTCTTTCTGTCCGTTTGTTACGCATTCACAGCTAAAGCGCTGAACCAATTTCAATTTAATTTGGTGTGGAGACAGCGCGAGTCTCGGGAAGATACAGTTCCCGAGGGAACAGCGATAAGCGACTTCTACGTGGGCAGAGTTGCAGGCAAAGACTATTAATAAATAATGTAACGTTACCTGTAATACAGCATATAAAAGAAGAATAGAGGCTATAATAAGTAAAGATCCTGTAGTTATAGTCAGTATCGACCATATGCCGCCATCTGAAAAAGTTAGACGAGATTATTTTAGATATTATTATTAATAACCGGGCAAGAGCATGTCGGCCATGCCCTGACCCCAGAGTAGGGCTTCGTAGCTGTTACTGTAAACACAAAACCATCTCCAAAAACCACAAGTAAGTATGCGGAATCTTCCTTTTAAAGTTATTTGGTGCAGGCGGGGAACTGCGATTCAATCAACAATATTTTTTCCCTGCGAGGGTAAACTACGAATATTTCACCATGAATAGAATGTGCTAAAACCATTATTTTCAGATATGGAGGGAAGTCAGATTCGATTCGGGGGCGCCGGGGTGGGGGGTGAAGCGGGTCAAAAGAGGCACCTCGATCATTATTTTTTTGCTGATTAGTAAAATTAAATGCTAATAGAGCATGTGTGATTTCGTTTTCGCATAAAACAACACTAGCTATGTTTTCATACAAAAAACCGTTTGTGTAAAAAAAAGGCTAATTCTAAAATAATAATTAATTGAAACTAAAAAAATGCTGATTGAAAGCATATTTAATCTTGTTAATGACAATATACACTTGTTGGATACTTGTGACACAACAACTATTACAAAGAAAATCATTTACACGTTGTATAGCAGCGCGACAAACATAATGGAGAACATTGAAAGAGGAAAAAAAGTTAAAAAGAAACAAAAACCCGCCTTCAAAAAGCAAAAAATAACTTCATTAAAATGGTTATAATGGTTGGTTGGAAAAGAAGTTATTTTTTGCTTTTTGAAGGTGGGTTTTTGTTTTTTTAAACTTTTTTTTAAAATATTATTTAGTGATCATAATTATGCTGTTATTCTCCCACTTCTCAGTTAATAATAAACTATAGAACATTTAAAGCCGCAAGCACCGCCGTGGGAAAGTCATAGTCATATATTTAAACCTAAATATGCTTCGTCATAGTCGCTCAACTATCTTAATCGGAATATCTTGTCGCCTCCCTTGAAATATATACCGTTAAGGAGTTCCGGTAGCCATCTGTGGTCTTCATCATCAGTTCGACTTCACCATTATAGTGCTTTCCAATAGCAAATACACGATTTACAATGAAAAATACCAAAATCGCTATAGGTGTGCCTATAACTTTTGAAGAGTTCATGGATTCCATCATCAGATCTTCATTTTGATAACAATGGGACCAAATGGGAAGCACCAGCTTTCAAATAAAAAAAGAATCATCAAAATCGGTTCACCCAGTCGAAAGTTGTCTGAGGTAACAAACATAAAAAAACAGACGAATTCAGAACCTCCTCCGTTTCTTGAAGTCGGTTAAAAAGTAAGTTACTGCGCCAACCGTAAATATTAAGGTAAAGAAAGGAAAATGATCAATTTTTTTTTTGTAATATTGTTATTACAGGTCTAACGCATGACTGAGACGGTTCCTCAGGTATGGGAGCGGCACGGGAGGGGTGACAAGTCACGTGACTGGGCGTGTCCTAACTATCTCGCTATACACGATCAATTATAATGAAGATATCTCTTACGATATGCTTATGATATTTATGACCTAACTCAAATTGACGAATATTTTGGCGTGTGACAATAAAAATAAAAAACCGGACAAGTGCGAGTCGGACTCGCCCACCGAGGGTTCCGCACAAATTTGTAGGTTCATATTATAAATAGTTCCGGAATCGAGTCTCGCAGTTTTTTCAGAGCTTATTGATTGTGGCGGCCGCGCCAAATACAAGACCTCGCATCTCTAACGTCGGTTAAAATGCGAGGTCTTGTATTAAAAACAAGCGAGCGGCCCAGCGCCGGCGCCGACCGCCGCGCGCCCCTCGCCAGTCCTGTAATGAACGCGACGCGGAGCGCATGTCCGTCCGGCTCCCGATTTGCTTACGCAACGCTTACGCAACGCATACAAATTTCGTGTTTTAACTTTCTTCCTTTCTCTGTGTTGGAACTCTTTCTCTTTCCCTTGTGCTTCTGACTCTTGTGCTTGTGCTTCTACTCTTTGTGAACTTGTATTAAATAGGTGTTTATAATTTACTATGGACTTAGTTATTTATCGCCCGGTAAGACACCTATATTGGTGACCCCGAACACTGGACATTATTCGCGAGTGCAAGTTACAAGTTTACTGTTACAATGCCTCAGGGCTCGGGTGAAAATGCGCAATCGGACGCGAACGTTAACGAAGATTCTGGAACGCTATTTAAAGTTGGAGTGCGCGTGCCTCCATTTTGGCCGGAAGAACCCGCTTTATGGTTTGCGCAGATGGAAAGCCAGTTCGCGTTGTCTGGAGTTAAGGGAGATTATACGAAATTTCATTACGTAATCGGACAGCTGGAACATCAATATGTGATTACTGTTAAAGATGTCATACAATCGCCGCCCGCTGAGAATAAATATTTAAAATTAAAAACCGAACTGATTACTCGGTTGTCCACGTCGCAAGAACAGAAAACCTTGCAGTTATTAAAGCATGAAGAACTCGGAGACAGAAAGCCTTCACAGGTCTTAAGGCACCTTCGTACATTAGCAGGTTCGTCAGTAACAGAGGAATTTTTAAAAACTGTATGGACGTCCCGTTTGCCTGCAAATTTGCAAGCCGTGATAGCTTCTCAGGCCAAGTTAAGCTTAGACGAGCTAGCTGAATTAGCTGACAAGGTGCACGACATAGTGCCCCAGGTGCCACAAGTGTGTGCCTTAGGTGAAAGAGATTATGTGTCGGAGATCGCAAAGCAGATGGCTGAATTAACCAAAGAAATTGCGGCGTTAAAAACGCAGGTAAACTCGCAAGCACACACGTCACGTTCGCGTTCTCGGTTTAATAATAAAGAGAAAATTGGGCATCGTTCAGGCAGTCGTAAACGTTCTTCGTCAAGGTCGCACGATCCTGCAATGTGCTGGTATCATAATAGATTCGGTGACAAAGCTACGAGATGTACTTTACCATGCAGCCAATCGGAAAACTTCATCGGCAGCCGAAGGTAGCGGCTAACGACTGCCATGCGATATCAGGCCGCTTGTTTCTGACTGACCGATATACAAAAATAAATTTTCTTATTGATACTGGGTCCGACTTGTGCGTATATCCACGCTCTGCGTTAAGGGAGCAACGCACGAAGACGAGTTATCAGTTGTACGCAGCTAATGGTACTGTCATTTCGACGTATGGTCTCGTGCAATTACAGCTGAACCTGGGATTACGTCGTAATTTGATATGGAAATTTGTTGTGGCAGATGTGTCAAAACCCATTATTGGCGTAGATTTCCTTTCGTTCTACAACTTGATGGTAGATTGTAGGAATCATCGCCTCATAGATGGCCTGACTAACATGAGCGTGCAAGTACCAGTGAAAAAGTCGGCGGAAGACATTACCTCCGTAAAAGCAGTGAATGGTGATACATGTTATCATAGTATATTACGGGAATACCCCGACATTACTCGTCCTGCTGGAAACCCTAAGCCGCCGAAACACAATACGGTACATCACATACGTATAACACCGGGGCCGCCTGTTACAAGCCGTCCTCGACGTCTACCGCCAGATCGCCTAAAGATTGCTCAAAAGGAATTCGATGATATGCTGGAAAACGGCACTGCGAGTAGATCAGAAAGCCCATGGTCGTCTCCGCTCCATCTCGCAAAGAAAAAAGACGACGGTTGGCTGCCATGCGGTGACTACCGCGCCCGTAACGCACGCACCATCCCTGATGAGTACCCTATAAGGCACATCCAAGACTTTACGCACCAGTTAGCGGGAAGCAATATATTCTCCAAAGTAGACTTAGTTAAAGCCTACAATCAGGTACCGGTTTTCGCTGATGATATACCAAAGACGGCCATAATAACACCTTTTGGCCTAATCCAGTTTCCTTTCATGACGTTCGGCCTCCGCAACGCGGCTCAAACGTTTCAACGATTTATAGATGAAGCGCTGCGGGGCCTGGATTTCTGTTATGGGTACCTGGACGATATCTTAATATTCTCGACAAACGAAGAGGAACATCAGCGTCACCTTCACGAGTTATTTCAACGCTTAACGAAATATGGAATTTTAATTAACACTGCAAAATGCGAGTTTGGGCAGACTAAAATAACCTTTCTCGGCCATGAAGTGTCCCCTAGTGGTATTAAACCCCTCCAGAATAAAGTCCAAGCAGTTTTAGATTTCCCCGTGCCTAAAAACATAAAAGAGTTAAGGAGATTCCTTGGAATGTTTAACTTTTATAGACGCTTCGTGGAAAAGGCATCATCTTTACAAGCACCGCTCAATGTCCTGCTGTCTGGGCCCAAAAAGAAGCCATCTGAAGAAATTACCTTTACAAAAGAAATGCTGGACGCCTTCAGGTCATGCAAAGAAGCTTTGTCTCAAGCTACCATGTTAGCGCATCCCAATCCTGCTTACGAGTTGGCAATTCACACCGATGCGTCGGACACATCTATCGGGGCAGTGCTGCAACAGAGGATAGACCAGGGTGACTGGGAACCTCTAGCCTTCTTTTCTCGACCTCTCAAGCCCGCCCAGAAGAAGTACAGCCCGTACGATCGGGAGTTACTCGCTATTTACGATGCAATAAGATATTTCCGCCACATGGTCGAAGCCAAGCCCTTTGTCATCTTTACGGACCACAAGCCGATAACTTTCGCTTTCACCTCCAGACGAGATAAATGTTCACCAAGACAGTTTCGATATCTCGACTTTATCTCACAATTTAGTACGGACATACGATTTGTAGCAGGAAAGGATAATGTCGTGGCTGACGCGCTCTCAAGAATAGAGTCTATCGGTGAAACCATTAACTATCAAGCCCTCGCGCAGTCTCAAGAAGAAGATACCGAGCTACGCGAGCTATTGATTAATGGAACCGCGTTAAAACTGAAGAGAGTGAAGATGCCTGGCACGGATTGTCAAATATACTGCGACGTGTCTACGTCCAAATTAAGGCCATTTATCACTGAGCCATTTAGACGGTTAATTTTCAATACCTTACACATGTTAAGCCATCCAGGAATAAGGGCCACCGTAAAATTAATTACGCAAAGATTTGTTTGGAGTAATATAAAAAGGGACTGTCGGCAATGGGCTAGAGAATGCGCTGAGTGCCAAAAGAATAAGATCTCACGCCACGTCACCTCTCCCATCTCACTTTTCCCTACTCCTACTCATCGCTTTTCCCATGTTCATATGGACATCGTAGGGCCTTTACCTATTTCCAATGATTACAGGTACTGCCTCACCGTGATCGACCGCTTCACACGCTGGCCAGAGGCGTACCCACTGCCCGACATCACAGCCGAGACGTGTGCCCGCGCCTTCATTGGGGGTTGGGTCGCACGTTTTGGTTGCCCTACCAAAATAACAACGGACAGAGGCAAGCAATTCGAGTCCCAATTATTCAGCCGCATGTCGAGCATACTTGGCGCTGAACATCGTCCAACAACCGCATACCATCCGGCGTGTAATGGCATGGTCGAGCGGCCACACCGGCAGTTGAAAAGTGCCATAATGTGCCACTCTAGTTCCCGCTGGTCTGAAGTACTGCCACTGGTGCTGCTTGGTATCCGCACCGCCTGGAAGGAAGACGTCAACGCTTCAGCTGCAGAGCTAGTGTACGGCGAGCCGCTGCGTTTGCCCGGGGAGTTCTTCGCCCCTGATACGAGCGGTACGATCGACTACTCAGACTTCACTGCACGCCTGCGCTACCACATAGCAAAGCTTGCACCAGTTCCCGCCAGTCATCACACGGCAGCGCAGAAGTATTTCTACATACCAAAGGCTCTGGTGACCGCTGACTTCGTCTTCTTACGTCAGGGTCATGCAAAAAGATCTTTAGACCCACCGTACACAGGCCCTTACAAAGTTCTAGAAAGGGGGTCCAAGACGTTCAAGTTGGACATTAATGGAAAAACGAACACTGTCTCGATTGACAGGTTAAAGCCCGCCTTCATCATTAAAGACCCCACCGACTCCAGTACCCAGGCCACAGCTGTCCAGCCTTGCCCGACACCAGCACCAGTGGCCATGAGGAAGACGCGGAGTGGAAGAGTTGTGCGGTTTCCTGACTACTATCGACCGTAGCAGGCACGGTCTCAGTGGGGGAGTGATATGGCAGCCGCGCCAAATACAAGACCTCGCATCTCTAACGTCGGTTAAAATCCCGTTACAAGCGAGCGGCCCAGCGCCGGCGCCGACCGCCGCGCGCCCCTCGCCAGTCCTGTAATGAACGCGACGCGGAGCGCATGTCCGTCCGGTTCCCGATTTGCTTACGCAACGCATATAAATTTCGTGTTTTAACTTTCTTCCTTTCTCTGTGTTGGAACTCTTTCTCTTTCCCTTGTGCTTCTGACTCTTGTGCTTGTGCTTCTACTCTTTGTGAACTTGTATTAAATAGGTGTTTATAATTTACTACGGACTTAGTTATTTATCGCCCGGTAAGACACCTATATTGATTAATAAAGAAATAGATAATAAATAAATAACACGTGGTTATATAATATATATTTTTTTATATTATTATTTACAACTGAAATTCTAAATTAAATTAATCTGAATGCATATCGCTGTCTGTACCCGTATCCGTGTATGTATGGCTCGAATCACTTTCTTTATCTGATTCCCCATCTCGTAAATTTATAATCAGTTGATCCATGATCTCGTCACTAAGATGGTCATTCTTATTTTTCGTTCTTTACGTGACTGGCACATTTTTGCCATTTCTCCACCGAATACTTAGAAAATAGCTCTGCCAGAGCTCGTTTCTTCTCAGTTAAATTTGAATTAATATAATTTCGTGCCAGTTCAACCTTGATATCTCCCCATACTAATTCGATAGGGTTTAAATCCGGATGATACGGTGGCAAATAAAGTACTGTATGACCCTATTCTTCCAATATGACATCAATTTTGAATTGTTTTTCTGGTTTATTTCGTTTTATTAATTCTAGCTAATCCCTCTTTTTCATCGGTTCAGTGTATTTAACGGGTCTATATTGACTGACATAATTATTTTTAGTCATAATGTGCTTTAGGTTATAATCATCGCAAGTCATAACGTGTTTTTTTAAAGAAACTGTTACTTTTTCAGGATTTTTATAAATCAAACCTAACCTAACCTAGCCTTGTCTACACGTTAGATATCTCAGAACTTCTGAAAAGTTTACAGTTTCAGCGATATAAAAAAAATTGTCTATCAAAAATTATGTCAACAATTACTTTACGACCAATAAAAATATGGGAAACAAAGGGCTCCCGTATTTAACATTATGGCGTTTTAACCAATCCTGCATTTGCTTTTTCAAAGAACACATCGTGGGTGGTTTATCCACCTCGTTGCCACGGTATTTACCTCCTCTTAAAATTAAAAATTTGTTTATACAACAATTAGAATTACAGATTAAAAGTATACCTAAAATAGAAGAATTGATCATAGTCGGAGATATGAATATATCGATTTTTTCCTAACAACTCGTTTTTTTCGGATTTATATGGAAAAATACAATGAAATTTTCTAATCTTATTTTAATCTATATTCGGTCTTATTTTCACGTACAAAAGGGCGACATCGACGACATGGAGGCTGAAGCAATTGAAATAGGTGGCGAGAGTGACACTAGTGACAGTGATTGACTATGAATAAATTGTCATATTCTTTTGTTATTTTTCCTAAAAAACCCGAAAAATACGGGAAAAAACGAAAATTTCATAAACTTCTGAAAAAAACATTTGATTTTTTCCGCAATTTTCAACGCTACGCCTGCGTCTGTTAGCGTAATAGAGCGCGGATTATCGGACCATCGTATGGTAGGGATAACTCTTGACCTTGACCGTGAGTGTTGCACAATTACGGCGCGAAATAGTAGGAATAGGGTATTGGACGATAAGTTAGTTGAAAATAAATTAAACAAATTTGATTGGTCACAGTTGTTATTAATAGTGTGACCTCTGCTTCTGCACCAGAATATATGTCTTGTATTTGAAAAAATATATAATTAAAGTAAGGTCGAGAAAAATACTAAAATAAAACGGATAACTCAACCCTGGATTGATAAGTATTTGTATGCTAGAATTGTTAAGAGGGATGAGCTATTCCGGGTGTGGAAAGCGTCACCAGACAATATGAACAAAAGATTAGGAGTATACGAAATGTCGAAACAACGTAAATAAATAAAATTAATGTAGCTAAAAATAAGTATCGACGTCAGAAAATAAAACAATTTGAGGGCGCTTATAAAAAAATATGGAATACCATTAATGGTTGGTTAGGTCGAGTAAAATTAAATGTAGATGAGGTAGTAATGAGATAACTGGGGAAAATTGATAGTTTATACAATATTTGTAGTAGGTTCTCCGAAACATTTACAAGGGAAATACTAAATATTAAGCATCATTGTAGTATGAAATTCTTTGATCGAAGTTCATTTGTTACAAAGATAGATTTGTCTTTTAGGTATAATAAAGTCTCACCAAGTGACATTGAGAAAATAGTTAATAATTTAAATATAAATAAAGCACCAGGTGTAGATCAAATTAGAGTACGTGATATAAAATATGTAAAAAAACAACTGTGTCCAGTTTTAGCCAACTTTATAAATATGTGTATGTCAAAGGGAGTTTATCCGGAAAAGTTAAAGAAGTCAATTAGACCTATCTATAAGAGTGGAAGTCACGTAGAATACACAAACTATAGGCCTATGGCGGTTTTGTCTGTAATTAATAAGATTGTCGGGAAAGTAATTGTTGGACAAATAACAGGATTTTTGGAGAAGAATAAAATAATTACAGATGCGCGCAGGGCTTCAGAAGAAGCTCGGGGCGGCTTTAGCACAGGTCTCGGATGAAATAAACAGTCGCTTGAATGTAGCTAAACAGGTTCTCGCTCTTTTTATTGATTACTAGCTTTTGCCCGCGACTCCGTCCGCGTAGAAGTCGTTTATCGCTGCTCCCTCAGGAACTGTCCAATTTTCCGGGATAAAAACTATCCTATGTCCTATTCCAGGACCTAACCAATATTTGTGCCAAGTTTCATCTCGATTCGTTCAGTGGTTGAAGCGTGAAAGATGGACTAACATACACACTTTCACATTTATAATATTAGTATGAATAAAAAGGCGTTTGACACCCTAGATCATGATATCTTACTGCAGGCAATGCGGGAGTGTGGTATAGCCGGCCCGGTCAACGACTGGTTCCGCAGCTACTTGGCTGGCAGGACCATACGCACGTCCGTGAGCGGGACCACCGGAGCGGAATGTGACATCACGCTGGGGGCGCGACCGGCTCGATATATGGTCCAATCGGTTATGTAATGCTTGTCAACAGTGTCGTGAACGTCGCTAAAAAGTGCAAGGTATTTATGTACGCGGATGATATGTGTTTGTTGTATGCTGCTACGATCTCATCAGAGGCTCATGAAAGTGTACGGAGTGATTTTGAAAATATAGTAAAATGGGCACACGATAATGGAATTATTATTAATTTACGAAAACTAAGTGCATGCAATTATTTTTTCCATACAACCGAAAAACCAAAAATATAAGGAGTATGGTGTGGTTCGTCACGAATATGAGTGTCTACACAATAATAGAATAAGCTGTAACTGTGGACAGCTTGAGTGTGTCGATAGATATAAATATTTAGGACTGTATATACTGTAGCGCTCCATAAAAATAAAAGGTACGGAACACTACACGGGATGGTTGCGATAAAACCATCAGCACGTAAATTTGGACCTGTATAAGTAAAATAAAACCGAACGAAATTCAACAAGGTTATATAATAAGGGGAACACACAATGATTAAATTAAAACAAACTACTTACAATGTAACTATAAAAACTAGATTACTAGGCTGACACGGAACTTAGCTTAGGTAACAAAACAATTTAATATGAAACGGTCTGCGGATTGTCACATTAATAAAGCCTTTCTAATTTAAAACACATTGCCTAATAAAGGGTAAAAGACCACCTTAGAACACGGTCAGGCCAAAACTTGTATTCAATTTATAGGTAAATCTGATTCGAACTAAAATAACATGAATCTGTTAAAATGCAAGAAGCGCTTCATGATTAAAACTGAGGAGTTCGGAGTATTATGAAACAGGGGTAACAAATTGTGGTGTTGATCGGTAAAAAAAAGGTCTAGAAATCTAATAACATTTATAGCCAAAATAATTCCGAATAAATAACCATAGGTAGGTTAGGGGTGAGTTCGCGGACTCTATTTTGAATTTAAAAAAAAAAAAAAAAAACAACGAAATGGAGACTATCCTGTGAACTTCCGTCGTCGCTTGCCGCCGTATGAAGATGTAACCGTAACGCTGCGTTCGTCGCAACTGTCGCAGCGGGAAAAGCCTGCAGGCGCTGCCGCAGACGACGACCCGCCGCCAGCGAACTCGATGGCGAACCACACGCCGAATGGCCAAACCAGTCGTCCAAATCTTCAGTCGGGGCGGAGAGTCGCAAGATATGGGGTAAGCGAAGGTGCTGCAAAGGACACCTTTACTCACAAAATTGAATGAAAAGGACGGAAGAAAGGCTTCCTAAAGATGGGGGCAGTGAAGGCTGATCGGCAACAAAAACCAACTCACCCGCTATCCGGACACACAGAAGACAACAGCACTAACACGATCGGCCCACAATTGAGACCACGGCGTAATAGATAAGGCCTTCGCGTAACATTACAACCGGACGCGGCACTCGAAGCTGGCTTCAGTTAAAGAGAAACTTGGGTTGAGTAGAGACTATCCAATTTTTCTGGTGCATCAAGGCAAGAGTACGAGATCGAATGACAGTCCCATAACAAGGAACGGATCTAACAAAAACGAATTCAAAATTCAAAACTGTCAGTAGAAATTACAAACTCTAACCGGTCAATGAACAAGTCCGCAATACCAAAAAGGCTGAGAAACGAAAAAGGCGAAATAAATAAGCAATAATTAACGCGAACCAACGCGATTTGTAGCGGTAATGCTACAATTATCCCCTCACTAGGAAAAAAAAAACAAAAAAATGACAAGCCTAAAATAATATTGAAGTGACATCCCTAAAATTTCCAAAAGTGACAACCCTAAAATAATATCGAAGTGACAACCCTAAAATTTCCAAATGTGACAACCCTAAAATAATATCGAAATGACAACCCTAAAATTTCTAAAAGTAACAACCCTAAACATCGAACACGAAACACCAAAAACACACTTTAAAATATAAAGGTTAAACACGAACAGCATTTGTCAAAGTCAACCTTGATAAGGTTAACCTAAAACGAAAAACAAAACTACAGACGCGACGAAAATCACACCTGAACACCAAAGATCGCTCTCTTAGTATAGTTAAACCGAAACGATCTTGATACTAGACTGACTAAACTAGGACTAATTCTGACTAACTGCAGTCACCTACCCTAAAACATCTAGCCTAACACATTAAAACTATTTTATTAATAATACAGCCTGCAGGAAAAAGGCACCTCTATAACTAACTTACACCTAGTACAGTCAGCCAAAAAAACTGCAGAAAATGTGTTTAACAGACCATTATTACAAACCTACGCAAAGACAAGAAATAACCTACCACAAATACCATCTAGAAACCCTAACAAATATCCGCGACGAAAATTGAATCAAATTATCCTAACACTAAAAACTAAGGATTATACAAATCAACCACCACAATATACACCAATAAGCCTATCAGAACGACCAACCAAAAACATAAAGGCAAAACGAATAGTCCGAAAAAGTATCACGATCGGGATAAGTACTCTAACCGAAAATTCCAAGACACTAGCTCTTAAACTAAGGCATACCAGTGCACGAAGTTTACATACCAACCATTCCGCTATGATACCCAAAATCACTGATTAAACAGTTACCGAAAACTATCTAACCGTTGACCCAGTAATATAGCCCAACAAAACAATTCCGTCTTGGAAATTAGCGCGAGAAAAACCACAAGTATCAAGACCTGTTACTGCACTATAATTGATACGATGGCAAACAAATGCCTAACGTGAACAAAGTGATAGGTGATTAACAAACTTCGAACTTTGAATAACAATATGTATAGTCAGACCGAAAAAAGTGAACACGGAAAGGAAAATTCCCTCAACAAAAGTCGACGCAGAGGAAATTGGGTTTTTTTTTTTTTTTTTTATTATAAAAATAAATGTGGAACAGAACACCGAAACAGAAAAACCAAAAGGGGGAAGACGTTGAACACAATGGAACCTTTAGGATTTTGGGAAATTTTGAGAGAAGAGGGAGAAAAAGGAGGAGGAAAGAGGAAAAAATAAAATAAACGAAAATGACAAAAACAATTACTTAAGGATATCCTTGACGTGATAGTTACCACTGTGAGGTGAATTCACATCCTTAAGTACCAACACCTGAGGAGAAATAATACGTTCGACAGTACACTTAATAAAACGCGGTGCGAATTTTCCTCCGAGGAATTCGTCCTGACCGGCCCGGGCAAAATTTCGTCTCCAGACGACATCGCCGACGTTATATCGAACCGTAACTCTGTTGCGATTGTACCTAACAGCGTTACGTTGAAAGGCCAGAGACATTGCGTCCGAAACCTTGGCATAGACCTCCTGAAGTGTTTCCAGCGATGTAGCGCGTTCGTTCCGACTGTGTTCCACACCTGGGTCCACAGTCTGAACATTATAACGCTCATGCGAGGATAGTACTTCACGGCCATACATGAGGAAGTTGGGCGTATAAGAAGTAGCAAGATTCATACACGAGTTTAAGTATAGCGCAACCTTAGGTAGTAACTTCGCCCAGTTACGATCGTCATCGACCAACAGGATACTCAGAGTAGTAATTACACTTTGGTTGTATCTCTCTACCACATTAGCCTGGGGTGAATAATACGGGGTAAAGATTGGACCAGGAATTCGATAACCAGACAGAAAACGCGAAAATTCCGTGCTGCGGAAAACAGTTGCGTTATCGCAAAGGATATTTTGGGGTGTACCATACCGAAGAAAAACTTCCGACTCCAGAGCTTTCGATACATTCAGAGCACTGACGGTTTTGAGGGGAACTAGCCAAACAAACTTTGTGAAAACATCGACCATAGTTAGAATATAACGGAAACCATAATATGCAGGGGGTAAGGGACCAATAAGATCGATAGAGAGCAAGTCCAGTGGTGCGTTAACTGACCTAGGATATAACCTGAGACCATGTGGTGTGCCATTAGCAATTTTATACGCCTTACAAACTTGACAATCAGAAAGTACAGTCGCAACCGTACGATACATCGACGGCCAATAATAAACCTCCCTGAGTTTACTATAGGTTTTCATCACCCCTGGATGTACATTAGGGAAGTTGTTATGAATCTCGAGGATAGCTTCCCTAGTCTTCTCTGCTGGAAGAACAATACGCCAAGCGTTATCTCTTAACGGAACGTCTAATGCCATTTTCCGAAGAAGCATACCATCACGTATACAATACGCGGGAAAGATCTGGGGGGACGTTTGAACACCATTATAGATACGTTCATACCAAGGATCAGTGGTCGGATTACAACCACGGCTAAAAGAAATAACGCCAACCTGCGCTCTGGAAAGTGCGTCGGGAACAACATTAAGTACACCACGTCTATGAACAATTTTGAAATTGAATTGGGAAATGATTGTCGCCCATCGAGCTAACCTCCCACTTGGATTATCTAACGTCATTAACCACTTTAAGGCGATATGATCTGTGACAATGGTAAAATCGACCCCGTCAAGATAACCACGAAAGTGTTTAATAGAATCGAGCACAGCGAGAAGTTCTCGCTCAGTGGTGCTATAGTTCCTTTCAGCCTTGGAAAACAGACGTGAATAATATGCTATAGGATGCTCTACACCATCGATCTCCTGGACAAGCACAGACCCTAAAGCCGTCGAACTTGCGTCACACTGAAGAATAAAAGGACGCGTGAAGTCAGGACATGACATGACAGGTGACTTCATTAGAGCCGACTTCAGCTGAAGAAATGCCGAGTTGGCGGCATCATTCCACTCGATAGGATCTTTACCCTTCCTTTTACCAATGAGGGCAGTCAATGGAGCGATTATAGCTGAAAAATTATCCACAAACCGACGGTAATAAGACGCCATTCCGATAAAGCCTCGGAGAGTTTTTGCTGTTGTCGGTACAGGAAATTCGTTAATAGCATCGAGTTTTTTCGGATCGGTTTGCAGACCGCGTTCGTTTACGATATAACCCAGATATTTTAGTTCAGGTTTACAGAACTCGCATTTTTTCAAGCTGACTGTCAAACCGGCATCTTTAAGACGATCGCGGACCTTAATAATGAGACGTAGGTGACTCTCAAAATCCTTGGAAACGAGGATCAGATCATCGACATACCCGAAGACAAAGTCATCAGAATCTGACGTATATTCAAAATTAACGATTAGATCGGTAAGACGTTGCATCTCAGAAGCAGCGTTGGTAAGTCCGAACGGCATCCGAGTAAATTCAAAAAGTCCGCGTTGAGGAACAATAAATGCTGTCTTCTGACAACTAGCGTTATCGGCTAAGGGTATCTGCCAAAAGGCACTCCGGAAGTCGAGAGTTGTGATAAATCTCGCTCCGCGAAGGTTGTCAAGGATATCCTGTATACGAGGTAAAGGATACGAATCGCGAATGGTAACGCTATTAAGTTTGCGACTATCAACGCAGAACCGAACGGAGCCATCTTTCTTGGTAACCATAACGACTGGGCTCGCCCATGGTGACTTGGAAGGACGAATAACACCCATCTCTAGCATCTTGTCAATCTCCTCATTAAGTATCTTCAGCTTCACGGGTGATAGCGGATAATATCTCTGCCTTATCGGTGAGCCTTCAGTTACGATTTTATGGGACAACCATGAGGTACAACCTAGACCTTTTTGATCTGACGAGATATCGCTGAACTGTTCGATGACCGACTGCAACCTAGTTTCCTGATCAGGTGACAATGTCCAACGAGGATGAACGTAACGTGTCTCATTAGAAGCAACCACGGGTATAACGTTATTCTGAACCGAAGGTACAAAAAGATTGTCAGAATATTTGCCATGAAAAGCGTCCGTAATTAAAGCAGTAAGGCCGTATTGGTTCCAAAATTGAATACCTAAAATCAATTGAGTAGGCAAATTCCTACTAACTAAACAAGGATGTTGAACCCAGCCGCCTCTAAAAAAAATAGGCAGGTCAACACCACCAAGTATCTCAATAGGAGAACTATCTGCAGAAATAACTGTCGGGCGTAAGTCGGTACTAAAAGGGATTTCCAAATTATTTAACCAAAAAACATCTACCAAAGAAACTTGAGCACCGCTATCTAAAAGGGCCTTTATACGGGACTTTGCCAAAGTAATCTCTATGAATAATCGACTGTCTGGCGAATTAGTAACAATAACTGGTGACACATTGGGTGTGCGTGCGTCACCATTTACGCGTTTTTTGGAGGATTACAATTCGCACAATCGCGTGTGATGACACCTGGACGCTTGCAACTAAAACATAAAGGACCAGGCACAACAGGACAAGCGCGATATTGATGACCTGACGTGTTGCACTTCAAACATAATGGGGGTGAACTTTGGGCGATATCGACATTGGTAGAGGAACAGACTGCACAAACCCTATGCTGGGGCTGGAAAGCCTCGAAATTAGCTGTAATATGTAATAGCGCGTCAAGATCAGTCAACAAATTCGTTGCTAAGCAAGGGTGATAGCGTGAATGTAAGCCGTACTTCACGATGGTGAACAAATCCGCTTCGGGAACCGGAACACGTAGTTTGGAGTTCAGGTCGCGGGCAGAGATTATAAAATCCCTCGCCGTCTGGGTTGGTTTCTGACGCAATTCACGCAATTCACGTTCGATTTTGAAGTCATAATCAATGACATCAAAAGTGCGAAGGAACGCGCCCTTGACCTGATGATACGTCAAGCCGGGACACCTTATTGATCTAAAATATTTAAGTGCACTGTCCGAAAGAAGTTCATGAAACCGTCGAACAACGTAGTCTAGCGGAACGTCTCGAGCCTCTTGTTCCTCTTCAACGCGTTGGAAAAACTCCCTAACGCAGGCTTCACCATCAAACTTAATGTTCCACTTGAGGAGGGACTCCTGTTTGGAACAACGTCGACTCATCGGACATGTCAAAGGCGTGGGCTCAATGGCATCCTGTGAATCATAAAACTCATCAGGATTCTTAACAGGAAGAGCTGGTGGGGTCATGGGGGCATAGCTGGATCAGACAACTCCATTCTAAAGATTACACGGAAGGAGAAAAACAACAAACACAAAACGATCAAAAGATTAGAACTCTAACACGATTGGAAACCCCTGTGAACAAACAAAGTAAGGTATGGTAGAAGAAAATCAAAGCGACTTACCTTGTTTGTGCCCTACGTCTTACAAGCTAACATCAGAAAAGGAAGGGAAAAAAAAAAAACACCAAGTATCTTTATTAGCAATCAATAAAACACAGTTTTTACAATGGGATGGTTTAACACTATTTTTTAAAATAAAATCAATATAAATTACAGATCAGAACAAGAAACAGACTCCCGGGGATTAAGTTCGAATCCTCGGTGAAAAGATGCAAGGCGCAACCAAAGCCTCACAACTGCAAAAAGGTCGACGGGTGTGTAGATCTAAAACACAACATAACGGATTAGTAGTTAAGGAAAAAATTATTGGACAGAATGACCAATTCTTCCACTGACAACACAAAAAAAAAATTAATGTTATCACCAAAACAAGAAAATATAGAAAAAATCACTTACCTTCGGGCGCCATTTTGTAGCGCTCCATAAAAATAAAAGGTACGGAACACTACACGGGATGGTTGTGATAAAACCATCAGCACGTAAATTTGGACCTGTATAAGTAAAATAAAACCGAACGAAATTCAACAAGGTTATATAATAAGGGGAACACACAATGATTAGATTAAAACAAACTACTTACAATGTAACTATAAAAACTAGATTACTAGGCTGACACGGAACTTAGCTTATGTATCAAAACAATTTAATATGAAACGGTCTGCGGATTGTCACATTAATAAAGCCTTTCTAATTTAAAACACATTGCCTAATAAAGGGTAAAAGACCACCTTAGAACACGGTCAGGCCAAAACTTGTATTCAATTTATAGGTAAATCTGATTCGAACTAAAATAACATGAATCTGTTAAAATGCAAGAAGCGCTTCATGATTAAAACTGAGGAGTTCGGAGTATTATGAAACAGGGGTAACAAATTGTGGTGTTGATCGGTAAAAAAAAGGTCTAGAAATCTAATAACATTTATAGCCAAAATAATTCCGAATAAATAACCATAGGTAGGTTAGGGGTGAGTTCGCGGACTCTATTTTGAATTTAAAAAAAAAAAAAAAACAACGAAATGGAGACTATCCTGTGAACTTCCGTCGTCGCTTGCCGCCGTATGAAGACGTAACCGTAACGCTGCGTTCGTCGCAACTGTCGCAGCGGGAAAAGCCTGCAGGCGCTGCCGCAGACGACGACCCGCCGCCAGCGAACTCGATGGCGAACCACACGCCGAATGGCCAAACCAGTCGTCCAAATCTTCAGTCGGGGCGGAGAGTCGCAAGATATGGGGTAAGCGGAGGTGCTGCAAAGGACACCTTTACTCACAAAATTGAATGAAAAGGACGGAAGAAAGACTTCCTAAAGATGGGGGCAGTGAAGGCTGATCGGCAACAAAAACCAACTCACCCGCTATCCGGACACACAGAAGACAACAGCACTAACACGATCGGCCCACAATTGAGACCACGGCGTAATAGATAAGGCCTTCGCGTAACATTACAACCGGACGCGGCACTCGAAGCTGGCTTCAGTTAAAGAGAAACTTGGGTTGAGTAGAGACTATCCAATTTTTCTGGTGCATCAAGGCAAGAGTACGAGATCGAATGACAGTCCCATAACAAGGAACGGATCTAACAAAAACGAATTCAAAATTCAAAACTGTCAGTAGAAATTACAAACTCTAACCGGTCAATGAACAAGTCCGCAATACCAAAAAGGCTGAGAAACGAAAAAGGCGAAATAAATAAGCAATAATTAACGCGAACCAACGCGATTTGTAGCGGTAATGCTACAATACATAATAACTTTAATTGGAAAATACATGTAAGTGCAGT
Source organism: Acleris literana (assembly GCA_946894065.1). Classification (NCBI taxonomy): domain Eukaryota; kingdom Metazoa; phylum Arthropoda; class Insecta; order Lepidoptera; family Tortricidae; genus Acleris; species Acleris literana. Next base: position 10,350,647 of record OX335691.1, on the reverse strand, counting down.
TTATGCAAAACTACGGTCGGTGTTGAGCAAATTTTACCACTTGAGCAGAGCGATTGATAAGCGTACAATGCCTGTAGTTTATTATGCATTAGCAGAGTCAGTGAATAATTATGGACTTAGTGTATATGGCAGAACTTTTCCAACTTATTTGGATGATATTAAAAAGTTACAATTAAGATACTTGGTATCTAAGAAAAAGAAAGACGAATGCAAAAACAATTATGATAACTTATACAAAATATGTAAAATACTTCCTGTCCATCTAAGAGCGCAGTACTTGATAGCTATCGATAATTATTATCTTAGCGAGTTTAAGGTCTTTAAGCAGAATAAATATAATAAAAAGGAAGTTAGATTAAGAAAGTATGTTCAAAATTATGCGAATAACAATTATGGTAGGAGAACGAATTTGTATCTGATTCCAAAAATACTTATATAACGAAGTTGTTTGGTTCAGAGCAGACAAAAAAAGTAGCAAAAACGTAGCGAAAAATACCTTAAAAGAAATGCTTTTCAAAGGGTTGCCGTAGGTAAACTTTCCAACCACGGACCTGATCGGTTGTTCGAGTGGGCGGAGAAGTGTACTCCGACGTGGCGCGTCCTCGGGTGGTGGATAGGTGGTTGAGCTAGGGTAGGACGTTAGTCCCGCGAACCAAAGACTGGGGGGGAACAGGTTACGTTAGGTTTTAGGTTAAGTTTAGGTTAGGTTTTAGGTTACGTTTCAGCTTAGGTTTTAGCTTAGGTTTTAGCTTAGGTGGCGTATAGCCACATAATGGGTAGCGGGTCCATCAGTCTCAAATATTGAAGCTGGATGGGCAGACTTTTGTCACCGCCATCCGAACTCGTAGCCCCATCTGAGCGTCTGTGGATCATGTCGCGCGGTGCATCATGAGGACGAGGGTCTTGCCTTAATTGGCCGGACCATGAGAAGGAGACTCTTTAACACCCGACAGTGAAGTCGTTAAAACCTACGGATAACAGGCGAACTCCGCAGTAAATAGCTTTAGCCTCGGAACGGGCGTCACCCGGGGGTGGAAAATACTATAAATACGACGAAGACACATGCACAAAAGGCACGCGAGGAGGAAAAGAGTAAAGTAGCCGAGTTAAGTCAACTCGAATGGAGCGGTGAAGTGGCAGACGGTGCAAACAGCGAACCAAGTGAGACCAATATCAATATTAACGATCCAGCAATACAAGCCATTGCTAGTCTTGCGCAGATATGTTGACTACGTCTGTGGGTATACGGGGAACTGAGTCTGCCGATTTGGATGACAGCCTCTATACTGCGTCATCTGGGTCTCCGGCAAATGGCCGATTCTGGGGAAAAGGAAAGAGGGCACGTCAAAACCCGGCAGGGCTAAGCCCAGGGTTTTCGAGCGAGAGTGAGGCCGCAAGTCGGCCACCCAAATCAACAGGAAAAAGGCAACCTCTTTCCCAAGGGAGTTGTATTGGCCTATTTAGATCAAAGGCCAAGCTAAATACCGCAAAAAAGAGGAACTCAGGTTAACAGCTGAGCAGGAGGTTGAAAAACTGGGCAACAAGATCCAATCGACCGAGCTAAACGTCTCTCGGCACTAGTCATAGAGGGCAAAGCTGCTAAACTAGTGACTGAGTTAAATGAATGTGTGCTTGACAGCGTGACTTTAATTCATAAAATAGCGACGACGTCGTCTAATCTAAAGGGAACATGGCATAGGGATCTCAAAGTAGCAGCCGAAATAATAAAGGAAGCGGTCGTGGAGCTGACCAAACGCACTTCTTAGGAAGAGACTCAGAGGCTGAGGTCAATTAATGAACGTCAGGAAGCGGACCTGTAGAGTCTCCGTAAGGAGCTAGACCAGCTGAGAACTGATATGGAAGAGTTACGGATGCAGCAAAATGCCGTGGCTCTCACCTTTAACATCGGAGCTCTTGTCAGCAACAGGAGCTTCACCCTCCACAGCCGCACCTCAAGGAGAAAATGGAAAAGATGTTAAGAAGAAGAAAAAGAAGAAGTCATCTTCTTCTTTTTCTTCTTCTGGCTAGGTTCATGCTTCTTTCCGCTTGGCTCATGCCTAGCGGCCAGAGAAGCAGCAGCAATAAGAGAGAGAATCCCGCTTTCCGGTGCACCTACTCCTCAAACAACTTCAAGGGGCCAGGCGACTGCACGTGACACCAAAAAGGCTACAAAGAAAAAGGCGGCAGCACAGAATAGCACTTCTCCGAAGAATGCAGTCAAGTTGCGGGTTCCTAACACAGCAGTGGTGATGCTGACCATTGAGCAAAGTGCTGCAGACAAAGGGTTTTAAGGACAGATAAGGGTGTGCCTCTATACTCAAAGATGCAAGAGTTAAAATCAAAGTACAGGAGCTGGATATCCCAAGTGTCCGATTCAGGATAGCAATAAACTGGGCTAGAATGCTAGAGGTGTCTGGCCCCGACGCCTCTAGAAAAGCTGATGCTCTAGCCGCAAAGCTCAGGGAATCCCTAAGTGCGGACGTCGTACGGATCCAGCGACCCATTAAGAGAGCTAAGGTGCGGGCCACGGGGCTGGATGACTCCGTGTCGGTGCAAGAAGTTGTGGCCGCATTGGCTGAAAAGGGAGGATCTGCGACAGCTGATATTAAAGCTGGCGCGATATTCCACGGTCCGGCAGGGTACGGGTCGTTATGGCTCAGCTGTTCAGTAGCAGTTGCAAAGAAACAGTTGTTGGTCGACTCCTTGTGGGTTGGGTATCAGCACAACTTAAAGTGCTGAAAGCGAGGCAACTCCGTTGTTACAGATGGCTGGAGCTGGGGCACAAGGCAGTGAAATGCATGTCAAAGGTTGACCGTGGTGAACAATGCTATGGCTGCGGTAATCCCGGCCACAAAGCACGTCATTGCAATGCTATGCGGCATTGCACTATATGTGATGCGGCAGGAAGGCCATCTAGTCATCGATTAGGTAGCAAAACCTGCATCTCTCAAAAAGGTAGTAGGAAGAAGACTAGCGATGACTCCAAGGTCCCATCGCAGTCTATCCCACCACTGCGGAGGATGTTCCATGGACACGGCTCAGCACATGCGTGAAGAGTGCCCAGTCTGGGCGGTGCCTCGCGCTGCTTTGTCCATAGAAATAGGAACAGACCTCTCACTAGCGACCCTCGCGAAAGCTATGGTCACAAGCGAAAATAAATGGCAGGCGGTAGCAACTTTTAGCGACGCAGTAATGTCGCCAAAAGAAGTGGCAGAGCGGGAGCGAGAAAATAATGTAAACTTGTATATTTACTCAATTAATTTGTAATTTAGGTGCATGCATAGCAAAAAATTTAATGTGAGCGCGATCTCGCCAACAAACTGTCTTATCAGTTTGGCGGTTTAACTTGTAAATATTACTTGTTATGTACGTTTTGAAACAATAAAATAAAAAAAGTGTGTCATGTACTCGTCACTGAGATACCGCACATTCAGGGAGGACGTGCTTTTTCAAGAATCACTCAAAAGCATAAACCTACGGGAAGCACTTATGTTCTGTAGGAAAACTATGAAAATAAATAAAATATAAAAAAAAAAATGAAAATAAGGCCGAATATGTTTTCTTTCTTGTCACGAGAACTAGTTCTTCTACGAGTAGTAACAGCAGATAAAGAAATCTATGCGACGCACGGAACTCGGAAGTGGAGTTCTTTGTTCTACCGCATCTTCTGATTTGAGTTTTATGACCCCATGTTCCCACGAGGAAGCGGACCCTCGTTTTTTTACATATGGTAGATTCAGTGCTGAAAGGGTTTAGAAGAGCGATCATACACACTGTGGACACTGATGTATTAGTACTGCTGTCACTTTTTTCAGTGAATGAAATCTTTCCGATTGATGGCTTGCTTTTGATATCGGTTCAAGCTTCCAACACACGAATTGGCGGCGACAATGAGTTTGCGACTCAAAATTACTTAGGTATACTTAGGGCCGAGTCCACCTTCAATTAAACGGACGGTTAACGGTTTTACGGGTGTCAAATGTATTGATTAACAGCTGATTAAGACTTAACTGTCTGTTCAATTGGTTGGTGTACTCGGTCCTTAGGCCTAGTTGTTTGATCAATAGTTAACTCAACTAATCGTTAAAATTCGAAAAAAGAATCGAAAATTTTACACATTTCCTTGAGATTTAACCATTAGTTATGATTTTTAACAATTAGTTAGTTTAACTGCTGATCAAACAACATGCTGTTACATTCGTTAAAGAACTTATTTATTCCTCATCATCATTCCCCTGCCCACCCAACTTATTCGGTGTCGGCGCAAAATGTATTTTTCTTCCATACTTCTCTATTATTTATAAGAACTTATTTTATTAAGTTTAATAATTTAAAACTCAAAATAATTACAAAACATATACTTAGGTATACTTATATAAGTTAAAAAACTTCGTTATTAAGGTTACTTAAAAAAGGTTTATTATTTTTTGCGTTTCAGTTATTTCGGCGGTTTCGTTTTTTGTTAAATAAATAATGATTATTTGTTGCTTAAATATTTTTGGTGGAATCCAGCAATTTCGTTAATTTTGGTGTCATCGGAAAAGCCACCAAAATTGTAACACCAAAATTAGAAATTGAAATTGAAATTGAAATTAATACAGTAAAAAAGACACCATAAACATTCTTGAAATAACTATCGGACAACAAAACTTTTTTACGAAATAATAACTTTTATCGATGGTATAAATCTTTCACTAATGCAAAGTTTTGTGTGTTAGTTTGGGACTTCTTCACGCTGCAACGATTGGATGGATTTGGATGAAGTTTGAAATGGAGATAGCTTAGGTTTACCCCGGATTGAGCCCGGATAAATACATCATCGCAATATACGCGGAAGAAGTCGCGGGCAGAAGCTATTTACAAATAAAAAATATAACACTTTATGATTTTGGAAAACTACCCCTAAGGGTTATTTACATAATGGAGGGTAATATTTAGTAAAGTTTCGTCATTTTTGAAGTTAGAAACGTGAAAATTGGTATATATAGGCTCCTATTTACAAATAAAAAATATAACTTTCAGCAATTATGAAAAAATACACCTAAGGGGGTGAGATGGGGGGGGGGGTAGAAGTAGTATATCGAAGTTAAATAAACTGATAGCTATGAGCTATGATAATGATAATAGCTGTAATGTATTGGGGGTAGGTACAGTTGGTTAGATTAAGTTTTTTTTGACCGAACGTAAATACAATAACTATACTTTATTCTTTAAAAACTAATTGGGCACTTATACCTACTATATACATACATAGATACCTTCACGCCTATAATCCCAGAGTGGGGTAGGCAGAGCTACATAATTACGTACAACTTTAAAAATGAAACTACTATAATACTTTACGCACTAACATCTAAATCATATAATTCGTTCAGTGTGAAATTGTGCGACTTTAGTTTATACATGAAATTACAGAGACAAAGTTCTTCGCAACGTCGCGGACGCCGGGAGTTTAAATAGGAGCGGCAAAGCCCGCTCGCGATCAATGCGCTCATTCACCGAAAAACTTCGTCCTTATTACTTTGGGATATTGTCAGATTGTATTATTCAAATACAAAATTGTGATTAAAAAAACTGCAATCCATTTTTGTTTTTGTTGCATCGTAAAAAAAATGGTATGATTAATTGATTATACATAGTATAACTTCTAACAAAATAAAAAATATTGAAAACTGGTCAGGTGCGAGTAGGACTCACAAACCGAGGGTATTTTTATCGAGTACGATTTCGGCCAGAGCGATTCTACGCGCTGGATGTACCTACCTATTCACATCTTATACTACATATATTATAAATGCGAACGATTATGCGTGCGAGAGTTTGTTACTTCTTTGCTAAAAAGCATGGACGAATTTGGTTACATACAATTAGTAATAGAGTTTGCTTATACACTGGCATAACACACAGGGCTACCTTGAATTCCGAAATAAATCAATGTTCCCGTGGGATGGCAAAATTATAAATTCTGCGCGGACGAAGTCGCGGGCAGAAGCTAGTTATATTATAAATGTGTGGATTAAAAAACTGTAATTCTACTGGAAAGTGAGAACTCATATTTTGATATTTTTGTAATGTTATGTATTTCACAATGCCTTAGTACCTGTTACTGTTATGCTGTATATTTTTTGAATAAATAAATAAATATAACCTTTACATTTAGACGCGAAACTTGCCTCCCTGTCAACCTAGGGGTTGACACTCTCCCACAAACTGATTGTGTCAAATATCTGGGCTTCCATATGGGCCAAAGGATGACTTGGAAGGACCACATAAAAAAGAAGAACGACGAGATTAACTTTAGATTTAAAAATCTACTTTGGCTCCTTGAAAGACAATCCACTTTATCCCTAAGCAATAAACTGAGGGTATACTGCTCTGACATCAAACCCATCTGGACTTACGGCATTCAGCTGTGGTCATCTGCCAGTAAGAGTAACATTCTATGTATACAACGCCTGTGCCGTATTGTTTATTTATTTATTTATTTATTTATTTATAAAGACACACCAACAGTAACATAAACAGATTATACAATAGTAGAAATAAAAGGCACATTCCCGTTTATGCACCAATTATAGGCGTGCGACAGCATTGGCAAAGAGACTACAAACAATTAATTAAAAACTAAAATATTACAGTCAGAAAATAGAAAAGAACAAAACTAAAATATAACTAAAAATACAAACCAAAATATAAACAGCGATTACGTGCCCTGTGAGTCAGGGGTGTGCGACGGCGATGGTTTCAGCAGTCTACGTCGCAGAACTGATATCGAATTCAGGTAAATGTCAATGCAACGGGCCTTGGCTAGATCATTATATTGCTTCTGCAAACGGTAGAGTGGCAAGGATTTTCCCAGCTTAGTCCTGGTACGACCAAGGCGGAAGAACGTGAGACGACAAGTCCGTGTGTTCTGTTTAGGGACAGCAAAATTTAGACAACGCAGCAAAGACGGCTCTTGGACATTTCCATTAATAATTTTATGGAGGAGTGCCATATCAAGATAAATGCGTCTCTGCTCCAGGCTATCAAGCCCAAAGTGATTGAGTCTTGCACTGTAATCAGCTCTTTTTGAAAGACGTTTACCGCCGACTTTGAAGACAAGAAATCTAGTAAAAGATCGTTGTACTCTCTCCATGCGATCAATATGCACCTGATACATTGGGTTCCAAATCTGACAACAATATTCAAGTCGTGAACGAACAAGTGAATTAAAAAGAGTTTTAAAAGTTTGCGTGCGTTTAAAATGACGGCCTATTCTTTTGATAAAGCCCAGCATTCTATTGCTTTCACTTATTACAGAATCTATGTGGCTTCTAAAGTTAAGTTTAGAATCTAATTGTACTCCTAGATCCTTGACGGAGTCAACTTCCTGAAGAATAACACTGTCCAGTTTATAATTAGTTCTTAAGGGCAAACTTCTTCTTGTAAATCTTATACAAAGGCATTTACTAGCGTTAAGAGTCATGTTATTTAATAGGCACCAACTTTTGACATTGTTTAGGTCATCCTGTAAGTGCTGTGCGTCAACCACCGAGTTTATGACTTTGTAAATTTTAAGGTCGTCCGCGTACATAATACATTTACATAGTTTGATAGAGTTCAGTAGATCGTTTATGAACATAACAAAAAGCAGTGGCCCAAGATGGGACCCTTGGGGAACTCCAGATGTAGCTTCATAGGACTCAGAAAAATAACCATCCTTAACAACCCTTAGACTTCGGTTTAAAAGGTATGACCTAAACCAAACCCAGACCTCACCAGTGACATTAAAGTTATCATAAAGCTTTTGTAGTAAGATATTGTGGTCCACTTTGTCAAATGCACTACTAAAGTCTGTGTAAATAGAGTCGACTTGGTAGCCAGAGTCCACAGATTTACCTATCTCATTCACATAGCAAGCTAAATTTGTAGTAGTAGACTTAAATGACATAAATCCATGCTGCAAGGGCGAGATTTTCCCCTTCGCGTGCCAGGCTAACCTTTTACAGACGAGACACTCAAACACTTTGGCAAATATAGATAACAGAGAAATGGGTCTATAATTGGAAATAAGTGTCTTATCACCCTTTTTGTATATAGGAACAACCATGGATTCTTTCCACTGGGTGGGAAAGTGCGACAGACTGAGGGATTTATTAAAAATTAGACAAAGAGGAAACGATAACGATTCACTGCATTTTTTAATAAAAACAGGAGGTATTCCATCTGGACCTGCACCTTTACTAACGTCTAAAGATTTTAGAGACTGCAAGACCGATGATTCAGAAATTTGAAGAGAGTAAAAAGTAACATCATTAGAAAATGAAAAGTTGCCAGTGTCAGGGGCAGATATTACTTGAGTGCTATCTAAGAAAGTGGCCGAAAAGTGAGACGCAAAGAGATTACATATATCAGAGTTATTAGTTGCCGTAACACTATCGAGACTCATATTCGATGGAAAAGAAGAAGGGCTTTTTCTAGACGTTTTGACAAATGACCAGAACTTTTTTGGATTACAAGTCAAATTATCCTCGATCGATGATAAATACCTTCTGTAATCCTTATTGATTTTCGCCTTGACTCTTGTACGCATTAATTGAAATTCTAAAAGATCGCGAGGATTGTGTCTTTTTTTGTACTTAAGTCGCAATTTTTCCTTTTCCTTAGCCATCTTGATCAAAGCAGGACTAAACCAGCAAGGATATGTGAAGTTACGCGGTTTGCATTTGGGTATCGTAGTTATGACAACTTTATTCAAAGAATCATAGAAAGCTGCAACCATGTCGTCCATTGAGACACAAGATGAGAATATAGTGTTCCAGTCAATATCACTTAGCCTTTCATTCACCAAAATGTAGTCAGCCTTACTGAAGTTAAATGAACCAAACTGTTTAGGCTTTAAGGGACTCTCTTTATTATAGTTTACAATATTTAGATAAATTTCAAGGGCCGGATGGTGACCATCCAGCCTAGAAAGAGCATCCACAGACTGACTGACAACTGGACCAAGAAAATTAGTCAATACAAGATCCAGGATTCTAGAGTGGTTATTTAATACACTATTTAATTGGTACATATTATTTAGAGACATAAAATCGAAAAGGGCATGAGCTATTCCAGAATTACAGGCAGACGGTTTAGTACACAAGTTATCGTCATCGAGATTCCAAACAATAGCTCCCAAATTAAAGTCACCAATAATTATAGTTTTGCGATCCCCACCCAGGATTCTATCACTTAAGTTAGCAATATACTTGTTATACATGGAAACACTAGAATTAGGAGGCATATAAATTGTACCAATCCTTAAATCTAATTTAGAATTACGGTCCTGCACTAAAATCCAAATATCTTCGCTCTCACTCTCCCAGCAGCTCAGTCTTGATGCTGATAAACGGTTTGAGACAGCAATCAAACAACCACCGCCATCCTTTTTGCCAGATGTTTCAAGCTGTCTGTCGCGACGAAAAATGCAGTACCTTGAGTCAAATATCTCCTGGTCCTTAATACCGTCATGCAACCAAGTCTCAGTAACAATTATAACATCATGATCGGATGTACTGGCCGCCAGCTTCAATTCATCTAATTTGGTCCGAAGACCTCTCACATTTTGATAATATATATTGAATTTTAAAGAGAAAAAAATCGGTCTATTGGACGGATGATTGTTAAAATTAAATTATCTTTTGAATATCAGAAGCGGTTTTAATCTGAAAACTAGAAGTTTCCTCATTTTTTCGAGCAAAAATACGCCCATTCCGTATCCAAACAAATTTGTAGGACTTTTCCCGCGCAGCAACTCTTGTCGATGCATGTAGGGCCTTCAAGGCAGGTGACAAATGTTCTGAGATAAAGACAGGTGTCTTTGCTCCTCCGATTCCAAGAAGGCACGAGTTTAATTTTTCATTCAAATGTTTATTCTTATTAAATTTCGACACGGCCGCAATTAACTGCTTAGCTAAGCAACGATACGTCATTGAGCTTTTGAAGTCATTTTCAAGTAAATCCTAATAAACATACATAACGGACATGATTGTTTTCATTTAACCGTAATACTTAAACAATAAGAAATGCAAGCCCAAAGTTGGTTTTAAGGGTTAGGTGGGTAACTAACCGTTATTAATTTATATTATAAATATTGGTTTGTTCCGTGCCTCTGCGGTTTATTCCATCTTCATGGCATAGATAGTCAACTGCACAGACTTGATATTTAAATTGTATCCTTGAAAATGGAATAATATCCAACGAAATAAAAACTTCTACGCGGACTGAGTCCACCACGTCATACATTTATTGGACGGGTGGAAAATCAAGTATAAAATTAAGTACATTTAAATCCTATTACCCCGCAGAGAAGACTCTCCACCAGAAGGTAGACCTTTAATTATATGAACTGACATTTCTATTGCCATTCACGAAACACAGATAAAAAATGGGACATGTGGTTTTAATAATTTTCCAGTTATTTCGTCATACTAGTACCGCAAAACATTCCCAATAAAAATACCTTACATTTGCTTCTTGAAAGGTCTTTCTAATGCTAAAAAAACAAGGTATTGTGTCTACCTACATACGACATAAAGTAAATTTTTGCTATACATATTGTATTAAACGAGATTGTCATTTTTCAATCAATAATTTTAACAAACGAATGATTTTAAGAATTTTAATCCGAATGCCGTAGCGCTCATCACGGAAGATGCGCCCTCCCACGTTTAAAAATTATGTTAGATCGTGTTCTGACTGTTGAGATTTTATTAGCGACGATAGGCCCCTGCGGGTGATAGTCGATATTTACAAACAAACTAGCGAACTGTAAAAAAATTGCTGAACATACAAGGCGGTGAAATCGATAGGTCTTCACGTCTTCTATCGTACTGCTTCTTTTGATCCGACACTCAAGAGTAATGCAAGACTATGGCAGTTTCGTTCCAGCTGTCACCACGGCAATCTCTTTCTTTTTTGTCAAACTCTAGGCACTTTCACCACGGTCATAAGAAAGAGCTTCCTGGGTCCTGAGGGTACATGAAATGAACATGTCTAGCTAGGTACCTTAGTAACTTTTTAAGATATCGCGATTTAAAGGTTAGAATTCATGTAATTTCGTACGTAATATTCTTGTACAGGTTTTTTTAATGTGAAAAATATAAGTTATAATAAGATTTATATATGTAACTGATTGGCAAGTGACTGAGTTAGAGTGAGAGATCAGACATGTTCCGTTCGTGGACCCACCATTCAAACGGACACAGGATGAAGAAGTTCCAGTTATTGTTCAACTTACTTAGCATCTCAATGCGGGATACAAAAGTGGCGTTTCATACCGCGAGACCGCGGCCGTGCACCATCATATGTATTATCCTACTAATGTTATAAATGCGAAAGTTTGTGTGTGTGTGTGTGTGTGTGTTAGCTGAACGGATTTGGATGAAAGATGAAATGGAGATAGCTTATACTCTGGATTAACTCCTAGGCTTTTAATCCCGATAAATTTAAAAGTTCCCGATTGAATAACCATAATCGAAATCTAAGCGGACGAAGACGCGGGCAGAACCTATTATCCACTAATCGTACTAATACAAGTATCCTACTAATCCTGCAAATATTATAAAAAAGAAAGTTCGTGTGTTAACTTGTTACTCCGTCACGCTGCAATGGCTGGACGGATTTGGATGTAGTTTGAAATAGAAATAGCTTATTCCCCGAATAAACACACTTTTCATCTCGGAAAATTAAAAAGTTATCAAATGTGTGTGTGTGTTTGTTTGTGTGGTTATTTGTGTGTGTTTATAAATGCCTAGAGCTAGCGGTATATCAGTGCTTCACACTCATCGTAACTTAGTCCAATCAGCCAATCAAACACCGTCCTTTTACATTCATAAGGTTTTAAGGAGTGAATGTTTATTTCATTATGTACCTTGTTATAAATATACGCTGACTGTACTTTTGCAAAGAGCGATCTATTTAAGGGTATCTGCGCTGGCCGGTTTCCTCTTCTTCCTCTTAATGTATCGGGCTTGTACGGTAGAGTTTTGAAAAGTTTTAAAGTTACCCCAGTGATATACAGTTTGCGTATACTCAAAAGTTTACATTCAGTATACAATTGTATGGTCGGGTACCAAAAAGGTTTAAAGAACATAGTTTTAAGTAAGCTCCTCTGTCCTCTCTCCACCTCTAGGAATTTACATTTCGTAGCACCACCCCATACTGTGATACAATAGGTCATTATTGATTGGGCAAGGGCTGTGTATTTGAGTAGAGTAGTTGTAGATATATGTCTGAGTGTTTTATACAGCCAAATGAGCTTGCGACTTCTGTTGTTTATAAACTCTATGTGTGCGTGCCAAGAGAGACGCTGGTCTATGATAATTCCTAGGTATTTCGTAGAGTTGACTTTTTCTAAGTGTGTACAATCACACACACAGGGTGTATAAACAGCAGATTGACAGTTGTGTATTCTGAGTTTAAGTTCTTGAGGTGAATGAGTTTTGTTCGTTTTGCTGAAACATATATAGTTTGTTTTCGCAGTGTTCAAAGTGAGTAGGTTGGAGATTTAAATTTATTATGATGATTAAACGAATAGAACCAAAACAATAGTCGAACTCCTGATCGTCCTATATTCACCCTTCCATGCCTCCTATATTTCCTATCCAATCAGCTGCAAGCGATGTCGTGGCATGTCGCAGCGGGCCTCATATCCAACAGTAAAGGATGGGTAGCGGTAAAATGCCACCCGCGTGTTTGTGCCGTGCGCGGGGACCCGTACGGGTGGAGAACGAGATCCTGGTAGGTTGAGCTTGAAGAGAGTCGGAGTCGTTACCCTCGGATAGCAACACGCCACTTTGGCTCGGGATTCATCTCACACGGGAGGTTCTGGCCTAGCCAGTCAGAATCAATCGGCTGTTGCGTTTACAGTAGTCTGGCCGCAGGCGAGTGTTTTGGGGTGTTGAGGTCGGTAGCCGGCGGTGTACGGCCCCGAGTCGCCGTGGTAGGTGACGGAGGGCTTGGCACCGTGCGGGCTCACTCGGCAGCTCACTTTGGGACGCTATATCCGGCTCGTATCCCTGATGCGTCAAAGCATCCCCAGTAGGAGGGCTCCAAGGAGGGTGGGGAACGGGTTGGATGAAATTTAAAATGTGATTTATGGACAACAACAAACCCAAAATGACAAAAGCTGAATCCTCCGCAAGGAGTGTGGCAAAAGCGCCTAGCGCAAAGAAGGACTGTGAGGTGAGACGCCGACCTGTCGCAGAGCGTGCGTGGCCTTCGGGCACGTTCCACATGTCTGGAGGCTTGTAAAAGTGATATACCTGCCAAAACCAGGCAAGGCAGATTACAGTGATGCCAAATCATACAGGTCTATAAGTCTATCATCATTCTTTCTAAAAACATTAGAGAAGCTGGTAGACAGGCACATAAGAGATGGATCTCGTAGGCGGTATCCACTGCACAAAATGCAACGCGCGTATCAACCGGGCAAATCCACAGATTCTGCGATTCATTTTGTAGTGAATAAAGCTGAAAATGCTCTCGAGAACAAAGAGATCTGTCTCGCAGCATTTCTCGATGTCGAGGGAGCAGTCGATAGAACTACGTTCGAAGCCATAAACACATCGGCTGCTAGGCACGGCATTGAACCAACCATATATAAATGGATAGGCAACATGCTAAACAGTAGGCTAATAAAGTCAAGTCTGTTGGGCGACGTTCTATTCGCCACTACGACAAAAGGATGTCCCCAGAGGGGGGGGTTCTCTCACCAACTCTGTGGAGTCTGGTGGTAAACTCTCTTCTAGAGGAACTCAACACTAGCCCACTACAAACTGTTTGGTATGCAGATGATCTCGTGATACTTATTAACGGGAAGTTTCCGGAAACAGTATCGGAAATCATGGGAAAAGCTTTGGGAAAGGTAGAAAGCTGGTGCATTAGCCATCAGCTATCCATTAATCCCAGCAAAACTGTAGTAATTCCATTTACTAAGAAACGGGACCTCAAACATGTGAAACAGCTAAAGCTGTTTGGCGAGGTACTAAAACTGTCAGGTGAGGTAAAATATCTAGGTATCACACTATGATCACACTAGATAAAGAACTCATCTGGAAAAAGCACGTAGACAACGCGATAACAAAAGCGCTGAGAGTGTTTGGAATGTGCAGATCAGCATATGGTAAGATATGGGGCCTTAACCCTAAAGTACTAAAGTGGATCTATACTATGATGGTAAGACCCATAATTATGTATGGTTGCTTGGCCTGGTGGCCAAGAACAACACTAAAGAGTTGCAAGAACTCTCTTACTAAGGTGCAGAGGGTGGCCTGTATGGCCATAACAGTGGCATTCAGAATGACGCCGACGGTGGCAATGGAGGTCCTACTAAACCTCTCACCGCTGCATATCGCCATACAGTCTGAGGCATGCAAGTCACTGCAGAGGTTGAAAGAGACTGGCCTGTGGAACGACGCAGCGCCTAGAACCAGACACACTAAAATGGCACACAATGTTGCTCCAGACAGAATACTGACGATGGGCTGCGATAAAATGCAGCCTAAGTATATATTCCAGAGGAACTTCAATGTCCACATTCCGACAAGGGATGAGTGGAAAGATGGGTTTCACCTATCAGAGGGAGACAACGCGATATGGTACACGGATGGTTCAAAAATGAGCTCCGGTACGGGGGCGGGTATTCACGCAAAAGACTATAACAGTAGCATAAGTATGGGCAACTACGCAACGGTCTTCCAGGCGGAGTTGTATGCGATAATTGGCTGCACACAAGAGAATATTGATAGGCCTCCACAGGAGAGAACTATCTTTATTTTAAGTGATAGCCAAGCGGCACTTAAGGCGCTGACAGCGCCTAAAGTAGACTCAAAACTAGTCTACAATGGAATCCAAGCCTTAAACAAGCTTGGTAGGCACAACAAGGTGAAACTGATGTGGATTCCAGGACACGAAGGCTTTCCCGGAAATGAAGCCGCGGACGAGCTGGCAAGGGAAGGGTCCAAGGGCGCTTACGTCGGACCTGAACCATTTGTGGCACCATCACCGGGCACCATAAAAGCAGCCCTGAACAATAACTCCCTAGTAAATCACCTAAAAGAGTGGAAAACTACGAAAGGCTTAGGGCATGCGAAGCTCTTCATAGATGGAGTTGACCAGAGCTGGACCAATAAACTTTGGAAACTCAGCAGAAGACAACTCCGATATATTATAGGAGTGTTTACCGGGCACTTCGGGGTTAAACATCTCCTAGAAAAGATGGGCCTTTATGACAACACAGATTGTAGAATGTGCGGCGAAGAGGTGGAAACAATGAAACATTTATTGTGTGAATGTGATGCCCTCGCCGGAGTAAGAATGAAAGTCCTCGGTTGTGGCTACCCAGAACCAAGCGATTTCAAGGCACTGCCATTGCACTCCACTATCCGCTTTCTGGAAGGGGTGGAGGCTGCATTGGATTAAGTGCTAAATAAGAAGGGGTAACTACACAAAAGATCCCATAGGGTCGAAGTGTATCCGTAAGGACCCCGCCAATAAGATAAGATAAGATAAGGATGGAGATTAGCCACAAGTTCATTTTGCAAAGGTTCCTTTCCGCAGTCCGGTGAACCGCTTCCCAGTTCCTGTCAGCGAAAATAACAACTATGTCATCGGCATACAGGATAACATGTCCCTCCTGCCTACAAACTTCCGCTAAGTCGTTAATGTATATGAGGAAAAGGGTGGGCCCTAGGACATTTCCTTGTGGAACACCGTATGTGATGTCTGCGTCAGTACTTACATGATCTCCAACGTTAACCCTTTGTTTGCGATTCTGTAAATAGTCACCCAGCAAATCAAGCGGTTTCCCTCTGATGCCATGATTTTCTAACTTGTTTATTAAACGGGGAGAGAGACCGTGTCGAATGCCTTTTTTAGGTCTAGGAACACAGCCAGTCAACTGTTCCCACGGTCCACCTCTGTAGTGATTAATTTAGATAGGTTTAACACAGCATCCTCCGTTGATTTACCTTTTCTGAATAGATGCTTGTAGGTACTTAATATCTCTTACCACCAGTTGCTGCGGCATAAATATTATAGCCCGTGAAACCTATTGTACAACCACAACACGATTGGCCTCCTGTTTTAAGAGACCACTTGAAGCAGCACTTTTCTAAAATTGGCATTATTATAACTGAAAATAAAGCAAAGGTTGCTAAATTTGAAGGTGTTATTCCAATTTCGGCGACCACGATCGGTCGCGCGACCCACTGTTTACTGCAAGTATGAATTTATATGGAGCACGGACCGTCGCAGGCGCCCCGGGCGCGCCGCGACGTCGCGGTACCTACGTTATAAAATTATACTCAACAGTGGGTCGCCGGCCGCGGCCGTCAATGTCGGAAATATACCTTAAGAGCTTTCAGCACGAATAACGTTTTTACTTAAACAATGAATTATGCGATGTTTACTGAGTAAATAAGAACCTACCTGGGTTATATAAGCGTTATGTTTTAAATTCTTAAATGTAGTTATATCCACGTATTTAACCGTCCGTTCGTACAATAACGCAAACTATAAAAAAAGACTATTTAAAAATACACTTGCCTAAGAGACGATACGTCAGATAAATCATCTGATCTGTCATTGTTGTCAGGAAGACCATGAAGTTATAGGTAAAAGTGGTGGCCACTTGGGCCACACTCTATACCATAGAATAAGTACTAGCATAGAAACCGTACTATAAGAAAAACGAGAGACGTATGTTTGACTTTTTTCAATTTATGGCATTTATAATGAGTTAGAAAAAGATGTGCTAGATATTCTTTCGTTATCTATCATGTTTTCACAAGGTTTGAATTTGATCTGATTCCAATCCGTCAACATTAAAGTCTGTTCCTATTCATTCGGTCACACTTATAAACAAATCAATTTACCATTATAACTCCATGTTCATGTTTGAAGGTTTAGCGTCATATTATTTATTTATACACATAATCATTGTCTTCATGTTTATTTTGAGGCAGTAATCTCTACCTACCTATCTTTACCTTGTATTTTTTTATAAAAAGCGCTTAATAATAAAACACCATGACACTGACTGTTGCTTGACATATACATTTGGTTTTTTCGAAATATAATTTGACAAAAAAGGTAGTGATGTATTGATAGATTTGATTGGTTAACTAGTTAAGAGAGGTTTTCGTTTCGGTCGCAACCAGCAGTAAGACAGAGACGAAATAAACGGTTTAAATAACAAAAAAATCAATAGTGTTCTTAATTATTAATTATTTCGAAAGGCGTTCTGTTTTAATAAGTAGTAGTACTAGTAACAAGCTTACCTATTACAATGGCTACGAGAGGATTCGAATTTGATGATACGTTAACCTAGTTTTTTTGGAATAAAAACTACCCTGTCCTATTCCAGGACCTAAGCCAGAAACTATACGTGCTAAGCTATTTTTTATTTTCTTTTTGAATTCCACCTTGAATTCCAAATTTGATATCATTTTCGAATTCGCCATCCCCGAAAACATGTAACACGATACCTCATACGACTTTTTCGATAAACATCATGGCTGCCATTTTGAATTCCAAATCTGACATCATTTCCGAATTCGCTATCCCCGAAAACATGAAACACGATACCCCATAACGGCTTTTTCGATAAACATTATGGCTGCCATCTTGAATTCCGAATCTGACATCATTTTCGAATTCGCTATCCACGAAAACATGAGAAACGATACCCAAGACCGCTTTATCGAAAAAGATCATGGCCGCCATTTTGAATTCCGAACCTGTCATCATTTTCGAATTCGCTATCCGCGAAAACATGAGAAACGATACCTACTCATGACGGTTTATTCGAAAAACATCTTGGCTGCCATCTTGAATTCCGATTATGACGTCATTTTCGAAATTGCCATCCCTAAAACATGAAACAGGATACTCGCATGAAGTTTTTTTTGAACAACATCATGACGCCATCTTGAATTCCAAATTTGATATCATTTTCGAAATTGCCATCCCCGAAAACATGATACACGATATCCATGTCGGCTTTTTCTAAAAACATCATAGCCGCCATCTTGAATTCTGAATCTGACATCATTTTCGAATTCGCCATCCCGAAAACATGAAACGCGATACCCATGACGGCTTTTTCGATAAACATCATGGCCGCCATCTTGAAATCCGAATCTGACATCGTTTTCGAATTCGCTATCCGCGAAAACATGAGAAACGATACCCATGACGGCTTTTTCAAAAAACATCATGGCCGCGCCATCTTGAATTCCGAATCTGACATCATTTTCGAATTCGCTATCCGAGAAAACTTGAGAAACGATACCCGTGACGGCTTATTCGAAAAACATCGTGGCCGCCATCTTGAATTCCGATTCTGACATCATTTTCGAAATCGCCATTCCCGAAAACATGAGAAACGATACCCATGACGGCTTTTTCGAAAAACATCATGGCCGCGCCAACTCAAATTCCGAATCTGACATCATTTTCGAATTCGCCATTCCCGAAAACATGAAACACGATAATTACCTATGACGGCTTTTTCGATAAACACTATGGCCGCCATCTTGAATTCCGAGTCAGACAGCATTTTGGAATTCGCTATCCGCGAAAACATGAGAAACGATACCCTTGACGGCTTATTCGAAAAACATCATAGCCGCGCCAACTTGAATTCCGAATCTGACATCATTTTCAAATTCGCCATTATGGTCTAAGATCGGAATAGGAGACGATTTGTACCGGGCTGTTTATTCGATAAAAAGTATTTTACCACTGTCCTACACCAAAAGTGGTATGTATTTCCAGGAATTGACATCAAGCAGACATTCACTTAGTTGATGGATTCTATTTCTTCCATACTTTGAAAATCCTTCCAGAAAGGTATGGTCTCATTCATTCTGTTAGAATTGTGTCAAATCTCGAAACATTATATTAAAAGTAATTACATATAATCGAAAAGAAGTACACATTATATTCGACAAATACGAAACACCCAGTATCAAAGATTATGGAGCGTGACCTGAGAGGTGAAGAGAATGTACAAATGTATGACGTGCGAAAAAAAATAAACGTCCCGCTGAGTTCACTAAATTGTTAAGAAGTCGACATTTTAAAGAAAAAATTGTTGAATTTTTGATTGAAGATTGGACGAGAAATCACAGGAACAACTGTCAAACTAAATTATGACAAGTGCTACGTCTATGAGGTGTCCAGTGAAGGGAAAAAAAAAAGTCATTGACAACAATCTCACTTGCTATCACGAAGCAGCCGACACCTAAATTGTTTTCCACATTTGTCAGTTGAACAGTAATTATCACGTACAGGTACATTGTACGGGTTCGCATATACCTGTAATAATGTTGGCAAATTTCAAATACTTGAAATAAAACATTCACATACCTAATATTTGATCTGAGTACGGGAAAGAAAAAAATGTACCTCGACATCAACGAAAATTATGTCAAACAGGTATCGCGGTCGCTTGCTATATGCCACATTTTTACGGGTAACGACTACAACCCGGCTCTCTACCGGAAAGGAAAGAAGAGACTTTTTGATATTCTAAAAAAAATACGAAAATTCAAGAGGCTTTTATACAACTGCACAGCGAGCATGTCGAGTTAACAACATCGAGTGAGGTATTCCGCGTTCTTGAAGAGTACGTGTGCAGATTGTATACATTAAAAACCAAAAACAACGTCAATAAAGGACGCTACGAGTGTCGAAAAAAGCTACAAATGCAAAAAAGAAGACGAGACGATTTAAAAAAAAAAAATGTCGGATACGATCCCTCAGTTCTACCGCCAACCAAACAAGAGCTACTGCAGCAGATTAAACGAACATCATACATCTGCAGTATATGGTGTAATGCATAAATGCACAGCCCCACCGAAAAGAGTCCAGAAAATTGCGGATGGGCATTAATTGATGACAAGTACCATTATTGTTGGTTTGATCCCACAGTCCATCTCTTGGAGAATTGTCTGCTGATGGTCAAGGTACTCCATTCTTATTTTTCTTACGTATTAATAATTTATACTCCAATTTGTTAATTTGCCTAATTATTTTGTTACAGAATCAGATGACATTTGTTCTGACGATTGCGACGAAGTTGAAGACGGTATTCAAGGCGAAACTGATGAAACGTCAACGTCGGAATCCGACGAGATTAAGATTGTATTTAATTTTGCTTCCAAATATATGCGTCCCAAGTTACCAAAACTACAACTACGCACTAACTGAACATGTGTTTTGTTTATCCTACGGTTATTAATGAAAAAAGTGTAACCGTGGAATCGACAACTTCCAAGCGTAGGACTAGGAAAACCTACCACTACATTTGTAGGACTTTGTGGCTATTCAATTATGCTAATATTTACTAAGCTGCATACAAAAAATCTGCTGGTTATTAATAATTTTTGTGACGACATATTCGGCATGGTTCACGGCTTCCTAGCTCCAACTCAAACCATCGATTTTGTAGGACAATTGTTTTTCCGAGTTTATTACCATATTATCTTAAGATTAAAATAAAAAAATTACTGTTAGTCGGACAATTTCGACACCCTGCCAAATCAGCATGTTTTACATCTGCGCAGTTCATTAGCTACCTCTTTGAGAATGGGCACAGAGGAAAAACTTGGGCGGCTCCTCGAACTGAATGAACTCACGAAGATTCAGCCTGTTATTAATCACAGAAAAAAACAGACGGTGGCTACTCAAAACGTGCGTTTTGGTCATTACTCATTCTGAGAGGTGAAAAGTAGGTCGCTTTGCGATGCCAGCCCCAAATGTTAGGATGGTATTAAAACAGGTGGTGGCTGCTGCCCTGCTCTTAAATGAGCCTCACGGTGAAGGTTACGGTGTTGCCCGGTACACTATGCCGTGTTACGTTATGTAGGAGGTGTCGGGAGTTTGAGTTGGCTGGTGACCTTTTTTTACAGGCGTTTTTCCGGCACGCTTTCCCTGCCTTCCTACTGGGGATGGCAGCTTGAAAAACGCCTGTAAAAAAAAGATCGTCGTGAATCAGGTTCATGTTTTCCAAAACGATGTGTTATCAGATTTCGAATTCAAGATGGCGGCCATGCTGCTCTGATTTCGGCGCTAGCAATGTCGAAACCAATGTCACATTTGGACTTCGCATTCATGACGGCCAAGATGTTTATCGAAAAAGTCGTCATGGGTATCGTGTTTCATGTTTTCGGGAGTGGCGAATTCGAAAATGATGTCAGATTCGGAATTTAAGGTGGCGGCCATGATTTTGTTCGAAAAAGTCGTCATGGGTATGGCGTTTCATGTTTTCGGGAGTGGCGAATTCGAAAATGATGTCAGATTCGGAATTTAAGATGGAGGCCATGATGTTGTTTGAAAAAGTCGTCATGGGTATGGTGTTTCACGTCTTCGGGAATGGAAATTTCTAAAATGATATCAAATTTGGAATTCAAGATGGCGGCCATGATGTTTCTCGAAAAAGTCGTCATGGGTATCGTGTTTCATGTTTTCGGGAATGGCAATTTCGAAAATGATGTCAGAATAGGAATTCAAGATGGCGGCCAAGATGTTTTTCGAATAAGCCGTCATGGGTGTCGTTTCTCATGTTTTCCCGGATAGCGAATTCGAAAATGATGTCAGATTCGGTACTCAAGATGGCGGGCATGATGTTTATCGAAAAAGACGTCATGCGGGTATCGTGTTTCATGTTTCCGGGGATGGCAATTTCGAAAATGATGTCAGAATCGGAATTCAAGATGGCGGCCAAGATGTTTTTCGAATAAGCCGTCATGGGTATCGTTTCTCATGTTTTCCCTGATGGCGAATTCGAAAATGATGTCAGATTCGGAATTCAAGATGGCGGCCATGATGTTTATCGAAAAAGTCGTCATGGGTATCGTGTTTCATGTTTTCGGGAGTGGCGAATTCGAAAATGATGTCAGATTCGGAATTCAAGATGGCGGCCATGATGTTTATCGAAAAAGTCGTCATGGGTATCGTGTTTCATGTTTTCGGGAGTGGCGAATTCGAAAATGATGTCAGATTCGGAATTCAAGATGGCGGCCATGATGTTTATCGAAAAAGTCGTCATGGGTATCGTGTTTCATGTTTTCGGGAATGGCAATTTCGAAAATGATGTCAGAATAGGAATTCAAGATGGCGGCCAAGATGTTTTTCGAATAAGCCGTCATGGGTATCGTTTCTCATGTTTTCCCGGATAGCGAATTCGAAAATGATGTCAGATTCGGTACTCAAGATGGCGGGCATGATGTTTATCGAAAAAGACGTCATGCGGGTATCGTGTTTCATGTTTCCGGGGATGGCAATTTCGAAAATGATGTCAGAATCGGAATTCAAGATGGCGGCCAAGATGTTTTTCGAATAAGCCGTCATGGGTATCGTTTCTCATGTTTTCCCTGATGGCGAATTCGAAAATGATGTCAGATTCGGAATTCAAGATGGCGGCCATGATGTTTATCGAAAAAGTCGTCATGGGTATCGTGTTTCATGTTTTCGGGAGTGGCGAATTCGAAAATGATGTCAGATTCGGAATTCAAGATGGCGGCCATGATGTTTATCGAAAAAGTCGTCATGGGTATCGTGTTTCATGTTTTCGGGAGTGGCGAATTCGAAAATGATGTCAGATTCGGAATTCAAGATGGCGGCCATGATGTTTATCGAAAAAGTCGTCATGGGTATCGTGTTTCATGTTTTCGGGAATGGCAATTTCGAAAATGATGTCAGAATAGGAATTCAAGATGGCGGCCAAGATGTTTTTCGAATAAGCCGTCATGGGTATCGTTTCTCATGTTTTCCCGGATAGCGAATTCGAAAATGATGTCAGATTCGGAATTCAAGATGGCGGGCATGATGTTTATCGAAAAAGACGTCATGCGGGTATCGTGTTTCATGTTTCCGGGGATGGCAATTTCGAAAATGATGTCAGAATCGGAATTCAAGATGGCGGCCAAGATGTTTTTCGAATAAGCCGTCATGGGTATCGTTTCTCATGTTTTCCCGGATGGCGAATTCGAAAATGATGTCAGATTCGGAATTCAAGATGGCGGCCATGATGTTTATCGAAAAAGTCGTCATGGGTATCGTGTTTCATGTTTTCGGGAGTGGCGAATTCGAAAATGATGTCAGATTCGGAATTCAAGATGGCGGCCATGATGTTTATCGAAAAAGTCGTCATGGGTATCGTGTTTCATGTTTTCGGGAGTGGCGAATTCGAAAATGATGTCAGATTCGGAATTCAAGATGGCGGCCATGATGTTTATCGAAAAAGTCGTCATGGGTATCGTGTTTCATGTTTTCGGGAATGGCAATTTCGAAAATGATGTCAGAATAGGAATTCAAGATGGCGGCCAAGATGTTTTTCGAATAAGCCGTCATGGGTATCGTTTCTCATGTTTTCCCGGATAGCGAATTCGAAAATGATGTCAGATTCGGTACTCAAGATGGCGGGCATGATGTTTATCGAAAAAGACGTCATGCGGGTATCGTGTTTCATGTTTCCGGGGATGGCAATTTCGAAAATGATGTCAGAATCGGAATTCAAGATGGCGGCCAAGATGTTTTTCGAATAAGCCGTCATGGGTATCGTTTCTCATGTTTTCCCTGATGGCGAATTCGAAAATGATGTCAGATTCGGAATTCAAGATGGCGGCCATGATGTTTATCGAAAAAGTCGTCATGGGTATCGTGTTTCATGTTTTCGGGAGTGGCGAATTCGAAAATGATGTCAGATTCGGAATTCAAGATGGCGGCCATGATGTTTATCGAAAAAGTCGTCATGGGTATCGTGTTTCATGTTTTCGGGAGTGGCGAATTCGAAAATGATGTCAGATTCGGAATTCAAGATGGCGGCCATGATGTTTATCGAAAAAGTCGTCATGGGTATCGTGTTTCATGTTTTCGGGAATGGCAATTTCGAAAATGATGTCAGAATAGGAATTCAAGATGGCGGCCAAGATGTTTTTCGAATAAGCCGTCATGGGTATCGTTTCTCATGTTTTCCCGGATAGCGAATTCGAAAATGATGTCAGATTCGGAATTCAAGATGGCGGGCATGATGTTTATCGAAAAAGTCGTCATGGGTATCGTGTTTCATGTTTTCGGGAGTGGCGAATTCGAAAATGATGTCAGATTCGGAATTTAAGGTGGCGGCCATGATTTTGTTCGAAAAAGTCGTCATGGGTATGGCGTTTCATGTTTTCGGGAGTGGCGAATTCGAAAATGATGTCAGATTCGGAATTTAAGATGGAGGCCATGATGTTGTTTGAAAAAGTCGTCATGGGTATGGTGTTTCACGTCTTCGGGAATGGAAATTTCTAAAATGATATCAAATTTGGAATTCAAGATGGCGGCCATGATGTTTCTCGAAAAAGTCGTCATGGGTATCGTGTTTCATGTTTTCGGGAATGGCAATTTCGAAAATGATGTCAGAATAGGAATTCAAGATGGCGGCCAAGATGTTTTTCGAATAAGCCGTCATGGGTGTCGTTTCTCATGTTTTCCCGGATAGCGAATTCGAAAATGATGTCAGATTCGGTACTCAAGATGGCGGGCATGATGTTTATCGAAAAAGACGTCATGCGGGTATCGTGTTTCATGTTTCCGGGGATGGCAATTTCGAAAATGATGTCAGAATCGGAATTCAAGATGGCGGCCAAGATGATTTTCGAATAAGCCGTCATGGGTATCGTTTCTCATGTTTTCCCTGATGGCGAATTCGAAAATGATGTCAGATTCGGAATTCAAGATGGCGGCCATGATGTTTATCGAAAAAGTCGTCATGGGTATCGTGTTTCATGTTTTCGGGAGTGGCGAATTCGAAAATGATGTCAGATTCGGAATTCAAGATGGCGGCCATGATGTTTATCGAAAAAGTCGTCATGGGTATCGTGTTTCATGTTTTCGGGAGTGGCGAATTCGAAAATGATGTCAGATTCGGAATTCAAGATGGCGGCCATGATGTTTATCGAAAAAGTCGTCATGGGTATCGTGTTTCATGTTTTCGGGAATGGCAATTTCGAAAATGATGTCAGAATAGGAATTCAAGATGGCGGCCAAGATGTTTTTCGAATAAGCCGTCATGGGTATCGTTTCTCATGTTTTCCCGGATAGCGAATTCGAAAATGATGTCAGATTCGGTACTCAAGATGGCGGGCATGATGTTTATCGAAAAAGACGTCATGCGGGTATCGTGTTTCATGTTTCCGGGGATGGCAATTTCGAAAATGATGTCAGAATCGGAATTCAAGATGGCGGCCAAGATGTTTTTCGAATAAGCCGTCATGGGTATCGTTTCTCATGTTTTCCCTGATGGCGAATTCGAAAATGATGTCAGATTCGGAATTCAAGATGGCGGCCATGATGTTTATCGAAAAAGTCGTCATGGGTATCGTGTTTCATGTTTTCGGGAGTGGCGAATTCGAAAATGATGTCAGATTCGGAATTCAAGATGGCGGCCATGATGTTTATCGAAAAAGTCGTCATGGGTATCGTGTTTCATGTTTTCGGGAGTGGCGAATTCGAAAATGATGTCAGATTCGGAATTCAAGATGGCGGCCATGATGTTTATCGAAAAAGTCGTCATGGGTATCGTGTTTCATGTTTTCGGGAATGGCAATTTCGAAAATGATGTCAGAATAGGAATTCAAGATGGCGGCCAAGATGTTTTTCGAATAAGCCGTCATGGGTATCGTTTCTCATGTTTTCCCGGATAGCGAATTCGAAAATGATGTCAGATTCGGAATTCAAGATGGCGGGCATGATGTTTATCGAAAAAGACGTCATGCGGGTATCGTGTTTCATGTTTCCGGGGATGGCAATTTCGAAAATGATGTCAGAATCGGAATTCAAGATGGCGGCCAAGATGTTTTTCGAATAAGCCGTCATGGGTATCGTTTCTCATGTTTTCCCGGATGGCGAATTCGAAAATGATGTCAGATTCGGAATTCAAGATGGCGGCCATGATGTTTATCGAAAAAGTCGTCATGGGTATCGTGTTTCATGTTTTCGGGAGTGGCGAATTCGAAAATGATGTCAGATTCGGAATTCAAGATGGCGGCCATGATGTTTATCGAAAAAGTCGTCATGGGTATCGTGTTTCATGTTTTCGGGAATGGCAATTTCGAAAATGATGTCAGAATAGGAATTCAAGATGGCGGCCAAGATGTTTTTCGAATAAGCCGTCATGGGTATCGTTTCTCATGTTTTCCCGGATGGCGAATTCGAAAATAATGTCAGATTTGGAATTCAAGATGGCGGCCATGATGTTTTTCGAAAAAGACGTCATGCGGGTATCCTGTATCATGTTTCCGGGGATGGCAGTTTCGAAAATGATGTCAGAATTGGAATTCAAGTTGGCGGCCAAGATGTTTTTCAAATAAGCCGTCATGGGTATCGTTTCTCATGTTTTCCCGGATAGCGAATTCGAAAATGATGTCAGATTCGGAATTCAAGATGGCGGCCATGATGTTTATCGAAAAAGTCGTCATGGGTATCGTGTTTCATGTTTTCGGGAGTGGCGAATTCGAAAATGATGTCAGATTCGGAATTTAAGATGGCGGCCATGATTTTGTTCGAAAAAGTCGTCATGGGTATGGTGTTTCATGTTTTCGGGAGTGGCGAATTCGAAAATGATGTCAGATTCGGAATTTAAGATGGAGGCCATGATGTTGTTTGAAAAAGTCGTCATGGGTATGGTGTTTCACGTCTTCGGGAATGGAAATTTCTAAAATGATATCAAATTTGGAATTCATGACGGCTGCCATGATGTTTTTCGAAAAAATCGCCTTGGGTATCGTGTTTCATGTTTTCGGGAATGGCAATTTCGAAAATGATGTCAGAATAGGAATTCAAGATGGCGGACAAGATGTTTTTCATGGGTATCGTTTCCCATGTTTACACGGATAGCGAATTTGAAAATGATGTCAGATTCGGAATTCAAGATGGCGGCCATGATGTTTATCGAAAAAGTCGTCATGGGTATCGTGTTTCATGTTTTCGGGAATGGCAATTTCGAAAATGATGTCAGAATAGGAATTCAAGATGGCGGCCAAGATGTTTTTCGAATAAGCCGTCATGGGTATCGTTTCTCATGTTTTCCCGGATGGCGAATTCGAAAATAATGTCAGATTTGGAATTCAAGATGGCGGCCATGATGTTTTTCGAAAAAGACGTCATGCGGGTATCCTGTATCATGTTTCCGGGGATGGCAGTTTCGAAAATGATGTCAGAATTGGAATTCAAGTTGGCGGCCAAGATGTTTTTCAAATAAGCCGTCATGGGTATCGTTTCTCATGTTTTCCCGGATAGCGAATTCGAAAATGATGTCAGATTCGGAATTCAAGATGGCGGCCATGATGTTTATCGAAAAAGTCGTCATGGGTATCGTGTTTCATGTTTTCGGGAGTGGCGAATTCGAAAATGATGTCAGATTCGGAATTTAAGATGGCGGCCATGATTTTGTTCGAAAAAGTCGTCATGGGTATGGTGTTTCATGTTTTCGGGAGTGGCGAATTCGAAAATGATGTCAGATTCGGAATTTAAGATGGAGGCCATGATGTTGTTTGAAAAAGTCGTCATGGGTATGGTGTTTCACGTCTTCGGGAATGGAAATTTCTAAAATGATATCAAATTTGGAATTCATGACGGCTGCCATGATGTTTTTCGAAAAAATCGCCTTGGGTATCGTGTTTCATGTTTTCGGGAATGGCAATTTCGAAAATGATGTCAGAATAGGAATTCAAGATGGCGGACAAGATGTTTTTCATGGGTATCGTTTCCCATGTTTACACGGATAGCGAATTCGAAAATGTTGTCAGATTCGGAATTCAAGATGACGGGCATGATGTTTATCGAAAAAGTCGTCATGGGTATCGTGTTTCATGTTTTCGGGAGTGGCGAATTCGAAAAAAGTCGTCATGGGTATGGTGTTTCACGTCTTCGGGGATGGCAATTTCTAAAATGATATCAAATTTGGAATTCATGACGGCTGCCATGATGTTTTTCGAAAAAATCGTCTTGGGTATCGTGTTTCATGTTTTCGGGAATGGCAATTTCGAAAATGATGTCAGAATAGGAATTCAAGATGGCGGCCAAGATGTTTTTCGAATAAGCCGTCATGGGTATCGTTTCCCATGTTTACACGGATAGCGAATTCGAAAATGATGTCAGATTCGGAATTCAAGATGACGGGCATGATGTTTAACGAAAAAGCCGTCATGGGTATCGTGTTTCATGTTTTCGGGGATGCCGAATTCGAAAATGATGTTAGATTTGGAATTCAAGATGGCGGGCATGATGTTTATCGAAAAAGCCGTCATGGGTATCGTGTTTCATGTTTTCGGGGATGGCGAATTCGAAAATGATGTCAGATTTGGAATTCAAGATGGCGGCCATGATGTTTTTCGAAAAAGACGTCATGCGGGTATCCTGTATCATGTTTCCGGGGATGGCAGTTTCGAAAATGATGTCAGAATTGGAATTCAAGTTGGCGGCCAAGATGTTTATCGAAAAAGTCGTCATGGGTATCGTGTTTCATGTTTTCGGGAGTGGCGAATTCGAAAATGATGTCAGATTCGGAATTCAAGATGGCGGCCATGATGTTTATCGAAAAAGTCGTCATGGGTATCGTGTTTCATGTTTTCGGGAGTGGCGAATTCGAAAATGATGTCAGATTCGGAATTCAAGATGGCGGCCATGATGTTTATCGAAAAAGTCGTCATGGGTATCGTGTTTCATGTTTTCGGGAATGGCAATTTCGAAAATGATGTCAGAATAGGAATTCAAGATGGCGGCCAAGATGTTTTTCGAATAAGCCGTCATGGGTATCGTTTCTCATGTTTTCCCGGATAGCGAATTCGAAAATGATGTCAGATTCGGAATTCAAGATGGCGGGCATGATGTTTATCGAAAAAGACGTCATGCGGGTATCGTGTTTCATGTTTCCGGGGATGGCAATTTCGAAAATGATGTCAGAATCGGAATTCAAGATGGCGGCCAAGATGTTTTTCGAATAAGCCGTCATGGGTATCGTTTCTCATGTTTTCCCGGATGGCGAATTCGAAAATGATGGCAGATTCGGAATTCAAGATGGCGGCCATGATGTTTATCGAAAAAGTCGTCATGGGTATCGTGTTTCATGTTTTCGGGAGTGGCGAATTTGAAAATGATGTCAGATTCGGAATTCAAGATGGCGGCCATGATGTTTATCGAAAAAGTCGTCATGGGTATCGTGTTTCATGTTTTCGGGAATGGCAATTTCGAAAATGATGTCAGAATAGGAATTCAAGATGGCGGCCAAGATGTTTTTCGAATAAGCCGTCATGGGTGTCGTTTCTCATGTTTTCCCGGATAGCGAATTCGAAAATGATGTCAGATTCGGTACTCAAGATGGCGGGCATGATGTTTATCGAAAAAGACGTCATGCGGGTATCGTGTTTCATGTTTCCGGGGATGGCAATTTCGAAAATGATGTCAGAATCGGAATTCAAGATGGCGGCCAAGATGTTTTTCGAATAAGCCGTCATGGGTATCGTTTCTCATGTTTTCCCGGATAGCGAATTCGAAAATGATGTCAGATTCGGAATTCAAGATGGCGGCCATGATGTTTATCGAAAAAGTCGTCATGGGTATCGTGTTTCATGTTTTCGGGAGTGGCGAATTCGAAAATGATGTCAGATTCGGAATTTAAGATGGCGGCCATGATTTTGTTCGAAAAAGTCGTCATGGGTATGGTGTTTCATGTTTTCGGGAGTGGCGAATTCGAAAATGATGTCAGATTCGGAATTTAAGATGGAGGCCATGATGTTGTTTGAAAAAGTCGTCATGGGTATGGTGTTTCACGTCTTCGGGAATGGAAATTTCTAAAATGATATCAAATTTGGAATTCATGACGGCTGCCATGATGTTTTTCGAAAAAATCGCCTTGGGTATCGTGTTTCATGTTTTCGGGAATGGCAATTTCGAAAATGATGTCAGAATAGGAATTCAAGATGGCGGACAAGATGTTTTTCATGGGTATCGTTTCCCATGTTTACACGGATAGCGAATTCGAAAATGTTGTCAGATTCGGAATTCAAGATGACGGGCATGATGTTTATCGAAAAAGTCGTCATGGGTATCGTGTTTCATGTTTTCGGGAGTGGCGAATTCGAAAAAAGTCGTCATGGGTATGGTGTTTCACGTCTTCGGGGATGGCAATTTCTAAAATGATATCAAATTTGGAATTCATGACGGCTGCCATGATGTTTTTCGAAAAAATCGTCTTGGGTATCGTGTTTCATGTTTTCGGGAATGGCAATTTCGAAAATGATGTCAGAATAGGAATTCAAGATGGCGGCCAAGATGTTTTTCGAATAAGCCGTCATGGGTATCGTTTCCCATGTTTACACGGATAGCGAATTCGAAAATGATGTCAGATTCGGAATTCAAGATGACGGGCATGATGTTTAACGAAAAAGCCGTCATGGGTATCGTGTTTCATGTTTTCGGGGATGCCGAATTCGAAAATGATGTTAGATTTGGAATTCAAGATGGCGGGCATGATGTTTATCGAAAAAGCCGTCATGGGTATCGTGTTTCATGTTTTCGGGGATGGCGAATTCGAAAATGATGTCAGATTTGGAATTCAAGATGGCGGCCATGATGTTTTTCGAAAAAGACGTCATGCGGGTATCCTGTATCATGTTTCCGGGGATGGCAGTTTCGAAAATGATGTCAGAATTGGAATTCAAGTTGGCGGCCAAGATGTTTATCGAAAAAGTCGTCATGGGTATCGTGTTTCATGTTTTCGGGAGTGGCGAATTCGAAAATGATGTCAGATTCGGAATTCAAGATGGCGGCCATGATGTTTATCGAAAAAGTCGTCATGGGTATCGTGTTTCATGTTTTCGGGAGTGGCGAATTCGAAAATGATGTCAGATTCGGAATTCAAGATGGCGGCCATGATGTTTATCGAAAAAGTCGTCATGGGTATCGTGTTTCATGTTTTCGGGAATGGCAATTTCGAAAATGATGTCAGAATAGGAATTCAAGATGGCGGCCAAGATGTTTTTCGAATAAGCCGTCATGGGTATCGTTTCTCATGTTTTCCCGGATAGCGAATTCGAAAATGATGTCAGATTCGGAATTCAAGATGGCGGGCATGATGTTTATCGAAAAAGTCGTCATGGGTATCGTGTTTCATGTTTTCGGGAGTGGCGAATTCGAAAATGATGTCAGATTCGGAATTCAAGATGGCGGCCATGATGTTTATCGAAAAAGTCGTCATGGGTATCGTGTTTCATGTTTTCGGGAATGGCAATTTCGAAAATGATGTCAGAATAGGAATTCAAGATGGCGGCCAAGATGTTTTTCGAATAAGCCGTCATGGGTATCGTTTCTCATGTTTTCCCGGATAGCGAATTCGAAAATGATGTCAGATTCGGAATTCAAGATGGCGGGCATGATGTTTATCGAAAAAGACGTCATGCGGGTATCGTGTTTCATGTTTCCGGGGATGGCAATTTCGAAAATGATGTCAGAATCGGAATTCAAGATGGCGGCCAAGATGTTTTTCGAATAAGCCGTCATGGGTATCGTTTCTCATGTTTTTCCGGATGGCGAATTCGAAAATGATGTCAGATTCGGAATTCAAGATGGCAGCCATGATGTTTATCGAAAAAGTCGTCATGGGTATCGTGTTTCATGTTTTCGGGAGTGGCGAATTCGAAAATGATGTCAGATTCGGAATTCAAGATGGCGGCCATGATGTTTATCGAAAAAGTCGTCATGGGTATCGTGTTTCATGTTTTCGGGAATGGCAATTTCGAAAATGATGTCAGAATAGGAATTCAAGATGGCGGCCAAGATGTTTTTCGAATAAGCCATCATGGGTATCGTTTCTCATGTTTTCCCGGATAGCGAATTCGAAAATGATGTCAGATTCGGAATTCAAGATGGCGGGCATGATGTTTATCGAAAAAGACGTCATGCGGGTATCGTGTTTCATGTTTCCGGGGATGGCAATTTCGAAAATGATGTCAGAATCGGAATTCAAGATGGCGGCCAAGATGTTTTTCGAATAAGCCGTCATGGGTATCGTTTCTCATGTTTTCCTGGATGGCGAATTCGAAAATGATGTCAGATTTGGAATTCAAGATGGCGGCCATGATATTTTTCGAAAAAGACGTCATGCGGGATTTCTGTATCATGTTTCCGGGGATGGCAGTTTCGAAAATGATGTCAGAATTGGAATTCAAGTTGGCGGCTAAGATGTTTTTAAAATAAGCCGTCATGGGTATCGTTTCTCATGTTTTCCCGGATAGCGAATTCGAAAATGATATCAGATTCGGAATTGAAGATGGCGGCCATGATGTTTATCGACATAGCCGTCATGGTTATCTTGTTTCATGTTTTCGGGGATGGCGAATTCGAAAATGATGTCAGATTTGGAATTCAAGATGGCGGCCATGATGTTTTTCGAAAAGGACGCCATGCGGGTATCGTGTTTCATGTTACCGGGGATGGCAATTTCGAAAATGATGTCAGAATCGGAATTCAAGATGGAGGCCAAGATTTTTTTCAAATAAGCCGTCTTGGGTATCGTTTCTTATGTTTTCGCGGGTAGCGAATTCGAAAATGATGTCAGATTGGGAATTCAAGATGACGGCCAGGATTTTTATCGAAAAAAACCGTCATGGGTAATTATTGTGTTTCATGTTTTCGGGGATGGCGAATTCGAGAATGATGTCAGATTCAGAATTCAAGATGGCGGCCAAGATGTTTTTCGAATAAGCTGACATGGGTATCGTGTTTCATGTTTTCGGGGATGGCAATTTCGAAAATGATATCAAATTTCGAATTAAAGGTGGCAGCCATAATGGTTTTTGAAAAAGTCGTCATGGGTATTGTGTTTGCACAGACGAAAAATAAAAAAAATAGCTTAGCACGTATAATAGCTTAGGTCCTGGAATAGGACAGGGTAGTTTCAAATCAGTAGTCAAATCAAATCATACTTATTTGCCAGAACACAGTTTTACATAGAGCAGGTGTTCAAGAATTAAAAATCCATTGCGTTCAGCCTGCATGCAAGAGTGCAAATATTAATAGTTAGTCTAAAAAAAAATATAAATCTAAAATACAATTATCAATTACAAATAAAAACATACAAACTATAATTCAATAAATAAAAACATAAAAAAAAAACATTCCGTCAAAACACAATCATTAATATAGTCATATTTCCTTTGTATCTATTTATACAAGGTAAACATTTGTGCAAAAGCCATTTTGTCAATTCGGATTTAAAAATATTTCCCGATAATAAGTTTAGGTCATGAGGTAAGCTGTTTATAGCGTTATACACATATTAAAAACATTTTTTTTATATTTGTATTTAGGACAGGGAGGCCTATACAGTTGGGACTTCACACGTGCTCTTAGCTGCCTTTGCGTGACCCCACCACGTGTTTTAAACAACTGAGGACGGGAGTTAACATACAACAATACAATACAATACATACAACTAATTCCGAAAAAACATCTAATTTCTACGGGAAATCATATTAATCGTTAAAAGCAGTGAATTACACTTTGTATGGGCGAGTAACAAAATTAAAAAGTTGAAATCTCATCTAGCCATGAGTGGTGTGTTTTTATTTTTGTTTACGTTTGTCATCTCGTAAACCTCTCAGTTTGTATTCATTGATGTGTGCGTATACAAAAGTTACCAAAGAAAGACACTTTTAGTTCTCCATATACAAACTAGATGGCGCTAGCTCTGACTTAAAACTCTGTAGGTATCGAATCGGTTAAGGGTTATTCCACGGTAGCACCCGAAACAGCTTTTTATTAATGACTCTCTCGTTATTCTCTTATACTTTTAATTATGCGTATTAAGGAAAATAAAATATTATCCAATTAGTAGACCATTCACTAGTCATTAGGTCATTATTCTAGTTTTTTATTTCAATATCGAACTAAACCTCAATAAAAAGTAGCTTTTTCGGGTGTTGCGGTGGAATGACCGCTAAGCGATTTTCCTTATACAGCGCTATATTTCGTTTTCGGTTCGGACAGGGCAAACTCATATTATTTATCCTTGTAAGATCAAATTCTGAAGTCCACGCAGACGAAGTCGCGGGCAGAAGCCTACCTACTTAAGTGTTTTGTATGTAGTTGTCTAATCGTATACATTTATTAGTTAAGAAGTTTAATGCAAGTTAATGCTAATGTGATAAATGAAGTTTTAGCTACTCACCAACAGATGGCGTTAGTAATCATAAATAATCTTTGACTATAGAAACTAAAGGACCCGAAATACGTACGAAAAAAACGGGCCTGTTTTTGGACGTTTGTGTTTCATAAAATGGCGGTTATAGTGATGCCCTAGTGGTAGTAATCATGTTTATCGATAAACCGGATTACGTACTGTATAGAGATTTATTTTGACGTTATAGTAACAGTAGCGATTTAATTGCGAATATCTGAATTACGGTTTAAGACTTGGTGTTTTATTTATGATAACAATCAATTATATCGGACGAGATCGTTGTTATATAATAATAACTAGTGACCCGCCCTCGCTTCGCTTCGGTTTATGCCAGTTTTCTGTAATACCCGTACACAATCCAAAACGTATTATACATAAAAACCTTTCTCTTGAATCACTATATTAAAAAACCCACATCAAAAGCCGTTGCGTAGTTTTAAAGATCTAAGCTTACATAGGGATAGACAGACAGCGCGCAGCGACTTTGTTTTATACTATGTAGTGATAGTGATAGTGATACTGATAAATATCAGGGGAGAATGTCACACCACTCGACCTAGTCTCAAACTAAACTCTAGGCGTGTACCATGGGTACTAGACAGCGCTGTGGCGCTGCCCTCCTTATTGCCAACGCAGCTGCGCAGTACTTGCAAAATGGCGGTTTCGAGATAAACGCGGTAAACATATTTCTTGATATCTAATCAAGAAATCTCTGTTATATAACTTTTAAAGTGTATCCTATAAATAGTAAAAAAATCGAGCTTTCTATTAACATATTTTTTCTTTACTTTATTGCCTTAGTTGGATGAAATGCTCAGTACTGCATTTTCATCAACTTTCTGGGCTTGCGGTCATTACAGTATCACTAAGACTAAATGCAGTACTTGTATTTTTTTACTGCAGACTCACCTAGCATGTGCTAAGTACTGCGTTCGTAGTTAGCAATCATTTTCTATTGCATGCCTGGTACTAGTTAAAATGTAGGTAAATTTAACTTCTGTTAAATATTTAAGCGACCCTTACTAATAAACGTGTAGTAACCGTGGAGTAGCTAAACTGTCACAACAGGTAAGGACAAAACATGGCATAGCTACTCCATGGTTAATTGGTTACTCCAAAGGGCATTGGGTAAATTTGTTTGAAGAATATTGTCACTTTTTTTTTCAGCGGCCACGGATGATTTTTACATAGTTATTTAGAGGACCTCTAAATACACATAGATATATGTAATTTATGGCGTTAAATAATATCGGAGCAGAGATTTTAAAGATTAAAGTAATCAATTTTTAGGACATAAGTACGCCCAAGTATGAATATTTAAATAATTCATAATTCATTTATTGCATTTATTAATATCTCGGCTCCGATGCACTTAAGAGTATTACTTGACATAACAAAATATGTTAAATTTTAATAATTATTTTATAATTTACCACTTTTACGAATGGCCGCTCACCTTGAAAATGTATGGATTTTACAAATGACAACACTTTTACCCAAACCCCTTTATTAGTAAGGGCGAAAGTGACGAAATAAAACAAAATTTAGGTACCTAGTTTTATTTTTTTACTAAGCTTATTATCACAATCAAGTTTTTGTTTTTTAATTCGTAGGTATTTATAATCAGTCTATAAATTTCGTCTCAGAAACATTTTTTATAGTCTTTAAATAATACCTTTACTCATCACGTTATCATTATTTTGAAATATACAACAACTTACAAAATATTTTTATCGAAACATAAATGAAATTAAAAATATGTAGCCAACTTTCAAAATGTATTGGTCTACAATTCTAAATTATAGTATCGAAACTGAATTATATATTAAGGTAACTGCACCTATTACCGTGGGAGTTAAGGTAGTTTTCAAATAAGAGCCAGAAATTAAGGGTATCAAGACACCCTAACGACCAAGAGGATTTTTGTTGTTATAAGAGTGTGGTGATTGAACTTTGTAATTTGCACCTTTTTGGGCTTGTTTTAGGTGATTATATGGGATAAAATAAATATTAAACACAAAAAGTCGGGTTCTCCTATTACCGAGGTATTGGACGGGCTTTGACCCTATTACCGCGGATGAGGTTCCTATTACCGAGGGTAGAGGATTAAAATATTTTTGGTTCCGTACATTTAATATTTAACATATTTGTTTAATACAATATAAAGCCCATATCTGCTAAATACGATATAACAATTTCGATAAGTACAAGATGACTGTATTGTCATCAGATTTACATAATTATGTATATAAAAATGTCAAATCAATGCGATAACTGGAAGCGGATTATTCAACATTGTTTTACCCTAAACTGGCTAACTAACAGGCTTGTCATGTAAAAAATAACTATTTTATTGTTTGATTCTTAACAAGAAAAACCACATTAGTAAAGAATTAAGTTCAAACTTATACATCTCGAAATATCAGATACAAGTTTTTTCTTAAGTAGTAACGATATACTCTCTCGTGCGTAGCTATGAATATCCACGTTTGATAGTGAGTTTAAAACATTATGGATGCCGCTGACTCAAAACATAAATAAAAACTATAAAAAGAGCAAGTTTTACCGAAATTTTTGAAATACAAAATAAAAATACGCCTTGTATTATTATCCCAGTTTTCGACCGACTAACATAAAACCCAGTCTACCAGATTTAGCGTTGTACCATCAGTTAGTACAACAGTTTCCAATACGTAAGCTTTACTATCAAAAAAATCTTGATTTTATTAAGGAATCCAGACTGCGGTACCCTAACATTGTTATTTCATTTAATGTCACAGATAGTATGGGATCCTAACTCCGACCCATAAAAAACCTAAATACCTCGGAACTAGGTTCCCATACATCCTAATACCGAGGGTTATCTTTTCTTACCCTCGGTAATAGGATAAATTCACGGTACTATAAAACCTAATTACGACCCATAAAAAAATAAAGTTATCGTGACGTTGGTTAAACAAATAAATACTTAACATTTTAACCATCTAATAAAACTAAACTCATAAAACTAATAAGAATATCTTTAAATATATCTTTATATTTAAACGACTCATACATTTAGGGCTTTCTATGGAAATAAGTAGTATAGTGCACTAGTTTTTAATAAAAAATAAGGCCTTTATTAGTATTTTTCATACCACGGAAATTGCTCTTTAACTGCTTAGATAGATAAAGATTTTTTAAAACACTAAAAAAGTAAATAACCGACAGCAGATATAAAAAATAAAGGCCATTGAACCTAAAGTACCATTTTAGCTATTACCGTTGTATACCTCGGATTTAGGAGCCATAGCAAAAAACGAAACCGATTACCGCGGTATTTAATATTCTAATTTTAACGTATTTCCAGACAAAAACACACAAAAACAGTATTTGGAAGTCGTAAAGAAAACAATAATAAATAATTTAACAATCTTAGCATTAGGTTAGTCATTACAACTATTACGCAAATCACTAAATAAAATGTGAGTTTTCTTACGTGTGGCGTCTCGCGTTTCTATGGCACAACCTGCTCCTGCGCCGGCGTCGCGGATTTTGGCGGTTTGCGAGTTGTTTATTTGATGCATAAACACTAGAGCCAAAAAAACCGGTACTCTACAAACTGAGCTTTGCTCGTGTAAATTAAGTTTCTTAGTGAGTAAATCGACTTGTTCATAAAACTCAGTTTTAAAAATACCGCCGATTTTGGGGGGAGCGGTAATAGGTGCCCTTACCTTAGACTTATTATCACAATCAAGATGGACTCATTTTTAATTATTATTGTAATCAGAGTCATAAAGTTTGCTTCAGGAACATTAGTTAATATTAATTAAAATACTTTGAGCAAAAATAACTGAACATCAAATGTAACAAACTTCTAATCACAATAGCCTACTTCATTTCTCAATAACATAAATGTTTTAAAAAACAAAAAACCGCCTTCAAAAGTTATTTCTTGCGTTTTTGAAGGCGGTTTTTTGTTTTTTAAAACATTTATTTTATTTTATACTTTTTAGTGATCATAATACGCTGTTACGTAGTCCCACTTCTTAGTTGAAATGAAACTTTAACTTACATCAAGCGCGCCGCAAGCAACGCCGCGGGAAATTCATAGTCATATTTCAACAAGTAAATATTATTCGTTGTAGGTAGTCGCTCAACTATCTTAATCGAGATATGTTATCGCCACCCTTGAAATCGGTACCATTAAGGAGTTCCGGTGGCCATCTGTGGTCTTCATCATCAGTTCCACTTCACCAAATGATACTTTCTGAATGCAAATGCTGGACTTGTTACTAAAAATACTTAAATCGCTATATGTTTGCCTACAATATTTGAGGAGTTCCCTCAATTCCTCACGGATCCTCTCATCAGATTCAGATTTCGTGACAATGGGATCACCTCGAAAGTATACACTATCAAACCAAAAAAATATATTTCAAATCGGTCGACAATTGACGGAGTAATCGGTGAACATACATAAAAAAAAAATACATACAGTGGAACGTATAACCTCCTCCTTTTTTGAAGTCGGTTAAAAATCGTATCAAAAATGAAGACTTCTTCTAAATCATAATAGCAATTCTTATTATAACAAACTCTTAGAAATAAAAAACGTTAACACCTAAATATTACTCTTCAGACTCTCTCCCCCTTACTAATAAACGTTGAGTAACGGTGGCTTAGCTATACAATGTTTTGTCCTTATCTGTCATTGCGACATTTGAATTTGTCAGATAAGGACAAAACATTGTATAGCTATACCACCGTTACTCAACGTTTATTAGTAAGGGGTTCTGTGTTTACGAGATCAATCGAATCGTTGTTAATGGGAAGGATTCTTGTAAAAGTCCGGGACATCCATGGACTTGGGCCGGTACAGACGGACTGCATTCCAACTGCAACCCAGCTGCAAAATGGCAGTTCGAGTGCAGTTCTGATGCAGTTGAAGTAACTGCATCAGAACTGCGAACCGACTGTGCAGTCCGATTGCAGTTGCCGTGCAATCCTATCGACCGCACAACGACTGCAAGTCATCTGCACGGTTGTAATGCAGTCCTATTGCAGTCGTAGCAACTGCAATAGAACTGCATTAAAACTGCATTGAAATTGCAATGCCCCCTCTCCGCCTATTCCAAAACCCCAGGGGCCCGTTTTATAAAGCTACAAGTTACAATTTTACAGGTCTAAACCGGCAACACTGCTCAAATGGCTGGTCGTCATTGATCGAGCTTGTGTCAAATGGAAACTTGTAACCTGTAAATTGTAATTTGTAGCTTTATAAAACAGGCCCCATCAGTTGGCTTAGGTCCGAGTTCACCAACAATTAAACGGACGATTAGCGGTTTAACGGGTGTCAAATGTATTGATTAACAGCTGATTAAGACTTAACCGTCCGTTTAGTTGTTGGTGAACTCGGCCCTTATCAGACTAATCGGACTATAAAATGAACTTTGCACCAGCTATATGTACACTCAAACCTATTTGCCTGTTTTTTTATCGACTTTCATAGTAAGAAATCGCATAAAGTAGTTTTTTCCATACATAGCGAAAACAAACACTGGGATACCTAGAATGGAGAAACAAACTTTATGTCATTACTTAAAAAGTTGATTTAAAAAAACGAGCAAGTGG
The DNA here is from genome assembly GCA_946894065.1 of Acleris literana. NCBI lineage: Eukaryota > Metazoa > Arthropoda > Insecta > Lepidoptera > Tortricidae > Acleris > Acleris literana. The sequence continues at coordinate 10,310,776 of OX335691.1, read as the reverse complement.
GTGAATTTTTAGAGCAGTTTTTTAGATGTCCCAAGGCTTTAAAAATAATAAACAGTGAACAATCTACGAGAAACATATTTTTTATAAATTAAACAGGATAAAATACAACGACGCATAACATTATAAGCACTGCTGCTTTATACCATAGCTGGCTTTTTTTTTACGAAATTTCCGATTACTAGTAGCAGTAAGTCTGTGAGGCCTGTCCCACTCGCGGTTTCCTCCAAACAAATTATTATAACTTTACTTCTAGCCTGCTTATTAATAAGTGATATACATCATTAGAAAGAAGAATAAACAACGCGTTTAAATAAACATTACTCATTGCTTATATTTTTTTCATTTAAAAGTATGTTGATCATTTTGTCTTTGTCCCACGATTAGCAACTTTTTCATAACGTTCAAACACCTGCTGTTATCTAATTAGTCGACGTACCTACCGCCATCTTTGTGGTCCTAATGAGTCGACCATTAGATCTGCTTCGGTCATTCAGTGGAGTGGACGAGCTGTTGATGAGCATTGCGACTCTATCGAGGTAAGTCTTTCACACGACGTATTTGATTCTCTCAAACGTCATTTCCGTGGATTATTATATAAGAATGTACAATGTCTTATTTCAGTTCATCTTTTAATATTTAATAGGATACTTTGATATAATTTACGCGAATCGGGCGTATATTTATTGCGCAATTGGTTTAGTAGTTATATTAAAAACTAGCGACCCGCCCTCGCTTCGCTTCGGTAAATATAAGTAGAAATAACCCACGTTCATCTGGAATAATATACTTTTCAAATGGTGATATATTTTTTAGATAGGTGCATTTGCATAGAGGTTTGCAGGGGAATGCAGAATTCACTTTATTTGGCCATAAATTAGAAGTACTTGTGGACCCACGTTCATGTTCAGTAGCAGATTCTCTGGCGCTCTGAGATCTATATCCATCCCTGTCGCCTATAAGCCGAACGTCACGTTCAGTAGAAGATTCCCTGGCTCGCTAAGATCTATGTCTATCCCTATCAACTATAAGACGAACGTCACGTTCAATAGACGATTCCCTATTTCTTCGCAAATAATTACTTTCTCTTCTATTACACAGCCTGATTTCCCTTTCTTCTTTGATTTCATCTTTAAGACGTAAATTGTTTCTATTATTATCACTAATTCTACGATCTATATTAAAAAGTTAACGTTTATTTTAAATTTTTAAATTTACAACAGGAAATACGCAAGTACGTATATTCGAAATATTTACAACACAAACCACCTTAAAATAAGAAAAAAATAACATTAACAAATCAACACACTTTCTCATTGATAACCAAATAGAAAGGAAATATGTAGGTACTTAAATATTCTGAATATTTACAACACAATCTTAAAATAAGAAAAATGGAGTTTTAGCCCTTAAGCGCAATTCACACGTTGTGCGGGAGCGGGTCGGGCGCCGAGCATGTCGTTTTCATCGCGGGACCCGCGCAGGTCGTCGTATTAACACAGAGCGCCGAACCGCGGCGGGCCCGCGCGAGCACCGCAGGGCGGGCGCGTCGCCGAAACGCGGCGGGCCCCGCGCGGGTGTGCGCGGGTGATCGCAGGCGGGCATTCGGGATCGGATGTTAGTAGAATTTACAACGTGCTCTGTGAGAATGCCTATCGGAGAATGCGTGTTATTACGACCAAGCATGCCCGCGACGGACCCGCCGCACCCACGCGCTGATAGTGGCGGGTGCAGCGGTCCCGGGCTGCGCCCGACCCGTCCCGCCGCGTGTGTGAATGATTCCATATAACTCCATGTTAAAGCATCCGTCGAACTCCCGACCCGCCCGGCGCACGAGCCGCTCCCGCCCGCTGTGTGAATTGCGCTTTAAGTCCACAAAATTTTATAATAAGCACTACCTCTCGTTGATCGTCGTTGACACTTAGGGAAAAACTTATTTTATTTACCAATATTAATTTATTTAACGTAGTGGAACCAGTAATCGACAAGGACCAATGATCGACACAGATTCTTATTTTGCAGAAGATAAGGGTTACTCATTTGTTTTGTAACACTCAATTTATGACCGTATGATCTTTGAATTAAGAGTTAAGTGTCGATCATTGGTGCACGTCAGCTTAAAGTGTCGAACACTGGTGGCATTACGTTACCTATTACCTTTATGAATTTACTTTGTATTCAAAAATATGAAAACAACATAAAAATAACTTTTAATCAAAACCTAAACTCAACCTAACTACCTACCCATTTCCGTAATTAAAAAATTTGAAAAGCTTGTATTTCTTTATCAATATAAATATAAGTAAGTAACAGGAGAGCTCCGGAGCACGTCTGATAATTCCAAAAATATTGTTCTACTCGTATTGCTGCTGTGCTGTAGGCTGTAGGTGCTAAAGGGCGAAAATACAGATTTAGGTAGCGCGTAATTTTGAATCTGCCAAATCTTCTAAAGTATTTATTTAAATAATATAGTGTAAAGGACAATTTTAATCTACATTAAATGCCCAAGGTAACTAACGTATTTATCTGGATAAGAATAAATACTGAATTGGAGAAAATAGCTTCGCAAATAACCTAATATTTTTAATGAAATTTTAAAGAAAAAAAACAGTAATGTGAGTCCACCTTAGGAGATAAACATAATGCCTTGCGGACTTTTCTTTAGGTTTTTTCAAGAACTACAATTCTTCAGTACATTATTTTGATATTTCTCTTAAGGTTTAGCCAGCGTTTTCAATGTAATCGCATTTTTTTTTTTTATTTACGACATCACATTAGATACCTTTAAAATTATTAGTGTTTCTCTACTATAGTATGCTTGGATTATACATATAAACCTTCCTCTACCTATAAAAAAAAACCGCATCAAAATCCGTTGCGTACTTTTGAAGATCTAAGCATACATAAGTAGAGACAGACAGCGGCAAGCGACTTTGTTTTATAATATGTAGTGATAGTGATACTTAACTGTCGTCATCTCGGTGGCATTTCTGTTCACCGAAATGACAATTGATGTTATAATATTTACAAAATGCACTAAAATGCATTATAACCGTTGTTAAAAATGTTAACACTTTCGCAAGCCCCGTTTCGAAAATCATCACGAAACTATAAATAAATAAATAAATTCTATATAAAAACGAAAGTTTTGTGGGTTTTTGTATGACATATCTAATAATAATAATATATGAAGGTCGTAGTATATAATTTCACATTGAGTTTCTAAGCAGACGTCATTTCAGTGGAGTATTTTTTTCAAAATTTAATTGCTAATAAAATTAGTGCCTCATATATATTTAACATTCTTATTTTAATATGTAACCTATCAAATGGTAATTATTATAAAAATCTACAAAAAAAAAATACCACCGAAATGACGAAAAACCATGCCGTAAAAAATCTACCCAAATAGGTTCAAAAACTATGCTGATTCGTAATGATTCTAATAATTTATGTTACCACTGAAAAACCTATGAAATAATAAATTTCAAAAACGTAGATTAAAATGATCAATATCTCTGAAAATAGTAAAAATTTCTGAACATAAATCGTGGTTAAATCGATAGTTTTTTAGCTGCTGTATCAGCCTTATCAGTTTTGGCGTTGGTTTTTTGGGACACCCTGTAAAATTTAATTCATATTTAGGAAGTACAAGAATACTGTTTTTAAGAATATAAAAACTTGCCGTTTTAGATAAAATTAATCTTAAAAATATTAGTAAAATAAAGACCATCCATTGATTTATTTTATTTATTTTATTTTAATTTAATTATTCATTATTAAAGTGAACAAACAACTAAATATTCTGTGAATATTTCAAGCGTCTAATATAGTTATTAAAATCGACCAAAAAACGGCAAAAAAATCACGTTTGTTGTATGGGAGTCCTTAAATATTTATTTTATTCAGTTTTTAGTATTGGTTGTTATAGCGGCAACAGAAATACATCATCTGTAAAAATTTCAACTTTCTAGCTATCACGGCTCATCAGATAGCCTGGTGACTGACGGACGGACAGTGGTTTTAGTAATAGGGTCCCGTTTTTACCATTTGCGTACGGAACCCTAATAAAATAAAGGATGTATGTATGATATCAATAATAATGTTACGCCGATGGGATAAGGCGTCTTATTTTCAATCGTGAATTTTGGTGTTTTAGAAGCGTTTTCAGCAGGCTGAATTATCGTTTCAGTCTGTTTCAGATGTAGCTCTATCACATACCAGATTATCAAAATTTCGACCAACTTGCCATTGTTTTCAGGCGCCTGAAACAAGTATTCAGTCCAGGTCACACTCTATCAGATTACGTCGTCGTCGTAGTCGTCGTCGTCGTCGTCATCATCGTCATCATCGTCATCATCGTCATCATCATCTTCATCGTCATCTTCATCATCACCATCATCATCATCATCATCATCATCATCATCATCATCATCATCATAGTCAACAAATATTTTCTCTACAAGCTCTCAAAAAAAATTGAATTTAATGGAAATAGCAAAGAAAAAGAAAGAAATGAACATTACAGCGGAACAGAAAGCCAGGTTGTTTGACCAATGCATTTTACCAGTACTTACCTATAGAGCAGAAACCTGGGTCCTCACAAGATAGAGGGCGCTGCTAGGCAACATAGCAATTCAAAACAGCTCGTTAAATTATTTTAATTTATTGAATATTGATTTTAAGTGACATATTTACATAAATATTAAGATTGACACATATCGAACAATAGTACAACTACAAATAGAAGAAATATGGCACCAGCGAAGGCAAAACCTACAACAAATGCGGCGGCGGTGGTCAGGTTGATTTGATATTGGTGTTTACCCTGACGTGCTGAAGAGTACCAGAGTGTGTCCTGTTTTCAAGGGAAAAGGGGACAAGTGTGACGTCAATAATTATAGGCCCATAAAAATAGTGCTAACTATTTCGTCACACATCATGAACCACCTAGAAGACAATGATTTGCTAACAAACCGCCAATTCGCATATAGGCAGAAGATGTCGGCACCACAGCGGCACACAAAATTTTTGACTGCATTGTTTCTGGTCTGGACGACAAATACAAAGTGGCTGGTGTTTTTTGCGACTTGTCCAAGGCTTTTGATGTAATTAATCACAAACTGCTTCTGGATAAGTTGCAAAACTACGGTATCCAGGATACCAGCCACCAACTACTCTCGTCGTTTTTGTCCGATCGGAAACAGGTAGTGAAGTTGTCTGCAAATGGCAAAAGACTGGCATCTGGGACTGGTGGCGTACACCTAGGGATTCCTCAGGGATCGGCGTTAGGAAATACCCTATTTTTAATTTTTATCAATGACCTCCCAACCACCATCACAGCTGGCCTTTCAGTGCTGTTTGCAGATGACACAACCGTCGTGGTTAGTGCGCGCACGTATGAGCAGCTAGACGCAAAAATACATGACGCTTGCGAGTAGCTGCAGGGGTGGTTCACGACAAATGGATTGCTTTTGAATGTTGCAAAATCAAACGTTATGCTATTTTTGGGCCGCTGTCTGGCTGTTCCTCCTAGCGTGCCTAACAATTCGATGCCTATACGCGACAAGTGTAGGGTTCTTGGTTTCACTCTGGACTCGAACCTTAACTGGAAGTGCCATTTCGATGAACTATGTGGTAAACTGAGTAGTGCACTCTTTGCGTTGCGAAAGCTAAAGATCCTCATCTCTGATGACGCACTGAAGCAAGTATATTTTGCACATTTTCACTCCCTTATGTCGTACGGTACTCTTATATAGGGAAACTCCACGGATGCCAACAGAGTCATGCTAATGCAGAAACGTGCTGTACGTACATTAGTTGGAGTGAAACCTAAACACTCGTGCAGGGGTCTTTTTGTGACGCACCGCATCATGACGCACTACTCACTTTATATTCACGACATTGTAATGTTTGTCAGAAAAAATATTAACATGTTCACCCGCGTGCATGCAGTCGGCAAGCAGCTCCGCCACACGGGGCGTTTGAGAACAGTTCCCCGTTGCATGGCACTTGCAGGGAAGAACCCGCGCGTGATTGGTCCCACCTTTTGCGAACGTCTACCCTCCGAACTTAGGAATGAACCATCCGACGAAGCATTTGGACGCCGGCTGAAAAACCTTTTATTGGAAAATCTATTATACTCAGTCAAAGAGTTTATGGACCTTAATTTATAATTAGGTACATAAATTATTTAAAAGGTTTTGATTTAATCTGTTGATGTTTTTATTATTTCTGGTGTTTTGACTTATTATGTTATTTATTTTAAAAAAATACTTATTTGGTTGCATGTTATTTTTAAGACGATCCTTAACGGTGATAACTCCTTAGTTTTGTATTTTTATTTTTATCCTGACTTCTTATTTCTATTTTTGATTATAAATTCGTGTATATTTTTGACGATTCCCATGTAATTTCTTGTACTTTTGACATAACATGCAATGTATACTGTGACTTAATTTGGAAAATAAATATCATTCATTCATTCATTCATATCAACAAAATACAATTCTTTTCGAAAAAAGTAGAGAGAAAGCTCGTGGGAACTTACGCTGAGAGACCGTAAGACCAACACCTGGCTCAGATAACAAAGTAAGGTCACCGACGCCGTTCAACGAATAGCAACTCTGAAATGGCAGTGGGCCGGACACATAGCTCCTAAACATGGCTCGTGGGGCAAAGCGGTCTTAGAATGGAGGCCCTGGGGAGAAAAGAGGCCTAGAGGAAGACAACAGATGCGATAGAAAGACGACGTCAAGAAAACTGCAGGGACGAACTGGATGGAAGTGGCGCAAGACAGAGTTAGGTGGCGCAATCTGAAGGAGGCCTACACCAAAATGGTAGATAACGGCTAAGAATAAGAGAGAAGAGCAAAGAAACAGTGATTAGGGCCTTAGATAATTCTAAAAGCATGCAAGGACAAAATGAAAATAAATTACCTGAAAAAAATGTTCCTGGAGAATTTGGCTACACCCTTTTTTAACAATGTATGAACATTTCAAAACAATTTCTAGGAATAGGCTTCTCGAATCGATCCCTGTAGTTCGATTAAAAAATATGTGACAATGAATTAATTATAATAAAATGAAGAAATTACTTACATTTGGCCCCTTAATGCCGGTCCGGATTGCGCTATATCATCCCCGTTTGTGGTTTTACATAAAACATATAAAACCTCTCCAATATTTTATTTTATAAGTACAATTTAGATAATAATATCCAGCTGACACCTACGTTCGAAGACAGCTTTTGTCATGTCAAAATGATTAGTTTATAAATTGATTATAATTCACCTCGACATTGTAGTCTAGGAACATTTTTGAAGAATTAGACTGCAAGCGGCAAATCAGTGTTGGGCACTCAAGAATAAAATCATTATTTGAATGAAGATTCGTAAGAATAAAATCGTTTCGATTTTATTACTGTCAAAGTTATTCAAATAATTTCGTCGGGAATAATTTGTACGTGGGAAAATTTAATAAAAATAACTTATTCTTAGTCATATTTTTTTATTTTGACTAAAAGTATCTGAATAAGAATACAGTAGGTAAATGTAACTTACGTAATATCAAACCAATGAGATCAAATGTATTCGACTCATATAAACAAACAAAACATATTAAACTTAAGATATATTAATGCGAAGGGTTCATTTAGCCATGAAAGAATTCCGGGATTCACTTCATCACCATCGTATCAAAGGGACCAAAAAAAACGTCATAAAACTTACTTAAAAAAAAAAAAAAAAAAAATTTTAAAATTTCTGCTGTTTATTTCAAGTAAGACATTTTTTGGTTTGCTTAACATCTAATCTTAATTAATAAAGATTTTAGTGAGTTAAGGTTACATAATATTGCAAATTATTTCTTTTAATATCTAATTTTTATATTCTTTAACATTTTTTATAAATATGACAATGCCAACACTTATATTAACTTAGCGGTAGTTTTTTACGTAATAAATATCTTCTTACGATGTTTTTTATTTGTTTACATGTTTTGTTATTAAGTTTGGCTACTAGTTCGCATGGAAATCTGTTTAAGATACTGGGCAAAATTCGTTCCCACACTCTATGGCCGTATTCATTATTGCTATTCGGTATAGTAAAGGTTGGAAGATGTGAAAGGTTGCGCAGATTATTTGGTCTCTTTTTTCTGCTTAAATTGTTTATTTTATTACTGTATTGGCTTACGATGGCTAAGTCAATTTTTTCATATACGGGCATCACCTTGCAGTAGGTAAACAGATTTCCATAGTTATTTCTGTACTTATATTTAATCTTTAAAGGTACAATAGTTTTTAACAGTCTTGTTTGCAAATTATAAATGTTATTTAAGTAAGTCCTAAATGTTCTCCCATAGCTAGATAAACCATAATTTATTACAGAATCGGCAAGTGACAAATAAAGCAGTCTTAATGTGCTAAACGGAACTTTGTGCTTTAATATACATAGTTTTGAAAGAATAGATCTAAGTTTTTTACATACTTGGTCCACATGTGGACCCCAATTAAATTTGTGGTCTATTATTAGACCAAGATAAGTGTGCTCTTTTACTATTTCGAGATGGCTACAGACACAATGGGCACTACGACTGTGCATACACGAGTGCTCGTGAGCCACGATCCTAGGAGTGAAGGTCGTTTTCTTGTAGGGTGAGTGTATATACATGAGCTTAGTTTTCTTGTAGTTTATTGAAAGTCCTAGGTCGTGAGCCCACTTGCATAACAAATCGAATTCTTCCTGCATCATACATTGCGCTGTCTCCAGATCCTTGTGGGCTGTGATAAGACATGTATCATCAGCAAACTGGTACACAGAGCCATGCTTGAATATTTTACACATATCATTGACATATATCAAGTACTCAGTCGGTCCCAAGATTGATCCCTGAGCCGTACCGTACATGGTGGGAATCATGGCACTATATTCACCATCTATGCTAACCGCGTTAAATCTATTATTGTGATAACTTTTTAAGAGTTCAAGTACAGGGCCCTGTATTCCATTTTGTTGCATTTTTTGATAAAGTATGTTGTAATTTAATGTATCAAATGCTTTACTAAAGTCAATCATGACAGCTAGTACATGTAATCTTTTTTCTAAATGGTCGTTTATTTCATCTGTAAAGGAAGCCAGTAACTGGGACGTACTTTTGTTTCTCTGAAACCCAAACTGCTTTTCATGTATGATGCCATTACTTGACAGGAAGTTATTGAATTGTGTTCCGATGTATCTTTCGATGATTTTGTCCACACATGACAGGATAGTTATAGGCCGATAGTTATTCGTATCAGTTTTACAGCCTTTTTTATATATGGGTCTTACTAGTCCGATCTTAAGTTTATCGGGATATTTAGATTGAGAAATACATTGGTTTATTAGATGCCTGAGGACTGGAGTTATATGTTCAGAGATGTATTTTATGTCTCTAGCTCTTATCCTGTCATAGCCTGGGCTCTTTTTGTCGTCTATTTGTTGTATAATTTTGTGTAATATTTTGTCATCGATTTTACTCAATCGTAGTGACATGCTAGGAGTATTAATATAAACTTCCTCGTCAAGCAATGGCTCGTCACAGGTGTTTAATACGTTCTTAACATTATTATCAAATTCAGTTGCAAATTTGTCAGACAATTCTTTTGCTTTAAGTCTGAAGGACTTTACAAGTACATCGTCAATCGATTTTATAATTCTACCAGTTAATCTATTTATAATTCCCCATAACTTTTTTGGGTTTCTAAAATTGATACAGATTTCTTTTTTTATGTTCTTATTTCTAGCGTTATTTATCATCCTATTAGTTCTATTTCGGTATTTTTTATAAATCAATTCATTCTGCTTAATGTTTGTATCTTTTAAATATATGTTGTACAGTTCTTTCTTTTTGTGACACATATTAATTAGTTTTTCAGATATCCAATTACATTCCTTCTTAGAATTTAAGTTTATTTTCGACTGATAGGTACATTTACTATACACAGATTGATACTTATTAATAATGATATCAATTATTTCGTTAGGGTCATTACAACGTAATACTGGGGACCAATCTATTTGAGACAGTTCGTGTTTAACTTTTTGGTTGTTTATCTTGTATATGACTTTGTGAGTATTAATGAGATCTGCGTTGAGAAGGGCGAGCCCCGTCACGTAGTGGTCGGCCAGCGCGTCGCGCACCACCGCGGACCGGGCCGCGTGCGCGGGCGCGCCGCGCCTGCCCACTTCGCGTATGAACAAGTGGTCAATACAGGATTTAGAGATACCATTTATGTTGGACTCTACTCTAGTGAACTGCGAAATACAACTATCGAAGCCTAGCTCGTTTAGACTATTGAGATAAGATCTTACAATACTGTTTGAATGAGTCGTGTCTATATTCATATCACCTACCAATATACAGTTAGAGTTGGTGGGTTCTGTAGATAAAAGTTGCGTTAATTCATTGATGAAACTGATTTTATTAAAGTTAGGTGGTCTGTATACTGAGTATAAGGCAAATTTAAACCCATCAATAGATTCCACTTCGCCATGCAGACACTCGAAATTTAAAGTATTTATTGGAGTTTTAATGAATGAGATACTTTTGTGCGCGTAGATTATAATGCCGCCTCCTTTTCTATCATTACGTAATTCTGAGTAACTAACATAGTCCGCAATTTCAAATAAACTACAAGATGAGTCGGAAATATTAGCTTCAGTTAGTACTATTATATGGATAACTAGAGGACAATTTGCAATAATAAACTCAAGCTGCGAGTGATTTTTAATTATCGAACGAATATTAACGTGAAATAAAATAAGTCTACTTTGTTTTCCTGGTATGTCTAGTATGAAGTCATTCCAGGAGTTGTAGGTTGTTTCTGAGATATAGCGGTCGAAAAGATCCATAAATAAGAGTTTTAATTTGACTAATTGTCAATAAAAATAAAGATAACAGGCTAAACACATTAAGGCAAGTTAAATACGTACTCATGTTTTTTGTAGTTCTTTACCAATACGATCGATGTCTTGTTCCGAACGCACATAGTGGATTTTTTTATCACCATCTGCTTTACGCACCATTACTTGTCCGTTCTTGCACCAGACGTACTTGCAAAGCGCCTTGTCTTTTAGATATGTCTTGGTCTTCCAGAGCAAGAAGGCTGTCATGGGTGAGAGTGATTCACGTAGGTATATCTTCGTGTCTCCTTCTCCGCCGAGGTCGCGGGCTCGCACTGCAGCAGTCTTCGCGGCTTCACACCATTGATCGCGCATCCCGTCGCGCAGAGTCACTGTGATCGGTGCGTCGATCTTGGACCGCTCGGCTTGCGCCGGTCCCTGATGATTGGGTTTCTTTTTCCTGCACACTCTGATAATGTCGTCCTGTTTACGGTTTATTATCTGGCAAAACGACATAGCAATTTTTTGGACATCTTCGTTCATCCGTTCGGCTATCCCACAAATCTCAACATCATTCGACGACTGCGCCTGTTCAAGCTTGTTTATTTTTTGCTCCAATGCGTCATTCTTCAGCGTTATATTTTTGCATGTGTTCGCGATGTCCCTGCATTGGTTTTCTATTATTTTGACGCGCATATCGTGCTCCTTCATTCTATTTTCATATTCATCTATTTTGTCAGAGTAAAATTTCAATGTGTTTTGCAGTTCGTCGCGAATGATGTCTTTAACAGCCTGGCGTAGCTGGCGAAATTCATTTCTGAACTCAGACATCATTTTGTCCTGTTCGCTTTTATTTGTTTCGGCATCGGATTCTTCGTCCTCGGGTTCTGGTAGGATGACTGATATACGTTTTTTTTTGCCTCCGGTTGCCAGTGTGCAATTATGGCATTTCCAGTCCACAGAGTCCGTCTCGGAGAGAGCACAAAGTTGTTCAGTAGAAAGCGATGAACAGGTGCCATGATACCACTTGCTGCACTTGCTGCATTGAGCGCCTGGGTCCTTCTTGCCGACTACTTTGCTACACTTAGCGCACTTAACCATATTATTTTATTTTGTGCGCTTTTAATAATAGTGTCGCGTAGCGGTATGCGGCATGTGCTACGGGTTGTAGCAGGCTGTAGCAAGGCGTAGCACAGATTGCAATGTTTGTTTTGTCTCGTTCTTGAAACCCGCTAGGGGGGCACCATACGGTCCTCTGCTCCAGGTGAGACAAGGAGGGACCGATTTCCGTGCGAAGGTCTTGTGGCGGTCGCGAGAACCAATCGTGCGAGACACCATAAGCGTGGGTTACGGGTCATAAGTCACGGGTCTTGATCACTGGTCACTTAACTCACAATTAATAAGGGAACACGTCCGTCTTTCTTGGCGTAGCGAGCCTGACTGACTACTGACTACTTACACGTAAGTACATTGAAAAAATGTGCCAAAACCAATATTTATTGTACTACTAAATTCATTTTATTCCAAATAACATGTTAGTTGAATAAAACGTTATTTAGAATAATCCCATTTCCAAAATAGTTATTTCAAATTTTATTCTTCATTTAAAATAAAAGTACCATGATTTATTCACTAATATTCCATTTCAACTAACGAGGTACAAGAATTATTCTTATTCAAATCGATTTGAATGAGAATAACTTTTCTGTTTTATTCTTATTCAAGTTAATTTTTGCCCAACACTGCGGCAAATCATGTAACAGTTGGGGTGACAACGTTACCCGAGGGTTCAGACCCTACAGAATACGGATCTGCCTGTCGCCATTCCGAAATTTGACCCGGAAGAATTGTTATACCGGAAAAGGTGCAGCCCATACAACATTTTTCGTCGTACATTTTGTAAATCGTTGTTCCGGTACCCTAAAAAAGGTCCGATTGTTATGGTTTTTTAATATGTTGTGAAGGAAAATATGGTCATGGTTACCGAAATGAAATGAATGAATGTATTGTATCTACAATATTGCCAAATTACAATTTCCACTAATGTGCACCAAAACGTAAATATGGGAGGAAAACTGGACAAAGGTAGCAATTTTCGACGGTAACTCTCCATAGATGGTTCCATATCTTCGTCCATAAGGGTCGTCTAAAAAAATTCTGAAGCCAAAAGTTTTAGCAAATTTTGAATTCTACAATATTGCAGAACCATGATTAGCACTAGAATGAATGTTAACGACAGTATAGGCAAAAAAAGGAAAAAAGTGACAGATTTTTCAAGATGGTGGAGAAAGACATGGAGCTGGAGAGACGAAAAATTAGGCTTATCATGACTATATTGTCCTTTACAACATTAAAAAACCATAGCAATCGGACCTTTTTTAGGGTACCAGAACAACGATTTACAAAAAGTACGGCGAAAATTTTTGTATGGGCTGCACCTTTTCCGGTATAACATTCTTCCGGGTCAAATTTCGGAATAGCGACAGGCAGATCCGTATTCTGCAGGTTCTGAACCCTCGGATAACGTTGTCACCCCAGCTGTTACATGATTTTCCGCTTGCATTAGTTTAGAGACGCGTTTTCCAGTTTTGGGCCTAGTCTATTGGCAGAATCATCAAAACATTGATGGGGCCACTATTTTCCCAAAAATTTAATTGATTGCAATTCTTATGATGAAATTAATATATTAATGAGACCATTTCTCTTTTGAGTTATGTCTGATGAATGTTAATAATTTGTGTGGTGAGGTTTTCCAAGAGGTTCAAAACGACGGCATCAACATTTACTTATTGTAGAAACTCATGATTGGAAGTATGGAATGTCCTATAAATAAATTTAACGTGATTGTGTTCAGTGAATCTACTTTAGAACCAAGGGTCATGCAGGAAGTGCTGAATTAATTAAGGTGTAGGTAAATAAGCAATGTCCGAATGCATAAAATAGTCTGAAATAATGAATTTATTGTATTGCAATTGTTTGTTTACAATGTTTGAATGACGTTCGTTTATTATGACTTTAAAAACAGATCACAGATAATAAAAAAACGTCGTTCTAAAGGACAATGGGCAAAAATGTATGGAACGTGGTACCCGCGCCAATGGACACAATGTATATTAGGGTGGAGCGAATTCCAAAATTCTTGAATATAGTAATGAAACCCCACTGAAGGGATGTCTAATTTTTTATTATTTAAGGAAAAAAATATAAACAAAATCTTCGTATATGCTTTTAGCCCTATACTTTTTATTATATAAAGCAATATACGTATATTTTTAATAAATTGAATTTATGCTTATTTTTTTTATAATGAATTTTATGCATTGAATGACATCGTTTTGTAACAGATATACTAGATTCCTATACTTATTTTGGTTTATAACATGTCTTTTTATTACACGTTAAAACCACGTAAATAGGGTTTTTATGGAAAAGGCCCTTTTACCAGGAAATTTGCCATAAAATTGTGTTTACAACATATTAAACAACTGTGAAAACTATCGTAAATGTGATAAGATACTAAAAATAATACAACTTAAAGTAAATATATACCAAAAATACGTGTAAGGGCTATGTTTACAAAAAGGGCGTAAGCGACGAAATTTTACGCTTATTATACATGTAAGTAACTTTTTTTTTGCAGTAAAATGATCCTTACTTTAGCACAAGAATGTCTAAAAAAATTAAGTCATATAATTATTTTATACTGTAGCATTTTCCTTGTTTTGCATGAAATTTCATAAATATTGAAAAAAAGGACTAAAATTATGATTATTTCTTATTATACACTTATTAAGTATTATTTAATTAAAATAAAATGTAAAATATTAGTGAAGTAGTATATTTAAATAAGTGATGAAAATGTACCTTAATTTATTTCTTTGGCGGCTGGGTAGAGGGCTAAAAGTAGTGTTTATTTTGAAACATGATATAATCACTATAATCTACATAACAAACTTCAACTTTTTGCACCGGTTTTGTATTGAATAACAAGTTTTTATTTTTTCCCATACAACGACGCTCCACCCTAATGTATATGTATATCATTGGAAAGGTATTTTTATAGTGGGCAAAGATAACCATATCGCTTATCTCTATTTCCTGTCGGAACTGAGTTATTTTATTTTGAATATACGTTGTTATCAATCAATTTCCTTTAGGGATACCATTATGAAAGAAAAGAAAACATGTACTACATAACAAGAAATATCTAACTTCTTATCGGCCGGGCACTACCTCTATACATATTTATACTACTTACTATTAGGTGCCTATATTACTAGTCAAGGGTACACTTCAGTGTTTCCGCTTCATAAATTAAATGGATTTTTTTCTCATTTGAAAAGTGACAACAGAGGTGATTTTTGTTACATTCGTTTTTTTTTACAAATACCTAACTGTCCATGAGGCTGAAGATGGAGCTCTCTGGTGCAGTAGCAGCCTATTCACTTTTGCTTAAGTTGTATTTTTAAGGAAATAAAGATGCCGGGAGCAGATTTTATTTCGCATAAGGTGTCGTGTTCGTATATGAATATCTCCGAATGGACAGGGATTTGAGACAAACCACCTTAATAAACGTTGTTCCTGTTGGTATGACCTATTCAATGACACTATCATTATTGCTATTGGAGCGGGTACCAAAATGCCCATTGTCCTTTTAGACGAAGTATACCCATTTTTCCAAATAGAACCGCCATTTTTCTCAGTGGAAAGTAAAACTCCGCAAACATTTAGTTAGGATAATGAATTTATGACAGAATAGTTAGAAGATTCTCAAGAATAATAAAACCATCCCAACGCCTACATTTATAAGGGGAGTTTGAATTTTGCTCTCGGCGTCCTGAAGGGCAGAGGGCTTAGGACATCTACGGTGCAGTCGACTGATAATAGCTGAAGACCACAAGCCCCATGTAAACAGAAATAACTGCAAACAAAACGTTTATTAAATATACACATTATAGAGGTACAACTTGAACTACCGTGAGTAAATTAAACACTGCTACGGCTTACTCACGTATCAATGTCGTAAAAGTCCTTAACCCTTTAACCGCTGTTGACACCTGTCACAGTTTTTGGAAAGAACATTAATTCATAAGACTCATTTTAATTTTATTATGGTGGTCAAATGTATGACAGATAACCGATAACAGCTAAAGGGTTAAAAAGTAACAGTTTCTTTAAAGAAATACGTTATGAACAGACGGTCGTGTAATCGTTGAGGTATATTAACTAGAGAAGCAAATGTCAATCAAAAGCGACGCATAAAACGTGCCAACTACTAATCATTGCGACGTAGCTTTGAAACCAATAATATTTGAACAAAAAAACTATATCTATCTCTTTTACAATATTACACTAGTAGAACGCAGTCATATGGAATAGACAAAGATGGCGAGCTCACCTGAGGGCCCTGCCAAGAGGCATTGCGCTAACTAGCGTTTCTATTCGATTCGTTTTTAAACCAATCGCAAAACTAGTAGATGACGTGATACGAAAAGTCACGTGATCTATCAGTGACGCGATTGGTTTAGAAATGAAACGAATAGAAACGTTGAATCGTTACAATTAATACATTGTTTTAATATTTCATTTTGTTTCATTTCTCGCTTACAAGAATGGTAGTTATAAATTTACAATTATTTTATTTGACGACGTCGTAGCCTGGTCGGTAGTGACCCTGGCTATGAAGCTAGCAGTCCCGGGTTCGGTCCTTGGGTTGCAAATGGTTTCCTTTTCATTTTATATTATTTCTTCTTTCTTTAGTTAATCGACTGATTGTTTCCAAAATCGATATCTGGGAATCTGTGTGGTCTCCGACAACGAATCCGTTGACAGATTGAGAAAAGTAGCCGCCATCTTGAACTTTGTATTCGACTGATTGCTTCCAAAAAAAATCGATATCTCGGGATCTGTTTAGTCTCCGACAGAGAATCCGTTGACACAATGGGAAAAGTCGCGGCCATCTTGAACTTTTTAGTTATTCGACTGATTGCTTCCAAAATCGATATGTGGGGATCTGTTTAGTCTCCAACAACGAATCCGTTGACAGATTGCGAAAAAGTAGCCGCCATCTTGAACTTTTTAGTTA
This sequence comes from Acleris literana, assembly GCA_946894065.1. Taxonomy (NCBI): domain Eukaryota; kingdom Metazoa; phylum Arthropoda; class Insecta; order Lepidoptera; family Tortricidae; genus Acleris; species Acleris literana. The sequence continues at coordinate 10,293,815 of OX335691.1, read as the reverse complement.
TTCGACTGATTGTTTCCAAAATCGATATCTGGGGATGTGTGGTCTCCGACAGGGAATCCGTTGACAAAATGGGAAAAGTTGGTGCCATCTTGAACTTTCCAGTTTTTGGGCCGAATTCTTTCAAAGTCGATATTTGGGGATCTGTGTGTGTGGTCTCCTATAACTCTCGAAATTGACGCTTGAATGACAACTTAATAGCTTTAAGGGGGTGATAGACGGGGTATTTTTGAACATTTTTAGCTTTATATATCTTAGACGAAATTTGGTTTTTTATTTTATTAAAAATTTGAGGATTTTACAGAAAATATCCAGAGTTTGATAGTTACGTATTAAGAAGGCCCCAATAAGCGTGGCCTTGAAAACAAAATAATTTATTTTTGATAGTTAAATGTCTATTGGACAAAATTAAACAAGTTATAAGCGTCTTTATTGCATTAAAAACAAAATGGAGGCATTCGAAATTATTAAAAATGTTTCAGATTTGGGATCAGTCATTTTTGGGCCTAAAAAATTAAAAAAAATCTTTGAAATGTTAAAACACTTTTAAAAATATGCCTACTTATTGTTCTTTCCTTTAAAGTATCAGTCGTTCACATCGCTTGCCAAATCTGATTCTTTCCAGGCAACATTTGCAAATGGAAGAAACGGGCCAGTAAAATCATAGTATTTATCTATTTAGGCACGAAACCGAAACACCCATAGCGCGAGCCCTTAAGGTGGAGTAATATTTGAACCACATTTACGTGCTGTGTACTTGCTAAAACGTTGGCACCACACGAATCCCGAGATATCGATTTTGGAAGCCATCAGTCCAATATCTAGAAAGTTCAAGATGGCGACTACTTTTTCACATTCAGTCAATGAATTCCTTGTTGGAGACTACACAGATCCCCAGATATCGATTTTGGAAGCAATCCGTCGTATAACCTAAAAGTTCAAGATGGCGGCTACTTTTTCTGATTCTGTCAACGGATTCGTTGTCGGAGACCACACAGATCCCCAGATATCGATTTTGAAAGCGATCAGTGGAATAACTAAAAATTTCAGGATGGCGGCTACTTTTTTTTATTCTGTCAGCAGATTCGCGGTCGGATGTCACACAGATCCCCAGATATCAATTTCGCAACAAATTCGAGGAAAAACTAAAAAGTTCAAGATGGCGGCTACTTTTTCTCAATCTGTTAACGGATTCGTTGTCGCAGACCACACCAGTGGCCTCAGAGGCCCGTTTCATGAAGTTACAAGTTACAAATTAGGTACAAGTGGAAGTCTCTTTCTAACTCATTTTGCTAGAAAGAGAAGTCCGCTTGTAATTTGTAACTTGTAGCTTCGTAAAACGGGCCACAGATATCGATTTTGCTCTAACTTTTTTCAATTTTACAAAAATTTAAAGGACATTCTTTACGCTCATTTGGAGAGTAGGTATTTATCTCGAAAAGAAGGCCTAGCTTCTTTACTGCTATAGCTATCAAAGTTGAATTGTTGAGTTTGTTTTCCGTTAAAGTTAAGATCTCCAAATATCAAGATATAAGACTACACCACACCACTATTAAGTACGTAACTTGTTGATGTTCGTTCAAGCAGTAAAGTTAAGCGCCCACAAGCGTAAACGTTTAGAAATATTAATTATTAGAAGTAATTTTATTTATTTCACGGATGGCCGAAAATATTGAATTCCCCCGAAAACTCGGGGATATGAAACAATGCTTTACTTGCAACACTGGGCCTATAATAATAATATCTGATATTTTATTAAAGTTTTATGTTAATTACATTAATTTAGATACAGAAACAATATATTAAACTGTGAAAAGTAATTATTTGTGCCATAGTGTGTCTTTCAGACTTTGATAAGCACTGTTTCACCGCGATTTTCCCCATTTTTCGCAGCTTCTTTTACGGTCGGCGTCCCTTTGACAACTAACTTGACAAATGGCCGCTATGAGCCTGCAGGCTCATATGAAGTGGCACGGGTTATGCGTGGTTACTGCCCCTTTAGTTAATATACTTCAATGCGTGTAATGATCGGTATAACAACTTTTGAAATATTTTCAGTACATACAGGCCGAGTTCATATAGACAGTTACGAGGCTGGCAACCCCTTTCACGCCGAGGTATGTGTAGTGCTTTTCTCAGACATATAATTCATTAAAAAAATAAAACAAAAATTACAATGTCAAATACTAGGAGTGCATAAACATTAAAATTAACAGTGCTCAGTCATCCGCCCGCCCGCCGCGCCGGTGCTCCGCAGGGCATCTAAGTTGCGCTACGCACTTCTAATTACCTCTGATCTCCTGGTACTTTATAATGCAAACGCTTTGGTTGGATTATTTCAAAGTGTCATTTCATAGTAGATAGGTATTCAGTTCACCGGATAAAATAGAAATTAACTAAATGCTGATAGCACTAGCGATGTTAAAATGTTAATAAACATCAAATATTAATAGGTAATAAAAATGTATTGTTAACGTTTTTCTTACACAAAAACTTCTTTTAATGCTATTGCATACGTTATTATACGTTATCTCATAGCCGTAACTGTCATAAGAAAGTACAATTTATCGATCAATATCGTTCGAAAATCCCTCGGACAATTTTATTCGTGTCACAAAAACTTATATATCTGACGGCGCGTGTGGTTTGAGAGCGAGTAGACATACTGTTTAGCTATGTTATGGTCCTGCTCACTCTGACGTAACTCGGGCACTGGGCCTGTACTTTCATAGTTCGAACGTTACGCTTGCTCCGTCACTTTCCCTCGACTTCAGTACGATGGGAGAGTGAAAGGAACGGAGTATCCATTAGCAGTACTGTGGTGTTGGGAGTAGGTTCCCGGACGTGCGTCGCCATGTTTGACACTCTTGTTCTAGACTTCGCTGGTAAAACTGGGTCGTGAAACATGGTACGCCGCGAGCGTGATAGTTCTGATCTGACCTTGGCAAACTGTGCCCCTGGAACGTCGTCAGGCGGATTTCTTATTAACTGACTGTATTTTGATAATTAAACAAGAAATTTGTGAAACATATAGAAAAGGCGTTTGGTTCTCCATGCCCGACTATCCTCGCCTACACCTAAGTTCGACCATCGTGACGCTCCCTTTACCTAAAGATGAGGAGGAGCTTACATCAGAAGTGGTTACGAAGGGCTTCCTCTTAAGGAGAACCGAGAAAAGCTAGAAAGTGAAATTTGAAACAATCATGGATGCTCGGATCTCGCAGTCAGAGTTGCTGGCGACACCTTTAGCCACACCCATGATATCAAGCGAAAGACCAGAATGGCTTGACATCGTCATAAAATTTAACCACGATTATGCCAAAGCAGACACGGAAGATTCCAGACTTTTTTTTTGACAGACGACTTTCATGCGTTTTTTGGGTCTCGTATGCCGCAAGCAGCCTCATAAGTTTCCTATTATTTGAAGACGCGGTAGTATGTGCAGACATGTCCGAAGACAAAGCCTAGCGACAGTGCAATATTTTTTCCCCTAACAATCGTTTTTACCAGTTTACACCAGAGCCTTCTACACACCTAGAGCGAATATTTCCATCGTCAGTGGTCATATAACAACGAATTGAACCTGAAGATTAAGTATATTATATCTTCATACTTACTCTTCAGGTTCAATTCGTTGTTATATGACCACTGACGATGGAAATATTCGCTCTAGGTGTGTAGAAGGCTCTGGTGTAAACTGGTAAAAACGATTGTTAGGGGAAAAAATATTGCACTGTCGCTAGGCTTTGTTTTCGGACATGTCTGCACATACTACCGCGTCTTCAAATAATAGGAAACTTATGAGGCTGCTTGCGGCATACGAGACCCAAAAAACGCATGAAAGTCGTCTGTCAAAAAAAAAGTCTGGAATCTTCCGTGTCTGCTTTGGCATAATCGTGGTTAAATTTTATGACGATGTCAAGCCATTCTGGTCTTTCGCTTGATATCATGGGTGTGGCTAAAGGTGTCGCCAGCAACTCTGACTGCGAGATCCGAGCATCCATGATTGTTTCAAATTTCACTTTCTAGCTTTTCTCGGTTCTCCTTAAGAGGAAGCCCTTCGTAACCACTTCTGATGTAAGCTCCTCCTCATCTTTAGGTAAAGGGAGCGTCACGATGGTCGAACTTAGGTGTAGGCGAGGATAGTCGGGCATGGAGAACCAAACGCCTTTTCTATATGTTTCACAAATTTCTTGTTTAATTATCAAAATACAGTCAGTTAATAAGAAATCCGCCTGACGACGTTCCAGGGGCACAGTTTGCCAAGGTCAGATCAGAACTATCACGCTCGCGGCGTACCATGTTTCACGACCCAGTTTTACCAGCGAAGTCTAGAACAAGAGTGTCAAACATGGCGACGCACGTCCGGGAACCTACTCCCAACACCACAGTACTGCTAATGGATACTCCGTTCCTTTCACTCTCCCATCGTACTGAAGTCGAGGGAAAGTGACGGAGCAAGCGTAACGTTCGAACTATGAAAGTACAGGCCCAGTGCCCGAGTTACGTCAGAGTGAGCAGGACCATAACATAGCTAAACAGTATGTCTACTCGCTCTCAAACCACACGCGCCGTCAGATATATAAGTTTTTGTGACACGAATAAAATTGTCCGAGGGATTTTCGAACGATATTGATCGATAAATTGTACTTTCTTATGACAGTTACGGCTATGAGATAACGTATAATAACGTATGCAATAGCATTAAAAGAAGTTTTTGTGTAAGAAAAACGTTAATAATACATTTTTATTACCTATTAATATTTGATGTTTATTAACATTTTAACATCGCTAGTGCTATCAGCATTTAGTTAATTTCTATTTTATCCGGTGAACTGAATACCTATCTACTATGAAATGACACTTTGAAATAATCCAACCAAAGCGTTTGCATTATAAAGTACCAGGAGATCAGAGGTAATTAGAAGTGCGTAGCGCAACTTAGATGCCCTGCGGAGCACCGGCGCGGCGGGCGGGCGGATGACTGAGCACTGTTAATTTTAATGTTTATGCACTCCTAGTATTTGACATTGTAATTTTTGTTTTATTTTTTTAATGAATTATATGTCTGAGAAAACCACTATACATACCTCGGCGTGAAAGGGGTTGCCAGCCTCGTAACTGTCTATATGAACTCGGCCTGTATGTACTGAAAATATTTCAAAAGTTGTTATACCGATCATTACACGCATTGAAGTATATTAACTAGAGGGGCAGTAACCACGCATAACCCGTGCCACTTCATATGAGCCTGCAGGCTCATAGCGGCCATTTGTCAAGTTAGTTGTCAAAGGGACGCCGACCGTAAAAGAAGCTGCGAAAAATGGGGAAAATCGCGGTGAAACAGTGCTTATCAAAGTCTGAAAGACACACTATGGCACTTGCTTTGTTAACCACCACGAAACAAAACAACTACAGGAAGAATGAGCCTGCAGCGTTAGAGCTGTCAGAAATGGTGATCGAAGCGCTGACAATGGCGTTGAGAGAAGTACCTACACACCTGCGAGCTTGAAGGAGTGCACATTTTCGGGTGAGACCGTTCCATTGCCGTTCTTAGTGGGTCAGCTTGACCAGTAGAGGTAGACATGTTTCCGGATACTGTGTATTAGGCTTTAGTCCCATTGAATGCAAAGTAAAAGGCGGCGTAGAACCTTTCTTACAGATTCTAAGTTATTTCCTATCCAAGGAATAATTAGAAAACCAGTCTGTTCTTGTTCGGGGATCAGAAGTGGTCAAAAATTAAAACTCTGGTTTTCAAAATTCAACATGCGTGTACTCGCTAGACGTGTGATACAAGGAAGAAGAATGACGGACACAATTTTGACATTAGTTTTACACATATGACGAATGAGAAGGCCGTCAAGTTCACGCGCGGCGCTTTGCGTGTCGGAAATTAGTAGGCGCGTACCAGCTGCACTTTGAAACTTGAACATGCCCCCGGTGAAATCTTGCATTTCAACCAGACATGCTTGAGATTGGAAGCGGGCAGATCTTGCTGAACGAGCGACGTACTGACCCGTTGGCCGTTTTTATGTCCGCAACTCTGCTGATGCCATCGGAACCAGGGTGGATGGCTATGATGCGGCCCAGCATCCACTTTAACGGAGGAAGGTTGTCGTCCTTGACCAGAACCATCGTATTGAGCTTCAAGTCTTCTTGGTTTGTACGCCATTTGGTCCTGACTTGGAGCTGAGATACGTACTCCTTACTCCATCTAGCCCAGAAATGCTGATGAAGTTGCACGATTCGTTGGTACCGAGTCAGATAGCGTGCACTATAGTCTCTGTAGTCTCGTTCTGGCAATGAAGTGAGAGGTCGACCGATGAGGAAGTGTCCAGGCGTGAGCGGCAACGAGTCTTCGGGATCTGATGACATTGGAGTGAGCGACCGAGAATTCAGGATCGCTTCGATTTGAACCAGGACAGTGTTAAGTTCCTCATACGTCAAATTACAATCTCCCAGCACTCTCCGTAAATGAAATTTAGTCGACTTGACCCCAGCTTCCCAAATGCCCCCTGTATGAGGAGAATATGCAGGAATGAAGTGAAAATTTAGTGCTTCGTTAGCCGCAGCTTCAGCTAACAAATCACAGTTGCCCTTCAGGAACCTCGACAGTTCATTGTATGCCCCTACGAATGATGTTCCGTTATCTGAATAAAGGTCCCTTGGCAAACCTCTACGTGATACAAAACGACGCATTGCTGACAGGAAGTTGTTGCTAGTTAAATCACCGACTAACTCCAAATGAACGGCCTTTGTCGAGAAGCATATGAAAATGGCAATGTATACCTTTACAAGTCTGCAACCGCGGCCTTGCCGGCTAGCAGATGTGATAGGTCCAGCGTAGTCAACGCCGACGGTTTCGAATGGTGTTCCAGGTGTAAGACGAGATTTTGGTAAGTTTCCCATTAATGGCGCGACTACCTGGCCTCTGATGCGTATACACTTGACACATTGACGAAAACAAGCTTTTGCCAAGTTAGTACCTCCGATTGGCCAATATAAATCTTTAATTGAACACAACAACAATTGAGGCCCTGCATGCATTAACCGTTTATGTTCTGATCGAAACAGTAGTTTTGTAAACTCACTATGGAAAGTTAGAGTTATGAAGCCGACCTCCAACACGCATAATTTTATTATTGTCAAGAAATACGTTAAGTTTTAATAATGAACTCTGTTCAGGCAACGGTAGATTATTTAATAATAAATCATACTCTGTTAATGATTCCCTTTGAGATATCCTAATGATTACACCTAAAGCGATTTCTAATTCAGTGTTAGTAACTTAATGTTACTGAGGGGGACTGCCCTTTAAAATTAATCTTTTTTCTTTCCTTTCCTTTCCTTTCTTTACATGCATTTACAAATCGCAAAACGTAAGCGACTGCACGTTTAAGCCGTGGCAAGCTTGAGAACCGCTTGAAGTCAATAAAATCGTTACCGACCTGATTGTTTTTAACGTCGACGTGGAGTGCAATTTCAGGTCTGGTTTCGGGCAAAGATCGTACAACTGTTGGAGTTAAAGGCCATTGCGAATTATCCTCTTTTAAAAAACTAGGTCCAGACCACCACAGATCGAGGGACTGAAGGAGACTAGCCTGGACTCCACGAGAAATGTGGTCAGCAGGGTTCTGATCCGTAGGCACATGCCGCCAAGTACAAGTTCCAGTCTTGTCCATAATTTCAGCAACACGGTTGCGAACGAAAGGCTGCAACTTGTTTGGCATCATTCGTAGACAACCTAACACTATGGTCGAGTCTGTCCAGAAGGTGGCACTTTTAAAGCGAAGCCTAAACGAATTGACTGCTTTTTCGTAAAGTTTGGCACCAACCAACGCGCCACAAAGTTCAAGCCTTGGGATTGTAGTTGGTTTTAAAGGAGCCACGCGGCTTTTTGCAAAAACCAGTCTCACTAGCACGTTGCCTTGCTGATCGGTGCTACGGAAGTACATACAAGACCCATATGCGCGTTCCGACGCATCAGTGAAAATGTGGCACTCAATCTCGTCGTACGAGTCGCACAAGACAAGCCGTAGGATCCTAATATTATTTAAAGAGGGTAACTCGCGCACTACATCCTCCCAAAGCTTACTAATGTCCGGCGACAACTGTTCATCCCATGACAGCTTGTGCAACCAAAGCTTTTGCAAGGGAAGGGGCGAGTAGACCCAGTGGATCAAATATTTGTGCGATTGCCTAAAGCATATCGCGTTTATTACTGCTGCTAGGCGCTAATCTACCTACCGGGAAATATAATTCATCTGGCTCAGGCTGCCAGCCAAGTCCCAGGGTTTTACTGGGCTCAGCAACTCCTATATTTAAATTGACAGGACTTTGAATGGATTCAAGCATAAGTTGGGGTTCGTTAGATTTCCATTTCCTTAAGTTCATACAAGCGGAAATAAGAGCAGACGTTACTTTTTCTTTCACTGACAAAACTTGTGACAACTCATCCCCACCAGTGAGTAAATCATCCACATAAAAATCGTGGATGATGATCTCACGAATCTTTTCGTCTTTGCATTCGAGACCTAACTGCTTAAGGCATCTAGTTGCTAGAAATGGTGCACTCGCTGTTCCATATGTAACTGTGTTCAAAGCGTATGTCTTAAGATGATCTGAAGGGTCGTCACGCCAGATGATTTGTTGCAAACACCGATCATCAGGATGAACAGCTATCTGCCTGTACATCTTTCCACATCGGCTGAGAGGATGTACTTGTGTTGCCGAAAGCGGAGAAGAACAGACAAAAGGTCATCCTGTACCGTGGGCCCTACCATCTGAATTTTATTTAGAGATATACCGGAACTAGAGGGACAACTCGCATTGTACACCACCCGTAATTTGGTGGTCGAACTACTTTCCCTTAAGACACCATGATGTGGGATGAAATACACCTTACGTTCTGGTACAGTTCCAATACATTCCGACATATGACCTAACGAACGATATTCTGCCATAAACTCTTTATACATATTTTTAAAGTTAGGTTGAGTCTCGATTCTACGCTCCAACGATAAAAAACAATGCTTGGCACGATTAATAGATTCGCCTAAAACGCTTGGATCCTCTTTTAACGGTAAGCGTACACAAAAACGTCCGTCCTCTAGCCTAGTCGTGTTTTCTATAAAATGCTTTTCACATAACTTCTCCTCTGGAGAATAATGAGATGATTGAAGGCTAACTTCTTCGAGCTGCCAGAAACGCGGAAGTTGGTTTTGAATCTCATCGTTAAGCAATTCAATATTTTGACTAGACGAAACAGTCGTGAAATTACATTTAATTGTACGCGACGGAGTCGATACTTGACCGCTGTTTATCGGGCTTGAGACCAACCACCCCAGTCGAGTCTCACATAGTATCGGCTGTCCACTACCTAACTTGATTTTACGTGACCCTAACAAATCCCAAAAGAGATCAGCACCTATTATGAAGTCGATTGCAGACGGAGTATGAAAGTTAGGGTCCGCGAGACAGAGATCGGCCGGAATGTTAATTCTCGAAAGATCTAGCTGTTGAGAAGGTGTGACGTCAGTTATTGATGGCAAAACAAAGCAATGCAGATAGTTCGAGTAACTATCATTTAATGACTTCATTAACACTCGGCACATTTTGGCCACAGGAGTCATTGCATTGTTTATACCTACAACCGATTTATTTACGGTATCGGCATGTAAATTTAACCGACTACACATCCTCTCTGACATGATGCATGATGTGCTCCCACTGTCCAAGACCGCTCGACCGATATGTTCCCGATGGTTTTGATCGAATACTTTAATTAACGCAGTCGACAACAACACATCTTGCGAACTTAAGGAATGTGGTGGCGTTGCAATTCTCGCCGATAACGCCACGGGCGCTGAGCGCTGCGCCTGCGCAGACGCAGTCGGCCCATCGAGTCCAGCCCGCTCGGACGCGTGATGCAGCCCTGCGCTTTGCTTAGGTGTTGCGACATGGATAAGCGAATTATGCTTACGCTTGCATACTTTACAACCTGCTTTTTTACATTGGTTCGCATAATGACCGCTGCGGAAGCAATTGTAACACACCTTGAAGTTCGGCAACGTTTCAAGCCGCTCGGCATTGCTAAGTGCTAAAAACGAAGCACAGTGGCTTAAGTTATGTTCACCATTACACTTCGGACACGGTTTAGGTGGTGAAGTGACACAGTGTTTAACGGTTTGTGTGGAAAGCATAGTCTTATGTTTCGACGCGTGTTTTGACGGCTGACTTGACTGACCGGCGGCTGAGGCGCTCGACAACTCTAAAGTTTCAATCAGGTCGGCACGATTACGCATAAAAGTGACAAACGTGTCAAACGAAATAGGTTTATTCTTATCTAAGTTTCCTTTGTATTCCTCCCACTCGCGAAAAGTTTTAGCGTCTAGTTTGTGACTAATAATATGAATAAGTAGTGTACACCAGTGTTTTACGGGTTCATTTAAAGATTCCAAACAACGAAGGTTTTTGTTTACTTGATCAATCATACGCTTTAACAGTACTGATGACTCTTTTGTGATCGGCTCAATGTTGAACAAGGCTGATACATGATTCTGAAGCAATAATCTTTTGTTGTTGAACCGTTCACACAAGAGCTGCCATGCAACTTCATAGTTACTCCCGGAGAATTCGATTGAGTGTATAACTAGTGCAGCTGAACCTTCCAACGATGCTTTAAGGTAATGAAATTTATTTATGTTATCGATGTCGTCGTTAGAATGGATGAGACTTGTAAACGTATCATGAAACCCAAGCCAATTCTCATATGACCCACTAAATTTCGGCAACTGAATGGTAGGCAACTTAACCAGCTTATGGTTACCCGAACTACGGGAACCACGGTTACTACACGACTCAAATTCCTCGCGTTTCTTATTTACACCATTTATTATTTCGTGAGCTTTGGAAAGTGTCGTGAAGTAATTATTTTGAAACTCTTCCCTGTCAGCAATGTGAACGTCTAACTTATCGGCTAAGCTCTAACTGCACTTGAACATCATCATATTGCTCATACAACATCTCAATCTTACCGACCCGCAACTGTAATTGGTTAACATCTGCCTGAGTTAGCGAAGAAACATCCAATGTGCCTAGGTATGTCGTAAACAGGGTCAATTGAGCCTTGTAACCACCTATTTTCCGAATAAGTTCCTTTTCATCGGCCATTTGGGAAGCTGATTGATTAACCTTTAACGTAAACAATTAAAATGTGAGAATAATAATATAATATATCTATTGAAAATTACACTTTGGAATTAGGTTTAGTCAATAAGTTAAAATAGTCTAGCTCGTAAGATACCTAGATCTGTAGGTTATACAATCATAAATTAATTTAAATAATGATTAAAACATTTAATTACTCGATTATTGATAATAAAATTGTATAAATCATAAGAATAAATACTAAACTATCATCTTATTGTCCCTAACTATGTACACCAAAGTAATGTGTAATTTGTAAAATTATGTAATTGGAATTAATTCATTAAACAATTTAAAATCTAAAATAAATTATTATTTAAAACCCTATTATTAGTTCCTGTCCTCAATTAAAATAAAATATCACAGCATAAAGTTGATTTCATATGATATGACTACTCAGTGTACACGAATAACGGTTAACTCCTAACGGTAAATTACTTTGAATTGTAACAATAATTTATTTAAATGAAACTAGCCAATTTAATTAAATAACACTAAATATACGTGAATAAATGAATTGACTAGAAAAATATCACAATGAAATAAGTAAAAGGTAACTGATTGCACTTTAGGGAGAGTTAACGGTTATATACCGGTACCTTATTTAAAGAGTATGCACTAACCTGTAGTTTCACTAATCCTACCTAATTACTACCTGAATAAGAGTGCTGGGTCCTATTAAACCTTAATCCTCTCAACACTGAACGGTTCCATCTATGTCCTGACGATATTCTTCACTGGATTTCGTTTTCCTTTGTCTTCAGTGTGGTTGCAGTAATTAGGCATTTGCCACTAATTCTTCAATATCCTTAATATTTAAGTTGGTTCAGTATTATCCGGTTCTTATGGACCATGTTCGGGGATCAGAAGTGGTCAAAAATTAAAACTCTGGTTTTCAAAATTCAACATGCGTGTACTCGCTAGACGTGTGATACAAGGAAGAAGAATGACGGACACAATTTTGACATTAGTTTTACACGTATGACGAATGAGAAGGCCGTCAAGTTCACGCGCGGCGCTTAGCGTGTCGGAAATTAGTAGGCGCGTACCAGCTGCACTTTGAAACTTGAACAGTTCTCGAAATCCAAATTTCAGTCTCCATTTGTAAATCCATCAACCCCAAATTTATAAATAAATCCGGTCTTAATGGAATTGTAAATAACAGACGGAAATTCGTTTGTTACAATCTTAAAATTACAAAGACATACTGAGAAAAGTAAAACACATTTCTTTATTCATAAAATGTATCAGAAAGAGATCTATGTGAGATATCCCAGTGTATGCTACATTGTAGTATTGTTCTTTCAGTTCTCATGTCATCAACGGGCACTTCGATTGAAGACAGACAGAAGAAACTGTTGGATCACATCGTTTAGGCATTGTGGTGCGACCGCGGCGCGGCGGGAGAGGCGGTGGAGAGGCAGTGGTCCAGGAGCTATCCAAATCTCACGTTTTGTATTGTATCAACATTCATAATTTTGGTAACAAAAGGACGTTGGAACGGAGTCCAACAACAACTATCAGATATCTTTTTTGCGAGCTGTCACAACAATGATGTGACTTTGTTGCTCCACTTTGTCGTTAAATTGTACACTTTAAATTGTATATGACCCGATTTCGTCACAATTACACTATCACCAGAGGAATGAATTGTGAATATCGTGATCGATTAAGTTTAAATTATTTGTTGATTTAATTTTTAGCAACTTCCAGTGACTTATAATATGATGTCATGTCAACGAATGTGACTTTATGACCGCCATATATTAATTTTTCCGGCCAGTATTTTAATGTCTCAAAAAGGTTGTGGCTTTTGAGTAAATAATGAGGCGCGTTTTGATCGCGGTTAGACATAAAGTATCGAGCGTAACTAATGAAAACTACGTAGTCAATTTAATTTGGAAAATTATAAATATGACTTGCAAAAAGGAATTACTCAAGTAGACTTCCATAAATACGGTAATGAGAGTTTATGCGTCTTTTTCCAGATGATTGCTAGATTTAGTTGATGTAGCTGTTACAGTAATTTTATGAGTCGGAGGCCGAGACGGCGGTTCATTGTCGGGTGATGCCGATGTGTCAACTGCTGATGACAGTGATACGCTAATGGTCCTCGCACTTTGAACGCCGGTTCTGTTGAACTCTCATCATTTATGCTAATGTTTGGGACTATATATATTTGTGTCATGGTAATGAGTGGAAGTACACCAATGAGAGGTGGTCTTTATGCGCCAATGAGTGGTGGAGTTGTAGTGTGCGGCTGGAGAGGAAGCCAATGAGCGGTTGTCTGATCCAGGCTGCTGCACTATAATTGTTTAGCTGGTTGGGAGCCAAGGAATGGCTGCCCAATTCGAGCTCAGCCGGTTGGGAGCCAAGGAATGGTTGCCCATTCCGGGTTGTTGGTTTGGAGCCATTGAGTGCTTATCCAAACCAAGGACATTAAGTGGTTGTCCGATTCGGGATCAGCTGGTTGGTGGCCATGGAGTGGTCGGCCAATGCGGGCTGCTGGTTTGGTTCCATTGAGTTTCGCCAAATCCAGAGTGACATTGAGTGATTGTCAGATTGGTACGCCGATTGACAGTGGCTGTCGAATCCGGGTACTGTGAGTGGTTCGTCAGGCGGCGGCCAATTAATGGCTGTCCGGCCCGACAGGTGTGTTGTTGATTGGGCTGTCAGGCGGCGACCAAAGAGTGGTTGTTGGCCTGTCTGCCGTTTGCTTCGGATTGATCTTCTTTTTGGAGCTCATTGAACACAACTTATTGGTGACCTTTCACATTATGATGAAAATGATGGGAATGATGAAAAAGATGATAATTATGTCAGGAAAGGACGAGCGCATAAGAGGACTTGCTATTATTTGTGTATGCTTTTCACAAATCAAATCTTAGGAGTCACCTACAGACATAGAGAGTTTGGAGAGAAGAGTTCGCGCAGGGACGCGCGAAATGTCAGAACGGCCGGGACGGCGCGTGTGGTTTGAGAGCGAGTAAACATACTGTTTAGCTATGTTATGGTCCTGCTCACTCTGACGTAACTCGGGCACTGGGCCTGTACTTTCATAGTTCGAACGTTACGCTTGCTCCGTCACTTTCCCTCGACTTCAGTACGATGGGAGAGTGAAAGGAACGGAGTATCCATTAGCAGTACTGTGGTGTTGGGAGTAGGATCCCGGACGTGCGTCGCCGTGTTTGACACTCTTGTTCTAGACTTCGCTGGTAAAACTGGGTCGTGAAACATGGTACGCCGCGAGCGTGATAGTTCTGATCTGACCTTGGCAACCTGTGCCCCTGGAACGTCGTCAGGCGGATATCTTATTAACTGACTGTATTTTGATAATTAAACAAGAAATTTGTGAAACATATAGAAAAGGCGTTTGGTTCTCCTTGCCCGACTATCCTCGCCTACACCTAAGTTCGACCATCGTGACGCTCCCTTTACCTAAAGATGAGGAGGAGCTTACATATCTATATGTATGACCTGCGATAAATATGACTAAAAATAATTATGGCAGACCGTTATAGACCCTACGACATCAAGGTAGCAGCAGCAACACATTCCACGTCCATCTTGCACTCTTGCCGTTCGACAAACTACTACGGACGATCGTGTGGATGCTCGCACGATTATCGTGCCGTTTAAGACGATCACACGATCAAAGATCATCGCCAATTGTGTGAAGGATCCATTAAATAAGAATTCAGAGTAAGGACAAAAGGTAGGTAGTAGGAAAAAGGTAAAATACACATTTTTATACTCTTACCTATTTGTAACACTGCATAGATTATAAATTCTGTTAAACCAACAGTTTTGTAAAAGAGACCCACTGCAGGAATACTTAAAACATTCAGAACTTGCCACGGCACAGTTAGCATCCGCTTTTCCTAAAAACAAGCGTCAGAATAATACAGCTGTTTTTTTATGCTAGTGGGGGCAAACGAGCTACCTGATGTGAAGTGATTACGGCTGCTCATGAACACCTGCAACACCAGGGCCTCTATTCAACAAGATAAAAACCATATCGTGTTTGATCTGTTATCGTATTGTCAACGTTTTCATAGATCTTATTTACTTTACAGTACCTAATGGCGTCCGAGTTAAAAACGATTCCGTAACAGGTCAAATACGATATTGTTTTAACCGTGTTGAATAGAGCCCTTGGAGAGGTATTGCAGCTGCGTTGCCGGCCGTTGAGAAAAGAGTGTTCATGACTGTGTGTGCATCTTAACTCGAAAATCTAATTCAAGACTAACATGGGTTCCGCTAAAACAAATTATGTTTGCGTTGGTATATTTCCACTTTTTAAAAGAGCGCACTATGAATATTTACTTATTGGTAGTTTGAAACCTTCGATTTATATAAACAAGTTAATTCAAGTTACTTCCACAACTACAGGATGCCCTGTTTTAAATATTTACCCATAAAATATTTTTGGAAGCAAAACTGTTATTGCTTGGTACGATGTACAGGGTGGAGAGGGGCGAAGGCCCAACCCGTAAATGGGAGAATATACATCCTTAGTACTTTATTTTTCTCTAAGAAACTATGTTAATATCTGTAACAGTTTTTGAGTTACAGCTTGTTAAAGTTAAATGCAAAAAACTTATCGTTTCTACCCTAACCGATGATAGGGTCAATGACCTGACCTTGACCTTACTACATACACATACATACATTAAATCACGCCTGTTTCCCAGAGGGGTAGGCAGAGACCACTTCTTTCCACCTGCTACGATCCTGACAAATCTCTTTCGCTTCTTCCACATTCATACATCGAGTCATGCATGCACGTCGGTTTCGGGTACTTAAGATCCGGCCCTTTTCCAGT
This sequence comes from Acleris literana, assembly GCA_946894065.1. Lineage (NCBI taxonomy): Eukaryota > Metazoa > Arthropoda > Insecta > Lepidoptera > Tortricidae > Acleris > Acleris literana. Next base: position 10,277,785 of record OX335691.1, on the reverse strand, counting down.
ATTTCTCCGATTTGATTCGAAAAAGTACGCCTAGGGCGGCCCCTTCCGACCCTCCCACCTTACTAGTAAACAACAATCTTATAATGTAAAGAAGGTACAGTCAACAGCATAAATAAGTGATCATTTATGTACCTTGTCGCTTTCAATCGTTTCACAATTTTGTATGACGTTTCAAGCACGACGTTAAAGTGACAAGGTACATAAATGATCACTTATTTATGCTGTTGACTGTACATCGACAATATTTTTGTGTTTGCAACCTATTTGTTTCGCATATAGGTAATTAGTACGCTGACCAGCTGTGGTCCCAGTGAAAACGGATATAAATCGGACCACAGTTTTCCCTAGAAAAGAAGCCATTTTATAAATTAAAAGGCAAGCGGGTCAGTACTTTACACTAACTCATACAACACTTATGAAAATATTTAAACGTGCACGTCGTCGTCCTTACCGTGTACATAGTAGGGAATGCAAATAACCGGTTTTAACCGGTTTTAATCGGTTATTTTAATACAAAATCCGGTTAAATTGCATTCCCTAGTACAGAGGGTTCAAGCTTTATTGCCCAGAGACTGCCCCGTCCGAGAAACGTACTGCCCGTGGTCGTTAAACAAAGTATCAGAAGAAGTTAAATTAGATAGGTACTTTAGGGTTGTCACCGATATTAAACATGACTTAATTTAACAATTGTTTTTTATTTTAAATAATTGTTTCCAACAATTACAAATCGATTGTACATCACTTATACGACCCTATATTTTCGGAAACGGCCCTCGTCCCCTTCCACCCTGTATAAACAATAGTTGTGAACAACATTCGATGCAATTTAAATATATCATGCGTTTAGCTATTCGACAAAATAACAGGAAAAAAGTGGTGTTACGTATTTATTTTTAACCCCCCTACGGCTATTAAAACTTTTTATATTTGTATCGGTATTGTATTCCGTTGCCATTTCGCCTTGTCATAATTTAACCCTTAAATGCATAATGTAGGATGCATCCTACGTAAAAAAAAACGAAAAAAAAATCCTATCATCAGCACACTATTGCGTGTAATAGAACTTACCACCGATAAAAAAAAATGCATAAGGGTTAGAAGGTAATTTTGTCCAGTGTTGCTAGGTGTCATAATTGCCTAGGTCATTTCACTTTATTTTTCAGTGAGGACTGCTTCTACTACATGCCAAAATATCAAAATTGTCCAGGCGGTACTTCCTATCAAAAATCAGCAATATGTGGATTCAGTTCTGTATTCAATCGGTTCTGTTTTCTTTTTTTATATGATAACCAGTGATCGGAATAGGTAGAGCTAATTTGTCTAAACTTGATGCATATTCATTCAATAATGTATTCCCATCTCACTCACGTATGAATGAATATGCGTCAAGTTTAGGCAAATAAGCTCTGCCTATTCCGATCTCTGATGATAACTAGTATTTGTTTTTTGGGAGGCGATGCAAATCGATGAAAAGAACATTATTTAAAAATTTAAAGCAAATCGCTTGAAAACATCCCGAAAAACAGTCATATATAAAAAAATCAATAAGTAATCATAAGTTGAGAACTGTCACAATTAAGATGTTGATACTCAGAATAAATATTCTTCACTATATCAGGTACCTACTCACAAAAAAAAACCGAGCCCATTTGATGTAAGGCGGCCCTTTTAATTTAATTTGGCGATTTTTTTTAATTGAGATATGGAGGGAAAAATGATTCCCGAAATGATTCATGGCATTTCGGAAATCATTTTTCCCTCCATATCTCATTAAATATAGACCCCAGCAAAAAAGTGTAATGAATCTTTTTTGTAGATAATTTTATGTAGATTAATTATGTAATGGAACATGTTTTGCTATGGGCCACCGTTTACGAGTTAGTTAATAGGCGCACACTTAAGTCGTCGAGTTGCGGAAAAGAGCCTGCCACAACCTATAGTTACGAAAAACGAAAAAAAGGGACCTTTACACCCCCTTCCACCCGTTAGCTCCACCTCCACCAATTCCCTACAACTATGCCTAAATTCGCTTATACACGAGTTTTTTCCACTGATTTGTCTTCGTTGCTTAGGCTATAAAGCCACGGTGAGGGATTATGAGGAATGGATTTAAATAGTGTCAGAAATAAAAGGAAGACCATGAAATTTTACATTTGATGTGAAATTTTGTTCAGAAAAACGAAAAGTTGACATTACCGTAAGGACATACAACTGATATTATCATAAGTACCTATTACTAATTAATCTACCCACTTGAGAAGTACGCATCATTTCCCTATTATAATTTAAGTGCATGACAAAATGATAAAGAGATACGTAATTAGTAGGTACCTGCTTGTATGCAACAAATCGAGCGAGATTAAAAAAGAATACATTCATTTATTTCGTGAAACAACAATAGTTTAAAAAATATATTAGACAGAATCGATCTCCCGACCCACGGTCTGACCCTGTGATTAAGGCTTTAGGCAGGGTATCAACTAACTAAGCCAGCGGCCCTTCTGGTGAATTGGCAAAATTATCGATTCTAATACTAAATTAAAATGTCAAATAGTTGTAACAAACAATAATCGAACTGCCTCAGTTAACAACGCCATCTAGGTTGTTTCTTACGAAAGCGGGCTCAAGGGTTCACAGCATTATACACGTTGAGGTGTCCATGCACTTATGAAGCCCACTGTTCTTCTATATACTTCGGAAATTGGTAAGTACTAGGGAATGTCAATAAACAGTTATAACCGGTTTTAACCGTTTATTTTTAACAAAAATAAATGTTTAAAAAAACAAAAACCCGCCTTCAAAAATGCAAAAAATAACTTCTTTTAAAATGGTAGGTCAGTCCAACTGCATTCGGCTTTTGGTTTAAAATATTGTGGGACGCCGACTACTTTTTAGTGATCCTATTTATGCTGTTACGTAGCTCCACTTCTAAATATTAATGAGAAACTATAGAACATTTCAAGCTCCCCGCAGACAACGCCGCGGGAACATTCCCGAGGACCGATTTGAAAATTTTTTTCGTTGTTCGAATGGGTATACTTTCTAGTTGGTCCCATTGTCACCACGTCAGGATCTGATGATGGGATCATGGAGAAATCAAGAGAACTCCTCAAATATTATAGGCACACCTATAGCGATTTTGGTATTTTTCACTGTAACTCATGCATTTGCTTTTGAAAAGTACTATATGGTGAAGTGGAACTGATGATGAAGACCACAGATGGCCACCGGAACTCCTTAACGGTACCTATTTCAAGGGTGGCGATAAGATATTTCTATAAAGGAAGTTGAGCGACTATGACGAAGCACATTTAGGTTTAAATATGACTATGACATTCCCGCGGCGTTGTCTGCGGCGAGCTTGAAATGTTCTATAGTTTCTTATTAATATTTAGAAGTGGAGCTACGTAACAGCATAAATAGGATCACTAAAAAGTATAAAATAAAATAAATGTTTAAAAAAACAAAAAACCGCCTTCAAAAAGCAAAAAATAACTTCTTTAAAATGGTAGGTAAGGTAAGGTAGGTTTTTTGTTTTTTTATTAATATTTATTCCTCATCTGTTATATTCCATTTTCTACTTTATGCTCCTGTCGTACGTTGGATCTATTTTGCGTTCAACCACTTTCTACTCTTCTATTCTAGTTCATAAATTTAAGTACCTAGGTCACATGATCGCGGAAGATTTAAAGGACGACCTTGATGTGGAAAGAGAGCGCAGGGCGTTAGCAGTGAGGAGTAATGTCCTGACCCGCAGGTTTGCCAGATGTTCCGAGAGTGTGAAAGTGACCCTATTCAAATCTTATTGCACGTCATTCTACTCGAGCAGCCCGTGGTGTCAGTACACGAAACGAACCTATAACTCCCTGCGTGTTCAGTATAACAACGCTTTCAGGATGTTATTGGGGCTGCCGCGCCACTGCAGCGCGTCTGGTATGTTTGCGGCGGCGCGCATGGACGACTTCTACGCCATAGTGCCTAAGAAGTGCGCCTCCCTTCTCCATCGTGTTTGCGGCAGCCAGAATACCATCCTGAAAGTGCTTGCAAACCGCATGGACAGTCCCTTACTATGGCACGTAGTCAGAAAAGGCATTGGTGTCATAAAATAAAATCAAATAATATAGTAATAGGTAGTAATTTTAAATAAAAAAATAATTCTAATATGGATTCAGAGTTTCATTACCTATGTTTTTATATTCTAATTCTAATTTCGATTACGTATGTTTTGTTGTAATGCTAATAATTTATTGACTATCACTATTATTATTATCATGACATGACTGTAATTTTATTGAATGTATTGATTGTAATGTAATTTTAATTTTGTTCTATTTAATTTTATTTAATTTTAATGTAATTGCCTACCAACAATGAATGAATATACAATGAATTTGTGTAACTAACTAAATATGGAATTTAATTCTGAAATAAACGATTATTATTATTATTTTATTCTTAGATATTTATTAAATTTTCCGTAAATTAGGTTTTTTATGACAAATATTCAAATAACAATACTAACACAAAAAATAAACATTATAAAAAACCTAACCTACGAGTGCCACCGGCAGCGGGGCAGGGCTCAAGCTACCGGTGGTTAGGGTACAATACGTGCCGTATCGAGGAGTACTGCCTTCTGAATCTGGCCCTTGATCCAGCCATCTAGCGAGAGTCTCTTGAGGTGTTGGTCGAGACTCTTCGCTATAAGACCGTTTGCCGAAACAACTATCGGGACAATCATAGTCGAATCAACATCCCACATGGCGGTCACCTCGTGAGCCAAGTCAAGGTACTTGCTGAGCTTATCCTTCTTTGCCTTCACGAGGTTCTCGTCATGCAGGATGGTGATGTCGACAAGCACTGCCCGGCGTTGAGATCGATCTGTCAACACGATATCAGGCTAATAAGCCTATTCAGGACAGGACAGGACTATTCTTGCCAATAGGCAACAATAGTCCTGTCCGTGATGACAGATCGATCCCAATACAGCGTAGCACGACCATTTTCGAGAACTAGCGCCGGTGTGTACTTATAGTACGGCACTTCAGACTCAACAAGACCATATTGAAGAGCAAGTTGCTGATTGATGATCCTGAGGTTATGTCTGTGCAATTACTCACCGTTGGCCAAATGCGAACAACCGGAAATTATATGTCTGAGGGACTCACCGGGGCAACGGCATGCTCGACAAATGCCAAGCGTGCCATCCCTCAGAATATATTTCCGGTTATTGTACGTCATTATGACCTCGTCAGCAATTGCACAGACAAAACCTTCGGCTTCCCCAAAGAGGTCACCAAATCGTAGCCAATTCACGGATGCTAAAAAGTCTACGTCGGGCCTGGTTAGGGCCCGGTAGAAGCGTCAGTGTTGCTCCTTGCTCTTCCATACGTTCTTGCGGTCTTCAGTGCTCAACACCGTTGGTTTGCGCCAGTTCTCGTTTACCAAGGAGAGAGGCGTGAGGTTCTTGTCTACTGCAACCACATCACGATGCATCCCACACTCATTGCTAAGGAAATAATCCCTGAGATTGCACACCTCGCGGTTGTGGAGATTCTTAGCATTTAACATGCCTCGACCTCCAAATTTCCTCGGCATGTACAATCTATATCAATCTATATCAATAAAAAACATGTCGTCGTCAGAAGAAATGGATAATGCGACAACGCCGGACATCGCCAGCGCGGCTAAAATTATTATGAGAAACGTAAGTTAAAAATATGATCTTTTGTCTGATTTCATTTCCTCGCAATTGTGATGAAAAACATTGTACCTATGTTTCACGGGCGGTACAGGAATTACGAACCTCGACTCAGAAAGCCCTCAATCTTCGACTTCGGGCTTCTACTAGAGCCTCGATCGTAATTCCTTACTTACCGCCCTTAATACACAATGTACTATAATTATTTAATGTCATTGCGTTTACCTCGTAAAAACACCTGTCTAGACTTTACTATACGATTGTAATAGACGATTTATGATACCTTATTTTATAGTAAATTAAATTAAGTGAACAAATTTATTAACTGAATACTGAATCGATTACATTCCCTTTACAAACCGAGTCGATAATCGAAAAAATGTATGCGATTTTCACTAGCCCAATCACTAAATTTGTCAAATCACATCTGTCACACGCACAATAATAAATATACTGTTTGCATATGATGGCGAGTCACGGTGTATATAGTCTACCTCTAGCGTTAATTTGATGAGTCCATCTACGTACAGTCGAGTTCATAAATATTTATACACTTTAGTACCTTGTCACTTTAATCACTGTGTCAATTTTATATGGAAGTTTAAAACTTTAAACATGTCGTTAAATAGACAAGGTACTAAAGTGTACGCATATCTATGAACTCGACTATAACAACCCTGTCCAGCGAGGCAGACATTGTGTATTTTTCACAACGAAATCAACTCGTTAACGGCTAGAGCGGCTAAAGCGCTGAACCGATTTCAATGTAATTTGGTGTGGAGACAGCGCGAGTCTCGGGAAACAATATACAGGGTGTTAGGCAGAAGGTTGGACAAACTTCAGGGACTAACTCTGTAGGTCATACTCATCAACTTTTATTATAGGACCAACATCCAAATCGCGAGCGCAGCTGTTCCATACATTTCGGCTGTTCAGCTCTCGAACTTTGTATGGAACAGCTGTTTTTTTTTCGCGATTTGGATGTTGGTCCCATAATAAAAGTTGATGAGTATGACCTACAGAGTTAGTCCTGAAGTTTGTCCAACCTTCTGCCTAAAACCCTATAGAGTACTTTATATCGTGGAAGATTGAACAGTCTCGAGGGAATAGCGTTAAGCGACTTCTGCGTGGGCAGAGTCGCAGGCAAAAACTATTAATAAATAATGTTACCGTTACTGCAGCAAATATAAGAAGACCACAGCCTATAACATCTAAAACTCCCATAACTAGGGCCAGTTTCGACTTTATGGGGTCGGCATCTGAAAAAGGAAGACAAGATTCTTTTTAACCGACTTCAAAAAAAAGAGGAGGTTATACGTTCCACTATATTTTTTTAGGTTTCCTTACCCAAAGGGTAAAAACGGGACCGTATTACTAAGACTCCCCTGTCCGTCTGTCTGTGACCAGGCTGTATCTCATGAACCGTGATAGCTAGACACTTGAAATTTTAACAGAAGATTTATATCTGTTGCCGCTATAACAACAAATACTAAAAACCGAATAAAATTAACATTTAAGGGAGGCTCCCATACAACAAACGTGATTTTTTTGCCGTTTTTTGCTAATGTTGTATAGATAATGGTACGGAACCCTTCGTGCGCGAGTCCGACTTGCACTTGGCCGGTTTTTTTTAATGTATGTTCACCGATTTCTCCGTCAATTGTGGATTTTGGTTTGATAGAGTATATTTCGAGGTGGACCCATTGTCACCAAATCTGAATCTGATGAGGGGATCAGTAAGGAATTGAGGGAACTCCTATATTATAGGCATACATATAGCGATTTTAGTATTTTTAGTCACAAGTCTAGCATTGGAATTCAGTAAATATCATTTCGTCAAGTGGAACTCCTCAACGGTACCTATTTCAAGGGTGGCGATAAGATATCTCGATTAAGATAGTTGAGCGACTACAACATTTAATTGTTTAAATGTTGCTTGAAATGTCTTAAAGTTTCATATCAACTAAGAAGTGGGAATACATAAGCTTATTATGATCACTAAAAAGTAAAAAAATATTTTATTTCATTTTTATCTGGCGTCTTTCCGAATCCCTTAAAGAAATCTTTAACTAAGCCACTGTACAAAAAAGGTAGCCGAGAAAACGTAGAGAATTACAGGCCAATTGCACTCATACCGGTTACCTCAAAAATATTTGAGAAAGCGGATACTCACTTTTCTCCAAAGGTTTGAAATAATCAAAACAGAGCAATATGGTTTTCAAAAGGGAAAATCGACCGCTCTGGCCGCCCCTCTCTTTAAAACATAATTTATTTAAACATCTAGACAAGAGTATCCCAGTAGTAGAAGTATTTTTTGATATGAGCAAGGCGTTCGACTTTGTCTCACATGATTGCTCCTAAATAAATGTGAACGCTATGGCTTAAGAGGTGCAATAAATGATTGGCTCAAAAGTTATCTGCTGGCTAGAAATCATTTGTGGAAGTAAATAAATTGGATGACAACAAATTCTTAACAGCACATACATCCTCTACAAAAACCAACAGAGTAGGTGTACCGCAAGGTAGCATCTTAGGGCCCACTTCATTTTTACTATATAATCAATGACCTCCCAGACATAACAAAAATGGATTGCACGTTTTGCGTGACATTATGACATACAATGACGAGATTAATGACATTATTCAGAAAGTCATGTTTTGGCTTTATAATAATAACTTGCTTGTTAACATAAATAAATCGACGTTTATGCAATTCATTAACAAAAATGGGAAAAATCTCCCTCTGACAGTAACATGCGACGATTAAATGATCAGAGAATCATGTCAAACAACGTTTCTCGGCATTACTCTAGATGACAAGTTCTCTTGGATAGGTCATATTGACCGAATGTGCAACAAAATTAATTCCTTCGCTTGTGCTCCATGGCGCCTCACGACAATTAGCACAAAGCACATTGCTATCCAGGCCTATCACGGGTATGTATGCTCGTTATGGAGATACGGGATTCTACTGTGGGGAAACTCGTCCCAAGCTCATAAAGCTTTACTCGCACAAAAACAATGCATCCTGTCAATTTGTACTGTAGACGTCTTTACAGCATGTTGACCACTATTTAGGGAATTGAAGCTGCTGACGGTCCCCTGTATTTATAATTATGCAATATTTACTCGTAAGATCCCAACTAAATTTATTTAAAACTTATAAAGACCATTGTAATTTTAATACCAGGTACCCTGATAGATGGTTAAACCACATTCAAAATCAACATTATTTAGTAAAAATGCTAACTGTTTGGCAGTGAGTATTTACAATAGATTGCACAACGAAATAAAAGAACTGATCACGCGCTAGGGTTGTTATTTGCTCGACGGGATTTTTGCAGCCACAGAAACGTGTTTTCTCTTTAAATGTGTATTTGCTACTAACTAAAACATTGAAATTAACATGTGTGGACTGTATCTATCGCTATATTTATGCATTGGAATATAACTGGACATTCCGCCCACCAAGAACATAGTTCTTTATTTACATAATCAAACTGTACTTAAAACTCTTACTAAAGAATAATCTATTTACTATACAAACAAACCATATCCTAAACTTATCAGCAGAATGCCAGAATTTAGGAAAGTTAAGTATAAAAGAAATGTAATTTACTGCTATATAATTATTAATTAATAACAATATTGCCTAGAAATAGTAGGTCGAATAATAGATTAAACCGCCCACCGTAATATCCTAATTGTTCACTACAATAAGCAATAAGGATCTAGCTTATGAAACTAATCGAACAGCAACATAACCTATGAATATAAATTCTATCAATATACAGGGTGCCTCTGACCTTGGGGCTTTAAATACATGGATCGTTTCTACTCCTCAAACTGAATTTCTTTTGATCTGTAAGTTGTTAAAAATATGTCCAACTTATATTATTTTTTTCATTCAACTTAAATGTAATTTTTAATGTACGTGCTTCGATCAACAATATATTCAACTAGATAACCAGTCCCATACAAAATCAAAGCTAAATTCTGTCCGCGTAAATCTATACGTCAGTTGCATTTGTTTATTAACGAACCGAGACAAACGTTTTAAAACAGTTTTAAGTTCAACCTAATAACAACCATGGTACTTAGTAATAAAGTTACAAATCTTCAAAATTTTATCTCATACCTACGACTATTCGTCTCATAACATGAACACGTCAATAAATGACATCTGCTACTTACAAACGAAAAAACGTATGTTAAATAAAATCTATTGTATAATCAATCTTATTGTGCAAAATTTAAAGTACTTTTCCGCGTTGTTGCCCTGCGAGTTACATCGTTTTTTAACCGACTTCAAAAAAAGGAGGAGGTTCTCAATTCGTCGGCATTTTTTTTTTTATGTATGTTCCCCGATTACTCGAAGACCACTGGACCGATTTGAAAAATTTTTTCGTTGTTCGAATGGGTATACTTTCTAGTTGGTCCCATTGTCACCACGTCAGGATCTGATGATGGGATCATGGAGAAATCAAGAGAACTCCTCAAATATTATAGGCACACCTATAGCGATTTTGGTATTTTTCACAGTAACTCATACATTTGCTTTTGAAAAGTACTATATGGTGAAGTGGAACTGATGATGAAGACCACAGATGGCCACCGGAACTTAACGGTACCTATTTCAAGGGTGGCGATAAGATATTTCGATTAAGGTAGTTGACCGACTATGCCGAAGCACATTTAGGTTTAAATATGACTATGACATTCCCGTGGCGTTGTCTGCGGCGAGCTTGAAATGTTCTATAGTTTCTCATTAATATTTAGAAGTGGAGCTACGTAACAGCATTACAAAAAAGAGCCATTCGTTCCATATATAACCTAAACTCCCTTGATTCCTTAAGATTACTATTTAAAGAAATTAGTATTTTGACAGTAGCGTCACAATTTATTTATGAGAATATTATTTATGTCATTAAAAATCAAGACTCTTTTGTTAAGAATTGTGATATACATAATTTGAATACAAGAAATAAAAATAAAATTGCTATTAAAAAATTTCGTGTCCGTAAGGTATATAAATCATTTGTTGGTCAATGCATTCATTTCTATAATAAATTACCTGACGAAGTTTTAAAGTTATCATTTCCAGCACTTAAAAATTACTTGAAAAAGTCGTTGATGTCGAAAGCTTATTATAGGGTCGAGGACTATCTAACAGATACAAATGCTTGGCCTAAATTAAACACCTAAATAACTTAGTAATAGCTTAGTCAGGAAAATATCTAAACATTGTAGGTATAATTATTGTCTAGGGGACACGGTTTCTGTAGGAGAATGTATCAAAACTATGTGGTTGTTTTGCACCGTCATGGGTAAGTATATGTATACTATTATTATTACAATTTAAGAGTTCATCTGAACATACTGAGTTTTGACACATTTTCCTGCTCAACTACGCATGATATATATATTTTAATGTTAAATTCATTGTTTTATATAATGCTAGGTTAAGTTCTATAATTGTATAAGTAATTTTTAAAAAAAACGACTGACTGTTGAGTTTCTTGCGGCGTTTCTTCTCAGCAGTGGTCTCTTGCGAAGCGCTGGTAGATTTTTGACGTGTAAAAGTGCCCGTGCGGCCTACTTACTGAATAAACATCTTTTATCTTTTATCTTTTATCTTTTAGCATAAATAGGATCACTAAAAAGTATAAAATGAAATAAATGTTTAAAAAAAACAAAAAACCGCCTTCAAAAATGCAAAAAATAACTTCTTTTAAAATGGTAGGTCAGTCCAACTGAGGTCGGCGTCCCACAATATTTTAAACCAAAAGCCGAATGCAGTTGGACTGACCTACCATTTTAAAAGAAGTTATTTTTTGCATTTTTGAAGGCGGTTTTTTGTTTTTTAAATTAGCTATTCACTTTGCTTCTTCGAATTTGACTAACAGAGGTATGGAGTCGCATTGAATTGAAAATTAATGTAAATAGGTACGTAAAAGTTTGGTTGTTTAGTTAAGATTACTTATGTTACACTATAGCTAAGAATCATCCAGGTGACAGTATTTATACAATAAAAATCGGGTGGGGCTGTGTCGGTGCACACGGCCGTTGGTTTTAACGTGAAACATCTATATCAGCGAGTCGCTTTTAGTGTTAATGATTACTCTTACACTGAATAGTTTATTAAAAAAAACATTTCATTTCATATTCAACGGTGATTTTACTGAGCGTGCCTTCGCAGCTTTGAGACGCTCCCGAAACCGCCTCGCTCGCTCGGCGCCAGGCATTGGAAACCCGTGCGTGGCCCATAACCTCAAGTTCAACTATCTCAATGCGAGCTACAAAAGTGACGAACCGTTTCATACCGCGGCCATGCACCATAATATGTATAAATACTTAGGGCCTGTTGTTTGATCAGTAGTTAACTCAACTACTTAATAGTTAAAATTTTAAAAAGGAATCGAAAATTTGACACATTTCCTTGAGATTTTAACCATTAGTAACGTTTTTTGACCATTAGTTAGTTTAACTACCGATCAAACAACAGGCCATTAGTGTCTCTTACCATCATTTGTTACGAAGTTAAAAATACTTGGGCCCACCAAAATTAATCCGAAAATACCAATGAAAATGCTTCCTTTTCGAAGATCTATTGAGAAGCAGCAGTTTTCTAAAATTGGCATTATTATAAGTAACTGAAAATAAAGCAAAGATTGCTGCGTGTAAAGGTGTTATTCCGATGTCGGCGACCGTGATCGGTCGCGCGACCCACTGTTTACTACGAGTATGAATATATGGAGCACGGACCGCCGTAGGCGCCCAGGGCACGCCGCGCCGACGCGGTACGTTATAAATTCACAATCAACAGTGGGTCGCCGGCCGCGGCCGCCAACATCGGAATTACCTAATATTGTTATTATTTATTTATTGAATGGCAACTTGTCGCAATATCGACATATTACCTATGCCTTAAGCTTAAGAGCTATCAACACGAATATTAATTATAGATGTTTTGTTTACTGAGTAAATAAGTAGGTACCTACCTGCGTTATACAAGCTTTATGTTTTAAATTCTAAAATGCAGTTATATCCATGTATTTATCTGTAAAAAAAAAGCAAACAATGTAAAATACCTATTTAAAAACACGCTTGCCTAAGAGACAATACGTTTGATAAATCCAATAAATCATCTGATCTGTCATTGTTGTCAGGAAGACTATGGGCCATAGAATAAAAACTAGCAATTGTATTTCTAAGTTATAGGCAGACTTATAGAGGATCCCCTTTGGGTTAATGGTGTCGCATTCTTAACTTTATTGCTTTTATTTTTTGCATATTTTGTTGTTTAATTTAATGGATAGTAATGTCGCTTAGCGACAAAGTAAGAAATTCCATTATAAGAAAAAGGACAAAAACGACTGATGCAGCAAAATTACTATGTCAATTAAAATGGAGATGGGCCGGTCATGTTGCCAGAACTAAAGACGATAGATGGAGCGAAAATATCCTGCATTGGTACCCAAGAGACGCCACGCGACCTAGAGGTCGGCCGCCCCGCCGGTGGTGCGACGACATCGTCGCGGTCGCAGGTAACGCTTGGACTAGAACTGCACAGGACCGGGATCGCTGGAAGATGTTGGAGGAGGCCTTCACCCGGAAGTGGGTGACCCATTAAAATATAAGTTAAATAATAATTTGAAATAATACAAACAATAACATTATCACATGATAAAAATAATCATATTTTTGAATAAGTAGGTATATCTTTAATTTAATTTGTTTTAATTATTGCATGTTAATACAAATAGGTAAGCAAACTGTAGACATTTGTATTTAAATGGGAAATAAATGGCTTATAAAAAATGACGTATTAATATGCAGTAAATTAACATTCAAATGTGTAGTATAATGAAGAATTCAAGTTTGAACACGTATCGCCTTTGGAAGGATTGCTCTAAGAAAATCCCATCTGGTCTTCGTAAAGTTCTACCAACATCGCTTCACGGAGGCTAGAGGATCACCGTACAACGTTGCCTTGTGTTTTTATTATATTTAAATGTCAAGGACCTTTTACTAAAGCAGGACTGAGGACTAACCAAAAATTAACAAACCTAATGTTATAAACTTAAGACATAATTTGGGCTGTTAGATTTACAGGAGCAAAGCCGGTCCGAGCGGCATAGATATAATAGAGGCCGTTTGTCCCTTTGTAACACTTGCCATGCGCTAAAATTTCGGCATTTAGTAGAAAATTAAAATCATTGTTTTAGACAATTTATTCAATTTGAATCGTAACTTAAAGCTTACGTTATTCGTATAATTTAAATTCTTATAGTACTTTGTATTTTACCCCATAAACTTTAAAATATGACGATTTAAACCTACTTGGAAGTATTACTTTTTATTAGGCTGTCAACCCATTGAGTGTATCAATCATACCATGGCGGCGCAGTTTTCCTCAAGTTTTTTTATTTAACGATTCTCAGTTTTGCAAGATTACAAAATGGTAAAAAAGTGTTGCATACAATTTTGTAAAAGCGAACCCTATGCTGGTTGTGGGATATCGTTTCACAGGTAAGCCGATAAAAAGAGTTTTTAGATTTTTACAAATAGGGTGACCTTGCGATATTAATAACAAGTCCATGTCTGGTCTATCAATATAAAGGTAGTAGGCATTAGATAATTTTCCTATCAAGTTTACTTATTGTACGATCGTGACTTGTGGCTCGATTTCTTTGCTCCCAAGTGTAGTACAGCTACATAATCGAGCGTTGATTACATGGTGTAAAAATTGCTTCATCATCATCATCATCATCATGTCAGCCGAAAGACGTCCACTGCTGGACATAGGCCTCCCCCAAGGCTCTCCACTCAGACCGGTCTTGTGCTTTTCGCATCCACCGCGTTCCCGCGATCCTTACAAGGTCGTCACTCCATCTTGTTGGAGGCCTACCTACAGCTCGTCTCCCGGAACAAAATAAAATTGCTTCATACTCGTACAAATAAATATAACTTTTTGCTACAATGTCATGGTCACCCTATTAGAAAGAGATAAACCGCATCTGTGCTTCACATCCTACTCGGACCGAGTTTTGGTTAACAGTGCTCAGTCCTGCTTTAGTAAAAGGTCCTTGGTAAATGTAAAATACAAACTTGACATTGGCAGAAATGGTTGCTCGATATTGCGACCGGTTGCCATTAAATAAATAAATAATAATAATAACCAAACCTAACCTAACGCACTCGCACTCGCAATGGCAATCGACTTCAAATTCGATTCGACCGACTTCAAAATAAATGTGCATGAAACTAAACGCGAAACTCAGTGATGCTTCATGATCTTCTCTTCTCTTCTTCGTCTAGTCACGAACTTCTTTATACAGTCGGGTCCTATTCAGACTGCCAATGACAATAACAAGTAAATGAAAACGAAAGCGATCGCGATTGCGAGTGCGTCAGGCAATAGGCCTGCAGGTTTCCGAGCACTGGCCTATACCTATATAGAGAAAAATATAAAGCAAGAGCCCGCGACGGCCACACTTTAATGTTAGAAAGAGAAAAGATTTGTATTTTTGTATGTTTGTAACGAATAAACTCAAAGACTACTGGACCGGTTTCAAAAATTCAATCTTGAATGTGAGCAAGTCGACCACGTTTACACGCTGAACGGCGAGTTACTGAAGCGTGTGAATACTACACGGGACTTGGGAACTTTATTTGACACTCTTCTTACCTTTAACGAACATATACTGCAAATCTGCAAAAAATCACATAAAAATCTCGGTTTCATCCTTCGTCAATCTAAACATCTCCATAACCACCATGTCATCTCATTACTGTACAACGCTTTTGTCCGTAGTCTGTTAAAAAGCAACTTTATCATTTGGAACCCCCATAAGCAAAAATACATTGTTATACTCGAAATAATTCAGAAATCCTTCCTACGCTACCTTTACTTTAAAATATATGGTTATTACCGCAACCTCTACCCTACTCCCTTTATATTAGGGACGGTTACTTACCAAAGTCTGGAAGTGCGAAGGCTTCTGGCGCTCATGAAGTATTTCTTTAAACTGTTACGTGGCCTTATATTTAATCCATCTACTCTACAGCTAATCGCTCTCAATGTGCCACCATCGACAAGAAACAAACTCCGTCCGCGACAACGCCCTCTTTTTGCAGTTCCCAAAAACAGCACTGTTGCTTTAGCCACTAGTCCCCTGTACCTTGCTCTCACACATATCTACAACACCCTGCTCTTCGACTCTACCCTTGACTTCTCCTAAGCACTCATAATCACGTAAGCAGGGCCCCCAGCAAACTCCTACTAACAAAATGGCTTATGCCCCAGGATTACCACGAGACTGAACTCCTTCTTTCCGTGATAAAATAAGTGTCGCCAGGTACCTTTATACATTTATCCAATAATAATCATATTAATTATGTTCAAGTATCTATCTACACACGCCTACACATACACTCACACGCGCGCACACACACTCACACGCTCACACACACTCACGCATACTTTAGAATTAGATTAGTTAAAGCATTTAAATAAGAAATCCCTGTACAAACTAAAACTGTTCTTGGTTCGTAATCGGGTCCTGTAACACAGGGATCCCTAGCACAGGACCCACTGTATTGTTTCTACCACTTGTAAGGTTTCATTTATGCAATAAACATTTTCATTTTCATTTTTCATTAACTGATGAATTTGCCCCTTCGTAAGAGTATATTATATCCTTAGTATGTTGACGAAAAACAACATGTCCGCCACCTTTCCAAATCTAACATCATTTTCGAATTCGCATATTGAATTCCGAATCTGACATCGTTTTCAAAATTGCCATCCCCAAAAACATGGAACACTATACCCATTACTGCTTTTAAGAAAAACATCATGACCGCCGTCTTCAATTCCGAATCTGACATCATTTTCAAATTCGTTATCCGCGAAAACATGAATAACGATACCCATGATAACTTTTTCGAAAACCATCATCGCCGCCATCTTGAATTCCGAATCTGACATCATTTTCGAAATTGCCATCCCCGAAAACATGAAAAACGATACCCATGACGACATTCTCGGATACCATCACCGCCACCATTTTGCATTCCAAATCTGACATCATTTTCGAATTCGCTAACCGCGAAAACATGAGAAACGATACCCATGATGTCTTTTACGAAAAACATCATGGCCGCCATCTTAGATTCCGAATCTGACATCATTTTCGAAATCGCCATCCCCGAAAACATGAATAACGATACCCATGACGACCTTTTCGGATACCATCATCACCATCTTAAATTCCGAATCTGACATCATTTTTGAATTCGCCATCCGTGAAAACATGAGGAACGATACCCATGACGACTTTTTCAAAAACCATCATGGCCGCCGTCTTGAATTCCGAATCTGACATCATTTTCGAAATTTCCCATCCCCGAGAACATAAAAAACGATACCCATGACGACTTTCAAAAACCATCATCGCCACCATCTTGAATTCCGAATCTGACATCATTTTCGAAATTGCCATCCCCGAAAACATGGAAAACGATACCCATGACGACATTCTCGGATACCATCACCGCCACCATTTTGCATTCCAAATCTGACATCATTTTCGAATTCGCTAACCGCGAAAATATGAAAAACGATACCCATGATGTCTTTTACGAAAAACATCATGGCCGCCATCTTAGATTCCGAATCTGACATCATTTTCGAAATCGCCATCCCCGAAAACATGAATAACGATACCCATGACGACTTTTTCGGATGCCATCTCGAATTGACAACAATTCATATGTGCTAAAGTAGTAAAATAAAATACCGTTTTTAGATTTTACACTGCTGATTACAGTAAAAGTATTTTTGTTTTTTTTTATGCGGTAGTTTTTTTTTATTTAAGAAAAACAGTAAAAAAAGTTGGATTGTGAATGTTAGGAATACACTTATAGTGCCCTTAGTCCATTTATTACCACAGGAATTGAAAAAAATATACAACTGTCATGTCAATTTTTCATCTGTCTGACGGATTAGTTGATTCTAACGACACGCTTTCGATTCTCGTAATACTATTGTTTTGATATACGCTATTTAAAATAAAAGTGACTAACGGATTTGTAAAAGCGGATAGCCGCAATCTGCCCAAAGTCGAGGAATTTATGTTGTTACAGTTGTTATGGTTGACAAGTGACATGACATGACAGTCCGGCTGCCCTAGCAAAAAACAGAGTAACTACAATAAACCAAATTTTACACAAGAGCATAAAAACTAAAAAGTCGATTTATAAAAGAACTGTAATGAGAAATTTTTAGTTTTTGATACTTAATGAGACACGCATTGTAGTATCTTTTGATTGTTTACATTTATATTACAAAAAACGTTGAAGTTTTAGTTTAAAATGACTTTGTGTGTAAGCAAATATAAAATAAAATATGTTCCCTCCAAGTTTTCAAACGAAAAACAAAGTAATTCGATATACTTTGTTTATTCATCTAAATTTTTGTATTTAATATGATGGAATGCAATGAAAAAGTAAAGTAAATCATATTTAATTTAATTTATATTCATAGTTACAGCGATGCTATTCTATAGAATCCACGGGTTCTTGAGTAACTAGATCTCTTGAACTGTCTTCTTCTTTTAAATTTATCCAAAAATGCTTCCGATTTTCAGGCATATGAGGCAGTAATTGAGCAACAATTAGAGATTTTTTTGATTTATTAATTCCCCGCCTATAAGGAACTTTTTCGGTCGCCTTTTGGATATTAATTCTTTTTTGCAAGAAATCAAGTTCTATATAATCCGTTTTATTAATTGTCTGATAAAACATATTTCTTGAACCCTGCCTAAATTCTACACACATCAAATCATTTAAGTAAAAGTTTTTCAAAGGGTCGCTTTCCATATTTCTAGTTGGTTGCCTTTTATGCTTAGCCCAGTTAAATTTATCCTCCTGTGGGTTAATTTCAATGATTGTCAGGTTTTTCCGGGAATTTCCGGAAACTTCTTTTAAGTCGTCAAAATCGTAAACATTACGAGCTCGTTTAATTGCAGTCTCAATATTCCCGTGTATACTATCAGCTGCGTTGTGAGTATGGCCTTTTGTCAAATATTTGATTGTAATTTTATGGACAGTTATCTCCGGATCATTTACAATTTTGACCAAAGAGGTAAATAAGATCCAATTTTTATTCTGTGCAGTACAATTGTCAGCCCATATGATAAAGTTTACAGTATCTCTCTCTGATTTGAAAAATTTGTAAATGGCATCGGTTATATTTTTAGCATCTCTGTCGGAAATTTCTTCATGCCAAAAAACGCAAGTACTTTTATTGTTTTTCTTCAAAGATGCAAATGTCAAATTATAGGCGACCAACCGACTTATGAAAAATGATTGTTTTAGTCCCGGCATAATTGGAATTAAGAAAACTTTCTGGAGGTCCATTGCAAAAACTTTTGTGTCGGAATTGTACACAGATACAGAATCTTGACGATATAACTGAGTGGCATATTTAGCTTTATACCGATGACACGCGTTCTGTGCCATTTCTTTCAATGATAAAACAGTCGATCCTCTTTGTTTTTGTTTAAAAAGTGAGCAGTCCTCGCATAAATCACCCGTGGGAGAGTGTAAAGAGACATTCATCTGTTTAAGAACTTGGCGGTATAGTTCGATACTATATGGTTTGTCAGGGTTCTTCTGGAGGTAGTCTTTGTGCATACTGGTCAACGTTAAACCATGAGGGAGATAACGCACAAGAGGAGCGTTATATCTTCTGTAATGCGAGTGGCAGGGATAGTAAGAGTTAATATGTTTTATAATTCTATCCTTTTCTGCTTGTGTTCTTTTATATTTTCCTCTATTTTCTTTGACAGAAGCATCTAATCGTTTACATCGTTTTGCTTTCATAAGAGACGTCACAACTGCATCACTAGTAAACCCAAGAGTTTTAAGAAAAAATGACTTGCATACTTTCTTCATCATATTATTTTGAAAATTGTCAAAATGATAACATCTATTTTCAGACCTTTTTAATATAACATTTATGGTTCTGCGTGTTTTGATTGATGTAGTAGTAATATTTTTTGAAAGCCATTTTCTGCGGAAATCATAGCTTAGTTCCCAAAATGTTTTCCAAATATTATATCGCTGTTCTTTATTAAATTCTGCACATTTATTTTTTAATTTTCCATTCTTACATTTGCAACTCGGAGGTAACATAGGATGTTTATCTTTATTCCTTTTGATTTTATCCTTTTCCGTTAAAATGGGATTTTTCAAGGCAGTCTTTCTTCTTTTAGGTTTACTGGTCAAATCATCTTCGGAACTTGATGTTTCTGGTATGATGACGTTTGGTCAAATCTTCAAATTACGGTCGTTTTTATATACCCGCCTTTTAACAGGACGCAAATCCTCGTAATCTGGATCTATTTCACTATCATCAATACAACTACTGCTAAGCTCCATATCTTTGTTAGATTTATTTAAACATGCCTGCAATAAACATACAATTTGTTTTTAATTGATATTTATCGGCAGTAAATTTACTAAAGGGTATTTTACGAGTAAGTGGCTAAATAATTACCTGTTCATTATGTAATCTTTCAGTATTTTGAAAGTAACTGTCAACAGGAACCCCAGATTCATTGAATAAAGGTATCATACTTTGGTTATTACTGATGCCAAGGTCTTCCAGTGTTATTAAATCGCCAGAGCTCTCCATTTCATAACTAAAATTAAAATAAAGTAACAGTTTTTTGAAGTAAAACTTGTTTTTTACCTATACTTTAAAATAGATTAAAAATTTCATCGAAATCGGGTCAGCAGTTTGGCGAGCAATCAGGCGAGTTGAACGCCTGGTTACTTTATACAGTGGAGATAGTGTAAAAATCTTAATTTTTTTAATAAAATAATGTTGAAATCCCTATAGGTACTCACTTGTTTGTCAAATCAGCTGATATTGACGTGCTTTCAAAAAAATGTTTCATTTCTTCTGTTTCTAACAAGAAATCGTCTATTAAGGATAATTCTGAATTTCTAAAACAAAATAACATAGGTGTATTAACTAAATTGTTATTCAATTTTGAACTACAAATAAATAGATGTGTTAAATAAAAAAATAAATACCTTTGTGCTAGATTAACAAGCATCCTGCCACGAGAATTATTCATCTTGAAAAGCACCTACAAGATAGTCACTTTAATCCACTTAAATTAATTGTAGTAAATGAATTATAACATAATTTATCACTTATGATAGTTATGATATGATGCAGTCGTATTACTTCTGTGTTCATTAAAGTATAATTAAAAGGTGGGTGGTTGAACAAATAAAATGAAGTATGCTAATTCAACTGCAGAATTACCCACAACGCAAATCAAAAACAAAGCAACTTCAGTTCTCAAACCATAAACAAAGTAAGTAGCCATTAATTACTTTGTTTTTGTGTTGAAATCACAGTTTGATTTGTTTTTGAGTTGTAATCCCGAAATCTTAAGCGTAGTTACTTGATTTTTATGAAAAATATTTCGCGATCCATGTAAAATTAGGAGTTTTTGCTAAAGCAGGTCTGTGCAGAATCAAAAAGTGAATAATGTTATGTAAAAAAACGATTTCAGAAAAAAAAGTAGTTACTCTGTTTTTTGCTAGGGCAGCCGAGTCAGTTCTATTTCTGATTGAAGTTACTTTTTTTATTTTATATCATTCTAAGATCACGACATCAGTATTCCTAACTTTGTATATACGGTCTTTTTAATGACTATTTCTTTAATAAATTATTAACGACGAATTTAAGTTAAATAAAGTAAAACCGAGAAACACGGGCAGTCTAATTTTTTACCAGCTATTATAAACACGAAAAAACAATAATGCTATTTTTTTTGAAATGTTGTCAATTCCGAATTCGACATCTTTTTCGAATTCGCTATCAGCGAAAACATGAGAAACGATACCCATGATGACTTTTTCGAACAAAGATCATGGCCGCTATCTTGAATTCCGTATCTGACATCATTTTTGAATTCGCCATCCGCGAAAACATGAGGAACGATACCCATGACGACTTTTTCAGAAACCATCATGGCCGCCGTCTTGAATTCCGAATCTGACATCATTTTCGAAATTTCCCATCCCCCAGAACATGAAAAACGATACCCATGATGACTTTTTCAAAAACCATCATCGCCGCCATCTTGAATTCCGAATCTGACATCATTTTTGAAATTGCCATCCACGAAAACATGAAAAACGATATCCATGACGACATGTTCGGATACCATCATCGCGGCCATTTTGAATTCCGAATTAGACATCGTTTTCGATATTTCGAAATCTGACATTACAGGTTTGATTCGATGTGACCTTTTTTTACAGGCGTTTGTCAAGCGCCGAAAAACGCCTGTAAAAAAGGTCACCAGCCAACTGAAAACTCCCGATAGCTCCACATAGTTCAGGAACAACATAACAACATAACCGTGACATATATTCATATCTCGAATGTACAGATTTTTTCCCTTTTACAACTTTATTCAATCAATGTATAGGTAACATCGTTTGATGAAATCGGTACTAAAACAGCTATTTTTAACAAAATAAAGCAATCACAGACAATACATTGGCCAAGTGATGTCCGAAATGTTTACTAAGTTTACTTTATTTACGATAAAAGAGCTGTTTTAGCCAAAAAAAGTTCATTTTGAGGTTAGAAACTTGTTTACTATATAAGACAAGTAAGCATGAACAGACCTTATATATACAGGGTGTTTTGTTGGTCGACAACTTCCAAAACAGGAAAGATAGTTTAATAATGCTGAATTCCAATATCACATAAAAAAATTGAAAAAGCTTAGTAAAAGCTTATTTTTTCCCATTATTTCACTTAATTGTGGTTACCATGCGCCGTGTTTACCGAAGACGTAATCACCGTGCAGTGTTATGATTCATCTTTCCCTTCATACTTTTTACGGGCTTAGATTAAAACAAAGATTACAAACACGGTTTAGGTTAAAAAAAATGTAGATTATTGATGTTAAAAATCGTTCTGAAATGGCATTTAACTACAGAATAACGGTATGGATTACAAAACCGCAAGAGTTGTCTTTGGCGTATTTAAAAAGGTGAATCAGCTTTGTACAACGATTGTTTAAAATTTACAAACCTTGAGCATGGCGTGGCGTTTCAAAAATGCCCCACTCGTAAAGGTTGCTAGCGATAGACCTTACGGTGTAGCGCGTAATGGCCTGCCGATTACGAAATCATTCAGTCCAAATTCTAACGGTATCAGCAATGTTTTGACCACTCACAAAGTAAATGTTTACAACATCAAACATTTCCAGATGCTCCAGAAGTAAATTTTATTGCCGAGCCATTTTTTTATCAATTAAATGATTTAACACTTTACTTAACAAGCACTCGCTTCGAAACAAACACGGAACTGACATCGCTTGCGCATAGTTTTGTGACGGTAGTATCAAACAATAACATGGACTGATCGTGACGATAAGCGGCCTACCCCCTTCATACTTAGCTACAGAAACGAGAGATTTGTTCCCGATTCGTCGTATTCCTGTTTCGTCGCATTCCCCATTCGTCGGATTCCTGATTCGTCGTATTCCCGTTTCGTCGGAATTATTTATATAAAATCATTACTAATAATGGACAATTATTTATCCGCCATCCCAAAGACATATACAATATCTATAGTTCTACATATAAATATACTGACATTAGGTACCGGGTGTCCCACGACTAAGAGACATGAAGGGAAAGTAATCAAAATATTGAAGAGCCAGTGTTTTACCGTAAGAAGACATAATTTTATTTCATAAAATAATAAGCACAGTCAGTGTAAAACCGGCCAAGTGCGAGTCGGACTTATATCTATAAAAAATCACGTTTGTTGTATGGGAGCCCCCCTTAAATATCAACTTTATTCGGTTTTTAGTATTTGTTATTATAGCGGCAACAGAAATACATCTTCTGTGAAAATTTCAACTGTCTAGCTATCACGGTTCGTGAGATACAGCCTGGTGACAGACAGACAGACAGACGGACAGCGAAGTCTTAGTAATAGGGTCCCGTTTTACCCTTTGGGTACGGAACCCTAAAAAGTAAGTTATCACTTTGGAACCATATCGCTTTAAAGAGAGGTTCCAACTACCATATGAAGTTGTCAAACATCTGAAAGCGACAAAGTACAAATATTATCATTGACTTTGAAATGTCTTGCTAAATAATTTCGTGTTGATACTTAAGAAAATAATGGAAACTCTTGTGATGGAAAGGTCTCAAGGAGATGGGACGTTGTATTCTAAAGAGGTAGGTTACCTATGTGTTTATTATCTATTACTGGCCACTTGTACGACGTCCACCTGAACAGCTACTTTTCATTTGTTTCTCTTCTGTCACACCATTGTCAATGAATATTAACATTGTGAAAACGTTGCACGTTGTTAATATCAGTTTTATTTGGCGATTTTCCTAAAAATGGATACTGACGAAACTGATAAAGTAGTATTTATTGATAGTAAAAGAGCTAGCAGAAAGATCTTATTACGGGGAGGCTATAGATACAACTTGGATAGGAAAAACAAAGGTGGTTCGACGAATTGGAGGTGCTCTAATAGATCTGTCTGCTCGACATCCATTACTTTAAATAAAGATGACAAGGTAATCAGAGAGTCAAGACACATGTGCAAACCAGAATTTATGAAGAGAGAGGTCGAGGGTCACTTTAATGATTTGAAACGCAAGGTGAGTGACAGCATGGAGCCAGTCCCAAAAATTTTTGAACAATCTGTGCAAGATTTTGCTGAAAATTGTGATGGAGAATTTGATTTTACGCTCATACCGGAGTGGAAGAAACTGAAAACGACTTTGTATAATGCACGAAACAAGTCACTCGGCGTCGAAAAATGCACATTTCAACATTTCAGTGAAGTTGTCGTTCCATTGAAGCTGTCAGACGATTTCCTGATTTGCAACGATGGCGACTTAGATAGGATATTGATATTTGCTTCACCCTCTGCTGTAGAAATATTGGCGAAATGCACTGAATATTTCGGAGACGGTACGTTTAAGGCGGCACCGCCTCCGTTTTTACAACTATATAGGGTAGACTGGGTACGGTTGAAACAATTTTGCTTTGATCGCTCATAGCATCAGCATTATGCTATTGAGAGTTGAATAAAATGTCAAACATGTGATGGCATACATCTGTCTTGAAATATGTACTATTGTTTTATGCCCAGATATATTCATTTTCACACAGGAGCAGTTTTTGAAAAAGTCTGTCCTCTGTTACAACCGACCCCATACCAGGGGCGGTTGAAACACAAAGAAATAATATTCAATACGGGTATTTAAATCTGCTTTATTGCTCATTCTCGTATTAATCAACTCAGTCTCAAATAAGATCAACACTTGTAATGTATTAAAAACTTAAAATAACTTCATCAAGACAAATAAAGGTATTTAACATAAAATCAAAGAATTTCTTCTTTAAAAAAGTTACCCGGAACTAAACAGCCTAGTAATTATAAGATCCTATTTTATTGCTTATTCCCGGATCAATTCACTCCGTGCCAAATTAAATCAATCAATCAATACTCATTAATACTTACGTGTGTTTCAACCGTACCCATCCCCACCTGACGTCAAAGAAAAATCATAGTGGCGAGACAAAGAACCCAACACAAAAAGTAATCATCGTTATTTTATCATAAACATCTGACAAATGACTAAAAAAATACTCAATATTCAAACGATATAATTAAAAAAGTTATTCGACAAAGATATCAACTGAGAATACTAACTTTTGATTACCAAAATACAATAGGCTCCCCTGCAAGAAACTACAATGAGCGATAGTGGATGCAATACTGTGGAACATGTTCGCGCTAACATGCCACGCATTTCTTCCCTTACACCCCTCATCCTACAGCTGATAGTTTTTCGGATATTCGCTTTGTTTCAACCGTACCCCGTTATAACCGTACCCAGTCTCCCCTACGTTGCAAGTAAATTTGACCAACAATGCAGATAGCTCATGTTTTGTACCCGTAGTATATGCCCTTTTACCTAACAAGGATGAAAATACGTATAAGCGGTTATTTTCATTGTTAAAGCATGAATTTTCTCAAGTAATCACAAAGTTCAAATGCGATTTTGAAATTGCCGCCATCAATGGGTTGAAAGCAGTACATCAGAACGTTGTGATAACAGGCTGTTACTTTCATTATCAAAAAGCTCTGTGGAAGAAATCGAAGCAGTTAGGTTTAATTGACGACGAAGAAGGCAGAATGTATACAAAGCTATGTACGCGGCTCGCTTTATTACCAAAGGAAGATATACCAGCCGCATATTTGGAAATATCTGAAACGGTCCCTGACGGTTCCGTGAGAACTCAATTCCACAATTACTTTTTAAATTTCTGGATGCGGAAAATTACTGGATCAATGTTTTCGGTCAGTGAAGAAGAATTCAGAACCAACAATGCGGTTGAAGGATGGAATAACCGGTTAAATCATAGAATCCCTAAGAAACCTTCCCTTTTTCAATTTATCAAACTACTGCGAGTCGAAGCTCAACATCAAGACATCAAGATTAGAAAGATGCAGTTACACTGTCCGAGTATGATAAAAACTCGTCGAGCAAAAGATGTTCAAAAATATCACCAGGAACGGGAAATAGTCAATGATTTTATTGATAAAAAAATCACAGTCATTGAATGTTTAAATAGGCTTTGTTTAATAATATAATGCCAATATAGCATGTTTGTAAAAAATATATTAGGTATATTAAAAAGCTTTTATTGTAAAAAAAATCTTTTCATTTTTAAAACTTAAGTAGAGCCGTGGTAATTGCATAGTTTCATTCGATAGTAAAAATCCGACGAATCAGGAATCCGACGAATCGGGAATGCGACGAAACAGGAATACGACGAATCGGGAACAAATCAAACGAGAGACCATGATTTAGACCTATTGTGAAGGTTGCTAACCAAAAAAAACACACCTGTATATCATCTGGTAGTCTTATCGAACTAGGTTTGATGTCGTGGGCTATTAGACTAGTAGGCATTATGTCGTATGTAAATTGTTGGGATATTTTTTTTAAGTAATTACAAGATGGCGCTCGGCCAGGTCGAAAACTTGGGAGCACCCCATCCCTAAACAACATCGACC
The DNA here is from genome assembly GCA_946894065.1 of Acleris literana. Classification (NCBI taxonomy): domain Eukaryota; kingdom Metazoa; phylum Arthropoda; class Insecta; order Lepidoptera; family Tortricidae; genus Acleris; species Acleris literana. Next base: position 10,250,920 of record OX335691.1, on the reverse strand, counting down.
AAAAATTCACTACGCTCCTCCTTAATATAAAGAGTTTTTCACATATTTATACGTTGACCCTTAAGTTTAACCAGTAAAAATCCCTTTTTTTTTCATGCTTTGTACAATTTTAATTATTTCTGACGAAGTAACAATTTTCCAAGCTATGTCGTCGAACTTATTTTCGGTAGATTGCTCAAGGAAAAGGACTGCAGAGTGCAAATCACCTGTATTCGGAGCATTATTATGATCGAAACCTGTCGAGAATAAATTAGCCACCTCTAAAATATAGGTATCTTCAATTTTATTGGAATAATGGTTATCCGCTTCACTTTCACAACAGCTGCATTAACGACACTACACCTCTGCTGCTAACAACCAACTGAATTGCTTGTGTCGTGTGGACGATGGGGCTCTGGGAATTTTGTGGCGACTTTTTTAGATCCAGCCCTAAAGCTCTAAGAAAGCAAGATAATTACGAGAGATCATCAAACAACATCGTAGTTTGTCAGATAATTTCGTAATTATCTCACTATCAGTAAGCTTAGCTTATTGATGTATGCTATCTAAGCAAGCAAGATAAATGCAAACGCAAACGCAAACGCATTCGAATAAATACGATGTTGCTTGACAATACACTAAATAAACAAATAAATAAATAATATCAGGGGGCAACGTCACACCAATTGACATATCTGTACAACGTACCTGCGTATTAAATTCTTTATTTCCAAGATTGTTTAATATTCATACTCTAATATTTCTGACAGACATATCAGATCATACTATTCAATACTGTTTATACGTTATAAATGTGTTCAGTTTTGCACAAAACTATGCAAAAAATATAATCAAAAGGGTTCAAGTTCAATTCTTTGATATATGGCTCCTGTCCAGTGGGACAATTCTGCCAGTGTCAAGGTTGGAAGTTACACGTGATCGGTGTAAATGATATCAAAAAAAATCTTAAGTCGACGTTGTACGGTGATCCTCTAGCCTCCGTGAAGCGATGTAACTTTACGAAGACCAGATGGGATTTTCTTGTAGCAATCCTTCCAAAGGCGAAACGTGTTCAAACTTGAATTCTTCATTATACTGCACATTTGAATGTTAATTTACTGCATATTAATACATCATTAGTATCCATTAAACAACAAAATATGCAAAAAAATAATTACAACTAAGAAAGCGACGCCATCTTGTCGAAAACCCAAAGAGAATCCCCAATCAAAAGGGTTTACATTTCTAATAAAAGTGATATTTTGTCAGGTAGGCATAAAGACAACGCTTTGGCAGATTAATTTTCTTCTTCTTTTCTTAAGGCGGTCCATTTATGAACACCGATTTAGGCCCACCCAATGACCTTTTGAGTGCCTATAAAATCCTTGGACCCGCCGCACAATGTCATATCAAAATGACTGTCAAAAACTTAGAACAATTACTAAAGCATAGTAATCTAAAAATAACTTGTCTAGCCCCGCAGGAAACAAAGCCTAAGGACGAACAGGCAACGCTTTTTTTGTAATTATTATTCACTTGTTACATGAAATCTCCTTGAAGGTTATGAATGTGAGTAATTTTTCCCTTTCTTAGTTGTAATGTTGGAAGAGTTAATCGAAAAAAGAGTGTGGCAATGACTTCCCGAAAATCAAATTTTACTGCAAGCGATCTTTATTCTTTTCAGTAGCTTATTTTGCCAAAGATTTTTATCTCAGCAGAAATAATTCCACTATCATAATTTCCCAATCTGTATTTATCGGAATAGTTATATCATTTTAACAGTCGAAGGAGCTCCGCTAGCGCGGGGCTCCTACTTCTGGGTGATTTGGCCCTTCGGGCCTGCTACAAAACTATCATAACCTAAACCTAGGTACCTACCTATTTCGGCCTAATTACAATGGTGAAATTTGCGACTGGACTTTTGTGGTGTTTTTACCAAAGTGGTAAATATGCGACCAGGAAAAATTAAGAATGGGAAAAAAGACATTCGGTAAAATCACGAATCGGAAAAATCGCTACTGGAAAAATTGCTACCAGAAAAAAAAGATTTTTGGAAAAATACCGCCACACTCCAGTACAGTTTATAAATATGTGTACACTTTAGTACCTTGTCACTTTAATCGCTATGACAATTCATATATGGCAGTTTAAACATGATATAATAGACAAGGTACTAAAGATATTGACCATATTGTACTAAAGTGTACACATATTTATCAACTCGACTGTACTAAGCGAGTACCTTTAGGTGTTTAAAAAGGTAGGCAAATAAAAAAAAAAGTTGGATCTATCCGTCATCGTCAGTGGTATCAGACCACAGACACAAAAGATAGCTGGGCCGGTATTCATGATTCGTAGAAAAAGAAATAGGAATAAAAAATAGAAATGCATATTTTTTGCACATGATTGTTTTAATTTAAGTAATATATACTAGCAAATAATAGGAAATGCAGCTGCAAAGTTAGTTGTAAAGGTTACATAATTACTAATATTATAAAGTTTTATTTGTTCCGCATTTATGGCATATATAGTTCCCACATAAAGAAATAAACTTCTAAGCGGACAGAATCGCGACCGTTGGCTTAAGAGATGACATCATGGTTTTATAGAATTTGTGGAAAGTATCAAGACTTTTAAATTCTATTACCACGTAGTTCTAGCTATACATTCAATTTTCTTTTTTTGTCACGAGTTTCTGGTTGACCACAAAAATAACACAAAATCAAAAGTCGTAAAATTACTAAATTGCCATTTTTATTACATGTCTGTCTTACCAAAGTTGACGGAGCCCCGCAGCGGGGCTCCTATTCTTGGGCAATTTGTCCTTCGGGTGAAGTTAACTAACGAACCTAATCTACCTAGTTACGCAAACGAAGTGGTCATTTTGCGACTCGGTCATTTTGAGATGTAGGCTACAAGCTACAAGCGATGTGGTCACTTTGAGAGTCGGTAATTTGCCTAGAGTCATTCTACTACTACCGTGGAAAGTGTAACTCAGATATTACAGACCATGTAGGAAGAGTCGATACTGGAACATCGTCATCCTTTTCATTATTACATTTATTTCGTATCTGGCTACATTTTTAGTCCTCAACACAAACATAACGGTGTCGTAAGTTTTACGTGTATCTGTGCGTGTCTGGGGCATCGTAGTAGCTGCCAACGGGGTGGACGGTTAGGACGTTTTTTATTTAAGAGGATTGTGAAGCGCCGCTAAAGTCCGGTAGCTGTCAAAAAAAAAACCATACAAATTTAGCTCCGGGCGTTAACGTTTCTCACCCCCTAAATCAAGTCCGATTTCCACGATTTTTGAATATGTTGTAGTTATTATAAAGAACTAGGTCTGTACGTTTCTGTTTTTTGTTTTTTCAATTTGTTTAATTCTAAGAAATATTTTCGTGTAAAGGAAAACGTACAGACATAGTTTTTCATGATATCTACAACATATTCAAAAATCGTAAAAATCGGACCAGGTTTAAGGGCAGAAAAACGTTTTCGCATTTTGTATGGAAATTTTTAGCTTTACAATCCTCTTAAAGGAAGCAAGTCGATTCGTGGTGGTTCTAAGCTAGGTGATGAAAATCATCAAGAAATAAAAAGTAGACGAATTATGACAAGTGGGGTATCATTGAATGGGTATCTCAAAATCATCTTTACGTTTATTTTATCAATTTTCATTTCGAATGATCATTTAGGATTTATAACGATTTAAAGGTTTTGATACTGTGCTGGGGTGTACATACATTAGCTCCCGCGACTTCGTCCGCGTATATTTCGACTATCGTTATTCCCTCGGAAACTTTTAAAGTTTCCGGGATAAAAGTAGCCTATGTGTTAATCCAAGCTCTTCCCATTCCAAATTTCATCCAAATCCGTCCAGCCGATGCAGCGTGAAGGAGTAACAAACTAACGCACACACATACACACAAAACTTTCGCATTTATAATACTAGTACGATGTAACAGTAAATGTATTGTCTGTGCCAATTGAAATTGGCACAAATGTAAACAACCAAACGACCCAATTTACGATTATTACTCGATAATCACGTGCTTTAAAGATCAAGTGAGATCTTAGCAATGATTTATGCACTTGATCTCTACTTTCACATTAAGTTTAAGATGAAATAACTATTCATTACACGTTATTTTAAATAAAAACACGCTCGATGAATATTTGAGGTTATGTGTCAAACAGTACTAATTTGTTTACATCTTTGGCAATGTCAATTGAGCCAGGCTATAGTGCAGCGTCGGGGCGCGGCTACAGCAGCCAGCCGGGCGCGGCGGCCTGCTGCGCGCGCAGCTCCAGGATCTCCCCCTGCAGCGCCACGCTCAACTCCTGGATGGGCACGGGCTCGGTGCGCCAGTACACCTCCTGGTACTTCGACGTGCGGTTACGCCGCTTGTGCGCTTTCAGATGCACCTGAAGCACGACCACCACATTTATACTATTAACTATAAAATAAAAGATTAATTAAAAAAAAAACGAATGGTAATAGGTCAGTCAAACTGAAGTCGGCATTTGGTTAAGAATATTGTGGGACGCCGACTTCAATTTGACTGACCTATTGATTTTTAATGATCATAATAATATTACGCTATTCAGTTCTCCCAATTCTCAATTAATAAGAAACTATAGGACATTAATAAGGAACTAGCTGCAAGCAACACCGCGCGAAAGTCATAGTGTCTATACTTAAAAATATCAATGTGCTTCGTCATAGTCGCTCAACTATCTTACTCGAGATATGTTATCGCCAGCCTCGAAATAGGTACCGTTGAGAAGTTCCGATGGCCATTTGTGGTTTTCATCATATGTTCCATCACCAAATACGACGACGACGACGACGACGACGACGACGACGACGCGCTGGCCTAGTTGGTAGTAACCCTGCCTACGAAGTTAGCGGTCCTAGGTTCAAATCCCGGTAAGGGCAGATATTTGTGTGATGAGCGCGAATATTTGTTCCTGAGTCTTGGATGTTTTCTATGTATTTAAGTATAATTATATTTCTCTATATAAGTATTTATATCATTGTCTAGTACCCATAGTAGCTTAGTTTGGGACTAGTTCAATTGGTGTGACATTGTCCCCTGATATTTATTATTATTATTTATTAAATAGTACTTTCCAAGAGCAAATGCATGATTTAAGCCCTCCGCACACCTGCCGGGGTCCGACACTCACCAACAACAACTCTAACTACGACCAAGTCGGCCGGGTCTCGTGTCGGGCGTACCTTCTTGATGTGCGTGTTGACCATGGAGCGCAGATGGAAGAGCGAGGGGCAGAGCGGGCAGCGGCGCGCGGGCGCCGAGTGCGCGCACACGGCGTGCTGGTTGCGCCGGTTCACCGACACGAACCCGCGCCCGCACACCTGCCGGGGTCCGACACTCACCAACAACAACTCTAACTACGACCAAGTCGGCCGGGTCTCGTGTCGGGCGTACCTTCTTGATGTGCGTGTTGACCATGGAGCGCAGATGGAAGAGCGAGGGGCAGAGCGGGCAGCGGCGCGCGGGCGCCGAGTGCGCGCACACGGCGTGCTGGTTGCGCCGGTTCACCGACACGAACCCGCGCCCGCACACCTGCCGGGGTCCGACACTCACCAACAACAACTCTAACTACGACCAAGTCGGCCGGGTCTCGTGTCGGGCGTACCTTCTTGATGTGCGTGTTGACCATGGAGCGCAGATGGAAGAGCGAGGGGCAGAGCGGGCAGCGGCGCGCGGGCGCCGAGTGCGCGCACACGGCGTGCTGGTTGCGCCGGTTCACCGACACGAACCCGCGCCCGCACACCTGCCGGGGTCCGACACTCACTAAACAAGTCCTAAGCGAGGTCTAGACGAGCAATAAAATTGCAGAATTTGACTGCTGTCTTAGTCAAAGTTTAAAGACAGCTAAATTGCGCTTCTTGCTCTAGAACAGGGGTGGCCAACTTGGTTAGATCCAAGATCTACTGTTCACTGACGATACCCTGTGCGATCTACCAATTACATACTTCTTAGGTACCCTACGTTGCGCAGTCTGTTCTACGTATTTATATTTTTTGCTTTGCCACGATCGACTGGACTAATAGTCGCGATCGACTCGATCGCGATCGACCGGTTGGCCACCCCTGCTCTAGAACTAAAGTCAGACAGCATTCAACTTCTGAAATTTTTATTGTTCATCTATTTCGCCCTTAACCAAAACTAAGCTTTAATTAGCTGTGTAATGTTGGGATTAAATGACACTACATTAGTCGTTGGATGTCAGGTTTATTGTGTCCCAAATGATATGTACAAGGAATATATAAGCGGAACATATTGGTGAGAGTGTGAGTGTGGCATCGCACATTACAGCTGTTCCTAGTAAATTATTGTTTTGTACAGCGTCAGTGTCAAATTTAAAGATGTTTTGGGTTCCTTTGGAAAGAGCAACGATCTTTAAAAATAATATTAGGAGGCCATTTCGGTCTCAGGTGTATAAAAATATATATTTTTTTAATTTATCTTATTTTTTTGTATTAATTATATATATATATATATATATATAATTAAATAAGAAGCAATTTTTGCATTTAATTTCGACTTAAAAGAAAGAGTATAAAAACTCCTTATTTAAGCAACAAAAAACTTTTATTTACAACCAAAATCAAATTTCAAATTAAAAATATTTATTCAGTATTATAAATCATACATTATCAATAAAAATGAAAATGATGAAAATACCTGAAGATAATTTTTAAATACCTATTCAATCTTCGATCAACAATATTCAACTGATCGAAGTATTCAATGATACCCCACATGTCATAATTCGTTCATAAATCTTTTTCTTTAGGATTCCGTACAAAAAATGAAAAAAACGGAACCCTAATTGGATCACTCGTGCGTCTCTCTGTCTGTTCGTCCGTCTGTCACAGCCAATTTGCTCCGAATCTACTGGACCAAATCAGGTGAAATTTGGTAGGATGGTGTAATCCTATGACCCAAACGCAGATGTGCAAAATTTTTTTTTTTAATAACGGTCATTTTCGGGGGACAAATTACGAAACAAAAAAAAGTTTGCAAACCTTACTGTGTCATATATCAAATGAAAGGGCTCGTTATGAGGATCTCAAATATATTTTTTTTATTATTGTAAAATAAATAGTTTTGATTTTACTTATGAAAGAAGACGAAAATTGACCATTTGCGTCATTTGCGGCTCAGTAATTTCGGAGAACAGGGCTCCGAAATTACTGAGCCTAAAATTTTGAAAAAAATACAATATATAGTTCATTGCTTGTAGATTACAGGAAAACCTAAATTCAAATTCATTTATTTGCAAGTACATACACGGATCTTATAAATATACATGTCGGTAGTAGGTACATGGATATGTTCTGCCACAATTTGGCATGCAAAAGTCTTAATCTACATTAGAAATAAATGCTACTATTACTTAATCATATTATTATAATTGTCAAGATATTAATTTATTATTATATTCGATTCAAAATAAATTAAAACAATCTTAATTTAAATTGGAGAGAAACTAGATATTTGACTTATTGGAAAAATAGTCCTTAACAGAGTAAAAACAGTTATCTAGAAGCCATTAGCCTATAAGAATTCTATCGAAAAAAAACTACGTATGGACGGAACCCTCTCGACGCGAGTTCAACTCGCACTTGGCCGGGTGTTTTGTACAATAATATGGCATCTGGTTGCCGCCATATTGAATTTTGATTATGTGATATCTTTACTCACAAGATTAAGACGAATCGATTGACTTATGAATCATCACAATCGGCTCACGCGTTTAGTTTCTAAACCGCCACAAGGGAATAAACATACATACGTACTACAGACATACATATAGGCTGATAAACATATTACCCTTCTCCTTCGCGCTTGTTGCTTAGTGCGTCTCTATCGTTACTGACTAGATAGAAAAGGAGATCCGAGCGACAACCAAGTCGCGGGCATCTTGTGCTAGCCGCGCAGATCAGCACCGACTCAGGTCAAAGTGAAACATTGCAAAAGTAAGCTTTGACTCGTGTTAGTACGATACATTTTTCAAGTTAAGTAAAAACAATTGCCGGAACGCGGGCCTCACGTCGTCCACTGAAAAAATTATCGTATTAACAAAGACCAAAGCCTAATTTTCAATGCTTCACTTTGAGCTGAGGCAGTGCTGATCTGATGCTGGGGCGTTGTAGTGTGCGATGACGATGATGTCTTAACATTGGTACACTCACGTCACAAATATGCGGCCGTTCATTGGTGTGCAGCCTGGTGTGCCACATGAGCGCCCGCTCGTCCATAAACTTGCCTCCGCAAAGGTCGCAGTGGAATTTCTTGTCTCGTTTCTTTGCTTCTGGTTTGATTGGCGTCTTAGCTGGTTCAGAGTTGGATCTGCAAATATTAGTTCATGAGATGAGTTTTTTGTTTTTTCTAAACATACGCAAGTAGTTAACCTTTCACGGCATTATAGTGGAGGTCTGACATTTAATACAAGGGCAAGGGGGTGTGATACAAACAGACGAACTGGTTTCAGACCGGGAACATCATAAAATTCCGTTTTTTTTGTAACATTCATTTGTTTGAATTTCTTTTTTTCAAAAAATAAAGTTTCTATCAAAACATTGCATTCGGAATTATGAATTTAGGTCCATTCGGAAGAACAGGCTTGCGAGTCGCGTACACATCACGGTGTTACGTGCAACAGTTACAGTTACAGCTCGCTAGTGATTACTCAGCTTTATTGTAACTGCTATGGGTAGAGAAATAACTACTTACTACACCGTGATGTGTATGCGGCTCGCGAGCCTGGTCTCTACTAGAAGCTCATTATTGTCACTCCTAAGGGTACAGTAATAGCTAATAAAATGTCACTGTGGGCGCTCTCCGATAACCAATTAGCAATCTGTTAATTATCATTATATTGTTTTCACCCGTGAAAAGCCCATAATGTAAAATTATGCGGGGGTGTGGGCATTGTTACTTACAAGAAAGATATATCATTCAACACTTACTCCTCTTTATTCTGTAACAACATCTCATGCTTCTTTATATGACTGTCAAAGCTGAGTTCACCCTTGTACATCTTGCCGCAGTAGTAGCATGTGTATTTCTTGTCATGTTTCTTATCGTAGTGATGCTTTAGATGCTCTTCATCTTCCAGCACCAGTCCACAAAGCTCACAAATATGGGAGCCATTGCTAATCTTCCGCACTTCGTCTTCATGTTTCTTCAGGTGAGCTATAATAGTGACTCGCTTCTTGAACACCATATTACAGATGGCACATGTATGATTGTTTGTATGAGTTTTCAGGTGGTTGTTGTACTCTTGTTCGTCCTCCATTGTAGCCTTGCAAACCTGAACATTGACAGGATACGGTTTATTTCTTTTGCCATTGACATTTATTTAAAGGTTCATTTGCCTTATAAAAAGGGAGTGCCATTGTCAAGATTTTTTTATCTATGCAATAACTTATTTATAGCTGAACGTTTTTTTTTCTAAAATACAAGTCTATGTGGTTTGAGTGAAAGGGTACAGACAAAGTACACTTTAAAAGCTACAAAAAATTTAAAACTTTCCATTTCAGGCTGAAGCAATATTCTTAGTATGTACTTTTGTGTAATGATAATTGATAATATCGGCGAACAATCCCACACAAATTGACTTAGTCCCAAACTAAGCTCTAGGCTTGCACTATGGGCATGTACCAGGCAATTAAAAACATACTTATAGAAAGAAATAAATACTTATATGCATAGATAACAAATACTAGCGCTCATCACACAAATATTTGGCCTGACCGGTAATCAAACCTGGGACTTTTGGCAGGGTTACTACAAACTAGTCTAAATGCATTGTCATATAAAATGATAACGAAATTCTTTTGTGCAATAAAGGTTCAAAAAATAAATAGGCTAATGAGTGACCTCTGGGCCTTTATTCAATTTCAGTTTAGCTAATCTTGCTATATTATAAATAAAATCAATATTGTAATCATTTGGTTCGCATCTTGAGCTCCACAGTCATCTAGATGTGACAGCCAATGACAATGCCCACCCGCCATTGTAGTGATTGTTGGTAACTCGAAATAAAACCTTTGACAATGGAATTTATAGTCCTTTTTATCTACTAAACTGGGGTTCCGTGGCATACAGAGCACAACACTTCATTCATAGCATGGCGTTCAAGAGGATAATGTTAGGGCAGCTTTTAAGCTTTTATACCCTTGACATTAAAAATTATCATAATGTCAACATTGCAATTACAATATCAAAGGAAAATGGGCTACTTCAATGTGGTATAGAGGCCGTGACAGTATGATGGGTTGCCTTAGTTAATGCACGTACCTGACAAACGTACAAAGAAATGTTATGTTCTGATTTCATATGCTCCTTCAACTTAGCCACAAATCTGTATTTGACTGGGCACTGGCTGCAAAACATGTATGACATCGGACCCCGTTTCCTTCGCTGTTTTACCTTCTCTTCAAAATTAGGCACAGGTTTACTTGAGACACTTTCACCATCCAAACCAAACATTTTCATGTATTTCTTAACTTCCTCTTTCTTTATCAAATTCAAGGTGCCGTCTTCTTCTTGTTTCAAGAATGAGGGTGCTCCGTTTTCCTCCATGACCACAACAATTGAATTATCATTGTCTACTTCGCACTTCACTTCCTCTTTGATTTTTATTTTGTTTGTTTTTGGTGAGGATTCATTTTCATCTGACAGGTCATCCGCATTATCGCGAGTGCTCTGTAATGCAAGCCCTTCCAAATCATAATCATAAGCTGCAGTACTAGGCACAAACATTGGTAAAGATATGCATATAGAATCCTCAGAGTTTTGTAAATCTGTGTCTATAAAGTCCATGTTTTGCTGTAATTCATTTGTGTAAAAATTAAGGATTTCTTGACTTCTTTTCGACGAGAGATAAAATTTGTAGGCGGCCGACGCAGTAACAAAACAATCGGAACATACTCTATGCTGGCTTTCTTCTGTAAACTGAAAAAATATCGATACAGTTAACTGTTACAAGGTTAATGTATAAAATCATTGTTTTATAGATTATTTGAAAGATAGATTTGATATTCTTACCGAAACCTGACTTAGCTGTTCAATAACGTCGGCAATACAATATTCCTGTTCCCCTTTACATATTGTAGTAAAGATATGTTCACTTAGCTCATCCAGCGGCATCAAACAAATAAGGCACAAATTCTCTGCCAAGGTCCCGTTTACTATGTGTTGGATAACAACTTTAACATCCACGGAACTAGCCATAGCCTCCTCCTGCCAATATAGATTAGCCGATAATACATTTTAATTATTTTTTCCCAAACAATCCAAAGTATTGTTGACAAACTTCTGAATTTACCACTTACTTTGATTACAGATGCGTTCTAAAGTAGAAATTATGTCGCCAGAACGAGACTTGGAAGCGATCGATGTTATTTTTATTCAACCAATGGCTGACGATTTTGTTGCTATAGCCAAAAAGAAAAGATTATGAAATAAATACCCGTTCCAAATACTAAGTATTTTTGACATGACATCTTATATGAAAACAGGGAGTTATCAGATGGGATGGGACCTGGCAGTACCAAGTTGCGATCTGTCAAAAATAATTGTTCGCGGAAGGAGTGGTGTTGATCTCGCAAATGGATTGCATTTATAATTACAGCTCGAATTCCGTGCGAAAAGCGAGAGAGGCTGCGAGTACACAAGAATCGCCTACTTACCAGCGAGCCGACATGATATATTGTGTATGAATAAAACAAATCTGTATCCTGATTGTAGTACGTTGCGCAGTGGAAGGTAATTGCGAATTATTGAATAATAACACGGCATTTAATTGGTTTTATAATTCAATCTCGGTCGCGATTTAGCTAAGAGTTTTAAAATAGTGCGTTTCCTTAAGGGAACTCACTACCAAATTGGATATACTGCAAGTTCCTTAGTAGCATTTATCTGTTTGTAAATATAGAGTTACGAGCTACTACAATACGTTACTACTCACTAGGTAGGCACAAAAACGCACCGCGGTAAGTGTGGGTAGGAATTTACATATTAATTACCCCGTTGTGTGGTATATTGTCATAAATTAGCATAGTTATCATCAGTAAGACCAGATGCTTCCATTACTAACACCCTATGGTTTTGTGAAATATTAGTTTTTTACTATTTTATGATTTTTCAGGTACAATGGCCTTGGAAAACAATAGTCCTCTCCACTCCAACTATGAATTAACAGAGAACATAAATATTAAGGATGAAATAGACAATAACATAGTTATAGAAGATCACAATGAAGATCTACAAGTTAAAACGGAAGAAGAACCAGAAAACCCGTTCCAGAGTGTGCAAGTGGAAGTGAAAGAAGAGACTGAAGCGGTTAACTTCCGTAAATATATAGAAAATAGGATACTAGAAGAGTTCAAAGTACAAAACGAAGTTGATTCTATATTGCCTATAACACGTGATGAGGAGAATGAAATAGCATTGAAACAGGAGTGTCTGGCAGAGGATGCACTGATCTCATATGATTTCCCGAGCTTTAATGATGCAGGGAGCATGGATCCAGGCAGTGTGGAGGCTGGCAGCGTTGATAGTAATGATGCAGCGGCACTAGGCAATGTAGAGGCATGCCTCCAAGAAGATGCAGTTAGCGTAAAATATGAAAGTGATATTTATGATGTAAGTATTATCAATTTATCTTCTGCATCTGTAAGATGAGATACAAGTTTGTTTATTATTTTGTTTATTTGCACATTCTCATAAATGTTCTGAACCTTGATTGGATGTCAATTAACTATTCTACATGATATCTTTTTATGTCACTTTTTGCATTGTAAAACACAATTTTCATATCATATTTCCGTACCCATTACAGTGTCATCTCTACAACTTGTGTTGAAAGTAAAATTGGAACTAGGGGATGACTTCTTTTAGAGTAAAAAACTGATTAAGAAAGTAACAGATGACTGTTAAAATATTGTTAAGAATTGTATTCAAATATAAAGATAGGCTCCAAAGACACTAACGAACTGGCCAGAAACCTGTTAAACAAGGGAGAATCCATACCAAGGCTTAAAAGATGGCATATTCTACAGCTGGACCAGAGAATCTAAGCCTCACATAACATGATGATGGTGTTCAATTGAACACCACCTATGAAGGAATTTTTGACAGACAAACCATCTGATTATGGCTAGAATGGCCGACTGCAAATTAACTTAAGAAAAAAAAAAAGGGACTTCCTGATAAAAACACATTCAAATATTAGAATCTGTACTGGTTATGGCGATAAGCAGATCAGTATCGCTACCTTGCCACATTAAGACTCGACGATACCAGTACAATAATAATGTAATTACCTGGGCCTCTATTGTACCGGGTAAAACCATATTGCCTTTGAAATGTTATTGTATTGTCAACGTTACAATAGCTCTTATTTACTTGATATTAATGGTGTCTACTTTTTTTTTATGGTGTTAAAAACAATACAATAACTCAAAGGCAATATGGTTTTACCCAGTAGACTTGAGACCCAGATCCTTACAAGTGATCGGCTTGGTATGACTATTACACTGGTACTCGCATCACACAGTATATTTGCCTGGCTGCCAAAGAAGGACGATAATTTTTTGGTGGTAACGCTCTGAAAAGCTTAAAATTGTTTGGTCTAAAATCATTTTGCCAAACATTTTCAAGTTATAGAATTTAACAAACATCTATCGTCAGATTAGTTAGGTTAGGTTAGGTTGTATGTATGAACCCAATATAGTCCTGCTGCTTCTCTGTCTTCATTGAAGCTCCATCATGCAGAAAATATCTCTTTAAAGTAAACAAAGGTATAACTTCACCTACCTTCTAAGTTTACCTGTGACAGTTTTTTTATCTTTTATGTTAGAGCAAATCTCTTACTTTTCCTAAATTATATAGCTCAGCTCAGGAGTGTTTGAATTATGATAAATCATGTTTTGTAAAAGTCTCATGGAGATTTCACTTTTATGAATATTTTTAATAAAATATTTTGGTCTTATTTAAATTGCAGTCTTCAATTTGTTATCATGTGATGTGCGGATCCATAAAATAAACGGGATGTAGTGTGTTACGTTACCTTAAAAGCTCGCGACTGAATATTTGCCCTGTCGATTTTTACCAGCCGCATCAAAATAGATTCAGCGGTTTAGCCGTGAAAGCCTAACAGACAGACAGAGTTACTTTCGGGTTTTTAATATTAGAGCTGCCTCAGATTAGGCCACTAGTGTCGACCACAGCGTAGGCACTTGTTGCCGCCACAAGCTGCGGACGAGTTTTTTCATACATTTTGTGTAGCATCGGCGCAAACCGAGCGTTTGAGTGGCCGCGTCCGAGCCGCAGGCTACGGGAGTCGTCCGCGCTGGCTGCGGGAGTGTTTGTCGTTCGACTCGCGCGCACACACGACCACATGAACAATGTACTCTAGCCGCTAGTGGCTGCCACTGGTGGCCGCATCCAACCACCAGTTGCTGCCACTGATGGCGGCGTGTATTGGCTTGACTGAACCACTAGTGGTCGCGTTCAGTGGCTCAATGTGCGGTCGCCCTTAGTATGAATACATAGTTAGTCGTTACACAAACAGTGTTGCACTCGCGTCGCGAGGCGCCTAGCGTTTTAGGTTTTTGATGGCGAATTGATATCCTTTCCCAATTAAAAGTATGAAGCATGTTTGTGCAAAAAAGGGTTATAGAATTAATAACAAGTTGTTAGAATTGTTGGTAATTCTGTAGCTCTGCCTACCCCACTCTGGGATTACAGGCGTAACGTGATGTGTATGTATGTATGTATGTAGTACGTAGTCCATTTTTCTAATGATGGACTACCGCTTTAATACGATACTGATGTGCGTTATTATCCTAATTAAAAAACTAACTTGGAATCAGCCAAGGCTTCTAAGTTTTTACTTATTTAGATTTCACGTGCAATTCGACTTAGATTTATGTATTAGGCTGCGGCTCCACTGAGGCGGAGACGAGCGGAGCGGAGCTGTGCCAATATTAACCAATAGAAGGCGCATGCGGTGACGTCGAGCGCGCCTTGCGCACGTTAGTTTAGATTCTATTGGTCAATATTGGCACAGCTCCGCTCCACTCCGCTCATCTCCGCCTCAGTGGAGCCGCAGCCATAGATAAAGTTACGCACATAAGTAAAGACGAACACAATTATATAGTATTACATAACAATCTATTCCAAACATGTGGAACAATGAATGCTTACACTCAAATCCAAACTTAAACTCTAGCTAAATAAACCATCAAAAAATCATTTTCAGGATCCCCATGTCAACGTGAAAGAAGAAAGGGATCTCACGGTGACAGAAACACATCTGATCTCGAACAAGGTGATCAACACAACGTCCACCGTCACAAACCCGCAGGACGGGCTCATCGAGTCACAAACCACGAAGACCCTCGTCATGGAGATACACCCCATGTCTCACGCGGACAGCATACCACTGTCCAAAATAAACAACCCAGAAGAAATCCTACCCACGTGCAATGAATACGACGACTTCCAATTAAATTCCATCACTGGTAACGAACTTACACTAGAACAAGAAGCATTTGGCCTACTCAAAGCGAAATCGCGGAAAATCAACGTTAATAAATCCCTCCAGTGTCCAAAATGTACAAATTTATACAGAGATACCCCATCTCTTAACAGGCACTTGCAAGTTCATGACACTATTGAGAAAAGAGCTATGGGTATCATCAAAGGGCGCAAGACTAGACTTCTTAACAAACTTAAAGCCGAAAAGGAAATGTGTAAGGTTGAAAAGAAAAAAGTGAAGAAGAAACCAGCGGAGGGCGTCAAGAGAATCACATTAGACGGCATAAGGAAGAAATCCTTAGAAAGAATGAAGAAGAAATCTTTAGAAAGTATCAAGAAGAAATGTTTAGAAAGTATAAAGAAGAAATCTGCTGAAATTATCAAGATGAAATCCGCTGAAAATGTAAAGAAGAAATCTGCCGAAACCGCGAAGAAGAAACCGGTAGAGCCGGTTAAAAAGGAAGGTTACGAGTGCACCTGCGGGAAAGTGTTCAGGCGGCGCAGCCGGATGGAGACGTGCCTCAGGTCGCACAACTTGTTCGCGGAAGTAAAGTCGTATCCCTGCCCGACTTGCGCTAAAAACTTCAAAGACAAAACGGAACTCACTTTACACAGGAAACGACTACACAGCAGAAAGAAATTCCCTTGCAAATTTTGCCCCACGGATTACAACACAGGAAAAGAATTGTTTAAACATTTGCAAGTTCACCAGAAAGTCCAGCTGATGGAGTATAAGGTGATATCTGACCTTGTTAACGGCAAGGAGAAGCTGCGATGCTTCATGTGCTCAAAAACCTGCTCAGAACTATCGGAGCTGAAGTCCCACGTCATGGAAGACCACAAAGAGCCCTACATTTGTCCTCACTGTCACCACACGTTCCCCAAAATAATAGATTTCGCAAATCACACAAAGACCTCACACCCCGAAGTGGAAGGCCAATCTGTGTTGGACGTCCTAGAAGCGTTTTCTAAATTGATGCAGGCTTGGAAATGTGAAGAGTGCGAACTGCAGTTCCACGAAGCTGATAAGCTGGCGTTGCATCAGATCGAGAAACACGGCCGCGAGGTGAAGTCCGAACAACAGTTCCAATGCACAGATTGCCGCAGGGTGTTCGTTAGTCAGAAAGGGTTGACGTCACATAGGAGAGTCCATCACAATACCACCGAAATCGAGGTCACCGATATCGTGGAAAGGGGTATAATGTGTTTGGAATGCAGGAAGATATGCAAAGACATGTATGCCCTGACATCCCACATGAGATTACACTCCCCTGATAGGAGATATCCTTGTAAATTCTGCGATTTTCGCTTCGCTACTCCAGAGAAAAGGAAAACACACGCGGAGGTACACACTGGCGACATGAAGTACGTGTGTTTCATTTGTGAATATCAGTGTACCTCGGAGAACCGGTTGAAACAGCATAAAATGTCGGCGAAGCATTCCAACATGAAGGAATATCTACTTACAGGGAAATTGAGCGATGAATCAACATCCCAGGATAATAGCAAAGCGTCTCCCAGTAAAAGTGTTAAGAGAATAAAGAGGGAGAAAGACCGGTCTTCCGTGGAGAGTAAGCCGGTGTCCTGCGAGGTCTGCGGGGAGGCGTTCGCCAGCGAGGAGCTGATGCTGGAGCACAAGCAAACCCACCCGTTTATAGAGTTCCCTAATGAGGATACCCCGAGCAGAATATTTTTTAAGTAGCCGTATCTTGCCTGATATTTTTTTAGTACCGTAATCACAAAATTCACAAAATTCACAAATGTCACTGATAGCATTTTATAGGTATAACTAATAGTAGTTTATGTAACTGATACTGAGAGTCCTTAAATCACCAGTGTGGTTTTATGAAACGAGTCAAAGGCGAGTTACATAATAAGATCACACGAGTGTTTTAGGCTTAATTATGTACAGTTGCATACATTACTTTATCTACACACATATAAGTAGGTACTCTAACATGGGTTCAATTCAATTAAATTTTTAGGAGAATAATGGCCCCATCAATGTTTTGATGATTCTGCCAGTGTCGAGGTTGGATAGTGCACTGCTATATGACATTTTAATCTTGTTCGGTGCGTTGACGGTGTTCGGTGGGATACCAGCAAAAATATAATTTAAGTACTTAAATATAATTGTTTTGAAAAAAATATACTCAAGTACATACATATTTAATTAAAGTTTGATATTAATTCGAGCAAGAAATTTATTTAAAATTTTACAATACGACGTAAATACTAATGTTAGTAGAAAGTGGACATTAATTGGACGGCTAATACAACGGGGAAGGAGATTATATAGAGGAACAGATATTTTAGGACAATCCAAAAATAAATGTTCCAATGTGCCTTCAGCCAGACCGCACTCACAAATCGAGCTGTCCCTAATTCTCAGTTTTGCTAGAAAAACGGGAGAGCAAAAATGACCCCAGACGTAATCGAATGATTGTGGAAGTGTTTAATTTTGAAAACTCCCTAACATGGGTTCAAAAGCCGACACGATTTGACGACGAAAATGGCAGTAGAACATAACTTGTGCTTTGTCAATGTCACGAATATGAATGTTTTAGTTGACGTTTCAATTGATACTACTTAGAATTGGGCCTATTAAAATTGTGATTGTTTTGGAAGATGTTCCAAATTTGAAACTCATAATCATAACTTTATAATATTCGATAACGTAATTGCCAACGGGTTTTGAACTCATAATAGAGGACTTATGATATGTGTGTAGATAAAAAAAGTATTTCGTCTTCTGCCCTTTAGGAGTTTCTTTAACCTTTTGCCAATCGGGCGGTAGGGTTGTGCCGATGCGCGTCGCTCGATTACGCACGCAATAAAACGCGGTGACGGCTTGGCCCCGACTAAACCTGCTCGGTCCGTCCTGTTGAGTTAGCTTGTGGTGGCTCGCGGCGCGTACGGTCGACACACACACGTTTTTTTGAAGACGAACTACTGTTTATACTGAGCTGATAGTTGGAAAGGGTCATAATATAAAACCTGTCACAATATTTTATCTTGACAGTGCCTATGTCCAGATATTAAATTTGTAAGGGTTGGTAAGGCACAGGTGTAAAAATCTTCATTTGTTTTCGACTGACAAGCCGAAACTAAAACCTTGCAGTGTCCATTTTACATTAACAGCAGGCTTAACCAGTAATTTGAACGTTAGCAATCGAAGTGAATCACAAAATATTTTACGGTTGTATAATGGTATTGTTCAATCTGTGACCTAATTATGGCCTTGCTATTTTAGTATTATAAGAAAAATGAAAAATCAAGACGAAGCCAACCTAACTAGAAATATATGGGGTAAGATTTGTGAAATATAGATAAAACAAAATTGGTAATGTGATAGCCCCATGTATTTTTTGTTTCATGTTTTAGATGATAAGATTAAGTTTTTTTTATTAATTTAATTGTCAACCTAGTCTTAGTTTTACTCGCGTACTCGATTTGAGTCGAGTTTATTATGTTAAACATGTGTCGGGCAGTGCATATGTACTTATTATTTAAGAATACTAATGCATAAAAGTATTTTTGTCAATGATAACTGTTATATTCACATTTACCAAGTTAACAGGCGTCGTTAAACCTTCAATTATGTCAAGAAAACACTGTGTTGCCGGTGCCAAGTGAACTCGAAATGCTATTGGAGGCTTGCACTTTACTAAGTTTCTGCGTTATTAATTATGATGAGTATTTGATTTTATTTTCATCAGTTTATATTTATGTACGGGATCATTCAAGTTTAACGTAAACACTAAATGGAGGAGGGGGGGGGGGGGGGGTCTGGATGGAGATTATGTCATTTATATTTATTAACTTTTTCGATACATATTTTTGAACCTGACTAATTTGATTGCAGGCTGATGAGTGACAATAAAGAATTCTGAAGACATTTAAAAAATATACCTACCAATTCTTACGTAAGCATAGGAGGGGAGGGGGGGGTAAAAGCTTTGCTTAGTTTTGCTGACAAGGAGGTAGTTGAAAATTTTCAAAAATTCCGTTTGCGTATAGTTTAATGACCCATAGTCAAATCAACATGTGTATAGTAAAACTAAAATAATTATTATAATTTTTTCATGTCTTATTGGGCCTGTGACAGATGTCATTTGGCAAATTTTGTGAAACTGCTAATTAATTATTTTTTTCGATGATCGATAAGGAAATGAAATCAATTTTGTATTCTGTTATAAATTTACTTACTTAATTTGACCTAACTACTATAATCGTCTAACATCACGCTAGAACTATTGCAATGGTACGGTAAAGTCTAGATATGTTTTTTTTTAATTAAATAAAAAGCAATGACATAAATGATTAAAATCGTACCGGCGAATCGATTTGGTCCGAGAGCGAGGTTATTCTCAACACTATTAAAACGGCCCGTTTCGCATGTGTGGCGTTCTTTATGAAAAGAGTGACCTTATTGTCGATGGCGCTTCCGCCATTATTAAAGATGCGCCGATATAAATACAACGTCGCGTGACGCAGTGCGGCGTAAGCGCCATCGACAATAAGGTCACTTTCCATAGATAACGCCACATATAGGAAGTAAAAGTAGTTTAATTATTTTGTTTTTAGATCTATGAAATATGTGCAGTTTTTCATAATTTGTTTAAAAATGCGTAAAACAATAATTGTTGTATTTTGAAACGAATTTACTAGAGATGGGCCGAGTAGTCGACGATTAGTCGGGAAAGCCGAATATTCGGCATCATTTCTAGTCGGTGATTAGTCGGCGACTAGTCGGCAAAAAATGCCGAATATTCGGCACTTTATTGCCTATAGGAAAAAAAATGTCCACACATGCGATTTTCTTTTCGACATAGTTATAAAAAGCACTAGGTAGTTCCTTTTTATATGTTTAGGTAAGGGTTCTAATTGTTTTTTTTGTCGTGCAGAAAAAATGTAAACCAAACTGGTCAAAGGTAGGTAACAAAGCGTGACGGACGAAGCGAAACGAACGTTTCCGATTTCACCCGAACTTAGCAAAATCCTACGATCGGCATTGCAGACTAGTCGGCCGATTAATCGGCAAATTAGTATTCGGCCCATCTCTAGAATTTACTATAGATACGTATTTTTTAAAGTTAGTTGACTGCTCAATTGATTGGAACAACGTTCGCGTGAAATGCAAAGTTTCAATCTGTCACAGGCCCATTAAAATATAAAAAATATTATACCTAAATTATAATAGTAGTCGACTGTCTTTCTCTTTCACACTCATTATATTGATATATGTCAGAATGAGTGAGACAGCGATAGATCGCCGAATACTATGAATACATCGTTTTACTGTACATTGTATTTGTTTTTTTGATGTTGAATCATTGTTGATCAAGGGACTATACACACATCACGGTTTCTATTCGACATTGCCTTAAGACTGCAATCCTGCGTCCTCAAATGCGTTGCCAACCCTGAGGACTTAGGTGGAATGCCTCGATGCTAATATTTCACCGGTTGTTTTGTCCCCACACCGGAACACAAAGAATAAGGCGGATGTTGGTTCCCCTATGGAATCCCTAATCGTCATTAGTCCTAAGGCATCGTTTGTCCGAATTTTCGTTTATCCTAAAGCCATTTCTTTCAAAGCTTTTTAGTGTTGTTATAATACAACCCTAACCTAAACGAACCGCAGATATAATTGGAAAACTTATAAAGTTGTCTGGCTCATCTGAAAACCAGTTTAGGGGAAATTAAAATTCGGACCCACGATGTGTTAGGACAAACGTTGTTTGGAATTCCGAGGAAGTTGCTGCCTTTTAGTGAATATTATTTTTAAGCCACCACCAACCACCATACCACCATGTCATAAACATATGTCGTATAACTATATCATTATCGATTATTCCATGTCGAATATCCCCCTAAACCCCTGTTCAAAAAAAAGATAAACGATAAAAAAGAACTGATTTATCTTTTTTATCTTTTACTGTTTGTCTGTTTTTGAGGAACTAAAAGTTGTCATCTGGCTATGACTCTTTATATTTTTCCTGAAGGTACAGTAAAGAACTTAAATTGAATTGAAATTCTACAACAATAAGGTTGAGTTTCCTATAATTACAAATGATTTGGCGTCTCTAATGACATTGACGACTTCAAGTCATTTTTTTTTTAAATTGGTCACAAATCGTTCGTGACCGTACTTCGGTCTATATATTTTTGTTATTTTAGCTGGTTATACATGAGCAGGGCCTTTTTTCCACGTTGGTCTTCTTCATTTTGTTCACTCAGCTGCCATCTGTTGATGGGACAATTCTCACTAATCCGTACTCTCAAGATTGAGTACGAACTAGTGGGACTTATAGGGAGAAATAGGGTGCGGACACTTGGGAATAGTCTGGTAAGGGTGAGTATCCAGAGCCTTGCGGGGTTGCGGAGCGGTGAGCGAGGAAAATATCCACCAATAGGAGAGCTGCGCTGAGCGAGGCTAGGAGAATGAAGTACTCCTATTGGTGGATTTTTTAGCGACTGACTCGCGGTCCCACCACTGCTTTTCCATTTTTACTCCGCAAAAGTTAGTAGATTAGGTTTGTTGGTATCTTTAAATGCCGAAGGACCGCCTAGAAATAGCAGTGGGTATACGAGTCAGGTGGGGATTTTTTCCATGCACAGCTCTGGTGGATACTCACCCTTAGCAGGCTATATCCACTTGTCCGCATTCTATTTTTCTATTAAAATGGCCTAACAGCTTCCTCACAAAGCTCTGGCTCACCCTAATACAAGCGTAAATGCTCATGAGCTTCTTTTTTTTTTGCCTACCTCGATTCAAAATCGTAATCATGTGTTGACGTTATAGTAGCTCTTATTTACTTGACAGTAAGAGCTATCACGCACTCAGTTTCATACATAGAAATTAGGTACTATTCATATGTTTACAAAAGACTGAGAAATCCTTTCATGTTAAGTCATTTATGTTTGCTTCATTGTACCAAAAGGCACTTTATTTTTAATTAAGTATGGGCTGAATAGCAAACAGGGTCTATATTTCACATTGTACTAGCCCACTTGCCACGATATCGTATATCGCTCTTATTCACTTGGCAGTAAGGGCTATCATAACGTGAACAGTTTAATTACGATATCAGAGCAAGATGGGCAAACCAAATTAGAAAAGACCCTGGATGCAATAACTGGCTTAAGACTTTATGTTACTGTCTTTTCCAAAACCACCTTAAATGTATATAATAAAAATATATAAAAGGAGAAATAAAACGGTTAAATATTTAAGAACCTATTTATTATCACAAAACATGATAAAAACACCCCCACTCCCTTACTGATTTCATCACACAATTTGTGACTTCCTTGAAGTGATATTGAATAACCCTTTGATGGCTAGAATTGCATATTTTCGATAACCTTTATAATCTAACAGTGAATGAATACAATATTAAAACTGAAAAAAAAATCAGCCGATTCCACTGGTAAAAGGGCGCAAGTAACATTGAAAACATTTCCAATTCAACTTGTTCTTTACTCAAATTATTAATTAATTTGAATAATAATACATATTTCACTTTAATAATAACATTGATCTAATAAACATACTTCGTTTCACATAAAAATGGTAAAATCACATACATTGATCAGAGGCTAGGCAAAGGTTGAAAATACCAACATACAATAAAACTTAAATTATACGTCGACCAAAGCTTCTGGATCGTAGCTATGGTAGCGTAGATTTTTCACTTTTAATATAACAATAAAAACGTGATTTTGTGATGAACAGATAATTACTACCAAGAATTTTCAACCTTTCCCTGGCGTCTAGAACAGGACAACCTCCAAACATGTTGCTCCGGACATTCTCACTCCGTGTTGGCGACAAGCTATCACAAATATACTAACAGACAATTAAACTGCTGCTGTTTGAAAGTTGTCCGTAAGTTGATGCAGTTCAGTTTATTTGTCCGTAAGTGTATCGTCGTTGAATATATCGGGGCATGCAAACAGTAAATTATCGCCTCGTAAGGCTAAAGGTCTTAATTTAGGAGGACATTTGTCAAAGTAACTTAACTTTAAATCGGTCACCACGAAAACCACGTGATATACTCACAGGCAAAATTTAACACACATTTTTTAAAAATCTGTTATCTAATATAACTTCTTAATCCAGTTAGTAACTCCAAAAATACATACATACAATTTTATGTTAATTGTAGTGTTTTGTTGCTAATTACAAGGTCGTTACTCTTTCCAAAGGAACCCATAAGAAAAATTACCTGTTCGTAGTAAATTATTGTATTTTGTAAGACTTTCAAATTTATGGATCTTTTGGGTTCACAACCTTAGCAAAAATATATTTGCAGGCTATTTTGGACTTAAGTTTTTTTATTGCCATCGACGGACAAACAGGCAGACGGCCCACCTGATTCGAAGTGGTCACCGCCGCCTATGGATATTTGCAACGCCGGAGGCGTCACCAATGCGTTGGCAGTCTCGAAGAAATTTAATGATACCCTTTTTAAAAAGCCCCATATTAAACAAAACACTACAACCTACATCGAAATTGGTTCAGTATATTTGAAGATACTCTCCGATTTAAGAAGTTATACTTGTTAATAATAAACAAAAGACGCGTGGGCGGGTATTTTTGCCGGTGAGTAGATAGTCGGCCAATAAAAACTATAGCAAGCCGTCAAAGCTCGACCAATCAGTTTTGATTGGCCGTTGAACGGAGTCACGTGGTTTGGATTGTAAACTAAATTTATCTACACACATAATCATAAGTCCTCTATTATGCGTTCAAAACCCGTAGGCAATGAGCAGCATTACCTGTGGTAGTAGGTGACAGCGATGACAGCTGTTAATTTTGGAATATGTTCCAAATGTAACCTTACAATATTCGATAACGTAATGAAATTACGTTACAGCTGTCATCGCTGTCACCTACTGCCACAGGTAATGCTGGTCATTTGCCTTTCGGCTTCTGAACCCATGTTAGAGTACTTATAATATGTGTGTAAATAAAGTATTGTACGCGACTCTGCGTAATTGGCATTACAACACTCGTGTGATCTATTATGAAACTGGCCTTGCGTCTCGTTTCATAAACCACACTCATGTTGTAATGCCTGTCATTACGCAACCGTCACGTAAACTACTATTACCTATACAAATGGTGTACAACGCACTCGTCCCACCGCCAGCGAGAAAGCGATAAGCTGTCGACTATATTCTCGCTCAAGAAACGAACAAGACAATAAAAGAGACACATATATTAATAGTTGATCGCTGGCTGTTCACACTGCCGGCGGAACTCCCTCCACTCCACTAGTTTGTCGAATTAAAAGATATAGATCCCGTGTCAATAAAAGATATACATATTAATAGTTGATCGCTGGTTCTTCTCGCTTCCCGCTCATCGTCGGCGGTGGGACAAGTGCCTAACCTCGTAAGGCCCAGTGAGCAATAAGATGTACATACCAAGGCAATTTAATTTGAACTGTATTGCAATAGGTATAAAGTTTATTTTCCTTTCTTCATAAACTGAAAATGGCATTTTCGAACAAACGTAATTGAACTTTATTACCTTGATGGTAGATTCAACGTCCCACTCACAAAAAACTCGCTGTTTGTAGTACGGTGGGCCTTACGAGGCTAAGACAATTATTTTAATTGTCATGACTAGACCCCGGTATCGGAGGTGCAAAATGGTAGCTGTCAAGTTCTTAGGGATGGGTAATCATATTTTTGATGTTGATATCGATACAAGATTTTTCTATACATTAGGTTGTACACAGTTATTTTTTTTTGATCTATGATAATCATTGATAAGATATTATAATTGTTGTGTATATTTATTGCAACTACACTAGTTTACTGCAAAGAATCTGATCATTCATCAAGAACATGGTATGACCTTTGGTGAATATAAAAGAGTTTATATTTTGTTTTAAATTTATTTATGAATGCTTTATGCTAAGAAGATAACTAAAACTTCTTAATGATGAAAGATTTTTTTTTGTAAATAATAAAAATGTTCAATACATGTTGGTTTTGTAATTATATAGTCCTACTTTATAGAATAAACGCTATCATTATGATATAATAAAATATCGACATATAACTATGTTTATCGACATGAAGTTAATATTTCAAAACAATGTTTACCCTTCCCTAGTAATGGCTCGAAATTGACAGCTACCATTTTGCACCTCCGATACCGGGGTCTAGTCATGACATAAATTTGACTATTGATTGACATGACCTTACGTCAATAACTCCAGGGGTCAAGAACCAGGGCCTCTATTCCACCCGGTAAAACGATATTGCTTTTGACGTGTTTCCGTATCGTAACGATAGATTCTATTTACTTGACCGTAATGGCGGCCTAGTAAAAAACAATACTTTAACACGTCAAAGAAAATATTGTTTATCATTGACACATTTTATAAATAGATCTGTCTTGTGGGTATAGTAATACAAGTTATAATACGCAACACGTAGCATGAAGATGCACGATAGTCGATTTTTAGGTGTCACAGGAGGCGGTATGCGGTGCGGTGTGAGGGAGCGCGCGTTACCATAGCGACCACATTGTTACCGCGCGGAAACCGCCATATTGGTTCATGTTACGTGGTGCGTTATACATTATAATGTTCGTGCCCTTCGCACGGTCTAAAATCATATGTGCTCAAATTTTTTGTTCGAAAATGTTTGGTATAACATTGAATCTTTACTTCTTTTATAGAATGAAGTTTTTTTTGCATACATATTTTTTGTTCTAAAGCACTTTTGGTCTAAAATTGTATAGTCAATGTCCTAAAATTAAAATCATATGATTGCTCAACTAATCTATAGGTTAGGTCAGGTTAGGCTTGTGTCAAGGCGCGAAGCGCCACGACTAGGCGGAATAGAAGCTCCGCTTAAACGGAGCTCCGTCAACTTCCCCTCAGAGTCAGGGTTCATTTCAAATTAGTGGTAACAATATTCGGAATAACAACGTAATACCAATAATGCATTCGACAAAATAACGTTATCACATACAAATGTTACGCTTACTAAACAATTTTTCGACCAAACAATATTATGCAAAAGAATTGCGATCAAACAATTTTTGACATTTTAATCATTCGACGAAACGTTGGAATGCAAAAAAATATGTTGCGAAAAAAATAGACCAAACAATTTTCGACCATCCGATCCCCTTTACGACACATCCTTTCGAAAATTAAATACCGTAAACATATTTTACATTTATTAAAAAAAAAAACAGGGCTAGGAATAGGTAGTGCTGATTAAACGTAACTTGATGCATTTTCATTAATGTATTTGTTTCCCTTTTTAGGTTGTAGCGTCTTTTTTGGTTGGAAGAGATTTTAGCGACATGACCGCCGGTCTACCGTATTATGATTACTATGATTAGTGTCCGATCGAAGTTTCGGTTTCGGTAGGTTTCGGCATAAAAATCATGTTTCGGCCGAAAGTTCGGTTTCGGTCAAAACAGTGCCAAATCTATCGGTCGCGCCAAAACTTACCTATTTCATAACATGATAGTTTTTATTTTTATTTGAAAAATAAATAAAAGAAGGACGATGACTTATGATCATAAGTTATGACTTATGAGTAGTATTTTGAGTATGGCTGATTGTCCTTTGTTAAAATTAAATTAATTAAATTACAACTGGTTTATTTTTAATACATGGGTGGATTTCAAAAATATTGTACGTAGTTAAGGACTTAATTAAACAAACCTTAATTTTTTCCTTTGTGTGACGAAAATTAGGCATAAGATTGTATGACTAATTTACGTCACACAAAGGAAATATTAAGATTTTTTTAATTGAGTCCTTAACTACGTACAATATTTTTGAAATCCACCCACGTATGTAAGAAATAACGGTCCACTCATATTTTTATTCACAATATTCAACGATTTTAACACATCTATAAAATATCGGTTTCGGCAAAAAAAACATGTTTCGGTCGGACACTAATTACGATTTCATGTTTTCGTCTTTCTTAGCTTATTATTCTTGTAGTGTTCAATAAAGTGTAATCTCACGAAAGCGGGTGGGCCTTACTTGTAGTTGTAATGTAACGTGTAGAGAAACGCTCACTACTCACCCGGCCGATCCATCCTTAGTATACAATTTTTTACTGACATAAAATACTTGATTGACCCATGTACATGCATCTTCAGTCGAACCAGCACTTCCCCTGGAAACGAGTAAATCCAGTGAGTCACGCGGCCCCCTTAATAGGTGAACTCGATCTTCCACGGGCGCGCCATGTTGGCGGCGGGCTTGCGCACGACGAGCACGTCGTTCCCCTTGTGCAGCGTCATCTGCAGCGCCGCGTGCTTGTCGCCCTGCACCAGGCGCGCCGCCTTGGGCGGGCTCTTGATGCCCGCCACCACCACGCGCTCCACCCACGACCGCGTGGGGAAGCTGGCGGCCTCCGACACGAATCTATGGGAGTTGTTACATGGTTCATATTAATATACTTTAACCTTTTCGCCGCGATTGACTCGATATAAAGGCAGTACATTTAGTGCCCCACGCGCCATGACGTCATATCGAGTCGAGAATTACAGTGCAAAATAGACCTGAGTCTTTGTGACGTAAGGTTGAAATTAGCCGTGGTTTTTAGCTGTCATTGGCGTGTCACGATGACTTTTGTATCAAGTCAGTGACGGCGAAAACATTAACAAGAACTAATTACAAAAAATCAGAAATCCGAGGTGGCCGCCCGACTCGGTAGTTTTTTTTTAGGTCTAGCAGACATCAGGGCCGAGATTTTAAGCGGTAAACACCATACCGTCTTTGACCTGTGCCTCTATTCTAGACGGTCAAATTCAAATTGTATTTGACCTGTTGTGGTTATTGTTTTTAGCCTTTTCAACGCTTTACTTCAAATACATGCTATGCAAATTTCAACTTAATTTATACAAAACGAAAGTCTTTTTTAAGCTTCTACTTGTGTCGGCTGCGACCGACGGTGGCGTTGATAAGGTCATAGGAATGGTGGCATGTGGATTAATTAATCATGTCGTTACTTTTTATAAGTTTAATGATTTAACTTTTTATAAGTACTAAGCCTTTAGATGAATTTCAGTCATTTAATAAATTATTTGTTTTTTCTTCATGTTAATATACTATTGATTTTCTATATAATTTATGACATCCTCTGATTTATTAATAATATGTATGATTCCACGGGCATTTCAACCGCCGCCAGTCCGCTGTCGTAAGTATTTAGGAAATAGGCGATAATATATATTAAAATTTGATCAATTGTGGCAAGAATTACGATAACAGCTCGGTGTGAATGTTAGCTGCTTGATGTAGCTCATTCTTTCAATATTTATGACAGCGGACTGACGGCGGTTGAAACGCCTGTAGAATCACCCATAAAACGCATTGATTTCATAAAATAAAATAATTTTATCTCGATACTTTGGTTACAAACTTAACTAGTTTATTTTATCGATGTTCCTTTCGCGATGTCGATACTACCTGCACTACGCGACCCTGCATATAACAGGCTGCGTAAGAGGGTACAAGTGCGACTAATCCTTTGCCCCAGTCTTTAGTTTGGTTCGAGCATACTATAAACAAGAGTACTCACGAGTAAGTGATCCCGCTGGGCTCATAGTCGATGTGAGCGTAGATGTAGTGGTTTTTCTTGTACTCGTACGTTTCACCGTCGTCGATGTACAGCGAGCCGTGCGCCTTGTTCTGTAGAAGACAATATAGCTAATAACTTCTTGTCAACCAATTAATAAACAATATTATAATAACTTTTGTCAACCAATTAAAATAGTTATTTATGTAACTGGTACATAATGAAGCTTCTTAAGGTACGAGTGCCGAGGTTAGAGCGCGAGCTTGCGAATTATGAACCGTTGCATACATAACTTTTCTGCAAGCTTAAAATGATATGACAAAAATAAACAATCGCTAACTTTTCTCGTATACTTTACTCGATTTTTCTGCTAGAACAAATTACTTGTCAGCAAAGTTATTTTCATTATTCCAATTGACGTTAATAATTTGTGATTTTTATTGTTAAGTAAATGTTAACAAATTTCATGCGAATTTTAATAGTTACTAAAAACAGTTCTAACAATTTATCACAAAAGTTGGAATGCCAAACGAAACGCCATTTTGTTGATATCTAGATTGAACCAAATAACAAATAACAAATCGGAGGATATTAACCATTTATTTTTAGTAATTTAATAAAAATGGTATTCTAGACATATAATTAGTCTATATATATATTTTTTTTAATATAGGTAATTGTAATTGGTATTAAAATATTTTGAACGGTTATTATACAAATTAGGTTCTCAAGTGTTCACTAAACGCCAAGACTGATATCCGAAATGACCGTAACTATGGTAATAACAATGCTATAATAATTATTATAGAACTGTTATTACCATGGCAACGCTCATTATACAATTGTTTTCCCGCTTCGGTTACGCTATAGGTGGTATTCTGATACCGTTAACGATATTATAATAACCTTTTGACAACCAATGAAAAACGATATTATAATAACCTCTTGACAACCAATTAAAAACTACATTTATCATAATAAGTTATTGACAACAAAATAAAAAGTTTTGATCAATTGTCCTTTCCTTAACCTACAAAAATTGAATTGAATTGTCCTTCGTTACACTTATCGTTAATTAATAAAACTATGGTTTAAAATTATATACAGGTGATTTCTGTTAAAAACGTAGCGTAAAAAAAGGACTTATTAAAAAAAAGTCTCAAAAAAGTTGATTACTTTCGCATGGCTCGTCAGCACATTGCTGTAAATCTCTATAAAATAGTTTCGTTATCAACACAAGTGCATTGTACATCAGTACAAATGTTATTGGTCTTTTGCAAATTTTATTGATCAATAAAAATTATACAAGTAATTTTTGAAACGTGGTCTAATTCGATGACTCATATATGTTTGCATTAGTGTTAGAGAAATGTAAGCGTTTCTAATCTAGATGCTGACGGGTTCAAATTATGTCACAATAACGTCAAACGATATCCATAATATGGATACACCTTAAGGTAATTAAAAAATGAACACATTGAACAGAAGATATTTTTTCCATATTACATAGTTTTAGTCCATTCCTTTTATAATTCACCATACACTTGTATAAAGGTAACGACCTCTCTACATCGACAGACGTACGAGGTGCGTATTTGTAATTTGATAGTTTACTATTATTTGGAGCTTCATCAGTATCACTTGATCATCTTTAAAAAATATAAGCTGGAATTCCATCTTTTACTGACTTAATTTTGTTATAAGGGTAAAAACTAAAATAAATGTACATAAATATACTCTTTAAATGTCACTTAAATGATGTCTAACTTAGAATTTCGTTACAAAAATGTATGTGTTTGACGTTAACCGACAGTTTCGTTACGGTGACAAAACTCTTCTTTAACTGGACATTTATTGTGGTTTATACCCATAAATAGATTTTGAAGACGTTATGCACAATTTCAGCTCAACAAGTAATTGGAATGATTTACTTACAAGTACAATAACCGATATATCATATAAGCAACAAAACCTGCATACATTTTAATACATAAATCGTAATTGAGAAATCGAAGTCTTATCCACCCTATGCCATCAACACCAAATTGGCCACCATTGTAGGCGACGGACAGGCTGCAGGCCAGGTACTCACATGTGCGTCGAGCGCCACGACGAGCGTGTAGGGGTCGTCGGCCATGAGCGCCGACGAGCGTCGCACGCGCTCCTTGCGCGGCACGATCGTTCCGCCGCGCTGGTACACCGGGATCTACAACACACAACAAATATATATTTCTACTACTCGCAAAATGAGCGTTGCCATGGTAATAACAGTTCTTTTATAATTATTATCTACATACATATCATAACTTCCCTACAATATTTTCAGAAACGATAAGCAAAAGGCCTATATTAAGAAGCCTGTATCTGCGGTTGTATCTTAATGTTCATATTAAAGCATAGGTGACCAATACTTTAATATACACATTACGATACAGAAACATGAAGATACAGGGCAACCACACAGGTTTCTCAAATATTGTAGAAAATTATGATAGGCATGTATACTCGAAACTGTAATTAAAGACCAACGTGGGTTGCCACTAATTAAACAAATATTTGCCTTAGTATATTTCCACTTTTTAAAAGACCGCACTAAGAATATTTATTTGTAGGTAGTTTTAAACCTTCCATTTAAATAAACAAGTTAATTCAAGTTACTTACACAAATACAAGATGGCCTATTAAATATTTAACCATAGAAGATTTTTGGTAGCAAAACTGTTATTGCACTTGTAATACTTCAGGTATTAATAACATTTGGTACGATAAATAAACAATAGTTGTAAACAACGTTAGATGCAATTTAAATATTACATACGTTTAGCTATTCGACAAAATAACAGGCCAAAAGTGTGTAGCTCACTTTATAATGACAATCATAGGGCATTTTACCAGCCATGACACCATGGGGTCCATGGGTAACTGTCAAGTTTAAATCAAGCATAAGTGTAAGGTATCCGAATTTAACTTGTCATTTTGTTTTAGCTGATAAAAAAAATCGCCATTGAACACACACACCCGCCCTTTAATTACTTAACACACTATATGAGAAAATATTTGTTTTGGGATATTTTAATGTTTTGAATATCGGGTAGAAAAAACATTGAATGCATATTCCCTATTGTTAAATATAACTTTTGATATTGAAAATGTTAGAATTATCTACAAATATTTACAACAATTTGATTATCAATGCAAAAAGGTTGGCTAACTCTGAAATGTTCCATTGACACTGACATAAGCGACTTTGACACTTGTGACAGTGACGTATCTATCGTAGTTTTTTTGGCCTTAAATTACAGTTTCGAGTATAGATAAAGTTATGTATTCGACTGTACACATAATTACTAGGTACGTAGACCTGGAGGTACTCCTGGTTAAAAGCTTGGTGTTTGTTAGAGTCGTAGCATTTACCTTCGCGAGGTTGACGTCCTGCGTGAAGTACCCGTTGGCCTTGTACTTGTGGTAGGAGTCCACGTCGTACCACAGCGCGCCGCCGGCCCGGCCGGGCAGGTACACCTTCACGCTCGCCGCGCCCGGCTCCACCACCGGCCGCACCAGGAACTCGTCACCTGACGGACGTATGCATAGTTTAGCTAGGTGTATCTAAAGTAACTCTAACCCGGACCATCCATACCGCCAAGTATCTAAAGTATATCAAGCGCAGTCCGACAATACCGCTAAGTATCTAAATTACGTCAAGCACAGTCCGTCAATACCGCTAGTATCTAAAGTACGTTAAGCACAGTCCGACAATACCGCTAAGTATCTAAATTACGTCAAGCACAGTCCGTCAATACCGCTAGTATCTAAAGTACGTTAAGCGCAGTCCGACAATACCGCCAAGTATTTAAATTACGTCAAGCACAGTCCGTCAATACCGCTAGTATCTAAAGTACGTTAAGCACAGTCCGACAATACCGCCAAGTATCTAAATTACGTCAAGCACAGTCCGTCAATACCGCTAGTATCTAAAGTACGTTAAGCACAGTCCGACAATACCGCTAAGTATCTAAATTACGTCAAGCACAGTCCGTCAATACCGCTAAGTTTGTAAAGTACGTTAAGTACAGTCCTTCAATACCATTAAGTATCTAAGTAGTTAAGCACTGACCGTCAATACCGCCAAGTATCTAAAGTACGTTAAGCACAGCCCGACAATACCGCTAAGTATCTAAATTACGTCAAGCACAGTCCGTCAATACCGCTAAGTTTGTAAAATACGTTAAGTACAGTCCGTCAATGCCATTAAGTATCTAAGTAGTTAAGCACTGACCGTCAATACCGCCAAGTATCTAAAATACGTTAAGCACAGTCCGACAATACCGATAAGTATCTAAAGTACGTCAAGCACAGTCCTTCAATACCGCTAAGTATCTAAAGTACGTGAAGCAGAGTCCGTCAATACCGCTAAGTATCTAAAGTACGTGAAGCAGAGTCCGTCAATACCGCTAAGTATCTAAAGTACGTTAAGCACAGTCCGACAATACCGCTAAGTATCTAAAGTCGTTAAGCACAGTCCGACAATACCGCTAAGTATCTAAAGTACGTCAAGCACAGTCCGTCAATACCGCTAAGTTTGTAAAGTACGTTAAGCACAGTCCGTCAATACCGCTAAGTATCTAAAGTACGTCAAGTACAGTCCGTCAATACCGCCAAGTATCTAAAGTACGTCAATCGGAGGTCGTCAATACAGCTAAGTATCTAAAGTACGTCAAGCAGAGTCCGTCAATACCGCTAAGTATCTAAAGTACGTTAAGCACAGTCCGTCAATACCGCTAAGTATCTTTCATGAAAATCGGTTGCACCGTTTAAGAGATATCAGCTCTGAAAGAAGGAGTCTCCATTATATCGCCGGTTATTATCGATCTAATAGTTATATACTACGTAATATGTAAAGATTTACCAAGCATGTAATGATCGTCGATGTCGAACACGTCCTGTTCTTCGGGGAACTCTTGCAGCAGCGGCCGCATCACGGGCATGCCGTCGAGGGAGTGCTCGTAGAACAACGTGTACCTGCGTAACACACACTGGTCAAACAGTGCCGGAGGAAAGTGGAATAAAACGGTCAAGTGCGAGTCGGACTCGCGCATCCGGGATAGAAGCTTTCCGCCCACATCTCGATATGACTAGGTAGCTGATACGACAACATCGGTTTGCGACTGCATCTCGATTCGACTACATCGCGTTTGGACTAGATCGCGGTTTGGCCAGTTCGCCATAAAACCTGTTATCAGGTGGACAATATCGTTATTCGATTTCTAAAGAACAGTCGAGTACAAAAACATGGATATGAGATTCGCATTCCAGAAATGAATTTGATAGTGTCGCGGAGCTCCTATCTCTGGACAGTTTGGCCCTTCGGGCTACAAAACTAACATAACCTAAACCTACCTATGGGTAATTCCACAGGCGTTTCAACCGCCGTCAGTCCGCTGTCATAAATATTGAAAGCATGAGCTACACCAAGCAGCTAACATTCACACAGAGCTATACTGTTATCGTACTTCTTGCCACAATTGATCGAATTTTAAGTATATTATCGCCTATTTCTTAAATACTTACGACAGCGGACTGACGGCGGTTGAAACGCCTGTGGAATCACCCCTATCCATTTTCACACAAGTGTTAGATTGAACAATGCCACTTTTAGATACCATTGTACGTCATACAGAAATTGAGTCCACCTGATAACAGGTCTTATGGCGAACAGGCCAAACCGCGATCTAGTCCAAACGCGATGTAGTCGAATCGAGATGCAGTCGCAAAGCGACCCGGTCGTATCAGCTACCTAGTCATATCAAGATGTGGGCTGAAAGCTTCTATCCTGCCTGAACCTTTGATTATATTTTTTGTTGTTTTTTCTTTAAGGTTTTCACGCTTGTATATGTATTACCGTTTTGAAGCCAGAAGAACATAAAAACACGATTCTTGAAAGTGGATTAAGTTTTATTTATTATAGGTAAGGACATTCTCTGTTAACATACCATATTCTAGAGAAAGAGTCAAAGTTTAAAGATAGGACAGACGGACGAACAACAAAGGTTTTTGTACGGATCCCCAATAAGCACGCTTTGAAAACCCAACTGATTGTATCAAATCAATCAAAATAATTTATTTCGACCATCTTTGGATGATAATGTTAAAAATGTGTTTTCTCAAACGTGATCGGAAATGAAGGGATTTCATTTGAAAAATACTTTACTACCGTTTAAGTAAAAAATAATAAAGAAACACGTACCAGTAGTCGATGAGAGCGTAGCGCCGGCGCACGGCGTCGCGCAACAGGGCGGTGGTGGCGGGCTCGTAGAGCCACGGCTCGCGCCGCTTGGTCTCGATGTGCGAGTGCGCTCGGAAGAACGGCTGGTACGCTCCCGCCTGAGGACAATAATTATATGGTTTACAAGTTAGTCAAGCACAGTCCGTCCATACCGCCAAGTATCTAAAGTAAGTCAAGCGCAGTCCGTCAATACGGCCAAGTATCTAATATAAGTCGAGCACGGACCGTCCATAGCGCTAAGTATTTAAAGTAAGTCGAGTTCGAACCGTCTATACCGCCAAGTATATAAAGTAAGTCGAGCACAGGCCGTCAATACTGCTAAGTATCTAATGTAAGTCAACCGTCCATACAGCTAAGTATAACCCTGCCGTATATCCTCAGTAAGTATGTCGCGGCTGGATCGTCTCTTCCGCCCGACATCAATAACTTCCTTCTCGAATGCCCAATTACGCGATACGCTGGAGTATCTTGTTTACGTTAATGACAAAGCTACCGAGTGGCTCAAATCCATCAAATTGTAATCTCCGATTAGCTGTACTTCTTCTTTCTTATTGCCATAAGACTGAATAAATGCACGGACCTGGTACCAGCGCGTCATGAGCTCGGCCTCGGGGTACTGGAAGAAGCCGCCCACGTCGGAGCCGCAGAAGGAGAGGCCGGCGGCGCCGAGCGCCACGCACATGCGCACCGACGCGCCCAGGAAGCCCCACTCCGCCGCGTTGTCGCCCGTCCACACTGCCGCGTATCTAAACAACGACATGGATTTTATAAACAAAACTGTTTTGAAATCTGCAGATCGAGCCATTTCAAGAAACTAGGTCTTTTTTGTGAGAATCATTTTGGCTATAGTACATTTTTTGGTCAAGTGTGAGTTGCTGATAAAAAAAATATTAACCCAGTGACACTCGCGACGCTAAAACGAATCAACACCTCGTTTGTCGGAATATAACCATTATTTCAGCCTGTACGAGAAAAAAAAAAGATCCGTACATACATACATCTAGTAAACATCTTTTTATACAAGCAGTACATTATAATATACATAAATCTGGAAAAACTCTTACCTCTGCGTGCCGGCGAAAGCAGAGCGAGTGAGGATGAAAGGTCGGTATTTCCCTCCCTCTCTGTCCAGCATTCCCTGGTGAGTAGCTTTGATATGCCACAGACCATACTCGTTGTGTACATGTCTGAAAAAAAATATACCTTCAGGGCCGATATTTTGCTGGGTAAAACCATATTGCCTTTGACATATGATAGTATTGTACCGTAGCTCTTATTTATTTGACAGTAATGGCGGCCGAGTTAAAAATAATACGAATCTTTTTAAAAAACTTTATGCTGCGTCAGAGCATGTTGTTGTTAACTTTTGAATTTCCTTTAAAGTTCTTACTAACATACATACATTAAATCACGCCTGTTTCCCAGAGGGGTAGGCAGAGACCACTTCTCTCCACCTGCTACGATCCTGACAAATCTCTTTCGTTTCTTTCACATTCATACAGTCATGCATGCACTCTTACTAATATATGTGTAGGATAGGGAGTCTGGAAGCATACCGTAGTTCTAGAATCCGCATGGAGCCACTATTTCCTACTTCTTTTACACATAATTATATCAAAATAGACCAACGACATTTTTAGTTTCGTTTATCCACACCTAATAATATTTGTCTGTTTGTTTGCTACGCTAGTGGAGATATCCTCCATACGAAAATTCATTCAAATTGGATGAAGAAATGTTTTTTTTCTTTTCTAAATAAATGTACTATTCACCTGTGCTCCCAGAAGGCGGCGAGTCCGTCGTGCCCGTCCTGAGGCGGCTTGTAGTGGCGGCAGTCCTTGGGCATCGTCACCTCGGGCCCGTTGAACACCTGCGCCGCCACAATATTGTAGGCGGCGCGCAATAATCATAACCAGGGTTCAGGGGGAGCACGGTAAGACTATAGCGAACTATGGAGTCAACATTAAACTTAAAACTCACGCCGAACTCATACTCGACTATTTAATAAAATTTTCAATTATAGATATAAATAAAAAGCTATCGTTTTAATTGTTTTTATCGTATTACCGGAAAAACAAAACATTCAAATAAAGTATTTATTGTTTGATACGAGTAATACTATCATAACCATATTAATTTGTAGGTAAAGCCTGACCAGGAAAATAAAAAACCTTGGGGTCGCCACTAATACTTTTTTTATCTGTGTTTCGTGAATTGCTATAGAAATGCCAGTTCATATAATTTCCGCAATATGGCAAGGTTTTATATTTTTCTCGTCAGGCTTTATCTAAGTACCTATCAATATTCATTAAGCATGTAGCTGTAGAAATACTTCCTTTCATCAGAGTATGTTAAAATAAAACAAGCAATTTATATAAATAGAAAGAATAGTTATTTTCTCTGTTAATTATATGAATAAACTGTGAAATGATATAAATGGACTGAGTATGAGTGTGACGCTAGTTTTAATATGAATGTCGACTCCATAGCTTGATTTAGCCTTACCGTGCTATGAAACTCTGAACCCTGATCATAATAAACAGGGGTCGAACTGTTCGTGCCGATGACGTCAAAATGATGAAATTTTGCACACTGTTCTCTAAATTCTATTCTATTATATTCTATTCAATACGAATAGCGTCCTAGTAGTCATTAGACTGAACTCGGTCCGAGCTCTTTTCGAGTTCATCATCAGTAAGTCAAGAGTAACATAATCATTACAAAAAAATATTTTTATGGTGTAATAAAATAACAATTAAACCTGGCATTATTATTTTGAACAATACTCGCCGAATTGACGTTGAAAAACACCCGTATTCACAAACGATCTTAAGAGATCCTTCACTGAGTAAACGCACTGCGTTCAATACAGTTGAGATTCGTCCTTTTTGACCGACCTTTTGTTTATGAGCCGATTTGAACCACCCTGTGCGTTGGTGAGCACTGTGAGACCTCTTAGTGACGTTTTTGAATACGGGTGAAAGACTATCGACTCAATTTGCTTTTTAAGTAATAAATGGTAAATAAAAATGTAGCCGCTGCGTATTTTGATTGACTAAGCTATATTTAAGTGCGATTCCGAATTTCATTTTATATTCTGTATTTATTTCTATCAGTTAACATCTAAACACCAGCTAATAACGGTTTTCAACATCAGCTAAATATTTTTTCACGGAAGGTTTTAATGTTTTAATACTTTTAATAAATTCTGGATTACGTACGGGTGTTACAGAAAACTTACATAAACCGAAACGAAGCGAGGGCGGCAGGCTTATTGCCTAGCCTTAATCGCAATTGCTTTCATTTTGCCAGTCCGAGGGCGGGTCCACTTTCAGAATGAAAACAATTGTTCCATATTTGAAGCCGATTGCGATAGCGTTAGGCAATAGGCCAGCGGGTCGCTAGCATTTATTAAATCTAATACTCACGCTGGGTTCGTTCATGTCGTTCCAGATGTGCACGTCCTTGCTGGTCCCCGGGAACAGGTCGTACGAGAACCGGCCCGAGTAGTACTCGCTCGCTTCTGGGTTGAAGAAGTCGAGGTAGCTGGACGAGCCCGGCCAGCACCAACCTGGGACCATCACGCAACATAAGGCTCTGGTCTACTTAGTATAACATAATAGGGACAATTCATGACTTTTCACAGCTTCAATAAAATTTGATTCATGTAACAAACAGTCGGAAAAATCATTTTTTGAATAGCTATAATAATAACAAAGATTGGTTCCTATCTCTTTCTAGCAAAACAGACTTTAACATGGAGTTTATATGGCCGCCCTGTTACATGACGTCACAGTTTATATCGATCTCTCTGTCTAATCGCTGTCTAATTAGCAGTTTAAAATGCTTGTATCATCCGTATTTCTTGGCCAATTTTAATTTCCATGCTTATTCCCTATTGCTTTTGGAATGTTATCATATACTCCACTTTACGATAGCTCTTATTTACTTGACAGCAATGGCGGCCAAGTTAAAAATCCCTGCATCATCTCCCTAGGGCCGCAACATATGGTCCTTCGAACCGGATGTTTTCTCATATTTTTTGGTCATAATGTCGCTGCTTACATAGTTGTCTAAAGTCATATTTTTATATCACTGGAACCGTAAACTTTTCAGAATTTCTTAAATTTCAAACGTGTAAACAAGGCTAAGTAAGACTAGGTATTACTTAGGTACATGAATCCTGGAAAAGTACCAGGGGCCCTAATCGAAGCTCGTAGTTACGTTAACTCCATCCCTGTCACTCGTTATTCGAGAGAAAGGGATGGACCTAACGTAACTTCAAACTTCGATTTACAAAGTACCCTGTTTACCAACTAAAATACATTCTATACGTTTTTAATAGTACCTTCATAATCCTTCCCGTCTTTGTCCTTGACATAGTACCCGTTCTCCATGGCGTCCTCGTGAACGAAGTACCCCGCCTCCCTCTTGATGTGGGGGTCGATGATGACGACCAGCTTCCGGCCCTTGGCCGTGAGGTTGGCCACCATTTCCGTGGGGTGGCGGAACTTCTCAGAGTCCCAAGTGAAGTACCTGTATCATTTTTTTATGACAAATTAAAGGCAAACGAGCAGTTAGCTGCTTTCTTTGGTATTACGGCAGCATTATTATTTCAACCTTGTCGATTTAACAGTAAGGTGCCATTTATGTCCTCATGCGAAAATCTGGGGATTCGGCAGGCCAAAGTCCATAGTGGCTTAGGAATGAAATTGGTTAACAAGGTGTGTACTGACTTCTTGGTGTCGGTGTACTCGATGTCCAGCCACAGCACGTCCACGGGGATGTCGTGGGCGTCGAAGTTGTCGTCCACAGCGCGCACGTCCGCCTCGTCCACGTAGTTCCAACGACACTGGTGGTACGCCAGGGAGAATTTCTGGAAACAAATACAATCTTTAGTAACTCTCAACATCTACTTGAACATCAGTTTGAAATAGCTTTAATTCACATTAAAAAACTACAATGAGAAAATAACTTTAAAAAGGCCGATAGGCGTCGGGTCCCCCACGGACTGTCTCGACGCAGAAAGGAACGGAATATATTCATATTTTAGTTTATTACCTCGTTCCCTTTAGGGTTCCGTGCCCGAAGGCAGCCCAACGGAAAACTTTTAATATGCCTGCGCTGTCCGTCCGTCCTAACTTTAAACCGTAATATATAGCGATGTTTTTTTCCCACAATATATGTTATTACAGTTTGGTCGTTCTAAGAGGGCCGATTTGACAGCTGTCAACTCAGTACAAAATAAAGGGGATCCCCTTACAAGAAACGTCTTTTTTCAACGTATTTTAATTTTAGTTTTTTTATTAAAATGAAATCAAGTCAAATTTAGTATGATCATATAACAAATCCTCAAGAAAAATAACAAATACTAAAAAGTTGCGAAATGTGAGTTGGGCCCGCACCGATTCGATTCGAAATCGGAGTATAATAATAGGTACCTACTGTACAGCGGTATGGAGCCCTGGGTGTGCGAGTCCGACTCACACTTCACCGGTTTTTTAAACTTAAAAACGACTTAATGTCATGAGTGCGCCCGTTAAAGGGTAAAGGTTACCGGCGGCAGCGGTGCGACGCCGGTGAGCTGCGTGTACTGTCTGAACACGTCCTTAGGCCGGTTGCCGAGGAACACGAACACGTCAATGATGCCGGACTCGCTCATGAACCTGCAATCAATTATATCAATCAATCAATCAATAGCCTGACTCATAGACATGCTAGCGTAATAGACGAACAGACTCCTATTTCCCGCATCACCAAAACACACATGTCTTAATGTCTTACGGTCCTAATGTCCGTCATTATATTCAATTAAAAATGAATCTTTGAGGAATGACACAAATACTAAAATACGCTGTCGCCAGTGTGACGCTATGTCACTCTAAGAGCTCTCAAAAAGGTTTTAACGGCTCTCGCTTGCACAGTAACTGTGTCTATTACTCTAGTATTTTAATGGCTAGGACTACAACGATCGTCCAGTGACGCCCTTTTATTACTATTTTGGTTTTCAGTTGTAAAAATGAATACAAAAGGGGTTTGGGTAAAAGTGTTGTCATTTGTAAAAGTCATACATTTGCAAGGTGAGCGGCCATTCGTAAAAGTGGTAAATTATGATAGAATTATTAAAAATAAACATATTTCGTTATGTAATGTAATACTCTTAAGTGCATCGGAGCCGAGATATTTAAATATTCATACCTTTAGTACACTTTTAGTATCAAAACGGAATACTTAAATCTTTAATTTCTCGGCTCCGATATTATTAAACGCCATAAATTATATATATCTATGTGTATTTCGAGGTCCTCTAAATAACCCGCTGCCGCCGCCGCCGCTGAAAAAAAAAACAATATTCTTCAAACAAATTTACCCAATGCCCTTTATAGGGTATAAGGCATAACATAATAGTTAACCATTGAAAAAAGGTGAAAAAAGTGGCCACCATTTTCCGTGAATACTAAAACGTAGTAAACGTGAATGTTAAAGGTTATTAAACTTATCTGTTCGTAGTAAATTATTGTGTTTTGTACGACTTTTAAATTTATGGATATTTGGGTTCCTTAGGAAAGAACCATGACAATTTAAAAAATATATTTGTTGGCCATTTGGGACCTAGGTTAATTAGCAACAAAACATCAAAAGGTACATCGAAATTCGTTCAGTATTTTTGAAGTTACTCTCTGATTTAAGAAGTTATATTTGTTAGCAATTGTACGGACAAAAGACGGGTGGACGGATATTTTTGCCGATGAGTATATATGTAGGGTTTGCAATATCCGTTCGTTTTCTAAATTCGAATAATATGAATAGTTCGAATTCCGATATTCGAATTTTAAAATATTACATCATTTAAAAATACATATAATTGCCTTAAATATAAAAGTATTCAAATTAAACATTATTACTTATTACACAACGGCACGACCATAAACAACTAACACTTACAACTGATAACGGTTCCCGTATATATGCTATATATTGTGTATTCATTTGTACAAAATAAAACCATCCTTCGATTTCAAGACAACTTTAGATTAATAGAAAACACAATAATAGAAATGAGGGCGCCACTAGACGCTCGGCACTGTCTTAATATTTGTTCTTAGTCCCATGAGAATTGATCTCCGCCGAGTTGTCCCTGTCGCTCCATGCAGCCCCCGCTGTAGAGTGATAGAGACAGCGACCGACCTGGCGTCGACCTGTTTCTTCTGCGAGCCGTTGACGAGGTTCACGAGTGACGTCACCACGGTGCCCTCGGCGTGGTTCAGCACGCCCACGCACGTCTCCGCCGATTTGTCCCTGTCACACCATGCCGCCCCCGCTGTAGAATGATAGAGACAGCGACTGACCTGGCGTCGACCTGTTTCTTCTGCGAGCCGTTGACAAGGTTCACGAGTGACGTCACCACGGTGCCCTCGGCGTGGTTCAGCACGCCCACCCACGGCTCCGCCGAGTTGTCCCTGTCACACCATGCCGCCCCCGCTGTAGAGTGATAGAGACAGCGACCGACCTGGCGTCAACCTGTTTCTTCTGCGAGCCGGTGACGAGGTTCACGAGTGACGTCACCACGGTGCTCTCGGCGTGGTTCAGCACGTCCACCCACGTCTCCGCCGAGTTGTGCCAGAACACGCCGCTGGTGCGCTTGGTGCTGAGGACAAAGGAGTCAAATAAGTAATAATCGTCATCGTCATCATCATCGTCATTATCATCGTCATCGTAATCGTCATCGTCATCGCCATCGTCATCGTCATCGTCATCGCCATCGTCATCGTCATCCAGCTTTTGAAGATTCTCTTTACTAAGGCGTTTTATTTCAGGGACTTCATCACGAAACCGCTCTGTGTTGCTTGGGCTAAAATGCATTAGTATGTCCGACGTCTCTTTGTTAGTTCGGATGTTCTCTACCACCGGTCGCATTTCTCGACCGATTCCCGTGAAGTTTTC
Source organism: Acleris literana (assembly GCA_946894065.1). Taxonomy (NCBI): domain Eukaryota; kingdom Metazoa; phylum Arthropoda; class Insecta; order Lepidoptera; family Tortricidae; genus Acleris; species Acleris literana. Next base: position 10,207,546 of record OX335691.1, on the reverse strand, counting down.
TAAGCAGATTCTTTTTTTTCGAATTAGTTTTTCGATTCTTTCAAACTGGCGGAGATATAGGGGTTTTTTGCGATTGCAAACTTATTTGCGGTGTTAGAAAACTGACCGCGACCCATGTCAATGTATGGGGATAACAGTCAAAGTTACCCGTTGTCACGAGGTTTACAGCTCACAGAGCTACTAGTGTATACTATTTTGAGACCCTATTTCATCAGTTTCGTTTGCTGTTGACTGTACTACACTGTTGACTGGTCCGGTGCGGACGATCGAGCGAGGCGTACAACTCACCCATGGGCGTACAGGACGGGCACGGCGCCGTAGATGGCGGCGCGACTGTCCAGCTCGTACTCGAACACGTCCAGGTTGTACAGGCGGTACGGGTCGCCGGACGCCGTCGAACGGAGCGCGAACTTGTCCGTGTGCTCCGGGATACCTGATCAAATACAAAAAGTTTGTACGGGAACCGGTAAGGGAAGGTATAGCCTCGTAAGGTTCACGTCAAATTTCATTAGTTCGAAAAAGAATCTTATGTCGGTCAACTAAAGTCAAAAGTCACTTTGACAAATGTCCTAAATTTAGGACGTTGAGTCTTACGAGGATAAGGTCTAGCGGGGCTATTCCGACAGAGGGGTAAATGCATCACTTGATTTTTTCAAGGGAACTCTACGTTTTAAAACTATTTATGCTTCCTTTTATAGATATTAAGGTACTTTAACTACTACAATGATTTTCTTTCTTTCTTTCTTTATACAAAAACGCATAAAATAACTTATTTTAAAATTGTAGGTACCTAATAGGTTAGTCCAACTGATGTCGGCTTTTTTGTTGAAAATATTGTGGTCGCCGACTTCAGTTGGACTAACCTATTAGGTAACCTACAATTTTAAAAGAAGTTATTTTTGCGTTTTTGAAGGCGGTTTTTGTTTTTTAAAACTATTATTTTATTTTATACTTTTTAGTGATCATAATACGCTGTTACGTAGTCCCACTTCTTGGTTGATATGAAACTTTAAGTTATATCAAGCGCGCCGCAAGCAACGCCGCGGGAAAGTCATAGTCATATTTCAACAAGTAAATATTCTTTCTTATAGTCGCTCAACTATCTTAATCGAGATATCTTATCGCCACCCTTGAAATCAGTACCGTTGAGGATTTCCGGTGGCCATCCGTGGTCTTCATCACCAGTTCCACTTCACCAAATGATACTTTCTGAATGCAAATGCTGGATTTGTTACTAAAAATACTAAAAACACTATATGTTTGCCTACAATATTTGAGGAGTTCTCTCAATTCCTCACTGATCTCCTAATCAGATTCAGATTTGGTGACGATAGGACCACCTCGGAAGTATACTCTATCAAACTAAAAAATAATTTTTAAAATCGGTCCACAATTGACTCTTTTATATCGGTGAACATACATAATCCTTTTTTGAAGTCGGTTAAAAAGGACGCAAAAATATAATAATACGCCAGGTATATCGCTAGGGTCGTGTCGTGGTCGTACTCGTTCTAACTTTTTTGTATGCGGTGACGAAAACAAAAGAAGATAATAGTATTGTACAGAGACAATGGCTTTGTGTAGTGGATAAGCTCAGTTCACAAAATAAAGACTAATATTATACCGGTTGTGAGGACGGTATTTGTCATGTTACGTCATACTGTCGCGATACGACCCATCCCGAGCGTATGATAATAGGTACGGAACTACGGACTCGAGGCGAGGCGGCCTCGGTAGACCAATTGAAACCACAGGCTGAGGCACATGTCTTGGACTAAACCGTGAAACAAAATGGCGCCGATCCGAAGCCATTTAATTGATCAAATAACCTGTTCTTCGATCAAAATTATATGAAGTTGACGACGATTTTTTTTTAATCCCTCTGTGATTCATTGCCTCAGTTAAAACCTGCTTAATTGACGTCCAAACTTGCGAGGCACATACGGTGAGGCGCCTCCCGTAGGCTCGCACCGCGACAGCCTCGGGCGAGCAGTGCGTGCCTCAAACGAGGCTGCCTCTAGTCCGTACACACTTGTCCACATGTAGCGTAACAAGTCCTGCAGATTTGCCTCGGAGGCCGATCCGATGGAGCCTAGTGTGGACCCACCTTTAAACTATAAAACTCCTTATAAAAACAGTTCTCGGTGATCTTACCATAGACATGGTCGGCATCTGGGAAGGACACGTCGAGCGAGATAGCTTCGTTGCCGCGCGGCTTGCTGTCGTGATGCGACTTGAAGTTCTCGGTCAGAGCACCTTCTTCGTTCTATAGTTATAAATAAATATCAGTTACACTTTATTACAGTTCTCTTTACAAGAATGTTAAATCAAATGGTGTAATGAACGAATGACAAACAACCGTCGGTACCGTTTTTGTCTGTTTACGTTGGCAGAAATATTGATTGTATGATGAATTCAGCATTGCTTTTGTTTGTTGTTTGTCTTTTCATGTCAACTAAGCAACAGGCCGGGCGGGGTACCAAAAAAACCTTACACATTTGAAAACGTAACTTTATCCTCCAAATAATAAAAACTTATCTGTTATGTTTTGTGCAAAATGTGGTTACAGAATTATCAACAAGTTCTTAGAGTTGTTGGTAATTCTGTAGCTCTGCCTACCCCACTCTGGGAACGAAGGCGTGAGTTTATGTATGTATGTATGTATCTGTTATATTATAAATTCTCGGATTCAATTCTCAATAAGGGCAAATATTCGTGAATAGTGCTAATTAACCTAAATTTGACCCATAATCATTCATGCGTGAGCGAGATGGGAATACGGGATCAATATGATATTAGGTTCATAAGCACTACCTATTCCGACCCTGCTTATAAGATTTCGCTACTCTCCCTACCCTAACGACCGTTTTAAAGGGCCCCACTAAAAATCAGCGCCGGGGCAAGCGTTATTAATGCAACGGCACAGATGAAAACTATGTTATCTGTATTCATTGATTGTTTATTTTGAACTGTGTCGTGTATGTGTAAAATTAAAATATTTTTGTTCTTTCTTTCTTTCACTCTTAATGACCCTCTGATATATCTTAACTTACGATCATCATATATAAACAAATGCAGTAAATTATCAATATTGAATATCTAATTACGATATTAACGTCAACTATTGATGATTTATTATCGAGCACGAATTCACCTTTTAACCTCTAACCTTATATTACAAGTCAATAAACTATGATATGATAACATAAACGTTTTAGTAATTAGGAGTCGCCCAATAAACTTGAACTCGGGTTTCAATACAAACGTGGTATCCCTTAAGATGTAGATAAGTTTAGCGATAGAAGAAAACATATAACAATAGGTTTCATAACCGAATCCCAAAATGTATTACTGCTTTCATTTATTTGACATTATAATAAGAGAGACGTTTTTTCTTTTAAGGTGCTGACAGACTTGAATATATAAAATGTCATCTTATTTTTAGGGTTCCGAAGCCACAAAACCCTTATAGTTTCGTCATCTCCGTCCGTCCGTCCGTATGACACAGGCATTTTACTCGAAAACTACAAGAGCTACATTGATTAAATTTGGAGTATAGAGTATAGATGTCTTGTAAAAGCCGCTACTTAGTTTGATAGTTAGATAACAAAATGGATATTTTAAGGGGGGGCTGTATGGAAAAAATCGCAAAGGTAATAAATACTTCCTGCCTTAAAGATACGCTCTTTTGCTGGTAGACTTTTTCATTCAAATCGTACTTGAGATAGTTTTTGTGTAGTAATGGCTTCGGAACCCTACACCGAGCATGGTCAGATATCCTCTTGGCCGTGGCCGTATGTTTGGCTCGTGACCTTTACACACATCGGTGTCGAAATAAAAAATATTCAATTCTATTCTTAAAATAACACTTCGGCATACTCGTTTTCTTTCATCTCGCTAGGCTACGGAGCCGGATAAGTAATCATTAGTCGATAATACACACGAGGGTTCAGTCACGTAGAGATAAGAGATCATTCAATGATCTCGAGTGTCAATGTGACAATAGCATACAAATCGCTCGAATTTAATACACGTTGATCTGCCAGTTGCTTATGACCGGGGAGGGGCATTACAAAATGTATGAATAAAAAATATATAAAAAAAGTGGTTCTCCTATGGAAGCCCTAATTGTCATTTGTCCTAATGCATCGTTTGTCCGAATTTTCATTTATCCTAACGCCATTTCCGCTTAAATTTTAAAACTTTTTAGTATTGTTATAATACAACCCTAACCTAACCGAACCGAAGATATAATTGGAAAACTTAAAAAGTTGCCTGACTCATATGAAAACTAGTTAAGGGCAAATGAAAATTCGGGCAAACGATGTGTTAGGACAAACGTTGTTAGGGATTGTGAGGGACGCCCTAAAAAAGTACTAGCTTTTTATTGTTTCTTCTCGTCTACTTATGTTTTTATGTTAGTTTTTTGAATAGCATAAAGGCTCCGAGTAAACAGGGCGGAAAGTTGTGATGGGTCAGTACGGGCAGCTACTAGATCCCTTGCTGCCACGCGAAAATGCTTAACTCGCCGTAAACGAGCAAGATCATTTGATCTTATACCTCGGCAGAGGGAATTTCTGAGTAAGGCGCCTGCTGCTCTATATGTATACTCTAAAGGCCCATTTAGATTATGCAAGTTTCTTGTACAAGAATCGGCAATAATTGTTAAAAAGGTATCATAATAAGTACTCTATGAATAAATATCAGTTGTCTATGAAAAACAGTTGTATCATTATAGGTTATGGGCCCATAATTGTATGCAATTATTTTGTTGCAATAATAGTGTTTAAGAATTGTACCAAACGTAAGGTTTAGACTGAGCAATTTTTTATTTCTCCAATTTTATTGTATGGAATGTGCAAGAAAGTTGTATAATGTAAATGGGCCTTAAGGCCGGCATTACACCTGTAAGTTATTACTGTAAGTTTTGAAACAAAGCTATGTGCAGGAGAGAGATGCAGATATTTGCCACTCACTCTTACCTATTATTGCGTCTCAAAACTTAAACCAATAACTTACAGGTGTAATGCCGGCCTAAGCATAAAGGTTGGAAGAGATGCCTTAAAGGGATATGTTCGCCGTAGTACTATTTTTATGTTAGTGCCATAAATACAATTTTTTGTCTGAGTCACCTGATAGTAAGTGATTATCCGTCAGTGATAAAACCTGCAACTCCAGAGGAATCGCAGGTGCGCTGCCGGCCTTTGAGAAGGAAATTAGAATGGGAACTGGGAGGGGGAAAGGGGGAGAAGGGAAATTGGGCCACCGCCGTACTGCTACTTCACGTCGGTATTCTGTGAGAGAGTGGTACTGCCCCGGTCGAGCCGGCCCATTCATACACTCAACCTAACGATTAAATACAGCTCTACCAGTTCAAAAGTAAATATTCGTTGGTAAAGATAAAAAACTTACTTCCTCCTTGGCCTTGAGCGGTTCCACGAGCAGCTGCGCGTTCTCGTTCAGCACCACTGCGACATCTCCCGCCAGGTCCAGAAACTCGAGCTTGAGCGGTTCCGCCGTGATACGGACCTTGTGGCCCTGCGCGTTGGAGAGTGTCACCACGCCTTGGGCGTTGGAGACTAGTGTCAATCTGCAAGGAACAAGGGTACTGTAGATTTAAGGTGTGCTCAACACCGGATCAACTCAAAGTGAGACATTGAAAAGTGAGCTTTGAACTGTGTTAGATAGTACGATTTTTCAGTGGAAGACTGCTAACATGTGCCGAGGCGAGGCGTTGCCGTTCCGATGCCGATAAGTGTGTATTAGCATGGAGTTTCATACAAAGAATACTGAACGGCTCGAGTTGAAGTCGATCCGGTGCCGCGCGGTCATGTATTCTTCAACCTTTAACTTTCGTATCGGTCGCAGAACAGATGGCCGATGGAATCGAAGACTTCTCGAGTGTCGTCCGCGTGCCGGAAGACGCAGCGTGGGTAGGCCTCGAACAAGGTGCACCGACGTGGTTAAGGTTGCGGAAAACAATTGGATTCAAGCGGCGTAGAACAGGTCATTGTGGCACACCTTGGGGGAGGCCTATGTCCAGCAGTGGACGTCTTTCGGCTGGAATAATGATGATTTAACTTTGTAGCCATTGGCCAGTAGGGGGCCAGGGGGCTAAAGAACCGGAAAATTGTTAGGGCCAGTTTACCATGCCTTTATCGTTAAAGAGAGAGGTCATTGTGCGTGAAATTATCTTAAAACTCGTAGTTTTCAAAAAAAGTTTATCAAAAGGAGATTCTTTCTCAATTCGTCGAAATCTTTTAAACAAATGTTTTTATTTTATATATTTGTATGATTTCCTCGTACATTTGAGAAAAACATTACAGCATGCCTCTGCGGAAACAGGGTTGTCAGACTCGTATTTTAGCAGGCCTCGCCAAGGCTCGGCCCGGTATACACCTTAATTTTATCCCAGAGAATTGATGTATTTCGAGGAAAGAGGGATATTCAACGCGGACGCAATCGCGGGCCAACGCTACTTATATATAATTTACTACTCAGTGTATAATCCTTCGAGATTATCGTAAAAAATCAACGCTTTTATATAACAAGTGAAGCAATAAACCAATTTCAACGCTATTATCGGACTACTCAATTAACTAGCTGATAACAAAAAATTGTTTCCATTCCGTATCAAACACTTGGTGTGTACTAAATTAGAACTTGAACAAAACTAATAAAGTTCATTTCGGTAAAGCATTACGTAACCAGGTTAAATTATTTCGAATTGTTACGTGGTTGCTAACATATTATGCAGGAAAACTAAATATAAATATCACGATAGCTAATAATTAATAGCAATATATTAAAGCGATCCAATATTTGCTGCAACAAAATAAATCAAAAGCCATGTCAATTGATGGCGCTACGATTTTTTTGATAGACTCTTCCAGGTTAACACGCAAAAAGAGAAGTTTTTATAAATTTTACGTGTGTGTGTGTGTATCTATGTATCTATCTGTGCCATCATAACTGTCACTCGGTTTTTTTTTAAAGGAATCTAATGTTTTAGGGGTGGTTCGTTCGGCCAAGAAAGAAGTCTACCAGTTTTGACAAAAGTTTCTGTGAGATCTAATTATCGCTACCGTTGACACTTGTCACTGTCATAATATCGAACATCGATCTTTGATGGAAAATCAAACTTGTTGTAATGACGTGCAAATGAATTTCAACCGTGGGGTGGTAAACCACATTTTTGGCCGACTGTACTTCATGGAAATTGGTTGGGCCGTTTAAGAGATCAGCTCTGGAAGAAGGGGTTTACCCTGGATTAACACATAGGCTATTTTTCATGCCGGGAAAATTAAAAGTTCCTGAAGGAATAACGTCAATCAAATTTTTGCGGACGAAGTCGCGGGCAGGAGCTAGTTCTGTTATATAAATTAAAGTAACTACCTAGTGGGCAGTGGCACTCCCTACACCAAGACTTCGTTAATTAACACTCTCCCTACCAGCTATATATAAAGCGGTTCTACTTCAGCAAGCCATGGAGTCCGTATCCCAAATTTTCTGTAATTCCTCGCCTAAACGTTGACTATTAGCCTGGCTTGCTGTACAGTCACGAGATTAAATTTGGTACCCACCTTAGGTTCAAAGTCAATCTGACATTCTACAACAATAAGGTTGAGTTTCCTAAAAGTTACAAATGATTTGACATCTCAAATGACATTGACGACTTCAAGCATATTTTTCTTGAAATGGGTCCGAAATTAACACTCGTGACCGTACAAAGTCAACTGGGGGTCGCTGGCGGATCCCATGGCAGCGAGAGTGTTAAGTACAAGGGAACAAAGAAATGGAAATATAAAGTTCCTATTTACATACGTGTACAGATGTAGTGAAATATCCTTTCACATCGTATTATCTCGGAAATGTTCGTATTTGTCATGCTACTTAAGTCTGACTCAGTACCCATCAAGACAACGTGGGGAACGTTGCATCGCGAGAGTGATAATCGATATAGAGTGTTTAATACCAGAGTATTTTTCTGTTAATTAAGATTAAGTTGTGTGTTATGTTGTATGTTTTCAGTTCTTTTTAATAGTCTTGCCGAAAGCATTAAGATCTGGGAAACGTTTAGATCGACAAGCCTGTGAAATTATTTTCAACATTTATTTATATTTCTTCTTGTTTACTTATACCTCATTTCTGTATATTTGAACGTGGTGGTTTTAACATCTCGGTTTTATATACTTCAAATTCGTGGTTTGACATTTGACACTGATAACTAAAGTACTCCATTTATATAATACAAACATGTCACTTAATAATTCAATAATTCATAGACACGTCGGCATCATTCGGAAGTAGACGTGAGTTCCGAGTTTTATGTGAAAGGATTATTCACTAGATCTGTACACGTGTTTTATTTCAGGCAACAGTCACACAAATTGACCTAGTCCCAAACTAAGCTTTGGGCTTGTACTATGGGTACCAGAAAACGATAAACATGCTTATAGAAATCCATATTTAAATGTATAGAAAACACCCAAGAACGCAGGAACATATACTCGCGCTCATCTCACAAATATCTGCCCTTACCGGTGATTTGAACCTAGGACCGCTATCTTCCTAGGGTATACCAACAAGCTAATGTATCGTCGTAACTTGGAAGCATAACCCTTCGTGTTTTTTCTTAGTCGCGTAAAAGGTGTGCGTAAGTTATCGGTAATTTTACTGCATGTACTTTGAGGAAAGGCAATTTGAAACCCATGTTCTACAAATGACGCACGCAAAATCACACTAGAACCAAGCCTGAGTATTTCTCAAAATAAGTGTAAATTATGTATGTGTAATCCGCCTAACCACTTATAGATCGCGTTAAACTTCGAGTCGAACACTGCAACGATTCGCGTCGTTCAATAACTATTAGATAGATAAAAAGTCCCGATAACCCCCCATTTCAGACCTGGACCGACCGATTTGCATGAAACCTATCTAAGAGCCACTTCTAGAATACCTCCTTGCAATTAAAAAAAAACGCATCCAAATCGGTTGACCCTAAACAATTAAAAGCTAAGGTGCCACAGACAGATAGATACACCACGCACGCATACACGCACGCACGCACGCACATATTATTCTATTTCTCCGCTAGTACACTTTTGAAATACATACTTGATTCTAGCGCAAATCATAAACTTATGTAAACTGCCTCACATTCATTCGCACAACCTCGTGCAAATGTCTATAGGTCACAGATCCCACTTACCACAGGTAACCACAGGTAAGAGAGATCTGGGACCCATAGACATTTGCATTCTCAAGACTTATCTTATCTTATCTTATCTTACAGATGGGCCCTCTCGGATACACTTCGACCCTTTAGGATCTTTTGTGCAATTACCCTCTTACACACTCAGCTGTTCGAATGTGCAGGTTTCCTCACGATGTTTTTCCTTCACCGTAAGAGCATCGGGTAATGCACTTAAGTTAGAAAAACTCATTGGTACATGGTGACCGCAGGTTTCGAACTCGGTACCTTACGATCACGAGTCGACCCTCTAAGCCACTAGGCCACCGACGCTCTCGAGACTACAATCATATGGCTGCAATCCTGAGACTGCAAATGCGTTGCCAACCCTGAAGGCTACAATGAAACATTACAACTATGTTACGAAATTGAAGGTTGGCAACGAATTGAAGTCTTCCGATTTCAGATGCCTATGGGTTTCGTTGGTTGCTTATCCTCAGGTAGCCTGGACCTTTATTCTACTGGGTTAAACCATATCATTATGTTAAGGAATTTTTTTTTGTGTATTAGTCAACTTAACTCGTAATAAAAAAGGGTATATACATGAACGGAGTATACTAGACTTAAACCCTTTTTCACTTGATCTTCAAAAGACTTATACCCTTTTTCACTAGGACCAGACTTAACCATACGATTGTAAGATTACTTTTCAGGGCCTTTATTCAACACTAGCTGCTCCTGTACCCACTTTGTTAGGCAATAAAAAACTTTTTGGGTTAATATATTATTACAGCCTATGACACTCACAAATAATGTGTCTTACTATTGGTAAAAGAATTTTCAAAATCGGTTCAGTAGATCCAGACAGAGATTACCCCTTACAACATCACAAACTACTTACCCCTTTATAATATTAATATAGATAGTAAAGACCAAATCGTTTCCGACCTGTTCTCATAGTGTCAACATTACAATTGGTCTTATTTACTTGACAGTAATGGCAGCTTTGTTAAAAACAATACGATTAAATGTCAAAGGCAATATATAGTTTTAATTAATAGAATTGAGGCCCTGTAGTAGCTACACCATAAATGTCTGAGTGTACTCATTCATCATAACCTTTTGAGCGCCACAGACTGCTCCGGCCGTCAACCGGAAGTCGTGCCACTAACGCGACATCTACAGCCGTCACAAGTTCAAGAATAAAAGAGACTTTGTTTCGTATCAATTAAGTTGTAATTTGCATAGCATAGCAAAAATACTTGGCGTGTCAGTGACACATTTTGTATTTGACGTAAAGCGTTCATAAGGTTCATATTCGTCAAATCTAAATATTAGGAAAAATTTAATTGTCTCACTTGTCTCCTTTAGGTTCTCCGTCCAACGCCAGCAGGGTTCGGTAACGCGGGTACAGCGGGTCAGCCTCGTCCAACTCCACGCGGAAGGTTCCGTCCACCAGAGCTGTCACTCTGAGGGCGTAGTTCCACTGTTGGGCAGAAACCACAGTCAATTAGTGTAAGGTTATTTTATTGATATCCAGATCGCGGACCACTACCAACTTTATCATATGTAAGCCACATAACGTTAACCTTAACACATAGGTCTGTTTTTTGGATATATTATTTGAATTTGACGCTGCAATCGAGGCGCGCAAAAACTATACATCTCACATTATTTGCGCGGAAGCACATAAAGCCATCCCTTTTTTTAATTTGCAACATAACCAAACATGGTTGGTATGCGAGTGACACAATTCATATTTGACATAAGGCATTCAAAAGGTTAAGTATAAAAAAAAGGCATCCAAAATTAACCATATGATTTAAGATTGCTTTTCAGTACACAATAGAAGTAAGTAAATATTATCTCCATGACGATCATTAAATTATTTTTAAACTTTCCTTGTATTTCACTTCTTTCTTTGAATTTTTGAAATACCTTGTTGACACAAACATTGCAACAACTACAAGATAAGACTCATACATGAAAGACAAAAAAGGAAAGGATTTAAATATGAATCACGTCTATATCTAGCTTGCAAGTATAGGAGCTCGAAATTACGAAATATAGCTGTAACAAGGATTATCCTACACAGTTTTTTCTGGGGGTTTTTAAGGCGAACGAGCCTGATGATATGTGGGATCTGAACTATTTGAGCACTTTTGAATGTTACCTTATATATGACGCTGACTGTACCTACATGCATCAAGATATAGAAAGTAGATTTGGCAACCAGCCAGCAACCTTCCCGGTAATTATATTATAGCATTAGTGTAACAAACACTAGAATGATGATTTACTACTAATGTAAGGTACAGAGAAAAATTCACAACATATTCAATGACTCGTTTTTTCTACACCAAGAATTAAATCTGAACATGTATAAAAGCAGGTTACTTAGCCAGATATATACAATTAATGTTATGGATATCTAAAAAATAATAATGAATAATGGATTAAATTTTACCAAGACAATCCTCTTTTCGGTGTCGGTGTCGACTGTGTTGACTTCCGCGGTCATGACATTGCCGTGGACTATTACAGTGTCTAAGTTCATCATGTACTGGGACTTTTCGGGCTTAAACGGCCTTAGCCGCTTGCAAAACCCCGACTCATCGCAGCTTTTAAAATTGTTTTTGTCCACAGCAAAACTTCCCGCCAACGCCAGCAGGAAGACCAGAAGCAGCCCTAGAGTTTTCATCCTGCAAGGACAATAGCATAAAACGGACGTGGTTCACTTTTACGGCACTTAGGGACCGGTGTCAGTGACCAGTATCCAACTTCAAGGACTGAAATATGATATTATTTAACATACCTGGCCGATTGAGACACTGCACCCTTTAGAAATTCCTAATAAATTCTACAGAATGCCTTAGTTTGCAATCATTGCTGAGAACACAACTCTAAATTTGTAATTTTATTAAATATTACGACGAACCCGCACGCTAGAATTACGTGGAGAAAACTCGTTGTCACATACCCTTATAATCTGTGCTCGTTGTTTGACACTTGGTGAGTGAGCTGCCGTGCTGCCTAGAAAATAAAAAGGTTTTTTATTTATGACAACCCCTCCGACCCACGTTTAAAGAAACGACTCCACTGAGAGCATTCCTTTGACTATAGAAACTAAAGGACCCGAAATACCTACGAAAAAAACGTTTCAGATTTCAGATTTCCAGAAACGTTTGTGGAACATAAAATGGCGGATTGTCAGCTGTTTTAGTGATGGTGGTAGTAATCATGTTTATCGATAAACCAGTACTGCATAGAGATTTATTTTGACGTTGTTCTAGTAACAGCCACAATTTAATTACGAATATCTGAATTACGGTTTAAGGCTTAAAGTTTTTATTTATAATAACAGTAATATCAATCATTTATTTCGGACGGGATCGTTGTTATATAATAATAATAATTGGCAGGCGTCGTAGTTCCACCGGGTAAGTATCGTCTCGTCTAAAACGCAGCTGGTCTAAGCAGTAAGTGTTCTAAAACGCAGCTGGTCTAAGTAGCAAGTGGTTTAGAACGCAGCTGGTCTGGGGCACGTTTTGTAAAAATACAAGTTACAATTTTACAGGTCTAAACTGGCAACACTGCTCAAATGGCTAAACTTCATTGGTCGAGGTTGTGTCAAATGGAAACTTGTAACCTGTAAATTGTAATTTGTAGCTTTATACAAAGGCCCCTGAGGCCCGTTTCACAAAGCAACAAGTTACAAATTACAAGCGGAAGTCTCTTTCTAACTCCTTTTGGTAGAAAGTGTGTTCCGCTTGTAATTTGTAACTTGTAGCTTCGTGAAACGGGCCACTGGTCTTATATAGCAAACGGTCTTAAACGTAGCTGGCCTAAGTAGCAAGTGGTCTGCAACGCAGTTGGTCTTATGAAGCAAGTGGTCTAAGTTCGCAACTGCCCTATTTATTTTCTAAATTCCTTCCTTATCCAACAAGTTGGCGGAGTCCCGCTGGGGCTCCTATACCTGGGCGGTTTACCCTTCGGGCATTTGAAGTTACCTCACAAACCTAACCTACCTACTTTGTGTGTGTCAGTGTTTTGAATAGCACATCTAAAAAAACCTGACGCTATGAAAAAAACAAAAGACAAATGGCTAAAAAGGAATAAAGTAAAGTAGTATGTAGCTCAATCAATTTATTTTATAATAGGGTCAAACTAAAAGTTCTAAGAATATCAAAAACTGAGCAAACTACCATGTTATTAGTTTTATTATATCTTTTCAAAATATTGTCCATTCACATCAATAAATCGGAGGATCCGATGGAACCACTGAGAAAAGCACTTTGCCCATGCGTCCTTAGGGATGTCTTCGACGGCCTTGTCAAACGCAGCCACTGCTTCCTCGGTGTCCATAAAACGTTATAAACATAAAGGAGTAAGATCTGGCTTATTTTCAGTCAATGTAGTAGAATTATCTTGAGTGGCATGTTGGGCAGGCTGAAAAGAAAATTACAGAATTATCCTCAATATTATATTATCTCTATGTATGTCCGCTATGGACTCCAAAACGGCTGGACCGATTTTGATGAAGTTTACAGGCAATCTTCGGATACCCTAAGTACTTACTAATTCCATGTGCTTGCATGGTAATGCGTAGACTTGACGTCCGTTATTTTGTTTTTTTAAATATTTTTTCTTGACCGTGGATGCTAGGTCCTTCAGTCGACATCCGTCAAATCTTCAAAGTGGTGCCAGATCTACATAGCCAGATCTTCGCAGTGTTGTCAGAGTTTACGTTTCGCTAACGTCTAGCACGATCTGCACGATGGACTTTGCACGATAGTGCGTACAGCACCATCATTGTGCCTGACTGTCGTACGCGGCTGTACGTCAAGAAGGGTAATGCGCAGACGCCTTAATAATTATTGACGTCCAGCAAGCCTACGCACTATCGTTTTGCGTCGTGCATCGTGCCCGGAGGGATGGCACGGAAGGATAATACGTAGAGACCTTATCTCAAACTCTTAGGCCCCCTCCTCTCTTTCTAACTAGGGTAGTTAGAAAGAGATGAGGGGACCTACGTGTTTGAGATAGAATGACTTCAAGGACGCTTCATTCGGCTTCACAGTGTTGCCTCCACTTTTATCTATAACTTCATGGTAGGGCTTCTGTGCGTGCTGTGCTGGATGTCACTGTCACCATGCTGTCATTACTTTCAAGCAACTGTCAGGTCCGACGAGAAATGTTATTATTATTACCGCCGGTTTATTGCGCTATTCGCCCATGTTTGCTCATCCCTATTTCATGTAAGCTACTACCTAACATCTCGCTTCAAAATCGCACATCGACGAAAATGGCATCACCTGGGAATTGGGAACGTAAAAAAAAGGATATGTTAAACACGACGAGAGAAGACAGAAGGAAACTTTATAAGTCAGTGGAATATGTCACTGTGGACAATATTACCCCTTGGAGTACGTATTTTACTACAATCAAGGATGTTGCGCTTAAAACTCCTACTACAGAGGATAAAGAGTTATTCAAGAATGTAAAAATAAATTCTGACTTGAATGAAAATCTCTCCGAGAAAGTTTGTATTTATAAAGGGGACATAACACAGCTGGAGGTAGGTTTTTATAAAAACCGTTTTATAAGTAAAATATTCCAGTAAATGAGCATGTTAGCTTAAGGAGGTTCACTACTGGATGATTGACCGGCCCTGCAATGGTCTCTTTCACTGAATACCAGTAGTCTTTAGAAAGTCGTCCGACTTCTTAAAGTACTTGGCAGCTAGAAGTGAAGCATTCTCAAATGTTTACCAATTGCTGGTAGACAAAATATATTCATGAGCTGTATCAAACAATCAAGATCATTTTCTTATGACAAGTGTTATAAGGGTGTTATAACTAAACATCGGTATCAACATTCAACTTTCATGGCAGAGTACGGTTTGCAGAAAAATAAATACAAACAAATAAATCTAGTATTTTAAACCTTTATTTTTAATACACAAAAGGAAATACTCTAAAAATGTATCAAGGGTTTGAATAAATTACTAAAATTGGTTCCATGGATTTTGCTATTAACCTTTTGACGTCTGTTATATTATATCCATTTTAAATGACTAAATGACTTTTCCACACTGACTAATATTTATTTTGTGTGACAATTCAATTGACATTTGTTACCTATTTAGCACATATTAATTTTTGAATGCAAAATGAGTATTAAGGTTCTATGACATTATTTAGAATATAAACTTTAAGTATAAGTACAGTATAAATATAGGTACAGTTAGCTTCAGCATAATAAAATCAAAAAATAACACAGCGAATAAAAGTTATTATTCATTAAATATTTGAATGTATTTCTTTTTTCTTGCTACCCTTACTAGGTGCCATGAAAGTTGAATGTTAATACAGATGTTTAGTTATAGCTAACAATAGGCTGACTGTAGCTAAAAAGTTTTTCTATGGTGATTGAATATTCCCAAGTAGCAACCTCACTAAGCACCAGATTTTGGATAAATATTGAATATTGTTGCCAATTGAACTCTGACCAGCAAGTACCATCATTTTAAGGGCTCTTTTACAGAACCCTAAAAATTATATGGTAAAAATATAAAAGATGTATATTCAGTAAGTAGGCCACGTGAGCACTTTTATATGTCAAAAATCTACCAGCATTTCCCAAGAGGACACCATTGCTGAGAAGAAATGCGGCAAGAACCTCATCTGTAAGTTTTTTTTGTTAATTTGCTTATGGCAATGATAATACGTCCTTGCATTATAATAAACGATGAATAATATAAAATAAAAATATAATCAATTTTTAGATTTGGACCGTTTAGAAAATGTTGAACTCGAAAGTATCATTTTACAAGCAAAATTACAAGTAATGAAAATCTAAAATCACAACTAAGAAGACTTGATTGGTTCCTGAGATACAGGCAGCTAAAGTGTTTATACATACATACATACATAATCTCACGCCTTCGTTCCCAGAGTGGGTTAGGCAGAGCTACAGAATTACAAACATCTCTAAAAACTTGTTGATAATTCTATAACCACAATTTGCACAATTAGGCTAAGATGTTTACCAGCGTATTAGTGACAGGTTTAAAGTGTTTATACCTATTAAAAATTATCTGAGACTAATATAAAATCCGTTCGTACTTGTTGTTTTTCGGGATACTTTTTTTGTATTTACAGTGATGGCATGGGACTCTTTTTAAACTCTTTTTTGCCAATCAATGTAAGTTGCCCGCGACTCTGTCCATGTTGAGGTAGTTTATCGCTAGTCTTACTGCCAATGTTCTGATATAGAAAGTACTCTGTGGTCTTCGTGGATTTCAAGCTATTTATTAGGACTCCTAGCGACACCTGTGTGCAACCTATGTACACATTTTTTTCCTTTTATACCAAATTACATTAAAATTTGTTCAGTGGTTTAGCTGCGAAATCGTAACAAACAAACAAATAAAGTATACTTTCGAATATGTTTACGGATTTGTCGTTTCAGGTTGATGCAATAGTGAATGCAGCTAATTCTCGTCTCAAAGCTGGGGGTGGGGTGGATGGTGCCATCCACAGAGCTGCCGGACCATGCCTACAGGTAGCTGCCTAGTAAATTCGCACGTTCGGTAGAACAAGGGCACAATGTCCAATGTGATACAAGTGCAATTAATTGTGATAAATATTGACCAACATAGAACTTTATTATTACAAGGGGTGGTAGGAAATTCGGTAGTATGCCAAGGTTCTAAAATCCATGGAGCCAATATTTTTAAATGGATTTTTGAACAGCATGCTACCAAAAGTCCTAGCCTTACTTATTTCTTATTACTAAAGGGCGGATGACGGATGCAATATCGTGACGAAAGCACAAGATAGATAAGAATTTTATTTAATTTCGAGTACTATGTATGTGTGAAAATATATGCAGTTTTTACTATGTATCAGTAGATATTTTGTATGTATGTATGTAAACTCTTTATTGCACATAAACAATTACAAGACATGTTTGCATCAATATAGATATTGTACATAGGCGAACTTATCCCTTAACTTAACTTTTGTATTTTAAGAAACTACAGAAGTATTAATTCACGAATATGCCCCTTTTAAGTCTGTAGATATGGAGAGGTCATTTTCCCTATATAGGTACAGATGTAGTGAAATATCCTTTCACATCGTATTTTCTCGGAAATGTTCGTATTTGTCATGCTACTTCAGTCTGACTCAGTACCCATCAAGACAACGTAGGGGAACGTCGCATCGCGAGAGTGATAATCGATATAGAGTGGGTAATACCGGAGTATTTTTTTGTTAATTAAGATAAATTTGTTTTCAGTTCTTTTTAATAGTCATACCGAAAGCATTAAGACAAGCCTGTGAAATTATTTTCAACATTTATTTATATTTCTTCCTGTTTACCTACACCTAATTTCTATATATTTGATAGTGGTGGTTTTAACATCTCGGT
The DNA here is from genome assembly GCA_946894065.1 of Acleris literana. Classification (NCBI taxonomy): domain Eukaryota; kingdom Metazoa; phylum Arthropoda; class Insecta; order Lepidoptera; family Tortricidae; genus Acleris; species Acleris literana. The sequence goes on along the minus strand of OX335691.1, from coordinate 10,189,917 downwards.
GTGATATACTTCAAACTCGTGGTTTAACATTTGACACTGATAACTAAAGTACTCAATTTATTTAATACAAACATGTCACTTAATAATTCAATAATTCATAGACACGTCGGCATCATTCGGAAGTAAACGTGAGTTCCGAGTTTTCACGATGTGAAAGGATTATTCACTAGATCTGTAGATAGTGAATAGTGAACTATAAAAAGAATGGACTGAAAATGCCTAATAAAGAAAAAAATATGATTATTTACTTCAAAAATAAGTCTTAACTTTTTTTGCAATGATTATCTCTTTTTTTTTTAATCAATTGTTGTCATATCCATATTACGGATCGGATATCTTTCGACATTATATTGATGTAATTTGCATCCGTCTTCCGCCCATTACTTATTATACATATTTTACTGCTTTTTCTATGTTTATAGTTATCCATAGTACAAGCCAAGCTTAGTTTGGAACTAGGTCTGTATATTAATAAACAGAGGCCCGAATTTTCGTGGCAGTTTTGGGCTGTCATAGTGACTTCTCATTTATCGACTTTCAATGTATATATCGATATACTAAACTTCTCAATAGATTGTTAGCAACTTATCGTGTCATGCGGGTAACCGTGCGTTATTGTTAGCCGTATTTGGAGCTGATTTTATAACATGTGTATGTTTTCAAGTTATTTGAATATTTAATTTCATACGTTGATTTCAAATTTTCAGCTACCTAAAAGTTATCTGAAAGAGTTGGCTCTTTAGCAATAAGACCGCCTGTTTTTCAGCTCTACCTTTAATCTTCCTTTGAATTTTGTGTTCAGTATTTTATTGTATCGATATACAACGTGTCCCAAAACTCAACGATAAGCCGGCACCAGAGGATGGAGCTGCTTATGATTAGTCGAGAAAAAATAAAAAAGATAAAAAAGATAAAAGAAATTTATTTAGTAAGTAGGCCGCTCGGGCACTTTTACACGTCAAGATACTACCAATACCAATACCAATAAGGAAAAGATATATTTTTTTCCTTATTTTTTCTCGACTAATCATAAGCAGCTCCATCCTCTGGTGCCGGCTTATCGTTGAGTTTTGGGACACGTGGTATATGCATATCGGAAGTCGATAAATGAGAACACACTAGCGTTATTGAAAAGTGCCACGAAAATGCCGGGCTAGGTTAATAATAGTCTCCAGATATTTATTATGGTTTACATTCATCTGGCATAACTTTTTTTTGGCATGATCATCATTTGGCATACTCATAATTTGGCATAGTCATCATTTGGCGTACAGTCTTATTTTCTGAAACTGTATACTTTCAGGATTGTTATAAAATAAACCTAACCTAACCTAATGGGTATTACCTACCTAGTACCCTGGGACTGGGACTGGGGTGGGACCTAGTAAAGATCGCGGGAACGCGGTGGGTGCGAAAAGCACAAGACCTGTCTGAGTGGAGAGCTTTGGGGGAGGCCTATGTCCAGCAGAGGACGTCTTTCGGCTGACATGCTGATGATGAACCTAATGGGTTCTATGCAATGATATTTTAAATAATCCTGAAAAGGATACGGTTTCAGAAAAAAAGACTATGCTAAAAGATGATTATGCCAATTGATGATTATGCCAAATGATGAGTATGCCAAATGTAGATTATGCCAAAAAAAAGTTATGCCAGATGAAGGGTACCCATTTATTATTTATTGTATAAATGTTGTAGTATGTGTAATACATGTACTAAAGCTTGTTCAATTTTTAAATTTCCAGCTTGAATGTAACTCCTTTTTGGGCTGTCCCACTGGAGATGCCAAAATTAGTGGTGGATATGACTTGCCTGCCAAATGTAAGTTAAAAATAAGTTTCAAATTGAACTTTGTCTGTTTGTTGCTGTAAGAAAAGAAAATGGACTCAAAGACACCTAGGTTAGCTTCTTAACCCAACCCCTTAGGATAGTTTTTGTTTTATCTTTACAGGGTTAGTCCAGTTGACTTCTGATATAATGTAACACTGAGATGCAAAATGGTATCCTCTCCTAGCCCACCTTATTTCCATAAATATCCTGTCACAATTTATTGGTCTTCAGGCAGTTAAATTTGTGACCTACCTTAGGTCCAAAGTCAATCTGACCATTCTAAAGCAATAAGGTTGAGCTTCCTATAAGTTACAAATGACTTGGCATCTCTAATGACATTGATGTCAAGCACATTTTTATAGTAATGGGCATTGGGTAAATTTGTTTGAAGAATATTGTCATTTTTTTTTCAGCGGCCACTATTGATTTTTACTTTACATACCTAGTTATTTAGAGGACCTCTAAATACACATAGATATATATAATTTATGGCGTTAAATAATATCGGAGCGGAGATTTTAAATATGAATATTTAAATATCTCGGCTCCGATGCACTTAAGAGTATTACATTACATAACAAAATATGTTTATTTTTAATAATTCTATCATAATTTACCACTTTTACGAATGGCCGCTCACCTTGAAAATGTATGAATTTTGCAAATGACAACACTTTTACCCAAACCCCTTTACGTTCGTGAATGTACTTAATAATTTTTGACATTTGCCACTATTGTTAAATTCAAGTTTAGTTCAAAGTTATTGGGCTCCCTTAAGATCTCACTATGCCCCCCAAGGGAGGCGCAACCGCCCGGGGTCAGAGGTCCTGGGGCCTGTTTTATAAAGCTACAAATTACAATTTACAGGTTACAAGTTTCCATTTGACACAACCTCGACCAATGACGACCGGCTATTTGAGCAGTGTTGCCAGTTTAGACCTGAAAAATTGTAACTTGTAGCTTTACAAAACGTGCCCCAGGTATAGAGAGTAAGACATTATGTTTTCCTTTCAGATGTGATCCACACCGTCGGCCCGCAAGACAAATCTGCGGAAAAACTCCAATCATGTTATGAGAAATGTCTTTCGTTCCACAAGGAATACATGATCAACACTATTGCATTCCCATGCATTTCCACTGGAATTTATGGTTTTCCTAACCGTCTGGCCGGCCACGTTGCTCTGGAAAAAACGAGGAAATTTCTTGAAAGTAATCCGGAAATGGAACGGGTCATCTTTTGTACATTCATGCCTATTGATGTGGACGTCTATGAAACGTTAATGCAGATGTATTTTCCTTGTAAATAATGTACGCCCAGTACCCAATGAATCATAATTTTCAAATTACAACTTCAAGTATATTGCTCTCATTCATGTTATTTTTTTGTAGGCTTTGCAATATTTTTACGCGGTGGCTTAAATGTATTGTTATAAATTGAATTTCCACGGCATGGTAGGTTTTATTTTACCGTCGTTTATGTAGCTGAAAGATTATTGTAATAAATTTGGATGTTTTTTAAACATTATTTTATTGTTAATTAGACATTTGTGTTCAAGGATTTTTATTTGTTTTTCTTTCCCCACGAGAATATATTATACTCTAACCATGAAGTTGTTCCTGCTGTTCCCTCAGGAATATCTTTCTGAGCATATAATATATTCATTAACTCTGCAACCTTTGATGAACAATACAACTAGATACAGACAGTTTAAAGTTTCGTTATGCTTAGCTCCATCCCTCTCACCCGTCATTCAAGTAAATCAAGAGAAAGAGATAGAGCTAACATAACTTTGAACGGCTCCGTCCAGCACGTACTGACCACTTTCCTAAAATGACCACTTTCTAATATGTCAGTAGGTATCTGATGAGAGGATCCGTGAGGAACTTCTCAAATATTATAGCCATACACATAGCGATTTTGATATTTTCGTTTGCAAGTCGATCATTTGCATTCAGGTGCCTATTTTATAAAGCTACAAATTACAATTTATCGTAGAGGGAGAATAAATATTTAATAAATATTTATTTCTATACTCTGTTTACGCAATTTACAGGTTACAAGTTTCCATTTGACACAACCTCGACCAATGACGACCGGCCATTTTGCCAGTATTGCCAGTTTAGACCTGTAATCCTGTAAAATTGTAACTTGTAGTTTTATAAAATTTACAGGTTTCAAGTTTATATTTATGTTTGTTCTCACTCCTTTCGCTAGAAAGAGACTTCCGCTTGTAATTTGTAACTTGTAGCTTCGTGAAACGGTCCACTGGTCGTCATTGGTCGAAGTGCTGTCAAATGGAAACTTGTAGCCTGTAAATTGTAATTTGTAGCTTTATAAAACAGGCCCAAGGTATAATATCTCGATTAAGATAGTTTAGCGACCATGACGAAGGTTTTAAATGTTTTAATTATTACACTATGACTCGTTTGCAACATGGTTTAAATTAGGAGCGAGTATTTTTACCTGTTATTTACAGTAGCCGTTATATTACGTTTATAAATAAAAGCTTATGGCAACATTCACGGTCATTCTGTCAAAATGGAGTTGATTTATTTGGGTAGGTCGATCAACGTAGAGAGATTTTTATAAAATTCATGGGTTTCTTTTCAACATTAGTCATTTATTTACATCTATTTCTTATAGAACTCTAATAATTCCGATCTCAGTATACGATTTAGGTCCGAAGCATATTGTCGTCAAACCGAAATGTTTTGATTGGGCCTAACAAGTAACATTCTTTCCAAATTTCTTCTAAAATGTCCGCTTCAAGTGCTAATAGTGCTATAGAAAGCGGCGAAGAGCTAGAGAACGTGCCTTTGGTGCGTATGGAGGATGTCCAGCCTTCCAGAGACAGGAAAGTGGAAGCATTTGAGACTTGTGTGGTGGATTCCGTCGAGTATGATGATGAGGACTCGAACATTGGAAGCATGGTGTCTATTCAGTCAGAGGAAGTGGTCGGAGATGATAGCGACAGCGGAGAGATGATCGTGCCTGAAGTACTGGAGCCACTTGACGAAATTCCCATCGTAAGTGGAGACTATTTACTTTGCAGTATTAATCCTTATCTAGGTCTTTACACGGTACAAAACAAATTCGCTCACACTGTCTGTACGCTTAGATCTTTTAAATATAGATAGACGAAGGTTTTTATGTATAATAAATTCTGGATTGTGACGAGGCTTTATAGAAAACTCACATGAACCGAAGTGAAGCAAGTTGCTAGTTTGTTTACAAAAGAAAGTGGCATACAAAAATTATGACATTATAATTTGGATATGGCACGATTTGTCTGCATTGAGCATTTTGTGATTTTTAGACTATGAGACTGAGGATTCACTGCCGGCCCACGAAATAAATTCCCAACCACACAATGCCAGACAATTGGCTAGTGTGGCATGGGAACAACATCATAGAATATCTGATACTCGTGTACTCGGCAGTGTGTTAAATTTAACATTTATTCAACATTTATGTTGAAGGAGGGTTATGTGTTTGACCTGTATATGTATATGTCTGACTCTGTCCCCTCGTAACGACTTAAGGGCTAAACCGATTTTAATAAATTATACATGGTTAAATTCGTCTTAACCATTAGAGTGTCATAGGCTATATTTAAATTATTTAAATGTGAAATTGGAGAAATAAAAAATATATACATGATAAGTAACATTACTTTGATGACATTATCCAAACAGCAGTTGGGATTTTTAAAGCTTGCTTTTTGTTAGACTTGTTTTACTAAACCTTTTAGTTTATTTGGAAATGGATTTAATAATAAAATATGTATAATCACAAAAAGATGTTTAAAAATTCAGCCATTTCATAAGTTAAAAACAAACTGGTAAAAAGTATGATACAATTTCCCAAAAATTATTTTATGATAAAAAAAATATTCTTTTCATGACTTTATTGGCATGAATGAAACGTCTGTTTTTATATCATTAGGAACTTCACACCATATAAATTGTCCAGAATTCAAATATAACTAACTTCATCTATACTTCCAGGATATAATAGAAGAGAAACCAGATACAAAACAATTAAATCCGCCTGAGAGCTGGCCTACCCTTGAAATTCTTCCGGGTGGGGTCATCAAGCACGGAGACAAACCTGAAGACGATCCCACTGCTCCCCAATGTGAAGACAAGAATGATAAGAACGGAGAAATGATGTATGCTTGTGCCAAGTGCTCTCAGAGCTTCAAGTATCTGTTTTGTCTCGTGAAACATGTAAAGTGGCATGAGGATGAAAAGAAAAAAGAAAAGGGGCCAGATATGACAAAACTAAGTGAGTATATTGATTTATCAATGAAAAGTTATATTTTTATTTATTAGAATAAATTCATTTATTGTCCAAGATGTATAAAAAACTTTTATTTAAAATCTATTCTGTGAAATAAATTACTATTTAAAAAAATTACACTGACCATAAAATTTTCTTTTTTATGATCTGGACCATATTTGTATCTGTAGTACATTTCGATTGGCTTATATAATACATTACCAAAGACACAGATGTTTACTTTTTTTTAATATAATAGGAACACAGTTACAGATTTTGGTTTGTTAGTTAAGTACCAAAAAAAATATAGGATAGCATCTGTGTTCAAAGACTTTGTACCTTAGCTACCTATTTTTATAATTTAAAATTGCCTTTCATAAATTGTTAAATAAAGCCTATTCTTATGCATTAACAACTTAAAAACAGTTTTAGTGACCATATTGTGGTATGAAAAATAAAGTTGTGTTTTAATTCCCGTGGTAAGTACTTCTGTTTTAAATTATTGTTTACTTGAAATAAAGTGATCTATAGATACACCAAAATGTGCTGCACGTTAAAAGTGGCTCTAGTGCTGAAGATGCTTATAAAAAGTAAGAAATTTGTAACTGCCACAATATGGTCGGCTAAACGCAATTTTTGGTTGATCTATACATTTTTTACACATTTAATCGGTCATTTGTTATTGTTATGTTTATTTATTATTAAAAAACAATCTTTTTCAGCTTTTTATGAAAAAGAACTGATAAACATAAAGCGAGCGCGGCAAGAAATAGACAAAGAACATAAAAGAAAAAAAGTTGAAGTGTTTAACAGGTACAGATATACTATAGTTTTCTTTATCACTTCCATCATCCTCACCATCGTTTCATCCAAAATTTCAGCTAAAAGCCTCCTCCTTAAGCGATTGGCGGAACGTCAGAGAGGTTTTAGTCCCTACAAGTCGGACGTAGCCCGCCCTGGGCCCCGTCGGGACGGGTATGCATGAGCAACTCTCCTGGGTCGAAAAAAAAGGTCTTATAAATGGAAATAGCTTTAGGATAATTGAAAAATCGGACAACTGATGCATTAGGACAAATGACGATTAGCGATTCTAATATTAGTACAAAATATAGGCTTAATCATCCAGGAACTCATATAGCAAATTTCCAAATAAAGCAGATGAAAGTTTAGATATTCACCTTTTATAAACTAGCATCGGTATAAATGGGCCTTGTGGGTTTTGAACTTTCCATCGCCACACTGACAAAAAATTTAAAAGGACAATTATTCAGTAAGTAGGCCGCACTTTTACACGTCAAAAATCTAACAGCGCTTCCGAAGAGGAGACCACTGCTGAGAAGAAATGCCGCAAGAAACTCAACCGTCTGTAATTATCATTAGTCTGTAATTTTACTTTAGTTTTAGTTGGTTAGTTTTCGGAAATCTTTAACCTTTTGAACGCCACAGTCGGCTCTGGCCGTCAACTGAAAGTCGTGCCACTCACGCCACGACGGCAACAGCTGTCACAAGTTCAAGAATAATAATGTTTCGTATCAATTGAGTGGTAATTTGAATAGCATAGCAAACATGCTTGGCGTGTGATTGACATATTTTGTGTTCGACGTAAGGCGTTCAAAAGGTTAAAGTTAGTGTTATGAATTATGTCTATTTCGCGGAACCGTGATGGATTAATGCGACGTTCTACGCAACTAACGTACAAAAATGCTGAACTGCTGACATGATCAGCTTACAACCCTATTAACCCTTTTTTGATATTTTTTTCGAAAATCGTTGACTTTATTATGTTTCTTGTCTAAGCCCCTGAGTATCTCTGTCATTTGGCGTGTCAGTGACCACTTTTTAGCGTAACTAACAAATAAAACAAGGTGCAAAATACACCTTAGCAACTAAGTCAGTAAGGTGCATTTTGCAACTTATTGAAGTTGTAAGTTAAGCGGTATTGCAGTATCACCGAAGATTGATAGTGTCGTTATAATGGAATTAAATGAAAATTATGTATTATGAGTTATGAGAGTTAATGCTAAGTGAAATAAATAAGAGACCCGACTAGCAAGATTATTATCATTTGATCATTTGTTTCAGAATTGCTGACGCTATGGTAAATATTGGTGGATTTGAAGAGCTTTTTAATAAATAAATGTACTGAATTTGAAATGTGTTGTTTTATTTTTTTATTTTTAAGTCTTTCGTGGAATAAATTTCCTAAGTGCAATCGAATACAAAGTTTGTGTCAAGTCACTATTCAATTCAATTAAATTATTTATTGGTAAATTTAAAAATTTACAGGTCATGGGACATTTGGTGTCGCCTTATTTGCTATAAAACCAATGGCTATTTACACTTCCTCTAAATTCAAATGTTAATATTATATATTATGTTATGAATTTATGAATATTCGGCATTTTAATTTTATATTTACTAAACGTTATAGACCCGTATAAACCGTATCATATCTCGAATATTTTTTTAATCTAACTACAGGGATCGATCGAATTGAGAAACCTATTCCTCGAAATTGTTTTTAAATTTTCATGCATTATTGTTAAAAATAGAGGTGTATCCCAATTATGAATTTTGTCAGTTGATTTTATAGCAAATATGGCAGACCCGTTACATTTTGTATTGTACCCAATATCTATAGGTTAGGTTATTATTATAAGAATTATTTAAATTGTCATAAATAATAGATTTCTTAAATCTATTATTAGCTAAATAAAATCGGGCAATTTGGCTAAAGATGGAATCTGTCTTTGATATTTTTTCCTACTTTCCTAGTTGATACCCTGTTATTCCTTACTTCCAGCCGGCCGTAAGAAATACATTTGTTTGCATTCGGGCAAGAAGAAGATTGTCCAACGGCCAAAGAAGAATATCAAGAAAATATAGCTTCATATACCACACGCATTTATACCATATTTTTACCAGTTATCACATCAGTTTTCGATGTATTGAGTGAACTTGTTACATTGACCCACTAGCTAATGTTTTTAAAGGTGGTCTGGTTATGAATGATAATATAAAATATGCAGTTAAGTTTTATAAAGATTTTAAAGAAACATTAATACATTGGCATCGCACTGAATCGGTGACTCAGTACCAAATCGTCTATGTAGCAAATTGTCCAGTGACGCAAATTGTCCAAGAAGTGAAATGTCAGGCGTCATATTAGCATTTTGCCCAATCAACATAACGTCCACATCGCAGAACATCAAAATAGCAATAAGTCTGTGTAGCATAATGTCCAAATTACATAAATAATATCGAAAAAGTTAATACCAGGAATCAAATCTTATCGAAAGATGGTTAGCCCAAGTAGTAGAATGACCAAAAAAGGAATCGTCCATAAATCAGAAGGGCAGATAGCGAGCCAATCACCCTCAAAATCTTACTTACCTATAAGATACTGATCTGTAGGATTTTTTCATGCTCACTCGGTATCTTAAGATAACAGTTTTATTATACTCAATCTGTTTACATCGTGACATACGTGACATTATAATTATTTGACATTTTACATACGTCGTGTCGCTTTTATGGACTATATGCTAATTGTGTATTTTACGATTTAGGCAACTTCATAAGATGATCAATTTACATAATGGACATTGGACATTTTGCTACATAGATGTTTCGGTATTGAGCTGAATCGGTAAGCAATGAAAGGGACAACTAGGTACATGTCAAAAGTAAAAATTTACCTATTTATTTTTTAAGTATGTTTCTTTGTATCTTGCTTTGGTTTTCTCCCAGTTGTAATTGTAACAAGTGTCCAACTTTTGCTCTTTATATTTTTATAGTTTGTTCGTATTGTTTGCATTTTTTATAGTGAATGTTTTCTAGATTCTAGTATTGAAACCAAAACGAGTTGTTTTCATTTTTTTTATCTAGTTTATGAGTGGTTATTTTAATTAAAATATATTATTTTGTGAATGAATCAATAGCAGGTAATATATGTCAAAATGGGAAATATCCTAAATCTTCCATTGTACAATTTGTACACAATAGTTTTTTAGTGTGTGCGTGACCAAAAATTTTGAATCCATAGAACAATGAAATATTTATAAAAAAATTATAATAAAAGGGCATATATGTTAAGTTCTATACGGTTCTACCATGTCATTGATAGAAATCGGTTCTCAATCGCTGTCCCACTCGCACTTGCATTTGACGTTATATTTGTCTCTCATGTTTCGTAGAAACACGATAAAAACCGAAAGCTATTAAAGAAAGGAACCGAAAGCAATAATTTTGACTGCCAAACTAGAAAAGAGAATGTGTCGTTTTTAACTTAGGGTCGGTATTGCAATACTCTTAGCGGTATAGCTAAAGCGCAAACGATTATCGTCCTTATCTATAAAAAATTCGACACACACGCCAATGACAGCTGAATAAAGTATAACCCCATGGGCTCACATGAAGGTATATTGTGCAGTAAATATTGACGGATTTATCCGTAATTAGTGCGGAACCTGTGGTGCGGATATATCCGTCAATGGGGTTGAGAACTTTAAGCATTGCGGTGTTCGAGGGTAACTCGTGTCTCATGGTAAGCCGTTTATAGTTCACTTTTTTAAGCCAGCTCTGAGGCCCACATAGGTATATTAAATCTTAAGATTCATAATGCGTTGCCAACCCTGAGGACTAAAGGCGTAATCAATCATGTATTTATCGAGGATGAAGTTAATGCTAGTAATTTTACAGACCGTTTACCACCACATAAGCTCGACAGTGCGGACACTATTGCTCGGCGGCAGGTTAAGGGTAAGAGATGATCGCGACCTAACATGGACTCAAATAGTGGCATACAGGAAACAATATTAAAGAGATAACAGCTGGTTTCTCACGTAAATGATGTCGAATATCGCTAGTTATTTATATACATGAGTAACCTGCTGCTGTATACATGAGACTCAAGTTTAATATTTAAATAAAATAGGAAACAATATTTTTCCACACTATAAGCCATTTTAAAAGCCTTCTATATGATCAATTAAGATTGAATAAAGCCGTTATGAAGACATCCTTCCGTGTAATGTGTAGGTAAAGTTAAATTTTATTTATAAAATACATTTTTAAAGTTTTAAACAAACGTGTAAGCATGCCCGTTAAGTTTTTTTTAAATATAATTTTAGAGTTTATGCTAGTTATAAGCAAATGATTATTGTACTGTAGTTATTAGTATTGGCCATTCGGCTTTGAGAGAAATGTCAGTTATTTTCCATACAAAATAAGACCAATTATGAACATGTTTGTTATTGATAATGTGTTTATTGCAAACCAAAAAACCCGACTGTATGTGCTTTGATATTATAGTGTTATTAATTTATTCTAATTTGTTGCCTTTTTTTTAGACGCATTTTTTTGATCCGCCATTTCAGGAAAATGTTTCCAATCGCGTGGCTAAGGGTAAGGGGAATCTTATAACAGTTTGTTAGTAAAAATCAGACTGTTCGTTTAGCATCTACGAAGGATTAAACAACAGAGAAAGAGGGGCGGCTTATATTATACATGCATGTATAATACTACGAATGGCATAAGGTATCCCGTTCTTTTGGCGTCAGCGAGAGTGGGTTCAGTTTTAGAATCTCTTCTCTACTAGTGCGGCTTTAAGGTTAAAAACATAATCCATGCTTTTAGGCAGTCGAGTCAAATCGAATGTTAAAAAAAAGTCAATCCTTCCAACTGTCATGGCAGTAGTTTATAATCTACATTGCAATAGCTTTTAACCTTTTGAACGCCATACATCGAATACAAAATGTGCCACCCACACGCCAAACATGTTTGCTATGCTATGCAAATTACACCTTATTGTTTCCAAACAAAGTCTTTTAATCTTGAACTCTTGTCGGCAGTAGCCGAAGTGGCATCAGTGGCACGACTTTTAGTTGACGGCTAGAGCCGACTGTGGCGTTGAAAAGGTTAAAAAGTTATTTGCGTTTGTTTCTTTTTACACTCTCTCCCATTCGTTCTTATGCTACGTAAGACCCTTGTAGTGTAAGTTACACCTCACACTACATCTCCCACTTATAAAGAAAACACATTCCAGAGTGCACTTCTTATACCAGAGAGATGAGCAAGGCACACTACACCCTTAGCATTGTCCTATCGGTTGTTGCGTCTTCGCATTTATTAGGCTTATCCTTATTCCCTCAGAAATTATCAAATTTTCGTAAAAAAAAAACCTTTTACCTGATCCGGAGGGGTTATTACCTAACGTACTCGCAATCGTTTTCATTTTGACATGATTTTGACAGTCCGAAGGCGAGTCTGCATACAAAATTAAAACAATTATTCCACTTTGAAGCCAATTGCGATTGCGAGTGCGTTAGGCAATAGCGACGCAGGTCATGATGGTCATGCATGTTATATCGGTGATATCCAAATCTTGAAAGATACCCCTTACAAACTTTCACATTATAATGTTAGTAGTATCTCCATTATTAAAGACCACTTGCAGCATTAAGATATAGATTTAGTTTTCTCGTGCAACTGGTCCCAAGTTATATTTAAAGTTGAAACTCTCAACGATATAATTAATATTCATAAGTTAAATTTACCCGTATGACCGCTGAAAAGCATCGCGAATTTCAACCTAATGGTCACACACGCAGGTCTTACATAGTCAACCGCAACGGATTAATCCGTCGCTGTCGATTAACCTCTTGACCGCCACAGTCATCTAGTCGTGACAGCCAATGACAAGGCTCACACGCCATTGTCATCTATACATGACCAACATTCAACTCTAAATAAAACCTTCTTCGATGGAATTTAAAGTTCCTTTTTATCTACTGGACGGGCATTCCGTGGCACTTTATTCATAAGGTGGCAGTCAAGAGGTTAACCTTTAGTGCGGAGATATCCGTCAATAGCGTTGAATAGGTTAAGCATTGATTTTATTTTTTATGGTTAATATTATAATGTATACTCGTAATGGTTTTATTGTCCATGGGGCCATCGCTGTTGTAAATTATAAGTCAATTATTTTAAATACATTTTATTGTTTGTTGTCAACTAGTTTTTTATTCATTCATCCTTCTATAAAATAACAACATTACACTTTAAAAAAACAGGTACAATTAAAAATTTCCCACTAAATTAGTCAATACAGTAGGTACACGATAATATGAAAGGCTTGAGCAATATTGGCAGTGTTACAGAAAATAGTTAAACTAAAAATAATTTGGACAACCGAGACCTGTTTTTTGTCATTAGTTCCTTTGCAAAAAAGTTCCTTCTGGTAATTTGAAGGAACTAGTGTGAATAACTTCTACTTGCCATAAAAAAAAACGTTCTTTTATTTAAGTACGACTTCTGACTAAAAACTTATTTGGAGTATTTTATTTATTTACTGATGTGAATTAGCATACCGTTAGAAACGTGACAAACCAAAGAACATTTTAAAATAAAATAAAATGAAGCTCTCAATAGCTGTAGGTAAATGTTTTTTAAATTGAATTTAGGAGCAAAAACAATAGAGTTGTTTTCGTACGTATGTGTTCATTTTGTGGTGTTATTTGTAACAAAAAACATGTATACATACGAACATTAAAGAAAATTAAACAAATTATGCATGTAAAAGCATACACAAAAAAAAATACGGGGCTTCAAACGGGACGGTCCATGTGCCGAACACCCTGTAAAAAGAACGTTCACTATTCGCCTTGCTCGTAGCGCATTCAGAAATCGCTCGTGGAATGACGCGCTAAATCTGCGGATTATTCGCGGTAGTTCCTTTGGATGTTCCTTCGAAGAAACTATTGCTGTTTTTTTTCACACTAGTTCCTTCACAAGAGATGAAGGGCGTGTTGAGACTTTTTTTTCGCCTTTTTTTCTTTGCAAAAACTGAAAGTACTACTGCGATTTTTCCTTTGCTTCTGTTCCTTTACAAGAGCTCTGAAGACCCAGGTTCCAAGGGTGGATAGGTAGCAAATGACCCCACCAGCACGCCGAAAAATGTTGACGGTCCATGTGCCGAACACCCGGTATACGTTACGTTACAGTTGCGTATTTGCCGTGTGTAACCATGGACGAACTATACTATGGTTCATCCATGGTTACGCACGTCAAATCGCGTGTACGCACACGCAGCGGACGCTTTGACCAATCGCATCGCTTGAAGCGCTCGCAAATCACCAGTGTGATAACACTCTTATAGTGAGACATCACGTCAATAGCCGTAAGGAAGCTTTAGTTCCACTTGTAATAACAATTTTAAACAAAAAACATTTCTCCATTCGGTTAGTTTTTCTACTATGTCCTGGACAGCTAGCGACTTGTTTGCTCCAAATTACCCATCTACTAAGTCTATAACAAAACACACAATGAGCGACAAGCGAAAATATGCAACTTGGGCTAGCTGTTCAGATAATACTTCGAAAATACACTTACACAACACGAGATTTTGACCTTGCAAGACAGGAAAAACCTGTCGTGGGGATTAACACAGATATCTTGCTTCTAAATTTCAATAAATATTTTATTTTATTTTTTATTTAATAAATATTTCTTCCTTATCTAAAACTTTAACATCTGCTTCGGTAGGTTCATCCATCACTATTATGAAAACGTCACACGTCACAATTTTGCTAATTAAATCGACATGTCAAACCACAATTCATTGTGGTTTTTCAGGATTTGGTAGAGTCTTGTCTTCAATTTGTTGTTGATTTTCAGGACTTTGTAGAGTCTTGTCTTCATTTTGTTGTTCAAGAGGTATTTCCTCAGACTCTGTATTTAGGTTAATAGGTTCAATAGGTGCCGGACTAGCGGCATCAACGACTGCCGCTTGAATAATCGCTTGCTCACCACTCGCTGGATCAATGACTAGCTTTTGCAACTGTTTTAACTCCTCCCTCTTCATCAACAGAGTCTCTCGGTCTATCATTTGCGTCCACTCTGGCATCGACGTCGAATAACTCAGACCACTTATCTTCTGCTCCATCTTATTTAAATGTTCCTCCAACTTCTTGACTTTCTTCATTAGCTGCTCTCTCGCTTCCGATATAACGACGTCGATATCCTTCCCTACTATTTCAACATATACCTGCGTGTTTTTGTCTAAAACTCCACTCACAAAATTCCTGCCAGTAACATCACCAAACTCAAGTTCTCTACACTTCGCTAAACTACACACCAAAGTTTTATATAGCTCTATGTCGCTTCTTAAATCTTTATTCGAAGTTTGTATGTGCACGATGGGCCTCAGTTTGTTAGACATCCCGTAGAACCCTTTCAACTGTCGAATCAGGTACACCGCACTCAACAGTTTCTCCACTTGATCCTCCACTTTAGGATTTTGCCATTTCAAAAAGTCACCATAATTCGGGAAATCGTAAAATTTATTTTCCGCGTCTTCATAGTTAAATATTATATTATGCTCGAACTGTGGGATCTTTGGAATCAGTTCTTGTGTCAGGTAGACCATGAAGGGGTTCAGGCACCTCAGCCCCGCGTTGAGAGCTGCGCTTAGCGTGTGCGCGTGGGCGTAGGCGGTACTTGGTCTTGGAGTTTCGCAGACATGCTTGGTGGACTCTATGTACACGTCACAGAACTCATTGTACAAGAAAGTCCTTAACGCTTTCGTGGCCAAGTGAAAGTCGTACGAATCTACCCCCTTGTTGACAACAGCTACCATAGACGCTAATTTACTGAGGATCCATTTATCAAATAAGGTCAAGTCTTTTTCGGTAAGGGGTTGCACATCTTCAAAACTTTTTTCGTATTTACACGTCTCCAATTTTTCGAACATCAGCTGTACGAAATTAATACTCTGCCATATTTTATTACAGAACAGCTTATTCGAATGACACATATTCACGTCAAAATTTATAAAGTTCGATTTGATATCTTGCGAGAGGAGCGTGAACCGCAACGCGTCCACTCCGCACTCCGGGATCCCTTTAGTATTAGAGAAGTTGCTTTTATGATAGTCTAAAGTTTTAAGCATTTCAGCTTTACTCAGAATACCATCTTCATGCATTCGTCTGGTCTTCAGTTTAAGTTCATCTAACGATATGCCGTAAATAACGTCCAAGGGATCTATAACGTTTCCTTTACTTTTGGACATTTTAGCTCCTTTGTTGTCACAAACGATTCCGTGGAGCAAAATGTTTTCGAACGGGAGCGACCCTGTTAGCTCAAGACCGAGGATTATCATTCTGTGTACCCACAGCCCTAGGATGTCATGCCCGGTCGCCATGAGATCGAGGGGGTAAAACATTTTATAGTCATTAGTATAGTTGCCAGGCCAGCCGAGTGCGGAGAAAGGATAAATCGCTGAAGAAAACCAAGTGTCGAGCACATCGGTATCCCTTATCGTAGTGACCATAAGCGGGGAGATCTTCCAATACGCAGCCGCCTGATTTTTGGCATGCATAAAGTTCGGCGCGGCGACCCACAACTCTGTCCCGTCGGGCGACAAGCATTTGTAAGCGGGAACCCTCTGCCCCCACCAAAGCTGCCTCGAAATACACCAATCTCTATTATCCTCACACCAATTCGTCCAATTTTTCACGAACTTCTCCGGCATTATCTTCAATATTCCATTGTCAACGACCGTCATCGCCTTTCCGTTCATTTCCTTGCACTTCAAAAACCACTGTTCCTTGGGTAGATAGTCCACAATATCGTTGGACCTGGTGCAAAGTGGCAAAGTCATGTTGTGCGGCGTTATTTTTTTTAGGATGCCCATCTCATCTAGCCTTACGATTA
Source organism: Acleris literana (assembly GCA_946894065.1). NCBI lineage: Eukaryota > Metazoa > Arthropoda > Insecta > Lepidoptera > Tortricidae > Acleris > Acleris literana. Next base: position 10,173,092 of record OX335691.1, on the reverse strand, counting down.
TTTTCTTTCTGCAATCGTATCTTTTGAGGTTGTCGAATGCTTGCGAGTTGATCATCATGCCGTTCTCATCGATGACTTGTTGCATGGGTAGCTTGTGCACCTGCGCGACGTCATAGTCCGTCTTGCTGTGGGCCGGAGTGATCTTGACAGCTCCAGTGCCCACATTCATGTTGACGAACTCGTCGAATATGATCGGCAGCGTATTGTCCGTCAACGGATGGATGACCATCTTGTTGGCTAGATGCATGTACCTGTAACGTAGGAATAATTACATATAGTCTGTGCCAATTGAAATTGGTAAAGATGTAAACACAACTAAACGAACCAATTTACCATTATTACTCGATAATCACGTGCTTTTAAAGATCAAGTGAGGTCTTAGCAATGGTTAATACAGTTGATCTTTACATTCACATTAATTAAAACTAAATTACTATTAATTATAGGTACGTTCTTTTTAATAAAAACACGCTTGATGAATATTTGAGGTTATGTGGCTAATAGTACTAATTTGTTTACATCTTTGGAAACTTCAATACAAACCGTAGCGTGTTTTTTTTTTCTAAACGTGAAATGATAGCCTTAAGGACTAAAACATGTATGGTATAAAGAACAGCAGTGCAGTGGCCTGGTTGCTGGCACGCACTCTTTTGCACAGCGCCACATTTTGTGGTGTAGGTAGTATCCATACTAATATTATAAATGTCATTTAGCAAACAATATTGTGCCGTTGCCAAACATCAAAAAGTTTTCCGTGCCTTTATTGGCTTAGAGAAGGAGTATGACAGGGTGGTGAGACTGGTGAGGGATGAATTTTGGGCAACTCTTTCCGTGTGTGGGGTGGACAGTATTCTGATACGGGCCGCGGACTCAAATCATTACATCTATATGATGAATCGAGTGCCTGTGTCAGGATTAATGGGACGTGCACAGACTGGTTTAGCATCGAACGTGGTGTCCGACAGGGCAGTGTAGCGTCTGCATAACTGTTCAACCTGTTCATGGACAGTTGTTTGTGAGATCTGAGAGAGAATGATTGTAAAATAAGGATGAATAAGACAGTTTTTAAAACTTTAGTAACCTATATGATCGAGTTCTTCTTGCATCATCGGCGGAACACTTACAAAAAAATATACTTTGATGAATGAGGCGTTTAGAAGGAATGATGTGAAAGTTAATGTTAAAAAGACGAAAGTGATGGTCGTGAAGAGGGATGAAACTGTGAAATAATGATTGGAGATGAAAAAGTAAAACAAGTGGATGAGTTTGTGTATTTAGGTTCGATGTTTACGAGAGATGGAAAATGTGAGGGGGATATTGAAAAAAGTCAAATCGGGATATATGATCAACGGGGCGTTACACTCAATCTTGGCAAACAAGATCATATCGAGCAAAGTTCGCCATGCCTGAACAATCAGGGAGTATTGACACCAACATAGTTGTATGGTGAATCAAGGGTATTGCAGAAGAAGGATGAAAGCAGAATTAATGATGTTGAAAAGAGAGGTCTGAGAAGTATGTGTGGGTGTGGAGTTAGGATGATAGATAAAGTTATAAATAGCGAGATCCGAGAACGATGTGTATTGAAAGATGATATAGTGACAAAGATCGAAAAGGGTATGCTAAGATAGTTTCGTCATTTAGAAAGTTAATGTTTAATGTTTAATGTTTATTTGGGCACAAACGGTACAAGTAAAGAAAAAATAATACAGAAAAACTTACATAACACATTGACCAGTACAGAGTAACACGTTAAAAATGTGTGTTTACGTAGTATTAAATTCAAGTACAAATATTAAATTCAATTCAAGTACAGACAACAATTAATGTTTAGACAACGCAATTTTAAATCTATGAAGGGAAAGACTAAATATATCTAAGTGACAAAATGTGCTATTATAGTTTTTAGAAGTTCTACATAAAAATGAATTTGACGCATATTTGTTACGAGTAAAGGGAACATGAAATAGATTGTTATTACTGCGAGCACTAATACGAGGAGTCCTAAGGCCAATCTTGCCTAGCAAATACGGGGAATCAATCTCACACGAAAGAATTTTATGCCATAAAATTAGATCTCTAAATGTGCGCCGACTCTCAAGGGAAACACCATTGCCGCGGCAGAACGAACAGTCCGACCGCTCAGATTTCCACTCCAGGTGTTTGATTAATTTGTGTTGAAGTTTTTCTATGGAATCAATATAAATATTGTATTGAGGGTTCCAAACAGTTGACGAATACTCTAAAATCGGCCTGACTAAGGAATTGAAAAGAGTTAAGATTGTATCTGCGCTCCGAAATTCTCTACCTATTCTTAAAATAAAACCCAGCAGTCGAAAAGCCCGACCAGTAATATAATCAACATGATTACGGAACAACAATTTGCTATCCAGAAAAACACCCAAATCTCTTACAAGTGATGTCCTCTTTACAATTTTATTATTAATATAATAGTCATAATTTATAAAGAGTGTTTTTCTTGTGAAAGTAATAACATTACATTTATCAATGTTAAGATGCAAATGGTTATCAGAACATATTGGTAAAGCTTATCTAAATAATTTTGCAGAAGATTACAATCATTAAGAGTGCTGATAACTTTGAAAACTAAGAAAGAAGAAAGAAGAAAAAAGAAGAAGAAGAAGAGTTAAGTACGGAAGAGGTATGGCGAGCGAGAGTGAGGTGGAGATGTCGGAAGGGGACGCCCGAGACGCACATATAGTGATCAGATTCGCGATGTACCTACTGAATAACGGCTAAATCAAAAGCATCCGAAACCGATGAAGAGGTTGATGAATATGGAGGAAGCGAAAGGTTTATGTTTAGACCGGTGCACCCGGCGTTCCATAGTTTCTGCCAACACCATTGGGAGGCAGGCGTGAAGGTATTGTACTATATACATTTGGAAGAACGAGAACTCCTGCTACAGATACTTTTTATATTATATACTAATCTTGAAATTGTTGAATGAATAAACGATCTGTTTGTGACGCTTTCACGACTAAGCCGCTGAACCGGTCTCTAAGAAGTTTGGTATAGAGATAGCTTTTACTCCGAGGAAGGACGGAGTCACAAGCAACAGTTAGTAGGTTAAAAATGTACTCAAATCTCACCTGGGATCATTCGGATTCACCGCCACAGCCACATCACCCATCAGCGTCTCTGGCATGGTCGTAGACACAATAACCTCCTCGACACTACCAAAAACCTTGAACGCAATATCATACATGAGTCCAAACTTTATTGGCTCATCGTATCCTGGCAAAACTATGGCCAGAGGGCCTTTAATATCCACATTATCAATTTCAATATCGGATACTGTGGAATTGAGAGTGCTGCACCAGTTCACGAGTGCGTTTTTCCGGTAGATTAGGCCTTTTTTGAAGAGTCTCATGAATGCTACGTTGACCGCTTGTATGTGCCGATGGTCCATTGTGAACATCTCCCGGGTCCAGTCGAGGGAGCAGCCGAGGGTACGCAGCTGCTTGGTTATGGCGTTGCCGTGCTTTGCCGTCCACTCCCAGACAGCCGTGTTGAATTTTTCGCGGCCGAGCTCTTGGCGACTGACCCCGAGGGTCGATCTTATGTGTTTTTCTACTACGCCCTACAATTAAATAAATAAAATAAATATCCGAGGACTTCTAACTCACACAAATTGACCTAGTCACAAACTAAGCTCTAGTTTAGTTTATTTACTAAACAATGTAATATTTCAATATAAATTGCATTGCATGTCAAGAAATACGAAATTACATTGAGATCGTCTACATAAATACGAATAATCAAAGAATATAAAAGTAATAAAAATTCAAGGATATTTAAAACAACAACAATTAAACATTTAATATTACAAGGATTAACCTTTTGAGCGTCATACGTCGAATACAAAATGTGCCACCCACACACCAAACATGTTTGCTATGCTATGCAAATTACACCTTATTTCTACCAAACAAAGTCTCTTTTAATCTTGAACTCTTGTCGGCTGTAGCCGACGTGGCATCAGTGGCACGACCTTTAGTTGACGGCCAGAGCCGACTGTGGCGTTGAAAAGGTTAATAAATTCAAATTTATATGGATAAATACATTCTTAAATACACAGAAACCGTCCAAAACTCAGGAACAAATAATTGCGCTCATCACACAAATATCTGCCCTTACCGGGATTTGAAGTCCGGGTCGTCATAATAGGGAATATGCATGGATTTTTTAAATCGCATTTCTCAACAAAATATGAAAATACCGTAAGGCACTGGTCCCAAGGGCCAGGAAGCGATTAGCTATCGGCGATTTTCTCGCCCAAGAAAGGAACAAAAAATATAGATCCCGTGTCAATAAAAGAGACACGTATATTAATAGTTAATCTCTGGCTGTTCACACTGCCGGCGAGAACTCTCTCCACTAGTTTGTCGAAACAAAAATTATAGATCCCGTGTCAAGAAAAGAGACACGAATATAAATAGTTGATCGCCGGCTGTACTCGTTTCCCGCTCATCGTCGGCGGTGGGACCAGTGCCTAAAGGAGATCACCAAGTGAAATTAAAATTAAAATCGGCCGAGAAATACGGATTACGGATACGGCGATTAGATTAGACAGAGACATCCGATATGCCGTGTGACGTCATGTAACGGGTCGGCCATATAAACTCTATGTTAAATTCTGTTTTGCTAGAAAGAGATAGGAACAAGTCTTTGCTGGTCCTATATCTTGATATTTTTATAGCTATTCGAAAAATGATTTTTCTCAACTTTTTGTTACATGAATCAGGTTTTATTGAAGCTGTGAACCGAGTCAGAGGGGTTGCACTGGGCGTGTCGCGCCGCCTTAGCAACCTTCCCGCTCGTCCATTCTGAGAATGGATATCAGTCCGGGGTCGGCAACAAGCGAACGAGCACGCGTGCGCCACAATCTGCCTGCCGCCGTGTTTAACGATCGATCTCTTAGCGTGCCGTAATTACGTAGTGAAGTTAGTTTTTTGAATAACCTTAAACTTTTTATTATTTACTTGTTATGTGGTGTTGATTGATAGTAAAACACACGATGAAATGAAACGCACTCCGGAAAGCCGGTTACATACTGTTGTGTAAATGGTTGTTTTAATAAACAAAAGTAAAATATTCTTTTTTTACCTACGTTGCCGACAAACTGAACTGTAAGTTTAACTTTTTATTACTTATTATGAAATTGCACTATTTAGTATAAACGGGTTGTTATCACGGTCTGGGTCTTTGATGTCCCGCCCGATATTTCGACGATGTTACAATCGTTTATTTTATATTTATAGGTACTGTTATTATATTAAACACGTTGTTAAGGGAACAAACATAAAGAAATAATCCGACGAATGGAGAACCTGCTTTTTTTTGAAGTCGGTTTCAAACACGTCGATACGACCGCCGCAAGCGAGCGAGCAAAATCCGGTGAGCTAAATCATTTTAGCCTTTATTGATGTATTCTAGGCGTGTGACAACCCTAGCACTACACGTGCCGCGTGCGAATGAATACAAGTTATACGATAGTAAGAGAGGCATATAGTAGGCACGTTTCTTATGCCTAAACAGCGTTTTTGCACGGGAGTGCAACTTATGTACTTGTACTTTTACTTATTCTGTGACTGAGTCATGAATATTCCCTAATAAAAGAATACATGTCATTATAATTATTTTACTATATTAAAATAATACAAGGCTGTGGAAGTTTCGGTTTCGACCACAAAAACTAGTTTTGGTCAGATACTAGAAAAAAAGAAGCCATCTCTCTCAGGATCAGCTTAATAATATGGTACTTATATTAAGATTGCATTGAGCGCCCACCGGCCCCTCATTACTATTATTGTGTTTTCTAATAAACTAAAGTCTTAAAATCGATGGATTGTTTTTTGTTGTACAAATGAATACTCAATTTATAAGGTATATGAAATTACTTAATAATAATTGAACAATGATTAAGTAGCTTAACGGAAAAAAGTGGTTATTAAACTTTGTCATATATATTGTGTATTCAAAATAAAAGAGATTATTATTATTTAGTACTGCCCCAAGCTAACGGAACTTTTATAATATAGGGAAAAAGACCATTATTTTTAAGTTCTGTGGGCTTGGGCCAGTACTAAATATTACCATATCTCTTTTATATTTTATAATATTATGAATATTAGACAGGTGTAACAACTTTTTCATAGTGGCCAAAAAGGATTGAAGCAAAAAATGTTTGTTTCATACATTCTGTGATCCACCCTAGTATTTAAACAAGTGGAGTATAGTATGTAGTATGTGTTTAAAAGCAATAATACTTGTGTGGCAATCCCTGCATGGTCCGTTCCTGGCAACCACAGCACATTGTGTCCTCTGGCTCTCTTAGTCCTTACTATCACATCCTGCACCGTGCTGGCCAAAGCATGACCTGTAATAAAAAGTTTATAAACATAAAATCCATTTTCCCAAATTGCTTACTAAATAATTCTAAAGCAAGCAATTGTGTACATGTGCAATTGTAGTTTAACTTTTTTAAAAGCTTTTATTTAACTTTGCTGCGCAGCAAATCTAGTTAGTCAATTTTGAATCAGTTCAGTGAAAATTTAGGGGTGGAAACCTTCATTTCAATTTGTATAGAGCAGGGGTCGGCAAGTAGTTTTAGGTGGGGTCCGGATACTGTGGGAAAATTTCAATGAGGTCCAGATAAAAACAAAAGTATTAAGGTAGATTATATGTGGCTTAAAAATATTATTTCAATTAATAAAGGTATAGTATACCTTATCTATGTATTAATTTATACTTGGTATGCAATACATTACAATATTTGGCGGTCCAAGGTTCGACCTTTCGCGGTCCGCAAACGGACCGCGGTCCACCTGTTGCTGACCGTTGGTATAGAGTATCATTTGTGCTTTTGCACTATTTGAATTTTTAGGTAAGTATTGATATTGTATCTAAGAGCTGATCTCACGATGGAGTCAGAAGGTGGCAACAGGATCTCTGATATACTCAACAGACCCCCATCAAGTTAGTTTAGTTTAGTTTAGCACTATAGTTTGGTCTTGGTAAGCAAATAATGGAAACTTATGTTGTATACATTGTGATTTTGTATAATAAATAAATAGTTTGAAATAAACTAAAACATTTTTTGACAAACTTTTTTTAACCTGTCACATGATCATGCAGACCTAAACTGTTTTATTTACTGTTGGTTTTAGGAAACAGGATAAATAAGTTCCGGATGTCGCCACGCTTTTATTTAAATAAAATTTAAAAATATTAGCACAATTTTACATGCCTAAATGTAATTTTCCTGTGACGTTAGGAGGCGGAAGCACCATACTGAATGATGGCTTGTCGCTAAAGTTCTCCGCCACGAAGAGACCTTTTTTCTCCCATTCATCATAAATGTGTCTTTCAACATAATCTGGTTTGTATGCGGAGGCCGACAAAGTTGGCTTCACAATAACACGCGCCGTTTTTGTAATACTACGGATCCGTAACATAAAAGACGGTCTAATATGATGGTGCAGACGTGAGTACATTTTTTCTTATATTTAACTAATTTTTGTTACAAAATCATTTAAAAAATTTGGAATTTCCTGACTGTCTATTATTATTTTTTTGACACTAATGTCACCAATTGTCATTACATTTGAACAGAACATTTTTGTTCCGTTTCACGATGGCTTCAAGTTTAAATTTCCTTCAAGCCTTCATTTTACTTAAATTAAGTGGTAATTATTTAAATAATAAAATGGTTTTTTTCTTAAGAAGGTAAAGGTAAAATAACATGATTCTCTCTTAAAACTAAACTTTTTGAAGTTTGATATTCCATTTTTAATAGGCCGTTTAAAGAAAGGACTCTTTTTACAATACATTTTCATTCGTTTGATAGCGGAAAATGTTATTCACTAATCACTGGCATATAAAAAAGCATATGCATTAAAATAATTCTTTCACCCATGTTGGTTTTTAGTGTAAAAAATAATACGGAACGCATCCGTCACAATGACACAACACATGACAGCAGAGCATTACAATCAGCCGGTCGAGTCGAACTTTGTTTTTTTTTTCCCTACTTTTATCAAGACGACCGACCATCCTATTATCTCTAATGTAATAAAACTGGCGCTCACTATCAATTCTAATACCGCCCTAGATCCGTTTCCTTGACCGATTCTCTGATAATAAATGCGTTAAAATTAAGTTATTCGGGAAAAACTATGGCCCTCTTACACTACGTAAATCCATTTCGAGTATTTCGAGACTTAGTGCGTAGACCAATAGAAGTGTTCGTTCTCCAGCAGTATCTAGGCTACAGGAAGAGAACAGAAGAAGGGATAAACAGTGTAAAAGAGCTGTTGTACAGGGTTGGGATTATTTCTGTCTTCGTGACTGCTATTCTGTGGGTATCGATATTTATGTACGTCGTTTTTTACTACACGTATATGCCGAATGTCACGCACATGCGTCCAGTGCATTTACAGTTCAAGTAAGTTCATAAAGTACAATATAAGAGGCTTTCAAAATTCTTTTGGTCTTGCTTCGACTTGCATAAATAAGAGCATATGAGAGTGAATTGGAGAGAGAGAGAGAGGTGCTAACCCAAAGGCGTTTTTGAGAGCTATCATATTGTATTTCAATTTTAATTTGTTATGAGTGTTGTTTTTTCATTACCTCATATTATTCTCAGAAAATTTGTTCACCAAGTTTAGAAAAATAGTAGCGAACATTATGGAGTTGTGTTATATCCCTTGTTTTAGTATCATTTTGCGATGTTCCGCTACTCTTACTACGATGTAATATTTTGCATATAACAAACAAAGGGATGAAAGACCAATGGCCTTTAATCAAAACATAAAAAAAAACAAATGAACAATAACTTTGTGTCCCACTGCTGAGCAAAGGCCTCCTCTCTTTTTTGCCACTAGTTCTTAAAGATTTATTATATCTAATCTAATTTTGTGTTTAATGGCAATTGGTCACAGACTCAGTGACCATTACGGCTAATGAAAAGATTTATTATTAAAAAATATATAAGGATATGAGGTGATATATCTAATATATTTAATTACAACCCTCAAAGATAAGCACATTTGTTTGTTTTGTTTGTTATATTACGAATGCATAACATAACAGTACCTTGGGAGACTGGGAACTTGATGGTACAATTTCTAAACCCGAAAATACTTTATTCCACAATTTTTATCCACAAACCATTATATAAAAATAGTGCTTATGAAAAAGTATAGCATATGTTACTTAGCAGCTTTACACTACAACAATATATGATTCATGAGTCATTGGTGTAAATCTATTCATAATTACTTGCCTTATCTTCTATTCAATGTTTGAAATAATGAATACTAATTTGTCTATTTGTGGTGTAATTTTTGTATTTATTTAATGAAAGTAATTGCTTTCATTTAATAATAATAAATACACTGATATATTTATTTATTTAATATGCCGGTAAACATTTTAGCCTAATTTTGCAAAATGTGGTTACAGAATTATTAACAAGTTTTTAGAGATATAGGTATTTCTGTAGCTCTGCCTACCCCACTTTGGGAATGAAGGCGTGAGTTCGTGTATTTATTTATTTAAATACTTTATTGCACAAAATTAAAATAGTGTACAAAAGGTGAACTTAATGCTACAAGTATTCTACCAGTCAACCTTAAGGCGAAACAGAAATCAAAAAGTACGTAGGTGCAATAAAATGAGAATCCCTTCCTTTATCTAAATTTGGAAAAATGTTCAACTATTATTTGATTTTATTTTCCTACAATATAGTATAAATAAACGTACTTACATATTTTTATACTTTTGATATAAGGTAGTGCCCGAACCTCTCGACTGCCCAATGGTCCCCTACATCCCCTACATGCCGTTAACGAGTCTAGTATGCAAGCTACTCTTCTGATTTACAGGCATGTGTATTCCCAGCTTTAGTACGAGTGATAAAACATATTTGATAAGGGCGGGTGAATCCTGACCCACTGTGATAAAGTTCACACTAGTATGGGGGTCAGATGACGCGACGCTTACTTATACAGGATGTTTTTTTAAACTTTGGGACATTATGGGGTAATCCGAAACCATAGGAGATACAGGTAAACTCAAAGCAAACATTAGGTCTTTTTTTTAAAAACATTTTTGCCGTACCTAGTCATTTTTTTGGTCAAGAGTGAGTTGTCCGATAAAATGAATTTATCGTGTAATTTTTTTTTATACATAACTGAGTACCTACTAATTTACTAATTGTTAGGGTTCCGTAGTCAAACTAGGAACCCTTATAGTTTCGCCATGTCTGTCCGTCCATCCGTCCGCAGCCTAGCTCAGAGACTATTAGTACTAGAAAGGTGTAATTTGTCATGAATATACATATTTATTAGTCACGCCAACAAAGTGGTAAAATAAAATCTTGAAAAAAGTTTGTTTTAGTGTACCTCCCCTACACCGCCCGTAACGTAGTGATGTATTTTTTTTATCGTCTACCCCATAGTGTGTGGTGTCTTTGGATAGGCCTTTAAAAAATATTGCGGTATTGTGAAAAAAAAAATCGATTAAGGGATCCGTTTATGAAATATTAAGCTTTAAAGCGCTAATTTTTGTTAGATTCAAGTGTCCCCCCCCTCCCATACAACCAAAACTACAAATACTAAAAATCAGAAAAATATCTTAGATTGAAGCACATATACCTTACGAATATTAAAGAAAAACTATCACGACTAAGTGAACTTGATTGGATCCTAAGATATAGGTGACTAAAATGTTTATACCTACTAAAATCATCTAAGACAGCCATAAGACAGCACCAAATAACTTGAAATAGAGAATTTCATACTTGTTGGTTTTTGAGATGGTGTTTGTATAGTAACTTCGGCTTGGGCTTCGGAACCCTACACTGAGCATGGTCAGACATGCTCTTGCCCGATTTTTTATGTAAGGATTTTATGGAAAGAAGTTTGCTAAGACAGTTTACCTGTATCTCCTATGGTTTTGGATTTCCCCTTAACGTTCCAGTTAAAAAAAACTACTGTATACCTTTTTACTCTCTAGTAATTGATGTCTAAAATAATGTAAGCGATATGTACCATTTATCAGCTCAATAAAATATATAATTTCATTTCTTGTATCTAGATCGTGTGACGAGCAGATGGGTCTGTGCTCGTTCCCGTCCGCACACGTGCAGCTGACCAGGTACAGTCAGATGCTGATGTCGGCGCAGCCCTACCGCGTAAAGCTGGTACTGGACATGCCGGAGTCGCAGATTAACAAGGATCTTGGTATGTGGAGAGTCTGTCGTTTTCGCGAAATATGGAAAACCCCGCACCAACTAGGCTAACGTGTCGTGTGTTCGCAGGCATGTTCATGGTGTGCGCTCAGATGCGCGCCAAGGGCGGCGTGCTGGTGTCATCTTCGTGCCGGTCGGCCATGCTGAGACACAGGTTAGCTTGTTGTACCAATAAAAATGTTGAGCAGACTTAGAACTTTGTCATTGAGACTGCCATTGTTATTGTCATACTTGTCATTTGATGTTCAGTATGAAGTTTATTATGACAGTGCACTAAAGTGCTTAACATTTTTGTTGGGGTACTGTACACCGGATCACCGATTATAGGTACTTACTGCGGTTACCTATCGGATTTACCTCATCGCCGTTTATAATGTACTAGCGACCCGTCCTCGCTTCGCTTCGGTTTATGTGAGTTTTCTGTAAAACTCGTACATAAACCATTTATTATACCTAAAAACGGTGCTCTTGAATCACTCTACCTATGAATGAAAACCCCATTAAAATCCGTTGCGCAGTTTAGAAGATCTAAGCGAACAGACGGCCGAAGCGACTTTGTTTTATACTATGTAAAGATGAAGATAAAGATACCGAATTGTCACCTGTTTGACCAGCCACCTACGCAATCCTGGCAATGATAGATGTATCTACGTTTGCCAAGCCATATTTGCCGCACTATAATAGTGTTGCAAGTATGTAATCATGTGGGTCTTAACCTGTAATTAGTTGCCCCTATTACAACCGCAAAGGTTATGCCGCCGGATCATTGCAACAACACTGGTTCACTGCAATCATTGAGGTTTAACTACGTGTGTGATCAAATAAAATCGTGACTGAGATAACAGTTAAGGTCATTAGAAACCACATTTCATCTTTCAATCATCTTTCAACTGAGTTTGAGCGACTAAACGAGGTGAGTTCTAAAAGATGTTGAGATTTTTTGACCAAGTAACAATGTATTACATAGAAAGTTAGGTTTTAGAACAGATTTATCTAAATGAATAAATATCGGGGACGATCTTATACAAATTGACCTAGTCCCGAACTAAGCTCTAGGCTCGTAGAGCGGGAGATACTGACACAAAATTTCCAGTCATTTGTACCAAGTATGGCGACCCTTCAAGGGTCTAATTACGTAATGATGATAAGGAAAATCATGGTCATAGGGCAAACGCGTGGGCGTTAATCGAACGTGTCGGATAAATTACGAAAGTCGAACGATTTGTACCACTAAAATTCTTGTATTTTCCGATAGTCGATGAAAAAAGAAGTAGGCGGTAGCGTAATGCCATATTGCTCCAGTGTGGCTTACAGCCCGCCATACCGACGAAAACACGTTAATTAAAAAACAATCCAATCAAAAAAAGGTTCATTTTGAGGTTAGAAAGTTGTTTACTATATGAGACAAGTAAGGATGAACAGACTATAGTTTGAATATAGGGTTCGGCCATAAATCGTTCCGCCATATTTTAGCTCTATCTCTTCCCCGGTTACCATTAGAAAGAAAGAAATGTTTATTTGCTTACGTCTTACACAAGTACAGAAGAACAAATTATCAAACAAAAACCTAATCACAAAAATTACTGAACTAGTGCCAGACGGCAAAATGGTTCCTGCTCAGCATTTTACTGGTTTTTAAGCCAGAGCTGGTCTTCCGCAGGGCCCATTTGGTGACACCACGGCAGATAACACAAGCAGCAAAAAAAACATTACTTATACTTGGTTCGGGTAGGTATTTAACTAAATGTAAACAAACCAAACCACGTGGCTCTGTTCAACAGCCAATCAAAGCTGTTTGGTCGAGCTTTGACGTATCAGTTTTCTGCTCCTATTGGCTGACCAACTATGTCACGTGGTTATTTTGTTTACATTTAGTTAAATACCTATCCGAACGAAGTATAGTACCTATAATGGATATAACCTTGACCCATCGACCCTCATCGATTGATTGGCTATCGATTGATTTTATCGATTAATTATAACTATTATCAGGTCGTGCCTGCACGAGTTTATCCGCACGGTGGTGTTCGCGCCGCTGCTGCTGTCCGGTGTGAACGAGGAGCGGCAACAACTGCACGTCGAGCTGTTCAGCGACTTCGAAGATGACCAGGTACAGGGGTCTATTATAAAGCCCTGCTAACCCAATAGGCAGTATCTCAGATAAAACTCCTGTAGCAATATCAACCTTATTACCAACAGAAGACAGAGACAGAGCCGTTCAAAAGGTTAAGAAACTCTTTCATGATTTTCATAAATATAACCTTCCCTAGCCTACTCGCTACCGCAGTGTTGAAGTCAAAGGTCTTTGACCGGTGTGTGTTGCCAGTGACGACACTGATGACTTACGGATCTGAGACGTGAGTCCGCGGACCGGGGGACGAGCTGTAGGTAGGCCTCCAACAAGATGGAGTGACGACCTTGTAAAGATCGCGGGAACGCGATGGATGCGAAAAGCACAAGACCGGTCTGAGTGGAGAGCCTTGGGGGAGGCCTATGTCCAGCAGTGGACGTCTTTCGGCTGACATGATGATGATGATGAGCCTACTCGTCAGATATTTAAGAAATTTTGAAAAGATTACGATTCCTGCGATTTAAAATTATAAGTGGTTTTAAAGTTAACAGCAATTATTTGAATTTGACGCAGCAATCGAAGCATGCGCAAACTATCTCCATCTCACTTTCTTCGCGCGAAAGCAAAAAAACCCATCCCTTTTGTTTGATTATTTACTCTCTAAATAGAATGTGGCCCTGTAATCGCTACGACAAAAACAGGCCAGTTTTTGAATGCTTGTGTGCGTGACTGCTTTGTCTGACACTCGATAAACGTCATTCTATTTATCTCTGTGGGCATACGTAGGGATTCTAGCTAAAGACATATTTCCGATTTTACTGGGAAAACTGATCATGTTAAGGTTTAGTTGTTGTGAAGTGTTTGAAAAACTAAAAAAGATATCAATTCGAATTGGAATGGTTGACTTCCATTGGCAAAATACACTCACCGGCAAATTTGGCGGAACAAAATAAAAGTAAAACATTTTGAGAAAGTTAGTTTTTCCCCGAGGAAAATGTTTTAAATTATTTGTTTTTCATATAGAAATTGGATAAAACGTCATTAATTAAGTGTTTTAAGAAATAAATATTGTTGTAATTGTGACACAAAATATTGCGTTTAAGAAAAGTCTTCTTTCCGAATAGGTGATGTGAAATAGATTGTGTCACAAGGGAGCGAAATGACATATTATTTACGGCGAGGGCGTACATTGAATCCTGAATGAAGCGAAGGATTCTATAATTGAATCCTGAGCGTAGTGAGGGATTCAAGTATTAACACCCAAGGTGGAAATAATTTTGCTGCCGTGTGACTCATACTGCTTTTCACATCACCTATGAGGAAAATAAAAGATCTTGATGATGATGATGATGATGATGATGATGATGATGATGTTGATGATGATTATGATGATGATGATGATGATGATGATGATGATGATGATGATGATGATGATGATGATGATGATGATGATGATGATGATGATGATGATGATGATGATGATGATGATGATGATGATGATGATAAGTGGGGACGCCGCCGAGGCAGGCGGGCGGTCGAGTGGCTCTTCATTCATTCCGCCCTGTTCCCCTTGATCCAGTCTCAGGTTACTGGCTCTGCGGCGCTCCCATCCAGCACTGATCCCATCTTCTTGTTTTCCTACAGAACAATAGTGCGTCCTAAAGGTTAATGCTTTTAAGTGTCTCTGCTGTCAGTGCGTCCTCCCCGAATGTGCGATATCTCAGTGACGAGTACATTACACACTCGGCCAGAACGTGTTGACTAGTTTCCTCTTTGCCACAATGTGGGCATCGAGGATCCTGTTTGGCTCCTATTACCGTCAAATGTCTGTTGAGTGGACAGTGTCCAGTCAAGATCCCTGTCAGTATACTTAGATTGTACTTACCAAGGTTTAGTAGATACCTTGTTCTGTTCCTATTTACCCTTCCTATCATGAGTTTGGATTGTCTGCACCCTTGTGTTGTTATCCACGCCTCATTTGTCTGTGTCTCTATTCTTCTGGCGATGACTCCTTTCATTACCGTTGCAGATATCGGAAGTGCTGGTTCCGGGCCCAGATATTGTCGGTCCGCCCCTGCTCTGGCCAGCTCATCAGCCTTCTCGTTTCCTATTGCTCCACTGTGTCCTGGTACCCATGCCAGTGTCACTTTGGATGCTATGCCTAGATTATTCAGTTCATCTCTGCATTCCTGAACCAGGGAGGATTTGATTACTGGATTATCTAACGCTTTTAGTGCTGCTTGGCTGTCTGAGTAGATTATAACGTGGCTCCCCGTTATATTGCTTCTTTCCTTGAGTCTCTGTGCACACTTCATGATGGCATACACTTCTGCCTGGAACACACTGGTGAAGCCTCCTAGTGGTATCGTTGTGTGCTCATTCGCTTCTTGGTAATAAATGCCTGCCCCCGCTCTTCTTGTTGAGGACTTCCATGAACCGTCCGTGAAGCATGTCACTCTGGGTTCGGGTATCTCTGTCTTCCAACTATCTCTCTCTCCTATATTGATTCTATATTTCTTGTCGAAAATCTTCCTTTTCTTTATTAGGTCGTTGTTAATCATGAGCATATTCATGCCCGCCATTGACTCCCTTTGTATGCTTGCGTGTCTCTTGTCCATCTCGGATCCGATCCACTCTCTGCTCATTTTTATTCTATACCACTGTTCTGTGGCTCTCTTCTCCACTTCAAGGTATACAGGGTTCAGTCCTAGCATTATCTCCAGGGCTTGTGTGGGAGCTGTCCTCATTGCCCCGGTTGTCATTAGGCATGCTAGTCTCTGGACCTTCGTCAGCTCCTTGTCTATGTCTTTTATTTTCGCTCTATGCCACCACACTATGGCTCCATACAGCAGTCTGGGTAAGACCACTGCTTTGTAGATCCATTGTGTTATCAGTGGTTTTAGACCCCATCTTCTTCCTATGGCTTTCCTGCATTGCCATAGGGCTATTATGGCTTTTCTACATTGCTCCTTTACATGTGTCTTGTATAGCTGTTTGCTGTCTAGTACTACACCCAGGTATTTTATTTCCTTGAGTGTTTCTATCTCTTCACCTTTGATTTTGATGGGTGTCAGAGTCGGCAGCTTCCTTTTATTGGTGAAGAGTACTATTTTCGTCTTGGTCGGGTTCAGGTCTAGCCCTCTGCTTTGACACCAGTAGTACCTGCTTTATCCCTCTAATCATGACTTCTCTCATTACGCTGAGGGTTGTACCCCTTACTAGGAGTACCCCATCATCCGAGTACGCTTGCATATGTATACCCCCTCTGTTTGTTTCTCTAATGAGCGAGTCTAGTAGGAGACACCACAGGAGTGGTGAGAGACAGCCCCCTTGCGGGAAGCCCCTGCTCGTCTTTATCCTTATCGAGTCTCCCCCTAGTTGTGCCGTGATCGCTCTTCCTGTTAACATGGCCATTATCCACTTTCTAACTGCTGGGTCTATGTCGTCTCTCCCTAAGCATTTCTCTATTGCAGCAAAGGTAGCTCTATCGAATGCGCCCTCCACATCGAAGAAGCAGCCTAATGCCAGCTCTTTATCTTCTATTGCTCTTTCTATTCTTGTGGTCAGGTTGTGAAGGGCTGATCTGAATAAAAGATCTTAGTGATGAAACAATTTTAATTATTTACACTCTCTTAAAGTGCTGAAATTATAAAATTTAACAACAATTATCAAATTTGGCAACAAAATGTCCTTGAACAGAAAAGTGCCACTTTGATCCCTCCTTGCAGGGAAGAAAAGTCCCCTTTCGGAATAGGTGATGTGAAAATTAACATTGTGTTTTTTTCACTAGAACCTGCCTGTAACGGATGCGTACGTGGAGCTGCAGTCCCGGCACGCGCAGATATACTCGTGCGAGCTGCAGATCGAAGCGCACTTCACGGGGCTTCGCTTCTTCATGTACCACTGGCCTCGCATCTCCGCTGCTGTCGGTTAGTGAAGTCTATAGACCAGACACCGGAATTTTCGAGGCACTGTCGTAGTGACTTCTGATTTATCGACTTTCTGTACGAGTACATATTGATATTTTAAACTTCTAAATAGATTGTTAGCAACTTAGTATGGCATGCGGGTAACCAGATAATATATGAACACTTGTTAGTTGCACTAGTATTTTGATCATGAAATTGAAAAGGCAGCAATGGATAGAAATTGTTAGCCGTATTTGGTACTTGATTAAATATAAGATGTATTGTTTTCCGAGTGACTGTTATAATTAATTGCATATGTCGATTTCAAATTTTCATCTACCAAATGGTATTTGGACGAGATCGCTCTTTAGCGATAAAACCTCTACTTTTAATCTTCTTTTAAATTGTGTGTTCTGTATTGTATTGTATCGATATAAGTGAATCAGAAATCGATAAAGTATAACTCACTAGCGTTATTGAAAAGTGCCACGAAAATTCCGTTCTCTGCTAAGAACCGTGTTAATCAAATTGAGTATAGTTTATTAATATTATTAATATTAATAAGGAATGAGCTGAAACTTTTACAATAACTTATTTATCGATGTTTTCGTGTTGCAGGTATCAGCACAAACCTTTTCTTCGTGTCGCTGATATTCGTACTGAGCTGGTATCACCTTCAGGACGGCTTGCCTGATTTTGTTAAGGTAATAATTAATTATTTGTAATTCTGTAGCTCTCCCTACCCCACTCTGGGAACGAAGGCGTGAGATTACGTATGTATGTATATATTAAATGAAATCACAAGATATGCATTTTTAACCACCGGCGCAAAAAGGGGGTTATAAGTTTGAGCGGTATGTGTATGTGTGTGTTTGTGGCACCGTAGCTCTTAAACGGGTGAACCGATTTGGATGCTTTTTTAAATTCGAATGCAGGTTTTCTAGCGGTGGTTCTTAGCTAGTTTTCATGAAAATCGGTTGGGCCGTTTATCAGCTCTGAAAGAAGGGGTCATGTCGGGGGTTTTATCTATATAATAGTTATCAAGCTATTTTTTATATCATTGTATATTCATTTTGTTTCAGAGCAAATTTGGAGAGATAAAGTCAGAAGACTCAGACAAAGGCGCAAAAGTGAAACTGGAGAGATCTGGTATGTTTAAAATAATCCGTTTTAATCGCTTTATGACAGAAATTAGTTTTTCACTCCTGCACGGGTAGCACGAGTTTTATTTTCTCGCTTGTCGCTTGTTGTGTGCGTCTCTATCGTTACTTACTTGATAGAAAGGGAGATCCGAGCGACCGCCAAGTCGCGGGCAACTTGTCCTAGCCGAGCTGGTACCGGGCATCTTGAGTTCAGCATTTTTATTTCTCCTCTAAAAGTCATCAATGTCATCATATAGCTGATTTTTTATTTTTGTCGGGACGTTTTATTTGTGACCTTGCCTACGAAGCTAGCGGGCCAGGGTTCCATTTCCGGTTCCGGATGAACGCGAGTACTTATTCCTGAGTCTTGGATGTTTTCTATGTATTTCCCATTGTACAAGGTGGCGCAAAAGTAATCACTCTATCGGAAGATGCTATAATTTAAAAAAATAGCGGCAAATATCACTTCTGCTTTGATATTTGTGAAGTAAATAGACACAAAATACACGTCAAGTTCAAGAAAACATGAATTGCTTTGCGCGTGTAACCTACGCTCAAGCCATCCTGAATCTCGACCACGAGGAAGACAACTTTTCATCGAAAATCATTATGAGTGACGAGGCCCATTTCCATCTCTGTGAATACGTGAACAAGCAGAATTATCGCTTCTGGGGCACCGAAAATCCACGTCTAACCCACGAATAGCCATTACACCCGCTCAAAGTTACTGCATGGTGTGCTGTTTACGCTGAAAGCGTCATCGGGCCTTATTTTTTCGAAAACACCGCCGAAACGACTACAGTGGACGGCGAGCGTTACAGACCCATGTGCAACGGCTTTCTCCTCCCTCAAATGGATGAACTGGGACTGGAGAACATGTGGTTCCAACAGGATGGAGCAACGGCGCATTCTGCACGAGCCACAACTGAAATACTGAGGGCTGCACTTCCGGGTCGCCTTGTCTATCGTTTTGGTGATTTGCACTGGGCGGCAATGTCACCCGATTTATCCATTCCAGACTTCTTTCTGTGGGGTTTCTTGAAGTCACGGGTCTATGTCAACAAACCTCAGACTCTTGAAACCCTCAAAGAGAATATCCGACAAGAATGCGAGAACCTATCGCCGGATGTTCTAGCCAGAGTGATTAAAAATGCCATTGGCCGATACCATTTTCTCGACTTAACGGAAAAAAAATTAAGACATCATATCAACACAATCCAAAAGGAGAACCAACGTTTTTGATTAAAAAAAAATACAGCCAAGGAACATTGGAACTACTTTTGCGCCACCTTGTACAAGCCTAGAGCTTACTTTGAGGGTTTAATTTCGCATTGTAGCAAGAATACCCTTAACCTCTTTCTGCTCGTTTTCTTTCATGTAACAAAATAACTTTTCGACATGGATAAATATCACGTTTAGGATGAAGGCTGGAAGCGGCTACTAGGTTAAAATAAAAAGAAGGTTACTTTGTTATTTTTCAGATTCATCCGTATTTTTCGATGATGAAATTTTAATAAGAGAGTTGAAGGATATCAAAGAGAAGACTAAAGAAGAGCCTAAGAAAGCTTAGGTCCAGACTGAGTTAAACTATTTTAGTATAGCTTTTAACTAATTTAAGTAAGTTATTAATACTTAGGGTTAGGATTTTTGTGGCATACCATGGGTGTAAAATCGATGGACTTGCTATTTCCTAATTATTATATACATACCACCTTGATTTTGACCTCAAGTATACCTAATCATAATTAAAAGAAAAACTACAGATTTTTTTAGCTATCCACACCTGCTAATATTTGTTTGTTTGTTACGCTTTCACAGCGGAGATACCCTCTATACCAAATATTACATACTGAAGGTGATTTCAAAATGGTAGAGTAAAGTGTAAAAATATGGGAGAACGCAACATCTCAAAAATATGTCCCAATGCACCTTATTCCAGTGTAATAAGAACTTCGTACATATTTATGAGGGTAGCTATTCTTTCGATACATATTGTTGCATGTATATAATTAGGAAATAGCGACTCCATGGATTCTTGTAACATAATTTGCCACCAAAGGTCCTCACCCTAGTTATCAAGGCATGCTTACACTGGCAATTTATATCCGGCAATCTATCGTCTCACTTTATCACACGAAATTAAAAAAGACCGCTACAGTTGCCCGCTTTGAATTGCCGTTAAATGTTTCTCGTGTAACTTAAGGGGGAAGCCACACGAGTGTAATTTCTGCTGCATACAAAAGGCCAGCTGATTTTGCGCCGCCGTGTGAACCAAACAAGACTTTTTCTCAAAAAAAATTGGAAATGTTGACATTACTATCTACATAATGAGACGCGAAGTATATAGTACACAAATTCCATTACTATCTAGCTTGTAACTTTTTAAAGAGTGAAAAAGCCCATAATAAAATTATGGCACAAGTCTTATACATCCAAATTTTATTCGAAACATAACTTTTTTATGTGTCTGGAATAGCTTATGTTTTTTTTAAAACAAAGCTTGCGTTTCTCCTTGTCATAAACAAAAGGCGGTAAAGAGTGATGGTTTTTTCATAGGAAGTTTCTGTTTGTATGCAATTTAAAAAATGAGTTCAAGCGATGAAGATTTTACTCCAACACAATTTTTTTCTGGCGATTTTTGAGAAAAGCACTATATTTGCCTCGGCAGGAACAGCAATTGCGGGCTTCGGATTTTTAAACGGACTCGCAAGCTCGTCCGTTTAAACCAATACTCCGCCCGCAATTGCCTACTTCCATGCCTAGGCAATAATTTACTATTGTATGAGACCGAATGTAGCAGAAATTACGCGACTCACAACTCACAAAATTACGCCCGTGTGGCTTCACCCTATGGCAGGGTTTTAGTTTATATAAGTTCGGTGAAGCGTCCGTTTCGTGGTGTAGCAGCATTAAATTGGGAATGCGTATATGGTTGTTGTAGTGTAGCTAATACAATAATTATTCGATACAAAATCGCACAAATTTTTCAATTGATCGATGAGCTATTGTTAGCAGATTTTATTGGTCGGTCGATCGATGCAAAATTTGGGGTCACACCCTAAGATGTAAACGTTATGTCAGCTCCAATCGTTTTCTATTCGTATAGTCGACTACAAAGACTCCATTTTGGTACCGTATTTCAATGGAATAATCCACAAATGCAAACCTAAAGTGATTCGGCTGGTTTACCCTTTACCACTACTCCACTACTTCGCCGAATTTTCATTTCATTGAGAGGCATTTACACGAACAGGTCGAGACACGTAAAAAGAGCTCCGAGCGGCTAGTGGAGGGGATATGTTTGCGCATGTTGTCTACTGACAAACCAATAGCGTGGCAGCAAAGCGGAGCGTTTTACACTCCCCCCGTCGCCCCCACCCCCCACCAATTTGGTCTGTATACTTTTCTCACTGCGCAGGTAGGTCGCTCAGGGCTCTTTTTACGTGTGTCGACTCGTACAGGAGTTATAATTTTTTGGTGGTCAGGTGGTTATTTTATGGATAAGTTAATGGTAATGGTTCTTAAATATTTTTTTATATAAATAATAAGTTTGTAAAAAAAATGGGAGGGATATCATTGAAATTGGATTATTAAATATTTCCGTCCTTTGCTAATAAGAGTAAGATATTTGCAAAACAAACCAAAAGAGAGAGAAAAATACATGAGTGGTGGGGTCGGATTATTTTTAAATATCGTTGCCATACGTTTCATGTGATAAGTTACATTTAAAGTGATGATTGTTCAAAAGTTCAAAGTTTTTAGTAGTTATAATTTTGTTACGGGTTATGTTTTATATATTTTTATTTCTTTGTCACTATTAAGGATTAATGCAATTAAATTATGGATATTATCTTCAGATGTTAATATGATTGCAAGATTTATTATTTAATCTACGCGTTTTATTCAATTGTCACACTTATTAATAATCAAAAACTATATGATTTCTAGAGATAAGTACCAACACAGACGAACGAAAGTCGTTAAATTTAAAACCAAATGTCGTTCCAAAGATAACGGTCAAATTAGTATTTGTTCTTTGTCATTACATTACATATAGTTCAGTTGACTATAAAATCTATCCTTTTTTGCACCTTACTCCATTGAAATAAGGTGCAAAAGTGGATACATGACATGTGATGTAGTCGACTGAACACCAGTTCCTTAAGGTAGTTATCAGTATCTTCGTTTTTCTACAACTCACGAGACAAATATACTCTCAGTAGCGAGCGCAAGTGTGATAACAATAGCCAGCCATACGCTATTAAGAAGCTGGGAGTATCGTGCAATAGACCAACGAGCTATTCCCATTTTTTACCAAGCAGCATATTTTTGTTGCCAATTTGAACTTTATTTATTGGTAATAGGGAGGGATGCGTAATTTTTTCATGTAGTGGTAAACCTAAAACTTCCAATGATTAAGTAGGCTATATTTTCTGCCACGACCCTGATCGAAAGAAAAGGGATAACTAATGTGCTTTCGCGCGAAGAACGTGAAATAGAGATGGCGCGCGCCTCGATTACAACATCTTAAGCGCCAAAGTCAAATTTGCTGTTTGTTATGGTTTTATAAAACCACAGCATTTTTTTACCAGAATTAAAACGTTATTAGTACAAAGCTATTCAATAAAAATCATCGTTAAAGACTGTAGCGTTACGTTCCAAAGTTAAAACCAAAAATACGCGAAAGGTGTCGAGATTGAAAAAAAACAAGCTTTATACGAGTATGTATTAAACAAAGAACAGTCACATAGTCGTTACGAATATTGAGTTTCAGATAGCTAAACATATCCACAGGGCCTCTATTCAACTCGGTAAAATAATATCGTTTTTGATCTGTTATCGTGTTGTTAACGTTTTGATAGCGCTTATTTACTTGAAAGTAATGCCGGCCGAGTTATAAACTATACCATAACAGGCCTAATACGATTTGGATTGTACCGCCTAGAGGCGCGCGCAGCATTATGTGCTCTGCTTAAAACAATTGACGCGCAGACGCCAGTGATCACGTGTTATTGGTCAGATTGCGACAGACATCAATTTGTTCTCACGCGCTGTAAGCTAAGGAATTTTAAACACAGCCAGTTTCCCCATTTAATACATAGCATTTAAATATTTGGGCGTCTACGTAAAACAGCACTAGATTAAATTTTACACTTGAATTATTAAGTAAATATCTGTCCATTCCATTCAGCTTTAATATAATCTAAAGTGTACTTACCTATACTATGTCTTAATCTTTAAAATTCCATTCGCCTGAAAAAATGCTGTAATATATTCAAGTTTACTGCAAGTATCATAAGATAAAAAAAATGTTCATTTAACAAGGGCTCTTGATAATTTAAGGCTAAGAAACCTCACTCTTCTGTCTTCGTTATAGTTAAACCTTTTAAATTGAATATTGTTAATCTTTTAAACACCATTGACGGATATATCCGCACCGCAGGATCGCCAAACATGACGGATAAATCCGTACCGGTTAATATTTAAAGTAACCGATATGCACACGTGTAAGATTAAAATTCGTAGCAATTTGAAGGTGTTATTGGAGTGCGAGTGACTTAAAATTTGACATGGGGAGCCCGTTGCTTCCCTTTTTTTTTTTCGTCATAATTATTGGTAGTCATCATTTTTATATAACTGGAACCATAAACATTTAAGAATTTCTTAAATATCTTACGTTTAGATAAAGGTAGGTTACCTAGGTTAAGTTTGATTTATAAATATCCTGAAAAAGTAACAGTTTCTTAAAAAAATACGTTATGACTTGCAATGATTATGACTTAAAACAGATTATGACTAAAAAAAGATTTGCCAGACAATATGGACATGGCGTTGAAAAAGTTAAATGGGTGAGGACCAAAGAGTTGAACCATAGTTTAGCGTAGTTAACCATACAAATGCTAATTTTCGTGTCACAACGGAAAAGTTTCATAGAAAATATAATTGGGCTAGTTAGCATGCGCAATTTTTTTAGCCCTTCCCCAAATATCGCCTTGTGTGACGGCATATGACAGCTGAACTGCTACGCTAATTTTAATCTTAGGCGTACGCCTGTAAGTTTTATTTAATCTATTGTTATGAATGTTATGACGGATATCCCTATATCCGTCATAACATTCATAACGATAGATTAAATAGGATATCCATCATGGTGTTGAAAATATTTATGTACTTATATGTTGAAGTTTGGAAAGGACGAAAGTCGTGGTTAATATATGATAACTGAGTCAAAATCTTTTTCGATGAACCGAAATTCTCCTCTCGGTCACGATCGTAATTCTTTCTTTAAGTAAAAATGTTTTTTAATCTAAATAAATGTTTATTTTATTTGAATCTGCACAATATTGTCCAACATCGTCAAACAAAATAAAATATTACTTCCTACAAAAACAACCACTCTGTCACATTTCCCGGGGACAAACTTCAATGCATCGAAAATGATTTTGACTCAACTACCCCTTTGGAAAAATGTGAAATATTTTATATTAATATGATTGGATAAATTTGTCAGCATCCGCCTTTTAAGCATGACATGTACCTAGTGAGATAAAAGGCGAAAATTGCAAAAAAATACCTTTGTTGATGAGTTTATATATTTATTACCATTATATGTGTGTTTATTTTTCTAAAAAAAATCATGTTATAAAGCAAGTAAAATCGTTATTTTTTGTCCTGAAATTACAGCTTTATAATGCTTTTGGACTTTTATTTTCTGGTAACCTTAACACCTAAAGTGGTGCATGCAATCGTGGAGTTGGTTCACAAATTAAAGGCATTTTATTGATGATTCAAAACAAATTAATGTGAACCCTGCCCAAAAATTACCCTATGCTATTAAACGAGCAATATTTGTATGTGTAAATACAGTGGTGGCATAATCAGGAACGCTTGTTTTTTCACGAATGCCCCAAAAAGGAGTGTAATGTTTTCAGGGTTCATGTTTGTATGTATGTATGTGAGTTTCTTTATTCCACTATAACTTCTAAATCTCTTGACCGATTTAGATGTGTGGTATCGTTAGAAACCTCACGTCATCCCACGTAACATAGGCTATGTGATGTTAAATTAAAAACAAAATGGCGGACTATATACTCCATATTGCGGGGCCGGAAAAAGAAAATACAAACATATCAAGTGGGGTATCAAAATAAAGGGTTTAACCTCGTAAGGCCCATCGTACTACAAACACCCAGTTTTTTGTAAGTGGAATTTTGAATCTACTATCAAGGCAATAAAGTTCAATTACGTTTGTTCGAAAATGCCATTTTCAATTTATGAAGAAAGGAATATAAACTTGATTCTCATTGCATTACAGTTCAAATTAAATTGCCTTGATAATGTACATCCTATTGTACACTGGGCCTTACGAGGTTAAAAAGACGATTACAAAAATATATACAAATTGTGTGTTTAAAGCGTAGAAAGAGATTTTTTACACGACTACCCCAAAAAAGGAGTGTAATGTTTTCAGGGTTCATGTTTGTATGTATGTATGTATGTATGTATGTGAGTTTCTTTATTCCACTATAACTTCTAAATCCCTTGACCGATTTAGATGTCTGAGGTATCGTTAGAATCCTTACGTCATCCCGGGTGACATAGGATACCTAAACTGTTAAAATTGAAATAACAACAATGGCAAAATGCCAATTATTAACATATGTAGGTATATCGACGACAGTATAAAAAATGCAGTCGGGTTTTTAACGCATTCACTGCCAGTACTGTTTTTCGAACTTCGCCAGGTGCCACATCTTTTGTTTTATACGGAGCTTGCCTACTGTAAGAACGCACATATGCGTTGACGGCACTGGTTGGAAGTCACGGTGACGCATATATGCGTCGGTGGCAGTGAATGCGTTGCTTTTCATAGTTATTAAAATTAAAATTAAAACGCACCGAAAAAAAATGGCATCCGTAACTATTAAGTGTGGTATCAAAAGAAAGCACTTTGAAAGGCAATCATATAGGTAGACATATATGATACTCATATGTTTAATTGTACCTTTGGAGAGGGAACACGAAATGTTCTACATCGTGCTATTGAAGTTTTTCCTGGCAGCTACTCGTATATAAGACGTGACTGCGCACGCGGCGCTTACGATATTTTTCAACTGAGAAGTGTAGATATATAATATTATAACAAGTATATGACTCAAATGAGTTCTGGCTATGTTAATTCTTAAGTTCGTATTGTCTGTCACTAAAAGGTACAAAAAAACACATAAAAAAATATAAAATTAAAAAACACGACTGCTGTTTAAAAACAAACTGAAAAAAGTTAGAATAAATTTTAGATATGGTAGTTAATTTAATAAATGTAAACTAGAATATAAGTGTACAGTCACAGTCATAGACATGTTTACACATTTTCTGTATATTTCAATAGCATAAGGCGAAAAAGTTTATAGAGGTTTATGACCGTGAATGTATCTACACACTCTCGTCTTTTTATATTTATATATTTTTATTTCGAATGCTGTCGGGGGACCTTTATGCACTCACTTTCACTTCACTCACCTTGGAGTGAAACAATTTTTTTTTTCATCCAGAGCGACATTAGGTCTTTCAGCGGGCCTAGTATGGTTGCGTTTATCGCGTGAAAAAATGTGGATAAAGCATCCGTCACTCTCGTACTTATACACGTGTCAAAAAGTGACGGATTTATCCACATTTTGTCACGCGATAAACGCAGCCATATTACTTTACTTAAACATTAAATGAGTTCTAATATCATTGTTTTCCAAGCCAGTTGATTAAAATACCTATATACAGTACTATCAGTTCCATAGAACTATCGGCTATTCGTTTTTCCAAGAAACAAGAGTGACACATAATTATACTGACAGCTGCGAGTGCAAGTGGGATAGCGATACATACATACATAAAATCACGCCTGTTTCCCAGAGGGATAACCAGCCGCTATTAAGAAGCTGAGAGTACTGTACATATAAATACAATAACTTCGATTGGATTCGATTTAGAAGCGAAAGTAATTTTCTTTTGGCTTTTCCCAGTAGTCTTACCAGTCGAACTACTGGCAATTTCCTTTCCAACGGACACGCACTGACTGCAAATCTGAACACATTCTGCTACCAGGTTGACGGAGCTCCGCAAAGTGGAGCTCCTGTTTCTGGGTTGTTTGGGTCCTTCGGGCCTGATATAAAAACGGAACTTACCTATCAGTAAGTCTATTGGGAAGAAATTCCCAGTAGTTTAACTGGTCAAATACATTTTACTTTGTTTACTTTGTGCTATCAATTATTAACCTTTTGAACGCCACAGACAGCTCTGGCGGTCAACCGAAAGTCGTGTCACTGGCGCCACTAGTACAATCAACTAATTAGGTTAAAAGTGATGCAAAGTTGCAAAGTCTAATTGTATGTCTCATATTATTTGATTTATTACGCAGATTCCAGAAGATCAAAGTAGTTGACTGTATCCGACGGAAGAATCAGATCCGTCACTGCTAGATAACTTGTAACACGGATATATCCGTCTTTGACGAAAAGGTTAAAATCTAAAATTTTCTTCTTCTTCAACGAGTCATCAAAAATGCAGTTAGGGTGTAAAAATAAATAAAAGATATTTCCTCAGTAAAAGATTTCTATTTTATTGATTGATTTCATGATTTACGGACATATTGAATCCGTCGTGAGCAAATTTCATGGACAACCATAGCTCAGTTCTTTATTTCAACATTATTATGTCTAGTAAATGGGGATGTAATGATATATCTAATAGTAGATAGTGTCTCGATGGACAGGGAACTATTTCTATTTTAAAGATTATTTTGGCTTTTTGAATTTTTAGCGCGAATAGAAAGAATGTTACTACTCGTTATTGCGCTAGTTTTTTTTTACCACTGGTGATGGAGTGACCACCTCCATTAACCTATTACTACATAGATTTAGATGCAAATACTGTCCAAGAATTTTTAAGCAATTTCCGATTCCTGCCCAATGTCCTCTACGAAGGACATATTTGTATGGATATTTTGATTTACCAGGCAGAAAGTAATAAATCTATTTGTTCTTATTAAAGAACATTAGGCAGGACGAGGAAAAAACAAACATACCAAAAAATTTAAAAATCGAATAAATAAATGTTTTCTTTTTAAAAGTTTAGTTTATACTGTTTTTTAGTGAGGTTTCTAAAATACAATCGAAAGCCAAAACTTGGTCACTATGCTAAGTTGATATTATATTATACCCCAAAAGCTATTTTTCTCGTGTCTAAATTGTGGTAAAAAAAACCTAGTAATTTTTTTACATTCCTATTGAATACGTAAAATAAAATTGGTTTAATGAAATTGTGCCCAGCGACACTAAAAGGCTTGAAATGTTTTAACCTCGGTAGGCCCAACGGCCTTTTTATAGAACATTTGTCAGAAAGTTAACTTGACTGACACAAGATTTGTTATTGAATCATCGAGATTTGACATGGGCCTAACGAGGTAAAGTAAAAATTAGAAAAGCACCCAAAAAAGACCAAAGTGCGTATTTGCGAGGAAATATAAAATAACAGGTTAATTTATTAACATTGCATCACTGGTTTTAACCAGATGTGCGTATATGCCGCTTGTGCATTCTATGCATTTGAAAACAGTACAAATAAACACCAAGTACATTAAATAAAGCGTAATACTTTAAGTAATATATGACTTATTATAATTATAAATTATAGTCCTTCTTATAGGCATTTCCTTCAAAGCATGTACCGTAAGTAAATATTTACGCTACCTTGTTTTTAATTTAAAATTAGATATAGTTATTAGTAAACTAGTTAAGAATATCCCATGTTTTCCCGCAAGGTAAGTACAGTTACAAATATGCATTTGTGTTTTTCATGGAAAATCTAGAAACTCCAGACGTTGTTAGTTTATATGTATATTAACCGGTTCTTTTTTAACTTAGTACAAAATTATTCGGAAATGCCTAAAATGACAAGACATGTCTTATAAATAGGACATTTTTGATATTCAATATTTTGTGCATGAACACATGCAGCATTAACAGCCAGCCAAGATTGTATAATCTTTTATAAACCTTGTTAACAATAAGGACGCATGTAAATATATGCTGAAACAATATACCACTAAACCTACCGAGTACAGGACATGTATAGTATACGGTAAAGATATTTAGTAAAATTCTACTACAATTGGTACATTTTTGGCGTTCAACCACTTCCGAAATGAATGTAAAAATTAAAACGTACTAATACTTATTATGATTTAGGCAAGTCATGAAAAAAAATAATCTATAGTATTAAGAATCCGATTAGCGGGATGTAAAACTTAACAAAACTTCTTTTCAAATAATACAATATAAATTTGAATTATAATTATGCGGCGATATAATGTGCATTCGGAAGTGGCTCCGCGTGCCTAATACGAATCCTCTACATATATTGGTACATTTATTATATTAAGGTAGGACATCTAGTAAAGGACGTCTGATATTTATGACTCAAAGTATATTTGATATCGAAGGAACTTTGAGTTAATTTAGATTAAATATGTTTTCTATAAGTTCGTAGACAAGTTTAAGCTTTTAGTGAAGACATTGAAAAAGGGCAAAGTTTGAAATGTAATTTTGCTTTGTATAAGCAGTACGCGACAAAATGGCGTGGTTCAAAAGGGAAGTAATTTCCCATACAACCTTGTACCTAATGTAAACGACCCTCATACGTAAAAAATTGGTACACAGACATTACTCTAGCAATAAAATTCATGTATACATATTTTTGCAGATATTTTATTTTAACCTGGATTGTAGCTACTTTTTATTTAAGAGACTTACCAGTTACCACGCGAAAATCTCTTTAGAGAGGCTATACATAATATTGAAAAGGTAAAGATGTAAAAGACGCATAGAAGAAAGAATATACTCTACGCTAATAGAATAGAGTATTTACATAATGGACTTGGGAACTGTGAACTCCTTAACTACAAGTTGACTTGATTTAAAGTCTTACACCATAGACAGTAAAGCTCAAAATTTATCAGAATCACATTAATAGATTATTAAGAACACCGAATACAAAACACGATCCATTACCTCGCAAGGCCCAACGTCCTAAATTTAGGACATTTGTCAAAGTGACTTTTGACTTTAGTTGACTGACATAAGATTATTTTTCGAACTAACGAAATTTGACGTGGGCCTTACGAGGATATGTCTTAATATTTCCCCAAATTCGGATTATTAATAGTATCCAAAATTTGGATTTGCCACGACAACGAGAGTACAACGTTTAAGCCGGAATTCCAGTGCGGCGCACGCTACGCACGCACGCGACACACGTGAGCCACGTGACTCGAATGTTCTATGTGTCACTGACGTCTGACGCTGTGCGAGTTTAAATACGTGTGCGTTAGAAGCATCGCCACTATGGGATTCCGGATTTATACCGGCATATATTGGTAGATTTATTTGTAGACATTTAGGAAATTCGGCTTTCTCATCTTCATTGCCACATTCAGATACATCGTACGATATATTTGTGATACAAATTTCGCTTATTAGCATTTGATACCATTCTTCTAGTTTCAAATGTGAAACTCTGGACCTTTAAACCATGTAACCCTACCCAAAAGCATACACTACTAACAAACTCTTTATCCTCTATCGAAAGACTATATTGTTTGTTTTAAGAACTGCAAACATGTCGAAAATGGTTACAGTTGAATCGTATAGGCCTGTATTTAGACCAATCAAAACAAAGCACACTGCTTTCACCCATTTAAAAACCGGTTCTAACTTCTCAGTTTGAAAAATGGATGCCTAAAATACTAATTTTAACAAAAGTTTACAAACTAACTATAAAATTAATAACCCCATTAAATTGTTAAGAAATAAATCTATTTACAAATAAATAAGAAAATAAAGTGATCACTTCCATTTAACTTGCAGATATTGCTCCGGTATCTATCACAGACTTTTCTTAGCAACAAGTGAAAATCAATATTAACCTTTTCAAAGTCCTTGACGGATATATCAGCACAACAGATTTACCATTAAACGACGGATTAATCCGTCACGGTTGACAGTGCAGAACATGTGCGTGTAAGTTATGATATTTGTATTTGTCCTGGCTTTTCAAAAAGTTAAACTGACTTGAACAATTACACTTGCTATATTTTTATATAACAATCAGCAATATCTGCATCGGTTTTTAAAATAAAAGTTGAAACTATAGACAAATATCTCGCAATCTGATACAGCTTGTCTTGTACATTAATAGCCATTCGCCGGTCATTGCTTGGTGACGTCCATTTATTACGTGAGATATCTTTCTTATAAATTTGGACCCCCTCCTCCCCCTTGGTGAGATATGGTATGTGATGGAAATGAGATCTTCTATACTATTTAAACTCAAGACTCAAACTCAAACTCACAACATTTATTTCATATTATTTGTAATTATTATGTTCATGTATGTCCCATTAATATAAGTGTTATGTGGTCTATTATAGTCCAAGTTGACAAGAGGTTTTCATTGACTCCCTTTCCCTACTTCAAATGTAATTTTTGCCCAATTTTGACCTTCCGTAATTAATGAACGTCCCCCACAACACTCGTTCTTTCATTAGACAGTATGTTTGTCAAATGTTTCTTAGAAACACAAAGAACGATTAATAAGTTCGACAACTGTACACGTGTGGAAATACTTAATCCACTGTAAAGATTTTTTTAGAGATTCTTGCTTTCCAAACTTGTGATTTTAAAACCATCCAATGAATCTAGCCTTATAAAATTATTGTTTACAATGAGGTATACTCGTATTATCGTAATGTGTTTTTAAAATGTTAATACACAGCTATTTTTTAAAATAATTATTTGGCAGTTACCAATTAAAAAATACACCGGGTATTTTTCACAGTGGCACAATTCGAAATTAGAGATAAAACACCAGTATTGCCAGTTTTAAATTAAGCAAAATGAACCACTGATGTTGCTAGTTGATAAATAGCATCGAAAATTGTAGGATGAAAAATACTACACACTTGTTCATTTCAGCAATAGAATGCTTAATAAAATCTGAAAATGCTAAAGCTAGGCATTTCGACCGAGTTAAAGCAGGGTTTCGTTTACCGGTTTCGTCAGTGCGTGTGTTGCCAGCTTAACTGGCGGTGGACGCGTAGCGTGAGAGCTCTGGCAACACCATGCCGACCGCCTGAAAGAATTGGGCGATCTGCCGTGAGCTAGTTTACACCACCGTCCAATCATTTAGCCATGGTGGTTACGGGAAAAAACGGTGTTAGATGAAGGAAATGGGTTTATCAAAACATTAACCCTTTGACCATTGATGACGGATAAATCCGTCATGGCATTGACTTGACAGCGTGAAATAGACCTCTAAAAATAGTGAGCGCTGCTGTGATTGGCGTTGGTTAATGAATTGGTTAATGGGTTAATAGGATTGCGTGGAAGTCGAAATTTGATTTTTGTATTGCTAGGCAAAAAAGAGTTTGACGTTGTAGCAGGTGTACTAGAATAATCTCTGGCAACAATCAGGGGCACGTTTTATAAAGCTACAAGTTACAATTTTACAGGTCTAAACTGGCAACACTCAAATGGCTGGTCGTCATTGGTCGAGGTTGTGTCAAATGGAAACTTGTAACCTGTAAATTGTAATTTGTAGCTTAAAACAGGCCCCAGGCAGCAGTGTTGCGTTAATTTAACTCTGAACACCACACTCAATTTTACCAAACTCTTTTGCAAATCTGCAAATTATGAAGAAGTATAAAATGATTGTCGCTACAGATCAGTTAGAAAGGGATAAGTATCCGAGCCACAAACAACTCGTAGACAACTAATCAGCTTACCTGAACGCGAAGGACTTTTTAAAAGCTACCCATCTCTACAGATGCAGTGAGCAAACATACAACATCGTTTTTAATCGGAATGGTTCGTATTTATCATGCTTTCTCTGTCAGGAACCCATCGATGACCTAACTGCGAAAGAAACAGGAATACAAACTTATCCGACTAAATACGATTATGCACTACATCAGGCCTCTATGCTAGGCGGTAAAAACCATTTGGTTTTTGACCTGTTTTAAGACCTGTTAAGCTATCAAAACGTTGACAATACGATAACAGGTCAAAGACGATATGGTTTTTACTGCCTAGAATAGAGGCCCTATAGACATAATATCATCCGTTAGATATCTATAACTAATACAAAATAAAAAGGCAGCGATAAAACCTTTAGAAATGAAATTTAATATTGATTGTATGATAGACCGAGGTTATCTTTTAACCCACCAAATCCTCGCTTTTCAGGCACACATTGTTTTATAAAAGAGGTAAAAAAAACATAAATAAATAACATCAAAAAAACAATTACAGAAAACTTGTCAGGGATACACGCCAACGGTGAGCGTGTTTGAGGTGCCCAACACTGAGACCGTCGAATTCCGGGGCCTTTTACCATTTGTTTAATTTTAACTGCCTGCTATGTTTAATTATGTCTTCATCCAAGTGCTCCCCACCAAGCATATTGGCAGTAGCCATCGCTGCAGACGTAGTTAAGAATCCGAAGAAAAAACCGGGAAGGAAAATCCGTAGGAAAAAACCCGAAGAAAAGAAGCACTCAATGAGCTGTGAAATAAAGAAAAAGGTCGGTTTGGCGCTGTATTGGGTCGCATAACTTTTATTGTCTTATTTTCTTTTTGACGCATAATGATTAATATTCATAAATCGATCGATAGTCCTAAAACCATTACGCGTTTTTTTAAATGTATTTATTTATTCTATAACCTAAGGAAAACGAAAGAGGTAGGTATGTTTGGACCGATGCAACTGGCGTTCCGGAAGTGTAGTTGGTGTGTATTTCTATAACTTTGTACAGAAGAATATTACTTGGGCCTAACGTCGATCTTCCTAAAATTGTAAGCACTAATGTTTGTTTCATATGATCAGTTCTCATAATTTTACTCACATTATTAGCAGAAGCTCAATTCTGGCTTAATTCACCGGCCGCTGCGAAATTTTCTCCAACAAAAGATTTTAGTAAAATCAATATTATGCGACGCAATAGGCACCCCCATTCGGTTTAGACTTAAATGTTACCATGTCCTACACCTAACCTAATTGGCCGAGCGAAAAACGAAAAGCACTTCCCGCTCTTTTCCTATATCCATCACATGGTGCAGAGCAATCTCGATGAAACAGCGAGGGACGCGCCGTACGACGCTATAGAGACCTTTTAAGAAGGAAAAAAACCCAATTACAATCCACAACAATGGTGTCCGATTCCATACAAGCAATGAGCCATAATGGAAAATCAAATTCCGGCCACTCCGTGGATAAACAAAAGATACCAACCAAAATCTCAAAGTGAAAATAAATTCTGAAGACATTAGATTACATTAATTCAGCGTCATTCGTAGCCTTAGGCTGCGACTCCACTGAGGCGGAGACGAGCGGAGCGGAGCGGAGACGTGCCAATATTAACCAATAGAAGGCGCATGCGGTCACGTCGAGCGCGCCTTGTGCACGGTAGTTGAGATTCTATTGGTTATATTGGCACAGCTCCGCTCCACTCCGCTCATCTCAGCCTCATTGGAGCCGCACGCTTAGACTGCTTCGGGCTGAGAGATTCGCCATACAAATATCATATTGAATATTGGACGTAATCGCCAATCGCAACTGAAAACGTTATTATTATTATAAAAACTATCGGTACCTCAAAGAGATTCAAGTCCGCCGCCCTACCATATCAACCGTTGTTTTTGGTTATGTGAAAAAATTATAAACAGTCGGTCCGTTTTTGCCTATCAAATGGCGTTGGTGGAATGTTAGTTATTTGGCACAAAATAGAACAAATGTGAAAACAGGGCGACCAATATGACGAGATGACAAGATAATCTAACATTTGGAAGCGATGACCACCATAGCGAAAGGAGTTTATTACTTAAAATTTACGTATTTTTTTGACTTTCCTGCAAAATAGTAGCATCAAAGTGTTATAATGTATATATATTTGGAATGGGCTATTTAATAGCTTTCATTTGATACCCATATAGTTATAATAAAAAAAAATTACCAACCTGACCGTACCCTCTAGCTAACTTTTAACCGATACTTTCGGTCCAGCACTCACCTCGTTGTCAGGCCGATCCTCGTCGCTCTGGCACTGCACATCCAGTTCAGACTTGTTGACGCTGTTCACCAACCTGACTGTACCATCTACGTAAATGTTGATCAGTACCATCGGTCCAGCACTCATCTCGTTGTCACGCCGATCTTCGTCGCTCTGGCATTGCACGTCCAGTTCAGAGCTGTTGACGCTGTTCACCAACCTGACTGTACCCTCTACCTAAATGTTGACCAATACCATCGGGTTAGCACTCACCTCGTTGTCAGGCCGATCCCCGTTGCTCTGGCACTGCACGTCCAGTTCAGAGCTGTTGACGCTGTTAACCAAACTGACTGTATGTACCCTCTACCTAAATGTTGACCAATACCATCGGCCGAGCACTCACCTCGTTGTCAGGCCGATCCTCGTCGCTCTGGTATTGCACGTCCAGTTCAGAGCTGTTGACGCTGTTCTCCCAGTCTTCGGACGAGTCCACCGATGACGTGTCCAAGTCCATTTCAGCTGAGGACAGTTATCATCGGTTAAAAGGTTTCACGAAGTGAACAATTTACTTTACTAGTATATATACCATTTGAATGTCCGAGTTCACATCATTTGAACGTCCAGGAGCTCTATTTCTAGGCGGTATTCACCATATTGTGTTGGAGCTGTTATCGTGTCGGTAGTGTTACGCGGCCTTGAGCAGGGCGGTACAGGTGTGGTGGCGCGGCACTCACCCACGACCATGACGTGGTTCTCGAGGTGGCGCGGCGCGGGCACGGCGGGCAGGCGCAGCGCGGTGGCGTTGACGGCGAGCGCGGCGG
Source organism: Acleris literana (assembly GCA_946894065.1). Lineage (NCBI taxonomy): Eukaryota > Metazoa > Arthropoda > Insecta > Lepidoptera > Tortricidae > Acleris > Acleris literana. Next base: position 10,136,778 of record OX335691.1, on the reverse strand, counting down.
CGTGGCGCCCCGACGACGCGGCCGACGCCAGCTCCGTCAGCGAGCCCGTCGTCGGCGTGCCGTCCAAGTACCGGATCAGCATGTGCTTCTGTTGGGACAACATTTTATTGCCGAAAACCAAACGAACCAATTCACCATGATAACTTGATAATCACGTACTTTTAAAGATCAAATGAGGTCTTCGCAATAATTTATACACTACATCATTATTTCCATATAAAGTTTAAGATGAAAAAACCATTCATTATATGTTATTTTTAATAAAAACACGCTAAACAGTACTAATTTGTTTACATCGTTCACAAGTTCTATTGACGGCGACTTTACAAATGAGATTCTACATGTTAGCCTAGTTGGTAGTGACCCTGCCTACGATCGAAGCTAGCGATCCCAGGTTCAAATCCCGGTGAGGGGTAAATAAATATTTGTATAATAAGCGCGAGTTTTTGTTCCTGAGTATTGGATGTTTTCTATGTATAGAATTTATTATACTCAAACTTTTCTCTGAGTCGCTCTACCTATAGATGAAAACCGCATTAAAATCCGTTGCCTGGCGTACACAAGGTCCATCGGTGGGAAGCAACTTTGTTTTATACTATGTAAAGGAAAAGATGACTTACAGGATGATCCAATTCGCAGATGGGGTTCTCTCGCAGATCTACCATCTCCAATACTTGCAGGTGGTTAATATCAAAAGTCCCAGGCAAAGTTGATATCTGTAACATATATGGCCTTATTAGTTAATATATTTTACCCACGACTCGTGTGTCCAGAAACCCTTTTGCTATGGAACCCTAAAAAGTATTCTGTTTACAAGCTTGAACTATTTCTGTACCAAATTTCATTACCAAATAGCTCAACAACAAACAACTGTTGCAAGCACAAGCTGGTATAAACAAGAAATTAATTGGCAGTTATAGATTATACAGTTTTGCTATCACACTCACTCTTGCATCTGACAATGACAATATAATTACAGTATAAATAGTACTTTGTCTTACAAAGGTATACCCCGGTGCCTCAACTGTAAGCACCAAGAGCCAAGTCCATAGGGTGAATGAACCCCGGCAATGACCCTGCATTTATAGTTATTGTAGTGAATTTTTCTTCAACAATTGTTTATGATATGTACCTGGTTATTGTTAAGCTGTAGAAACATGAGGTCAGCGCACTGCAGGATGGACAAGGGGAACTCTCGGAGGCAGTTGTAGCGCAGGTTGCAATGGATCAGCGCCTCAAAGCTGCCTAGAGTGTCCGGCAGAGTCTCAATCTCATTGCGCTCTAACGTCAACCACCTGGAAATTAGGTTTTATTTAAACTCTTATTTTGGTGACGTAAAGTTGAATTAACAGTTAACAAAGTGTGAGGTTTACTTTTGATATTTATTAAGTTGCTATTTTTGTGTGCTTTTGTACAATCTAAGGAGGTTTGAATTCATGACAATTTGTTTTTATATATTATTATGTAAGTAACACTTGCTAACCGTATACATTTACGGAGTTGCAAAAAATGGAAAATTACACAATTTAAGTTTGTCTTTCGTATAAAAAATATTTTCAGAAGTTTACTCTATCAAAATACAACAAACAAACTGTGGCAGCAAAATTACTTTTGTTTTAGCATTTATTTGAATAAAATAAAGAACGTTAATTTGTTTTGCATAAAAACAAAACAGACACATAAATCTTAACATTCTTTCCAATTAGATTTTGATTTTGGTTTTGGAAAGTCAGAAAAATATTTGTTTTTAAATAATTATATGAATATCAGAGTCTGGTACTATATACTACTACTGATACTATATGTAGGCGGCAATTCAATGTCAAGTGCACTTTGGGATAAAAATAATATTCGTACCGCAATTTTGACAGCTTGGTCATTTCCTCTGGAATGGTTTTCAGCTTGTTGCCGCGTGCCCCAAAAGTGTCCAGTTTGCTAAGCTTCCCGATCTCCTTCGGTATTTCCTGCAGCCCTATCCGGTTGCACCAGAACGCTTCAAGGTTTTCTAGTGCGCCGATCTCAGGTATTAAGATTTGCAAAGGGTTATAACTCAAGTTCAAATTGACGAGGTTTTTCAAGTTACCGATTTCAGGTGGCAACGAAGTAATATTGTTATAATCCAGAGTCAATGTTGTTAAGTTTAACAACTGTGTTAGTTCCACAGTTACTGTAGTTATTTTATTTCTATGCAGGTAAAGATGCTCGACATCGCAGCAAGTGTACAGAAGGCTGGGTATTTCGGTGATGTCGAACGCATTGAGGCTCAGTCTTGACTTTTTTTTAGCTACAACTGATTCTATTATAGCCAATATGTGGTTATCACGTATAAATTTTAATATTGAACTCATTTTGGATCTATTTTGGGTACATTTCACAAAACTATTGCGTTTGAATTTGTTGTGTAAATGACATCTACTGACAGGCAGAACTCGGCGGAATTTGACAAATAAGAGACGTTATTAGTTTTGTCAAAAATATGATGAGCGAAACCCCTAAATACTTGAAAAAGGGGCCTAACATTTTTACCATGTTATAGCACGTTATAGCTTTTTTTTTAAGACTTCAAAAAAGGAGGTTTCTCAATTCGACCGTATATTTTTCATGTATTTAAGAAGCGTGTTAATGTCATGATGGCGAATAGGTTCAGTTTTATAAAACTTACAAAAATAATGCCCGAGTTTAGTAGAATGAAATACACCTTAACACTGAAAAAAATGTTTCTACTGTATCCAAATTATTTCTACCAAGTTACAATTAATTTAAAAATAAATGTTTGCTGTTCTATGAAATAAAGTTATATATTTAATTATTTATTTAGGCGCAATTATAATTATTTAAATCGTAAAAGTATCTTAAACTTATTTAAAATATATCCTGCTTTGTCTTTCAATGTCAAGTTTGAGTAGAACGTAACGCTTGGGATGTATTGATTTTCATATTTTCGCGGAAAATGTAGGGCCTACTCAATACTATTAAAAATAAACAGCTTACAACGCAATGAGTTAAGGAGAAATGTCGAGTCATGAACGTGGAGACTCGTATTTAGTGAATTGTTCTTAGTTGATCAAGTGATTTTATGTTAAGATTAATAAAATGAGAGCTTATATTTGTAAGCTCATTTTCATAGTAGCTCTTGTGGAGCATTATTTTGATACTAGTGCAAATGGTAAGTTAATAAAAAAAGCTGTACAATAACTCGCAGTAATTTTTTCGTCACTAAACGTTTTACTATATTGATCAGCGCTACAGCAAAACAAATCACATCATGTACGTCGCTCGAGCTTGGACGACAGTTTCTACAAGAATCAGAAACTACCGTCTTATCGGTCGTTCCAACCAGTCTCCGTCAGATATCGCAAGTCGTACCCGAAGGATGACCGAGACTACGACATCACTTCATATGACTCGGAGTACGGAGGCGTAGTCTCCAACTTCACGTCTTCCATTTACGATGACAACCCGCCGCTTTACCCGAATCCAGAATTTCTGTCCAAAAGCAATCAAGGTAAACACATTTAAAATAAATCATCAGTTTTCATTAAACATAGGTACAGTACAAACAGTTTCTTAATAGCGATCGGCAATCTTCGTTTTTCTATGAAACACGAGTGACAAATAGTCTCAGTTGCGAGTGCAAGAGTAATAGCAATAGCTAGCCGAGAGCTATTAAGAAGCTGGGAGTAGTTACTGTAAGTCATCACATCCAATATGCAACAGGTTATGGACAACAATTGTTTGTCCCTCAGTATACACATTGCTTTTAAATGTAAATTTAACATTAAAATTACATTAGAAAATCGTGGTAGTACCCTTTCATTTTAAAGAAAGACAACGTGAGAAATGTGTTCATAAATCCAAGGAAGTATGAGACAAAAGATAATACGTAAAGGCTTTGTTTAAATTTGCTTATATACTCGTAGTTTGTTATATTAGTTAGTTGCTTGCGCTTTCTTTCAAATAAATTCTGTTTACTCAGTCTTGGTCTTAACTAAAAGTGGGTTTTATCGCTCTTCCACACACAATACGATTATCTCTGTGCACAATTAGAAATACGCACAATAGAAAAAGAGCAGGTAAATATAAGTATGTGACTTAATAATAATGTCATGCTAAAATGTAAAGTAAAGTTTGGTAGCTAAGCCTTCTTGGTGGTGCCTTGTAAAGTGGCTTATCTTGGTCATGTGCTTAGGCACTCCAGATACGAACTATTGCAACTTAATAATGATGGGGAACGTTGCTGGGAAAAGAGCTGTTGGCCGTAGGTAGAAGTCGTAGCTGCGTAACATCCGGGAATGGACCGGAACAACGAGTGCACCCTCGGGAAAGACCGGGAGAAATATGCGGAGCTGACTGCCAACCTTCATTAGTTGGAAAGGCACAGAAAGAAGAAGGAGACTATTAATGAAGTCGAATTTCATTACGAATAATTTCGTTTGTATAATGGTCATATTGCAAAATGTTGTGTAGCATAATAGAAATGCTTAATTTGTCACGAGGTATGTTTATTAAGATTATTCGACCAACTAAATTTACCTCTATGCGTGATGATTTCTGCGAAACAATACTATGCCATGCGTTTCTGCTTATTGACAAACGAAGGGGACCAGCCTTATCACTGATATTATCATTTGCTAGCTCCCAGCAAGCCCATGGACAGCCGAGCGATAGACACAGAGGTGGACTTGCCGGATGACTCCCTTGCTGACGCTGACCTGAAGGAACACAACATCATCGACAGTGTCACTTACCTGTACGGCTTTAACAACTGCCATAGTGTGAGGAATGAGTGGAAGATCCTGGTAATTATTGCTATCATACAATTAATAATTAAGGTTCAGCTGCGAAATGAACATCCTCTAGCTGAAAAATACCCCAATTTATAAGGAGCACTCAATTTCCTCATCAGATCTTCATAACCAGCGGCATTGCAGTGTTGATGTTAGTGGCGACAGTCATGTGGCTGATGTGGAGTGAATTTGCCGCCGAGTTCCGGAAGAATAGCAAGCTGTATCCCATCAACATCAACCTGTGCTGCTGTCTTGCTGTCTGCACGCTCATCTACATACAGGCTGTCATGGTAAGTTGAATTTATTTCATGTATGTATTTACTTAATCTTCTTCTCATCTTATCTAGCTATTTCTATTCTACTGCTAGGCAAAAGCCTGCATCAAGTCTCCTAATCCTGGTCTGTACAGAACTGGTCTAGTTCATCCTACCATTTCCTTATTTTCTCCTGTATGTTGGAGCAGTAGAATTAAGAATTCAATTCCTTGCAAGCCCTAATTCAGAACTCGAAAATGGGATTAGTCATCTTTAGTCAAACATAACAGCGACAACTATTCCACAAGAAATTAAAGGGCTCCCGAATCGACATACATACATACAATCACGCCTCTTTCCCGTAGGGGTAGGCAGAGACCACTTCCTTCCACTTGCTACGATCCACACAAACTTCCCTCGCTTCCTCCAGTCTCATAAGTCTCTTCATACATGTGGGTCGTCGGTTTTTGGGTACTCCTGACCAGGCTCTTTCTTAATAATACGTCCTCGATCTGATCGTGGAAAGTTCGCCTATCGAAAAAAAACCGATATAAAAGTAAATATTATTGTAATTTTCCAGGGCGTGTCATCTCCGTCCCAGTGTGAGCGCATCGCTTTGCTGCTCCATTACACTCACGTGTCTTGCTCGATCTGGATAGTGGCCCTTGCCGCCGCTGTAGCTGAATACTGCGTCTGCGACACGCTGCTACCGCTCAAGTATAACTACCTGCTGGCTTATGGCGTCCCAGCTATTGTTGTTATGGTATGTTCTAGCCCATATAATTAGAGTATTTAAAGGTTATCATAAAAGAGTCTGGCGTGACGTGTTAACAGGTGGAACTAAAATATTTCCAAGTAGTGGCATCGACTACATTAAGCAAAGGTTGTCATTGGTCGAGGTTGTGTCAAATGGAAACTTGTAACCTGTAAATTGTAATTTGTAGCTTTATAAAACAGGCCCCAGGTGATAAAGGTAGAAAAAAGTGCCGCCAGATGCTTTCTACGTGATTTTTGGTGGGTAACTTAAGAGTTGCTTTAAATTTTAAAGCAACTCTTAAGTTACCCACCAAAAATCACGTTTTAAAGTTTAAAACAAACTTAGTGAATATGTATATCTTTTGTCATATCATACTACTAATCTTAGCTGTTGTAAAATTTTACTACAGATTCAAGTCATTAAGTACCTCATCATCATAATTTATTTAAGAGCTATGCTCGTGTCGATTAAGTACATTTACATTCTTTCTAAAGTCTATTGCAGACAATAGATAATAGACGAGGAAAGATGTTTGGTCACTTGATACGGCACGACGAGTACATTAAGATGATAAGGAAAAAGGAAAAGAGGGAGACCAAGAATAACTTACCTAAACCAATTAAAAGTATCTAAATAATTATAATTATTGATGACATATGCTCATGTTTTTTATATTACTTCCAGTTCAATTATGCTCTGTCTATGGAGCATTACGAGATAAAACACTACTGCTGGATGTCTATAGAAAAGGGAATGGTGATGGGATTCATGGTGCCCGCAATGATTCTGATTCTGATCAACACTATTATCATCATAATGGGTCTGCAAAGCGTTAACAAGAAACAAGCCGAGATGCTCACAGCAAAGATTCAGGAATTGGTGGACCATCATCTAGCGAATTGGCCAAAGAATGAGCAAATGAGGAACAGCAATGGGAGTATTGATACGTTGGATAATGTGTACAGCCCTAGCAGCAGCAGGAAGAACACTGATAGTTCTGATAAAGACTACAATATGAGTGAGGATGACTGTCAGTATGCAAATCTGGGAAACTCGGACGGGGATATGAATTTCGATGGAGGAAATGAGGTAAGTGTTTTAAAAAATAATTGTTTATGCGATGTAAATGTTACGTTATTATAATTTTTTTTTTTATGGCTTACAGTTGGCACAAATTAAAGCTATGCAAGACAGAGGACTATTAAACGTACTCTATAGCATGGAAAATATGTCTTTGAAATGGAGTTGGAATACCGAAGGAAACGAATTGAAGGCTTACTTGCACTTGTGTTTAGTCTTGGAGCCATTTTTTGCCATAAACTGGGTTATGGGTGTGGTGGCGATTGAAAATGCAGCGCACTGGTCAACGCCTACGATTTATTTGATACTCGTGGTCGCAATGGTAATAAATAAATCTCGACATAATACAAAAAATATATTTGTTTTTAGTATATTGTCGTGTATTAAATTTATTATGATTTTTTAGTACGTATACTTGACGGCTACCATATGCACGACTCTGCCAATTGTACGCAACAAAACGACGGCTGCGTGTTGCGAAGAAGTTGTAACGGAACCAACTTTGAATAGAACCAGGTAAAAAACCAACATTCATAAAAAAAACTACTTATTAAATTAGTAGTATTTTTTTGTTGATGGCAACACTGACATCAATAAACTTTGAGCGCTAATAACGATCGATTTTTCAAATGTTTTTTAGGACTACAGACAGCATCCCACTTTTGGACCCAGCGATACAGCAACCAAATGTGACTCCGGCACCGGCCGATACTATAAGCACTATCAGCATATAAACAATATGCAATCCAAAGTATTTGGACTTAAATTGAATTGGCGACTTTAAAGAGTTTAAAGTCGAATCAACGGATTTTAAGCGTGTCGGGCAGAGGGATTGAAGAAATCCTTACCTACAGTTGGTTAGTCAATTTAACTTTATGATTAAAGGATTCAAATTCCATACTACCTAAGCCTAGACGGCATTGAAAAAAAACTACATAATGACAAGTGTAACTAACTCTACCAAAGTTTTAAGAAGGCCATAATTATTTAAAAAAATAAGGAATTTCTAAATAAGCTTTACAGATTTTGATAGGGTTTTCGGTGTATGCAACTTAAGAAGAATTTACGTATGTCGAAATAATTTAAACTATTTTACTGATGGGTTGTGTATGATTGATTTTTATAGTCAATAATGTTTTAGTCTCATGTTTGTGTCTTAAGCATTAAATTTAATAACAATGGAAAATTAGCGATCACATTAAGAAGTCCTTTTAACTTCCTTTTATATGGTTTCATCCCAAAACCAACGGAAAAATATAGCGCTTAAAAGTTGAATCCTTGACGCGCGAATGTATATTGCACTTAAAACACAAACATTTTAACCTGTATGAGCCCAATATGAAAGTTTATTGTAATTTTTAACTTTCTCCGAGGAATTGAAACGGAAAAAAGTACCTTGAAAAACTACAGCAGAGATTGCCAGTGAAAAAAAACTTGCTCAGAATCTTAAGTTTTATTACTTACGTCAAACCTACAAAATCCTTGTTCCTAATTCTTTCAGGGTGATTAAATTGTTCAGTTATATATAATAATATAATGTATCGCTATTTTTCTACTATCCACGCATATCTAAAATGTTGCCAGTGTAAAATGAACAATAATTATTTTAAGTCTCATTCTAAATTTTGCGTAAGATTTTAAGTATAGGTGTTTTAAAAGTATTACAATCATATTCAATTGAAGTAGTAGATCTATTCAATATATTTATGTATACTTATTATAACAGTAAGGCATAGTAAGGTAAGGCTGGGGACACATGATGCGAACCTGGGCCACGGATTATCATAAGGCTTGATACACACAACTGTACACTTATAGTGCTTTGTCAACTGTACTAACTGTTAAATGCGTTAAAGCGACAAGGTACCAAATTGTGCAGCTACTTATAAGGCCATCTACAGACCTGGTATACCTTTCACTGTGAAAACTAACGTAAAATCAAGTAAAATGTCATCTCTCATGTAGTTAAATATATGAAAAACTTACGATGAATGTGTCCCCAGTTTAAGTTTTTCTCGAAAAGCCCGCCAAACCGCACTGGACAAGCGATGCGGGTAATATTTTCTAGTTCGCTTCCTATCGGCTGAGGCAAAGATACCCGTAAGTTATAGGCCATAACGTTGAGCTAAGGATGTAGGAGAGTTGCGGTGTTATTCTCTTACTCAAAAAAGGCGAGCTTGCTTGATCGAATTGGGTAAAATAAATCGAGCGCGCTATATTTGCGTGGGGACTCGTGTATGCGACGAATGCAAGCACCGCCTCGCCTCGAGCAAAACAAGACCGGCGATTCTTTCTACCAAGCGCACTGAGGGCCGGCCCTATCACATATTATAAGGTACCTATGTCTAAAGCAGATATGAATTAACCTTTGAACTGATAGTTCATTATTAGTAGTTCAGGTTCGCATGCGAGTACGGATACGGTAGCGCTAGTGGATCATAAAATTCAAATAAAAATGTCCGAATTGCGGGAAATTTAAATGACGAATTTGCCCTATAGGGTGAATGGAGCAGCCGCTTCAGGCGCCAAGACGTATGGGGCGCGTCATTCCGTAGTAGGTAAAGAAAAGTAACTGGTACAAATTAAAGGCAAGCAAAAGGGCGCCATAACTGGATCCCAGTCCATCCTAAACCTTCCTAAATGAAACTGAGTCGATCAAGCTCGCTCACAATTGTTTCTGCTTAATATCCATTCAAAATGTTAAATTCATATCTTGTTCGCTGAAGAAAAAAAATGTCTTTAATTTTGCAATCTCGATAAACTTGGCATTGAAAAAACGTATTTTCTTAAATCAAAGATTTGATCGACTATTAGAAAAGGATGTAAGAGAATGCTATCCTTCTCTCCCGCGAGAGGAATTTATCCCAACTATAAAACAAAAAGGCTTCCTAAGATAATTACAGTAATAAGTAAAGTTTTATCTCGACGAACTGACTGAACATGTTATAGCTGTTTCAGGTTTATAATAAGATTTACCCTAGAGTTATTATAAGTTGTGTTTTAAACGACCTTGTAACATATAAACATTGGGTTGCCATCTTGAAATTAGATTAGGTATAGTATATAATGTAGGTTCTTAACCTCCTAAGGCTCCCAGTGCATAATGTGGCCATTGAAATAAAGATCTAGTGCAAAGGAAGTAAAGTGGAATTTCTTTTGTTTTTTGACTAATAATCAAATTAGAAAATTAACTTTATTTCATTCACAATAGATTTATATTCCATTGACAAATTTCGATGTATGGTGTGCCTTAGGGCTTTTTCTGATGGCCCTACCTCTCCTCCGGATAACTTCAGCGCCCACTGGGGGGCGGTAGGGACCACTTTGAGAACCTATGGTATAGAATCTATACTATAGATAATTCGTTTGTTGAGGCCTGTATGTCGCATGATTAAGCCAACACAACAATGAAGACACAATAAGGAAGCGACCACACCAGAGCTCGGTGCGTGAATTAAGGTCCGTCAAAATTGACACCATATAATTACGATGAATGACCCATAATATTATTTTGTTTACGCAACGTCATCGTATTTTCCGCGTCGGTGTGGCCGATCCTTAAACACAACGGCGCACGTTAATGCACGCACACGTGGACCGGCCGCGTTTTTATGCGTGAGAATTAATATACATATAGACGCAACCCTACCACCCGAGCGGCAATACGTATCAGAAAGTCCTGAAGTTATACGCTAGAACCTTTGATCAACGTGTATAGCGTGTACAGTCAAGAACTTGAGTTCGGGACACACCTTAGGTCCAAAGTCAATCTGATATTCTACAACAATAAGGTTGAGTTTCCTATAAGTTACAAATGATTTGGCATCTCTAATGACATTGACGACTTCAAGCATATTTTTCTTGAAATGGGTCACAAATTAACGTGCGCCGCAATGGATATTCGTCACGTTGCTTGTGCGATAACTATTTGTACAGTATGCAACAAAAATGTTAAACACTAGTGCCTTGTCATAATAAACTTCGAACTGAACATCAAACGACAAGCATGGCCATCACACTGGCAGTCACAATGACAAGGTTATAAGTAAGCTCAACATTTTTATTGGGCGACTGTACATGCACACATTCAAGCCCAAAACGATTCCATACCTATTTCTGGCATAAATTTTAGGCCGGCCGCATACATACGTTTTCCGTATACGGTTTCCGAATGCGGAAGTCCGAATAGGCCAGCCGCTACGGTTTCCGCATTAGGGAAACATATGTATGCGGCCGGCCGTGGATGTCCGAATGCGGAAAACGTATTCGGAAAACGTATACGGAAAACGTATGTATGCGGCCGGCCTTAGAACGGTCAACAACTTTGATTGTAGCGCTATAGAACCCTGTCGCAGGAAGCCCCGATTAATTTAGACTTGAGAGGCCACATATGCTGCCACGCCCACCCAAGAAACAAAAGGGATGGCTTTATGTGCTTCCGTCAGAAGAACGTGAGACTGATAGTTTGCGCGCGCCTTGATTGCGGCGTCATACATACATACATACATAAAATCAAGTGTTTCCCAGAGGGGTAGCAGCGTCAAATTCTAATAATTGCTGTTTACTTTAAAACTACATTTATTAAAAAAAAAATGGTTTACCAGGATTAAGAAGTTGTAAATCCTCACTTTAAAATATTGACTCAGAATTCATTGTTAAAACTGTAGGATTTCGAAGATTCAACCAAAAACATGAGAAAAAGGTGTCATTTAAAAAATAAAGCTACCTAAAATTTTGTTTCTAATTGTGTTCTCGCGTTAACGGTCTCAAGGAAATATGACCAGGTTTAATATATCCAAAGAACCGACACATAGGCGTTATGGTTATTGAGATTCCAGATCGCGGAACACTACCGACATAATCATATGTGGCTTCTTACTTCATATCGCGTGACTTGACTCTATCATAGTGACAGGATTCCATGGTGGTCGACTGTACCTACATATTTTATAATGTGGCCCTACCCGACTAAAGAGACACAATTAACGATTTTAAAACTACTAACAGATTCAAGAATAAAGATGTATTTACAAAAGCATATTTTTTTTCACATTTATTCTTGTGTATTTTATTATTTTAGGCTAATTAAATTAAATATAAGTAACATACATTGTATGTCCTTATAAATGTACGTTATAGTTTGTTGCAATGCTAACATAAAAAACGCTTCTATTATGATAGATATTATTACACTGCGCACTGAGACACTACTCTGAAAATCGAAGTTCGAAGTTACGTTAGCTCCATCTCAGTCACTCGAATCAAGACTAAATCGAGAGAAAGGGATGGAGCCAACTTCGATTTTCACAATAGGGCCTCTGATCTCGCGGAGTTACCATATCTTGTAAATGTATAAATATTGTGCGTGAATTATCTACGATTGTTTATCAACGTATATATTTTAAAAGTAAATTGTTTAGCCTTTAAGTTGGTACAAAGTGCCATAAATCCGCCTTTACCTTCCGTTGTGTATATGTCATAAATTAATATTATGTCCTTGGGCTGTTTCTAAATGTTTTCAATATTTAATTAAAGAACTGTGGTAAAAAATAAACACTTTTCTACGACAAAATCTAATTAACTTTTAAACTATTAAGTATTGTGTCATAGAGTGTAGCGTTCTGTTATAGGAATTGTTGCCACAGTAATTCTAATAAATGTTTTGACAGGGAATTGAATTTTTACTTTGCCCTTTAAGTTATAATAAGAGCTTATGAGAGCCGTAGTACAAACCCGAAGCACCTTCTAAAGGATGATTTCCACCAAACTACTCGCATCGCATCGGATCGGAAAGGATACGTACGGATGCGGCGAGAGCCGATCGCGTCCGGCATGTCGACGCATACGATCGGGAGGTAACAGCCGTTCGCGGTCGACAGGATGTCGACGCACACGATCGGCGCCGTACGGTTGCTTGCGAACGTATCCGCACCCAGTCAAATAGTTTCGTTCCTACCACGTGTTTGAGTGCACTTTCGAGAATAAGTGCGCTCGCCCGTGGGTAGCCCGGTCACGGCCGAATGGTTCCGATCGCACACGACGACAAGCGAACGGGGCCGATAGTAAGCGAACGAGGCCGATCGCAAGCGTACGGAGCCAATCGCGTGTCGCGGCATACTTTCGGTGACGTTCACATGTCGCGGAAGACATCCGCGGTCAAGATGTTGTGCGCAGCTTGGTAATGTCGACTTTAAAACTACATATAATATGATTCAGTATCGTTAAAAGACCATAAAATTCTTTCCGATCCGATCCGTTGCCGGCCGTTTGGCGGAAATAGTGCTGTAGGCTGCGTCCTGACTTGTCAATATGCTTGCAGTAAAACACGGAATCGGTAAACAAGGGTTGCTATGCAACTAGAGGCATCTGCCAGCCCGCAGCGTTTATGAGTTTATGCTGACAGTACGTTTATGGCAAGCATACCGCCAAGTCAAAAAGCGGCCCGAGACATCCCAAGAGCGCCATTGTTTTTGTCCCACTCGCTTTCATCAGAAACGTTTTTTTATTCTGCAAAAGTAGGTAGGTTTAGTAGGTTGACAGCATGTTGTATGGTGAAGGGCAAACCGCCCAGAAAAAGCTGCCTAAGGCAGGGCTCCGTCGATTAGCAGTGGGACTAAAAGAATTGGGTTCAAGAGTTTGGTGGGGTAGCCCAGGGGTAACTAGCGGATGAATCGTTCGAACTTCCGATTTCAAAGTAGGGCCCCAGTACCTCGAACATGAAGTTTTTCTTTTATTGAGCTAAGGAACGTTAACGTTTTATCAAGAAAATGTAGCAATTGGAACAACGCCCCGCGCGTTCGTATTACGGGTCTACCTTATTTCCTATAAAATGAAAATACATAATGGTTCATAATCTATAATGGTTTATTTTCTGAAACCGTTATGTTTTCAGATTTTTTATAAAACAAACCTAACCAGGGTTCTATAACATGGCATTTTAAAAAAACCTGAAAAATTTTAAGGTTTCAGAAAAAAAACCATTGTAGATTATGAACCATTATAGCAAATGAACCATTATGTATTTTCATTTTATAGGAAATAAGCGTCCACCATTACGGGTGCAGACTCGTCGTCACACCACTGCTATTCGACGGAGCCTAGGGCTCTTATTTCTGGGTGAATTGCCCTTCGGGCATCTAGACATCTAACGAACCTCACCTACCTAGTTTCGCGGAATAAAAATGATTTCTGAAGAATTTGCGACAAAAACGAATAGCAGTGGTGTGACAACCTGGTAGCCCTGCCAAGATGCACTACGCTAACTAGCGTTTCTATTAGTTTCGTTTTGAAACCAACGCGTCACTGGTAGATGACGTGATACGAAAAGTCACGTGATCTACCAGTGACGCGATTGGTTTAAAAACGAAACGAATAGAAACGTTAGTTAGCACAGTGCATCTTGGCAGGGCCCTCAAGTGTGACCACCAGTCAGCCCCTCGTACTAAAACTTCGTAGCACAAACTTTGAAGCTGACGTTTTGTGTCATCGAGTAGAAGTAGAAATTTGCCGTCTTTGGCGTTCAAAGGTTGAGTACGAATCAAAAAACTCACAAGTTTTTTAAATCCATACTTAAAAGGATACAAGATTTTCAGTATTTCCAAGGACCTAGAAAATGAATAAAACAATCGATTCGCTTATATCGAGTGTATTTCTGGATAAATTGGTTACAAAATGCTCAATCACCGACCGCGAGGCCGGTCACAAGCGACGCAACGTTCAGCGAGACGAATCCCAAACGAAAACTAGACGATCGTACAAAATCGCTCATCCTTTAGTATATATTACAATCTAAATAGTATAAAAAGCCGACCGGCGTTCGCTAACTGTATAACAAAAAAAATCTGCATCACTGAATTTAATTTAGTTTGAGCTTAACTTACTCTTTAGTTTTATAGGAAAAATATATATAATAATTAGTATAACTTAAATTATTACATAATCCTCGTCCGCAGTTTATACAGTGTCTAAGTTCGCTAGTCTGTACATGTCGCGCAGAGAAAGCGTAAGGACTGAAATGGTATATTATAAAAAGAACCCATGCGAAGTGGCGGCCGAGCTCGCTCCTCGGTCTCGGGTAGCGGTGACGCTTACTGGCGGTCGGTGGCGCGTAGTTTCTCTTCCACGGCCTCTTGCGACGCCTCCGACAGATCAGTCGCCTGGATGTATTTCTGTACGCCGACTAGAGACTTCTTCAGTGCGTCGAAAGAGCTGAAACAAAACATTTTCAATCAAAATATGAACATAACAAACTTACATAGCTATAGACAAGGTTGAGGTCTCCTTTTAATGAAAATACCTGTGTCAGGTCAGGAGACCCCGCTCAAAACATACCATCATATTTTCACCATTTCCCCGATTAAAAACGCTACCCATATCGAACGACGCGGAATTGGCTAACATACGCCAAGCCAAACATTTGTATTTTCTCCCTTAAAAACTTTTTCACTGGCTTGAAAATAGCACAGACGCATATAGCTATGGTAGAATATGGTTAGGAATGGTATTTGGTTGAACATCAGTGACACTACACCAGTATAATAATATTGAATTTAACAGAAATAATTGAACAGAAAGTAAAAGGAAGAAAAATTATGATTATGACGCAAAAAGCGGGTGCATCTTGATATGCATAATTATTTACTAACCTTATGTTACGCCCAAGAGAAACTATGCAATATTTGAAATATTTTAATGTCTTTTCTGTACAGTCACCCGCAGTAATAAATAAATTATTCAACATTGCGCTCAAAAAAATCTGACACGCATTTTTGAGCCCAATATAATATTGCTGGCGACTGTACAAAAGGTTAGTTCGAGTTCGGATTTCAGAGAAAATAACATAGTAGCTAGATAAGTAACATACTACCTTCCCACTATCAATTATCGTGGACATTATCTAGATAACTCCACTAGGAGCCACTTATCAACTCCTTATACAAGATATCATTGTTATTGTATTACTAAAATTGATTAAACTGAGGACAAAAGGTGACTACTTATTTTACTAAGAGCACTGGCCAATAACATAACATGATAGACAGCAGAAAATTTTTGGTACGTTCACTTCTCTCTGGGAGATTTTGATATTGGACTTCATTAGATACTGAAAAAATAAAAAAAAAACAAAATCAAAACTAAAATTAAAAATAGGGCAAAATGGAAAAGGATTGGAGAGGCATATTATTATACCCAACAGTGGGCATGTAAATAAAATTCTGCAAAAGAAGAGAAGAAGAGATGCTGAAATATACGTCTTACGGTTATTAAAAGCCACTAAGATACAGTGGTCCTTGAGCAATCTTATAGAGACTAACTTAGAGGTTGAATGTAACTTTATATGGGAAGTAGACATCTAGTTGTCGATTTTCAAACAGTCCTTTCTTAGTAAACGTTAATATTGATGCTGGAATATTCGAAGTATAATTTTTCCTTCAGCGTTTTTAAACAATGTTTGACAAATGAGCGTTTTTCGATTACACGGTACGGTACGGGCCCAATGGCCTTTCTCAGCCAATAAGCAGTGTCTCCAATTCAATGATCAAATCAGATTTAATTTTCTTTTGTTAGTAATAAGTAATAAGGTTGATATCGCCACAGAACTTTTATCTTAGGGCCGGTACAAACGTACAGCATTTGAACTGCAACCCAGCTGCAAAATGGCAGTTCGAGTGCAGTGAGTTACGTCAACTGCATCAGAACTGCACTCGAACTACCATTTTACAGTCCGTCTGTACCGCCTTTAAGATACTGCCTATTGCTCTCTTTTAGAGGGCAGTGTATGAAGCCGAGCTGTACCGTGGCCATTGCCGCCGCATGAGTCTGTGTAAAAACTTATCTCTTCATGCATTTTTGTTTCCCTGACTGCCGGGGCGAGTTCGGTGCCGTGTGACAGAAAACCACTCAATAGTGGCTCACTAATCCGGTCGCCGATATATTAAGCTGTGCAAGTTTATCACTAACATTATAAGTATATAACTCTTAAATAGATAAAAACTAGATATAATAGCGACCCCTACTTTCCGAGCTGATCTGTTGAGCGTTTAACTTGCGGGTACTGGGCTCGTATATACCCACGGTTTCGCCTTTAGTTCTACCGCGCTAACTCATACTCGTCCAGCAACCGCTAGCTTCCCGGCCTCTACATTAATGTAAATATTACCTGGAGTACAACATCTTCTTCTTAACCTTGGCGGTGTCGGGGCACCAGGACATCAGGAATAGCTTCTGTTTCTTGCTCGCCTCCGACGTGCCTTGGCACTGGTGCGTGTATTCAAAGTCAAAGAGGCCATATCTGGAACACGATAATACTAAATTAAGTAAAGATATCATTCACAGCGAACCAACGGGGTTGCTACTCTATAGTGGAGACATGATGGTAGATGGTCTCAAAAAATCCTAGGCTGGCAACCGCAGATGGGAAAAGTGCTGGTCAACCACCCGTTAGATGGCACGACGACATCTTCGTAGAAGAAAATGCAAGAGGAGACCCTAATCGAGCAGTGGATTGCACTGGGCTGATGATGATGATGAATATTTCAAATAAGGCCACTAATTCACAGACCTTTATACTTCTAATGCTTCATCTTCGTATACAGAAAAAAAACTTGCTGACCCTTATTTCTTCCCGTTGGACGCAATTTTTTCAATAAAACTTTGTTACTCTACTCCTACGATACCCAAGGCATATGCCTTCCTATCAAGCCCTAGATTCAGCGGTTTAGGCTGTGCATCTTCTGTCAGTCAGTCATCAGTCACAGAAGATTTTCATAAGTATAGATAAAGTAAGCTTGCGTAGTAGTCTAAACTGCATCTTTAGTACGCGGCAATTGTTTACAACCCTACTTGAAGATAGCAATTGAACAATAGATAGTGAAATGTTTGTGTTCAAGTGCTAGTTAGCCATCTAAAATGAAACAAACTTTGCTTTGACAGCATGTTGTATGGTGGCACCGATCTTTTTTTATGACATTGAGAAGGCAAACAAGCGCACAGCCCACCTGATGGTAAGTGGGATCTGAGACCCATAGAAACTTGCAATCTCAAGACTACAATCCTAACTACCGTGTTATTAAACTGATCTTGTCTGAGATGCCAGTGCCAGTTCCACTGCGAGCGGAGCGGGCTCCGTACGGACTCAGTTTGGCTTACATCGGTGACTTCAAGAGGTTAGTACGCGGGGAAACACTTGAAGTCGCCATTGTAAGCCAAACCGAATCCGCACGGGACTCGCTCCGCTTGCAGTGGAAGGGGCATAAGAAATGTTAGAAATGACAGTTGGACATTTACTTTGACGAATCTTGAGACTTCTAAGTCAAAATTATGCGAACACTGCTGCTTGGCAGTACGTTAAGGCTAAGATTGTGGTAGCTGGATCTGGACGGACCCTGTTAAGGTCCTACTACCACGACTGAAGTTTTGAAGGCAAAGACATAGGAGGAGCTGGCCATATGTTTTTTTATTAGGATTTCGTAGTTGCTTACCACTTAAACCAATAACCATTCGTCACTCTCATTTCCTCCATAACCTAATTCTAATATCGATTACCTAGTTCAGAACTTTTAGACTTGACAAATTTTTGGTTTGATAACCCTATAGAGATGAAAGGAGAGTGCATGTGGTGGAGATGCGGATGCTACGATGATGGATGTGTGGTGTCACTAGAATGGATAGGGTTAGGAATGAATATATTAGAGAAAGCTTGAAAGTAGCACCGATAATAGAAAAGTTGAGGATTAATAGATTGGTGTGGTATGGACATGTAATGAGGAGGGACGAAGGCAACAAATAGAGGAGTGATGACTATGAATGTTCATGGATATAAGGGTATAGGAAGACCGAAAAAGGTTTGGATGGATTGTGTGAAGCATGACATGAAAGGTGTGAGTGCAGAGTTAACTGTGGATAGAGGAGAGTGGAATAACAAAACATGTTGTGACGACCCCAGCTAGTGTGGGACAAGGGCAGGAAGATGATTATGAACCCTGTCTGTATTGGACTATGAAATCCAAGGGCTGTCAAGTAGCTAAGAAGGAAGTATGTATGTATGTAACACTTCATTGTACAAAACACAGAATTTCAAATACAATATTAGGTGCAGGAGTTGGTGTCTCGGCGCAGAATATAACTTCGTTCCTTTCGGCGTCGAGACCCTAGGTCCCCTGGACTAGCTATTTTAAGGACATTTCGAAAAGGCTAATAGAAACAACCAGCATCTGTGTTACTTTACTTTTTATTTAAAGAGTTTTAATTAAATCGTATTTAGTTTAATTATGTTATGTCAGACAAAAAAATATTCTTTGTATTGAAAAGTACTAAAACTATGCCTACTAGACTGTTCCGTCACCGACCAACATTTTAACACTAATTACCTACCGGGCCTGATACGTTTATAGTATGGTCATGGTATGGTACGGTGTAGTGGGCAGAAACCTTAGCTTTCAAGGAAAAAAAACAGTATTTACAGAATAGGAAGTGGTTCTACTGTTACCTGCATTCCCCAGTGCCTCCCTGCTGCAAGTGGTCGAGGAACTGCTCGTACTCGGCGTTGCGCTCGCCGACGGTCTCCACGTCGATCTGCTTCTCGTCGCGGATATAGAACACCACGTAGCGG
Organism: Acleris literana; assembly: GCA_946894065.1. Taxonomy (NCBI): domain Eukaryota; kingdom Metazoa; phylum Arthropoda; class Insecta; order Lepidoptera; family Tortricidae; genus Acleris; species Acleris literana. Next base: position 10,117,290 of record OX335691.1, on the reverse strand, counting down.
TGCTTCTTGTCCTTCTTTATCTCCTCGTACGTGGTCTTGCACGCGTCCGATACTGTTACGCCAGACGCCTGGAAGTGAACGGGGCATTTGTTAATACAAGTATCTGTTTATTTCTTGCTTCATAGATAGGTAAAAACCACCGATATGATGATGACCTACGATATAATTATTTCAGAGCTGATTGAACTGAACAAAACAGATTTTCATGAAACCCAGGTAACAACCGTCGCTAGAAAACCTGTATTCAAATCGGTTCACCCGTTTAAGAGCTACGGAGCCACAGACAGATACACAGACATACACACACAGCGGTCAAACTTATAAAACACCCTCTTTTTGCGTCGGTGGTAAAAATGGTCGCCACTGAGTGCCACGAATTATGCCAAAGCGAGACAGCAAGCGGCGCAAGACCGGTATATAAGGCGAACCTTGGGGAGGACCATGTCCAGCAGTGCATCATTTCAGCCGAAAGACGTCGGCTGAAATGATGATGATGACAATATTCCGAGACGCTGGTTGTCACTGACGGCTGGATACTGTATAGGTTGGACCGGTTCAAGAGGTGATAATTCCTACCTACTGAAGCTTAGATTACAAGCGACTCATTTATAAACGCACTACAGATAGAGTAAAATTTCCAGTGGAAACTTTCCAATGGTCCCGGATAAAACGTAGCCTCGCATACTTCAACTAACAATAACATCAACCAATTCGCTCTATTTCGATGCCAAGGGAAGGACAAGCAAACGAAAAACAAACTTCCTCATTTATAATTAGGATCATGAATACGGCAATAATAAATATACGAAATCCCCAACATACCACAACGGGACTAACGGTAAATCAAGCCGGAAGAACCTATTATGATAAATGTTTAAGTGTGACCCATTCCCACGACGACCACTTCCAACAAGTCGAGTAGTAGGGTAGGTATGTTTTCGCATTGTCTTTAAATGGCTACAGAACAGAGGTTACAATGGCCTACAGGACTGATAAATGCCAAGCTAAATTAGCCTCGTAGGAGCCCATAAGTCTGCCACCCGACGGCCGAGACAAAACATTGTCGGCAAGGCCCAGTATGTTTATTTGTCGCGTTAATTTAGTCCGCGGCCTCCTGCACGCTAACGAATTTAGACCAGCTCTGGTGCAGTGAGATGTGAAACAAATTTGTGGGCTTCATCTGTTACATCAAGGTCGGTTTGTTTAAATTTACCGGGATTAAGACATAGTCAGAGACATTTCTCTTTCCTTTGCATAAAATATCGTCACTGAGGAACGACTTCATCGTCATTTACTGACTGAATGCATGTAAGGTTAATAAAGCCACCATTAAATTTTTACCTCACCAGATCAGAAAAGCCCTCTATGTCTCAAAATTCGCGTGCCAAAGTCCACTTTATCCGCTAGTGTGGAAATCTAATTCGAGTCGTAGTGAAAGTAGGTGGCGCTTGACGAGCGCTAATACAAAAACTGATGTGATGCTCCAGAAATTCATTTTCTAGCATCTCTTTCCCTCATTGCTGTGAGGTGAAAAATTGTGTTTTGCACGGGAGTAAAGCTACTTCTTAGTAGTATCTTGCGCGTTTGAATACCTAGCTACGCTTAGAAGTAGTAGTAAGGATAGGTACGCGTACAATCAGGGATATATACTGCATAACACCGTGGCAATAACGGGAAAGCACAAATCACCTTTTGAGCTCAAGTTGTTTGTCATTTGAACAACGTTCCAGATCCAGACTAAGTCAAAATTAGATTCCATGGCCACTCCGTCCTACTACCCAGATAACGCCTCGATACGAAATCCAAAGACGAGGTAATAACAACCGATAAAATTACTGCGCCCTGTATGAATAACCGAGAACCCGATAATGGCAGGAAAACATGCGGATTCCACAATACTGACCGGCTTGTCAACAAATGTACATTTGTTCCAATTGTGCAGACATTCACTGATATTGAGGTCATACGTCAGATTCCTCCATTGGTGCAAGACCACCCAAATATGTTCAAACCTTACGGCATTAAGTTCGCCTTTTCTATATTGAAATCTCAAGCTCAGTTTAAATAAAATTTAAGGTTGAAACCCTTTGTAACTGCTTTCGGTTCCTAGAAAAAAAGTGACACTGGGACAAAAAAGCCATCTAATCCCAATGGTGATACTATAATGATTCAGATCCTTGCTAATCAGAAACGTATCTTGAGATACCTCACTTATCGAAAACGGAGCAAGAATTCAATGTCCCAGCTGAGTTATTAACCTCTGACTCAGTAGACCGTTTATCTCGTTATCTCGGGTCGCCACATCGGAAACTCGCTATGTAAATAAACATGCGTATTATTTTTCTCTTTTGTTAACTGTGGGAACAAGGTGTTTGATCAGGTGGCTGACGTTAAGATATGACTAATACTCTGTTTAATTTATTACAAGCGCACGACTGTAGCCATTAAGAAAGAGGAGAGTATGTTGTTTTGCATCATTACTCTTTTGGCGCTAAGTATGTATTTGCAGTATTCCTTATGCTCTATTGCATCCACAATATTTGAGATAGGCGTAGTAAGTAGGTATATTTATTTGCTTAGTACTCGTAGAGATCAGCAGATATCTCGAGATTGTACTCTATACGTATCAAATCCATCTGTATTACGTGCTTCATTCCATGAATACCTTAAGGGCCGGAAACGAGCAACATTTTCACAGCAATTTGTGGCCGGCAACTATACGCATCTTGCTCTAACATACGAAATAAGAGTAAGACAGCAATAGTTGCCAGCCACACATTGCCGTAAAAAGTTGATCGTGTTCCAGACCCCTTAGATTCATTTTAAGAATTATACCTAGTTAACCTAGTTACAGACAGGTACAATTATTGCTTGAATATTGTCTACATCTGAAAGAATTCTCAATGAATTTAATGTATCGTTAGTGTTGTTAAAATATGTAGTTGAAATTAGCTCAATGAGGAATTTTACGAGTTTACATGCAGTCTTCATAGGAAGTCGTTTATGATCGTGTTGATCGTTATTTCTTGCACGTGTCCAATAAGGTGTGTCATGTCGTGGTCATGAAGGTTCAGTTTCATTTTGATTTTCGTGATACATTGCGACGCTGCAATAGCTCTCGCGTCAAAAATGTTAAAACAACCGCTCAATGGATTGCGACAAGCATGCGGGCTACATGCTTTTGTTCTTAAATTAAACTGGGGAAAGTATAATTCAGGACGGTTACTCCATCCCATTTAGCAATTAAATCGGCAGAAAAAAAGGAAGCTATAGCTACTTAGAACTTCTGTTCATATCGTAGCGACAGAAAAGCTAACGCTAGCAATCCAACCATAACGACCATAGCATCAAACCTCAACATAACCGGCGCACGAAATCAAAACCTGTTTATTGCGATCCAAAAGCCATCTCCCCTCGTTTGGATCGACCTCCTGATAGCGGGTCGGCGCCGCCGGCGTCGCTTTACCATCTGTCTAACCCACTACATTGAATGCATTTGCAGACTCCATTAAATTATGAAATAATACTAAGATTCGTTATGACAAGGAGAAGGCTAACGGGCACACAGGCCACCTGTAAGTGGGATCTGAGCTGAGACCCATAGGACATTTGCAATTTCAAGACTACAATCTTAAGATTGCAATCGCGTACCCAACCCCGAGGACCAGGATGGAATGAGCCTATTAGAAATTTCACCGGTTCTTATCGTTGCTAATGAATGCGAAAATGTTAACTAATATTATACTTACATGCGGAAGTGTTTTTGTTTGTTAAGTCTTCGCGTTTAAACGAAGCTTGATAGCAATCTTCGTTTTTCTATGACACACGAGTGACAAATATACTGTCATTTGCGAGTGCAAGCGTGATGGCGATAGCCAACCGAAAGCTATTGAGAAACTGGGAATACTAGACAAAGAGTTTAAAGCCCGGAGTCGGACATCGGGTAGTTTTCATTGACGAAATTTGAACATTCTCAACGGAAAACGAACGGATTCACAGGCAAAACCTAGTGCGAAATTAAGTTGACGTTAATCTCATCAAAGAATGAACATTGGTTTAGAGGCAACCAATACGGAATTTTTCTTACCTAAAATGTTCATTTATCCATGAATGTTGGATCGCAATTCAGTCTCTTGAAGCCATGACACTTACAAAAGCATGCCATGTCCAAGAGCATAAAACCCGCGGAAGAATCAAACCCCTCCTACGCCGGAATATAGAAATAGACATGCCTGTAGAGACATTGGCCGCTAGGTTATTAATAGAGTGAACTCAATGCATATGTGCGCAATCATTTAACCCTATGGGGGCTTCCCTTTCTAAATACTGCATCCATCAGTGCAACTGCACATCCAACTCAGCATCTGTTTTGGTATTCTGTAAGTTTTGAAGAGTAACAATTATTTTGATAAGGAGTCTTCGGCAAATCTTGTAAGAATAATAATACCGACGTCGGCATGTACATTTGTTTGCTTTTAAACTAGTAATGCCCGGTTCCTATATTCAAGAAACGAATCGTTTTCCTTACGGGCAGTAGCGTTATGACATTTGCTACGTACAAAATGTGTCAAATTTTAACGAGACGTCACAACTCTACCAACGGTTTTGAATATGGGAACACACCATAAGCCAACAATGTTCAAAGCGTACCTATTTGGTGAACTAAAGAATGCTCGAAGGCAGATTCTAGTTATGTTTCAGGAAATATACCTAGACACTGCTTAGTTAGTATCATTTAGCCCGCGTACTGAACGACATAGTGTCGGTCGTCGCGGTAAAGGTTTTCACGCGTCTTTTCTGAAAATTGTATTAACGTACTATTTGTTTCCTAGAAGGAGGACGATGAAATGCAAGTTTGTAAGCAAAGTTTAACTCGTGACTACAAAATAAGCACAATACGAGACATTTCAGTTCAAGCAAGTCACAGTACTTTTTAACTACAATCAAACATTTTTAAACCACAAGCATAAAGTAAACTAAAAGATCCATTTAAGTATATCATCGAGACCAATTTGACGCATGTCCTGCAGCCCAATAGCAAATCGGAAGCCCAAAGGCATGTAATGGCTAAAATCAGCAATAATTATTCCACGTTCGTCTCTTCCAAGAATAATGACGGCTATTCAAGCCGTCGTTGACTCATAAGAATTGCTTGCGAGTCTTGCGACGACCTCGACTCTTTCACTGCAAACGTGAACCGGTTGTTTCCACTTAATTTAAAGTAACGTTTCGGCTTATTCTGTCCAAATGTTAGTAAATTTTACTATTAAATCAGGGATATGTAAATCTCTCATAATGGACGTGCTGGGCGACTGAGAGCTCTCTGCCAAGCTGGATGATTTACGGCAGCGCCGACCGTGACGCCAAATGAACTCCTACGCACTCTCAAATTATTCTCGAGAGAAAGGACCTTGATAAAAAGACGATTTGAGAGTGAGCCACGGCTTAATCCGATGTTACTTTACGATTTACGTAACTGTAAAAATATATTTTTAGTAATTTAGAAATGTTCTGACGCCGACCTAGGGAAACAATATTTTAAATGCTTGGGAATGCGGATATGTTTCACCTTGTAAATATATTTCAGGTTTTTAGATAGTTACAACATAGGTACTCAGAAGAAAGGAATCATAGCGCCCTAAACACAAATTTTGGCAAGAAGCTTCCCGGCAAAACCAGTCATTAACCACAAACCAATGATCATGATGATGTAGCATGCAACATTACTCATTTCTATTTCCGCTGATTATCTCCACGTGTTCGCGATTTACATAGAAATAAATTCACAGTAACGTTTTAGGACCCCTGCAGAATGATCACAAGCCATGACAATATTCGAGAACAGATAATAACAGAGTACCTAACCGAGGGGTGTTCCCATTCAGAAATTGCAGAGTCACTTTCATTACAATGTCTACAGATCTTCGGCAGTGCCAGTTTAGAAAGCACAATGAAAATGAGAGTTATAAATACTTTACATAGATGAATGAGGGGTGTCGTAAGTGTAAAACGCCGCTGGCTCTGTTCCAGTCCAGGGCTGATATTCTGCTGTTATGTCAGGGATACTTTGAAATATTGTAATATATTGCCCTTAACGCGTCTTTAGTTTCGTATTGGAGCTCTATGTAGCATTTGAAAGACAAGGCGAGTAGGTATATTGAATTTCGTTGCGGTGAGAATGGTAGTATGCAAGTCCATTACAAGTAAGATTGATTTGAGACGCATCCGTTAGTCGCGGACGTGACGACTGCTTACAGTGCTTACACAGAAATTTAGTGATGACTGATGACGCTTCTTTCAGAAATTATTTTTTATCGAGAAACTGTGTATGGCAATCGGATTAGCGCTCCCGTGTAAGTATTTAAGATTAACATATGCTAGCACATTGACATAGACGTTAAATTTCGTATGGTCATCGAGTAGAAAAGGTGAATTATACGTGAAATAATGTACGGAAACTCGAATCTATTAGGGTTCCGTAACGTAAAAGTACAGTCCACGATAGAAAACTTGAAGTAGGTAGGTGTGTTTAAAATGTTTGTGCTAGAGTCGTCTTTTTCACTAGTCTGTAATTACATCCAAATATTAGCACTTGCAAGTGTGTGTAAATATGTACGAATAGACTAACACCAATTGGACAAATGCAACCGACATTGAATCTTAAACAAGGTCGAGTCATGTTTCTTCAAATTTGTCGAGTCATTTTCCTATTGACTCTACTATTCTTAAAGACCGCAATTCTGAGTTGAATTACTTGTAGGTCGGTACATAGGTACCTACTTATTTGTCACTAATAGACATCTAATTATAATGATCTGTCTAGGCCAGCATCAAATGGAATGATCCGTCACTTTGGCAAGGGTTTGCGGGGGTGAATGACCTCACCGTCATCTATGCGTCACGGCTGACTCAGGTGTAGGCAATGATGGAGGCAAGGGTATGAAGGCCGTTGGACTTGAGTGACGACTGACGGGGCATATACATACTAAATTGATCGTTGGTCAGTAGGTAGGTACAGGTCGATTCACAAGAGCTGGCACGAATAGATTGAATGAGTGAACGAAACTATACAAGTGTGCAAAATAATAACAGGTTTTCGGTTTGAAATTCGAACATCGGTGCAAAGGACGGCACTCACACAGTGATAGGTGACATTACTTTTGTTCATTCCATTCGTGCCAGCTTTAGTTAAACTACCTGTAGGTGTCTAGTTTAATATCTTCCAAGTCAATTTTGAACAATACTAGTTTAATGCGTCATTGAATAGAGTATGACGAATGATGACGCACCTATAAGGTCGAATCATCATCAAAATTAGGGATTATAGCTTTTATTATTCTAAAAACTAGGTATTAACAAAATGATATCCTTAGCAAGTAAACAAAAATAATCTACCTTTTGACATTCACAGTGTTGTAGATACTATTCTAGGAATGGATATAGCGTTAACTGATTACAAAATGATAAGGGAAATTAAACCTTATCAAGTTGATATTGCATCTAAAGGTGTTACAAATTGGTTTTCTCTATACAACCAGTTTATAGCTCCTACACCAACACATACCGTACCGACATGAGTTAGAAATTAAACCAAGCTTTAAAAACCCAAATATTCCTACAGATCCGGACAGAGGAAGTTCTATTATAGCCTATGACTATGACACTCCGTGGTTGAACACTAATCGAACAATACGACGACGCGCTGGCCTAGTAGGTAGTGACCCTGCCTACGAAGCTAGCAGTCCTGGGTTCAAATCCCGGATATTTGTGTGATGGTGATGAGTGAGAATATTTGTTCCTGAGTCATGGATGTTTTCTATGTATTTAATATATATGTCAATGTTTTTTAAACAAAATTGATGCCATTATAGAATTGTTAAAACCATACATACATAGATTCAGACCTTCATTCCCGGAGTGGGGTACAACTCTAAAAACTTGTTAATAATTCTGTAACCACATTTTGCACAATTAGGCTCAGATGTTTAGTTGCCAGTGTATTAGTGACAGGTTGCAAGCCCATCGCCTAACACTACTACAAGCCTTTATTCCCTTAGTCGAATCTTACAACATCCACAATCAAATCCCATTTTAAGCTAGGCTGAATAGACAAGTTCTGGGTGAGCTTGCTTTATCGTTAGTAAAGAGCAAACCCATTACCAATAAAAAAAAAACAAGTAAAACTGATAAGAAGGCTATGTATGTATTTACTACTCAATTTGCCATTTGCTTATATTGCTGTATCAATGTGTAACCATTGTATTGGACAATCGCAACCAACATTAGATCATAAACAAGTACCAAGTAGTGTATGTTTATTGTTTAACCTATGAAGCGAATGACTTAAGCTTATGCCTTTGCCTCTCAATAGTCTACTTTATGCAAATAATTAAAAACATATACCAATTATCTTATGAAAAAACATAATGTGCACAGTAGGGCATGGAATCCTGGGATACTGGAGATGGCTCCACAGTGCATATTGACGACACAATAGGCTAGTTGGTAGTGACCCTGCCTACGAAGCTAGCAGTCCTGGGTTCAGATCCCAGTAAGGTCAGATATGTGTGTGATAAGCCTGAGAATTTGTTCCAGAGTCTTGGATGTTTTCTATACATTTAAGTATGTACATATTTATCTATTTTAGTATGTTTATCGTTGTCTAGTACCCATAGTACAAGCCTAGAGCTTAAGTTTGGGACTAGGACAATTGAGTTGATAAATATCAAACTCCATTATGTCCTTGAAATTTTGTAAACGAATTCGAATTAATTAAGTTTTAAATTCTTATACCAAACTTCAAGGACATATTGGAGTTTGATATTTATCAACTCAATTTGTGTAATATTATCCCCAGATATTTACTTATTTATAGGGCATGTCACGGGTTAACATGTGGATCAATGATGACAATAGTAAAATATCCAGACACGAAGATACATTTTTTATGGTATAAAAAAGCAATGTAGCACAAAGACCACCCCATGGTAAGTCGGCTCCGGCCCATAGGAACAGGTGACATAAATGCTATTGAAACTGCTAGTCACTTCACTGGTTGCCTTATGCAGGCCATACACGTTAGGGCTTGCATGACGGTTTTAACCTTGCATGCATATCAGAGAGGCAAAACCATTGTATGTTAACCTCGTAAGGCCCACCATACTACAAACAGGGAATTTTTTGTAAGTGGAACTTTGAATCTACCATCCAGGCAATAAAGTTCAATTACGTTTGTTCGATAATACCATTTTCAGTTTATGAACATAGGAAAACAAACCTCATTCTTATTGCAACACAGTTCAAATTAATTTGCCTTGATTATGAACATAATATTGCACACTTGGCCTTACGAGGTTATTAAACAGTACAGTTATACCTACTAAGTAATTCATTATACCGGTCAGTTATGCATGCAAGGTTAAAACCGTCATGCAAGCCCTAAAAATAATGGTTTGCATTATGCTGACACCAGAACATAGTGTTGCTCGGTGGCAGATTAAATGCTAATGGCCTGTCGTTTGATCGGTAGTTAAACTAACTAATGGTCAAAAAACATTACTAATGGTTAAAGTCTCAAGGAAATGTGTCAAATTTCCCATTCCTTTTTCGAAATTTAACAATTGATCAAACAACAGGGCCTAAGACGGTGAAAGATTCCTGCACTGCACAGGGTAATTTCACACCAATTGTGATTCAGCAATACCTTTTCCCGTCTATCCATTTAGAGAAGTGTATCCAATATTAAAAGATCTAGGCAAGAAATGTGAAAATGGTAATCTTTTAACAACTAACTGTTACTTCTTATGATTTATTCATGAATCAACAAGATTAAGTGTTGATTTGGTAAATGGGAGTGGTCATGGATTTTTCCTACTGATTATAGAATGTATATGGTGCGAAATAATACAGGTTTGCCAAAGCTAGATTACTTATTTTTAATGTGGATTTTAATTGTATTGGAGTTAAAAAACAAGGATCACAAGTTTTCTACAATTACTGTTAAATTTAATATTTTCACAAAGACTAAGAATAGCAGATTTTGTTGTCCTTACTCAGATACTACTTATATACCACCAGATGGCCTGGGTGGTTGTCATTCAAAAAACCAAACAATCACATGTCATGCAAAAACATAAATATTCCTCCCCTTAAAAAAAAATATCCTATAGACAAAATGGAGCTTATTCAACCTTCTTAAACAGCCTAGGACTATTAAAACCAACATGAATCAGACCAGTTTTTAAATAAACTCCAATACTGAACAAATAAGGAAATGTATCATTGGTTAGTCAACCACAGCATATAACTACTGTAACATAAGTAGGTACACGACTGAGTCAGTAATTCTGATAAGAATTCAACTTACTTTACTACATAGTCATTAGTAAAAATTTCGATTTCTCCAAATATGTGAATAATGCGAGAGTATTTCATTTGCATTTTTAATAAGTTTGTTTATAAAACAGACAACTTTTAGAGAATAAACTTTCGTAAGTAATATTATTAAAGGCGCGTCTGTAAAACGAAAATTTCACTTTTCTTAAACGTTATCATGCATCAAAGGAACGCGACAGCGGTTGCATTACTAGATATCTAGGTGGCTAGCAGGAAAATGGTAAGTTCGGGGACAACACTTAGTTTCCAACCATGAAGGTACGTTATATGTATTGCATGAATTAGTCGGTAGTGACCTTGACATTCGTCAATTGGGATCATTACCCTCGGACATTTGCAGCGACGCCTTCACGCGTTCTATTCACCCAAAATAGACGTGAAATGTAAGTGACAGCCGCCGCCGACCGCTATACCATATATGGTAAAACTGAATGCGATTGCGCGGCGATGCAAACCCTCAGTTCGATGCCCTCGACTCGCCACCGGCAAAACGAAAAACCTTCACAAACTAGTCAATACGATCACTCTCAACGATTCACTGCATTAAAAACGCCCAAAATTTCACAGCTTGTCAAAAAAGGCGTTGCAGCTTGGTAACCTTTCAAACATACGTGAAATCCAACACCGCTAATCCAAACCCAACATTCGACATACACTCCGGGAACTCAGTCTGGTGATCCCTTCGGATTAATAACGCTAAGAACACAACACGTGGCATAAAATCACTGAGCGGTGACATTTAATTTTTAGGAAAAGGCGTGCGAACTCTTCGGTGGTTCGTGCGAAATATGGCGGCACCGGTCACACAAGAATAAATTCCGTTGTAGTTTCGGAATTTCGATAAATTAATCAACACACCCGCCGTTAATTAACACAGACCTGCTATGATTCACTGTAATTTGTATTCTTCACTTACCATTTTTTGATGTTATTCACGTAAAAATTTCACCACTAACTTCACCGACACCACGACACAACGAGCGACCGGAACGACACTGATCCGTGAGGTTGGCTATCCGTTATTTTGCGACAGCGAATAAGCCAATGGGCGCATGTGTCAAATCGAGTACTACAGTCAACACACTTTCCAATAAGATATAAATAAATTTACAAACACGAAATTACACTGAGTTCAATGTGAAGCTATTTTTAAATACTTCTTTAATTGTCAAGATATTTAATGCCGTCTTTTAATACTTTGTATTAGAACACCTGGTACAGTTTATGTTGCCAACTTCAAAACTATACTAACAATCGTCGATGCTCTCTTGATCCTAAATACTCAAATGGTATTTATCTCGATAAATGAAAGTCACTTCAACAGGATGAGATAACGAATCGCATCGCACTTATATATGAGCAGTGGAACTAAATTACTCTTTACTCGACAAGTGACTCACTGATTATGATTATATTTTAGCCAATCACATTACAGTATTCAACAAATGCCCATATATGGGCAGACGGAAATAACCTCGAAGTCGCCATTTTGTGTTTTGAAATTTTCGCGCCTTTGTCAGTTTGACTGTCCTGATGGTACCAAAAAGGTTCGTTTTCTAATATTTGTTAAATATCTATACTAATGTTGTCCAGACTACCTACCTACTGTGTTGGGCAGATTTTAATCAGACGAATATATTTATTTGCATCCGTGTCTTGGATGTCTCATGTGAATCTATCACACAAATATTTGCTCGTACCGGTAATCAATCAAACCCGGCGCCGCTAGCTTCGTAGGCAGGTTCACAAGGCTAAAAGCGTCGTCATTAAGCCCTTTACACACTGCCGGCGATCCGATCCCTTAAACGATCCTGAGATCCTACTTTGAAAATCGTAGTTCGAAGTTACGTTAGCTCCATCCCTGTCACTCGTTATTCGAGACTAAATCGAGAGAAAGGAATGGTGCTAAAGTAACTTTAACTTCTCTGTAGTACAAAATAAGAACGCACGCGTTGAAATTGCATAGTTAGAACGCATCGATGAATCGGACCGGCGGCAGTGTGAAAAGCGCATTATGGAGTAAATCATCCATAGACAAAGGCAGTGACACTGGTTGATTATTCTGTAGTGTGCTATAGCTTGACCAGAAAAATAAACCTGTAATGGGGTCGCCACTTCTTCTCAGCACATTTCGTCCACGGCTGAAAATATGCCTCTTCCAAACTACTACTTTTTTATCTGTGTTTCGTGAATTGCCCGTGTGAATCAAAGACTACTAATTGTATGCTGGTGTGAAATGCAATAGAAATTGACAGTTCATATAAATTCCGCAATATGGCGAGGATTTTTATTTTTCTGATCAGGCTTTACTTTGAAAATCGAAGTTATGTTATCTCCATCCCTTTCTCTCGATTTAGTTTCGAATGACAGGGATGGGGCTAATGTAACTTTCAACTTCAATTTTTAAAGTAGGGCCTCTGAGGTAGGGAACTGATAAAAGACAAGGGAATTCTAAGTAATTAAAGAAATGAAAAGCTTACACCCATGAATTTGTTTATAAATTTTATTTACAAAATGTTTTTACGAATAACGACATCAATGGCGTAAAAATATTGTTAATAATTTTCGTACCCGACCATACCACAGCCTACATCAATCCTATAGGTACGTTGTCTTTGATTTCGGCAGTTGTTAATGTATACAGAACGCATTTCGTCTTGATAAATTTTTCTATCAAATGACATTTGAATTTTAAAAAAGTTTCCTAGCTTACTACATTATAGTCCTAGGCCGATAAGAAGTCAATTCTGACAGCTGTCATAACCAGAGACCGGAATTCTCGTAGCACTTTTGAGCTGTTCTTGGGATTTCTCGTTTATCGACTTCCGATATACCTATTTTATCGATACATTATAGAACACAACGTATTAAAGAAGATTAAAAGTAGGTAGAGGTGATCTTATCACTAAAGAGCGATCTCTTTCAAATAACTTTTGAGTAGTTAAAAATGTGAAATAGAGATTTTCAATGAAAACAATCGATAGCTATTCTTGTTGCAATTTCTTTCGAAAAATGTTTAAATGCATAAGAAATCCACAAATTATTTATAAGAAACAATAAAATGTTATTATTTTAATTCCTATTTAAAATTTCCAAAAAGTTGGTATCCAAAGGTTATCTCGAAGATATCGCTCATTCGCTATAAGACTGCCTGTTGTTTCCTTGTACTCAAAATCATATTCTAATCATTTTATTCTGTATTTATCGATATACATATGTATATCGGAAGTCGATAGACGAGAAGTCCCAATGACAGCTCTGCTCAAAAGTAAAAACCATATCATCTTTGAGCTGTAATCGCATTGTCAACGTTTTGATAGCTCTTATGTACTTGACAGTAATGCCAGCCGAATTAAAAATAATACCATTACAGCTCAAAGACGATACGGTTTTTACCGCCTAGAATAGAGGCCCTGGTTCAACGCCAACAACGGATATTTCCACCATAGTTGCCAGCGCAAAATAAACCTGGGCCTCTATTCTAGGCGCTGTAAACCAGGGTGAACTGACCTATTGTTGGCCACCTACCAATTGTTGGCCCCATGAACTTTAACATAAGGTAATAGAGACGATAATTCAACAATCACTAGGTGCCAGTAACTGGTATTTTAGAGGCCAGTAATTAGGTATTTTACCCCATATTGTCTTTCATCTGTTATCGTACTGTTATATTCAACGCTTTGATAGTTCTTATTTTCTTGACAGTAAGTAATGGCAGCCGAGTTAAAAACAATATGATAAGGGTCTCCCCACACCTATCGACGCGGAATCGGCTTTCGCCGAGTGTTTTACACCACACTATTCGCATTTAGCCGATCGGCCATCTTACCGGTTGTGAACCTACGTTCAGCAGTCTCATCCTCGGTACGGCCGCAGAGACGCCCGATCGCCTGCGATTTGCTATCGCAGCAGCTGTAAGCCTACGGTCGGCTCTCGCGTGCCCCGTACTGCCGTCGAGACGTCAGATAGCACTCTATGTAAAAATAAAGGGTCACCCCACAACCGTAGCTGAACAGCTGTCGCCAGCTCTAATCGGCTCGCATCGTAGCTACTCGGCCGTGGTCGGAACTGTTCAGCCCTCGCCGGCGCCGATCGACGGTACTCGGCGATGTAAGAATGCGAACGCGTGCGGTTGGCTGCTAACAGGGTCATACAGATTGGAACAGCTTTACGTCAAATCGTCGTGTTCCGGTCGATAGACGTCGTCTCGCGTCGGCCGAGCCGATCGACGTCTTTTTTGCTCTTATTGCGTAGGTATAAAGAGTTTTTTGAACAGCTAACGCCGATTTCGCGTCGATAGGTGTGGGGAGACCATAACACGTCAAAGAAAATATTGTTGAATAGAGGCCTTCTGTCTATGAGGCAAGGTTGATATTCGCTCTGATTTTAACCCTTTACCGGTTATTGACAACTGTCATAGTATTCGGAAATAGAACCAAACTGTCAATTCTTAAGATTCATATTACATTTATGATGATGGGAAATATATTCCCTCTGCCTTATAAAGGGTTAAGCTGTCATTAGGCACATGAGTGACGTCATTTGTATTTAACATGTTTTAAAAAGGTACTTCTGATTTAACATTTTAAGCGTTCCCCACATATTTATGGTATCTCTTATACATAGTGTACAAATTAGTCATAGTCATTTGACCAGGGCAGCCGGCGAGAGCTCTTCTTAGGAAAGCCATCGCGTGAGTGGAGTCAGACGCCTGTATTAGAAGTACCACGGAATTTTCTAGATGCTGCCGGACCATTTTAGAGGGAGCCGTGCGTTCGATCCACGAGCATATGTCGGCCACTGTGTAGGTTGCGAGGCGGGATATGTGAGTTTTCCTCTTGCATATTGATTGGGTTAATCTGTAATATAAAAAGAAAAGGTTCAATTTTCGTTGTGGCTTTGACTTTGCTAAAGTAATCTATACTAATACTGGAGGACGCCCGCGACTTCGTACGCGTAGAATTAGTTTCCCGCTACTCCCCCTAGTTCTTCCCGTTGGGGGTCGATTTTGGGAAAATCCTTTCTTAGTGCTCACTTTCATCATGAAAGGAACCCCTGTACCAAATTTCACGTTTCTAGGTACAGTTAGTTTCGGCTGTGCGTTGATATCTAAGTAAGTCAGTCAGTTTTGCCTTTTTCTGCCAGTCAGAGTTTGTTCGCTTGAACGCGCTAATCTCAGGAACTACTGGTCTGATTTGAAAAATTCTTTCAGTGTTAGATAGCCAATTTATCGAGGTAGGTTATAGGCTATATATCATTACGCTAAGACAAATAGGAGCGGACTAGCGGAGCATCAGTGAAGAATGTTTCAACCTTCTACGTTAACAAAGTCGCAGGTTAAAGTTAGCGTTAGCCCAAAGTAACTATTCCACGGGGACGAAGTCGCGGGCTGAAGCTAGTTTTAGATATATTGCCTACAGTACTATAAGAGTACAACTTAATTGAGGGGTAGGCATCAGGTGCAGGGGTGAGGCTGGTACGATAAAGTTCGACTAGTCATGCATACCCTGGCTACCGCCTACCGGCTACCCCCAGACACCTTCAGCGCTCAGTGTGGGGGGCAGTAGGAACCACTTTGGGAACCTATACCATTAAATACATTAGTAAACAAAAAAAAAGAACAATAAATCAGAAGAGGGATATGAGAAAAAAGGGAATGAACGCTGGGGTGACGGCTAATAGGGATGTGTGGAAGGAAAAAAACATGCTATTCTGACCCCTGATGATTGGGATAACCTCGTAAGGCCCACCATACTGCAAACAGGGAGTTCTTTGTGAGCGGGACTTTGAATCTACCATCAAGGCAATAAAGTTCAATTACGTTTGTTAGATAATACCATTGTCACTTTATGAACATAGGAAAATAAAGATTATTCTTATTGCAACACAGTTCAAATTCAATTGCCTTGATTATGTAAATCCCATTGCACACTGAGCCTTACGAGGATAAGGGCAAGGAGATGATGATGATGAATTCCGAAAGCAATGACGATACATCACTACAGTATACAATATTCTGCCTTTCATAGAAGTGATACTCTATCTAATGTCTCTTATTTGTTGAACATCTCACCATATATGGTCATACAAGGTGTAATAACATAATATTTTAGCCGTTTTACCTTATATGGTCATACGGCCCGCTATCACAAAAAATGCATCCATTTGTTAACGAACGCTCATAGTATACGCACTCTATTAAGGCATTCTAAGGTTGATAATCCCTTGGCAATAAATGGCAGAATATGCTTTTCTGACATACGATGAAAACAAGAGGAAGATATTAAAGCTGTGAACAATTTTCCGTAGCGGAAGGCAGCCATTACTTCTAATGTTAATAACTACTGTTAGGTATTCGTTTTGAGAATTATCTTTACGTTTTCAAAGAATCATAGCAAGTGTCAGTAAGACAATGTGTATTCCGTGAGTTCTATCAAATTTTACGGGTGGTAGGACCTGTGAAGGGTCCGTCCGGATCGCTACCACCATCTTATCCATTAACCCACCGCCAAGCGGCAGTGTTCGCATTGTTGTATTCTGGTGTGGGGAGAAGACAACCGGTGAAATTACTAGCATAGAGGCATTCCATCTTATATTCGAAAATGTAATGAAAGACCAACGTGGGTTGCCACTAAAAATATATATATTTGCCTTAGTATATTTCCACTTTTTAAAAGACCGCACTAAGAATATTTATTTGTAGGTAGTTTTAAACCTTCGATTTAAATAAACAAGTTAATTCAAGTTACTTCCACAAATACAAGATGGCTTATTAAATATTCAACCATAGAAGATTTTTGGTAGCAAAACTGTTATTGCACTTGTAATACTTCAGGTATTAATAACACAATTAGTACGATAAATAAACAATAGTTGTCAACAACGTTAGATGCAATTTAAATATTACATACGTTTAGCTATTCGACAAAATAACAGACCAAAAGTGCGTAGCTCACTTTATAATAACAATTATCGGGCATTTTACCAGCCATGACACCATGGGGTCCATGGGTAACTGTCAAGTTTAAATCAAGCATAAGTGTAAGGCATCCGAATTTAGCTTGTCATTTTGTTTTAGCTGATAAAAAAATCACCATTGAACACATACACCCGCCATTTAATGACTTAACACACTATATGAGAAAATATTTGTTTTGGGATATTTTAATGTTTTGAATATCGGGTAGATAAAACATTGAATGCATATTCCCTATTGTTAAATATAACTTTTGTTATTGAAAATGTTAGATTTATCTACAAATATTTACAACAATTTGATTATCAATGCAAAAAGGTTGGCTAACTCTGGAATGTTCGATTGACACTGACATAAGTGACTTTGACACTTATGACAGTGACGCATCTGTCGTAGTTTTTTTGGTCTTAAATTAGATTTTCGAGTATAGTCCTCGGGATTGGCGATGCATTTGAAGTCTTAGGGTCTTATTAATAAACACATCTTGGCCGAGATGCCCGTCACAAGATACGTCAAAGTAAACGTCAAACCATAGAACACTGTCATTTTTGACGCATCTCGAGAGGAGCATTAGAGTTGAGATTAGTTTATTAATACGGCCCTTAGGCGCTTTACACACTGCGACTTTTAGTAGCGATGCAGTCGCGCGTTTCGTATCGCTGTCACTTTCACACATTAGAGAGCAAAAGTGACAGCGATACGAAACACGCGACTGCATCGCTACTAAAAGTCGCAGTGTGTAAAACGCCTTAGGATTGCAGTTTTGAGATTGTAGTCTTGAGATTTCAAATGTCTATGGGTCTCAGATCCCGCTTACCATCAGGTGACCTGAGTGATCGATCGATCATAAAAAAAAATGTTTCTACGCAATTAAGTATATAATAAGATTTATTTTAAATGGCCAATATAAAAAAAGGTCAAGTACGAGTCGGACTCGCGCACCGAGAGTTCCAGACCCCCGCACAGTATGTATTATATTATTAGGGCGTGGAATTTTGGGAGCGGCTTTTAACAAGGTGTAGGGAGAGAACACGGCTGTTTATCGATGTTATCGACAAACCATAAATTTTATTTATTTATGTCTTCATTAAATAAAACTTCAAATTTTCCGATGATATAGGTGAATAACTTAAGAGGATTGTGAAGCGCCGCTAAAATCGCGTAGCTGCCAAAAAAAATCCATAAAAATTTAGCTCCGGGCGAAAACGTTTCTCACCCCCTAAATCAAGTCCGATTTGCACGATTTTTGAATATGTTGTAGTTATTATAAAGACATAGGTCTGTACGTTTCTATTTTTTGTTTTTTTCAATTTGTTTCTTTCTAAGAAATATTTTTGTGTAAAGGAAAACGTACAGACATAGTTTTTCATGATATCTACAACATATTCAAAAATCGTAAAAATCGGACCAGGTTTAAGGGGAGAGAAACGTTTTCGCATTTTGTATGGAAATTTTTAGCTTCACAATCCTCTTAAGTAAATGACCTCGTGCATGTAGTTGTAACACATCTTATACACCGTTTGACATTCTATATTTGAAATATGACGTAAATTCCAAAATAGATTTGTACACTACTACATGCAACAGGTCACTTACTTAAGTTTTTTATCTATACGTACTCTTTTCAGCGGCCGATGATGAAAAAATATCTAATATAATATATATAACGTTTGTTTTTAATTACCAACATTGTTCTGCTCGAAAAAAAAACACTTTAATAAATCATAACGCGTTTTAGCCATACCCTTCAGTTAGGTCTGCTTCTTTGTATGTAAATATCATTAAAGAAGTACTGTACAAAATTCCAAGGTCCCTGTCTTAATAATAGTACAAGCCTAGAGCTTAGTTAAGGACAGGCCCTTGCCAAGATGCATTACGCTTACTAGCGTTTCTATTCGATTCGTTTTTAAACCAATCGCGTCACTGGTAGACCACGTGACTTTTCGTATCACGTCATCTTTCAGTGACGCGATTGGTTTAAAAACGAATCGAATAGAAACGCTAGTTAGCGTAATGCATCTTGGCAAGGGCCTCAGGGCTTCTATTTTAGGCGGTAAAAATCATATCATCTTTGACCTGTTATGCCATTACTGTCAAGTAAATAAGAGCTATCAAAAAGTTCACAATACGATAACAGGGCGGCTAGCACAAGCTACCCGCGAATTGTTTGTCCCTCGGTAATCCCTCTCTACCTAGTCTGAAATGAAAGAGACGCACTGAGCGACAAGCGAAATAATACGACTTGTGCTGTACAGGTTAAAGACGATATGGTTTTTATCGCCTAGAATCTTGGCCCAGGGTAATTTGCGTAAGATGGTCCGCAAATATTATTAATCATTTAATTATTTATTCACAGTCAAGGACTTTAATTGTTGAGCCACTATGGAACCCTGTCGCATAACGTTATCATTAATTTTAGCGTAATTTCTTTCATGTGATTTGACGCTGTCATTATGACAGGGCTCTATACTGGCTTAACAATTAAAGTCCTTGACTGTACTATCAAATTTAAAAACGCTCAATAACTCGTTAGTTACAAAATACATTTCAAAGGTCAAAATGACTTACTTCTCGATGGAATGCGCCGCCTCCGCCAGCCTGTCTTCGGTGGGTTTGTCCAGCTGCGCGCGCGCTGATGACCGCTCGCACAGACAGAACACTAGCGCCCTATAGCACTGCAAATAGCACGGCCATCTGAAAATCATAAAAACTTCCTTTAATCAGGCAATACTTTTAAACTGTCTATTTTAAAACATATTTTCACTTTGAATTCTCGAACTTCAGTTTGCTGAAAGTATAGTTTTTTAACCGACTTCAAAAAAAGGAAGGTTCTCAATTCGTCTGTATTTTTTTATTTTTTTTATTTTTAATGTTTGTTACCTCAGAACTTTCGACTGGGTGAACCGATTTTGATGATTCTTTTTTTATTTGAAAGCTGGTGCTTCCAGATTGGTCCCATTCTTATCAAAATGAAGATCTGATGGTGGAATCCATGAGGAATCGACGGAACTAGGCAAAATTTATAGGCACACCTATAGCGATTTTGGTATTTTTCATTGTAACTCGTGTATTTGGTCTTGGAAAGCACTATTTGGTGAAGTGGAACTGATGATGAAGACCACAGATGGCCACCGGAACTCCTAAACGGTATATATTTCGAGGGTGGCGACAAGATATTTCGATTAAGATAGTTGAGCGACTATGACGAAGCATATTTAGGTTTAAATATATGATTATGACTTTCCCACGGCGTTGCTTGCGGCAAGATTTAAATGTTCTATTGTTTCTTATTAATTGAGAAGTGGGAGAATAACAGCATAATTATGATCACTAAAAAGTATAAAATTAAAAAAAAGTTTAAAAAAACAAAAACCCGCCTTCAAAAAGCACAAGGCGGGTTTTTGTTTTTTAAACTTTTTTTTTAATGAAAAGCTGTTACAATGTCCAGTTAGTGTAACTAATTGTCTTATGATTTTTGATACTTATAAATTAAGGTATATACTTGTACGAGCTGACTGCCCGTGAATGTGCTTAAATAGGGTTGAAGATTGTACTTAAATGAGCACTGAAATTTAAACCTATTTATTCACATGATATGTGTGCAATGTACCTCTAAACAACTTAATTAGTCCACGAATGCATTAGAGACATTACGTTATGTGAAAATTGCATGTATAATACCATTTTAAAAACTTTAGAGTACAGAAGGATCACGACCAACACCGGTGTTTAGATACGAAATGATTCTTAATCGTGCCTTCTCTCTCAGACGTATAACAAGAGCTCTTTCATGTACGCTAGCGTTGTCAGTGTCTCATTCGCGTCACCCAATAACCATGCAGAGAAGCAAAGTGAACGATCACCGCTGCACGCTAACTACTACGGCAGAACTAAGTACAGCTGAGCATACAGAGCATAGAGAGAGGTTTAACTTTATAGTTCATCGCTGGCTCACTCGCTCAGCGATGAACTATAAATGTATATCTCTCTCTTTTATTTACACGGGAGCGATTATCTTTTCTTCGTTTCTTGGGCAAGAAAATCGCCGATACTTTATCGCTTACTCGCCGGCGGTGGGATCAGTGCCTTATACCACAAAATTTTACGTTGTACACAAAAAGCCGTAGTGCTGGTAGAACCTTCTGCGAGTCCGTCAGGACCACCTACTCTTTATCTAAGTAGCAGTGTTCTCATAATTAAATAGGGGTAACCGTTTGTGCAATTACCCTCTTACAACACTCAGCATCGAATGTGCGGGTTTCCTCACGATGTTTTTCCTTCACCGTAATAGCATCGGCTAATGTACTTCAGTTAGAAAAACTCATTGGTACATGGTGACCGGGGGTTGGAACTCTGTACATTACGATCACAAGTCAATCCCCTAAAACACTAGCCCCCGAAGCTTTCGATTTAAAATTACTAGCATTTAGCCGTTCTCGAATGGATGCAAAGGGCGGGAGATCGCGCGCTGTGGCGCTCCTTGGGGGAGGCCTATGTCCAGCAGTGGACTGCAACAGGTTGACATGAGGCGTTCTAGCTTAGTCCCAACGTTGGCAATGCATTTGCAGACTCGATATTGCATAATGTTTATGGGCCTCAGAACCGTACCGTGACGTGGCCTGCACGCTCCTTTGCTTTTTCCACGCCATAGAAAAACACATATGTACATACATACCTTCACGCCTGTCTCCCAATGG
The DNA here is from genome assembly GCA_946894065.1 of Acleris literana. Classification (NCBI taxonomy): domain Eukaryota; kingdom Metazoa; phylum Arthropoda; class Insecta; order Lepidoptera; family Tortricidae; genus Acleris; species Acleris literana. The sequence continues at coordinate 10,095,222 of OX335691.1, read as the reverse complement.
GGTAGGCAGAGACTACGGAAAGCTAAGGTGCACCGGTCTAAACATACAACTTTCGCTTCCTCTACATTCATCAACCTCTTCTTGCACGTGCGTAAAAAAAAACTCAGCAAATTTGAGTAAAACGTTACCGGTCTTCCAAAATCTCTTCCCGCGACATCAGTAAGCTGTTCAGTATAGTCAGAGAGCCACTGTACAGCTTGAAGAACGCCGGCCTGCTCACGTTGCACCTTATTCGTTTTGTATTACAGCCCAAAATGCAATGGATAAGATGCTGCAACTCGAAGATTGAGTCCAGGAATTTGTAGTCTAATGTTATCTGTAATTGAATTTTTGTTTGTAAGTACAGATCTCTATTCTACTCGGTAAAGCCATAATGCCATTGACGTGTTGTCGTATTGTTTTAACTCGGCCGCCATTACTGTCAAGTAAATAAGAGCTATCGTTACATTGACAATACGATAACAATTCAAAAACAATACGGTTTTACCAAGAAGAAGAGAAGAATAGAGGTACTGAAGGATCTTTTCTTAACAAAAGACTGTTTATATTTCATTTTACTAGGTATTTAACTAAATTAAAAGATTTTTTTTAAAGAAAACAGGAACGATAATAGGCTAAACTTAGTAATTCAGCCTTTATGACTTTTTTACCCCTTGTATGTGCTTTCGTCTAGCGTTAAAAATAACTTTGTACGAAATATAAACACTATAATCAGCTTTGTTTTTTTTTAGGATTCTTAGTATCCCAAATATGTAAGACAAACAAAACAATCCCATCTTTTGATACCTATCTCGCCTAAATCTCGAGGCCCTAGGTTAGGGACTTTTAGTATGTCACAAATGGGGGTCAACCCTACCACAAAAAAAAAAATACATTAACACAGTCTACACGTTCCAGAGTACTTATTTTTGCTAATGTTTTAGAACTTTGCGTGTTGCCTAAAGAAAAATAAATTATCTACATGTTTAGAGTCAAATTTCTATTTTTCTATTACACATTTCTGATATAATTAACGATACGTTAACGAAAGCAAAAATAATCATTTACCTATTATTTTGCAAGTCAAAAACGGAACAACAGCTCAACTAACCCTTTTAGCAGCCATTACAACTCCAGACAATATCTCCAAGTCATTCCTCAAAAGATCACAAATAGAATCTTCTATCACTATCTCCTTGTCTTCCCGAATAATTTTGTCTCCTTTCAACTCCAAACTATACTCAAAATTATCTTGAATCCAGTGTCGTAGATTTTTGCATATTCTGTACATAAGTTTGGAGAGCGCAGCGCATTTTGGCCCAATGATGTTGGCTTTCAAACACTGTGTAGTTAGGTATTTGGATACCTTGTGGGATGTGAGTATAGTGTGGGTTGCTTGGTCATCCTTTAGAGTTTGTAGGTCCTGGAAATGGATATAAAACAGAATTAAAGGAAATATAAATAGGTAATAATTAAAAACCACATTTATTTTTCAACAATGTCTGCAAGTGATGTTTTTTAGAAGACACTAATACTACAGCATTATTTAAAAATATTGTAGATGATTAAGTTGCTTTAAAAAAAAAGTTATCGAGAGTTAAAGGGTCCGGGATTTTTCCTAAAAGTAAAAAAATAAAGTAAAATCAAACAGTTTATAATAGTGGATATTGATGTTCCGATTGGCATCAACTACCTACCTTCTTTTTTCATTTGTCGAACGACCTTGCCCTATAATCTAGGCGGTAAAAACGATATCGTATTTGACCTTTTACGGAATCATTTTTCACTCGGCCGCCATTACAATCAAGTAAATAAGAGCTATCAAAACGTTGACAATACGACAACACAAAGAAGATATTGGTTTTTACCGACTCGAATCTCAGCCCTGCCTGACATCGGACGTTTCAAATTCAGTACTTAACACTAACCTTAATTACTTTATTATAACTAAAATGACCGAAAATCGGATTCCTATGTACAGAGTATCCATTAATAACGAATGCTTTATCATGAAATAAGAAAGTCTTTATCTAATGTTCGTACGTCCTTATTCCACACTGGCTTTTGCCCACGCCTCCATCTGCGCCTTACCTAATTGGCGCTATTCCTTCGAGAACTGTTCGATTTAAATGGGACAAAAAGTATTTTGTACCAAATTTCACATCGATAGGTAAAGCATTAAAGATTGAAAATACCTATTTTCGGATTTAAAATCTACTAAGAAAAATCAGAATCGCATCGGTCGCGGAACAGATAGCCGATGAGGTCGAAGACTCGTCGAGTTGCATCCGCGTACCGGAAGACGCAGCGTGAGTAGGCCTTCAACAAGATGGACCGACGTCGTGGTTAAGGTTGCGGGAAACCGTTGGATTCAAGCGGCGCAAAACCGCCCCTTGTGGCAAACATTGGGAGAGGCCTATGACCAGCAGTGGACGTCTTTTAGCTAATATGATGATGGAGATGAGGATGATGAAGAAAAATCAGACGAGATTTAGAAAGGCCGTCAGTCTGCCTGCCTTTAAAAAAAAGATTCCTTACCTTAAGCGTAGTGAGATTAGCCAAATCCCCAACAAAATTCTTTCCAAAGCAATCAACAGACGACAATTCCCATAAAAACTTCAGAGCAACGCCAATATTCTCCAAACAAGTCTCACTAACACGCTTCTTTTGTCTCTGGTCGTGGACCATAAGCAACCTGTCCTTTATGCTCCGCCATATTTGTAAAAAGAGTTTGTCCTTGTCTTTGAATACGTCGTGTGTTTCAAGTTTCTTGATGTACCGTAGAATCACATTTAGAAGATGGATTGATGACTCTATGTGGGGATTTTTAGATTCCGGACTTTGGACAGTCTGTATCTAGAAATAGAAATCATGTTGTTAATTTATTAATATTTTTTTGACTATATAGCCGTCGTCAATATTTTAATTATAGTACTTACAGCATTTCGCAAGAAAAAATCTAGTCCAGCCCAAAGACAATCCAAATTCTTGATTTCACCGGCGTCATTAGTTTCACAATACTTGGACAGGGTTAAAGAATAAGCCTCCATCGCATTCAGTGCTGCCAGCACACTGTCAGAAACTACCATAGAGTCTTCAGTGTTGCCAGTTTCTGGTTCAAGTAAATTACTATTGTCACTAAAGTCAATATTTTTAAATGCATCAAGCATAGACTTGTGTATTTTCTCTTGTAAGTTTGCTAGTATCGATCTGTATGCGCTTGTTGTTATAGCTTTCTTTTCTTTTGCTATAATTGGAAGAGCTAAACAGCTGATTTGGAACACAGGATCGCAAAAATACTCGACGCTCGAAGTATTTTTACTTGATTGCTTCTTTAGTAATATCTCAACAATACTATTAACTACTTCACTGTCAGTTTTCACTTTCTTCACTCCTGTTTCTAAAGTGCTTTTTATCAATAGTAAGTTGTTAGAAGTTTTGATTTTAAGTGTCAGTAAGTCTATCAGAGATTTGTCTCCAAATGAGAATATAAATTTAACTGGGAATATTTTATACAAATCTGGGTTTTTAGCACTCAATTCGTAAATACTTTGTAGGGCGTAGTCAATATTTCGTCTCAATTTCTTACTAGCCGTTTTCTTTACTAATAACATAACAAAAATTGTTGCCAATTGATATTTTTCTTCCAAATAGTAGATTTGCAATTGTTTCAAAATCTCTATACTCTTAACAAGATCGCTTTCTTCTGTTAGTGACATGTTATTAAAATATTCAGCTACATTAACATCTTTTAAGAACATAGTCAAATCAAATTCAGATTTGTTCATTGCTTTGGTTAAAGATTCTGCATTTTCAAATCCTTTTACTATATTTTTTAATGTCTCTAGTACCAGCGTATTTAGCAGCTGCCTGTTATTCACAATGGCACTATGTTTCAAGATATCTGTTTCATTCTGATTCAAACATAACCTCATCAAGAATTTGGCAAGTTGTTTCGCTTGCGATCTCTCCAGATGGGTAAAAACAACCTTCTTCAGGGCCCCTTCATCGTCAAAAACATCTGAGCTTGTCAGTTCTTTAATTAAATAAGACTTGTCTGAAGATAACTGATTCTGCTCTGGTTTGTTAAGCTCAGTTGCTAATATTTTATTTGATACCAGATCATCCTGAAATAATACATGTTTTTGTTTAAATGACAATTTAACTATGTTACACGAATTCTAATGCCTCGTGTGGTTGCCGAGTTAGAATAGTGCCACTCCATGTCTTCCCGTGGATGTCGTAAGAGACGACTAAGGGAATGTTGCGTACCTATGCAACATTTTTTATTGTATAAATTTTAATTCATTTTATTTAATTCTTTTCCTCTATTTTTAATTGTTTCCAAATTACATAAATGGGTAAGGCCGCGGAGCGTTCGAACCGCCCCCGCTTGTGTGTTACCAAAAAAATAAACGTGGCATTACAAAAAACATTTATTTTCCAGGTATCATGTAAGAACCTAATCACAACTACCTATTGTAATTAAAAATAAATGCCACAGACATAAATCTTTATGACTATATTGGTAACACACAAGCAGAGCGGCTCGAACGCTCCATGGCCTTACCCAAATACTAAAATCATATTAATCATTCATATTAATAATCTAAATCTACTCTTCAATATCAAAACGTTTATCCCCACTCAAACAATCCGTTGAGCTTAAACGAGTCAAACATGGCAAGTCACTAGCTTTCTTAACTTCCACTCAGCTGCGCATAATTTTGGCACTATTTCTGTATACCAGTAACCTATAATAAATCTACAGCACTACTAATTACTATTATTTTGTTTTCTAAAAAACTACATATTATAGGGTGTTAGGGTATATAACTTAATGAGAGCGCCACTGGAGGCTCGGCGCAGTTTTTGATCCCATTGTTCAAATAATATATTATTGCTGGTGACTGTTTGTACAGTGTTACCTAACAAAGAGACAAACTAATTTACATTTTCACAACACTGCTCGGAAATATGGCCATAGATGGTCTTGTTTGGGGTCACAAAACGTCACTTGTAAGGACAGACCAAGAATGTTTTTGTCGGAGTGTTTGCTGATTGGTCGAGAACATTGTTGTCCAACTTTAAAAACCAATGAAAATCAATCAATCAATTTTTGTGTCATAGCTCCTTAAAATGAAAAATTTAAATCGACCAATCAGAACACGCCATTTTGTGTCGTAAAATATTAGGGGTATTTTTGGTAAAAGATACACAGACTAAAAACCATGTCACTGCTTTTTTTTTTAATGTAATTCAAACTTGGCCCCTAATCTCGAACCACTAGAGATGAAATTACATGGGAGATATCGCGAAACAAATACAATTTTATATGGAGTTGACATCTTCATCTCGCATGTTAGTTTATTAATCTCGAGTGCCACGAGAACAGGGGTCCAGATTTAAAAAAGTTATCTATGGTAAAATTGGCGGTGATGTCATATTAACATGAATTAAAATTAGAGTTTTGAATATGAATTTTTATTCTATTTCCTCTCAGTAGTTGTGAAAAGCACTATGTCTGCCTCGGTAGAAAGTGCAATTTATGGACTCGTACACAAGAGGGCCTCAACTACGTTTCGGCCCTCTATATGACTCGTCCAAAAATCGCGTACTTTCTATCCTCTGCAACAATGTACTATTTCAACAAGCAACTAATATTACTTACCAATAGCACCTTAGTTTCATTTTCCTGCACTTTACCAGCAACTGTTACCCATTGCTCTGAATTTAAACAGGGCAATATCTGGCTGAAGTCGAAAATTTCAGAAGCCCCGCATGATTCCACATCGACTTTGATGTTGCCATACTTCAAATTGAGGAGTTTAAGTCTTGAGAAACTGACGCAAAGTTGCAAGAAAGCTTTTATTAGAGGTGGATTCTGAAATACAATACACAAAACATATTAAGTTTAACTTTAGCTAATGGCTTTAGTTTGACTGACTTTGTCGAGTGTGCGCCTAGCATAGCTCTAGGTAACCTGAAATTAGCTTTGGACTTGAATAGGCCTGCCTTAGTTCGAGATATTCCTCAGCTTAATTACACTTTACTGAAGCTTATATTGGCTAGAAAGTTTAAGGCAAACCATGGAAATGTATTTGTCAATGAGGGTTTGAAAAAAAATACTTGTTAATGCGTTATTTTTATAAACCATCCAAATACCAAATAAATTTGATTACTTACATAATTTAGTTTTAAAATACACTCTCCCAATTTCTTCAAGCATTCAGATTCAAATTTGCTGTAAGAAGACCAGAACTCCTCTGCAATATGTCGTGGGACCGTGTGATCCGCCATTTTGTTGTTATCAAAGAAACTTGACAAGATGGCTGCCAATACTTCAGACAAAGTTATTATAGAAGGACCTAGAAAGTTAAGATGATAAATTAGTTACATACATCTAATCTAGTTTCGGTGGATGCGAAAAGCACAAGATCGGTCTGAGTGGAGAGCCTTGGGGGAGGCCTATGTCCAGCAGTGGACGTCTTTCGGCTGACATGATGATGATGACATCTAATCAATTTTATTTGCTTATTAAATGTACACTGGTTTCAGTAACCATTACTTACTGACAAATCCTTCCTCTAACATCATCAGGCAATGTATTTCAAAATCTTTATGCAAGGAAACCAATAGTTCACCATTTTGCCGGAACATTAATTCAGAAGTCCATTTGCCATACATGTCCACGCATTCTTTAGGTAAAATATCGTTGCCAGTAATGATTTTACTTAAAATCTTTTCAGGATTTTCCTCACTTTTCACTTTTTGAATAAGATCAAACTGCTCAGTGTTGCTAGCTTCCAAAATAAATTTTATGCTTGGTAGAATTTGAGTGAGGAAGAGAGTTCCTCTACTTAGTTTGAATAATGTTTGTAGCAAACATTTTATCATTGATGTATAAGTTTCTAAAACATTTGAGTTAGTTTTCTTTGCTGCCATGATTGGTGGTAGAATTTGGGTCAACTTTTGTTCAATTAGAACTGGATCCAATTTCAATGCTATGTTTATTATGTTCATAGTTGTTTTATCCAACTTCCCTTCTAATTTCAACAGCCCCATCATAACTCTTTGCAGAAACATAGAGAAGTTCTTTTTTATTTCAACTTTAGATATTTTCTCACCAAATGTGTCTGTTAACCGAACACTAATGTCCACTTCATTAGTTAATAATATTTCAAGCATTTTCAAGAAGATGTTTCTTTTTATTTTCTCATCATTTTCTTCAAATACAATGGGTGCCATTGAAGTGTTGGGATTTAAGTAATCCTGTGTCATTTGCAATGAATTAGCTATAATTATGTAGAATGCGAAGATGAGCTGATTCTCGCCTCTGAAGCAACTGACAAAAACATCTATAAAGTTGCCAAGGAAGTTATGATCCTTTAAAGTCCTTCCATTAGGAAATTCAAAAAATGCATTCATGATTTTCATTACTGATTGTATATTATCTCCCTTTTCAGCAATTAATTCATCTATATTATCTTTCCGTATCAAAGTTTGTAATAAACTTACAAAGAAGGACTTCTTGTTAGATGGAAATAATATATTTTGACAGAGTTCTATCACTGAATGATGATTCTCAGTGTTTAGCAAAGTAAATATTGTTTCTAAATTTTGACCGTCAAGAAGTTTTACAATAAATTCTAGCTTCTTCTTTGAGTCTTTGTAATGTTTTACAAGGTTCTTTAATATTCTTTGCGTAAGGATATTTACTTTAGTTTGATCATTTTCTGCACTTAATGACATCAACAGCGTAATGGATATCAGTAATTGCTGATCAACGTGTTCTGTTATTTGTTTAGATATCTTCTCGTTTTCCGTGAAATCTAGGATTGATTGTGTATCGTCAATATTAAGAGAGTTGTTTTTCACAAAATTTGATACAATCTGGAAAAGTATTCAATAAAAATAATTAGCAACACATTTAAATTTAAATCAATTATCAAAAAGGGGACTGTTTAATCTGATTTATTTTAAATACATAAATAGAAAGCAACGAAGTCGAGACTAAAGCAAACAAGACCATCAGTGGGATAATTATTGCATTTCTCAGTTCTTGGGCAAGTTTTTTTACTTTCTGATATGATACTGACTTTTGTCAAATTAATAGTAAATAGATTAGACAAGAACTAGTTAGTAGTTGAACAATTTTTTTATCATGAATAACTTGAGCAACAGTTCTACAAGGGTATAATCACAGGCAAAGGTTACAGTAACGATCTCTCATTGCTTTCAGTTTATGTGAGTTTGCTGTAACATCCGTACATAAACCAGATTATTTTATTCATACATAACTACGATGAAAAATTATCTACCTGATAGGTGGTCAAACTCCATCGAAATTCGTTGACTGGTTTAAGAGGAGTTAGCAGATATGCAGACAGACGCATAAAGCGACTTTGTTTTAACTATGTAAAGATAAGGCATATTGATCAGCATCAACATACCTGTATAAGTTTACTCTTTAACTCATTGCTTAAATCATCACCCGCACCCAGCCACCCAATTATACTCTTTAACTCTCCTCCATTGAGTTTCCTTTGTTTAGTAAGGTCATCAAGCCATTCTGCGACCACCCGTTCCTTAGGGGCCGCGGGAAAATAGTGAGAATGCACGACATTCTTCGCCAAGCAAAGCCGTTTCGGCAACGACGTGGCGTCGTCTTCGAGACGACGTTTTAACTCTGAAAAATTAAACATTATAGGTTTAGTTTAAATATGTTTAAAACGTGTTTTGTATTCGGGGTTAAAGTTAAAAACTTGTCACATTTGTAAGAATAGTTACCGTTTAAAGGATTCAGTGACATATTAATGTGAAAAACACTTAAACTACATAGAACATTACGTGTTTTTAAGTAAAATAATGCTCAATTTAATAAAAGTTAACAATTCAACACATGTATTTGACACACGTGCGCTTGTTATTCTATGCGTTTCGATTATACATTGGCAGCATTGGCTTGAATTGTTATGACGTTAATACGTATGCCATTTTGAGAATTATGAATATTTTTGATATTGTTAATCCTATGTGGATACATAATTTAGCTGATATATCTATTATAGTACTGTATACCTTAACTTCCACGATGAAAGCCCTTTTAATGCTTTTAAATTGAGCATACTTAATCTTGATGTGCACAAAGACGTAGCAGTATCGAAACGTTTTATATGTCAATAAAGTAGTTCGAGCCTTTGTTTATACCGCTGTGCAAGCAGCAATTAATTGTCTTGCTTATTACCTTCAGAAATAATTAATAATATTATTATAAATTAAAATGGCACCGAGTTCAATACTTCGCTTCAAAAATGGACGTCAGGGGCAGAGAGCTTTTCACTGACAACCATTCACTAGAAAATAAGGCGCAAGTCCCATGCAAGATATACCTAAATATAAATTGATGATCTATGGCCCGTTTCACAAAGCTACAAGTTACAAATTACAAGCGGAACTCCATTTTTAACAAAAGGAGTTAGAAAGAGACTTCCCCTTGTAATTTGTAACTTGTAGCTTCGTGAAACGGGCCTCTAGTGATGCAGTAGTGCAGTCGGCGCTAGTGATGGGCAGCATGTAAGTTTCAAAAGTGAAACTTTCACTTAAATTTCTGCAATAATGTGAAAGTTGCAAAATTGAAACTTTCACCTAAAATTTCATGCAATATTCTGACAGTTACCAAAGTGAAATCGGTATATTTCGATAATTACTATAGTTTTGACATGTAACGTAAGAAACGGAAACTTTACAGGAAAGTTAAATGAAATTTAGCTGTGTCAGAATCATTTCTATCTACTAATTATGTAACTTTCATACGCTGTAATATTCGCAGTTAAGGAAAGTTTTGCAATGTTTCAGAAATCGCCAATCACTAGTCGGCACTAGACCGGTCATACTGAATTACTGACTGTCGTTTACTTGTAGCTTGACAAAATGAAAATAATATTTTGCACACCCCAACGAAAATGTTAAGCACTTTAGTGCACTGTCATAATAAACTTCAAACTGAACATCAAATGACAAGTATGACAATAACAATGGTAGTCATAATGACAAGGTTCTAAGTATGCTCAACATTTTTATTGGGTGACTGTACAATCGTACATGCATCAAAAAACACACAAATACATAGTTAGTATTTAATAAAAAAAAAATTGTTATTCAATAGTAATTCATTATCATCATCATGTCAGCCAACAGACGTCCACTGCTGGACATAGGCCTCCCCCAAGGCTCTCCACTCAGACCGGTTTTGTGCTTTTCGTATCCACCGCGTTCCCGCGATCTTTACTAGTTCGTCACTCCATCTTGTTGGAGGCCTACCTACAGCTCGTCGCTCAATAGTTATTATTTGCCCACTATTAAAAAGCGTACCTATCTCATAAAGGTGTAAGTTTTTTTTTATAGCATAGAGAAGAAAACCGAGCTCACAGGCTATGGTAAGTGGAATCAGAGACCGAAAAGCCATTTTCATTCTCAAGACTTGCTCAAGACTATAATGCCTTATACCCACACCGGAACACAACAAAGTGAAGTTGCAAACATTTCCTGTTCATCAGAAATCAGAAAGCCTTAATATTAGGAATATTAGACATCATCAGTTATAGCAAGTCAAAATTATCTCTGAAGTCCATTTGTTCAGGTTATCTATAAAGTTGTATTTGGACAATTCCTACCTATCAAGCAGTCAAGCACGTGTAATTTACGCCTAATGAAAAAAATAGCAAGATTTCGCTTACCAAACGTTTTTCTAATCGGTTATAAGTTGACACGAAGTAAAACCAAATGTTTCTCGGAATGAAACATAATATTAAAAAGTTTTGTTGCTTTAATTACGTTAAATGTTAAATACGGCTAGCAACATAATCCTTAATCTGCGACCCTGAAGCGCTTTCAGGGCTGTAGCTATCTATAGACGCTACATTAAATGCAGCTTTTATGCTGGCTGGAAAGTATTATGTGCCAGTAAAAAGGGTTTGCTCCTTGTTTGCTGTAAATAAAGGACGACCATAAACGCCCAAGGTCTATGGGTGTTTTTTAGATCAACAAAATATAATGGGAATAATGGAGGACCTGTGTTGTGTGCCTACACTGTTAACGTTATTATGATAACAAAGGATAATGTAGGGCAGTTTTTTTAAAACCTTTTGACTAATCTTCGGCATCGATTTTTGCACACGCTTGACTTACTTTTACCTAAGTATTTATTGTATTTTATGTTTGAAAATATGACCTTTCTTGGGGTTTGTTGCGGCTCTTCTGCGCAATGATAGTCTTTTCTTGTCCTGAGCGCTAGTAGATTCACTAAAGATTACCTCAGAATAAGTAATATTACTGACGTCAGTGCCGGATTAGCCACGTAACGTAGCAAGAGTAGCAAATGCTACGGGCCCCGCGCTAAGGGTGCGTTTCCACCAGAGTTGCGCATTAATGTGTTTTTATACATTTGACACCTCGCGACACCTCGCTCCGATTGTCAAATGTATGAAAACACATCAATGCGCATCTCTGGTGGAAACGCACCCTTAAAGAGCCGTCATGTAGCCGATTTACTAAATAAATATTTTGAATTTTGAATTTATTCACAAACACAAGATAAACGCACTTTTTTTCAAATACTTATACCTAAATGTCACATTTTAGCAATTGTGAATAAGAGGGCTAGCCTATGAGCTCAGACTTAGTGCCGTTCAAGGTCGACTACAAAGAGATATCCGCGAACCTTATTACAAAATAATAAGATGAAATTTGGATACATGTCTTTGTAGTCGACTGTTCTATGAATTAAGATAAGATAAGATAAGATGAGATATTTATTAAAAGTAAAATCTCCCCGTCACTGCGAGTCAGAAACATCAAATCACCTAAACCATACCTAAACATTCTTGAAATTTGACCTGACTTTCACATCCCTACTAATATCCTTAAGGTCCGTTCATTCGTACTTGTGTTTTATAGTAAACAACTTTCTAACCTCAAACCCGAAAATGAAACTTATTTTGTCTAAAACAACTCTTTTATAAAATAAACTGAATAATTATTATGGACACCACTTGGCTAATGTATTGTCTGTGATTGCTTTATCTATAGTATATAATACCTTTAAACGAGCAATTCTTGTATATATATATATATGTATATATATACAGTGGTGGTCACATAATTAGGGACATTTGATTTTTACCCACACAATTGCCTGCAAATATGACTTTTAAATTTTGACCACCATTCAAAAAGTTCTTGACCAATTTTATTGCTAAATACAATTTACTTTAGATCATTAACTAAGGTTTAAATTTATGTATAATGAACTACTGTTAAAAACGAACCTTATATTTTATAGGGATTTAAAAACTTAGTGCTGACCCGTCCATACAAAGTTTTACAACTTTGTATGAACGCGAGGTATTTATTTTTTCAAATCCTTATAAAATACATACATACATACAACCGTTCGTCAATCCATTTCCAACAGACATGAATTGTACATACTTTTAAACCTTAGTTCATTAATGAACGAAGAGTGTAACCAAATATTAAATTAGTTTAGAACTTTTTGAATGGTGGTCAAAATTGAAAAGTCATATTTGTAGGCAATTGTATGGGAAAAAACAAGTGTCCCTAATTATGTGACCGCCACTGTATATATATATATATAATCTGAATCTCGGAAACGGCTCCAACGATTTCGATGAAATTTGAAATATAGGGTTTACGGGGACGAAAAATCGATCTGTCAATTTGTCATCTTCGGGAATTTTCGTTTTCACTCCGAGCGACGCTCGGTTTTTCAGGTAGTAGGTACTTTTGTTAAAAATAGCTGTTTTAGCCAAAAAAAGTCAATTTTGTGGTTTGAAAGTTGTTTACTATATAAGACAAGTAAGAATGAACAGACCTTATGTATATGTATGCAAAAGTGTGTCGTGTGTTGTCTGTTTCTTACGCATTCAGCGCCTAATTTCGTTTTAAAAACGCAGCCTTAGGTACATGTAGTATTAATCAAGTCGTTTCCCGCCGTCTGTCCCTCTAGCCTCTGTAGATATGTACTTAAGTATGCTTACATCTTTCAAACTTCGCAACGGTTTTTAATGTCATCAATAGATAGAGTGATTCAAAAGCAAGGTTTTAATGTTTAATAAATTCTGGATTAATGAGATACGGGTGTGTTCGTGCTAGATATGAAGAACTTCTTAGAGGCTTAGAATGTATAGGCAGAATATTCCGTTTATACTAAACAGACATTCTGTTATATGTGTTCTTTTATAGATTTGTTTTTGCCCACGCGACGTATGGTATAAATTATACATTATAATAATAAAGGTGGTTGGTTGGCCTTTCCTATCGCATTAGCATATCATGTAATGATAGAATAAGTCGATGAAATTAAATGAATAACCAAATAAATACATACATTTTGAGTATGGAGATGGCTTGAGATCCGAGGAACATAGTTGGTCTGTCTCTCATTCCCTACGCTTTCACATCTAAACAGATATGCCGATCGAAATAGCACATAATTAAGGCACTTTTCGTCATCGAGATATAGTACTTCTTAGGGTATAATCATGAAGCAACTCTAAGCGGATTAACTCGCGGGCAAAATCTAATACTTACCAATATTATAAGTGCAAAAGTACAGTCAAGGAATTTAATTTGTGACCCACCTTAGGTCCAAAGTCAATCTGACATTTTACAGCAATAAGGTTGAGTTTCCTGTCAATTACAAATGACTTGACATCTTTATCGACAATGACATCTTCAAGCAGATTTTTTTTGAAATGGGTAGCAAATTAACTTCCGTGACCGCATCTCCGTTTGTGTGTTTGTTTGTTATGCTTTTACGGCTAAACCACTGAATCGATTTTAAATAATTTTGGTATGGAAATAGCTTTAACCCCGGGGAAGGACATAGGCATTAGGCTACTTTTTATCCCGGAAAATTGGACAGTTCTCGAGGGAAAAGCGATAAAATGAGTAGAACGCGGACGGAGTCGCACGCAGCAGCTAGTCTATACTATAATATTATAAAGAGGAAAGATTTGATTGTTTGTTTGCATTGAATAGGCTCCAAAACTACTGGGGCACGTTGTATAAAACTACAGTTACAATTTTACAGGTCTAAACTGGCAATAGTGCTCAAATAGCTGGTAGACATTGGTCGAGGTTGTGTCAAATGGAAACTTGTAACCTGTAACTTGTAATTTGTAGCTTTATAAAACAGGCCCCTGGTCCGATTTGAGAAATTATTTCACCATTAGAATGCTACATTATCCCTGACGAACATAGGCCATGTTTTATTTTTCTGCGCGGACGGAGTCGCGGGCTACAGCTACTATTAAATAAGTGTGAAAGTGTAGGAGTCAGCCTGAAACACCATTCTTAAGATTGAGGTCGTTGTTTTTTTATTTCCCAGGCCCTCATTTTCAAGTTAACCTCGTCCAATCTCCTTAATGGTTTCATACAATAAAAAACAAATAAAAAGAGCAACGTAATATTTTCTGAAATGAATTAAGAGATTGAAGATAAAATATTTATTAAAGTATCTGTTATTACGCTTGGTTTTTTGTTAAATTAGGGTGATTTGATGAACGAGTTGTTACCCGTGAGTTTGTTCGCCTTTATTTTTATTTCTTCAGGAAAATTAAAAGATAATAGTTATTTACGTGACTGGTGCATAATGCTTAATCATGCGTACAGTCACATACATAACTTTATCTACATGCATATCATAAGTTTTCTACAATATGTGAGAAACCTGTATCTGTAGTTGCCCTATATCTTAATGTTCACATTAAAGTATCGGTCACCGATACTTTAAAATGAACATTAAAATGCAACTACATCGGTAACGGATACTTTAATGACATGCAATACTTTAATGTTAACATTAAAGTACAACCACAGATACAGGTTTCTTAATATAGGCCATTTGCTAATCGTTTCTGAACATATTATAGGGAAGTTATGATATAGATGTATATAAAGGTTTTTATGTATAATAAATTGTGGTGTTACAGAAGATTTACATAAACCGAAGCGGAGCTTGTCTATGGGTCTCTAGTGAGGTACCATCTTCTTCTTTGCATAGTATCAAACAGAGTCGATTCCCGCCGTCTGTCCCTCTGTATGCACGCTTAGATTTCTCTAACTTACGGATTTTAATAATTTTTTCATCAATATATAGAGTGATTCAAGAGGAAGGTTTTTGTTTATAGTAAATTCTGCATTATGTACTGTTACAGAACACTCACATAAACCGAAGCGAAGCGAGGGCGGGTCGCTATTATAAACAAATCTAACATAATACAAGCTTTGATAATAAACTACATTTTTTATATTGTCTTCTAGTATTTAGAGGCATTTTAGTTAGACACGATCAACTATTTCCTTTTTCAAACTTTTGTAGGACTAATCGTCACTAGGAACAACCAAGGGTGGGTTCAGCCAAACTAGAATTAATACGAGAAATACTATGAATGAATGGAAGGTTTTACTTATTTAACGTCTATGTTTGAATTCTGATAGGGCATTAATTTGTATTCATTTTGTGAATCCGTGATCATGAGATGACACCCAAAATAAATAGATATCAGTACAGTCACGTATTTTATTTATTTAACGTTGAACTAAGTTTACCTCCTTAATAAAACATTAGCACCATAATAGCAACGCAACAGGCAAGTCAGGTCAGATTAATGGCGACCAGCTATCGCCTTGACGCAAATAGCAGCCATTTTAATACCAACAACCTAACACACAGAACGGCTATCAAATGCCTAATTATAGATCGACGATAACCTAAAAATAACAAATGAATGAATAACTTCATTCATAAAAAATGGCTGCCGTTTTAAGTGAACATAAAAACGAAATGAATTCCCTCCAATGCCACGCCGCGCATTTCTACACCACAAATCGAAAAAGCTGCGTGTGGTTACGTGATTAAGGTAGTTAAGTCATTTTGGAGTTCAAAGGTTGATTTGGGCCAAGGAGAAAAATAGAGCATGCGCGGAACAATTGATTTTCACCCACATGACGTCACAAGATGTCTGCCGCGTTGGCTCAGTATAAAAAGTAGAAAATAAGGCAAAGGTTGCCCTCTCATCAGACTGGCGTCAGTCAGTAACTTTTACATATCGTAAGTTAGCAAAATAACTTAAAGTTAAATTAAACTGATGTAATAGAGGTAGTTTAGAGTCAGTGGACGGTAGCTAAGCAGAATACAAGATGGTTTATCCTTTGGTACAAAAGAATTTCCTGAAAATGTTCGATTCTACGTCGGCGGCCGTGCTGAAAATTTTGTGTTTATGTAAGTATTTTCTTAATTATTATTTGTACACAATTATACCTAGTGATTTAATTTAAAAAATATCCATTGACAAAATTTTACTTATTATTTAGACTTTACAGTTCGGGTCAAACATGTTTAAAATTATCAAAATTCAAATTCTCATTGTTATTTAGGTATTTTTTTTTTTCAATTAATTACAACCTAACTTTTAAAATTTTCATGTCACATTTTTTTTTAATTTTATTAATTTTATATAGGACACAATCGCATTAAGAACTATAAAACCACAGATATAAAACGCCTAAACACGTCTCAACTTTAAAAAAATGCTGGCCTCTTTTAAACCGCTCATTTGTAAATCGAATCATCTTGAAAAACAAAGCATGTTGGCTTTAGACGTCGTGAAAATACAGTTACATAGAAATAACAAGTTCGAAAAACAGAAAGTAGACGCGAACACTTCATGTCAAGGTCTCGACCTTCATGTCTTGCCTGCCTTTCGACCTTATTTACACAGGCAAGGGAACTGCGGCAGAAGGATATAAATCAATAAGTGTAATACGAAAAGATAACTGGACGGAGGCGACATTTTATCGAGAAAGTGATATGAAAGCACTAGACTTGAGTGTCTTACGAAGCTTTGTAAAGTACTTTAGAAAGCTATTGTAGAGTAGATAGCTAACCGAGGGTCAATAACAGGGTATCTTTTCTGCTTTTTCGTAAAGAACCAGACGAAATTCAATCAAAATTTTTAAATGTTACATCTGAATAGATAACAATTTTTTTTTTTCGGAGATGTCCAGTAAGATCACCTGGTAGCTGGTAGGATCCCCTAACTATTAATTTTGTACGTAGGGGATCCTACCAGGTGATCTTACTGGACATCGCGTGTTTTTCCGAGCGCTGAGCGGCTTCTATGCTACGTATTATTTCAAAGGCATGTTTTAAGGATATTACCTAAGTTTTATACGGGCGAATATTATTGAAAATACTTACACTTAGAAAATCCTCTTGTTTGTACTAAATAAATGGTTCTAATCTATTTCACCACAATTGAACCAATTTCCTAAATAATTTCGTTAACTATTTTATAAACATTGTCTCAATATTATACCTTTTCGCTTTTCCTCTGATGGGTTAATCAAAAGTCCTTAAACTCATATCCGATCTCCATTAAATTTCATCCCTTTGTTAAGTATATCTCACCAATATTAAGTTGACGAATGAAACTGAAATTGGGGTCGATCCTGATCGTTTCTGATTTTAAATATACACTAATCCGAAATTGCCCATTATCTTTTTATAAAATGGGATAAAAAAATCCAGACGTCCATTTTCGGGACATAGGTAAACTATCTCGGCACGATCGATCGAAGTTTCACATCGATCAGTTGAGGCATTCTGCCATCATATACCAATAGGCAGTATCGCAAAATCAATAGCCAAATCAAGTTCAAACCTATACCCTTAGTAATGAGGTTGCATTTACTACAAGGATTTTGTCTGAGAGAAAGGTAGAATAGTAAGGTACCAAAGAAACATTTTCGTTATTTAATATTAGTAAGGATTTAGGGATTTAGCAACCATACTCTTGATTAAAATACATGGTACAAACTGTCCTGTCACATCTTGAAACTAAAAACTAGCGCAATCGATTCCGAAAATGTAATAACCTACTCCATTTTCGAAGTAGGCTACACGTTAAATTATTAAGATCGTTAATAACTCAAATGTACGAGTATTGTGTTTAATTTATATGGTGAAAAGTCTAGCAGATTATGAGCTGTGCTATATGGACACTACTGTAAGAAATTAACACTATGTAAAAACCCTTATTGAATAATGAATGATGAATTAATATGCTATGACGTGTCTGCCACTCGTGTCCTTGTTATGACCTGTGTATGGCAACAGTAGTACTTAGTCCAATTAGTACTTGGAAATTATACCATTAGTGTACACCATACGTGGATATGGTGCTTACGCTGCTGTGTAATTCGACGTAGGTATGTTTAATTTAGGTAATGAAAAACTGAGAATCTTCTCCGCTTTTTAGGGTTCCGTAGTCAAACTAGGAACCCTTATAGTTTCGCCATGTCCGTCCGTCCGTCCACAGCTTGGCTCAGAGACTCATAGTTCTAGAAAGCTGTAATTTGGCATGAATATACATATTAAAATGAGATACTGGCGACTAAAGTGTCTCTATTCTATACTATTACTATAATATTATAAAGAGGTAAAGTTTGTGACGTTGTAAGGGGTAATCTTTGGACCTACTGAACCGATTTTGAAAATTCTTTTAGAAATAAAAAGCCACGTTATTTGTGAGTATCATAGGCTATATATTAATCCAAAAAATGTTTATGGCCCAACGAAGTGGGCACGGGAACAGCTAGTACCTAATAAAATGACCTAAGACAGCACCAAATAAGTTTAAATAGAGAATTAGTTCATACTTGTGGCTTTTGAGACATGTAGTTTTTGTTTAAGTAGTACTTAATGGCTTCGGAACCCTGCACTGAGCATGGTCAGACATCCTCTTGCCCGGTTTTTTTAAGGAAGTTAAAAATGAAATTAACTAATGACTTTCTTAAACATTATTAGCCCAGCATAGTGGGACACAACCAGCTCCTAATAATCATGACTTTTAAGCCTTAGCCCCGCTTTGCGGGTCTTTAATTTCCACGGAACTGTGTTCTTAGAAACCACGTAACAACTAGGGTATTGATTCTGCTAGTAAGGTTATGGGTAGCTGGCTTCCATTTACTGGAAGGCAAAATGTTGACCTCTTACAAGGTAATCCTTGGTCTGATAAGGGACGTGGAAATCCAATGCAAGTAGTAATCGAGGTTGAGGTCTTCGGGTAAGGCCGTTAACCAGCAGTCCTCGTTTTCCGGTCGACATGATAATGATAGATCCATTACGAAATTAGGTTTCCGTTCTTTCCTATCTGACCATCTAACCTTTATAAATAAAGGCTCATATTAACATGTACATTTTGACTACTAACATACTTTACAAAAAAGCTTCATATTAGGTAAAAAACAGTGTGATCCTGAGCCTCCAAAGTTGTCAAATTTAACGTTATGGTCGCTGCTAGTAGGCTGCTCCGAAAGTCCGAATTCGACGGTCTCCAACAAAAATTACGATATGTTGTAGCCATCTAATGATATCGTTAGGACTTGTACAAACATTTGAAGAAATTTTTCTGTCGAATATGTCTTTACTGATAACTAATGAGCAAGCACAATTAATACAAGACCGGCACACTGCAATAACAAGAGAGCCCAATGAATTCTCGGCAAAAACAGAAGCTTCATTTTTACTTCTACCTCGTTTTGTTGTTTCGTTCGAGATTGGTTTTCTGTCGGAGATAAAACTACAATGACAATATTTTCTATTGTTAGTAAACTTAGTAAAAGTTTCGATAAAAACTGGATTCAGGAATACTGAGGCTTTGCAGAGGCATCGAATACAACTCTGCGGTTGTAAACGTTTTCATATTCGTAGATATCTGTTTTTAGTTTAAGGCAGCAATGGATACCGGTGTTTATTATCTCCGCTATTAAAATGAAAAAGTTCAGCAAACAATTTTTTAATGCCAAAGACAAGGAAACAAGCTTACTGTCTACTTGAAGGAAGGTGACTCTTTTAGAGGATTATGAAACTGAATAATCACGATAACGTTTCTCTCCTCTTAAACCTAGTCCGATTTTTTCAGATTTTTGAATATCCTGTAACTAGACGTGCGATTCCTTTCCCAAAAAAAAAAATGGAAAAAAAAACGGAGACGTAAACCTTTCATAACGACTACCAACCAACCTACCTCTAAAATCGTGTAAATCGGTCTTGATTTAGGCGCTGAGAAACTTTATGGCCCGGAGCTAAATTAGTATTGTTTTTTTGACAATTAGGTAGGTACCTACACGATTTTACCGTCGGTTCACAATCCTCTTAAAAAAACAAAATTATGTCACAGCAGGAAAATCTCAACTGGAAACTCATTTTAAATCCTTATGTCTGAGTACCACCTACAGGATTTGATAATTGTTATACTAGTACCTACTTTTTTGAGTCATGGAGATACCAAATGAGCATGATGGCAAGTGGGATCTGAGACCCTTAGACATATGCAAAATCAAGACTGCTGGCCGTATTATTAAACTCGTCTTGACTGAGATGCCCATCTCGAGAGAAGTCAAAGTAAATATCAACCCATAGAAAGCTGTCATTCTTGACGTGTCTTGTAATTGACACCTCAACCAAGATGAGTTTATTAATACGGCCCTAAGACTTCGAATGCGTTGCCGACCTCAAGGACTAAGATTAGAGATATTTGGATGTAGTAACGAATGTTAATAAAAGAACATAGAGAAACACTAGAACGATACAAACTATTCCAAGGCCTCTATTCTTCATGGTAAAAAACATATTGCATTTGACGTGTTACCGTATTGTTTTTGACTCGGCCGCCATTACTGTCAAGGAAACAAAAGGTATCGTAACGTTGATGATACGAAAACAAATCCAAAGCAATATTGCCTTACCGTATTGAATCTCTGTTCAAGACGGTAAAGCTATTTGCAATCAACGACAGTCAGTCTTTAAGGTTTATGAAAAGTTTTGGGTTTCATAAAGCCCTCGGACATCGGTGGCAGTGACGTCATTGCCGCACATTCCATTCTAATGTATGCAATTCTAAAATCGGCGACGCTTCAGGGTAAGGAATTAATTTTTCTTCCAAATGTGTACGTAGATGACGTGATACGAAGTGTCACGGGATCTACCAGTGACGCGATTTGTTTAAAAACGAGAAACGCTAGTAAGCGTAATGCATCTTGGCTAGGGCGCGAAAGAAAAACAATCGAAAAACCTCTACAAAATACTGGTAGGTACTCCAGAATCACAAATAAAACGAACTAGTTTGACAGATAAAGTGTTGCCACGGGGCCTAATTAAGAGACATAACGCTAACTTAGCGATTTTTGAAAATCTACAAAATGTGTAGGATTAACGTAGGCTGATGACAGATCTCGTCGACTACTTATGTTAACTCCATGCATTTTGAGGCGATAGAAAATAGAAACGTTAGCAGCAGCTATACTACTGATATTAATTTAAAAAAAAAGAATGTCAATTTATCAACAAATATTTGCCTTTACCCGGAATCGAACCCGCCGCGGGAACACGGCAGGCCCATGTTGACTGACTGTACATATAATCTAGTATATATATTTAAACGGGAAATTATAATAACAAAATAAAAACAAACAAAAAATATCAAAATGTTTGAAGGTTATGACACCTCAAAGTACCGATTTTATTTCTCATCCAAAAGAAAATTCAATGGTATTATCAGAAGATTTAAAGGCAAGGGTTCTGATTCAGCTCACTTGCCTTTAAATTAAAAATAAATTATATCGCAACTATGTACTTAAACGCAGATTTCACGGCCAACATTACGAATTACTTGTTTCTAAATTTATTACAGACTTTACCGAAGTGTGACGTCATAGTTCAGTAGCAATTCGTAGGTGTTTTCAACGCTTAGTAGAAATGTCGGACTAAGACTCCTATTTCTGACTTTTGCAGTGCTCCGATTACAGTAGGTCCTATATCTATACATTTGATCCTTACAAAAAACTGAATCGAATGGCATATTTTTTTTTACTGTTTATTTCACTTTAGATTCTCTAACGACTCCCATGCTTTTAGCAACTAGAATTGCCAAATGTTCAATGTAAAGTAACGTAAAGTACTCTCTCTGCAATATTAGTTACAAGGTGCAATTCGCGAGGTTTTTAAATTGACCATATTTTGTTTTAAGCAGTCAAGTGGATAAAAAGTTAAAACGGTGAAACAATTAAAACCACTATTACAGGCACTAGACTATAAATAGCCCTTTTAAAACTGAATTGATATTCCCAGCCCACGGCTGAAACTGAATGCTATTCCAATTTAAACCAGTGACATCTAAAGTGAATGAAAATAGGTTTTCCGATAACTGTACTCCCACGTTCGTTAACTTCAGCTGGCGGATGAATGAATTATTTTCGGTAGCTGACGAAACATTCTGCATAATAGAGTCTATATTTGTTCAAGTTTGGCAATTGTTTGATTTAAATGCTGTCACATACATTTACGTAATTTTTAATGATGGTAGGACCTTGTGCAGGGTTAGCATAGAGGCATTCCGTCGGGTCTCCCCAGACCTATCGATGCGGGATCGGCTTGAGCCGGTAAGAAAAAGTTTTATGTCCGTGCAGTAAGAGTGAAAAAGGCGTCGCTCGGCTCGGCTCGGCTCGATTCGGCGTTGCGAACGGAAATCCGTCGTTTTCGCTCTTATTGCATGGACATAATACTTTTTCTTAGCGGCTCAAGCCGATTCAGAGTCGATAGGTCTGGGGAGACCCTTAGTCCTCAGGGTTGGCAACGCATTTGCGGTCATAGGATTGCAGTCTTGAGAATGCATATGTCTATGGGTCATAGATCATAGATTCCACTTACCATGAGATAGCCTTTGTGATCGTTTGCCTTCCACATAAAAAAAATACTCTTGCTGTTACAGGATTCTGAACACCTCATAGTAGGAGATCCGAATAGGAGATGATTTGGACCGGGCTGTTTATTCGATAAAAAGTATTTTAAACCAAATTTAATATGCTAAGTAATATATGGCGAATAGGTAGGCTGAAAAATTTCAGTCCAGTATATAATTAATAAAAATAAACAAATTTGCTTTTTGAAGGCGGGTTTTTGTTTTTATAAACTTTTTTTTTATTTTATACTTTTTAGTGATCATAATTATGCTGTTATTCTCCCATTTCTCAAGAAACAATAGAACATTTCAATCTCGCCGCAAGCAACGCCGTGGGAAAGTCATAGTCATATATTTAAACCTAAATATGCTTCGTCATAGTCGCTCAACTATCTTAATCGAAATATCTTGTCGCCACCCTCGAAATATATACCGTTTAGGAGTTCCGGTGGCCATCTGTGGTCTTCATCATCAGTTCCACTTCACCAAATAGTGGTTTCCAAGACCAAATATGCGAGTTACAATGAAAAATACCAAAATCGCTATAGGTGTGCCTATAAATTTTGAAGAGTTCCGTCGATTCCTCATGGATTCCACCATCAAATCTTCATTTTGAAAAAAATGGGACCAATCTGGAAGCACCAGCTTTAAAATAAAAAAAGAATCTTCAAAATCGGTTCACCCAGTCGAAAGTTCTGAGGTAACAAACATTAAAAAAAAAAAAAAAAAAAAAACAGACGAATTGAGAACCTCCTCCTTTTTTTGAAGTCGGTTAAAAATAAAAATTAACTTCGTTTAAAAAAATTACAATAGCTTGTTTAATGGACAAATTACATAACAATCGAAAGTATGAAGCCTATAGAATATGATTGATTGATTCTGATTTTGCTTATTTTCTTTAGCTAATTAGAAAACCAAGGCTTCACTGCCGCATTTCAATAAAAAGCCACTTTGGTAATTTCTGTAAGCCTTGACTTCGCAATAAGCATTTCTTAGAAAATTACACCACGTTTTGCCCCGTTCCAAGTATAAAATTAATCCGTTTAATAACTTAAGAAAACGAGCTCCTTGCGAGGTATTTTCGTGAAAGTAAAATATCGTTGGACTAACCCTCACTTCTTGACGTCAAGACACGCAAATTGTGCCCCGAAATAAATCAAAGGTTAAGCCAGGTCAAGAGCAAATTGATGGCTTAGCAGAGTTCATTGACTACGGCATATTTAAATCTACACAATGACTTTTTTTATTTTTTTTTATTGGAAGGTACACTTACAGCAAGTACAGAAAGTATTTATCATAGTAACAGGTTAGGGTATTATGTCTAGTGTACAAGCCAATTACAAGTATACACAGCATTTCCAGATAACTTAGCGGACTAAATATAACTTAATAACTTTTCTTAATAAGAGCTATCAAAACGTTGACAATACGAGAACACGTCAAAGGCAATATGGTTTTTACCAATGGGCCATTGGCCCTGGGCCACTAGTTACTCGGTAAAAACTATGTTAACTTTGACGTGTTGTATTGTCAACGTTTTCATAACTCTTATTTACCTGACAGTAATGGTGGGTAAAAAAAAATACCATAAAACGTCAAAAGCAATATGGTTTTACCATAGCTTGCTTTAAACGAACGTGTTACAACAGCCGTAACCACTGTAACCACGGCTGTTGTAACACACTCGAAACGTCGAGGTAAATTTTTATATTATCACGCGATTTAGTCCCGATTTGTAGTTTTAGTAGGTATAGTTTTACCATTTTGACTAGAGGCCCAGCACCTCTTTTCTAGGCAGTAAAAACAATATCTTATTTGGCCTGCTACGGAATCGTTTTTCACTCGGCCGCCATTACTGTCAAGTAAATAAGAGCTAACAAAACGTTAACAAGACGATACGATAACAGATCAAACACGATATGGTTTTTACCGTGTTGAATAGAGACCCTGATCGAATACAGCAAAAGACAGTCACTATGGGGAGAAAGAACGAAGAAAGACGAAGAGGTTCTTTTAAAAAAGGTTTTGCGCGTAGGCGGAACCTGCCACTCGATCAGTTAAGAGTCACCGACGGCGCCCTAGGGCGCGAAGTTTTCTGTTATCTTCGTCAACTCGCCAATGAATCTTTTACACAATCTCGCCCCGGATCCTAGATATTACGTCAGGGATTTTCAAGCCTCCATAGTTGTAGGCGCTAAGTGAATAACTTTCGCAAACTTTTCCCATTTGAGGTTTTCTGCGGATTTACAGGGGAGTCTACGTTGTTATAGAAGTTGGCTTTTACATTGGGTTATCTCTAGTATGGAGGTTGGAAAAGATTTGTGTAAGAGTTTTGATTTAACCTAGAAATATGCTTTTTACTTTTTGTGATAGGAGAGTTTGTGTGTGTTTTGTGTTTGTGTTCTATGTGGTGATCCGTGAGTCACTGACGGTACTGGCTGAAAATCAGCGCTTTAGGAGTCTGACACCTCAGCATTTTGCTGAGCCAGTGTCCGTTTCACTGCCACGAGGACACACATTTCCTGTTGCCTTCATCGTTTTCTATTATTTTTATATAGGTGTATTAGGGAATTATCAACAAGTTTTTAGAGATGTTTGTAATTCTGTAGCTCTGCCTACCCCACTCTGGGAACGAAGGCGTGAGATTATGTATGTATGTATGTGTATTAGGGAGGTCTTTTGGTTTGGTGAATAAATGTATTTCTTCTTCTTCTTAACTCACTAGCTATCCATAACGATTTCAAATCTGCTGGTACGCCAAGGAAGAAGAAGCCTGCCCCGAGGAACCTGTGCGGCACTGCACCGACCGGACCGAACCACTTGCTGTGTCCTGCTACGCCCACGACTCAGTTGTACGTGTCCCGTTTACATTACTCTACGGAGGCAAAAGATCTCGTAGAGTATGTACGAGTTAAGACCGGATTTACTCTTAGGGTCGAGTGGTTAGAACCTCGCCACAAGGTAAATTTTAAGTCATTTGTGATGAGAGTACCGACCATAGATCTGTCGACCTTTTTAAAGGAGGAATTCTGGCCGAGGGGAGTCTTATTTCGGCGATTTCGTGGTCGCCGTCTAGCAGACACCGCGAAAATTTATTAATAGTTGTATTCATTTTATGTTATATATTGATATGTATGCTAGTCTGTAAGGTATTTGTAAATTTGGGCCTTGTAGTCTGAAATAAAGTTATTCTATTCTATTCTATTCTAATGCGTTTAGGAAAACCGATAGTATACCTACGAGTACGTGTATTTCTTTGGCAAAAATGGAATGGAGAAAGAAAGACTGACAAACTCCTAATGACTTACAAGGTTCAAAGCTCAAGAAGCCTTTAAAGACACTATTACTCTCTACTACTTAAAATTCTACTACTCTCTTTTTTTATATTAATTATACAAATATCTAAATTGCATTCATTTCAAAAATGTGAACTATATGACTTCCTATTTGATTTAAGAGCTTTCAAACAGTATGATATGTTAAAACAGTATCTTTCGCTTCCAAAAAGAAATAATTTCAAATTTTAATTCCCGGACGGACAGAAGGACAACAAAGTAAAGATGATGATGATTACGGTTCCGTTTAGGGTTCCGTACCGAAGGGTAGCCCAACGGGATTCAACTATTAACATGCCTAGGCTGTCCGTCCGTCCGCCTGTCCTAGTTAAAGGTGTATCTTTTGAACCTTATCATAGTGCCCTACTAAATAAAAAGGACGCACTCGCAATTTGTTATTCAAAGTAAATTTATCTTAAGAAATAAGGTTCCTAATAAATTCTCGATTCTATGAGACATACGCCCTTTTTTCTAAGGAGGGCAGCATAGCCTCTTCAAATTAAATAAATAGAACTCGAACTGTCAATGCTAAAAGCGTCTCAGTTTGCAAAGCCTTGTATACTCACAAAACTATCTTAATTATTTGGTGGTGAGCAGACATAGAAGTTTTTGTGGCAAAAACGTGAGGTAACTAGGGACTTCCTTCCGATATTAAATTTATCGATAACTGTTTCAAATACTTATTTCAAAGTGACAGTTCATAGTATTCAGTTCACCGGATAAAATAGAAAGGGCATTGGGCAAATTTGTTTGAAGAATATTGTCATTTTTTTTATCAGCGGCCACGGATGATTTTTACATAGTTATTTAGAGGACCTCTAAATACACATAGATATATATAATTTATGGCGTTAAATAATATCGGAGCGGAGATTTTAAAGATTGATGTATTCAGTTTTTAGTACAAAAGTACGCCCAAGTATGAATATTTAAATATCTCGGCTCCGATGAACTTAAGAGTATTACATTACATAACAAAATACGTTTATTTTTAATAATTCTATCATATTTTACCAGTTTTACGAATGGCCGCTCACCTTGAAAATGTATGAATTTTACAAATGACAACACTTTTACCCAAACCCCTTTACTAAAATGCTGATCACAGTGATCACTACCCATCGATGTTATATAATTGATATTTAATTTGAGTAATTCATGGGCATACTTTTGAGGGATTTTAAAATTCAAATAAATATCAATTGTAGTAAATATTTTTTTAATGTGTTTCTTACACAAAAACTTCTTTTAAAGCTATTATATCGATTTCCATACAACGTCTGAAACCAAGAGTGCCTTGCAACAAAGGGCTATTTAGGTAAATTGTATGACATTGTGTAGCGTAATTGTACATTTGAATATAATACCTACTCAGTTTCCGGAAAATATATGGAAAATATTCAAAAATAAAGGTAGATAGTCATAACTGCCATAAGAAATTACAATTTATCGATAAATTAATGTTGTTCGGAAGTCCCTAGGGCAATTTTATTCGTGCCACAAAAACTTCTATGTCTGTTGGTGAGTCAGCTACTCCATTCGACCTTCCTTATTAATTTCCTCACGCCTTTTTCCGTGCAGATATTCAAACCTATGATGGCACCATCATATGACCCGTTAGGTCGATAACCTCCATAAAAAGAGCTAACGTTTTCATAGACTTTTTCTTACGTCGTAAAGGGAAACACTCCCACGACACCCTTTTAGAGCAAAAGGTTCGCTCAAGAACTGTGTGGGACGTAGAAAAGGCCAAGAGAGCAGACAAATTTAGATTATTTCAGTTCAGACTATATTTTAAAATGTCTCACTTAATTAAAACAGACGTGAACTATCAGGGGGCCTGTATGATAGCTTGTATGAGGATTTATATAAAATTCAAGCAATGCCATAATTCTTTGTTGTCAAAAAAATCCTTGTATGTATATGGCCGACGTGTTACGTGACGTCACACGGCGTATCGGATCTGTCTGTCTAATCGCTGTCTAATTAGCAGTTTAAAATGCTTCGTATTTATTGGCCGATTTTAATTTTAATTTACTCTTGGTGATCTCTGTTACGGTATTTTCATATTTTGTTAAGAAATTTGATTTAAAAAATCCATTCTTAATTATTTTCTCAGCATTAAAGAGCGGTTTCCCAATTCCAACTCCCAAAGTACCTGCGGTTTTCCAAGTTTGCCGGCGAAATTGGAGTTCACCTTCGGAACATTTTCAGCTGCGTTGTTAAGAGTTTACTGCTCTCTTAAACTTAATGGTGCTGCTCCTGTTGTAAAGTAAAAGTTTACTGTATTAGCAGGTTTCTTAGCATTTTTAATCTCACTAGATGCTCGGGTTTTTTTTTGTGTAGAGTTCTTTTATTTAGACAAACAATAAAATTAAGGTTACCTGGGGCCTGTTTTATAAAGCTACAAATTATAATTGACAGGTTACAAGTTTCCATTTGACACAAAATCGACCAATGACGACCAGCCATTTGAGCAGTATTCCCAGTTTAGAGCTGTAAAATTGTAACTTGTAGCTTTATAAAACGTACCCCTTGTATTTAATTTTATACACCAATTATTGAATTTTTTGGAAGGTGTAGTGACAAGGATTAGTAAAGGAATGCTGAAGTGGTTTGGTCACGTGCAGAGAATAGATGAAGTGAGATTAACAGAACAGATATATGAGGCAAGAGTAATTAGGAATGTTGGAAGGGGAAGGTCAAAGCGAACGTTCCACTATCAGATCGGGGACGTATTAAGAAAGGGCCAGGTCAGGAGACCCTAAACCGACGCATGTGTATGAAGAGACTTATGAGTGTGAAGGAAGCGAGAGCACAGAATAAGTAATAGTACAAGTGGCGAGGGTAAGTTTGTTTGGATCGTAGCAAGTGGAAGGTGGTCTCTGCCTACCCCTACGGGAAAGAGGCGTGATTGTATGTATTTCTTCTAAGACACTGACTTTAGTTGTCTGACTTACAATGAATTAATTTGCTGTCTTTTATATGCTGCATATGCAAAAAGAGGGTTATGATTTTATCGTGTGTACCTATCTCAGTTTACGTGTGTGTGTGTATCTGTGTTTGTCTGTGGCTCATAGCTCCCAAACGGATGGACCAATTCGGATGTTTTTTTTTAAAAGAAGGCTGATTTAGTCTGCATGGTTTTTAGGTACTTTTTATAAAAATCGGTTGGGCCATTTAAGAGACATCAGCTCCGGAAGTAGGGATCATCATTAAATAGGCGGTTTTTATCCATTTATAGTTATTAAAAACATTTGATTTGTTTTTTGCATCCTGAAGCACGGAAAAACCTGTAGAATATTTTTCAAATGGGTGTCCCTCGG
Source organism: Acleris literana (assembly GCA_946894065.1). Classification (NCBI taxonomy): domain Eukaryota; kingdom Metazoa; phylum Arthropoda; class Insecta; order Lepidoptera; family Tortricidae; genus Acleris; species Acleris literana. The sequence goes on along the minus strand of OX335691.1, from coordinate 10,065,753 downwards.
AATCCCTAATAACGTTTGTTCTAATGCATCATTTGTCCGAATTATTTTTGACATAAACGTTAGGTTAGGTTAGGTTAGGTTAGGTTAGAATCTTTAGAACCCTAAGGTTCTATAACGGTAGGTTTAGACCAAACGAGCGAATGCTCTAGAACATGTTTTGTCTTTATTTTTACAAAGAAAACGTAAGAGATAATGCCATAGAATTCTTGTTCATTCACTTGGTCTAAACCCACCGTAACGCCTTAAGGCGCTCGCCCGGTTGGGGGGCTACGTTTTGGCGCTATAGCGGTCCCGTAGCCCCCTCCTAAAGCGATTGGCGCAACGCCCCGAGGGTTTCAGTCCGTGCAAGTCGGACATAACCTGGGTGCAATGGGGACGGGGCATTTCCCCTGGTTCAAAAAAAATTGGTTTGTATTATAACAGCACAAAAAAAAAACAGGCGGTGGCAAGGGCCCCACAGAACGATCCGTCGTTACGATCAATCTGACACGATATCGTGACGATTCATATTTCTATTGAATTTTGGACGCGATATTGCCACACACGTACGATCTGTCGTTCGATTTCAGTCTGAACCGACGGATCGTACTACATCGCATAAAATGCGGACAAATGACGATTAGGGATTCCAACATGTGGTGTTATCTATGAAAAGGGACCTTATTGTCGATGGCGCTTCCGCCATTATTAAAGATGCTCCGATATAAATACACGGACGCGTGACGCAGTGCGGCGTAAGCGCCATCGACAATAAGGTCCCTTTTCATAGATAACGCTACAGATAGACTCTTTGCAAATCGGTGCCGAAGTTTCTGAGTTAAGAAATCACGAAAATAAAAATACAGAACCTCAGAAACTCCTTAACACATTTCCAACTTAGCAACTAAAACTGACCCCTAAACACCTGCATCCCACCGGTCCACGTAGAAATGCCAAACTCTGTGATTTCTGTACAAAACGGACTCAATTATGTTAAAGTCGTTGTTGTTGCCACAGAATATGCTAACGAACTCCGTTCTCGCCGTTTCAATTAACCGCTCCGCCGAGATACTCGTTAGTTGCAGCCAATCAGAGTGGAGGCTTTTGTTATTCCTTTTTTAAACGGCCTGATTGAATACCAAGCAGAATTTTGCAAATGGCGTCCGCGGCGTTAGTGTAGGTCAGGGTTTCCCAACCTTTTCTTGGTCAGAGACCACTTTTATATTACTCTGTTTAGCAGGGACCACTATGTACAGGTACATTCACTAAAGCTGGCACGAATGGAATGAACAAAAGTAATGTCACCTGTCACTGTGTGAGTGCCGTCCTTTGAACCGATGTTCGAATTTCAAACCGAAAACCTGTTATTATTTTACACACTTGTATACTTTCGCTCACTCATTCAATCCATTCGTGCCAACTCTCGTGAATCGACCTGTAGGTATAATAAAAATTCTCGCTCACTGCACGGCGACCAACGGCTAACAGCGCGCAAAATTTAAAATTATTCGCGGACCATATTTTGGCTTCCGCGGACCACTGTTTGGGAACCAATGGTGTAGATCATGGTTATTTAATAACGAGAATGCATTGGTTTGATTGTTTTTTTAACCTCTAACAAAAAAAGAAGTGTGTTATATAACATACCTACGTTTTACATGTGTACGTGTGTGTGCATGTATCTGTGTGTCTGTGTATTTGTGTCTGTGGCATCGTAGCTCCGAAACGGATGGACCGATTTGAACGCCGTTTTTTTTAAAAGAAAGCTTGTTCAATAGGGATGGTTTTTAGATAGTTTTCATTATTATCTGTTGGGCCCTTTAAGAGATAAAAAGCACTCTGAGTACTCGTATGTCTTTAATTTGAAACTAGACTACCTAGATATATTGTTAGGATAAACAAGAATATCATCAGTACAGTTTTGGAATCTTTATTTTATTTTCCAGAATAGTTATTTCAAGTGCATGATGCGCACAACGACAGTGGAATTAAACCGCGATAATTTTCCATTTGTGAAGTGGACGTAGTGATGTGACGATTATTTGTATTTCATCGATATTTTTTCTCCACGTTGAAACAATACGGCGATGGCCGCTTTCTAGGAAATAATAAATATTATGTTTGAGCCATTAAACATTCGTTAGAGTTTCATTAATCTCACTTACATTCAAATATAATAATACCTATTATCTACTCTCTACTCGACGTGCGGATCGTTATTATTTTATTTGTAAAAAAACAATTATTAAATAACACATAATCATCATTCAAGTTTATAGTTAAGTCTACAATCTCTATAGTTAAGATATTAGAAAATAAGCTAGTACATACAATACTATGATTATAAGTTTAAATACATAAACTCTAGATAGTTTACGTAGTTACTAATAAAAGCTTACACCTTGAGTGTGTAAGTTAGACATTGACCCAATTTCTATATCGATATACCCATCGCTCATCCCTTGACAAATCAACCAAATTGCTTAGCCGCCTTGTACGTCTCAGTCTGATCTCGGTTGTATAACACTTCGAGTTTAGAAGCATCTGCGTCCCTAGGGCCTAAAGACTTTGTTTCAGTAGACTCGTATATCCTAATTAATTTTCGTCCCTAGGGCAGTATACTTTTGCTTACTTACGTTTAAAATAAACAAGTGGACAGTCTGAAGGCTGAATTTATTTTGTGAAAGTTTATACGCTGGCTAAAGATAATATAAAAAATTTAGTTTTGCATTTATGAAGATGATAGGACATTACATTTACAATTATAGTAATTGATTCAGGAACTGAGTAAATGAGGATTGCTAAAAAAATGCTCTTTCTTAGTCGCTAAATAAAGAAATAGAGAGTCTAGTAAATGATTACTAAAATTAGTTCGAGCATTTTGGTCTAGAGAAACTATTTAAAAACATGTGTTATAGGCGATAGTGATCTGTGGTGTTCAGTTAATTAAAAAACATCGTCGATAAGCTCACCTAGTCCATCCTCAAACTCGTCAGCTAGTTCGACCTCTTTTTCTTTGACCTTCCCTTATGTTGTTAGATGGTTAGATAGTGTGATGTGTTAATGAGGTTGTTCGCGGCAGTGCTGGTGGTATGCTCCGTGCAGAGTCTACAAGTGGGGAGCGAGACTGCGACCCGGAGGACGAAGTACAGCAAAACTACCGCGGCTCCAGGAGGTGTGACGGTGAGTACAAAATATATAAATATTTTTTTAATGGCTCTGTCGATCGATTGCCAGCGTTATGTCGATTTAGAAAACAAAAATAAAATATAAATTGTAAACTGGATCAATTATAAAGAAATAGTTACTACGCCTGAAAAAAATATATGTTAAAAGCCACACACAGTACCACACACCACAGAGTTATGATTATGAGTAACGAGACACAAATACAAGGTTAGTAACATGCAAAAAAACACACTAAAATCACACTCATATCTTAAGATTGTTATGTTGACAAAACGATCCCAGGGCCATTAAGCAATTGGTTTAAACTATGCCACTGTAGGACCATGGCATAATGACCTCCGTCAAATCACAAGTACATTTGCGAGAAGGTTCTATTATATTTCGGAAATTAAAGTATACGATTAGAACAACAAAGAGCTTGGCAAGGATGATTTGTCGACGTGATTTGTCGACGTTAACTTTCAGTGCCACCATTTCTTCAATACTGGTTAAAGCGAGACGCATTGAGGAAAAATGTATACCTACTTGATTTTTATTTGGTAAGCTAAATTGTGCTACGAGCATTACTAAAGGACCACTCAAACACTCAATTGTATATATGCATTTAGTTGTATATCTGCATATATGCAGGCATTGCACCTTGATCCTCAGGACTGGCAACGCATTCCTTCTTCTGTGTGCTCGTTTACCTTCTCCATGCCATAAAAAGTATCTTCGTAAATTGAAAACACTTGTAGCTTCCTTTCTTTTCCTTTTTTCTCCTTCTTCCTTTCTTTATCCTCCTACTTTCCCCTTCCTCCTCCTTTCCTTTCTTCTTTCCTCCTTTTCCATTTCCCTTCCTCCAGCTTTGATATTACATACACATTATCTTGACCACCGTGTCTCTTATTCCAGGACCCAGTCACAGAGAGAAGCCTGCTCACAGCCACGTATCGCCTCCAGGGCGGGGGCGGGGAGACATGCATCCTTCTAACCGTAGACGCCCTCATAGACATATCTTACGTCACCAAACTGAACGAGCGAGCGGTAAGAGAAATATTATTTTTCTATTTGTTGAAGGGTTAGCTTAGGCTAGGTTTAATTTTAATTTATTCATCACCAACCAGCATCAGTACATTGCAGTCTGTTGGAAGAAAGGCTTCTGCATTTTTAAGGCACTGAGCACGATTATCTGCTTCTTTGATCTAGCTATTGCCAGTCACCATGCGGAGATCAAAACTCCTCCTCTCTCTCTTAATTTAAGAGCTTCGCTCTTGTCGATGGAGTAATTTCCAATCTTTTCTCCTGTCTGCCAGCTTCTTGACCTCTTTATACTTAATCATTATCATTTCTCCTAAAGGACGTCCACTAGCTACTGGACACACAGGTCTTTCCTAAGGATTACTACTTAACTTACCTACTTGTTAATTATAAAAAATGAGAAAAAAAACTTTTGATAAAGGTAGATACAAATACTTATTGCAATGTTAATGTTTATTTGATTTGAGTTGAATAAAAGTAATAATTTGGGGTGGAGCCACAATTATAAAGCGAAATTTGGGCGTTTGTGCAGAATCGGAGCGTAGGGAGCGGACGGATTTGTTGCTTTGTATTGATTTATATGGTACTGCGTCCACTGGATCAGCATATCTGTATGTATATAGAAATGAATACAAAGCAACCAATCCGTCCGCTCCGTACGCTCCGATTCCTACCGTGTGGATGCGCAACTTAAAACTTCTGCGAAACAACTCGGAATTTTTTGACGACGTATCATTTGTGACTCTAAGTAAATGTCACGTTGTATGTGCGTTTAGGTATGTTTCTTCCTAATGACATTAATAGTTCTCTCTCTTCTTTGACCCGTTTTTTAGCTTTGTATGGTATATAATGTAATAAATGTGCTTGATTTCAGGATGCAAACACTTTCGTGCCCAACAACGCGAACGTGGCGGGAGTATGCAAGGAATCAGACGCCGAACTCCTCGTCATATCTTTCAAGGAGTTCACGCTAGAATTCTCATTCTCTAAGGTATTCACGCTTTATCATACTCGTAAGTAAACTGCTAACTTAGTTCCAGCGGGAAACCTTTACCAGGACCTTTTTTTAATGACTTTTTGTAGCATTTCGGTGGCCCGACAGTGACGTGAAGTTAGGATTTATCCTAATACGATGCAATTCCAGAAAAAAAAATAAGGGGCAAAATTGAAGCATTTCATCATAAGATCTCTTAAGTTTGCCTTAAAGTCCGCTTAATATAGTATTAACAATGTACAAGACATTGACGCAAACGTGCCAGTGAGGCTAGATAAGTTGCTTAACGGTAACGTAAACGATTTTCGAAAAATTACACTATGTATGGACGACCATATGACAGCTTACGTCAATCCTTTTCATTTTGGATAACAATAACGAAAACTGAATGTATCTTGTCTAGAGCTCAGGTCAATTTCACTGACGGGGCGTACCTACCGTCGTGGATTGAAAACATTATACAAAGCCGGTGTTCAACTCCTTCCTTCCTTACCTTCTCTGTGCCATAACAAGTTACTTTGATTAATGAATCCTCTTTCAGACTCCAGGTGGTGAGCGTTGGTACTCCGGCAACATCAAACTGAGTTACAACTCCAGCGCGCGTATCCTGGAACACGCAGCCAAGCAAGGAAGACGCGTAGTCCTGACGACCAACTCTCGTTCTCTGCTGTTTCCCACGCCTGTTGGCAAGTCCTTCTTCTGCCCTGAGGAAACCATCGTGGACTTGGTCGAGGACGAAGCCAGGTGAACTGACAAGCTTAGCGAATTATGGTTGGAATAATTGTGATATGGAGACTGATGTAGTAAATAAAGCCGATCGACCAGCAAAGTTTTGGTCTTTACGAGAAAACCATACAAGTATTATTTTTTTGGGTTTGCCATTCGAACAGACATTGCGCAAGGCCAGACCACTGAATTGACGTAATAAATAAATATGTAACAAATTACTCATCGTCATTTTGTTTCCAATTTTGATTTGTTTACACCAGCAATAGAATTCCGGAAAAGAATTCAAAAAGTTACTTTATATGTTTTTTCTTCCAGTCCGAACGTCGGTCATCGTGCAAAACTGTACCTTCGTCAAATGCGACTCCAAGCCTTTATGTTCAAACGCGACGGTGAGTTCGGACCGCCCTGGCATTGTTCGGACTCCGCCCGCGCCCGTTCAGAAACCGCCCCAGTAGCAGTGGGCGCTGCTCTGGCGATAGCTACCGCTGGTACCCTTGCTTGTTATGCCCTCTGGCGCTACTTGAAGGTTAAGAAGGTTCAGTATGATACGATGGAGTGAAGGGGTTAGGTGCGTTCTGAATGTTTTTTTAGGTTCTAAAGAGTCGTTTTGTTTATGGACGATAGAGTTAATTTGCTTATTGAAAGGTTATCTATCATAAACCGGTTGTTTTTTGTTTGTTAGATTAATAGTTGTTCTGATCACAGATATAAATACACATAAATGATGTAAAAAACTCAATCTGTATGTAAACCAACCGTGTCACTTTTTGCTACCAACTGGGACACTCCAAGAGAAGAGAATTTTCCGTTTTCCGCGCAAAATCGATTCAAAGTCGTCGCTTTTTTGCTATTGCAGTTTATTATCACGCAACGAGGCATTTTCTTAATTTTCACGGCCGACCGGCTGCAACAACATACGCGCGGAACGTCAGTAGCGACGGCCAACCCGGACGCTTGGTCGGGGTTTAAGTCCGGATTCGGACACGCGAAGTAGATGCATTTGCGTTAGCTATGTGTATTTATATCTGTGGTTCTGATAAACAGTGTGAAGATTCATTTGGTATAGTAATCTGAAGTATTGTATTTTAATTTATGTTGACACTTTTATCGGTTGTTTTCGTTATTTGCTTTGATTACCTTATATTTCATGAGTTGGGTTCAGAACGCATCGTATAGAAGGTAAGCTAGTGAGATCTCAAAAAAATAAATGTATGCCAATGTCGATAACTTTCTTAGAGCGGTAGACCAAACTGTTATTAAATTGTCAAATTTGACGTTTCAAGTGAGATAATCTATGGTTCGCATTGCTACCAAATTACAAAAAGAATTCATGGTTGCCATAATAAATAAGAAACGTAAAAAGTTGGTAGGCCGATGTTTAAAATTAGAATTCAAAGAGTCCATTTCATACCATGCATTATTTGATGTTGCATATCAAAAATAATATCGATAATTTTAAACCAAGTAATTATTTTTAAAAATTACGGGATTAGGAGAGTCGATAATTATGAAAAGAATAGCCTGTTGGTGGCTAAAAGAATAGCCTGTAATAGATGGCGAGTTGATGATGAAAACCAAGTCAAAGGCAGGAAAGCCCTGCGTAAAAGTTAGTCATAGTTGTTTAAAAATGTTGTTGACGGTTGATTACTAATGTAAAAAATGTATTTAATCCTTAAATAACCCAAAATCCCCATAGGTTAGAACGTTTTACCCCTAATTTAACAAAAACCTAAGAAATTTGGCTTACACTCATTTAAAAATAGTTGTTTTTGTTGGAGTCAATTTCATTAAGGACTAATATAAGTGTGCATTCATAATCATAAAATAAGTACATATCACATGATAATAATTATATAATTTTAATATTTATTATAATTATATGAAAAATATATGATATATTATTTGAGATTGTTTGCGGTAGCGGACGCTATATCGAGATATTACGTGTACAAGCAATAAGTATTTTTTACTAAAGCCCGTCGATCGACACATGGCTGAAATTGATGTTGTAATGTGCGCAAACCTTGTGCTTACTAGTGTCATTATAAAATACTTAATGTAGGATTAGGATTATTTAACCAATTGTATAACTACTTCTTTCTGTATTCTGTTAACTGCAATCAATATTTCCATAGATTTTCAAGTGAAAAATAATGGAATTAATATTCCAATTGACGTTTGTAAAACAAGTATTTGCGTTGCATAACTTTATTCCATTTTTAGGTATATTTGTCACTTTTTTTGGACAAGTGGCGAGTTAAAAAGGCCCATATTATTGCAATTGCACTATGCAGTATTGCAATGTCTTCATAAAATATATTTTATTTTTATTTTAATCATAATTTGTTTGATGACGAATGCATAATATTAGGGTGTTTCACATTTGTATGCAAAAAAAAATATGTCCTATTTTTTGCAGACTTCGCTTACGCCCTTACTAGTTCTATTGTAAAAAATGAAAATGTCTAGTTTCATGGTGAATGTAAAATATTTAGAGGTTGCACAAATTGACCACTTAAGAAGATTAGATTTTTAATGTTTATTATTTTTTCAACAACAACTTTCCTGTCAGCTTAGGTCAACACTAATGAGGGCTTTGGAGAATTCCATAATCATTCAAATTTATTCAAAAAGTCAAAATGTGCAACCCCTAAATATCAACTAATTTTGAATACTCGTCTTTTGAGATAAGTAGGACCAATATAGATCAAATTCATGAAAAATAGCAATATGTCAAAAATGAAACACCCTTAATGCATATCCAATTTTCCAATAAATTAATTTATTGGAAAGTTGGATATGATATGATAATTAAATTATAAACTCTTGCTTCCTGAATAGGTACCTCTTTATCTTTAAGTGTTTTATCTGATATTATAGGATATTAAACAGGCTCTAATATTTCCGCGTTAACGTATGTTTTGTAAATTATATACTCATATAATAATCAAAAGGGAAATAGTTGTAAGCGAGACACTAGTAGCCAAGCTTTGCTAGTTAAGATGCTGTGTGTTAAAGCTTAAAGTCGAAAGGCTCTTTATTTATAACCTAATCTCGGGTGTCCATCGGAATCCCTAATATCGTTTGTACTAACTCATAGTTTGTTCGAATTATCAGCTGTCCTAAACTGGCTTTCAGCTGAGTGGGATAACTCTTCAAGTATTCCAAGAATACCTGCGGTTAGATTAGGTTAGGTTTGTATTTTAAGAGGCCAACAAGAATAAAAAGGGATGGCTATGTGTTTTCGCGCGAACAACGTGAGATGGACATAGTTTGCGCGCGCCTTGATGGCAGCGAAATTATAATAATTGGTATTTACTTTAAAACAACATTTATTAGATAAATGGTTTAACAGGATTAAGAAGTTGTAAATACTCAACTATTGAATCAAAAATCATCGTTATAGATCGTAGGGTTTCGAAGATTCAACCAAAACATGCGAAAAAGGTGTCATGTATGAAAAATAAATCTATCGGATTTTGTTTCTATGTGTTTTCAAGTTTAACAGTCTCAAGGAAATATGATCAAGTTTAATATATCTAATGAAAATACACATTAAACGTTAGTAATTCAGATCCAGATGGCGGACCACTCCCGACTTAATCATATGAGGCCTCTTACCAACACTTAAAAGTTTTAAAATTCGTGCAGAAATGGTCCAGGAGGCCCTGCCAAGACGCATTACGCTTATTAGCGTTTCTATTCATTTCGTATTTAAACCAATCGCGTCACTGGTAGATCACGTGACTTTTCGTATCACGTGGTCTACCAGTGACGCGGTTGGTTCAAATTTCGGACAAACGATGCATTTGGAAAAATTAGGATTATGGATTCCGATATAGAACCCTATTTTTCATCAATTACTATTATACATATCGTTTAATCTCTAAGTTAATGTATCATGCATTTTGTGATCACTGTTGTGCGAGTCTGTATCTTGTTTGTAAGCGGGTAAGGTTGCGATTGCACCAGCCAGCGGTTAGCTTAAGTTAGTGGTATAGTCCCTCGGTCGCTTGCTGTACATAGGGTTGCTTTCGTTTCGCTGAGTGACAAATACACTTTTATATTTCATGTACTTGGATTTTTCGATATTTATACATACAGACATACGCTTTTTTCGTCTAATGTACATATTTCTCGACTCGTAAGCCACTTTTCGAAATTTTCAATCGGATCGCACTATGGTTTGGTCAATTCCGACGTTACGATGTATCATTTTAAGAACTCTGAATATTTCTGAAACGTTTTCTAGTAGAAAGATATAATTATATTTTCCTAATGTTTTGTATGGGACTCCTGTAGTTTGTTTCCTCCATAGATTGATAGCATTACGAACATATCGGTGCATTTGTATTTAAAAAATAATATTGTACTAAAATTATTATATGCCATACGATTTGTCTTCCAGTAACATTGATCTTATAACAATAGCGTAAATTATTGTAGCTTATTATTATACATATACATAATTACGGACATAAAGCAAAGGTGGTGGTGTTATGGTATAAGATGAGTGTCCCGATCAAGAGATCCATCGACTTTAGTCGTGCCTATTGTAAGGAGAGTAGTAAGCGCAAAACACCAATATATTAGTCGATATTTTGGTAACGCATAACACCCACCACTAAATAATATCTAAGTGACATATCTCAAATTATTGTAATTAGTGCGTTCATTTATTGAAATTGTCTTTATGAATAAATGACGTCAAAATGGGTTTTATTTGTATTTTATTTATCCTCGTCCTATCCCGCCGGCGCACACGTCATTCAAAAATTGTAAACCTGTTTATAGAAGGCTTTTTACGCAGTAAGTCACGACACAATTCTCATACAAAAATGATTGCTACATAATCTTACATAATCTCACGCCTTCGTTCCCAGAGTGGGGTAGGCAGAGCTACAGAATTACAAACATCTCTAAAAACTTGTTGATAATTCTATAACCACAATTTGCACAATTAGGCTAAGATGTTTACCAGCGTATTAGTGACAGGGTGCAAGCCCATCGCCTAACAGTACTACAAGCCTTTATTCCCTTAGTAGTCTCTTACGACATCCACGGGAAGACATGGAGTGGCACTATTCTAACTCGGCAACCACACGAGGTTTATTAACGTTCCACTATGAAAGTTTTAAGAAAACGCCATCTACGAGTGGTATATGGTATTAATATATCGATAAAATGTGTCCCATCACTAGAAACTACAACAATCAGTGCCATATGAATTTATAGTTTGCTAGTAAAAACTTACATACCTACCCCAGAATATTTTAAGGGTTACCTATCTGAAACACTAAAAAACGTTTGCCAGCTGTTTCATTTGCCATAATTTTCATTTGGCCGAAAGTCATTTTTCTCTGAAAGCGTTTAACTTTCCTGAATTGTTATAAAATAAACCTAACCTAACCTACAGGTTCTGTAAGTATATCTCATTAAACATTTTGAAAAGTTATTGGGTTAAGAATAAAATAAAAATTATGCAAAATGAAAATTATGGCAAATGAAACAGCTGGCAAACGTTGTTAGTGTTTGCGATAGGATACCTATTGTAACATTTTAGAACTTGCACTTTTTTTTTTATGGTATAGGAGGCAAACGAGCAGACGGATCGCCTGATGGTAAGCGATTAGCGTCACCCATAGACACCTGCAGCACCAGAGGAGTAGCAGGTGCGTTGCCGGCCTTTCAAATGAGAGTACGCTCTTTTTTTGAAGGTTTGAAGGTCGTAACGATCCGGAAATACCGCAGGCGACAGACCATTCTACAGTTTAGTTGTGCGAGGCAGGAAATTCCGAGTGAAACGCACAGTTGTGGACTGCCAACCCCATCTAAATGATGGTGGTGGAAATTCTGTCGCGTAGGACGAAGGCGGAAGGATGCGGCAGGAATTAATCCGAACAGCTGCTCGGAGCACTCCCCGTTGTATAAGCGATAGAGAATGCAGAGTGATGCTACATCTCTACGCAGCGCCAAGGAGTCAAGCCGATCAGAAGCACGCAGGCAGCCGACAATTCGAGTCGCTCTCACTTTTCCCATTGCCGGCGAGGAAGAGATTAGCTATCGACTATTTTCTAGCTCGTTTTTTGAGCTAAACGAAAGGTTCCTATAGATCCCGTGTCAATAAAAGAGACACGTATATTTAAAGTTGATCACTGGCTGTTCACACTGCCGGCGAGAACTCTTTCCACTAGTTTGTCGAAACAAAAGATAAAGATCCCGTGTCAATTAAAAAACAACGAAACCGCCTTCAAAAACGCAAAAAATAACTTCTTTTAAAAGTGTAGGTACCTAATAGGATAGTCCAACTGATGCCGGCTTTTTTGTTGAAAATATTGTGGTCGCCGACTTCAGTTGGACTAACCTATTAGGTACCTACAATTTTAAATGAAGTTATTTTTTGCGTTTTTGAAGGCGGTTTTTGTTTTTTAAAACATTTATTTTATTTTATACTTTTTAGTGATCATAATATGGTGTTACGTAGTCCCACTTCTTGGTTGATATGAAACTTTAAGTTATTTCAAGCGCGCCGCAAGCAACGCCGCGGGAAAGTCATAGTCATATTTCAACAAGTAAATATTCTTCGTTGTAGTCGCTCAACTATCTTAATCGAGATATCTTATCACCACCCTTGAAATCAGTACCGTTGAGGAGTTCCGGTGGCCATCCGTGGTCTTCATCATCAGTTCCACTTCACCAAATGATACTTTCTGAATGCAAATGCTAAAATCGCTATAATTATGTTTGCCTACAATATTTGAGGAGTTTCCTCAATTCCTTACTAATCCCCTCATCAGATTCAGATTTGGTGACAATGGGACCACCTCGGAAGTATACTCTATCAAACTAAAAAATATTTTTTAAAATCGGTCCACTATTGACGGAATAATCGATGAACATATATATAAAAAAAAACATACAGTGGAACGTATAACCCCCTCTTTTTTTGAAGTCGGTTAATAAAAAAGACATACAAATTAGACACACATTCGCAAATTAATCTTGGCCAAAAGCGATTTTGGTCATTGTCTGCACTTAGTCGGTATTACTCATACTCATACTCAATCACTACATATTATAAAACAAAGTCGCTTGCCGCTGTCTGTCTGTACTTATGTATGCTTAGATCTTCAAAAGTACGCAACGGATTTTGAGGCGGGTTTTTTTAATAGATAGAATGATTCAAGGGGAAGGTTTATATGTATAATACATGCATAGTATAGTAGAGAAACATTGATAATTTTAGAGGTTTCTAAAGTGATGTCGAAAATAAACACATTTTTTTGCGCTTACATTGCAAACGCTGGCTAAACCTTACGAGATATATCAAAATAATGTACTGAAGAATTGTAGTTCTTCAAAAAACCTAAAGAAAAGTCCGCGATGGCATATGTCTATCTCCTGAGGTTGACTCACAGTAACCATTTTTATCTTTAAAATTTTATTAAAAAATATTAGGTTATTTGCGAAGCTATTTTCTCCAATTCAGTATTTATTCTTATCCATATAAATACGTTAGTTACCTTGGGCATTTAATGTAGATTAAAATTGTCCTTTGCACTATATTATTTAAATAAATACTTTAGAAGATATGGCAGATTTAAATTTACGCGCAACCTCAACCGGTATTATCAAACGCTTGGCCAAGCAGCCGCGTTTCGCCCTTTAGTAGCTACAGTGGCCTTCATAAGTGCATGGACACCTTAACGTCTATAATGCTGAGAACACGTGAGCCCGCGTTCGTAAGAAACAATCTAGATGGCGTTGTTAACTGACGCAGTTCGATTATTGTTTGCTAAAACTAGTTATTTGACGTTTTAGTATTAGAATCGATAATTTCGCCAGTTAACCCTAAAGGGCCGCTGGCGTACTTAGTTGAAATCCTGCCTTAATCACAAGGTCAGACCGTGGGTCGGGAGGTCGATTCTGTCTATTTTATTTTTTTAATTTATGAATGTATTCTTTTTTTAATCATTATCGTTTTCAAAAATAATACTTTTGTTATTCAAAATAAAAAACTTTATTTCTTATAAGGCTAATATTTAATTCTTAAAAACTTTACTTACTTATATTTATATTAGGTAATAAATAAATACAAGCTTTTCAAATTATTAAATTAGGGAAATGGGTAGGTAGTTAGATTGAGTTTAGGTTTTGATTCAAAGTTAGTTTTATGTTGTTTTTCATATTTTTGAATACAAAGTATATTATCTACATCTACATCTTCATCACTAATATTATAAAGAGGAAAGATTTGATTTTTTGTTTGTTTGTTTGAATTGAATAGGCTCCGAAACTACTGGACCGATTTGGAAAATTATTTCACCATTAGAATCCTACATTATCCCTGACGAACATAGGCTATAGAATATTTTCAAAAAAGTTAGGGATCCGTATGAAAACTTCGATAATGTGACCAAAGGTGTGAAAAAAATACCAAAAAACGCGTACGCTGCGGAAACTGACAATAGAACAAAGTGATGTACTACAATTTTATAGAAGACATCAATGTCTACAAAAAAGTCCGCGATACCATATGTCTAACTATTAAAGTAATGTCACGATAACTACTTTTTCATGTTAAAATATGCAATAGTAACGCCGGTACTAAATAGGCCCCATTATTCGTACCTTGGTATTAATCCTTATCCAAATAAATCACTTCGTTTTCAAGGCTATATCAGTACCTGTAAATTACTTTTTGAATTATTCAAATCGGACATCCCATTCAAAAGTTATCATGAGTGTAAGTAATAATTATCAAAATTGAAATTAAAAAAACAGCCCTCTAAGTTACTTAATTGGTTTTATTTACAACAGAGAATAGATAGACACGTAAAATTTGGCTAATGGTTCCTGTATATTGTGTAAATGAGTGTAACATGAAGCCTATAGCCCTCAGCAGAGCATCAAAGAGTGTATGTACATACCTACATAGGTACCTACATTAAATCACGCCTGTTTCACAGATGGGTAGGCAGAGGCCACTTCTTTCTTTTCACTTTCAAGAGTGTATGTGATCAGTTGATCACGGAATATAAAAAAACAGTGGAAGTGCCATGAGCTTCGCTTAGTATCAGACCTGTTGTCGCCAATACTAACCATGGAAAATGTTTTTGGTGCGGTTTTCGTTTTTACATTCCAAAATAGCACAATAAGGCATGCTTCTGGATTTATGTCCTTTTTAGAAATATCGAAATATTGAAATAAGTGATCGCGGCAAAAGTATGGTAGGTTGCGCGGAACTCCGCATAACCATGCCACACGTTACACGCCCACTTGACACTTCTACTGTTTTTTCTGTTCTGTGTATGTGATGGTGAGAAATCTATTACTTAAAATTATCTAAACATTTAATTAAACTTAACCGAAACCATGCATCTCTTCTCTAAATAGTATAAATTAACCTGTCTGCCTGTTTCTCCGCTAACTCCTTCTAAAACACGCAGCGGATTATGATACGGTTTTCACTGTCATTTAGAGAATTTATTCTAGATGGTTTATATGTACATTTCATTCAAATCAAGTTTTAATATAATTGAGAAAACTCAATGTTTTCCTACCGAGTCGTCAAAAATCGTTTTTCGGGCCCTTACATAGCTAATGCTGGCCTTAACCTAAAACCTTAAGAGAAGTGTCAAAATAATGTACTGAAGAATTGTAGTTCTTTAAAAAACCTAGAGAAAAGTCCGCGATGGCATAATGTCTATTTCCTAAGATTGACTCACAGTAACCATTTTTATGTTTATGATTTTATTTTAAAATTAGGGTATTAGCGAATCTATTCTGTCCGATTCAGTATTTAATAACCTTATCCAGATAAATACTTGGTTACCTTGGGCATTTAATGTAGATTAGTATTGTCCCGTACAATATATTATTTAAATTAATACTTTAGAAGATATGGTAGATTCAAAATTATGCGTAACATAGATTAGAAATCAAAACAAATATGACAGTTTCGTTGTCTATACGTATGAAAACCGGCTCTTTGCAGAGTTGTTGCTCAAAATAGGAAATGGACAAATGACCTACCGTAATAGGAGCATTAATCTTCAAAATGAAAACCTTTGTGTTTTAGTAAAATAATTAGTCGACACTAATGGCTTAATTATATCGAAGATCAATGCACCGACACACACATACTACTCTGTAGACACTGTGCTCGACCTGGAAGAGGCTGTCCATTTCCCAACGGAATTTCTCAATTCCTTGCAACCTTCTGGATCGCCCCCCATAAATTGGTTTTGAAAGAAGGGTGTCCTATTATTTTACTACGGAACCTTAATCCACCCAAATAACATCTTTAAAAACGTTCATAATAGAGTGCACAATACTGACGTCCAGATGTGCGGCTGGAAAAGTCTTTTTAATTCCCCGGATTCCATAAATATTCCTTTCCAGTTAAACGACTGCAATGTGCCGTATAATTATCGTTTTCAATGAAATATTACAAGTCACAACAATACATTCAAAGTTGCGGGCTTAGACTTGATTGTTGAGAGTTTTCCCATTGACTTATGTAGCCCTTTCGCGCGTCACTTCCAGGCAAAGTTCGTTTGTATTGTGCAATGAAAAGTCCGCTGTAAACATTGATATAGAGAGATTCTATGATAACTGGCAGTCACGATTTCTAAAAAAGTCATTAAATAAAACCTCTATACATATGCACCTATCTATAATTTGAAAAGTATGTTATTCCAGATGAACTGGGATTATTTTAACTTATATTAACCGAAGCGAAGCGAGGGCGGGTCGCTAGTTATTGATAATATTAAAAAATATGACATGTCAAAATGGAATAAACATTATTACAGTAGAAGTGCACAAAATACTTGGTCATTGTAAGTAGCAATTTACATTATTGGTCAAAGTATAAGTAACATTAAAGGAACCTAAGTCATAACTTACTAACCGACTTCAAAAAAAGGAGGAGGTTCTCAATTCGTCTGTTTTTTTTATTATTATTATTTTTAATGTTTGTTACCTCAGAACTTTCGACTGGGTGAACCGATTTTGATGATTCTTTTTTTATTTGAAAGCTGGTGCTTCCCGATTGGTCCCATTTTTATCAAAATGAAGATCTGATGGTGGAATCCATGAGGAATCGACGGAACTCTTCAAAATTTATAGGCACACCTATAGCGATTTTGGTATTTTTCATTGTAACTCGTGTATTTGGTCTTGGAAAGCACTATTTGGTGAAGTGGAACTGATGATGAAGACCACAGATGGCCACCGGAACTCCTTAACGGTATATATTTCGAGGGTGGCGACAAGATATTTCGATTAAGATAGTTGAGCGACTATGACGAAGCATATTTAGGTTTAAATATATGACTATGACTTTCCCACGGCGTTGTTTGCGGCAAGATTGAAATGTTCTATTGTTTCTTATTAATTGAGAAGTGGGAGAATAACAGTATAATTATGATCACTAAAAAGTATAAAATAAAATAAAATTAAAAAAAAACAAAAACCCGCCTTCAAAAAGCAAAAAATAACTTCTTTAAAATGGTATGTAAATAGGTCAGTCCAACTGAAGTCGGCGTCCAACAATATTTTAACCAAAAGCAGACTTCAGTTGGACTGACCTATTTACATACCATTTTAAAGAAGTTATTTTTTGCTTTTTGAAGGCGGCTTTTTGTTTTTTTAAACTTTTACATAATAATACATTTAAAGATATGCTTTAATCGAAATAATATGTCACTTTATTATTTGTGTAAAAGAAATCCTTAAAATCATATAAATAACTGTCAATTAGCCATTTCCGTAATACATTTTGGAATGTTACATTTGATTTAAAAAAAATAGGTGCGTTTTTTAGGTTTCAATTGGAACAAAATAACCACTTAATGCTTGTCTGCGTGGTTACTGCGAGCCACTAAATTAGAAACTTCCGACGCGCCATCCCCTGTACTCATCATTCATAACTAATTTGGGATGGGATAAAGAGTCGGGCTCCAGGTTGTAATTCTACTTTTTTATTTAACATATTATGACATTGATATCGTGTGAGCATTTATTTATGGCTGGCCATTTATTTTTGACAATTTCACACTAATTGACCTAGTCCCAAACTAAGCTCCAGGCTTGTACTATGGGTACTAGAGAAATATATACTTAAATACATAGAAAACATCAATGACTCAGGAACAAATTCGCGCTCATCACACAAATATCTGCCTTTACCAGGATTTGAACCCAGGTCCGTTAGCTTCGTATGCAAGGTCACTACCAACTAGGCCAGCGCGTCGTCAAAATTAAACATTAGTTCAGTTTTTTTACATTAAAAATTACTAATAACTACTATCTACTGGACATACATGTGCGTCGCTATTAATTTATTTGTAAAAACTATTTTTAAATAATAACCATCCCTTTAAGTCTAAAATCTATGTAATTAAGGGGTACCTATTATTGTACCAAATCACCTATTAACGAACGTATCGTTACGCAGAATTATCATTTTTGGCAGTCACAAGGCTAACCTAACCGCACCTACGTAATTAATATTTATGATATTTATTTATTTATAATCTGAGAGTATCATGGTATCAGCATAAAATAGCGTTCGATGAAATGACAATCGATGATACTTCATTCGATTAAATGACGGGTTACCATAATTAAGGTATTCTAAATGAAGCTTGTAGATACATATTATGATTCTAAGTATAAACACTTTAAATCTAGATTTAACGTTCTTTCTACTTAGACATTCTAGAAAGTCAACGTGATCAAAAAAGATCTTGAGTGCGTGTGTTAGACATTCACCCAATTTCTATATCGATATCGATATACGCATCGCTCATCCCTAGAATAATCAACCGAATTGTTCAGCCGTCTTTTACGTATCAGTCTCATCTCGGATTTACAACAATTCGTGTTAGTTTAGTGCCTAAAAACTTTGTTTCAGTAGGCTCGTATATAATAATTATTTTTTGTCCCTAGGGGAATATACTTTTACTTTACGTTGATCAAGTGGGCAGTCTGGAGGAATTTATTTTGTGAAACTTTAGAAGCTGCTAGGATAAAAGGATTTTATACATTTACAAATCTAATAAGTGCTTCTGGAACACGACCCAAGGGGACTCGCCAAACTGTAGACAAAGTGCTCAAAAAAATAGCGTTTTTATTAATTGCTAAGTAAAGAAATGCGTAACTAGAGTGTATTATTCAAATTAGTTTAAGCATTTTGGTATAGAGTTACTATTTAAAAGTGTGTTACTATTTAAAGGCGATAGTGATCTGTGGCTCATACTCCATCCTCAAAATCGTCAACTAGGTCGACCTCCTTGTCTTTGGCTTTATGTTAGATAGGTAGATAGTGTGATGTGTTAATGAGGTTGTTCGCGGCAGTACTGGTGGTATGCTCGGTGCAGAGTCTACAGCTGGAGAGCCAGGCTTCCCGGAGGCCGAGGGTCACGAAATACAGCAAAACGACCACGGCTCCTGGAGATGCGACGGTGAGTACAACGTATCAACTGATTTTATGTATGCATCTGTAGGACCATGGCATAATGACGTCCGTCAAATCGTAAAAGTTATCTAAAGAAACAATAAGTAGATAAATGGTTCTATAATATTTCGGAAATTAAAGTCTATGATTAGAACAACAGAGAGCTTGGAATGAATGACGTAAGGATGATTTGTCAAACATTAACTGTCTCCAGTCGTACCCTTTCTTTAATACTGGTTAAAGCGAGACGCACTGAGGAAAAATATAAACTTGATCATTATTGGGTACTAAATGAGGACTCAAACAGTCAATTGTATATGTGTTTTTAGTTGTGTATCTATGAATATAAAAGAGGAAACTGACTGGCTGACTAATTTATCAACGCACAGCTGAAACCGCTGGACCTAGAAACTCGAAAATAGTAGGGATTATTCCTTCGATGTTCTAGAGGTGTACTAAGAAGGGATTGTAGAAAATTCATCTCATAAGGGGTTTAAATAGGGGGAGGAGCGGGAATTGAATTCTACGCGTTCGAGGTCACGGGCGTGCTCAAGTCTACATGTTATATGCATGCATTCCTACTTGATTTTCAGAACTGGCAACGCATTTGCAGTCTTGCAGCTTGCTGATGCAAATGTTTATGGGCCTCAAGGCCTACTTACCATCAGGTATCCCCGCTCATTTGCCTTCTCCATGCCATAATAAGCATCTTCATAAGTTAAAAACACTTGTAGCTTTCTTTCCTCTCCTTTCTTTCTTTCTCGATCTTCCTTCCTCCTCCTTCCTTCTTTCCTCCTTCTCCTTTCGCCTTCCTCCTCCTATCTCCTTCTCCTATGATATTAAATCCATATTAACTTAATTACCTCTAGTTCCAGGAGCCGCCCACAGAGAGAGACCTGCTCATAGCCACGTACCGCCTCCAGACCGAGGGCGGTGAGACATGCATCCTCCTAAATGTGGACGCCCTCATAGACATATCTTACGTCACCACGCTGAACGATCGAGCGGTAAGATATAAATTTTGTAGAAGTAGGGTTAGGTTAGGTTAGGTTTAATTTTAATTCTAATTCATCATCAGTATCAGTATAGCAGTCTGTTGGATCAAAGGCTTCTGCATTTGCTCTGAGCAGGATTATCTGCTTCTTTGATCTAGCTTCAGCCAGCTACCATGCGGAGATCAGTACTCCTCCTAGCCTGACTTAATTCATACTTCATAATTATCATTTTAGCTAAAGGACGTCCACTACTGGAAAATGGACACATAGTTATTTCCCTATAATTTTTTTTTACATAAAGATATTTTGATACATATAAGAATATTATTGCAATGCAGCAATGTTAACGTTGATTTTATATGAGTTAAATAAAAGTAATAATTTGAGGTGGAGCCATATTTATTAAGGTTCTGCGTTACTAAGAATTATTTGACGACGAATCATTTGTGAATATATGTGAGTGTACATATGTTGTCCCCCAAATATCATGAGTAGTTGATGGCTTCGTGACCTGTATCACCATTCTATGACCTGTTTTATAGCTTTTTATGGTATATACTCTAACAAATATGCTTGATTTCAGGAGGCAAACATTTTCGTGCCGACCAATGCGAACGTGACTGGAGTATGCAAGGAATCAGACGCCGAACGCCTCGTCATATCTTTTAAGGAGTTCACGCTAGAATTTTCATTTGCTAAGGTATCAACGCGAGAGAGCGGGTTGGTTTTCCGCAACTTGACGACTTAATTGTAGCACCTATTTCGGTGATGAGTTGATGGCACTACTCTTGCCAACTTAGTTCCAGTGGGTAACCTAGACCAAGACTCATGTATTTTTTACAAGTTTGGTAGGTAGTGTTTTAGTGATCCAACAGTGAAGTTAGAAATGATTCTAATGCGGGCTAATCCGAGAAAAAAATGTCTAGTATTGAGGCATTTAGCCTTAAGATCTCTTAAAATTGCAAATGACGTAACCGTGCCAGGTCAATTTGGCTGGCGGGGCGTACCAACGTGGATTGAAAATCTCCTTCCTTGGCTTTTCCTTGTCACAATAAGTTACTTTAATTAATTAATTCTCTTTTAGAATCCAAGCGGTGAGCGTTGGTACTCCGGCAACATCAAACTGAGCTACGACTCTAGCGCGCGTGTCCTGGAACACGCAGCCAAGCAAGGAAGACGCGTAGTCCTGACGACCAGCTCTCGTTCCCTGCTGTTTCCCACGCCTGTTGGCAAGTCCTTCTTCTGCCCTGAAGAAATTATCGTGGACTTGATCGAGGACGAAGCCAGGTAAGCTGACAAGCATGGTGAATTTTGATGCAGACTATGTTAAGAAGACTCTAAGTAGTAAATAAGACTAAACCAGCATAGGTTTAATCTTCACGTGCAAGACACATAATTCGAATTTAAGCGGTATCCATTCCAACGGACAATGCACAAGGCAATACTATAGAGTGACGTAATAAATAAATCTGTAACCAACTACTTACTCTTCTTCAGTTTGTTTTCAAATATTATTAGTTTACACCATTAATTTAATTCCGGAAAAGAAATAAAAAAGTTAATTTATCGTTTTTTCTTCCAGTCCAAACGTCGGTCATCGTGCAACACTGTACCTTCGTCAAACGCGACTTCAAGCCTTTATGTTTAAACGCGACGGTGAGTTCGGACCGCCCTGGCATTGTTCGGACTCTGCCCAATCCCGTTCAGAAACCGCCCCAGGAGCAGTGGGTGCTGCTCTGGCGATAGCTACCGCTGGTACCTTTATTTGTTTAACCATCTGGCGCTACTAAGGTTTAGAAGGTTCAGTATGATACGGTGGAGAGAAGGGGTTAGGTGCGTTCTTTGTGTTTTTTTGGGTTTATAAAGAGTGGTTTCGTGTATGGGAGATAGGGTTAATTTTGTTTTTAAGAGGTTATCATAACCGGTTGTTTTTTGTGTTGTAATCTGAAGTATTGTATTTTAATTAATGATAAAACGTTTATCGGTCGGTTTCGTTATTTGCTTTGATTGCCTTATTTCATGAGTTTGGGTTCAGAACGCATTCTACGGAAGCTAAGCTAGTGAGATTTAAAAAAAACAAATTCATGGCAACTTTCATAAAGCGGTAGACCAAACTGTTATTAAATTGTCAAATGTGACGTTTCTAGTGAGATAATCTATGGTTCGCATAGCCATCAAATTACCAAAAGAATTACCTCCTTACTAATAAACGTAGAGTAACGGAGGTATAGCTATACGATGTTTTGTCCTTATCTGCCATTTCGAAATTTGAATTTGACAGATAAGGACAAAACATTGTATAGCTATACCACCGTAACTCAACGTTTATTAGTAAGGGGGCTAATGTTTGCCATATTTAATTAGAAATGTAAAAGTTGGTAGGCTGATGTTTAAATTAGAATTCAAAGAGACCATTTCATACTCGTACCTATCATGCATTATTTGATGTTGCATATTAAAAATAATATCGATAATCCTAAAGAAAAATATTATTTTAAAATTTACGGGATTAGAAGTGTCGATAAGTAATTATGAAAACGGAAAGCCTTAAAAGATGGCGAGTTGATAATGGAAACAAATAAATCAAAATCAACAAAGGACTGCGTATAAGTTAAATACCATTATAATAAAGATTTTTAAAGGGCATTGGGTAAATTTGTTTGAAGAATATTGTCATTTTTTTTTCAGCGGCCACGGATGATTTTTACATAGTTATTTAGAGGACCTCTAAATACACATAGATATATATAATTTATGGCGGTAAATAATATCGGAGCGGAGATTTTAAAGATTTAAGTATTCAGGTTTTAGTACAAAAGTACGCCCAAGTATGGATATTTAAATATCTCGGCTCCGATGCACTTTAGATTATTACATTACATAACAAAATATGTTTATTTTTAATAATTCTATCATAATTTACCACTTTTATGAATGGCCTTGAAAATGTATGAATTTTACAAATGACAACACTTTTACCCAAACCCCTTTAACAGTAACGTCTGTTACGAAATTCTAAACTATTAAAGAGATTTTTTTTTTGTAAACCATCCGCGTATGAAAAAGCAAGCGATTACTAATTTCGTGGATCTTAAGTAGGGAATTGGTAATGCGCCTGCATCGGCCGGGAGAGCCAGAGGAGATGTAGGTTCGAACCATTATATTAGCCGTTATTTTGGTAACGCATAACACCTACCACTAAATAATAATTATCTAAGTGACATATCTGACATCTCAAATTATTGTAATTATTGCGTTCATTTATTGAAATTGTCTTTGTGAATAAATGACGTCAACATGGGTTTTATTTGTACTTTATTTATCCTGGTCATATCACACGGCCTTTTTTTTTTTTGTGTTACGCAGTAAGGCAAGACACAATGGTCTTATAAAAATGATTTCTAATAAGTAAATAATTAGCAAGTTTACAGTTTGTATTACTTTGAAAATTTAAAGAAAACGCCATCTATGGTATACGGAATTAATGTCGATAAAATGTGTCCCATCACTAGACACTACAATAATCAGCGCCACCACTTGTAAGGAGTAAATTTCCAGGTGGCTTAAGTTCTTATATTCTCTCGGAAATTTTAAGTAGTGGTAAAATATTTAAAGAATAATAAAGTAACGCTTTAGGAAAATGCTTAGTTTGTTGGTGTTTGGTTCGCAAACAAATCTTGGCCAATAACAATTGACAACATTTCAAAAAAAAAGCAATTTGGTTTTTTCGCGTTTATTATAGCTGGTCAAAAATTAGACTACCCGTGTTTCTCGGTTTTTCTTTATTTAACTTAAATTCGTCGTAAATAATTTATTAAAGAAATAGTCATTAAAAAGACAGTATACGAGTATACAAAGTTAGGAATACTGATGTCGTGATCTTAGCATGATATAAAATTAAAAAGGTAACTTTCAACAGAAACAGAACTGACTGTCATGTCATCTCACTTGTCAACCATAACAACTGTAACAACATGAATTTGTCGACTTCGGGCAGATTGCGGCTATCCGCTTTTACAAATCCGTTAGTCACTTCCATTATTAATAGCGTATATCAAAACAATAGTATTACGAGAATCGAAAGCGTGTCGTTAGAATCAAGTAATCCGTCAGACAGATGAAAAATAGACATGACAGTTGTATATTTTTTTCAATTCCTATGGTAATAAATGGACTAAGGGCACAATAAGTGTATTCCTAACATTCAAAATCCAACTTTTTTACTGTTTTTCCCAAATAAAAAAAAAAAACTGCATAAAAAATCTAAAAATATTTTTACTGTAATCAGCAGTATAAAATCTACAAACGGTATTTTATTTTACTACTTTAGCAGATATGAATGGTTGTCAATTGGTCATTTGTCTGGTCGGTATTTCAGATAGGAAAAAAATATATGTGCTATCCAGATTCCAGACCAAAGTTAGGCCACCGTAGAATCTTGTGACACTGACGGTCTGCACTTTGCATTGGTCTACAATAGTCTCGATTATCGTTTTGCCTTATTGCCTTAAGAGTGTATTCTTTTGTGCAATATTGATTAAATAAATAAATAACTTTAAACTTGTCTGGACAAATCCAGCGACATATTTCTGTACATATAACGGCTTAATTCTTGCTGCGCGGTTACTGCGAAGCACTAAATCAAAAACTTCAGACGCGCTATCCCCTTTACTCGTCATTCATACCTAATTTGGGAGAAAAAGATGGAGATAAATTTGATTTTAAAAGTCCGTCTCTAGGTGCTCTATTTAACTCGTTTTACCCGTCGACAAAGTCGCGGCAAAACGTCCATGTAAAATAATTAAGTGATGTTTAACTTATTGTTTATTTACCATTAATAAAAACCAATGGCACTATTTAATATACAGTCTGATTTATTGTAAGCAAGACACTTCGTAAACAATTATTTTAACGAATATAAACCTGACACGGTAACTCTACACTGTTCCACGGTCCCCTCGTCAGTGTTGCCAGTTTTAATTGGCTCCCAGAAGACAACTGAGTTTTTTATTGCTAAGCGAGCTTTATTGAATTTTAGGGTGTCGAAAAGTACGTCAAACAATGTTAGTTTTATAAATTATCTAGTAATAATATTTATCTATGTTCTTAAATTAGTTCGGATGCGTAAGGATAGGTTTTGCTTGCGACTCTGTTCCCTTATATCTCGTTTATCGTTATCCCCTCAAGAACCTGTACAATTTTCTGGGACAAAATGTACCTATTCAATGTCTTACTCCATAACAAATATTAAAAAACCTTTTGATCGGAATCTGATTTTTGTGTATATAAATAGAAGAAATAGAAAAAGATTTAGCACAGCACAGTAGTTTTACATATTATTCCTTAAGATAGATACAGAAATTACAAAAACTACAACAAGTCTTAACAATGTCTACCCAAGTTATGGCAAAAGGTTCAGAACTCAGCATATGCTGTGAGATGGGTCGGGATAGTATTAGTAGGAATTGCAAGGTCAATAAGAAAATGTGCTTTAATTTAAAGACCTCATCATCAATATCAATATAAACATTATTGCGTTCTATGAATTTTAAACGTTTTTGATGATTTTTAATCCAATTTGAAAATAGTCGAAATATAAGATGACCCAAATTGGTGTCACTTTGAAGGGTCACGTTCTACAGTTTGACAACCGCTGCGAATCTCAGTAATATTACTAAAGGGGGATGATCCTTTGAGGATTACACGGACATTTGGGCAGACATATGCTCTAATGAGGGGAGAGGAGAGAATTGGAAATGACGCGGAAAATGTAAAATTGCTTGTTTGTTAATTGTAATTGTTGCAACCCTTCATTTGCTATCATTTAAAAAAGTTTCAGTCAAAAATAAAAACAATCCGAATGTTTTTTTTAAATTCCGATACGGTGGATCTGCGTTAAAAACAACGCAGATCTTGTTGGCAACCTTCAGATTCTTTCATCGGAGGGGAATGAGATCGTTTGACGCATCCAGCTAGCATGGGCAGCATTCAGTAAAAGAAGTGTAGCAGCGTGGCGACTTAGCGACATCTAGCGACAACTTGTATCAACCAACTCCCCAGCGCCACCAGCGTCAGACAGCGCAACTAGTGTTCTACATTGCGATAACGTTTCTACAGTCTGTTGACATATACAACTTTCAACTTCTTCCCAATGGACTTCGGTCCTGAGGCATATGCGGCTGCTACACGGGGAGCAACCAAGCTCTCCACCAAGGCGACCTTGGTTGGGGGCTCGGTTGCTAACGCAGTCGCGTTTCCGTCTACACGGTTGCCAACAGCAGTGTGTCTACTGCTCGCGGAGAGGAAACACGCATCGTACGACTGCACAGTGCACACGATATGGCTCCTTGCTTTTCAAAATTTCAGAAGGTTGGCGTAGCTTTAGCACTTTTGTGCGCAAGTGAGGACAGAAAAAAAATCCGCTTTATTGCGGCTGCTACACGGTGAGTAACCAAGCTCTCCACCAAGGTGACCTTGCTGGTTTGCGACCGTGTAGAAGGTGGTTTGCAACCAAATTTCGTTTGACCTTTCATTGCCCTTGGTTGACGGGCGTGCGCTGGCAACCGCGGTTGGATACCGCCGTTGTACATCGTGTAGACGCTTGTTGCCAACCACGCGAACGCAGTTGTGTCTCTGCAGGCAGAGAGTGCGCACGGCCTCACGCAACAACGCACGAGAACAAGATGGCGAAGGAGCAGCGGAACGAGAGCGCATTTATCGCCAACATGATAGATTTATACAAATATTTACTATGCATTTCAACCATATTATTTTCTTTTTTTTATTTTCTGTCCTCACTTGCGCACAACAGTGCTAAAGCTACGCCAACCTTCTGAAATTTTGAATAGAAAGGAGCCATGTCGTGTGCAATGTGCAGTCGTACGATGCGTGTTTCCTCTCCGCGAGCAGTAGACACACTGCTGTTGGCAACCGTGTAGACGGAAACGCGACGGCGTTAGCAACCGAGCCCCCAACCAAGGTCACCTTGGTGGAGAGCTTGGTTGCTCACCGTGTAGCAGCCGCTTAACCAATGTGTCTTACCTACTCATACTCACCAACGAGTTAAAATTCACTGAGTTAATTACGAAAGAAATCTTGAAATCAACTCACTCATAATATTATATTTTAGACTTTTTTATATCATGTCATTATGTATTACCAAATTTTAATTCACTAATAATTATGAGAAGTTCAAAAATTTGGAATGTATGACTCAAACGCAGAACACAATAAAGCCGGAAACGTACTGAGAGCAAAGGCGGCGCGGAGCCACGCTTTCCCATATTTTCCATCTGCCATCGTGGCTACTTTATTCTTGTGCATTAATCTGTTCTTTCTTATATACGTCACTAATAAATTATTTTATTTATGTATTTATTTCTTTCTTTCTTTCTTTCCATACAAAAAACGCGCTTTGGAAACGCTTTTAAGGATGGAAACGTGCAACACTGCGCCGCCTCCACTCTGAGTGCGTTTGCAGCTTTTAAGTAAATATCTAAAGCACGCAAGCAAGCAAATGTGTCAAAACTATAGTATACTTTTTCATTGTATACTTCAATGAAAAAGGTACATCATAAATTATATTTTTATTTCCATGCAAAATTGACGATTTGAGAATCGCTGCCAAGGGGTGTCCTGTTTGGCATGAAATTGGCCGTGAAATCGCAGATAATTTATTTAATTAGCTCCTTTGACGACAAGTGCGATTATTTCGTGTACTTTTTGTAATGAACTACACCCTAGATAAACTCGAAGTTATTAAAATGCTCAAACAACTTGTCGCTATTATTTATTTAATTACTTTAAGTGAGCAATTGTTGTATACAGGATGAGCGAGCTGTATTTATTAGAGGTCCTCAATCAACCTGTATATTGTAAAGATAAAGATAAAGATTTTTTTTATACATAGATGAACTTTTGCTTCATCTAAACAGTCTAATATGGGTTTAGTATAGTGTAACAGTTTTCGGGATAGTCACAACATACTCGTACTAGTTTTAGTTTAAGTCATTTCCATAAATAAAGGTTTAGCTCATTTAATATATGGATTACAATTATTAAGTTAATTTTTTGGTGTTATTGTAAATTAATTTTAAATAGGGAAGCTTAAAAATAATGACAGAATAGTTTTTATTTTCATTGATAGAATAAAAAGTTGGGGCATTCAATCGAAAACGGGTAGTTTTTAACCGACTTCAAAAAAGAAGGAGGTTTTCAGTTTGCCCTGTATGTATGTATGTATGTTTGTTCGCGATTATCTCGCATTTGGCTGAACCGATTTTATGCGGTTTTCAGAAAAGTATTTGTAACAGTTAGGAGGAGGTTTTAGTATTTTAAGCGACTTGAAAAAAGGAGTTCAGTTTGAACTTTTTACAGAGTTCCGATTTTAAAACATATTTTTTGGTTTGATAGAGTATACTTCCGAGGTAGTCCCATTGTCACCAAAATATAAATGTGATGAGGGGATCCGTGAGGAATTGAGGGAACTCCTCAAATATTATAGGCATACATACAGCGATTTTAGTATTTTTAGTAACAAGTCTAGAATTTGCTCTAACAGGTTATTATGATCACTAAAAAGTATAAAATTAAATAAATGTTCTAAAAAACAAAAAATCGCCTTCGAAAACGCAAAAAATAACTTCTTTTAAAAAGGTAGATATAGGTCAGTCCAATTGAAGTCGGTGACTCACAATATTTTTACCCAAAAGCCGACTTCAGTTGGACTGACCTTTGCGTTAGCGGTTCAACCGCTATCACTTTCCTGGTCGCATTATTCACTATTTCCCTCTAGGTTCGGATTACCATTTTCGGTTATTTTCTAGGAGTCCAGACATTCTTCAAAACAACTCAAAATGGTAACCCGATCCTGCAGGGAAATGGTGAATATTGCGACCAGGAAAGTGATAGCGGTTGAAACGCTAGTAGAACTACCCAGTTATTTTTTGCGTTTTGAAGGCGGTTTTTTGTTTTTTTTTTAACATTTATTTTGTATAAAATACTATGTACTCACATAAACAAGAATTATACACTTCATCTTCAACTAAGACTACAAATGTACGAGTTTTCTATTAAGTGAAAATAGGGCCGCATAAATATCCAAACGTCTGTACAAACGATTTTTTTTAATGTTAGTATCGGATGATCATCTTTACATAGCAACGGATTTTAATGAGGTTTTCCTCAATAGATAGAGTGATTCAAGAGGTAGGTGTTTATGTATAATAATTTCTAGTTTACGTACAGGTGATACAGAAAACTCACATAAACCGAAGCGAAGCGGGGCGGGTCGCTAGTAAAATATAAGGTGTGAGGAACAAAAATTCGAAACTTCTGCAAAAAAATATGACAAATTGGCTAAAAAAAAGAAACACGTAACTTCGCATTCCTGACATGTCTTGAGAATATTTTGGGAATTCGTATAAAAAGGCACCCTTTTTGTATGTTCGTATTTTATTGACATTTGACACTCTCACCTCATTATAGCTACTGGGTGTTTTAACTGTCATAAAGAGAGAATAGAGAGGATCTTCTACAAAGTTTATATTCATATTGTGTTGTTGCCATGAAATATATTGAACTATTGTAGGACTATTAGGTGCTCAATATTATATCGCCTCCATTACTTAATTCCTAAGATTGCGTTTACATATTTTTCTCAAAAATCACAGGTAATGTTGACATTACTATCTACATATTGAGACGCGAAGTACATAGTTTACGGACAGTTCTCAAATAAATAAATAAACATTGCGTGCTCGCTACACAAGCCCGCAATGTTGCATTCAAATTCCATTATCTACTATCTAAATAGCTTGTAACTTTTAAAAAAGTGAAAAGGGCCATAAGTCTTCTTTTAGTAAAATATCCTATCTACTATATTTAAGGTACTTTCCCTTCATGTCCCATAGTCTTGGGACGCCCTGTATATGTATGAGTTGGCGACTGTACAGAGGCTATATTCTACATGTAACCATATTGCCTTTGATGTGTTACCGTATTGTTTCTTAACTTGGCTGTGGAGAGGCCTGTGGAAAATTATTAGTAGTTGCACTGGAAGTCCTACTTAGTTGAACATTATTAATATTAGTGTCAAATAAATGAGAACCAAGAACCATATTGCCCTTGACAGGTTATGGTATTGTAAACGTTACGGACAATACGATAACCTGTCAAAGGCAATAGAGAAAAAGTAGAATAGAGGCCCTGTATGACATCATTTTTATAAATCGGATGTTATCGTTACCACACTTGCTATCACATTTAACAATTTACGACTCTATTTCAACGTTATTAAGGTCCAAAAGTGACGATCCTTTTCTTACCGTGGCTATACATTTGTCATTCTGATTTCTTAAAAACAATTAAATAAAATTTATTTACTCGTATATATGATGTTTATTAATAAATTACTTGTACTGTATATTTATTTAAAGCGTTATAACATATTTTTGCCTAATAAAACCAAAAACCTTATCAATAAATGACGGGTTTCGAAAATATCAAGTTAGCATACGATCCATCGTATCCTTACGTTAACTTTTCATCTATGATGGTACTATCCTTTAATAAAAGGTCACAATCTGCATTTAATGGATACACCAGTTTAAACACTACATGTTGACAATACGGTCGCTTTTGCATTGGGAGTATTTTCACAAATCACCTCTTTTTCTTTGGGCTTAGGGGGTGTTTTTGTGACAATAAATCTGTCACGCATGCGCCTTACACTAATTAAAGGTTAAACTGTTATTTTTACACGCGTATCCGGACGGTTGACTAAATTAGTAAAAAGTTAAGACGTTAATAAACGAAAAGCAATTTTGACTACTTTTGGAAACATTTTTTTTTTTTTAATTATTTAAAAAATCTCTATCAGTAGTGGTCTACTCTTCTTCTTATAAAATCGTCATGCCTTTGGCTTTACGACTATTCGATGTTGTCATAACGACATTAATATTATTTTGTTGAATAAATTCGTATTTGTCTCTCTATCACAATTATCTTCAATCTTGATGGGTATCAATAAGCTTACCGAAAAAGAAATATAAATACGAATGTACTCGACAAAAGACGATGTTATAAAAAATTACAACATAATTATAATATCGAGAAAATCGAAGAAATTTTGACCCCAAGGAATGTTTTGTTACTAAGATAAGTAATGTCCATTCTGTTACCAAAAGGTAACAAAATGAATCATCAAAGTAACATGTTTTTGGGACATTCCTTTAATTATTTTTTTATTGTCCCCATTAATTACGACAGATATTTTCTCAAATCGGATAATGATTTATTCTTTTTAAACTGTTATCCTAGTTAGTATTATTATATTATAAATAGCCACGTGTCAAACATACTGCTATTTTAAGACTTTTTTTAACGCGACTTTGGACTGTTGCATGTCCCGCACCGTCGGCAACCAGTCAAGCGAGCGGCGCCTTTTAAATCTATTTGTAATAATAATAATACATATATTCATTTGATTTTTTTCTAGTCCATATGAGTGTCCCACTGCTGGACAAAGGTCTCTTCCCTTGATCTCCACGAGTATTTAGAGCGTCTCAGACAATTTAAAAAAGGTTGTACTAGATTTGGGAAATAAAAACCCCGATATTATGACCGCAAGTAATGCTTGTTACTTAAAGTCCGTTTTGTTACCAAGAGATGACATGTATTGAATTTTGGTAATAAAATGGACAATAAGTAACATTCTTTGGGGACTTTCCAAGATGTTTTTAGAATAATGCGATATATCTGTAAAAGGTTTACGATCATTTGCTGAAAAACGTTTTACAAACTAATTCATTTCAAAAACCTATCGGTTCGCAAAACGCTCTTTTTTCCGAAACTGTAAATAATATTTCAGGATAAAAAAATACTAACCTCACCTAACCTATAGGATTCTACAAGACGGTACTGAAATAAATCCTTACATATTTATAGTTTCCGAAAAAAGCTTTTGCAAAATGATAGGTATGTTTGTGAAATGAATCAGTTTGTGAAATATTGTTTAGCAAGTCATGGATATACCTCTGGGAAAACATCTGTACCTATCTATAGTGCTACTTTTCAAATTAACTTACACTTTATCCAGATTTCTGTGTAGGTACTCCCCTAAATAAATAAATGAATTCAACTTATCACTACTAATATATTCTCAAACGGGAAAATAACTAACTGAATATTAAGTTTTTTCAATCTATTATCCCAAGTATCATTATAAATAGCAAAGTGTCAAATGTACTGCCATTTTGACAAGTCATTGGACAGTTGCATTTCACACACCGTCGGCGACCAGTCAAGCGAGCCGTGCCGAGCTAAATCTATTTGTAAAAATACATCTAACATTATGAGTAACGTCCTAAGAAGAAATATATTTAGAGTAAATGAATCACCTTTATCCGATTTGATATTTTGGCCGCATTTTAGTTCGTAATAAATGTTTTTTGAAGGCGGTTTTTTGTTTTTTAAAACATTTATTTTATTTTATACTTTTTAGTGATCATAATACGCTGTTACGTAGTCCCACTTCTTAGTTGATATCAAACTTTAAGATACCTAATATCAAGCGCGCCGCAAGCAACGCCGCGGGAAAGTTATGGTCATATTTCAACAAGTAAATATTATTCGTTGTAGTCGCTCAACTACCTTAATCCAGATATCTTATCGCCGCCCTTGAAATCGGTACCGTTGAGGAGTTCCGGTGGCCATCTGTCATCTCCGGTGTCTGGATGAAAATGCTGGACTTGTTACTAAAAATACTAAAATCGCTATATGTTTACCTACGATATTTGAGGAGTTCCCTCAATTCCTCACGGATCCCCTCATCAGAATGACAATGGGACCACTTCGGAAGTATACTCTATCAAACGAAAAAAGGATTTTTAAAATCGGTCCACAATTGACGGAGTAATGGGTGAACATACATAAAAAAAAGATACATACAGTAGTTGAACGTATAACCTCCTCCTTTTTTGAAGTCGGTTAAAAAAGGGCCTTGCAGGCTAAGCTAACAAGATTGCCCCCTCGAGGGATTTGGTTATACTTTTAGGTGGAGTAGTGGCAGGACCTAACGACACTGTATGATTAATATCAGCCTTCGATTTTCTTTTGTTTCTGATTTATTCACGAAAATGATAAAAAACCAAGGTAATTTTTACATCATTTTCGTGAATAAATCAGAAACAAAAGAGAATCGAAGGCAGTTTTCTTAGGTCCTGCAACTACTCCACCTAAAAGTATAACCAAATCCCTCGTGGGGGCCAATCTTGTTAGCTTAGCCTGCAAGACCCTTTCAACAACAATTATTATGATCAAAATAAACCGGTACCCATAGACATTTGCAATCTTACGATGACCATCTTAAGACTGAAGATGCGTTTCCAACGTTGAGCACATAGATGTCTTACCCCCGCATCGGAACACAAGAATGCGGACACTGTTGTTTTGTGGCAGGAACATCAGTGCAGTCCATTTCACAGTTTGGATAAAATAGACGTGCTGTTAGGAAAATTCACGTAATAAAAACAAGGAACAATATTTCGCTAATAACCGCCATGTTTGTTGACAAAATCTTATCGTCAGCTATAGATTAATTTATAATGAATTATGCGGCAAAATGACTGTCCGTTTAGATATGATATTCCCATTGTGTAACCCGATCTCCGCGATAAGGCAGTTTCACATGGCATCATTATTTCGCGATCCCTGTGAACGGTGTAACCCGACCTTAATAACGCATGAACTCTTAGAAAGTTCTTAAGTGAAGGACGTAGGGTTGGTATTTGTGTGATAAAGGGGGTAGTACTGGGGATCGGAATTTAGTGAAAACTTGGTGTGGTCTTCGCGTAATTTGCTGACGGAAATAAGATATTTTATGAAATAAAATATAAGCTTCCTTATAAATTGACCACATAAGTGAATCATTTCTTTGGGTTACAAAAAATGTAACGTTAAAACGACACGTTACGTTAGCAAGTTGGTAGTGAACCTACCTACGAAGCTAGCGGTCCCGGGTTCAAATCCCGGTGAGGGCAGATATTTTTGTGATGAGCTCGAGTATTTGCTCTTGACGCTTGGGCGCTTTGTATGTATTTAAGTATGTATTTCTCTGTATAAGTAAGTACCTATGTTGATCGTTATCGAATAGATACACATCGTTAATCTCTCATCACATTCATGAAAACACATGGTCATTACTTTTTTCAGTATTTTGCCGTATTCTATTAAAAAAAGTACTAGATAGATATTTAATAATATTCTACTACATATCCCATACCCGCTGCTACATATCAGTCAAACTCTATAGAATCATTTGGACAATTAAACCCATAGAGTATTGATCTCTATCGAATATCGGAGATAGTGCAAATGTGCGCTAATCTGTGCAAACATTGTAAATACGCCTTTGTTTGATTTTACAATCGATTACGGACAATAATCTTACCCGTAACAACCCTAACGCAAGACTATTAGAGCTCTAAATGCAATAAAATCATTGCAAAATTAACGAATAACAAATTTCTGTTGGTAAAATGAACAAAGCACTTTATAGACATATCAATAAACAACAAAATCCCTACATGTAAACCAAACATAACCGCAAACATAATAAACCAAGCGCTCCTTCACTAAGTTTTAAATTTTGAATTCGGAATTTGTTTTTTTTAAGATTAGTGCGGGGCAAAGGCGCGACGGTGTTAATCCTCAGTTACGAGTATCCGAACAATGGGACAATAGTTCGGGAGAAATGAACAGCTCTTTGTAGTGAAGTGACACGTTGAATGAATGCGCAATAGTAGTTTGGATTTAGAACGCGCACTTGGTGCGTTGAGTGGCAAAGCGATGCAACTCAGAAAGGTCCTTTAAATTATTTAATTGTTCAGGTTGGTTTTTAGTAAACAAATAAGCTAAACAAGACCAACGAGCAGAATACACAATTGACATAAAAACTCTCGCGTTACCTCGATATTAGACATTTTAAAACTTGAGAAAAAAAAGAAAAAGTTAGAATCACAACGAGTAAGTTAATTGACATAATACCATATTAAACTCAATTAGGTATATTTCATCTAACTTAAATAGGGCTAGCCATTGTGATATACACAAACTAAGTATCATTCCAGTATCTACTAAAAATACCATTATTTTAAAATTTTAACTCCACTAATACTAATCATTTTAACCAAGTTACAACATAATGCACAGCGACCAAAATGGCAGCTCAATTTGACAATTTGCCGGTTGCACAGATACAAAATATCGGCATTGCGCATTTCGCCCCCTGTTGTGGTAACAATGAGTTTTAACAACAATAGATGTTCGTGTCAGCACGCCCTAATACAGTACTTGACGTGTAAAGATTAACCCTTATAAAAACTAATAATGTACTAAATATGAATGTATTTATAACCTACTGCGGCTAAGTTTAAAAGGAAGGTTATATTATTTTTCTCAAAAATGTCTGGAAATATCGACATTACTATCTACATATTGAGACGCGAAGGACATAGTTTACTGACAGATCTCAAATTATACTTAATGAACTTTTTACCCGACTACGGCGAAGCAAAGGAAGAGTGATTTTGACACAGCTGTTCAAAATATTGTTCGTTGTCGACGGCCAGGTTTATAGCAACGTGCTTCGCAGTTTGGCCTTTTTAGTGGGCAGGATGACGATCACAATGGATGGAGTTCCATGCACAGGTGACGCCTGCTGTATGTCTTAGATTTTCCTAAATTTGGCATCTGCCTCATCATACGAGGACTATGAGTGGTTCTATCAGATAGCGAATCCCACATGGCGCTAGATAAAACATTACAAAGTTCCTAACTTGTTTCGTTCTTTTTTGCTGTTTTTGTTGTGTTTTTTAACACGATGAACTTTCTCTTTGTGTCTCGTTCTACATTTCAACTGCTTTTATCGCCTTAATCGATCAATTTGTCAAAGGTACCGGAATACTTTACAGTCCGAAAACAGACATGATAGGCTTTTTTTATTCCAAAGAACTGGGTCTCTATTCTATGACGTAAAACCATATTGCTTTTGACCTGTCAACGTTTTGATAGCTCTTATTTACTCGACAGTAACCGCAGCCGAGTTAAGAACAATAACACGTCAATAGCAATATTGTTTAACGTTGTGGAATATAGACAGAGGCCGAAGCCCTAGCCAAGATGCAAACGCTACTAACGTTTTTCTTTTCTATCACTGAGGGCCCTGCCAAGATGCATTGTGCTAACTAACGTTTCTATTCGTTTCGTTTTTAAACCAATCGCGTCACTGCTAGATGACGTGATACGAAAAGTCACGTGATCTACCAGTGACGCGATTGGTTAAATAACGAAACGAATAGAAACGTTAGTTAGCGCAATGCATCTTGGCAGGGCCCTCTGAAAAGTTATGGGGTGACATCCTCGTGCGTTGTGATAAACCACGTGGTGTCACTGTCATCCCATACATTTTGAGTGATAGAATAGAGAAACGTTAGTAGCGTTTGCATCTTGGCTAGATAGTTTCCGAGGAAACAGCGACTAATAAGCGGACAGAATTGCGGGAAAAAACGACTAAATAATGAATCTTGAATACTCAACAATTCTCGCTACTTCCTTCCTATCAAATAATCCTCCGTGTGAACATCAGTTGAACACACAATATAGATATTATTGTGGCGATAACCACGTGCGGACAGACGGACAATAATCTGCGAATATTTGTTGTTAACATTCTGTGTTTATCTTAGATCGGATTAGGAGATTCTTTGGAGTTTTTTGGATACATACCTCTGTTATAACGTTTGCTAATTATAACCATAGAATCTTACCATGTTCCGTACTACTATTAAGTATTCTATATGTATAAATTTGTATTTTCTTTATCTTTATCTTTCTTTATTATTACATGGTATAAAAAGTCGCTTTCCTCGTCTTTCTGTCTGTCTGTATGTCCGCTAACTTCTATAAACGACGCAACGGATTTTGATGCGGTTTTCATTATCAGTTAGATAATTTTTCACGGAAGTTTTTCATGTTTATTAAATTCTGGCTTATCTATGGGTGTTACAGAAAACTTACATAAACCCAAGCGAAGCGAGGGCGAGTTGGTAGCCTATTATAAATATGATAGTTTGTGAAGTTTTTTTTTTATGGCTAGGAGAAGGCACGCCAG
Organism: Acleris literana; assembly: GCA_946894065.1. Classification (NCBI taxonomy): domain Eukaryota; kingdom Metazoa; phylum Arthropoda; class Insecta; order Lepidoptera; family Tortricidae; genus Acleris; species Acleris literana. The sequence continues at coordinate 10,028,212 of OX335691.1, read as the reverse complement.
TACGCAGGCCACCTGGGGCCTGTTTTATAAAGCAACAAATTACAATTTACAGGTTACTAGTTTCCATTTGACACAAAATGGACCAATGACGACCAGTTATTTGAGCAGTATTGCCAGTTTAGACCTGTAAAATTGTAACTTGTAGCTTTATAAAACGTGCCCCTGATGGTAAGTGGGATCTAAGACCCATAGGCTTTACGCATAATCTGGTGTCGCAGAATCTACATTCGCATAGTTTGATTACGCAGAATTTCGTTAATCCGAATACATAAATTGTCCGAATGTATGATTTCGCAGAATACTAATTTCGCATAATTGTTACTCTACTGATACTTTAGATTATGCGTAAAGCCTAATATGGCTATATAGATTATGCCACAAATAATTATTACTTACAAAATTATGCCACAACGGGTTAGACCCATAGACATTTGAAATCACAAGACTACAACCACAAAACTGCAATCCTAAGACATCAAATGCGTTGCCAACCCTGAGAACTAATATTATATTTAGGTATTCGGATGTTTATGTTTCAATCACACCGCAACGGGTGAACAGATTTCGATAAATTTATCTTTGACTGTTTTTTCCTTATGGAATTAAAATCTTTCCGTAGTAAAAAATATCCTTTCTTCTAATCCAGGAGTTCAATACATAAAATATCTCTGTGCGTGATGCAGTGGAGAACCTCCTTCTTTTTTTGAAGTTGGTAACAATCCAAACTGCCGCGGTACCTATTTGGTAAAAGAAAATATGAAAAATTAAACAGGTCAAATTAAGTGGTTCACCGGTTCAGGTTGTTAAGCAGTTTAAGTACTTAGGTCACGTACTTACGGAAGACTCTCGGGATGACAGTGACATGGCACGCGAGAAGAGGGCCCTAGCGGTAAGGGGCAACATGATAGCCCGAAGGTTTGGTAGGTGTAGCAAACAAGTGAAACTAAGTTTATTTAGTGCATACTGCCTATCATTCTACACCTGCCAACTCTGGGTCAGGCACACCAGGAAATCGTACGCCGCCATCAGAGTACAATATAATGATATATTCCGAACGCTGATGGGGCTGCCGAGATACTGCAGTGCCTCGACCATGTTTGCTGAAGCCGGGGTCCCAGACTTCTTCGCCGTTAAGCGCGCACGCATCGCCTGTTTTTGGGACAGATTGAGCCGCTCTCGCAATTCAATCCTGCAGAGTGTGTACCGCGACTTGGGTAGCCCGTGGTAGTTGTTTAAATATTGGCTGGCTGCTCACCAGAATGGCAATATAAAATAAGATTAAGATTTTTACAATCTGCATTAGCTAGTAAGACTAGGAGTTTATTGCTTCTGAATGTATTTTAATTGACGTTGTACATTTTGTGCCTTATCTTTGTATTTTTTATATTATGGGTTTTTAAATAAAGCTTATTATTATTATTATTATTATATATTATTGCATCAAAAATATTTCGCTCATCCGGCAAAGCTTTGTAAACATTTATCTTTACAATTGTTACAGCCCAAATATAGTTTTAATTCAACGGTCTTTCACCTTCAGACAAAGGAGTTTTTTAAGCATCCGTCCGTAACTCTACACCTATTTGATCACACCTGACGCGTCCTGTCTCGTGATTGGCTGAAACCCCGCGAGGGTGAGCGCGGCGCGCGCTGATTGGTCGACTGCTAGACGGGGGTGGATCGACTCAGGTTTCAGGTTATTAAGTGTATTCGAGTGATTTAAATGATTTAGGGATTTCAGGGGGTATTACGTTAACAAGGGGTTGTGTTGAAATCATTTTGGTTTGGGTTTTTAATTAGATTGAGTTTGAGTCTCTGTTTTTGTTTATGGAAACTAGTGCAAGCGGACTGAATTTTAAATTTGGAAACTGAATTTTGAATATTTGAGTACTTTATTAGGTGAACAGTCGTATGGATATCATGAATGCTTGATCAAATATGCATGGAATTTGAAATATGAAAATATGTTCTGTTTGTAAATAAGTAGAATGCATTTAATCTAAAATAAGTGAACAGTTTCATATTCAAATTCATGATCATATTAAGGAATTATCTAAAAACCCAAAAAAATAACACGCAATGGGCGTCTAATCCACTATTTAAGATCACATTGCTGCTATTTCTTAATCATATGGTTTACATTATGATAGATATTACCTACACTATTCTACTCTATTCTAAGGTAAAAACCATATTGTATTTGACGTGACATGGTATTAACTTTTATAAATATAAATCGCGTCGATTTAGTACCTATGTGTGAACGTCACAAAAGCTAAAAACAAACAAGTGTTATGGTGTTGTTTTTAAATCGGCCAACGTTACTGTAGACTAAATAAGATTCGAGCTATCAAAACGTTGACAATACGATAACAGGTCAAAGACAAAACGGTTTTTAACGTGTAGAATCTCGGCCCGGGCCTAGTATGGTTTATCGCGTGACAAAATGTGGATAAAGCATCCGTCACTTTCGTACTTATATAGGTAGGTACGTGTCAGAAAGTGACGGATGTTTTATCTACATTTTGTCACGCGATAAACGCAGCCATACTAGGCCCGGGGTCGAGAAGCCGAGATTCAACACGGTAAAATCATATTACCATATTGATTTAGTACCTTATCTATTTAATATCATGTTTAAACTGCCATAATATGAATGGGCACAGAAATTAAAGTGAAAAGGTACTAAAGTGTACACATATTTATGAACTAGACTGTTCCCAATCGTGAACATAACCATGACATATCTCTCACACGTGTAATATCTTTATGAAGAGTAGCAAGTTTTCGCAACTGTTAAGTGTTGCATTTCTACAAAACTTCCCCGATTAGGTCGTCGCCCTAAAAGTTCGCTAATTCGAAAACAATATCAAATGGTTCCCTTATAAATATTTGTTTATACAGACGGCGATAAATGGTGGGCACGGCGGGAGCTTTCTGTGTCCAAATACGAATGGCGTGGTGGGGGGCCGATGCAAGTGGCTCTGTGCTGGCGCCGGTCTTTAATAGGAAATCAATCATTATTACCCGTAGTCGGGCCGGTGCAGCAGCTGATCAGGCCCAAACACTCAAGCGCCGCCAATATTCGTCATTATTAAATAATTGCGAATTTGTGGCGCTTGCAGTGGAAACCATGGGACCTTGGTCAGCTGATATGAAAAGCTTTATTAAGGCCCTGTCCTCCCGGCTCATAGAATCCTCCGGAGATCCTAGAGCTGGTGCTTACCTCTCCCAAAGGATTGGGCTAGCTATCCAGAGAGGTAATGCAGCCAGTGTCATGGGGACTATGCCGCGAGCGGACCTGCTAGAGGGGGTATTCTTTTTATAGCGGTGATTATTATTTATATCATTAATATTTAAGTAGCTTAGTTTAATTTTAATTTTAATATGTTTAGTTTTAATTTTTAATTATATTAATGTTGAATTCTGTACTTAGTTGGATGTAAATAAGATATATAAGTAATAATATATCTTCTTGCTATCATTTTTTAGGGTTACGAAGTCAATTAGGAAACTTTATAGTTCGTCATGTCTGTCTGTCTGTCCATCTGTCTGTCTGTATGTCACACTTACTGTTTCTCAGAAACTATCAAAGTTACAAAACTGTAATTTTCTATACATATAGATATTACCGGGCACTTAGATCAATGATGAAACAAGTAAAGAAATATTTTAGGCTACCTCTCATAGTACATGTAAAGCAAGGGTAAACATATTTTCTTTTAGTTTTACATTGTTGGATAGCTATTAAAAATAATTGTAAGTATATGCCATCAGCGTTTTTTAAATTTGGAGTACCGTTTAAGATATATTAAACTCTAAAAGTGCCATTTTTGCTAGCGTCAGATACGTGTCCCTGCCTAGTATCTTAAAAAAGCACATATCTATGACAAATTTAAAAGAAAAACTATTACGACTAAGTAGACTTGGTTGGTTCTTGAGATACAAGCGACTAAAGTGTTTATACCTACTAACAATCATTAGTTCATTACCAAATAACTTTAGTTAGAAAGTTAGTTCAAAATTGTTGTTCTTCGAGATAGTTTTTTTTTGTGTTTGTAGTACTTAATGGCGTCGGGACCGTAGTTAACCATACACTATCCGACTTGCTCTTACATGGTTTTTTATAATAATAATAGTCATATTTTGAATTATGCGTGTCATACACACATACATACTCGTAAATATACAACTTTCGCTTCGTCTACATTCATCAACCTCTTCATGCACGTACTCGACGTTTCGGGTGCTTTTATTTTGGCCCTTATTCAGTACATCGCGAATTTGATGACTGTATGCTTTGCATTATGCGTTGTAATGACTATTTAATTCTTCAAAAACAATACGATAACATGTCAAAAGCAATATGGTTTCACCGAGTAGAATAGAGCTTTTACCATTCGTTTTACAAATCGTTACTAGGTATTTTGGAAAACACTCGTATCTGATATTTCGAGATGTATAAGTTTGAACATAATACGTTTCATTTTTAAGTTTAAAATCGTACGTCACGAAATAAGAGATACGAGGTTTTTAAAAAGCAATAACGAAATACGAACATCTAAGCATATTTAAAACGTCGCAACAACTTCTGGCAAATAATAATTTAAGAAAAACAATTTAACGTAACTTTTTCAAATAAAATAATTAACACCTTATTGGAAAGAACGTAAGGATTTTTTTATTAAAATAAAAATAAATGTAACACTGGCCATAAATATCTACTTTTATTTATCACAATGAATTTGTTTACCGGCAAAAATGCAGGAAGCCGTTTATGCAGAGTTCATGAACTGATGTTTACTCGTCTCTAGCCTCGATAAAGCGATGGAAAAGTCCATCATCGTTGCAATATTTAGTACTTAATTCATAATAGTAAGTTAAAAAAAAAACATGTTTTCGTCATTCTCGAGGGAAAAATCTCGTAGTTTGCATATTCGATTGAACATATATGAGCACATGGCTTTAAAGTGGGACCCATATACATTTGCATTCTCAAGACTCTAATCTTAAGACTACAATCTTAAGACTGCAATCCTAAGACTGCAATCCTAAGACTGCAAAAAATATTAACATTGATTCTTCATTTTAAATGCGTTGCCGACCCTTTGGACTATGATGGAATGCGTCAATACGATAAATTTTACAGGTTGTCTTATTCCCACACAGGAACACAACAATGCCAACACTACAGTTTGGAGGAAGGTTATTAAATAAGATGGTAGTAGCGATTCGAACGGATTCTTTTTCTTCGCACCGACCAGCTTTCTTCTGTCTCGCCTACTGGTTGACTGGTAGACAACGCCATTGGGCATTATTTCCGCCATTTGTACTTTATTGTATTTTGTGCAAAGAAGTTTAAATAAATAAATAAATAAATACAGGCCTGTATTTTACTCGGTAAAATCATTTTGCTATTGACATGTCCTATTTGTTTTTAATTCGGCCGCCATTATTGTCAATGTATATGACGTTGACGATACGATAACATGTCAAAACGTTGGTGATACTGCAAAACCGCGTAACCAACAAATATAGAGCAAAATAAACCTTAATGTCTTAGAAAAAGGTGCATTTTGCTCCTTATCAAAAATGTTACTTACGCGGTTTTGCAGTTTCACCGACGAAAAGCTAACTGGTGAATAGAGCTCCAGCCAGGACCCATATTTTGGGAACCTAGTGAAAAAGAGTATAAGTCAACTTAACTTGTTCTACAAAAGGGTATATACATGACCGGAGTATACTAGACTTAAACCCTTTTTCACTTGATCTTTAGGAGACTTACTCATTTTCAGTAGGACCCCAGTATTATGGTCGCCCTTATGACCCTTATCGCTGTAAAACATAAAGCTTCCGTCACTCTCGCACTTACATATTGGTCAGAAAGAAACAGATGTTTTATCCACGTGTATCGACGTCGGTAAACACAACGATAATAAGCCCAGAGGGCCCTGCAAAGATGCACTACGCTAACTAACGTTTCTATTCGATTCGTTTTTAAACCAATCGCGTCACTGGTAGACCACGTGACTTTTCGTATCACGTCATCTACCAGTGACGCGATTGGTTTAAAAACGAAACGAATAGAAACGTTAGTTAGCGCAATGCATCTTGGCATGGCCCTCTGATCTACACAAGGTTTTTGTCTACTGTAAATGTAATGTAAGTACTATTTATTGACGTAAATATGTTTAGGTAGCGACAACGTTTTGCTGCGTATGTATTTATAAGTTCATATTTCAAAGCGGCGCGGCGCCGTGTTAATGACACAACATTATAATACATACGTAGCTATACGACTATTGCGTTTGCAGTTTTTAATCTATTGTATTAGTAATCTGTACTATTTTCTTGTTTTATTCATCATAATATTTTTGAAAAAATAATCATCAGCAGCCCATAGTCGTCCGCTGCTGAACATCCAATGCTCTTTGAATTCCAGCGAGACCTATCCAATGCGGCCTGCCACCGACTTCCTACCACCTTTATTAAGTCATCTGTCAATTGTGCAGGTGGTGTTACAATTCGGCCGCCTGATTTGTCAAGTAAAGGCATTTTATGTTGTCCCTAGATTGAAATTGAGGGATTACCCACGGGTTTCAGGGTCTATCTACCATCAAGCCTGTGACCTTCTTTGCATTGTCCGTGGCATGCAAATTATCTACACTAATGTTATACAGAGGAAAGATTTGTATTTTTGTATGTTTGTTACGAATAAACTCAAAAACTACTGCTTCTGCGCGGACGGAGTCGCAGGCAACAGCTATCTCTAATAATTCAAAAACCCCTGACATTGTGATCCGCTTTCTAGAGTTGATTCTTAACGGTCTAACTGGAATGAAATTTTCGAGCGTTCGATTTTGAAAAATCGATTTTCTAGTGTAGTCTATGGTCGGCATAGATTATTATCCATACCTCTTACTGCAAAGCCTAGTCGATGCCATGCTCCGCAGCCGAGAGGGATGGAGATGCGAATCAATCTGGCAGAAGGAGAAAGAATCACCTCCACCAGCAGAAAAATATCGCGAAAATCCTTGAAGGCATTATGTTGCGCAAGCGACGTTCCCACAGCGTTCTGGGTAAAGCGCCGCGTCAGACACGCGACACCGGCGGCATCAACACACAAACAAACAATTCTCGGAGCTGGCGGTATGAGCCTTGTCTGCTACACACGAGCCTATACGAGTTTAGTTCGTAGAGTTATAGGTGAAAAACTTAAGTAAATGACCTCTTTCATTTCACCTATACTGTATTTTAAGGTAAACTAGCGACTTGCCTTCGCTTCGTTTCGGTTTATGTGAGTTCTCTGTAACACCCGAGCTAAATAAGAATTTATTATATATCAGTAATTAGTAATTTATTGCAATATCATAATGTTACAAAGGTCTTGGTTAGTTAATAGCTATACTATTTCAACAGTTCATTATGAACCCGATGGGCACAGCAGTATTAGGGAGTAGGGCTTAATCCACCTATTTTTCATTTTACCCTTTTACCAATACTGCTAGAACTCAAAAGAACTTAGTGTCAAAATACCTAAATCACAGAATACCTAACTTTTTTTCTCAAAACACCATATTCTTAATATGGCCGTATTTAAAAATGCGTTAGTTTCATAATGGAGAAACTTCACAACACCTTTATCGCAGAACGCAATAAGTTCAAAACAACCATGTGCCAGAATACCTAAATTTCAAAAAGGCTAGTTATTCTTCATGTACGAGTATAAATATTAAATATGCTTTACTTATCTTCTTTAGTGCTGGCCACTTACATTGAACAAAACGGACAAGGAAGGAAGGAATATAAGGGGCACATTTTAGGGGCACTTTTTCACATATCAGGTTCAAAAAAGAGCTCATGGTTCTTGGTACAAAAAAATTAGGCATTTTGAACCTGTGACATTTTGACATTCTGGAGTTGTCAGTTTAAGTTATTTAGAAATTTTGTCGTATCTATGATTCGGTATTTTAAGGAAATGTACGTTTCAAAATTTAGACATTTCGGACATGAGACGTTTTAGGTCGATGTCATTCTGACATTTGTGTATCTTAGGAATGAGGCTGTTTAATTTTTAGGTATTATGAGCTCTTGGTAATTTGAAATTTAGCGAAATTAGTGAATAAGGTATTATGAAAATTAGGTGCGATAAGCCCTACTCGTATTAGGCAAAGGAGGACTCACTGTACCAACATTTTAAATTCGTCATTAAGGTATCCCTTGAGACAGTATTAACATTTATTAATTAGTAGATGTTTCAGTTAATTTCTGAATGTCTGTATTAGTCTTTTTTTTAAAGTGAAAATATATCTAACTGGTGGTGAAAACCGCTTGAAAATAATAATGTAGTGACAATCCTACTACTCTTGAAAATAATAATGTGTTTGGATAATGCTGGGTACCTACTGTAAAAGTCGACTTAACTCGTAATAAAAAGGGTATATACGTGAACGGAGTATACTACACTTAAACCCTTTTTCACTTGATCTTCAGACTTATATCCTTTTTCACTAGGATCCCAGTGACGTCAATGTAATGTCAGTTATCATGTATCATGTAGGATATAAATCACTTTAAGGATCATAATTGCTATATAGTAACATTTAGAAATTGTGTGTATTTTTTTATCTGGCTAAAATTTCTTTATTACATAGTATAAAATGAAGTCGCTCCCGCTGTCTGTTCGCTTAGATCTTTTAAACTACTCAACGGATTTTAATGCCGTTTTCAGCAATAGATAGAGTGATTCAAGAGGAAGGTTTATACGTATAATAAGTTCTGGATTATATACGGGTGTTTCAGAAAACTGACAAAACCGAAGCGAAGCGAGGGCGGGTCGCAAGTTAAAAATAAAATAAACATGAATATGCAGGTTTTTTAGAGAAATTTTGATTTTTCTAGACTAAATAAAAAGCTAAATTGTGAGCGAAAATACTATTTTACGTAACAATTGCCCTCCTGTGTAATATCTATGGACGTAAGTATTTCTCTAATAAATGGCAGTGTCTGACTCGACAAAATACACACAGGAGTGAAAGCCATTTATTAAAATTATAATTATATTGGAGTTGTATATGTATTTTTTTATTTAGGTCCACTACGCTGGTCTGCAATAGCGCTTTTAACAACCATTATATCACCTTTGATACCGGTGTGTCATATTTTTAACTCAACTCGGACGGTAAAAGTCCAAAGTATCGGAGTACAAATCGTATTTTTTTTAAAGTGCATCTATTGTCTCTGTTTGTTGTCTTTTTTTTTCCCGACTACCGCAGACGGAGGGTAATGTTTTTGAACTGTATGTATGTATAGTTTTTTGTTCTGTCGTAGAGACTAAACGTGTCGATATTGATAACCGAGTCGTTGTTAGATTCGTCTTAGAGTCTTAAGAGTCACTGGGTCACTTTACTTTAAAAAATGACAAAGCGGTGAATTTAAAAGTATATATAAGTATTTAAGAATAATTGTTGCACGCGATTCCGTCCGCAAAAAAAAAAAATAGCCTATGTTAATCAGTGATAATATAGCATTCTACTGTTAAAAGAATTTTCAAAATCTGTTCAGTAGTTTTTGAGTTTAAAAACAAAAATACAAATATTTTTATTCTGTTACGTGTAGAAACCTACTTAAGTAGATGACAACATTACACCAAGAAAAAAAAATTGGTATAGGTAGGTATACAGATGGCAAATAAGCATACCCTTATATTAACAACGCCACTGGCCACCTGATATTAAGTGGGATACTGGGATCTGAGACCCAAACTCATTTGCTTTTTCAAGACGGCAATTCTAAGGCCGTAATTTTAACCCTGAAGACCAAGAAGGAATGCCTTTACACTGCCAAATATGCTTATTCATAAACAAACAACAACTAAGCTATTCTTCAAATATAGTTTATCCTTATCTTTCACTGTGACATTTGAATTTGACAGAAAGAGACAAATCACACTTTAACTAAAAAAAAATTGTACGTTTATAAATATGGGGTTAGGCCTTAAAGGGATAAGTTCGCCTTTGTACATCCCTTTTATATTATTATCTATTTTATAATTGTTATCTCTTTTGTTTGCACAATAAAGTGTTTATATACATACATACATACATACATACAAATCAACTCTACAACTAATGGGCACTCAACACATTTAAACCGGCTGACTCCACTACGGGTCACATTAGTATGTAATGCAGGATGCCTGGCACTGTGTCAAGTCTTTGATTAAATCCTCGAAAAAAAAAACATGTTGAATTTTGATTGGTTCCACATCATCCTATTAATTTCATTTCTCTTTGCGTTATCGCTTGGAGTTTGAAATTACTCCACTCTAGCCTTAAAATGTACTTTTTTAGTTTTGAATGTTAAAAATTATACTTTCTGGAACCTTATTCTCCGTTATTTATTCCCCTATCGCTATCGTTGTATCGTTGGCATTGCGCCGTGTCTTCATCAAATGGTCACAACGGAAGACCAGCGCTGGCTCTGCCAGCATCACGCTGAGTTGTGTCCATTTTGTGGCAAATTATCTTTTCAAAATTCTGTGTGTCAATTAATGTTAATGTTTGTCATGAATAAACTATTTGTATTGTCAAGGTTATGACAGCTCTTATTAATTTGACAGTAATAGCGGGCGATTTAAAAACAATACGATAACAATTAGGTGTACAACATTGTAAAATATAACCCCTACTTGTGTTATTACGCTCTCTACGAGTATAGTCTGTATATGTTTTTTTTTATATTTACCGCCCGTTTAATACCTAACTTAAGGAATATGTAGTTACTGTAAGTAATTAAGCCTTTATTCCCTTAGTCGTATCTTACGACATCCATGGGAAGACATGGAGTGGCACTATTCTCCGGACAACCATGGGAGAGGCTTGTAGTACTGTTAGGCGATGGGTTTGCAACATGTCACTAATACGCTGGTAAACATAATAATTGTGCAAAATGTGGTTACAGAATTATCAACAAGTTTTTAGAGTTGTAGGTAATTTTGTAGGTCTGCCTACCCCACACAACAAACACACGCACAGGCGCGAAGGTACAAAACGGATGATATGAGGTAGATGTAAAACTGCGTCATATTTAAGAGAACTAGCTATAAATAGGGCCAAAAATCTAAACGTCCGAAACACCCAAAGGCGGTCCCATAGAGGTCAGTTAAAAAAAAACATTTTATTTTTCAACGCACAGACTGCGCGTTCTGCCAAGCCCCGCCCCGGGCGCTCTCGCTCGCACACTTTGAAAGCCTACACCTTTGTCATTTGACCCCAAGTGCTCAATGAGTGAGGGTGTGTGACATTTTTTTTGTGTTGAAAGTGAAATAGTGAATTTTGTTTGATTATCTGTGGATTTTAAGGTGAGTTTAATTTTTTAGTAACTAGGTTTAGGTGATTTAATAAAAGAAACATGCTAGGTAAGTATACAAATTTAACGAGGATCCCGAATTAAGTGATTTATTATTATTATTGTGGTCAGATGTATTTCTATAATAATTGACACATTTTGGCCATGTCAATTTACCTATATTCCAATTTATTTATTCAAATTAATAAAAAAATTTTTTTTACTTACTACAATTTTTACATTTTATGAATTAAAATTTTGCACAGGCGTGTGTAAATGAACTAAATTAAATATTTATTTCAAGCCGCATTTAGATAAAACTGCATCAAAGTAATACAAAGTTTTTTTTTAATTAAAAAAAAATCCTGAAACTGAATTAGGTATTCAAATGGAATAAAACTTAGAAAGAACACTATTTTCTGATTTGCTCAAAGATCAACTGGCATAGAATGCTATTAAGCATTAAGTTCACCTTTTGTATTCAATTTGTATATTTGTGCAATAAAGATTAAATAAATCAATAAAGAACACTATTGCGTGTAATTTTGTGTAGGTATTAAACCCACGAAATTTATATTGATTTATGATTATTATAATATAGAATGATAAATTGTCAATACGGACGTGTTTTAAAATACGTGTACTTACTTACCTAAGATTTTGCCTATCTTTTTTTAGCGGGTGTATCAGAAATACGCATTTTTTTTTAAAGAAAGGCGCCATTGAATCGTCTACCAACTTATTAATTAAAAAATCTTGTTAAACCCAAAACATATATCTTCACGCTAAAACCAATAGGAGCGGAGCACCAATGAAGAATGTTTCAACCTTCTACGTTAACAAAGTCGCGGGTTAAAGTTAGCGTTATCCCAAAGTAACTATTCCACGGGGACGAAGTCGCGGGCAGAACTAGTCTAGATATATTGTAGCTTTGCCCTTCACTTTCATATGACAGAGAAAAGAAAAGCGATAACATTAAGCGGCAGTTAGCATTTTTAGGACGGGGTTTTAGTTTTTAAGATATTCCGGTATAAGTCTTTAGCTAAGTTTCATAGAAATTGGGAGAGTTAATCTATAGTTTAGTACAGTAATCAAATAGGTACTTTAAGGGCCGGTACAGACGGACTGCATTTGAACTGCAACCCAGCTGCAAAATGGCAGTTCGAGGGCAGTTCTGATGCAGTTGATGTAACGTGATTAAAATTACAGTGCCAACTCAGAAACTTTTTTTTCAGAACATACTATACAGTCAAGGACTTTAATTGTTGTCACTATGGAACCCTGTCGCATAACGTTAATCATTCATTTAAGCGTAATTTCTGTCATGTGGTTTGACGCTGTCATTATGACAGGGTTCCATAGTGGCATAACAATTAAACTCCTTGACTGTACCTAACTTAAATTTGCAATAGCTTTGAAAACGCCTATTACATTAAACCCCTGCTCTCAGATAGCATTACCGACAAGAAACTTCTGTTTACAAATCGCACCTTTAGAACAATAGTGACCTAATCCAGAAATTTTAAATTTCGAGTTAGGTCTCTATGATAATAAATTTATGACTCGAAGTTTGAAAGCACAAATTTTGAATTAGGTGACTATTGTTCTGAAGGTGCGAAATTGTTACGAGAAATTCTCGGTAACTTAATTTTTAGGGTTCTGTACTTACTATCAGACCAATAGAACTGTGTCACAGTGATGATATGATTCAAGTTGTAAGAAGTGTATAACAAATTGATTTCACGTCTCGTGCTCTTAAAATGTTACTTTAATCTCTGCACATCGGGACTAAAGCTCCTTATTAATATCTAGGGATTAAAGTTTTTTTTTTAGTTTACTTTGGTTTAGTTAACCCCTAAACAACCAATCACGGTGTTTGTGAATGGAGGATTATCGCCATTTTCAGTGAATGTGTATGGACCATTTTTTTAGGCCGTGGTGGCCTCAAAATGAAAACTGTGCAAAAATATTTAAAAAATCCGATTTAATTTCGTGAAACACGATTAATGATTACGAATATGAATCTATTTAAATATATTAAGGATGATTTTATTTTATTAGGCATGGTCCAAATAGTTTTCAAGCTTGTATCTGTTAGCTAAATATGCAAGCATTTGTGTCACTTTGTAAAGTGTCACTTTACAAAAAACTGACAAACGAGAAACAAATTTGTCAGAAACTGTTACTTTGTTAAATATTGTAATTTTGTATAGAACGTAGTTTTATTTCCTCGCATTCAAAGTGAAAAGTAGAGTTTAACGCAAGACTAAACAACCATAGTGGCACTCTAACTATAGCACTCTCGCACAAACATCTCTTGTCATTATGGTTTGTTTTAGTCACTTGTTGAACAATCTACTATTATAACGTCACTGTGACACCGTTATATGCTGGGTCGGGGTTACATTGGGCTGGTAGTACCGTCAAGGACTTTAATTGTTGAGCCACTATGGAACCTTGTCGCATAACGTTAACCATTATTTTTAGCGTAATTTCTTTCGTGTGGTTTGACGCTGTCATTATGACAGGGTTCCATAGTGGCTCAACAATTAAAGTCCTGAACTGTACCTAGATGGTGCCAGGACCCTATTACCAGAGGTCGGCGGGGGTGAGCTGTTTTCAGTTTTTGCAAAACATGGACATACCTTGTCATTCAATGGTAAATGCCCCATGTGTAATTATAAACTAATGAAATGAATTTATTTAGTCTACTCACTTCAGTGGAAGTAGATTTTTTTTCTTATCTATAAATGGATATTAAACTCAACGCAAAACTCATTAAAAATTGAAAATATAGTTATTTATTACAATAGCACAGAAAATTTACATTAAATAAAAAAGCTATATAAAACTCGTTTTTTATGCATTTTCATTTTAGTTTAATAAATAATTTCAGTTTTGTCTTCTTTTAATATTTCTTTATGGATACACCTTATCCATATTAATATCTACAAGACACAACTACATGACAATAATGACGTAAAAATAGCTCACCCTCGCCAACCTATAAACCTGCGCTGTCCGTCCGTCCGTCCGTCTGTCTGTCCGTCTGTCTGTCAGCGGGCTGTCTCTCATGAACCAATTAAGGTAGAAAGTTGAAATTTTCACAGTGTTTATTTCAACAGGGAATATGCATCGATTTTTTAAATCGCATTTCTCAACAAAATATGAAAATACCGTAAAAGAGATCACCAAAAGTGAAATTAAAATTAAAATCGGTCATGAAATACATCCATACAAGCATTTTAACCTGCTAATTAGACAAAGAGATCCGATGTGCACCGGTGACGTCATTGTGCAGTTCGGCCAAATAAACTCCACGTAAAATTCTGTTTTGCTAAAAAGAGCTAGGAACAAATCTTTGTCGGCTTATATCTTGGTTATTTTTATAGCTATTCAAAAATGATTTTTCTCACCTGTTTGTTACATGAATCAGCTTTTATTGAAGCTGTAAAAAAACATGCATATTCCGCCTATTGTAGCTGAAAAAGAAAACAAAATTAAAGCTTGAAGGGATACTAGAATGGTGAGGAACTCTTCGTGTACGATTTGGCCGGTTCGGTCGATTTCTGTATTCTCAAGGTTATCAAATGTTTCCGAGAAGTCTCAGTACCTATCTATATTTTCTTGAGGAGATTTCCAAAGTTTGAGAATTTTCTACTAGCTACTTACACATTCCTAGGGTGTGATTCTCTTAAGTGTACCTACACTTGTTAACTAGTAGCTCATATTAGCCGACGAGTTTAAGTAGCCCCGACAGAGCGTCCAAAAGACATTTCTGATTCTGCGTGATCGTAGACATAAAGACATAAGGTAGAAGTTACCTACCGACTTACCCGAGCTCTAGATCTAAATAAGATGCATTCGGCGTTCGTTGTCGTTATCAAAATGTATAGGATAGACGTAAGGGCGCGTACATATAGCGATCCGTTTTACAGGTCCGTTATTTGATGGCGTATGTAGTTGTATGAGCGAGTTCACACCCAAAACAGTATTCTGAATCCAGTAAAAAAAAAGATTACAAAGTGAAAAGATCCGTTAAAACGGATTCTGTAAAAACGGACGTTCTATGTGTACGCGCCCTAAGCTGTCAGACGGTCGCGTCGAGCGCCTACGTCAATTCCATACATTTTGTCAGTTTTCGAAAATCGTTTACGATAGCGCTAAGCAACTTGTCCAGCCTCACTGGTTCGCTGTCGATTCTCTTATAACTATTAGATAGATAAACACCCCCGATAAATAATGAACTCTTCTTTCAGAGCTAATATCTCATAAACGGCCCAACCTATTTTCATGAAACCTAGCTAAAATCACCGCTAGAAAACCTGCTTTCAAATAAAAAAAAACGGATCAAAATCGGTTCACCCGTTTAAGAGCTACGGTGCCACAGACAGACACTCACAGATAGCGGTCAAACTTATGACACCCCTCTTTTTGCGTCGAGGGTTAAAAATGTATAGGATTGACGTAAGCTATCAGACGGTCGCATCGAGCGCCTACGTCAATTCCATACATTTTGTCAGTTCTCGAAATTCGTTTAAGTTAGCGTTAAGCAACTTGCCTAAACTCAGTTCGCAGTCGATTCTTTTAAAAATGTAGATTAAAAACTCGTCTCCGAATTACTACCGGACGAGCTTAAGATATTGATCATCGACATAAGGTAGAAGTTACCTGCCAACTTTTCGTTACGTTAGAGTTCGTGTTACATACATACATAACATACATAAACTCAGGCCTTCGTTCCCAGAGTGTGGTAAGCAGAGCTACAGAATTATCAACAACTCTAAAAACTTGTTGATAATTCTGTAACCAAATTTTGGACAATTAGGCTAAGATGTTTACCAGAGTATTAGTGACAGGTTGCAAGCCCATCGCCTAACAGTACTACAAGCCTTTATTTCCTTAGTCGCCTCTTACGACATCCACGGGAAGACATGGAGTGGCACTATTCTAACCCGGCAGCCACACGCGTTCGGGGTGTTGTTAGCGTCCGCTTAATATGGAATTAACAATCTACAAGATGTCTCGTCAAACTCCTATATTTTTAAAACATTGACGCAACCGTGCCTGTGAGGCTAGACAAGTTGCTTAACGGTAACGTAAACGATTTTCGAAAACTGACAAAATGTATGGAATTGACGTAGGCAATCGGTGCAACCGTCTGACAGTTTATGTCAATCCCATACATTTGTATAATAATGATATAACGGTAACTAACGAATGCATCTTGTCTAGGGCCTCTGCTTCGACGACAAAAGGTGGAAAAAAAGTCAGTATCTACACCTTTTTCTTGACAATAATACGATCAGTTGATCACGCAGGACAACTTCAGCTCCGGTCGAAGTGATTAAGCGAATCAAAGCGCCTAGATGCAAACGCCACTATCGTTTTTCTATCGCTCAAAATGTATGGGCTGACATTCTCGTGCGTTACGATAAAGCACGTGGTCAATTGTCATTTTATACAATTTGAGCGATATAAAAGAATAAAATCGGTCAAGTGCGAGCGGGACTCGCGCAACGAGGGTTCCGTTCCGCCGCAGATTATTATATTTCAGTTTGAATTCGATTTCGAATCGAATCAGCGTATGCCCAACTCACACTTGACCAGTTTATAGTATTTATCGTTTTTCTTCAGGTTTTGTTATGTATTTGTATGTTTGACCGTTTTTACGATACAACAAAAATAAAAATATGTTGAAAAATAACTTTCTTGTATGGAAACCCCCTTATTTAATTTTTTTTTATTTCTTAGAAAATCCGCTTTGATAATTCATATTCTGAAGAAAAAAAAACACTCCATGCAGCTCTTAAAAGTTAGGACGGACGGACAGCGTAGACATATTAAAAGGGTTCCGTGTCCCTTCCGGCACGAAACCCGAAGAACGTTAGGCAGGGGTCGACAACCTTTTGAGTCGGAAGAGTGAAAAATAACAATTTACAAAATTTCAAAGTTTTTAAAGAGCCACAAAAAAAATCTTGCCAACAATAAATAGTACTTGCATAAATAAAGTTGGAACTAAAGCGCCGCATGTGGCTCGCGAGCCGCAGGTTGCCGACCACTGCTGTTAGTGTTAGTAGCATTTGCATGTTGGCTAGGGCCCCGGCCAGATAATTCTTGAATGGCCCGTAGCTCGTCAACTCGTAAGCTTACCTTCTCTACATAGTATAAGCTTTCCTTGTCCGTCTGTATATCTGCTAGCTCCTTCTAAACCACGCAATGGATTTTCATTCGGTTTTCACCCCCAGTTACATAATTTTTCACAGGAGGTTTTATGTATAATAAGTTCTAGTTTAACAGAAAACTCATAAACTGAAGCGAAGCGAGCGAGCCGCTAGTAAAAGACAAAAGTATTAAAAAGAGGTGTTGGTCCATCAAAATGATTAAGTTTAAGGTAAACAAATAAAGGACCTTTAACGGCCTTTTGTTAGTACATAGTTATGTACACGTGAGTTCATAAATATGTGTACGCTTTAGTACATTGTCACTTTAATCGCTGTGAAAATTCATATACATATGGCAGTTTATCAGACATTAAATAAACAAGGTACTAAAGTGTACACATATTTATGAACTTGACTGTACTTGAAAATATTTCCAAAAAATTGTAAAAATAATGATAATAAATAATTTTAATTAGTAAGCATTTTTTCCGCTCAAAGAGAAGAGGTGCTAAGTTTGAAGCATACGTCGGTCGGACTGTACGACTGTCTGTGGATTGGTTTTGTAGCTATAGCTCCCAAACGAATGGAATAATTTTGACTCGTTTTTTTTTCATTTATTTAGGAATAACAACAGGTGATACATTACAACTTCCTAAGTATAACATATACATAATCATAACAATTAACCTCGTAAGGCCCACCATACTGCAAACAGGGTGTTTTTTGTAAGTGGGACTTTGAATCTACCATCAATTCCATAAAGTTCAATTACGTTTGTTCGAAAATGCCATTTTCAGTTTATGAACATAGGAAAATAAACCTTATTCTTATTGCAACACAGTTCAAATTAAATTGCCTTGATTATGTACATCCTATTGCTCATTGGGCCGTACGAGGTTAATACATACATACATACATTAAATCACGCCTATTTCCCAGAGGGGTAGGCAAAGACCACTTCTTTCCACCTGCTACGATCCTGACAGATCTCTCTTGCTTCTTCCACATTCATACATAATAATAATAATAATAATAATAATATCAGAGGACAATGTGACACCAATTGACCTAGTCCCAAACTAAGCTCTAGGCTTGTACTATGGGTACTAGACAACGATATAAATACATATATAGAGAAATATATACTTAAATACATAGAAAACATCCAAGACTCGGGAACAAATATTCGCGCTCATCTCACAAATATCTGCCCTTACCGGGATTTGAACCCAGGACCGCTAGCTTCGTAGGCAGGGTCACTACCAACTAGGCCAGCGCGTCGTCGTACATCGAGTCATGCATGCACGTCGGTTTCGGGTACCGGTAAAACGGGGCTATTTGGTAATCACGAGGCCATTTGGAACTAAGCAATAAAAACGTTTAGTTGATATTTTTTTTTCATGACTATGTTAGAACCAAAAACTTCGCCTGAATACAAGTTTTACAGTTCTATTATAGTAGCCATGACAAAATATATATCAACTAAAAGCTTATGATTGCTTAGTTCCAAATAGCCTCGTGATTCCCAAATAGCTCCGTTTTACTATACTAAGATCCGGCCCTTTTCTAGTATTTCTCAGATTTGATTCGAAAAAGTACACCTAGAGCGGTTCCTCCGACCCTCCCACTCACTTTGACTCTGTAGGTATATCTCTTTCGTCAGTCTTCTTTCATCCATCCTTCACTCAAAAAAATGAGAGCCAACAAAGAGAGATTTTCACTTAGTTGACATAAAATGAATACAATAGTTAAGATATTAGTTATATAAACCAAAAATGATAGTAACTAACAGCAATTTCTTTAGTGATTCAACTAACATCTTAGTTGGTGTATCTAACGTCTTAGTTGGTGTATCTATCGTCTTGTTAGGCTCGTATGGGATCAAGACGCTTATGCACAACGATCACAATCTTGTTACAAGCGACCAATTATTTTTTTCAGTTTCCAAACGACCGAACCATCGAAGCACGCCCTTTTCAATCTTAGCCACTACATCTTCTTCATAACAAATTAATCTTCACCTAATTATTATCCACAGCTTACATAACAATAACATGTTAAGTAAATGTGTACCTATTGTATTACAATTTTAACATTATTTTCTGTTAGGTACAGTTAGCCACTAGCTAGGTTTCTGGTAGGTGCCACTCCATGTCTTCCCGTGGATGTCGTAAGAGACGACTAAGGGAATAAAGGCTTGTAGTACTGTTAGGCGATGGGCTTGCAACCTGTCACTAATACGCTGGTAAACATCTTAGCCTAATTGTGCAAATTGCGGTTATAGAATTATCAACAAGTTTATAGAGATGTTTGTAATTCTGTAGCTCTGCCTACCCCACTCTGGGAACGAAGGCGTGAGATTATGTATGTATGTATGTAGGTACAGTTAGGTAAAGGCTTGTAGTACTGTTAGGCGATGGGCTTGCAACCTGTCACTAATACGCTGGTAAACATCTTAGCCTAATTGTGCAAATTGTGGTTATAGAATTATCAACAAGTTTTTAGAGATGTTTGTAATTCTGTAGCTCTGCCTACCCCACTCTGGGAACGAAGGCGTGAGATTATGTTATGTAGGTACAGTCAAGGACTTTAATTGTTATACCACTATGGAACTCTGTCGCATAACACTAATCATTCATTTAAGCGTAATTTCTGTCATGTGGTTTGACGCTGTCATTATGATAGGGTTCCATAGTGGCATAACAATTAAAGTCCTTGACTGTACTTAGCAATTTCCTATTATTTGCGTAGCAGCCCCTCAGTCACGCGAATGTGACATACCTATAAGTAAGTAGTTTACGTTTTTAAAACATGCAACTAATTTGTGGAGTTATCTATGAAAATGGGACCTTATTGCCGATGGCGCTTACGCCGCACTGCGTCACGCGACGTTGTATTTATATCGGAGCATCTTTAATAATGGCGGAAGCGCCATCGACAATAAGGTCCCTTTTCATAGATAATGCCACATTTAGTCTATAGTTCTGAGGTTTCATGAAAATCGATTGGGCCGTAAGACCCCGCGTACAAAAAAAAATACATAATACGGCCATTGCAATAAAGATCTATTGCAACGGAGATAAAGTAGAATTTCCCTTGTTTTTATGACTAACAATTAGAATAGAAAATTGACTTTATTGCAATCACATTAGGTTCATTTCCCTTTGGCAAATTTCGTTGTTTGGTGGGTCTTAGGAGGATATTAGCTCTGAAAGAAAGGGTTACCATTATATAGGGGTTTTTATTGTTATCTAATAGTTATTAGGTATACTAATCGCCATTAGATCAGGGAAAAACAATCCCAAAGCAAAAACATAATCCTGTCCTAGTGGTGGCGGCGATGACCCTGACATTTGCCGACTCTTAAAAAAAAAAATATTTTTGTGGATCCCTGTTTTTTTTGTGTACGGTAAAAAGTTATGGTCCCTAATGCCCCACCGCATTGGCACCTTACCTTATCAAAGTGTTTGATTACAAGTATGACTCGACCATCCTCAAACACTTCAAGAAAATAGTCACCAATACTTGGTTGACAAGAAACCGGTAGTAAATAGGCTAATTAGTAATATTATTATTGTAGGTATATATTTTTCTATTATTGTACTGCCTAACATAGATGTAAAAATTGTTTGTACTAACACATGGATCTAGTTCATGGTGCAGCAGCTGATCAGGCCCAAACCCTCAAGCGCCGCAAATATTCGTCATTATTAAATAATTACGAATTTGTGGCGCTTGCAGTGGAGACCATGGGACCTTGGTCAGCTGATATGAAAAGCTTTATTAAGGCCCTGTCATCCCGGCTCATAGACTCCTCCGGAGATCCTAGAGCTGGTGCTTACCTCTCCCAAAGGATTGGGCTAGCTATCCAGAGGGGTAATGCAGCCAGTGTCATAGGGACCATGCCGCGAGTGGATCTGCTAGAGGGGGTGTTCTTTTTATAGTGGTGATTATTATTTATATCTTTAATATTTGAGTAGTTTAGTTTAATTTAAATTTAAATACGTTTAGTTCTTTTAATAGTTTTAATGTTGAATTCTGTAAATATTATGTTCATTTAATGATTAAATATACTTAAATACATTTTATTATTATTATTATTGGCCGAGCACCCTGGACCAACGTGTGCTGCAACCGGTTCTCAGCCTTTTGGCAAATCTTTTGGCCAAAAATCATTTGGCATCAAATATTTCAGGATTTATTTCAGTGCCACCATGTAGAACTTGTAGGTTAGGTTAGGTTAGTTTTTTGATAGAAATCCTGAAATATTTACAGCTACAGCCGGTTGGCAAATTAAACGGTTGGGAAACGATACATTTTGCCAAATGATTTTCGGTCGAAAGGCAGGATACCGCAGCGACCATTAACATACAAGTCGCCAGCCCATCACTGGGACTGTGTCTGGCGTTATTATTGTTACACTGTTATATTATGACGAAAACCCGTTCTTTCGGTTCAAATTACTTGCCATTCAGCGGTTACGAAAGTATAGACATCCTATGCGAATGTTTTCATAACAAACCCGGTATTTTTACGTGTCAGTCGAATTTTTAAGTCGTTATTATGAAACGGATAGAGAGTGTCGCATTTAAGAATGGAACTCGGAACAGAGAGTGTCGGGAAATAATTTGTATAAAGAAAACGTATGTATGTTTTGCTACTTACAGCTTCATTTGCTCGCGTAGAGTTCATAGTTCGATAATACCGCCAAAACTGTTAAACTTTAAATAAAAAAGGACTTATGTGTTAGTTTAGGATAGCACACAACGTTTCCTAATGCAATTTTGTGTCAAATACGTTTAGCCGTTTACTTATCATTTAATACTAACATATAAACACCGTTACAAAATATGTTATGTCTAGTTTAAAAATGTTGTAGTGTTCAAAACAAGTAAATGAGACCGAATATGATTAGTGTAATGTGGAAAAGAGTGTTTGTTATTTTTTAAAATTCGGCAAGAACTTGCTAAACGGAATGAAAAAAGTGCCAGTATTTTCCCCGGACGTATAATTGATAATTTGTTTACCGTCGATGGAACGGAGAATCTACATCAAACCAAAAAAGGTTAAGTATGATCTAAGTTCATCTTTGGTATTAGGACCTGTATTGAAATAGTATTTAGACAATGTGCATTTATATCCACTCACGTGCTTTGTGCAACCACAGTTACCAGTGATAGCCTTTATTTGTTTATAAATAAGGTCGAAATTTGCACGAGCACTCAAGTCGTTAAGAGCTCTAGTACATACTGTTTAATCGTATGGAGCAGCGTCTTGATTGTCACGACCAATCTCTTTAAAATAAGATAAAAAAAGTAGATGCACACTAGTGTTTTGTCACTTTAAAGTCGTGTTTGAACTTCCGCTCTAATCTGTCACCGGCGTTAAACCGACAAGGTACTAAAGTGTGCAGCAACTTATAAGGACGACTCTAGCTTTGTAACTTTGACAAAGGATCATGGGCAAATTGGGTATGGTTTACATTAAAAATTGCCAGGTTTCATATAGGGTACCTAAACAAGAGAGTAATGCCCTTACTAATAAACGTGGAGTAACCGTGGGGTAGCTAACCCATGCTTTGTCCTTATCTGTCATTGTGACATTTGAATTAGACAGATAAAGACAAATCATGGTTTAGCTACTCCACGTTTATTAGTAACGCCGTAAGAGTTTTTGCGTGTGCGCTTGAGGGTCGTTCCTACTTCTTCTCTTCTCTATCTCTACATTAAAAAAAAAGACGCGTTTCGCGTTTGTCTGTCTTTATTTCTTTCTATCTCTCTGTACACCCTCTAACTACTCCTTCATTTATGATTTACGAAGTATAAAAGTTCAAATAAATGAGACGTCATCTTCCACATGTAATTTTAGAAACGGCAGGTACCTAACTTAAAAAAAACATGGCCGTCTGAGTAATCGGCGAACATACTTAAACAACATCACTGAATAACTTCAATTAGAAAATATATAAGCTCATATTTGTTTTTCGAGATAGTTTTTTGTGTTTATAGTAACGGCGTCGGAACCCTACAATGGTCATGGGCCGACATGCTCTTGCCCGGTTTTTTACTAACCCCCGACGCAAAAAAAGGGGTGTTGTAAATTTGACTGCTATTATGTGTGTGTTAGTGTATGTGTGTGTGTCCGTTTGGGTGTCTGTCTGTGGCACAATAGCTCTTAAACGGGTCAACCGATTTGGATGCGGTTTTTTTTATTTGAAAGTAGATTTCCCAGCGGTGGTTCTTAGCTAAATTTCATGAAAATCGGTTTGGCCGTATAAGAGATATCAGCCCTGAAAGAAGGGGTCACTATATCGAGGGTTTTAATCTATCTAATAGATATTATATTGTGTAGTTAAATATATATATTATATAGGAAAAACTTATTGGTAGGTACAGTCGAGTTCATAAATATGTATACACTTTAGTACCTTGTCACTTTAATCGGTGTGATAATTCGTATATGGCAGTTTCAACATGACATTAAATAGACATGTGTGTGTACATTTCATAAATATGTGTACATTTAGTACCTTGTCTATTTAATGTCATGTTTAAACTGCCATATATGTGGAGTTATAAATTCTCGTTGGCAGGGTAGATTTTAGAAATAAAATCAGTCTCAAGCTTCTACGCGTTCCAAACACATCATGGTGACATTGATGATTGGTTACAGCGGAATTAAAATTTAATTAAAATTGCTGTGTTTTAGATTAAAATTGTTGTGAATTGTCACGACGTTTAAAGTGACAAGGTACTTAAGGGTATACATATTTATGAACTCGACTGTACATAGGCAACACCGCGGTTTGAAGTCGGTACCTTACCATCATGAGTTGGCATCATCCACTAGGCCACCGTGTCTTCGCTTCATGCTGACGGGATCCATATTTGCAGGCAGCCAGCGAACTCAGGGTGCTGTGATGAAATCCACGGCCATGGACCCTTGCTCCAGCTGCCTCAGCCCCTCATCAGACACCGATGAGTCTGAGACCTCGCTGCCGCTGTTCCCTTTCGACAACCAAAAGGGTAGGTCAAACATTCTGGGTCAAGACCAGCGTTGCCAGACGTCCCGATTTTCAAATCAAAATTAAATGTCCCGCGCGGGGCAGGCGCAGTCCCGCTTTTCGGGGATAACTCGACCGTTGCTTTTTTATTTTTTTTGTTCAAAAGACGAAGAACACTCAACCACCCAACGATATGCTAAATCTGATTTATAATATATTTTAATTAAAATACATTTTCAATGACTATTTTTGCCGTCTATTTGTCACGTAAACGTAATTTAAAACTAAAATAAAAAGATAAATATTTAAAAACTTCTGATTATACAGGGTGGAAAAAACGAACACCACATGGACGGCAACTACCTTAAATATTAGAAATAATAGATAAACAATACTGCATACCGGGAATCGAACTGGTCGAATATGACACAACAATAAAGTCGTGTTTTGTGATGCAGATCGAAAGGGTCATTGATAGAGATCATTTATGTCTGTAACACATACACCTTTAAATTAAATAAAGACCGTAAAAAGCCCTTCTTTATTATTTTGTTTTAATCGACCAGTTCGATTCTCGGTTAAGGCAGACGGATTTTCAAAAATCCATAAATGCTGAATTTAATTATTTCAAAAATAAAAGTAAGTCGCCTATGCGTAGAACTTGCTTTTTCCAATATTTAAGATAGTTGCCGTCCTTCGAACCGGATTTCCATCAATAGACATATTTATCGTAAATTTATAAAAATATTATTTACTCATTTTTACAAACATTTATTTCAATTGACAAATCAAAAATTAGTTAGTTTAACTACTGATCAACCAACAGGGCCTCAGGGCCTGGTACCTCGCGAGCTACCAGAAGCAAACTAAATCTCGCTCCGTCTCTGTAGATTTAGTCATGTAGTTACGTAGTTAATTTAATAGTAGCTATAAACTGGGCACTACTCTATGTTTTCGTACTTGACGAATTTAAAATTTTGCGCGTGAAAATACTCTATTTAAAATATTAAAGTCAACAGTTAACAAGTAAGTATGTAAGTAAAAATAACTTATATTATTTATACTGAGGAACTTCAGGTTTGTGTAATTTACACAAGTTACAATGATTATGAATCATAAATCAAAGTATGGCAAAGTAGGTACGTACATAGGGTGATAGAACCAGTAATGTACAAGGACCAATAATGGACACTTGATTCTTATGGTATAGAAGATAAGGGTTATTCATTTATTTTGAGACAATCAATTTATAACCTTATGATCTTTGAAATCAGAGTTAAGTGTCCATTATTGGTGCCTTCAGCTAAAAGTGTCCAACATTGGTGCCGTCACCCTCCCTTCCCGTCCGTCCCTTACTTTTTCTCAACCTCGTATCTGATTGAATAGTTAGATAGGAAAAACACTCATGTTTGTTAAAGAATAAATACTACTTTCCTATCTAACTATTTGATCAGATACGAGGTTGAGAAAGTAACGGGACGATAGGTTACTAAAATAATTTTGGACAACTCTAGGCGCCCGAGCGGCAATAGGTATCAGAATCTCCTAAAAGGCCGGGGACGAACTACTTTTCTATTTATACTATGCCGGTGGTCAAATATGAAATGCGTACTTCGTGGGTAGGTACCTACTACAAACTTACCTAATCGCGACGCCCATACTCTAATTATATTTTTTTCCTAGATAACAACAAAATGACCTTCGACAACTACCTGACACCGAACCGCAAAAAATACCGCGAATGCTACGAAACCAAACTGCCATACGTCCGCGAATTCAAAGAGCTCGTCGAACGGTTCAAGAACAACCCAGAAGAAGAATCGTTCGACGACCGCATCCGACCCAACTTCAACGAAGAAAACATCAACTTCGTACAAGACGAGAATAACTCTAACCTCACTTTACTGCGTATGACAGAACAGACGTTCGAAAATGTAAGCGTTGGTAATGACAGAATTACACAATCGTATTTCGCTGAGAATGAGAATACGCGACGATGTTTGAATTTCAATTTCGAACAGGTCCAGTGTGTATGTGAGGCTTTACAGCAGAAGGGCGATATTGAAAAGTTGTCTGAATTCCTGTGGAGTTTGCCGCCTAGCGAGCTACTTCGCGGAAGCGAAACGATGCTCAGGTATGCTTTCCGTGAATGAGTGAATCGGAGGATATTCATGTTACGAGCATGCCTTGTCGGCATGGTTTTCCGTCGATTAGTGAATGTTTTTCAGATGTTTCGCGATTTGAATTCGTCCCTGTAAAACATAGCCTAGAAAATAAATTCATTGTTAAATGCAAACAAAATACAAAAACCGCGTGCTGAAATGTTTCAGTTTCTCAACTTGTTTAAAACCGTAGTTTTTTTAATTCATGAGCACAAAAAAACATTCTCTCTTTGAAATTTGCATTTGGACTCTTTGGTCATGCTGTTTGTTGTGACTCAACACAGCAGAAGTATTATTTCGAAATCTAACCCAAAATACACTAAACTTTAAAAAAATAGACGGCTTTTTTTACCTTTACATACCTGTATGCCTGTGTCCTTCATAGCTCGAGGATTAATGACTATGTCTATGTGATAAGATAAAATAATGGTTACTTTGATTATGAAAATGCATGTCTACAAGAAATAACTACGAAATAAAGTCCAAATAATCAATAACCCATTTTATAGGGCCCGCGCGCTTGTAGCGTACCACAGAGGCGTGTTCCAAGAACTGTACGCCATTTTGGAAACGCACACTTTCCCGCCAAAACACCACAACGCGCTGCAGACTTTATGGTTCAAGGCTCACTACAAAGAGGCGGAAAAGGTCCGAGGAAGAGAGTTAGGTATGGAACACCATAGACTAAAATATTGAATTGACTAAATATTTGTGTGCTGATTAAAATAAGAATAGTAAAACATTTTAAAACTGTTATTTGCATTTTTTATTCGTAAATTTATTTTTATTTTATTTTGTCATCAGGTGCAGTTGATAAATACCGTCTGCGGAAAAAATACCCATTGCCAAAGACTATTTGGGATGGCGAAGAAACCGTGTATTGTTTCAAAGAGAAGAGCAGGAATGCGCTGAAAGACTGTTACTATAGGAACCGGTAAAACTATTTGAATTATTTTATCTCTTCTATTTCTGAAAAGTACTTCCTGGTACCATTCCGGATTTGAGTTGCTAAGCTACTTTAAAACATTGTTGGAGAAAGTTAACGATTAATTTCAATGTCATTTTGTTTCTTGTGACTTAACGTTGTATCACTTCGTTAGGGTTTAAAAAACGAGTCCCAATCAATTTGCTAACTATCCCTGTCCCTGGCAGTAAAATGCACCATAGACTAACAGTCACAGTCTTCTGGCGGATATTGACCTGTCAGGTTTTCTTAAAAGGATCGTGGAGCTGGAAATTGCCATACGAAATGCGATAACGCCCCCGACTTTTACGATTTTTGAATTTGTTGTAGATATTATATAAAAAAATTAAGTGTTTACGTTTTCTTTTTTAAGAAAATATTTCAAATTCAAATTCAAATAATTTATTTGTTGGACATAGGTAATACAAATGTTACATTTTAATATTATATATAATGAATATTATTTAAATAATTGTCTCTTGGTTTCGTGCATATACTCTTGCACACAGCAGTAGGCCTTATCTGCTAAATTTTTTTTTTCTCTAAAATCATTAATGCAAAGAGTTTACATATTATATGTACATACATTCATATATCAATATTTCAGTTGACATTATATGTGGCGGTTTATATGAAAAGGGACCTTATTGACGATGGCGCTTACGCCGCACTGCGTCACGCGACGTTGTATTTATATCGGAGCATCTTTAATGATGGCGGAAGCGCCATCGACAATAAGGTCCCTTTTCATAGATAACGCCACATATTATAAATTTTAATTAGAATCAAATAAAAAAACAAAACCGAAAACGTACAACACCAGATACCGCGATTAGTTTGGGATTGGAATAGCTGTCAGTTCATATGCACTTTGACGTAAGTATATGGTAAAACTTTTACCTCTAATCCCTTTCTAATCGCGACTAGATAATACATGGCGCTAACGAAGTTTCACTAATCGCTTAACGTATATACAACTTCCAATTTCATCCCAATGGACTTCGCAGGCATAACACCCGCCTGGAGAGAGATCTCTCTATTAATACCTCCTACAGGTCCTAAAATTTCAGAATTTTAGGTCCTAGTGAAAAAGGGTATAAGTCTCTTGAAGATCAAGTGAAAAAGGGTTTAAGTCTGCTATACCTACTCCGTTTATGTATATACCCTTTTTATTGCGAGCTAAGTAGACTTGTGCTTGTGTTTGTGTTTTTCACAATGTGCCCAGAATTCTGGAGTCCTAGTGAAAGAGGTATTAATTCTTCTGAAGATCAAGTGAAAAGGGTTTAAGTCTACTATACTCCGTTTATGTATATACCCTTTTTTTATTACGTGGTAAGTCTACTTATACCCTTTTTAACTAGATCCCTTGAATTGTGCTTTGCAATGTATATCTGGAAATCTGCATTGATTCATGATTGCCACTGAAATTTCGCAGAAAATCTTCCGATTCAAGATTTGCAATAAGGTGGGCGCTTTAGTCTACGGGTGCAAGCGGTACCGCTTCATCGTCCTGTCTTTCTCAGATGACAGCACGATGAGGCGACATTGACTGCTATAGGGTTAGAGTGAGACGTAAACTTTGCCCATAGGTATCCCACTCCTGACGAGAAGCGAGCTCTGGCGCGGAAGACGGGCCTGACTCTCACGCAGGTCTCCAACTGGTTCAAGAATAGGAGACAGCGGGACAGGACTCCTCAGCAGATGAACAGACCGTAAGTTCATCATGATGTAGTTCATGAACAGCGGACAGCAGGGCAGAACGCCTTAGCAAATGACCAAACCGAGACTAATAACAGCACTAACTTTTTAGAGTTCCGTACCAAAATGGTAAACAAAGGAACCCTTATGGCGGTTCTCCTTCTTCTTCTTCTTGATGTGCCTCTCCGACTAGCGAAGGTTGGCAGTCAGCTCCGAAAACTTTTCTCTGTCTCTCGCGAGGCGAAACAGATGGGCAGCACTCGTGACACCAGTCCACTCCCGGAGATTCCTCAACCATGATTTCTTCCGGCGGCCTACATGTCTTTTGCCAGCGACCTTTCCCATCATTATCAGTTGTAAGAGGTTGTATCTGTCATGCCGTAGTACATGGCCAAGATATGCAACCTTTCTTTGGCGGATGTTATCCCAAAGACATCGCTCTATCTATCATCTATATGGCGGTTAGTGTTTTAAATCTACGATTATGTACTTTATTTAATTACTTGACGCGACTTCGTCCGCGTAGATTTCGATTACGTTTATTCCCTCGGGAACTTTTAAATTTTGCGGAATGAAAAGTAGCTTATGTTTTAATCTAGGGTATAAGCTACATATCCATTTCAAATTTCATCCAAATCCGTTCAGCCATTCCAGCGTGAAGTTTGTTGCTCAAACTAACACACACACAAAATTTCGCATTTATAATATTAGTAGGATAGTAGGATACGTAAGTACATTAAATTTACAACACACAAATACTACCTACTTAGAAAGGAAGCGGAACATTTATGAATATTCGTATTATATTTTTTTACCTCTAGCCATAGTCAAAACACAAAGCTCAACATGAAATAAATAAAAGTTAATTGTTTCATGTGAAGACGCCTTTGTTCTTTGTGTCGGCCCTTAGCAGTAGTAGGCGAATAACAAAAAAGCACTAAATCAATCAATGAACTCAACCAATTTCAATCTTAACGAGAGCGGTTTAGAATCTCAAATCGAAGGAATGCTTTTTTTACTTAGGTAATTCTTTTTTTTTTTTTTTTAGTTTTGTTTAAAGGGTAGTAGTAGTAGTAGGTTTTTAACTGGCCTTTATTTATTTTTACTTACGTGTAATTTAAGAGGATTGTGAAGTACTGAAAATGTCAGTACAAAATGCGATAAAGTTTCTGTCCCCTTAAACCTGGGGGGGGGGGGGGGCCTGTCAAGATGCATTGCGCTAACTAACGTCTCTATTAGTTTCGTTTTTAAACCAATCGCGTCACTGGTAGATCACGTGATTTTTCGTATCATGTCATCTACCAGTGACGCGATTGGTTTAAAAACGACACGAATAGAAATGCTAGTTAGCGTAATGCATCTTGGCAGGGCCCCCGGTTCGATTTTTACCACTTTTGAATATGTTGTACGTATTATAAAACAGTAGGTCTGTACGTTTTCCTTTTTACAAGCTTTTATTTAACTTCACTTGTATGTCCTGGAATTTTGCAAGTCGATTTTAGAACCAATGGAATGGGCTGAAATTTGGAATACTTGTGTAAACCTGATGTTTACCCATACCGGAAATCGAACGCGGAACAGAGGGCCCTGCCAAGATGCATTGCGCTAGCTAACGTTTCTTTTCGTTTCGTTTTTATCCAATCGCGTCACTGGTAGACGACGTGATACGAAAAGTCACGTGATCTACCAATGACGCGATTGGTTTAAAAACGAATCGAATAGAAACGCTAGTTAGCGTAGTGCATCTTGGCAGGGCCCTCAGCTTGTCTCATGCCGACAACATAGCTCTTGTTTGCTTGACGGGAATACGATAATATGTTAAATGAATGTGGTTTTAAAGAGAAAAATAGAACCCCTAGAACCTTAGTTTCGGACTAAATCAATTTGTTTGAGAATTTCATCTGATATTTATCTTTTTATTTTTAAAAAGCCGTTCCAATATTTTATACCAGTCAGTTACACTACGAGGCAATAAACAAAGATAATAGCCAAAAAACCTGCCAAGTGCGAGTCGGACTCGCACACGAAGGGTTCCGTACCATTATCTATAAAAAATCACGTTTTTTTGTAAATATGGGAGCTCCCCTTAAATATTTATTTTACGCTGTTTTTAGTATTTGTTGAACACACAGACAGACAGACGGACAGTGGAGTCTTGGTAGGTAATAAGGCTGTTTTTACTCTTTGGGTACGGAACCCTAAAAACTGGACCACTGCCTCTGCTTGCACACTTAAGTAAAAAAAAGTACTTAAATAAGAAATAAAAAGTTGCTGAATCATCTGTGGGTCCAAGTTGAAACACGTGTTAAGAGCAAATCACCGGAGTACAAATTACTTTTACGCCCCTAAGCCCTTTGTGACCTTTAAAAAAAACATATTGTCTTTGAAACTCATTAATCAAATTGACTGTTTGAACTAAATGTCATTCTTTTGCATTGCATTTTAAACCTTATTCGTTTAGAATAAAACGTAGAGCTACGGTTTTACATTTATTAGGATTTTTTGTTATAAAAATGGACAGTGCCAGTATTTAAGAAAAAGCTTGGGTTGACCACATGTGGGTTGTCGTTAGAAGTGGCCGTTTATAAGTCATTCATATGACACTCTAAAAAATTATTATTGTATGCTAAGCTTAAAAGTCTTTCTTGTCCGTAGTGCTAGAAGATTCACTCTACATACTATAGGTACATATTATAGGTATAAAATGGAACAGTATTTAGGTTCCCATACAAAAATGGATACTTAATTCAATATCTACTAAACTGGGTTTTAAGGTTTTTACCGTAAGAATTTTTTACGGCGTTTTGTTTGATTAATAATTATTGATAATCTCAGTTTAGCTCCCGTTCCCGATCTTAGGCAAGATTTTTGAATTAACTACCAACAAATGCCAACTTTAATTTTCCCTCTTTTTTAAATCTTTATTTATTTATCTTCTTGCTATTTGTACAGTCAACAGCATAAATAAGTGATCATTTATGTACCTTGTCGCTTTCAATTGTATCACAATTTTGTATGACATTTCAAACACTACGTTAAAGTGAAAAGGTACATAAATGATCACGTATTTATGCTGTTGACTGTACTATAGGGAATATACGGATAGACGCGAAGTGCGTTATGTTCTAAAATCAAAAGTTAAATGTTTCGCAATATGGCCGACAAGATAATTAAATCAGAAAAAAAAACAAAACGTATCACTGGCTGGTTGGAATCGTCAAAAAATTCACGGGCCAATGAAAACGCGGCTTTTGAATGTCGAATGTTTTTTTGGGCCATTGTTTGAGTCACGGTAATACCTGCCGAGTTTTACGCGGTTTTATGTTCGAGACGTGCCGTTTTGCTGAGCGTTATGATTTATTTGGGTTTCAATAATCAGTGCCAAGAATTGAATGTTGGGTTCATTTTGTGTGGAAATTAAGGAATATGGCTTGGAATGAGTTTAGTTTAATTTGAGGTCATGCACGGTCATGGCCTAAGCCACCTAGAACCTTGTCGCTTTATTTTTAATAGAAAAATGAAAGAAAGACGAACGCCAATGAACAAATTAGTGCAGTACTTCAAACATGAAAGCCGACCGTACGTACTTATTATTTTTTATATTAGATGCAAGTAATTCATCATCAACTAGGTTTTTTTTTATTATTATTTAGGTATCGGAAGTTGGTGATAATCGATTTTATATACTTATTAGATAGATTAGTTTTTTAGAGACGACCTCTAAACCAAATTTAGAGTTCAACGCGACACTGACTTCATTTATCTATGACACGGGTACATTCCGTCAATTTACTGCAATGATGACGATTACATTGATGATGGGATTACATTATAAAATATCTTTCGATATTTTGAATCCCCGGAAATTTATGTTGTGTGTACTTATAGCTTGAAATATCAACTAGCCCTGGTCTCCATTTACAGGGAGATGCTGGTCCCAGCGCAGTACGCCGGTCCCCAAGGCGGCCTGGCTCCAGGCCTGCTGCCCAACGCTTACTACCACCAGCTTCAAGAACCGCACTACCTTGGGAACGCACCTTAAGCACACTAAAGTACTTACAATCTAAGGGTCGATCTTGGTAGTTGATTTTTGAATTTACCTGATGATTAATGTGTATTTTAAAATTGAGTTACGTGGTGATTTAGTTAGCGAGTGGTGGGGGGGTTCACCCGTGATTTGAAATCGAAATTATTGAGAATCGGCCATTTGGTTGAGGTTTATTCACCGGATGAGATTCAAAGATCGACCCCCTAAAATTGATTGCGATATTCGTTTAAAGGTGCTGATAGACTAGAGCATTGACTCGAGCATTTGCTCCGTTTCGAATGTTGTTCGAAATTAACAACCAATTGGAACGCTCATTTGGCGGGCTCATTCTAGCGAATGTTAAAGTTTGCTCAAGTCTATCAGCACCTTTAAGGTTCATCAGGAAATGACAGATTGTTATGACTTGAAGTTTAATTTGATTCTTAAGATTGTCCTTAGAAAACTTAAATTTCTGACGCGTCTTGCGTGAGATGGGCATCTCACTCTGTATCAGTTTATTATCTCGGCCCTGCAGTGCAGATTGCAGATTAAATCGTGTGGTGTATTATCTCCATAATCTTTAAAGCAATGGATAAGGACATCCACATTATCTAGTAGAAAGTTAATAGTCTGCGGAAGCTGTAAAAGGTCTGTGAGATTCCTGGGGCCCTACGTTGAAAATCTAAAATCGAAGTTATTTGGCTCCGTCCTTTTCTCTCGAATAACGAGTGAAACAGATGGGGCACCTGAAGTTTCGAACTGAGCGCTTCGTGGTAACCATCCAGATATTACCTAACTGTAAAAATTCGGTATACATTGCGAAGTTGAGTTCCTTTATTACTGGGCTTTATAAAAGCTACGCAATGTACACCAAATTGACCCATGTAATATAAGTTTTCTGAAAAAGAAACCAGGATGGCTAGCAAACGTTGTCCGCCACTAGTTTGTTGCTCGGAGATCTATTTCTAACTAGCCTGTTACGATAGAGACACACTGAGCGATAAGCGATAAAATACAAGATGTACTAGCCGAACCTATTTCACCAATCTGACAATAAAAGATGACAGGTAAAATTTTAGTGTACACGGCGCAGCTTATATGAGTCCCAGTGATGTAAAAACTTGTTAACATTGCAATGTACTTTGAATTGTCACCTGTCACCTATCATTGTCGGGAAATAGAGGACTGCTTTTGTCCCTGCAGTAAGGGCCTACCGCAGGGTTCTACAGATGGAAGTTAGAAAAGTATAAAATACACAAGTACTTACCTACAGTGCAATAGCTCCTAAAAAGTATTTTGGCCGAACCCATAATACTTTTTAAAGTAAAGTGAGAGAGAAGAACACACCGAAAAGCATTGTAACACCTATGGCTCTGTGATATAGGTAGGTTTTACAGCCACACTCAATCAGGTAATTTAATGACGATTAAAGACCCGTTGTTTAATCAGTAATTAAACATACTAATTAATATGTAGTTAAAAGTCGAAACCAATTGTTAAGTCTGAACCAAATGTGTCACATTTTCGATCTTATTTTCAAATTTAACCGTTACTTCAGTGATTGAACAATCGACCCTAAGTCCTTTTTTAGTAACGATTTGTCATTCAAAAGTTTGAAAAAGGACCGAGTTACCTATAATCTGTTTCATCTAAGATAATTCCTGAGACAGCCGTATTTCGTAATTTCAATCACTTACTATACTCATATGCGAGGTAGGTACTTTAAAATAGGCGATTAATTATTTTATCTACACACATCATAAACCCTCTATGATGCTTTCAGAAACCGCAAATTATGACCAGCATAATAATCAACTCTGTTGTTACAGCAAATTTTTTATCTGCGGCAGTAATCATGGATTTATAAGAACATCAATTTCGATGTTCTTATGACATTCAAATTTCGAACGTCTCTGAAAAACAAAGAAATTTGTTTGACCTCTATTCTAATATCAGTCGAGATGACGTTTAGTTCGAAATGAATTGTCATTTTGCGTAAAAAATTTGAATTGAATGCCGCACGGAAGTAAGATATCGAACGATATGATGGTTGGAGGCGACTCTAGTTTGTCTCTGAATTAAAAAAAAACTATGACAGCTGCCAGAAAACTTTTCAATCTTTTCATTACTGCGATTACCGGTTAAAATTTTATATGCGGCTCCTGAATGCATCATGGAGGCTTATGATATGTGGGTAGCCTAAAGTAGTGTATGTAACTGTACATAATTAGGCATTAAAACACTTGTGTTTAATGCCCTTCATTATGTACAGTCACATAAACTACTATAAGTTCCTGAACGGCGTCGCTAGGTGTGTACCAGTGTAGTAGGTATTTATGTAAATTTAAAGAAACAAGTGTAATATACGTTTTTATGAGCTGTCACAGGAATCCTCTTAGATGAAACAGAGTATAATGATCTCTAAAATCTGTCTGAGTATGGCAGTTATACTTTTCAATATACTTTCTACCTACTATACTTTTTTAAGGTGGATTCACAATGAGGAATGCCCATGGCATGATAAATAAATAAAATACCTTCTTTTAAATCACGTGTTTTATGCAGTTTTGAAAAAGTTCCTATTGTTTTCTGCACCGATGATACTCGTAAACAAAATGGAAAGTGCATGAAAATGTGGAGTTGTAAATATTTTAAACTAGTTTGTAAGAAAAAGATTTTATTTTGTTAACTGATTTAAGTATTTGGAACTGATTTTATTATAAGATGTTATATCGTACTTTTTTTCTATATTCTTACCTCATTTCTACCTACCGATATAGTGTAAGTTTGTGTTAAAATCTCAATTATTCCCATTTAATAAATCTCTTATTTTATTACGACAAAGTCGCGTGTTGGTAATACACCAACTAGACCAAGGCTTGGGGATGGTTCGAAAAATACCGGTTAATTATGGTTCTTAACCAGGTTTTCCGTAAACACTCGCTCGAAGCGTGCGTAATGCTCGCTGGGATTAACCTGAGGGCCCTGCCAAGATGCTTTGCGCTAACTAGCGTTTCTATTCGTTTCGTTTTTAAACGAATCGCGTCACTGGTAGATCACGTGACTTTTCGTATCACGTCATCTACCAGTGACGCGATTGGTTTAAGAGGCCACCTATGCTAAAGTCTGGAGTGTTCCGCGATCTGGATCTTAATAACCATAACGCCTTTGTATCTGTTTTTTGGATATATTAAATTTGATCATATTTGCTTGAGACTGTCGAACGTGAAAACACGATTAGAAATAAAATCCTCGATAATATTATTTTTCGGACATGACACCTTTTTTGCATAGTTTTGGTTGAATCTTCGAAACCCTATCTATCATCTTTAACGATGATTCTCGATTCAGTAGTTGAGGATATTTAACGCTGCCGCCAAGGCGCGAGCGAACTATCTCCATCTCACATTCTTCGCGCGGAAGCACATAAAGCCATCCATTTTTATTCTTGTGGGGGCGTGGCACCATAGGTGGCCTCTTAAAAAAATCGAATAGAAACGCTAGTTAGCGTAATGCATCTTGGCAGGGCCCTCTGGTATTTTTGCTTTTTGATTATTTCTGCAGTTGGTTGGCGTCGCGCCTTAAATGATAAGGCTGGCTTGACTTCAAGCTGAGCAAGTGAAAATGCGACTAAAGAGCTAGCTTATAGAGTAGGATAGATGATAAAACGATGTCGATGCGAACAAATTAACGAGCAAAATTAACCGTTATTTCGAGCAGGTCCCGTATTATGGTCGCCTTTATCGCGGTAGATAAAGCATCCGTCACTTTCGCACTTACACACTGTTCAGAAAGTGACAGATGTTTTGTCCACGCTTATCCACATCGATAAACACGACCATAATAGGCCCGCTGGAACAGTTTTATTTTGCTCTTTGATCGGAACAGAAATAATATTGATTCTGTTCGAACGGAATCAAAATAAAAATACTCTATTTGAAAAGTATGGCGTTTCGGAGCTGGTTAAAAAAATTAACCAGGTTTCCAAAGCCTGGGTAAGCCTATTATGGCTGCGTTTAACGCGTGACAAAGTTTGGATAAGGCATCTGAGGGCTCAGACAGGATGCACTACGCTAACTAACGTTTCTATTCGATTCGTTTTTAAACCGATCGCGTCACTGGTAGACCACGTGACTTTTCGTATCACGTCATCTTCCAGTGACGCGATTGGTTTAAAAACGAATCGAATAGAAACGTTAGTTAGCGTAGTGCATCTTGTCTGAGCCCTCTGTCACCTTCTGACACGTAAAACTACGACACGTACGAGAGTGACGGATGCTTATCCACATTTGACGCGCGGTAAGACGTAGCCATACTAGGCCCTCTGTTGGTAATTCACCAACGAGACTTAATGGGAGGCTATTATAGCTATTATAGGTGTAATACGTGTAGATATCTTTTGTATGGAAGCCTACCGTTTGGCCGAAACATGTTTGCCAAATGTATCGTTCCCAACCTTTTCATTTGCGAACCCAATATTTTTCCTAAAACTGTAAATATTTCAGGATTTATTCCAGTTCCATCTTGTAGAACCCAATATAACCCTTTTTTTTTTCGCTGGGGAAATGCATTTACACATACCACCCAGGTCCAGGAGGACCTGGAATGGTTATGTGGGACTCACCAACCGAGGACGGCTGGGATACCCACTAAAAACCCAGCGGTGAACCATCTGCGTCCTTCAGGGAGGTGCCACGCGACCACGGACAAGCGCACTCGGCTGGGGCACCTCGACGCCAACGACTCCGGGAGGGTGCCTTGGTTCACCAAGGCACCCTCAGACTTCCGGTGCGCCCCGGTGGACGAAGGGGTGCCCTGACCCCTTCGGCCAGCGCACTGACCCAATATAACCGTAACCTAACCTAACCTAGGTTAGGTTAGATTTATAAAATATTGAAATATTTTCGGTCACATAAAACAAAGTGGGTTGGCAAATGACTCGGTTGGGAAATGATACATTTGGAAAAAATATTTCCCCGAAACAAAGGTAACCCATTTTGTATGGTCCCTTTTTGTTTTTTATTTGGTGTTAGTCTGTTTTGACAATACCTAAATACTAAGTGATACTTCAATTAGCTCTTTGAGTTCCTGTTAAGTTAGTTAGACTTAAAAAAACGAACTAAAGAGCAGTAATCATTTGAAGATTGGGCCTTTATTATGGTCGCCTATATCGCGGGGGATAAAGCTTCTGTCACTCTCTCACCTACATGATCAGAAAGTGACAGGTGTTTTATCCACGTTTATTCACATCGCTAAACTCGACCACTGGGGTCCAGTGAAAAAGGCTATAAGTCTTCTAAATATCAAGTGAAAAAGGGTTTAAGTCTAGTATACTCCGTTAATGTTTAAACTCTTTTTTATTACGAGTTAAGTCGACTTGTACCCTTTTTCACTAGGACCCCAGTAGGCCCGCGGCAGAGTGTACTTACGTACACGTTACGTACGTAAATGTATGAAAGCAGTCAATTGCAAATAAGGCATCAATGCAATTTTCTTATTATCTTTGTTAAGTTGATTTTGACCTCTTTTCTACTCGGAAAAACCATATCGCCTTTGACTTTCGTATCGTTTTTAATTCGGCCGACATTACTATCAAGTAATAACAGCGAACGTAAGGCTGAAAATACGATTACATGCCAAAGAAAATATGGTTTGACCAAATAGGATAGAGGCATGTACAGTCAAGGACTTTAATTGTTATGCCACTATGGAACCCTGTCATAATGACAGCGTCAAATCACATGACAGAAGTTACGCTTAAATGAATGATTAACGTTATGCGACAGGGTTCCATACTGGCATAGCAATTAAAGTCCTTGACTGTATGTTGATTTCAGCTTGATTTTTAAACTACTTACGTTTCTATTTTTAAATAGTAATTTTCTGTACAGTCTGCGGCAATATATTATCCAACATCCGGCCCAAAAGTCTCTAATTAAATTACTAAAGTAGAGGCATTTATTGCTTGCATTTGCAAATATATTTTTGAGTCCGATGTTAAATACATTGCTGGTGACTGTACATGATTTTAAAACTAAAACATTATACGTATTGTTTCTTGACTGTACCTATATTTTAAGCTTCCAACTTGCCTTTTATGTGAAGGAATTGAGATCAAAGTTAAAGATTGGAAAATCAGCATTTTCTAAAATCTGTATGTAAACCATTTTATAGTGTAAAGGTGCTGTTTTTATTTTGAATTTTACATGTATTCTAGTCTGCAAGAGAAATAAAATTCTTAAAGAATTATTATTTGTTTTATTTATTTTGTTGAATAATGTACCTATTAAAGTTAAGATGGGTAAGTAACCTACTGAACCCTTGCCGCCACGCGAAAATGACCTTAGGCGACCATCCCTAACTTTTTCAGTAACTTGAGGTTTTTTAAGACGTACCTTGACCCCTGTAACAAATTAATTAGCAAACAACGCAAAATGTACTTGGGTGCTATTTATAAATATTTTTATCTACATCCATATCATAATTTCAATAAAATATGATCAGAAGCGATTAGCAAATGCCCTGTATCAAGTAACCTGTATCTGTGGTAGTACTTTAATGTTAACATTAAAGTATCACATGACATTAAAGTATCGGTTATCGTTGTAGTTGTATCTTAATGTTAACTTTAAAGTATCGGTGACCTATAATTTAGATACAGGTACATATTGTAGAAAACTTATGATATGCATGTAGATAAAGTTATGTATGCGACTGTAGGCATAATGGATACATAATAAGATCACACGAATGTTTTTTGCACCTGTCACATAAATAATTAATTAATTATTAATCCACACTGTCGAATTAGTAGCCTGTTAGGATAGTTGTGTGTATGGAAATAAATAAATAAATAAATAATAGACGGCCTTAGCAGACAGCCAAATCTTATTTCCTGAACTATACTGCGAATAATACTTATTTATTTTGTGGAATTGAAGGATACGTAAGATGCAAACGATACATGTTTGCGTACTTGGACTACTTTTAAGCCATACGTGTACGTATAAAAATATTAATTATCAGGAACAGTTTTATTCTATTCATTTAATTCCAGTTTTATACACAAAAACAAATAAAAAGAGAATCAGAAGGGTAACGTTAATCAACCCCCCCGTGGCGTAGCTAGCATGAGTGGCACCCGGTGCGGATATTGTAGGTGTCACCCCAAAACTCAATTATATTATTAGATTAATTTATTGGCGGTTATGCAATCTGCCACAGTTTTATGAATTGTTATAGATGGCACTCACTACTGATGTCCAGGGTCGGGTCGGGTGTCATCCCTAAGCGGGTGACACCCGGGGCGGGCCGCTCCTGCCGCCCCCTAGCTACGCTCCTGCTGTCCCCTATTTCACCATTATGACAATTACAGGTGACAGGTGACAATATACATTGCATACATTGAAAAGTTAACACGCTGATACATCACTGGGTTTCATATAAGCTGCGCCATGTACCACTGAAATGTGACCTATCACATGTAATACTCACGATGGTGAAATAGAGGGGAGATATAGCTCAACAAAACAGTTTCCCAAAAAATTAGGGCGCATTACGGAGGGAACTTGACAACATGACCTAATTTTAACCAAAAACTTCTGCTTCATATAGCCAAGGTCTTTTCTGGCAAGCATTTCAGTTAGTAGTTTTAACTGTGGCTCAAACAGCTCAAACACACTCATTGCTTGCGTCAGCTGTCACTCGTGTACGTCACTACGAGGAAAATACGTAAATGTCATAATAATCGCTGATAGCTGTGCTAATTTTCTTTGTTTGAAAAAAATCGTTTTCCTCTGGCTACCAATAAAAAAACTTAAATGCATTAAGCTGCTAAATTGTATACTTAAGAGTCGTATGACAACTAATACTAGTGCACAGTTATTATAAATGACGCAACAGTGAAAGTGGAAATAGGTACCAAGATGAGTGATTCGAAATCATTCGTAAATTTTTCCTGCCAGCGATGTTTACAGCCTTTGAAGCTAGACGAGTCGTTAAACAATCTGGGAGAGCACACCATCGCCGACTTAACGTTACAAATTCGCCGCAATAATGAAACTGATCTTGACTTGCAATCATCTAGTTTAGAACATTACGTGCCCCCTTTTCGTATGTCTGAATCTGGTAATGGAGCTAACGGGTTCATGGTGATCTCCGACGGGTGGGAAACTACGTCAGTGGGCCATCAGCTGCATGTTAAAGCGACTTTATTTGACTGTTTGTCTAATAACTCCGATGTTGATCATCCTCTTTGTGATGAATGTACGGACACCCTCCTTGAGTTGATGGATAACCAGCTGAGGCTCACCGAAGCAGAGTGGAAGGACTACAGTGACTATTTGAAGAAGCTAGAGGATGACAAAGAGGATTTGAACCTTGAAGGACTTGAAAAAGAGCTGGAAGATTGGAAACAGGAACAAAATCGACTTTTGAAAGAACTATCTTCATTACAAAAGGAAGAGAAAGCTATGAAAGATGAGATTGAGATACAAGAGAAGGAAAAGGAGCGGTTGGAGAAGGAGCAAGATGTATATTGGCGTGAATACACAAGATATCGAAAGGATTTGATTATAACGGAAGATCAGATGAAGTTTTACGAATGTCAGCTTGCCTACACACAAACACAGTTGGAAAAGCTTAAAAAGACGAATGTATTCAAAGCTACCTTTCATATTTCTGATTCGGGACAATTTGGCATCATAAACAACTTCAGGCTCGGCAGGTTACCCACAGCACCAGTTGATTGGTCAGAAATCAATGCAGCATGGGGGCAGACAGTTTTACTTCTTGCATCTTTGGCTAGGAAGATAAATTTCTGCTTTCAGCGCTACAGACTCGTACCTTACGGAAATCATTCATACATAGAGGTGTTAGAAGACCAGAAAGTGTTACCGTTGTATGGTTCTGGGGGTTTCCGGTTCCTTTGGGACACAAAGTTTGATGCAGCCATGGTTGCGTTTCTGGATTGTCTTCAGCAGTTTAAAGAGCAAGTGGAGAAGGGGAATACTGGGTTCTGTTTGCCGTATAGAATAGACAAAGGGAAGCTCGAGGATACGGCATCACCGCCGCATGCATATTCAATTAAAATTCAGTTTAATTCCGAAGAGCATTGGACAAAGGCTCTGAAGTACATGTTGACGAATCTAAAATGGGCGTTGACTTGGATTTCATCTCAGTTCAGCGAGGACAAAATTGAAAATCAATAGTACTTTATTTTGCTGTGATATTAGCTTGTATTGCTGTACATTGTAGAACTTAAAGATCATTAAGGATTTAGTTTTCATTTCGATGCATATGTATATAATGCATCAGAGAATTTAATTATATTGATTATTGCCATCTGTTGTTAATATACTTGCACATGTTTCAAACTTCTTTGTATTTGGATTACTTAATATCAATTAAAAAAATCAACTTGTTAGTAGCGCTAGACCTCTCTTGACGATGTTATTATACAAAGTAAAATAAATAAAAAGCGTAGATTTCATATCTTTATTATATCTAAATTAATATCTTTCTTAATGTAACTTGTGTATGTGTAACATTTCATGCATGCTGAATATGTATGCTATACTTGAGTCATTCTATGATGATTCCTGTGACAGTTCTTATTAACTCGTATTACAATTGTTTTTTTACTTTTTTATAAATACTTCATTGATTGATTTAAACCTTGCGACGGCGTTCCGTAATTTAAATGATTTATCTTTTGTTATATTTCTAGCTTG
Source organism: Acleris literana (assembly GCA_946894065.1). Lineage (NCBI taxonomy): Eukaryota > Metazoa > Arthropoda > Insecta > Lepidoptera > Tortricidae > Acleris > Acleris literana. The sequence goes on along the minus strand of OX335691.1, from coordinate 9,985,114 downwards.
CGATTACAGTAAGTGTTTGAAATTACGAAATACGGGTCATAAGGATCATTCTACATTGACCGAATTATAAATACTACTAATAGAGCGAGATTTAAACTAATGTATGGGTATAGATACTAGATCCTAGATGTTGTTAGTACATAATGTAAATAAATTTACTGCACGTTATTGTGTATTTTTATCTACTGTACTCTGGTGAATCTTTTCTTAACTAAATTTTTTTTGTGCACAGCGCCATCTATGTCAACGTGGCGTTACTTCTCTGTGTTAGCGAATCAACGCGATAGTGAATTAACACCTTGTAGTAGTTCATGCTAATACAAACAGATGGCGCATAATAAAACAATTAATTTTGTTTAAAAAATACAAAAGCGTGTGACACAGTTCTAAATAAAATTTATTTTTTAAATTAAAAGCTAAAGTAGCTCTAATCCCTGATAAAATTATTTGTAAGTCAAAAAGTAGTACATTAAATGAGCCAAAAATTTTCCTCGTTGCATTAATTAGCCCATCTTGCAACAAGTATGAACGAACTTCCTGTTTAAAGTTATTTTGTACAGTCTTAGGTACTTAGGGCGGCCGAACATTATGGGTACTAGTCGTTCAAAATTAAAAGCAGCAAACTATAGTAAACCGCGGACAGACGAACATTCACTCACTCTTACGCATCACTCCGTCCCTAAGTTAGCCCATGATGGACCATCGTGTAGAGCAGCCATAACGGTTCCTAGTTTGACTTCGGAACCCTAACAACGTATTCTGACATATCGATTAAATGACCATAAACCCTCGTTTGATTTTTGTCGATAGCCATCGTCTGAAGACGCACCCATGTCACACGCAGACCCGTTCTCTATGGAAATTAAAGAATTTGGAATCAACTTGAGGCTAGTATCTGTGGTCTTCATCCGTTTCCGTTGAGTTACCTATACTTGTTTGATATGGAACGCCAAAAAAAAAGCAAAAAATATCAGACAACCGGTGATGATTATTGATTACTAACATAGAGGCATTCTATCTTAGTTGCCAGGGTTGGCAACGCATTTGCGGTCTTAGGATTGCAGTCTTTAGATTGTAGTCTAATAATACCTTCACGCGTACATTCCCAAAGTGGGGTAGGTAGAGCCACAGAATTACCAGCAATTCAAAAAGCGAAAAAGAAAATTTCTCTGCTAATAGTAATAAAGATTATGGCGTTCTTCCACCGTGCGTTTCACTAAGCACTTTTTGCCTCATACAGTGAAACATGGAAACCTTAGATCATTTAAAGAACTAGATAGGCAGCGGATTTAATTGAATATAGGTTCGCTTAAGTACCGTTCGTTTTAGTGGTGGTAGGACCTTGTGCAGGGTCCGTCCGGATCGCTACCACCATCTTATCCATTAACCCACCGCCAAGCAGTAGTGTTCGCATTGCTGTGTTCCGGTGTGGGGAGAAGACAACCGGTGAAATTACTAGCATAGAGGCATTCCAGCTTAATCCTCAGGGTTGGCAACGCATTTGAAGTCTTCGGATTGCAGTTTTGAGATTGTAGTCTTGAGGTTTCAAATGTCTATGGGTCTCAGATCCCACTTACCATCAGGTGGCCTGAGTGCTCGCGTGCCTTCTCCTTGCCATAAAAAAAACCTACGTACTCGGCATACTAACAAAAGAATAGTAGATTGTACAACAAGTGCATAAAACGCACCATTTTACGCGAGACGTTTATCCATGCAAGCGAGCTTGCGAGCGAGGATGGATATAAAGTCGAGTATTAAATGGTGCGTTTTATATCTATGATAACCTTATTGTCATGCTTTATATATATTGATTTACTCAAATATAATAATAATAATAAATGCGACAAAATGAAAATTATAAGTTTATTTCATCAAGTTTTATTGTGTACTTTGGCTGTTGGTATCCTTGCCTTGGTCTTAGAATACTAACGAAACGAAATAAAATAAAGAGGTTATTCTATGAAGTTAAATTTGTTCGTGTGGCTGTTGGACCGATTGCCTTGGCCTTCGACAAAGATTTTACTTTATGCACTAGAGCATAAAAAGCGACTTTATGTCGCCTACGCACGACATAAAGACGGACTTTTGAAGCATGAGAAGTGATAAGATATTTTTTATGATTATTTCAAGTCTGTTTTAAGATAGTGAACAATCATTTGAGCGTCCGCCCTTATCTCGCTAACAATTTTTCCGGCGTAATTACCAAATTGTTGAAACTTTTGTGGAACTACTAAATATTAATTCAAAGAGCACTAATTAGGGTCTCACAAAGTACAGGAAAAGGCGCCGCTGCAGTCACAGACCACTTAGAAAACAGCCTAGGCAAAAGGTATTTCTGGAACACTAGTTTCCCGCTACTCCCCCTATTTCTACCCGTTGGTGGTCGACTTTCGGAAATTCCTTTCTTAGTGCACCCCTTGACCTCATGAACCTACGTGCCAAATTTGGAATCTCTCAACCCAGATTTTTTGGGCTGTGCGTTGATATGTCAGTCAGCTTCTTCGTTTCAGTTTCGTCATATTTATTTATAGATTAACAACTGCAAAAATTAAAGATAATGAACAGGATTGAAGAAGCTTAAACACAGCTTAAGGGCCGGTTAGACGAACAACATTTTCACTGCAATGCATGGCAGGCAACTATACGCATCTTGCTCTAACATACGAAATAAGAGTAAGACAGCAATATTTGCCGGCCACAAATTGCCGTAAAAAGTTGATCGTGTACCAGATCCTTTAGATTAGTAGTTTTCACAATCGTGTTATAATAGAGAGCTTTTTAGTCGTGTAGGTACCGTGTTCAGGCCACGAAGCTTGCTGAGTGGCCTAAGTAAGGCACGAGATTAAAAAGTTTGATTATATTATGACACTATTGTAAACAATACTTTTTGTACGAGTTCATTAAATAGTTATTTCTTGAGGAGTTAAAGATGTTTAGTCACTGTCACTACTCATTTTCATAGTTTTTATTTAACTTTTTAAGTTTAGCTTTGAAAAGAAAAGTTGTCACACCACCGGCGTCCGTAATGTTGCAGTACTGTGCTGTGATTGGCTAAATACTAGCCACAGAGATACCACAGACAGACACACAGATACACAGGCACACAGATACAAAAATTACACCTTATCGGTACGAAACATAGTCTCTTTTAATCTTGAACTTGTGGCGTCAGTGGCAAGTATTTCAGTAGACGGCGTTCAAGAGATTAAATATCGTTTTTCTCCCACATGCTCGTAAATGTTAACCTTACTGTTGTCAAATCAGCCCGCGAAGCTTTAAGTTCCAGGTCCAGGCAAAATAAAAATAAACAAAGTTATTATTTACCAACGGCAGCGGCCGCGAAAATGTATGACATTTCATTACGTATCTGGTGTTTTACTTTTTAAAACCATGTTTGGACTAGGATAACTATCTCCAAACAGCCAAACACTCGTGCAATCAAAATTCTTCCTTGTATACTTTACTTTTGAAATGTCATAGACTAAAAATTTGAAACTTTTCAAACAGCGTTCACAACGTATTTAAAAGTGTGTCAAATAGTTTGACGTTTTATAATAGAAATTGCGTTCATAAACAAAATAATATGCCGAAATAACAAACGCGTAATAATTTTTGTAGTGTAAACTATAAGTATTTTATTCAAATTGAATTTATTACTTTTAAATTTGTGATTTTATTTAATGTTTTATTTCATTGTCATACTAAATCGTAAGTTAATGTTCTTTTTTTCAAGGAAATTGGGACTGTGTTTAATATTATTAACAATTGTGTTAAATTTCCTCACATTGTTGGAGAAAAGCACTATACAAGCCTCGACCGGGAAAGCCGGTTGCTTGACTCGTATATAGCGCGGCCTCGACTGCGTCTCGGCCACGCTAACTCTACTCGTCCCGCAACGGCCTATTTCCCGGTCTGTGCAGTAATGTACTATTCTTTTTTTTGTTCTTATTTTAAATTCTGCTGTTTGCCAGCACCAACCATTGTTAGCTGCGCCCGCCCACGCTGTCTCACACCCGCCATGTTGAGCCGCGCCGTCGCCCGTGATCCGTGAACCGCTCCAACGTGCACCGGTTCCGTATGTCGCCTCGAACTGACACGTGTAGCTTTAAATAGGTTTCATGAATTATAATATATTCAGAGCCTCTATTTTACGGGGTAAAAATCATATTGTCTTTGACGTGTTATGGTATTGTTAGGGTTCCGTACCCAAAGGGTAGAAACGGGACCCCATTACTAACACCCGTATTTGTAGTCCAGAAAAGTAATTACTTGAGTAAAAGTAATGACTCAAGTAACGATTTTTATATGACTTTTGACATTACTAATACTCAAGTAATTACTTTTCTTGACTATAAATACGGGTGTTAGACTCCTGTCCACTGTCCGTCTGTCCGTCTGTCACCAGGCTGTATCTCATGCACCGTGGTAGCTAGACAGTTGAAATTTTCACAGATGATGTATTTCTGGTGTTGCTATGACAACAAACACTAAAAACAGAATAAAATAAATATTTAAGTGGGGTTCCCATACACTGCATACAACAAACGTGATTTTTTGCCGTTTTTTGATCGATATTAATAACGGCAACTGGGATAGTGGCTAATGTTGTATCGATAATGGTACGGAACCATTGGACGACGCGCTGGCCTAGTTGGTAGTGACCCTGCCTACGAAGCTAGCAGTCCTGGGTTCGAATCCCGGTAAGGGCAGATATTTGTGTGATGAGCACGAGTATTCGTTTCTGAGTCTTGGATGTTTTCTATGTATTTAAGTATTTATTTCTCTATATATGTATTTATACGTTGTCTGGTACCCATAGTACAAGCCTAGAGCTTAGTTTGGGACTAGGTCAATTTGTGTGAGATTGTCCAATGATATTTAAAACTATGATAATATTTTATTGCTGATGTCTGTACGATTAACATCTACGACACCGCTACGTAGACAGTGCTACGCGGAATCGTAGCCGCTACGCCGCTTCGTAGTTCTGTTAGGGCGCGTACACATAGCGATCCGTTTTACAGGTCCGTTATTTGATGGCGTATGTAGTTGAATGAGCGAGTCCACACCCAAAACTGTATTCTGGATCCAGTAAAAAAGAAGATTACATGGTGAAAAGATCCGTTAAAACGGATCCTGTGAAAACGGACGTGCTATGTGTACGCGCCCTTAGAGATAATCTCTTATATAGATAAAGTACGTAAGTTAGGTTAGGTTTGTTTTATAAATATAACAATCTCTGGAACTAAACGGTTTGGGCTGAAAGTCGTATTAATAAATTGATCTATGCTGAGATGTCCGTCCCACGACATGTCAGAAGTCCCAGTTTATGATTTTTCGTTTAAAAATATCAAACATCAGGGGACACACCACACACACAAATTTGACCTAGTTCCAAACTAAGCTCTAGGCTTGTACTTTGATCTATAGGGGCTAAACAACGATCACAATGTTTATATAGAAAAATAGAAACTAAAATACATAGAAAGCATCCAAAACTCAGCATAAATACTTGTGCTTATCACACAAATATTTGCCCATACCGGGAATCGAACCCTAGACCGCTAGCTTCGTAGGCAAGGTACCAACTAAGCTAACGCGTCGTCAAGTTTACTTTGACGTATCTTGAGATGGCCATCTCAGCCAAGATAGGTTTGTTAGGTCTTAGGTCTAGACAAGTCATAGACCTAACCTAAACGCTAGGTCCTAAACTTAGTACTTAACGACTCGCTTAACTAAACAAACTGTGCCCCGTGCCTTCGTCTGCTTTAACTAGATTAAGTCCGCTATCCTACGATCTCTGCCACAGCTTAGAGAGAGTAATTCAGTTGAGGGTTTATGTATTTAAATAATAATAATAAGTAATAAATGTCAGGGGACAATCTAATACAAATACCAAACTAAGCTCTAGGCTAGTATACTATAGGTACAGATGTAGTGAAATATCCTTTCACATCATATTTTCCCGGAAATGTTCGTATTTGTCATGCTACTACAGTCTGACTCAGTAGTCAGTACCCATCAAGACAACGTGGGGGAACGTCGCATCGCGAGAGTGATAATCGATATAGAGTGGTTAATACCAGAGTATTTTTTTGTTAATTAAGGATAAGTTTGTTTTCAGTTCTTTTTAATAGTCATGCCGAAAGCATTTAGACCTGGGAAACATTTAGATCGACAAGCCTGTGAAAATATTTTCAACATTTATTTATATTTCTTCTTGTTTACCTGCACCTAATTTCTGTATATTTTATCGTGGTGGTTTTAACATCTCGGTGTGATATACTTCAAACTCGTAGTTTGACATTTGACACTGATAACTAAAGTACTCTATTTATTTAATACAAACATGTCACTTAATAATTCAATAATTCATACACACGTCGGCATCATTCGGAAGTAGACGTGATTTCCGAGTTTTCACGATGTGAAAGGATTATTCACTAGAACTAGATAACGATAAACATACTTATATGTATAGAGAAATACATACCGTAAAACGGGATGAGTAGAGACACAACCTGAAATAAGTCATAACATGTTACAAATAAGAACAATTATTAAATGGACAATAACGTTACGTCTATCGGAAATAATTTCAGTCTTATAATTAGTAACGTATGATTCATTTTAGGTTGTGTCCCTACTCACCCCGTTTTTCGGTACTCAAATTCATAGAAGACATCCAAGACTCAGAACACCTACGCTCATTACAAAAATGTGGCGTTTTCTATGAAAAGGGATCTTATTGTCGATGGCGCTTCCGCCATTATTAAAGATGCTCCGATATAAATACAACGTCGCGTGACGCAGTGCGGCGTAAACGCCATCGACAATAGGGTCATTTTTCACAGAGAACGCCACAAATATCTGCCCTTACCGGGATTCGATCGACCGATATAGCTTCAAAGGCAGAGTCACTGCCAACATGTCGTCAATCACAAATACAAACGGAAGGCTTAAAATATTTCGATATACAACCCGGGAACGCGTGTCGTGACATGTCGGGACATAAGCATGTCAAGTTTGTACATTCAGTATGTTGAGATAGTCATCATAGTCCAAGAGCTGGTAAGCATTTTTGCGTAGTTGTTTTACGCACCGTGGAAACTTGTACAGTCACCAGCAATAATATATTATCCAACATTGGGCGCAAAAATATCTGACACGCTCTTATACCTCTAGTAATAAAGACGTTTCAGATATTTTTGCGCCCAATACTGCATAATATATTATTGCTGGTGACTGTACAGTACTGTTGTATTATATTTAAATACAACTAGCTACCCACCCTCGCTTCGCTTCTGTTCATATGAGTTTTCTGTAAAACCCGTTCATAATCCAGAATAACCAGAATTTATTACACATGTAAACCTTCCTCTTGAATCACTATATTTATTGCTGACAACTGCATCAAAATCCGTTGAGTAGTTTAAAAGATCTAAGCGAACAGACAGCGGGAGTGACTCTGTTTTATACTATGTAAAGATGAAGAAGAGACCGACCTGCTTGAAGGGTATGGGGCACAACTGAGTTTTTTTTAAGTAACTTTTGATTTTTTTCGCAAAAGAAGTCCTTGAGGCATTTTGAAACATTTAAAAATGAATATCTAAGAAGTTAAAAAATCAAAGAGCCAGGTTATTCAGTCGGTCCTAAAATTGAGCCGAGTGAATTGTATTTGTATTACAAAAGTATTAATTGTAATAAAAACGAAATTTCAACATTATTGCTCTGTTCGAGAAAAACACTACTTTAATAAATCATATTCATAACTTAACTTAGCTCCAATTCCTTTCAGTCAGGTCTGCTTCTTTGTATTTAAATATCGTTAAAGAAATACTGTACAAAATTTCGCGGTGCCTCAAACACCAGCTCAAAAAATAAATGTTTTAAAAAACAAAAAACCGCCTTCAAAAACGCAAAAAATAACTTCTTTAAAATTATAGGCACCTAATAGGTTAGTCCAACTGATGTCGGCTTTTTGTTGAAAATGTTGTGGTCGAAAATGTTTTGAAGGCGGTTTTTTGTTTTTTAAAACATTTATTTTATTTTATACTTTTTAGTGATCATAATACGCTGTTACGTAGTCCCACTTCTTAGTTGAAATGAAACTTTAACTTATATCAAGCGCGCCGCAAGCAACGCCGCGGGAAAGTCATAGTCATATTTCAACAAGTAAATATTATTCGTTGTAGGTAGTCGCTCAAATATCTTAATCAAGATATTTTATCGCCACCCTTGAAATCGGTACCATTGAGGAGTTCCGGTGGACATCTGTGGTCTTCATCATCAGTTCCACTACACCAAATGATACTTTCTGAATGCAAATGCTAGACTTGTTACTAAAAATACTAAAATCGCTATATGTTTGCCTACAATATTTGAGGAGTTCCCTCAATTCCTCACTGATCCTCTCATCAGATATAGATTTGGTGACAATGGGACCACCTCGGAAGTATACTCTATCAAACCAAAAAAAAATTTTTGAAATCGGTCGACTATTGACGGAGTAATCGGTGAACATACATAAAAAAAAAAAACATACAGTGGAACGTATAACCTCCTCCTTTTTTGAAGTCGGTTAAAAATAATTTACAGCTCTCCTACTATCACATTGCTACAGTGGCGTGTCACGCAATGTTTCCGGGTTATACTAAGTCGTCCTTGCTGTTATTTGCAAAGAACTTTCATTTCCCTAATTGGCCGGCAACGCACCGACAACACTTCTTGAGATTGCTGGTGTTTATGGGCGGTGGTGATTACTTCCCATCAGGTAACCCGCATGCTCAATTGCCTCCCACTCTTATTTTTTCCTAACATGGTAAAGATATCAAAATCATAACAAAACCAGAGGGCCCTGCCAAGATGCATTGCGCTAAGTAGCGTTTCTATTCGATTCCTTTTTAAACCAATCGCGTCACTGATAGAAAACGTGATACGAAAAGTCACGTGATCTACCAGTGACGCGATTGGTTTAAAAACGAAACGAATAGAAACGCTAGTTAGCGCAATGCATCTTGGCAGGGCCCTCTGAATAGCGTGATAATAAGGAACGTTATGAATAGAACGCGTGCCGGGTTATGCTTTTAATACCCTAAGGGTGAAGCTACGCGAGCGTAATTTTGTGAGTTGTGAGCCGCGTATTTTCGGTCTCGTAATTTCTGCTGCATTCTTACAAAAGTCCTGTTTGGTTCTCACGGCGACGCAAAATCATTTAAACATTTGTATGCAGCAGAAATTACGCGTCCGAAAATACGTGGCTCACAACAGACTCTCAAAATTACGCTCGTGTGGCTTTAGTTACTCTAAGTCGAAGACTTGTGCAGTTCCCATTTATCGTTTGTCAGTTGCAAAATTGCTTCAAAAAGATTCTATTGAAATGTTGTTCATTCGAGGTGAAATGCGATTCGGTGAATCGCTACAAGGGATTTATGCTTTTGAGGTAAAGGACTAACAAACGGCATTTATGAATGATGCATATAAGATGGGCGGCAACGACGGCCATCGTGGTATTGTACGAACCAGTGAAGTTGAGTGCAGTAATAGAGAGTAGTTATTATATCGATATAGCAAATATCGTTACTATATATCGATATAAAGTTTATGTCGATGGATCCGAGTTTTAAAACATTATAATAATAACGTTAAAGCGTGTGAATAACGATATATAAGGCCCTCCGAAACCAATAGGGGGACGCCGACGGTATTGTTCGAATACCTATAGTAAAAATGAAAAAAAGTAGAGGACGACCTGCAAAATCTTTATAAATTCAAACAAATTTCCATTGAGATAACAGTTTATTTTACAATCAATATATTTTAGTGCTTTCACAGCAGTCTATGGTACCTATTATTTGACTCGTAGTCAAATCAAGTATACCTACAATGTTAATCCTTGTAGATGGATGAGGACCAATAGTTGGACCACAGTAAAGCGCAGTTAACTATACAAACAACGAAGTCAAAAAATGTTCCGTTGTGCGACGAAAAGTATCCCTACAATTGTATGGCTAATTCTCGTGTCACACAATGATATTTTATATTAAGATATTAGAAAAGAAATTTTATATAAGAAAAGCGTTCCTCGAAAAGGAAGGTAATTGCCTTACTATCGCTCAGTCGCGCCGTGGCCGCTGACACGTACGCGTCAAAAACAGTTAAGTTTTATTACCGAAATGCAACAAATATAAGTCATAAAAAATGCCGTGTTATGTTTTTCGAGGCTGCCGAAATTATACTGTAACTATAAAAGGAAGAAAGGATGTCTCATTTCATTAGTAAGTACCGTAAATATTTTTTAAATTTTGTTTTACATCGCCATACTTTGTTTAATTTGCACCGGTGGCGTCACTGTCACCTGTGAAACATGAGATACACAATTAGATATCGCATGAGTGCGATAAAGACGGGTAGCTATATGGCAGCCATGAGCGGGCACGCCGCGTCATTCGGGTACGCAATTTGAAACAACTATTTATCTATTTCTAACAATAGCGTTCGCTACGAATTGCCGTCTTTGTCTGTAGAAATATGGCAACGTAGCAACTGTCAGTAATTGGCGACGGTTTTTGAATGCGTTTAGTATGAGCATAACGTATCTAAATATAAAATATCGTTGGTGTCACAACGGAAAAGTTTCATAGAAAATTTAATTGAGTGAGTTAACGTGCCGAACTTTTTGGTCCTTACCTAGATACCATTATTCAATTAGGTACCTAAAAAGGTATATAAGTACCTTTATATTTTCATAAATAGGTTTTTTATTGCTTGGGGTTTGGAAAAAAATTGTCTTGTTAATTGGGCAGTCAGCCTAAGAAGTTTGGGCAGGTCCATACGAAGTAATATGTCTATGCATGTATTTATCTCAATCGTGGTCAAATAAAAGTGGGTAGTCTGGTTATCGCTATGTAATTTCATAGTGCAGCAACTTTCTGGAATATTTTAATTGTATGCATAAAACATGAGGCTCGAATTTGGGACGGCTTCGGCACAAAATACTATCATTAAATCTTATTGAAAAGTGGAGCTTAGGTTGTGTAAATAAAGCCTTAGTTTTATTGAATATTACATGAGTGTTACTTAGTTTACAATTCAATTCCCGGTAAAGGTAAATATTTGTGATGATCGTAAATATTTCTATGTATTCACATAAGTATTTATTCCTCTATATAATGTTTTTCCTACCATGACCAGATAATAAAAATATTTATTAAGGTATACAGTCGAGTTCATAAATATTTGTACACTTTAGTACCTTGTCTATTTAATGTCATGTATAAACTGCCATATATTAATTGTTACAGCGATACAAATTTAAATTCAAATATTTTTATTTCAGATTATAAATCCATAATGGTTGGATACAATAACTTAAATCAAGTGTTAGTATACTTAAATGATTACTATATTCTAATATACACAACAAATTACCAGAATACCATGCCAGAGCTCTGTAAAACTGCCCTTTATAAAAAAAGTTTATTTGGTATGGCACCTACTATCTACAACAAATAACTGACAATATAAAAAATGCCGATATTGTTAGTTTTAAGGTAAAGCTATCAAAATTACTGATTGAATTTTTTTATTATTGTGTAACTGAATTTTTAATAGATAAAGGGCATTGGGTAAATTTGTTTGAAGAATATTGTCTTTTTTTTTTCAGCGGCCACGGATGGTTTTTACATAGTTATTTAGAGGACCTCTAAATATACATAGATATATATAATTTACGGCGGTAAATAATATCGGAGCGGAGATTTTAAAGATTTAAGTATTCAGCGTTTAGTACAAAAGTACGCCCAAGTATGAATATTTAAATATCTCGGCTCCGATGCACTTTAGAGTATTACATTACATAACAAAATATGTTTATTTTGAATAATTCTATCATAATTTACCACTTTTATGAATGGCCGCTCACCTTGAAAATATATGATTTTTACAAATGACAACACTTTTACCCAAACCCCTTTTAATATATTTAATACCAATTAGATTTAAACCTTGACATATTATACTATATTCCTGTTATATTATTGACATTTATTATAGCATTAGCTGTATTTCTTTATAAATTTGTACGCCTACCGGCAATTTACAGTGATACTATACATATTTTACCATCTTTTGTAATGACCTGTAAACACAAATAAAAGATTGATTGATTGATTGATTAATAATATTACATTTTTCGTGGCCGTGTCGCGGACATGTGCGTGCAGCCGTACGCACCGTTCAAACAACAGCGAATCCCAGCGCTGGGCATGCAAATAACCGGTTTTAACCGATTTTAACCGGTTATTTTCATACAAAAACGGTTAATAACCGGTTAATTTGCATTCCCTAGTCCCAGCGCTGGGCCAGCGTGCTTAGGATGCCGTTCGTGCTGCCGCGGCTGCGGTGGCAGAGTGAAGCTAAGGGCTTCCTCATGATGGCGAAAAAGCAGTCCGTACGAGCCCCAGCAAACATTCCCGAGGCACTACAATACCGCGGCAACCTGCACAGCATCCTAAATGCGTCGTTGTACTGGATGCGCAGAGCGCGGTTATCCTATGGAAGCCCTAATCGTCATTTGTCCTAATGCATCGTTTGTCCGAATTTTCATTTATCCTAACGCCATTTCCGCTTAAATTTTAAAACTTTTTAGTATTGTTATAATACAACCCTAACCTAACCGAATCGAAGATATAATTGGACTCATCTGAAAACCAGTTTAGGGCAAATGAAAATTCGGGCAAACGATGTGTTAGGACAAACGTTGTTAGGGATTGTGAGGGACACCCGCAGAGCGCTGTATGCCCGCTGCGTAAAGTTAGCCCACAGACCGCACGTGTAGAAAGTTTGACAGGACGCTTTAAATAGCGTGAGCTTTACTTCTTTACTACCACGTGCCAATCTGCGGGACAACATATTACAGCGAACACACAGCGCCCGTCGCTCCCGCTCGATGTCTTCGACGTCAGACATTGTATCTGTGACCCAGTGACCCAGGTACTTACATTTTTGACACTCTTTTTAAAGGAGTCCCACAAAGCGTGACCGGTTGCATTTGGTAGCTTTTCTTTCCCGATTTAAACTGCACGAGTTCACTTTCGGTCGCATTGTACCTGAGTCCGTGGGGCTCAGCATACGCCTCACAGATTTTTATCAGTTTTACTAATCCCCCCGTTGAGGGGCTCAGCAGCACCATGTCATCAGCATAACTTAGATTCTTGACACATATATCTTCAATATGGCATCCGACATAAGCGCTGCTGAGCTCCTCAATGAGGCCATTCATATAAAGAAAGAACAAAATAGGGGAGCTCAATCCCCCCTACTCGTCTGACAGAGCACTTGCCCACCCGATACAATTAAAGTACCAAGACAAAGGATTAAAGTGCCAAGGTACTAAATATATGCCTAGCGGTCGGGGTCACAATGTATTTATATTTTCGCTGTAGATTAAATAATAACAATATTTTTTAATTAAGTTAGGCTTAACTTTAACAGCTGTGTGCAGGTTGATAATTTCTCATTTGCGTCAATTAGTCCAGCCGTGCGTTTACAATTTACAGTCACTGAGTCTTGTTTGCTGTTATAATTTAGTTACTAAAATAAATGTAAGTAGGTAATCTTCTTAGTTAAGATTATTATTAATATCATAGCTAAACAGAAAAATAAAAGGGAATAGATTGTCATGCCAATAATTTATTCTAGTTATGGCTTTTGACCTAGAGACCTCGTTGTGTTGTTCTCCTAGTTATTATCTGTTTTAGAATTGGCAGGAATTACGGCACTTTCTGCCGCACTCAGAGACGTCAATTAAATTTAAAGCTTGATTAAAGTTGCTGCTGTCACTTTCTTTGCTATAGCAATAGAATAAGAAAACACGTCACTAAACCAGCATTAAATTAAATTGACGTCTCTGATTGCGGCAGTGAGTGCGGCAGTTTGAAATATTTCCGTAGTGACCTAGAACTTCATTTGACTGACTGTACAATGGGTACTAGATAATAATCGTTAATATTATTTATATTTATTAAGACTACGCCGCACCGGGCGCCCTGTGGCGCCATCATCGCTATTATTGTACATACATACATACATACCTTCACGCTTGTAATCCCAGGGTGAGATAGGCAGACTACAGAATTACATTCAACTCTAAAAACTTTTTGCTAATTCTGTAAGCACATTTTGCACAATTAGGCTAAGATGTTTACCAGCGTATTAGTGACAGGTTGCAAGCCCAAGGCCTTTATCCCCTTAGTCACCTCTTACGATATCCACGGGAAGAAATAGAGCGGCACTATTCTAACCCGGCAACCACACTATTATTGTGTTTTCTAATATTGTACAATTGAATACACAATTTAAAGCGTATATGGTGTAGGTATACGATAACTTAATAATAATTGAACTACGAGTGAGTTAGTTAACGGAAAAATTTAACCTTTAATTTGGCAATGTATGTCACTGTCAACATACCATAATGTTCACTTGTTATGTTGCGAATGTGTTTTTATTTTTTTGCTGATTCAAAATCAAAAAGGGTTTGAATTCATGACTTTTTTTATTTTTGCCAAGTTAAGGCCAACTTTTTCTGTTAAGTTGACTTTATGAAGGTTAAAGCTTATTAAACTTTGGGGAGCCCTTTGATTCCCATAATTTTATTGGTCATAATGTAATTGTTGACATAATTTTTGATAGGTAGTCGTAATTTTTTATATCGCTGAAACTGTAAACTTTTCAGAAGTTCTGAAATATCTAACGTGTAGACAAGTCTAGGTTAGGTTAGGTTTGATTTATAAAAATCTTGAAAGAGCAACAGTTTCTTTAAAAAAACACGTTATGACTTGCGATGATTATGACCTAAGCACATTATGACTAAAAATAATTATGTCAGTCAATATAGACCCTAAACTTTGCCATATACTTACTTATTCAAAACAAGAACGACCAACAACAAAATTAAGTACCTAAGTAAATGCTTTTTAAAACAGACAACAAAGTCATCGCACTCGGATTCCGTTTTTCATTATTTCTAAGCAATTAATTGAATATCTAAGCAATCTATTGAATTTTAGACGAATACGCGTTAAGTTTTAAAATCGTATATTAGTGATTTTCAGCCATGTACTCAACGCAAGGTTGTTTATATTAATATTTTAAGTGATCGCCATTAACGTAGGCAAATCTGTCTCAGCTCTGAATATAATTTTGTTCCATTCGGCGTCGAGACCCTCGGTCCGTGGGGTCCTAGCGCTCTAAGCCTCTTCAAAGAAATGTCGAAGAGGCTTATAAACGTCAGAGGAGACGAAAGAGCTGGCAGTTTCCTCGCTCAACGCATTAGTATAGCAATTTATTAACGAAATGCGGACAGTATTTTCGAGACAATGCCGTAGTGGGTATTTTTAAAATTTCAGTACTGTAAAATGGAGTTAGTTTGATATAAAAATAAATCTTCTGTAACTCCCGCATTTAATCGTAAAATAAATTATTAAAAATATTATATTGACGACTAGTCATTTCTCTAGAGGCAGACTACGACGGGTTAGTAGAAAAAAAAACATAACGAAGCTTAAAATCTGGTTTATTAAAATTGGGCTACATTGATTATCCTCGTATTTATTTCACAATACCAAAGTCACTCCCAAAGCATGTCAAAAAAATTACCGTGTAGAATAGAGGCGCTAGGGTGTGATTCCTAAAAAACGGCGGTCGGTCGGACGAACGAGTGAATGTCGCAGCGGCGAGTTTAGGTAGTCCCGTCAGAGCGTACTAAACACATTTAAGCGCGTGCATTCTTACTTTGGCAGCAGGGCTTCTGTCAATAAGATCGAACGTATAAGGCTGCCTAATTGAGAATGCACGCTCTAAAATGTGTTTTGTGCGCTCCGACGGGACTACCTAAACTCGCCGCTGCGACATTCACTCGTTCGTCCGACCAACCGCCGTTTTTAAGAGAATCACGCCCCTGGGCTGAGATCCTACACGGTAAAACCCTATGGTTTTTTGACGTGTTTCCGTATTGTCCACGTTTTGATAGTTCTTATTTACTTAAAAGTAATAGCGGTCAAGTTAAAACAATACCATAACACGTCAAAAGCAATATTGTTTTACTGTCTTGATAGAGGCTTAGAAATAGAAAATAGAAATAGAAACATTTATTCGACGAACACAGAGAAAAAAAAACTGAACAGAGAAAAACATCATTAAAAAGTAAAAAAGGATGGCAACACAAAAATAAAAACAAAAACAATATAGAAGGAAAGAAAAAATACAATCATAGAATAATGTTGCCATGGGTGATTCTGCGACGTCGAAATTGACACCACTCAGCACTATGTCACAGCATAGACCGCGACGCTGGTTTTCAGTGGCGCCAACGTGACACACGAACGAAGAGACAGTGTTTAATTAAAGAATATAATAAATAGTAGTAGATTAACAAGTAAGATAATAAGAAATAAATTAAATACATTTTTTAATATGAAAACTGATGTAAAATAGGTACAAAAATCGGTCAAGATAATTCGAACAAAATAAAAAAGGAAGGCAACTGAACACACATAAAGGAAGAAGAGATTGAAAACATGCAATAGGGTAAAGAGGTAGGTAAACCATTATGCTCATTATGCCACCGTATTAAATGGCGGTATGAAATAAAACGAAACCGCCCATTTCAACACCCTGTACCCTTAATCGTGACTTACCGTGTGTGTTGTTCACTCGTGTGCGTGCCAACGTGCGTGTGCGACATTAAGGACTCCTTAAGGGCACTGCGCGTGAAATGTCTCGTATATTATGTAAAGAGCATCTATTAAGTCGAGTTAGCGATGTACGGGGTGGTTCAAGTTAGAAGAGTCAGTCAAAACCATGATCCGTGAGACAACTTTGACAACTCATTCCTCAATTTACGTTAGTGATTTAATTGCTGTGAAGTTAGCCCTGCAGGCCTTTCGCGTAACTCACTCGCAATCAGGATCGGCTTGTTTTGAAGCCGATTGCGATTGCGAGTGCGTTAGACAATAGCGACGCTGGTAACCCTTTATCTGTCAAAGTTATTTCATGGATTCATTAGTCCTCAGATATTATTTTGCTAACTCCGTTCATCGTTACATGTAAAAAGCACCTTTTTATGTAGAAAACTATCAATAAGTATATAAATTTGGTTTTTAACACCCGGCCATGCGAAAGTGTTTTTTTTGAGACTTAACTCTGTCTGAATGTCTGTTTGTCACGTGTAGATTTTAATACAAAATAAAGGTTGCAGTAAAACGATGCTAAGTAAACTTTTAATAAAATCGTTTGGGTCTCATAAAACTTTTTTTCACGGTTCATTGTGCGTAAAACTATCTTAATACTCGTAGTTCTCAAAACAATATTCTCTCTGAATTTGTCGAAAGCTTTTTAAAAATATTCATTATCATGTATATGTATCATTTTCTCGCATTGTTTGAGAACAATATTATATATGCCTCGGCGGAAACAGGGATTGCCCGACTCGGATTTTAGCAGGCCTCGCCAAAGCTCGGCCCGCCAGCCACGTCGTCAGGCAATTCCCTACTTTCCGGGCCTAGGCAATAATATACTAAATATTATAGCATGGAGAAGGTGAACGAGCACTCAGGCCACCTGATTGTAAGTATTCTGAAAACCATAGACATTTGGATCCTCAAAACTATAATCTTAAGACTGCCATGCTAAGACCGCAAATGCGTTATAAACCCTTAAGACTAAGATGGAAGGCCTCTATGCTAGTAATTTCACTGGTTGTCTTGTCCCTACACCGGAACATAGCAATGCGAACACTGCTGTGTGGCGGTGGGTTAAAGAATAAGATGGTGGTAGGAATCCGTAGTCGAGTTCATAAATATGTCTACTATTTAGTACCTTGTCACTATAATCGCTGTGACAATTAATGTATGGCAGTTTAAACATGACATTAAATAGACAAGGTACACATATTTCGACTGTGCAAATCCTACCACCACTGACTATAATATTTACTCGTACAAGGCAGTTTACACTAAAGTTTTGAAAAGCGTTTGTCACTTGTACCCTACTCCCGCGCATCACATTATAGGCACAATTTTACGAACACGACACAGTAGGCAAGTTCACCTGTGGGCTCAGATTTAACTAAATGACTTTACCCGCCATTTTGTTTCTTATGCTTTTAAGTTATTACCACAAAAGGTCGGTTTGTTGCGCAGTATACGACCAGCGGGCCTAGTATGGCTGCTATAGTCAAATATGGATAAAGCAACCGTCACTCTCGTACTTATATACGTGTCAGAAGGTGACGGCCAAACTTTGTCACGCGATAAACGCAGCCATATTAGAGCCCCTGGGCTAAGATTCTAGGCGGAAAAAACCATATCATCTTTTCGCTTTACCGTTTTGATAGCTCTTATTTACTTGACACTAAAGGCGGCCGAGTTCAAAACAATACGATAACATGTCAAAAGCAATTTGGTTTTACCAATTAGAATAAGGCCTCGGCCGTAAAGAAAATGATGTAACTTTTATTTCTCTTCTATCTTGTATTTCGCACTACTAGAGCAAAACAGTATCAACTCAAAATCCTTGCTAGTTTTGTTTCAAGCTCATAGAAGTTGTATTAAAGTTGATTTTAAATTACAGTTTTATTTTGAGTTACGACTGTTTTGATCTAACAGTGCGATTGGTTTTTCCGTCGACTCTGCAACTAAGTATAAACTTCATGCATGTAGGTCTACTTAAAGCTCCTCGAGTTTTTTTTTTTTTTTTTTTCAAAAAATTCAAAATTCTTTATTTCCTTAGCAAACCAGTACAGATATTATGATGGCCGGCGTCTCCTTGTAAGTTATTTTAAAATAACCTGTGCCAGGAGGCACCGCTCTTCCATATCTACAGTTTATATAGTATAGTAACTACCATCCTTAAAACTATTTAACCTAATTTTTAATTGTGTGCGTGTTTGCGTGTATGAATATGAGTGTGTGAGTGTGTGTGTGTGTGTGTGTATGTGTGTGTATGTGTGTGTGTGTCTCTCTGTCTGTGTGTGTGTGTGTGTGCGTGTGTCTAGGCTATATTTCCTAGCAGATCTTCTACTGCGTCGTAGTTCTTGTCTTCCATCCAACTTGTTATTCTACTTTTAAGGTCATATTGTACCTTTGGGTATATATCCACTGGGTGTTAACTATACTGATTGTCCTCAGCCTCTCAATTATAAGTTTTTAAAACAATATGCCACGGAACCCGACTCACGTCCGTTTTCAATGCATTTAAATTACTACTTGTCTGCTCATGTATATGCATGAGTTGTTTTTTCACTTGAATATTATAGGTCAGTGTAATGAAACTGGTATGCTGTATAATAATTTGTATGCGAGAATATTCTCCGTTTGTATGTTTAAGATGGTTCAAATATTTTAATTAAGTGAGGAAAGAGCGAAAAAAATAACAGGTCTAAATCAAGAACGGAGGCTTGTAATTATAGGAACTAGACAACAATAATAGTATATTACTACAGAGGCCTGGACAAGAGGGGTTGCCGGCCGAAGACATATAGATGGATAGGTCTGAGGCGGGCAACCCATATCTCCCGCCGAGGTATGTATAGTGCTTTTCTCAAAAATCAAACATAATAATAATTCATTAAAAAAATTAAAACAAAAATTACAAAGTCAAATTACTAGGAGTGCATAAACATTTAAAGTAACCTACAGTGCTCTCAGTCATCCGCGCTGTGTCGTGTGCGCCCGCCCGCCCGCCGTTGCCCCGCAGCCCACCGCCTGCGATCTAAGTTGCGCACCCCTAATTACCTATGTTCTCCTAGTACTTTAGATAAACATGCAAACACTTTGGTTGTATGCACGGCTTAGGCTGCGGCTCCACTGAAGCGGAGACGAGCGGAGCGGTGCGGAGCTGTGCCAATATTAACCAATAGAATCTAAACCAACGTGCGCAAGGCGCGCTCGACGTGACCGCATGTGCCTTCTATTGGTTAATATTGGCACAGCTCCGCGCCGCTCCGCTCGTCTCCGCTTCAGTGGAGCCGCAGCCTTAGTACTTATATTTAAAAAAAAAGCTATCTAGCCTGTTCATAAACACAGCCGCCATGTTTACACTAAAATAAAAAAATATCGTTTATTGATTTTTTTAATACGCATAGTGGCAGAATGTCATGATGCCTGTGCCACAAATTTAAGTGGAATGGATATTAAAAAAAGAGGACTTTGCCGGCCTAGGCCTGCACGATTTGTATCAAATTCCATAAACGACCTCTTGTCCTAGCCGCACATGAAACGTCATACTTGGCGGCCTATTATAAGGAACATAACATCAATATTTCATGGCATGTTTGAGAAAACATACTTATCTAGAGAAATACAAATCCAAGATTTAGCAACAAATATTTACAGATATTGAAAAAAAATACCCTTATCAGAGATTGAACAAACCTAATCGCCAATGTCGAATTATTTATAGACACCCCCATGGACTTGTTAGAGAAATAAGTCCATGGATATCATACGCGAGGTTTGTTCCGTAAAAGCATGATACAGTACAATAATATGCGTAAAAGAGAGTTTTTTCCATGTTTTTTCCCCTGTGGACTAAGCAGAAGCATATCGAGTTGGCTCCACCCGTTTCTGTCAACTCAAAAAATGTTAAAATGCTTGACAAAAAGCATGGCGAACATAATAGTATTTCGTGACGGCTGCGTAATGCCAATTACGCAGAGTCGCGTACAATAATTTATCTACACACATATTATAAGTACTCTAAAATGGGTTCAGAAGCCGAGAACAAATGACCAGCATTACCTGTGGTAGTAGGTGACAGCTATGACAGCTGTAACTAAATTTTGAAATTACGTTATCGAATATTGTAAGGTAATGAGATCCAAATTTGGAACATCTTCCAAAATTAACAGCTGTCATCGCTGTCACCTACTATTGTGCCTACTGCCACAGGTAGTGCTGGTGATTGTCTACGGGTTTTGAACGCATAACGGACTTATGATATGTGTGTAGATAAAGTAACACACGTCAACTACCTTTAATTAACGTAAACTATCGACCTATTAAACCTACAGGGTAACGGGTAACCCCTCTAGTAACCCTACCTGTAGGGTTAATTCCACATCTCTGATTAACTAACGAGGGAAATCTAAGTTTAATAAGCCAGAACAAATACAATGGCGATAGACAAACACTCGACTGTAATGCCAACTGTGTTTACCTATTCATCTGTAGTCGTATATGGATTGTGAAGTCACCGGCATATTATATACACTTAAAAACTTTGTCGCTTTAACCTAGTTGATAATGACGTGTGGTTTTCAAACTTACGACCATAACTCACGTCAAAGTGACAGGGTGCTAATAGCTGTACTTAGCGGGTGATTGAAGTAGGTAATAAATAAATGATAAAATAATATCCCCCGTGTGGTTGCCTGGTTAGAATACTGCCACTCAATGTTTTCCCGTGGTTGTCGTAAGAGGTATTTGTGCAAAATGTGGTTACTGAATTATAAACAAGTTTTTGAAGTTGTAGGCAATGATATTTTATATTTAGATACGTTATGCTCATACTAAACGCATATAAAATCCGTCGCCAATTACTGACAGTGGCTACGTTGCCAGATTTCTACAGACAAAGACGGCAATCCGTAGCGAACGCTATTGTTAGAAAGAGATAAATAGTTGTTTCAACTTGCGTCCCGAATGACGTGGCGTGCCCGCTCATGGCCGCGTGATGGCCGCCACAAAATATGGCGATGTAAACAAAAAATTAAAAATATATTTACGATACTTACGAATGAAATGAGACATACTTCTTCCTTTTATAGTTACAGTATAATTTCGGCAGCCTCTAAAAATACAAGATGGCATTTTTTATGACTTATATTTGTTGCATTTCGGTAATAAAACTTTACTGTTTTTGACGAGTGCGTGTTAGCGGTCACGGCGCGACTGAACGATAGTAAGGCAATTACCTTCCTTTTTGAGGAACGCTTTTGCGCGCAGATGACGTGTGTAAATAATATACATTGACCTAGTTCTTAACAATGTAGTAAAGATTTTTTTTTTTATCGCAAGGAGAAGTCAACACACAGGCCACCTGATGGTAAGTGGGATCTATGACCCATATACATTTATACATTCTCAAAACTACAATCTTAAGACTGCAATGAGTTGCCAACCCTGAGGACTAAGGTGAAATGCGTCTATGCTAGTTATTTCACCGGATGTCTTATCCTACACCGGAACACAACAATGCGAATGCTGCTTGGCGGGAGGTTAAAGGATAAACGTCTTCGCACATTACAACAAATCAACGGCGACTCGGTTCTATTTATTGAAATTTAAGCCCTATGTCATATTTTCTAGGTTTAATTTCAAAAAATAATATTAAAGTAGTGTACGACGTGAGGTCTACGCGTCGTACACTAAGGTCAACTCCGACACGTTTGTCACGCGTTGACCACACGTCGTCCCCACGGCGACTATGCGCTTGCGACTGACGCGTGACGGGCAACCATTTGCGTTGTCCACTCGTTGACACCGCGTTGTCCATTAGTGATCATTGGGTGGATCAACTAGTTGACTACTCATCGAAAGTGTGAGTAGAGTTGTTGCCGCAGGGGCGTGGAGTTATAGTGTGCGAAGACCTTAAGGGTGGTAGCGACCCGGACGGAACTTCCACCACTAAAACCTGCACAAAGTCCTACACACACATACATAAATACATAATTACAGACGCACCACAGCAAGTTCAAGGAGAATCAATTTGTAGCTTACAGCTCTATTACAGAGGATGACAGCCTAATCAGTAGCTCATGAAATGCGCGTTATAAAAGAAGATAGGAAAAGGACGCGATGGCCTAGTTGGTACTGACCCTGCCTACGAAGCTACCGGTCCTGGGTTCAAATCCCGGTAAGGGCAGATTATTGTGTGATGAGCGCGAATATTTGTTCCTGTCTTGAAGGCTTTCTATGTATTTAACTATATATTTCTCTATGTAAGTATTTATATCGTTGTCTAGTACCCATAGTACAAGCCTAGAGCTTAGTTTGGGACTAGGTCTATTGGTGTGACACCGTCCCATAGTTATTTTTTAATTATATGTATACGTATCGAGGCGGCGGCGTCTCATTGCACGGTCGACGCGTAGTATTTGTAAAAAGTCGAGGCGCAGGCGATTATGCTTAATTCTAGTAAATTAAACGAAAACGAAAAAGCCGTACCTATTGACATAATTGATTCGGTATGCAAGGCACGGCATCGCGCATCGATGCAATGATTTGTCTGCGGTAACCGATAAATGCGCGAATAAAGCTGTTTTTTTATGACATGGGGAAGGTAAACATAGACATTAGCAATCCCAAGACTGCCCGGACGATGCGGAGGGCCTCTATCCCATTCATTTAACCAGGTCTCCCTCTAATTAATCGCATAACAACGCTTAAAGTCGTTGCTCATAAAAGTCTTTTCTCATCAATGAATAATGATCCTGCGCATAATACTCGTACTTTCATTGTCATAATTGTCCTCTCATATTTTTTAAACCTAATGTTCATATTTTTTTTGTCATTATATTGAAGACCATAATTATTAAGTAGAAAAAAGGCGGTTCAAGGTCAAGCTCCCCAGCAATAAATAAAATCGTAGCAATTGTATTATTAGTAGGTTAGGTTAGGGTTAAATTTTGTCCCTTAGATCGGAAATAGGCAGCCTGGCGGAGACACGCTGGCGGTTAGGTTAGGTTAGGTTAGGTTAAAATAATTGCCGTGCTTTTGTTTTTATGCGCAATAAATTTATGACAATATTTATTTATGCTCTCAAACATTACGGTTGTTTTACCCTACAAAGGGATAAAATGGGGTTCCCTATAGGATCGCATAATTCTTTTACGCATAAAATCGTTTGACCTAAAACGATTTTTACAATAGAAATGATTTTATTTTACTTATTATAAAAATCTAACCCACCGTAACCTAACCTAATCTACAAAAAAAACGTTTATTAAATTCTGCAACGTAAGGCGAAAAGGGTGTTATGCGAAAAATAAATATGCGAAAAGTAAAACTAGGTAAAAAAAAATGCGTTCCAAGGGTATCCTTAAAATGGTGGTAGCGATTTATTATTATTATTAGTTATTTTTTTTAAACATACTCTTCATACCTGACTGTGTCAGATCCGATATGTTGCCTGCAGGTACTCGCGTGGTAATTACAGCTTCGAGCAATTTGTTATACAGATAATTATCAGGGTTCATTTTCAAACGGTTAAGTGTCAGTTAAAATCCAGCGGCGTTGCAATAAGCCAAGAGCCTAACAAGCTAGTGTGTCTTCGGATAAATCGTGGGATATTGTGTGTTATGTGTGATGACATTCCGAATGAGGAAAAACAACAGGAAACGAGATAAGCAGACGATCACCTATAGCTATTATAACATTGACAATATGATACCATGTCAAAATGTGTGTGTGAACTGTGTAAGTTAAATAATAGTAGTTTACGTGACGGTTGCGTAATGCTAAATACGTAGAGTCGTGTACAATACTTTATCTACACACATATTATAAGTACTCTAAGATGGGTTCAGAAGCCGAAAGGCAAATGACCAGCATTACCTTACCTGTGGTAGTAGGTGAAAGCGATGACAGTTGTAACGTAATTTTGAAATTACGTTATCGAATATTGTAACGTAATGAGATCCGGAACATGTTCCAAAATTAACAGCTGTCATCGGTGTCACCTACTACCACAGGTCATGCTGGTCATTGCCTACGGGTTTTGAACGCACAATAGAGAACTTATGTTATAAGTGTAGATAAAGTGTATTTAGAATAGAGCCCCAAAGCTGTAATTCTCAACGGTAATACGTAATTGCTTCGCTACATGATATCGTATCGTCAACGTTACGATAGCTCTATCTTATTTGACAGTAATGGCGGCCGGGTTTAAAACAATATGATAACATGTCAAAAGCAATAAGGTTCTACTAAGTAGAATAATGCCTATTGCAAATATGTACCCGTACTTATTAAACGCCCCCACCACATGATGATAACAATGTATAAACACCTACCTAATTTTATAAAAAATACAGAAAAAGCTACTGCATTTATTAAACAACTGAAACTATTCCTTATCGATAAATGCTACTACACATTAAACGATTATTTTAATGAAAGTTTCTAAATCCTACTCTACTCCCCCGAAATTTACTAAGTTACGTAATAAGAAGTGCAATAACATATAGTTTAAAGAGAATTTTTTTTTTTTTTTTTTTTTTTTTATTATTTTTTATTAGTGGTTATAGAATTATCAACAAGTTTTTAGAGATGTTTGTAATTCTGTAGCTCTGCCTACCCCTCTGGGAACGAAGGCGTGAGATTATGTATGTATGTATGTAGAAAATTATTTTAAGTACCTATTGTTACCTAGACATAAATTAGTTACATACATACATACATAAACTCACGCCTTTATTCCCAGTTTGGAGTAGGCAGAGCTACAGAATTGCCAACAACTCTAAAAGCTTGTTGATAATTCTGTAACCACATTTTGCATAATCATGCTAAGATGTTTACCAGTGTATTAGTGACAGGTTGCAAGCCCATCGCCTAACAGTACTACAAGCCTTTATTCCCTTAGTCGACTCTTACGACATCCACGGGAAGGCATGGAGTGGTACTATTCTAAGCCGGCAACCACACAGCTAAATAAATAACTAAATAAATTACACATAAATTAGTTATTATATAAATATAGCTAGTCCTCTCGTGTTGCTGCGCCCTTGCAGGGTGTCACATTTATGCCTATTCGTGTTTGTTCCACCTTGAATTGTAATGTGATATGCAATAAATTATTGAATTTGAATTTGAATTTGAATGCCTAAACTAAATTAATTCAAGCGTGAATGAAATTCAAACAGTTAAATCATACATAACTACAAATGTATTCCTATCTCATTGACGCGTGAATGAACACCCGTCAAGTTTAATTAAATTGATTCTAGGTATTCCGATAAGTCTCGTGCTAATCAACTGGAGGTCGAAGTGAAATTATGATTTTACTTGTACCAATCAGTATGAGAACATAGAGAGCTGTCTTCAGATTGCAGTCTTGAGAATGCAAACATTTATGAATCTTAGATCCTACTTAGCATCAGGTGACCTTTGTGCTCGTTTGTATGTAACTGCATATCATTTGACATGACATGTAATTTATACTGTGTTATATTGAGTAATAGAAATAATAAAAAACCTATGGGCTTAGGCGAGCTGCATTCTGCGAATGCTAACGATTTTCGATGAGTATTGAATATCTTGAATATCTCCTATTTCTGAGTATATCTCTTAAATGGCTCAATCGATTTTCATAACAACTAGCTATGAACCACCGCTAGAAAAAATGCTTTCAAATAAATAAATAAACCGCATCTAAATTGGTGAACTCTTTTAAGAGCTACGGTGCCACAAACTGACACACAGACAGACTCACACATTACATACACATAGCGGTCAAATACAACCCCCCTCTTTTTACTTCGGGTGTAAAAAGTTCGTGCTCTCCACACCTTTTACAAACATTGTAACCAAAATTATCTGTAAACTTTAAACCTCTAAAGAATAAAACCTTGTTCAATTAACGTAAGTTCCAATGTTAGTTTAGGACGGCCACGGTAAACGTGGGGCCTTTGGCTAGCCAAGCGTTTGCTGATTCGAATATAACTCAAAGGTATCGGTGAATTGGATGTATTTAATGTAACCATGCGACATGTTGCTATGTGTGGTCATACGTAAATTATTATTAAACAACATTGCACTCTCTACTCCTAGTTTAAAATATCAAGGGGGACAGTCTCTCACAAATTTACTACTGTACACACAACCATGTAAATAGTTACTTATCTATGGAAATAAAACATAAAAAAACAGACTCCGAAAAAAATACTCGCGCTCATCACACAAATATTTGCCTATAGTGGGAATCGAACCTGGGACCGCTAGCTTCGTAGGCAGGGTCGTCTTGTAGAGTCATCTGAGTCATCTCACATATTTTCATAATAAATATTAGCAAGCCAGGTCATGCGTCATTAAAGTGTAAATAATTCTAAATGACAGTCTTTTAGCATTGCGTACAAAATGGCGGACCTGACGACAAACAAAATGGCGCGCGGATGTCACGTACGCTTCCTCTATCTTGCGCTGTTCGGATACGTAGAGTGCAGAAATATGGGTTGTAATGTACCGTTATCGCACCAGTACAATGCCTTTTGTTGTTTTAGAAGCTTTAAACAAAATATTACGTGGAATTAACTGCTTAACGCTAACGTAAACGATTTTCGAAAACGGACAAAATGTATGGAATTGACGAAGGCGCACGACGCGCGCGACCGTCTGACAGCTTACGTCAATCCTATACATTTTGATAGCGATGACGAAAGCCGAATGCATCTTATCTAAGGCCCCATTCTTCAGTCTGCTTGTGACCACGATCGTTGCAAAACGATTAAATCGGCGAAGTAGGTTAGGTATATATAATTTTTCAACGTATAATTAGGTCCCATTTTAGATTTATTGACTTAATATGATATTAGAAAAGGTTTATTTTGAATAATCACAAAGATATAAGAAGTCACATAAAAGAGCAATTATTGGTAAAGTTTTTTTTTTTAGTCAAATCAAAATCAAAATCAAAATATTTATTCAGTAAATTGGCCACATACGGGCTCTTTTACACGTCGGTAATATACAGTGAATCTACTAGCGCTTCGGACAAGACCATCATTGCGGAGAAGAAGCGCCGCAAGAAACTCCAGCAGAAGGTCATTTTTTCAAACATAAAATACAATAATACTTAAAAGTACATTACAAGGTAATAAAGCAACAAATATAAATAATTAGAACTATCACATATAAAAAAAATACAAATTCAAAATAATTAAAAACATTACAAATAAATGTAAAAATTATCAAGATTACATGTCAAATACATGAAACTAAAAATAATAACTAGGAGAACAACACGACGAGGTCTCTACGTCAAAAGCCATAACTGGAATCATTAACGGAGCTAGTGGTGGCACAATCTTATTCTTTGACCTACCGCCAAGCAGCATTCGCACTGTTGTGTTCCGTTATGTGGATAAGACAATCAGTCAAATTACCAGCGTAGAACCATTCCATCCTAGTCCTCAGGATTAGCAAAGCCTTTGCAGTCTTAAGATTCTAGTCTTGAGAATGCAAATGTCTATGGGTCTCAGATACTAATTATCATCGTGGGATGTGTGCTCGATTGCCTTCTTGCCATAAAAAAGTCCGTGATGGTATGGTCGGTCTACTATGCAGTGTGTGTCTTCCATACGAACAAATACTTTACTAACGATGGCTTTACAGTACTGTTAACGATTTTATAATAAAAATATAACTATATAATTACGAAGTAATTACTTCGTAATTTAACGTAACTAATTTTTAAAGTTTTCTTGAGCAGCAATGTAATGCAAAGAATTTTTTGACACTTCTGACACGTGACGGTTGCGTAATGTTAATTACGCAGAGTCTCGTACAATACTTTATCTACACACATATTATAAGTACTCTAAGATGGGTTCAGAAGCCGAAAGGCAAATGACCAGCATTACCTTACCTGTGGTAGTAGGTGACAGCGATGACAGCTGTAACGTTATTTTGAAATTACGTTATCGAATATTGTAAGGTAATGAGATCCAAATTTGGAACATCTTCCAAAATTAACAGCTGTCATCGCTGTCACCTACTACCACAGGTAATGCTGGTCATTGCCTACGGGTTTTGAACGCATAATAGAGGACTTATGATATGAGTGTAGATAAACTTAGTTAGTTTCATGTCAATTTGTAATGTTTACCTTATAGAGTGATATCAGTAGACCACGTTATCTTGTCGCAGTGACATCGCTATTTTGTAGGGATTGAATGTTTTTTTTTATCGACCATCTCTAAATAGATGTTTGTAGTTTATATTATTCAACAAAGCGATTTATTTTTTGCCTTTTAAATCTCTGCTCAATTTCAATATTGCGTAGGTATTAACTTCTTGATTAAAAATAAGTAGATATCCTCATTAGTATCGTATCTCGTAGATGCAATAACCTTATGAAATGATTGTGGAAAAACTAAGATAAAGAGTTTTAAGTAACGAACACACGCGACTTTTATTCCCATTATTTTTTATCACATTTTTAGTAGTTATTGCCTTTGACTTGGTCAGTGACATGACATAACTTTAAGCACAATACCATCGACATTTAGATAGTCGATAAAATAAACATTCAATCCCTACAAAAAACGACGTCATTGCGACAAGATAACGGGGTCTAGATATCAGTTGTTAACTTGTTACCGATACATTGCGTGCCGAATTAATTTGTATGAAAAAAACTGATGATTAACTTAACCAATGATATCAAATTATGTTCATTGGGTCTTATAGGGTAGAAGTATCGTTTGTGGCCGCTGTACCCATTTCGGCCAATTGAGGTTGAAATGAGTATCAAAGATACTGTAAAATTAAAAATACTATTCATAGATAGTTAAGACTGGAGATTAATATTAAGACAAAATATAAAAGTATTGTTGTTATTTCATAATGCTTAAGATATTATTTAAAATTTAGAGGGGCCAAAAACGGTCTTAAAATGGCAAAAACCGGTACTTTTACCCTACTTTCAGCACTTAAAATATAAGTTCGTGTGGGAGACACACACTGTATAAGCAACTGCACACTTTTTTCTACAAAACATTGCTATCACTATCACTAACACGTTACCTACTGTCAAGTGTAACCTAAATGCTGCGATACTACCAATATGTGCTTATAAAGCCGAGTAACTGTACTATAGTTCTATTGCTATCATTTTATAGCATTGTTAGTTGCCTAGGTGTCCGTTATTCCGCTTCGATTGCGCCGTCAAATATGCCGTTAAACCGGTTTATGTACCGAAACTATGACGCCGCAGCTCGTTAAAAACCATTGTTTATGGGCTAGCCGTAAACGATAAACCTAGTCGGGTTCTAGGACGTCTGTGCTGCCCTCATTAAAAAAGGGCGTACGTTTCATTGAATCGCGGATGTATTAGTGACCTTATTCCTTAAGACAGGGGGTTCTATTTGTTTTGACTATTAAATTTCGCATGCGACCTTTATATTTAGAAGGGCAGTGTGATTCTAGTGACCCTACGTCACTAGAATCACATAGTACATTGCTTATTAATGTTTCTTATCATTTTTTTTCTTTTTTAAGGAAAACAAACAGCTTTACACATACATTAATACACAACATATGTACCTAAGTTATTCATAAGCCAACAAATTTTTCCCTAATGTAGGTATGTGGGTCAGGCTCAGAATTTTGCCACTTTTTAGTCACTAAAAATCGGTATCAACGTTCAACTTTCATGGCAGAGTACGGTTTGCAGAAAAATAAATACAAACAAATACATCTAGTATTTTAAACCTTTATTTTTAATAAACAAAAGGAAAGACTCTAAAAATGAATTAAGGGTTTGAATAAATTACTAAAATTGGTTCCATGGATTTTGCTGTTAATCTTTTGACATCTGTTATATTATATCCATTTTAAATGACTAAATGACCTTTCCACACTGACTAATATTTATTTTGTGTGACAATTCAATTGACATTTGTTACCTATTTGGGACATATTAATTTTCGAATGTAAAATGAGTATTAACGTTCTATGACATTATTTAGAATATAAACTTTAGGTATAAGTACAGTATAAATAAAGGTACAGTTAGCTGCAGCATAATAAAAACAAAAAAAGACACGGCAAATAAAAAATATTATTCATTAAATAATCGAATGTATTTCTTTTTTTGCTACCCTTACCGGGTACCACGAAAGTTGAACGTTGATACCGATGTTTATTAGTCACTCAGACTCAACTTTCTTTTTTAATTTTTATGACATTAATGAACTTCAGGACTAGCTGTTACAATAATTTTGCACGTAAATGTACTTAATTGAAATTTAACTAAAATATAATTTAATTTGATTTGGCGTACTCCGATTCCTTAGTCAAGTTTGATATCTTTTTTCTACGTCGGTGGCACTTCTACTTTATTGTATTTTTTTTGCACTAGAATCATTTATGTTAAAACCTGTAATCAAACATAAATGAACAATAGGCAATCATATATCTTTTTGGGACATGCTTACTGTAATAAAACCATTTTTTGATTATTTTAGTATTATGTAAAAATATTTTTTTTTACGTTTATAATTTTTGATATAAGCTTCCTTAAAGAAAATACAAGGATCTGGTTCTACACTCTGGCATTATTCAAATGTCTTGCTATTAAAAAAACAATAGGACATTTGGTTTTCTTAGTTTGTGTCAAAAGTTCAAAACCGGCAAGTGCTCACGCGTCGTCACAAATCCTGAACCAGTGTTTTATGTGATTTCAAGATAAGTTTGTGATTTTTAACTTTTATTGTTGATATTATAGATTTAACTGCGAGAATGTTCTGAAATATTGTTTTAACCCCGTAACATCCCTTTTAAATGGGATTTTGCAATAGGTATTCAACATTTACGTTACTTTTACGTTGCTTTCATGTTATTGGTATAATATCTATAGTAAGTATTATTATATTATATTTAACTTCTATAACAATGGCTTGATTACTATAAATAGCAACAGACTTTACAATAGTTTTTTTTTAATCATCTTAGAAATTTAAAGTGTATGTGTGAATGAGTTAATGTGTGTGTGTGTGTACGCTTAATAGTATGTGGTTAAGAGTGCTTCAGTCTCGTCATAATTGAGACTTTTTAGCCAATAGGTATATTATCCAAAAAATAAGAGTACAATCCGTTTTTTTCTACCTTGTAAGTATGTATGATAATGTGTGGAAACACTTTATTGTACAAAACACAGAAATTTGAATACAATACTTACAGTAATTTGTAATTCGTAAACATTTTCCCAAAACCGAAGCATAATGACATGTCATTACACGTTACAGCTGTAATAAAACCATTACATATAACTATTAACTCAAACACGAAGGGGTATCACGACGACCCATTTTGTAGATAAGGCCCATGCGTAGCCTAATGGACCATTCACTCGCTATTATAATTGAATTTCTTTTATGTAGTAGCTATTATAACAACCTATAGCCACTTTTGTCCAACTGCCGGCGAGGAAGCGGATAGCTATCGACTATTTTCTCGCTCAAGAAACTGACAAAAGATGTAAATCCTGTGTAAAAAGAAACACATATTATTATATTATTAGTTGAAAGCTGGCTGTTTACACTGCCGGCCAGAACTCTCTCCACTAGTTTGTCGAAACAAAAGATATAGATCCCGTGTCTATATTAAGGGTGCGGCTCCACTGAGGCGGAGACGAGAGGAGCGGACCGGAGCTGTGCCATTATCTATCTATATATCTTTATATAGATAGATAATGGCACAGCTCCAATAGAATAGAAAGGCTTGTTAACCAATAGAAGGCGCATGCGGTCACGTCGAGCGCGCCTTGCGCACGTTAGTTTATATTCTACTTATTGGTTAATAGTGGCACAGCTCCGCTCCGCTCATCTCCGCCTCAGTGGGGCCGCACCCTAGTTGATTGCTGGCTGTTTACACTGCCGGCGAGGACTCTGTCTCTAAATAAAGATGTAGATTCTGTGTCAATAAAAGAGACATATATTAATAGCTGTTGATCACTAGCCGTTCACACTGCCAGTGAGAACTCTTTCTCCAACAAAAGATGTAGATCCCGTGTCAATAAAAGAGACGCATTATTAATAGTTGATCACAGAGTTTATTTGCTTCTCGCTCATCGTCAGCGGTGGGACGAGTGCCATAGATCGGTGTATGTGTGTAACAAAATTGATGACAAATGTTATGTTGTTTGTGAGAGATGTCATATAATACTTTGCCTCTATTTTACTCGGGGAAAAATATTATCTTTTAGCTGTTATCGTATTGTTTTTTATTCGGCCGCCATTACTGTCAAGTAAATACGATAGCATATCAAAATCAATCAGAGCCCCAATTGAGTTGAATAGGGCATCAGGGGCCCGTTCCAGAAAGTCACTCTGCAACTCTGCACTCTGCACTTTGCAAATCCACGATAATGCAAAAGGGCAGAGTAAACGTGTTCCAGAAAACACTCTGCGTAATTTGCAGAGATTCTGTTCCTAAAACATACTCTGCAAACCCACAAATCCACACTTTGTATTTGACTCTGCCTCTTCAACTTTGTAATTGTCTTATGGAACAGAAGTACTTTGCAAATCCACAAAATCACCCTCTGCATTTGACTCTGCCTCTTCAGCTCTGCAATAGCTTTGTGGAACAGAAATGCGTTTTAAGAGTGGGATTTGTGGAGTGTAGAGTTACAGAGTGGCTTTCTGTACCGGGCCCCGACTTTTTCTTGCGAGTTCGTTTATGTAGAACTAGTAAAGCATTATTCCCACTAGAACTTTAATCCAGGATAGAAACGACCTGTGCGCCTAACCGCTCACGGTGCTTTGTGCAACCTGAGTTGCGATTGATACCGTTATTTGCATATAAATAAGGTCGACCAAATTTGTACGGGCAACAATGCGAACACTGTTGAATGGCGGTTCGTTAAAGGATAATATGGTGGTCGCGATTCGGACGGACCCTACACAAGGCCCTACCACCACTAAGTATACTGGAGTACGATTCAGCCTCTCTTTTCGAAAAATAGATCATGAATATAAATATCAAATAAATATCAGGCGACAATGTCACACCAATGGACCTAGTCACAAACTAAGCTCTAGGCTTGTACTATGAGTATTAGACAACTATATAAATACTTACATAGATAAATATATATTTAAATACGTAGGAAACATCCATGACTCAGAAACAAATATTCGCGCTCATCACACAAATATCTGCCCTTACCGGGATTTGAACCCAGGCCCAGGACCGCTGCAGGCAAGGTCACTACCAACTAGGCCAGCACGTCGTTAATGTACCTAATAAACTCGTCTATTATTTTCAAAACCATACCAAGTCTATCCACAATTTACCAGCTAATACCGAATTAATTTGGCGATCAGTAAACCAATAACCATGGAATGATCTTATCATCATATTACTCTCTTATCTGTCGGCGTATAACCAATTTGTTACAGTAATCATGTTAGCCAGGCATAGGGCTGGCATTTTCCGATTTTTCCCGAACTTGTTTATACGAAATTGCATAAGTAAATAAATAAAATCAGGAGACTATCCTGCCCACGAAGCTAGGGAGAACCCGGGAGGGTTAGATTTTTGGTAAGGACAAATATTTTTGTGATGAGGTATTGAGGTATGATGGGATAGGATGGGATGGAATGGGTAGGTGGGACGTACGAGTATCTCTCTATATAAGTTCGTTCGTCGTCGTAAGAACCGTAATGTCCGGTACCCAAAGTACAAGCTTAGTGCGCAGTGACTAAATTACGGAACAAAAAAACAGTGAATAAATGGTCTGGGCGAAGGGGGGAGTGTAAACCGCTCCGCTTTGCTGCCACGCTAGTGGTTTGTCAGTAGACAACATGCGCAAACATATCCTCTAGCCGCTCGGAGTTCTTTTCACGTTTGTCGAGAGACTCGACCAACTGTGCGGCGAGTGGGCGCGGACACGTGGCGGTTCGTTGCAATTCGTGACGATACGCTGGCGGAATAATCGCCAGCGGTGGAGATTATCCAACGATATAAGGGCGGTATCGCCGCGATAAACTCGCCCGTGGAGGTGACGCCTTATTTATACATAATATTGTCTAGACTGCCAATATTATGTATAGGGTGGTAACCCTAGCCACGCACAGTGACCATGGGTTGGGTGACGGCAGTCGTGTGCGTCGCTTTTATCTACAGCGTAAGCGCAAAACATATGCATGATGTCAAGTTGAAACTAGTTTTTCTGACGCCGGAGGAGCTGGAAGATCCAGGGTTGACGATGTCTAAGGTAGTCTCTCTCTCATCCTAGCTATTATTAATCCGACATGGTGGTGGGGTCAGGTTTCATTATCTTTCTTTTCCACTTCGCTCTGTCCTCGACTTCGTCCTCGGATGCCTGATACTCCTGCATGTCCTTCAGCACTACATCTTTCCACCTTGTTTTGGGTCTTCCCCTGGATCTACGACTAGAGATGGAAAGATGTAATGCCAAGTTCCCAACGTAGTCAGGCGGTCTCCTCTTCACGTGGCCATACCATCGCAGCCTACTCTCCTGCATTTTCTCAGCGATGTCTAAGGTAGTGTTAAATAACTATATGTACGGATCTACTTTGAGCCATTGAGGATTTCCTATGATCTTCCGTCTCCATCATCATACCAGCTCGATGGTACCATATTATTGTGTTGTCATCGAAATTGCATAATTATGCCAAATTTTTAGTCAATTTCGACACTTCAAAAGTTTACTTTCGTTATTTTGATTACCTACATTGTTTGTTAGTTTGTTCGATTGTTAGTATGTATCAATTCATTACTTCAATTTATCAAATGTGTATCAAGAATCATCGGCAACATGCTTCGTCAAGAGTTTACAATAGTTAATCAGCAACATGCTTCGTCAACAATGTACATAAGGTAATCAGCAACATGCTTCGTCAACAGCGTACATAAACAAATCAGCAACATGACTCGTCAAAAAAAAAAAACTATAATTATTCCCCGGCTCGGATAGCGCCTGGCTCAAAGGTTCCAAATATACTGGCAGCATTGCCACGTTGTATTGCCGTTGGATTGTTAGTTACAAGTGAAGCTAATAAAGTGTGTCATGAAATTACGAGTGTGATGAGCGCGAATAATTGTTCTTGAGTCATGTATGTTTTCTTTGTTTATTTATTTCTCTATACATTATAAGTATGTATATCGTTGTCTAGTAACTATAGTTCAAATCTATAGCTTGGTATGAGACTACGACAATTTTATGAGATTGTCTTCCTGATATTTATTTTGCAACGCGTACAAATTGCATAAAACTACAAACTAAGAGAACTTAGACGTAGAGCAAAATGAAGACGGCGGCAATAGAAAGTCATATCTAGAAATAATTGGCCCATCCTAGGGATAAGGTGAGCAGGCCTTTGCCTAGCAATTGCACATTAATTAGGCTATTTAGATACGTTAGATAAAGAATTTAAGTACTATGTTAACACAAGAATTTAAGTTTGGCTTTTACGAAAGGGCATTGGGTAAGATTGTATGAAGAAAATTGACATTATTTTTTTCAGCGGCCACGGGTGATTTTTACATAGATATTTAGAGGACCTCTAAATACACATAGATGTCGTAGATATATATAATTTATGGCGTTAAGTAATATCGGAGCAAAGATATTAAAGATTTAAGTAATCAGTTTTTGGTACTAAAAGTACGCCCAGGTATGAATATTTAAATATCTCGGCTCCGATGCACTTATAATAGTTTACGTGACGGTTGCGTAATGTTAATTACGTAGAGTCGCGTACAATACTTTATCTACACACATATTATAAGTACTCTAAGATGGGTTCAGAAACCGAAAGGCAAATGACCAGCATTACCTTACCTGTGGTAGTAGGTTACAGCGATGACAGCTGTAGCGTAATTTTGAAATGACGTTATCGAATATTGTAAGGAAATGAGATCCAAATTTGGAACATCTTCCAAAATTAACAGCTGTCATCGCTGTCACCTACTACCAAAGGTAATGCTGGTCATTGCCTACGGGTTTTGAACGCATAATAGAGGACTTATGGTATGTGTGTAGATAAAGATTATTAAATTACAAAACAAAATATGTAAATTTTGAATAATTCTAACATAATTTACCACTTTTACGAATGGCCGCTCACCTTGCAAATGTATGGCTTTTACAAATGACAACACTTTTACCCAAAGCCCTTCATTACTCATGTGGAACAATCGTTCACTTTCAATGAGCTTAAATAAAAGTGACTTAAACCCGAGCTTTTAACGATTCAATTAACTTTATCCCTTATAAAAAGTTTTAATTTCGTTTTGAATTTAGCTAAAGAATGCCGCTGCTTTACTTCATTAGGTAATATTATCCTCGTAAGGCCCAGCGTGCAATAGAATGTACATAATCAAGGCAATTTAATTTGAACTATGTTGCAATGAGAATAAGGTTTATTTTCCTATGTTCATAAACTGAAAACGGCATTATCGAACAAACGAAATTGAACTTTATTGCCTTGATGGTAGGTTCAAAGTCATACTTACAAAAAACTCCCTGTTTGTAGTATGGTGGGCTTTACGAGGTTATAGGTAATTGTACAACCGAGCTCCTCCGGACAATACGCTTCTCTTCGCGTATCGTATCCGTTCTGGGTTTAATTCAAAAGAGAATCGTAAATGACAGGGCATTATCTTAATTATTTTATCGAAACACCCTTTCAGAACGAACGTATTCATTACGCAGAATTTTCACTTCATGGAAAGGCATTTGGAATGAGCTTCCTGCTGAGACTTTCCCAATGCGCTACAATATGGGATTTTTAAAATGGTATTTTTAAATTTCTAGGCGTCACTACGTTGCCGGTATGTCCATAGGCGGCGGTG
This sequence comes from Acleris literana, assembly GCA_946894065.1. Classification (NCBI taxonomy): domain Eukaryota; kingdom Metazoa; phylum Arthropoda; class Insecta; order Lepidoptera; family Tortricidae; genus Acleris; species Acleris literana. Next base: position 9,947,510 of record OX335691.1, on the reverse strand, counting down.
ACAACTTTACATCAGGTGGGCTGTCTGTCTGTTTGCCCGTCGACGGCGATAATAAAAAAAAGGCATTTCTTGCCTCAAATGACGCATGAGTTAATTTTGTTTTGACAGTCACAAGAGTGTAACCTAATCTAACCTAGGTAATTAATGTTTAAGATATCCTGAAAACATTATGGTTTCAGCAGAAAATAGTGTTGGATGAAATCAAAATCGATACAATGATGAGGTGCCATTTATTTCTGTTCTTGGCAATTCAATTTTTTTTATGATAGTACCTACTGTAGCGCTCCATAAAAAATAAAGATACGGAACACTACACGGGATGGTTGCGATAAAACCATCAGCACGTTAATTTGGACCTGTATAAGTAAAATAAAACCGAACGAATTTCAACAAGGTTATATAATTAGGGAACACACAATGATTAAATTAAAACGAATTACTTACAATGTAACTATAAAAACTAGATTACTAGGCTGACAAAGAACTTAGCTTAGGTAACCAAAACGATTTAACATGAAACGGTCTGCGGATTGTCACGTTAATAAAGCCTTTCTAATTTAAAACACATTGCCTAATAAAGGGTAAAAGACCACCTTAGAACACGGTCAGGCCAAAACTTGTATTCAATTTATAGGTAAATCTGAATAGAACTATAATAGAATGAATCGGTTGAAATACAAGAAGCGCTTCATGATTAAAACTGATGTGTTCGGAGTATTATGAAATATGGATAACAAATTGTGGTGTTGATCGGTAAAAAAAAGGTCCAGAATCCTAATAATATTTATGGCCAAAACTATATGTGTGACTATCCTGTAAACTTCCGTCGTCGCTTGCCGCCGTACGAAGATGTAGCCGTAACGCTGCGTTCGTCGCAACCGACGCAGCGGGAAAAGCCTGTGGGCACCACCGCAGACGACGACCCGTCGCCAGCGAGCTCGATGGCGAACCACACGCTGAACGGCAAAACCAGTCGTCCAAATCTTCAGTTGGGGCGAAGAGTCGCGAGATATGGGGTAAGCGGAGGTGCTGCAAAAGACACCTTTACTCGCAAAATTGAACGAAAAGGACGGAAGAAAGGCTTCCTAAAGATTGGGGGCAGTGAAAGCTGAACGGCAACAAAAACCAACTCACCCGCTATCCGGACACACAGAAGACAACAGCACTATCTCGATCGGTCAACAATCGAGACCACGGCGTAGGAAAAACTTTCGCGTAACATCACAACCGGACGCGGCTCTCGAAGCTGGTTTCAGAATCCATGTTAAAGAGAAACTTGGGTTGAGTAGAGACTAACCAATTTTCCGAAGTATCAAGGCGAGAGTACCAGATTGAATGACAGTCCCATTACAAGCAACGGATCTAACAAAAACGAATTCAAAATTCAAAACTGTCAGTAGAAATTACAAACTCTAACCGGTCAATGAACAAGTCCGCAATACCAAAAAGGCTGAGAAACGAAAAAGGCGAAATAAATAAGCAATAATTAACGCGAACCAACGCGATTTGTAGCGGTAATGCTACACTACGCAATATAATTGGGAGCCCTTTGTTTCCCATAATTTTATTGGTCATAATGTAATTGTTGACATAATTTTTGATAGTCATAATTTTTTATATCGTTGAAACTGTAAACTTTTCAGAAGTTCTGAAATATTTAACGTGTAGACAAGGCTAGGTTAGGTTAGGTTTGATTTATAAAAATCCTGAAAAAGTAACAGTTTCTTGAAAAAAACACGTTATGACTTGCGATGGTTATAACCTAAAGCACACTATGACTAAAAATAATTATGTCAGTCAATATAGACCCAATATAAAAACGTCTAGGAACGAAATTGTTTAGACTTATCACAAATAGGCCCGGGTAACATACAATTACATTATACCTACAGAACTTTCGTTTCTAACTCATACGGCGGACGGCTAAGTCATTTATATTTCATGGGCCAACTTTACGGCCCGGGCCGAGTTAAGTGACGATTGTTTGATTAGCTTGAGGCTCGTTGCTTTAGCATATTTATCAAAGGTAATTAACAGAAAATAAGGGGTGTTATTCTTTTAAAATACGGCGTTCGGTCGGTCGAACGAGCGAACAAATGAAAGCGACGCAGCTTATACAGGGTGCCTCACCTTGGGGCTTTAAATGCAACGGTCGATTCTACTCGCTAAACTGAACTACTTTTGTTCTGCAACATTAAAAAATAACTTAAATTTAGATAACTAATTGATGTTAAAGTCTAGTTGTAAAATCAGTGTATTACATCATGGCCATATAAAGACTATCTCATGGTACGGGGCGACATTTCCTTGGTACGAGGGCTAAAGGAAAATGGAGAATTGGATCGCGTACATTGAAAATTATATTTAACTTGTATGAAAAAAATAAAATTTAAGTTGGACATATTTTTAACAACTTACAGAACAAAACAAGTTCAGTTTCAGGAGTAGAAACGATCCATGCATTTAAAGCCCCAACGTCAGAGGCACCTCGTATAAACCGGCGAGTTTAAGTAGTTCCTTCAGAGCGTACAAAACACATTTTAGCGCGTGCATTCTCAAATAGGCAGCAGGGCTTCCGTCAAACGATCGAACGTAAATGGCCCACTCGTTCACTCATTCGGTCGCCGAAACGCCGTTTTTAAGAGAATAACACCCATGGACAAGTAACAACATAGACATTACCACACTTTTTTAACGCTGTAATGTAACTTTTTCGCTTCCCTCGAGCACTTCAAAAAGTTTAAAATTCCGTGAAATGATTAGAATGAGCTGGGTTTGAAAATAATAGTGATCTTACTGAATGAAAAAAAGAAATTTTGTTTCAAGATAAGATACGATAACGCGCGGAAAATGTAGAAAATAGAATAGAGGATTTTCATCTTTGTCGTCAGGGTTGGCAACGCATTTGGTCTTAGGATTGTAGTCTTGAGAATTCAAACGTTCAAGGGTGACAGATTCTTACCATCAGGTGGCATGTGTGCCGCTTTTCCTTCTCCATGCATTAAAAAAAACAGAATCACTTAAATTTGGGACCCACCTTAGGTGCAAAGTCAATCTGACATTCTAAAAAAATAAGGTTGAGTTTCCTGTAAGTTACAAATGACTTGGCATCTCTAATGGCATTCACGACTTCAAGCATATATTTTTTGAAATTGTCACTAACGAATATTTGTGACTTCTATTATAAATTGAGAAATTATAAATTCTGTGCAGGATTTAGTACAAAACTCGAAAGCATTTTTCATATTGTCGTCGATGAAATATTATGTTTAAAAAAATATCCCCCCTATTATGATTTTGATGAAAATAACGAAAAGGATTTTTGAGGCCACAATTCGACCTGTCAATTTGAAATCCTTAGGAACAACCCAAGCGACGACGCTCAGTCTCCAAGTATTATGTTAAGAAATATACATACTAAAAGCTTGTTGATAATTCTGTAACCACATTTTGCATAATCAGGCTAAGATGTTTACCAGTGTATTAGTGACAGGTTGCAAGCCCATCGCCTAACAGTACTACAAGCCTTTATTCCCTTAGTCGACTCTTACGACATCCACGGGAAGACATGGAGTGGCACTATTCTAAACCGGCAACCACACAGCCTGATTATGCAAAATGTGGTTACAGAATTATCAACAAGCTTTTAGAGTTGTTGGCAATTCTGTAGCTCTGCCTACCCCAAACTGGGAATAAAGGCGTGAGTTTATGTATGTATGTATATACATACTGTGGTAGCCTGCAGCAGCGGCTACTTCTTCAATGTTTCCCTAGCTCGACTTTCACTTGCCCTAACTATGTTTCAAGTAAAACTGCACTGGTTTCTTCTTTTCATATGTATTTCTTCCGTTATTTCCTTAATATAAACATTTACTTTTTCATGGGCCTTTATGGTATGTTGGGGTAAGGTCGGATCGGGTCAAGACCGGATAATTCAAATTACTACTAAACTAACAAAGGTTTTCGATTTCTGGCGCAGCAGGCTGCGGGGCGCAAGAAGATAACGTAGGCAGGTGTGATGCCAGGAATCGAAAACCTTTGTTAGTTTAGTAGTACTTTGAACTATCCGGTCTTTACCCGAACCTTACTATCCCGATACACATAAGCAACTGAAGTCGCCTCTTAAAACAAGACAATTCTACTCCTATTTGAATTAACACTTCGAATATCAGTGACGTAACAACCAGCCAGTACAACTTAGATGTAGCCGGCACACTACAAGTAGTGAACCTTCACAATACCTACCATTTTGCTTTTAGAATTTTATTAGACGTCATTTAACTACTGTAGTAACTATAAATGCGAGCAAACCCAAGCGTTAAGCTACTTTTAGCCTAATTTATCCTCGTAAACGAAACTTAAGCCGTTACGCTTCCGTTTTCCAAAGTATCCCAAATTCAAACCCGTTATATCTATTTAAAGTTCTATTCAAAATTGACACTTATGTCATAAGCATGTAGGTTAGTTTTCAAAGATCCAGTTTATTGGAGTTATGGTGAAGTTATTAATAATGCTGTGAAATCTCGGACCCTTTAATGAAGGTCCCTAACCAAGTTATTATTGTTTGTAAAGGTAAACTGTAAATTCATAAGAGGTAATATAATTTTGGTAACTTAGCAGGTGCCTTATCCTTACACAAAAGGGTTTATGTTCTTTATAACTTCATACGATACTCTAACCTGTGTGTAAACGAACAGGGGCGAGTTTCAGATACCTATTTATTTTATCGCAGTTATAATAAACGTTGTAAACGACTTGACAACTAAACTCAAAGAGGAGCATTGAACCGTGAGCTTTAAACTGTGTTGATTAGATGAATTTTCCAACGCACGAACAAATTGTAGACCACGCTGGAGGAGTCAATTTGTTTCTAAGCCATATTAATGCTCTAATAATACACACATAGAAAAAGTCTTGGGATACTCAGTATCCCTAGACAAATTTGATGTTTTGACGGTATGTTAAATAATTTTTACAAAAGCATTTTTTCATAGTAGCGAATTTTCACATCGCGTTCTTTCATAGTAGCGATTTTTCACATAGCGTTCTTTCATGATCGCAAATTTTCACATCGCGTATTTTCATAGTAGCGAATTTTCACATAGCGTTCTTTCATGATCGCAAATTTATTTATTCGTTTTTCTTCATGTAGCGATTTTCGTATAGCGTTATTTATAGGAGCTCCGTCGACTCTGTCAAATTAGGTTGGGAAAAAATGCGAGAAATAAAACAATCTACTGGTAAAACATGCGAAGAAAATGAACGCGAACATTATAAAACGCTTTATGAAAAATCGCTACATGAAGAAAGACGAATACTTAAATTTGCGATCATGAAAGAACGCCATGTGAAAATTCGCTACTATGAAAGAACGCGATGTGAAAATTCGCTACTATGAAAAAATGCTTTTGTGAAAATGATCTAACAAATCAAAATTGCTTATTGTTGCGTCTTCACTGTTCTTTTACAAGTAAATAGATTTGAATAATTGAAAAATTTAAAATTGAATAAATATTCAATTAATTTGTTTGTTCTAGCCAAAGCTTCATTATAGTCACGGTGGCTACAGAAAACATAAAGTAAGTATTAAAACTTTCACAACAACTGTCAAACTGAGTAATTTTAATTATATTTTTATTTTATTTGTATATATACGTTGTTGTAAATAAATAAACCTTTTTTTTTAATATTTCAAGGTCAATTTGTCGGGCATATTTGAAGGTCATTAAGGTCAAGGTCTATTTCTCATGCTTAACGTACTTTTAGGGTTTTGATTCTCCTGAAGTTAAACGGAATCTTTATAAGATCACTTATTTATTGATTATTGATTAAAATATCCTGATATTTAATTTTGATTTTTGCAGAATATGCGAAGACAAGTAAGTATTTAAAGAAAGTCACACAAATACAATGTGACCCGTACCTTTAAAATAAGTAGTTCTTAATATAGAATGTTCAAAGGCGATTTTTTTACCGATTTGTTTAATACTAAGGTAAATGAAAAACATTTTGTGGCGACAATACTTTTTTGTATAGTCACGGTAAAAAAAGGTTCGTCACTTTTCGACTCTATTTCAACGCTATTAAGGTCCAAAGGTGACGAATCTACTGTTTTAGGATGTAGTCCCGTAGTCTTAAGCTTTAATTTGTAAAATTTTATTGTTGTAACATCCAGTTTGTAGACCAATCATATATATTTTGAAAAAAAATCTTTTCTTACCATGATACATACAATGATTACCCACTTATCGTGCGTTGCCTTATAGAGTAATTCCTAAGTTAACTGGAAGAGATCCCTTAAGTTGCCAGTACATATTTTGTAATGACTATTAAGGCGATTAATGAAATGCAATGTAGCATTTGATTTTGTGGTTTCGTACCAAAAATTTACCTAAATGTTATTCATAAAAAACCCCTTCGTGTAGAGACAATTTTATTGAGTACGCAACTCTGGCGAGTTCAACTGTTGAATGATTTTTTTAATCAGTTTAATTTAACAGATTGGGAACCGCAAACTGTTTGACGTAAGTACATTACATACCAGCTGGGAAGTTTTATTTTTTAATGGCTTGGAGATTGCAAACGGGCACACAGGCCACTAGATAGTAAGTGGGATCAGTAACCCATAGAGCGTCGGTGGCCTAGTGGCTTAGGCGGTCGACTCGTGATCGTAAGGTCCTGAGTTCGAACCCCCGCGGTCACCATATTGTACCAATGAGTTTTTCTAACTTAAGTGCATTACCCGATGCTCTTACGGTGAAGGAAAAACATCGTGAGGAAACCTGCGCATTCGAACAGCTGAGTGTGTAAGAGAGTAATTGCACAAAACATCCTGAAGGGTCGAAGTGTATCCGAAAGGGGCCATTTGTAAGATAAGATAAGATAAGATAAGATAACCCATAGACCAGGGGTGGCGAACCTTTATGTAATAACGAGCGAGTTTTTCTAAAAAAAATGTTTAATGTGGCCATAGACGTGCCGTCAAATAATCTTGACTTCGTGATTATTGGAAAAATAATAATACTATATGCTATCAGCTTAAAACGCTACATTTTGGAATGTATAATAATAAATGTTTCATACTCATAATCAACTTGAGTTTTTCCCATAGTTCTTTAACTTGCTAATTCCTTGATAGAAAAATCAATTGTACATCTAAATCGTTGTTTTTTTAAGTTTGGAAAATACCAAAATCGTTCATAACACTTTATAGAAAACTTTGTGATCTGTCGGTGGCATGCCCAAAATATTGTGTAGCGTGCCATCAATGGCACGTGTGCTATTGGTTCGCCATCCCTGCCATAGACATTTGCTTTCTCAAGAGTACAATCTTAAGACAGCAAATTAGTTGTTAACCCTAAGGATTAAGATGAAATGCCTTTATGCTAGTAAAGATGTTGAAGCTTATACAGGATTAGCAATCCCAATGGGTATGTAAGGGGGGGATTAATTTGTTTGAACATACACACACGATAATCGAAGTTTTTGATCAACAAAATGTCTTTCTTTTCACTTTATATTTTTCTAGGTACTGTTTTTTGTTCTGTACGCGTTGAATAAATATTTTCAATATTTTTCTATTCTATTTTATAACATAAAAATATGCAGTTTCAAAATCAAGACCTAGTATAGTTTCCGAATTCCCCAAACTAATCTATATAGATGGCTCACCCTGTATATATTATTAAATGTATTAATATCGAATAAACTGGAAACTGTTGAGGAGTGGGACGCATGTTTTGTTTAAGGTCTAGATAGTAAGTTTACTATGTTCGTTTTACTCTGTTTGTTTTCCAAATAAAACGTAAAACATAAAACGAGATCGCATATACATCTTTCTCTGTCAACACGAACCCCGAATCTTTTAAGGCGTAAAATAAGTTGTCAACGTATATTTTTGAATGAACGAAAAGGTTTCCTGGAGTTTATGACATTGTCTTAAAAGAGAGGTAACTTTATACTTATGCATAGGGCATGCAGTACCGGGCCCGGTTCCGAAACTTCCATTTCCCGGTTCTAAGCAGGGACGGTACCGGGATTCCCGGTTCTCCCGGTTCTTTATTTTTTACCTCAAATCACCGAAATCATGGACGTTTGAGATAAAAAACGATTGAAAAACATTAGGAAACTTTTAATATAATAAATATGCAATAAAATCATGCACGTTTTCTTCAACAAAAACATATATTGATTAAGCAAAATACTTACTAGAAAGTTATTTGTTCTTCCTTTTTACAAATCTAGAGATTCATTATTGCAAATATGCCACAAAATATGATGGATGTTGATGCGATGTTGCCGCTTGTGCCGGCTTCGTCGCTCAGGTGTGAATTGGATATATGTGATACGCGCCACGATATTTGTTTGGTATTTATGGAAAGAACGGGAGAACCGGGATGTAATCTTCAGTACCGGTTCTTTAGGACCTGTGAAATTCCTAGGATTTCCCGGGAATTACAGAACCGGGATTTCCCGGGAGCATGCCCTACTTATGCACAAACCACGGTATCCCTTCATTATTCAATGTAATTTCATTTGACATAAAGACGTTTTTTCTGAAATCGTAAACCTTAAGGTAATTTTTACATGCCATCGTATAGAGCCCAATAGGTTAGGTTAGGTTAGGTTACGTTTTAAACAAATTCTGGTTTATGTACGAACTGTATAGAACACTTACATAAACCGAAGCAAAGCAAGGGCGGGTCGCTATTAGTTGTATAAAGGTTGGTGCAGACATATTTATATGCCTTTTTTGCCCGAAAATAAAAGGTCTCACGGTTTTGTTCATAACCCTTGAGCCAGATAACCTTGGCCTTGTCATCCAATCCCGAAAACGGACACTTTTCATTAATAACGCTAGCCTTTGATCCGCGCTTCCGTTGCTAATAAATAAACATGATGTATATTCTTTTACATTAAGCCTTTTTTAAAACCTAACGCCGAGCAGTATCAGCATTACTGTGTTCCGTTGTGGGAATTAAAAACAACCGGTGAAATTACTAGCATAGAAGGATTCCATCTAAGGGCCGTATTAATAAACTCATCTTGGCCGAGATGCCGGTCACAAGATACGTCAAAGTAAACGTCTAACCATAGAACACTGTCATTTTTGACGCATCTCGAGACGAGCATTAGAGTTGGGATTAGTTTATTAATACGGCCCTTAGTCCTCAGGGCTGGCAATTTTGAGGTCGGGACGTCAAAGTAAACGTCAACCCATAGAAAGCTGTCATTTTTAACGTGTCTTGTGATTGGCATCTCAACCAAGACGAGTTTATTAATACGGCCCTTAGAATTGCAGTCTTAAGATTGTGGTCTTGAGAATGCAAATGTCTATGTGTCACAGATCCCACTTACCATCAGGTGGCCCGTGTGGTCGTTTGTCTTCACAATGCATAAAAAAACCCGATTGCCGATTAAGGAATGTCGTAAGGGCTCCCCCCTCTGGTGATAGGTGGTAAGGTTTTAGACTAACCCCGAACCCCCTCCCGGGGGAATCCTTTCGAACCTCACGTGATTAACGGACGAGCCCTAAGTTTGTATGTATGGGTTTGTACTTATGTATGTACGGTTTTTTATTCCCTCGTAGAGTCTGAACGGATGGCCCGATTTTAACCAATGAGATGCCGTTAGATTCGTCTTAGAGTCGAGAGTGAAACTCGGTTCATTTATAAAAACAAAATGGCGGATTATAATAACATAGGTATTTAACATACATAGGCGAAAATAATATTTTGATATTATCAAAATTTGCAGTTCGGTTTTCAAAACGAGTGTGACATTTCTATGTATTTGATTTAGTTTTCCTTATTAATATTTTAAGTTGTTAATTTGTACTGAATTTCATTTTATTATTATTGGTATTGGTATTGGTATGCACCAAATAAACGTTTTTCTTCTTCTTCTATACTTAAGTTTGTTTATAGTCATCTAGTTTCTATTATCTAGTTTCGTTTGGGAATAGGTCAATTTGTGTGAGATTGTAATGCTGAAATTTATTTATTTATTTTCGCAGCCCGTTGCCAGAATTGGTAGAAAATCCTGCCAAAAATAAACGAATTTCCTTAAACTTTTTCCCTATCCCTATTCATCTATCAATGTTGTTAACAACTCACTCAAAATAGGATACGTCACCGAAATCCCCTAGCTTTGTTTATCATCCCGTAGATGGGAAAACTTGACAAATTAAATTCCCATCCCATTGCTATCCCGCTGGATTTGAACATTCAGCGTGTGCTCAAATTCATTGAGGCTGATGTGTTTGTGATAAAATAAATTATTGGAAATGAGCACACTGTATATAATATCTTCTTTATTTTTAAAGTTCACTTGTAATTATTTTCGTATAGGTTAAATATCCCAAAAAAAAAACTATGTTTTGCCTGCGACTTTGTCCGCGTAGATTTTTATTATAATTATTACCACGGGAACTTTTAAAATTTATGAGGTGAAAAGTAACCTGTGTGTTGCAGGGCAACACACACATACACGCAATTTCGCAATTATAATATTAGTGGGATATTATGTATCTTACATAGTCGCACCCTCGCAATGTCAGCTAAATGCGGGGCGGGCTTTCGTGGATAAAAACACTACACATTTGTTTATCCGAAAAAAGGCCGTTCTTAATTCATCTCTTTTGTTTGTGTCTAGGTATGTTACCAGATTTCTCCGCAAGTTGTCAACCGATTTTAATAATATTATTTTTTATAAGTGGGGTTCATCTCTGGAGTTGTATTTTAAATTTTAATAAAGAATACCACGGTGAAGGGTGTAAAAATGGAGGATGAAGTTTTATGATTACGTCGCCCTTATGTATTCGCCAATAAAATGGTGATATACTTACATATTATAATATATTGTGTGTATGTGTAGGTTTATGGATTCCTAAAACTTTTTGTTCTTTTTAATTATTTTAATGTAAGGTTTTAAAATGCCAGTGGTTTGTGTCCTCTTTTGCTTTCTCCATTCTATACAGTGGGCGTAAAAATAGTTGATTTGAAACTATTGTCAGTATTCAACTTCAAAAAACTAAAAAAATCTTTTCATTTTTAGTCCAGAGATGGCCGAGGCTCGGAATATGCACCGGCAAGTACTATTTAATTTTATTCATTTATTTAGAACTCTTTATTTCCATTAACCGTAAGGCTAGCCAGTTTGGAGCACTACCTTACAGGTTCTGAACTCCTGGTAATAGGTTGACCGAACACCCTCATCATCATCATCATCCACATCTCTAAATAAAATATTTGTACGCCAGCCTTGGCAAAACAAGATACGATCTGTGATAATTGTAACACCTTTTATTTACGTTTGTTTTATGCAAAAAACGATTCATTAATTCATTCATTCAACTGAATGATTGTGAAATCAGAACAGCTTGACGACCTGGGTTCCTATCGCACTGCATAATAGTTTCTGTCCTCTTAAAATGCGGGCTCCATACTCACGCCGCGTAACAAGAGTGGATAGTTTCACGGCTTTGCGTTCGCACTTCGCGGCGTTCTTCGGTGTCGGTATTTGCTCCGCAACAAAGAAGGCGTGAGCATACTACACTCGTTCAACTTCAACGTTGTAAGCAATGATATAATATAGTAAAAAGAGGTAGATATGTTATACGCACTTCCATAGTGGCACCCTAAAACCAATTCAATTGATACACCTTTACTTAGTCTTGCGCCGTCAACGGAACCGTGAACTAGTCTGCAGAGCAACATTACTCGTCTGTTTCGCTCCCCGAAATTAGCATACCATCCTGCTTTCACCTGTCATTTATGAATTAGTGTGTAATTGAAATATTTACTGATTATGTGTGCGTAAGCCGGGCCATTTTTACACGCGGAATACCGTATAGGTAACATATCTACCTCTTTTTATATTATATCATTGTTAGTATAAAGGGGTATATTTTTCGCGCGAAGATTACGCGCGAATCGCGGGCAAAATAGGGAATATTCATGTTTTTTTTTCACAGCTTCAATAAATGCTGATTCATGTGACAAACAGTTGAGAACAATCCTTTTTTGAATAGCTATAATAATAACCAAGATATAAGCCAACGAAGATTTGTTCCTATCTTCTATACTCGAAAATCTAATTTAAGACCAAAAAAACTACGACGGATACGTCACTGTCATAAGTGTCTAAGTCACTTATGTCAGTGTCAATCGAACATTTCAGAGATAGCCAACCTTTTTGGATTGATAATCAAATTGTTGTAAATATTTGTAGATATATCTAACATTTTCAATAGGTATCAAAAAGTTATATTTAACAATAGGGAATATGCATTCAATGTTTTACAATGTTTCTACAAAACATTTAAATATCCCAAAACAAATATTTTCTTTAGTGTGTTAAGTCATTAAATGGCGGGTGTGTGTGTTCAATGGCGATTTTTTTATCAGCTAAAACAAAATGACTAAGCCGAAGACCGAAGCTAAATTCGGATGCCTTACACTTATGCTTGATTTACACTTGACAGTTACCCATGGACCCCATGGTGTCATGGCTGGTAAAATGCCCGATGATTGTCATTATAAAGTGAGCTACACACTTTTGGCCTGTTATTTTGTCGAATAGCTAAACGTATGTAATATTTAAATTGCATCTAACGTTGTTTACAACTATTGTTTATTTATCGTACCAAATGTTATTAATACCTGAAGTATTACAAGTGCAATAACAGTTTTGCTACCAAAACTCTTCTATGGTTAAATATTTAATAGGCCATCTTGTATTTGTGTAAGTGACTTGAATTAACTTGTTTATTTAAATGGAAGGTTTAAAACTACCTACAAATAAATATTCTTAGTGCGGTCTTTTAAAAAGTGGAAATATACTAAGGCAAATAGTGGTAGTTTTAGTGGCAACCCACGTTGGTCTTTAATTACATTTTTGAGTATAGCAAAACAGAATTTAACTTGGCGGTTTACATGGCCGACCTGTTACTTGACATCGGATCTCTCCGTCTAATCGCTGTCTAATTATCAGTTTAAAATGCTTATATCATACGTTTTTCTTGGCACTTTTATTTTTAATTTTAAATTTTGGTGATCTCTTTTACGGTGTTTTCATATTTAGTTGAGAACTGCGATTTTAAAAATCCATATTCCCTATTCGCGGCCTAGAGTAGAGCCCACAAAAAGAGTCTCTTTCATATCACTAGGATTTAAACAGGGTGTTACCTTTGTTAAATACCTACAAAGAAAAGGATATATTAAATATCCATCTGTCATAAACATTTTTATATGAATGTGTACTTATACTAATTGACTTCTTATCAATATATAATAGGGAATTTGCATGGATTTTTTAAATAGCATTTCTCAACAAAATATGAAAATACCGTAAGAGATCACTAAAAGTGAAATTAAAATTAAAATCGGTCAAGTAATACGGATGATACAAGCATTTTAAACTGATAATTAGACAGATCCGAGGTGCACCGGTGACGTCATCGTGCAGTACGGCCATATAAACTCCACGTAAAACTCTGTTGTGCTAGAAAGAGGTAGGAACAAATCTTTGTTAGCTTATCTTGGTTATTTTTATAGCTATTCAAAAAATGTTTTTTCTCACCTGTTTGTTACATGAATCAGCTTTTATTGACGGTGTGAAAAAAAACATGAATATTCCCTAGAATTATAACAGACTTACATCAACCTACATTTACCTTACAAAGAACTTGATTGTTAACCACTTTTTTACAGAACCATAGGGATACGGAGGATATGGAGTCGGGAGAAAATCCTTTGGATGCATTGGTAAGTTTATGTTTTAGGGTTCCGTACGTGGTAAAAAGGAACCCTTATGTGAGACTTCGGTCTCCGTCTGTCTGTAAGTTACAGCAGATTTTGTGTGAAACTATAAAAGCTATCAAGTTGAAATTTGACATAGTTGTATAACTTGATTGCCCGCATCTGTTTTTAGTATAAACAATATGAAATTATTTTTCTAAATAAAATAGATAAGATAAAAATATAACTGGGATGTACAAAGGCGAACTTATCCCTTTAACGGATCTCTTCCAGTCATTGTCTGCACGACTGTAGTTTTTCTTTTTAATTCTAATTAGTTTATTTTTCTTTTAGGATGATATATTAACCAAGTTGAATAAGGTAAAAAGAGTAACTTATTTTAGGTGCAATGTATGCATGAACCTTAACTGTGCCATTAAACTTTTGAGAAAATGCCTTACTGCCCTTTCTTAACACTCCACCCTGTATATCCAGTAATATTATTTAATATAAAATATTCATTATTATGAAAATGTATGTTTGTTTTTACGTCATAACTAGGGGTCGTACTTTTGGTGCCGATGACGTCAATTTGCATACAGGGAGATTAAAAATGAAAGACTATTTGAAAGTTTTAAATTTTGATCTTTTTAAACTTTCTGAGTTATACGATACTGACATTTCACATTATTTATTTATTTGTACCATTTAATACCTGCTTAATGGAGTGCCCTGTACATATTTGTGTGATGAGCGCGAGTAGGTATTTTGTTCCTGAGTCTTGGAAGCGTTGTATGTATTTAAGTATGTATTTCTCTATATTGACTATCGTTATATATAACCTAATTACAAGTCTAAAGCTTAGCATAAGGGTTACTTCGATTCATACATGGTACAGTCAACAGCATAAATAAGTGATCATTTATGTATCTTGCCGCTTTCAATCGTTTCACAATTTTGTATGACATTTCAAACACGACGTTAAAGTGACAAGGTACATAAATGATTACTTATTTATGCTGTTGACTGTACATGGTCCTTTGATTTTTAAATATTTATAGCACAAAAAATACTAATTATACTTATTAATTTTATTTAGTGGGGTGAATTCGCCGAAGTAACATCAGAAATAAGGGTAAATTATTTATATATATCTATAATTTTTATCTCTAATCTATGATATTATTACGACTGTTTCATGCTTTGGTAAATATTTCGTTAGATCAAATTATTATACACTCTAAATTAAACGATCTTGATCAATTCTTCGATTCGATTTATTAATGATTAATAATCATTAATAAATTATTAATTGTACCTTTAAATTAGATCAACTTTCCCTGTATACCCAAGAAAGGTTTTATTTATTGTTTTTGTATATTAACAGAAATATCTTTTTACTCTTTGTAATTAAAATCAGCATGTAGTTATTAATTTAGCAGTAACTTTAAGGTTGGCGCCAACATCACCGCTCGGCCCCGGATCGGCTCAAAGTGAGACATTGAAAAGTGAGCTTTGAACTGTGTCACTCACTACTAGGGCGTGCAGTACCGGGCCCGGATCCGAGACTTCCATTTCCCGGTTCTAAGCAGGGACGGTACCGGGATTACCGGGGTTCTTTATTTTTTACCTCAAATCACCGCAATCATGGACGTTTGAGATATAAAACAATTGAAAAAC
Source organism: Acleris literana (assembly GCA_946894065.1). Classification (NCBI taxonomy): domain Eukaryota; kingdom Metazoa; phylum Arthropoda; class Insecta; order Lepidoptera; family Tortricidae; genus Acleris; species Acleris literana. Next base: position 9,932,091 of record OX335691.1, on the reverse strand, counting down.
ATTAGGAAACTTTATTTCTTATAAATATGCAATAAAATCATGCACGTTTTCTTCCACAAAAACATATCTTGATTAAGTAAAATACTTACTAGAAAGTTATTTGTCCTTCCTTTTTACAAATCTAGTGATCAATTATTGCAAATATACCGCAAAATATGATGGATGTTGATGCGATGTTGCCGCTTGTGCCGACGTCGTCGCTCAGGTGTGATTTGGATATATGTGATACGCGCCAAGATATTTTGTTTGGTATTTATGGAAAGAACCGGGACAACCGGGATGTAATTTTCAGTACCGGTTCTTTAGGACCTGTGAAATTTCCGGGATTTTCCGGGAATTCCCGGGAGGATGCCCTAGTCACTACTATACATTTTTAAAAGTTAAAGTAAAACAAAAGCCGGGCGCGGGTCTCGCGTCGTCCACTGAAAAATGTATCGTACTAACACAGATTAAAGCTCACTTTTCAATATCTCATTTTAAGCTGATTCGGTGCCTGAATCTTTAGGTGCATAATTCTTTTTTTTAAATTACATATGGCTAATAGATATTTATTCAAATCCCACTTACAGAAAAAATCCAAAGGAAACGTAAGTACTATAAAAAACTTTTTAAGGAAAAAAAAAACTACTTGTTTAAAACTAGTAATGATCTATCCCGGTTTGTTTGAATTAATGTTAAAAAATGGCTAAAGAAACAATAAATATCTATTAAGACTAATAAATGATGTTTTTCAGATTAAAGAAGACATGAAAATACTGGCAGTAAGTTTTTATTAGTTAACAAATTATATTAAAAAGTATACGTTTAACTAGTGGAGTACTATTAGGCTGTTTTTGTTACTTAGGTCCTTCTTTACTTCCCCCACCACGACTGTAACCCGCATGCTACGCGTCAAAATGTATTTATTCACGCGCACGTAAAGCACATAATTCTTTGTTTATTCGTCGTATGACATAATTAACTTCGTTCCTAAACGAGTGTTGGCAACTTAATAATCAATGTATTAGTCAGGTAATTAAACATAACAAATATTAAAAAGTACATACGCTACTTGCAAATTTTGACACTCAACTGATATTTGTGTCCCCGGGGATACACCGGCCTTTAGGTAATTATAACGGTAGGCGGCGGCGAGTGAGGGACTTGTACAAAGTACCTAGTATAATTATCTGTGACCGTGTGCAGAGTCCGTCAGGTTCGCTACCACACGCTTACCCCATAACCTGCCGCCAAACAGTGCAACAGTGTTCACTTTGTGTTCCGGTGAGGGGTAAGACAACCGGTGGAATGACTACCATAGAGGCATTCCATCTCAGTCCTCAAGTTTGGCAACGCATATGCAGTCTCGAGATTGTCATCTTAAGATTTCAAATGGCTATGGGCCTCAAAGTCCTCTCCACCATCAATCACCATCAGGTGGCCTTAGTGCTCTTATATTTTCTCTGCTTGCATAAAAAACCAGAAGTAATTCGAGACAATACAAGTATTTTGGTTTGAGTGACATAACAATAATACATTTATTTATTTATTAGGGCCTTCAATATAATCGTAACAAGCTAAGCGCCTTAACTTATAACCCCCTTACTAATAAACGTTGAGTAACGGTGGTATAGCTATACAATTTTGTCCTTATCTGTCATAGTGACATTTGAATTTGACAGATAATTACAAAACATTGTATAGCTATACCACCGTTACTCAAAGTTTATTAGTAAGGGGGTTAGTATATAAAGAGGTCTTTATTTACCTTTATTAAGAAGACTGGCTGACTGATCGATCAATGGACAGCCGAAACCGCTGGAGCTAGCCAGAAATTTGGAGGGCATATCCTTGAATATCCTAGGGTTCCACTAAAAAGGGATTTATGGGAATTTATCCCCTAAGGTTAACCTCGTAAGGCCCAATGTGCAATATAATGTACATAATCAAGGCTGTTTAATTTAAACTGTGTTGCAATGGGAATAAGGCTTATTTTCCTAACTTCATAAACTCATAATGGCATTATGGAATAAACGTTATTGAACTTTATTGCCTTGATGGTAGATTCAAAGTCGCACTCACAAAAAACTCCCTGTTTGTAGTATGGTGGGCCTTAGAGCTCGTTCCCACTATGTCGTATGTCGGTCCGGATTTTAATCGGTCGTTCCAGTGGCAGAACGTTGTATATGAAGCTATTCACACTCGTCTGACAACGATTTTGTGTCGAATCTGACAAAAAATATCGTGTGTTTTGCCAGCCCTCTCGTCCGGATAAAAATCGTGTCGGAACTCGCTGGCCTTTGAGTAAGTATGACGCTGTTCACATTGGTCGGATGTCGGGGCCGACCCCGCCGCGCCCGCACCCCTTGTTCCGCCCGCCCGTGGCTGCCATAGTGGCCGACAGCCGACTAGTGTGAACAGAGGCACCGACACCCGATTAAAATCGGAATCCGACATACGACACAGTGGGAACGAGCTCTTACGAGGTTAAGAAGAAACCGACTAGCTGACCGCTCGATCAACGGACAGCCGAAACAGCTGGACCTAACATGAAATTTGGAGGGCTATCCTTGGATATCCCAGGGGTGCACTAGGAAGGGATTTATGAGAATTCATCCCCTAAGGTTAACCTCGTAAGGCGCACCATACTACGGAGTTTTGACTTTGAATCTACCACTAAGGCAATAAAGTTCAATTTCGTTTGATTGATAATGCCATTTTCAGTTTTTTGAAAATAGGAAAATACACTTTATCCACAATGCAACATAGTTCAAATTAAATTAACTTGATTATGTACCTACCTATTGCACACTGGGCCTCACGTGGTTAAAATAAGTAAATTTTACTTTACTTCCTTTGCACTAGATCTTTATTTCAATGGCAGTATTTTGTACTATTTTAGTAAAAGAAACCTGAGGAGGTAAAAAAATGTGAACTAAGGGCTGATTTTTCAAAAGTGAAGTGCGCTTATTTAAATTAAATACCTATATAAGAAATAAGTCTAAAACATAAATACATTATTTACTTTTAGGACTGGGCCAAAAATGTTAGAAGCGAAGCTCAAGAGGAAAAGGTAAGCAATATCGTTTAATACAGCGGTTCTCAAACTTTTTTAGCGACGGAACGGATTTTTAACAACTTTATTTTTTAATGAGGCTTTTTTTGTGAAATTAAAAATCAAAGTCTACCCATCAAAGACAACTGATTGTCTTAAAATTCAGACGACTTAGGGCCGTATTAAAAAACTCATCTTGGCCGAGATGCCGGTAACAAGATACGTCAAAGTAAACGTCAAACCATAGAACACTGTCATTTTTGACGCATCTCGAGACGAGCATTAGAGATTAGATTAGTTTATTAATACGGCCCTTACTTTGTATCTTACCACAACCTGGGAGTATTGTCTTTCCATGATGACCCGTTGGCCCGCTTGGCCCAACCCGTTGTTTGCCTTTTTTTGACTGAATTATTCTATGCATATTATTATTGGTCGTCATAATTTTTGTATGGCTGGAACCGTTATATTTTCAAATTTTTTACTTATCTAAGGTAAGATAATATAGAATAATATAGAATATGATAAGACTAGGTTGGGTTAAGTTTGATTGATAAAAATACTGAAAAAGTATCAGTTTCTAGAAAAAATACGTTATGACTTGCAATAATTATGACCTAAAATACATTCAGACAAAATCAATATAAAATATAAATATAAAACCTCATTTAGTTTGACGAGTATGCCCATACGTCGCACAGACCTTCAAAGAAGTATTATATACAGTGATCGGAATAGGTAGAGTATATTTACCTAAAGTTCGCAAAAGGACATAATATGGAGTGAAAGAAATGTGAGTGGTGAAATTTTAATTTATTTTTATTAAATTCCGGATTTCCGGTATTTTTCTGGTACTAGTAAATACAGTCGCAGAATAATACCTAAATAAATACAGAATTTTAGGTAAATATACTTCACCTATTAATAAGATACTTAAAATAAATAAGTTACAGGCCCCTTTTATCACAAACTAACATAAAATATCCCGTACCGTGAGTAAATATTACGTATATTTAGCATTAAAATACCGGAAATCCGGATTTCAATAAAAATAAATTAATATTTCATCCGGTTGTAACCACTCTTTATTATGTCCTTTTGCGAACTTTAGGTAAATATACTCTACCTATTCCGATCACTGATTATCTCTCAAATTCGTCGTATACTTTGGTACCTTGTCGCATTAACGCGTTTGACAGATCAGTTCAGCAGTTAAAACATAACGTTAAAGTGATATAGCATTAAAGTGTGCACCTGTTATCAGGCCGACCGTACCCTGTCAACAACGTCCCAATCCTCATGAGATGTAAGACTAAGTATCTACGAGCCCGAACGTCTCTTGGTTCGAAAACGAGTTTTCCCGAAGATGACAGCTTGACAAATCGATTTCTGGATCGGAAAACGAGTTCCATAGATTTTATTGGTGTACCCTTGCTTCACCGACACTAATTTCATGGTATCCTATCGCAATCACTAAAAACGTTTGCCAGCTGATTCATTTGCCGTTATTTTCATTGTATTCTGAACCCAATAACTTTTCAAAATGTTTAATGAGATATACTTACAGAACCTGTAGGTTAGGTTAGGTTTATTTTATAACAATTCAGGAAAGTTAAACCGTTTCAGAGAAAAATGACTTTTGGACAAATGAAAATTATGGCAAATGAAACAGCTGGCAAACGTTTTTTAGTGTTTCAGATAGCTAACCTCATTTCATAGATCGTATAACTTCGCAGAATTTTCGTTTTATAGCATTTTATTTTATACCATTCCCCCTATAAAAAGCTTATTTTATTCACTGAAAACAGTGAATAAAAAGCACTTTTAATCACGATTTTGGTGTTTGAATTCAGAACACACCAATATATTCGACATCCATCTCAATGCTATACAACCTCCTGTGCAAAGAATACTCGACATACAAACTCTTTGTGCAAATAACTCCTCGAGATTTGATTGGTCGACATTAACGACAAGGAAGTTAGCATTAAAAAAAGTTTTGTGTTATTTGCTGTCATTAGTAGGTAAATTGGCGCCATTTTAAACACTGTAAGTTGTACGAAAACAAAATTAAGTGTTACTTAATAAAAGAATGATCAAATTTTAAAAGTTTTTTTTTTATTTTACCTTCCATTTTCGTTATTAAATGTCTATTTTCTCGCTGTCATTGTATAAAGTATAGTATGCAACTCTTGAAAAGAAAAGGATTTATATCGAGGGCCATGAATCACTCTCGTCGCTCAGGAGTCTAACACTTGAATCACTCCCTACGCTCGTGGTTCAATCATCATGAATCACTCCCTGCGGTCATGATTCAGTCGTTGTATCCTTCACTCGTGAGTCGCCTATGGCCCTCGCTTTAAATCCGTCCTTTATTCACTAATTCCATAAACTATTCTGCTGAATCCGTGTTGATTTTATCTTAAATATGATTCACGTAGGTTAGGTTAGGTTAGACTTGTAACCATAATAAGATAACCTGAAGTCAACACGGGTTTAGCAGAAAATAGTTATCTATGAAACGAAAATTCTGCGAAGTGATACGTTTTATGCAATGAGTGTCCACTAAACAAGGGTAAACCGTTTTTTTTATATACAATAAAGGCTTGTTTTGCACTTTAGGGACGGAACTCTAACAACTTACTGTATATTAATGACTAGCTGTTGTGCGTGACTGCATCCGCGCAGAAAAATATAACATAGCCTATGTTACTCAGGGATATTCTAATGGTGAAAGAATTTTTGAAATCAGTCCAGCGGTTTTTGAGTATTTTCGTTACAAACATACAAATCTTTCCTCTTTATAATATTAGTGTAGATTTAATTTCAAATATTTTTATTTCAGGAAAATGAAACGGAGCCACCCGAGATGCCGCAACCTTTTGGGGTAAAATTCAATAATTTATTATTGTTTCAAGTAATTTTGAATTGATTATATTTAGTATACCTATTAAATTATTTAATACAAACTCACTGTTTACTACCATTAACTTTATATAGGTAATTTTACTTTTTCTGATTTTCATAGAGCAGTATGATGATTATGCAAAATGTGGTTACAGAATTATCAACAAGCTTTTAGAGTTGTTGGCAATTCTGTAGCTCTGCCTACCCCAAACTGGGAATAAAGGCGTGAGTTTATGTATGTATGTATAGAGCAGTATTTAAATATGAGTTTTTATTTTAAATCGAAGAGATTTAATTAAGTACTTATTGATATTGTTTGTAGATCCTCAAGGATTGCTAGTTTATTATAAAGATCATACAAATGTTTAGTGACAATTCAAATTGGAGTGATCGCGTCGCTCGTCGTTACTTTAAGAGTGTGCTCATGTAAGCCTACATACAGTTTGAAAACTTTACAAGGTTTATATTAATTAAATACAAAACTTAAACTTCACTCTGTATATTAATGTATTAAAATGATATCAAGTTGTAGAATATAATAAAATATTTGGTAATTATGAATATTAGCCAGGTGATGATTTCAATGATAATGCTTTAAAAAATTCTGGTTCGCATTCAAAGCGGTAAGCGTACATAAATTTCTGATTCTTACATACATATACAGTCACGGAAGTTAATTTGCTACCCTTTTCAAAGAAAATCTGCTTGAAGATGTCATTGTGAATAGAGATGTCAAGTCATTTGTAATTGACAGGAAACTCAACTCAAACCTTATTGCTGTAGAATGTCAGATTGACTTTGGACCTAAGGTGGGTCAGAAATTAAATTCCTTGACTGTAGCTTCACACCTTCATTTAGAGTGGGGTAGGTAGAGCTACAGACTTACCAACAACTCTAAACTCTTTTTTCTTATTCTACAGCCGCATTTTCAGGATTTAGCAATGGTCGATTTGTCGTGACGTTTATTAGCCAAACAGTTCGCTGAATCGCGAACGGGCATGTTCGGGTTCCTCTCGGTTTTTACCGCAACCGCCTTCCTTTTGAAATTAGGATGATTTTCACCAAACGGCTCATATCGCATCGGATCGGAACGGATTTTACAATCTTTAAACGATGTTAAATCATGTATACAATGTTTAAGTCTATATTACCAAGCCGCGCACAGCAACTTGACCGCGGGCGTCTTCCGCGACACGCGATCGTAGCCGACAGTATGCTGCGACACGCGATCGGCTCCGTCATATATCATCATCATCATCATCATGTCAGCCGAAAGACGTCCACTGCTGGACATAGGCCTCCCCCCTCTCCCTCCTCCCTCCTCTCCTCCTCCCTGTCATATATAAACAATAATAATTTTAACAGACGCGATCGGCTGTCGCCGCATCCGTTCGTATCCTTTCCAATCCGATGCGATGCGAGCCGTTTGGTGGAAATCATCGTATTCGGTTTTGAAACAAAAAAACGTTTATTTTCAGGCCTTTGGCTATATTTTATTATAGTTTCTCCACCTGAGCAGAATCACCATCGTCTGCAACAACAATAATATTCCCAAGCCATAAGCTGAGGATGTTATTCCTGGAAAATGTATCGCATGGCTACTATGCACTAATACCATACAATGCACATTATATGTAGATGATTTTATTTTTTATAAAAAACCCCAAAGACACGGAATACACGATTCTCGTGTAAAAAATAGGTTTGGAGACACCTTATCTTACCAAAATAAGTCAAATGTCAAGTTATGGTAGAACAATTCATTTGTTTTTGTTAGTTGAATTCACAGAAACAAAGAACTTCAGAACTAAAATAAAACCAAGGTCAATGACCCTACAACTTTAGTGCCATAACAATAAATGCTCAGATAGACAAGTTCTAACATAATACAGCATTATTTCTCTTTGGCCAGTTATACTTTTAAATAGCAAACATTGTTGTAGCAGAAAAAATAAGAAATTGTGTTTTTATTTTATTTTAGAATGTCGTATGTTTTTAATAAATAAATATCAGGATTATCTACGGAACTTTGTACCTATTTAGATCTCAATTCTTTTGTCGGTGAAGTCGATAACCATGCATCGCATAATCTTAAAATATTGAACTTGGCTCCCATTTTCACATTTATGTTTTTGATGGGATCCTGATATCTCTAATAGTTTGGGAGGATTATGCGGACAAACGAAAATCCGAACCGGGGAAGAATGGAGCTTCGCTCATTTCGTTCGCTTTGCTCCAATAAACTACGTTAACTGGTAGAGAATGCCTTAATGCATAAAGTTCACCTTTTGTATATTAAGTGTATTCTTTTGTACAATAAATATTAAATAATAAAATAATTTAAAACTTTCCAGACGAATGACTACTGGGCAGGTCAACAGATACAAAGACCGGTAATTTTTTTTTATTACCCAGGATAAGTTATCTTAGCACCCTGTCACATTGCAGAATTGGTCAGGGTTCGGAACCGGGTCCAAGATAGCGGTTAATACCGTTGATAAAACCGGTACCTATCACCGGTTAATGAAAGAATCGGTTTAATAACGTGGAAATGATTTAGGTTACCGGTAAATAGGAAGAACGAAATTGAATAACTGCTATATAATAAACCGGTATTAACCGGTTAAACTCGGACTCGAGTAACGTAACGTAACGTAAAATCACTATAATAGGAGCTAGTATGGGCAGATTGTCGAAGAGAAGGGCTCTGGATGGGGTTTTGTCCCAACAACAGTGGAAGGAAATCCGGAAACTGTACTGTGGTGTGGAAGGCAAGTGGGGCTACCACCACTCTAAAACCCTATTTATGAAGTAATGGAAATGGAAATTACTCCACCGACAAGAGCAAAGCTCTTAAATTAAGAGAGAGAGAGAGGAGCTAGTGTGTAAAATAGACAGCATACGTCGCTCTATATATACACCGTGCCCGGGCCGTACCCGGAGGATTTTAACCATCGATTCTAGACCCTATTTGGAGTATATAATGTGGTATATAACATGTAGTCCAATATCGCATAATTTCCGAGATTCTTATTATTTAAAAATAATTCCATTGTTAATTGAATTTGAACTCTGTCACCTTAACCTGAAGCATTATTTACTAAGAAAGATTCATGTTGTAAGTAGCAATATCAAAAACGTACAACATAAATTAATTTAATCAATTTCTTAGTAAATAATGCTTTAAGTTAAGGTGACAGAGTTCAAAGTAAATTAACTATGGAATTGTTTTTTAAATAATAAAAATCTCGGAAATTATGCGATATTGTACTTAATGTTATACCACATTATATACTCCAAATAGGGTCTAGACGCGATGGTTAAAATCCTTCGGGTACGTCACGGGCACGGTGTATATTAAGGTGTCAAGTTCAAATTAAGGGTGATTATTCGGCGTTTCAACCGGCGTCATTATTGTCTTCGCATATTATTCAAGATAAACTTTATAAATTTCTTGTTCTTTTAATGGAATGGATAATACCCCCGGGTCCGTTGATTTTGATATCAAGAGTTGCTGGTAGTTATCATAATTTTCGTCGATATATTTAAGACAACAATGACGGCGGTTGAAACGCCCGAATATTCACCCTTAATCGGTTGATTTCGCTTAAAATTTCTGAAAAACCAGTTTGTGTATTAACCGGTTAGTAAACCGGTAACCCCAACCCAAACCGTAATCGATTCAGATATGGGGTCAACGACCGTAACTGTTTTAAATTATTAACCGGTTTCTGAGCCCTGGATATAGTTAATGGCTGTTGGAGCAGAAAAAAAACAGTTTTTTAAACTCAGTTCTAGAATGGCGACCTATACTGATATTTTCTTATATGTTTTTGTGCTTAGTTAATCAATAAACTTATCTTTATCAATCACGCCAAAACGGCTGAACGGGTTTGGACGAAATTTGACAGTGATAGATTTTAGTCCGAAATAGCACATAGACTACTTTTTATCTCGGAAAATTGGGCAGTTTCCGAGGGAATAAGAATAAACGAATTCTACGCGGACGGATTTGCGCCCAAAAGCTAGTATCTTATATTTTCTCTCGTTTGTTCATCATCTATGCTTAATAAATAAATAAAAAAAGGATTAGTGGCAGTTAGTTTTTAGAAAATTACTGACAGACAGATGTACAGTTGAGTTCATAAATACCTATGTGTACACTTTAGCACCTTGTCTATTTAATGTCATGTTTAAACTGCCATACATGAATTGTCACAGCGATTAAAGTGTCAAGGTACTAAAGTGTACATATATTTATGAATTCGACTGTACGGTCGGCCTTATAAATAGCTGCACGCTTCAGTGCTTTGTCACTTTAACTTCATGTTCGAAGCTGTTAGGGTTACCGTTTAGGAATTTGAAAAGTCGTAACAAAAACCCTAACATTTCGATAAAAGTCCCGACTTTTTAGTCACAAAATGCAAACATTACTCACTTAGTGAGTATACAGTGGTATGGTAGGCATTTAATACGTACTTAGTTTTATTACTCGTATTCCATCTAATTAAGATTAACCGGACAAATTAAAAGCCGGACAAAGTCCGGACACGTCCGGACTAATCCGGACGGATGGTAACCCTAACTGCACTTATCTGTCAGAGGCGTTAAATCGACAAGATACAAAAGTGTGCAGCTACTTAATAAGCCGACTGTACATGACAATCATACAAGGAATCCTAGATTGACTACGGAACTCTAAAAGTAATGTAGTCTTGTTAAAGATGGGTTTAAATTTATTGGAATATAAACCCTAATTATATTGTGGTTTGTCATGACAAAGACTTTGTTTTTCAGAAACTAAACACCTCGGGACCGAGCTTGGGGGTAAGGAATAACAAATCTTCATCTCTTGTCTTTGGGTAATAACTAAAGATTTAAAAACCCGACTGTATTTATTAAAACACATAAAATCCAATTGAAAAATGTTTTTTTAACAATTTAATGGACAGTTTAGTGACTCTCGCGCAATCATCTATGATAATTTACGAGGAGACTTAGGAACGGACATACATACATACAGGTCAGACACATAACCCTCCTTTTGGGCTTCGCCGCACTCGGGTGAAAATTGGATCATGTTACCAAGTTTTATACGCGCAGCATTTTTGTTTTTACCCGTTTGCGTCAGGTTTTTCTGTGGCAAACTGCAGCTTAGGGACCTATCAGACAGAGAGCGGTCACGCGGTCAAGCGGTCAGCGATAACGTAATACTGGGTGTTTGGTAGCGGGTTCGACAGCTTTAAGGGGGTGATAGAGCAGCTCATAAGCTTTCGAATTTAACCCCCATGTATGTTATTAGTTTCCGGGATATTGATCATTTTAATCGGAATTTTTGTCATTTTTCCTTATGTCCGAGTTACGAAAAAACCCCTAAATTCATTTATTAATTATTTTAATAAATTAATTAATACATTAATTTAGGGGTTTTTCGTAACACGGTCATAGGACACGGATAAAACAGGGAAGAAAGTTTTGATTCTTTCAGAAAAGTAACAACAAAAAAAGCATAATTAAAATAGCATATAAATAACATTATTGCTTAATTTTCTTAAAATTATCTTTATTTCATAATATTTTCCAGTTTTCACCATACTGGGCACCTGAAGAGCAGACTACCCCAAAAATAACAGTAAGATATTTCAATTGTTTTGTTATGTACAGTCAAAAGCACTAATATCTACTGCCATCGCACCAAATAATTATGTAAAAATAGACCTTTATTATCAGTTGCATAGGGGTGTGTACATATTTTTGACCCTTTGGGAACGTTTAATATTATATATTTATGATGACTTCGACTGTATGGAATATGTGGAAATAATTGTAGGTAAATTTTAATTTTGTCATTTCAAGTCTGGTCTCGTAGTCAAGTGATTTCTTTTTACCAATTTTCGAATGTATTTATGTAAATGTATGCTTGTTTTCATACCTATTTTCATAAATATTTTCATAAATAACGCAATGATTATAATAAGAAATATTCTCATATCTACTTCTTCCTACTTAAGCATTGTCACTTTGTTTCTGCAGTTAAGAATATAGTTGAATGATATGTAAATTGTGTGATGTATTTCATTCACTATTTTAATACTAATTTATTTTTAAAAATTCAAAATTCGGATTTAAGTTGAAGTATTTTCTATTTAATTATTTACTTGCAATAAATGATTAAAATAATTTAGGTGAAAACTGCTTAGGCTTATGAATTAAGTACATTTATTATTTTTTTGTTATAAAACAGAGTGACTCTTAAGTCGTGAATCCAAATATGTTTTACTGGTTCTTTACCGTTAGTTAAAGCACTCGTACATACGTAATACTATGCAAAAATCTGTAAATGTAATATTTTGTAATAATTAATAAAATTATTAACTTTATATTTACCGAGTCTCATTAGTTACCCTACTTCTTACATTGAACTGTCAAACTCATACAAAACTCGTCTAGTAGAATAGGGTGACCACACGGTTGGTAATTTTTACTCTTTAAACAAATTAAGTTTTACTTCATCAAAGTTTAATTATTTTTGGAGTTAACGCACTGAATTCGCCTTGAAATGCTACGTTAGAAACCATAATTTCGATCCACGACTTAGTAGAGAGAAAAAAAACTTCGGCACTCACTGCAGCCTAAACGGCTTGATGGATTTTAACATTGGACCTTATTTTTGATGGCGTTTCCGCCATTATTAAAGATACTCCAATATAAATACAACGTCGCGTGACGCAGTGCGGCGTAAGCGCCATCGACAGCAAGGTCCCTTTTCATAGATTACGCCGCATATGAGCGATCGTTAGATTTGGCTTTGTTGCGGAAATGACATAGAACATAATTATTTTAATTAACGTAATGTACGGCAATATAAAAAAAATGGATTTTTAAAGCTTACTCTTTATTGATTACAGGTAAAACAACCTAGAATTCCGGGTCGCTACGTGAAGGTAAACAAGACTTTTATGGTTTACCTTTATGACAGCTCCTTTCATAGTCATCCATTTGTAAAAAATCCATGTACCTACCACAGACGATGATGGTGATGATTTTATCTACACACATATCATAAGTCCTCTATTATGCGTTCAAAACCCGTAGGCAATGACCAGCATTACTTGTGCTAGTAGGTGACAGCGATGACAGCTGATCTCATTACCTTACAATATTCGATAACGTAATTTCAAAATTACGTTACAGCTGTCATCGCTATCACCTACTACCACAGGTAAGGTAGTGCTGGTAATTTGCCTTTCGGCTTCTGAACCCATCTTATAGTACTTATATTATAATATGTGTGTAGATAAAGTATTGTACGCGAGTCTGCGTAATTGGCATTACGCAACCGTCACGTAAACTACTATTAGCATGTTTTAATAAGTAAGTAAGTAAAATAAATTATTTATTCACAAGAACATGGGTACAAAACATGATTTTCAGTCATGACAATTCTCTGTTCTTTTAACCAAAACTGTTTCCGTGAATTTGTATAAGAGAGAATATCTTATAGTTACTGATAAACTTAGGGGGCGTCCGTTAGTTACAAAGTGTTTCTTTTTAGGGTTCCGTACCAAAATGGTAAAAAAGGAACCTTATGGTAAGACTTCGGTGTCTGTCTGTCTGTCTGTCTCTGTGTATGTATGTATGTCACAGCAGTTTTTCTCTGAAATTATAGGAGCTATCAACTTGAAACGCATAGTTGTTTAACCTGCTTGCGCGGATCTATTTTTAGAGAAAATAAATAAATAAAATAATAAATAGAAAATAAAGTTCATAAAAAAAATGAGTACTTTCTTTTGCAATTTTCATCCATATCATCCTAAATACGGAACCCTTGGTGAGCGAGCCCAACTCGCACTTGACCAGTTTTTTAAATTGGTGACATTTGGTAAGAGGTGGTGGAACCTCCCTAACCTTGAGATTTTCTCTATATTTTTAGAAATATTTAAATTTATATCGTTTGTTTCAAGTGCTTTGCTTTATAGTACAAAATACTTGAGTTAGCGCAAAATTTTGATTGGTTGGTTTCTAATAAAACTTTGTAAGATTTTGCCAAAGCGATGCCATTGCAACATACATACGCACTAAAAACAACAGTTCCTTGGAATTGGTTAAAAAAAGCTTTTTAACATTGTGATGATGTGGGTTTTGAAGAGCCAAACAACCCTAAAGTTTGATATATTAATTGCCGAGAACCCAAAACCGTCGGGTGCAATTTTTTTTTAATGATTATTTCATTGCTTGATTCATCGTGAAGGAGCAGTTTTTAAATAGAAAGGAGTTTATTCCGGTGCTTCTCCGCAATGATAATCTTGTCCAAGGCGCTAGTAGATTCACTCTATATTACCGAAGTGTTAAAGATTCCTCATGTGGCCTATTTACTGGATAAATCTTTTGAATTTTGATGAAAATCCGTGTAGCGTTAAAATACACTCACAGACAAAATTAGAGGAACGGGAAGAAGTAACAATTTTACAACGAAAAAGCATGGTTTTTAGTTAATATATTTTTTTAATTATTTAAAAAGATTATTTTGTATCATTACAGTATAGTAAAATAAATTAAAAACATTTGATTACTCCTTTAAGGATGCTGTATTTTTTTGGATTATTAAAACCGTTTTTTGCAATTATATTTTTTTCTTTAAAATGTGCATTTTTAACAATTATAACAATAAATACTCGTTTATTTAAAAAAACAATACAATTTATGTTGCACAAAATAAAATGTTACAAAAAATCGCATATGGTTAGGCTAAAAGAAAATCAAATGAAGTATTAGAAAACAATTAAAAACATCAATTTTAAGGTAATAATAATAACCCTTTTATTTATATAATTCAAGCTGTTGTTAATATCTGGCTTACAAAGTATAAAATACGTTGTTTTATTAGTCTAATAAAAAGGCAGCCTGTAAAAAGGGGTCGCCGTTATTTCGCGGGTTTTTATTAAACTTAATTTTACTAACTAACTTAAAACAAAATAGAGAGAATAGAGAGGGTCTCAGTTCAGTTATATTTTTTTACTAGGGACTTTCCACGTATTTCCCACCAGCTCTTTGACAAACATTACATTAATTTTATTAAAAGGGGGTCTAACGTTTTCTTGCTTTTTTAGCGGCAGGTCCCAAAAGCGAAAATGGTAAAATTGTTTTTTTTTTTACTCAATACCAATATTTGTTCTTCTACATACATAGGGTGACGGAACCAGTAATGGACGAGGCACCAATAATGAAACTTGATTCTTATTTTACAGAAGATAAGGGTTATTCATTTGTTTTGCAACAATCAATTTAGGACCGTATGTAATTTAAATTAAGAGTGAAGTGTCCATTACTGGTGCCGTCACCTAATCACTTTTATTTAAGATATTTTTTTAGAAATCTGTTGTTTTCTTACATGCACATTTCACTAAAACTGAAACATGTTTTTATAACGACACAATAGCCTAGTTGGTAGTGACCCTGCCTACGAACCTAGCGGTCCTGGGTTTAATTCCCGGTATGGGCAAATATTTGTGTGCTGCGCGCGAGTATTTGTTTCTAAGTCTTGGATGATTTCTATGTATTTAAGTATATATTTCTCTATATAAGTATTTATATCGTTGTCTATATTTATCTATACCCATAGTACAAGCCAAGAGCTTAGTTTGGGACTACGTTTTTTGTGTGAGGTTGTCCCCTAACATTATACTTACTAAAATGGTTTTTTTTTTTAAATAATATCTACAACATTATTATTTTTTTTGTAAAAATCGGACTAGGTTTAAAGGAAAAAGAAACGTTTTTTTTACCTGTACAGTTTACAATTCTCTTAGTTTTACGAAAGTATTAAGCGTCGGTGATACTGCAAAACCGCGTAACCAAAAAAAATATTATAGAGCAAAATAAACCTTAATTTCTTAGAAAAAGGTGCATTTTGCTCCTCATTAAAAATGTTACTTACGCGGTTTTGCAGTTTGACCGACGAAAACCTTCAAAGTTATTAAACAGGTTTTAAATATAAGAATAACTAACAATGATTTGATTTGTTTTAGATTCCTATCGAAACACTAAAAAAAATGACAAACGACGTAATAATGGTAAGGTTTACAACGTTATATTACGTAGGGACAGGTGATCGGATTATGTGATAAAATTTTTTTCGTATTCTAAACCTTATTTGTAGCAGAAGTATGTAACTTATACTACTAAATCTAGATTACCCGTTATTTAAATACTCAAAATTTAAGATTAAGCAATTAAATAATTATAATATCCCTTTAAAAGGAATGTATCATATTACCATATCATACTGAGCCGAGACTCAGGCCGTAATAAAAACCATATCGTCTTTGATCTGTTATCGTATTGATAACGTTTTCATAGCTCTTATTTACGTGACAGTAATGCTGCCCTGCTAATCCAATAGGCAGTATCTCAGATAAAACTCCTGTAGCAATATCAATAGTTTCCAATATAATGTTAATAGGGCTCTTATAATTCAAAAAAGAGCTGTGCGTACCATGTTTCGCATTCCTCAATGGGTCTCGTGTAGAGATTATTTTAAGAAATTAGAAATTCTGACGGTACCTAGCTTATATGTCTTAATTTTGCTCACTGAGTCCCTTAAAAATAATTCAATGATAGAGACCTCAGAAGAACAAGACTTACGACTACTTACACGTACAAAAAACAAAAGGTACAACTTCTGTCCGAGGCTTAAGATTGCAGTGCATTGTGCTAGTCATCAAGCTGTGAAACTATATAAAAAGCTACCTTCAGATCTAAAAATTATTACGAACAAATCGATCTTCCATAGAAAATTAAAAAACTTTTTGTTACGGGGATGTTTCTACAGTATTGAGGAGATATTTAGAGATACATAAAATACTAACTAATTTGTTATTTAATAAGAGAGTGCACTAAGAATGTATTTCTGTGTTTCTTCTCTCCGTTTTATTATGTGCTATGACATGTGTGACGAGAGTTAGTTTTAAGAATAATTAATATTATTTAATGTACTTACATATTTCAAACACAATATTTGTATTGTTTATGAATAAATGCTATGAACTATGAACTATCAACCTTATTACTAACAGAAGAGAATTAAAACTGCTTTGGTTAGTAAATTTGGCATACTGCTTATTAGTTTAGTAGGGCAGAATGGCGGACGAGTTAAAAATAATACCATTACTGGTCAAAGACGATAATGGTACTCGTATTTACCGCCTAGAAAAGAGGTCCAGTATTATCGATCAATGTATCGAACGTATTGATATATGTAAGAACACGTGAATAAGGTAAGATTGAACCAAACGTTTTTTAGTGGCGTGTGGAAGGCAAACCAACGCACTGGCGACCTGGTAGAAAGTGGACTCTGAGACCCAACGATTCCCTATTAGTACCTAAGAATTATAAAGATATAGTACATTACTTCAGAGGCGAGTTCATATAGGATAGTTACGAGGCTGGCAACCCCACTATAAATAATTCATTAAAAAAATAAAACAAAAATTAAAACGTCAAATACGTACTAGAAGTGCATAAACATTAAAAGTAACCTACAGTGCTCAGTCATCCGCGCTGTGCCGGGTGCGCCCCGCGGCGCGCCGCCCCGTGCTACATTGCCTGCGATCTAAGTTGCGCTACGCACCCCTAATAACTTCTGCCCTCCTGGTACCTAATGCCTTTATGCTAACGCTTTGGTTGGATGTATGGCTTAGTATATTTAAAAAAAAACAGCTTTTTAGCCTGTTCATAAACACAGCCGCCATGTTTACATGAAAATTAAAAAAAAACTACTTCCCGGCCTAGGCCTTCAATTTTGTATGAAATTCCTTTACAGTTCTCTCGAGGTGTTCCACCCGCAACATGATACTTTGAGGCCTAAAATAACTAACATAACGCCAACATTCCATTGCATGTTTGAGAAAAATAGTCTTTCCCTTCTACAAAATAAAGGCCTTGATTGCTACGAATAGGTTACCCTAACTCTTATACTGTCCGGATTCCCATTAGTGACTTTTACTGGCATTTTGAGGCACAGACATTTGAGGCACGTTTTATAAAGCTACAAGTTACAATTTTTCAGGTCTAAACTGGCAACACTGCTCAAATGACTGGGCGTCATTGGTCGAGGTTGTGTCAAATGGAAACTTACATAATCATAACTTGTAACCTGTAAATTGAAATTTGTAGCTTTATAAAACAGGTCCCTGTTTATTGTGTGGCGCAGGAAAGGGTAACGCGCATGCGGACCGCGTACAATGTAACCTCGCTCCCCGCGTCTGTCACCCCTAGGGACGATCGCGCTCGAACTAGTAGTGGCAGGACCTTGTGCAGGATCTGTCTAGATCGCTTCCACCATCTTATCCTTTAGTAGTAAGTAGATTCACTCCATTTTAAAAAGTAAACACTTTATAGGCAAGGAAAAGAAAAACCTACCGCCAAGCAGCATTTGCATTGTTGTGATCCAATTTACGGAGACAACCAGTGAACTTACTAACATAGAGGCATTATGTTTTGGTTTGTAGGGTTGGCAACGCATTTGCAGTCTTAAGATTGCAGCCTCAAGATTGTAGACTTGAAATGCCCATGGTCTCAGATCCAACTTACTATCAGGGGCACGTTTTATAAAGCTACAAGTTACAATTTTACAGGTCTAAACTGGCAACACTGCTCAAATGGCTGGTCGTCATTGTGTCAAATGGAAACTTGTAACCTGTAAATTGTAATTTGTAGTTTTATAAAACAGGCCCCAAGTTGCCAGTGTGCTCAGTTAATATTCTCGTTGTCATAACAAAAACAGATATGTACTTAAGCGTTTTTTACGCGTTTAAACATATAGGCTAGTTTTTATACGCTCGTAAACACGCAAATTAGCCACACTCGCGTCTTGTACGTGCATAGACGCGTTTGTAAAGTTGTAACTTACAATTTGTGGGACGCGCTTGTAAGGTCATAGACGCACTGGTTCAAACAAACCCGCTGGCATGAGCGCCTGTACGCGCATTCGTTTGATTGAAGCGCGAAACATGACGCGCATCTAAGCGTGTATATCTAAACCCATCTTTATTAGCAGTGAAGTTATTAGCCTGATGGCCCTTCTACACGATGGCCCATCATGGGCCAACGTAAGGAACGCATCTACACCTTAGAGCGAGCAACATATTCTTGCATCTCACTCTTACGCATCATTCCGTCCCTACGTTGGCCCATAATGGGCCTTTGTGTAGAGCAGCCATAATATGGCTGCGTTTATCGCGTGACCAAATGTTGATGAAATATCCGTCGCTTTCTGACACGTATCTGATATTATTATGCCTATATTAATGTAAAACTGACTATGTATGATTATTACAAATAAAGAAATCTTATCTTATCTTATCTTATATAAGTACGAGAGTGACGGATGCTTTTTCCACATTTTGTCACGCGATAAACGCAAGCCAACTGATGATTTTGATTCCAGGACTACCTTCGAAAAAAAGGATCAAACCAGCCAAACACTACTTCAGTCACAAGCAAAGCTCGTCTTCGATCCGGCGTAAGAAAAATTAATTATCGAAAAATAATTGAATAACCTGAGAGGCTATATAAGAGGGCCCTGCCAAGATGCACTACGCTAACTAGCGTTTCTATTCGTTTCGTTTTTAAACCAATCGCGTCTCTGTTAGATGACGTGATACGAAAAGTCACGTGATCTACCAGTGACGCGATTGGTGAAAAAGGAAACGAATAGAAAGGTTACTTAGCGTAGTGCATCTTGGCAGGGCCCTCAGTTGCTTAACGCTAACGTAAACGTTTTTCGAAAACTAACAAAATGTATGGAACGTCAATCCTATATTTTACAAGCTTTTATTTAACTTGTAATGTATCTATGAATGTATGTACGGGTCAAATCTTGAAAGTTAAATTTGACGCACTTCCCGTTAACGCAATGGCCTGAAATTTGGATCACGTATGTAAACTCGATGACAATGCAATATATCTAAGAGGTGATCTGATGATGGAGTCGGAAGGTGGCGACAGGATCTCCGCTATAGGTAACGTGAAACCACCGTGTTAGGACTCAATGGATTGGTCTTGATAAGCAGATAAAGATTTTTCAAAAAAAAGTACAGTCGGCATCAAAAGCTTGTCCCAAAAAATGATTTTTTTACAGAAACTTATTTGATAACGATAACGAACGCCGAATGCATCTTGTGTCTTGCCTCTGGGGCTCTATTTAACTCCTTAAGACCTAATTGCTTTTGACATGCCCGTATTTTTTTTATGAGTAACTCGGCCGCTATTGCACCGCACACCGCCATCAAGTAAATAAGAGATATTATAAAGTTGACAATGACAGCAGATACGTACTCGTAATACCGAATAGACTACAGCCCTTAATAAGTAAAAAATACAGAACGATTATTTTTTAATGAAGCTTTAAAGAAACCCGACGTGTAATGAGTTTCATTTTAAGCTACTAAAAACCCTTTTACCTTGTTGATTGGTTTTTACATTATAATGTAAGGACGAATGGCGGAAAAAAGGGAGGGGAGACCTTTGCCCAGCAGTGGAGCACTAAAGGGATGATTTTTATTTTAGTAAATAATATAATGAGTACATATTCAAAGTAAATGTCCAGTTATAGAAGAAGAAACCTTTATTTGGTGATAATACTGTATTACATAGGTATAGGTAGTTACTACAACCTAATCACTAATAAGCAAAGCCCGGATGACGGGAGAAATTATTGTGTTGACGTCTCAATAGAGCGAGGACACACATTTTATAAGTCCATGTCGATAAATAAGCACGATGTACTGGACGGAGACTGGATGTCAAAAATATTATAGTTGTAAACAAAATTAAAATTAACTGTTTTTATTTTTTTAATATTTTATATAATTTTCGTAATATACAATCAGTAGTTTTTCTAAATTTTCCGCTTTTAAGCTCCTTCGCCTTGGTGATAAAATGATAATAGAATGGTGATAAAATGGTGATAAAATCCATTTCAGCCAAATAAAGGACCGTTCTAGATCCACTGTAGTGATCGGGGCAAATTTAAGATAGTGAGTTCGATCAGTAAATTTCTGATTCAAAAATTGTTCGCAGGGATGTCGATAGAATAGTCGATATTGAATTAAGCACTAGGAAAAGTGCATTTTTGCTGCCGTTATCCGGGCTTTGCTAATAAGCTGCATTACTTATTCCTTTAAGGGATCTTTTCCAGCTAACCTTTGAGTGATTGATTACATACATACATACAAACAGACTGTTATTTACTGACTACCTATCTTTTAGCTTCGCCCAGTCGACTAAAAATATAATCTATGATAAGGAGGACTAATATTAGATCAATTTAAGCCGCAAACACACAGGCGGCGCGTTGCGGCGCGTTTTCATACAAAAACGCCTCCGCCACGCTTCGGAAACGCTCTTTAGTATAGTAACGCGCGCTTTAAACATGGCAGTTATAGAAGTAGTCACAAAACGTATTAAAATTTATTTATTTTTAACTCCTGACGTAAAAAAGGTGTTTTAAGTTTGACCGCTATGTGTGTGTGTCTGTGGCACCGTAGCTCTTAAACGGGTCAATCGATTTGGATGCGGTTTTTTTTATTTGAAAGCAGATTTTCTAGCGGCGGTTTTAAGCTGAGTTTCATAAAAATTGGTTTGGTCGTTTGAGAGATATCAACTCTGTAAGAAGAGGTCACCATTATATCGCGGGTCTTTTTCTATCTAATAGTTATAAACCTCGTAAGTCTCACCATACTACAAACAGGGAGTTTTTTTTGTTAGTGGGACTTTGAATCTACCATCAAGGCAATAAAGTTCAATTACGTTTGTGCGATAATGCCATTTTCAGTTTATGGAGATATCAAAATAAACCTTATTCCCATTGCAATACAGTTCAAATTAAATTACCTTGGTTATGCACATTCTATTGCACACTGGGCCTTAGGCCGGGATCACACCTGTAAGTTATTACGTAAGTTTTGAGACGCAACTATGGGTAAGAGGGTGAGTGGCAAATATCTGCATCTCTCTCTTGCATATAGCTTTGTTTCAAAACTTACGTAATAACTTACAGGTGTAATCCCGGCCTTACGAGAGCTTTGTTCAAGAAATAAATGTATGCTTTTCTTTTTAGATGAACTACAATGGTCGAAGGGATTATATGGTAATAAATAAATAAATGTTTAGGTATAGTAGTTTACGTGACGGTTGCGTAATGACAGGCATTACAACATGAGTGTGGTTTATGAAACGAGTCGCATGGGGAGTTTCATAATAGATCACACGAGTTGTGTAATGCTAATTACGCAGAGTCTCGTACCATACTTTATCTACACACATAAGTACTCTAAGATGGATTCAGAAGCCGAAAGGCAAATGACCAGCATTACCTGTGGTAGTAGGCGACAGCGATGACAGCTGTAACGTAATTTTGAAATTACGTTATCGAATATTGTAAGGTAATGAGATCCAAATTTGGAACACCTTCCAAAATTAACAGCTGTCATCGCTGTCACCTACTACGTGAACGTATAATAGAGGACTTATGATATGAGTGTAGATAAAAATAATAACATATTGTACTGTTAGGCGATGGGCTTGCAACCTGTCACTAATACACTGGTAAACATCTTAGCCTAATTGTGCAAAATGTGAGCGTGAGTTCATGTATGTATATATTATATACATACAAACTCACGCCTTCATTCCCAGAGTGGGGTAGGCAGAGGCACAGAATTACCTACAACTATAAAAACTTGTAGATAATTCTGTAACCACATTTTTCACAATTAGGCTAAGATGTTTACCAGTATATTAGTGACAGGTTGCAAGCCCATCGCCTAACAGTACTATAAGCCTTTATTGCCTTAGTCGCCTCTTACGACATCCACGGGAAGACATGGAGTGGCACTATTCTATCCCAGCAACCACAAAGCGACAAGTGTTTATACTTAACAATCTTTTAATATTTATATTTTTGAGCAATAATGAGTTTACATAAATACAGACATACATACATACATAAATGCCATACTTCCTACTAATACTAACTTTTAAGTTTGTTACGAGTTTTGAATGTGTGTATGCTTGTGTTTAAATGCCAGTTAAGGTCAAACGTTAGTATCAACTTTCATCGAGCAAATAAACCAAAAAATTACGTTTCTTAGGGCTCTTTAATTTAAAATTTTATTTAATTTTTACAAGCCTTTATTTAACTTGCAATGTATGTATGAATGTATGTACGGGTTAAATCTTGCATGTTAAATTTGACCCACTTCCCGTCAACGGAATGGGCTGAAATTTGGACCACATAATGTAAACCTGACAATGCAATAACTATTATAGTATCTAAGAGGTGACCTGATGATGGAGTCGAAGCGTGGTAGCGCTATTGGTCTAAGATCCGAATAGGAGAAGATTTGCAACGGGCTGTTTATTCGATGAAAAGTATTTTATATCAAATTTAATACGCTAAATAATATGTGGCGAATAGGTAGGCTGAAAAATTTCAGTCCAGTACATAGGTATATCATTAAAAAAAAACTTTTTTTAAAAATTGCAATTGTTTGTTTAATAGACAAATTACATATTAATCGAAAGTATGAAGTCTATAGAATATGCAAACGTTAGGTTTGGTGCAAATTACTAGTACCGACTTACCTGTTTATAGCTGCCTACCCATTAGTTTGACGGAAAAAAAATTGTCAACCTAACGTTTGCATATTCTATAGGCTTCATACTTTCGATTGGTATGTAATTTGTCCATTAAACAAGCTATTGCAATTTTTTAAACCAAGTAAATTTTTAAATTTTTAATTAGTTGTATACTGGACTGAAATTTTTCAGCCTACCCATTCGCCATATATTTCTTAGCATATTAAATTTGGTATAAAATACTTTTTATAGAATAAACAGCCCGGTCCAAATCGTCTCCTATTCGGATCTCCTACTATATTCTTACCGTAGACCCCCGTGTTGGGACTCAATAGTTTCGATAATAAAGACTTTGCAAAAAAAGTACAGACGGCAACAATAGCTTGTTCAAAAAATGAAATTTTTCATTGAAACTTATTATTATTTGTTTTAATAGCTGCAACAGCATACACAATCTGGAAATTACAGGTGGTGCAGCCCGCTTACAGAAAGACAGAGATAGAAAAGTTCGCCAACGCATGGCAGAAGCAGGTAAGAACCCGCGTGTCATCCACCGCCACGTACAGATTTAATTTGGTACCCACCTTAGGTCCAAAGTCAATCTGACATTCTACAACAATAAGGTTGAGTTTCCTAAAAGTTACAAATGACTTGACATCTCTAATGACATTGACGACTTCAAGCATATTTTTCTTGAAATGGGTCCAAAATTAATGCTCGTGACCGTACTATGAGGGTCTAGATCTATCTGCTTAACTTAAAAATGTACCATCGGAGGAAGCATTTAAACAGCAGCTGAGAAACCTTTTACTACCCGACTGCCGAAGGAGGAGGGTAATGTGTTTCACAGCCTATATGTATATGTATGTTTGTTCCTTTGTGTCACTATAAAAACTAAACCCGGTGTCCGATTTCGATGATTCTTATGTCAATCGATTTGTCTTAATCTGGTGAGTGTCACTGAAGATATGACAGTAATTTAAATTCAATATGGCGGCAACCAGACGCCATATTGTGCAATTAAAAAAAAAAAGTCGACTAAGTATGACAAGTGGGGTATCATTGAATAGGGATTTAAAAATCATCTTTAGGTTTCTTTCATCATTTTTCATTTTGAATGATCATTTAGGATTTATAACGATTTAAAGTTGGTTAGCAACAGTCGGGTTTTGAAAGCTTGCTTTTTGATAATTTTTGGATAATCCATTATACCCCGTCGATGAATATATGCAACTTAAATTGTGAAATTGTTTATTTCACCATTATTACTTTTTGTATATTGACGTCGGAAACTGATTTATTATCTGTTTATTAATGTTGTTTTTGATTATTTGAGCGTTATTTTTGTATTATTATTTTATTATTTTGTATTAATGTTGACGATATCAATGTTATTTCGTATTTTTGACATGCAATGCAATTTATATTGTAATATTACATTGATGAATAAATTAAATAAACTAAACTTAACTAAACTATAGGTTAGGTTAGGTTAGGTTAGACCTTCGCCGCATCTGTTCGTATCCTTTCCGATCCGATGCGATGCGGGCCGTTTGCTAGAAATCATCCTTAACGCTTCGGTATCTTTCTAGGGTTTTTTAAAGAGTTCTTCTTTTTACAGTCTCCAGCAGAACGTCAGAAATATTTCGATGAAAATTCCGATGCATATATAAAGGTAACTAATTTAAAAAATATAGTGGCAAAAAATGGAAAAAAAACACGTTTATTGTATGGGACGGATACGAGTACCTATTGTATTGTTTTTAGTATTTATTGTTATAACGGCAACAGAAATACATCATCTGTCTAGCTATCACGGTTCAAGAGATACAGCCTACAGAGATACAGAACGACGGACAGTGAAGTCTTAGTAATAAGGACCCGTTTTTACCCCTTGGGTACGGAACCCTAAAAGACCATGTGGCGTGTAAGGTCTTTAGCCATTATCAGATATATTTTTTCTTTCTCAGTAAATAATGAAAAAGTATGCTTTTTAGACAAAGCTCTGTAAGAATGTTTTTTTTTCAAACGCTTTTCAAAAAAGTTCTAATTGTAAATTGAAATATTTGCTGTAATGATGATGATGAACCGTATTACTGATACATTAAGTGTTCATTAACAGACTAACGACATTAAGAATATGGCCAATAATGACTTGTATAAAAATTTCTGTCAAAAATTTCATTTTTGGGACAAGCTTTTGTTGCCGACTACTTTTTTTGGAGTCATTACCAGCTCCATGTCATAATACTGCCCTCCTAAATAAAAAGGACGCATTCGTAATATGATGGTCAAAGTAAATTCAATCCTCCGTCTTAAGAAATAAGGTCACTAATACACACGCGGTTCTATGAGACATACGCCCTTTTTTCTAAGGAGGGCAGAATAGTATTTCAGCTTCATCGGATACCGGAAAGTGGGTCAAATTTAACTTGCTGGATTTGACCCGTACATACATACATACATTGCAAGTTAAATAAAAGCTTGTAGAAGATGAAATTATTGCGATTGAAATTATGGAAAGTAAAGGGATATCATTTTGACTTGACGAGATTTAAATTCTTGTTTCGCCTTGTCGGTTGACGAACAAATAATAAACCTTGCTTTTTTGTTATTTAGCAGGCTACAAGCGCTGATGTGGCACCTGGCCAATCTCCTTATGAAAATCAGGTACAGTTTTCAATAATAATAAACACCGCGAGCCACCGTAAAGCAAGTTGTACCTTCATCTTCTGTGTCTGAATGATCAGCGATCTATGAAGATAAACGATCTTTTTTCTTGTGAGGCATTTTTAAACGACTTCAAAAAACAAACACGAGGAGGTTCTCAATTCGTCGAAATGCTAAGGAATATTGCACTGAATGATTATTCAATGCACGGACCTAAAAAAAACGGACGTAACGTTACACTAAAAAGGTGTGAAGTATGCAAGGTCTGTTATTTCGTTCCGTCATACACGATCTACCGTCTCATAAATGCACTAGGTCTGTTAACCCGCCGCCATTACGCTTCGAGCCATAGCACGAGTGACATTTAATTTTACGCCGAAGAAAATGCCGCATTGTGTTGTAAAAACGTGTAAAAACTACATTAGTAAACATAAAAAGCCACGCGGTATCACTTATCACGTGTAAATTATGAGTATTCGTGTTATTTTTCACAAATATGTGTTTATTTACTTTGACGCAAATTACAAACAAAAATGACAACCAGTGTTGCCAGTTATTTCAAGGTTTTTTTTTTCCTCATAGTGGGGAAATCCGTAACGCCGTTAGTTATGGTACGGAACCCTGCTTATGTGAGACAGACTTGATTTTGTTAGGTTTTTTACGCACTTTTAACTAAGTCACAAACAATCAAAGAATGTAATTAAGTCTTGGATATCTGTTTTAACTTAGTTACTTCTAATTTGTCAGATTCTCTTGAAATTTTGCATGCTTGTTTATGTAATTGCGATGACAATATAATTATATGGTACTATCGAGCTGTTATGATGATGGAGACAGGTGGTCATAGGAACTTCTCAATGGCTAATAGTGGATCTGTCAAGTTTGGAATCGTTTGACTCTTCTTTTTAAAGCGAGTGTTTTAATCATTGTTTGAAGTAGGTAAGTCGGAATCAAAGTGTGTTGCTAAAGATGTTATTTTTTAAATAGATTACATACATACATTAAATCACGCCTGTTTCCCAGAGGGGTAGGCAGAGACCACTTCTTTCCACCTGCTACGATCCTGACAAATCTCTTTCGCTTCTTTCACATTCATACATCGAGTCATGCATGCACGTCGGTTTCGGATACTTAAGATCCCGCCCCTTTCCCATTTTAATTGCTCATTAATTTCTGATAGCTTTCCTAAACATGAAAAACGTAAAGACGGTTGGGTTTCAATGATATGTTAGTAAAAATTGAATCATTAAGTTGGGCAAATGGACGATTCATATGGCAACCCTCAAAGCACGCACACTCGGACGGACGGACGGCCATTTTGTGTGCTTCACTCATGATTAGACTAGGTTACGTCCGTATTTTTTTTAAGGTCCGCGATTCAATGTAATGTCAAAATGATTCAAGTCAAGAGTTAATGTCAGATATCGGTTGTTAATAGTTGCGATAAGTAGAAATAAAAGAGGTTTGCAAATTATTAAAAGGTATATAAACTTGGCCTTTAATTATGATGGTCTAAAATTTATTTTTAACGATGTCGATAAAACTTAGTCGATATTTAATTAATCACTAGCACTCGTAAATTTCTGCGCTCGTCAATACGGGTTTTGTTAATAAGGTTCAAAATTGGATACATCTTTTTGTACTCGACTGTACCTAGGCGAGCAGGTTTTTAACAGAGTAATAATTTGATATCTCCCTAGTGATAAATTTAACAGTTTTTTTTTACAGCCTCAATCCATGAATCCAGATGATCATATGCGGGTGAGCAATCTGTTTTTTTTTAATAAAAAAAATAATGGGTCCATTTATTGTTCATAATGATAAATAATTAAAAATCTACTAAAGCCCGACTGGCAACTAGTATGACGCACCCTATTTTTAGGGTTCCGTACACGGATTTAAACTTATCATACTACACTGTAAATTGTGCTTTGGATTTATTGTGTAATAATATTTAAAAAAAAACCGATCAAGTGTGAGCTGAGCTCGCGCTAACGGTCATTATTATCCTCGTAAGGCCCAAGGTGTAATTTAAACTGTGTAACAATAGGAATAAGGTTTATTTTCCTATGTTCATAAACTAAACATGGCATTATCTAATAAACGTCGTTGTTATTCCCTTGATGGTAGATTCAAAGTCCCACTCACAAAAAACTCCCAGAGGGCCCTGCCAAGATGCATTGCGCTAACTAACGTCTCTATTCGTTTCGTTTTTAAACCAATCGCGTCACTGGTAGATCACGTGACTTTTCGTATCACGTCATCTACCAGTGACGCGTTGGTTTCAAAACAAATCGAATAGAAACGCTAGTTAGCGCAATACATCTTGGCAGGGCCCTCTGTTTGCAGTATGGTGGTTACGAGGGTATAAGTTCTAAATATCGATACCTTAGTTCACAAATGTACTAATTACATTTGAAAAGTTATTGTAATTAGTATGTTTGGGCACAAATAATAAGTTCGTAACTTTACTGGCAAAAAAAAATCACAATCGCGATGTCCTTGACTCACCGGTCTGGATGAGTCTGGAATGTTCCGCGTATTGCTGTCTCATTTCGTGTTATCTCTTTCACACGCTTCTGGAAGCTTCTCAGTATCGCCGTCTCGTTCTAATCGTGTTATCTCTTTCACACACTTCTCGAAGGTTCTCAGTATTGCTGTCTCTTTCTAGTCGTGTTTTCGTTTTCACACACTTCTCGAAGGTGAGAACCTTCGTGTTATCTCTTTCACACGCTTCTGGAAGGTTCTCAGTATTGCTGTCTCTTTCTAGTCGTGTTTTCTCTTTCACACACTTCTCGAAGGTTCTCAGTATTGCTGTCTCTTTCTAATCATGCTATCTCTGTCACTCTTAGTGGAAAATTGCCATATACTGAAATGTACTTCAAAGGCTCATAAGGGGTCCTGAAAATGCCTGAAAACGGGTTTTCAGGTTATGGCGTCATCTGATAGAGGGTGGCCCGAAACGGACTGAAAACATGTTTCAGGCGCCTGAAAACAACGGCAAGTTGGTCGAAATTTTGATAATCTGGTATGTGATAGAGCTACTTCTGAAACGGACTGAAACGATTTTTCAGCCTGCTGAAAACGCTTCTAAAGCACCAAAATTAACGTTTTAAAATGAGACGTCTTATGCCATCGGCGTAACAGTATCGATATAATAATACGTACTATGCGGTACGGTCCCCTCTTTGCCCGACTCGAACTCGACCCTTTTTTATAAAGCCTTTGACACACGCACGTTCTTAATGAATCATTATGAAACCCTTAATAGCAGTGAGCGGATCTAGGATGCAATTTGGGGTGAACGACGTCAAACGTTATGATTTTGGGAAATGGGTTATTGTTAATAATGAATAACTTTTGTCGAGGGCTAAACTAAATTAACAAAATGAATATGTTCGCTATCTATAATAGAATAGGTTATTTATTTTACATATACTTTTAAAAATATGTTATTTTAGATAGATAAACGAGTTACTACTTTCTGAAACAAAATTTAAAAATAAACATTTTAAAAGCATATAATTTTGTCTTAATTGCATTGTTTTATAAAGGTAGGTAACAAAAAGACTCGCGGGATTGTAAGTCATATTCATATCCATGTTAAAATAACGGACTTAAACCCAGGGAAACCCAAATCCGATCACTGTATTAGTAAATTCAGTTTAATAGCAATATCGGATTTTTCTTTACATCAGTGATCCCCAAAGTGGTCTATATCGACCCCCAGGGGTCGAGGACGACCTGCAAGGGGTCCATGTGAGCGGAAAAAATAAATGGGGGTCCATGAGATGAAAATGGGGGTCCATGAGATGAAAATGGGGGTCCCATTTATGCAGGTCGTGATTTTAATTTTGGCTTTCTATTAATCGAATAATCCATATTGACACACAGATAGTAGGGACCTACTTACTCACGTAATACTTTCTAATAAATATACATATAAATAAACAAATATTATCTAAATAAATTATGCTTCAATCTTCTCTGTGTGTAGTTTTTTACTTTTTTTAAAATATTTTCCGCGCTAAATTTTCATTATTGCCTGTGTTAATTTTTAGCCGGCTAGACCTCCAACGTATCAGTGCAAAAAATCCTGAATATTTTTTTTCTTAGTTTTTATCTGATGATAACGTAAATATTAGGCAAGCAGGGGGTCCATCCAAAAACGAAACAAATGCCAAGTGGTATATGAGAGAAAAAAGTTTGGGGACCTCTGGTTTACATACATACGAGATACGTGAAAGGAAACGTCAAACCATAGAAAACTGTCATTTCTGAGTTTTGTTGAGAAGAGTATTTCAACCGACATCAGTTTGTTAATACGGCCACGGATTATATCCTCGTAAGGCTCACCATGCTACAAACAGGGACTTTATTGTAAGTGGGACTTTGAATCTACCATCAACGCAATAAAGTTCAATTACGTTTGTTCGATAATGCCATTTTCAGTTTATGAACATAGGAAAATAAACCTTATTCCTATTGGAACACAGTTCAAATTAAATTGCCTGATTATGAAATTGAAATTGAAATATTTATTGGTAAGAAGAGTGTTACAGGTCAATATAAGCTACTTAGTAATACTTAGGTACAATAGTTTGTTAAAACTAGTTTGAATAATTAAATTAAGATACAAATCGTCGGTGAAACTGCAAAACCGCGTAACCAACAAATTTATTATAAGGCAAAATAAACCTTAAGGTCTTAGAGAAAAGGTGCAGTTTGCTTCTTATTAAAAATGTTTCTTACGCGGTTTTGCAGTTTCACCGACGAAATTCATTCTACTACTGCTAAATACTTAGCAATAATAATTGTGTTTATAAAATACATGTTAATTGTTAATACATGGGGCAACGAGATATTTTTTCTATAAATTCATCAACGGTGTAGCAGGCCATATTGACTAGTAGGGCTTTTAATTTCGTTTTAAAGGATTGGTTACTCTCGACCTTTTTATGGAGCATGGCAGTAAATTGTACAATTAAGGGCCCATGACACTAACGGTTTTGCGAGATTTAGCCAGTGGCCTCGGGGGTACGAACAGTTGGTGACGTCGCCTGGTGGGCGGTTAAGAGGCCACCTATGCTAAAGTCTGTAGTGTTCCGCGATCTGGATCTCAATAACCATAACGCCTTTGTATCTGTTCTTTGGATATATTAAACTTGATCATATTTGCTTGAGACTGGCAAACGTGAAAACACGATTAGAAATAAAATGCTCGATAGTTTTATTTTTCAAACATTACACCTTTTTTGCACTCCCCTCGCGCAAACCTTTCTGGTCCGATCCCGGTATCCGCCAACGCGTAAACCTAGCGTCTTCTTGGGCAGCAGATTGGGAGTCCCAGGAGTGCTCTGCGGGTGGCCTTGTCTGTGATCCGTCAACCCGGTTGCCTGGCTTTAAGGCCAGCCGAAAAATCTGGACGACGCTAAATAGAATACGCACGGCGGTCGCCCGCTGCAACTATTGTCTGTACAAATGGGGCTGTAGTGAGTCGCCGGCGTGTGACTGTGGCGCACCGCAGCAAACTGTGTCACACATAGTGGAGGAGTGCCCCAATCGTCGTTTCGCTGGTGTATAATAATAATAGTTGAGGATATGTAACTTCTTAATCCTGGCAAACTATTTTTTCAATAAATGTTGTGGTTTTAAAGTAAACAGCAATTAATTGAATTTAATGCTGCCATCAAGGCGCGCGCGAACTATTTCTATCTCACATTATTCGCGCGGAAACACATAAAGCCATCCCGTTTCATTCTTGTGGGGGCGTGGCACCATAGGTGGCCTCTTAAAGCGATCGGCGTTCTTATGTGCATCCTATTGCTCACTGGGCCTTACGAGGATATACTAGTTACTTTGTAAATACGGCCCTTACACTGGTTGACCCGTTGGTACGTATTCTATAACATGTTCATGCGTCTCTCGATTTTGGTTGAAATACGTTGAACAACGGTCTTTCTGATAACGGTTTTTTTACAGCTTTCAGGTCCTGGAGTTGAGCCTGAGTATAATTTTAATATAATGGTAATTTTCCTTAAACATACTCCTCTTTACAAGACTTTATTGATATATCCTCGTAAGGCCCAGTGTACTATAGGATGTACATAA
This sequence comes from Acleris literana, assembly GCA_946894065.1. Taxonomy (NCBI): domain Eukaryota; kingdom Metazoa; phylum Arthropoda; class Insecta; order Lepidoptera; family Tortricidae; genus Acleris; species Acleris literana. The sequence goes on along the minus strand of OX335691.1, from coordinate 9,899,729 downwards.
TCAAGGCAATTTAATTTGGACTGTGCTGCAATAACAATAAGGTCTATTTTTCTATGTTCGTAAACTGAAAATGGCATTATCGAACAAACGTTATTGAACTTTATTGCATTGATGGTAGATTCAAAGTCGCACTTACAAAAAACTCCCTGTTTGCGGTATGGTGGGCCTTACGAGGATATAGAGTATATTTTTGACGATGACGATGCAATATCTATACTAATATTATAAAGCTGAAGAGTTTGTTCGCTTGAACGCGCTAATCTCAGGAACTACTGGTCCGATTTGATTATTTTTTTCAGTTTTAGATAGCCCGTATATAGAGGAAGGCTATATATCATCACTAGGGAATGCAATTTAACCGGTTATTAGACGTTTTTGTATGAAAATAACCGGTTATAACCGGTTATAACCGGTTATAACCGGTTATTTCGATTCCCTAATCATCACGCTAAGACCAATAGGAGCGGAGCACCAATGAAGAATGTTTCAACCTTCTACGTTAACAAACGGGGACGAAGTCGCGGGCAGAAGCTATTTTTAACCGACTTCAAAAAAAGGAGGAGTTTCTCTATTCGTCTGTTTTTTTTTTAATGTTTGTTACCTCAGAACTTTCGACTGGGTGAACCGATTTTGATGATTCTTTTTTTATTTGGAAGCTGGTGCTTCCTGTTTGGTCTCATTCTTATTAAAATGAAGATCTGATTGTGGAATCCATGAGGAATCGACGGAACTCTTCAAAATTTATAGGCACACCTATAGCGATTTTGGTATTTTTCATTGTAACTCGTGTATTTGGTCTTGGAAAGCACTATTTGGTGAAGTGAAACTGATGATGAAGAACACAGATGGCCACCGGAACTCCTAAACGGTATATATTTCGAAGGTGGTGACAAGATATTTCGGTTCAGATAGTTGAGCGACTATGACGAAGCATATTTAGGTTTAAATATATGTCTATGACTTTCCCACGGCGTTGCTTGGGGCGTGATTGAAATGTTCTATTGTTTCTTATTAATTGAGAAGTGGAAGAACAACAGCATAATTATGATTACTAAAAAGTATAAAATAAAATAAAAGTTTAAAAATACAAAAACCCGCCTTCAAAAAGCAAAAAATAACTTCTTTAAAATGGTAGGTAAATAGGTCAGTCCAACTGAAGTCGGCGTCCAACAATATTTTAACCAAAAGCAGACTTCAGTTGGACTGACCTATTTACCTACCATTTTAAAGAAGTTATTTTTTGCTTTTTAAGGCGGGTTTTTGTATATAAGAGCTGATCTATAATTTACGTAGACCCCCCCCCCCGTGTTGGGAGTGTTGGGACTCATTCATTTGGTCTTGATAATCAATAATGACTTTGACATAAAAAGTACAGTCAGCTTCAAAAGATTGTCCCAAAAATGATATTTTTGACAGAAACTTATTCAAGTACTTTATATTGATTACATAGGTTTAATTAAAAGTAAAAAAAACATCTTCAGATTCACTTTTTCCGAATTTAATAACTTTTACTTGAAAATATTTCCGTAATCATCAGATTAGCCTTCCCCTGCATAAACTAACTAAGTATCTACACAGTATTTAAACTTGTTTGCATATTGATAGCATAGAGTTGCAGCTGAATTAAACTTTCTGCATGTTATGTAGGTATAGGTAGCGTATTGTAATTTCAAAACCGATGCTCTCTGAAATTACTGTCATAAAAATGTAACTAGCCCTGTCACAGGCCTCGGTCTGTTTGGGCTGTTACTGCACACTTTAACATTAACATAATATATTTATAAATTGTGAAATTTTAGTTGCATCAGTTAATGAATAAATAAAAAAAAACAGCCTTAGTTTAAGGTTGAAATCTGATTGAATTAAGCTTAAGGCTTATAAGGCTTTATATTGAGAAGATAGGTTATTTACAATTTCAACCTTAGGACCTTAGTTTAGGGTTGATGGCGTCTGTATTTCCGAACCAATACGACTTGGGGGCCTTCAAAAACGAGCCTACTCTTTTCTCAAAGGCCGGCAGCGCACCTGCGATTCCTCTGGTGTTGCGGGTGTTTATGGGTCGCGATTAGGGAATGCAAATTAACCGGTTATTAACCGTTTTTGTATGAAAATAACCGGTTAAAATCGCTTAAAATCAGTTATTTGCATTCCCTAGTCGCGATGATCACTTACCATCAGGTGACTCGCCTGCCTCCTTTTTCACATAAAAATAAAGTTAGAGTGATTCCAGAAGGTTTAAATACGGGTGTAAAAAATCACATAAACCGAAGTGAAGCGAGGGCAGGTCGCTAGTAGGTAGTATGCTATCGCTATCTAGTTACCAGTGCTAAACAACGAAAAACGAAACGTAACGTATTGAAACTTTTTTTACAGAAAAGTTTTGAGGGCAGAATGGGGAATGTACAGGTATTGCCATAATTATTATTTTTTAAATTTATAAAAGCCGGGTCTGTTAGGAAGAAACTTAATGTCCGCGGCTGAATCAGCGGAGACCCTCAAAAAGTGCAAATACAGTCCACTTTATAGTAGTTATAAATTTGTGCCTTTTGGGGTCGAAACTTTAGGACCGTGGGGACTAGGAGCAGACTGTATTTTTAGAGAAATGCTGGCCTGTACGTGGCTCAAACATTAAGCATTTAGGGAACAACGCCCAATGTTAGCGGTTTGTTAGATTAGTGTAATTTTAAGTAAGTTTGTAGGTTCGTTCGTTTGTTTTTATTGTTTCTTTTCCACTTATACCTGAATAATTTATAATATAAATTAATAAATCTCATTACATACATAAATGCCTTTATTCCCAGAGTGGGATAGGCAAAGCTACAGAATTACCTACAACTGTAAAACTTGTTGAGAATTCTGTAACCACATTTTGCACAATCGGCTAAGATGTTTACCAGCGTATTAATGACAGGTTACAAGCCTGTATTCCCTTAGTCGCCTCCTACAACATCCACGGGAAGACATGGTATTCTAACCCGGCAACCAAAAAAAGTAATATTTAAAAAAATTAACAATGCCATCAAAAAAGCTATTGCTAAAATAAATGGCGTGTCGAGAAATTAGGCCTTAACGTAAAAGAAACAATAGTAAAACTAAGAATAGCTATCCCCTCTATTCTACTACAGTCCGCGCGCGAGTTGAATGCCGAGCTTTGGAATGTGCTAGTACGGGACGGCATTACACAGTGTAGTGCACAGTGCAGGTGGAAAAGGAGAGGCGTGGCGCCCTTCACCTCAGGCCCCGAATGCATTCAACTCGTGCGCGAACTGTAGGTAAAATAATAATGCTCTTGACGTGGTTGTACTCTGTTTTATATGCAATTGTTATATAGAATTTCGGTTCATAGATTTTTTTGATTACATTATTGGTTCATAGAATAATCAATACGCAGAATACTTACTTTGAAGATTTTTAAATCATACATTTTGTTATAAATATTATTTAATATTTAGATATTCATAACAAAGAATATAAAATCTAATATTCTTGATCCTCATATTATTTAGATAATGGAAAGCTTATTATAACAAGTGCGTGTTTTCTGGTGGGTCGCAGTTCTAACCTAACCTAACCTACTTTTCTGTTAGCAGCTCATTTCTGTCGAGGTCGCAGTTTTAACCGAGCCTACTATTCTGGAAGTGATTTCTAACCTATTCTACGAAACAAATAATTTTCGTTTAAAAATAATTCTACTGTTTGATAAGTTTGCTAAATAAAATAAAAAAATATAAAATTAATTGAATTATGTTTCTGTGAAATATGTTTAGTTCAAGTAAATAGTCGTTAAAACAATAATACTCGTATTGTAAATAAAAATATAAGGATCAAAATATTATAATATGAAACATTATCTGCGAAACGAAATTCTACGAAATTTCTGTCTGCGAAACAAGGGAACACCCATTTGACGTGTTCAATGTGTTTATGGTATTGTTTTTATTGTGGCTACCATTACTGTCTAGTAAATAAGAGCTCCCGTAACGTTGACAATACAATAACATGTCAAAGGCAATATGGGTTTACCTAGAAGAATAGAGGCCCTGACGAATTGTATAAGGATCTTGAAAAAGTGTAAGCCGCATACAATGCCGTAAATAGGGCGGTGCCACCGGTGCCCAGGTACAGGGCGTAGACTCTGGGGGGCACAAGAATGGCCAGACCAGGCAAGACTAAGTATTATTCCAAAATATTAGATAATTGGTCCACCAACACCAAGTTCCTTGTGCTTTATTTAATCACCCTGAATGAAATAAAGTAGGCCTATACATAGCATTGCTCTAGGGTACCTATAATACCTAAAAACAACACAAGGGTGCAGTTATAGAAGCTCGCACAGGGCACAGAAAAGGCTATTTATGGCACTGCATAATATTATAGGTAAATGGTCGTTAAATTGACCGTGACCATGCTGGCCCGCAGTTTCACTCGCTGTACACCCGCAGTCAAAATAACGCTCTTTAGAGCATACTGCACTTCACTGTACTCGGGTGCCCTGTGGGCGGGCTGCTCGCAACGCTCGCTTGGCTCTCTGCGAGTCCAATACAACAACGCCTTCAGGGCACTGTTGGCGCTGCCGCGGTTCTGCAGTGCCTCCGCCATGTTTGCCGAAGCCCGAGTGGACAGCTTTACGGCTGTGTTACGAAAAAAGATGGCTTCGCTACTGACCAGAATACGTGGCAGCCCGAACAGTCCCCTGAGGACGATAGCCGCTAGAAATGAGTGCTCAATGATGCAACATTTAACTAAGAATACATTGTCGCTAGCTAAATATATATACTAACTTAGTCATAAGAAAATACTAACAAAATGTGGATCTAGTTGTCTGAATAAAGAAATTATTATTATTATTATTATAAACTGTCGTGTTAAGCCATTTAGGAGTATCCCAAATAAAGCTTCTGTAGCAATCACAACCTCATTAGTCTCATTACTAAATGTGGCGTTATCTATGAAAAGGGACCTTATTCTCGATGGCGCTTACGCCGCACTGCGTCACGCGACGTTGTATTTATATCGGAGCATCTTTAATAATGGCGGAAGCGCCATCGACAATAAAGTCCCTTTTCATAGATAACGCCACAAATAGGGGAGGACTGATTTTTTTTTGGCCATTGTATCTAAGATACTGCTTAGTGGCTAAGGAGTGCAAAATATTGTGAAACGAAATGCTATTTAATTACTAAAACTAACAACTACTTAAAATTTAATACTTTTATCTAAAACATATTCTGATTTTAATTTATGTAGAATTTAATAGCTTTTGTGTTGTTTACAGAAAAACCGTTTCAGGAGTCCTCCTGAAATGCGACTTCCTCCTGGCAAACAAGGTCCTAGTGCGTGGCTTCATCGTCCTGCAAAGGAAGAAGATTATGAAAGAGGCCCTCCTGGAATGGGAGGCCCTGGATTCGGAAATATGGGAGGTCATCCTGGAATGGGAGGTTCTGGAATGGGAGGTCCTGGAATGGGAGGTCCTGGAATGGGAGGTTCTGGAATGGGAGGTTCTGGAATGGGAGGTTCTGGAATGGGAGGTTCTGGAATGGGAGGTCCTGGAATGGGTGGAATGGGAGGTCCTGGAATGGGTGGAATGGGAGGTCCTGGAATGGGTGGAATGGGAGGTCCTGGAATGGGCGGAATGGGAGGTCCTGGAATGGGTGGAATGGGAGGTCCTGGAATGGGTGGAATGGGAGGTCCTGGAATGGGTGGAATGGGAGGTCCTGGAATGGGCGGAATGGGAGGTCCTGGAATGGGAGAATCTTATGGAATGGGAGGTCCTTCTGGAATGGGAGGTTCTTATGGAATGGGAAATCCATCTGGAATGGGAGGTCCTTCTGGAATAGGAGGTTCTCCTGGAATGGGTGAAGATTATGAAGGAGGCCCTCCTGGTATGGGAGGACCTGGATTCGGAAATATGGGTGGTCCTCCTGAAATGGGAGGTTCTGGAATGGGAAGTCCTGGAATGGGCGGAATGGGAGGTCCTGGAATGGGCGGAATGGGAGGTCCTGGAATAGGACATAGAGGCGGTCCTCCTGGAATGGGAAGTCCTGGAACAGGAAGAATGGGAGGTCCCGGAATGGGTGAATCTTATGGAATGGGAGGTCCTTCTGGAATGGAAGGTTCTTATGGAATGGGAGATCCATCTGGAATGGGAGGTCCTTCTGGAATGGGAGGTCCTCCTGGAATGGGAGGTTCTTCTGGAATGGGAGAAGACTATGAAGGAGGCCCTCCTGGAATGGGAGGTCCTGGATTCGGAAATATGGGAGGTCCTCCTGGAATGGGAGGTTCTGGAATGGGAGGTCCTGGAATGGGCGGAAAGGGAGGTCCTGGAATGAGCGGAATGGAAAGTCCTGGAATGGCACATATGGGCGGTCCTCCTGGCATGGGAAGTCCTGGAATAGGAAGAATGGGAGGTCCTGGAATGGGAGAATCTTATGGAATGGGAGGTCCTTCTGGAATGGGAGGTTCTTATGGAATGGGAGATCCATCTGGAATGGGAGGTCCTCGAGGTATGGGAGATTCTTATGGAATGGGAGGTCGTCCCGGTATGGGAGAATCTTTTGGAATGGGAGGTCCTTCTGAAATGGGAGGTTCTCATGGAATGGGAGATTCTAAAGGAATGGGAGGTCCTCGAGGTATGGGAGATTCTTATGGAATGGGAGGTCGTCCCGGTATGGGAGAGTCTTATGGAATGGGAGGTCCTCCTGGTATGGGAGGTCGTCCTGATATGGGAGGTCAACCTGGAATGGAAGGTCCTCCAGGAATGGGAAGTTATCCTGGAATGGGAAATCGGCCTGGATATAGCGGTCCTTCTGGGATGGGTGGTCCTCCTGCCATGCGAGCTGCTTCTAGAATGAAAGGTCATCGTGGAATGGTAAGTATAATTATGGTAAAGAACAAATATAAAAGTGTTGCTATGTTTTTGTATCGTGAGAGCTATAAATGGGTATCTTAGAAAAGGCTACTCTTTCGAACAAATTTTAAAATGCCTGTAGTTTTTTAGGTGTATCCCAATTTGGTTATCTATATAGAAGCAAGATGGGCTTGGTGTTATCAAAGATTGATAAAGCAACTTAATAGAATCATCCTTGTAAAGTCGGCGTAAATAAAAAAGGAGGAGGTTCTCAATTCGTCGGGATATTTTTTTTTTTTTTATTTTTTTTTTTTTTTTTTTTATGTATGTTCCCCGATTACTCCGAGACCACTGGACCGATTTGAAAAATTTTTTCGTTGTTCGAATGGGTATACTTTCTAGTTGGTCCCATTGTCACCACGTCAGGATTTGATGATGGGATCATGGAGAAATCAAGAGAACTCCTCAAATATTATAGGCACACCTATAGCGATTTTGGTATTTTTCACTGTAACTCATGCATTTGCTTTTGAAAAGTACTATATGGTGAAGTGGAACTGATGATGAAGACCACAGATGGCCACCGGAACTCCTTAACGGTACCTATTTCAAGGGTGGCGATAAGATATTTCGATAAAGGAAGTTGAGCGACTATGACGAAGCACATTTAGGTTTAAATATGACTATGACATTCCCGCGGCGCTGTCTGCGGCGAGCTTGAAATGTTCTATAATTTCTTATTAATATTTAGAAGTGGAGCTACGTAACAGGATAAATAGGATCACTAAAAAGTATAAAATAAAATAAATGTTTAAAAAAACAAAAAACCGCCTTCAAAAAGCAAAAAATAACTTCTTTAAAATGGTAGGTAAATAGGTCAGTCCAACTGAAGTCGGCGTCCAACAATATTTTAACCAAAAGCAGAAGTCGGTTAATAAATGGCTAAAGATGTGAACAAAACCAAACGAATCAATTTACTATTATTACTCGATAATCACGTAACTATTTGTGAAGTACGCGTGAGATATTTTTAATGATTTACATACTCGTACTTGATCATTAATTTTATACTCTGTTTATGATTAAAACAGTACAATTATAGCAGGGCCCCGTCACTCCATACAACAGAATACTTCTCGGTTGTTTTTGTTACTTACGTCTTTCTTTACTCCCCCACCACAACTGTTATCCGCATGTACCTATTCACGCGCGCGTAAAGTACATACACGTAATTATTTATTTTTCCGTCGCATGACGTTATTAACTTCGTTCCTAAGTGAGGGTTGGCAACTAAATAATAAGACAGTCAAACACTGAAATTTATGACCCACCTTAAGCTCAACGTCAATCTGACCTTGTACGATAATAAGGTTGAGTTTCCTATAAGTCAAAAAAATAAATAATTCAAAATTCTTTATTTCCTTAGCAAACCAGTACAGATATTATGATGGCCGGCGTCTCCTTGTAAGTTATTTTAAAATAACCTGTGCCAGGAGGCACCGCTCTTCCATATCTACAGTTTATATAGTATAGTACCATCCTTAAAACTATTTAACCTAATTTTTAATTGTGTGTGTGTGTGTGTGTGTGTGTGTGTGTGTGTGTGTGTGTGTGTGTGTGTGTGTGTGTGTGTGTGTGTGTGTGTGTGTGTGTGTGTGTGTGTGTGTGTGTGTGTGTGTGTGTGTGTGTGTGTGTGTGTGTGTGTGTGTGTGTGTGTGTGTGTGTGTGTGTGTGTGTGTGTGTGTGTGTGTGTGTGTGTGTGTGTGTGTGTGTGTGTGTGTGTGTGTGTGTGTGTGTGTGTGTGTGTGTGTGTGTGTGTGTGTGTGTGTGTGTGTGTGTGTGTGTGTGTGTGTGTGTGTGTGTGTGTGTGTGTGTGTGTGTGTGTGTGTGTGTGTGTGTGTGTGTGTGTGTGTGTGTGTGTGTGTGTGTGTGTGTGTGTGTGTGTGTGTGTGTGTGTGTGTGTGTGTGTGTGTGTGTGTGTGTGTGTGTGTGTGTGTGTGTGTGTGTGTGTGTGTGTGTGTGTGTGTGTGTGTGTGTGTGTGTGTGTAAGTAAGTTACTAATGACTTGGCACAAATTAATGTTCGTGGCCGTAGGCTACCTGTAAATTTTGACACTTAACTGATATTTGTATCCCCGGGGATACACCAGCTAGTAGGTAATTATAACGGTAGGTGGCGGCAAGTGACGTATCTGTTCCGAAGTAACTAGTATATAATCTGTGATAATAGGCATTTTAAAATTTTAAAAGTGAGTTTTTGATGTTACAATAATATGTCAAAAAATACTAATTTGTTTACATCTTTTGCCATTTCTATTGATTTTTAGTGTTTATCAATGATCAAAAAAAGGTTCATTAATCGTGTTATCTACGAGTAGGTAAAAACATGTCCTTGTTTTGTAAACCGGTTAATAATTGGGCACATTTACTATGCTTTTAAAAAAACGTTTATTAAATTTTTCGACAAACAGGAATCTCGTAATCTGTTGGTAAGTGATATTTTATGATAACAATAGCGATAGTGCGGCCAGACGCTAAGGAAAATTAACATACGATTAAATAAATGAGTGGTAAAGAAAAGGCTCGGAATAAATAGGAAATAATGGAAATTAATCCATAGGAGCATAGCTCTTAAATGAATGATGATGACTCTAGTAAAGCTTCTTATGCTACTATTTAAAGCAGAGGCCCTAGAAAGTATCGTAAACAATTTTCGAAAACTGTCAAGCTTACGCCAATCCTATACATTTTCGATAGCGATACGATCTCGCAAAGCATAATTGTCTTGGGCCACATACTTGCTCGATGTAACAAAAAAACACACTCTAAACAGCTTTAAATAATTTTTATATGACACATTTCCTAAAAATTTCAAATAAATATATGTTACATACTAAAAACTTTCTCGGAAACATTGAAACCATTACGAAAGTTCTCTTTTCATATAAAAGAAAAATAATTTTAACTTTCCCAATTTGAAAAGTTTCTTGTCGTTACAATGCCTAACCTAATGCAACTTAATATTTATTTTTAAGGAGCCCACCAAATTGCCGTTTCATCTATTGCCTGAGAAAGTAAGTCTAGCTTTTGCAGCGTATTATTACAGGCATTAGTGAGAGCGGGCTTTGCCCTCCCCCTCCAACCCCTGCGACCCACAGGACGATCATGTTTGAACTTGTTTGCCTTTAGTTTAGAGGTTGGAGTAGTGCACGGAACTTTAGAGTAAAATTTGGCTAGCACCTTTTACTTTTGGGTATCAAATGTGTCCCTATCACTAACCATACGCTGAAGGTCCGTCCGTCCGTCCGTCCACAACGTTATTGTAAAAAAAAAACGGAAGGTTATTGTTTAAATCACATTCAGGTATGTACAATCAACAGCATAAATAAGTGATCATTTATGTACCTTGTCGCTTTCAATCGTTTCTCAATTTTGTATGACATTTCAAACACGACGTTAAAGTGACAAGGTACATAAATGATCACTGATTTATGCTGTTGACTGAACGTATATTACAGTAAAACTCATATAAAGCCCTTTCCTTAACGGTCCAGAATAAAGTTTTTAATTTTCGATCTGTTAATTATGTTACGAGTTATTAAGGTGTTAAATAGTACAGTCGACCAAAAATGGTGGTCTACCACCTGTGTCTACCACCCTACGACTGAAGTTCATTTGCACATCATGAACCAACAAGTTCGATTTTCCCTTGTAATAAATTATGTATGACAGTGACAAGTGTCAACCTTAGCGATAATTAGATCTCACAGAAACTTTTGCGGTAGACCACTTTCTTGGCAGACCGTACTGGTAAAGAACGCTTACTTGTGGTACACCTTTGCCTCCCTATACTCTGGACTGGTAAAGAAGGCGCCTTCTTAAGCTGCGACCGCACCGCTGCTTAAAATACGGTGACGGTGCGGAACCGCAGTGACGCGTCGTATCAGTACCGTTTTTGACGCATGCTCCACACACCGCTGCTTAAAATACGGTGACGGTACGGAAACGCAGTGACGCGTCGTATCCGTACCGTTTTTGACGCACGCTCCCCACACCGCTGCTTAACGGTGCGTATATTACGGTGCGTCAAAAACGGCGCCATGTTGTTACAATGACCCCGTCTTTTGTTTACGCAACGACACCGTATTTTAAGCAGCGGTGTGGAGGGCATGCGCTAAAAACGGTACGGATACGACGCGTCACTGCGATTCCGTACCGTCACCGTTTTTTAAGCAGCGGTGTGGAGGGCATGCGATAAAAACGGTACGGATACGATGCGTCACTGCGATTCCGCACCGTCACCGTTTTTAAGCATTGGTGTGGGCGTAACTTTTTACCGTAATATTTAAGTCAAGTTCTGAGACACGTTAATTACAGTGAGATCTTTGTATTTTTTAAAGGACGACCTCAATTCGCCAATCAAGTGGGTGCCTCTCAATTCGGTAAGTCTATGATTTATAACGAAAGAATTAAACGTTAAATTCAACAACCGATATAAGTTGAACTTGACAATAACTTTACGAAAAGTAAGGATATTCTACTTAAGACGATTGTGAACCGACGACTAAATATTTCTATACATATACTACATTCGAAAATCTAATTAAAGACCAAAATCTGGCAGTTCCCATCTTGATTATTTAATTATTTTAACATTATTTCATAAAAATATGAATGAGGACTCGTGTAACCGGTAATATTAGGGTAAGTTTTATTGATAAAAATAGTTTTACTTAAACCAAAATGCAGTAATCACAGCGAATGTGCACCGGTTGAGGTTAGGATTTTGGTCTTAAATTAGATTTTAGAGTATTTAAGCTATAAGATAATTCTAAATCTATATGAATTATTAGCTCTGGGTGCTCTGGGCGATAACGTTTCTCACCTTCTAAATAAGAATACTACGAACTAGAAGTGTTTGCCACAAATGTTTTAATTGTGAAGCTACCCTCCCCCCCATGCAATAACGTTTGTCTCTCCTTAAACATAGCCCAATTTCCGGGATTTATGAAATGAAATCTTAATTTGCTAGAATACGTTACAACAAGGTCTTAAGGGTAATAATAGAAACAGTATTCTGTTGACTCACAATCGACATGCAAAATATTATGCTTATAATCTAAAAATTCAAATCAGTCCCAATAATTTAAAAATACATGCAATATTTTCGATAACTACTTAATATTTAATTAGTGGCTTGCAGGCTTGAGGTTGCAATAATAATTGTTATGTACCATTAAAATTTAAGAAATCCTTCACAACACTGATGATGACACTAACAATGATGTTTTAGCCATTCAGTCAAATTCGTCTTAAACACTACCATGCAGCAGTTTCAACTTATTAGGAAGGTTATTATATAAAACTATACACATATTATAAGCGTTTCTCCTATAGATATCAGATCTACAAGATGGCTGATATAGCAGATTTTTGTACTGCGCACGTAGCTCCCCTGCAAATATTTTGTCGCGCCTCTTAAAATAATCTGGATGGCTTTAGGTATATAGACACATTTTTAATAAGAAATTTTATTTATTATAACATATTAACAAACTTTACAAATACTTAAAAATATAATACAAAGTACCTAACGCAATCGTTGTATAGCAATACTTATGCGTTGGCCGAGGAAGCTGCCAGCTCTGTGGTCTCCAGTTGTTTCTATTAGCCTTTTTGAAATGTCCTTAAAAAAGGTAAATGGCACTGGGTCCCCACGGACCAAAGGTCTCGACGCCGAAAGGAAAAAAAGGTATATTCTGCGCCGAGACCCTTATACTTATTCTTCTTCATGGTTTCGGCCGCCTCAGCCGCCGCGCCTGGTTTATTTACTGTTCCGCGGAGGTGTGACGAGGCTAGGGTGTCTACACAAGTAGCGTCCCACACCAGCACTCGCCCCATACTCCACGGAATTAAAGACATACCGTCAGGTCTCTTGCCGTCGTCCCTAGCGATACCGGTTGGCTCCAATAAAGCGGGAACGTTGACGGAGGCAAGAGACCGGCGGATAATGTTATTGATGGCATTAATTGTCATGCCAATTAATTTATTTTTAATATATATCGCTAAGGGGAGAACTTTGAATTTTTTGAAAAGTGGTCTACAGCTGTTATCAAACCGAGAACTACTTAACTACTGCACGTATACATTTTTTCTGCATTAAAAATGCCCTCTGAACGTCTACAGAATTGCCCCACAGCAAGAGAGTAATTGAGTAATTGAGAGTAGACGACACGTAACCATGGTCGGCAGTCAATACTTTGTAGTTATTATGAAAAACTAGGTTTGTACGTTTCCGTTCTTTCTTATTTGTTTCTTTTCAAGATATAAGTTCTTGGAAAGGATAACGTGTACAGATCTACTTTTTAATTATATCTACAATATACTCAAAAATAAACGCTTATAGTATTTGTTGCAATGGGGTTGCAACCTGTCACTAATATGCACTTATCTGTAAACATCTTAGCCTGATTTGTGCAAAATATGGTTGAAGAATTAGCAACAACTTTTAGAGTTGTTGGTAATTCTTTAGCTCTTCCTACCCCACTCTGGGAATTAAGGCGTGAGTGTATGTATGTATGCATATTCAAAAATCGTAAAATTGGACATGGGTAAAGGAGAAAGAAACGTTGTCCCATTTTGTATGAAATTAATCTCTTCTCAATCCCCTTAAGTTCGTGTTAAAAACTATTCTAATTATTTTTACTGTTTCGACTATTTGGTGTTCCCTATGTTAACGTTGAATTCTGGCGATCTAGTGAAAAACGGCGTAAGTAGACTTAACTCGTAATAAAAAACGGAATACACATAAACGGAGTATACTTGACTTAAACCCTTTTTCACTTGATCTTCAGGAGGCTTGTACCCTTTTTCACTATGACCCCAGAATTTCGTTCAAGTCAAACTCTCAACGCCCCCTTCCCCTCGCCCCTCGCCACTTTAACTCCCTATTAACTCCTATATTATGTAAACAGATTCACGTACAAGATGGTCTAGCAAGAATTACGGTAATCAAATACAATATTAATATTTATAATAATATTTCGTGATACCCCATAAGTAGGTATAATTAATATAAAAATGTATAACCTTTAACTTAAAAATGTAAAACACACACACACACACACGCATGCACGCATGCACACACACACACACGCACACACACACACACACACACACACCAACACACACACACACACACACACGCACACACGCACACACGCACGCACACACACGCAAGCACGCGCACACACCTAGTATTAATATGTTTTGATTATCTTGTTTTAGTTGATAAAGAATATAAAACCATTTAATTTTAGCAAATAATATTGTACTACATTTGGAAGAGCGAGACCTCCTGCTACGGATAAACTAATTATCTACTAGGAGGCCTCAACAACTTTTGTAACCTAAAAATGGTTAAATGAATAAACGATTTTCAATTTTCAATTTTCAAGTTCAATATTATTGTTAACACTGCTTGAAAATATGATCATTTTTGGTCTGATTTGGGGTCATAAAACATCACTTTTATATGAAACGCCGTTTTAATATAAAAAACAGTATTCTTGGCCTATTTTATGCAAATTAAGTAGGTAAATAGTCAGTAAAAAAATATTTTACTTCCTCGCAGTAGTTGAGAAAATTTCTGTACGAACGGAGATCTTTGGCGGAACTTCGTTTCGCGTACTTTGTACCCTCGGCGACAATGTATGGTCTAAGTTCCGAATAGGAGACGATTTGCACCGGGCTGTTTATTCGATGAAAAGTATTTTAAATCAAATTTAATACGCTTAATAATATGTGGCGAATATGTGGTAGGCTGAAAAAATTCAGTCCAGTACTAAAAAAATATTAAAAACGAACTTTTTTTTAAAATTGCAAATACTTGTTTAATAGACAAATAACATACTAATCGAAAGTATGAAGTCTATAGAATATGCAAACGTTAGGTTTGGTGCAAATTATTAGTACCGACTTACCTGTCTATACCTGCCTACCCAATAGTTTGACGGGAAAAAAATAGTCAAACTAACGTTTCCATATTCTATAGGCTTCATACTTTCGATTGGTATGTAATTTGTCTATTAAACAAGCTATTGCAATTTTTTAAAACAAAGTTTTTATTTTTATTAATTATGTACTGGACTGAAAATTTTCAGCCTACCTATTCGCCATATAAATCTTAGCATATTAAAGGGGTTTGGGTAAAAGTGTTGTCATTTGTAAAATTCATACATTTTCAAGGTGAGCGGCCATTCGTAAAAGTGGCAAATTATGATAGAATTATTAAAAATAAACATATTTTGTTATGTAATGTAAAGTGCATCGGAGCCGAGATATTTAAATATTCATACTTGGGCGTACTTTTGTACTAAAATTTAAATACTTAAATCTTTAAAATCTCCGCTCCGATATTATTTAACGCCATAAATTATATATATCTTTGTGTATTTAGAGGTCCTCTAAATAACTACTTAAAAATCACCCGCGGCCGCTGAAAAAAAAAGACTATATACTTCAAACAAGTTTACCCAATGCCCTTTGGTATAAAATACTTCTTATCGAATGAACAGCCCGGTGCAAATCGTCTCCTATTCGGATCTCCTACTAGTAGTACTATTGTTGGTATTGTAGCTTTATTAATGTTTTTTGTTGACAGGACAAAAATACTGGCATTAATATGCAAGCAACAATAAATGTAAGACATTTTTCATAATTAGTTTAAATTTCGTCCTGTGTTACAACCTAATTAAATATCACCAAGGATGGTCTGGGAAGAGGCTACAAAACATCACTTATATGAACAGGCCAACAATATTTTTGGCCTAGTGCAAACAGGCCACCGAAAATATTTTTGAACTGTTTCATATTACATTATTATAATCCTTATATTAAAAGATAATAATGTATTATGTTCGCTATATATCATGTATGTTATACGAACTGAAATTATTCTATGTGAATGTTATATGAAATAAACATTATGTAAAATTAATATTATGTTAATTGACTTGAAAATTATTATATTGTTATTATAGCTAACGTGCATTATATCTTGTAAACGTTATTAATATGAAAATATTTATAATATTATTACACATCCCATTCTTTTGTTACAGGGCACCATTTATGTCCCGGTCAACGATAATAGTGCTATACGTTTGGGAATAGAAATAGTAAGTCAATTACATAATGTGACTTTAAATCGGTAATACAAAATCAATTCAATTGACGACGCGCTGGCCTGGTTGGTAATTTATTTATTTATTTATATAATCTTTGTTGCACAAAAATACAAATTAGAGTACTGAAGGTGAACTCAGGGGCGCCGACTCCGTGGGTGCTCGGGGGCTCAAGCACCCATGAGAGTTAAATAATGGGTGCGGAGCACCCATGACCAATGACCATCATGACCATCATAATAACTAAATTAAAAATCATCAGCGCGTGTGGCGCGTCCTAGTGTTCAAAGTTAAAAGTTATGTTACACACTGATATCATAACGGTATTTTTTTTACATTTTAGTATTTTTTTAAAAATGAATACGGTATTTCCACACTCACACTTCGGTATTTAAATAAAGTACCTACTGAAGTGTACCGAAGTGTACCTAACACCGAAAGAAAAGAAATATTATTCTACTTTAAAATAATTAATTATAATTATATGTATAGGTATGTAGGCAGGCATAGGCATCAGGAGCACCCACGAGGTTTTCTAAAAGCTGGCGCCCCTGGGTGAACTTAATGCCTGATGGCATTCTCTACCAGCTGGCCTTCGGGCAAATCAGAAATTTTCACTAGGTAATGACCCTACAATACGAAGCTAGCGGTCCTGGTTTCAAATTCCGGTAAGGGCAAATATTTGTGTGATGAGCGCGAATATTTGTTCCTGAGTCATGGATGTTTTCTATGTAGGTATTTAAGTATATATTTCTCTATATCAGTATTTATATCGTTGTCTAGTACCTATAGTACAAGTGAGTTTAGTTTGTCACTAGGTCAATTTGTGTGAGATTATTCCCGGATTTTTTATTAATTTATTTAATGTTTCACACGTATCTTCCCCCTCTCCTAAGTCCCAATGCAGCTAATTTAATAAAAAGTTATTTTTCTAAGTACCCATTAATTTATCCCATTTTTTTGGCTTAATGCGGTTACCCTACCACTATGTTTAAATTTGCTTGACTACATCGATTGACAGGTATGACGATTAGGTAAGAAATGTAGTGTAACCACACTTTAGGACTTTAATTATTAGTTTTATTAGAAATTTAACGATGGTAAAAGAAAGCTAATTTAAACGACTGAGTTAATGTAATACACTATTCGTCATGCACTGGGCCATATTTAAGTGTTTTGTATTACCAATTGGAAATCACCCAATATAAAACTCACTAAATCGTCGCGTCCGGAGTACAGTCAAGGAATTTAATTTTTATGCCACTATGGAACCCTGTCGCATAACGTTAATGATTCATTTAGGCGTAATTTCTGTCCTGTGGTTTGACGCTGTCATTGTGACAGGGTTCCATAGTGGCATAACAATTAAAGTCCTTGACTGTACTACCATCATCATCGTATGCTTTAAGCTACCGCCAAGCAGAGATGTTCACTTTGTTGAGCTCTAGAATGGTGATAAGATATTGGGAAAGTTATTAGCAGATGCCGGAATTCTCGTAGCACTTTTGAGCTGTCATAGGGACTTCTCGTTTATCGACTTCCGATATACATATTTTATCGATAAATTATAGAACACAACATATTAAAGAAGATTAAAAGTAGAGGAAAACAACAGGCGGTCTTATCGCTAAAGAGCGATCGCTTTCAGGTAATTACTATCTATTTCTTTTGTAGAGAAACTAATGATGAAACATTTGTTAGCTCTAAAACAGATTTTGAACACGAAATTGAAAAATGATTAAACACTGAACTGAACTGATCAAATGTGAAATTGTTAATTATTAACTTTTCATTGTTTTCATTGCAAATATCTATTTCACATTTTCAACTACTCAAAAGTTATCTGAAAGCGATCGCTCTTTAGCGATAAGACCGCCTGCTGTTTACCTCTACTTTTAATCTTCTTTAATATGTTGTGTTCTATAATGTATCGATAAAATATGTATATCGGAAGTCGATAGACGAGAAGTCCCTATGACAGCTCAAAAGTGCTACGAGAATTCCCGCCTCTGGTTATCAGTGTTGAGCACGGAATAGAAAAAACAGTGGAAGTGGCATGATCTTCAGTGAGGGCCGGTTTTATAAAGGCCCGTAAGTAAAAATGACAGGTCAAATTTTAGTAACTTCATACAAGTTTTGACATTCCTGACCGAAATTTGATCTAATGGATCTTTATAAAACCCAGCCTTAGTATCAGACCCGTTGTCGCCAATACTCACACTATCATAAAAACAACACGCCACCATGGAAAATGTTTTTGGTGCGGCTATCGTTTTTACATTACAAAATAGCACAATAAGGCATGCTTCTGGATTTATTTCCTTTTTTAGAAATATCGAAATATCGAAATAAGCGATCGCGGCAAAAGTATGGTAGGTTGCGCGGAAATCCGCATAACCTTGCCACACGTTACACGGTCACTTGACACTTCTACTGTTTTTTCTGTTCTGTGAGTGTTGAGGCATTCCGTTTTAATCCTCAGCATTTTAAACGCATTGGCAGTCTCAGGATTGTAGTCTTGAGAATGCAATTGCCTAGATCTTGTTGCCTGTTAGAGCCCACTTGTCATCAAGTGACCGTTTGCTCATTTGCCTTCCATTTGACATAAAAAATAGTTATTTGTTATACAAGGGGGGAAAGTTGTATTTTACCTGCGAGTGTTCTTTTGAAACTCGAGCTAGCGAAATGATCCTATGATTTACCACGAGCGAAGCGAGTGGTTCAAGAATAGAATCCTGAGCGTAGCGAGTGTTTCAACACACGAGACGTAAAATAACTTTTCACCCGTGTATAACACAAAACTTTTCACCTCACTACAGCGAGGACAATAAGACAAAGGGTTTGTACTATTAATTATTATTCATTTTGCACGGTTTCCCGTAATTCCACAGGTGTTAATACGTCTTCGTCACTCAAATCACTCATTTTTAATAACAAAACAAACTAGAAAAACATGCGAATATTTAACGTTGACGGCTTAATTGAAAAGTTTTGACTTAAGTTTTTTTTTATTATTTCGGATGCGTTTTGTTCGCACGTCGACTTACTTGGACTGTCAGAACATTTTATCCGATTTTACAACAAGAATGAAGGTTAGTTGAATGCTGATATTTATGAATTAAAATAAAGTTGTAAGACTGTATTTAGTGTTTTTTACTCGATGCAATTCAATAATTGTGATGTTAAAAATTCAGCACTTTTAACGTTTTACGTTTTGTTAGCTGTCAAATATCACTTAAGCTGCCTTCAAATGTCAAAACTCTTTCTTCACATGTGGATAAAAAGCGATTTTCTCAATAGATAACAAACAAACAAAAAGGGCTTTCCGAGCTAGTGAGATGAAAAGATCTTTGGACGTACTATAAAGGACTTTAGATGTTGATCCACCTTTGAACCTTGTCATAATGACGACGTGAATTGACGAGATAGAAATTACATAGGAATTAATCATTGGTTTTATGCGACAAGGTTCTATAGTGGTTCATAAATTAAAATCCGTGACTGTACGACTTTATTAAATAGTTCAGCTGGCCTAGAATGGCTGTGTCTATATCGCGTGTCAAATGTGGATAAAGCATCCGTCACTCTCGTACTTATTTACGTGTCAGAAGGTGACGGATGCCTTATCCACACTTTGTCACGCGATAAACGCAGCCATATAAGGCCCCCAGGAGGGTTATGATGAGGTAGCTTAGCCATGCAATTCAGTTTACGTTGAGAGAAAAGGTCAGAGTTTTATAACTGCTATAGCTATATAGCTCTGTCCTTTTCGCTCGCCGTAAAATCAACTACGTAAACATGTCATAAAACTCATAATAACCCCTCTGGAAGTACATAATAATTACAACTTCGGGCTGAGATAATACTTTTTTTTTATAGACAGAAGAACCAGTTACCATAGTCCCTCTGACCACAACAGAAAATGGTGCTATAGAAGCTCTGCTGAAGAATGTGCAAGTTCAAGACCTGAGCCAAGGAGACTGGCTAGGGTTTGATGCCGCACTCAACAAAGAGAAGAATCCTGAGATAGTAGGTCCCTTAATTAAAGGCTCGGGTTCATTAGCGGGGCTCGAACAAATCATGCGGATGACGTAAAAATGACGTACAGATCTAGTGAATAATCCTTTCACATCGTGAAAACTCGGAACTCACATCTACTTCCAAATGATGCCGACGTGTCTATGAATTATTGAATTATTAAGTGACATGTTTATATTAAATAAACAGGGTACTTTAGTTATCAGTGTCAAATGTCAAACCACGAGTTTGAAGTATATCACACCGAGATGTTAAAACCACCACGATCAATTATATAGAAATTAGGTGTAGGTAAACAAGAAGAAATATAAATAAATGTTGAAAATAATTTCACAGGCTTGTCGATCTAAACGTTTCCAAGGTGTTAATGCTTTCGGCATGACTATTAAAAAGAACTGAAAACAAACTTAATCTTAATCAACAAAAAAATACTCTGGTATTAACCACTCTATATCGATTATCACTCTCACGACGTTCCCCCACGTTGTCTTGATGGGTACTGAGTCAGACTGAAGTAGCATGAAAAATACGAACATTTCCGAGAAAATACGATGTGAAAGGATATTTCACTACATCTGTAATTTTGCACTTGTATTTAAACTTCTGTGTGACATATCGCACGAATAACAAAATAATCGTGAATGTCGTGAATAAAATAAATGTTACGAAATTTGCTATCGTAAGTACGATTATTTATAATAAAAGTATATATATTATTAAAAAATCAAAAAGACAATTTCATATTATTACTTTGAAAAGCTTTATTAAGGCCCTGTCCTCCCGGCTCATAGAATCCTCCGGAAATCCTAGAGCTGGTGCTTACCTCTCCCAAAGGATTGGGCTAGCTATCCAGAGAGGTAATGCAGCCAGTGTCATGGGGACCATGCCGCGAGCGGACCTGCAAGAGGGGGGTGTGCTTTTTATAGTGGTGATTATTATTTATATCTTTAATATTTGAGTAGCTTAGTTTAATTTTAATTTAAATACGTTTAGTTTCAATTTTTAATTGTATTAATGTTGAATTCTGTACTTAGTTGGATGTAAATAAAGTCTTTATATTTTTAAAAATTATGCACACTTATAACTATTTCTCTAAGAAGTCTATTATTTTTGTCACAGACTTAAAATATGCTTTAATAAATTTTTCTTCCTCAATGGCCTTACCGGGAAAAAAATATTTAGCCAACAATTTTGCTGTATCCATGATAATCGTAGTACTCGATTGCTCGGTTTTATACATTTATACATTACCGTTTTATTCCATTACAGCTGTCAACGCAGTATAAATTATAACCTCAAACACATATTTTGTACTGAGTTGACAGCTGTCCAATCGGCCCTCCTAGAACGACCAAACTGTAGTTAAAATAAATCCAAGCTACATATATAATTGTGAAGATACAACAGTCATCTGATTGACAATGCCAGTCAAAGACGTTATGTACATAACGTGTTTGACTGACATTGTCATTACTCGGCTCATTTCAAGTGACGATATCGTTTAATTAAAGAGGTTGAGGTAATTGTTTATGAAAATACTATTTGAAATCACCCATGAGTGGTTTGACGTTATCCGCATGATTTAATCGAGCCCTGTTCATTAGCCAACCCTGGATTGACGGGAGCAAAAATGCAACAGAGCTAGTGATTAATTAAATATCGACAAAGTTTTATCGACATCGTTTAAAAGAAATTTTCAAACATCATAATTAGTGGCCTTTATATATAAAATGATTTATTGCCCCGATGCTCAGATGCTAACGGCTCTACTATACTAGCAGTCGCCTCGCCCCCTCCGCCCTCCTACGGCTTCCACCCCGCGAGACGGCCGCGCACAAACTTGTTTCGATATAGTTCCCATAATTAAGAGTAGCCTTGCTTTGGAATAGATAAATATATGCTCGGTATTTTTTTTTTCGTGTATGGCAAAATGTAATATTTTGAAACGAATTTCAGTGTAATGCGGATGGCTGCTCGTCAAGGGTAAGCTAAAAACTTAATTATAGTAAATAAAAAGTCAAAGAAGATTAAAAAAGTAAATTATCGCTCGTCCCTAGGAACAGTCCAATTTTAAGCACCCTATGTCCTTTGCCGGGATCGAACTAACTTCACACCAAATTTTATCAAAATCGATCCAGCGATTTAGCCGTAAAAACTTAACAAAGTTAGTTAAACATTTATAATATTAGTATGCATTCCACTTTTCAGTGTCACAAGGCATCGTGCGAAACTTCGGTAAGTACAAAGATAGGTTGTTAAAATCAATGTATATATGAATTAGGAAATAGCGGTTCCATGGATTCTAGAACCACGGTGCTACCAAAAGGGAAACCTTAAAATACCGAATTAGGTATATTTTTCCGCATATTCATTTGTCCGAATTTTCATTTTTCCAAAAGCTATGTTATGTTGGACCTATTTTAGATTAAATGCATGAGTTAATTGCTAAACGTAGGTGATTGGTAATTGGTTAGGTTTGATTTATACGCGATATCGTAAAATGAAGCCTTCTATTAAAACATTTCATTCGGAATTTTGGTTAATTCGGAATCATGACTCTTCGTAATTTTGTTGTGTGTACCCTACCAAAACTCGTAAACTTAGTGATTATGCTGCAGTTTTATAAAACTAGACCCTGTTAAACTAAAAACTTATTCACAAAACGATTTTTAAAAGACTTGACTGGCCCATTAGATAGTAAAGACAAATGTCGGAAAAAACACCTGAAGCTTTTTGAGAAAAACGAGAGCAATTTACTATCATTTGTGCTGGGACTTGGACGATTTTTAACATTAATATACTTGACGTTGGAAGTTGACAACCTGAGGAAATATGACCTCGAACTTTTGGATGCTTGCAGCAACGGCCAAAGACGCGTTCATTTGTTTTATCAAAATCGTAGTTTCTCTGTTATGGTATTGTTATGACGTCAGCCATCATTACTGTCAAGAAAATAAGAGCTATCAAAACGTTGACAATTCGATAACAGATCAAATACGATATTGTTTTTACCGTCTTGAATAGAGTCGCTGTACCCTTACCATGAGTTACAATTACCGTACTCGCTAGCGAGTCGAAGGCTCTGTCCCTCGCAGCATTCGACTCGTCAGCGAGTACGGAAATTTAACTCATGGTAAGGGTACTGATAGCTACCTCAAGTTACATTCCAAGATAAAGACCTTCGGTCGCTTAGTGGCTTAGGGGGTCGACTCGTGATCGTAAGGTATTGATTCGAACCCCCGCTTTCACCATAAACCAATGACTTTTTCTAACTTATTTACCCACATTACCCGATGCTCTTACGGCGAAGGAAAAACATCGTGAGGAAACCTGTGCATTCGGACACGGCTGTGTAAGAGGACAATAACACAAAATATCCTAAAGGGGTCGAAGTGTATCCGAAGGGGCCCATCTGTAAGATAAGATAAGATTCATTTTGATGTAGGTATATACCAAGACAAATAATGCCGTCTGATCACCACAGAACGCTGTAAGTACTAAATGGCCACTTCCTCGTAATGAGGAACGGACCGCTTGCAGCGTTTTGCATACTCTGCGTCACCATCCATTCAACACGCGGCAACATAGTGAAAAATAATAGGTAGGTGATTTCTAGGGTGAAACTTAAAAACCCTTAAACGCGTTTTTCTCTAAACTAGGGTTTTGACTTGCAGCGTTTTGCCGTTGGGAGGCAGAGTGCTACTTATCCAAGCACGCTGATCTGTTGAGTTTATTTATTTATTTATTGAAGAAATTAGTTCAGCTAACCCTTGATTATCTTTTTCTTTTAGCTTCCTTTTAAGATACTGACTCTTTCTCACCTAAATTTTTTACATTTATTTTTCAGTGCCACGGAGATACTTGCCATTCAGGGGTAAAAACATTTTCTTAGCTTTAACCGTCATATGAGCTTGTTTGTTTGATTTCGACTAATCAACAAGAAGTCGTTTCAAAATGTGTCAAGAAGTGACAGCGTTCGATGACTTGACGTCTACTTTGAAGTATCTTGAGATAGGCATCTCACTCAAGATTACATATTAATACGCTAACCACCTGATTCACAATCGACAAGTAAAACGTGTTTGACAGATAAATTTATTACTCCCCTCTCTCGTTCTTACACTTGAAAATAGATAAGAAGAGAGCCAACTTTAAATGGCAGATAAATTTACTCGTCGATTGTGAAATAGGCCCTAAGCTACTCTACTCCTAGCTTCCTTATCAAACAAAACCTTTCCGCATATTCAGTATTTTCATTTTTTACGACTGACTTGTAGCGCCATCTAGCGAATAACGCCCAAAACATTATCGATTATTCAAACCAGTTCATGTTTGTAATAATGTGTTTGTTCTTTACTGGATTAACTTTATTTTCCCTAAATTTGTTATTTTTTCAGTGTATCGGCCCTTCATGTAGGACATTAGTAAGTATTTTGCGTATCCCAATATTCTTAGAGTAAGTATATTTACTTATTTATTTGTTGGGGCAAAAACAGCATAGCACAGACTGTAAAAAAATAGTGAAAAAGTGCTCTATTACGATTTATTTCAGTCCATCTTAACGCATTAACTGTCAGTACCTACTGTTTTTCGAACTTTCGCCAGGTGCCACATCTTTTGTTTTAAACGGAGCTTACCTACTGTAAGAACGCACATAATGCGCTTAAGGTACTAAGGTGAAAGTCAGGAGAACACTTATATGCGTTGTAGGCAGTGAATGCGTTAAGTCTAGTAATTATTATTGTCAACGCTAACTATATGATAAAGTAAAGAAGCAATACAGGCTAAAATAAATAACACTTATCTATTCTCTTGCATCTGCTTTGAAACAGATTCACGTGTAAGAGTTTTACTTGAAACATTGTATATTTAATTAAACCTATCTATTAAAAATCTTTTTACATACATACATACATAATCTCAATCTCACGCCTTCGTTCCGAGAGTGGGGTAGGCAGAGCTACAGAATTACAAACATCTCTAAAAACTTGTTGATAATTGTATAACCACAATTTGCACAATTAGGCTAAGATGTTTACCAGCGTATTAGTGAAGGTTGCAAGCCCATCGCCTAACAGTACTACAAGCCTTTATTCCCTTAGTCGTCTCTTACGACATCCACGGGAAGACATGGAGTGGCACTATTCTAACACGAGGCTAATCTCAAAAAAAAAACTCTTCTCTTTTCTTTCTGTAGAAAAATCTTTTTAGTTTTCAATAATAAGCAGGATTTAAGAAAATGTTCTTTATGTTAGCAAAAGCTTAGTAAACTATTTAACTTTCAGTGTGATGGGCCTGGCTGTTTCTCAATGGTGAGTTTTTGATGGATGCAAAGTTTAAATTGACTTCGATTGTGACAAGTGATTTTAGAAATGAGGTTACTAGGTTCTTTTATGTTAAAGCGCCATCTATCGTGCAATTTTTTTTCAGGTGTTTTCGAAATCATTAAGCCGCCTTGGAAGATATAAAATTGTCCTTAAAGTAATTTTATAATAAGAAGGAAACATAAAATATTTGAGACATTTCTACAAGATTTATTTACTGGCACACGGTGGGTCTACGTTAAGTACATGAGATCTTGTCGCCACCATACGACTCCATCATCAGATTAGTTTTTTGATACCATAATATTGCATTGTCATCGAGTTTACTTAATGTAGTCAAATTTTGAGCCCATTCCTTTAACGGAAACTGGTTCAAAATTGGTTTGTAAATTTTGAAGAGGACATCTTCCGTACCGTAAAACGGGGTGAGTAGGGATTAAGGGGTGAGTAGGGACACAACCTAAAATAAGTCATAACTTGTAACAAACAAGAACAATAATTATTAAATGGACAATAACGTTGCGTCTATTGGAAATAATTTCAGTCTTATAATTAGTGACCTTTATGCTTCATTTTAGGTTGTGTCCCTACTCACCCCTTAATCCCTACTCACCCCGTTTTACGGTACGGAAGATGTCCTCTTCAAAATTTACAAACCAATTTTGAACCAGTTTCCGTTAAAGGAATGGGCTCAAAATTTGACCACATTAAGTAAACTCGATGACAATGCAATATTATGGTATCAAAAAACTAATCTGATGATGAAGTCGTATGGTGGCGACAAGATCTCATGTACTTAACGTAGACCCACCGTGTTGGTACCGTAAACTCGGGATACTTTAGCCCTAGGGGGTAACATTGCCCACCCTTAAAACTGTAACTATTTTAGTGGTACCTAATCATCTTAAATTGTTAACATAATTTTAGAACTATATGTATTAGTAGCTTGGCCCTGATGTAACATTTAACGGAATAATTAAATTTTAATGATGGTTTTTGGGGTGGGCAATGTTACCCCCCAGGGCTAAAGTAACTCGAGTTTACGGTACTCATTAATTTGGTCTTGATAATGACTTCAAAATAAAAGTGCAGTCAGTAACAAGAGCTTGTCCTAAAAATGAAATGTTTGACAAAAACTTAAGCGCCCTAATAACAGGGGCTTATTCCCGGATTGAAAATGAGGCCGAGAAGTTCGTTAGTTAAAATTTTGCTGTGCCTCAAACTAAGAACTCTGTGGAAAATTTCACCTCATTTATTTTTCAGTGCATGGGAGAAAATTGTCTAGCACAGGTAAATATCGTGATTAATATGCACGAGTACCGTCGCAATATGAAATGGTTCGTCTTCAAATTTGTTTTAATGCTGTTAAGGACCAAAATTGACAAACATTTTACTTTTCACGGTTAACATTCGCACCTTCAGAATAATAGTGACCTACTAGGGAAATTTTAAAATTCGACTTTTGTTTCTATAATAATAAATTTATGACTTGAAGTTTGAAAGCTGACATTTTGAATTAGGTCTCTATTGTTCTGAAGGTACGGTAGGTATATAGTATCTCTACATAGTATAGCAAATCAACAACGCGTTCAGGGAGCTGATGCGCCTGCCGCGCTACTGTAGCGCATTATGTGAAATAAATTATTTGAATTTGAATACTAAGTATGAAACAAAGTCGCTTCCTGCATTGCCTGTCCTTTTGCCCTTTTATTTGTCGGTATATCCGCTAACTCCTCCTAAACCACGCAATGGATTTTGATACGGTTTTCACCACCAGTTAGATAATTTTTCACAGAAGGTATTTATGTATAATAAATTCTGGTTTATGTACGCGTGTTACAGAAAACTCACATAAACCGAAGCGAAGCGCTCTCGGGTTTCTGGTACCTATACTATATTTAATTTACGAGCCGCATTTCCCTGATGATGGATAGCATAAATACACTATCATGAACTTAAGTACATTCAGATTAATTTCCCTATACTAGATGTTTTAAGGAACGGCTTCGTGAGTTTTAACCTTTCGTCTCTCTTTCTCTCTCTTTAGTTTTCGAGTTTCTTTAGTCGAGTCTTAGATATCATCATTACTTAGTCGTATATTTGTATACATAATGTAGTATGTGTGTGTGTATTTAATAAATAAATATGTATGCACGTTTATTTACACTATATTGTAGAGTAATCAAATTGAACAATAATTCAATCTTTTTCCAAATTTAGATAAAGGGAAAGGATTGACATTTTTTGCTTACCTCCTTTTTGTTTTCTGTTTCACCATAAGGTTGACAGGTAGATAATGCGTGTAGCATTAAGTTCACCTTTTGTATGCTATTTTAATTTTGTGCAATTTAGTATTGTTACGTCGATGGCATAAGGCGTCTCATCTTTTATCGTTAATTTTGGTGCTTTAGAAGCGTTTTCAGCAGGCTGAAATATCGTTTCAGTCCGTTTCAGAGGTAGCTCTATCACATACCAAATTATTAGATTTTCGACCCACTTGCCGTTGTTTTCAGGCGCCTGAAACATGTTTTCAGTCCGTTTCAGGCCACCCTCTATCAGATGACGCCATAACCTGAAAACCCATTTTCAGGCATTTTCAGGACCCCTTATGGGCCTTTGAAGTACATTTCAGTATATGGCAATTTTCCACTAAGAGTGACAGAGATAGCATGATTGGATAGAGACAGCTATACTGAGAACCTTCCAGAAAGGTGTGAAAGAGATAGCATGATTAGAAAGAGACAGCTATACTGAGAACCTTCCAGAAACGTGTGAAAGAGATAGCATGATTAGAAAGAGACAGCTATACTGAGAACCTTCCAGAAGCGTGTGAAAGAGATAGCATGATTAGAAAGAGACAGCTATACTGAGAACCTTCCAGAAATGTGTGAAAGAGATAACACGAAATGAGACGGCAACCCGCGGAACATTCCAGACTCATCCAGATCCGTGAATCAAGGTCATTGCGATCGTAAAAACAACAAGGTAGTAAGGCGTAGAACATTCCAGCAACGAACAGTCTCGATCGACCTTGACGGGGCGAAGTACATCGAACATTCCGGAAGGCGTTCTAGAATAATCGGACTCGGGAACTATAAAACGGCGGACACCGGTTGCGACGAGTCAGTCTTTACTTGGAAAGCGATCAGTGCGAATAAGAGCGACCCGAGCGATCATCTGAGTATTCGAAGTTTATTGTGCGATAATTGTTTTGTAACGGTTTAAGTGAGTGCGTTATTAAAGTCTACTTTTGATTATCGGTGTATTCGTGCATTTCTATCAGTTACCTACCCCCACGTACGTAACAGTATTTAAATAAAATAAAATACCAGTGAATATTAAATTGTTTAAAAATGGGAACAAGGCATCTGGGCGTCTATTCAAAGATCCAACTTGATAAAACTAATGAAATGATAAAGCTTTTGACGTATCGTATTGTTTTCAACTCGGCCGCCATTACTATCAAGTAAATACGAGGTATCGAAATGTTGACAATACGGTAACATGTCAATGGCAATATGGTCATGGCCCTGATAGGGTAGGGCTCTCGTGTTCATGGAAAGGAATCTCAAGATTGGAAAACGTTGCCAGGCTTAAGATTCAGTACCCTTACCATGAGTAACGATTACCGTACTCGCTAGCGAGTCGAATGCTCTGTCCCTCACAGTATTCAGTGCGAAGGACAGAGCATTCGACTCGCTAGCGAGTACGGTAATCGTTACTCATGGTAAGGGTACAGTTTCATAGCACGATAGTCCGTTTACTTTTTGTGATACATTTCGTCGCTGCAATAACTTTAGGTTCAATGTTAAAATAAGCCGTCAATGGATTGCTACAAGCGTGCAGGCGATCAACTAATGAAACTGATCTTTTAAGGACCGAGTTAGTACTTAATTTTGGTTTAAATTGTTTTTGTTTTACAGTGCAAAGGACAATCTTGTGATGCGCGGGTAAGGTTCAATTCCTATTGTTTTTTTTTTATAAGAGAGGGAGGTAAACGAGCATTCGGGGTATCTAAATGGAAGTAATGACCACCGCCCATAAACACCAGCAACTCAAGAACAGTTGTTGGTCCGTTGCCGGCCAATTAGGGAAATGTAAGCCACCCATGAAGACACTTCTTCCTGAAGACACCCATGTCATAACTGGTTAGAAATACTTCCGATGGGAATTCCACCGAAACTCATTTCAAAAAACGTATCACTTCGTAGAATGTTCGTTTCATAGAAAGCTATTTTCTGCTGAACCCGTATTGATTTCAGGTTATCTTGTGATGGTTACAAATCTCACCTAATCTAATCTATCTCTCTCTGGTCGTTCCCTCATGACTGAGGATCGTGGTCATCAGGTGGTGATCTACACTTGCGGCGTATGATCTGCCTCCACCGATTCCTGTCCATTGCATCCCTTACAACCGAGCAAAACATGGACGAAGATGAGTCCTTTAGTTCATCGGTCCATCTGGTAGGAGATCGGCCTCGTGCTCGTTTGCCCTCTGTGGAGTAAGGGGAAAACGGAGCATGATATCTTTCCGGCCCTACTGTCAACTTCACCTGCACGCGCCGGATGGCGGCGGCGACCAATCGGTTTCCGTGGTGCTCCCTGCTGGACAACTGACGAGGCTCTGGCGCCCGAGTAATTGGCGGGATAACCATACACCTGGTCCGGTTAGAAGAGGCTTCAGTGGCCTTGGAGTCTAACTAACTTCAAAAAGTCTGGGACAGAAGGCAATGGGAAACCACTGTTACTACCTATTTTCCCAAGAGAGTCATCATCATGGAGAGCTATGCAACGGTTGTGAGTATGTCATGCGACCTGGCTGACGCCCGGCGCCCCCAACCCGGGCAAGGTCGTGTGAAATATCTTACTTGGGCCATATAGTGAGAAGGGGAGATGAAAGCCTGGAACCTAACCTTTGTGAATCATATTTAAGATAATCTGAAATCAACACGGATTCAGCAGAAAATAGCTTTCTATGAAACGAAAATTCTGCGAAGTGATACGATCTATGAAATGAGTGTCGGTGAAACAAGGGGACACCGTTTTTAGGGTTCCGTACGCAAAGGGAAAAACGGGACCCTATTACTAAGGCTCCACTGTCCGTCTGTCTCAGCAGGCTGTATCTCATGAACCGTGATAGCTAGACAGTTGAAATTTTCACAGATGATGTATTTCTGTTGCCGCTATAACATCAAATACCAAAAACAGAATAAAATAAATATATAAGTTGTACTCCCGTACAACAAACGTGATTTTTTCCCCGTTTTTTGCTCCTTATTAATAACGGCAACTGGTATAGTGTCTATTGTTGTATAAATAATGGTACGGAACTCTTAGTGCGCGGGTCAGACTTTTTATTAAAAATTACAACTAGCAGGAGCTGTAAGTTTGTTTTTTACAGTGCAAAGGCGTGAACTGTAAAGCTTTGGTAAGTTGTTAACTGTTTAAACTAAAATGTTTAATAGGTACTAGATTGTACAGTCACGAGATTAAATCTGACATTCTACAACAATAAGGTTGAGTTTTCTAAAAGTTACAAATGACTTGACATCTCTAATGAGTTATTAGTTATTTGTCCAACAATAGGGCAAAGTCGGTTTTTGCTGCGAGTGTTGATTTTGAATCCCGAGTAATCGAAAAATTCTATAAATAGCGGCCTGCACGCGTAAAGCTCAGACTGCGGGAAACACCACGCGCCATTCCAATCTTCGCTCCGAACCGTACGTGTAAATGCAACTGTAATAGTAAAATAGTAAAAAACCTACGGTTCGGACTGGCGCGTGGAATGGCGCGTGGCGTTTCCCGCGGTGCAAACTGTGCCGTGTAAAGGCCGCTATTGAATCAAGAATGTAGCGAGTTCTCGGTTAGAATCCTGAGCGCAGCGGGGATTCAATGACACGAGATGCAAATAACTTTGGTCTAGTGTGATATATATAACTTTTCACCTCATCAGCGCGAACATATTAGCTAAAGGTCAAAAAATACGACATGGTAAAAATCCACGTGCATATTTTTAAAACGAACAAAATTATTGCAGTTTTGCCAATGCGTGAAGACCAAAAAGTTGCCAATGCGCAGATATAGTTAATCGTAGTTAACCATTCAAACATCGAAGGCAAAAAAGTATGGCAAATTTTACTCGCATAACGGAAACTTTCATAGAAGATTTTAATTACGTGAGTTAGCATGCCCAACTTTTTGGTCCTCGCCCTAATATACCAAAACATTAGGCATTTCATATTTTTTTCAAGTTACTTTGTCCCACGCTCGCAGTAAAATCAAATTGTGCTCACGGTGTACATCAAAACGTGCCTCTTTGTGGTGCTGAGGTGAAAAAAATTTCGTCTCGTGTTCGGAAAGGAAGGATTGCCATTATATCATTAGCGGGCTAAAATGGCATTTAAAATCGTACTCATAGTTTTGAAAATACCTAAAGACAAATTGCAATGTGCAATATTATTGTTTACTTTCCTCTCAGTCGAAATGAAAAGTAGAGTGTTCAAATCGGGAGAAAGTGACAAACAGGTTGAGAAAAATCCTTTTTTGAATAACCAAGATATAATATATTTTCAGCTTTTGTTGAGAAAGCGATTTAAAAAATCCATGTATATATTCCTTATTGCACCGTCGTATTAAAGGCCCACTCGCTAACGCTTGCGCAGCCTAAGTATCTTAGGATGCAATTGATCACTTTCGGCCCTTGGTTAATAATCTACTTTATGTCATCTTCCAGTGCTCAAGTTTCTCATGTACCTACGGGATGAATGGCAGGTCGAAGATTGGTGGGGGGTCCTTTGATGATCACTACCCGGATGAAGCAGCTAAGGGACCTCGCAGTGTTAATTATGGACCCATGTACGGGGAATATGGAGGGGCACCTGAATAAATAAAGCCTTATAAAAAGTTATACCCGGTTTTTTCATGAAAGGTGCGTCGTATTAGAATTATTGCACAAAAACAAGTAATTAAAGTGAGTTTAATGCCCAAGGGATTTTTTTTCACTAGTTTTTTTTTTATTAGATATAGACATTGATGGTAAACAGTAAAAGAAGACTGAAAGTAAAAAAACCTTAAAGCTGATCTTTTGCTAAATTATTGGTACCGTAAAACTCGGGTTACTTTAGCTCTAGGGGGTAACATTGCCCATCCCATCAAAACCATCTTAAAAATTCAATTTTTCTATTAAATGTTACATCAGGACCAAGCTAATTATATAGTTCTTAAATTATTTTAACAATCTTAGATGGTTACCACTAAAATAGTTATAGTTTTAAGTGTGGGCAATGTTACCACCTGGGGCTAAAGAAACCCAAGTTTACTGTACTATCAATTAAAAACTTGTTTGCACAAAATAATGTCAGTTACACGAACTTAAATTAAATGTATACACATTGCTCAAATAAATTCATTAGTTTAGCAACCATTAGGACAACGTTGGAATTCCTCAATGCTAGTTATATCCGTCCACACACAATGCGAACACTTCCGTTCGGTAGCAATAGTACATTACTACAAAGGCGGGCAACCCCATACTTCCCGCCGAGGTATGTATAGTGCTTTTCTCAAACATAATAATAATTCATTAAAAAAATTACAACGTCAAATTACTAGGAGTGCATAAACATTAAAAGTAACCTACAGTGCTCAGTCATCCGCGCTGTGTCGTGTGAGCCCGCCCGCCGCCCGCCGGTGCTCCGCAGCTGCGTCCGCAGCGCACCGCCTGCCACCTAAGTTGCGCTACGCAACGCATCCCTAATTACCTTTGTTCTCCTGGTACTTTATATAAACATGCAAATGCTTTGGTTGGATGCACGGCTTAGTATATTAAAAAAAACAGCTATCTAGCCTGTTCATAAACACAGCCGCCATGTTTACACTAAAATTAAAAAAAAAATGGTTTTTTTAATACGCATAGTGGCAGAATGTCATGATGCCTGTGCCACAAAATTTTTGTGGAATGGAAATTAAAAAAAAGGACTTTGCCGGCCTAGGCCTGCAAGATTTGTATGAAATTCCATTAACGACCTCTTGTCCTAGCCGCACCTGAAACGTCATACTTTGTGGCCTATTATAAGGAACATAACATCAATATTTCATTGCATGTTAGAGAAAAGATACATACATACCTTCATGACTTCATTCCCAGAGTGGGATTGGCAGAGCTACAGAATTACCAGCAACTATAAAAAAGTTGGTGTTAATTCTGTAACCACGTTTTACACATCAGGCTAAGATGTTTACCAGTGTATATTAGTGACAGGTTGCAAGCCCATCCCCTAACAATACTACAAGCCTTTATTCCCTGAGTCGCCTCTTACAAGACATGGAGTGGCACCATTCTAAGCCAGCAAACACACGGCAAAGAGCACATGAAACTGCAATAAAGATCTCTCCTCGAAGGTACAGTCAACGTCAAAGATGTTTAAGCTTTAGTACCCTGTCACTTTATCCGCTATGAAAATTTCATATGGCAGTTTAAACATGACGTTATACAGACAAGGTACTAAAGTGTAAACATATTTATGACGTCGACTGTATTCCCGTTGACCACATCAATGCGAAAATAGCTGCTTGGCGGTAGGGTAAAGGATAAGATGGTGGTAGCGATCAGGATTGGGGTGTGACTGTCTCAGAAACGAGGTCGGATGAACGAACGTATGAATGTCGCAGAGGCGAGTTTAAGTAGTCCCGTCAGAGCGAACAAAACTCATGTTAGCGCCTGCATTCTCAATTAGGCAGCCTTATACGTTCGATCTTAAGGCCCAGCCACACCGGATGCGTGCGGGGGGTAGACGTGACGTGCGCGTTCGCTTTCCACTGACATGTGGTATGAGAATTCATACTATACACCGCAGTGGAAAGCGAACGCGCATGTCACGTCTACGCGCGCGCATCCGGTGTGGCTCGGCCTTTATCGACAGAAGACATGCTACCAAATTGAAAATGCACGCGCTAAAATGTATTTCGTTCGCTCTGTCGGCACTACTTAAACTCGCCGCTGCGACATTCACTCGTTCGTTCGTCCGACCGCGTTTTTGAGAGAATCATATCGCTGACCTTGCACTAGATCCTGACACCACTAAATGGCATTAAGGTCGTTCTTTACGTACTGAATTGGCTATTATATCACTTAAAACATCCAATAGATACCTACAATTTCACATTTCATATTAATTGCAGAATTTGTTGAAATTTCACTGAAATCCACTCTGCCCTCGCAAGAAAAGAGCTCAACCTCCATTTTGTTTCCAAGTAAAGTGTTCCTTTTTTACCGTAAATAAAGTCGTGTTTTGAACAGAAGTTTGACTAGATGCAGCTGTTTTGTTGGAGAAAGCTATCTTAATAATTAATAAATCGAGCCATAAGGATGAACAATGTCATTTATACAGGCGTGTTGATTATTTACGGAGCAGAAGCGGTTATTAATAAATCTTAAGCCCCTTAAGCTTTAAATGATGTTTAGGCGGCTCATTGATTTATATAAATTGTTAATACTTGCCTATGCTACAGACACAATACAATAAGGATAAAGGAACTAAAATAAAGAAGAAATCGCCAAACGAAAATAGATTCCAAAACATATGTACCTAAAGCAAAGTATTTATGTAAATGTGAACACTTCATTATACAAATACTAGGAGAAAACAATTATAAAAGAACGAAAAACTGTCTCCAAAAAAAACTTTCCAGAAGTAATATTTAACATTATATAAAAGAAACTATAGTTGCTTGTTTTTATTGTAATAACTATAACAAAAAGCAAGCTTTCACAATCCGGCTGTTGCTAACCAACTTTAAATCGTTATAAATCCTAAATGATCAGTCAAAATGAAAAATTATGAAAGAAACCAAAAAATGATTTGTAAATTCCTATTCAATGATAGCCCACTTGTCATACTTGGTCGATTTTTTTTTTATTTGCACAATATGGCCTCTGGTTGCCGCCATATTGAATTTTGATTACTGTCATATCTTCAGTGACACTCACCAGATTAAGACAAATCGATTGACATAAGAATCATCAAAATCGGACAGCGGGTTTAGTTTTTATAGGGACACAAAGGAACAAAGATACATAATTATAGGCTGTGAAACACATTACCCTCCTCCTTCGGCAGTCGGGTAAAAAGTAGTTATTAAATATATTTTTTTTTTATTTTTTTTTTTTATTTATCGTACTACAAAAAAATACATATTTAAAATTTAAATAAACACCTCATAAACCACTTCAGGGTTTGTGCGAGGATAGAACGCTCTTATTAACTATATCTAACAATCACAACACAATACAAGAACACTTCTACTCACAAACATTATAGCTTATTTACAAAATACGATTTTAATTTATGTTTAATATTCTTAGGAGTTACGCTATCTCTAAATTTAACTTCAAGATCATTTATGAGACGAGGAATTAAGTAGGCGCTGGTTCTCTGTCCATAGACATTAGTGTATCCAGGAGTGGCTAATTTTTTATTTACGACTGCTCGAGTGCGTTTAATGTTAGATTTTAGGGTTTGGAAGGTTGTGTCAAAAAACTGTTCCTTGAGTAGGTTAAATTGGACTTTTTGGTGGATAGGGAGACAGTTGCAGTGTTTGAATAGCTTCAGTTCATCATTGGTATATTTAATCTTAATTTCACGAAAAAATGAAAATGCTAAGGTTCGTTTTACCGCAACCCCTGTTTACCTACTGGTGCATTCTAGATAATTGTGTTAGCGATCAAAGTTAGGCTGTACTAAGCAGGTTTAGGCCGCGTAACTCTATTACTGAGACCTAGTTATTTAGAGGCTATCTCATGTGAGACATAAATAATATAGTTTATTGGGTTTTATTAACTATATTAATATTATAAAGCTGAAAAGTTTGTTTGTTTGCTTGATCTCAGGAACTACTGGTCCGATTTGAAAAATTATTTTAGTGTTAGATTGCCCATTTATCGAGGAAGGCTATAGGCTATATATCATCACGCTAAAGCCAATAGGAGCGGAGCACCAATGAAGAATGTTTTAACCTTCTACGTTAACAAAGTCGCGGGTTAAAGTTAGCGTTAACCCAAAGTAACTATTCCACGGGGACGAAGTCGCGGGCAGAAGCTAGTCATATATACGTTCAAGGCCTTTATTCTAGGTGGTAAAAACGATATCGTATTTGACCTGTTATGCAATACAGTTGGCTCGAGGAATACTATCCAGGCTAAAAAGGAAACAAAGATTTAAGAAAAAACCATGAAAAAACAACATAACACAGATTATAAGACTTTATTTTTATTTTTATTTTTTTATTGTAATATATTTATATTTATTTACATCCAACTAAGTACAGAATTCAACATTAATACAATTAAAAATTAAAACTAAACGTATTTAAATTAAAATTAAACTATATCGTATTTGACCTGTTATGCAATACAGTTGGCTCGAGGAATACTATCCAGGCTAAAAAGGAAACAAAGATTTAAGAAAAAACCATGAAAAAACAACATAACACAGATTATAAGACTTTATTTTTATTTTTATTTTTTTATTGTAATATATTTATATTTATTTACATCCAACTAAGTACAGAATTCAACATTAATACAATTAAAAATTAAAACTAAACGTATTTAAATTTAAATTAAACTAAGCTACTTAAATATTAAAGATATAAATAATAATCACCATTATAAAAAGAACACCCCCTCTAGCAGGTCCGTTCGCGGCGTGGTCCCCATGAAACTGGCTGCGTTACCTCTCTGGATAGCTAGCCTAATCGTTTGGGAGAGGTAAGCACCAGCTCTAGGATCTCCGGAGGATTCTATGAGCCGAGAGGACAGGGCCTTAATAAAGCTTTTCATATCAGGTCCCAAGGTTCCATGGTCTCCACTGCAAGCGCCACAAATTCGTAATTATTTAATAATGACGAATATTTGCGGCGCTTGAGTGTTTGGGCCTGATCAGCTGCTGCACCGGCCCGATTACGGGTTGACTGGACGTGGGAAAGGGCGAATTGTTTTTACTCGTAATTCGGCCCCTATTACTGTCAAGTAAATAGGAGCTATCAAAACGTTGACAATATGATAACAGGTCAAAGCCGATATGGTTTTTAACGGCTAGAATATCAGCCCAGTAAAGACGACCACACGTTTAACGACGCGTTAACCTCGTTGGTAGTAGAGAATACAATTTAACCGGTTATTAACCGTTTTCGTATGAAAATAACCGGTTAATACCGGTTATAGCCCGTCATTTGCATTCCCTAGTTGGTAGTGACCCTGCCTGCGAAGTTAGTGGTCTCGGGTTCAACCCCGTTAAGGTACAAATATTTTTGCAATGAGCACTAGCATATGTTTTTGAGTCTTGGATGTTTTCTATGTATTTACGAGTATTTCTATATATAAGTACGTTTATCGTTGTCTTGTAGGTACCCATAGTACAAGACTAGAACTTAGTTTGCGACTAGGTCAATTTGTGTGAGGTTATCCGCTTTTAATTATTATACAAGATCTTTATCTGTGAAATGTGGACACTGTTACAAGCAGCAGTGTTTGCATTGTTCGGATTTGGTGTGGGGATAAGGCAACCGAATTGTGATTTAAAAATCCTTGCATATGCCTTGTTACACAAACAGGATTTGGTTGTCATGGTAATATTATGAACAATTTGTTACCAAATTGGGTTTTGGTTATACAAACAGCAGTTGGGTTTATAAGTGATAGGCGATTTCTGAAATATTGCAGAACTTTCCTTAACTGCGAAAATTAAAGCTTCTGAAAGTTACATAATTAGATGGAAATGATTCTGACACAAGACACTTTCATTTAAATTTCATGAAAAGTTTCCGTTACTTACGTTACATTGTTAAAACTATAATAATTTTCAGAAATAAACGATTTCATTTTGGTAACTTTCAGAATATTGCATGAAATTTAAGGTTAAAGTTTCACTTTTGAAACTTTCAGAATATTGCAGAAATTTCAGTCAAAGTTACATACATACTGCGATGCTGTAATTTTTGACATGTTCCTGAATCCTGAGCAAATAGCGACAAACATCTTTTGCGCAGACTAAGTCGCGGGCAACAAACATAAAAACTAGTACAAGAATTAAAAGTAAGTACTAATAAAAAATGTCTTACAAAAATTCAGCAATCTACAACAGTTTTAACATTTTTATCTCGGGCAGTTTTCCCGAAGATTTCTTTTATTTCACACAAATTGTGGAACGTTCCATTGTGTTTAGTTCCAGTGGAACAGTTCCACTAGCCGATGATAAGCTCGCCATTGTTCCTGGAACAATGGCTTACTTTAGCATGATAAACACTGTTTTTTTAATGCTTTTCTGTTTACTGTTATCTGACCGCCAAGCAGAAGTGTTGCGTTGTTTAAGACAGATAAGACAACCGGTGAAATTACTACCAAGGTACTCCATCTTAGTCCTCAGAGTTGGCAACGCATTTGCCGTCTTAGGATTGGAGTCTTAAGTGTTGAAAATGCAAATGTCTATGGGTCACAGATCCCCCTTACCATCAGGAGACCTTTGTGTTTGATCGCTTGCTCCAGCCATAAGAAAAAAAAACATATTTCGTTGGTCTAAGATCCGAATAGGAGACGATTTGCACCGGGCTGTTGATTCGATAAAAACTATTTTATATCAAATTTAATGTGGTAAGTAATATATGGTGAATAGGTTGACTGAAAAAATTTAGTCCAGTATATAATTAATTAAAAATTTAAGAAGGATTTTTTTTTTAAATTGCACCGGCTTGTTTATTAGATAAATTACATACCAATCGAAAGTATGAAGCCTATAGACTATGCAAACGTTAGGTTGACTTTTGTTTTCCCGGCCCGGTGCAAATCGTCTCCTATTCGGATCTCCTACCATATTGGTTTATTCTCTACGAGGGAATAAGTATGGTCTATTCCAATAGACTTGTCTTATGTAGTAAACGCTTTTATAACTTTAAAGTGCTCCCTTTTCGCCTAAAATAACAATTTTGTCGTAAAAAAATATATCCATCATGTAAAATCAGGAAAATGGTGAGCAAAATGTGGTCTCTTGTTGCTTTTTTCAGCAGAAAATGGGCATTTTAGCCAAAAGTGATGCATTTTGATGTTATAAAATCTTTCACACACTGACATAGATACATGAAACTGCTTGGGAAATTAGGTGACCATAATACATTTTCTTTATGTTATTTCCTTCAAAGCTCCTTTTATGGTAAATTATATAAATATTCCTCGTATTTTTACACGTTAATTGTTGCAAAAGAGACCGCGGCGCGTTCGAACCGCTCCCGCTTTTATGTTATCAAACTGCTACTACTTACTGACAGAGACAAAGACTACAATCCATAGCGAACGCTATTGTTAGAAAGAGATAAATAGATAAAAAGTAAGGCAATTTGCCTTCCTTTTTGAGGAACGGTTTTGCGCGCAGATGACGTATCTTTATATAAAATATAATTGTCTATATGTCTATTTTTGTAACAAAAGCAAACGGCTCTAACGTTCCGCGGCTTTACCCAAAAACAGTTTTTGACAGGTATAATATTAAAATTGAGATGCCAGTTGATCACCAAATACTATACTGACATTGTTCTTGCGCGTAACCATGAAAATAACAATGCTATAATAATTTTAAAACGTTCTGTTATTACCTAGGCAACGCTCATTATATAACTGTTTCCACGCTTCGGTAACCTACTCTTTAGGCGGCATTCTGATACCATTAACGATATCAATATCAGCGGTTTACAGTACGCGAGCAGATAAAAAAAACCAAGATTCTCTAAGATATAACTGAAATAGGAATTTGGAAATAGTTTTGGTTTTATAGGAATTGTTAGTAGCCCGTCGTGAACGTCTGAATCCACCGTTTGGCCCAACTGTTGAAAAGGTTGAGCAGCCTTGACCTAATTAATAGTGCAAAACTATAGAAAAAAACCTCTTTCCCGTCACTGTTTTTTTTTTTAATTTTCTTCATGATATTTTTAACTTAGGCCGAACGCAATACAGCCAAGTCATACGTTGATTTTGTAATGTTTTTGATAATAATGCTTGTTTTGAATAGTTTTATGTTTATTTTTCGTTACGAGTAGATGCAACATAGAAGGCAAATAAATTATAGTAAATGTACTCAAATAACAAGTTTATTTAATGCAGTCACCTCGTCTGTCTGGCTGTAGGGCTTAATTGTCTTAGTCTAGATGACGACAACACTTTATAAACTGTTTTATGCTAAACTCCTTGTCGTTAATGTCGACCCATCAAATCTCGAGGAGTTATTTGCACAAGGAGTTTGTATGTCGGGTATTCTTTGCACAGGAGTTTGTATCGCGTATTTTTTGCGCAAGGAGGTTGTATAGCATTGAGATAGATGTCGAATATATTGATGTTTTAAATTCAAACACCACAATAGTGATTAAAAGTGCTTTTTATTCACTGTTTTCAGTGAATTTAAAAGCTTTTTATAGGGGGAATGGTATAAATAAAATATAACAGCGGACAGGAATGTATTCCCATACGTTTATTTTAATCCAAGGAAGAAAATAAGGCGTTTCGTATTTGTTTTTCAAAAGAGAAGCCGTCTCTCCGATCATGTTTGAGAAAATATATTTGCATAATACTCAATCAGAGGGTTTATTCCATTCGGTAAAATTATATTATCTTTGACATGTGATCGTATTGTCTACGTTGCGTCATATCGAAAGCAAATAATTTCAATTTCAAACGTAAGGTGAAGCCAGTTCTTTTAAATGAGGAGTGATAAAAATAAAAATATAAATACACACACACACACACACACACACACACACACACACATAAACACATACACACATATTCACACACATCTTTAGCTATAAGTATACATATGTATTGTATTTACCACACCGAAATAATGCTGTAATCTCACAGATTGATATGGAATGTGAAAAACTATAATTCGCCATACACATGTGCATGCTATTTAAGTAGATGTAACTATAAATTTAAGGCTGGTTGGTTTTCTGAATAAATAAATAAATAAATAAAAAGCAATATTGTTTTGTAATGTAGAATAGAAAGCCAGTATAAACGTATAAACGGATTTTTAGCAAAATGGAACCACAGAGTAATTGTATTTTACTTTGGCTTCTCCTAGATAATTTGATATTCTCCCAGAAACCTGATAAAAAAAGAAAAATCAAGTTCATTTTTCATAGTTTAATCTTCTTTCACCAGTGAACTAAATTTAATACCGCCAGACTCAGTAACTTACCCGGCTCAAACAAAAAGTGCTTAAACTTACACAACTCATATCTAGGGCTGCCACTTGCTTGAAAATATAGCAAGTAGACCGCATAAAATATCCTTACAGTTTATATGGTAGTACTAAAAATGGGTTAGACGATGGTAAAAATGATAAAAATACTTATTTCTTACTGGATCCGTACCCTGGTACCCTTAGGTACCCTTAGTGTATCCCAAGGGGATTTTATTTCGTAGGTATTTATGTACAGTCAAGGAATTTAATTTGTGACCCACCTAAGGTCCAAAGTCAATCTGACATTCTACAGCAATAAGGTAGAGATTCCTATCAATTAAAAATGATTTGGGATCTCTATTGACAATGACATCTTCAAGCAGATTTTCTTTGAAATGGGTAGCAAATTAACTTCCGTGACCGTATGTACCAGTGAACTAAATTTAATACCGCAAGCCACCATCAATACATCAAAACATCATCATCATCATACACCATCTGAATGTCATAGGGATAAACGAGATAGAAAATGTGACATTCTTAAAAAAAAATCAAAAAGTCAAACATGTTTTTTTTTGGAACTCCCACGCACACTAAATTAGTTGAGCTTAAAACATTTAAAATTATAATAGGTCTTACCTTTGTCTATTGTTTCCTCCTCCTTCCATTGAGGCTGGTAGCTATGGAGGCGGGGGGTTTCCGGACATAGGTTATGTATACCTATTAGGAAGTTTCAGCCGCTGATGTTATGTATAAAACTTAAAACTCAATTTTTTTCCAGAAATTCAAATTTTAAATTTAAAAAAAAGGTAAATAGGCCACATGAGGGCTCTTTTACACGTCGGTAATATAGAATGAATCTACTAGCGCTTTGGACAAGACCATCATGGCGGAGAAGACGCCCCGCAAGAAACACCCAATGTTGATGATGATGATGATGATGAATGTTATGCTGGAACGATTTTATATAAAATGCATAATTTAATTGCTTCACGGAGGTAAGGTTAGGTTTGTTTTTTAAGCGATTCCAAAAAATATAGTCTTTGTGGAACATGCATTCGGAATTATGCAAAATCGTTATTTTGATCAATTCGGAATTATGACTCTTTGGAATTATGTATAGTTCGTTCGTTCAAAAAGTTTGCATGCTTTAATGTGCCGCAATTGGTACAAAGAAGCAGCCGCGGCGCGCATGAAGCGGTGTCGGTGACTTTAAGGGGTTGCAATGCACACTATTTGAACGAACGAACTATAGAGTATGTCCGTATATAGATTCGTCGTTTGTTTATGTTTTTATTTAGACACCTTAAACGATGGGTTTTAAGTTTATCCAGGTACCTATTTTACAGGCAAATTATTTTTCACGCTTTCAAAAAGAACGAAGACTGTTTACGACAGCCTTAGCTTTTAATTTCTAATAAAATTTCTGAGAAATTTTTAATTTTTCCTTAAATTAATTTCCATGTAAAACCCCCGCTTTTGTTATAATTGAGCGTCTTCAATCACAGCGGAAGATTTTCCTTATTAGCTCGAACTTAACAAATTAAATATTAAGATGCCACTGAGTTGTTCTCATAAATAATTCGCTGGAGAGCTTGTCGACGAAAACAAACTGGCCAGCGCTACTTGACCTGTTTATGAGGGAGATTACACGATTAGTTTTTCATCAGTTCAATCCATAAGTTTGGTCAACTTGATATGACCGGAGACTGATCGTCTAACCCACGGAGTGACGGACTGATGGTCCGGATTGATGAATAGTTGTGTAGTGTGACACGTCTGGCTCCATTTTGTCGTGGATGGTGACTGACGCGAGAATGATACGGGTGGGTTACACAATCAGTTTTCCATCAGTATTTGATCATTCATAATGGATTGAAGGAAATTATCTGAAATATTTAATTTTCATGTGTAACCTCCCTCTAAACGGTCTGGCGTACGTTTTATCAGTCTGATATCAGTCTTGAATTGATCGCGTAACCTTTTGAAACCGACTGAACTGATGTAATACTGAGCGTGTGACCTCCCTCTTAGGTTTGCTTCGCCGCAGTTCAAATAGTCTAACCGCCGCATTAATAAACTGATCTCGACTGTAATGCTCGTCTCAAGATGCGTCAAAAATGACAGTTCTCTATGGCTTGACGTTTACTTTGACGTATCTTGTGACCGACATCTCGGCCAAGATGAGTTTATTAATAAGGCCTTAAGGGTTATTATCCACCAGAGCTGTTCGAGATAGGCAGCGCGGTGTCTTTTTTCCTCACGTGCCACTCCACTACCTAGCATAGCTCTGGTGGAAACTCACCTTAGGGCCTATCTCAAAATACGTTTAGTCATAGAAACTATGATTTCTGACGAGAGTTGAGACGTTAGCCAACACCAGCTTGATACGGCTTAGTGGTTTGTAGTGTAGACTTGTGATTGCAAGGTACCGAGTTCGACCCCTAGTGGCCGTAATGGCACAGTATTAGAGTGTTACTGGGAGGAAAACACGTAGTAGGTATATTATAGTCTATTCGAATTTGTATAGCGAAATATACTAAATACTGTTACTTGGAAAGCTTAATTTGCACTCTGAAACAAGTAATTAAT
Organism: Acleris literana; assembly: GCA_946894065.1. NCBI lineage: Eukaryota > Metazoa > Arthropoda > Insecta > Lepidoptera > Tortricidae > Acleris > Acleris literana. Next base: position 9,855,515 of record OX335691.1, on the reverse strand, counting down.
CAGTGCTAATTAGTACAAAATTTATTGCATTTCAGGCTGAATTCCCAGTATAGGCTTTTACAATTAAAATTATATGATTACGAACTTATTAGTAAGCTAAGCTAGCAGTTCTGGGCCTTTATTCTAGGTGGTAAAAACAATATCGTATTTGACCTATTATTATTATTTATTTATTTTAATGGCGTCTACAAATTATGTAATTTTGCCAATGTCGAGTATATATAAGCAATTGTGGGGTGAATCGTCGTTGTCATCGGCGTCTTCCTGTCCCAGTCGGCACACCATTGAAGATAGCGGGCATCCACTTCAATGGCTTGGAGTGTTCTTGACCGCTTGCTCATTCAGAATCAACTTTTCACTGTTATTTTATTTGATGCATATTCTTCGTCAGTGTTGGAGGTTACTTCACAAAGTTGCCCTGGATTTGCGAACCAAAATCAACGGTAAAGTAATTTACAAAAAATGAAATAAATAGACAGATGTTTTCAAAATGACAGCTAGACAAGAACCTCCGTATTTGACCTTATGAAATTATTTTTCACTCGGCCGCGATTACTGTCAAGTAAATAAGAGCTATCAAAACGTTGACAATACGATAACACGTCAAAGACGATATAGTTTTTACCGCCGAGAATCTCGACCCTGGTATGATCTCGAGTATTTCTTCTTGAGTCTTACTTAAGTGTTCCCTGAAGATTGTCGTCTCACACTTTTATTTTATTTCTTCATCATTTATTCATTATGCACTAAATACAAGAAATACTTATCTTTCAAATGTAAAGTCACTTATAAAATTGTACGGTCTCTTTAGACACAAGACAATGTAACATTAGGTTTACACAGCTACAATTTAACAGAGGGAGCACTTCATAAATCTCCGCGAGACAGCCCTAGACGTAGATTACAGCCGAGCGTGAAGTAGACTTAGTCGCACTTACACGTGCCGCGCCACAGACCATAGCACAGCTTGCTCATTTAAAAAAAAACGATAGTGTTTTATACGGAACCCAGCTCGAGCAGGTCCGAGAGATATTGGAAATAGTTCAGGGTCTTTATTCTACTAGGAAACAAAAATTGACATGTAATCGTATTGTTTTAATATGGCCACCATTATTGTGAAGTACAGCAAGGACTCTAATTGTTGAGCCACTATGGAACCCTGTCGCATAACGTCAATCATTAATTTTGGAGTAATTTATTTCATGAGGCTTGACGCTGTCATTATGACAGGGTTCCATAGTGGCTTAACAATTCAAGTCCGTGACTGTACATACAAACATATAAAAGGCAATATGGTTTTACCGAGTAGAATAGAAGCCCTGGGCTTCTATTTCTCATTAGCTAGCCTATCTTGCTTAGATATCGTAAATATATCGTTGACGTTATCATTGTTCTTATATACAATAAGATATAACTGTCATTATGTCAACACAGATAGGTAAACATATCAAAGATGTGTAAAACCAAAGTTAAGTTGTCAAATAAAGTACCAGTGGTTTTCTAAATATACGTAATTTAACAATTTTAGACAGTGAACCTCAATAATATAAGCAGAGGGAATAGTTAAGAAATGCTTGATTCTAACAACTAATTGTAATTGTTGCAAGTCAATCTATTCTCGATTAAATGTTTGTGTATCAATCACGTTAAAACAACGTAACCATGGACCCTACATAATTCAAGGCCTGACCTCAAAAGGGCATGTTCAAAGACATGATAATCTTTTTTGTGATTTAATCACGAAATTAAAGTGTCATAGACGAAGGTTACCTGCCAACTATTTTCGGAATTAAGAGATAATTATAGATACATTAAGATAAAAGTTTATATTGTAATGCTCAATACACAGATACATCATTAGGGTTAAATCCGGGATAGATGCCACACTTTTTGAAAAGGCTTCCTAATTTCAAAACTATCAATTTCCCATGAATATTTCCTTTCGATATAGCTAGGTTAGTCTTTAATCTTACATTACGGCTTGATTTTTGTTGACCTAATAATTATTGATTGTGTATAAATTGAGTTTTTGCTGGACCCTTTTGTTTAGGGTAGATGCCTACCTATATGGATAGATGCCTCACCATGAAAATTCTAAGGAGGTTAGAAGCCCTTTCGAAAAAAATTATATACGCTAACAATATCGAGGTAGGTAGGTATAGATTCTTAGAAGAAGATAGAAACCTATAAATAGAAATCGATTGAAAAAAAGCAAAAATTATAACAGAACATAAACACATATGCTACGATTATTTATATAGGAGTATGGGGGGATAGATGCCCTAAGGGCACGTATACCCCGGCGACTATCCTTTTTGATATGGCACAGTGCCTTTTTATTTTTTATCTAAACCAAATACAAAAGAGCGATAATTAATACATAGTTGTACAATTAATGAACCAGTATGTTGATATAATAAAAACAGAACAGAAGTTAATACTCATTATCCCCTCGAGTGGCTAGCAGCATTATAACGGCTGCTGTCAAAAAACAATCTATACTTTATGACATTAACTCCAAATTCAAATTTAAACTAACTATAGTTTTCTTGCCGGTTGAAGGGTCAAAAAGTTATGAAACTGCAAATACTTCCGTTTGAAAATTTGAGGCATTTTTGCGCTCATTGCGGAGATTGTCATACACACAAGCGGGACGCGTCTTTTCCTCGCGACGGCCTGCGGGGGCTGTGTGTGGCCCTTGCGCTCCCTCTTTAGACTATTATTTCCTCGCTGCGATTTTGGGAAGTTAGGTTTTTGAAAAATAGGCGCCTATCCCTTTGTGGTACCTATCCCGGATTTACCCTACATAGATCTTGACCTCGAGTAATTTTCTTTTTATAGCCAGCTGTAACGGGGCTGTAACTCATAGTATCCGCTGACGTTATAATTAAAAGTGCTCCAGCTGTTTTAAGCTGCATAAACCTTTGGGAAGGAGTTGAAGCATACTTAACAGTCTCACTGCTTGCTGCACTGATCCTGCCTCGTAGTAGCTTAGCATAACACTAGCATTAACAGGGTTTATAACTAGTGACGCCATTAAGTTTGTTTTAGAATCACGCTGTAGCTGAAGCTACAGGGTGAAAAATATTGTAGAATATTTTGTAAATTTACCTAGGGTGGAACCAGTAACGGACAAGGCACCAATAATGGGCATTTGACTCTTATTTTACAGAAGATAAGGGTTTTTCCTTTGTTTTGCAACAATCAATTTAAGACCGTATGAAATTTAAATTAAGAGTAAAATGTCCATTACTGGTGCTAAAAGTGTCACTCTTTAATATTATCTAAAATATATGAAGTAACTAAATAATACATTAAATATAAACTTATAACTTTACAATAAAATTAAATAATAAATTAAACTAAATTACATACATACATAATCTCACGCCTTCGTTCCCAGAGTGGGGTAGGCAGAGCTACAGAATGACAAACATCTCTAAAAACTTGTTGATAATTCTATAACCACAATTTGCACAATTAGGCTAAGATGTTTACCAGCGTATTAGTGACAGGTTGCAAGCCCATCGCCTAACAGTACTACAAGCCTTTATTCCCTTAGTCGTCTCTTACGACATCCACGGGAAGACATGGAGTGGCACTATTCTAACTCGGCAACCACACTATTAAATTAAACTAAATTGAATATAAGTATAGCTAAAAAATTTCATACAAAATGCTACAATGCAACGTTTCTCTCTTACTTAACCTAGGCCGGTTTCAAATCCCGGTTAAGGCAGACATTTGTGTGATGAGGATGTTTTCTATGTATTTAAGTATATATTTCTCTATAAACGTAGTTATATTGTTGTGTAGTACCCAAGGTACAAGCCTAGAGCTTAGTTTGGGACTAGGTCAATTGGTGTGAGATTGAATATTTTATAGATAATAGGAAAAACTAGGTCTGTACAGTGCAACCATTTTTTTAATAGCGATCGGCAATCTTCGTTTTTCTATTACACAAGAGTGACAAATATACTGTAGGTTGCGAGTGCAAGCGTGATAGCGATAGCCAGCCGAAAGCTATAAAGAAGCTGGGAATACTGTACGTTTTCCTTTCTTAGAAAATATATATTGGAAAGAATCAATTAAAAAATAAAAGAAACGGAAACATACAGACCTAATTTTTCATAATAACAACAACATACTTATATTCAAACATTGTGAAAATCGGAATTGATGATGATGGGGGTGAGAACGTTATGGCCCTGAGCAAAATTAGTATAGCATTTTTTAACAGCTATTTGATTTAAGCATCAGTTCACAATCGTCTTAGGTACCACCACTGGTTTTGCTAATGTCCGTAGGCGACGGTGACCACTCCTCAGATGGGCCATTTGTCTGTTTGCCTGTCAATATCAATAAAAAAAACCGGCCAAGTGCGAGTTGAACTCGCGTGGAGAGGTTTCCGTACATACGTATTTTTTTGATAGAATTCTTATAGGTTTTCTACAAGCAATGAACTATATTTTGTATTTATTTAAAAATTTCAGGTCAATTTTCGTCTTCTTTCATGAATAAAATAAAATCTAATAATTTTACAATAATAACAAAAATATATTCGATATCCTCATAACAAGCCGTTTCATTCGATATATGACGCAGTAAGGTTTGCAAAACTTTTTTTTAAATTTCCTAATTTATCCCCGAAATTGACCCTTATTTAAAAAAATATTTATTTACCTTGCATATCTGTGTTTGGGTCATAGGATTACACCATCCTACCAAATTTCACCTGATTTGGTCCAGTAGATTCGGAGCAAATTGGCTGTGACAGACAGACGGACAGACAGACGCATGAGTGATCCTATAAGGGTTCCGTTTTTTAGGGAACGCCTGCTAAAATTCTGGAACTTCAATAATCCAGTAATTGACAAAGACTAGAATTTTACTTAAGACTTAAAATGCACTGGCCGTGCAACCATTTCCAATCTAACTTCAAACTGCCCCTTTCATACGCAAACACGAGGAATAAAGGAATAGCTCTGGCTCCAACCATGCAAATTATTTTGAGGAAAATCTTGCAACTTTAGCTCAAACAGTCCTAACTCGTTTTATGCAGTGCAAATTTGAACCGTAATCCGCGAGTTTAAGTTGGAAATTCATATAGGACTATTACTGTTTAAGATCTTTGGTTTTGAACGGCGAGGTATTTTCAAACTCGTTGAAGATAGTTTGGTTACGAATAAACAAGTAGGCAAGGAAGATATAAATACGATTTACAGAGGGAAATTTTCTTTTATGTTTTGTATTAAGTTTTGTTAGGTTTTATTTACACATATAATGCGCAACAGAAGTATCTACCTAGGGCGACATATCATAGACCCACAAGAGATACAACTCCTCACGGCCCAAAGCATCTGGAAATTCTTAGGGCCTGGACACATGTCCACGGCAAGGCGTCGGTAACGTGAAACGGCGCGGCGCCGTAGAAAGGCACGTTTCCGCGTCGTGCAAATACACGGTGCCGTCATTCATTATAAAGTGCAATATTAAGCTCAATGTCCTGCACGTAGAGTTTAAAATTGTTGAAACCGTTGTGACATGGCACCGTGTATTTGCACGGGGCGGCAACGTGCCTTTTCTACGGCGCCGCGCCGTTTCACGTTAACGACGCCGTGCAGTTGACATGTGTCTAGGCCCTTAGACGCAACGGGCCACTGCGGTGAACTCTAAACAAAGGGCTGTCACAAAAGATCAGCAATGGTCCAAGCGGCTCACAAGGCCCATCTCAACCCCCCAATAATAATAATAATACACATACGTACATATACCGTCACGCCTTCATCCCAGAGTAGGGTAGGCAGAGCTACAGAATTACCAACAACTCTAACAACTTGTTGACCTGTCCTCTCGCACTGGCTCAAATTGGTGACCACCCTTTTTTGCCTCATTTTAAAATACTGAAGAAATAAATATTTTTTTTCCCCGAAAATTAAATTAAATCAAACTTAATTTCTGTTTTTTTTTTTCTATTTATTGTTTAAAAAAAAACTCGGTTGGACAGGACAGGTTCAGGCCCGGCTACACGCTCAATCATACTTGCGCAAATTCCAATTTGCACAAGCAAGCATGTGTTGTTGAATGAAAGCATAGCCACCCACGTATTTTTTTGTGACAAGGAGAAGGCACGAGCACACAGGCAACCTGATGGTAAGTGGGATCTGAGACCCATGCACATTTGAACTCTCGAGACTACAATCTCAAGACTGCAATCCAAGGACTCTAAATGCGTTGCTGACCTGGAGGACTAAGATGGAAAGACTATGCTAGCAATTTCACCGGTTGCCTTATCCCCATACCAGAATAAAACAATGTGAACACTGCTTTTCTGTCATTTATTTAATTTATTTATTATTTTTATTTATTTATAATTTATTTTATATCGTGTGGTTGCCGAGTTAGAATAGTGCCACTCCATGTCTTCCCGTGGATGTCGTAAGAGACGACTAAGGGAATAAAGGCTTGTAGTACTGTTAGGCGATGGGCTTGCAACCTGTCACTAATACGCTGGTAAACATCTTAGCCTAATTGTGCAAATTGTGGTTATAGAATTATCAACAAGTTTTTAGAGATGTTTGTAATTCTGTAGCTCTGCCTACCCCACCCTGAGAACGAAGGCGTGAGATTATATATGTATGCGTATTTAATTTACAGTCGTTTTTTTTTAGTAAAATAACATTTACGGCAAAAAAATAAACGTCATTACAACAACCTACCCTACGGGTGTCGCCGGCAGCGGGGCAGGGCTCAAGCTACCGGTGGTTAGGGCTGCTGAAAGAGGAACCTCACAATACATACCGTGTCGAGGAGTTACTTTCTTTATCTGACCAGCGGGCTTAGTATGGCAGCGTCTATATCGCGTGTCTAGTGTGGATAAAGCATCCGTCACTCTCGTACTTATTTACGTGTCAGAAGGTGACGGATGCCTTATCCAAACTTTGTCACGCGATAAACGCAGCCGTATTAGCGCCGTTGGTAATGTATACATGGACAAGTCCTTGTTAAGATATCGTATTTATATTATTGATCTATATAACAGCTGTTATAAATGCTTGAACGTAAGAGTTGTCTCGATTGTAGAATAAAGACTCAGTGTCTCTTCGTCGACGAAATTAACGGCTGAGGGCCCTGCCAAGATACATTGCGCTAAATATCGTTTCTATTCGTTTCGTTTTTAAACCAATCGCGTCACTGGTAGATGACGTGATACGAAAAGTCATGTGATCTACCAGTGACGCGATTGGTTTAAAAACGAAACGAATAGAAAAGCTAGGTAGCGCAATGCATCTAGGCAGGGCCTTCGGGTTATTTAAAAGAATAACGCCACGGGAACTTTGTAATTGGCATCCATATACAGCCAGATTAAAAGGTCAACCTTTTTTAAAGGTTTTTTTGAAAAGGGTTCTGCAAAAATATGTTTTAACGACTTCAGGATTTCCGCCTACAGCGGGGAAATGACTTTGTAAAATATTCAACATGCTAAGTGTTGTTTTTGATGTCCTGTTTTTTGCGACAGGTATTTCAAAACGATTTTAGGATAATGTTGCTCGCATGTTATAAAAGAATCTGATTTTTTTCCTTAACGTTTTGAATATGTTTGCCGTTTAAGTATATTAGAAATGTTTTTAGCCATTATCAATATTATAGATTCTGAATAAAATTACTCAGAAATACGGATGAATGGATGGACGGACATGGCGAAACTATAAGAGTTAGAAGATATCCTAGGACATTCGCCTTCTACTTTTATTTATGCATGCTATGCTGCACCTTCACGCCTGTAATCCCAGAGTGGGGTAGGCAGAGCTACAACTCTAATAACTATATGAAAAGCAAGCTTTAAAAATCCGACTGCATTTTTTATACTATCGTCGATATACCTACATATGTTAATAATTGTCATTTGGCCATTGTTGTTATGTCAATTTTAACAGCTTAGGTATCCTATGATACTCTCGCTGCGAAGACGAATCCAATGATACCTCATTTGTCAATATCGTCCAAGCCGTTTTTGCTGTAGCGGGGAACATAGAACTGGACATACATGACGGTGAAAAACATAACGCTCCTTTTGGGCTCCGCCGCAGTCGGGTAAAAACTTGTTGATAATTCTGTAGGTAACATTTTGCACAATCAGGCTAAGATGTTTACCAGTGTATTAGTGACAGGTTGCAAGCCCATCGCCTAACAATACTACAACTCTTTATTCCCTTAGTCGTCTCTTACGACATCCACGGGAAGACATGGAGTGGCACTATTCTCATCCGGCAACCACCCGGGTACGGGTTAGTTCAATATGGTTTATTATTTTTCATGTCTTATACTCTGAAAGTAGGCCTTTGTTTATCTTACAAGGAAAGGTACCGAACTGTCCGGCTCCGATTTGGTTTATTTTGATGTATGTTAGAGAGTAGTCTAAAATAATAGACAATTTTTTTTTTTAGCGGCCCAAGCTCACCCGGTTCGGAGAAATTGACCTCCAAAGTACTGAAAAGTGACTAAACCCTCTAACTTCTATAGAGAATTTAAAAAAATAAAATGCTTTTTTCTTACTAATTTTGATTATATGTTTAAGAACATGAAAAAATAATGAGCACGTGTGTTATATCGGCTAAAACTCATATTTTAAAAAAATACCAAACAAAGTGTAAGAAGTATATAACTTTGAAGGGTATTTTTTTTATTATGAGTTTTACCGGATAACTCATAATAAAAATAAGAATAAATTCTCTACAAAAGTTAGAGGGTTTAGTCACTTTTCAGTACTTTGGAGTTCAATTTTTCCGAACCGGGTGAGATTGGGCCGCTAAAAAAAAATATGTGTCTATTATTTTAGACTACTCTCTAACATACATCAAAATAAACCAAATCGGAGCCGGACAGTTCGGTACCTTTCCTTGTTAGAAGCGGGTTGAGAGTGATATTATGTCCACCCTAAGGAAGAAAAGTAATTTGAAAAAAGAACTATGTCTATAGACCTGTGCAGTAGCAGAAACCTATACAGCTTCCCTGTAGAAAGAATATTTAAAAAAACTAAGTTTATACAGAGCTAAGGTAAATAAAGTACCAGGAGGATAGCGGTAATTAGGAGGTGTGTAGCGCAACTTAGATCGCAGGCGATTACGTAGCACGGTGCGGCGTACCGGCGGGCGGGCGGGGGCGCACACGATACAACGCGGTTGTCTCCCACACGTCACAGCAATGCACAACCCTACAGCCCTCTAGTATTTGACTTTATATTTTTTTCTCAAAAATGTTATAAATAACTATTTTTTACTACCCTCGTAATCGAAATGAAAAGTAGAGTTTTTAACTCGGGTGAAAGTATCAATTGCACCCTCGAACTATAGGCGCACTCGCTATCGCTCGTGCAGCACTTTCATCCCTTGATTAATAATCTACTAAAGCGTCTTTCTCTCCCACAGTGTTATAGCGAGGCTGCATACACCATAGCGACCGTTATCTATTTAAGCGGACCACCCTAAGCCACCCGATCAATGGCTTCTTGTCAAAATGCTAAATTGAAATTCACGCTAATTCCAATAGATTAATCCGGAGGCTCATATAAAAGCATACCAGCGCAAGTCACAGGAGGGCAGAGTATTATCCAAGTTCGAATTTCGGTTTACAACTTCTATTCATTTGTCCGAAATTTCATAAGCAGTGTTGTCGCATTGTTAAGTTACGGTGAGGTAGGTATAAGAAGATCGGTGAAATTTCTGGCATTCCATCTTAGTCTTTAGGGTTGAAAACGCATTTGATGTCTTAGAATTGAAGTCTTGAGATTGTGGTCTTGCGAATTCAAATGTTTTTAGGTATCAGATCTGCATACACTATACATAATTCCGAAGTCATAATTCCAAATTGATCAATGTTCCATATTTTCATAATTCCAAAAGCAATGTTTTGATAGAATGCTTTATTTTTTAAAACCGCTTATAAATCAAATTCATACAAATGAATCCCACTTACTATCCGGTGGCCTGAGTGCTCGAGTACCTTCTTCATCTTGCTATATAAAAAAAACATTTTTCTGAAACTTTCAGTTTTTTTTTTATGGCATGTAGGTTTTGTAACCGTTTAACTTACCTGGATTGTTATAAAACAAGTTCAAAACATTACCTGACCTACAGGTTCTGCTGGTATAAGTTTTTTTAACATTTTAAATACATACATACATAATCTCACGCCTTCGTTCCCAGAGTGGGGTAGGCAGAGCTACAGAATTACAAACATCTCTATAAACTTGTTGATAATTCTATAACCGCAATTTGCACAATTAGGCTAAGATGTTTACCAGCGTATTAAAAAACAAAACAGCGTATTATAAAAGATTTAAAAAACAAAAAATTCGCCTTTGGTTAAAAATATTGCGAGTCGCGGACTTCAATACAATGGCCTTTTAAAAAACCTGTATTATATTGGATTATGACCATTATGTATTTTGAACTATTTATTTTATGATATTACATTCCCTCTGGACCGGTTTTTTATCCATTTGTGGCATTATCTGGGCGTTTCTTTAAAAGTTTGTACCTAGTTAAAGGCTAAAATTAAGAAACGTTAACTTTTCCGCTGAGTTACGAAAATTAGTTATACTTGTTATAATATAAATGGCGGTATCTCAGACAAAACTCCTGCAGCAAGTGCAAGCATATTACTAACGGATGAGGATTGAATCTACTTCATTGATTGAATTAGAGATCCTGTTAATTGGCGCTGAGAGGTAGTATATAAATGTACGACTAATTTTCGTAACTCAGCGGAAAAGTTAACGTTTCTTAATTTTTGTCCTTAACAAGGTACAAACTTGTAAAGAAATGCCCATCTATGTAAAGGGACCTTATGAATATAAGGGGGACCTCCGATATAAATACAACGTCGCGTGACGCAGTGCGGCGTAAGCGCCATCCGCCATAAGGTCCCTTTACATAGATAAATAGATAACGTCACATTTAATACTCCCAATGTAAGATCGCTTGAGCTTATCACTCGCCCCGCAGCCGCTACATCTTCCGCCGATAATTCAATCTATTGTTTCGTTCCCATTGATCCCGTCAACACGTCGGCAACTACAATGGATCCGTTTGTCAGTACATCCATACCACACTATATACTATATATACTAATATTATAATGTTAAAGTAACTCTGTTATTTGATCACGGGTACACCGGTTAAGCGATTGAGAGGAAATGTGGGATTGAGATAGCTTGTTTGAAGTATATAAATCACTAGCGACTGTTCCTTGCTTCGTTTCGGTTTATGTGAGTTTTCTGTAACACCGGTATATAAACCAAAATTTATTAAACATAAAAATGTTCAAGTGCCGGCTAAAGAGAAATAATGATATATTATGTTAGTACTTATCTATCTGAGCATTTATTGTTATGGCGCTAAAGTGGTAGGGCCAATGACCTTGGTTTTGTTTGTTCTTAAATTCTTTGTTTCGGTGAATTAAACTAACAAAAAAAAATGAATTGATCTACCATAAGTTGGCATGACACAATTTATTTTGGTAAGATATGGTGGCTCAAAACCTATTTTTGACATGAGAATCGTGTATTACGTTTATTTGTTTTTTTTATACATAAACATAAACAAATCATCTACATATGTGCATTGTATGGTATTAGTGCATAGTGGCCATGCGATACATTTTGCAGGAATAACACCCTCTGCTTATGGCTTGGGAATATTATTGTTGTTCCAGACGATGGTGATTCTTTATTATCAAATTAAAGGAAGATAAGTCTGCACAAATATTTTTATTCAATCATAACAAATCCCTAAATAAACTCAACACAAGGTCCTCATAAAACCATTGATATCGGTACTACAGCTTTGGTGCCATAATAATAAATATTCACGTGGACAAGCTATAATAAAATATAGCATTATATCTTTTTGGCCGGCACTATCATATTTGGACCAAAAAAGATGATGTCCTTTCGTCTTGAATTACTCTACCTATTGATCGACACCGCATTAAAATCTGTTGCGCAGTTTACAAGATCTAAGCGGAAGCGACTTTGTTTTATACTTTGTAAAGATTTGTCGGTCAATGCATTCATTTCTATAATAAATTACCTGACGTAGTTAATTACCCTTCCCAGCACTTAAAAATTACTTGAAAAAGCGTAGGTACTAAGTATAAGGTCGAGGACTATCTAACAGATAAAAATGCTTGGCCTAAACCGGAAACTTAGTCATTCATAATTGGTGCACATGCAAAAGTTGTATCTTGTCTAGGGGACACCGTTGATGTAGGAAAACATATCGGAACTTTTATGTGCTCGTCTTGTAGCGTCTTATATCCACATAAGTAGGTTTTCTTTTCCCTCCCTCTATCCCTCTCGTAATCTTTTTGGCATGTTTTCCTGCTAAACTACGCATGTTTGATATAATAGTTCATTTAATATTATTAGCTTTGCTAGACTAAGTAGTATCATTGCAATAAGAAATATGTTTAAAAAATGTCTGACTGCTGAGTTCCTTGCGGCGTTTCTTCTCGGCAGTGGGAAGCGCTGGTAGATTTTTGACATGTAAAAATGCCCGTGCGTGCTTAATAAATGGCATCATGTTTTTAACCCCCGTCGCAAAAAGAGGGGTGTTATAAGTTTGACGTGTAAGTGCGTGTGTGCGTGTGTCTGTCTGTGGCACCGTAGCCCTTAAACGGATGAACCGATTTGGATGCGGTTTTTTTATATGAAAGAAAGTTTTCTAGCGGTGGTTCTTAGACATGTTATATCAAAATCAGTACAGCCGTTTTTGAGATATTGAGCTTTTAGTGGGTTAAAAGCCCTCGATTTAACCTACTCTCATAGCTGATATCTCTGAAACGGCTCAACAATTTTTTTTGAAATCTTTCTAAGAACCATCCCGATTAACGTAGCTTTATTTTAAAAAAACTTGCATCCAAATCCGTTCATCCGTTTGGGAGTTACGATGCCATAAACAGACACTCAGATACATAGACATAGAGATACAGACAGGATGGTTATAGCGTGGCTAGAAGAAATAGGGGTTTATTTTTTTCTTTATCTGGAGTCACTTTACGGATTATATAGTGGGAGGAAACAATTAAAGGACCATGGAGGAAAAGATTTTTTTAATATCGTAGTCAAATTTTATCGTCAACATACGAAGGACAAGTAGGTACCTACTGCAAGTAACAATCAGTAGCAGGCTGTTACAAATTTTTCCCTAAATAAAGTATTCACAAATTGACAAGAACTTTTAAAAAAGATGTTCTGAAAAAAAAACATGTTTAGGTTTATCTCAGCAGGGTATTATTTTTTGTTCATTATTTACTGAGAAATTAAATATTGAATATCATCAGTGCTTGCTAAGACAGCTTTGGATTTGAACTCGGGATGACATCATTATGTTTTTAACCGCGTTACATAACAATAGGCGTGACGTAAAAAATACCAAATAGCTGTTTAGCCACTAGCAGCCATTTGTTTGTTTATTTATTTATTCTCAGTAAATAATGAACAATTGACAATTATCCTATTTTAACATTTCAATACCAATTCAAAATAGCGTTCGAATCGGTCCATCCGTGTAAAAGTTACGCAGCCCTTTCTTTTTGTCTCGGCGACAGATGGACTGTTTCCAACTGGATGGACGTAATATTTTGTCGACATTTACGACGACGCCATTTGGCTTGGCGCGGAGGCGTGGCGTGTTCCAACGTCGAATTTCGACATTCATGATAGTTCTATTCGGATTGCGCGTTGGCGCGTCGCGCTGGCTTTCCGTCCATTTGGAAATATAACGGACCGCGCCAAGTACTTTTAAACGCTACAGTTTTGATAATCACGGATCGATTTTGGTGCGGCGCTGCTCTATTCGGCTTGTTGGAGCGGTCGGGAATGCCCAGCTTTAACCAAATACTAACTTGTGTTTGTGTAGTAAATCAGATTAACTCTTGGCAAAAGTAAGAAACGTAATTATGTAGTCTTCCGATTACCCCCTTTTGTTTTCCTTATCTCCCTCTTCAAAGCATTTGATAAGCGATAATCATCCATAATGTTTGCTTTCCCAAGGCATTACGTACGATTGCTTAACTAATGTAATGAGAGGAAACTTGAATTGGACGTTACAACTCCAAAAAGGTGTAAATTATACATGAGTATGATAAACATAGGCCCTTTTGATATTTAGTTAAATGGCATACATGACCCTTTACTAAGTAACGGAGACAATTCGTTTTATTAAATTGCTAATCCATTCACTACTGCGTTTGTTTGAGATTTTGTAGCTTTTATCACTACATATGAAGCAATGTACATTAAAGATGGTACCTTGTATTTCTTGGTAAAAATGGCAAGGGAGAGAATAGATGAAATTTATTGTTCTTTCCGAACGTGAGATGATTATCCCTTGATCTAGTTATCGTCGGATAGATGTTGTTTTGGTAACACTTAATTGATATTTCTTTGCATTATCGGAATTAGTGTTTGGTTGGTACTAGCTTATCATTGTAAGAAAGTTATTACGTGATAATATCTATACCATTTTTAACCTAAGTATCTAAAGATTAGATAATTTAACAGTCTTTTGGCATGGTTATTACATATTAATTACGCCGACAAAGATGTAACATCTTCTTCCAGTTCCTCTTGAATAGTGAAGTTTACCCGTCAGCTTCTTGTACTGGTTTTATAAAATCATAAAAAACAAACAGAACATTAATTGTTTTCGAGGATACATCTGCAAACTATTAAGTTTTTGACGAATTGCGAACCTTAAGTGGCAGTGGGCCGGGCACATTGCTCGTAGAACTGGTGGCCGTTGGCGCGGAAAAGTTCTAAAGTGACGGCCGCGGACCGGAAAGCGAAGTGTTGGCAGGCCTTCCACTAGGTGGACCGACGATCTGGTGAACATGGCGGGAAGCCGATGGAGGCGAGTAGCACAAAACCGGCCGTCGTGGAGGTCCTTGGAGAAGGCCTATGCCCAGCACGTCTTTCAGCTGATATGATGATAATAATTATGATGAAGTTTTTGAAGACGCGTTAGCCTATATGGTAGTTACCCTGCCTACGAAGCTAGCCTGCCTGATTGCGAGTGAGTTACGTAATAGCCCTGCTGGGTTCAAATAGGTAAGGGCAGACATTTATGTGACGAGCGCGAATATTTTTTTCTGAGTCATGGATTTTTTCTATTTATTTAAGTTTGTATTTATCTACAATAGTATTTATAACGTCCTCTAGTACCGATAGTACAAGCCAACAGCTTAGTTTGGGACTAGGTCAATTAGTGTGACGTTGTCGAATGTATTTTTTTTTTAAGGGTTTTCCCCTTGTTTCAGCGACACTTATTTCATAGAACATTTCACTTCGCAGAATTTTCGTTTCATGGAAAGCTATTTTCTGCTAAACCTGTGTTGATTCCAGATCTTAAATATGATTCACGTAGGTTAGGTTGGACTCGTAACCATCACAAGATAACCTGAAATCAACACGGGTTCAGCAGAGAATACCTTTCCATTAAACGAAAATTCTGCGAAGTGATACGATCTATGAAATATATGGATTGGCATGGCCACCATAACTGTCATGCCAATCCACTCCCACACACGGTCAGTTCTAACTGATCGAATCGGTAGCGTCATGCGGATTGGACGATAGGAAGGATGGTGTATGGCCACCATAAGAAATGAAAATTCTGCGAAGTAATACGTTCTGTGAAACTGGTGTAGGTGAAACAAGGGTAAGTAAACCATTTTTAAGTGGTAATATTTATTGAAGTCAAATAGTAGATCAGCGGAGTTGGGACTCATTTGACTCTTCTTTAGTAGTGACTTTATTATCGTTGTTAGAAGTGCAGTCGGCAATAAAGTAGTTACTGTGCCCTTGTAGGGTGTCACTGTATATACCTGTAGTTATAGTTCCACTTGTTATATCGTAATGTGACACGCAATAAATTATTTTAATTTGATTTGTAATGTTTTTTTAAGCTTTATTATTATCCACAATATTGTTGATATTAATTAACCGCCATGTTACAAACGTGACGTCGTAATTAGGTACGTCACATGTCACGTCATGTTCGCGCTAAAACCGAATGTCAGTGGAAAACCACAGTATTGTTAAATAATCATCGGATATAATTAAAGCATAACGATGAATTTATATTTATGAAATAAATAGTTGATTAAATTAATGTGGTGTAAATTTTAATAGTGAACTAAAAAAAAAAAAATTTAAATTGTTTACTTTTTCCTTTTAAAACTACAACACTGATATTATTTGGTAATTGCCCTTCCTGTTTACGAAACCATTGGCGGTCCTGGGTTCGATTCCCGGTCAGGGCAAATATTTGTAAGTATAAACCGTGCCCGGGACGTACCCGAAGGATTTAAATAATCCTTAAGCTAAGGTGACAGAGTTCAAATTAAATTAACTATGGAATTGTTTTTTAAATAATAGAAATCTCGGAAATTATGCGATATTGGACTACATGTTATACCACATTATATACTCAAAATAGGGTCTAGAATCGATGGTTAAAATCCTTCGGGTACGTCCCGGGCACGGTGTATGTATGTATGAATGTAAACATTTTATTTGTACGAAAAAAAGAGATAGAAATTTTAAAATAGACACAAATATAGCAAGGATGTACAAAGCGAACTTATCCCTTTAAGAGATCTATTTCAGTTAACCTTTGAGCAATACGCGCAAGAATTTGTTTCCGAGTCCTGGATGTTATCTAATTATACAATACTAGTGACCCGCCCTCGCTTCGCTTCGGTTAATGCCAGTTTTCTATAGTACCCGTACATAATCCAAAACTTATTATACATAAAAACCTTCCTCTTAAATCACTCTATCTATTAAAAAAAACCACATCAAAATCCGTTTTGTATTTTTAAAGATCGAAGCATACATAGGGACAGACAGACAGCGGGAAACGACTTTATTTTATACTTTGTAGTGAAGTGTTTGTTTCTCTACATAATATTATGTACGTATAAGTATATTTATCGTTGACTAGTTATTTAGTACCTATATTATAGTGCTTAGAGCTTAGTTTAAAACTAGAAAAAAACGAGTGAGTTTCCAATGAAATGTATATAACAATAAATCGCACCTTCAGAACAATAGTAACCTAATTCAAAATTTTAGATTTCAAACTTCAAGTCATAAATATATTATTATAGAGACCTAACTCGAAATTTAAAATTTCTGAATTAAGTCACTATTGTTCTGAAGGTGCGAAATATGGATTGTAAATATAAAGTAGGCAATTTAAAAAGCTTTTGTTTAGTAACATAGATAAGGCAATAAAATTCCTTTCAATTTAGATAAAGCTAAAACTATTTCGGTAAAGAGTTGCGCCGAAGTTATGTTAAAGCCAAATGATGGGGTCACTGTAAAGCTTTGGGATTAAGGCACTTTCACACAGCAAGGGACGGATCCGCTACGATTCGAAAAAAAAAAACGATAACAGCAGAAGAAAAACAACTGTATCATGTAGGTTAATACCGCTCTTTAGCAAAGTGATTGAGTAACGTAATGAAGCAAGTTCTATAACCTAATGCATTTTTTTTAGTTGGTTTTACTTAGTGTTGATATTTTCGTGTAGGGTACCAAAGAATTCGTGTTATTCATTTATATTAATTTAAACTTTATTTTCTTTTTCTTCTTCGCTATTAGAAAGTAAGAAACCATGTTATTTCGTAGGTACGTAATTCTCGTGTTGTTTTTAAAACAGTAAAGAAAAATATAATTACGATATCTGTAATCATTGTAAAATCATTCCGAGAAAAGAGATGGGTGCCATAAGTTTGACCGCTGTGTGTATGTGTGTGTGTGTATGTGTGTGTGTGTATGAATGTGTGTATGTGTGTATGTGTATGTGTGTGTGTATGTGCGTATGTCTGTGGCACCGTAGCTCTTAAGCGGGTGAACCGATTTGGATGCGGATTTTTAAAATTGAAATCAGGTTTTCTAGCGGTGGTTTTTTCCAAGGTTTTATTACAATCGGCTGGGCCATTTAAGAGATATCTGATCTCTGAGCTCTGAAATAAGGGTTCATCATTAAATCGGGGGTTTTTATCTATCTTATTACAAAGAATACATTATCTTCATCGAAAAATAGACATGGGTAATTAATCAAAAGTGATTATTTATTTTTAATTTTACATAGGTAGTAGATTGGGTATATACGGGGTATATGGCTAGGTAAGTATCCGAAAATTGCATATTGAATAGTTTGCATTGCATATTTATCCAGGTATACCAAAAATCGTAGGTTATAAAACACTCGATGTAGTTAATACTGTCTGGCAAAAAGCCAGGGCGATAGAAATTTAACCGGATAATACCATAATAACCGAATGCGCACAAAGCTGCGTTTTGCCAGTCCATGCCATGCATTCTGATCTTCTTCTTTTGATAAGAACAGAGAAACAGACAGAAAATTGGACATAAACATGTCGGACCATACTTAGTGTAGGACAACAACAAGTATGAATTAATTTTCTATTAAAGTATTATTTTGGTGCTGTCTTGATTATTAGTAGATATAAAAACTTTAGTTGCCGGTATCTGAAGAATCAATCAAGTGTGCTTATTCGTGATAGTTTTTCCTTTAAATTCGTTATAAATATTCTTTCATTTAGGAATTTTCTATAGCATTGATAGTTTTGATTGTGTGTCCCGTAACTAGCGAAAATGGCACTTTTAACGTTCAAAATATCCTACGCGGTCCCCCAAATTTAACAATTGATAATGACGTACACATAATGGTTTTTATTAGCTGCCCAACTATGTCATACTAGGTAGTATGTTTTATTTTCCTAATTTTATAATTGGTATAAATATCTAGGGTGATGGAACCTAATGGACGAGGCACAACAATGGACACTTGGTTCTTATTTTACAGAAGATAAGGGTTATTCATTTGTTTTGCAACAATCATTTTTGGACCGTATCAAATTTGAATTAAGAGTGTCGTGTCCATTGCTGGTGCTTGTCAGCTAAAAGTGTCCATCATTGGTGCCGTCACCCTACTCGTATGTTTACAAAATGTCCGTTTTGTAACTTTGATAAAAACATCTAAGACTGAGAAACAAATAGTTACGGCACCAAAATGTTCAATACTTTTAGCTGAAGACAGCAATACGGGACACTTAACACTTAATTAAAAAATCATAAGCAGACATAGGAATCCAGGGGGCAACATTTCATGACAGGTAGGGAGTTCCTATATCGATTAAACTCAATTATCGATGCTTATTTTATATACTAGTGATCACTCCAAGTTTTGCGTGTAAAAACATTTTTTATTAAAAGTGTAAATATTAAATAAAATAATAACGTAATTCTGTTCTTCATTTTTTAAAACGACTTTTAAAACTATACTCATCATTATTTTTTCTTCATTCTTTATTGTTCCAAATTTTCGGGCGTTACACGTCTCCGTCTTGTCTGATAAATCTATTTCAGGTGGCTAAATGACTTTTCAATTTCTGTGGAGGTAATAGGGGCATTTTTTTTTTAATATGCTGTTTCATACTCGTCTTCAGAACGATACTTACAATAAAATACATGCAATGCTGGGGGTGATCACTAGTATATGGAAAAGCACCGATAATTGAGTTTATCGATATGGTAACTCCCTACCTGTCATAAAATTTTGCCCTCTAAATTCCTGTCTGATCATAAGGTTAAATTGACTGTCTCAAAATAAATGACTAACTCTTATCTTCTGTATCATAAGAATCGAGGGTCCATCATTGATCCTTGTTAGGGAATGCAAATAACCGGTTTTAACCGATTTTAACCGGTTATTTCCATACAAAAACGGCTAATAACCGGTTAATTTGCATTCCCTAGTCCTTGTTCATTACTGGTTCCATTACCTTACTTGCCCATTCCAGAAGTCGAACCCAATCAAACAAACAGACAGAAAAAGTTACTTTCACATTTACAACATTTATATGTAGTATAAGGATTAGTGTGGTTGGATTGAAGTGGTAGGGATGGTTAATTAGTTTGGTTGTCAACTGACGAGGGTACCGGAAATTCCAAATGTTCAATTAACTCGGCAGTAAAATTTAACACCACGCTCTTACGTCCAACTCACGCGTTAATTTAATCACTAAGCCCAAGTGAATTTATCTATACAATATGAAAAAAACCCGACTGTTGCTAACCAACTTTACATCGTTATAAATCCTAAATGATCATTCAAAATGAAAAATGATGAAAGAAACCTAAAGATGATTTTTAAATCCCTATTCAATGATACCCCACTTGTCATACTTGGTCGCCACATTAAGACAAATAGATTGACATAAGAATCATCAAAATCGGACAACGAGTTTAGTTTTCATAGTGACACAAAGGAACAAACATAAATAGTTATATAGGCTGTGAAACACATTACCCTCCTCCTTCGGCAGTCGGGTAAAAATTCTGGAATCTACACTAATATTATAAAGAGGATAGATTTGTATTTTTACCCGACTGCCGAAGGAGGAGGGTAATGTGTTTCACATCCTATAGTTACTAGTTCCTTTGTGGCACTATAAAAACCAAACCCGTTGTCCGATTTTGATGATTCTTATGTCAATCGATTTGTTTTAATCTGGTGAGTGTCACTGAAGATATGACAGTAATCAAAATTCAATATGGCGGCAACCAGACGCCATATTGTGCAAATAAAAAAAAAAGTCGACCAAGTATGACAAGTGGGGTATCATTGAATAGGAATTTAAAAATCATATTTAGGTTTCTTTCATCATTTTTCGTTTTGAACGATCATTTAGGATTTATAACGATTTAAAGTTGGTTAGTAACAGTCGGGTTTTGAAAGCTTGCTTTTTGTTAAAGTTATTTTAGTCTGTAGTCTAACCTTGTAAAAAGGTTAAGTAACCGTAAAGTTAAAAGAGGCGGAACAGGTAGGCGATTTTTGTACCGATTTGTATCAATAACGGTACACTACAGTCATCATCATCATTATCATGTCAGCCGAAAGACGTCCACTGCTGGACATAGGCCTCCCCCAAGGCTCTCCACTCAGACCGATCTTGTGCTTTTCGCATCCACCGCGTTCCCGCGATCTTTACAAGGTCGTCACTCCATCTTGTTGGAGGCCTACCCACAGCTCGTCTCCCGGTCCGCGGACCACTACACTACAGTACCTACGTATTACTGTATGTGCTCTTTCAACTCTTAATAAGCCAGACCCAATATCATACATATAATTCATAATAATATCATACAGGTTGCTTGAGAGGATTGTGAATCTAAAAATTTCCATCAAAATGCGAAAACGTTTTTCTCCCCTTAAACCTAGTCCGATTTTTTCGATTTTTGAATATGTTGTAGATATCATGAAAAACTATGTCTGTACGTTTTCCTTTAAACGAAAATATTTCTTAGAATTAAATAAAATGAAAAAACAAAAAACAGAAACGTACAGACCTAGTTCTTTATAATAACTACAACATATTCAAAAATCGTGGAAATCGGACTTGATTTAGGGGGTGAGAAACGTTAACGCCCGGAGCTAAATTTTTATGGATTTTTTTTGACAGCTACGCGATTTTAGCGGCGCTTCACAATCCTCTTTAGTACCTAAATCAATTTGGTATTGTTAGTATATATTTACTAAAACGTAGCTCATGAAACGCTTAAAGATCTTTAGTATAAAAAAATGTCGTATAAAACCTATAAGTATTTTAAAAATAAATAGAACATAGTCGCTGTCTCCACAACTCATACCATTTCCTAAACGTCTGTAACATTATGCAATTTCGGCTGCATGAAATAGTTCCTGAATCGATCAACGGATGACGTTATGCGAGATGCAGTTACCCACAAACATTTACTGCATTCTGCATACAATACAGTATAGTTGAAACAAAATAATATAAAATATTGGTAGGCAAATTTAAACAAGGTAATCAAAAGACAAATCTAGACAGATCTAGAAATATTTGTCAGCCGAAGTTGTACCAATTATTGTATTTGTGCCAGTTTAAATAATTATTTATTACTTTATTACCTGGTAATATAACTTATTTTTACCTATAAGTAGGTATTATTGTATTTTGTAATTGAAAAAATGAGCTGCTGGAGTTTCTCTTCTCCGCAATGATGGTCTTGTCCGAAGCGCTAGTAGATTTTCATCACACTTGCTCGTAAATAGTGTCCCAATATGCTAGAAAAATCGACCATAAATCCAAAATAATACCCGCGTGTTTTTTTTACCATTACGCCCTATCATGCGTAATAGCTTTTTTTTAAAATATAATACGTGGACTCAAACTATCATAATACGGCAGGATCCCAATTCTTGTGCCACTCGATATGAAGTTTCATACGAGATGAAATGTCAGTTGCATACAATTTTCTGAAAATCTCCCATATAAACTATTGATCTCGACTGTCACTAGAATCGGACTCCTGAACACGTTTGACATTATCTGTGGTAAGTCATAAACAATGATGTAGTCTGCCGCTTATTTATAAATGCTGATTATAAACTGTGTGATTCCAAAATAATAATTAAAAGGGTGTCTTTGTGTACATATTAAAATTTATATATCAATAAAAAACATGTCGTCATCAGAAGATATGGATAATGCGACTCCGCCGGACATCGCCAACGCGGCTAAAATTATTAGTGAGAATCGTAAGTTAAAAATATGATCTTTTGTCTGATTTTGTTTCATTTTCTCGCAATTGTGATGAAAAACATTGTATGATACACGGGTGGTAAAGGAACAGACAGTTCTAACAGACTCTCGTTTGTAATTCTGTCTTTACCACCCTTAATACACAATGTACTATTACTGCATGTTCCCGACGTGCAAAAGAGCCCTCATTAAGCTAATTTACTAAATAAATATTTTGAATTTTGAATACTGAATTAAAATAAGCTTTTCCAACTTAAATATACTAAATATTTCACTTACAATCACGAGGCAACATAAGCCATCGATGCTATCAATATTTCTAGATCTTACGAGGGTGATGGAACCCGAAGATAATGGACAAGGACTTGATTCTTATAGTTAGGTTAGGTGTCCATTATTGGTGGCTGTCAGCGTATAGTATACAACATAATAGCCATTACCCTATGCCTATGCCTATAGTAAATACCCTTATTCATAAACGCCCTATAGCTAAAGTATGCTTGAAATATATTTGGTACTCCTTTCATTGTGACATTTCCATTTGACAGTAAGGAACAACGCATATTTTATCTAAAATAAGTTTACAGTGTGTTTATGGAAAATTCTTTTTTTTTTTATTTGTTTCTACACAGACAGATATACATACACCCAGATACACACAATAACGCGTTAGTGGTTAAAATATATATCAGAATGAATCCCTTTCGCATAGCTCCGTCCTCGCTTAGTTCGTACGGTTTCACTAGATTCACATATAACGCCTTTCCTCGCTTGATTTCGCCCGTTGGATTTTACTTGGAAATTTGGAACTAGGTTTCAGTACTAGCTCCCTATTCAGGGTGACTGCGGCGTCGTGATCCTTACTTAATTTTCCCAACTCAGTAAATGATTGAGATTCTATTGGTATATTGGGTTTAACAATTAAAGTTTACCATAATACTAAAATAATATTATGTTTCTCTGATTAATACTAAAACTATGGTCACCTAACATTTTCATGTTAAAACCTATTTGAAAATCAACCGTTTTGACAAGTAACAAATTGAGTATGTAGGGTGGCCATGATCCTCAATATACAAATTTCATTTAAGAGGCATATACGAAATTTTGCCGATTTCGCTGATTTACGTGATTTTACAGTTGAAATACTGTATTTCTACAAGTTTTAACGCACAACACGAAATCCTAATTTCTAATTTTAACGAATGTATGAGCTACTTTTTTGTTTTTATTATTTTATTTTGGTTAATCGACCTGACACCGGCGACTGTTATGTGAATTTGGCTGGAAGAGGTTTAGAAAGACACATATTCATAAAGCGTTTTGACGTCTTAACGGTATGAAAAATTTACAATGTATTGCTGTGAAAGTCGTCTAAAAAATTTATGAATTACTTTTTACCACTTTCATATAAATTTTTCGAGTAAAAAATAATAATAAACTTGGTAATTTTTTATAGAAAACGGGCAAGAAATATTTTTGATTTTGGCTACTCAGAACTCTCGTTCATAAAATTAAAACAATAGAAATAAACTTTAGTTCAAAATCAATCCATTACCCAAAAAAATATAAAAGAATTGGCAATAAATAATGTTTTAAAACAACCTAAATCTCGCATAATTATACTCGACAAAAATAAAAAAAGTGGCTCATTTATTCGATTATAACTAAAATGACATTTAATGTTGAGCATTAAAACATAGAAAAGCAGTATTTTAACTGTAAAATCACAAAAATAAGCAAAACCGGCAAAAATTCGTATACGGCCTCGTAATGTTTATTTAAATAAAAAACTAATAAATTGTTTTAACGCTTTTAAATCTATTACGGTTCCTAATGGTGTAGCGAAGGAAAATTAAGTAATTCTATTGGTGGATAAACACAGGCCTAATAGACAAACAAATTATCCGTGGAGATGGCGAGAGCAGAGCTCTACTGGAAACCGCCGACAGGCTCAGATTCTTGCATGTATGGGGTGCGCGGCCGGCTACAATGGAGCAGAATGTTATGGACTATAATATGTACCGTACACGTAACAAAACTTACAACAAAACGAGCACGAGCTTTAAAGCTTAATATTTCATAAAAGGATCCCTTAATCGAAAAATTGTTTGCATAAACCCGCAATATTTTTGAAAGACCTATCCAACGACACCCCACACTATGGGGTAGACGAGAAAAATAACATCCCCACGTAAAGTGTAGGGGAGAAACACAAAAAAAAACAAGGTTTTATTTTACCACTTTGTTGGCGTGACTTATATGTTTATTCATGCCAAATTTTGGCTTTCTAGTACTAAGAGTCTATGAGCTAGGTTGCGGACGGACGGACGGACGGGCGGACATGGCTCGCTCTTCCAGGCCACCGTCTCCGTAAGGTAAGCACTTCGTTTGAGGGGAACTGTGTACGTTTTTACAACAAGATACCATCTGATATCGTTAATATGTCGTTCAATAAATTTAAGTCTTACATCAAGCGCTGCTTGTTGGGTAGGGCATATTACACTGTAAATGACTTCATTGGTGACCAAGATGTCTTTAAGTGGTGTCTAGGATATTTACAATATTTGTACCTTGATAAACATAGCCTTTAAGCAAACTGTGTATTCAAGCACTCAATTTTATGTTTAATATTCGTATTTTTATCTTTACTAGTTCTTGTGCGAACAAGACGCTTTTAAACGAGAACACACTATGATGTTTCTCGCCGGACAGCTGTTACATACAATATTCTCTTTATGTTGTCCGGCAGCATGAGCATGTCATGCTCGCTCAAAGGTCTTTGCTTACGGCGGCGCGTCGTTGATCGGGTCGCCACTTTCCCGAACACATGGTTGAGAGAGGCGATGGCTGAGATACGCGTCATACTCGTGAACGGGTGCTGTTCGTGGGGTCCGGTCTGTTCACGTTTGCAAGGTCTTGTTGTTCAATTAATTATTCTAGTTATAGCTTTTGACGTAGAGACCTCGTCGTGTTGTTCTCATAGGTATCCATTATTTTTAGTTTAGGTTTATTGACCTTAAATTTGTATTAAGTTTATTTTTGGTAGTTTTAAGAATTTATTATTTATTAATTTATTACCTTATTATTACTTAATGTAATTTACTTTTAAGTATTGTTGTTGTATGTTTTTATGATTGACAAAATTACCTTCTGCTGGAGTTTCTTGCGGCGCTTCTTCTCCGCCATGATGGTCTTGTCCGAAGCGCTAGTAGATTCACTCTATATTACCGACGTGTAAAAGAGCCCTCATGTGGCCTATTTGCTGAATAAATATTTTGAATTTGAATTTGAATGGCGAAACTATAAGGGTTCCTAGTTTGACTACGGAACGCGTATGCGTTTTAGTTTGAAATGCGTTTGAATCGGAGAATTCGTTTGGGAGCTACGATATGTCACACACAGATATACACGTTAAACGTATGACATCCTTCTTTTTGGGTCGGGGGTTAAAAAAAATGCTCCGTAAGTTTTCATATCGACACGTTATTACTAACTAATATACATATTTATTTGTTTGTTTGTACTTTAAGCCTCAACTGATCGACGTAAAATTTCACTTCGACACAGATTACTATACTCTACTTCAAATCAGTAAAAAGATTTTTTAGTTCAGAAAAATGAACAGTTCCCGGGGGAACCCTTTGTTTCCCATAATTTTATTGGTCATAATGTAATTGTTGACATAATTTTTGATAGTCATAATTTTTTATGTCGCTGAAACTGTAAACTTTTCAGAAGTTCTGAAATATCTAACGTGTAGACAAGGCTAGGTTAGATTATGTTTGATTTATAAAAATCCTGAAAAAGTAACAGTTTCTTTAAAAAAACACGTTATGACTTGCGATGATTATGACCTAAAGCACATTATGACTAAAAATAATTATGTCAGTCAATTTAGACCCGTTCCCGGGATAACAGCGATAAATGACTTGTACGCGGACGGAGTCACGGGCAAAAGCTAATAAACCTCTAAAATAACAACCCTCATTATGTACGCTTCCCCGAAATTTTATTATGGCAGCAGAAAAAAATACTGTCTCTATTTTATCAAAATTTCCAAGTATTTTCAATTAATAAAGATATAACATTTCAAATATCAAACATTTTAATGGAAAATTTAATTGGTGTCAAATTAATTCCGTGAAGTCTTTTTGTAGATAGTAAAATAACGAGTATATTTATAGGTACTTGCCCAAATGGAACTCTGACCCACCATAGAACTGTGTGTGTTACAGTGACGTTATAATTCTAGTCGTAAAGTGTCAAACAAATTATTATTGTAATGTCACTGTGACACAGTTCTATGGTGGGTCAGGTTTCCATTGGGCTAATAGCTAGTAGTAGATAGTAAGCTATCTCCATACCAAATTTCATCGAGATCGGTTCAGCAATTTGGACAAAGTTACTTTCAAATTTATAATGGTTTACCCTTGAAATCTCGACATTTTTTTTATGGAAAATGTATTCAAAGTCAACGTTTCACATAATTTGATTTCATAGACAATTCATTTCGTGGAACGTTTAATTCGAGTATGCTCAAATCACCGTTTTTTTTTTAATTGTAAAATTATTATTTAGAAAAAGAAAGAAAGAAAGAAAAATACATTTATTCACTACACACACAAGACACTCAGAAAGAAGTAGAAACAGAGAAAACAGCAATGAACAAAGTGGTTAGTGTGTCTTCGCGGCAGTGAATCGGACACTGGCTCAGCATAATGCTAAACACCTGCAGCGCTGATTTTCAGCCAGCTCCGATTTTTCCGATTTAGTAGATTGATAATTTTATAGAATTTCATATCATATTTTTTTACAACATTTTTTTTAATTATTCCTTTTGTCAAATCTTAGAAAATCATTTCAATATGTGTTATTCGAAAAGGCAGCAATTTTGAGATTACGCTCAAATTTTGAGAATATTATCTTGCAAGGCTGCAATTTTCATTTTGCTCAGATTATGTACAGGTAATAAATAGGTGATTTTTAATAGATTTCGAATATTTTTCGGGCTACTTTTACCTTTTTTGGTAACTTAAAAAGAAGCTAACGAACAAGTCGACGGAGCTCCGCTGCGCGGAGCTCCTATTCCACGTGGCTCTGGCGCTTCGCGCCTTGACACAACTCTAACCTAACCTAACCTATCGGTCGAAATTACCGTTATGTATTTAAAAGTTAGTTATTTAAAATTAATTTACATGATCCCCAGATTTTTCTAAAATATAGTATGGGCTATAAAATAAAACCTTGTAGCAATACATCGACGAAATAAAAATCGATATTATGTCACTCTGTTACTTGAATATTTGATAAAATGTATGTTAAAGCAAATAATAATCCATCAATAATTGTTCTAAGAATTATAATAAATTGTAATGAATAGTCGATGAAACCACATTCCTTGAAAATAAAATATGCTACTTGAATATTGTATAAATCGTTTTCTATGAAATGAAATTCGATAAAATGTTTGTCTATAAAAGAGAGGGCACCCATTTATAATATTAGTAGGTATGTATGTATGTATGTATGTATGTATGTAAACTCTTTATTGCCCAAACAGAAAAAACAAATCAAAAAAAGAAACAGAAACACAAAAGGTATGTAGGTATAGATTATTAAGAATCAGGTGTCCCTTGCTCCAAATTACTTTTTTTTAATTATTATTCTAATACCATTATCATTTTGTTTAACTTTACTTGTCTGATTGCTTGCTTGTTTGTAGTTCAAATCCTGCTGGTAAATTTTAAGCTAATTCCTATAATAAAAAAAAAGACATCCGAATAATTTACTTGAATCCAATTTCCGTCCGGGTAAACATAAAGCGTATTAACACTGAGCGAATGAAAATTCCTGATACACCAAGGGTCTCGCCAATACTGAATATTTGAAAGCGTTTTAACTTTCTGCTCTTCCTGTCCGCCTGTCAGCCTGTCACAACGTGCAACTTCCGTGCAAAACGTCAATCACAGGAAGTTGAAAACACAAATAAACATATACATTCAGACGACGCGTCGGCCTAGTTGGTTTGGCACCAAACCCTGCCTACGAAGCTAGCGGTCCCGGGTTCGATTCCCGGGGTAAGTATGCAAATATTTGTGTGATGAGTACAGTATTTCTTTCTGAGTCTTGAGTGTTTTCTATCTATTTAAGTATTTATTTCTCTATATAAGTATTTATATAGTACCCATAGTACAAGCCTAGAGCTTAGTTTGGGACTAGGTCAATTGGTGCGCCCTTGGGTATTTGGGTATTTGCCCGTGTGGGTGCCGGGTTAGAATAGTGCCACTCCATGTCTTCCCGTGGATGTCGTAAGAGGTGACTATGGGAATAAAGGCTTCTAGTACCGGGCGATGGGCTGGCAACCTGTCACTAATACGCTGGTAAACATCTTAGCCGGTTTACATTCATCTGTCATAACTTTTTTTTGGCATAGTAATCATCATTTGGCTTAATCATCATTTGGCATAATCATCTTTTAGCATACAGTCTTTTTTCTAAAACCGTATACTTTTTAGGATTGTTATAAAATAAACCTAACCTAACCTACTGGGTTCTATTCAATGATATTTTAAATAATCCTGATAAGTATACGGTTTCAGAAAAAAAGACTGTATGCTAAAAGATGATTATGCCAAATGATGACTATGCCAAATGATGAGTATGCCAAATGATGATTATGCCAAAAAAAATTATGACAGATGAAGGGTACCCATCTTAGCCTAGTTGTGCAAAATGTGGTTGCAGCATTATCAACAAGTTTTTAGAGTTGTAGGTAATTCTGTAGCTCTGCCTACCTCACTCTGGGAACGAAGGCGTGAGTTTATGTATGTATGTATTTACATTTTATTTGAACCATGGCCTCTTGTACAGGGTACAACCATACTGCCTTTGACGTGTTATGTATGGTATTGTTTTGAACTTAGCCGCCATTACTGTCTAGTAAATAAGAGCTATCTTGGCGTTTACAATACGATAACGATAACACGTTTAAGCAATATGGTTTTACTCTGAAGAATAGAGGCCCTAGCCATTTGACGTATTATCGTACAGACGACTTCAAAGATACGTTTACAGTTTTGCTCCTTATTTCAACGGAATAAGGTGCAAACATGTAAAGATATCTTTGACTTCGACCGTAGCTATTGTTTTTAACCCTGCTGCAATTAGATTTACCATCATTTGCTAAAAAACGTTCCACAAACTGATTTTTTTCACAAACTTATCATTTTGCAAAACGCTTTTTTTGCCGGAACTGTAAATATTTCAGGATTTTTATAAAACTAACCTAACCTACAGGGTTCTACAAGATGGTCCTAAAGGAAATCATATAGAGGCTTGATTTCCTCCTACGCTGACATCGGTTGCTGACGTCGGTCGAGCGTACCGTCGGCTGCGTATGACAAAGAAAAGTCCCGCAGCGCGAAACCGATCGCTGTACGGAACAGTTTCTCGCACCCGAGCGTACAACCATCCGTGGGCCCTGCCAAGATGCACTACGCTAACTAGCGCTTCTATTCGATTCGTTTTTAAACCAATCGCGTCACTGGTAGACCACGTGACTTTTCGTATCACGTCATCTCTCAGTGACGCGATTGGTTTAAAAACGAATCGAATAGAAACGTTAGTTAGCTTAGTGCATCTTGGCAGGCCCTCAGGTCTGCTTTGCACTGAGCGCGCGATGGTGGCGTATAGCGCGTCAGCGCACCGACGAGCGAGACCGACGCGCGCCATCAGCGTCGCGTAGCAATAAATCTGCCGCGGATGTCAGCCTCACTGTGCGGTGTCCCGTAGAACATGGTGTACCTATATTCGTACTCTCGACCGACGTCAGCGACCGACATCAGCGTAGGAGGAAATCAAGCCTAACAGTTTCGGAAAAAAAAGCGTTTTGCAAAATGATATGTTTGTGTAATGAATCATTTTTGTGAAATGTTGTTTAGGTGATTAGATAAGTACCTTGCAATTACTGTCAAGTAATTATGAGGTATCGTATTGTTGACAATACGATTACTTCAAAAGCGATATGGTTAAACCAAGTAGAACAAAGCCCCTGCAAATAAATTTCTACGTTTTTTGTTATACTCGTACCTACAGCGTGTTTATTTGCGTCAAATTTCATTTTAGTTCGTGGTTAATTAACTCACTAGTATTGTTAACCCGATTGATGTGGTTCATGCATAATTAGGTATAGCGTAATTCCATTATTTGGAATGAATATTTGTAAACACATCGTATGAACGGAATCCGAGTAGGTTTGTTTCCCAGTGAGCGTACTTTATACAGGGTGTCTGGAAAACCTTTGGAGAAATTTGGCGCGGTAATAGTTCGCACGATTCTGATCACGGGGGTATGGTTCATTTTTGTTTCTGTTAATGTAAAAAAAAAAGAAGGTTTAATTATATTCATTTTGTTACTTGATGTATCGCAGCCGATATCTTGACCTTGACATTTTGATGTTGATACTATACGACCCCAAACGTTCGTAGTAACTAACGTCAAAACTTCAAGGTCAATGACCTGAGACCATACGTTGTTTACATGGTATGTAAACAAACAGTTCGCCCCATGTAAACAAAAATCATGTTAACATTTTAAAAAATAATGATTAATTTTAGTGAAACTTACTGTATTTTCATTTTTGCAATTGGAACACTAGCTGGTTTTAAATGTAAATTCACTAGATCTCTTGTTCATGCTTTGCCAAGAGTGATCCTATCGTCCGTCTTGTCGAGATCTAACCATTTACCAAAGTTTTCTGCTCTAAAGTGGCCCACATAACTGGTTTACAGCAAAAATAATTACGACTTGAATATCTGAAAATAACATAATTTAACAATGACATCTAATGACAGCCATAAATTCATAGACTTTTAAAAGTTCTAATAGACATGGATTGCACGATCCGATTATTGCCCTCCGTATTGATCCGCATGGTATTTTTGGCAGTAGCCAACAGTTCGAATGCAAAACATTTTGTCGATGGATATAAAGGTTGTCGCACAATTCATTATAATTTATGATGATGTCACACTTACGATAGCCATGCCATGGAATTGGTGAACTTACGTAGTACAGCGCGAAAGCTCTTAGAAGGTGCTTCGGGTTTGTACTTCTCTCTCACTCGCTCTTAATAAGAGCGTATGGGAGCGAGAGACAAGTTCAAACACGAAGCACCTTCTAAGTCTTCAGAGACTGTACATATTCATTCCGTCTTACACAAACATTCCCCTCTGCAAAATATTGGACCAAAATTAAATGATCTAACACATTACAAACAAAACTGTTAAGTCAATAACCTGTACATAAACTGACGTCTTCGTTCTGAGAGCGGGGTAGGCAGAGCTACGGAACTACCTACAACTCTCAAAAAGTTGTTGATAATTCCGTGACCAAATTTTGTACAACAAGGTTAACCTGTCATTATCTTACTCGTTTTCGCAATAAGAAGCTTCAAGAAAATGCAATGCTATAGCAGTGCAAATAATCCAATACAAAATTTGCGAATTTGATGTAAGGGTTTGCATGGCATCAAAGATAGATCCCATTGACAAACACTGCTTCCTGATAGATTTAAATCAAATTGGTATCTCATAGAGTACTAAGAATCTGGACTATATGATGAACTTTGCACCAGCTATTCTTCTCTACCTTTTATATTACGTATTTCTTAAGAGGAAACGAAACAAAAAGTAGGCTGTTTCTTCTCCTTTTAATGTCACGGCCACAACGTCAAATTCAACGTTGACTCTGACAATCACAGAATAAAGACTAAAAGCATAGAAACCGTACTAAATAAGCAGAAAATACATTATGGTTCACTTCTTTTTACTTGTGGTTTTCATAGTGAGTTGGAAAAAGATGAATCTATAGCCGTTCTTCCTTTATTTGGTACATCGTCACAAGTAAGGCGTGATTTGGACCTAAAAGCACCTATAGTATTTGGACCTATAGACAAGGAAAGACAAATCCTTCCTGTAGGAAGGACAAAGAAGTCCCTGTGTAAAACCTTGTGACAATGACAGTTAAGGAAGAAAAAACAGCCTACTTTTTGTTTCATTTTTTCTCATGTAATACGTAATCTAAAAAGTAGAGAAAGATAGCTGATGCAAACTACATCTTGTAGTCCGGTTTCTATGCTGTATATTCTTATTCTGTGCTGACAATAGACCTCTCTTGGACTTTGAATACAGATTAGACAGACATATATTTAAAAAAACTTGTGACAACTTACCAAATAAAATCATGTTGCCAATTTCACTCCGAGCAGTAGTGGCCTCATTTTTACCCGTTTGGCTAAGCTACCATGACTACGGATAAAAAAATCGGTCCTAAAAACGGTTGTTACCCTTAGGTTCGCGTTCGCTCTATCCTTGTCCTGCGTAATGTCCTGCCCCGTTTTCGCGTGGTCCATTCATTTTTTCCTATCAATAGGACTACGAGGGAGAACTGTTTCTCGTAGTCCCATTAGTATTTATCTACTTCCTGTATACTAAAATAGGGAAGCGTGGTTTGCTAAAAATGTTAGTTTTGCAGCAGGCTCGGAGGGCTAAACCACTCTGAAATTGGTGTCGACGGAGCTCCTATTTCTGGGTGGTGTGGCTAACATAACCGAAACCTACCTACGTATTCTCTTATTCTATTTCCATAACTGTAAATACTAATGGGACTACGAGAAACAATTCTCCCTTGTGGTCCATTGATGCCCCTTTTTACCGTGGTCCCACCGCTATGCCCCACTGTTGGGTGAGCAGGTAATTTTTTTTCCCCGTAGATCCACTGCACTAGAGTTTTAACATATCCTTTTCAATCCGGCAGTGCCAGTGAGACCACGGGTAATTCCTCAGGTAATTTCTTTCCCCGTAGACCCACTGATCTGTTAAATGGTTGCCAACGGCACCACTAAGCCGCTCTACTGACCAATGATTTATATTTCTAATTCAAATTTAACGGAGTCGACGGAGCTGCGCTATCGCGGAGCTCTTTTTCCTGGGTGGTTTGCCGCTGAACAACTAACATAACCTAAACCTACCTCATATTTATTATACTAGTTTTGGTCAATAGTGCGGTTTATTAGTGCCGTGGGGCAGTCGGCCCCCACTTGACAGAAAAACATGACAGCGGTGGGACCCCGGGCTAAGGGTGCGGCTCCACTGAGGCGGAGACGAGAGGAGCGGAGCGGAGCTGTGCCAATATTAACCAATAGAAGGCGCATGCGGTCACGTCGAGCACGTTAGTTTATATTCTATTGGTTAATATTGGCACAACTCCGCCCCGCTCCGCTCGTCTCCGCCTCAGTGGAGCCGCACCCTAAACGCAAAACTCTAGTACAGTGGGTCTACGGGGAAAAAAATTACCTGTGCACCCACCAGTGGGGCATAGCGGTGGGACCACGGTTAAAAGGCTTATTGATGGGACAAATCAATATGACCACGATAGAAAGGGGTTGTCCTCTTTGAAGGTCATTTTTGTATGAATAATTTGAATTTCTTGGCAGAACGTACTAAATTTATTCGTTCTTATTAAAGGATATTGGGCAAGACGAGGCTATGACGACAGGTAAACTAAGGCCTGATTTTTCAATGTCCAGATAACGGTAACTGTTGGGTAACTTTTAGCTTGTTCCTTTTCTATGTCAAATAAAAGAAAAGGACCAAGCTAAAATTTACCCAACAGTACTGTTATTAAAAAAGTAGTGTTATTGAAAAATCAGGCCTAAGACGGCTAGTTTGCTTATTTAGTAGTAGAAGCATGACAACGAATGGAACTGTTTTTTGGTCGACTTCATTTGTGTGTTAACCGGGCTTATTTAAAAATTAAGTCAAAATCAAATCAAATCAAAATATTTATTCAGTAAATTGTCCACATACGGGCTCTTTTACACGTCGGTAATAAAGAGTGAATCTACTAACGCTTCGGACAAGACCAACATTGCGGAGAAGAAGCGCCACAAGAAACTCCAGCAGAAGGTCATTTTTTCAAACATAAAAAACCGCCTTCAAAAAGCAAAAAATAACTTCTTTAAAATGGTAGGTAAATAGGTCAGTCCAACTGAAGTCTGCTTTTGGTTAAAATATTGTTGGACGCCGACTTCAGTTGGACTGACCTATTTACCTACCATTTTAAAGAAGTTATTTTTTGCTTTTTGAAGGCGGTTTTTTGTTTTTTTAAACATTTATTTTATTTTATACTTTTTAGTGATCCTATTTATGCTGTTACGTAGCTCCACTTCTAAATATTAATAAGAAACTATAGAACATTTCAAGCTCGCCGCAGACAACGCCGCGGGAATGTCATAGTCATATTTAAACCTAAATGTGCTTCGTCATAGTCGCTCAACTTCCTTTATCGAAATATCTTATCGCCACCCTTGAAATAGGTACCGTTAAGGAGTTCCGGTGGCCATCTGTGGTCTTCATCATCAGTTCCACTTCACCATATAGTACTTTTCAAAAGCAAATGCATGAGTTACAGTGAAAAATACCAAAATCGCTATAGGTGTGCCTATAATATTTGAGGAGTTCTCTTGATTTCTCCATGATCCCATCATCAGATCCTGACGTGGTGACAATGGGACCAACTAGAAAGTATACCCATTCGAACAACGAAAAAAATTTTCAAATCGGTCCAGTGGTCTTCGAGAAATAGGGGAACATACATAAAAAAAAAAAAAAAAAATATCCCGACGAATTGAGAACCTCCTCCTTTTTTTGAAGTCGGTTAAAAATACAATAATAATTAAAAATAAGTTAAATTATAAGGTAATAAAGCAACAAATAGAAATTATTAAAACTAGCACAAATAAAAACATAACATGTCAAATATATTAAACTAAAAATAATGACTAGGAGAACAACGCGATGAGGTCTCTACGTCAAAA
This sequence comes from Acleris literana, assembly GCA_946894065.1. Classification (NCBI taxonomy): domain Eukaryota; kingdom Metazoa; phylum Arthropoda; class Insecta; order Lepidoptera; family Tortricidae; genus Acleris; species Acleris literana. Next base: position 9,819,970 of record OX335691.1, on the reverse strand, counting down.
GCCATAACTGGAATAATTAACTGAGAAACAAGTCCTTGCAGACGTGAACAGACCGGACCCCACAAACAGTACCCATTCAAGAGTATGACGCGTATCTCAGTCATCGCGTATCGCAGCCTCAAGCATGTGTTCGGGAAGGTGGCGACCCGATCAACGACGCCGCCGTAAGCAAAGAACTTTGAGCGAGCACGACGTGCTCATGCTGCCGGACAACGTAAAAGTAATATTGTGTGATACTCGTACCTATAGCTGTGCGGCGAGAAACATCACAGTGTGCTCTCATTTAAAAGCGTAAAAAGTACACACAAGAACTAATAAAGATAAAGTACAAAAAGTAAACATACAATTTCGTGTTTGAATACACAGTTTGCCTAAAGGCATTTTTATCAAGATAGAAATATCAGAAATAACCTATACTTAAGAAATTACCTTAAGTAAATAATACCCTAGCCACTACTTAAATACATCTTGATCACCGATAAAGTCATTTACAGTATAGTATGCCCTAACCAACAAGCAGCGCTTGATGTGAGACTTACATTTATTGAAAGGCATACTGACGATATCAGAGGGCCCTGCCAAGATGCATTGCGCTAACTAGCGTTTCTATTCATTTTGTTTTTAAACCAATCGCGTCACTAACAGTGTTGCCAGTTTAGACCTGTAAAATTGTAATTCGTAGCTTTATAAAACGTGCCCCTAGTGTTCAGCGTCCTTGAATTTTCCCTTGTTTTCGCATGTGACCAAAGTATGCCATTTGACGCCTTTTGATGGAGCTTAGGGGTTTACCCTTGTTTTGTAGACACTCATTTCACAGAACGTATCACTTCGCAGAATTTTCGTTTCATAGAAAGCTGCTTTCTGCTATTGCCCTTGTTGATTTCAAGTTATATTGGACTTCCGGATTGTTCACCATTATTTGTAACACAGTCTCATTTCGCACCTTATCCCTCCACGAAATCTTCAGCATGCTTAGGTACACTCACATTTCAAAAACTTGTAAAGAATACTCGTTCGCTCAAGAGATACAGCGATTGTTAAATAAGTAGGCCTCTTATTTTTTCATTTTATTTTAATTATTTATTATTATAGCGGTAATTGGTAGTAATACCCACTTTGTAATATTGCAACTGTCTACCTATTAGTTTGAGATATAGCCCGCTGACAGACGAATGGACGAACGTAGTAATAAGGTCCCGTTGACTGTTATTGTTAGTTGTTCTATCACCATCACTACAAAGTCGCTTCCCGCTGTCTGTCCCTAATCCTATGTAGTTATGCTTAAATCTTTAAAAACTACGCAACGGATTTTGATGCGAGTTTTTTTAATACATAGAGTGATTCAAGAGGAAGGTTTATATGTATAATAAGTTTTGGATTATGTACGGGTATTACAGAAAACTGGCATAAACCGAAGCGAAGCGAGGGCGGGACTTTTATAGAACTGGTGGAAAATCAAGTATACAAGACCTTTAAATCCTATTAACCTGGAGTAGCAAGGCTTAAATTTGAATTTCCCTTTTTGTCATGATATTCTGGTAGACCTTTATCAACATACCTACTCGTTTAATAACAGTAGATTAATGGGCTATCAAGGTTCTAAAACAAAAATCATTAAAAATACCTCACGAGCTTGATTTGCTTGAATATTAAAAAAACCGGACAAGTGCGAGTCGGACTCGCCCACCGAGGGTCCAGCACATGACAAGGTTAACTCAATTCAAAATTTTGGACCGCCGTTCCTTGCATAAAGACCGTTTCTTTTATTATGTAATTAAAAATGTACAGATTTCAGATTTATTCCTATATTTGTAGTAAAAGACGGTGTTACTTGCCAAATTTCAAAGTTTTAGGTCAACTGGAAATAACCTATACATTTTGATTCCCTCGAGTGTCAAAATACAGGTTTTTTTTGGCATAAATGGCTATATTTTTTTTTACATTAATGTAGACGTTTGATTTTTTTCACAGCTTCAAAGAACTTGTAGACCGAAGTACTCGTATATGGTTTTAATTTCAACTCGATACTCCACGCGTTCACGAAACAAAGGGTCTAGACAGACAGACAAACAGACAGACAGACAGACAGACAAACAGACAGACAGACAGACAGACGGACGGACGGACGGACGGACGGACAAATATGGGAGGAAAACTGGACAAAGGTAGCAATTTTCGACGGTAACTCTCCATAGATGGTTCCATATCTTCGTCCCTAAGGGTCATGTAAAAAATCTTTAAAGTCAAAAGTTTTGGCAAATTTTATATTCTACAATATTGCAGAACCATGATTAGCACTAGAATGAACAACAGTATAGGCAAAAAAGGGAAAAAAGCGACAGTTTTTCTAGCTGGGGGAGACAAGGAGCCGGAGAGACGAAAGATTTGGGTTACCATGACTATATTGTCCTTTACAACATATTAATATACTATAACAATCGGTCCTTTTTTAGAGTACCGGAACAACGATTTACAAAATGTACGACGAAATTTTTTGTATGGGCTGCGCCTTTTCCGGTATAACATTCTTCCGGGTCAAATTTCGGAATGGCGACAGACAGATCGGTATTCTGCAGGGTCTGAACGCTCGGATAACGTTGTCACCCTAACTGTTACATGATTTGCCGCTTGCATTGGTTTAGAGACGCGTTTTCCAGTTTTGGGCCTAGTCTTATAGTGTCTTCTGATGATCCTGCTCACCAACATCGTAGGCGGGGACCTCTCGCCGAACAGCCGAGAGGAAGCGGAGCGCAGACGACGGAGGGTCAGGGGATCCCTCCGTTTACCGTGGCACACCGGAGGTCTGAGGGTGCCTTAGTAAACCAAGGCACCCTCCGGAAGTCGTTGGCGTCGAGGTGCTACTTTCGAATGCGCTTGCTCATGGTTAGGTAACGCATTCACAGTCTTGTGACTGCCACTTACCATCACTCGTTCGTTTCTACCTACCATTTGCCACTGAAAAAATCGAACATTCATAAGAACAGTGAAAGTAAAATAAAAGCTTGTAAAAAAAGCACACTTTCGCATTTTGACCTACGTATTTATAATAATAGTACTGGAATTTAATTTTAATATTTATCACTCTTCTCTTGAAGTTTGATTTTCAGTCATAGTGTTGCTCGCCTTAATTTACCTAAAACAGAGTATATTATTAGTATCTACATCTGTATTTATTTGTTTATAAAATGCCACAACGTACGTAATATTGGCCACGTTTCGAGTTCATCATCAGATCAGATCTTAAACGTCAATAAAAATACATTGACAATATTAGATATCATTTACTTATTAGTGTTTACACTAGGTTTTTTATTCGTGCTTTTATGAATTTCTTCATTTATTCATACAAACCTTGTTAAACCGTTCTCAAGTATGATAGATGAGGCAAGTGATTCTTATCTAATAGAAGATTAATTTGTTTTTCGCTATTCCCTAGAAAACTACGGTTTTTGGGGCATAATAAAAACAACATCAGTACTAAATACCTAAGACCGTTTTTTTTCGTTTCGTTAAGATCTTCGTTCGTAATGAAAAAACGAATAAGGAAAATTCTACGACCGGTACGCCGTCATCATCCGCTTATCGACCCGAAACTAACAAATCCAAACATGGTGAGCCTGTAATGTAGTCGCTATATTATGTATGTCGCTATATAATATTTGAGGAGTTCCCTCAATTCCTCATGGATCCCCTCATCAGATACTGATTTGGTGACAATGGGACTCGGAAGTATACTCTATCAAACTAAAAAATAATTTTTGAAATCGGTCCATAATTGAGGGAGAAATCGGTGAACATACATAAAAAATGAATACAGTGGAACAAAGAACCTCCTCTTTTTTTGAAGTCGGTTAAAAAGCCGTAATACTTAGTGTAACTTTGACAGTTAATGCTTAGAGCCATACAACGAACATCTAAGCTAGATTTGAAAACGCGTAGCCCTATCTGGTCACAGACCGTCACAGATCCCACTTACTATCAGTTGGGCTGAACTGAATGCTCGTTTGCCTTTTTTTTTTTTTATTATGGCTTTCACATCTTTTGCAATAGATGTATTTTGCCAACGTCTGAGTAGACTTCGGTCACGTCCAGAGAGTTGGGTCTAAAGGTATTGAAGATTTGTGGGAGGGTCGGACCGGAACCTAAAACAAGTAATAATAAAATAACGTAAACGACACAGACGAAACAGGACGATAACAAACAAGCGAAAGTTACAGGTAGGGAAGAAAGTTAGAAACTAATGGACAACAACGAGATAGAATAATAAGATGTGTAGTAAGAGTAGTTATAATTTTATATTATGTACCTGAACATATTTAACAAGGAATTTGGTAAAAGGAGATCCTACAAAAGAAAGAAGGGACTGAAAGTTAAGAGGTCTAGGGATGTCTTTTGGGAGAATGTCATAAAGGGACTGGGTATATTTAGTGCAGCTGAAAAATATGTGCTCAGGTGAACCGACGTCCAAGCCACATTCACAAATATTCACATTGATTCCGGATTCTAATTTTGGCTAAAAAGACAGGAGTGCACGCATGACCAAGTCGGAGTCGGCATATGGTGGATGTTGCTCTTTTGTTAAATTTTTGGTAGCGGAAGAACCACGGTTTATGGGGGATTTTTGGCTGTATATCCCCGTAGTATCGGCCCTTAACTAATCGAGAAATATCCCATATTTTTTGCCACGAATCTCTTACATCCGAACGGGCCATCATTAGGAGGTCAGAAGACTGAACGGATAGGTGCTCTTTAGGAGCAGATACGACTGCGTCTTTCGCCCATGAGTCTGCCCATTAATTACCCGCGATTCGTTTGCCTTATCCATGATTTAAAAAATCTCCACCGTTATGGGTCCTATGCAACGTACAATCAAGCAAAATCTGTCTTAAATTCCGCGTTTTAAGCATGCCGCAACGCCATTTGAAATCCATGATTTATTGTACCCGTACTTAAACCATCTGAAAGTATCCATCAGAAACATAATGTTGAAAGAGTAATTCAAACCGTTGACGTACTAATTGAGATAATCACACAGATAAAAACCGGCCAAGTGCGAGTCAGACTCGCGCACGAAGGGTTCCGTACCATTATCAATAAATCTTTGTTGTATGGGAGCCCTCCTTAAATAGTTATTTTATTTTAAATTTAATGGTTTTTTTAAGTGAATATACAACTAAATATTCTGTGAATATTTCAAGCATTTACTTGTTGCCGTTATTAATATTGGGCGAAAAACGGCAAAAAAATCACGTTGGTTTTATGGGAGCTCCCCTTAAATATTTATTTTAATTCTGTTTTTAGTATTTGCTGTTATAGCGGCAGTAAAAATACTTAACAGTCTAGCTATCACGGTTCATGAGACCGGACAGACAGACAGACAGACAGACAGACAGATAGATAGACAGACAGACAGACAGATAGACAGACAGACAGACAGACAGACGGACGGACGGACGGACGGACGGACGGACGGACGGACGGACGGACGGACGGACGGACGGACGGACAGACGGACTGACAGACTGATAGACAGATAGACAGACAGACAGGTGGGCAGAGGAATCTTAGTGATAGGGTCCCGTTTTTATCCTTTGGGTACGAAACCCTAATAAAAAACCGCCTTCAAAAACGCAAAAGATAACTTCTTTTAAAATTGTAGGTACCTAATAGGTTAGTCCAACTGATGTCGGCTTTTTTGTTCAAAATATTGTGGTCGCCAACATTAGTTGGACTAACCTATTTGGTTCCTTCAATTTTAAAAGTTTTTTTTTGCGTTTTTGAAGACGGTTTTTTAGTTTCTAAAACTTTTATTTTATTCTTTTTAGTGATCATAATACGCTGTTACGTAGTCTCACTTCTTGGTTGATATGAAACTTTAAGTTATTTCAAGCACGCCGCAAGCAACGCCGCGGGAAAGTCATAGTCATATTTCAACAAGTAAATACTCTTTGTTGTAGTCGCTCAACTATCTTAATCGAGATATCTTATCGCCACCCTTGAAATCAGTACCGTTGAGGAGTTAGGGTGGCCATCCGTGGTCTTTATCATCAGTTCCAGTTCACCAAATGATACTTTCTGAATGCAAATGCTGGACTTGTTACTATAAATACTAAAATCGCTATATGTTTGCCTACAATATTTGAGGAGATATTATCCTTTTTCTCCGGGACTCAACACAATTGGATCATCGCTATATCTCTAAAGAAAAATTAGTCGTACAACCAGGCAGAAATACTTACTAGTTTTAAGATCTGGGTTAAAATAGCTCCACTTTTAAACCACCAAACGTATCTTTCAATATCTTTTACGTTTATTACGATGTCTTTCAGATTTTTCAAAATGATTTCTTCTGACATTTGACAGTTTGACATAAGTTTGATACTTGTCAAAGACATTATAGCACTTGATAGCACTACCGAGTCATCATTCGAAAAAGGTTAATTAAAACCGCTTTACATAATAAATCGCAGCTTGGAGTGAAATTGGCAGCATGACCCAATTTTTACTCAAAACGAACAAAAATAAATAATTTGAATCTTTCCTCTGGAAGGTAAGTATGTTCTGTATAATTAAACATGTTTTTCAGATCGCAATGAACGCCGCTAAAGCCGAATGATATACGGTTGTTGGTATCAGTCAAGCTTTAGAACTTATAGCTGACATTTAAGTAAATAAAATATAAATATAAATGTATATCACGAAAATGAATTCTAACATGATTCGAGCTTGTTAGCTCACAGCTTTACATACCAATACCAAATATCACCATACCAAATATACCAAAATATCTTAAATATCTTCATATTATTGCTTCCAATTAGATCCTTACAAAAGACTGTAGACCGGGAGACACTGACACAAAATTTCCGGTCATTTGTACCAGTATGGTGACCCTTCAAGAGTCTAATTACGTAATGACGAAAAGAAAAATGATGGTTATAGCGCTGGTACCGGCGGCCCAAACGCGTGGGCGGCCATTTGGAACCGTCGGAAAAATATGGCATGGTGATTTTCGTGAACGGCTACTCGACGATGATTAGCTGTGCAAAAATTAGCCTGGTACAAATGGTTGGATTGTTTTTTTTAATTAACGTGTTTTCGTCGTTATGGCGGGCCTCAACGGAGAAGTATGGCATTACGCTACCGCCTACTTCTTTTTTCATCGACTATCGGAAAATACAAGAATTTTAGTGGTACAAATCGTTCGACTTTCGTAATTTATCCGACACGTTCGATTAACGTCCACGCATTTGGGCCGCCGGTACCAGCGCTATGACCATCATTCTCCTTTTCGTCATTACGTAATTAGACCCTTGAAGGGTCGCCATACTTGGTACAGATGACCGGAAATTTTGTGTCAGTATCTCCTGGTGAAAAATGTAAAAGCAAGTAGTTTTTTATTTGGTGTTCCCAATTACTCCAATGATTGTACATAATACGACGTTGATGTCTTCTTCACTGTGGTCTCCTCTTGAAGCGCTGGTAGAAATTAACGTGTAGAAGTGCCCGAGGGGGCTACTTCCAGAACATACATCTTTATCCTTATTTTTATGTTTTATTAAATAGTTTTTTTTTTCCATTTCAAAAATAAGTTTCCGTTTTACGTCTCGCCTCGACACTGTTTCCGTATATTGATCGTTTCCATACATAATTATTATAAATATTTTTCGTATTAGTTCCATAAATGTGTAAGTAATAAAATACTGAAATTAAATCTCACACAAAACAGGTTATATCAACATCCTTAGTATCCGCGGCCTTTTTTTTAAAGTGTTTTTAGCCAGGATCTTCTTTGTCAACATGATTAATTTTTTGCCCAAAACTTTCTGATTAATAAACTATTGCTTCCAACTAAATAACCACCATTAACTGCCGCACTCAGAAACGTCAATTAAGTTTAATGCTTGTTTAGAGACGTCAATTAAGTTTAATGCTTGTTTAGAGACGTCAATTAAGTTTAATGCTTGTTTAGTAACGTGTTGTCTTATTCTATTACTATAGCAAAGAAAGTGACAGACGCAACTTTAATCAAGTATAAATTTAATTGACGTCTCTGAGTGCGGTAGATATTCTTATTGCTATAGCAAAGAAAGTGACAGCAGCAATTTTAATCAAGCATTACAACAACGTGTATGATGCCAGCTTTAAATGTAATTCTGATAAAACGTAACGTGTAGGGACGATTTTATTTTTACGAAATAAACCTAAAACTCTTTTCATAAAGAGTTTTAATGACACAAGATTTAAAAAGATACTAATGTCAAATTGTCAAAGCACAATCACAAGTTCACAACTTTACTCAATGATTCGTTTTAATTATGTTTTTTTTTCGTAGTAATCCCCGATAGTGCTACAAATCAATAAAGTAAATCCATGATTCATGATCTCGTAAAAGAAGTTTAATGTACTCACGAGTACAAGTGTTATTTTAGCTGTGTGAGTGTGAGAAGAGTGGGACTTAAAAATCGTAATCGTAAGTTTCAATTTTAAATTATTTCACATAATAGCCCTTAACAGAGAACCTTCTTTTCATTTCAGAATAACGTGTCAGTTTTCTAAACACCATGGAGCTTTTAACCATGATTAGAAACATAGTTACATATAAGGAACACTTGTTTATTTACATTACGTTGTGACACATGTTATGAATGAATTAGTTAAGATGGGGCACACTGAGAGCATCGTCAGGAAAGGCGATGATAAATCAGTCTGTAACTCAGTCAAATATTAACTTAAAAAAAAGTTACCAATATAGGGATGATCCAAATCACCCACCCTATCTACTGTTAAAATTTCTCCAAAGGTTTTCCAGACACCCTGTATATTTTATGCACATGGTAAAATTATGTAATTAAATGACAGACAGCTTTTTGTATAATCGAATAAGGAAGTGAATGGATGTCAAAAGTGACCGGTAAATTAAGATACTAATCGCGTTCCTATGTACAGTCAAAAGCACTGATATCAATACATATAGGTACGGCCGTTGCGCCAAATATATGTATACATAGAAGTTATTATCTGAGGCAAAGAGGCTTATTGATATTTTTGTCGCCTTGGGAACGTATATATATTTTTGCCTTTGACTGTACACTACATCATCATCATCATCATCATGTCAGCCGAAAGACGTCCACTGCTGGACATAGGCCTCCCCCAAGGCTCTCCACTCAGACCGATCTTGTGCTTTTCGCATCCACCGCGTTCCCGCGATCTTTACAAGGTCGTCACTCCATCTTGTTGGAGGCCTACCTACAGCTCGTCTCCCGGTCCGCGGACGCCACTCAAGAACCTTCTGACCCCATCGGCCATCAGTCCTGCGAGCAATGTGCCCCGCCCACTGCCACTTAAGTTAAACTGTACACTACGCAGTTGTATTTAACTTCAATAATTATCGTAATTATAATCACTAAATTGTCTAATTAATCCACTTTGAGGCCAATTAAACTGTATCTTAATTATCGAGCTAGGTAAAGGATCATACTACATTAATTAATAGTAATATATAATTATTGTAATTGCATATAAACAATGACAATCTAGTAACGAGTGGCCAATGGAATTGACAGCGTAGCTGCAGCTTTTATTTTCTAATAAATATAAAGTGTAAGCATAATATACATACATACATACATACATAATCTCACGCCTTCATTCCCAGAGTGGGGTAGACAGAGCTACAGAATTACAAACAACTCTAAAAACTTGTTGATAATTCTGTAACCACATTTTGCACAATCAAGCTAAGAGTAGTACTTATACAGATCTAATACGAGTACCTATATATATTTATGTATATATAATCTGAATCTCGGAAACGGCTCCAACGATTTCGATGAAATTTAAAATATAGGGGTTTACGGGGGCGAAAAATCGATCTGTCAAGTTTTCATCTTCGGGAAATTTCGTTTTCAACCCGAGCGACGCCCGGTCTTCCAGGTACTTCATAATTAAGTGTTATCTAGAATTGTTATAATGCAGTTAAGTTATATAGTGGTAGTATCCAGGCCCTATTGCGTTTGATTGATCCCATATTTATTCTGTATCATAATTCGTATAATTGATGGTTATGGCTCTTAGTAACAATAAAAGCGAGCATAACGTCAAAACAATGATTACCTACAAGAAAACAATAGGCAATAGAGGGCGTATTGCCTAACGCACTCGCAATTGCAATCGTTTTCATTTTGACAGTCCGAAGGCGAGTCTGCATACAAAATGAAAACAATTGTTCCACTTTGAAGCCGATTGCGATTGCGAGTTTGTTAGGCAACTCTTTTTTCCGAAACTGTAAATATTTAAGGATTTATTTCAGGACCATCTCGGAGAACCCTACAGGTTAGATCAGGTTAGGTATATAAAAAACCTTAAAAGTTTCAGAGAAAAAAGCGTTTTACAAAATGATATGTTTGTGAAATGAATCAGATTGTGAAACGTTTTTTACCAAATGATGGTAAAGCACTTTTTATACACACTGTATATTGGAAATAATATTAAAATAGGTTGAGTATGTATATTAGACTTAAATAAACATGAACATAAAGATACATAGACGCAGATGTGAATTTTTCCCAACAATATCGAAAGAAATATTCCCCGTAGATACTTATAAGACGTGTGAACTTTCAGTTGGCCTGTCAATCGCAGAACGATCCATTTCTTTTTATATATTTATGTTATCTATCATAAGCCTATCTTCAAGATTGTATTTCATCTTTCACTCTCAACTCCGCTGAGTATTTATTGAGTATGTTTTTAGAAAATAATTTTCCGATAAATAATATAATAACAAACTTTACGCATTGAATATTATAAATCTATCTCTGAATATTAATAATCAATTTCTGAATATTATTAATCCATTTCTAATAGTTATTTATATGACTAGTGCATAATGCCTAATTATGCGTATAATCGCATACATGACTTTATCTACATGCATATCATAAGTTTTCTACAATATGTGAGAAACCTGTATATGTCGTTAACCTAACTTAAACTAACCTGTATCTTAATGTACCTGTATCTTAATGTTCACATTAAAGTATAGGTGACCGATACTTCAAAGTGAACATTAAGATATAACTACAACATTAAAGTACAACCATTTCACTCACTCACTTAATACAGGGTATTCATTTGCTTATCGCTTCTGAACATACCTAATTATATTGAAGTTATGATATGGATGTAGATAAATATTATGAATCTAATTTTTGCTAAACCACGAAACATACAAAATGTAATGAAAGGAAAAGGTTTATTTGTGACTAGCTTTGTACCGAAAAAGTAACTTCCCAATTTGTGAAAGTTTCTTATGAGAAATTCTCGGAAATTTCTAAGAATATTCTTAAATTTTGTATGGAAAGAGAACATTCTCAATGCTATCAAATGTTTCCGATAATATTCTCAGTAATTTCTTGAGAAGATATCTTAACTTCTGAGAATGTTCTGCAACTTGTACTAGCTATTTGTGACGAATAAAAAAGGCTTTGCGATGCCACAGATAGACAAACACTCAGAATGATACACAGACAGACAAACTTAGAACATCCTATTTTATATTACTCTTTGATTTATTAATTCAATGTTTATTACATAAAATAACAATGAACTAAGTAAACAATGGGCAAACTTACTGCTGTAATTCATCTATCAGTAAACATTTGGATAGAGCAAGAGGGGTATCCCTCGGAATCCCTAATAATGTTTGTCCTAACTCATCGTTTGTCCGAATTATCATTTGTCCTAAATTAGTTTTCAGCTGAGTGAGACAACTTTTTAAGTTCTCCAAAATACCTGCGGTTAGGTTAGGTAAGGGTTGTATTATAAACAACGCTTAAATGTTTTAAAATTCAGCCGGAAATGGCTTTAGGATAAATGAAAATTCAGACAAACGATGCATTAGGACAAATGACGATTATGGATTCCATAGGGGAATCGTCTCCAAGACTTCATATAATATCAACTGTTACTGAGATGTCTAAGTCCCTTATAAAAGTTATTAAGTTCATTTAACCAAGTTACAAAGCCACAAGTCCAATCATGTCAGCCGAAAGACGTCCACTGCTGGACATAGGCCTCCCCCAAGGCTCTCCACTCAGACCGGTCTTGTGCTTTTCGCATCCACCGCGTTCCCGCGATCTTTACAAGGTCGTCACTCCATCTTGTTGGAGGCTTACCTACAGCTCGTCTCCCGGTCCGTGGACGCCACTCAAGAACCTTCTGACCCCATCAGCCATCAGGCCTGCGAGCAATGTGCCCCGCCCACTGCCACTTAAGTTTGGCTATTCTTCGCAAGTCCAAAGTGAGCCTAATTTATTTAAAGCAAGGGCTTAAAGAACTAGAGCTGTCGGAATTTCAATAAAGTATTTTAGCTGCTAAATGATTTGAGGTAGTCTAGACTAGAAAAATCCTACTTAAGAAGCCTTTTGCATGTTTTTCTATTTATTAACATTGCCTGCTTTAGTACCAATTTCACCATACGATGTTAAAGTTAATCCATGTTAATCGACTGTTAGTTCATGTATATTAACAGCTATTAACGCTATAATCGTCTGTTAAGTGGTTGACATCGCATGGTGAAATTGGTACTTAATCTATGTTAAAAGTCTAGAAAGTCGAATTTACTCTATACGTATAGAGAAATACAAACTTAAATACTTAAAAAATATGTAAGACTCAGGAGCAAGTACTCGCGATCATTACACAAATATCTGCCCTTACCGGGATTTGAACCCAGGTCCGCTAGTTACGTAGGCAGGGTCACTATCAACTAAGCTAACGTGTTCTCAATACCTAATTCATGTAAATAACTTCTCGCAAGTTCATTGCTTCGCTACTAAACAAAGTAAAAAAAAACCGCCATTTTCTACGAAAACTTAGCCTAACCTTAACCGATTTCTAAGAATGCTACGTAACAAGGTCGACACATCAAACCGTTGCACTGAAATTTTTCCAACAAGCGGGAGGGGGGATCAACTGTTTCAGAAGATCTCAGGTCCCTTCAGTCTACGCTCGGCACTCGTCGAGTTCGGTCGTGAGTGAAACGCAGCGCGATTTTCACGAAATTCATAACCGTAAAAAACGAACATAAGAACATCAGAAGGTTAATTGTTTTTTGTTGTGCTAGTGGTTTTGTGTTGTGTTTTTTTCTGTGTTTTTTTTTGGTGCTGTGGGAGCGAGAGGCAGGTAAGTTGATAATAATATACTTGTATTCACATTAAATTTATTATTATTTTTGACGTCCATTATTATTCTTCGAATTCATGGATTTAAAACATTTTTTTTAACTCAGATATGAACATTTGTCACTGAAAGAATAAGTTGTAAATCTCCCTTAAAATTGAAAAAACGAGAAGGCCAATAGTACAAGTTTTTCCTGGGGAATTACTTATGTTTACCGTAAAAAAAAAACCATTATAACCCCAAAATATTGAAGAAAACCTAACACCATATACGTTAATGTTCTAAATATTTGAAGCGCATAAGTACATTAAGTGTTAATTGCTATTATCACTTTCTAGAACTTTGTCACAGAAAGCTTATGATTAATTTGTATGTCATGTCCTTCTCTTGAATCGACGCTTTTATTAAGAATTGGTCCTACGGTGACCCAATTATTAAAGTCCATAATAGAGTTTCGGTGGATATAGACTCGGATATAGATCGTGAGGTACCGAGTTCAAATCCCAGGCGTGGCCATGTGCCAATTAGTTTTTATAACTTAAGTGCATTACCCGTTGTTCTAACTTTAAAGGAAAACATCGTCAGGAAACCTGCAGAGTAAAACAGTGTGTTAGAGGGGTAATTGCACAAAACATCGTACACGGTCGAAGTGTACCTAAAAGGGGCCTAGCAAGATAAGCCAATATACAAGACAAGATAATTAGGATCAAGACGAAGTCCATGATAGGACAAGCAGAAAATAATATAGGGTGATGGAACCAGTAATGGACAAGGCACCAATAATGGACACTTGGTTCTTATTTTACAGAAGATAAGGGTTATTCATTTGTTTTGCAACAATCAATTTAGGACCGTATGAAATTTGAATTAACAGTGAAGTGTCCATTACTGGTGCCTGTCAGCTAAAAGTGTTCATCACTGGTGCCGTCACCCTAAGTATTATTGATTCTGAATACTTTCCTTAGATTTTTGCTCATTTTCTCTCACAGCGAATAAATAAGAGAAACACTATTATAAGCGTATGTAGCTGACAAAAAAACAAATAATGACTAAAACTAAGATATGACAACCGGTAAAATTACTAACATAGACGCAGAATGACGACGCGCTGGCCTAGTTGGTAGTGACCCTGCCTACGAAGCTAGCGGTCCTGGGTTCAAATCCCGGTAAGGGCAGATATTTGTGTGATGAACACAAATATTTGTTTCTGAGTCATGGATGTTTTCTATGTATTTAAGTATATATTTCTCTTTTATATTTATATCGTTGTCTAGTACCCATAGTACAAGCCTAGAGCTTAGTTTGGGACTAGGTCAATTGGTGTGACATTGTCCCCTGATAAATATTTATTTGTTCTATATCAGTCCTCAAGGTTGGCAACGCATTTGCGGTCTTAGGATTGAAGTCTTAAGATTGTAATCTTGAGAATGTACCTAAATGTGTATGGGTCACAGATCCTACTTACCATTCTCTGTGCTGGTTTGCCTTCTCAATACCATTTTCTTTTTGGTATATATCTGACAGCTAAAAAATATATTTATACTTCACAGTTAAAAAAAACGCGGCATAATGTATTAAATAAAATTAATATTATAAGGTAGTCTACTTTGTATGTTATGTTGCCCGTAGAAATTGTTTCTCGGTATTACACAAGTTATATTAAGAAATATTTTAAATATTTACATTCCCAGCTCTATACTTTGAAATATGTAGTTATACTGTAGTTCCAAGAATATTGGTAACATACGGAGCGACCTAATTTGGCAATTATTATATGAAAAATATTTTATTTTATTTTTTAACTACATTTGTCTTATTTTACGAATTTTTTTATACTACGAAGTTAAGTGTACCTAGCTTTTATTTGCTAGTGTTTTTATTGATTATATCTATATGGTACAAAAACAAGTACGAATGGCGGACTTGATGTCTACTGGACTTAAATAGTTAATTGAAAAAACAGTGAAACACAGACTTCGTTTAAGAAAAACCACTTAATTTGATGTTAGTTACACGTACAATTGTATGGAATGATAAGTATAGTAAGTCCTAAGTAAAGGTAAGGATCATTATGTAAGCCAAATTGCAGTTTACCTATCTGAAACACTAAGAAACGTTTGCCAGCTGTTTCATTTGCCATAATTTTCGTTTGTCCGAAAGTAATTTTTCTCTGAAACCGTTTAACTTTCCTGAATTGTTATAAAATATACCTAACCTAACCTACAGGTTCTGTAAGTATATCTCATTTAACATTTTGAAAAGTTATTGGGTTCAGAATAAAATGAAAATTACGGGAAATGAAAAAAATGGAAAATGATACAGCTGGCAAACGATTTTAGTGTTTGCGATAGGATACCCAAATTGCATCCAAATCCATTTAACCGTTTATGTTTAATATGGTTTAAGATATTTATTTCTCATAAGATTTACATAAATCACTTACTGAGAAACAATGTTATTTAACTTAGATCTAGGTAAGAGGGTAGCATGCAAGAACGGTAGACCAAATGCTATAACTAACATAAAGTATAATAAAAACGGGTAGTCGGAGACAATGAGTGCTATAGAATAATTATTTAGCTACTAGTTCTACAGGCCAGTTAAACCATGATATTTTGTTACAACAGTTAACTATCGGTTACATACGAGCGGTTTAACTTTCAATGCCGAGATAATAAATATTAACTTAAATATATACATTTAAGTTCATTTTATAGGTATTAATATTATATCGATGTTTTTAGGGGAAGCCGTAGTATATTAAAATTGTGAGAATTGATGATTGGTTTAAGTATTTTAATTTACTACCTTTTATTTTAATGAAATAATGGTTTATATTTATTTAGAGTAACTATGTTATTCTTATTTATTTAAAATATGTTGTTTTAGTGCTTTTTTAAATACCATTATAGATTTTGCATCTTTTACTTGATTCGGCAATTTATTATACAGCTGCGCTCCTTCGTAAACTATATTCCTTTTCCCATATAATGTTCTGGGTGGACGAAGTACAATATTATTAGCTTGTCGAGTGAGTCGTTTTTGAATTTGGGATCTTTTCGTAAATGTTATGTGGCTGTGAATGTCTTTATTTATTATTTTTCTTATTAGAATGCATGTGTTGTATAGAGTTTGAAATATAAACAAATTAAAACATTTTTTTTTCCCTAACAAATTATTTATTTGCTCTAATATTACATATCTAAAAACATTTATAAAGTTCATTATATATATATACATATATTGACGACGCGATTAGCTTTGTTGTGTTAGTATTTAGTAATCTCGTCTACGAAGCTAGCGGTCACGGGTTCGATTCCCGGTGTGGGCAAATATTTGGGTGCCGACCGCGAGTATTTTAACATAGTCTTGGATATTTTCCATGTATGTATTTCTGTTTAAGTATGTTTGTCGTTGCCCACAATACAAGCCTAGATAGAGCTTAGTTTAGGGCTAGATCAATTTGTGTGATTGTCTCCTGATATTTATCATTATTTATTTATTTATTTAAGCTTTACTATAAAAAATACACTAAATATACAAAAGGCTAAATTAATACCGTAAGGCATTCTCGACCAGTAAAACTTTGGGCAAAGCAGAGGTTGTAGTAGCGTTGCCACATAGGGTTTAACTACATACATACATACATACCAATGTCATATTAAAAGTAATACATAAATTACACTAATAAATAAATACACATACAAAATATATGAAGATAAGCACAAAATATTACAGATAACGCAAGTCAAAAATCAAGATGATGTTAATAAAATTCTACCTACAAAGAAATTCGTGAACTTTCTTTTTAAAAGCAAACTTGTTCGCAGCTTATTATAATTTGTATTTATAGTTCTCTAATTCAGCCAAATCTAGGTATATTTATCTTATATAATAAAATAATAAAAATATATATTCCCAATAAACTCCCATTTTTAATACCTAAGGATATAAGCTTTCATTTTACCTAATGTAACCTTAAAAGCGAATTTATCACTTCTAAAAGTAATGTTATTTATTATCCCTAAGGGGAAAAACCTAACCATTATGGCACTCTCATTTTTCCTCTCCCATTGCTAATCGAGTTATGGTTCATATTTTCCAGTACCTTGACATTATTTTTAATAGACTTAAGAAATACAAAACACAGGCAATGTAACAAAAAACAAACCAAGTACAAAGGTGAACTTATCCCTTTAAAGCACTTCTTGCAAATAACCCTTGTTAAAAAAAGAAAAATGTTTAAATAGTTACCCTATGGACCAACAAACAGGAAGGTAAGTAACTGTATTGAATAAAAAATCCCGACTCAAACCCACGCTATAAAATTTAGATTGTCCATCTTACATAAATTGACCTAGTCCCAAACTAAGCTCTAGGCTTGTACTATGGAAATTAATAAACGATAAACTTACTTATAAACGACTTTTTTTTAAATAATAATATTGTAATTACATAACATTTCTAGCGGGCGAAAACTGAAAGTTTATCTGCCTAGAGAACACCCGCGACTTCGTACGCGTAGAGTTAGTTTCCCGCTACTCCCCCTATTTCTTCCCGTTGGGGGTCGATTTTCGGAAAATCTTTCTTAGTGCTCACTTACATCATGAAAGGAACCCCTGCACCAAATTTCAAGTTTCTAGGTACAGTTGTTTCGGCTGTGCGTTGATATATAAGTCAGTCAGGTTTGTCTTTTATGTATATAGATAGAGAAATACTTGCTTAAATACACAGACAACATCCAAGACTCGGGAACAAATACTCGTTCTCAGCAGTTCTCAAACATTTTTAGAGATTAAACCAGTTTGATACGACAAAATATTTTACGGAGTCCCAATATAGGCCAAAACCTTTACCCTCTTATATAAAATATGATAAATGCGCAATAAACCTATTTTAGTTTAAGTATTCGTCGTCTCTTTCTGTCAAAGTCAAATGTCATAATGACAGAAGAAGACAGACAATATTTCAAGCACACTTTTGAGAGTTTATGAATAAGAGGGATAGGTTTTAAACTCATTACGGAGCCCTAGGACTCCAGAGCACACTTAGCTGCTCTAGCTCTTTACACCAATATTTGCGCATACCGAGAATCGAAACCAGGACCGCTAGATTTAGGTACAGGGTCACTACCAAACCAACTAAGTCTGCGTCGTCAATGTAGGTCAACAAAGCTAAAAAATACGCAATATTTAAAATCAGAAAGCGTCCGTCAATGTTTCCGGCTCATGAATACTAATCAAATATTCTGTTTAATCAAACAAAATGTACGTACACGTTTTGAACCAAACGAATTTAATATTCGCTTTGCTTTAGCTGTGGCATTTAATTACGTCTTAATAGTCGAGATTCTGTCGACAGGCTTTAGAAGCCAGATAAAATCAGATTCAAATCTCTTGAATTTCAATTACTAACCGACGAGCCTAGGTTTAGGTTTCGGTCTGTCAGCGGAGTGTATCTCATGAAAGTAAACAATTGAAAATTTCAGAGTTTGTAGGTATTTTTATTGACGATAAACAACAAATAATTAAAGGAAAAAACTAAAGTAAAGGTAACATCAAGTAACGTGATTTTTGGAGCATTAATGTTTCGATCTTAGTCAGCTGTATCTCTTGAACAGTGAGAGCACACATGAAATTTTTAAAAAGTGAGTAATATCTGCTATAAGAGCAAATAAAAAAAATAAAAAATAAAGGGGCGCTTGGTCGTTTTTTTATTTGGCATGGAATAGGCAAACAAGCATACAAAACACCTGATGGTGATTGGACTTCGAAGCTCATATAAAATAGTTTATTTATGTAGTTAATATATATTTAATGTTATTTAATTGCGTTGTATGTATAAAGTAGAAAATATTTTATAGCTTTAACTTGTTTTTTTGCCATCCTCGTGCATTGTCCTCACCCAGTCATTACAAGGTTGGCAAGACTTCCCTAAAAGGGATAAATTTGCCTTTGTACATAATTTATATTAATATAAGTGTTTTTTTGTAAAACGATTTCTTTTTGTGCAATAAATTGTTTACTTACTTACAATACATTTGCAATCTTATGAAGACACTCTCAAGACTGCAAATCCGTTGCCAATCTTGAGGACTTAGAATACTATGCTAATCAGTTCACGATTGTCTTAAAATGGACACAACAATGCGAACACTGTAGCTTGGCGGCAGGTAAGATGGTGGCGATCCGGACGGACCCTGCACTATTGACCTCGATTAACTAATCTAAGTTAATCTCAGCATAATTAACATTTTAGAGTGTGTCGCGACGCCCCGAGGCGTCTCGGCACTGGTCCAGAGCATCGCGAACTAGTATGCTCCCGTCACTGACAGGCTACGTAATGAGTACATGCGGTTATCTTCATTTATAAGGCAGCCGCAAAAAATTATAACATGTAAAGGATTCGCAGTCCAAAAAAGTTTGGGAACCACTGGTTTTAGTGCGTGTATTTTTAATTTGGTACGTACACGAAGGTACGTCACGAGTCACGACTATCTCCTATCGCAAAAATAAAGGTTTGAACGAATTGAACTTTCAAGCGGTCGATTCTCAAAAATCGTCCCGCGGGCCGCGTTAACGGTGGGTCGCGGTTGTTCGTCGCGGTCGCAACTTCGGAATTGAACTTTAAGAGGATATGCCTTAAGGCTCAGTTTCATTAGCCACATGCTTTTCGTGATACATTGCGTCACTGCAATAACTCTCAGCTCAAAAATGTTATAACAACCCGTCAATGGATAGCTACTTGATCTTAATCATCAAGCGAGCATTCACTTAAAGACCTACCATTATGTTAGTTGCTATATAGAACCTTATACTTGGAGAGTAATTGATTGCTGATAGAGTAAAATAAAGTTACATACATACATTCCTTCACACCTGTATTCCCAGAGTGGGGTAGGCAGAGCTACAGAATTACCAACAACTCTAAGAACTTGTTGTTAATTCTGTAACCATATTTTGCACACGCAGGCTAAGATGTTTACCAGCGTATATTAGTGACAGGTCGCAAGCCCATCGCCTAAAAATACAATAAGCCTTTATACCCTTAGTCGCCTCTTACGACTTCCACGGGAAGACATGGAGTGGCAAATTAAAGTTAAGTTAGTTCTTTGCGACTCTGCCTAACAGATAAGTCATCTTTTCTGTCCTTAAAAAGTCTTGTCTTGTTACTAACTTCTGTCGTTTTTCCTTTACTTTCTTGGAACTTTGGAGAGTTTATAAGGCGACGGGTAGGGCAACGACTTTCTATACTAACTTTGTGCAGGTTTTTCTTTTGCTTAGTCGAACAAAAACACATTTTATTTAGCTGTTTAAGATGATCAATGTAGACAAATCTGCTGTTGTTTTTGTTATTGTTTAGAAATTGAGAGCCGGGGTAAGCATGAGGTGTTGGGGTGATAAAGCTCATATCTGCCCTCCTACGGAAAAAAGGCACATCTTCTATATGAATTGTATTGCACTTTCAACCTTATAATAACCTGTGAGAGTTTAATATGCTTCTATGAATTCATTACACTTGTGCCTTTTCTCAGTACGAGGGCAAATATAGTCACTGTTGCCCTCTCCCCCCACCGCATGTATACCACAGCTTTCAATTAAGTGGTACGCTTATAAAAACTTCACTGCATTTTTACTATTAATACAATATCATGTACATCATTTTTGTTAGATCAAATAAACGATTTATTAGTTTAGTTTAGTTTATTTATTAATCAATGTAATATTACAATATAAGTTGCATTGCATGTCAAAAAATACGAAACTACATTGCGATCGTCAAAACATAAATACTAATAATCAAAGAATACAAAAATAATTAATTGAAACATATATACTCGTATTTGAATACACGAATTATTTTAAGTGGAGAGGGGCGGTACTTTTGGCTAGGCGAAACGATGGTAGGTGTTCCAGGAGATTTGGGGTTCACTGTTGGATCGCATATTTTTTTACGCATAATGTATCTTTACGCATAAAATCGTTTTACCTAAAACGGTTTTGACAATAGGAACGGTTATATTTTAATTATTATAAGAAAATAACCTAACATAACCTATTCTAATCTACCAAATAGACGTTTATTAAATTCTACAATGTCAGCCTAAAAGGGAAAATATGCGAAAAGATAAATATGCGTTCCAAAGGGACACCGAGATTTGGTCATAGATCGGTGGGCATCATCAGCTTGTTGGTCTGATGACATTTGGCAGACAGTTGGGAAAGGATGGCTTTAGCAGGAGACCGGGCAAAGTGGCGTGTAAATCAAGAGGCATAATTTTCAAAACCGTAAAACGGGGTGCGTAGGGACACAACCTAAAATAAGTCATAACTTGTTACAAATAAGAACAAGTATTAAATGGACAATAACGTTACGTCTATTTGAAATAATTTCAGTCTTATAATTAGTAACATACGCTTCATTTTAGGTTGTGTCCCTACTCACCCCTTAATCGCTACTAACCCTGTTTTACGGAACTTATTCATAAACAGTGATCAAATGAGAAACGCTTCTACCTGTACTATAAAATCGCATCCTGTTATCCTGTACTTTCAACCAAAAATCAAGTCCTCAATCTGCACTGGTCCCCCGCTAAACCTCACCCTCTAAATACAATTTCATACCAAACAAGAAACTTTTCCGGTCAAAAACAATTTCTAATTAAAGGAACATTACATCTGCCATCCGAAGTCAATATGTCGACCTAGATACGGCATCCAGTTCATTCTGAACTTCCCCGCCGCAAGCTTTGCGAACAAAAGCAGGGGAACAGGGGGAAAAGCAATAGAATTCACATGTCAGGTTATGTTTGTGTACTGGTGCAAAAACAGACCGTTGTTTTCTGTATTTGGGGATTAGGTATTTGTACGTCGGATAAAAAAACTGGTTTTGATTGAAGAGCGATGTAAACCTGGTTAATTTTTTTAACCAGCTCGTCAGAAACGCCATACATTTCAAATACAGTACTTTCATTAGTTTATTTTATTTATTTCATGAAATAGATTACAATATAAGTTTGCATTACATGTCAAAATTAAAAGTATCCTCATCATGATTGTCAAAAACTAATAAGATAATAAAATTAATAATTTAAATCATTTCACCAATAAATTTCGGTTTCACTCGAACAGAATCGATAATATTATTACGGTTCTGATCACAGAGCGAAATAAATCTGTTCCAATTTGAAATAACGGTTAATTCCGCTCGCTAATTTGTTCGCATCACCCACCACCGCCGTTGTTTTCTCGTCTTTCCTACCCTATAAGCTAGGTCTTAAGTTCCATTTTCACTTGCTCAGCTCAAGAAGTCAAGCCAGCCTCATCATTATAGTCGCGACGCCATCCAACTGCAGAAAGAATCAAAATCCAAAAATACCAGGTTATATAATCCTAGCGATCGAATCGATTTCGCTCCAAGCGAGTGTTTACAAAAAACCTGGTTAAGAACCATAATTAATCAGTATTTTTCGAACCTATCCCAAGCCCTGTTCAAATGTCTGAAGTCCATCCCCAGGTACGTTTCCTACGTAAAAGTAGGTCAAGTCGCCTTTAATTAAATTCAGTTGTTCCGGAGTTGTGGCTTTTACCCACTTCCCACGTCAAAGGGAGCTATCGGCCGTTATGACGAAAAGATAAGATACCTACGTCTTTGTATAATTTACTTGGACGTAGGGTTGCTACTTTTCTTTAACCAATTCATTATCGATGACGCCGATATGTCATTTTCTACCTGTATGGTATGTTATGGATATTTATTGATTCGAAATTCAAAATCACTCGGCTTAACTGGACACTTTTGTAGCTGTTCAGCGGGCCTAGTATCGCTGCGTTTTTCGCGTGACAAAATGTGAATAAAGCATCCGTCACTCTCGTATTATACGTGTCATAAAGTGACGAATGTTTTATCCACATTTGTCGCGATAAACGCAGCCATATTAGGCCCCCAGTAACTTCGGTGCGATAATGCGTAAAAGGGCGGTCTTTTTGATGCGTCGCGTGTGTGACGGTTGCAACAGCCTCCAACAACTGATTTGGAGAACGCCTGCCTGCGCTGTCATCAAGCACTAAGGCTTGTTTCACACGTACCACAACCACACCACGTCGCAGCCACGGAAAGTGTGGTCCGTGTGAATAGAATTATTTAATTTCATAGAAATTACCGTCTGACCACATCGCAGCGACGCGTTTTGTGGCTGCGAAGTGGTGTGGTTGTGATACGTGTTAATAGACCCTTAAACTCACTCACATGGAGACCTGCATCGCTATTGCCTAACGCACTCGCAATCGCAATCCGCTTCAAAGAGAAACAATTATTGTTTTCATTTTGTATTGCAGACTCGCCTTCGAGTTTCAAAATGAAAACGATTGCGATTGCGAGTGCGTTAGGCAAATAGACAGGGGAGGCATTTTCAATATTTTTTAATTTCAAATTATTAGTAACTAACATAGGCTAAGTATTTTGTAACTAACACTAGATTTGAATTTGAACTTAGAACAGCGTTAACGTTTGAGTAATTTTATGATGTGACTCCGATTGCGTTATCTAAGCAAGGCCTTTAGCAAAAATAAAATAAAAGGCAACCCTAGAGAAACCTCCCGCTGTTTTATGTGCGAACACTTTTTCATCCCTGACCAGTTGCCGTTTTGTTCCATAAAACATTATTGAGGACATTCTTGGGATTCCTATTCTTCATTTCAGCATAAAAAAAGTTATAGGTATAGGGGAAAATTCCATATTTCCCCCTCCTACTGCGGCCATTTATTATTAAGGAGAAAGTATTATTCTGGTATCTTTGCGATTCGGCTAGGTAAAAAAAAAAATTTTTTCGTGTGCGTTTCCAAAAAAGTGCTCATAGTAAGGACTAAAATTAACATCGGTAGCTTTTCCATTACGTCACAACAATAGCGAATTTGCATGGATTTTTATAAATAGCATTTCTCAACAAAATATGAAAATACCGTAAAAGAGATCACCAAAAGTGAAATTAAAATTAAAATCGGTCAAGTAATACGGATGATACAAGCATTTTAAAATGCTAATTAGACAGAGAGATCCGAAGTGCACCGGTGACGTCATCGTTCAGTACGGCCATATAAACTCCACGTAAAATTCTGTTTTGCTAGAAAGAGATAGAACAAATCTTTGTTGGCTTATACCTTGGTTATTTTTATAGCTATTCAAAAAATGATTTTTCTCACCTGTTCGTTACATGAATCAGCTTTTATTGACGCTGTAAAAAAAACATTAACTATAATGTTATTACACATAGTGGCATCTCAAACCAACTTTTATAGCTTTATATAATGCTAGACTAAGTAGTATCATTGTTGATAAGAAATATGTTTAAAAAATGACTGACAGATGAGTTTCTTGCGGCGTTTCTTCTCGGCAGTGGTCTTCTCTTGGAAAGCGCTGGTAGATTCTTAACGTGTAAAAGTGCCCGTGCGGCCTACTTACTGAATAAATTTCTTTTATCTTTTATCTTTTTTAACTCCTGTAGCAAATGCAACCATTTTACTAACCAGTGAGGATTGAAATTGCTTCGGTTATTGAATGTGAGACACCGCCTATTGGAGTATGAGGGCAGTATATAAATGTATGACTAATTATTGTGACGTAATGGAAAAGTTACCGCTGTTAATTTTAAATAAATAAAATGGGTATCAGGGAACAATGTTATACCAATTGACCTAGTCCCAAACTAAGCTCTAGGCTTGTACTGTGGGTACCAGACAACGATATAAAAACGTATATAGAGAAATACATACTTAAATACACAGAAAACATACATGATTCAACAAATATTCGCGCTCATCACAAAAATATCTGCCCTTACCGGTATTTGAACCCAGGACCACTAGTTTGGAAGTCACTACCAACTAGGCTAACGTGGCGTCATACGCAGCTTTCTCCGTTTTATAAAATTACTATTGAAAATCCCAAAAATATTGTTTTGTTTAGTTCAAACGAAGTATTTGATCTTTTTACCGCAAATCATTACGCTGTCTGTCCCTACGTATGCTCAGATCTCTAAAACTACGCAACGGATTTTGATGCGGTTTTTTAATAGATAGAGTTATTCAAGAGGAGAGTTTTTATGTATAATAAGTTTTGAATTATGTATGGGTATTACAGAAAACTGGCATAAACCTAAGCGAAGCGAGGGCGGTCACTAGTTAATAAATTAAAAACTTTGCTGTTTAGCAAAAAATCACTGACAAACTAAACTAAAGATTAACCCCCTTATTTATAATTTCACGCTGAACCTACTTTAGCTAAAGTATTCTTTATCCCTTCCCGACAAACTCGAATGTCATAATGACTGATAAAGACAAAGCATATTTCAAGCATAATTTAGCTATTGCGCGTTTATGAATAAGCGGAATAAGTGTCGGAAATTTTAGGATGAAAATACTTGATCGTGTTTAGATTTATAGCTCGTAAATCTGAGGCCGATCGAAGATGAATATTAATGTTAAGTTTGTTTAACAACGTCATTAAACCCCGTTTTTATGGAGTTCTAATTTGGTATGTGGTTTGATTGAACTGTACCAGAGTATGAACTTTTATAGCAAGAAAGCTCAAGAGAACTCAGGCGACTATGGTAAGTAGGTACTAATGTGCAAGTTGCGGAAACTTTCCAAAAAGCTGGAAACGTTCTAAGAAATTTCCGGAAATTTTGAGATTGATAGAAGTTTCCGTAATTTTTCCACATGAAATGTTCCTCAATTTTGGAAAGTTTCCTTTGGCACATCAGTATAAATAGGACCTGAGACCCATACACATTTGAATCCTCAATACTACAATATCAAAACTGTAGATGAGTCAGACTACTTTTTAAGCTTATCAAAAATACCTGTGGGTAGATTGGGAGCCTGCCGTTTGTCAAAAATATGTTTGCCAAATGTATCATTTCCCAACTTTTTCATTTGCCAACCCAATGTTATATACATTTTCCAGGATTTATTTCAGTACCATCGTGTAGAAGGTTAGGTTAGGTTAATTTTTATAAAAATTTGAAATATTTACGGTTACAGAAAACAAAGGGGTTGGCAAAAGAAACGGTTGGGAAACGATACATTTGGCAAACATATTTCGCCGAAACAAAGATAACCTGGTTAGATTAAATTGGGGTTGTATCAAAAAGTTTTAAAATTCAGGTGGAAGTGGCTTTAGGATAAACGATAATTCGGACAAACGATGCATTAGGACAAATGACGATTAGGGATTCCAATATAGACCTAGGAATTTGACTACAAAGCAGTTTGACATCATACGTTAATTTGCCGGGTTATAAATTTTCCATCAGCCATTAGTCGTGTCACGCCGGGAAGTATACGGCTAATTTACGTATGATGTCAAATTTCCTTGACTATACAAACAAACTCTACAAACAATAAAATGTCCTCCAGTTAACAGCGAGATAATTCCATGCAAACAAAAACCGCGGGCAGAATCCAATAATCGATACATCAGGTAAGTTTCAAACCATTCGATTCCAAACAGCAATCCAACAATGACCCATTCAAATTCATTTCCCCCAACAACCCCTCTCGATCGCCGAGATCGCTTTATAATTCTCTCCGAGTCGTTACTCACTCACGCTAGATTTATTGGGGAAAGTCGTCATTTTTCCCCCTAAAATTGGGGTTTTTTTATCGGACGCGGCAATTGGCTTATCTCTATTAGCCATTGACCTAGTTGGGTAATAAAATAAACCATATCAAAAAATATTTAGGTACTGTAATGCAAGAAGTTTATAGTAGCTTAAAAGATACTTTACCAAGATAAACTTGTTGCATTTTAAGTGTCGTATTTGCTGTTATTTTATTTAAATTTAAGTTATGAATTAAAATGGAACGGCGACCGTTTGTATGAGAGAATATTCGGGAGTCGCTTCCAAGCCAGCGTGCTTGGCACATCAATTGTATCGTTAAACCACAAAGATTAATAAAAATATTCTTTTAAATTATAATTTTCAGTGTTTTTGTCAACCCTCCCCTATAGTACAGTCGATCTCAGAAATAGTTACAACTTTAAGTCGTAGTAATATATAGTAAGAGTTGTTTGAATTGAGTATATATCAATATATCAGGGGACAATGTCACATAAATTGACCGAGTCCCAGTCTTCTATGTTTTCTATGTATTTATTTATTTATATAAGTATTTGTATCTTTGTCTAGTAGTACCTACTAATGTGCAAGTTGCGGAAACTTTCCAAAAAGTTGGAAAAGTTCTAAGAAATTTCCGGAAACTTTCACTAGAAATATAGGAAATTTAAATTTAAGAAACGGAATGTTTCAATCCCCATACAAAATTGAGAGAAGTTTCCGTAATTTTCCTACATGAAATGTTCCTCAATTTTGGAAAGTTTCCTTTGGCACATCAGTAGGTATAGTAGTACAGAGTAATAGAGGCTCTAATCCGTGTTTTGTTTTTATGGTGATGAGTTAAAAACGGATCTCTATTGGATCGCATATTTTTTTTACGCATAACGTATCTTTACGCATAAAATCGTTTGACCTAAAACGGTTTTTACAGTAGAAACGGTTTTAATTTAATTATTATAAAAACTAACCTAACCTAACCTAACCTAATCTACAAAATAGACGTTTACTAAATTCTGCAATGTCAGCCTAAAAGCAGTTATGCGAAAAGTAAATATGCGTAAAAAAAATATGCGTTCCAAGGGGATCCCGTTAAAAACAATTCAATAGCATGTCCAGAGCAATATGGTTTTGCTAACTAGAAAGGAGGCCCAGAGGGCCCTGCCAAGATGCACTACGCTAACTAACGTTTCTATTCGATTCGTTTTTAAACCAATCGCGTCACTGGAAGATGACGTGATACGAAAAGTCACGTGGTCTACCAGTGACGCGATTGGTTTAAAAACAAATCGAATAGAAACGTTAGTTAGCGTAGTGCATCTTGTCTGAGCCCTCTGTAGTTTTAATGGAAGGCTTTGTAAGATGAAAGGTACTCTTCAACTGTAATTAATACAATTAACCTGGTATTCTCCCAGCTACTACAGAGGGCAGAATGTAAAGGTTACTGAAAGCCTTTCGCCCGGTAGCTACGTAAATTTTCTTATTTAAGTGCAAGAAGCATTTTCTTGGCAGCTCGTAAAATTTGTTATTTGTTGCAACGGTTTTATATTAAATTTGTTAGATGCGCTGCTTGCAGTATATGGATACTATATTATAATTGGTATATAGAGCTATCTAATAACCAGTGATCGAAATAGGTAGAGTATACCTATTTACCTAAAGTTCGCAAAAGGACATAATATGTATGTATGTAGTGGTTACAAACGGGTGAAATATTAATTTATTTTTCTTGAATTTCGGATTTCTGGTATTTTTCTGGTACTAGTAAATGTAGTCGCAAGGAAGTCTCCAGTTTATGACTGTTCTACGAAGTTTAGGTAAATATAACTCCACCTATTACATAATTAGATATAAGGAATGAGTTACAGTACAGGCCCCTTTTATCACAAACTAACATAAAATATCCCATACCGTGAGTAAATATTACGTATATTTAGCATTAAAATTACCGGAAATCCGGAATTCAATAAACATTAATTAATATTTCACCCGGTTTTAACCACTCTATATTATGTCCTTTTGGGAACTTTAGGTAAATATACTCTACCTATTCCGATCACTGCTAATAAACCTTCTTTTAAAATAGTTCAGTCCGACTGAAGACGGCTTTTAGTTAAAAATATTGCGAGTCGACTTCGGTTGGACTGAGACGTGTGATAGAAAAGAATAATTAGAATAATTAAAAACTAATGTAACCTATTATCAATTTAAAACTAGAATAATATAATTTGTAACTGACACATTACTTACCATTTATAAAAAAACATATTTTACGTTTTTGAAGGCGGTATTCTGTTTTTTAAACTTTTTTAAACATTTTTTAGTATAATAAGCTATGATATGAAACTTTAAGACATTTCAAGCTCGCCGCAAGCAACGCAACGCAAATTTAAACAATTAAATGTTCTTAGTTCTGCCCTGCTAATCCAATAGGCAGTATCTAAGATAAAACTCCTGTAGCAGTATCAACCTTATTACTAACTGAAGAGAATTAAAACTGCTTTGCTTATAGGGCAGAGTTATAGTCGCTCAATCAATCAGAGCGGTTCAAGCTTAGTTTTGATCTACGTTAATTACGTTGTGTAACATTGTCAATTGTTTTAGATTATCATTTTCTCATATTGCGAATCAAATAATAAAAATTAAATAGCCTTGTGTCAACATTATAATGCCGTAATTAGATCGCTGTTCTACAAAGCGAAGCTAATTGTAATGTGCACAATATTATGCACATTGAATTATAGTAACAACGTCATCTACAGTGCAAACTCAGGGCTGCCACACTAATTGTGCTAGATATTTATAATTTATAGCCCTAGTGTTAAGCACCAGAGAGAATTGTTGATGTTAGTAAAGTGAATGTCTAATTTCCTTGGCTTTCGGTAAATTTATTAATGAATTGTGAATGATGCTAACCATGCTCAGTGTAGGCGGTTCCCTCAACGTTACTACAAAGATAAGCACAAAAAAATATCTCCAAAAACCACAAGTCTGCCCTGCTAAGCTAATAAGCAGTATGCCAAATTTAATAACCAAAGCAGTTTTAATTCTCTTCTGTTAGTAATAAGGTTGATATTGCTACAGGAGTTTTATGTGAGATACTGCGTATTGGATTAGCAGGGCAGAAGTATGAAGTCATTCTCTAATTACAGTTGCTTTTATGATATTTTTGGTATCGCCTGTAAACAACTCAAGAGCCAATGTAGTGTACTTGGTCGTGATAGTTTCCCTTTTAACTTCGTTATATTCATTACTACTTATTACCGTGTTTTTTTTCACACAAGCAGTCTCAATCTAATATTAGGCAATCTCAATCTGTTGCTTCACTTAAATCTAGGCTGAGGAAATACTGCCTCGACTCTTGTTCCTGATCTAAGGCTTTGCCCTTTCTGCTTTTCATTGTTAAAATATATTTATTTATTTATTTATTTAGTAATGTTTATTAAAATTGTTTTTTTTGTCATATTTAATATATTTTTATATTTATCTTCTGTCTCTTTAATTGTAGTAGGTACGTATCGCTCACAGGTTAACTAGGAAGAGATCCTATAAAAAAAAGAATTCACAAACGCGTACTTTTTGTTTTTCTGTTCTTTTTTACTTTGTTATTTTCTGTTTTTGCAATAAAGATTTTACGTACATACTACGTAGGTACATAATCATATTGACTTGCAAGTTACAGCCTCTTGCTTGAACTTGGCTTGTCACACTACCGTGTACCTTGCGCTTAATGTGTTTACAGTCACTAAGTTACTAACTTAGTCGTAGCAAACACTTACGACGTATAGGAAAAGTTTGATTGACAAAATATTGAAAACTTGGTTTAGTTTTCAACATGGTTTTGACATAGGTAACACAAAGAGCCCCTGTGGCTCTATACTAATCGGCAAATCCATATTGTTTTTGATATGTTGACGTATTGTTTTTACTCGGCCAACATTACTGTCAAGTACATAAGAGCTATTATTACGTTGACAATACTTTTAAATGACGTCAGTGCTTTGAAAAAACCCTCGTCTCTCAAATTTCGTGAAGTACCTATGATTTTAAACTTAAACGTGAAAATAATTAAGTTCAAACTCATACATCTCCAAATATTCGATGCGTTTTTAAAAAAAAAGTATTAACGATATGTCAGAAGCTACGTAGTTTTACTGAGTAAAACAGAGCCTCAGTTCTAATCTTTTCGTGCCACTGGATCTTATTAACAACTTCGTCCTTATAGAATACTACTATCGACTCTCCCTCGCTTCGCTTCAGTTTATGTAAGTTATGTAACACCCGTACATATAAAACGGCTTCTTTTAAAGTTGAGTATTTTAGACTAGGTACCACAAATGTAACTTTTTATTCCTGTTTATTCATTGTAGTGAATATCACGAAACCTTGAGGCAATTGTAACTATGTTTTCAAAACTTGGAGATTTTTGAGTGCTGGTTTCAGAAAACCGCGAGAAAACTATATCTTTTACAAATAACAAGGGTACATTCTTCAATAAAATGTGGAGCATGGTTAAACTTATTCATAAAGCATGGGTTGTACGGTCGCGGAAATTAATTTGCTACCCATTTCAAAGAAAATCTGCTTGAAGATGTCATTGTCAATAGAGATGCCAAGTCATTTGTAATTGATATGAAACTCAACCTTATTGCTGTAGAATGTCAGATTGACTTTGGAACTAAGGTGGGTCACAAATTAAATTCCTTGACTACAAGCAGTCGAGTCTATCACACTAATTCCCCTCTGACAGAATTCCTTTCCAAGATATTATCATGTGCTCGTATAAAATCCCTTCCGTTTGCTACCATAAACCAAACTACGCAGCTTCCACTGTATTTTTAAACATGTTGAACGTTTTAATTCCCATCAAAAAGGTTAAGTACCGTAGCAAAAAATAGTCAGTAGCATCGATACAACTAGATCAAAGGAAATGGGTCAAAGCACTTACGAAAGGTTAAAGAGCTTATGTTATTAAGCTTATCCTTCTAAGCGGTTAAGATATTGGATAACGCTTTTGACGTTTATTACATTTTTATATATTTTTACTGGATTTTTTTACTGTTATTAATTTCAGGTAATGGAAAGTTTTTTCTAGGAATTCCACAAGGGAGCGTTTGGGACCCGTATTACATTATATTGGTTTGGCTTTGCTCGGTGACTTTGTAGTGTTCTCTTACTATTGGGGGACGCGCCGCCGCCGTTGCCGCGATAGCATCGCTTTGTTAGTTACTCGAGGTTTAATTAGTCGTTTAAATGTAAAAAGTGAATATTATAAATTGTGTTATACATCATTTTAAAGAGTAAATCATGAATCATAAAACAGTGTAATCCGTTTTTCAATACAACGACGCATCTACGAGATATCATAATATTAAATTTATAATTTTAAAAATACAAGTGCGCAACGTTCGTTTGAGTGTACAGTCATCGGTCAGCGGCTAAAAGGGGTCAACGCCCGCGACCTTGGGGATCGCCGGCGCATCGTGACAAAGCGACGCCCGCACAGCTGTTTGCGAGACGAACCGGCCGTTGATGAGTTTACGTAAATGAACATTTTATTATTTTCGTATTCGGACTTTTGCAAGTTAATATGGCACAAATATGCGACAAATGCAATTCACATATTAATGATAGGAATTTCCTGGTCTGCTACATTTGTCGTCTTAGTTTTCATCTCGACTGCTGTGATGTTACGGCAAAAAGATTTTATCTTATGGAAGCAGAACGTAAGGCTTATTGGAAGTGTAGATTTTGCCGAGAAAAGCCCTCATCTCCTAGCGATAATGTGACTGTACGAAGGGGTTACCGTGCCATAATACCCACTAGTAAATCGTTTGACGGGTTGTCGAGTTTATCGGAAGATGAAGAGGATCTAGTTGAAACCCCTCCTGTTGACTTAAATAGAAGCTGTCCAGAAAAACTGGGTACTTATGCGCGGACAGAACAGCTTGAAAAAACGATTTCGGAACTACATGAGAAGCTGAAAATCGCTGAGAATGAGTTAGAAAATTTACTTTCGGAAAACTACACTCTAAAGAATAAATTGAAAGGCTATGAATGTAAAGTTCATCACTTAAAGGCCCTAAGCAGATCGATAACGAACAAAGACCTAAGTAAACAATCACGATCTAAGAGGAAAAAGGGAAGAAGGCAAAGTATGAACCAGAGCCTTGATCAGAGTTACATTCAACTTACGAGTAGTACACACCAGCACAATACTCAACCTACTACCCAATGTGTTTTATCGGCAGTACATCGCGAAGCTAGCCTCCAGGTCTCGCCAATAAGTAGGCCGGCACACTTTAGTACACCGGCTCGAAGCAAACCAAATACCGTGAAGAAATATGTACACTTGTTTGGCGATGAACAGATACGAGGTTTGTCTACGCGTCTTATTAACTCCAATGCGAGTTCAGGAGCCGAGGGATATGGAGTCTCTGCTATGATTAAACCGTACGCACCGTGTTCTCAGGTATTGGAGAGTCTGCACAACATGTCCAGTCAAATAAAAAACGATGACGTAATAGTTATTTCAGTCCAAAGTAATGAACAAGACATTTATATGATGTTAGAGATGCTTAACAAAACTCTGTGTAAATTTAAATACAATCGTATTATTTTATTAAACATATGGTCCAATCACACTATAAAAAATAAGGCACTCTATTATGAGTTAAAATTGCTGGCTAAGAGGTATGATATGTGTAGTTTAATTAATTTATATAAGGTTTACAATAATAATAGCTTTAACACAAATTCATTTTTGAAATGGATATGTTTAAGGGTGAACGAGGTAATAAATTTCAAATCACAAGGTAATAACTGTTGTAAAAGTAACTTAGATGAGCGTACACTCCAAAGCGGGTCTGACACATTTTTTCGTCCCTAATCAGCTTCCAAACGTCTTACCTCACTCTTGCTCGAGATCGGCTGATATTGGGGCTACATCTGATCGTGTATCTATTTTCCATCAGAACATAGGAGGATTATACTCGAAACTGGACATATTGGACTTAGCGCTTAAAGATCTACGTGACAGGGGAAAAAGTTTCGATGTGATCTGCCTGAGTGAAACTTTTGTCAAGGTGGGTTCGGAACAGAACATGAAACTTAACTCTTTTAAGCTAGCCTCCTCCTTTTGTCGCGATAAGTGTAGGGGAGGGACGTGCATACTTATTAATAAAAATCTCGACTTTAAAACCTTACCTTACCTCACTAAATTAGCAAGTAAATTCTACTTCGAATGTTGTGGTATTGAGCTAATAGGCTTGGGGCTCATTGTAGTTAACGTTTACCGAATACCCGACCCGAATAAGGCACACGTAGGGACATTTCTGCATAAGCTCGACACTCTATTAAACTACTTAACGGCCCGTTTCAAAAATAAAAAAATAATAGTATGCGGTGACTGGAATATTAATATTTTAAAATCAACTCCTTATTCTAGGGACCTCCTGGACATTCTTCATAATTATAATTTTGATGCACATGTTCAATCCCCAACAAGACAGGGTTCTTGCTTAGACCAGATAGCAAGTAACATAAAGGAGGTAACTACTGAAATACACAATTTATACCTTTCCGACCATGAAACCGCCCAATCCATAACTCTAAAAGCGGTAAAAAGAGTTAGCGCCTACTCAACTTGGTTCGAGTACAGGCGAGATTATAGCCGTGAAAATGTTCGCAAGTTCTGTGAATGCATGGCCTCTCTCTCTTTTTCGGATGTTCTAAATACAACCAGCGCGACGAGGGCGTTTGACGGTTTCTACGATACCTTGTGCCTGTTCTACAACCTGTGTTTCCCGGTGATAAAAGTTAAAATTAATAATAGGCCAAGGAAAATAAACTGGCTTTCTAAAGGCTTAAAAAGATCCTGTAAAACCAAAAGAATTCTCTATTTCAATTATATACATAAGCCAAAAAATACACAGATCAAATTGAGATATAAACGGTACACGAATATTTTAAAGAAATGTCTTTTGAACGCGCAAATGATTAAAAACATTAGATATTTACAAAACAGTAAAAACAAAGGAAAAGCGACTTGGAACATGATTTCTCCCTTAACATCAAATAATCAGCATTTAAATGACATAAAAAATTTAAAATACAATAATAATTTATACACTGAT
This sequence comes from Acleris literana, assembly GCA_946894065.1. Classification (NCBI taxonomy): domain Eukaryota; kingdom Metazoa; phylum Arthropoda; class Insecta; order Lepidoptera; family Tortricidae; genus Acleris; species Acleris literana. The sequence goes on along the minus strand of OX335691.1, from coordinate 9,785,035 downwards.
CCAAATGACATTTGTAATACTTTTAATAATTATTTTATTAATTTGATTAATTCTCATGACTCCTCACCAGGTGCGACATCCCAGCGTATGCTAACTGGTCAATGTTTCAACACCATTTACCTTAGGCCTGTAGATGCAAAGGAAATTTACAAAATAATTACTTCATTAAGAAATAGTAAATCGAGTGGGTATGACAACCTAACCACAAACATTTTAAAGTCATGTGCTCTGTTTGTGTGTCATCCTCTGCAACATATAATTAATATGTCATTTGTCGAGGGAGTTTTTCCGCAACAATTGAAAATAAGTATTGTCAAACCACTTTTCAAAAGCGGGGAGAGAGATGACCCAAGCAATTACAGGCCAATATCCTTAGTTCCGATACTCTCAAAAGTGCTGGAAAAAGCTTTATATGTCAGATTGGATAGCTTTCTGTCCAAGCATGGTATACTTCGCCCGGAACAATACGGCTTCCGTAAAGGCAGATCGACGGCACAAGCATGTTTTGATCTAGTCAAATATATCACAGAAAGCCTTAACAACAAAACTCCAGTGGCGTCTATCTTCTTAGACATGACAAAGGCATTTGACTACGTTAATCATTCCATATTACTTAATAAGCTTCAAGCCTACGGAATCAGAGGTAAAGCCCATGATTGGATCGAGGGTTACTTGAGGGACAGGTTGCAATGCACGGAAATAAGCAAAATAATTGAAGAGGACAATAAAATTATAAAAAAGACTTACAGGTCGCAAGTTAAGGCAACAAATACTGGTGTTCCTCAGGGAAGTATTTTGGGGCCTTTACTCTTTCTCCTCTACATTAATGATTTAGTAATGGCAACATCCCATAAAACAATCTTATTTGCTGATGACACAACATTAGTAGTAAAATGTAATAATAAAAATACTTTTGAACGTGACGTAAATAACTCCTTGCAGAATATAATTGATTGGCTTGTATTAAATAACCTCCAAATTAATATTATTAAAACCAAACTCATCCAGTTTTTATCATATAATTCAGAAAGCCTACCATTGAACTTAACTTACAACAATGAAATAGTTGATGAAGTGGAATCTTTCAAGTTCCTTGGTATTACGGTCGACAAACACCTTAATTGGAAGGAACATATTGATAGTGTCTGCACTAAAATCAGTCGATTCGTCTTTGCCTTAAAACGATTAAGAGACACGATTTCCGCTGAAGCTGCTTTAACTGCATACCATGGTTATGTATCATCGATACTTTTATATGGTCTGATTTTATGGGGTAATGCAGTGGATGTGGAGAGGGTGTTCAAAATTCAGAAGAAATGTGTCAGGGTCCTTTGTAATGCATGGTGGGACGATAGCTGCGTTCCTCTTTTCAAACGCCTTAATATTCTCCCATTGCCATGTTTATATATAAGAGAAATCTGTATTTTTGTCGTCTCTCACCCGTCATATTTTAGGAAGCGATATGAAGCCTTGCATAGACAGACCAGGGAAAGGATTATGAATCTTTTATATAAACCTCCAGCTCGCAAGTACATATATAAAAGAAATGTTTTTAATATGTGCATTGTTATATATAACAAACTACCCATTAACCTTAAAACATTAGAAGGTAACGATTTTAAGCGCTCGCTCACAAAATGGCTTCTGGACAATTGTTTTTATAGTGTTAAGATGTACCTCGAGCATGATAGGAATTAAGTTGACATTTTATTTTAATTTTACAATTACATTTTATAAGTATAATTTTTGACATTATAAATTCATGTTATGATTAATATTTTGCACGCCTGCATGCAGGCTGGATACACTGTACCCTTCTAAACATAACACCTTTGTAACTGTACTCCAGCAAATAAACGCATTTTGATTTTGATTTTTGATTTTGATTTTTTATTTTTTAATAGATAGATGGATTATACGTATTTCCGTTTATAATGTTGGTGAAGTTAGTTTACCAGTATTAAAAGATAATGTCAATTAAGTATAGGCAAAAACATGCACACATTTATACGTACAAGGTTTATCATGTTACCGGCTAAGTTCGTGGTTACGTAAACATTGAAAAAAATCATTTAAAAAAATAACACGAATCAGTTCTACACACGTGAAGAGAATATGTAAAAGAAATAGTTATATCCTATTAACACAAACTTAAACGAATGAAGGCGTTGTGCTTAAAGTTTTTGTGCGTGAAATACACCTTTTTTACATGATAAATACGAAAATATATCATTTTGATAACTTGCACGGTCTCCAAAGAAATATTGATAAATGAATTCTAAAAGTTGGTATGAAAGACATGTCACACAAAGGATGTGAAAAACTTTCTACGCTCATAACTAAAATAACTATTAGTCTCGATATAGAATTACTTTATAGCTTTTTCTTTCGGAACCATCAAATTTCGTAGGCAATAGTAGATTATACAACGAGGGGATAAACCACTGTTTTATGTCATGGGCGCGATATTGAACCCTGAGCAAAAGAGGGACTTCAGATTTAACTCCCGAGCGCAGCGAGGGTATTACGAGTTAATTCCTGAGCGAAGCAAGGGAATTGAAACGTAGTCTTGGGTGCAGCGAGGGATTCAAGCTTGCCCAAGACGAAAACAGCTTTATCCCAAAGCAGAATACCCTACTTTTCTCACCTTTTACGAGACAATAAAAAGCAAGGTTACTTACAGAATCCACGTTTTATTAAAATTTAAAGTACCTTATTTTAAAAAAAACGTACAAATTGTAATTTTTCATAGGAATTCAAATGTCATTATTAACCAGCGGGTTATAATGAGATTCAGTACTATATTATACCGCCGGGTCATAATATTGTACTAAATCTCATTATAACCCGCTGGTTAGCCGATGACTATAATGAAGTACTTTAGGTGAGGTTTGCATGATATATAATTGGGCAATTTCGAACATGTGGTGTGTAAAGTAGATTATTAGACTCACAAACTAATCCATTCCATTCCATCCGCCATTTGTCTTAGAAGCCTTTTCTAAGACAAATGGCAGTATCTCATTCATAAATGCTGTAGCAAATGGAACCTTATGACTAACGGAAAAGGATTGAATCTGCTTTGGATATTGAATTTGAGATATCTTCTTTTGGCTTATGAGGGCATACCCCAGTAAGTACATAATTGTGACATACTTTCAAAACTGATAATTCCAAAACTGCTAAACGGATTTCCATAAAAACTAGTTGAAAATAATGCTTATATATAGTATGCATTCGTTTGGGAGCTACAAACGCATATACAGATGTAGTAAATAATGTTTTGCCATCGTTTTTTTGTCGGAAAAGTTCGTTTTTATCTTGCTGTCTCAGTCAACTTTAGTACCCACCGATTAGCTAATTGAGAAAGCAACATCAATACGAACTTATCCGACAAAAAAATTAAGGCATAACATTATTCACTACATCTGTACAGGAAGACAGACAAAGGCGTCAATCTTATAACCAGTGGCCTGTTTTATAAAGCTACAAATTACAATTTCGATGGGTCCTACGTAAGTTATGGTAACTTGAAATACGCAACCTTACAGCAGAGCAGTTTGAAGTTGAAAATTGATGCCGTTGATGCATTTTTTAATGGATCCTGTTAAAATTTGGTACGAATGTCAACAATAATTTAGTGTTTAACCTTATCTTACTAATATTTTAAAAAAGCCCTTGGTTTGGCTGCAATTGCTCTTACGATACTTTTAAGTGGATTAAAGGTTTCGATAAGTATTGTTTGTGATACTAACCATGTTGTACGTCGGAATAGCTTGCGCATAAAATATCGTAAGTACAACAAACCATAACTTACGTGGGAATAGTGCTATACGAATGTAAGACATACTACAATGTACTACGGGAAGTTAAACCAAAAATGTATAGAATCTTAAAAAAAAAACCTTAAATTGTTATTTTAAGATTGATTAGTATTAAAACACATTACTTCAGTTATAAACGTTTATTTATAATGACAATTTTTTTTTAATTTTTCGGTGAATAGATTATCTCTTTTTGCTAAAGTACCTACTAATAGTATTTTTTGAGATGGTTTTAAAGGTTAATAAGCACCGAATTATGTACTAAATGCGCTCAACCTAAGTTTTATTGAGATCAGTTTAATACCATAACAAAATCCTCACTTATTTTGATGCCACACGAATAGGACATCAAGTTAAATCAAGTCGCGGGGTTGGATGATAAAAGATGTAAACAAATCAGTATTGTTTGACACATAACCTCAATATTTCTGCAAACAAGTTATGATTTAAAAAAACGTATAGTTAATAGTTATTTATTCTTAAACAGAATGTAAAAGTAACAATCAAGCCTGTACATCATTAAATATACTTCACGCGACGTTCAAAAGTACGTGATTATGGTGTAATAATGGTAAACAGACCTGTTTGGTTTTGTTTTGTTTTATCATTTCTATTGACCCCGACTTTATATCCAGAGGGGTTACCATGACGTACTAAACCAGTTCAAATTAGGATGAAAGAAAGTGACAAAGCTATAGCAGTTATACAGCTCTGTCCCTTTTTCTCAACCTAAACTGAACTGCTTTAGTATGTCATGGAAACCCCCAGTTCTTAAATCATATCATCATAAATTTAATGAGATCAGTTTAATACCAAAACAAAATCCGCACTTATTTTGAGGTCACACGAATATAAGAACAATAATAAAACAACAATAATCATAAGAAAAACAAATCTTCTAAACAATTCTAGACAAAATAAATGAGTCTTCATTTGTTAATTAATTTAATTTTTCTATAAACACTGGTAAACGTTAGGACTTTTGTATTTGTACTAATTTATGTTTAATTAATCCGAGTTATCGTCGAACATCGGTTTCTCGATGTCTACTGCATTAAAAGTCTTAAAAAAATCACTTAAGACCTTAAGATTGATCCTGTTACTGTATAAACTTAATAAATCATCATTTGGACTTGACAGAAGTGCGTGGAGCTAACCCCATATGCTTCTGTTTAGTTCACTAGAGAAAATACTCTTTTACCGAACAATTGTCTTCGCATGTGATATCCATGGACTTATTTCCCTAATAAGTCCTTGGGAGTTTCTATAAATAACTTGACATTGGCAAAATACATTCTAACAGGAGTGAAGGCCAAAAATTAAAATTAGAAATCATCAATGTTTGCTTTCGAAATAGACAACCGATTTGAATAAAACGGAGTGCGAGATGATGGATCTGATTTATTTTCTATATAGTCTGTATTTCAACAGTTTTTCCCCAAACCAGAATACCGTACGACATAACACTATAAAAATAACATAAAAAGCGAGCTGTCTCAACATTGGTGAGGTGCCTGATTTTCCCAACAGCATAAGCTGCCAAATTTAATTTACCTGATGGTACTGCAATACTCCACTTCATTGCAAGTTCTTGTCTATATTTATCCCTAAGAAAAGCGCCTTATCTACTATTTCCAACCATTTAGAAATATTCCGATCTATACCTACCTCTAAATTCTACCGGTCTAACATTAGGCAAAGCAAACCTAATATAATTAATTTTCTTAGCATTGAGTAGCAAATTGTTACTAGTAACGGCCTGGTTACGAGCATGCCACTATTAGAGGTATCGTAGCGCAATGCGATAAAAGGCTAAACACTTACCCCGTTACTAGTAAACGTTGAGTAACGGTGGTATAGCTATACAATGTTTTGTCCTTATCTGTCAAATTCAAATGTCACAATGACAGATAAGGACAAAACATTGTATAGCTATACCACGTTCTCAACGTTCATTAGTAAGGGGGTTTCAATATAGAGGTGTACCTAAAGAAAAAAATCGTGAATCTAACAACCCAAAATCATACCCAAATCAGCGATGCTAATAAAACTAATAAGCTTACAGTAAGCTTATTGGTTTTATTAGCATCGCTGATCAGAGTAACTCTGCGCCAAGTTAGTATCATTAGAACATAATAACATGCTCTTGCTCATGCGGTGCGTTGTAAAGCAAAGCCTCATCATCCTTGTCTTGAGGATCGTCACTGATTTCCTTGTTACTTTCGCTGAAAACACTTTTCCAAGTAGGTAGCTATGCATTGACCGGTTATCAGGTCCAAATGGAAGTGGGGATTCTGTAAGAAAAATAAAAATGAAGGCAAAATTTGTAAATGGTAATTGGTATAATATCGTATGTTTATTTCTCATCCGGAGTAAACTAAAGCAAGTAAGACTTACAACAAACAAAATTAATCACAATCCGAAGTACACTATTGTAAGTAATTGTACCATATGTTTTGTTTACAAAAAACCCGTCGTAAATAATCGTAAGTCATACATACAATAGCTTTTAGATGATAGGCTCCAACGTAAATGACCGTTAGTAATAGTTACCATATTGTACGCTGGAACCTACAATTAAATAAATATAGGAATAAAAAAATAGAAATCTAAATGCACTTACCTGATTTCGTAGATGTATCCGATGCAGTGTCATTTCTACGTCTTTTTTTAATGGGACTTTCTCCTCCCACCGCGTCATCGTTTGAATTACAACTGTTTTTCGTTTCTGGGCTATGGCTTTTTTGCATAATAATTTCGTTCTCGACGAAACGTTTGGTACTTTATTAGCATAAACAGACTTTTTGTTAATATTACGTTTCGTATGGAGCATCTAAACCACCAATTTTGTTAATACCCAACTAAAACATGAACACACCCGGCGCCCCGCGTAGCCGGTCGCAACTGACACATGCGATGCGTAAGGGCGCGCGGCGCTCCCCGCGCCGTCCCGCGTACTTTGTCGCCAAGGTACTTACGATATAAAACGTCGGAGCCGTTTGAAACATACCACAGTTTACGTTTCTAAAAACTGGTTTAAACTACGAATTTGTTTTTTTTTGTTTTAGATACTAATAGTAATAGAATAATGCAATGCATTTTTGCTATAAACCGAATTTTGCCATTTTGTGGGTTACGATAACTTACGTAGGACCCATCGATTTACAGGTTACAAGTTTCCATTTGACACAACCTCGACCAATGACGATCAGCCATTTGAGTGTTGCCAGTTTAGACCTGTAAAATTGTAACTTGTAGCTTTATAAAACGTGCCCCTGGGGTCGGAATAAGCAGTGCCTATTTGCCTAAACTTCGCGGGAGGACGTAACTAAGAGTGGTTACAACCACCAAAAATAATGATTTCTTTTTATTGAATGCGTGATTTCCGGGATTTTTTTAGTAATACATAAATGTGGAAATTGATACTCAAACTCAATATCACATGTTAAAAACATTTATTGTATACCTACAATGTCACATGATCAAATGACATATTCTGATTTATTTCTAATGTAAATAAACTAACAAAGTATTTCGTAATATATAATATTTTATCTCATAATAGTAGTAATTATGATTGTAATTATGATATTGATGATTCAGATTGAAACATGTTTCTCTTATTGATGAATGATGATCATGTAAAATTGTATACAATAAATGTTTTTAACATGTGATATTGAGTTTCATTATCAATTTCCACGTTTATGTGTTATAAAAAAAAACCCGGAAATCCCGCATTCAATAAAAAGAAATCATTATTTTTGGTGGTTGTAATCACTCTTAGTTACGTCCTCCCGCGAAGTTTAGGCAAATAGGCACTGCCTATTTCGTCCCCTGCTTATAAAAGTTATAATACCCCATTTATAGCTAGATTAAGTATGTAAGTTTAAAGGGCAATTGAATATCAGTTGCCAACGTATTCTATTTTAATAGTGCGATAGATAGTTATAAAAAGCCTTCGGTATTATACTTCTCTTTCTCTCACTCGCAGACTCTTTTTTGCGAGTTTAACCGACTTCACCCGAACCCGAAAATCATTTTAAGATCTTTAGGACGTACACAGCAAACAGACTTTTCACTGCCGAAGCATCATCGTTTTTGGATATATTGAAACAGGAAACCTAACTTTGACATTCCCCAGTTATCCCCATACATCTAAATAAGTCGTGGTCAGTTTTACAACACCACAAATAAGTTTTTAAACGCAAAAACCTCCATAATTACGCTATTTTGAAATTTTTCCAAAAACTGTGTCGACATAAAATACCATAATTATAATTATTGAACCTGCCTAGTATGGCTGCGTCTATATCGCGTGTCAAATGTGGATAAAGCATCTGTCACTCTCGTACTTGTTTACGTGTCAGAAGGTGACGGATGCCTTATCCAAACTTTGTCACGCGATAAACACAGCCCTACTCACAAAATTTCACGAGAATCAGTTGAGAAAATGCGACAAGCAGAGGTATCCGAATGAACAAACAGATGTCGGACATACGAAATCATTTTTTCCCAAGCGAAACAGAGACGCTTCACTCGTGCTTCGCGCTCGCTCGGTCAGTAAAAATATTATGCGTAGTTGAGCAGGAAAACGTGTAAAAACATAGAGTTACAAGTTAAGTATGGAAAAGGTACTAAAAACAACGCATATGTACCTATACCCCACGGAATGGAAAAAACAATGGAAGTGCCATGAGCTTCGCTTATCAGTTTCTATTCGATTCGTTTTTAAACCAATCGCGTCACGGGAAGATGACGTGATACGAAAAGTCACGTGGTCTACCAGTGACGCGATTGGTTTAAAAACGAATCGAATAGAAACGTTAGTTAGCGTAGCGCATCTTGTCTGAGCCCTCTGGTTGTCACACTTGTCACCAATACTCACAGTACCTATCATAAACAGAACACGCCACCATGGAAAATGTTTTTGGCGGCTATCGTTCTTACATTCCAAAATAGCGCAATAATGCATGCTTCTGGATTTATTTCCTATTTTAGAAATATTATTCGCACAACTTTCACGCACAAGCGATAGCGGCAAACTAAGGTAGGTTGCGCGGAACTCCGCATAACCATGCCACACGTGACACGCCCGCATCACACTTCTACTGTTTTTTCTGTTCTGTACATGAAGCTAGAAACTTTTGACCTAGTTCTTACAATTCTAGCCGATTAAGTTGCGGCGAATGTACTGGCTTCACGATATGGTCTCGATCGTGACGAAAGCCGTAAAGAGTTCGTGCTCGAATGAGGGAATTCTGGTTGACATGGAAGGCTTTGAATGCACAGGCTTGCGTTAATGTAGTTTAAGTATGCGACGTTATTGGCGGTTACGTTTTTCTTGAATTGCTGTTGTTAGAATAATGTGGATAAGATAAAGAAAAACAGCTGTTTATTTCAAGTAAGACAAATTTTTGGTTTGCTTAACATGTAATCTTAATTAATAATGATTTTACGGCCGCACTCAGAGACGTCAATTAAATTTTATGCTTGATTAAAGTTGCTGCTGTCACTTTCTTTGCTATTGAATTGACGTCTCTGAGTGCGGCAGTGAGTGTGAGAATATTGCAATTTTAATTCTTATTTATAGTTTTATATTCTTTAACATTTCTATAAATATTACAAATGCCAACACTTACCTAATTTAACTTATTTTATTTTCTCAATCGCTCAAAGGTTAACTGGAAGAGATACCTTAAAGGGATAAGTTCGCCTTTGTACGTACATCCCTGTTATATTTTTGTCTATTTTATAATTGATAGCTCTTTTGTTTGTATAATAAAGTGTTTACATACATATACATACATACATTAACTTCGTTATCTATTAGTGTTTCACATACCAAATATCTTTTTATTATATTTTTTGTTTGTTTACATGTTAAATAAAAATGACGTATACGCCAGCCAGCGGGTTCTTTTTGTTTTGAGAACTAATTAACTTTGCAGTGTTTGTCTATTGTCACCCGCCACCTGTTTTTTTGTTTGTAGTACTTTTTGTCATTCTTTCGTTTTTTATTTCTGAAATGAATAGAAAATAATCAATTTATAAAATGGTTCCACAGCGGAAGATCAAGACTGGCAAATGAAGTTAAATGCTGAGCTAGAACCATTTCGCATTATCTAGTAATGATCTATAGTCGGGGCCTATTCGAACTGCTTATGATAATAATAACTATGCCTGATTGTAATAATGGTCTTTAAATAACCACCGTTGTTTATTTTGTTAAAAGTTTATTTAGTCTCAGTCGCATTGCTGGTAAAAAACCTCTCTTAATTCATTAATCAATCAAATCTATCAAAACATTTATGTATTGTAGTATTCACATTTATGTAGTGGTCATTCTCACGACAAGAATATTTCGAAAAGTAAAAAATCATGACAAGTATTTGTCAGCTCTCATTGTATTTTCACCGAAAGTACTTTTCATAAAAAAAAACAATGTTAAATAGAGATTTCTACATCAAAATGAACATGAAGACAATAGCGGCCTTTACACGGTACAGGTAGGCCTCCAACAAGATGGAGTGACGACCTTGTAAGGATCGCGGGAACGCGGTGGATGCGAAAAGCACAAGACCGGTCTGAGTGGAGAGCCTTGGGGGAGGCCTATGTCCAGCAGTGGACGTCTTTCGGCTGACATGATGATGATGATGACACGGCACAGTTTGCACCGCGGGAAACGCCACGCGCCAGTCCGAACCGTAGGTTTTTTACTATTTTATACTATTACAGTTGCATTTACACGTACGGTTCGGCGCGAAGATTGGAATGGCGCGTGGCGTTTCCCGCAGTCCGAACTCTACGTGTGCAGGCCGCTAATGATTAAGTGTACAAATAAACAATATGACCGTGCCCAAACTTCAAAATTACGTGATTATGGAGTAATGGTAAATTGGTTGGTTTATATGAGTGACGAAAACGTCCAGAATATAGTAGTTAATTTGTTTTGTTAGTTTATATTAAGTTATTTTGTTGAATGTTTAATTTAACGTGGTTCTTTCTTTCTTTCTTTCTTCCACCTTTCATTGTCATTGACGAGGCCATTACCACCGCCAAATCGATGTTAATTTGCCCGCAAGCCTTACAAAGCGTTATCTATTCGATTTGGTGAGTCGCGTGTGGTAGCGCACTGTGGCGAAACACGCCACCGAAATCCGGCGAGCTGATAACGAAGATAACGTCATCTCTAGCGGCGACGGACATTCAGCCGCGAAAATGTGTAGAAAATAGAGATTGCTTCGGTATCGGTCTTTTTACTGTGTATAGCTTTATCGTTTATCGTTGATTGCGGAACGAAAAAAATATTCTTTTTATTCTTATAACTCACAAAGGGGCGTATTTAATGTAAATAAATCGGTCAAGTCCCAGTCGGACTCACGCACCGAGGATTCCTGATTTAAGATAATATGCTTGGTAACCGCAAAAGAAAATACTGATTTTGTTTTGAACTTTATTTTCTACGCTAATGGACCTTCCATTTTGACTCGCCTAAATTTTAATACACATTTCAAAGTTTTTTTGTTATTTCTCAAAAACTATAAATTATGCACACTTCATTTTATTTTTCCATAAAATACAAATAATTACTTAACTATACGAGTACGTCTGGAATTTCCCAGATTTTTTGGTCCATAAACTTCCCCCAGTCATTTTTTGTAAATTTTTGGCTATAAATCACAAAGTACGTCGCAAAAAAATAAAAATGTTTTTGAAATGTGCAGATTGAGCCCTTTCATATGATACCCCATTTGCTATAATCCATTCACTTTCATTTTCAACCTTCCATTCTAGACCCCTTTTCAATTATTAATTTCATTTTTTTTACTATAAACAGATGCGGGCAAGCAAGTTGTACAACTATGCCCAAGTTGATGGCATTTGTAGTTATTAAGAAAAACTGCTGTGACATACAGACATACAGAAAGACAGACAGACAACGAAGTCTCACCATAAGGATTCGTTTTTTACCATTTTGGTACAAAACCATACGAAACGCTAAAAATCATCGCTCGACAAAACAGTTTTGATTGCTTGTTTAACAGAGCAACATGGTCAAGTGGATGCCTCAACAAACGAAGTACAATATTTACCATTTATTAAAACGATGGCACCAGATTGTAATGTCCACAAAACCATGTCCGTGAAGTTAGCAGATCATTTTCCAGAAAATCAAAAATAAATCGAAGTTCTATTGGCATACGGGATAGTTCTATAGTTCCTGATACTTTTTAAACATAGTTCTGGCGATTTAAGCCGAAAATATGGAACGCGTTTTTACGTGAAAATGCTCTGCTAACTTCACACACATAGCATATCATTTTTCTTCAAATTAAAAAACAAGAGGTGTTTTGGCATCGCACAGCAGAGTTCTATAGTTCTAGACACATTTTGGAAAAGTTCAAGACGAAATAACAACAAAAAAAAATGTTTTACTTGCAATGAAAATGCTCTGCTAACTTCACGCACATAGCATATCATTTTTCTTCAAATTAAAAAACAAGAGGTGTTTTGGCATCGCACAGCAGAGTTCTATAGTTCTAGACACATTTTGGACAAGTTCAAGACGATATAACAAAAAAAAAAATGTTTTGCTTGCAATGAAAATGCTCTGCCAACTTCACGCACATAGCATATCATTTTTCAGTAAATCAAAAATCAAAAAGTGTTTGGGCATCGTACAGCAGAGTTCTATGGTTCTAGATAGATTAATAAAAAAATATTAAGAAAATCGAGTACTTATTACAAAACTGATCTGCTAACTTCACATACGCTCTGCTAGGCGTTTAGCAAGAGTTCTGGGCTACACTTTGGTCTTAAACGGTTCAAATAACTTTGTATGCGATAGATACGAGGAGTTCTAGCCACTAACTAGATCTTTTGTTAATATTTTTCATGATGACACGAAAAATCGTAAATTCCTAGAAACGCCTAATGCTCTGCTGGGCGGTTGGCTAGAGTTCTGGACTTTACTTTGGTCACAAACGGTTTAAATCGCGATATTTGCGAATGGGCTGAGGAGTTCAAGCCCTTGATCACTTGTTTATATTTTTCATGATGTCTTATGAAAAATCTTCCATTCCCCGATACGCGTATGCTCTGCTAGGCAATTGGCTAGAGTTCTGGGCTACATTTTGAACTTAAACGATTTAAATGATTGTGTTTGCGAAATGTCATAGGAGTTCTAGCACCTAGATCACTGTTTTATATTTTTCATGACGTCATATGAAAAATCGTAAAATCGAAGTTACGCCTATGCTCTGCTAGGCGGTGGGCTAGAGTTCTGGGCTTTATTTTGGTCTCAAACGTTTACGGTGACCATGCTTAGGATAGATCTGAGGAGTTCTAGGCCCTAGATCACTTGTGTATATTTTTCATGACGTCATATGAAAAATCGTAATATCGAAGTTACGCCTATGCTCTGCTAGGCGGTAGGCTAGAGTTCTAGGCTTTATTTTGGTCTCAAACGTTTACGGTGACCATGTTTACGATAGATCTGAGGAGTTCTAGGCCCTAGATCACTTGTTTATATTTTTCATGATGTCATATGAAAAATCGTAATATCGAAGTTACGCCTATGCTCTGCTAGGCGGTGGGCTAGAGTTCTGGGCTTTATTTTAGTCTCAAACGTTTACGGTGACCATGCTTGCGATAGATCTGAGGAGTTCTAGGCCCTAGATCACTTGTTTATATTTTTCATGACGTCATATGAAAAATCGTAATATCGAAGTTACGCCTATGCTCTGCTAGGCGGTAGGCTAGAGTTCTAGGCTTTACTTTGGTCTCAAACGTTTACGGTGACCATGCTTACGATAGATCTGAATAGTTCTAGGCCCTAGATCACTTGTTTATATTTTTCATGATGTCATATGAAAAATCGAAAAATTCAAGATACGCCTATGCTCTGCTAGGCGGTGGGCTAGAGTTCTGGGCTTTATTTTGGTCTCAATCGTTTACGATGACCATGTTTACGATAGATCTGAGGAGTTCTAGGCCCTAGATCACTTGTTTATATTTTTCATGACGTCATATGAAAAATCGTAATATCGAAGTTACGCCTATGCTCTGCTAGGCGGTGGGCTAGAGTTCTAGGCTTTACTTTGGTCTCAAACGTTTACGGTGACCATGTTTACGATAGATCTGAATAGTTCTAGGCCCTAGATAGCTTGTTTATATTTTTCATGATGTCATATGAAAAATCGTAAAATTCAAGATATGCCTATGCTCTGCTAGGCGGTGGGCTAGAGTTCGGGGCTTTATTTTGGTCTCAATCGTTTACGGTGACCATGTTTACGATAGATCTGAGGAGTTCTAGGCCCTAGATCACTTGTTTATATTTTTCATGACGTCATATGAAAAATCGTAAAATCGAAGTTACGCCTATGCTCTGCTAGGCGGTGGGCTAGAGTTCTGGGCTTTATTTTGATCTCAAACGTTTACGGTGACCATGTTTACGATAGATCTGAGGAGTTCTAGGCCCTAGATCACTTGTTAATATTTTTCATGATGTCATATGAAAAATCGTAATATCGAAGTTACGCCTATGCTCTGCTAGGCGGTTGGCTAGAGTTCTAGGCTTTATTTTGGTCTCAAACGTTTACGGTGACCATGTTTAGGATAGATCTGAGGAGTTCTAGGCCCTAGATCACCTTTTTTATATTTTTCATGACGTCATATGAAAAATCGTAATATCGAAGTTACGCCTATGCTCTGCTAGGCGGTGGGCTAGAGTTCTGGGCTTTATTTTGGTCTCAAACGATTACGGTGACCATGCATGTGATAGATCTGAGGAGTTCTAGGCCCTAGATCACTTGTTTATATTTTTCATGACGTCATATGAAAAATCGAAAAATTCAAGATATGCCTATGCTCTGCTAGGCGGTGGGCTAGAGTTCTGGGCTTTATTTTGGCCTCAATCGTTTACGGTGACCATGTTTACGATAGATCTGAGGAGTTCTAGGCCCTACATTACTTGTTTATATTTTTCATGACGTCATATGAAAAATCTAAAAATCGAAGTTACGCCTATGCTCTGCTAGGCGGTGGGCTAGAGTTCTGGGCTTTACTTTGGTCTCAAACGTTTACGGTAACCATGCTTGCGATAGATCTGAGGAATTCTAGGCCCTAGATCACTTGGTTATATTTTTCATGATGTGATATGAAAAATCATAAAATTCAAGATATGCCTATGCTCTGCTAGGCGGTGGGCTAGAGTTCTGGGCTTTATTTTGGTCTCAATCGTTTACGGTGACCATGTTTACGATAGATCTGACGAGTTCTAGGCCCTAGATCACTTGTTTATATTTTTCATGATGTCATATGAAAAATCGTAAAATCGAAGTTACGCCTATGCTCTGCTAGGCGGTGGGCTAGAGTTCTGGGCTTTATTTTGGTCTCAAACGTTTACAGTGACCATGTTTAGGATAGATCTAAGGAGTTATAGGCCCTAGATCACTTGTTTATATTTTTCATGACGTCATATGAAAAATCGTAAAATCCAACTTACGCCTATGCTCTGCTAGGCGGTGGGCTAGAGTTCTAGGCTTTATTTGGGTCTCAAACGTTTACGGTGACCATGTTTAGGATAGATCTGAGGAGTTCTAGGCCCTAGATCACCTTTTTTATATTTTTCATGACGTCATATGAAAAATCGTAATAACGAAGTTACGCCTATGCTCTGCTAGGCGGTAGGCTAGAGTTCTGGGCTTTATTTTAGTCTCAAACGTTTACGGTGACTATGATTGCGATAGATCTGAGGAGTTCTAGGCTCTAGATCATTTGTATATATTTTTCATGATGTCATATGAAAAATCATAAAATTCAAGATATGCCTATGCTCTGCTAGGCGGTGGGCTAGAGTTCTGGGCTTTATTTTGATCTCAATCGTTTACGGTGACCATGTTTACGATAGATCTGAGGAGTTCTAGGCCCTAGATCACTTGTTTATATTTTTCATGATGTCATATGAAAAATCGTAATATCGAAGTTACGCCTATGCTCTGCTAGGCGGTGGGCTAGAGTTCTGGGCTTTATTTTGGTCTCAAACGTTTATGGTGACCATGTTTAGGATAGATCTGAGGAGTTCTAGGCCCTAGATCACTTGTTTATATTTTTCATGATGTCATATGAAAAATCGTAATATCGAAGTTACGCCTATGCTCTGCTAGGCGGTGGGCTAGAGTTCTGGGCTTTATTTTGGCCTCCAACGTTTAAGGTGACCATGTTTGCAATAAATCTGAGGAGTTCTAGGCCCTAGATCACTTTTTTATATTTTTAATGACGTCATATGAAAAATCGTAAAATCGAAGTTACGCCTATGCTCTGCTAGGCGGTGGGCTAGAGTTCTGGGCTTTATTTTGGCCTCCAACGTTTAAGGTGACCATGTTTACGATAGATCTGAGGAGTTCTAGGCCCTAGATCACTTGTTTATATTTTTCATGATGTCATATGAAAAATCGTAATATCGAAGTTACGCCTATGCTCTGCTAGGCGGTGGGCTAGAGTTCTGGGCTTTATTTTAGTCTCAAACGTTTACGGTGACCATGCTTGCGATAGATCTGAGGAGTTCTAGGCCCTAGATCACTTGTTTATATTTTTCATGACGTCATATGAAAAATCGTAATATCGAAGTTACGCCTATGCTCTGCTAGGCGGTAGGCTAGAGTTCTAGGCTTTACTTTGGTCTCAAACGTTTACGGTGACCATGCTTACGATAGATCTGAATAGTTCTAGGCCCTAGATCACTTGTTTATATTTTTCATGATGTCATATGAAAAATCGAAAAATTCAAGATACGCCTATGCTCTGCTAGGCGGTGGGCTAGAGTTCTGGGCTTTATTTTGGTCTCAATCGTTTACGATGACCATGTTTACGATAGATCTGAGGAGTTCTAGGCCCTAGATCACTTGTTTATATTTTTCATGACGTCATATGAAAAATCGTAATATCGAAGTTACGCCTATGCTCTGCTAGGCGGTGGGCTAGAGTTCTAGGCTTTACTTTGGTCTCAAACGTTTACGGTGACCATGTTTACGATAGATCTGAATAGTTCTAGGCCCTAGATAGCTTGTTTATATTTTTCATGACGTCATATGAAAAATCTAAAAATCGAAGTTACGCCTATGCTCTGCTAGGCGGTGGGCTAGAGTTCTGGGCTTTACTTTGGTCTCAAACGTTTACGGTAACCATGCTTGCGATAGATCTGAGGAATTCTAGGCCCTAGATCACTTGGTTATATTTTTCATGATGTGATATGAAAAATCATAAAATTCAAGATATGCCTATGCTCTGCTAGGCGGTGGGCTAGAGTTCTGGGCTTTATTTTGATCTCAAACGTTTACGGTGACCATGTTTACGATAGATCTGAGGAGTTCTAGGCCCTAGATCACTTGTTAATATTTTTCATGATGTCATATGAAAAATCGTAATATCGAAGTTACGCCTATGCTCTGCTAGGCGGTTGGCTAGAGTTCTAGGCTTTATTTTGGTCTCAAACGTTTACGGTGACCATGTTTAGGATAGATCTGAGGAGTTCTAGGCCCTAGATCACCTTTTTTATATTTTTCATGACGTCATATGAAAAATCGTAATATCGAAGTTACGCCTATGCTCTGCTAGGCGGTGGGCTAGAGTTCTGGGCTTTATTTTGGTCTCAAACGATTACGGTGACCATGCTTGTGATAGATCTGAGGAGTTCTAGGCCCTAGATCACTTGTTTATATTTTTCATGACGTCATATGAAAAATCGAAAAATTCAAGATATGCCTATGCTCTGCTAGGCGGTGGGCTAGAGTTCTGGGCTTTATTTTGGCCTCAATCGTTTACGGTGACCATGTTTACGATAGATCTGAGGAGTTCTAGGCCCTACATTACTTGTTTATATTTTTCATGACGTCATATGAAAAATCTAAAAATCGAAGTTACGCCTATGCTCTGCTAGGCGGTGGGCTAGAGTTCTGGGCTTTACTTTGGTCTCAAACGTTTACGGTAACCATGCTTGCGATAGATCTGAGGAATTCTAGGCCCTAGATCACTTGGTTATATTTTTCATGATGTGATATGAAAAATCATAAAATTCAAGATATGCCTATGCTCTGCTAGGCGGTGGGCTAGAGTTCTGGGCTTTATTTTAGTCTCAAACGTTTACGGTGACTATGATTGCGATAGATCTGAGGAGTTCTAGGCCCTAGATCATTTGTATATATTTTTCATGATGTGATATGAAAAATCATAAAATTCAAGATATGCCTATGCTCTGCTAGGCGGTGGGCTAGAGTTCTGGGCTTTATTTTGATCTCAAACGTTTACGGTAACCATGCTTGCGATAGATCTGAGGAATTCTAGGCCCTAAATCACTTGGTTATATTTTTCATGATGTGATATGAAAAATCATAAAATTCAAGATATGCCTATGCTCTGCTAGGCGGTGGGCTAGAGTTCTGGGCTTTATTTTGGTCTCAAACGTTTACGGTGACCATGTTTACGATAGATCTGATGAGTTCTAGGCCCTAGATTACTTGTTTATATTTTTAATGACGTCATAATATGGAAAATCGTAAAATCGAAGATACGCCTATGCTCTGCTAGGCGGTGGGCTAGAGTTCTGGGCTTTATTTTGGTCTCAAACGATTACGGTGACCATTTTTACTATAAATCTGAGGAGTTCTAGGCCCTAGATCATTTGTATATATTTTTCATGATGTGATATGAAAAATCATAAAATTCAAGATATGCCTATGCTCTGCTAGGCGGTGGGCTAGAGTTCTTGGATTTATTTTCATCTCAAACGTTTACGGTGACCATGCTTGCGATAGATCTGAAGAGTTCTAGGCCCTAGATCACTTGTATATATTTTTCATGACGTCATATGAAAAATCGTAAAATCGAAGTTACGCCTATGCTCTGCTAGGCGGTGGGCTAGAGTTCTTGGGGTTATTTTAATCTCAAACGTTTACGGTGTCCATGTTTACGATAGATCTGAGGAGTTCTAGGCCCTAGATCACTTGTTTATATTTTTCATGATGTCATATGAAAAATCGTAATATCGAAGTTACGCCTATGCTCTGCTAGGCGGTGGGCTAGAGTTCTAGGCTTTATTTTGGTCTCAAACGTTTACGGTGACCATGTTAAGGATAGATCTAAAAAATAAATAAAAATAAAAATAAAAATCATTTATTTGAATGTGTACAAATACTACAATAAATTAGAGCTACACATTAAAGTAGTAAACTAAATTAGAGGTACACACGCAGTTTGACTTGTGAAGAAACAAACAGAGGCCCCCAAACTAGGCGAAGCCTGTATCTTGGGAGACCGAGGTAGATTAGCAATGTAAATATAAATATGAGTATACATATGCACATACATGCATGCAAACATACACGCATATATACACACACACATACACATCACATATATATAATTTTATGTATTTTCTTTACCAATGCTTGAATACTAATTATAAAATTAATACTTTTAAGAGTGGTCAGAACATACAATTCAAATTGTAGAAGTTTTAATAGTTGAATTTTTTAAAAATATCTTCAGAAACATAGTAGTCCAAAGTAAGCAACCATTCTGTGAGCATATATTTAGCTTTGTGAATTTTACAGTCTCTGATTTTACAAAACTTTAGAACTGCATTATATACCGATGCTCTAACATAATCACCAAATCTTTTTGCAAAGTTTGAGTTGACTGAGGGGAGCCGCAATCTGTATACTCTTTTCTGTAACATTAAATTATGAAGACTGGAGCTAAGAAGTTGTTTATGAGTGAGGAGACAAGTTCTGAGGATGAAAAGCTGCCGAATAGATAAAACCTGAGCTTCTTTGTATAGGTCCGAGGTTGGATGCCTAAAAGGTTTTTTTAGCATAACTTTAAGGACCGATCTCTGAGCTCTTTCGGCGATAATAAGGGTTGTTTTTGCGGCGCTACCCCATACTGTGATACAATAACCAGCTACAGATTGGCACACGGCTAAGTACACCATTTTTAGAACCTCCTTTTTAGCCGAATCCCTGAGACACTTGATGATAGCAATAGTTCTACGTATTCTTTTTGAGAGTGATACAATATGATGTCGGAAACTAAGTTTATCGTCCACAATAATGCCAAGGTATTTAACATGTTGCACGCGAATAATACTATCACAGTCACAAGAGCCCAAAGAGGGAATGGCACATTCATGGATTTTAATGCTATCTAATTGAGATGGTTCTGACGCTGAAGTTTTATGAAAGCAAAGAAAGTTAGATTTAGTAGTGTTTAAGGTAAGTAAATTATTTTGCAACCAGCCATTTATAGCAGCCATCCCAGATTCAGATGTAGCAACGACATTACTCCATGAGTTACCCTTGAAGAGAATAACAGTGTCATCAGCATAGCATAAAATTTGGGCATCTAGTAAATTTGTCTCATGAATGTCATTCATGTATATTATGAAAAGGGTGGGGCCCAGGATACTTCCTTGGGGAACACCAAAGTTAACCGGAGTTGCATCGCTCTTGCAGGAACCGACTTTTACTAATTGTTTTCTATCTAAGAGGTAACTCCTGAACCATTCAAGGGCAAGACCTCTGACACCGAAATATTCTAGTTTCTTTAGGAGAATTTTTAGCGAAACTGTGTCAAATGCCTTTGCCAGGTCCAGGAATACCCCCAGACAGCTGTCACCCTGGTCAAGGTATCCTGAGATTAACTCCGTTAGTAGCAGGACCGCGTCTTCTGTGGACTTGCCTTGTCTGAAACCGAATTGCCTTGGAGACAAAAGACCATGCGATTCAATAAAGGAGATGAGTCTTCTATTAACAACTTTTTCCAAAATTTTTGAGAAAATACATAGCAGTGATATTGGTCTATAGTTCCCAGGAGAGGACTTGTCACCTTGCTTATGTATTGGTGTAATTGAAGCTACTTTCCAGGAACGTGGAAAAGAACCAGTG
This sequence comes from Acleris literana, assembly GCA_946894065.1. Lineage (NCBI taxonomy): Eukaryota > Metazoa > Arthropoda > Insecta > Lepidoptera > Tortricidae > Acleris > Acleris literana. The sequence goes on along the minus strand of OX335691.1, from coordinate 9,764,265 downwards.
CTTAGGCTTAGGTTGATTAAATGCGTGAGAGGCTCGCATAAAATATGCCTTGCATGTTTGATTACAGTAGTGCTTATACCGTCTAACCCAGAGGCACAGTCAGATTTAAGCTGCAAGATGATGTTATAAATCTCTCGAGTGTCTGTCGGGTCCAGAAAGAGTGAGTGATTTGGGGAGTTTTTTAAAGATACTTTGGCGGCTAAGTTATTCTCAGTGTCATTCTTTTTTTGGAGAATATTAGTTGCTAGACGCTGACCAACTGAGGAAAAATAATTATTACAAGTGTTCAAAGAGTCTACTGTGTTATCCTTGAGCAATGTGAGTTCAGAGGCCTGGTTGTCATTACGCTTAAAGTTACTTATTTTCTTAATTGTTTTCCAAAGGAGTTTAGGATCTTTACTATGCGCTTCAAGCTCCCTGTTTTCATAGTCACTCTTAATTTTCCGGAGCAGACTTATGTAGAAGTTTCTATACCTGGTGTAAATAACTTTAGACGTATCATCATTTGGGAATAAATTAGCTTTCTTGTGTAATCTATCGCGATGACGAGCACACCTTATTAGACCAGGTGTCATCCATGGTTGTATTGTGAACTTGGTTCTACTACATTTAACAGTTCGGGAGTTATTCTCAATAGCCTTGACAATGGGTGACATAAAAGCATCAGCTGCTTCATTGACTGCGGGTGATGAAGTTACCAAGTTCCAGTTACAGTTGTTAAGATCGGAACAGACACCTGCATAGTCAATGACAGTTTTAATCTTAGTCGGAGTGTTGAATTTTACTTTATGCGAGAGCGCCAGAATTGCTATTTTATGGTCTGTTATATCAGAGTCGCATACGATACTAGTAGCTAAGCGCCTTGATTTAATGAAAATATGGTCAATGCAGGCATTTAAACGAGTAGGCTTGTTGATGGCAGGTTCTAAACCATGTTCAGAATTCAAACAGATATAATCCAAAGATTCAGGTTTCAATATGTCAATGTTTATATCACCGGCAACAATAATGTTCGGACTCTCTTTAAAATGATTTAGGTTAGTATCCAGGGATAGTAAGAAGCGATCAGTATTACCAAAAGATGGTGATCTATAGACCCCAAAAATAGTCATAAAGTTAGGAATATCCAATACCAAGCAACAAGCATCCTCAAAACTTGGCTCTGAAACATTTACCGACCAGGAGGATTTAACATAAGCAACCACACCTCCATTTTGATTAATATTTTTGAATGTTCTAAAAGAGTTGAAACCTTGAATGTCACAAATTAAAGAATAGTCATTTAATCGGCACTCTGTCAGAATTAAAATATCAAAATCCAAATTAGTTCTTTTCAGAAATACTAAAAGAGCATTTAGATTTTTATTAATGCTTCTAATGTTTATTGTTAATAATTTAAAATTAAAATTTGGTGTTATGACAGTATGACACAGCTCAGGAGACTCTAACATATGACAAGGAATATCAGTACTTGAATCAATGTCATTCACTAAGTCCATAAATTTGGTTTGATATGTATAAAAACAGGGATGATATCTATTAGTTCTGGAAGGTAAAAATTGAATGGTTGCTTCATAGGATAAGTCATAACATATTTGGCAAACATCAAGATAAAAGATGAATTTGTGATAGTAATTGAATACTTAGAAAAAATTATCTTATTGAGGATCCACTCTTTTGTTATTACAGTACTACCAGAGTACCTGAGATAACTGTAAACATATGAAAGAACCGTAATCAAACTTAACATCAGGGGTATGGCACGGTTCTGCGGAACGGTTTGACTGTAAACATAAAGCCAGTCCATATTAACACTACCACTCAAACATCTGAGATCATACAAGTATACATTAAAAGATAAAACTATAACTAAATCCAACATTGACCCTTTATGATAGTGAACAAGAACAGTTAGGCTGTAGGTACTAATTTGCAAGCAAAAACATTTGGGTATAAGGCCATAAACTATAAAAAGTAAGCTCATTAAACTTATATTACATTTAGTAAGACATATTTGTGTATGGGGGTGCTCCAGAAAAATGATAACAACAGTATAACCTAAGAAGCTGCAGTCAAAATACACATAATAAAAGAAATAAAGTAATTGCACAGCAGGGACGTTTAGGGTATTAATTTTTGTGTAATTTACAGGATGACTTATGAGGGGGTAAATCCTAGAAAAAGATTCTAGGAGCAGTATAGTAATTGAATAGAAATTAGATGTTACAATTTTAACATAGTTATTTAAAACATGTTCCCTGAGAAAACATCTTGGACTAACCCTGGTAAAGCTAGGTTTAGAAACCCAGTTGTTATGCAGATACACTATCAAACTTGACATATAAAAAGGTAATAGAATTACTTGAGTTCTACCTAGGTAAATAGGTAATAGAATTACTCGAGTTCTACCATAATACCTTCGATAATAATATTTATATGAAAACACTATAATCAACTTTAACATCAGAGATATGACACAACTATGAGGAGCAGTTAGACTGCAGACACAAAGCCAGCCCACAATAACGCTACTACTGTTGCACCTGAGATCACATAAGTAGAGTAATTGCACAGCAGAGACTTTTATGTGGTTAATTTTTGCATAACTTAAAACGTAATATATTTTGAGGGCGCAAATCCAATTTTCACTGTTATTAATGTAGTTATCATTAGCTTTTTTGAGAAAAGATTTTAAAAGCAGTGTAGTAGTTATAAGAAATCTTGTAGTTTCAATTTTGACATAGTTATTTAAAGCATGATGACTGAAAAAACAGATTGGATTTACTCCAGAACAGCTAGGTTTGCAATCACAGTTATGCCGATACACTATCAAACTTGACATATAGACAAGTAATAAAATTACTTGAATTTTTATACCCCTGTTAAAAACCCAGTTGTTATATAGATACACTATCAAATTTGACACAAATACAGGAAATAATAGAATTTCTCGAGTTCTACCATAGTACCTGAGATAATAATAATTATATGAAAACACTAAAATCAACTTTGACAACAGAGTTATGACACAAATATGAGGAACAATTAGACTATAGACATAAAGACAGCCCATAATATCGCTACCACTGCTGCACACGAGATCGCATAAGTAAAGTAATTGCATAGCAGAGAGTTTTATGGGATTCTTTTTTGCATAACTTACAAGATAATATATATTGAGAGGGCAAATCCAATTTACACTGCTACTAATGTGGTTAACATTAGCTTTTTTAATAAAGGATTTTAAGAGCAGTGTAGTAGTTATAGGAAATCTTGTTGTTTCAGTTTTGACATAGTTATTTAAAGCATGTTCACTGAAAAACCAGATTGGACTTACCCCAGTACAGCTAGGTCTGCAAACATAGTTGTTATGCAGATATACTATCAGAGTTGACACATAGACAAGTAATAAAATTACTTGAATTTTTATACCCATGTTAGGTATCAGTTGACAACTGGTTTACCAGCTCGGCTGGTTTAGGCTGAGCCTTGAGCTTCTCTAGCACAGACTCCGACGAGACCTGCAGAACGGAGCTGGTCTCCGAACGACGCATGAAGATTGAACCGTTTGAAGTCCAGACATATTTGAAGCGCAGCTCAGATCCCAGTTTTCTAGCCTTACTGAAGAGTACCCTGTTTTCCTTAGTAAGGTGTTCATTCAATGTAGACACGTCTAGAGCCTCCAGGTATCTCCAGCAAGTCCGTGGTAAGGCCTCTTCGAGCTCGAGCCGCACGCAGCAGTTGATCACGGGGAGAGCGACGAGTGAGCGTCAGGATGATGGGGCGCGCGCGCTGCTCAACGCCGGCACCGCTGCCCCGGGCTCCCACTCGGCGCGCGTCTACTATGTCGCGCGCGTCCAGCTCCACGCCAATCCTCAGCGCAATCATATTCACTAGTTGGAGAGTGTTCTCAGATTTACTTTCGGGTATGCCCGTGATTTCGACGTCGTTGAGCAGCTGCCGTTGCTCCTTGCTCGATATTATCTGACGAAGTTCGGCTACTTCGGCTCTGAGACAGGTTACATCCGCCTTGTAAGACTCCACCTCTTTCACTTGGTGTTTAAACTCAGCGAGTTCCTGCCTTAACAGCGCAATCTCATCGGAGGAGTAGATTAGAGACTTAGTGAACTCCTTCATTTCATTCTTCATGGTGACAAATGAGTCTCGCAACTCGTTCAAAGCGGCAGTGATGTGGGCCAAGACTTCGGCCGGCATGTCTAGGCTTGCCAACCCTTTGGTGGCGGATATGAATTTGTTGTCACCCTGGTCTACGGCGGAGACTTCTAGTTGTTTGGCTCGAACAGGGGTGCTGTCAGATTTTATATTTTTGTCTTCTTATTGTTATCTGAGGAGTTCTAGGCCCTAGATCACCTTTTTTATATTTTTCATGACGTCATATGAAAAATCGTAATATCGAAGTTACGCCTATGCTCTGCTAGGCGGTGGGCTAGAGTTCTTGGATTTATTTTCATCTCAAACGTTTACGGTGACCATGCTTGTGATAGATCTGAGGAGTTCTAGGCCCTAGATCACTTGTTTATATTTTTCATGATGTCATATGAAAAATCGTAATATCAAAGTTACACCTATGCTCTGCTAGGCGGTGGGCTAGAGTTCTGGGCTTTATTTTAGTCTCAAACGTTTACGGTGACTATGATTGCGATAGATCTGAGGAGTTCTAGGCCCTAGATCATTTGTATATATTTTTCATGATGTGATATGAAAAATCATAAAATTCAAGATATGCCTATGCTCTGCTAGGCGGTGGGCTAGAGTTCTGGGCTTTATTTTGATCTCAAACGTTTACGGTAACCATGCTTGCGATAGATCTGAGGAATTCTAGGCCCTAAATCACTTGGTTATATTTTTCATGATGTGATATGAAAAATCATAAAATTCAAGATATGCCTATGCTCTGCTAGGCGGTGGGCTAGAGTTCTGGGCTTTATTTTGGTCTCAAACGTTTACGGTGACCATGTTTACGATAGATCTGATGAGTTCTAGGCCCTAGATTACTTGTTTATATTTTTAATGACGTCATAATATGGAAAATCGTAAAATCGAAGATACGCCTATGCTCTGCTAGGCGGTGGGCTAGAGTTCTGGGCTTTATTTTGGTCTCAAACGATTACGGTGACCATTTTTACTATAAATCTGAGGAGTTCTAGGCCCTAGATCATTTGTATATATTTTTCATGATGTGATATGAAAAATCATAAAATTCAAGATATGCCTATGCTCTGCTAGGCGGTGGGCTAGAGTTCTTGGATTTATTTTCATCTCAAACGTTTACGGTGACCATGCTTGCGATAGATCTGAAGAGTTCTAGGCCCTAGATCACTTGTATATATTTTTCATGACGTCATATGAAAAATCGTAAAATCGAAGTTACGCCTATGCTCTGCTAGGCGGTGGGCTAGAGTTCTTGGGGTTATTTTAATCTCAAACGTTTACGGTGTCCATGTTTACGATAGATCTGAGGAGTTCTAGGCCCTAGATCACTTGTTTATATTTTTCATGATGTCATATGAAAAATCGTAATATCGAAGTTACGCCTATGCTCTGCTAGGCGGTGGGCTAGAGTTCTAGGCTTTATTTTGGTCTCAAACGTTTACGGTGACCATGTTAAGGATAGATCTGAGGAGTTCTAGGCCCTAGATCACCTTTTTTATATTTTTCATGACGTCATATGAAAAATCGTAATATCGAAGTTACGCCTATGCTCTGCTAGGCGGTGGGCTAGAGTTCTTGGATTTATTTTCATCTCAAACGTTTACGGTGACCATGCTTGTGATAGATCTGAGGAGTTCTAGGCCCTAGATCACTTGTTTATATTTTTCATGACGTCATATGAAAAATCGAAAAATTCAAGATATGCCTATGCTCTGCTAGGCGGTGGGCTAGAGTTCTAGGCTTTACTTTGGTCTCAAACGTTTACGGTCACCATGCTTGCGATAGATCTGAAGAGTTCTAGGCCCTAGATCACTTGTATATATTTTTCATGATGTCATATGAAAAATCGTAATATCAAAGTTACACCTATGCTCTGCTAGGCGGTGGGCTAGAGTTCTGGGCTTTATTTTAGTCTCAAACGTTTACGGTGACCATGTTTGCGATAGATCTGAGGAGTTCTAGGCCCTAGATCACTTGTATATTTATTTTTCATGATGTCATGTGAAAAATCGTAAAATTCAAGATATGCCTATGCTCTGCTAGGCGGTGGGCTAGAGTTCTTGGATTCATTTATATCTCAAACGTTTACGGTGACCATGCTTGCGATAGATCTGAGGAATTCTAGGCCCTAGATCACTTGTATATATTTTTCATGATGTCATATGAAAAATCGTAATATCGAAGTTACGCCTATGCTCTGCTAGGCGGTGGGCTAGAGTTCTGGGCTTTATTTTAGTCTCAAACGTTTACGGTGACTATGATTGCGATAGATCTGAGGAGTTATAGGCCCTAGATCACTTGTATATTTATTTTTCATGATGTCATGTGAAAAATCGTAAAATTCAAGATATGCCTATGCTCTGCTAGGCGGTGGGCTAGAGTTCTTGGATTTATTTTCATCTCAAACGTTTACGGTGACCATGCTTGCGATAGATCTGAAGAGTTCTAGGCCCTAGATCACTTGTATATATTTTTCATGACGTCATATGAAAAATCGTAAAATCGAAGTTACGCCTATTCTCTGCTAGGCGGTGGGCTAGAGTTCTTGGGGTTATTTTAATCTCAAACGTTTACGGTGACCATGTTCACGATAGATCTGAGGAGTTCTAGGCCCTAGATCACTTGTTTATATTTTTCATGATGTCATGTGAAAAATTGTAAAATCGAAGTTACGCCTATGCTCTGCTAGGCGGTGGGCTAGAGTTCTTGGGTTTATTTTCATCTCAAACGTTTACGGTGACCATGCTTGCGATAGATCTGAAGAGTTCTAGGCCCTAGATCACTTGTATATATTTTTCATGATGTCATAATAATATGAAAAATCGTAAAATCGAAGTTACGCCTATGCTCTGCTAGGCGGTGGGCTAGAGTTCTTGGATTTATTTTCATCTCAAACGTTTATGGTGACCATGTTTAGGATAGATCTGAGGAGTTCTAGGCCCTAGATCGTTTGTTTATATTTTTCATGATGTCATGTGAAAAATCGTAAAATTCAAGATATGCCTATGCTCTTCTAGGCGGTGGGCTAGAGTTCTGGGCTTTATTTTGGTCTCAAACTTTTACGGTGACCATGTTTACGATAGATCTTAGGAGTTCTAGGCCCTAGATCACTTTTTTATATTTTTAATGACGTCGTATGAAAAATCGTAAAATCGAAGATACGCCTATGCTCTGCTAGGCGGTGGGCTAGAGTTCTGGGCTTTATTTTGGTCCCAAACGTTTACGGTGACCATGCTTGCGATAGATCTGAGGAGTTCTAGGCCCTAGATCACTTGTTTATATTTTTCATGATGTCATATGAAAACATAATTATGAAGTTTTCAAACCATCCAGGAACCAATTGAAATATACATTCAAAATTTCATCCAAATCGGACCAGCCGTTTAGGAGAAGTGACAAACACACGTGCAGAAGAATTATATATACTAATATTATAAACGCAAATTATTGTATGTATGGATGTATGGATGATTGTTACTCTTTCACGCTGGACGGATTTGGATGAAAGAATGATGGGCAAATTGGCCTATACGACCAATAAGGACAAGCGATATGTCACCGGATAGGTAATTCTGAGTTGTAAAACTATTACTATGGCAGGTAGTTCGAAATCTTTGGGAGAAATAAATTATCGCCATGCAAAGACGGCAGCATTTCATAGTAATTATGCTAAAGTCGTCTATGTAGGCGTCCCGATGATCCAGATAAAAAAATAAAAACTCCCAGTTATTTGAGGTTTCCCGCTACACAAAATCGTTGTAGAATTAAAAAGGATATCCGATGATATAGTGCTTATTGTTATTGGTTTCTAGGCCAGCGTTCATACATTTTTGCCCATCATTCGTTAAAATAGAGATAGCTTATATACATGGTGTCTGGAAAACCTTTGGAGAAATTTTAACAGTAGATAGGGTGGGTGATTTGGATCATCCCTATATTGGTAACTTTTTTTTAAGGTAATATTTGACTGAGTTACAGACTGATTTATCATCGCCTTTCCTGATGATGATCTCAGTGTGCCCCATCTTAACTAATTCATTCATTACATGGTGTCACAACGTAATGTAAATAAACAAGTTGTGCCTTATATTGAACTATGTTTCTAATCATGGTTAAAAGCTCCATGGTGTTTAGAAAACTGACACATTATTCTGAAATGAAAAGACTGTGTCTGTTAAGGGCTATTATGTGAAATAATTTAAAATTGACAAGCTGTGTGGTTGCCAGCTTAGAATAGTACCACTCCATGTCTTCCCGTGGATGTCGTAAGAGTCGACTAAGGGAATAAAGGCTTGTAGTACTGTTAGGCGATGGGCTTGCAACCTGTCACTAATACACTGGTAAACATCTTAGCCTGATTATGCAAAATGTGGTTACAGAATTATCAACAAGCTTTTAGAGTTGTTGGCAATTCTGTAGCTCTGCCTACCCCAAACTGGGAATAAAGGCGTGAGTTTATGTATGTATGTATGTAGTTTAAAATTGAAACTTACGATTCCGATTTTTATGTCCCACACTCACACAGCTAAAATAGCACTTGTACTTGTAGGTACTTTCAACTTCTTTTACGAGATCATGAATCATGGATTTACTTTATTGATTTGTACCACTATCGGGGATTAGTACGAAAAAACCCATAATTAAAACGAATCATTAAGTAAAGTTGTGATTGTGCTTTGACAATTTGACATTAGTATCTTTTTAAATCTTGTGCCATTAAAACTCTTTATAAAAAGAGTTTTAGGATTTTTTTGTGAAAATAAAATCGTCCCTACACGTTACGTTTTATCAGAATTACATTTAAAGCTGGCATCATACACGTGGTTGAAAGATATTCGTATCCTAGAAAAACATAGGCTAGCTTCGTAATCTAAGGGCCGTATTAATAAACTCATTTCAGCTAAGATGCTCGTCACAAGATACGTCAAAGTAACTGTCAAGCCATAGAATACTGTCATGTTTGACGCATCTTGAGACGGGTATTGCAGTCGAGATTAGTTTATTAATACGGCCCTAAGAAGCGATCAACGTGGTGAAACTCTGTGGTGACACTACAGTATTCTTAAGTAGCAACCATTATTTACTCAGAGGCGTTAATTAAATTTAATGCTTGATTCAAATTGCTGCTGTCACTTTCTTTGCTATAGCAATAAGAATAACTGCCGCACTCGGAGACGTCAATTAAATTTAATGCTTGATTAAAGTTGCGTCTGTCACTTTCTTTGCTATAGTAATAGAATAAGACAACACAATACATCACTAAACTAGCATTAAACTTAATTGACGTCTCTGAGTGCGGCAGTAAGACCACACTTCACTAAACAAGCATTAAACTTAAATGACGCTTCTGAGTGCGGCAGTTAATGGTGGTTATTTAGTTGGAAGTAATAGTTTATTAATCAGAAGGTTTTGGGCCAAAATTGAATCATGTTACCAAAGAACAATGCCAGATCCTGGCTAAAAACACTTTAAAAAAAGGCCGCGGGTACTAAGGAGATTTAAATTCAGTATTTTATTACTTACACATTTAGGGAACTAATACGAAAAATATTTATAATAATTATGTATGGAAAGATCAATATACGGAAACAGTGTCGTGGCGAGACGTAAAACGCAAACTTATTTTTGAAATGTAAAAAAAATAAACTATTTAATAAAACACAAAAATAATGTACCTATGTATGTTCTGGAAGTAGCCCCCTCGGGCACTTCTACACGTTAATATCTACCAGCGCTTCAAGAGGAGACCACAGTGAAGAAGACATCAACCGTCGTAGTATGTACAATCATTGAATTAATTGGGAACACCAAATAAAATAACTACTTGCTTTTACATTTTTGACCAGGAGATACTGACACTAAATTTCCGGTCATTTGTACCAAGTATGGCGACCCTTCAAGGGTCTAATTACGTAATGACGAAAAGGAAAATGATGGTCATAGCGCTGGTACCGGCGGCCTAAACGCGTGGACGTTAATCGAACGCGTCGGATAAATTACGAAAGTCGAACGATTTGTACCACTAAAATTCTTGTATTTTCCAATAGTCGATGAAAAAAGAAGTAGGCGGTAGCGTAATGCCATACTTCTCCGGTGTGGCCCGCCATACCGACGAAAACACGTTAATTAAAAAAAAACAATACAATCATTTGTACCAGGCTAATTTTTGCACAGCTAATCATCGTCGAGTAGCCGATCATGAAAATCACCATGCCATACTTTTCCGACGGTTCCAAATGGCCGCCCACGCGTTTAGGCCACCGGTACCAGCGCTATGACCATCATTTTCCTTTTCGTCATTACGTAATTAGACCCTTGAAGGGTCGCCATACTGGTAGAGTCTGTCTAATGAAAGCTGAACCTGGGAAAAAGTAAACAGTTGAGCTATTTTTAACCAAAATCTGATGCTTGATATGGTGGTTGCTACATGAGAATATTTTTGTTCCGTCAGTCAATTCACCATGTAAACTCTTTTTTGCCAAGGGACTGCGTACAATTTTCAAACTGTTTGTGGAATTTGGCGGAGCATTGTCATGGTCTTTATGCCGGTTTTTCCAAATAAATGATTCACTTGTTTATTTATTTATTACTTTCAATGGCCGTTTTCTTGTGGTCCTACTATTTGTCCTACTCAATTCCGCTGGAGCCCCGCCCGTCCTGTTTCTGAGTGGTTTGCCCTTCGGGCATCTGAAGGTAGCTGACAAACCTAACCTACCTACTTTTACAAACACAATTAGTATTTGGTGATCAAATCTAGGTGTACTTTTTGGGCAATAGGACAAAAATGGCAGGATCACGAGAAAACTTCTCTTTCAATCGCATGTGCAAGAGGTGTGCTTAAGGCAGATTTTTTTGTGAGTATCCAGTCCGCAGATTAGAAGACAAGGTGCAACAGAATAAGTAGGTACTAGCATAAAAACCAGGCTATAAAACTGTTAGACGTCGGCCGCGACCCGTCCACCCACCAGCTTCACCCACCAGTGGGTCCACGGGGAATTTCTTTTTCCCCGTGCACCCACTGCATTATGGTGGGAAAATATCGATATCAATTCAATCCGGTCGCCACGAGTGCACAAACTGGCTACTTCATTGTTTATGTTTACACTGATAAAATAATACTAGTCATCTGTCTGCTGTCACTTGTCTTTCAAAGTAATAAATTGCCCTTTGTTTCAAGAAATTATATTACTTTATAATAATTATATTCCGAAAGAAACGTAACATAATGGATATAGAAATTAAGTTTATAAAAAGAAAACGTGGCTTTGTGTTAATAGACAAGGACCATCAATATTTTAAGCATAAAGTTTATGCTAATAAATCGTCAATCTGGAATTGTACGCAAAAACAGAAGCTAAAGTGTAAAGGATCAGTTACTATTAATGAAGTGAGTAATTTACTTAAACACCTAAACAATAAACGGCACCCATTTGTGTTTCACACACACGTGATAGGTTTCCGCAACCATTTAATTTATTGTTGTTGTTTATTTATTTATTAGTAGATGATGCCCGCGGTCCTGCTCGCGATAAAAAGTATATCCTTCCCTATGGTCTAAACTATCTCCATACTAAATTTAAATTATGTGTCCATACTAAATTATGTGTGGTTTTTACAGGATTGCCATTTCATTAAAAGTATTCCACATAAAGATGATTGTGTTCCAAGTGAGGCCCAAAATGAAGTAGCGTTGGCCATTGCAAATGCGAAAAAGGAAGCTGCATCTACGAGCAAACCTGTTTCCAAAATTTACAAAAAAAATATAGAGCCATTAAAAGATAAAGGTTTAGCAATTGTAACAAAGGTCCCTTCCTTTAATAGCACCAAGCATGCGTTATATACGAGCCGGAATCAGGGTTATCAAGTGCGGAAAACTATTTATATGCATGGCAGCGAAGTGGAAGTACCGATAAAATTTATAAAATATTTGATAGCAGACTATTATTATGAGGTTTTTTTTTTCATTATATGTACACAGTAGCCCTGACACCATTTTACACGTTTCTCACTTTAAACATAACACCGAACTCACTTATTAACTTCTACTTACCCCCATTTTATCACTTTAGTTTTTCCAAAATCGCCAACAGTTGTATTTTTTATTAATAAACAGAAGCCTTAATACCAATTCTCACATTTCTCACTTCAAAAATGTCTAACGTCCCATACAAACTTCTACCCCCAATTTACCCCCTTGGGGATAGTTTTTCCTAAATCGTCGAAAGTAACGTATAATATTAATGATTATTTATCAATCAATAGTTACTGTTTTACGTAAGGTATACAGTACGATATTACGTCGGGAAATAAGGATAGTTTGTTTTTGAGAATAAATAAAAAATAACTAACATCATTTTCCTGTACATATTGGTTTCATAAGGTTACTAGCTTCTGCCCGCGACTTCGTCTGCGTGGAATTATTAATTTTGCCATACCACGGGAACACTGATTTATTTCAGGATTCAAGGTAGCCTATGTGTTAATTCAGTGTATAAGCAAACTCTGTTCTAAATTTTATTGTATCCAACCGAATTCTTCCATCCGTTTTAGCGAAGAAGTACCAAACTCGCGCACGCATTACCTTTCGCATTGATAATATATGTAGGATAGGATGTAAATAGTTACATCCAGCGCACACAATCGCTCCCGCCGAAATTGTAGTTGATAAAAATACCCTCGGTGCGCGAGTCCGACTCGCACTTGACCAGTTTTCAGTATTTGTAGCTTTTTTAGGGCTAAAACCACCTTCAAAAACGCAAAAAAATACTTCTAAATTAAGGTAATAGGTTAGTCCAACTGAAGTCTGCTTTTGGTTACAAATATTGTGACTGGCCGTCTTCAGTTGGATTTTGAGGGTGGATTTTGTTTTTAGGGTTCCGTACCTCAAAAGGAAAAAACGGAACCCTTATAGGATCACTTTGCTGTCCGTCTGTCTGTCCGTCCGTCTGTCTGTCTGTCTGTCAAAACCCTTTATCTCGGAAACGCGTGGAGGTATCAAGTTGAAATTGAAACTATAATATTTAAGACTACAGTCACTTGAAGCTGTGAAAAAATCAAATTTCTAAGTTACGGCCGGTAAAAAAAGATACGGCCGTTTATGCCGCAAAAAACGTATATTTCGACACTCTCAAGGGAATCAAAATTTATAGCGTATTTTCCGTTGACCTAGAACTATGAATTTTGGCACGTAATGCCGTCTTATACTACCAGTATAGGGAAAAATCTGAAAACTATAGATTTTTAATTAAATCACAAAAAAACAGGGTCTTTATGCAAGGAACGGCGGTCCAAGTTTTGAATTGAGTTAACCGTGTCATGTGCGGAACCCTCGGTGGGCGAGTCCTACTCCCACCTGTCCGGTTTTTTAAAACATTTACTTTTTTTTATACTCTTTAGTGATCATAATAAGCTTATGTAGTCCCCTTCTTAGTTGATATGAAACTTTAATACATTTCAAGCGAGCAACGCCGCGGGAAATTCATAGTCATATTTATAGAATAAAATTTTCTTCGTTGTAGTAGTCGCTCAATTATCTTAATCGAGATATCTTATCGCCATCCTTAAAATAGGTACCGTTGAGGAGTTCCGGTGGCCGTCTGTGGTCTTTATCATCAGGACCACTTCACCTAATGATACTTACTGAATGCAAATGCTAGACTTGTTACTAAAAATACTAAAATTGCTATATGTTTGCCTACAACATTTGAGGAGTTCCCTCCACCACGGAAGTATAATTTATCAAACCAAAAAAAAGTTGAAATCAGTCTACAATTTAAGAAGAACTCGGTGAACATACATTAAAAAAAATACATACAGTGGAACGTACAACCTCCTCCTTTTTTGAAGTCAGTTATAAATGACGAAACTCATACAAAATTTGACACCCTCCTTTTACCCCTTAGGGTTTATAATATTAGTAGGATTCATAGGATACTCGTACTAGTAGGATTAGTGGATAATAGCTTCTGAACGCGTCTTCGTCCGCATAGATTTCGATCATATTTATTCCCTTGGGAACTTTAAAATTTTCCGGGATGAAAAGTAGCCTATGCGTTAATCCAGGGTAAAAGCTATCTCCGTTCCAAATTTCATCAAAATCCGTCCAGCCGTTGCAGCGTGAAGAAGTAACAAACACACACACACACACAAACTTTCGCATTTATAATATGTAGGATAACACAATATTTTTTATCACGTAAATACTGAAATTCTTTTCCAGACAGACGAAGCACGCTGTTTGACTTGCTGGATCACTCACTATCTCTATCTGAATAATTTACATCTTTATATATTATATAACTAGTTTCTGCCCGCGACTTCGTCCATGTAGATTTCAAATATCGTTATTAATTCGGGAACTTTAAAAAAATCCGGGATGAAATGTATCCTATGTGTTATCTAGGGTATATATATAAGCTATCTCTATTTTAACGAATGATGGGCAAAAATGTATGAACGCTGGCCTAGAAACCAATAACAATAAGCACTATATCATCGGATATCCTTTTTAATTCTACAACGATTTTGGGTACTGGAAACCTCAAATAACTGGGAGTTTTTATTTTTTTATCTGGATCATCGGGACGCCTACATAGACGACTTTAGCATAATTACTATGAAATGCTGCCGTCTTTGCATGGCGATAATTTATTTCGCCCAAAGTTTTCGAACTACCTGCCATAGTAATAGTTTTACAACTCAGAATTACCTATCCGGTGACATATCGCTTGTCCTTATTGGTCGTATAGGCCAATTTGCCCATCATTCTTTCATCCAAATCCGTCCAGCGTGAAAGAGTAACAATCATCCATACATCCATACATACAATAATTCGCGTTTATAATATGATTATATATAATTCTTCTGCACGTGTGTTTGTCACTTCTCCTAAACGGCTGGTCCGATTTGGATGAAATTTTGAATGTATATTTCAATTGGTTCCTGGATGGTTTGAAAACTTCATAATTATGTTTTCATATGACATCATGAAAAATATAAACAAGTGATCTAGGGCCTAGAACTCCTCAGATCTATCGCAAGCATGGTCACCGTAAACGTTTGGGACCAAAATAAAGCCCAGAACTCTAGCCCACCGTCCAGCAGAGCATAGGCGTAACTTCGATTTTACGATTTTTCATATTATTATGACATCATAAAAAATATATACAAGTGATCTAGGGCCTAGAACTCTTCAGATCTATCGCAAGCCTGGTCACCGTAAACGTTTGAGATGAAAATAAACCCAATAACTCTAGCCCACCGCCTAGCAGAGCATAGGCATATCTTGAATTTTACGATTTTTCACATGACATCATGAAAAATATAAACAAGTGATCTAGGGCCTATAACTCCTCAGATCTATCGTAAACATGGTCACCGTAAACGTTTGAGATTAAAATAACCCCAAGAACTCTAGCCTACCGCCTAGCAGAGCATAGGCGTAACTTCGATATTACGATTTTTCATATGACGTCATGAAAAATATATACAAGTGATCTAGGGCCTAGAACTCTTCAGATCTATCGCAAGCATGGTCACCGTAAACGTTTGAGATGAAAATAAATCCAAGAACTCTAGCCCACCGCCTAGCAGAGCATAGGCATATCTTGAATTTTACGATTTTTCACATGACATCATGAAAAATAAATATACAAGTGATCTAGGGCCTAGAACTCCTCAGATCTATCGCAATCATAGTCACCGTAAACGTTTGAGACTAAAATAAAGCCCAGAACTCTAGCCTACCGCCTAGCAGAGCATAGGCAAAACTTCGATATTACGATTTTTCATATGACATCATGAAAAATATATACAAGTGATCTAGGGCCTAGAACTCCTCAGATCTATCGTAAACATGGTCACCGTAAACGATTGAGGCCAAAATAAGGCCCAGAACTCTAGCCCACCGCCTAGCAGAGCATAGGCGTAACTTCGATATTACGATTTTTCATATGATGTCATGAAAAATATAAAAAAGGTGATCTAGGGCCTAGAACTCCTCAGATCTATCCTTAACATGGTCACCGTAAACGTTTGAGACCAAAATAAAGCCTAGAACTCTAGCCCACCGCCTAGCAGAGCATAGGCATTTCTTGAATTTTTCAATTTTTCATATGACATCATGAAAAATATAAACAAGTTATCTAGGGCCTAGAACTCGTCAGATCTATCGTAAACATGGTCACCGTAAACGTTTGAGACCAAAATAAAGCCTAGAACTCTAGCCCACCGCCTAGCAGAGCATAGGCGTAACTTCGATATTACGATTTTTCATATGACGTCATGAAAAATATACACAAGTGATCTAGGGCCTAGAACTCCTCAGATCTATCGTAAACATGGTCATTGTAAACGTTTGAGACCAAAATAAAGCCCAGAACTCTAGCCCACCGCCTAGCAGAGCATAGGCGTAACTTCGATTTTACGATTTTTCATATGACGTCATTAAAAATATAAAAAAGTGATCTAGGGCCTAGAACTCCTCAGATTTATCGCAAACATGGTCACCTTAAACGTTGGAGGCCAAAATAAAGCCCAGAACTCTAGCCCACCGCCTAGCAGAGCATAGGCATATCTTGAATTTTATGATTTTTCATATCACATCATGAAAAATATAACCAAGTGATCTAGGGCCTAGAATTCCTCAGATCTATCGCAAGCATGGTTACCGTAAACGTTTGAGACAAAAGTAAAGCCCAGAACTCTAGCCCACCGCCTAGCAGAGCATAGGCGTAACTTCGATTTTTAGATTTTTCATATGACGTCATGAAAAATATAAACAAGTGATGTAGGGCCTAGAACTCCTCAGATCTATCGTGAACATGGTCACCGTAAACGATTGAGGCCAAAATAAGGCCCAGAACTCTAGCCCACCGCCTAGCAGAGCATAGGCGTAACTTCGATATTACGATTTTTCATATGATGTCATGAAAAATATAAAAAAGGTGATCTAGGGCCTAGAACTCCTCAGATCTATCCTTAACATGGTCACCGTAAACGTTTGAGACCAAAATAAAGCCCAGAACTCTAGCCCACCGCCTAGCAGAGCATAGGCATTTCTTGAATTTTTCAATTTTCCATATGACATCATGAAAAATATAAACAAGTTATCTAGGGCCTAGAACTCGTCAGATCTATCGTAAACATGGTCACCGTAAACGTTTGAGACCAAAATAAAGCCTAGAACTCTAGCCTACCGCCTAGCAGAGCATAGGCGTAACTTCGATATTACGATTTTTCATATGACGTCATGAAAAATATACACAAGTGATCTAGGGCCTAGAACTCCTCAGATCTATCGTAAACATGGTCATTGTAAACGTTTGAGACCAAAATAAAGCCCAGAACTCTAGCCCACCGCCTAGCAGAGCATAGGCGTAACTTCGATTTTACGATTTTTCATATGACGTCATTAAAAATATAAAAAAGTGATCTAGGGCCTAGAACTCCTCAGATTTATCGCAAACATGGTCACCTTAAACGTTGGAGGCCAAAATAAAGCCCAGAACTCTAGCCCACCGCCTAGCAGAGCATAGGCGTAACTTCGATATTACGATTTTTCATATGACATCATGAAAAATATAAACAAGTGATCTAGGGCCTAGAACTCCTCAGATCTATCGTAAACATGGTCACCGTAAACGTTTGAGACTAAAATAAAGCCCATTACTCTAGCCCACCGCCTAGCAGAGCATAGGCATATCTTGAATTTTACGATTTTTCATATGACATCATGAAAAATATAAACAAGTGATCTAGGGCCTAGAACTCCTCAGATCTATCCTTAACATGGTCACCGTAAACGTTTGAGACCAAAATAAAGCCTAGAACTCTAGCCCACCGCCTAGCAGAGCATAGGCGTAACTTCGATTTTACGATTTTTCATATGACGTCATGAAAAACATAAACAAGTGATCTAGGGCCTAGAACTCCGCAGATCTATCCTAAACATGGTCACCATAAACGTTTGAGACCAAAATAAAGCCCAGAACTCTAGCCCACCGCCTAGCAGAGCATAGGCGTAACTTCGATATTACGATTTTTCATATGACATCATGAAAAATATAAACAAGTGATGTAGGGCCTAGAACTCCTCAGATCTATCGTTAACATGGTCACCGTAAACGATTGAGGCCAAAATAAGGCCCAGAACTCTAGCCCACCGCCTAGCAGAGCATAGGCGTAACTTCGATATTACGATTTTTCATATGATGTCATGAAAAATATAAAAAAGGTGATCTAGGGCCTAGAACTCCTCAGATCTATCCTTAACATGGTCACCGTAAACGTTTGAGACCAAAATAAAGCCTAGAACTCTAGCCCACCGCCTAGCAGAGCATAGGCATTTCTTGAATTTTTCAATTTTTCATATGACATCATGAAAAATATAAACAAGTTATCTAGGGCCTAGAACTCGTCAGATCTATCGTAAACATGGTCACCGTAAACGTTTGAGACCAAAATAAAGCCTAGAACTCTAGCCTACCGCCTAGCAGAGCATAGGCGTAACTTCGATATTACGATTTTTCATATGACGTCATGAAAAATATACACAAGTGATCTAGGGCCTAGAACTCCTCAGATCTATCGTAAACATGGTCATTGTAAACGTTTGAGACCAAAATAAAGCCCAGAACTCTAGCCCACCGCCTAGCAGAGCATAGGCGTAACTTCGATTTTACGATTTTTCATATGACGTCATTAAAAATATAAAAAAGTGATCTAGGGCCTAGAACTCCTCAGATTTATCGCAAACATGGTCACCTTAAACGTTGGAGGCCAAAATAAAGCCCAGAACTCTAGCCCACCGCCTAGCAGAGCATAGGCGTAACTTCGATATTACGATTTTTCATATGACATCATGAAAAATATAAACAAGTGATCTAGGGCCTAGAACTCCTCAGATCTATCGTAAACATGGTCACCGTAAACGTTTGAGACTAAAATAAAGCCCATTACTGTAGCCCACCGCCTAGCAGAGCATAGGCATTTCTTGAATTTTTCAATTTTTCATATGACATCATGAAAAATATAAACAAGTTATCTAGGGCCTAGAACTCGTCAGATCTATCGTAAACATGGTCACCGTAAACGTTTGAGACCAAAATAAAGCCTAGAACTCTAGCCTACCGCCTAGCAGAGCATAGGCGTAACTTCGATATTACGATTTTTCATATGACGTCATGAAAAATATACACAAGTGATCTAGGGCCTAGAACTCCTCAGATCTATCGTAAACATGGTCACCGTAAACGTTTGAGACTAAAATAAAGCCCATTACTCTAGCCCACCGCCTAGCAGAGCATAGGCATTTCTTGAATTTTTCAATTTTTCATATGACATCATGAAAAATATAAACAAGTTATCTAGGGCCTAGAACTCGTCAGATCTATCGTAAACATGGTCACCGTTAACGTTTGAGACCAAAATAAAGCCTAGAACTCTAGCCTACCGCCTAGCAGAGCATAGGCGTAACTTCGATATTACGATTTTTCATATGACGTCATGAAAAATATACACAAGTGATCTAGGGCCTAGAACTCCTCAGATCTATCGTAAACATGGTCATTGTAAACGTTTGAGACCAAAATAAAGCCCAGAACTCTAGCCCACCGCCTAGCAGAGCATAGGCGTAACTTCGATTTTACGATTTTTCATATGACGTCATTAAAAATATAAAAAAGTGATCTAGGGCCTAGAACTCCTCAGATTTATCGCAAACATGGTCACCTTAAACGTTGGAGGCCAAAATAAAGCCCAGAACTCTAGCCCACCGCCTAGCAGAGCATAGGCGTAACTTCGATATTACGATTTTTCATATGACATCATGAAAAATATAAACAAGTGATCTAGGGCCTAGAACTCCTCAGATCTATCGTAAACATGGTCACCGTAAACGTTTGAGACCAAAATAAAGCCTAGAACTCTAGCCCACCGCCTAGCAGAGCATAGGCATATCTTGAATTTTACGATTTTTCATATGACATCATGAAAAATATAAACAAGTGATCTAGGGCCTAGAACTCCGCAGATCTATCCTAAACATGGTCACCATAAACGTTTGAGACCAAAATAAAGCCTAGAACTCTAGCCCACCGCCTAGCAGAGCATAGGCGTAACTTCGATTTTACGATTTTTCATATGACGTCATGAAAAATATAAACAAGTGATCTAGGGCCTAGAACTCCTCAGATCTATCCTAAACATGGTCACCATAAACGTTTGAGACCAAAATAAAGCCCAGAACTCTAGCCCACCGCCTAGCAGAGCATAGGCGTAACTTCGATATTACGATTTTTCATATGACATCATGAAAAATATAAACAAGTGATCTAGGGCCTAGAACTCCTCAGATCTATCGTAAACATGGTCACCGTAAACGATTGAGACCAAAATAAAGCCCAGAACTCTAGCCCACCGCCTAGCAGAGCATAGGCATTTCTTGAATTTTTCAATTTTTCATATGACATCATGAAAAATATAAACAAGTTATCTAGGGCCTAGAACTATTCAGATCTATCGTAAACATGGTCACCGTAAACGTTTGAGACCAAAATAAAGCCTAGAACTCTAGCCTACCGCCTAGCAGAGCATAGGCGTAACTTCGATTTTACGATTTTTCATATGACGTCATTAAAAATATAAAAAAGTGATCTAGGGCCTAGAACTCCTCAGATTTATTGCAAACATGGTCACCTTAAACGTTGGAGGCCAAAATAAAGCCCAGAACTCTAGCCCACCGCCTAGCAGAGCATAGGCGTAACTTCGATTTTACGATTTTTCATATGACGTCATTAAAAATATAAAAAAGTGATCTAGGGCCTAGAACTCCTCAGATTTATTGCAAACATGGTCACCTTAAACGTTGGAGGCCAAAATAAAGCCCAGAACTCTAGCCCACCGCCTAGCAGAGCATAGGCGTAACTTCGATATTACGATTTTTCATATGACATCATGAAAAATATAAACAAGTGATCTAGGGCCTAGAACTCCTCAGATCTATCCTAAACATGGTCACCATAAACGTTTGAGACCAAAATAAAGCCCAGAACTCTAGCCCACCGCCTAGCAGAGCATAGGCGTAACTTCGATATTACGATTTTTCATATGACATCATGAAAAATATAAACAAGTGATCTAGGGCCTAGAACTCCTCAGATCTATCGTAAACATGGTCACCGTAAACGATTGAGATCAAAATAAAGCCCAGAACTCTAGCCCACCGCCTAGCAGAGCATAGGCATATCTTGAATTTTATGATTTTTCATATCACATCATGAAAAATATATACAAATGATCTAGAGCCTAGAACTCCTCAGATCTATCGCAATCATAGTCACCGTAAACGTTTGAGACTAAAATAAAGCCCAGAACTCTAGCCTACCGCCTAGCAGAGCATAGGCGTAACTTCGTTATTACGATTTTTCATATGACGTCATGAAAAATATAAAAAAGGTGATCTAGGGCCTAGAACTCCTCAGATCTATCCTAAACATGGTCACCGTAAACGTTTGAGACCCAAATAAAGCCTAGAACTCTAGCCCACCGCCTAGCAGAGCATAGGCGTAAGTTGGATTTTACGATTTTTCATATGACGTCATGAAAAATATAAACAAGTGATCTAGGGCCTAGAACTCCTCAGATTTATCGCAAACATGGTCACCTTAAACGTTGGAGGCCAAAATAAAGCCCAGAACTCTAGCCCACCGCCTAGCAGAGCATAGGCGTAACTTCGATTTTACGATTTTTCATATGACGTCATGAAAAATATAAACAAGTGATCTAGGGCCTAGAACTCCTCAGATCTATCCTAAACATGGTCACCATAAACGTTTGAGACCAAAATAAAGCCCAGAACTCTAGCCCACCGCCTAGCAGAGCATAGGCATATCTTGAATTTTATGATTTTTCATATCACATCATGAAAAATATAACCAAGTGATCTAGGGCCTAGAATTCCTCAGATCTATCGCAAGCATGGTTACCGTAAACGTTTGAGACCAAAATAAAGCCCAGAACTCTAGCCCACCGCCTAGCAGAGCATAGGCGTAACTTCGATATTACGATTTTTCATATGACATCATGAAAAATATAAACAAGTGATGTAGGGCCTAGAACTCCTCAGATCTATCGTGAACATGGTCACCGTAAACGATTGAGGCCAAAATAAGGCCCAGAACTCTAGCCCACCGCCTAGCAGAGCATAGGCGTAACTTCGATATTACGATTTTTCATATGATGTCATGAAAAATATAAAAAAGGTGATCTAGGGCCTAGAACTCCTCAGATCTATCCTTAACATGGTCACCGTAAACGTTTGAGACCAAAATAAAGCCTAGAACTCTAGCCCACCGCCTAGCAGAGCATAGGCATTTCTTGAATTTTTCAATTTTTCATATGACATCATGAAAAATATAAACAAGTTATCTAGGGCCTAGAACTCGTCAGATCTATCGTAAACATGGTCACCGTAAACGTTTGAGACCAAAATAAAGCCTAGAACTCTAGCCTACCGCCTAGCAGAGCATAGGCGTAACTTCGATATTACGATTTTTCATATGACGTCATGAAAAATATACACAAGTGATCTAGGGCCTAGAACTCCTCAGATTTATCGTAAACATGGTCATTGTAAACGTTTGAGACCAAAATAAAGCCCAGAACTCTAGCCCACCGCCTAGCAGAGCATAGGCGTAACTTCGATTTTACGATTTTTCATATGACGTCATTAAAAATATAAAAAAGTGATCTAGGGCCTAGAACTCCTCAGATTTATCGCAAACATGGTCACCTTAAACGTTGGAGGCCAAAATAAAGCCCAGAACTCTAGCCCACCGCCTAGCAGAGCATAGGCGTAACTTCGATATTACGATTTTTCATATGACATCATGAAAAATATAAACAAGTGATCTAGGGCCTAGAACTCCTCAGATCTATCGTAAACATGGTCACCGTAAACGTTTGAGACTAAAATAAAGCCCATTACTGTAGCCCACCGCCTAGCAGAGCATAGGCATTTCTTGAATTTTTCAATTTTTCATATGACATCATGAAAAATATAAACAAGTTATCTAGGGCCTAGAACTCGTCAGATCTATCGTAAACATGGTCACCGTAAACGTTTGAGACCAAAATAAAGCCTAGAACTCTAGCCTACCGCCTAGCAGAGCATAGGCGTAACTTCGATATTACGATTTTTCATATGACGTCATGAAAAATATACACAAGTGATCTAGGGCCTAGAACTCCTCAGATCTATCGTAAACATGGTCACCGTAAACGTTTGAGACTAAAATAAAGCCCATTACTCTAGCCCACCGCCTAGCAGAGCATAGGCATTTCTTGAATTTTTCAATTTTTCATATGACATCATGAAAAATATAAACAAGTTATCTAGGGCCTAGAACTCGTCAGATCTATCGTAAACATGGTCACCGTTAACGTTTGAGACCAAAATAAAGCCTAGAACTCTAGCCTACCGCCTAGCAGAGCATAGGCGTAACTTCGATATTACGATTTTTCATATGACGTCATGAAAAATATACACAAGTGATCTAGGGCCTAGAACTCCTCAGATCTATCGTAAACATGGTCATTGTAAACGTTTGAGACCAAAATAAAGCCCAGAACTCTAGCCCACCGCCTAGCAGAGCATAGGCGTAACTTCGATTTTACGATTTTTCATATGACGTCATTAAAAATATAAAAAAGTGATCTAGGGCCTAGAACTCCTCAGATTTATCGCAAACATGGTCACCTTAAACGTTGGAGGCCAAAATAAAGCCCAGAACTCTAGCCCACCGCCTAGCAGAGCATAGGCGTAACTTCGATATTACGATTTTTCATATGACATCATGAAAAATATAAACAAGTGATCTAGGGCCTAGAACTCCTCAGATCTATCGTAAACATGGTCACCGTAAACGTTTGAGACCAAAATAAAGCCTAGAACTCTAGCCCACCGCCTAGCAGAGCATAGGCATATCTTGAATTTTACGATTTTTCATATGACATCATGAAAAATATAAACAAGTGATCTAGGGCCTAGAACTCCTCGAATCTATCCTAAACATGGTCACCATAAACGTTTGAGACCAAAATAAAGCCTAGAACTCTAGCCCACCGCCTAGCAGAGCATAGGCGTAACTTCGATTTTACGATTTTTCATATGACGTCATGAAAAATATAAACAAGTGATCTAGGGCCTAGAACTCCTCAGATCTATCCTAAACATGGTCACCATAAACGTTTGAGACCAAAATAAAGCCCAGAACTCTAGCCCACCGCCTAGCAGAGCATAGGCGTAACTTCGATATTACGATTTTTCATATGACATCATGAAAAATATAAACAAGTGATCTAGGGCCTAGAACTCCTCAGATCTATCGTAAACATGGTCACCGTAAACGATTGAGACCAAAATAAAGCCCAGAACTCTAGCCCACCGCCTAGCAGAGCATAGGCATTTCTTGAATTTTTCAATTTTTCATATGACATCATGAAAAATATAAACAAGTTATCTAGGGCCTAGAACTATTCAGATCTATCGTAAACATGGTCACCGTAAACGTTTGAGACCAAAATAAAGCCTAGAACTCTAGCCTACCGCCTAGCAGAGCATAGGCGTAACTTCGATTTTACGATTTTTCATATGACGTCATTAAAAATATAAAAAAGTGATCTAGGGCCTAGAACTCCTCAGATTTATTGCAAACATGGTCACCTTAAACGTTGGAGGCCAAAATAAAGCCCAGAACTCTAGCCCACCGCCTAGCAGAGCATAGGCGTAACTTCGATTTTACGATTTTTCATATGACGTCATTAAAAATATAAAAAAGTGATCTAGGGCCTAGAACTCCTCAGATTTATTGCAAACATGGTCACCTTAAACGTTGGAGGCCAAAATAAAGCCCAGAACTCTAGCCCACCGCCTAGCAGAGCATAGGCGTAACTTCGATATTACGATTTTTCATATGACATCATGAAAAATATAAACAAGTGATCTAGGGCCTAGAACTCCTCAGATCTATCCTAAACATGGTCACCATAAACGTTTGAGACCAAAATAAAGCCCAGAACTCTAGCCCACCGCCTAGCAGAGCATAGGCGTAACTTCGATATTACGATTTTTCATATGACATCATGAAAAATATAAACAAGTGATCTAGGGCCTAGAACTCCTCAGATCTATCGTAAACATGGTCACCGTAAACGATTGAGATCAAAATAAAGCCCAGAACTCTAGCCCACCGCCTAGCAGAGCATAGGCATATCTTGAATTTTATGATTTTTCATATCACATCATGAAAAATATATACAAATGATCTAGAGCCTAGAACTCCTCAGATCTATCGCAATCATAGTCACCGTAAACGTTTGAGACTAAAATAAAGCCCAGAACTCTAGCCCACCGCCTAGCAGAGCATAGGCGTAACTTCGTTATTACGATTTTTCATATGACGTCATGAAAAATATAAAAAAGGTGATCTAGGGCCTAGAACTCCTCAGATCTATCCTAAACATGGTCACCGTAAACGTTTGAGACCCAAATAAAGCCTAGAACTCTAGCCCACCGCCTAGCAGAGCATAGGCGTAAGTTGGATTTTACGATTTTTCATATGACGTCATGAAAAATATAAACAAGTGATCTAGGGCCTATAACTCCTTAGATCTATCCTAAACATGGTCACTGTAAACGTTTGAGACCAAAATAAAGCCCAGAACTCTAGCCCACCGCCTAGCAGAGCATAGGCGTAACTTCGATTTTACGATTTTTCATATGACGTCATGAAAAATATAAACAAGTGATCTAGGGCCTAGAACTCCTCAGATCTATCCTAAACATGGTCACCATAAACGTTTGAGACCAAAATAAAGCCCAGAACTCTAGCCCACCGCCTAGCAGAGCATAGGCATATCTTGAATTTTATGATTTTTCATATCACATCATGAAAAATATAACCAAGTGATCTAGGGCCTAGAATTCCTCAGATCTATCGCAAGCATGGTTACCGTAAACGTTTGAGACCAAAGTAAAGCCCAGAACTCTAGCCCACCGCCTAGCAGAGCATAGGCGTAACTTCGATTTTTAGATTTTTCATATGACGTCATGAAAAATATAAACAAGTAATGTAGGGCCTGGAACTCCTCAGATCTATCGTAAACATGGTCACCGTAAACGATTGAGGCCAAAATAAAGCCCAGAACTCTAGCCCACCGCCGAGCAGAGCATAGGCATATCTTGAATTTTTCGATTTTTCATATGACGTCATGAAAAATATAAACAAGTGATCTAGGGCCTAGAACTCCTCAGATCTATCACAAGCATGGTCACCGTAATCGTTTGAGACCAAAATAAAGCCCAGAACTCTAGCCCACCGCCTAGCAGAGCATAGGCGTAACTTCGATATTACGATTTTTCATATGACGTCATGAAAAATATAAAAAAGGTGATCTAGGGCCTAGAACTCCTCAGATCTATCCTAAACATGGTCACCGTAAACGTTTGAGACCAAAATAAAGCCTAGAACTCTAGCCAACCGCCTAGCAGAGCATAGGCGTAACTTCGATATTACGATTTTTCATATGACATCATGAAAAATATTAACAAGTTATCTAGGGCCTAGAACTCCTCAGATCTATCGTAAACATGGTCACCGTAAACGTTTGAGACTAAAATAAAGCCCAGTACTCTAGCCCACCACCTAGCAGAGCATAGGCATATCTTGAATTTTACGATTTTTCATATGACATCATGAAAAATATAAACAAGTGATCTAGGGCCTAGAACTCCTCAGATCTATCCTAAACATGGTCACCATAAACGTTTGAGACTAAAATAAAGCCCATTACTGTAGCCCACCGCCTAGCAGAGCATAGGCATTTCTTGAATTTTTCAATTTTTCATATGACATCATGAAAAATATAAACAAGTTATCTAGGGCCTAGAACTCGTCAGGTCTATCGTAAACATGGTCACCGTAAACGTTTGAGACCAAAATAAAGCCTAGAACTCTAGCCTACCGCCTAGCAGAGCATAGGCGTAACTTCGATATTACGATTTTTCATATGACGTCATGAAAAATATACACAAGTGATCTAGGGCCTAGAACTCCTCAGATCTATCGTAAACATGGTCACCGTAAACGATTGAGGCCAAAATAAAGCCCAGAACTCTAGCCCACCGCCGAGCAGAGCATAGGCATATCTTGAATTTTTCGATTTTTCATATGACGTCATGAAAAATATAAACAAGTGATCTAGGGCCTAGAACTCCTCAGATCTATCACAAGCATGGTCACCGTAATCGTTTGAGACCAAAATAAAGCCCAGAACTCTAGCCCACCGCCTAGCAGAGCATAGGCGTAACTTCGATATTACGATTTTTCATATGACGTCATGAAAAATATAAAAAAGGTGATCTAGGGCCTAGAACTCCTCAGATCTATCCTAAACATGGTCACCGTAAACGTTTGAGACCAAAATAAAGCCTAGAACTCTAGCCAACCGCCTAGCAGAGCATAGGCGTAACTTCGATATTACGATTTTTCATATGACATCATGAAAAATATTAACAAGTTATCTAGGGCCTAGAACTCCTCAGATCTATCGTAAACATGGTCACCGTAAACGTTTGAGACTAAAATAAAGCCCAGTACTCTAGCCCACCACCTAGCAGAGCATAGGCATATCTTGAATTTTACGATTTTTCATATGACATCATGAAAAATATAAACAAGTGATCTAGGGCCTAGAACTCCTCAGATCTATCCTAAACATGGTCACCATAAACGTTTGAGACCAAAATAAAGCCTAGAACTCTAGCCCACCGCCTAGCAGAGCATAGGCGTAACTTCGATTTTACGATTTTTCATATGACGTCATGAAAAATATAAACAAGTGATCTAGGGCCTAGAACTCCTCAGATCTATCCTAAACATGGTCACCATAAACGTTTGAGACCAAAATAAAGCCCAGAACTCTAGCCCACCGCCTAGCAGAGCATAGGCGTAACTTCGATATTACGATTTTTCATATGACATCATGAAAAATATAAACAAGTGATCTAGGGCCTAGAACTCCTCAGATCTATCGTAAACATGGTCACCGTAAACGATTGAGACCAAAATAAAGCCCAGAACTCTAGCCCACCGCCTAGCAGAGCATAGGCATATCTTGAATTTTACGATTTTTCATATGACATCATGAAAAATATAAACTAGTGATCTAGGGCCTAGAACTCCTCAGATCTATCCTAAACATGGTCACCGTAAACGTTTGAGATCAAAATAAAGCCTAGAACTCTAGCCAACCGCCTAGCAGAGCATAGGCGTAACTTCGATATTACGATTTTTCATATGACATCATGAAAAATATATACAAATGATCTAGAGCCTAGAACTCCTCAGATCTATTGCAATCATAGTCACCGTAAACGTTTGAGATCAAAATAAAGCCCAGAACTCTAGCCCACCGCCTAGCAGAGCATAGGCGAAACTTCGATATTACGATTTTTCATATGACATCATGAAAAATATATACAAGTGATCTAGGGCCTAGAACTCCTCAGATCTATCGCAAGCATGGTTACCGTAAACGTTTGAGATCAAAATAAAGCCCAGAACTCTAGCCCACCGCCTAGCAGAGCATAGGCATATCTTGAATTTTATGATTTTTCATATCACATCATGAAAAATATATACAAATGATCTAGGGCCTAGAACTCCTCAGATTTATAGTAAAAATGGTCACCGTAATCGTTTGAGACCAAAATAAAGCCCAGAACTTTCGCCCACCGCCTAGCAGAGCATAGGCGTATCTTCGATTTTACGATTTTTCATATGACGTCATTAAAAATATAAACAAGTGATCTAGGGCCTAGAACTCCTCAGATCTATCGTAAACATGGTCACCGTGAACGTTTGAGACCAAAATAAAGCCCAGCACTCTAGCCCACCGCCTAGCAGAGCATAGGCATATCTTGAATTTTATGATTTTTCATATCACATCATGAAAAATATATACAAATGATCTAGGGCCTATAACTCCTCAGATCTATCGCAATCATAGTCACCGTAAACGTTTGAGACTAAAATAAAGCCCAGAACTCTAGCCCACCGCCTAGCAGAGCATAGGCGTAACTTCGATATTACGATTTTTCATATGACATCATGAAAAATATATACAAGTGATCTAGGGCCTAGAACTCTTCAGATCTATCGCAAACATGCTAACCGTAAACGTTTGAGATGAAACTTAACCCCAGAACTCTAGCCCACCGCCTAGCAGAGCATAGGCATATCTTGAATTTTATGATTTTTCATATCACATCATGAAAAATATAACCAAGTGATCTAGGGCCTAGAATTCCTCAGATCTATCGCAAGCATGGTTACCGTAAACGTTTGAGACCAAAATAAAGCCCAGAACTCTAGCCCACCGCCTAGCAGAGCATAGGCGTAACTTCGATTTTTAGATTTTTCATATGACGTCATGAAAAATATAAACAAGTGATCTAGGGCCTAAAACTCCTCAGATCTATCGCAAGCATGGTCACCGTAAACGTTTGAGACCAAAATAAAGTCTAGAACTCTAGCCCACCGCCTAGCAGAGCATAGGCGTAACTTCGATTTTACGATTTTTCATACGACGTCATTAAAAATATAAACAAGTGATCTAGGGCCTAGAACTCGTCAGATCTATCGTAAACATGGTCACCGTAAACGATTGAGACCAAAATAAAGCCCAGAACTCTAGCCCACCGCCTAGCAGAGCATAGGCATATCTTGAATTTTATGATTTTTCATATCACATCATGAAAAATATAACCAAGTGATCTAGGGCCTAGAATTCCTCAGATCTATCGCAAGCATGGTTACCGTAAACGTTTGAGACCAAAGTAAAGCCCAGAACTCTAGCCCACCGCCTAGCAGAGCATAGGCGTAACTTCGATTTTTAGATTTTTCATATGACGTCATGAAAAATATAAACAAGTAATGTAGGGCCTAGAACTCCTCAGATCTATCGTAAACATGGTCACCGTAAACGATTGAGGCCAAAATAAAGCCCAGAACTCTAGCCCACCGCCTAGCAGAGCATAGGCATATCTTGAATTTTTCGATTTTTCATATGACGTCATGAAAAATATAAACAAGTGATCTAGGGCCTAGAACTCCTCAGATCTATCACAAGCATGGTCACCGTAATCGTTTGAGACCAAAATAAAGCCCAGAACTCTAGCCCACCGCCTAGCAGAGCATAGGCGTAACTTCGATATTACGATTTTTCATATGACGTCATGAAAAATATAAAAAAGGTGATCTAGGGCCTAGAACTCCTCAGATCTATCCTAAACATGGTCACCGTAAACGTTTGAGACCAAAATAAAGCCTAGAACTCTAGCCAACCGCCTAGCAGAGCATAGGCGTAACTTCGATATTACGATTTTTCATATGACGTCATGAAAAATATAAACAAGTGATCTAGGGCCTAGAACTCCTCAGATCTATCGTAAACATGGTCATCGTAAACGATTGAGACCAAAATAAAGCCCAGAACTCTAGCCCACCGCCTAACAGAGCATAGGCGTATCTTCGATTTTACGATTTTTCTTACGACGTCATTAAAAATATAAACAAGTGATCTAGGGCCTAGAACTCCTCAGATCTATCCTAAACATGGTCACCGTAAACGTTTGAGACCAAAATAAAGCCCAGCACTCTAGCCCACCGCCTAGCAGAGCATAGGCGTAACTTCGATATTACGATTTTTCATATGACGTCATGAAAAATATAAAAAAGGTGATCTAGGGCCTAGAACTCCTCAGATCTATCCTAAACATGGTCACCGTAAACGTTTGAGACCAAAATAAAGCCTAGAACTCTAGCCCACCGCCTAGCAGAGCATAGGCGTAACTTCGATATTACGATTTTTCATATGACATCATGAAAAATATAAACAAGTGATCT
This sequence comes from Acleris literana, assembly GCA_946894065.1. Lineage (NCBI taxonomy): Eukaryota > Metazoa > Arthropoda > Insecta > Lepidoptera > Tortricidae > Acleris > Acleris literana. Next base: position 9,733,126 of record OX335691.1, on the reverse strand, counting down.
AGGGCCTAGAACTCTTCAGATCTATCGCAAACATGGTCACCGTAAACGTTTGAGATGAAACTTAACCCCAGAACTCTAGCCCATCGCCTAGCAGAGCATAGGCATATCTTGAATTTTATGATTTTTCATATCACATCATGAAAAATATAACCAAGTGATCTAGGGCCTAGAACTCCTCAGATCTATCGCAAGCATGGTCACCGTAAACGTTTGAGATCAAAATAAAGCCCAGAACTCTAGCCCACCGCCTAGCAGAGCATAGGCGTAACTTCGATTTTACGATTTTTCATATGACGTCATGAAAAATATAAACAAGTGATCTAGGGCCTAGAACTCCTCAGATCTATCGTAAACATGGTCACCGTAAACGATTGAGACCAAAATAAAGCCCCGAACTCTAGCCCACCGCCTAGCAGAGCATAGGCATATCTTGAATTTTACGATTTTTCATATGACATCATGAAAAATATAAACAAGCTATCTAGGGCCTAGAACTATTCAGATCTATCGTAAGCATGGTCACCGTAAACGTTTGAGACCAAAGTAAAGCCTAGAACTCTAGCCTACCGCCTAGCAGAGCATAGGCGTAACTTCGATATTACGATTTTTCATATGACGTCATGAAAAATATAAACAAGTGATCTAGGGCCTAGAACTCCTCAGATCTATCGTAAACATGGTCATCGTAAACGATTGAGACCAAAATAAAGCCCAGAACTCTAGCCCACCGCCTAGCAGAGCATAGGCGTATCTTGAATTTTTCGATTTTTCATATGACATCATGAAAAATATAAACAAGTGATCTAGGGCCTAGAACTATTCAGATCTATCGTAAGCATGGTCACCGTAAACGTTTGAGACCAAAGTAAAGCCTAGAACTCTAGCCTACCGCCTAGCAGAGCATAGGCGTAACTTCGATATTACGATTTTTCATATGACGTCATGAAAAATATACACAAGTGATCTAGGGCCTAGAACTCCTCAGATCTATCGCAAGCATGGTCACCGTAAACGTTTGAGACCAAAATAAAGCCCAGAACTCTAGCCCACCGCCTAGCAGAGCATAGGCGTAACTTCGATTTTACGATTTTTCATATGACGTCATGAAAAATATAAAACAGTGATCTAGGTGCTAGAACTCCTATGACATTTCGCAAACACATTCATTTAAATCGTTTAAGTTCAAAACGTAGCCCAGAACTCTAGCCAATTGCCTAGCAGAGCATACGCGTATCGGGGAATGGAAGATTTTTCATAAGACATCATGAAAAATATAAACAAGTGATCAAGGGCTTGAACTCCTCAGCCCATTCGCAAATATCGCGATTTAAACCGTTTGTGACCAAAGTAAAGTCCAGAACTCTAGCCAACCGCCCAGCAGAGCATTAGGCGTTTCTAGGAATTTACGATTTTTCGTGTCATCATGAAAAATATTAACAAAAGATCTAGTTAGTGGCTAGAACTCCTCGTATCTATCGCATACAAAGTTATTTGAACCGTTTAAGACCAAAGTGTAGCCCAGAACTCTTGCTAAACGCCTAGCAGAGCGTATGTGAAGTTAGCAGATCAGTTTTGTAATAAGTACTCGATTTTCTTAATATTTTTTTATTAATCTATCTAGAACCATAGAACTCTGCTGTACGATGCCCAAACACTTTTTGATTTTTGATTTACTGAAAAATGATATGCTATGTGCGTGAAGTTGGCAGAGCATTTTCATTGCAAGCAAAACATTTTTTTTTTTGTTATATCGTCTTGAACTTGCCCAAAATGTGTCTAGAACTATAGAGCTCTGCTGTGCGATGCCAAAACACCTCTTGTTTTTTAATTTGAAGAAAAATGATATGCTATGTGCGTGAAGTTAGCAGAGCATTTTCATTGCAAGTAAAACATTTTTTTTTGTTGTTATTTCGTCTTGAACTTTTCCAAAATGTGTCTAGAACTATAGAACTCTGCTGTGCGATGCCAAAACACCTCTTGTTTTTTAATTTGATGAAAAATGATATGCTATGTGTGTGAAGTTAGCAGAGCATTTTCACGTAAAAACGCGTTCCATTTTTTCGGCTTAAATCGCCAGAACTATGTTTAAAAAGTATCAGGAACTATAGAACTATCCCGTATGCCAATAGAACTTCGATTTATTTTTGATTTTCTGGAAAATGATCTGCTAACTTCACGGACATCACAAAACCCACAAAACAATTACATTTCTGTTCCCAAAGTAAGCAATTCAATAAAAGATACATTTCCGTAATAATAATAGGCCATAATCCACACAATAACGTTTTCTCGAAACCATCAAAGTAATTTTACAACTAAGATCCAGATAGCGTCCCTGGAGTAATGGCACATCAAAATCGGCTTAGCTTTTGTAACTTTTTATAACTATAGTAAAATTTAACATTGTTGTTTATTTTTATGATTTGGATTTACATTTTGAAAACGAGGTCTAAAAAGCGATGAAAAACTTTCAAATAGTAATTGAAATAATGTTGAAATTGTGCTATTGAAACTTCTTTTTGTAATACAATAATAACTCAATCAACATTATTTATTTTAAAGATTATGAACAACTATCGACCCGCCCTCGCTTCGCTTCGGTTTATGTGTTTTCTGTAAAACTCGTACGTAATCCAGAATTAACTATACATAAAAACGTTCCTCTTGAATCACTCTATCTAGCGATGAAAACCACTTTAAAATTCTATTGTATATTAAAATCTAAGAGTACATACAAAGGGACAGACGGCAGAAGCGAATTTGTCTTATACTATGCAAAAATAATAGTAGATTATACATCGAGGGGATAAAGCACCGTTTTATGTCACGGGCGCGATATTGAATCCTGAGCAAATGAGGAACTCCAGATTTAACTCCCGAGCGTAGCGAGGGTGTTGCGAGTTAATTCCTGAGCGTGGCGAGGGAATTAAAACGGGGTCCTGAGTGCAGCGGGGTATTCAAGCTCACCCAAGACGGAAACAGCTTTATCACAAAGGAGAATACTCTACTTTTCTCACCTTTTGTTTTACGTATATGGCTTGTGGTGGCCCGTTCGATTTTCAAATAAGTTCTGTTTGCTGTAGGTTTCTATGGAACAATTTTCCATAAGAATTGAAATCTCATTATTAACCAACGGGTTATAATGAGATTCAGTACAATATTATAACCCGGCGGGTTAGGCGATGGCTATAATCACTTACTATAGGTATGGTTTGCATGATATCGTCGGTCTAGATGTGACAACTCGTATATGCAAAGTGAGAAACTTTTCAGGAGAGACCAAAAACTGCTTTTTAGTTACGAGGTCCCACCTTAACAAAGTTGTTCCGTGATAATATTACCAAGGTTTCACGTAGATCTTACGAGGTTACACCAGTTGAATGCTTGTTACGAGGTGTCACTTCTAGTCGTTTTTTTCCGTCAAAATCAATTATAACGCAGGAGACATTTACGAGTTAACACCGGAAATACTATTTGAAACTTTCTGCATCAAAATCTCATTTTACCAAAAAAAAGTAGTTACGAGGTGTCACATCTAGACCGACGATATATAATTGGGCAAATTCGAGCATGTGGTGTGAAAAGAATATTATGTAATAATTAGGGTATATACAAATTGACCTAGACCTAAACTAAGCTCTAGGCTTATACTATGGGTACTAGACAACGATAAAGATACTTAATTACATAGGACACAACCAAGACTCAATAAATTCGTTCTCACCGCACAAATATTTCGCCATATCGGTGCCGGAGCCGTTTGAATACCAGCATAGAACATTTATTGTTTATCAACGAACAAAGGTTTATTCATTTTTATGAAGGAGACCTGTAATCGTGTGTGGGTTGATTCTTGCTATTGCTTATGTACAGTCACGAACTTGAATTTGGGACCCACCTTAGGTCCAAAGTCATTCTGACATTCTACAACAATAAGGTTGAGTCTCCTATAAGTTACGAGTACAAATGATTTGGCATCTGTAATGACATTGACGGCTTCAAGCCCATTTTTCTTGAAATGGGTCACAAATTAACGATCGCGATAGTATAAAAACCAATATTTTTTTTGTGTATTGTGCAGCTTCGATTTCTATTGTTTATGTGAGTATTTTTCTATTTAAATCTCTTTACCGTAGCCTAGTTACCTTTAATACAAGCCTAGAATTTAGTTTGAGTTCTCAATTTGGGTGAGATCGCCTGAAATGTATCTAAATAATGTAATAAATGCGAAAGTTTGGATGTTTGTTCCACAATCACTCCTGAACGCCGGAACGGATCGGATAACAGTCTGGAAATGAACAGTTCCCGTGGGATGACAAAATTACGAATTCTACGCGGACGAAATCGCTGGCAGAAGCTAGTATTTTATATTTTAAAGTCCTTATTTAAGAGCAACTCCAGAACTGGTATTGCTGATGTTGGGGTGAAGACCGCAAAGTTAAAGTGGGACTGGGCTGGGTATATCTGCCGCATGCACGATGGGAGATGGGCCAAAAATACCACCCATTGGCTTCCACGCGACGGACATCGTAGCAGAGGTAGACCCAGAAGGAGATAGCGAGACGACCTAGAGTCTTTTGCGAGGGGGATTGGCAAGAATGCGGTCTGGATAGGGCCGAGTGGCGAAAAAGAGGGGAGGCCTTTGCCCAGCAGTGGGACACAAAAAAAGGATAGGTTTTTTTTTTTAAATAGCAAACCAGAAATAATACTACCAATCATAAAATTAATAAATTTCTGATACATAAACATACCAGTTACATAAATACCTAACCATTACCTACCAACTTTAATCTTAAAAAAAGTCTGTCAATAACGTCATGTTGAAAAAAAAGTTACAGTAATTGGTTGTTAGCAGTCGCGTCTGACTGTACTACTCAGCTTATCGCTGTAATCTATTTTAATAACGCTCTAGCACTCCGCTGCTAATTACTTTGTGTTTTGGTGATATATACATACATACGAACATACATACACGCTTTGTGATATTACTTTGATTTTATTTCAAATAATGCTTCAAATGAGCAAGATAGTTATTAAATACATTATGTATTATGTATATGCTAATCGGTTGGGATGTTTAAACTATACTCTGACTATTCTAACATGATGTATGTGACACATACACAATGTTCCATTTTTAACGTTATTAACAGTGCTCGGAATAGGTAGAGTATATTTACCTAAAGTTCGCAAACGGACATAATATAGAGTGGTTACAACCGGGTGAAATATTAATTAATTTTTATTGAATTCCTGATTTCCGGTATTTTCTGGTACTAGTAAATGTAGTCGCAAGGAATTCTCCAGTTTATAACTCTGTTCTACGAAGTTTAAGTAAATATACTCCACCTATTATTTAGATACTTTAAAGAAATATATATATAATATATATATAATATTAATATTTCATTCGGTTTTAACCACTCTATATAATGTTCTTTTGCGAACTTAATGTAAATATATTCTACCTATTCCGATCACTGGTTATTAAACAGCAGCAGCGGTTTTGAACGCGACACTACTTGCAACATTACACATCATCTATCTTCATTTACACACATTAGGTATATTGTATATATTTATCTCGCTCATCAGGGTTTGAAAATGGGCGCGAGCGGAACAAGTGGCGCCGTCTGCCGGAAACGACGGCAACTAGAGAATCAAAACATGGCGTAAGAAACTCACGCGCTAAAGCGCAATTCACACAGCAGGCGGGAGCGGGTCGTGCGCTGGGCGGGTCGGGAGTTCGGCGGGTGTTTTAACATGGAGTTATATGGAAGCATTCACACACGCGGCGGGACGGGTTGGGAGCGGGTCGGGACCACCGCACCCGCGACTGGCCCGCGACGGACCCGCCGCGCCCGCCGCCCGCCGCTACCAGCGCGCGGTTGCGGCGGGTCCGTCGCGGGCCCGTCGCGGGCGTCCTTGGTCGTAATAACACGCATTCTCCGATAGGCATTCTCACAGAGCGCGTTGTAAATTCTACTCTATATACTCGCCATTAACATCCGATCCCGAATGCCCGCCTGCGATCACCCGCGCACACCCGCGCGGGGCCCGCCGCGTTTCGGCGACGCGCCCGCGACGGGCCCGTCGCACCCGCGCGTTGGTAGTGGAGGGCGGCGAGCGCGGCGGGCCCGTCGCGGGTCCCGCGATCAAAACGACATGCCCGGCGCCCGATCCGCTCCCGCCCGCTGTGTGAATTGCGCTTAAAGCCGGCCGGCTCGCAATTAAATTCTGAAAACTGTATGAAATCCACCAATATTGGACTGTGCGGCTCGTGGGGTGGACATTACACGGCGTGTTTGGGGTCTGAGACGCAAAAACCGACAAACACCTTGAACCAGTGCACGCGGGCTTCATATACTTTCTGCTAAAATTCTCCGACGGCGGATTCGAACAGCAGAAACATAACACACATACACACACTTACTACGATTATTTCTTTAACTTCACTAAAATACTACATCGGTAAAACCTAGCGACGCCGTCCAGGAGTTTAAATAATTAATTGCTTTGTTTAAATACCTCGCTACCTATAGTAAATGATTAAAATTACGAAATACGGCTGTCAGAGGCATCATCTTAGAATAGTCAGAGTATAGGAACCCTTAGTTCGCTTTGTACGTCTGTCCGTCTGTCCATCTCTCCGCGGCCTAGCCCAGAGACTCTTGGTCAGCTGGCTGCTTGGTTTTCGAAGGCTGTAATTTGGCATAGTTTCACGCTTAAATTACGCCAAAAAAGTTGCAAAAAAATCTTTAAAAAATATATTTTGGTTGAACTTTATTTCTTTTGTGAATTTCCTCACTACACACATACATATTGGTAATTCTGGAGCTCTGCCTACCCCACTCTGGGGATAAAGGCGTGAGTTTATGTACCTATGTATTTACGGTGGTGGTCACATAATTCGGGACACTTGTTTTTTTCCCACACAATTGCCTACAAATATGACTTTTAAATTTTGACCATCATTCAACAAGTTCTTGGCCAATTTCACTGCTAAATACAATTTACTTTAGATCATTAACTAAGGTTTAAATTTATGTACAATGAACTACTGTTAAAAACGAACCTTATATTTTATAGGGATTTAAAAACTTAGTGCTGACCCGTCCATACAAATTTTTACAACTTTGTATGAACGCGAGGTGTTTATTTTTTCAAATCCTTATAAAATGAAAGATCCGTTTTCAACAGAGATGAATTGTACATACCTACATTTAAACCTTAGTCTAATTAACGATGAATGTAACCAAATATTCAATTAGTTTAGAACTTTTTGAATGGTGGTCAAAATTGAAAAGTCATATTTGTAGGCAATTGTATGGGAAAAGAACAAGTGTCCCTAATTATGTGACCACCACTGTATGTACACATACATACATATTTTCAGTATATCTACTATAAAAGATACTACAATCTTATAATCCAACAACTGCTCCAGCGCCTCCAGTGTCAATTATCAGAACTACTTCTGACAGCGCGCTTAACGCGGGATCGAAGTGACAGCCTCCTCTCGGGAGTTGTGTAATATTATTGGATCACTCCGCAGATTCTAATGGGCTCGCTGTACCAATGTTACATAGTCTGGCCTTGTAAGATTAAGGTCGTATATGTAATATAAGTCTCGTTTACAGTGTTATAGGTGAAAAACTTAAGTAAACGAACTCTTGTATGTAGTTGTAACACATCTGTATAGACCGTTCGACATTCTATATTTGAAATTTGACGTACCTAAATTTCATATTCGTTTTGTACACAACTACATGCAAGAGGGCATTTACTTAAGTTTTTCACCTATATAATAAGCTTTTAAAGGTTTAAACTGGTTAAAATAAACGGCAATTGTGTTAATTTTTAACTCTAGCAGTGTTTTATTTTTCTAACCTAATAATACTTATACCCTTTCAGTTAAACTGCCGTACTCAGAGAAATAAACACGATTAATTCATTCTTTCTTCAAAGTTGTGTGCCTATGAAAGAACTGCTTAATTGTCATTAACTAACTCTAAATGCGGCCGTAAAACACTTACATTTTTATTGATTGAAGCTAAGCAGGACTCGAATTTCGAGTTTAGCTTTTTATATTAAAAGGTAATTAGCAATTCTATCCTTACCATGTAAACTTTATTTTCTTTCCTATTCTATTCTATTTAGGTTAGCAAACCAAGGACTTCCAGTCTTGGGTTTACTGTATTGAGCTTACAAAAGTCTATGGGTGTCAGATCTTACTCACCATCAGCTCCCAATTTCACCATCCCGACAATGACACGTGACAGGTGACATTTTAGTGTACATTGGTCAGCTTATATGAATTCTATAAGATGTGGCCTGTTTTCGTTTGCGTCCATGCCACAATAAAAAAAATGTTGCCAATTCACTGTAGTACAATGGATTATATTTTTTATTATTATTAGTGAACACTTTCCAAAATGGAAATAGAAGATAGAAACAAAATATAGCAATTACAAAACAAGATTGGAAACAATGTGGTTTTGACAACATTTAAGCGCAGCGGCTATTCCACTCGATTAAACCATATTGCTCTTGACATGTTATCGTATTGTTTTTAACGCGGTTGCAATTAGCGCCATTACTGTCAAGTAAATAAGAGTTATCATACCGTTGACAATACGATAACACGTGAAAAGTAATATGGTTTTGCCGACTGGAATACCAACATTGCTAAAATTTCACAGTCCCTTTATTCCTTTCTACGATAACGTATCAAAAGGGACAGCCTCGTGTCAGGACACCCGTACTGCCGTTTAGAAGAAAAAGGCAGTATTAGAGGTTGAAGCCCGCATGCACATACATCGTTTTTGCCGACCCGGCAGCATACAAAGGTTAATCAAATTTCCGCTGCGCGACTTGTTTTGGCCATTGATTTTTGTTACCGGGCAAAGGTATGTCATTTTCGAGTGCAAATAAGTTGCAAAAGAAATTGGAATATTGCGACGAAAAAGGGTTGGGTAAAAATGTTGTTATTTGTAAAAATCATACATTTTTAAGGTGAGCGGCCAGTCTTAAAAGTGTTAAATTATGATAGATCTATTCAAAATAAACATATTTTGTTGTAATACTCTTAAGTGCACCGGAGCCGAGATATCTAAATATCACCTGGGCGTACTTTGAGTACCTGCTAAAAACTTGACACTTCAATGTTTAATATCTCCGCTCCGATATTATTTAAATCATTAAATTGTCATTAAAGAGGTCCTATAAACTATTATAAGAAAATCATCCGTGGCCGCGGAAAAAATAATGACAATAATGTTTATACAAACTTACCCCATGCCCTTTAGGCGAATCTGCACCTGAGGGCTTGGACAAGATGCACTACGCTAATTAACGTTTGCATTCGATTCGTTTTTAACCTAAACCAATCGCGTCACTGCAAGATGACGTGATCGAAAAGTCACGTGGTCTACCAGTGACGCGATTGGTTTAAAAACGAATCGAATAGAAACGTTAGTTAGCGTAGTGCATCTTGTCTGAGCCCTCTGGCCGTATGTGTAGCCCAGTCAAAATAATATATTGTGCTGCATAAAAGACTTCGTTAAGTGTGTGATTTTTACTGAATAATGTATATGTTCTATTACATTAATTTCAACTGCGGATCCGAAGGTATGGCGGATTTCGTAGGAAATGTTGGTTAAGAAAAAAAGCGTTTCAAACTTTATGCCTAAGTTTACCGAGCACCTTGTCTTGGCACGGGCTTGAGGTTGACACTATGGCCTATCGATCCCATGGTAAAGGGTTCGAATCCAAGGAAAACAATAATAAAATGCTTTATGAGAGCTTCTCAAATAATCACGTAACTGATTTTTTGTTTCATTATCGTCTAAAAATAATATAATCACATTAAGTGAACAGAAATACAAAAATTGGAACGAACGTTTAAGTTTATATACTTACAATAATGTGTTCTCATGTAAGCGACTTATGTCTTTTTTGAGGATAAATATCTTTAAACCGTATAATAAATAAATAATAGAACAAGGCGAAGGATCTGGTCAGATATTGCTATAATTGCTATGATTACAGGATAGACAGGGATGGAAATCTGAGGGAGAGGCCTTTGCCCAGCAGTGGGATACTAAATCAGGCTATTAAAACAAAAATAAACAAACAGAGGTTACTTTTGTATTTTAATATTAGTAAGCATATCCCCGTTATTACTCGTCAACCCTTATCCAACTGTAACTGGCTAAAACCAGATTAAATTGGTAGGTACCAATATAAAAATAATTGTCACCTTTAGGATAATTTGATAACGACCCATTTCTTTTCGATTTTCCTTAAGAAATTTGCTTGAAAAGGTCGTTGGTTACAGTATCCTGGTTGCTCCTGCGGGACCATCTGTAGCATACAATCACGCGTCTGTGTGTAATATCATTTATTTTCGACGAGGTTGCGTCTCGGTATTCGTTTGGACACGGTAGCGGTGAAAACAGTATGCTAATGTGGTAGGAAATGTAATAAATTATTAGTTTGCGTACCGAGAGCTTTTAATTTCGCTGGGAACGTATTGTGGTAAAACTAGGGGTAGTAATGGTACTCAGCGGTCTATCGCTTTAATTATATGAGAAAAATAAGTTCCAATCGCAATATTACCATTGGCTCTATATTGGGCTACATAAAATTTAAAGTCATATTTTTGATAGGCTTAAATACTTGTGTCATAATCATCATTATGCATAACTGATAAAAGTCATAAATTAGTTCGCATATATTTTTAACCATAACTTTTGAGAGCATAAATAACAAATTGTTATAAATTTAATGCGCATAAAAACTTTAAGCATTAATATCAATAGCCATAAAATTTTGGAAGAATTTAAATTATTTTAACCTAGGTTAGGTTAGGTTACAGCGTTTCTTAAATCATAATATTCATAGGTTAAAAAGTAGAAATTTCTAACACCTTCGATTATTACTAATGAGGTCACAGTTCTAACCTAATTAGAAGAAATTGACTTAAAATCCCTACTAAAAATCCCTAATAACTAGAAAATGCTCGTTATGATAAATGTGTACTTATACGTTTATACAATTGGTTTTTATGCTGAACGTTCATTATGCTTTTCGGTAGGTAAGTAGTTAAATGAAATTATGCCAGAAGTTTATAGACCAATTGAAGCGTCCACGTGCTCCAAAGGTGTTCTGTCTCACAAAACGCAAGGATAGATATTCAGTGTTAATGACCAACCTTCAGTAATTGGAGAGGCACCAGAAGTAGTCTATCGCTGTCACACTCTCTATGGTATCTGTGTACGTTAATACTCTGGTTTTACTGTAGATTGACTGTTAAAGACAGTGATAGTGATCAATATAATTACTAATGTTTAAATGAGAAAAAAACTCGCCCAAACTACAAGCAAATTTCATGACGATATCGTATCTACAACACTTTTTTTTCCCGTAGCTCGCAAAATTAAGTACATTTTCACCCTAGAAAACGCCCCATTTCTTAATTTTTCGTACATTTTCACAACTTTAAACCTAAATTTAAGGGCGGGCGCGTCATCGTGCAGTTTTTAATGTTCCCGTACTGTTTTTCTACGACCGTGTCAAGGCGCGTTCCGCTGGAATTTGCACTCAGAACCGTCAGCGTTAATATTGTATTCACAGAGCGAGACAGCGTAGTGCTGCAACCGATCTACCACTTTTGGTAAAAACCGCCGAACCTATAGTAAACACAAAAAAAGATAAAAGCCAAAAGATGTTGTTTAGTAGGTAGGTCGCATGGGTGCTTTTAAACGTCAAAAATCTACCAGTGCTTCCCAAGACTAGAAAACTGCTGAGAAAAAGCACCGCAAGTCAACAGTCTTTTCTTAAGAGGCCACCTATGGTGCCACGCCCCCACAAGAATAAAAAGGGATGGCTTTATGTGCTTCCGCGCGAAGCATGTGAGATGGAGATAGTTTGCGCGCGCCTTGACGGCAGCGTCAAATTCAATTAATTGCTGTTTACATTAAAACCACAATATTTATTGAAAAAATGGTTTACCAGAATTAAGAAGTTACATATCCTCAACTATTGAATCGAAAATCATCGTTAAAGATGATAGGGTTTCGAAGATTCAACCAAAAACATGCAAAAAAGGTGTCATGTTTGAAAAATAAAAGTATCGAGGATTTTATTTCTAATCGTGTTTTCACGTTTGACAGTCTCAAGCAAATATGGTCAAGTTTAATATATCCAAAAAACAGATACTAAGGCGTGATGGTTATTGAGATCCAGATCTCGGAACACTTCAGACTTTAGCATAGGTGGCCTCTTAAATATTGCTTATGACAATTACAATACTTAACCTATCATTCTATAAAACTATGAATATATAGTAAAAATATCATGCATACTTGTTACTTATTATAATACATTACGTTACATCACGCCTGCTTCAAAGAGGGCATGCAGAGACCACTTCTTTCCACCTGCTACGATCCTGACAAATCTCTTTCGCTTCTTCCACATTCATACATCGAGTCACGCATGCACGTCGGTTTCGGGTACTTAAGACTCGGCCCTTATTACTTATAATAATAATAATATATACTTTATCTTAGCATTGTATAAAACTACGAACACAAAATAAAATATCATAGGAAGTACAGCAGGAAAAGGAAGAAACTTAACACCAGTAATCACAAACGACACTATGAGGTCTCACAGTGCTCACGAACGCACAGGGTGGGTCAAATCGTCTCATAAACAAAAGGTCGGTCAAAAAGGACCAATCACAAAGCTGTATTGAACGCAGTGCGTTTACGCAGTGAAGGATCCCTCTAGTATTATTTGTGAATACAGGTGTCTATCTGACACCTGTTCAGTCAAGAAAATACATGGCTTTGCGATGACAGGTCCGTGATAGGATTGAATTTATATTTTCCTTTTACTGTGGCTTATGGTGCATTTAGCCGGGAAACTTTTAACGGGAACGTAGGGTGACGGCACCAATGATGGACACTTTTAGCTGACAGGCACCAGTAATGGACAATTCACTCTTAATTCAAATTACATACGGTCCTAAACTGATTGTTGCAAAACAAAAAAATAACCTTTATCTTCTGTAAAATAAGAATCATGTGCCCATTATTGGTGCCCTGTCCATTACTGGCTCCATCACCCTGGCTGATGCCTATAGCTGGTAACAGTAGTTGTCTTACTCTAATTTTGTGTAATAAAAATGAGACGTCTGTACTGTTGACTGATAATTGTTTCTCAAAAAATTGCCCGTGCAAGCACCTTTACAACAGCGCTAGCAACGTCGCGTGTTTTTGAAAGGCAATACAATACAATATTTATTTACGTAGTAAAAACAAAGTCAGTTTTCGCGTCTATCTGTCTTTCTGTCTGATCCGCTAACTCCTAAACCACACAACGGATTTTGATGCGGTTTTTACCGTTAGTTAGATACATTTTGACAGGAGGTTTATGAAGGTATGTGTTTTATAGCAAACTTACATAAACCGAAGCGAACCGAGGGCGGGTCGCTAGCACAATACAAATACTCTATATTGAATACCAAAAAAGTAATAATTGGCAAGCCGTTTATAAGCTGAGTGTCGTAGCTTGTTTTCCTTTAGCTACGATATTGTAATACCACCGTAGAAATTTATTTATAGCTCCATATTTTCGCAACCTCGGCAAGAAAATGATGAAATTGATAATATTAATGTTTTATAAAAATGTGCCGGCAGGCTTCGAAGATGAATGCTTTCACGTATATCAGCTTAATTTTTGGTATTTCAAACAGTATAATATATATTTAGACGTGTTTTTTTATGGCAAAGAGCCTTCTCAAAACCAGGGGTTTATTCTCTTAAAAATGGCGCTCGGTTGTGACGAGTGAACGAGTGAACGCGCCAGACTGGCGAGTTTAAGTAGTCCCGTCAGAGCGCACAAAACATATTTTAGCGCTTGCATTCTCAATTAGGCAGCAGAGGGCCTTGCCAAGATGCACTGCGCTAACAACGTTTCTATTCGTTTCGTTTTTAAACCAATCGCGTCACTGGTAGATCACGTGACTTTTCGTATCACGTCATCTACCGGCGACGCGATTGGTTTAAAAACGAATCGAATAGAAACGCTAGTTATCGTAATGCATCTTGGCAGGGCCCTCAGGGCTTCTGTCGATAAGATCAAACGTATATGATAACTGAGCTGATTAACACCCCAGCACACAGGCCACCTGATGGTAAATGGGATCTGAGACCCATAGTCTCGAACTACAGTCCTAAAACTGGAACAGCGTTGCTAGCCCAGAGGACTAAGATGGATTGCCTCTATGCTAGTAATTTTACTGGTTGCCTTATCTTCGTGCTGTCAGCAAGTACCAACAATTAGGTCACCAGTGGTCGTCCAGAGACCAGTAGTCGACCTTATATGAGTGGGAAGAGTGGGAAATATATCTTTCGTACTCTTATCAGTCATAAAAAGCATAGGCAGAGGCCGACTACAGGTCTGGTGACTTTACCCTATTTTTTCAAATTGTGTTAAATAGCTTAGCCATAATAGAGGTACCTATTATCCACAAAATTCTGGCCGTATTTAATCATATAGATACATAAATATCGGGTGTCCCTCACAATCCCTAACAACGTTTGTCCTAACACATCGTTTGCCCGAATTTTCATTTGCCCTAAACTGGTTTTCAGATGAGTCAGAACTTTTTAAGTTTTCCACTTATATCTTCGGTTTGGTTAGGTTAAGGTTGTATTATAACATTAATAAAAAGTTTTAAAATTTAAGCGGAAATGGCGTTAGGATAAATGAAAATTCGGACAAACGATGCATTAGGACAAATGACGATTAGGGCTTCCATAGGAGAACCATAAATATCTATACCTAATTAAAATGTTTTCAATCCACGAAAATTCGCCCTCTCTCTCTTAATACGACGTGGTATGGTTGCGTCAATGTACGTTGAATTAACTAGTGAGGCGCGACTTTGTGCATTCACCACACTAATCACATTTATCAGTCAATTATTATAAATGCGATAGTTGAAACGGCTAGACGGCTTTAAATTAAATTCGGAATGGAGATAGCTTATACATATAAGCATCGCTAAATTAACTTAGAGGATTAGAAGTTAGTTACTTTATTTACTACTAGCTGTTGCCCGCGACTCCGTCCGCGTAGAAAAATAAATGAATGAATGAATGATATTTATTTTCCAAAGTAAGTCACATACATTGCATGTTATGTCAAAAGTACAAGAATTACATTGGAATCGTCAAAAATATACAAAAAATTTATAATCAAAAATAGAAAAAGGAAGTCAGGATAACAATAAGAATACAAAACTAAGGAGTTATCACCGGTAAGGAGCGTCTTAAAAATAGCTTGCTACCAAATTAGCATTAAAAAAAAAAAAAAACATTTTAAGTCAAACCATCAGAAATAATAAAAACAACAACACAGATTAAATCAAAACATTTTAAATAATTTATGTACCTAATTATAAATTAAGGTCCATAACAACATAGCCTATGTCACTCAGGGATAATGTAGGATTCTAATGATGAAATAATTTTTCAATTCGGTCCTGTAGTTTCGGAGCCTATTCAATGCAAAAAACAGTAGATAGACAGGAAAGTGCATTTTTTCTTTTTTGAAATAAAAATGTCGCTTAAGTCAAAAGACGGTTGTTAACGATTGTATTATTTTATAACGTGTAAATCCTTATGGCGCAGACTACGTTTTTGGCTAACTGTGCGAACGTGTATGCCAAGTTAATACTCCTTACGGAAAACCGTAACGACTTATGCAAATTACGTTTAAATTCAACTTCGTATGAATATGATAATTTTATGCTTACGACTGCATTGTTAAGTTTAGTTATCATAAAAGCAATATGCGGGTAATCTTAGCGGCTGAATATGCGGGCTTGAGGGATTTGAAATCAAATTACTTGAGGCGTTTATGCTATTTCGGAGTGTATTTTTTTGTATGACAATGTTTTTTTTATAATTTACCTTTTTCGACGATAACGGTTTAACCGTTTGGCTAAAGGGCGCTTGACAGGGTTAGTTCGGTTATTTTAACCCATTTTTTTCAAATTAAACCCGTTTTTCAAAAGTATACGTCTTAATTGAAGTTTCATAGACTATAAGTGATATATAACATGAATTAGAATATTTAAAAAAAACATATTTTAGTTTACTCTAAAGGAAACTTGAGAGGATTTGACCATTAAATGGCTAATTAAAAAGAAAAGTAAGGTATAAGCGACATCATTCAATTTCTTTATGATCACAAGTGAAATCTAACCTAACCTATGTAATTAGCTTATGTAACTTATGTAATAAACAAGTAACGGTTCCAGCATAAATACGTATTTGGAAAAAAAAACAAAGTTTATAATAGTCAGATAACCAAAACGTCATATGCGACATGAACAAATAGGGTATATGCATGGATTTTTTAAATTCGTTACGACCTTCAAACCTTCAAAAAAAGAGCGTACTCTGATTTGAAAGGCCGGCAACGCGCCTGCTACTCCTCTGGTGCTGCAGGTGTCTATGGGTGACGGTAATCGCTTACCATCAGGCAATCCGTCTGAACGTTTCCTCCTATACCATAAAAAAAACTCCATGTTAAATAATGTTTTGCTAGAAAAAGATAGGAACAAATCATTGTTGGCTTATATCTTGATTATTTTTACAGCTATTCAAATATATTTTCCTCAACTGTTTGTTACATGATTTCCATGAATCAGTTTTTATTGAAGCTGTGATAAAAAGTCTTCAATATTCCCTATCGGAGTAACGTTGATGTGTGTCTATATCCGACATCCGTGATCAAACGCCTTATCTCCAAGACTTATAATGACTTGAAGACAAAAATCTCAAAGAAGCTCTATTCAACTTCGCTCAAGAAAATAATTAAATGTCAAATCGTACGTGACATTTTGGGAGTTGAAGTGATTGTGTTACAACTTGATATTACTTGCGGTTTACTGCCGGAGACGAGTTACAAAGATCAAACGGGCTCGGGTAACATAAGTAGCTCAATTTGTTTCAATAATGATACTAAGGATAGGTTACACTTGAGCTAAGCGCCGTATGCGGCTTCGGCTGTAATGGTATTAATTTATGTAATAACATAAATACATACAATTCAACAAAGAAAGTCGCACTAGCTGGCTACTTGGTACACGCAACTTCACACCTGTATCCCATAGTCTCAGCCTACCCCATTGAGAAATAGGGTAGGCTGAGGCTATGGAACGCCAGTTGCGCCTTTACAACTCTCACTTCCTGGTGTGTTATCCTCAACGGCGGTCGGTCGGACAGACGAGCGAATATAAGCGGCGAGTTTAAGTAGTCCCGTCCGACCGAACAAAACACATTTTAGCGCGTGCATTGTCAATTAGGGAGCCTTATACGTTCGAGAAGTTATGCTGCCAAATGGAATACACGCGCTAAAATGTGTTTTGTTCACTCTGACGGGACTACTTAAACTCGCTGCTTGGACAATCACTCGATCGTCCGTCCGTTCGTCGTTGTTGAGAGAATCACGACCCTGTACATTCATCAAGCTCTTCATCATGCACGTACGTTTGGCCTTTATTCAGTACATCGCAAATCCGATCACTCGCCATACCTCTTTCTTAACTTTTCTTTAGAAAGATGTCTTAGGATGGATATCCATGCATGGTATTCGGAATTGTAGGCGGGTTTTTTTATGGCAAAAAGAAGGTAAACGCCAAACAAGCTACTTGGTGGTAAGTAGGTTCCGGGATCCATAGACTTGCGAAATCTCAAGAAAAAGTGTGTTCTGGGATCCATAAACAAGCCCAATATCAAGTAAACATGAGTTCCGGGATCCATAAACAAGCCCAATCTCAAGAAAAAGTGGGTTCCGGGATCCATAAACAAGCCCAATATCAAGTAAACATGAGTTCCGGGATCCATAAACAAGCCCAATCTTAAGAAAAAATGGATTCTGGGATCCATAAAGAAGCCCAATCTCAAAAAAAGTGAGTTTTAGGGTCTATAGACGGGTGCTATGTCAAGAAAAGGTTCTAAGATAACTCAAAAACTCCTTATCAAAATCTGAAGAGCATATATAAAGTAGGTAATTAAAAAGTAATTATGATTGTTTAAGGATGGCTTGTGTCGTTTAACGTCGACAGAATGTCGTTTACGCCATTAAGACGTTAACGAGTTTTGGGTAACTGTTTCAAGGAAATTGTTTTAAAAGTTTCCCTCCTGAAAGTGTGTATACGTATAGTATAGGGACTTATAAGCAAAGATATAAAAATATCTCTATATTTTGAGAGCGAGAGGTGAATACAATTTGCTGCTTAAATATTTCGCTTTGAATCACTTGAGTCAGTCACTTGAATCAGTGGTGCTATTCTCTTAAAAAAGGCGCTCGGTCGGTCTAACGAGTGAACGAGTGAACACGCCACACCGGCGAGTTTAAGTAGTCACGTCAGAGCGCACATAACACAGTTAACCATGTTAAATGTCTATTGTTTTTTATTTTAATTGTGTGTTTTAATTTTCTTTTTAAATAAATTTTTGTTTGGATTTTTGTATTTTTTTTAATGTTGGTACATTGGTTTTCGTGGCAGTCATTCAAATAGGGGCTACTGAAAAACAGCGTCGTGGGTCGTGGTCCGCCACGCCACGACATCATGCTGTACCCTATTTGACATTATTTGATACTCGAAATTTTGTTATACTGATTATTTTGTTATATACATTGTGTCAAATTTGGACAATTTATCTATTTCTATTCGATTCTATTCTATTATACGATCGATATTATCGACAGAATCCCTGCTGCGTAATTGAAAATGCACGCGCTAAAATGTATTTGTGCACTCTGACGGGACTACTTAAACTCGCCGGTGTGGCGTATTCACTCGTTCACTCGTTCGACCGACCGAGCGCCGTTTTAAAGAGAATAACACCGCAGTGGTAAAATCAACATACATAATCAATGTCTTTAATCTTATTAATATTATAAATAGCACTTATCTATATATTTGTGTCATTTGTATCGTTCTCAAAATTATTATACCTATTTGATATGAAAAAATAACGAAATTAACGCCACCATAGCCTTAAAACATTAAAAACTAATTAAAAATATCAGGGGACAATGTCACACCAATTGACCTAGTCCCAAACTAAGCTCTAGGCTTGTACTATGGGTCCTAGACAACGATTTAAATACTTATACAGAGAAATATATACTTATATACATAGAAAACATCCAAGACTCAGAAAAAAATACTCGTGCTCATCACACAAATATCTGCCCTTACCGGGATTTGAACCCAGGATCTCTAGCGTCCTAGCCAGGGTCACTACCAACTAGGCCAGCGCGTCGTCAAATTATTTCATTACCTAACCGTATTTTTCTTAGTATGGCTTAACAGGTAAATAAAAAGCTAAATCCTCGCTTCGAACACCTATTCGTTTCTTCGAGGTTTTAATCCAATACTCATCGAGATATTCCGAGATCCAGATCAAGTTATTTTCTCGGTTTCATTTGATTAGAAACCTTATCCCGGCATTTTTTATGTAGAAAATGGAATAAATTTTATCTGGGTAGGTATATACAGGTGAATTGGGGTTATGGTGTATGAACATCATCACTTTCAATATCACTACACAACATACATACATAATCTCACGCCTTCGTTCCCAGAGTGGGGTAGGCAGAGCTACAGAATTACAAACATCTCTAAAAACTTGTTGATAATTCTATAACCACAATTTGCACAATTAGGCTAAGATGTTTACCAGTGTATTAGTGACAGTTTGCAAGCCCATCGCCTAACAGTACTACAAGCCTTTATTCCCTTAGTCGACTACTACTACTACTACACTACTACTACGACTACTACACAATATTACAAATAAAAGTCCAAATGTATTAAATGTATCCATCAAAAAGTGACCCCCGATCCGGGACATTCCTTGTCCAACAGATTTCATTGGCTATACAGCGGGGCAATGCTGCAAGTGTTTTCGGCACTTTTGGTGTCACTCGTGGAGAGAATTAGGGTGGGTTTGGGTGTATGTGTGACGAGACTTGTAGCCGATTTTTAACCGTGTACAGTCAAGGACTTTAATTGTTATGCCACTATGAAACCCTGTCGCATAACGTTAATCATTCATTCAAGCGTAATTTCTGCCATGTGGTTTGACGCTGTCATTATGACAGGGTTCCATAGTGGCATAACAATTAAAGTCCTTGACTGTAGCTATGTATTTTAAGGCTTTTAGTGGTTAAGTTTCTTTGTTTGTATACCTGACGAAGCCTGTGTTGTGGATGTAATTTATTTTTTGGATTTTGTTGGGAAATGAATAAAATAACATTTTCATTATGAAATAGTTCAACTTAGATTAGTATAAGTTATCACTTCTGTCGGGCGTCCCGAGACGCACACGCTTTTTTTTTAAAATAAGGCTGATTATGAAAACGTGATTTATTTAATTGATTAACACTACAATAAATAATCAAAAAAATGGGAGCCAACCAAGAGAGATTTTCTTTTATTTAACAAAAAAAAAGTTATGATATACTTAACAAAGCTAGCAGTGACAACAGCAAGTTCTTTAGTGATTCAATTAACATCTTAGTTGATGTACCTGGGCGGTTTTCAAAAAAAGTGTACATATTTAAGGGCTAAAATTAAGATTAACTTTAGTCACATGAGTAACGAAAATTAACTATCCCGTTATAAAACAAATGTATCTCAGGCAAAACTCCTGTAGCAAGTGCGACCATATTACTACCGGGTGAAGCTTGAATCTGCTTCGTTTATTGAATTTGAGATACCGCCTATTGGCTTATGAGGGCAGTATATAAATGAATGATTAATTTTCGTGACTCACCTGACTAAAATTATAGTTTCTTAATTTTAGTCCTTAACTACGAGGGGTGATCCATAAGTTTTGAGAATCAGTAAGAACCATCTACATAATGATATTCTTTTAATGTGGACTATACCATGGCACTAATGAAACTTAAATTAGAGAAAAAAAATGTAAACATTATTCATTTGTTTTCCTGTGATAGCTAAACAAAAGTTGGCCTGGACACGACACCACGGCACGACGTCGTTATCGTGAGACGGCGCGGCGCCGTAGAAAGGCACGTTGCCGCGACGTGCAGATACACGGTGCCGTCATTCATTATAAAGTGCAATATTAAGCCCAATGTCCTGCGCATAGAGTTTAAAATAGTTGAAGCCGTTCTCACACGGCACCGTGTATCTGCACGTCGCGGCAACGTGCCTTTCTACGGCGCCACGCTGTTTCACGTTAACGACGTCGTGCCGCACAGTGGTGCACGTTGTATGGAGCCGCGGAATTAATTGTTTTTTTTAGATTAATGGATAAAAAAACACATTTTAAATATATTTATAAGTGTAATAAAATCATTCCAACTAATATTTTAAATAAAACCTACATTGATTGAACTTAAAATAAAATGTACAATTAGGTGTTGCTTTATTGAATTCACAAAAGTAAATGATGCACAATGTTGTAAATACCCTTTTTATACTATTTTATAATTTAATAGTCTTTGTAATTGCCCTCATTACCATCGATAACGCATTTAAGTATTTTTCTTAGAAAAATAAGCTCATTCACTTAATGAGGTAGTAATAAAAAGTTTGCAAATTATTGCAGCTAGAACCAATTAAATAATGATCTAGATTAAATAATGTGTAAATATTGTTGTATTAGAGCTTGAGGGTCGTTGTAGCTAAAAGGTTATAGCCAATGAAATGTAATATTTAGGGGAGAAATGCTATCAAATTCTTATAGCCCTAAAATTACTCATAATTTAAGAGAAACCATAAATGTTATTTCATTTACAATAGTAGGAATAATGTTTCTTGTATATAAATGAAACATGTTAAACAAAATCAATAACTTGAGAGGAATACACCGTTTGCAAATGCAAGGTATTTTTAACGTTTATTTCATGCGAGTTCATTTGTACGAGTTTGGCGGCCTAATTTCTTTATAAAAATAACATATATATGCAATATTTTATTAGATCATAGGTATTTGAAATGTTTTATATACATATCAGATAAAAAATGTGACTACTGATGACCATCCCAAAATTGAATTAATTCCGCCGTTGCCCCACTGTGTGCCGTGGTGTTGTGTCCAGGCCCTTATCTTCTGCAAAATAAGAATTTAGCGTCCATCATGGTCCTTGTCCATTACTGGTTCCGTCACCCTACTAATATTTTGCGCTCGCATATGAAACATATGAAAGTAATAAGACCTAAATAATTAAGTCGGAGCCCCACTGCTGTGCACGCTACGCACGGACACGCTATACACGTCGCCCACGTGGGTCCATTGCTATGGATACGTGTGTCAACATTTTCACAGCAACCAATGCACGCACACGTAAAACGTGTGGGCCACGTGGCTACGTTGGTCAGCTGCGTGTGTCTACATTCCCCACTGCGGGCCACGCACATCCACGCGCGCCACCACCTTTCCACTGCAACACACGGGCAGCGTGGGTCGCGGTGGGGCTTTGCCTGCCACGCGCGCCAGCGTGTGCGTGGCAGGCACTTCGGAACAGACCACGTGTGTATCAGTGACGTCATTTCGAGCGCAGCGTGCTCGTGGACTACTGTGGAAGTATCTACCTACATTTTCATACAAAGCGTTTTTGTACCCACGTGTGTAGCTTGACCGTGCGCAGCAGTGGGGCTCCGGCCTAACTCTGACATTGCTTTGTGCAATCCATGATTCAAAGAATTATCAAAGTCGCCTCTCGTTTCTAAAGTCACCCTTAATCGATCAACGGCGTTAAAGTGACAGGGTATTAACGCGTACAGCTACTTATAAGGGTTACTGTACCAAGAAGTTATTTATTTCCCTGTCAAAGGCGCGTCAAAGTTTCCGTCTCATTTCCGCTATGTAGCGGATGCGCTCTTTTTCGCTTGATTTTTAAACTATTTCAAACATTTCACTCGGATTATGGTTTTAAAACAACAATGAAAATATTATAGACATACCTACAGGTGATTTTGGAATCATGATAGTAATTTTATAAATAATATTTTACAAACCTAGTGTTTAAAGATTACTTAACATAAGAAATGTTGTGTTGTAGGTACGTATAGTCCATTCCAAGTGACTTATCTTATTTAGTAAACACTTTTATAACCTCAAAATGCTCCCTTTCCACCTAAAATAACAATTTTGTCATATAATAAACCATCCATGATGTAAAATCAGGAAAATGGTATGGAAAATATGGTCTCTAGTTGCTTTATTCAGCAGAAAACGGCCGTATTAGCCAAAAATGATGCATTTTGAGGTTATACATTTTTTTACTAAATGAGACAAGTCAGGAGGAATGGACCATAGGTACATTTTATGTATTAGGTTCTTATAGGTTCAACTACTTTAGACCTTGTAATTGCAAATTAATAATATAAAGTGTAAAACATTATGACATTAAAAGATATGAATATACTTATGACTTTACTTATGACTTTTTACAAAATCGTAAATCAAAACAGTAAATTACACGTTCCAATATTATGACTTAACATTATTACCGATCCTAATTATGATAACATTGTACAACATCATGGACTGTTAAAATCGAAACTTAAAAAGATGGCAGACAATATACACCCTTATTATTATACTAAAACAAAAAGCGTTAATACACACACACAGGGTGTACAATTTCCACAGTGAATTAATTTCACGTCACTCAGTAATTCAATATCTCATTGTCATTGAGTGACACGTTTGCGAGATCAATTTGATTGGTTATCTTGTTAATTGGAATATTCAATTTCATAACGAGATTGTTACTGAATCACACCTTTGTTATGGAGAAAGAAGTAATACGTTATTTATGATATTATTATGGAGAAAGCAAACAAGCAAACAAGCTTTAAACAACTCGGTTTCCAACTGATGAGGTATTAATCGGTAAAAAGTTCATTTATCCTGTGGTTAAGGCATGTTAAAACCACGCAAAAATATAGACATTCCACCCCAGGCCACAAAACGCTACCTAAGTTCCGAAACCAAATTCAATTTTTCCTTATATCCATAAGAAATCTTTGTACGAGAGACATTTCTGTTGAATTTACGATATTTTCTCGTTTCAGATTTCTCGGATACGCTGGAAAATCGAGGTAAGTAGAATAATAAGCGAATTTTCTACAGGGTTTTCGTGTTACATAAATAATAATTTACACAGTAACGGGTACTTATTTTAAATATCTCAACCTCTTACAAATTTGGATACCATAGGTACATTTCGACCGCATGTTTCAAGTGCTTTCCTGTAAGGCGTTTATTTATTTATTTATTTATTTATTTATTTATTTTATTTAAATAAGAGGTGTTTCTATTTTAACACAACTTTGTTATATTTAACACACCCCAACTATACACATGGTGTTCAAACTTCTACGTACAAAGTACTTGAACAAAATCGTTTTTCTGTTTATCATCTGAAGTACTTTTATAAAATAATATTTGTCGCCTAACTTCTCAGACATTGAATTTATTGAGAAAGTTTAGCAAATGTTTATTTTTAAGGGTCAACCAATATTTTACAATAAATTGCTTTGTAAAGGGGCTATTGAACGATCAACTTTCACGGCAATTTGTGCCTGGCAACTATTGCTTTTGGCATTATCGTATTGTCAACGTTACGATAGCTCTAACGCTTTTATTTACTCGACAGTAAAATGGCGGCCGAGTTAAAAACAATAAGATAAAATGCCAAAAGCATTGTGCCTTGTGCAATCACTATCTTATCCTTTAACATTCAAGCAGCAGTACTCTTATTGTTGTGTTTCAGTGTGGGGATAAGACAACCGGTGAAATAACTATCATATCAATTGCAAACTGACATTTAGTCGAGTAAATTTTATTCAATTATTCACTTTACACCCAAAAACCATAAATCCAAAAAGAATTACCAAAAGTTACCTAGACATTTAATGAAAAAATCGCCCGAGCAACTCCCTAATAGCTTCTTATACTTCCGAAATGGCATATTAAGAACATCTTAAAGAAATCCGGGAACTTCTCAATTATCCTTACAAACCTAATGTTGAATCTGTAGAACTTGCCCTAAACAAATCTGATAAGGCCACTTCGGCTTTTATGGAATTGCCAACTTCGAAGGCTCCTTAAAAGTTTCGAGATTTGTAAAATATGAAGCTTTTGTAATATGTTAAAAGCCGGTAATGCTGGTACATAGTCGTGCTATTCTAAAGAGCCGGTTTAACAGCTCTACCGTACAAAAATGAATTGCATAAACATCCTGTCAAATTTGCTGTTGTTACTAAAACGCTAATGATCTTTTCTATAAACAGAAAAAAAACAATTTTTTTTACAGAACAGAACAATGATTTGAAAAATGTGTCAGTTCTTTTTAGACCAACCTGTATAATACCCATAATACAGGGTGTCCTATTTTACTAATACAACAGTTTTCAACAGTTACATCGGTAAACCGATTACATTATAACGTTATTTATTATATTGCTGCCTCGAGTCGGGTAACAAGTTGTCGAGTCTCCCCCTAAGTCCTTCGGCTCTTTTATATTGAATTGTACAAGTTACATTGTTCGCGGAGTTTAATCACATGTGAATTGGTCTGATGAAATACGGCATTGCAAAGAAAGACGTGTTTCAGTCCCGGTTGTGTAGCCATAGGTTTTGAATTAAGTAATTTAAAAAAAAAACAGTGGATACGTGGATAGTCATACAAATTGACCTGGTCCTAAACTAAGCTCTAGTCTTTTACTATGGGTATTATACAACGATAAAAAATCTTATATAGATAAATACATACATAGAAATCATCCAAAACTCAGGAATAAATATTCGCTCTCATCTCACAAATATCTGCCATTACCGGGATTTGAACCGAAGACCGCTAGCTTCGTAGGCAGTATTACTTACTACCAACTAAGCTGACGTGTCGTCAATTCAATTAAAATATTCGTCAATTATTAAAACTATAACACACCAACAACTGACTGACTGATGGGGATAAGTTCGTCTATGTACTATGTAAATACTGTATTTTAATTTCTATGTTTTTTACAATAAAGCGTTTACATATACATACATACAAACATACTGAAAAGCCTAGCGCACTCTGCAGTTTAGGCGCGAAGCTACAGGTACTTTCTCTATCACTGAGGGTGACTATTCAATGGGCTG
Organism: Acleris literana; assembly: GCA_946894065.1. NCBI lineage: Eukaryota > Metazoa > Arthropoda > Insecta > Lepidoptera > Tortricidae > Acleris > Acleris literana. The sequence continues at coordinate 9,706,901 of OX335691.1, read as the reverse complement.
GTTTTCGTACGGTTGAATACGAATTTATCCGATAGAAATCATGTTCGACCTACCCAAACGCATTTTTGTTAAAAAAAAGCTCCCCCTGTACTTGTATAATCTGTGACCCTGGCTATCCCGACGCACACTTGTCTTTTCTTGTCATTGATTAGCTACAGGGTGCGACTTAACAACCCATCCAATAACTAACTTCTCGACCACTTCAAGTTTATTACGACGTATTAGATTGCACATTGGCGTGGCAAATATGACACATGCTCCGCCTTGCCGCGCCTAAGTTTGGTCGGAAGTAATATCCGTAGTGACCCAGTTGCAATAAAACGTGTTATTAACACGGTGGCAAATGTGTTGTTCTTGTCAAAGATATGTGCGTAAAGATATAAGGGCCCGTTTTCAGCATTAGTCTAGTGTATATTTATACCTACAGGAACTTATGGACTCATAAGTCATTAAAAAAATGACAGCATCATGTAGATGGCATTTTCTCTGCCTCATTATTTAAGGGGTGGTAACATTTGATTGAACTTAAAATAACTTAAGTTTTAAGATTTAAGCCAAGTCCTTGGCATTGATTGAACCGCAAATTAGAAAACACGAAACATCGTGTAACTTATCAATGCAAGCTTTCTAAATTATTTAAATCTATTGTATAGTGCTTATTTTTTATTTCCTTTTGCTCGAATATTGGATTCGAGTTCAAAAAGTATATCAGCACGGCTATCAAATGTTGTCCGCGACTTGTTTGTCGCTCGGATCTCCCTTTCTATCTAGTCTGTAACGATAAAGATGCATAGAGCGACTAGTGAGAAAATAAAGTCCATTCGCTTAGATAGTGTCGCTACACTCACACGTCCTTGTGGAAATTATATTAAAATACGAATATAATTCGACATAAACTGCCAAATTCACTTGAGCCTAACACCCGCTAGTGAATTTGGCAGTTTACATCGAATTATATTCGTATTTTATTACAATAACCACAAGTACGTGCGAGTGTAGCTATACTATCTAAGCGAATGGACTATACAACATGTGCTACCCGTGCTGAATAGAATGTACTACCAATCTAGGCCTTTATGTGTTGCCAACCTTGTTAATGTCGAGTTTAATCATTTGATCACGATTTATAAATAATATGTAGTTTAAATACAGTCACAAAAAATAAATCATGTAACATATTTCGGCACCAAGAGTAGAACGAAAAAAAAAATTCTATCTTCATTATTCCATACTTTCTTTCTCCTTGAAACACACAAAGCCGGTTTAATAATTAGCTTGAGAAACTTCAATGAGATACTAATTCACATTCATTAACATTCATTTATTTTTGAGCTTAGTTTGGGATAATTAATGTGTTTTTTTGCTAAGTACACATAGGTACTGTATTTCAGTTTGAAAACCAATGTAATCATTTCATCAAAAATATTATTGCTACAAGCAAAATCATATCAATAGCGTCACAAAATAAAACATCCTGTATTATAAACAATATCTGGCCACAAAAAAAAAATCAAATGAAATATTTCCCATTCGATATTCAAAAAACAGCGCATTCTGCATTCTAATATTCAAAAATAGAACTGAATTGAAAGATTCTAATTTGAACTGAGCGTGACCGGTGGGCTGCAACAATAGCTTTCAATGGCTGAAAGGGTCGACCTATTTCTTTGTGATCCAATACCGTTATGGACTTTTTATACGGCCGTCTTTTCGTACTGGCTGTAAAATTCGGGTGTTACTGTTTTTAGATTTTTCGAGTAAAGTAGGTCGATGTATTTCGCACATCTCTGATCAAGTGATCAGTTTTGTTTTTATAAACTGGGCGATGTATTTTGATGACGTTACCAATATTTAGAACATTTTTGTTAGATGGTTACCCTCTTATTCAAAAACGTTCAATAGCTAAAGTGAGCTTCTATATGCTTTGTCCTTATCAGTCATTGTGACATCGTCCTACAGAAAGTGACAACTCATACTTTAACTAAAATAGGTTTATAGAGCATTAATGAATACGAGGGTTAATGTGTTACGTAAATCAACTTTGGAGACAAACTGGGCTGGGTCGTGTATCTATAAATGTGTAAATAAATGCGTTTTGTAGAGTATATTTATAAAATTATATTATACAGGTTGAGCATGTCCCTAATATGACACCAAGGAACGGTAAGACTTACAAATACCTATATATTTTTTACTCGTATTCGTATCAATACAATAGCTTATTTTTTATTTAATTAATGAAACAATTAAAATGTATTGCATGAAAGCACATTATGAAAAAAAAATTACAATCATTACGACTAACAAGCACTGAAATAAGTTATTGTTGTGATAAAAAAAATATTACTATCGTCTCATGCGAAGGGAGAAAATATTTTTCTCGTCAAAACAAAAACTTAGGTTTTAACTTATTAATTTTTAAATATCTTTACTTTATTTACGATAAAAGAGCTGTTATTGCCAAAAAAGGTTCATTTTGAGGTTAGAAAGTGGTTTACTATATAAGAAAAGTAAGAATGAACAGACCTTACCCGTTTTTATCACGAGTTAAGTCAACTTACATCCTTTCTCGCTAAGACCCCATTTATAGGCCCACTGAGCCCCTTTAAACACCGTCAACTGTACAACAACTCTTATAAAATCCTGAACGCACTTTGTCATACTATTTAGCGTCGCACGGACACAATATTTATTCAAATAATTATCACCCTGTGAATATGTACACTGATAGCCGAATATCAGTTAGTATGTGACAAGGTACACACGTAAAAACATTTTGAGTAAACAAACAGCCTGTATTTAATTAGATTTAAGATATCTATCAACTAAAGGGTGTCTTTAAGAGGTACACTTATTATGTAAAAACATTTCAAGTAAACAAACAACCTGTATTAAAAATATATTTCAAGAGATCTAACAACTACAGGGTGTCTAAGCAACTACAAGCGTAAATTATACAGCATTCATTCATTCATTCATTTATTTTACTAAAACTCATGTTCATAACAAAATGTGTTACAAGGTATGGCAGTTGGTACATACCCTGTTAGAGCATGTAATGCTTAAAGTAATTTATTGTATATTTATTAACTGTTCATTTTATACAACTAATTATTTAATAATTATTAAAATACTACTACTGTCAATATATCTATTTCATTTTAATTAACATGGATTTTGGTTACATAACATTTCATCGCAAAGCGTTAAGATTAAGTCTTATAATTTAATTTTTCATATGTCATTTGTGATACATAATTATAAAGCATTTACATCCATTGAATATAAGGAAAGCCCCCGATTTACCGATCCAATACATAATTGATATGAAATATGAAATGAAATGAAATATGATGTATTTGATACAGTGGCCTAAGTGGCTAGTTTAAACTTAAATAAGTGCTTAATACATATTAACTGTTATCTATAAATTGCACTGTGCGATAGTTTAACAATCTGTTTACCCAGTCATCTGCACTAGGCTAAGCCTGTCTCGCAGTATGGCTAATTTTTGTTTACTGTTTTTGATTAAGATTTAGCGTTAAAGAATTATTATAACTTAATAATTTCTGTTCCGGTGGTTTATCCCAATGTGTACCTAATCGTTATTATATAGTTGACGTTAGAGTAATTCTCATTTCTTTAACAGTAAAATCTTCTAAATCTACTGTGGTTTTAGTGAACACCCTTTTTTTATTAGGACATCAGAAACGTCTAGACATATTTATTATTCCCAGTGTCAAGTGCTGACTTCCCTCGCTAAGTTTAAAAACTTTAAGCTGCACTTTCCATTTACCCATCCTTTGAGCTTTCAGCTTTGAGGATTACTGAAAATGTATCGGCAACTTTGTAAGTTATTAAGTTTTCACGATAGAGCTTTTCTAAGAAGTTTTAAGGACTTTAAATGTCATCTTGCACTGTACTTTTTACTGAATCTATCCGGAGAAGTTTTATTTATTTATTATTTATTCATTTAACCTTTATTGCACAAAAAACACACATATGAACATATATATATATATATATATATATATATATATATAACTACATAAATAAATACAGTAATATAGTATAAACCTATAAATTTTAGTACTAATAGGGACACGGCGCTGTTCCAATCGCCTTACACATTATCTCGATGATAATACGTTAATATTCTTTACCTACATCCATATCATAACTTCCCTACAATATGTTCAGAAGCGATAAGCAAATCGCCTATATTAAGAAACCTGTATCTGTGGTTGCATCTTAATGTTTACATTAAAGTATAGTGCATCGGAATGTTTACATTAATGTGTCGGTACCTAAACATTAAAGTATCGGTAATACTGTGCCACTCACATCTGTACATTATAAATAAAGTTTGTTTTTTATTATTTGTTTGTTTGTTTTAAGCTTTGGTACTACAAACAAGTTAAGTTAATAGTAACACTAACTTAATAAAAATACAGGCCATATCTGAACATACTACAGAAAACTTATGATGTGCATGTAGATAAAGTTATGTATGCGGCTATACATCATTAGGCATTAAAACACTCGTGTGATCTTATTATGAAACTCGCCTTCGGCTCTTTTCATAAAACCACACTCGTGCTTTAATGCCTCTTATTATGCACCAGCCACATAAACTACTATTACTCGATAGACAGAAAAAGTTAATGATCGAGGTGTGTGTGCCTACAGCAAAACCAGAGTAGTATTAATTTCATAAATCTATCACTGTCATACTCTCTCTGGCTTCAAACGGACATGGCGAAACTATAAGGGTTCCTAGTTTGACTACTGAACCCTAAAATAAAAAGGTATTTTTACAATGGGTACGACCGTTTATTACTGTGACTAATAATTTGACCACCCATGGTATTTATGTCAACAACAAACAAAACATTCATATACTTGGTTTTATCTGATAAACATTATTATCAGCTGATGGGGAAATAATGACTTATTTTGGAGACAATGACATTGGGCAAACACGCTGCCTTCACTACTGATTTTATCAGAAACAACGGTGTCCGCGCTATTTGTATGCCATGGTATCTACAGGGTGTTTGGTAAATAATGGATAATCCGTGACCTGCTGATGGGGGGCACATCCATAGGACGTTCCGAAAAAGGTAAGTGTATTAAAACACAAATTTGAGTACAAAATCTGAACTCAATGCCTTTAAGTTAGTTAGTTAAGTAGTTATAGGCGGTTTAATATTGTACAAACGAAAATAAAAAGGCAAATTAAGCTTAATAATATGGGCTCTGTTGACGAGATGTTTTGACTTTCTGTCCAGGTTACATAATTATCATCTCATGAAAAACAAAAAAGTCAAAATATCTCGAAAACAGTGCCATTTTTACTCCACCCAATTCAGATTTTTCGGAACGTCCTAATTGCGGTATCAGGTGACGGATTATCCATTGTCTACCTAACACCCTGTATAAATCATTTTTGGGATGCGGTGTTTGTGTGTAGTGAAGCCAAGACCGTAATGATTCGGAATGAAATCTACGCATACAGTTACAAAATAGGTACCTAGTGTTTGAGTATTTATTTTTCTATATAAGTGTTTATATTGTTGTCTGGTACCCGTAGTAGGTACTATCGCGATCGTTACTTTGTAACCCATTTCAAGAAAAATAGACTTGAAGTCGTCAATGTCATTAGAGATGCCAAATCATTTGTAACTTATAGGAGACTCAACCTTATTGTTGTAGAATGTCAGAATGACTTTGGACCTAAGGTGGGTCCCAAGTTTAAGTTCGTGACTGTACATGCCTAGAGCTTATTATGGGCCTAGGTCAAATTGTGTAATATGGGACAAATCTTACACCCGATATTTATTTATTTATGTGCATAAACGATATTGTACTTGCATTCTCAATTACGAGCAGCTAAAGCCCAATTTACGTTGGGTCAAGGACAGTGGACAGTACAGTAGTGTAAACCGATCGGACAGCAGCAGTTGCCTTGCCAGTGGATTCGAATAGTATCGCTTTCTATTTTTCACTCCACTGCCCTTGGCATTGTACTTGCCGGTGTCCTTGACCAATTTAATATTGCCAACATTTGGTTGTAGATTTCACCGTTCTTTTCTTCGTTGGTAGCAAAACGTGACACGGTATGTTTTCATACAGATTAAGGTGTTTACGTTATCTATGTGTATTTATATCTGAGGTTAAAATAGTATTAAAACCTCCACAGACCATCATATTAAAAGGTTTCGTGGCGTCATTCCGACGTCATTGTCGACTTAACAAATGAAACCTGCTTGGTCATTTGTAATCATTCCGACAAAAGTGAGCGTCCAATGAGCGGCCATTTTGTAAAATTAATAACACATGTTTTATTTTCATTATAAGAGTGTAAGTTCTGGTTTGTTTTTATTGCATCCCCAACGTGATGGTACGTAAATGTTTGTTGCTTATATTTTAAAACAAAATATTAATAATAACGAAGATTTCGCTGCGTTTTTTATCGTATGCAATTAATTACGAGTGTTTCGAGCTCGGTGTTAATTAAAATTGGTTATCTGTTGCAATTTCAGCATTGAAAGCGAATCGAGTTTTTATTCACTTAACAATATTGAAACACCCTGTGACTGACGGGTTTTGAAAGTGTCAAAACGCTGAAATTAAATAGTGACGTGTGGCGTAAAAAGACTCTATATTTTTTTATGGTTTTCGATAGGTTTTAGGTAGATTTTTTATTTTGAAATAAGAAGGGTATATGGTCGATTGTAATTGTAAAAATAATGTGATTAAATTTCTTATTTAGTGGTAAGTACCCGGAGGGACGAGCGTCGCTCGTGTTGCAAACGAATTTTCCCGAAGATGACAACTTGACAGATCGATTTTTCGCACCTGTAAGCTACTATATTGCAAAGTTCATCGAAATCGTTCGAGCCGTTTCCGAGAACGTAACTGCAAGTAGGTAAACATTGCTCATTAAAAAGTATAATACGCAAATACATATTTTTATAAATATAATATAAAAACAAAATACTAAACATCCACAGTACTTCAACAATTTATAAAACAAAACTTGTACGATGATTTGTTGCCAGCATGTTGAAATATAAGCGATGCTCTCATACAATGTTTCATAAATACATTCATAAAGATACTACGATAATCCATTACAGACTTCAATAAGCACATAATAAAATTAGACAATAAACTATTAAACTTTCAGTGAACCGTTAGGTTTATATGTCTTGGAAATTTCCACTGAGTTTGGGTGGGCTGGGCTACGATTGAAATATTAATATAACTCCGGTTTGAGAGCCAAAATATTAGGTCAGATAGTAAATAAATTATGCATGGGTAAAGTATAAAATAATGATGATGGAGCAAAAAAAAGAAGAGCTTACTGACTCTAAATTCAAATCTGTCATAAAACATGGTTTGATTATATGTTTAAGCACATGAAAAAAGAATGGGCACGTATTTTGCTATATCGGCGCAAACTGATATTATGATATGATGATATGATATTGTATTTTTTTTAATATGAGTTTGAGCGGTATAACAAAATACGTGCTCATTATTTTTTCAGGTTCTTAAACATATAGGATTTATTCATACATTCATACCTTCACGCCTTCATTCCCAGAAGGATTTGTAGGATTTTTAGGATTTATAGTACCGTAAAACGGGGCGAGTAGGGATTAAGGGGTGAGTAGGGACACAACCTAAAATGAAGCGTATGCTACTAATTATAAGACTGAAATTATTTCCAATAGATGTAACATTATTGTCCATTTAATAATTGTTCTTATTTGTAACATGTTATGAATTATTTTAGGTTGTGTCCCTACTCACCCCGTTTTACGGTAACTATGTTATATAACAGCATTCTCTTATGCGAGCACAGTCTGAAATAATTTTGCTACTAACCAAACATATAATCAAACCAGTAGGTAACTAGCATTTTTTTTTAACAAATTCTCTACTGATATTAGAGGGCTTAGTCACTTTTCAGTAGTTTGGAGGACAATTCCTCCCAACAGGTTGAGATTGGGCAGCTAAAAAAAATACGTGTCTGTTATTTTAGACTACTCTCTAACATAACAATATCTCAAAATAGGGTCTATATTGTCTGCCATAATTATTTTTAGTCATAATTTGCTTTAGGTCATAATCATTGCAAGTCATAACGTGTTTTTTAAAGAAACTGTTACTTTTTCACGATTTTTATAAATTAAACCTAACCTAACCTAGCCTTGTCTACACGTTAGATATTTCAGAAATTCTGAAAAGTTTACAGTTTCAGCGATATAAAAAATTATGACTATCAATAATTATGTCAACAATGCCATTATGACCATTAAAATTATGGGAAACAAAGGGCTCCCATCAAAATAAAACAAATCGGAACCGAACAGTTGGGTACCTTCCTTGTTAGTTGTATACTATGTTAAGATAAAGATAAAAAAGAAGAAGATATAGAAAATGAATAGAGAAAGAAAGGTGATGACTATAGAGTTACCTTCATAGTCATGTTCAGAGATCGGACAAATGGACGTCATTATTCGCAATAATGTGGACATGACTCCAAAGATTTTAATCAAACAATTTAAACTAGGTAGGGCACTGTTGTTGGACGCGACATGCGTTGACACATTCGCCCTTTCCCACGTCCAGTCAACCCGTAATCGGGCCGGTGCAACAGCTGATCAGGCCCAAACACTCAAGCGCCGCAAATATTAGTCATTATTAAATAATTACGAATTTGTGGCGCTTGCAGTGGAAACCATGGGACCTTGGTCAGCTGATATGAAAAGCTTTATTAAGGCCCTGTCCTCTCGGCTCATAGAATCCTCCGGAGATCCTAGAGCTGGTGCTTACCTCTCCCAAACGATTGGGCTAGCTATCCAGAGAGGTAATGCAGCCAGTGTCATGGGGACCATGCCGCGAGCGGACCTGTTAGAGGGGGTGTTCTTTTTATAGTGGTGATTATTATTTATATCTTTAATATTTGAGTATCTTAGTTTAATTTTAATTTAAATACGTTTAGTTTTAATTTTTAATTGTATTAATGTTGAATTCTGTACTTAGTTGGATGTAAATAAAGTCTTTGTCATATTTAAATTACATTAATTGATTACTTACACTAAAAATAATTTTGATCCTTTGCAAGACTAATAAATAAATAATACAAAGACGTGAGGAGTGGCTATTAATATTAATCTACTTAAGTTTACTCATTAACACGCGTGGATTGCGAATAGAGGTTTTCACCTCATAAGTTTATTTTAGCCGTGAAAAGGAATAAACTATTTAACTTACTAATATATATTACTGTTTATTTGCTTTAACAAATCTACACAACAACAAGTCTTTGTATTATTTATTTATTACTGTCTTACAAAGGATAAAATTTATTTTCAGGGCAATTACCTAATCACTAATCAATTGATGTAATTTAATTTGTTTAATTAAAATCTTTGGAGTCATGTCCACATTAATGCGAGTAATGACGCACATTTGTCCAATCTCTGGTCATGTTCCTAGGTAGCAAACTGACAAACAAATAAATAGCTGTGAAACTGGTAAAAGCTGAAAATAAAACAATCACGATCAGTTTAACATTTTCACGCCTCAAACGAAACGATATTTCAACAAACCAATACGTAAAAACGGGTTTTTTATAATTAACACCTACCTGGGTCATACACATTCGCAAAAACAAAAGTTGTCTCTCCTGTGGTCAGTAGTTAAAGGCTTGTGTGCATATAAGTTATGTTTTCATTTGATAGGACTAAAGTAGACGTGACGCCGTTTATGCGGATGTGGGTTCGGTCAGAAAATTAGGCTTTGAAAACGTTAACTTTGGGTATGTCCACAGGAAAGACGGTAACCTAAATCTGTGTATGACCCACCTACGCACTACCTACGTTCGTTCTACGTATTAATGGAAAATACTATTATTATTTCTTGAAGTATAAATATTACATAATTTATAACTAAATACATAAATAAACTCGTAATAGTTAATTCATACAGATCCAAAAATAACATCATTAAAATCGGTTTTGGATGAAAAAATAGGAGACTGTCAATTTTCAATCGAAGTTCCATCATTTTTTATTGAGAAATATAATATAATGAATAACGTACTTGCATGTTGATAAGCACAAGACCGGTCTGAGTGGAGAGCCTTGGGGGAGGCCTATGTCCAGCAGTGGACGTCTTTCGGCTGACATGATGATGATGATGATGATGTTGATTAGTCATTATTTACATACATAGATCTGCTTAGTCAAAGTAAACATTTCATCACAAAGGAGTAGAAACTTCTGACGTCGATAAATTCATGACGGATGACAGAATTCGTGACCAAATCATTGTGTACAAGCCTTGACCCGTCAAAGATTATCATGAAACGGTTATAGAAACGTCTAACTTCGCACCTTTACTTTTGCATGCCAGTATTCTTTGAGTAAAATAAACGACATCTTATAATCTACTACCAAATCCCTGAAAATAACTATTTCAATAACTCTAAGACGTATATAGACAATTTATAGGTTTATTTTACTCCCTTATTCATAAACGTAGGTACTTCTAATGAAATTAATACATGACGTATAAAAAAATAACTGAAATCTATTACTAAGCTTAAATACAACTAAAACTTATACAGGGTGTAATCGTTAAGTGTGTCCAGGCGATTATTCCGTAAATATAAAAGATATCAGAAAACTTTAAACTGATATTGAAAGTACGAGTAAAATCACATCACTAACTTTTTTAAAATAAAACCAGAAATATCCCAATTATTAACTTAAACCCATCCCATACATTTAGTACGCCGTTCGTTGAGGCTTTAGTTTGATAAGGTGAAAACGTGTAAATGGCATAGTTTATTATACACTGTAAAATTTATTTAGTGACAAGAAGGCTGTTTGTTCGTTTTCCGAATATATATAAAATAAATAAAATAAAATAAAAGGCCTAGTTAATTCACCATTATCATACGATTCATGTTTTTTTTTATTTATCAATGTTTATTCGTGTAAATTATGAATCTTACACAGTTTTATCTGCAGAGATGGGCAAAAATTATTCGTATTACGAATAACGAATAAAATAACCAAATTATTCGCGAATAACGAATGAAATTCTCGATATCTGTATATAAAAATAAAATTGGTATTTGTATGCCCTAAACTTGGGTTACTTTAGCCCTTGGGGTAACATTGCCCACCCGAAAAACTATCTTTAATATTTAATTATTCTATTAATTGTTGCATCAGCACTAAGCAACTTACGAGTATGCAGTTATAAAATTATTTAACCAGTTTAAGAAGATTACCACTAGAATAGCAATAGTTTTAAGGGTGGGCAATGTTACCCTTAGGGCTAATTAAAGTAACCCGAGTTTAAGTTTACGGTACTTTGTGACTTTGATATAGACTGTAATATACAAACAGTCAGACGAACTAACATGGTGAAACTATAAGGGTTTTAACAGAGCCCTAAAAATGAGTAAACTAATTAAACGTAGCCGCATTCGATCGGCGCAACCTTCACAAAATGGCCGCCGCTAACCTAATTCGCGAAAATAAGAGACATTTGTAAGGTCGGGATCACACCAGACCCTACTTGTACCGAGCCCGGTTAATAGGCAGAAAATCCTCAGACAATGCTCACACTGAAAGGGTAGAAATGAACGTAGGAATTCGGAAGATTTTACTGTAGAGTTCAATTAATTTGACAAAGGAGTAGTTTGTGATAGAATCCATTATTGGATGAAACAGTTTGAGGAATTTAAAATGCATTTTAATGTTACTACAGATTGGGTATCAAACTTTAAATATGTAAGATAAGGATAAAGATAAAGATACATTTATTCGCAACAATACAAAACTACATTACATAGATACAAAAAGAGCAAGACACAGATAAATTGTTGCGAAACGGTCCCAACTCAGCATTCGCTAGCCGTGAAGCCAGCGCTGGTCTTCCGTTGGAACCGCTTGGTGAAGAGACGGAAAGTGACACACTTACAACAAAACAATGTTAAAAGAAAAACAACATGGATTAAACAACAATCACTCGTTCGAGATTATCTCGAACAACCATAAAAATTTGCAACCAGTTATAGTTGGCAACATCACGGAAACAAAAAACAAAAAACTATAGTCTATGGGAGGTTAAGTCGCATATCTATGTCGGCTTGGGATGGGATGAATGCAACATGGACATATTCCATTCTCCCACCGCCTACCTATCTACTTTCTCTACCGTTGGTCATGAACTTGGTCTTTGACATATTTATTCAATCAGACCCAAAGGCTTGCCCTGCTTAGATCTTGAAGCATCAATTTTAGCTCCGTAGCCGAGGATGGGAATAGGACTATGTTCTAACGGTATAGGGTAGTATCGCTGAGACCCACACAGAGAAGTTGTATTGAAGTTGTAAATAAATGAATCACTTTTATAAATTATGTGTTTAATACAGTTTCTAATAATAAGATTACAGGAAGATAAGTAAACAAAAATAAAATAATTAATTTTAAAGAAGCACCAAGACACGAGATCCCGTGTCTGGTTCTATTGAAATTTTCTAGAGAATGAGCTTATGGATCGATACCCGAATAGATCATAAACAATTTTGAATTTGGAAAGATTTAGATCGAAATGTAAGAGTGGCCAGGAACGCAAACAAAGGAGGTTGTAACAACCTCGTTACAATGTCATCGGCAAAACGCAGGTTTGTCAACCTCTTTTCGCCGAGTTCAATACCCTTTCCATCCCATCCAACCGCCAATCTTTTAAAGATCTGTGGCATAAAATAGCTTAGGTGATAGCGGGTCACCTTGCTTGACGCCCTTCTTATATTAAATTTTGGTCCGGGAAAATACGAATACTAATACAAAAAAATATATAAAAAACCTAACCTACGGGTGCCGCCGGCAGCGCGGCAGAGCTCAAGCTACCGGTATATTATTATTATTATATGAGCCTATTTTTGTGTCCCACTGCTGGGCAAAGGACTCCGTTCTGGCTTTCAATAACTCCATGTCTATTTCAACCTCCTCCATTCTTAAATAATTTGATATTTATCTAAGCGTATTAGAAATAAAAATAAATATTTATAAGCCTATTATAATATATTTAAGATAAAAATTACGAAATAGTCATATTGTCTATTACTAAAATAAACACTAAAAACAAACAGTCGAAACGGTGAACCAGCGTACCGTGATACTAGCACGGCCGCAATATTTAATCAAAATAATACAATTCCAACTAACTATATTTTATTCGGCAAACAATCTCGAGAAACCACAAGTATAATCGAATAATCTATTTAAACTTATTTTCTGTAAGGTCTGCTCATTGTTGTTGTCATAGTAAACAACTTTCTCACCTCAAAATTAACCTTTTTTGGCTAAAACAGCTCTTTTAGCGTAAATAAACTAAATCGAGTTAACATTTTGGACATCACTTGGCCAATCTGTGATTGCTTTATTTTGTTTAAAATAGCTGTTTTAATCAAAAAAGGTTCATTTTGAGGTTAGAAAGTTGTTTACTATATAAGACAAGTAAGGATGAACAGACTTTAGACAACTTTAGTCGCCTGTTTCTCAGGAACTAATCATATCTACTTAGTCGTGATAGTTTTTTTTTTTTAATTTTTCTGTTTAATTTAAATGCTTAACATTGCTAAATTACAGCTTTGTTAGTACCAAGAGTAAGCTAAACCGCGGACAGACGGACAGATGGACATGACGAAACTATAAAGGTTCCTAGTTTAACTACGGAACCCTTAAAACTATTAGACTCAGTAATGTAGGGTCTATTTGCAGAACAAACATTTTGATTATGATTGTTTAAAAGTTCAACAAACTACGCCAATATTTGTTAAATAAACTTGTTTTGATCAGCAAAATAGGAAAGTTTCAGTTGACTATTAATAACTGACATAGTTACAACACAATGAGTTCCGGGTTTGCAAAACTATTGGAGTTTCAGACTGGACATCATGAAAATAAATTATTAATGGTTACTTTAAACTAATAGAGAAGTAATTAAAAATCGGCCAACGTTGTTTCTAGAGGGCCACAAAGGAACAAACATACATACATATATAGGCTGACTAGAGGACGCACGCCACTTCGTACGCGTAGTATTAGTTTCCCGCTACTACCCCTATTTTAACCCCTTAGGGGATGAATTTTCAAAAATCCTTTCTTAGTGCTCACTTACATCATGAAAGGAACCCCTGAACCAAATTTCAAGTTTCTAGGTACAGTAGTTTCGGCTGTGCGTTGATATCTAAGTCAGTCAGTCAGGTTTGCCTTTTATCAACAAGTTTTTAGAGATCTTTGTAATTCTGTAGCTCTGCCTACCCCATTCTGGGAACGAAGGCGTGAGATTATGTATGTATATATATATATATATATATATATATATATATATATATATATATAATCTATATATCTATTACACATTACTCTCCATTGTGTCACGCAGTTGGGTAAAAAGTGACGCATACGTCACGTCACTGCGTGCTTTATAGAATATAATAGAATAGGCTAGTGCCCTAAAAAATTCTAATTAAATAGTCCGTCTTTTACATTATCAAAAAATATTGTACACGTATTTGTTTTTTTGTCAATTAAACAAAAAATTACGAAGATAAAGTACGTTGAAGTTTCGCGTGACGTCACGCCGTGGCACACTTTATACCACGTTGTGACGTCACGAGCCCCCACTCCCGAACTTTATTGATTTGAAAAAGCAAAAAATACGTGTTCAATATTTTTTGATAATCTTACTGACGGACTAATTAGAATTATTACTTTTTTACCCAGGACACACCCCTATTGTTGTTAAAAAACGATGATAAACAGTTTTAACTAACGAACACCCGCGACTTATAGTTATCCCATTCTTTTGTATCACATTTTTAGTAGTGATTGTCTTTCACTCATTGACAGTGAAATGACACGACCCTAACACCCGTATTCACAAATAATAACTTAAGGGATCCTTCACTGCGTAAACGCACTGCGTTCAATACAGCTTTGTGATTGGTCCTTTTTGACCGACCTTTTGTTTAGAGACGATTTGACCCACCCTGTGCGTTCGTGAGCACTGTGAGACCTCATAGTGACGTTTGTGAATACGGGTGTAAGTACAATACCATCGAACTTAGATAGGCGATAAAATAATCTTTCAATTCCTACAGAAAAGCGACGTCAGTACGACAACATAACGGAATCTATTAATAAATATCTTTTGGATCTTTCTTTTCCTTAATAAACTGAATGCATTTTCTTTCACATCTCAAGAGGCACTCTATTTAAGTAAATTTTACTTAAGTTTCTACTTTATTTTTTGTTCCACTGCTGCACTGCAATGGTACTAAGTAGTGGAAGAAAAAGTTTGTTTTTATTCTTACGTACTACAGATAAAGTACAATACCATTAAGGTTTATTTCTATAATGTTATGAAGAGGAGTTGCGATATTTGGAATTTCATCACCGTGGGGGGTTGGGTGGTTAAGGGGTTAAAATAGGGGGGAGGAGCGGGAAACTACTGTAATTCAACGGGTAAGAAGTCACAGGTGTCCTCTAGTAATATAATATAGTTTCAAGACCAAATTTTTAAAATACCTGTGCCTAGGTTTTGCGACGGTGATTGATTTCCATGATTGTGGTGATCAACAAAATGATTCATGTTCCACCGTAGAACTTTGCCGCAATAAGGTGACGCACAGTCAGTCATTACGGCAGCGTTCTATGAAACTACAAGAATCTATTTTGTTTACTGTAGATAAAAAACTAGATAAACAGGAAAACAAAGAAGCGAAAACAGGAAAAGAAAGACAATAAATCTTTATTATCAGATGTAGGGTAAAATCGTGATAACTCAATGTTCAAAATAGTGTTTATTTGAAAATAAAAATCAAAGGACAATGCCACAGGGCTTATTGCCTAACGCACTCGCAATCGCAATCGTTTTCATTTTGACAGGCCGAAGGCGAGTCTGCATACAAAATGTAAACAATTGTTCCACTTTGAAGCCGTAGCGCGTTAGGCAATAGCGACGCTGGTCTCCATAGAAGCTTTGGCCTAAGAAAAAATTGTGATGGATAATTATATAATTGGGTTTATTTCATGTAGAAAAATATTTAAAACAATGCCGTGGTGTTAGTTTTTCTGAAGAACTTGTCTTATTTTACTTTAGAAATTCCATATATTACTCGCAAGTTGTCTTATTTATAAAGTATCTTAATAGATGGCTCTATCTTTCGTGTTCCCTAAATGTGTAAGTAATAAAATATTGAATTTAAATCTCATACAAAACAGGTCATATCAACATCCTTCGTAACCGCAGGCTTTTTTTTAAAAGTGTTTTAAGCCAAGATCTGGCATTGTCCTTTACGGCTCCAAAAACAATTCACGTATAATCTCTCAATTAGTATAACCTCACTAAATTAAAGAGTAGCTTAACTAATTTGAAACTCAAATATTCTACAGCCTCTTCTACTCACACTGATTATCCGAAAACCCCGGACTACAGAGATGTCATGAGACTGAAAACGCGGCCCGCATAGCAAGTTGGAATTTGCAAGTAAAATGGAATATTTTCGGGATACCTTAACTTATTCAAGATTTACATGTAAGGCGAGATTTACTGCTAAGCCAGTGGAGTTAAGATTTTTTTCGTGGTATAAATTATGCGCATATCATAATGAAAAATGTTTTTTAGTGAAAATAAATAAATTACATGTTCAAGTAGCCTAACCATAAAATATAATAACAAATACACACTAACATAAATTATCTATTGAATCATCAACAAATCTGTCGGTATATTTATATAAAATAATAACATATCTACATAATATTAATGTCTAGGAGAAGAACACGATGAGGTATCTACGTCAAGACCAATTATTAAAATAACTCACTGAAAAACGAGCCCTAGCAAAATTCTAAATATTTGTTCAGTAAATTGGCCACATAAGGGCTCTTTCTTTTACACGTCGGTAATATGGAGTGAATTTACCAACGCTTCGGACAAGACCATCATTGCGGAGAAGAAGCACCGCAAGAAACTCCAGCAGAAGGTCATTTCTACCAATCATAAAATATAATAATACTTAAAAGTAACATTACAAATAATAAAGTAATAAATAATTATTTTAAAACTAACACAAATAAAATCATTACAAATCGAAGCTAAATTAAATTAAAAATTGTGTCTAGGAGAACAACGTGACGAGGTCTTCTACGTCACGAACGATAATTAAAATAACTAACTGGAAAACAGGTCCTTGCAAGCGTAATTAGATCGGACCCCACAAATAGCACCCGTTCACGAGTATGACGCGTATCTCAGCCATTGTCTCACTCAAACGTGTTCGTTAAAATGTCTCTACTTATGCTCATAGGTTCCTTATCAGGTCTAGGAGTGCACTATGAAGAGATTTTTGAAAATTCTTCCCCTAACTAAGTTGTTGAAATAGCAGTAGTAGGAAACTAATTCTACGCGTACAGTCGAGTTCAGAAATATGTGTACACGTTTGTACCTTAACGCTTTAATCGCTGTGAAAACTCATATATGGCAGTTTAAACATGACATTAAATAGACAAAGGACCGAAGCGTACACATATTTATGAACTCGACTGTACAGGGTCGCCACGTGGACGGCAACTACCTTAAATATTGGAAATAACAAATTTTACGCAAAGGAGATTTACTTTTATTTTTGAAAAAAATAAATCCTGCCTTTATGGATTTTTGATTTTTTTTCTACCTTAACCGGGAATCGAACTGCGGTTGAATATGACAAAACAATAGAGTCATGTTTTATCATACCGACCGAAATTGTTTATACCTATAACACATATACACATTTAAATTAAATAAAGACCGTAAAAAAAACTACTTTATTATTTCGTCATATTCAACCAGTTCGATTCCCGGTTAAGGTAGACGAATTTTCAACAATCCTAGATGCTGTATTTAATATTTTCAAAAATAAAAGAAAGTCTCCTTTGCGTAGAAATTGCTATTTCCAATGTTTGAGGTAGTTGCCGTCCCTGTGGCGTTCGTTTGTTCCGCCCTGAAAAAAAAAACTAACTGTCTGACGGATCGATCAACACACGGCCAAAACCGCTGGACCTATAGTCCATTCGGTTAGGTAGTGTCGCCACACTCACACGTACTTGTGGTTATTGTTATAAAATACGAATATATTTCGAAGTAAACTGCCAAATTCACTTGCGAGTGTAAGTGAATATGGCAGTTTACTTCGAATTATATTCGTATTTTATTACAATAACCACAAGTACGTGCGAGTGTAGCGATACTATCTAAAACAATGGACTATTGAGTTATGATATTTTGAGGAAATATTCCTTTGAGGCAGAAATGGGCAAAATTTATTCGAATGACGAATAACGAATAAGAATAACCAAATTATTCGCGAATAACGAATGAAATTCTCGAATGATCATTCTTATTCGAATAAATTATTCGTCGAATAATTTATTTGCGAATAATTTATTTGCGAATGATTTATTCGCGAATAAATTGTTACGAATAATTATTATGAACTGGAATACCTGCTCTATTTTTCTCTAATAAATTATAAATTATTCCTTATTCGAAAAATAGTCGAATGATTCATTCATGGATAATTTATTCGCGAATAAATTATTTGACGAATAAATTATTTGCGGATAAAAATATTACGAATTATTTTTTATTCGAATAGGTAATTATTCGAATAAATAATTATTCGAATAATGCCCTTCTCTGCTTGGAGGGAATTTCCACGTTTCACTGGACAATGACTCATCGGGACCGAAAAAGACTGGAAACCTTCGAAATGTGGTGCTGGAGACGGAATGAAAAAACCGGCCAAGTGCGAGTAGGACTCGCGCACGAAGAGTTCCATACCAATATCTATACAATATCGAGCAAAAAAATGGGCAAGAAATCACGTTTGTTGTATGGGAGCCCCCCTTAAATATTTATTTTATTCTGTTATCAGTATTTGTTGTTATAGCGGCAAAAGAATTACATCTTGTGTGAAAATTTCAACCGTCTAGCTATCACGGTTCATGAGAAACAGCCTGGTGACAGACAGGTGGACAGACCGAGCGAGCGAACGTCATAGTAATAAGGTCCCGTTTTTACCCTTTGGGTACGGACGGAACCCTAAAAATAGCTTGATAGAAAAGACAACGAATAACGAAGTACTTAGCATAATGAGGGAAAAGAGAAGTCTATTGCATGAGGAATTCATGGAGTTTCATGAGGAAATAATTTTTGATCACTTGTTACAGCAAAATGAGTACATTAAGATGATAATTGAAGGAAAAATAGAAGGAAAAAAGGAAAGAAGGAGACCAAGAAGAACTTACCGAGACTAATTAAAATAAAAAGTTGGTGTCGTGCCGTATTAGAGAGTTAAAGAGAAGGCTTGAAATAGGAAATAATGGAAATTACTCCTCCGATAAGAGCATAGCTACTCTATGAGTGCAAATTTAAGTCACGAGCGTCCTCTACTTTTAAACAATCGATATCCGGCTAGCCGGTGTTAAATAATTTAGCATACCAAAAATGATAGTAACTGTACCTAGATCCAGACCGCCTAATTTGTTGTCACTTCTACCTGTGGTCGTAGCTTATTGGAATCGAAACCTTATTACGAGTCAACATGAGTTTACAATTGCATTACTAATTTTATTCGCAATTCGAGTGGAATCCGATCGCTGTATTTGGAAACATTATTTGCTGTTTCGCTTATTTGGTCGGTTGTAGCCAAACAGGTTCCTAGAATTGGATAATCGGTGCTTTGTTTATTTTGCTTTTTATTACAAGCTTTTATTTAACTTCACTTGTATGTCCTGGAATTTTGCCAGTTGTTTTTAAAGGTTCTCCTATGGAAGCCCTAATCGTCATTTGTCCTAATGCATCGTTTGTCCGAATTTTCCTTTATCCTAACGCCATTTCCGCTTCAATTTTAAAACTTTTTAGTATTGTTATAATACAACCCTAACCTAACCGAACCGAAGATATAATTGGAAAACTTAAAAAGTTGCCTGACTCATCTGAAAACCAGTTTAGGGCAAATGAAAATTCGGGCAAACGATGTGTTAGGACAAACGTTGTTAGGGATTGTGAGGGACACCCGATTTTGAACCAGTTCCCGTCAATGGATTGGGCTGAAAGGAATACATGTGTAAACCCGATGACAATGCAATATTATGGTACCATCGAGCTGATCTGATGATGGAGTCAGAGGCAATGAGACCTTTGCTGTACTTAATATGTACCAGCGGAGTTGGGGCTCGTTAGTTTCGTCTTGATAAGCAGATAATGTCTGGTAGGAAAAAAGTATAGTCGGCAATTTGTCATAATGTATCCTCAAGAACTGCCCCCGCTATTGGGAAACGCAAATCTACACTCAAAAAAATGAGAGCCATCAAAGAGAGATTTTCACTTAGTTGACATAAAATGAATACAATAGTATTAGTTATATAAAGCAAAACTGATAGTAACAAACAGCAATTTCTTTAGTGATTCAACTAACATCTTAGTTGGTGTATCTAACGTCTTAGTTGGTGTATCTATCGTCTTGTCAGGCTCGTATGGGATCAAGACGCTTATGCACAACAATCACAATCTTGTTACAAGCGACCAATTATTTTTTTCAGTGTAGCAAAAATTACACTTTTCTAGTTCGATATTTCCTAACGCGGTTCCCCAAATCTAAAAATTGATAAGAACATTTACGTAATGTTTTTTTAAGAGCCTTCCAATGATACCTCACTCGATGTTATTATGTTAAAAAAATATCCTTTGCCTTACATGCCTTTGCCTTTGCTATACCCAAAAAAAACATTATTTCCAAACTAATTTAAATGTATTACTATGCCAAAATTACAGCCTAGCTTTGTTAGTACCAGGAATTTTAGACCTAGACCGCGGACGCACGGACAGATAGACAGACAGAAAGAGGTTGAAATAAAAATCAAACTGAATAGTTTACATCATAAACATTTTTAAACATAAAGCGACATTCAAATTTAATATCTCATTTCGCCAAAACATTCATTATACTCAGTCATAAAGCGTAAAATGTCCAGAGTTCTAAATTTTTATAAGCCCTTTTTACCGTATAAACGTGAAACCTAAAGACCTATAAAGGTATGTGGCTTTTTATAACTGGGAATGACATTTTTTACCAATAAAGAGGTTAATGGCGGGAGTAAAGACGTAGAAATGGAGCGGTTGTGTTTAATGAGCTATAACAAGTGTATCGTATTTAGGACCTATTTGGTACCTTATTAGGACAGGATAAGATTATGATTGTGATAATAATGATGAAAATTATGATGTTGACGATGGTCAGGGTGAGGATGATGCTGATGATAGCGAAGGTAGTGATAATATCGATAAATATGGAGGTAATGATGATGCTGACGATAGCGATGGTAATAATGATCATGGTGGTGTTGATGGCGATGAAAATGACGAATTAGATATTGATACTGTAAATAATTGTAAATAAAGCTTGATACTAAGTAGGCCCGTTAGTTAGCCTATTAAATTATAGCCATAAATGTTAATAATACCACTGGAAATTTAATTATATCCTCAATTATATTTAAATTACCAGAGGACTGCGTCATTGCTGGCCAAGGCACACCTTTATGTAAAAAAATGAAAAGGTTAAATTTTAGTCACAATTGTCCAAAAAGTATTTTTTTAAATAATGGGTTCCCCACAAGTGACAAGTTGTAACATATTTTTTTTGGTCAAATTATTGAGGGTACTAATGCAAGGAGATATAAAAAAAAACGACATAATTTATTAAATTATTCTAGCAAGATAAAAACAAGTCCCAACCAGATGAAGTTACGGCCATGACTTACTAATTTGTATTAAATTTTCATATTACACGACGTTGAAACAACTTAAAACTAGAGAACGTAAAGTCAGAACGTAAATAAAACACGAAAGCTTAAACACTTCACTCGGTCCAGTAAATTTCTAGCAATTTTTAAATACGTATGTTAAAATAAATATGAGTAACTTACTTAGAAATGTTGGCAAAATACTTCATATAAATACAGGTTGCCAAGATTTTCTGTGAAAGAAACGGCTTCGCATATTTCTGACAAGTGGCATGGAATATATTTTAGAAATGAATAAATTGTTTTCCAACATTTATGACAATCATTATTATGATAAGTGTTTTCAAATAATAAAAGAGAACTTAAGGAGTTTTCGCATTTGGCAATAGGTAGGTATCTCTACATCAGATGTTTGCAAAATATTACAGAAAAATAATAATTAGAGGTAGGCTTTCTGAATACCTTCTCATTTGTAGATTTAATAATTATGTGTTTTTTTATGCGTTATTGCCATTACCAAGTTTACGTGTAAATTTAAATAATGACTTTTTTCACATCACTAATATTTCAAATGCGAAAGTTTGTCCGTGCATTTGTACAATATTTTTGACACTTCCTACAGAACTATTGTTTATACTTATTATGTAATGCTAAATGAAGAACTATCATTCTTGTAAGCCACTTATATTAAAAACCTGCTCAAGTGCGATTCGGTCTCGCATACACAGTAGGTATTATTTTATTCCAATTTGAATTTGATTTAGAATCGAATCAGCGCGAACCCAACCCACACTTGTTTTTTTTTTTAGTATTTGTAGTTTTTTTTCAGGTTTTCTAATATAATCCTACTGGACAGATGGACGGACGGACAGCGTAGGCACATTAATAGGGTCTCGTTGGGCTGGGTTTCAGGTACGGAACCCTAAAAATGAGTTTCTTGCGGTTCTTATTTATCAGCAGAATTTTGAGAGGCGTTGAAAGATTTAGACACGTAAACGTGACCGTGGCACTTTCTGAAGCATCTTTATTTTTACGCTTTAAGAGTTTAAGAGAGAGAGAGAGAGCGACAGAGAGAGAGAGAGAGAGAGATTAAGAGTTAAATTACGTAACCCTAATATAAGGAATGGTTCACATTGTACGAACCGCACCGATTAAAGTCAGGCGTGTTATTGTCCCCAAGGGTAATGCTTCATGAATTCCATTCAGATTAAAACGAAACCGAGCACCATTTGAATACAAAACGAATATGTAATTGGTCCTCGTAGGCTTTTTAGTAACCATAGTAGAAGCCTTAGTTTGGGACTAGGTCAATTGGTGTGACATTGTCCGCTGATATTAGTATTTATTTATTTATTATTATTTTATATAACTACTAATTGGTTTAAAAATGATCACAATCATATCATACTGTAATCACTATAAGAGTCGCATAATTATCAAATTAATAATGCATTTTGAGAATGAAATGAATGGAAAGTCATGGTCGAATTTTAATCATTTTAAGAATGAAACAATTTACGATTTATTCATTATGACAAAAAGTCAATTTTAGACGTAGCTCAGTAAAAAAAATAGAATTCAGTCAAAATGAAACCTACTACTGAACTTTATAAGTAGGAAATATAATAATAGGGAACATTTATGACTTTTTGTCACAGCTTTAATAAAAGCTGATTCATGTAACAAACAGTTGAGAAATCGTTATTTGTTATACGAGGGGGGAAAGTTGTATTTTACCTGCGAGTGTTCATTTGAAACACGAGCTAGCGAAAGGATTCCATGATTGACCACGAGCGAAGCGAGTCTTTCAACACACGAGACGTAAAATAACTTTTCACCCGTGTATAACACAAAATTTTTCACCTCACTACAGCGAGGAAAATAAGAAAAAAGCTCAACTGCGCATTTTGCACGGTTTCCCGTAATTCCACAGGTGTTAATACGTCTTCGTCACTCGAATCACTCATTTTTAATAACAAAACAAACTGGAAAATCATGCGAATATTTAACGTCGCCGGCTTAGTTGAAAAGTTTTGACTTAAGTTTTTTTATTATTATTTCGGATGCGTTTTGTTCGCACATCGACTTACTTGGACTGTCAGAACATTTTATCCGTTTTTACAACAAGAATGAAGGTTAATGTTGAATACTGATATTTATGAATTAAAATAAAGTTGTAAGACTGTATTTAGTGTTTTTTACTCGATGCAATTCATTAATTTGTGATATTAACAATTCAGCACTTTTAACGTTTTTCGTTTTGTTAGCTGTCAAATATCACTTGAGCTGCCTTAAAATGTCAAAACTCTTTCTTCACATGTGGATAAAAAGCGATTTTCTCAATAGATATCAAACAAACAAAGAGAGCTTTCCGAGCTGGTCAGATGAAAAATGATTTTTTGAATAACTAGAAAAATAACCAATATATAGGCCAACAAAGATTTGTTCCTATCTCTTTCTAGTATAACACAATTTAACATGGGGTTTATATGGCCGACGAGTTACATAACGTCACACGGCGTATCGTACTGTCTCATTAGCAGTTTAAAATGATTGTATCATCCGTATTTCTTGGCCGATTTTAATTTTATTCTCATTTATTGTACTCTATTTTACTTTTTTTTTTTTAAATGCGATTTTAAAGAACAATGCATATTCCCTATTGGTTATACGTTTTTTTGCAACGGACTTTTCCGCCTAACGGGTTCCGAATGGTCCGCAAATCATCCAGAAGAAGGTTCTCGCTCGTCATTCTGCGCCATGTTTCAGGGGAATGAGGAAGGGAGGGATGAGTTGTAAATCAAAAATTTCCATAGTATTTATTTTAAAATAATAATATTGGTTCTCACAACATGGCTCGGAAATATAACCAAAGATGGTCTAGGTTGAAGTTTTAATACACATACATTCATACTGATATGAACAGGCCCTCAATATGTTTGGCCTAGTTGAAACAGGCCAGCAAAAATATTCTTGGCCCTATTTCATATTGTGTTTTTCCTCGCAGCAGTTGCGAATCGCACTATGTCTGTCAATACATAAAACGCGTCCATCTATTCCACATTATGGCATACACTGGACTTGCCTCTGTAACAATGTATTAAAGTACACTAACAAAATATTTCAACCAAATGAATGTCACACATTCTCAGAGACTTTAAACAATTTTACAGTTACCTATCTGAAACACTAAAAAACGTTTGCCAGCTGTTTCATTTGTCCGAATGTCATTTTTCTCTGAAACCGTTTAACTTTTCTGAATTGTTACAAAATAAACCTAACCTAACCTACAGGTTCTGTAAGTAGGTATATCTCATTAAACATTTTGAAAACTTATTGGGTTCAAAATAAAATGAAAATTATGGGAAATGACAATTATGGCAAATGAAACAGCTGGCAAACGCTTTTAGTGTTTGCGATAGGATACCCAATTTTACTCTTTGAATTCATTGGGTAAACTGTACAAATCATACAAAAAATGATTTATTTAGTGACTAATAAATGCATTATAACTAATTTAATCGTGTTTTTTTCCAGGTACTAGGTACAATCTCTCTGCAATTATCTAAGGTACCGTTTATTGAAAAAACTTTATTTCAATTATGCCAAAGACCAAGTAATCATGCAAACTAATCTAACTTGACCTTTGATCGCGCTGTAATAGTTCAGTAACTGGTGTCTATGTTAGTTCCTTATGTTATGATATAGTTGGTAGTTTTCCATGATCTGGATCTCAATAACCTCAATGCATAAATTTGCCTGTTCTCTGGATATATTCAAAGGTTTCCATTGTTTATGCTTAATACGATTGTCCGAATGTACATAATTATGATTTCGCAGCTACTGATCCCTTCGCCTTTTTTAAAAAGTTATAAAACAAACCTAACCTAACCTACTCTATCTACCAGGATTACACGAAACATTTAAAAACATATTTTCCTTTAACGCTGGAGAAAAAATATGAGAAAAAAAACCACGTAATTGATTTGTTAGATTATTTTCACAAAAACATTCTTTCATAGTAGCGAATTTTCACATCGCGTTCTTTCATGATCGCAAATTTAATTATTCGTCTTTAAACTTACTAGAACAATAAAATAATCTATCTACTCGTAAATTATGCAAAGAAAATGAACTCGAACATTATAAAACGCTTTATGAATAAATCGCTATATGAAGAAAGACGAATAATTAAATTTTCGATCATGAAAGAACGCGATATGAAAATTCGCTACTATGAAATAATGCTTTTATGAAAATGATTTAACAAAAAGTTCCGGCGTAATAGAGGGAATAAACTTGGTCATATTTCCTTGGGTCCGTTAAACGCGAAAACACGATTTAAAACTAAACTCTCGTTAGTTTTATTTTTCAAACATGACACAGTTTTCGCAAATTTTTGGTTGTTACTTCGAAACCCTACAATCTATATCGATGATTTTTGATTACTTCTTAAGCGGCCTGAACACGTAGAGTTCGGACCGCGGGAAACGCCACGCGCAATTCCAATCTTCGTGCTGAACCGTACGTGTAAATGCAACTGTAATAGTAAAATAGTAAAAAACCTACGGTTCGGACTGGCGCGTGGAATGGCGCGTGGCGTTTCCCGCGGTCCAAACTGTGCCGTGTAAAGGCCGCTTTACTCTTATAACATCTTAATCCTGAGGGGCTATTGCCTAACGCACTCGTAATCGCAATCGTTTTCATTTTGAAAATCGAAGGTTGTCTGCATACAAAATGAAAACAATTGTTCCACTTTCAAGCCGATTGCGATTGCGAGTGCGTTAGGCAATAGCGACGCTGGTAAACCATTGTTTAATAAATGTTATGGTGTTAAAATAAACAGCAATATATCGTCGGTGATACTGCAAAACCGCGTAACCAACAAATTTATTATATAGCAAATGAAACCTTAACATCTTAGAAATAAGGTGCATTTTGCTTCTCATTACAAATGTTACTTATGCGGTTTTGCAGTTTCACCGACGATATTTGACGCTGATATCAAGGCGCAAATTATGCCCATGTCACGTTCTTCGCGCGGAATCACATAAAGTTTGTCTCTTGACATTCTTTCGTGGGCGTGGCGGTATATGTAGCCTCTTAATTAGCGCAGAATTTATACTTTTCCACGGAACAGCGTATAATTGAGCTCGACAAAAAACTTGACATTAACAATCTTATATTACGTGAGTGTAAAAGAGTTACGACGGAGTGGCTTAAAACATTAAATTATATAGAAAAAGAAGAGCTATTGTTAAAATAAAACAAATTTTACTTAAACTAGAGAATGTACACACACACACACACATGCACGCACGCGCACACACGCACACACACACACACACACACACACACACACACACACACACACACACACACACACACACACACCACAACGCCTTTGTATCTGTTTATTGGATATATTAAACTTGATCATATTTGCTTGAGACTGGCAAAATTTTTCAAACATGACACCTTTTTTGCATGTTTTTGGTTGAATCTTCGAAACCCTATCATCTTTAACGATGATTTTCGATTCATTAGTTGAGGATATGTAACTTCTTAATCCTGGTAAACCATTTTTTCAATAAATATTGTGGTTTTAAAGTAAACAGCAATTAATTGAATTTGACGCTGCCGTCAAGGCGCGCGCGAACTATCTCCATCTCACATGCTTCGCGCGGAAGCACATAAAGCCATCCCTTTTTATTCTTGTGGGGGCGTGGCACCATAGGTGGCCTCTGAAGCACCTATGGAGGAGCGGGATCTCCTGACACAGGTTTCATTGTAAACTTAATAGGAGATCTCACACTTTTATGTCATGTTGTTGTGATTTATAAGATTTTTTTTTACCGTACCTGCTTGCCTTTCTGTCGCATGTACACGTCACGAGTAGATTCGAATTCCAAACAAAACATCAATACGTCATGCCAAAGATCGACATGCATAGTAATTATAGTAACGAATTTAAACTGTGTGATACAGACTTAAGGTATATTTTCCATAAATGTTCCGATCTTTATGATCACCCTGAGTGCGTAGATACCTTTGACGTTCTGTGCTTTCTGATATTTTTACCTCGTTATATGTTCCGAATTTATTGAAAAGTCGCTGCTCTTATATTTATGACAAATTGCATGTTCTGGTGTTATTGACCATAACTAGTGTAACGAATTTATTGAAAAGTAATGCTGCTCCGAAATATTTGAGTACCTCGCCCGCTACAATATATCTGATGGCGACTGTACATGAATATTCGCGCTAAAAGGTCGAAGTGCAACGGGCCTGATAATGCAGGCTTTTATTCCACACACCTTCACGTTTCCATATTCACTCAACGTGTGACCTACTAGTTTACTTAAATGTCACGTGTGACGTCACTCGCAATTAGGGTTACCAGATGAAAAAATTAAAAGTCCGGAGAAAAGGCGTGATTTCTATTGAAAAATCCTGAGAGAATTTTCTCTCAAACGTAATTACAAATTTAAAAATGTCAGTACGTAAGTTGATTACTTAAATTTTTTCCTCTATTAGGAAGATTATTTTTAGTTTGTTTTACTTTTTATTAAAGAGATCTTTAAAATGTACTGTAGTTTGTTGAAAATTCTAAAAATCCTGAGATTTGCCGTATTTATAAACTCATCTTGGCTGAGATGCCGGTCACAAGATACGTCAAAAGACAACTCTCATTATTGTCGCATCTTGAGACGAGCATTACAGTCGAGATCAGTTTATTAATACGGCGCTAAGATTTGCAAAATCCGGCCGCAATCCTGAGAAGAGTCCAAAAATCCTGAAATCTCAGGACAAATCCTAAGATATGGTAACTCTACTCGCAATGTAATACGTTTTATCTGAATTGTAGTTTTATTTTTAACTAGCGTCTGCCCGCGACTTCATCCGTGTAGATTATCGTTGTTCCCAAGAACGTTTTAATTTTTGAGAATTAAAAGTAGCTCGTGTCAATCCAGGTTAAAAGCTATCAAAATTTCAAATTTCTGCCAAATCCGTTCAGCCGTTACAGCCTGAAGGAGTAACAAACGGTTTGTATGTGTGTGTGTTACAAATTTATAATATTCTTTCTTAGGGTTCCGTACCTCAAAAGGAAATAAGGAACCCTTATAGGATCACTCGTGCGTCTGTCCGTCTGTCCGTCTGTCACAGCCGATTTGCTCCAAAACTACTTGACCGATCGAGTTGAAATTTGGTAACGTAACGAAACGTACGGAAGCGTAACGTATATAAAAAAACCTCATTGTATGTCAAATGAAAGGGCCTGTTGTGTGCATCTCATTTTTTTATAATTTAAATATAAACAGTTTTTAAATTATTTAAGAAAATATTCTAATAATTAAATAATTTTATGTTTTTATGTCATGGAGATGTCAAAAGAGCTTTGTATAGGGTTGTTCTAACAAGCACACAAGCTACCTCAGTGGGTCGTGACCCATACACATTTGCATTCTCAAGACTGCAATCCTAAGACCGCAAATGCAATGCCAACCCTGAGGACTAAGATAAAATGCCTCTATGCTAGTTATTTAGAAGTTGTGGCTTAATCAACAAGATCAGTCTGAGTGTTGTAGGTTTTAGATGCTGTTTACGTAGGTATATGGTAGTATATATTAGTATATTCTATTATCTATTTATGTATTTTATTAAAGAAGATACATATTTCATTTTCTTCCTCTTTCTCTGTTGTATGTACTATTTGTTATTTCATGTAATTTTGTTAATTTGTCTATCCTTCTGCATTGTCCTTGCTTATTCTAATCCAGGGTTAACTGGAAGAGATCCCATATGGGATAAGTTCGCCTATGTACAATCTATATTGATGCAAACATGTCTTGTAATTGTTTATGTGCAATAAAGAGTTTACATACATACATACATACATTTCACCAGTTTTTTTATCCCCACACCGGAACACAACAATGCAAACATTGCTGCCTCATGCTAAATTAAATAAACATTTAATATAAACAACGCTTTTTTTAATTACACGTCTACCCAAAAAAAGGAGTGTATTGTTTTCAGGGTTCATGTATGTATGAATGTACGATTCTTTATTCCACCATAACTTCTAAACACCTGAGCCGATTTAGATGTGTGCGGTATCGTTACAATCGTTTCATCATCCCGGGTGACATAGGATACCTAAACTGTTAAAATCGAAATAACAACAATGGCAAAATGACAATTATTAACACTAATATGGAATGCTATGTAGGTATATCGACGACAGTATAAAAAATGTAATCAGGTTTTTAAAGTTTGCTTTTCATTTACTTATTTACTTTAACGTAAATATACTTACAGTACATAAACTTGGCTCTATTTCTTACACTGGAAATTCCAACGCTCATTTTACAACTTACTTTACGAGTATAGTGAGACGTTTCCTAACGTCGAGTAAACTATGTTGCGGTTTCTTACCCTTGCCACAGGTGATACATACGTGCCTAAGGGTATACCTTTACCTGCTTACCTAAATTGATGTGCCTAATTTATTCAGCTTTACCAAAATAGGAATAGGGGCACAGTCGGCCATAATAAGCGTCACACCTTAGGGCTTTGCCATTTTAACTACTAATAAGCACTACGCTAACTAGCGTTTCTATGCGTTTCGTTTTTAAACCAATCGCGTCACGGGTAGATCACGTGACTTTTCGTATCACGTTCTAACGGTATAGGGTAGTATCGCTGAGACCCACACAGAGAAGTTGTATTGAAGTTGTAAATAAATAAATCACTTTTATAAATAATAAGTTAATAATACTTTTCAAATAATAATATTATAGGAAGATAAGTAACAAAAATATACATACATACATACATAAACTCACGCCTTTATTCCCAGTTTGGGGTAGGCAGAGCTACAGAATTGCCAACAACTCTAAAAGCTTGTTGATAATTCTGTAACCACATTTTGCATAATCAGGTTAAGATGTTTACCAGTGTATTAGTGACAGGTTGCAAGCCCATCGCATAACAGTACTACAAGCCTTTATTCCCTTAGTCGACTCTTACGACATGGAGTGGTACTATTCTAAACCGGCAACCACACAGCTACAAAAATATAAAATAATTAATTTTAAAGAAGCACCAAGACACGAGATCCCGTGTCTGGTTCTATTGAATTTTTCTAGAGAATGAGCTTATGGATCGATATCCGAATAGATCATACACAATTTTGAATTTGGAAAGATTTAGATCGAAATGTAAGAGTGGCCAGGAACGCAAACAAAGGAGGTTGTAACAACCTCGTTACAACGTCATCTACCAGTGACGCGTTAGGTTTAAAAACGAACCAATAGAAACGCTAGTTAGCGTAGTGCATCTTGGCTAGGGCCTCAGGTACTTATGAGCTTGTAGGATTCGTACTTTTGCATAACTCTGAATTTGTATGTATGTAAAATACGGAATTATACAAACAGATAAATATCCAACAACAAAAATAGACAGAAACACAATAGCAATGTAGAAACGCGATTTTTCCCCTTTAAGGGATTACTTTCAGTTAAGCTTCGAGCCATTGCGAAATATTTTCTTGTTTATCGGTTTTCTCTCGGATATCGTAACATTATCCGGAATAAAAGTATCTAATGTCCTTTCTAATGTTTCAAAAATGCATCATACCTTTCAAATATCGATAAACAGACGGACAAACTAACTTTTGCAATTATAATATTACTGGGATTAAACCGCGACGTCCGCATGGAAGTCGGTTAGATGATAGAATAAATAAAAACGAGAGCGTCTCGGGACGCCCGACAGAAGTGGTAACTTAAACTAATCTAAGTTGAACTATACCGCCCCACGCCGCCCCGCCCCGCTGACGTATGCGTGACAAGGGAAGCCAGACGCGCCGTAACGCGTTACGTAACGAAGCGGTTTACCCTCCCATAAGAAGTTATAACTTAAAAGACATTTATTCACTAACCATAAGACACACAAATATATAAATTATTAAAGAAAACAGTGAAGGTAACAGGGAAACCAAGAAAATGTGTCCTCGCGGCAGTGTAACGGACACTGGCTCAGCAAAATGCTATGGTGTCAGACACCTACAGCCCTGGTTTTCAGCCAGTACCGGCCGGTTATTGCTATTATGTCGAGTACTGTGCAATTTTCCAGGAAATACGTACCCTATCTCCGTTTCCAGACTCTAAATTATCTATTTGCTCTGGTTAAGTTATTAAATGATGAAAACGAAACAAATTAACAATTTAACAATAATTCTATTTGGAAGCCGAAGAAGAATAAAATAAATAGCCAAACTGCCGAAGAATAGCCAAACTTAAGTGGCAGTGGGCGGGGCACATTGCTCGCAGGACTGACGGCCGATGGGGTCAGAAGGTTCTTGAGTGGCGTCCGCGGACCGGGAGACGAGCTGTAGTAATGCGGTGGATGTGAAAAGCACAAGACCGGTCTGAGTGGAGAGCCTTGGGGGAGGCCTATGTCCAGCAGTGGACGTCTTTCGGCTGACATGATGATGATGATGATGATGATATTTGGAAGTATTCAAACCATGAAGTACCTACAACTTGGCGAAAATTTAACCCTGATCAACCATAGAACTGTCTCATAGTGACATTATAAAACAATCTGTTTGACGCTTCCTACGATTTGATTTATAATGTAACCGTGACACATGTTAGGTCAGGATTCCATTTTGATCTTTTAGTAGGAGATCCGAATAGGAGACGATTTGCACTGGGCTGTTTATTCGATAAAAAGTATTTTATACCAAATTTAATATGCTAAGTAATATATGGCGAATAGGTAGGCTGAAATCTTTCAGTCCAGTACATAATTAAATAAAAAATTTAAAATTTACTTTGTTTTAAAAAATCGCAGTAGCTTGTTTAATAGACAAATTGCATACCAATCGAAAGTATGAAGCTTATAGAATATGCAAACGTTAGGTTGACTATTTTTTTCCCATCAAACTATTGGGTAGGCAGGTATAAACAGGTAAGTCGGTACAAATAATTTGCACCAAACCTAACGTTTGCATATTCTATAGACTTCATACTTTCGATTCGAATGTAATTTGTCTATTAAACAAGAATCTGCGATTTAAAAAAAAGTTCATTTTTAATAAAAAAAATAATGATATAAGTACTGGACTAAAATTTTTCAACCTACCTATTCGCCACATATTATTTAGCGGATTAAATTTGATATAAAGTACTTTTCATCGAATAAACAGCCCGGTGCAAATCGTCTCCTATTCGGATCTTAGACCATTTGTAGGTAGTACGCTCCCCATATTAACTTTTGCCTTCAATTTTAAATCTCAAACTCACTTCTAGACTATTTTTACAGCGGTCATCCATTTCCTAAATCATAATGAATCTGCGTCCACTCTTGTTATCTTACAATTAAAGTTCAACTTCCAACAATCCGCCCGCATTCGTAGATTAGTAGACAAAGCGTTGTAGCCCGACTATGAAATTAGGCGGGAAATGGCTGCAGGCGCCAGCAGCTGTCCTCGCTAGATAATTACAGTTAGACTACCACACCGTGAGGAAAGTTGAGTTTTAATTAACTTAGGGTTTCAAGAATCTTGTCTTACCTATATTACAATACTTAGGTACTGTTTTATCTGACTAAAATGTAAAGAACTATTCAGTTACTCGTAAGTTTGTTTTATTCAAAAAACCGACCAAGTGCGAGTTCGACTCGCGTGGAGAGGTTCCGTCTCCACACCATATGCCTGTCTGTTAGTCTGTCTGTCTATATATCTGTCCATCTGTCACATCAGATTTTCTCCTAAACTACTGGACCGATCGAGTTGAAATTTGGTACAAATATGTAAGTCAGTGACTCAAAGACGGATGCGTAACGTAAATAAATGAATTTTGAACAAGGGGGCTACTTTTGGGGGATAAATTAGGAAAATAAAAAAAAGTTTCGCAAACCTTATTGTGTGACTAGTTAAATGAAAGGGCTTGTTGTGAGCATTTTAAATATATTTGTTTTATAACTTTAACATAAACAGTTTTGAAGTTATTTAAGAAAATACGCAAAAATCGACCATCCCCCCCTCCCTTATCTGTGAAACTACCGGCCCGAATATTTTGAAAAAAATACGGAAAATAATTCTTCACATTTTCCATCCGGAAGTTTGAGTGTTCAAAGTAACATAGGAAAATTGCGTATGTATGTGCGCGCCTCGGTTCACATCGAGCGCTGTGCTGTGTGCTCTTTACTCGTTCTCTCTGTTTCGCTCATACCTTCAACAATTGCTACTGACCTAAAGGACCGAAGACCGATTCAGATCTCTTACGAGGAACCTCTTCCTTTCGGTCTGTGTCACGCGATACTTACGCATGCAACTAAACGCGGCGACGGCGCGGCCCTAACTAAACCGACTTGTTGAGTTTGCTTGCGGTAGCTCACGGCGCGTACGGTCAAGGCACGCACACATTCAAGCAATCGATATACCTTTGTTTGAAGACGAACTACTGTCTATACTGTTGTCTCGGGTGTCCCTCACAATCCCTAACAACGTTTGTCCTAATACATCGTTTGCCCGAATTTTCATTTGCCCTAAACTGGTTTTCAGATGAGTCAGACAACTTTTTAAGTTTTCCAATTATATCTTCGGTTCGCTTAGGTTAGGGTTGTATTATAACAATACTAAAAAGTTTTAAAATTTAAGCGGAAATGGCGTTAGGATAAATGAAAATTCGGACAAACGATGCATTAGGACAAATGACGATTAGGGCTTCCATAGGAGAACCTGTTGTCTCACGTTCTTCGCGCGGAAGCACATAAAGCCATCCCTTTTGTTACATACAGGGTGGAAAAAACTAATGCCACATGGACTGCAACTACCTTAAATATTGGAAATAGCAAATTCTACGCAAAGGAGACTAACTTTTATTTTTAAAAACAATGAATACTGCATCATTGGATTTTTGAAAAAAAACCTCTTCCACCGGGAATCGAACTGGTCGAATATGACAAAACTATAAGGTCGTATTTTATGATCCAGATCGAAAGCGTCGTTGATATTGATCATTTATATCGACAGCACATACACCTTGAAATTAAATAAAGACCGTAAAAAACCCTACTTTATTATTTTGTCATATTCGACGAGTTCCATTCCCGGTTAAGAAAGACGTATTTCCAAAAATCCAATAATGCAGTATTTTTGTTTTCAAAAATAAAAGTAAGTCTCCTTTGCGTAGAATTTGCTATATCTAATATTTAAGGTGGTTGCCGTCCATGTGGCGTTCGTTTTTTTCCACCCTGTATATTATGTCTGCGTAGCGGCGTATGTAGCCTGGCTTCTCAACGTTACTAACCTAGTAACAACACAATTATTATCAACAGCTGAAACAGTATACCTACTAACTTGTAGTATTTCTGACTATGTAATGAAATATTTCCCACACTATCAAGGTAGTGGCAGGTGGCAACGCCAAGTTCTAACTTGAGCGGAGTTCATTACGAAGTTACCTAACTTGCAGGTAGAAGCAATAGTATATTAATTTGACTGGCTGGTTTCGATTATGTTAACGTATAGATGAAGTGAAACCAGAGAAAATCTAAGTTTTTTTTTTAATTTTATGTTCAATTATAATTATTAGCTGAAGCAGAGGGCCCTGCCAAGATGCATTGCGCTAACTAACGTTTCTATTCGATTCGTTTTTAAACCAATCGCGTCACTGGTAGATGACGTGATACGAAAAGTCACGTGATCTATCAGTGACGCGATTGGTTTAGAATTAAATGTATAGAAACGCTAGTTAGCGCAATGCATCTTGGCAGGGCCCTCAGGGCCTCTATTCTAGGTGGTTAAAACCATAATACTTATCGTCTTTGACCGTTATGGTATTGTTTCTAACTCGGCCGCCATTACTGTCAAGTAAGGTTCTCCCCAGACCTATCGACGCGGAATCAACTTGAGCCGGTAAGAAAAAGTTTTATGTCCATGCAATAAGAGCGAAAACGACGTCGCTCGGCTCGACTCGGCTCGATTCGGCGTTGCGAACGGAAGGAAGTCCCTAAATAAAGCTGGGCATTCACCGACGCGCCGTTTGTCTCGGCGACAGATAGAGTGTGTACAACTGGATGGGCGTAATATTTTGACCGGTGCGCCTCACGCAGCAGACTGATTAGAATATGGCAGCAAGAGAACGCATTCACGACGACGCCATTTGGCGCGTCGCGCTGGCTTTCCGTCCATTTGGAAATCCAACCGACCGCACCAAGTACTTTTAAACGCTACAGTTTTGATAATCACGGATTGATTTTGGCGCGACGCTGCTCTATTCGGCTTGTTGGAGCGCTCGTGAATGACCAGCTTAAAAGAGCTATCAAAACGTTGACAATACGGAACAGGTCAAAATCCAATAACGACTTCATCTTTCAAATCAACATCCCTGAAAAGGTATTCCGAAACCTACGAAATGAGTCTCATGACATAATAAAGCAATCCCACATCATATTCACTCTTTCTCCTTCGATTGAAAAATAAAACTAAACAATACAGTAATGGATATGAAACTTTATCGCTCTAGAGCAGAGAAGTGTCGCTTTGTTTCCAGTATTGAGTGCTGAAGGCCCTGCCAAGATGCATTGCGCTAAGTAGCGTTTCTATTCGTTTCGGTTTTAAACCAATCGCGTCACTGAGGGCTCAGACAAGATGCACTACGCTAATGTTTCTATTCGATTCGTTTTTAAACCAATCTCGTCACTGGTAGACCACGTGACTTTTCGTATCACGTCATCTTCCAGTGACGCGATTGGTTTAAAAACGAATCGAATAGAAATGTTAGTTAGCGTAGTGCATCTTGTCTGAGCCCTCTGGTACATCACGTGCCTTTTCGTATCACGTCATCTACCAGTGGCGCGATTGGTTTAAAAACTAATCGAATAGAAACGCTGGTTAGCGTAATGCATCTTGCCAGGGCCTTCAGCACTCAATACTGGAAACAAAGCGACACTTCTCTGCTCTAGAGCGATAAAGTTTCATATCCATTACTGTATTGTTTAGTTTTATTTTTCAATCGAAGGAGAAAGAGTGAATATGATGTGGGCCCTCTGCGGTGTGATTCTCTTAAAAACGGCATTCGGTCGGTCGAACGAGTGATCGAGTGAACGAGTCGCAGCAGCGAGTTTAAGCAGTCCCGTTAGTGCGTACTAAACATATTTTAGCGCGTGTATTCTCAATTAGGCAGACTGATACGTTCACTCGCTCACTCGGCCGAGCGACCCTCTGCTCAGTTGTAATGAAACTATCGCGTATACCTAGTTGGAAGAAAAAGTTATTGACAAAAAAAAGTTAAAGTTGTTGTCTTTTTAGGGTTCCGTGTCCGAAGGGAGCCCAACGGGGCCCTATTATTATGCCTACGCGGTCCGTCCGTCCGTCTATCCGTCCTAACTTTCTTTATAGAGCTGTATCTTTTGAACCGTAATAGATAGCACGTTTTTTCAGATTATGTATTATTACGACGGATATACTATAAAAAAAGGTAAAATAAATAAAAAAAATCCAACGTAATGTAATAATTCCTATTATGCGGTGGTACGGAACCCTCAGTGAGCGAGTCAAACCCGCACTAGCCCGGTTTTTTTTCCATTAATCATCCACCAATTTTACAGTCTTGCAACGAAATGCATTTCTGAACAAAAATATGTGAAATAAAACAGTCCGAAAATGAAATTTAGGACTGGCCACCATCAAAATACTTTTCAGAACACTGCTCGGAAATATGGCCATAGATGGTCTTGTTTGGGGTCACAAAACGTCACTTATAAGGACAGACCAAGAATGTTTTTGCCGGCGTGTTTGCTGATTGGTCGAGAACATTGTTGTCCAAGAACCAATGAAAATCAATCAATCAATTTTTGTGTCATAGCTCCTTAAAATGAACAAATGAAATCGACCAATCAGAACACACCATTTTGTGTAGTACAATATTAGGCGTATTTTTGCTAAAAGATACACAGACTAAAAACTATGTCACTGTTTTTTTTAAATGTAATTCAAACTTGGTCCCTAATCTCGAACCACTAGAGATGAAATTACA
The DNA here is from genome assembly GCA_946894065.1 of Acleris literana. NCBI lineage: Eukaryota > Metazoa > Arthropoda > Insecta > Lepidoptera > Tortricidae > Acleris > Acleris literana. The sequence continues at coordinate 9,668,953 of OX335691.1, read as the reverse complement.
TTGGAGATATGGCGAAACAAATACAATTTTATATGGAGTTAAAAATCTTCATCTCGCATGTTAGTTTATTAATCTCGAGTGCCATGAGAATAGGGGTCCCGATTAAAAAAAAAGTTATCTATAAATTGGCGGTGATGTCACATTAGACATGAATTAAAATTTGAGTTTTGAATATGAATTTTTATTTTATTTCCTCTCAGTAGTTGTAAAAAGTACTACGTCTGCCTCGGTAGAAAGGGCAATTTATGGACTCGTACACTAGAGGGCTTCAACTACGTTTCGGCCCTCTATATGACTCGTCCAAAAATCGCGTACTTTCTATCCTCTGCAACAACTATATATACCTTGTTAGTGAAAAGACGAGGGAATTAAAACAATAGATCTAATATAAATCATCTTTAAAACGCTTCTGCTGGAGTTTCTTGCGGCGCTTCTTCTCCGCAATGATGGTCTTGTCCGAAGCACTAGTAGATTCACTGCATATGACTGACGTGTTAAAGAGCCCTCATGTGGCCAATTTACTGAATAAATATTTTGAATTTTGATTTTTTGAATTTTGCTTCTTTTTCTTCGCATTGACCTTAGTTTTTCTGTTTCGCCTACTGACTGACTGGTACAGAATGCCATTGGGCATTAAGTCCGCCTTTTTTAATTTATTGTATTTTGTGCAAATAAGTTTAAATATATTTTTTTAAAACCGCCGTCTGTTTGCCGGTTGTTTCATCGACGCTCGAAGCAAGGTCACACCGAACGTGTCCAGAGCAGGGTCGCTCTAACCGCTGTGATATTTACCAATACTACAAGGATATTCAAACATATTCACGGTTCTGTGAAATGCGTAGATTGGTGAAAGCTGGTACAGATGGAATCAAACTAATATAGTCTAAGCGATGGTTCTCTATCATTTGCCCAAATTTCAATTGCCATAATTGTATCTCTTGCCATAAAAACATTTTTATAATCCCTCTACTAGTGAAGACCATTAGACGGTTTGAGTCCAGTTGTGATCAGCTATACATCGGATTTCGTCTTTTCATCTAGAATAAGGTGCTGGACATAGTTCTTCCCCGAGGTTTGCCACAAGGACCATGTTCCTATTTTACAGAATGTACCCTAAGTATAATGTCACAGGGCTCGGAATAGGCAGTGCCTATTTACCTAAACTTCGCGGGAGGACGTAACTAAGAGTGGTTACAACCACCAAAAATAATGATTTATTTATATTGAATGCGGGATGTTTTTAATAATACATCAATGTGGAAATTGATACTAAAACTCAATATCACAAACATTTATTGTCTACAATTTTACATGATCATCAATAACAAAAACATCTTTCAATCTGAATCATCAATATCATAATTACAATCATAATTACTACTATTATGTTATGAGACAAAATATATATAACAAAATACTTGGTTATTTTAATTACATTAGAAATAAATCAGAATATGTTATTTGATCATGTAAAATTGTAGACGATAAATGTTTTTAACATGTGATATTGAGTTTTAGTATCAATGACCACATTTATGTATTATTAAGAAAATCCCGGAAATCCCGCATTCAATAAAAATAAAACATTATTTTTGGTGGTTGTACCCACTCTTAGTTACGTCCTCCCGCGAAGTTTAGGCAAATAGGCCCTGCCTATTTAATTCCGACCTCTGATAATGTCACTTAGCGGATCACTTCGTTTGCCCGAATTTCATTTGCCATGATTGTATCACTTGCCATAAAGACATTTTTTCTGAAACCGTAAACCTTTCAGGTAATTTTTACATGCCATCGTATAAAGCCCAATTGGTTAGGTTTGTTTTATAACAATTCTGAATAGTTCATGTTTTCAGAAAAAATGCCTTTTGTCAAGTGATACAATTATGGCAATTGAAATTCGGGCAAACGAGAGAGAACCTATTATTAGGTATTATAATAATTATTACGTTATAGATGCCGTCTGTAGCTTGTAAAATAATAATGTGTACATAAGTAAATAATCAAAAGTTATATTACCTATGATTAAAATAATAAAGTTTTGGTAGCAAACCCATTTCAACTTGTCCGTCAGAAATATATTAATTTAAACATCGTCCGGTGGAAAATTAATTATTTCACCAACCCGAGAGTTCACACGGAGAACTATTTTATGTTTGTATTAGGGCTTCCAATCCCGCAGTCTATCTTCAATCTCGGTACCTGCGGGACTGAACATTTTCAATCCCGCGGAATCCCGGTTTTTGCGGGATCCCGCATTAAAATTGATAATAATTATATAATAAGGTGAATGAAACAAAATAAATAATAGAACATATCTTCACTTTTATTAAGGTAATGTACTATTAAGAGATTAATTAAATCAAATTGCACTTTTATCGAGATCAAAAAAAAACACATACAATAAAATTTTCAACAGAATGTCTAAAAAACGAATTAAAAACGAATTTAAAAACTTTGGTGAGCATTCTTTGTTTTTTTTTGCGACGAAACCATAACATATCTTAGGTGTCGTCTGCCAAAATATTGGTCCCGCAAATCCCGCGGATCCCGCGCTCGTAATCCCACAACAAGCGGGACTGGAAATAGCGCGGGATCTCGGAATACTGGGATCCCAGTATACTGGGATTGGAAGCCCTAGTTTGTATGTATTAATAATAATCAGTACGTGTTTATTTTCATAGTCGCTAGGATGCTCGCATCATACAAATCATCGTTATGTTTTAATTAACGTTAGGTGTGGTGCAAATTATTAGTACCGACTTACCTGTTTATAGCTGCCTATCCAATAGTTATGATGGGAAAAAATTGTCAACCTAACGTTTGCATATTCTGTAGGCTTTAAACTTTCGATTGGTATGTAATTTGTATATTAAAAAAAACAAAAAAAAAATTTTTTTTTTTTTAGATTTTGTTACCTAATTATTTGCCATGTATTACTTAACATATTAAATTTGATATAAAATACTTTTAATCGATTTAACGGCCCGATGAATGTCGTGTCCTATTCGGATCCTCTACTAGAAGCTAATCAAAAATATGCTAGTTGTGTTATGCTTTTACCTTTTTTTTTAACGGCAGTTAAAAGGGATTGGAATTAAGTTTAACGGTGTGTCTGTGTGTGTCTGTCTTTGGCATCTTAGCTCCCAAACGCGTTGACGTATTTTTTTTTTAAAATAAAGCTTAAACAGATAAGCTCGCTATTATATCGGGGGTATTAAAAGTTATTTCGCACAGTGACCCGTTTTCATTGCTCGTGACTGCACTTATAAATAAGCGGGACACCGCTACAAACTCTATTACTATCGTAATAAGTTTCATTATCCTTTGACCTGTGGCTAGTATGAACAGAAATGACCACTTATAGCCCGAGCGCGCGTGCAGCTAATGGAACCTCGTTAGACTTCGCCTCGTATTCAATAAGGACGGCTAGACGCGACTGCTGCTCGGACTTGTAAAGGACATAAGGGGACGTGTATTGGGACTTTAGGTTTATTTTATTTATAAAAGCCGGTCAAGTGCGAGTCGGACGCGCACCGAGGGTTCCGTACGGTCGCACAGTGGGTATTATATCCTAATTTGAATTCGATTTCGAAATTAATCCAGAGCCAAGTTCACAGTTCACCATATTTTAGTAGTTGTTTTTCTTCAGGGTAGAAGATAAAGATAAAAGATAAAAGAAATGTATTCAGTAAATAGGCCGCACGGGCACTTTTACGCGTCAAGAATCTACCAGCGCTTCCCAAGAGAAGACCACTGCTGAGAAGAAACGCCGCATTCATTTTTTAAACATATTTCTTATTACAATGGTACTACTTAGTCTAGCATTATATAAAGCTATAAATATTAAATTAAATATAGTATCAAATAACATGCGTAGTTCAGCAGGAAAACATGCCATGAATGTCAGGGGAGAGATAGAGATAAAAAAACACATACTTATGTGTATGTAAGATGGTGGTGGTGGTAGGTATATTGTATCTGGTTTGGTACCCACCTTAGGTCCAAAGTCAATCTGACATTTTACAACAATAAGGTTGAGTTTCCTAAAAGTTACAATATACTTTACATCTCTAATGACATTGACGACTTCAAGCATATTTTTCTTGAAATGGGTCCCAAATTAACGCTCGTGATCGTACCTATATCGTTATGACGATACAACAAAAATAAAAATACGTTGATATAGAAACGGTTCTTTATTATTCAGATATCAGAATCTTGCAATATTGCATATTATTTATTTATTTATCTTGAAATAACAATAAGTCATAAAACAATATAACATAGATCAAATTGAATCAAATAGCCTGAAATTTGATCTTTTTTAGTTGATTTAAATAGAATTATAATGTCGTATAGAATGTATTCAACAAAAACAGATGTAGCCGACACTTTAGACGTGTACTTACTACCTGCAGTTTGGAAACCTGATGTCAATCCCGGGAAATCCCGCATTCAATAATAAGAAATAATTATTTTTGGTGGTTGTAACCACTCTTAGTTACGTCCTTCCGTGAAGTTTAGGTTAATAGGCACTACCTATTCCGATCTCTGAATTATCATTTAAAGGAGAATGGGCAAATCTGTATGGAACATGGTCTATGAGCGGCCAAGGATATTTTTTTTATCTGACGATGTGGTATAGTCCTACTGTTACTTGGTAAAAGTTTCATTACCGTGACTTAATTGTAATCAGAATAAAACATGATTTTCTTCTACAAACTTTGCGTAGGTTTCCCGATTAGATGTTAGATCATCAATATATCAAATGTTTAGGAAAGAAGGGAAATCTCAACATATATTGATGATCTAACATCTCAAAGTGAAGTATTTAACAACTATCAATATGTTATTTATTTACTATTCGGCAATAAAGTACAACTTACAGATATAATAAGTATACAAATCATAAGTCACGGTGTATAATAAATCTGATGCTGGTAACAAAATATCTTCTTGAATGTCTTGATCGAATTCGGACTTAAGTTTAAATAATTCATTTTTTAAAAGAGATACAAATAAAAGTTCTTTACAAACAGTATTCCTTAATATCAGAGCTCTCATAATGACACTAATTTCATCAGTGGCCGCCGATAGGCCAATTTGCCCATTCTCCTCTCTAAATAAAAACAACCCACTATCTATATGTATATTACGGTTCAAAAGATACAGTTCTAAAGTTAGGTCGGACGGACGGACAGCGGAGACATATTAATAGGGTTCCATTATGCTCCCTTCGGGCACGGAACCCTAAAAAGGAATTAAGGACTAAGTAGCCTTTAGAAATAGTCCGGTCGCCACTTCCAGACTATTTCTAAAACATGTTTGAGACTTTATTTTGCCGTAATTACCTTGGTTATCTTATTTGTCGCGATAAAAAGTATCCTTTATTCTTCCCCGGGACTCTATCTATCTCCATACCAAACTTGTTCGCAATCGGATGAACGGTATAGGAGCACATGAAATACGAATAACCAAACACTAGCACTATTAAATAATAAAAGAATGTCAAATAAATGTTGTCTGTAAGTTGACATGTCGTCTAGTGTACTTTATGTTTATGCAAATCTTAAATGTAATTGTTCAAGAATTGACGAATAAACTATGCTATTCTGTTTTATTCTATTCATACGAGTACACACATTGATTTTTATATTTACCGGGTAACTTAAAATCGGTAATAAATAAAATGTTTTACACACCTTTCCCAAACTAAACCCTTCTAAGTCTGGCGCTGCTAAAGTAATTAATAGTACATTGTTGCAGAGGATAGAAAGTACGCGATTTTTGGACGAGTCATATAGAGGGCCGAAACGTAGTTGAGGCCCTCTAGTGTACGAGTCCATAAAATGCACTTTCTACCGAGGCAGACATAGTGCTTTTCACAACTACTGAGAGGAAATAAAATAAAAGTTTATATTCAAAACTCAAATTTTAATTCATGTTAATACGACATCACCGCCAATTTTACCATAGATAACTTTTTTTTTAATCTGGACCCCTATTCTCGTGGCGCTCGAGATTAATAAACTAACATGCGAGATGAAGATGTCAACTCCATATAAAATTGTATTTGTTTCGCCGTATCTCCCATGTAATTTCATTTCTAGTGGTTCGAGATTAGTTTGAATTAAATAAAAAAAAGCAGTGACATAGTTTTTAGTCTGTGTATCTTTTAGCAAAAATACACCTAATATTTTACCACAAAAAACGGTATGTTCTGATTGGTCGATTTCAATTTTTCATTTTAACGAGCTATGACACAAAAATTGATTGATTGATTATCATTGGTTCTTAAAGTTGGACAACAATGTTCTCGACCAATCAGTAAACACGCCGACAAACATTTTCTTGGTCTGTCCTTATAAGTGACGTTTTGTGACCCCAAACAAGACTATATATGGCCATATTTCCGAGCAGTGTTGTGAAAAAGTATTTTTTATCCAAGTTTAAATTTTTCCCATTTTATCTTGGCTTAATGTGGTTACCCAACCAGTATTGTTTAAATTAAATTGTAAAACCGAGTGACAGGTATGACAGTTACTGCCGCACGCAGAGACGTCAATTAAATTTAATGCTTGATTAAAGTTGCTGCTGTCACTTTCTTTGCTATAGCAATAGAATAAGACAACACGTCACTAAACAAGCATTAAATTAAATTGACGTCTCTGTGTGCGGCAGTTAGGTATTAAAATGTAGGGTAACACACTTTAGGACCATAATTATTAGTTTAATTAGAAAATTAACGATACTTAACCTCGTGAGGCCCAGTGTGCAATAAAATGTACATAATCAAGGCAATTTAATTTGAACTGTGTTGCAATGTGACTAAGGTTTATTTTCCTATGTTCATAAACTGAATATGTCATTATCGAACAAACGTAATTGAACTTTATTGCGTTGATGGTAGATTCAAAGTCCCATTCACAAAAAACTCCCTGTTTGTAGTATGGTGGGCCTTACGAGGTTAAAGAAGGGTAATCTAAACAACTGCGTTCATGTAATACTTACCCTATTCGTTATTATCTGAGCTACAATCAAGTGTTTTAAATTTGTATTTCAAGTCACCCTATATTAGAGAAGAAGAAGAAATATAGATATTGGGTAGAAAGAAAAGGGGGCAATCGCACGAAAGATCCCACGGGGGCAAGTGTCACGCGACCCCACCTACACAAGGTAAGATATGTCTTATCACTCAAGCGATCAAAATGGAAACTGCCAGGAAATACAACTAGGATCCCCGAATATCATTTCGTGATCTCTGGAAGGTAATCGAGATATTCTTTACTAGGCACGAGGCGGGAACGACACGATACTGTAATATAACAAAACACGATATCGTAAGTGATCTATCGATAAATCTGCCTTTTTTTTTACAAAGTATTATCTAGCTGCCTGCCAGCGGCTTCGCCCTCGCTGCAAATTTCCAACTACCCGGTGTTTTTTTTTCTATCATACAAACCTTGTCTTGGCAATAATGAACACAACAAAAAAAGAATTATGCAATTTGGTGTAGTCGTTCGGAAGTTATGTGCGTACATACATTTTGGCGATACATTATTATTGATAGAGATTTTTTTTATTTATATAGATGATAATCGTAATTGACGTTACACTAAACCAGTTTTTTTATTAAAATTTATAGGTGTATTTAATGCTAGACTCAAAATTTTATTAACATTGTATTAAGGAATTTAATACTATAATCTGACTAACTGTTGAGTTTTTTGTGACGTTGCTTTTCAACAGTAATCCTCTTAGGAAATTCCATGTCCGTCTCCCAGACATTAACTCAGAACCGAAACAAAATTAAAACGAAACAAACAGAGACAATTTTGCTATGTTGCAATATTTATTTTTTGTTTTTAATGTAGTACTTAAGGAACTAAGGGTAGGGATTATTTAATTCATTAATATATAAAACTCAAGCTTTAAAATGAAAAGATCGTACAGTATAAAGCTAAAACCTTAGCCCATTTATCTACTAGATAGGCTTGAAGGTTTATTTGACGCGGTAACCCTTCTCGGATGAAAGAGGAAGTCTTTTGTTTGCCGCGCAATACCCCTTATAGCGGTCGTTAACGGTAAAATAGAGGCCCTTTATGTTTAAAAATAAATCGTCTCATATAAAGACCCTTGAGCAGTTAACTTATAGAAGAAAGGAGTTTGTTGTTATTAAACAATCGCTGGATTTTAGAAGCAGGGGTTCTGTTCTTGTTTAAGAGCATCTAATTAAACGACTTCAAAAAAGGAGGAGGTTCTCAATTCTTCGGGGTTTTTTTATGTATGATCCCCGATTACTCGAAGACCAACGGACCGACTTGATTTTTTTTTCTTTGTTTGAATGGGTATACGTTTTTGTTGATCCCATTGTCAACAGGTCAGGATCTGATGATGGGATCTTGGAGAAATCAAGGGAACTCCTCAAATATTATAGGCACACCTATAGCGATTTTGGTATTTTCCACTGTAACTCGTGCATTTGCTTTTGAAAAGTACTTTCTTCTTTTTTTTATCTATTTTATCACAGATGGCCACCGGAACTCCTTAACGGTACCTATTTCAACGGTGGCGATAAGATATCTCGATTAAGGTAGTTGAGCGAGTATGACGAAGCACATTTAGGTTTAAATATGACTATGACATTTCCGCTGCCTTGCTTGCGGCGAGCTTGAAATGTTCTATAGTTTCTCATTAATTGAGAAGTGGGACTACATAACAGCATAAATAGGATCACTAAACAGTATAAAAAAAAAATGTTTAAAAAACAAAAACCCGCCTTCAAAAATGCAAAAAATAACTTCTCATAAAATGGAAGGTAGGTCAGTCCAACTGAAGACGGCGTCCCGCAATATTTTAAACCAAAAGCCGAATACAGTTAAACTGAACTATCAACCATTTTATAAGAAGTTATTGTTTGCATTTTTGAAGGCGGGTTTTTGTTTTTTAATACCTTTTTTTTCTATATTGTGATTATCCCACTGGTCTCACCGACGGCGATGAGCGGAAAACGAGTTGAGCTAGCGATCAACTACTAATATTATGTGTCTTTTTATTGACGCGGGATCAATATTTTTTGTTCTGTTTTAGGCGTTCGTGCTACGGATAGGTTCAGAACACGTTTTCAAATTGTAAAGGCGATTCGAAAAAGTAACGAATGATTAAAACGTGCTATTTCTTTGTCCAACTGTACGATTACTTGAAGTTTGGGACGACATTTCTCAAATTGTCGGTTTGCAGCATCTTGACAAGTTCTATTCGTAAAAGGGACAGAGATATTATGACTCCTATTGCTCCGTCTCGTTCACTGACTGGAACTTGTCAGATTCAGAGAAAGTTTCCAACAGTTATCTGACAAACTTTGCTCACTCAATCAAACATGACATCAGTGAGATTGAAGTGAGAGATCATTAACAACAATTATCCCGCTTCTGATGATTAATGATGTCCACAATACGATCATCAATTTTAGTTAATTTAAGATCGGTTTGGTCGGAGTTTTGTGGTTGTTTTGACCGCGACTTCGTCCGCGTAGAAGCCATCAATCGCTATTTTCTTAAGATAAACTCCCTGTCTGTCCGAGGAGGTAAAGATAACTCCATACTAAGTTTTATGAAAAACAGTTTAGTGGTTTTGCTTTAAAAGCCAAACAGACAGTTACTTTCACATTTACAATATTAGAATGGATTTGCGTCTACTATTTTATTTACTACTAGCCTTTGCCCGCGCTTCCGTTTGCGTAGAACTCGTTTATTACCGGAAAAAAACTATCCTATGTCTTATTCCAGGATCTAACCTATATGTGTGCCAAGTTTTATCCCGATCCGTTCAGTAGTTGAAGCGTGATTGAGTAACAAACATACAAACATCGAAACCTTCTCATTTATAATATTAGTAAGATAAGATAAGATAACGAACCAGTATGAAGATTTAAATAAGTTTATAAAAAACTAGTTTTGGCCGAGGCTCTATCCATTTGGAAGTCATTTTACGCTATTTCTTAGAATAGAATAGAATAGAATAGAATAGAATAGTATTTAGTATTTTCTTTGGGAACTCTTAAAATTTCTTATCTATCTATATATATATAAAAGGCAAACCTGACTGACTTATATATCAACGCACAGCCGAAACTACTGTACCTAGAAACTTGAAATTTGGTGCAGGGGTTCCTTTCATGATGTAAGTGAGCACTAAGAAAGGATTTTCCGAAAATCGACCCCCAACGGGAATAAATAGGGGGAGTAGCGAGAAAGTAATTCTACGCGTACGAAGTCGCGGGCGTCCTCTAGTCTTCTTATATATCTAAAACTCTCTCCAGACTACAACTGACTGAGTGAGGACTGACTAACGAACAGACAACGCATAGCCTAAAACACTGAACCTACGGACTTGAAATTTAAAGGAAATGTTCCTTCAGTACCCTAGGGGTGAACTAAGTACCGCCAACGGGAAGAAATAGGGAGTAGCGAAAACCTAATGCTATGCGAACAAAGTCGCGGGGGTAGTCTAGTTTTTTTTAAAATTCAGAACGGGTTTGCGTTTCACCTCAATCGCACCTGATTTTAAGTGACGACGAGGTCCAGGGTGGTCCGCGCTTACCCAGAAGAAAGCCTATCGTCAGGTATACTGCAATAAGTAACAAATTCTATAAGTTGCAATATGTACCTTATTGACTTGCATGCTAAGGTGTATTTGTTAGTTACGCGGTATTGCTGTTTCGCCGACGCTACTCACCCTTGCCTTGAAAACACTAAGCGATTCCGGGAATACAGACACAGGGAGAGCATTCCACTCCTTGGCAGTGAGAATAAAAATTGACGCGGCAACCGCGTGCATTCGAATCATTGAAAATTTGACCACATGTGGATGGATTCCACCCAATGCAGCGTCTGGACGAACGATGGGCGAAAGTGGAGGATGGGATGAGGTCCTGTAGTTCCTGGGCACACGCCATAATACTCCTTGTAAAAAACCGATAGACAAGCGACTGTACGCCGATGTTCCAAACTTTGAAGCTTGGTTTTCTATGAGTCTTCTAGATCTCAAAATAAAATAGGATGAGGCTGTGCCAAATTGCATTTAAATCCGTTCAGCCGTTTAGGCGTGATTGTAACGCCAACTTCCATACAGTTACATTTTTTCACCCTAGTCTTAAATCTATATATATATAAAAGAACAACCTGACTGACTTATATATCAACGCACACCCGAAACTACTGTACCTAGAAACTTGAAATTTGGTACACGGGTTTCTTTCATGATGTAAGTGAGCACTAAGAAAGGATTTTCCGAACATCGACCCCCAACGGGAAGAAATAGGGGGAGTAGCGGGAAACTAATTCTACGCGTACGAAGTCGCGGGCGCCCTCTAGTTTATTATAAAGGTCTCCGATCCCACTTACCATCAGGTGGCCTGTGCTGTTTTAGTAATAGTATTAACAAATTAAATTGAATGTGACTAGCAATAGATTATTCAGGGCGTCCCAGAAACCGACGTCAACCCGACTAGGGCTGATAGAGCAGCTAAAAAGCTATCGATTTAACCCCTATATATGTTCAGCGATTTTTAATACTTTCGGAGATATTGATCATTTTAATCTTAATTTTTGTAACTTTTCTCTTATCCATGTAACAAAGTCAAAGTCAAAGTCAAAGTCAAAATCATTTATTGTGTGATTGCAGATGTACAATAATAAGATGTTATGGATACATTGGTTGGGCGCATCACAATCAACCGTTTCCGGTGTACAATAATTAAAGCACTATTTATTATATCTAAAAGTTACTTATTAAATTTAGCAGCAAGTCAAGATAAATTACACGAGTCAAAAAAAAAACCATGTTTTGTATCATAAGTTTTTCAGTGGTATCTTACACAATTAGAATCATAACAAATCAGCGAAGTTGTTTTTCCATACTATGTGGCCCAGTGTTTGCTTTTCACTTTGTATGGAAAAACAACTTTATATGATATTTATTTTTTAAGTAATCTCATGAAGTTTCTGGGTCACCGCTTTGATTACTACAATTTCAATTAGCCCCCTTCTTTGGTATTAGGGAAGTGTGTGCTCGTTGGCTAGCTTTCTCAAAGACTTCCAAAATTCTAAATATTTTAACATGTCGCAAGTTACTTGTGCAAGTAAAGGCGACTACTAAATCCACTTCAGAACGTCGCCGTCTAAACGGATAAAAGTGCAAATTAAATTATTGCTGCGCTCGTGAAAAACGAGAAATTTTCGTGCCCCCGTCTGCCAGATGCAACGAATTGCGTTTGAATAAAATTATGAGTGTTTCAGTTGCATTCTTTTGCTGCTTTGTGAAAAACAGGGTTCTTGAAACAATGTAATTTACGTAACTTGCAAGTTGCTTCGCTTTTACGAAATATTGTAAATAAGAGGTCTTTTTAGCACTCCGTAGTCAAACTAGGAACCCTTATAGTTTCGCCATGTCCGTCCGTCCGTCCGTCCCCAGCCTAGCTCAGAGACTCTTAGTACTAGAAAGCTGTAATTTGGCATGAATATACATATCCAATACTTCTTTGCGGTGTTGGTAAACTGACCGCGACCTATGTCGATATATATGGGTATAACAGTTTTCCAACGGCAAAGTTAAGTTTGTCGCGAGGTCTAATTTGTTTGTAGTAACGGCTTCGGAACCCTACACTGAGCATGGCCCGACATGCTCTTGCCCGGTTTTGGTGTTCACGTTAGCAATTCAAGTGGCAGAATAATCCAGACATTTTGGAAATGATCTCAAGAAATTACTGAAAATTATATCGAAATTAGAAAGCATATTGCGAATGTTCTATTTTCTTACAAAAAATAAGAATATTTTGAGCTGTTCCTGAGAAATTATTATTAGAAAGTTTCTTGTCTGAACAAAGCTGCTTCAAATGTATGGATAATACGGTCACGGAAGTAATTTGCTAAATTTGCTTAATTTGCTTTTAAATGGCAAAGACAATCTGCTTGAAGATGTCATTTTCAATAGAGATGCCAAGTCATTTGTAATTGATAGGAAACTCAACCTTATTGCTGTAGAATGTCAGATTGACTTTGGACTTAAGGTGGGTCACAAATTAAATTCCTTGACTGTACATACCTTCACGCCTATAATCCCAGAGTGGGGTAGACAGAGCTACAGAATTACACACAACTTTAAAAACTTGTTGATAATACAAGTAATGTATGGATATTTGTCTTTAAATCACGCAAGAGTAGATAAAAGAAAAGCTTTTACGTCAAGACTATTTTCTTCGTTTGTCAGTGTGCTCGTTTGCGGTCTTATTGAAATTTTAAATATTAATGTAAATGAAAATGAAAATGTAAATGTATTCTTAAGAATATTGTTTAATTTTACAGCCGAGGCCTGTCCTTTAGGATCAAGGGAACATGGAGACAGGTCGAAATATTATTTAGGTACGTACAGTTAATAAATAAATAAATATCAGGGGACAATGTCACACCAATTGGTGCTACAATACTATATGGCTAATAAACAAATAATAATTGGTCAACAATAGGCATACATAATAGTAATGTAATGTATACTCGGCAGTTAATTGTTTTAGCTGATCAGGGCCTCCATCCCTCCCGGTAAATTCATATTGATTTTTATATTTTACTGTATCGTCAACGTAACGATAGCTCTTATTTACTTATCAGTAATGACAGCCGAGTCATAAACAATACGATAACATGTCAAAGGCAATATGGTTTAATCGAGTAAAATAGAAGCCTAAGGCCCCTAGTATAAGGTGCATTTTGCAAAGGTTAAACAAACGTAAAAAGTTGCCAAACGGTCAATTTCATACATTCTGTCAGTTTCGGAAAATCGTTTACGTTACGTTATGTATCTTGTTTAAGGCCCTAATGACGTCGAAAAATGGCAGTAGAATCTCCGATGTTCTACCAGCCCGTTCTGACCCACCATAGAACTGTGTCACAGTTAGGTTATGATTCAAGACGTAAGAAGTGTCAAACAAATGTTTTGTAATGTCACTGAGATACCGTTTTATGCTGGATCATGGTTCCATTAGGCTGAGAGTACATGAGATTTGCAAAGATACAGTCAGTAATAAAATATTCTTACAAACTGTTTTTATCTTAGCCCTCTATCTTGGCTCTTTTATCTCAGTTTCGTAGCCGTCAGTCAGCGCGTAGCAGCGAATACATTAGATTGTCTACGCGGCGTAACCTCGGTCATAGTCAAGACTGCTACATCTGCTACGGAATACAAAACAGTATTTAGGGCGTCCGCACACTTGCGATTTTTATGATATCATCGACGTATAGTCACTTAACCTCTCATTTCTCAACGCGCATTAGCTAAAAATTGTTAAAGAAATATAGGTACTTAGATCTTATTAAAAAATAATAATAGGAGACACAAAAATTGGCTTTGTCCCAAACTAAGCTCTAGGTGATGGGTACTAAGCAACGTTAAACGTACTTATGCTTTTAGATAAATACTTCCTTATACTTAAAAACATCCTAGACTCAGGAACGAAGAATCACGCTAACATAAATATTTGCTCAAACTGGGTATCGAGCCCTGGACCGGTAGCTTCGTAGGCAGGTCACTACAAACCTGGCTAACCTAACTAATACTTTGTGTTTTTTTAGGTTGAGTTTGAAACATACCTAATCTAACCTATAGGTTTTATAGGTGATCAGTTTAAAAAATTTACTGATGCACAAAAAAAATGTTTTTAACTTATGTAAAATTGGTATAATAGTTTCGAAAAGAAGTTTCTGTCTTTACATAGGTTACAAACATAACTTTACAAAGTACTGCTGTCCGTGCTCGGCGCCGCCCAGTTGTATTTTTTTTTATACAAACCTTGTCCTGATAATTACAAACACAATAAAAAATAAATTATTCGAATCGGTCGAGCCATTCTTGAGTAATGTCGTGATCATGGGAAACAGGGATTCATTTTTATGTATATATTTAGATAGAAGATAAAACAAATTCGCTCTCCGCGTCCGTTTCTCTTCTGTCTTTCTGTCTGTCTGTATACCTGCTAACTCCTCGTATATAACGCAAAGGATTTCCATGCGGATTTCATAATCAGTTAGATATTTTACTGCGGAATATTTTTATGTATAATTTAAGTATATTATAATAAGTTTTTATTGTCTTGCACTTAATAAACGCTTTTCTTTCTTTCTTTCTTTCTAATTTTGGTTCATGTACGGATGTTACAGAGAACTTCACAAACCAAAACGACGGTGGGTCGCTAGTAGGGAATGCAAATAACCGGTTATAACCGGTTTTAACCGGTTATTTTCATACAAAAACGTTTAATAACCGGTTAAATTGCATTCCCTAGTCGCTAGTAATTTACGTTAATCTAGAAATTAATCTTTAGTGTGTAACTTTCCTTAGTAAATACTACAGTATTTTACACGGTAGATTCATAAAAATCTGAGGGTACTTTATATGCAAACTAGCCGGCAATGACAGCCTTCGTTAGCATTCACTTAACACCAAAACGGCTCAACTCAACAACAGAGCCACACAAATTAATATTCCATGCCAACAGCACTATGATTCAAAATGCAAGAAAAAATAATTTTCAGTTATGTTGAGTTTTCAAGCTATGATATTTGCTGGCTGCACTTTATTGCAGTACTTTGTTAGTATTCTAGTCATTTGTATGTACAATTATAATTAATTCTAGTTTTCCAGTTTTTATGCACGCGGTACTAAAGAGAACTCATAAAAAATATTATAGAGCTGCAGATATAATTTTTAGAACACTGTCTCAATAAAGTTTGAATGATGTGACATTTCATAGTGACTAAGTTCTACAAAAAAAAGTGTCGTCGAAATATCTGAATGAATAAATGAATTAATGAATAGTTATAGTATAGATTCAGGTTAAATTTACAGATAGCATTAGATTGCCTTTAATCAAACCTCACTAAACTTACTTTAATATCCTTAAAATTAAAGTGGTATGTTTTTATTAAATACGACCGCGCTCTCACTTCGCTTTGGTTTATGTGAGTTTTTTGTAACACCCGTACATAAATCAAAATTTATACATAAAAACCTTTTGTGAAAAATTACCTAACTGATGGTGAAAACCGCATGAAAATCCGTTTAGTAGTTTTTGAGATAATCGCGAACATACAGACAGACGCGGCGAGGGACTTTGTTTTGTAATAAATAATATGAAGCGATTTTAAAATACAGATTCATTAGTTGAAGGACAATATTTGGGAAAGCAATAGATAGGACTGACAATGCATTAGGAGTAATAAATAATATTTTTTTCAACAAATAAGTGATCCTCAATCGCTCCCACCGAATTAAAACCTTCGGGGGGGCCATTGGCCAATACCGTAACATAACCGCATATTTTTTGCCTCAGCGACCACCTAACATGTATATACCCATACATTCCTTTATTAATGTTCTTTATTTTATACTACCAACTAGTATTTTCACGATCTAAGATAACCTTGTTAAAGATCAGAGAGTTGTGCAAATATCCTTAACCTAGGTACGGTCACGGACGTTAATTTGTGACCCATTTCAGAAAAAATATGCTTGAAGTCGTCAATGTCATTAGAGATGTCAAGTCATTTGTAATTAATAGGAAACTCAACCTTATTGTTTTAGAATGTCAGATTGACTTTGGACCTAAGGCGGGTCACAATTTAAATTCCTTGACTGTACCTCAAGTTGTTAAGGTTTTTGATTGAAAGGCCAATTTATTTCGCACTCATCGACTTCTCCCATTAAACCGGTCAAGTGCGAGTCGGACTCGCGCACCGAGGGTTCCGTATTTAAGATCATATGGTTGGAAAACGCTAAAGAAAATACTCATTTTGCTATTTGAATTTTAATACAGATTATTAAACTTTTTTGATAATATTTCCAAAAATGTAAAGTTCGACAACTTTATTTTGTTTTTCGCGTATAATATAAGTAATTATCTTTAAATCAGGAATTTTTCAGATTTTTTGTTCCATAAACTTCGAAGATGAACGGTCATCTTTTGTAAATTTTTGGCTATAGTTACATCAAAAAGTACGACACGGAAAATTATAAAAAAAATTGTTTTGAAATGTGCAGACTGAGCCCTTTCATATGACACCCCGATTGCAAATAATCAAGTCACTTTCATTTTTCAACCCTCCCATCCTAGACCCTTTTTAAAATATTATTGAGAAAAATAAATTCATATTTTTTACTAAAAGTAAGTAGATGCGCGCAAGCAAGTTAAACAAATTAGCCAAATTTCAAGTTGATAGCTTCTATAGTTTCTGAGAAAAACTGCTGTGACATACAAACAGACAGACACCCAAGCCTCACCATAAGGGTTCCTTTCATACCATCTTGGTATTAAAGCACCTATTTTCTAGTAAAAAAGACTCCTCTCAATTCCAGAATCACAGCCAGACCTTTATTTACCCGCTTTGATTGATCAGCTAGTCTACGACCCAAACGGAATGACGGAACAACAAACGACAAAAAACAGGGCTCAACGACCGGCTGACCTCGACTCTAAGGCTGCCAATCCATAAAAAAACCTAAACGGAATTTTCGTTTGGATGTGCTGTCTAATTTTATTTGGATTGGGATCAATTTAAATAAAAAAACACCGGGCAAGAGATACGCAGTATTGTTTTTTTATGGCAATGGATGGATAATGGATGGATATGGGTGGTAAGTGGGATCTGAGATAGATATAGGGTTCCGAAGCTGTTACTACACTTACACCCGTATTCACAAACGTCACTATGAGGTCTCACAGTGCTCACGAACGCACAGGGTGGTTCAAATCGTCTCATAAACAAAAGGTCGGTCAAAAAGGACCAATCACAAAGCTGTATTGAACGCAGCGCGTTTACTCAGTGAAGGATCCCTTAAGTATTGTTTGTGAATACGAGCGTATATATCTGTCTGCTATCTTAAGATGATTTTAGTAGGTATACACATTTTAGTCAGTCGCCTGTATCTCAGGAACCAATCAAGTACACTTAGTAGAGATAAATCCTTTGAACTTCGTTGTATGTGCTTTGATTTAAGGTTTTTTCATATTTTTAGTATTAATTGTTTATGCTAAATAACAGGTTTCTAGAACTAAGAGTCTCTGAGCGAAGCTGCGGACGGACAGCGGACGCGGCGAAACTATAAAAGTTCCCATTTTGACTACGGAACCCTAAAAAGAGTGCGCGTTCCACCACATACATCGGGATTTTAGGGCATAAGTCCAAATTAATTTAAAATACACAATTAAATATCACGGGACAATCTCACACAAATTGACCTAGTCCCAAACTAAGCTCTAGGCTTGTACTATGGGTACTACACAACGATATAAATACTTACATAGAGAAATAAATACTTAAATACATAGAAAATCACATAAATATCTGTCTATCTTTGTGGGTAGGGGCACTACCAAATATGTGGCGTTATCTATGAAAACGGACCTTATTGTCGATGGCGCTTCCACCATAATTAATGATGCTCCGATATAAATACAACGTCGCGTGACGCAGTGCGGCGTAAGCGCCATCGACAATAAGGTCCCTTTTCATGGATAACGCCACATATTTAGGCCAACGCGTCGTCGATTGGAAATCTTTCAGCCCTTACAACAAAACGATACAAATCCTTCGACTATTCATATTAAGATAATCTAAAACGTATAAAGTATACAAGTTTAAGGTCAAGGTCAGGT
Organism: Acleris literana; assembly: GCA_946894065.1. Classification (NCBI taxonomy): domain Eukaryota; kingdom Metazoa; phylum Arthropoda; class Insecta; order Lepidoptera; family Tortricidae; genus Acleris; species Acleris literana. The sequence continues at coordinate 9,650,247 of OX335691.1, read as the reverse complement.
TGTATACAAGCTTGTTAAAACGACACTACAACACCGCTGTCACGTCACAGCTTCATCGTCATATCTTTGCTTTCTAATTTATCATAGGGCCAAGGTCAAGAAGAAAAGGACGTCAGACGTTAACTACTTTGGCGTATCCTGAAATAAAATAATTTACGATCTAAGAATACGTCAAAATTATACAGCTAGACAACAGACATGGGAGGAAAATGGCCGATTGAAAATACAAGAAAATATTGAGAAACGAGCCTACACTTTCTTAAAAGGCCGGCAGCGCACCTTTAACCCCCTGGGTGTTTCAGGTGTCCATGGGCGACGGTGATCACTTACCATCAGGTGAGCCGCCTGCTCGTCTGCCTCCCAATATTATAAAAAAAAAACTCGGCTTTTACTTTTGATTTAAATATATTCTCTTTACTGATTACACGCGAAATCACTTGACTTAACAACACTGGCGAAATCACTGCAAAATTGCGGTGAATTGCCATTAAAAAAAAATATTTTCAAAACGACGAAATTGCCTACAACATAATTAATATTTTGATTTAATTTGAACTTTTAATAAAAATATATTTAGGAACTTGGGAAGTTCAAACTTTACAGATGAGTGCAAGGTTTCGCCTTTAAATTCTTTACCAAAAAAATAACCTAATTTTTCCAGCCTGATTTAAGCGCAGTTTACTGCTAGATTGGAACCTTCTCTTGTAATATTACTAGACTACTATAAACTATTAGTAGAGTAGATTTACGATGATGTTAATTACAGCTCGTATAAACACTTACCTATTACTACTGACTTTTCATACATATTACATTGATACATGTCTTGGACACCTATTATTTTATCTAAACACCTTTGCCTCTGCTTTGCTCTTTTGCTTTGGCTCTGCCAGCATCACGCTGAGTTGTGACCATTTCGAGGCAAATTATGCTTGTGTGTTCAAAATTATGTATGTGTCAATTAATGTTTGTCACGAATAAACTATTTCTATTTTTTTTTCAATGAACATTCATTACCTACGCAGAATTTTCGTTTCATCGAAAGGCATTTCTCGGCGCATGAGTTTTTTTAGTCACCAGTCTAACCTAACCTAACCTAACCTACGTAATTAATGGTTAAGATTTCCTGAATACATCATGGTTCCAGCAGAAATTAGCGTTCGAGGTAAATGATACAATCGACGAAGTGAAGTTCGACAAAATGAGTCGCTTAACTTCAAACTCGCATAAGTCCATGCTAAATGACAAAGGAATTTGCATCTTTTTTTAAACAAATTAAGTTTTAAATTCGTGTATCAAATTTCAAGAACATATCCGAGTTTGAAGTTAAGCGACTCAAATGATTGGTTACCCTAGCGACGCCGTTCAAACTCACTCTTCTGACTTATGACGTTTGTCAATTTAACCAAAGAAACAGACCCTTTACGACCGTCTTAAGTCTTTACTATCTTACTTACCCTTCAAGGCCAAGGCTAAGTTGAATAAACGTCTGTAAAAGGCACTAGAGCACCATTGTCACGTCATGTCTTCGCCATTTTACTGCTCACGTGACACACAGACGAATTGTCAATCCCACGGCCGAATTGAGTCGATAAATTCAACATAAAAGTGGGTATACATGTCTGTCTCTAACACCGCTAAATTCCCACAGAGGCTTCTACATCGGACCAATAAAACCTTTAAGCCTGGGTGTTTAGCCCAAGTTACAAGAGACCGGCGATTAATATATTACATGCGCATTGGAATGTAATGGAATTGTTGTGATTTTAAAACAAGGGTGTTCTAATGCCTTCTCTACACGTATGCAGATGCATCAGCTGGTAGATCAGCAAACGTATCCGCAGATAAATTCGCGAGCCCTCCCACATCGGCAGACGTGTGGACAGACGCCTTGCATTCGCGCTAGGTTTGTGTAGGTCAGGAACTAAGAACTAAAATGAATGAATTCCCGTCACGGACCGAAAGGAACTAGTTCTTCGTAAACGATCTTAATCGGTCTTCGGTCCTTTAGGTCAGTAGCAATTGTTGAACGTATGAGCGAAACAGAGCGAACGAGTAAAGAGCGCACGGCACGCCACTCGATGTGAACAACGCCAATAGTACCTATTTCAAAGCGTGTCCGTGTGCAGGCCTTTCGCGTAAACACACTCGCAATCACAATCATTTTCATTTTGAAAATCAAAGGATTGTCTGCATACAAAATGAAACCAATTGTTTTGTTTTGAAGCCGATCGCGATTGCGAGTGAGTTACGCGAAAGGCCTGCTGCTCAGGTCTCAAAATTTGCTCCGGAGCTAAAGGACCTAAAGGAACTACGAGTAAAAGACCGAACTAGTTCCTTTGACCGATTGATCGAGATCGGAGCTCTCCCTTTAGGCTGCGGCTCCACTGAGGCGGAGACGAGCGGAGCGGAGCGGAGCTGTGCCAATATTAACCAATAGAAGGCGCATGCGGTCACGTCGAGCGCGCCTTGCGCACGTTAGTTTAGATTCTATTGGTTAATATTGGCACAGCTCCGCTCCACTCCGCTCATCTCCGCCTCAGTGGAGCCGCAGCCTAAAAGACCGAGCGGGCACAACTCTAATGCGCGCTTAGTTAAACCCTTTTATCCGTGCCACAAAAACCGACAACAATCGGATCGGCGGCAGATGCATCTGCCGACGTTAAATGCCTACCACAGACGAGAAAATTACCCCCTCTATACGTCCGTGGATGTATTCGCAGATAACATCTGCTGATGCATCTGCAGACGTGTAGAGGAGGCATAAGAGGGCCAAGACCAACCTTTAAATAGACGATACCCGATCTTTTGTTAAAAAGGTTATTTTATCTCTGGAAAGCTGGTTTGCCAAACTTGCACGTTGTTTGCGTGCGTAGCTGTCGTCGCTAGGCGAGACGCCGTACTGTGGGTGTGTAGGTATACGTTATACAACTACAAGCATCGCAAATCCGCTTTCGTGATATAAAACAACTACCCTTCAAATAGATTTACTGAAGTAATAGTTAAAAACCGGAGAACATATAAAACCGGTCAAGTGCGAGTCGGAATCGCGCACCGAGGGTTCCGTATTTAAGATAATATGCTCGGTAAACGCAAAAGAAAATACTCATTTTATTATGAACTTTATTTTCTACGCAATCAGGTCCATTTTGACTACCCTAAATTTTAAAACAGATTTTCAGAGGCTTTTTTGTTATTTCTCAAAAACTGTAAGTAATGAACACTTCATTTTATCTTCCCTATAAAATATAAATAATAACCCTTACGTCAAGAATTTTTCAGATTTTTTTGATTAATAAACTTCGGAGATAAGGGTCATTTTTAGGCTATAAATCAAAAAGTACATAACAAAATTCAAAAAAAAATATGTTTTGATATGCGCAGCTTGAGCCCTTTCATATGACATCCCATTTGCTATAATCAAACCCCTTTTCAATTATTTATAAAACTAATTTCATTTTTTTTGTACAAGATGCGGGCAAGCAAGTTCTACAAATATTCCAAACTTCAAGTTGATAGCATTTGTAGTTGCTGAGAAAACCTTCTGTGACATACAGATAGACAGTCAGACAACGAAGTCTCACCATAAGCCTTTTTTACCATTTTGGTACGGAGCCCTAAAAGATGTCCGTGACTAAAGTGTTTCGTAAGACCCTAAAAGATCAGCATCTTAGTTGCTTTTGTCGCCTTTTAACAATCAACATCAGATAATCAAACGACCTATTGTTATTGAAAAGGGTGTTAATTACTATTAAGGTCGATACTTTATCAGCCGGTTAAATTTATCTTAATTTTAATTAAAGTACTTTTCATTACTGAAAGGGATAGCTCTTTCTATTGTTTCTCAAAGGAAATTGGTTTGAAGATTCAAGGTAAGTAGTTGGTTTGTATGTATTGATTTTTTATAGATAAATTAATACACAGATGAATATAAAACACTAAAAGGCAGGAAAATTTCCAGCGTTTATTGCACACATATAAGAAATATCATAAAATTTTGACCAGTGCGGTAGGCGACGTTTTTTTGTAAACCTTATTTATTTCATTGATTTAGCTCTTAGATTATCTTTATCAACAAAATTGCATTAATAAATAAATAAATATCAGGGAACACGTCACATCAATTGACCTAGTCCCAAAATAAGCTCAAGGCTTGTACTTATACAGAGAAATCTTTACATAATATAAAATGAAGTCGCTTCCGCTGTCTGTTCGCTTAGATTTTCAGCAATAGATAGAGTGATTCAAGGGGAAGGTTTGTATGTATAATGAATCTGAATTATGTTCGGGTTTTACACAAAAATTGCGTAAACCGAAGCGAAGCGAGGGTGGGTCACTAATATAAACATAAATACATAAAAAATATCCATGACTCAGGAACAAACATTCGCGCTCATCACACAAATATCTGCCCTTACCGGGATTTGAACCCAGGACCGCTAGCTTCGGCAGGGTCCCTACCAACTAGGCCAGCGGCTCGTCAATGATAAGATACGGCACATTCAGCCTTATAAATAGCCGTACACTTTAGTGCTCTGTCACTTTAACGTCAAAGACGTTATAAGCGACTACAAACAAAAATATACAGCTACTTTATGAGCCCTGAGTCAAGGATTGTAAAAAGACGCCCTTAGATTCAAGTCTAACAAAAAGCATGCTTTGAAAACCCAACTTCTGTTTGAATAATGTCGTCAACATAATGTTAGTTTTCATGCCCCGCAATTTGAGGCCAAAAATCCGCCATTTTGATTTACAATAATTTTAATATAGCCTATGACACTCTCGTGGTTAAGACGAATCTAACCACGTATAATTTATTAAAATCGGTTTAGCCGTTTAGTAGTTACGAGGTAACATAGAGTCGAACATACATACAGATCAAAAATATAACCCTCCTTTTGGACTTTGCCGCACTTGGGTACAAATCAATACTCCACATAATAGGACAGTTCAAAAACGCCATCTGTTATGAAATCGCTATCGCTACAGCTTGTGCCATGGCGCCCTCAATAGCGTTTTACGACGACCAACACATCTGCGGCTAGATAACAGACAATCCCGGCAAATGCTTCTTAAAGACTTGTTCTTTTTTATTTAGCACTTCTTCTGGGAAGAATTGTAATTTACGTGTGATTTTCTTGCGTAGCTACATGAGTTTTTCTTTAACCAAATTAACAACCTTTAACATAACTATCTGCTTACAGTCTTTAAGCTGTAGTTAATAAATACTATATACTGAAGAAGTTAGATGTTCAATTTATAATATATCCCGGCTCAGAGACTCCTCCGGAGATCCTAGAGCTGGTGCTTACCTCTCCCAAAGGATTGGGCTAGCTATCCAGAGAGGTAATTCAGCCAGTGTCATGGGGACCATGCCGCGAGCGGACCTGCTAAAGGGGGTGTTCTTTTTATAGTGATTATTATTTATATCTTTAATATTTGAGCAGCTTAGTTTTATTTTAATTTAAATACATTTGGTTTTAATTTTTAATATAATAGCAAATTTCAAATTAAATAGATTAAAACCTCAGAAATAATTTCGATCCTACTTTCAGAGCTAATAACTGCACGGCTCAACTGATTTTTATCAGCTTAACACACACCATAGTTAAATTAACTTTGTATCAAATAAACTCGCATCTGAATAGGTTTATCCCTTTGGGAGCTGTAATGCCGTAGACACCATCTATTTTCGTCATGGATTAAAAATAGAATACATACAGTCTTTGATCGAATTCGAGATCAAAAATGTAAACAAACGGATTGCCATCATAAAAAAACATATCCAAGAATCAGAATAATATAATATGGTGAGAAGAGTTAAAAATATTACACTTAGGTAAACAGTATATATACTTTTTTTTATTCCTTTTATGTTGTTTGAATAAAATATATGAAGTTTTAATTTATGCTACTGGCAATGGTAAGAATTTTTAAACATTTGTTTCGTAATTATAATAATCGTAATGTTATTGTCTAATATTCAGAGTCATTCATAGTTTTTTTTTATATTTTTAAGATGCAATACGGACGGCATTCATTTTCTGACATCTGTCGAATGAATGTGCTTCTTTTCGTTTATCCTTTGGTATCGTTGCTTTCTGTTGATAAGCTTTTGTTTCTTATTGTTACAGATAGTTGTATTATTAATGTTACAAATTACGATTCAGACACTACAACAGCGTCGTCATATAATAGGGAAAAAAAAAAAGTTTAATTTTCACCCTTCCTGGTATAATGGTTACATATGAATAGACTAACTTTAGGTGTCCAAAAGTCTTCTAGCCAATATCTTACTGAAAAGCATGTATGTATGTATCGGTAATTATATTTGCTGATTAAAATTCATACATTTAAAAAATACACTTTATAAACAAGATTGTATACCCTTGGAATGTCACTTTGACATTGACAATTGTATGTTTACATTTTTGATCTCGAATTCGATCACGGACTTTAGTGACAGACATATAAGACAATGTGGCAAAAAAATGGTAAACAATCTTTTGTCATTCGGAAGTGGACACTATCAGAGTTCATCAAAACCATTACCAACTATAGAGAGGACTGCTAAGGTATTCCATGAACTAATTTCACAAAGGGCACAACAGCCTTCACAATTTCAAAAGAAAACCCGCGTCGCTATTGCCTAGCGCACTCGCAATCGCAATCGGTTTCAAAGCGGAACAATTGTTTCATTTTGTATGCAGACAAGCCTTCGATTTTCAAAATGAAAACGATTGCGATTGCGTTAGGCAATAGCCCCTCTGGGCCTCTATTCTAAAACCAAACCGTATTGCGTTTGACGTTTCATCGTATTATTTTAACGCAGCCATTACTGTCAAGTAAATAAGAGCCATCGCACCGTTGACAATACTGAAAAAAGTCAAAGGCAATATCGTTACTACTTTGGAAAAAACTCGTATCTGATGTTTCGAGACTAATGAGTTTGAACTAAATTCTTTTCACTTTTAAGTTTAAAGTCGTACGTCATGAAATATGAGATGCGAGGTTTTTTCAAAGCAATGACAATATGGTTTTACCGAGTTGAATAGAGCTCCCGTGCTACTTAAGTATAGGAAAATTATATGAGTCGGTGCCTTTGAAGAAAGACACACTCTCCATGCCAAAACAACACTTAACACATCCCCTTATAGTCGAAAACTGATTGCTCACCACAAAGAACAAAAAAAATCAGAAGTAGGTAATAATGTATACATTCCAACGCGTCCTGAAACTTAATTTAATAAAATGTTATCTCATTTTTTGCAAAATGTTGAGATTTTTTCTTAAAAGGAAAAACGTCTTTTATTAAAATGGTCCTTCCAAAGGAGAGTCGAAATTAAATTAGGACGAGGGTTTCGGCGTTTGTTTCGGGGTCGTGATATTTTCGCAGGTAATGTTTTTTTTTTGCTTTGAGGCATATAAATTGGAAATTCAAGTAAATACTTTATAAAAATACTTTAACTTTACTCTTGTCGGCTGCCTGCGTGCTTCTGATCGGCTTCACTCCTTGGCGCTGCGTAGAGATGTAGCCTCACTCTGCATTCTCTATCGCTTATACAACGGGGAGTGCTCCGAGGAGCTGTTCGGATTAATTCCTGCCGCATCCTTCCGCCTTCGTCCTACGCGACAGAATTTCCTCCACCATCATTTAGATGGTTGGCAGTCCACAACTGTGCGTTTCACTCGGAATTTCCTGCCTCGCACAACTAAACTGTGGAATGGTCTGTCGCCTGCGGTATTTCCGGATCGTTACGACCTTCAAACCTTCAAAAAAAGAGCGTACTCTCATTTGAAAGGCCGGCAACGCACCTGCTACTCCTCCTTTTTGTTTTGTTCTGCTGTAATATCTATGGTTAGGTTTTGGTGGCATATCGTGGTTCTAGAATGCATTGAGTTGCTTTTCGCTAATTATTATAATACATGACACTTTGATTTTGACCTTCAGTATGGTCATATTTCAAAATGAACTAAATATATTTTAGGTTGGTTCGGTTATTTCATACCTACGAACATTTGATTGTTTGTAACGCTTTCACAGGAGAGATATCCTCCATATCAAAATTCATTTAAATTGGTTTAACGGTTTAATGAATCCATGAATTTGGAAATATTAAAAATTTGCAGGCAGGTCAAAATCAAAGTAGTATGCATTATAATTAGGGATCGGAAATTCGGATGCTTTTATACCTACAATTAGCAAATTTCCGGAAAAAGCTCAGCACGTATGGAGTCGGCTTCTAAAAAATATTATTTTAATTATTTAAGTTCCGACATTCCGGGATTGTATGAAATATCAGGAAATAGTGATAACTGTCAAAATATTTAGGTTATGACTATTTTCAGCAATTTTGTTAACATACCTACACGTTGGTGAACAGTTCAATTTTGTATGACTACGTATATTTGTTTTAATTTGGTGATTTAACAAAAATACTTACGTTAGTACCATTAGTTTTCATAAGAATAATATGTAACTTAATAAATTTAATTTAGTTTGGTGTTACTGTTAGTTAAACAAACACATATTTTGTAAAAAGAAACAACTAAAATATGTTATTTAAATACTTTAAATACGTATGTGTATATGTATCCTAATTTCCGGTATTCCAGGAAAACCCAGGAAATTTATTAGCAAAATTAAATTGAGTTTGCCTCCATACTACTTAACATCAATACAACAACAAAAAAAAACAATAAAAGCATCCGAATTTCCGATCCCTAATTATAATGTATAGGAAATAGCGACTCCATGGATTTTAGAACCACGATTTGCCACCCAAAGTCCCAACTCTAGTAATATCACATAAAACTATGTAAGTAATGCAAAAACGACTTGTTAATTCATTGGTAAAATGTTTGACCAGGCTTGTCGTTAAGTACAGCCAAGGACTTTAATTGTTATGCCACTATGGAACCCTGTCGCATAACGTTTGGTTTGACACTGTCATTATGACAGGGTTCCATAGTGGCATAACAATTAAAGAGGTTACAAGAGATTCGCAAGAGGTTTTCGCATTTACATATTTATATTTATATCTTAAATACTTTAATAGAATGTTATTTTGCACGCCAATCTTGCTTTTACATAATTGTTCCTTATCTGTTTTCTTAGCAAATAAATGTTTTTTTTTTACAGGGAACAATCACACCAATTGACCTAGTCCCAAACTAAGCTCTAGGCTTGTACTATGGGTACTAGACAACGATATAAATACTTATATAGAGAAATATATACTTAAATACATAAAAAACATCCAAGACTCGGGAACAAATATCCGCGCTCACCACACAAATATCTACCCTCACCGGGATTTGAACCCAGGACCGCTAGCTTCGTAGGTAGGGCCACTACCAACTAGGCCACCGCGACGTCTGATTGATTCCATTTTTTTACCACTAAACCATTTCAGAATGAGAAATCAGAATCATTTTCAGCACAAAAAAAAACCCTTTCAATTTACTTAAAACCTACCCCAAATACCTCCAGCGCTGTTCCACTTTTAATTAACATCAATCCGCCGTTATTGTTTACAAAAGCCTTTGTCATGAAAATTGACACAGGGTTCCAACAATGAGTGAATGGAAAGAGCGAACAGACTCGCTGACAAAGACTGACCGGTTATTCTTTACAGATAATATATTTTACGACGTGCTCGCCAAGTTGGTAGTGAGTGCAAATCCCGGTGAGGGCAGATATTTGTGTGATGAGCGCGAATATTTGTTCATGAGTCATGGATGTTTTCTATTATTTAAGTATATACTTCTCTATATAAGTATTTATATCGTTGTCTAGTACCCATAGTACAAGCCTAGAGCTTAGTTTGGGACTAGGTCAATTGGTGTGACATTGTCCCCTGATATTTATTTATTTTATTTATTTATTTACCACCAGAAATTCAAGACAAAGATGCATTGCGAGAAAGTTATCGTTATCCAAAATGCATAGGATTGACGTAAGCGCCGACTACCACCTTCTTATCCTTTAACGTACCGCCAAGCAGCAGTGTTCGCATTGTTGTGTTGCGTGTGGGGATAAAACAACCGGTGTAATGACTAGCATAGAGGCATTCCATCATAGGCGTCAGCGTTGGCTTCGCATTTGCGATCTTCAGATCGAAGTCTAAAGATTGTAGTCTTGGGAATACATGTGTATAGGTTACAGATCCCACTTACCATCAGCATGCTATATAAAATAACTTCATGCAAGCATTCCTACATAAAATTAATAATAAATTTTGCACACGACTTAGTTCATGCAGAAGATGTTTATCGCTAGTTTAGCAGGAACTTTGTCATTTTTTGGTATAAAAAGCTCTTTATGAACACTTCGCTTGTTACGTTAAACCATAAAGACGAAGCACTATTAACCAACAAATCAAAAAAATAACAGCATTAATAATGTAAAGAGTTTCATACAGGCTTTCGTACGGCTTATTCACTCACGTCGAAAAGAGACTAAAGTCTTCATTAGCTCATTCAGTGCCAGCAAAATAATTAACGAGTTTATTTCGTTCGGAAATAATAAGCGCTGGGACTGAAAGTAATAAGCTCTGAAAAGCTACGAAATGTCATACGCTACGAATGTTGTCACTTTAAAAGCGTTCTTTAAGCCCCGGAGCGCAAGCTCTGCCAAAACCGAAAGCTCTACTCCATACCGTGCTAGTTCTACCCTCGTTTAAAAATAATACACAACCGTTGCCAATCTTTTCTCTCAATGTTCAAACTTATTTTTAACGACAAAAGGTTTTGTTTGCTCTGGCTTTTCAGTTTTCGATGTGCTCTTTCAACTAAAGATGGCGGTGTTGCAAAAATGAATTCACGCAAACTTTTACCGACTTGCTAAAGCTGTGTGCTCAAAGCTCTTGTCAGCTAGGAAGCTTTTCCGTGATCATATTTGCTTCGGAACTTTGGTAGTGTTATTGGATCTGCTTGATGAATTTATGGTTCACTGGAATTGGCTAAGGTTTGCTGACGTTGTGAGAAAAGTTGGGAACTGTTTGTTAAAAGTTTTACGCTGTAGTACTTTACGTGACAGTTGCGTAATGCTAATTACGCAGAGTCGCGTACAATACTTTATCTACACACATATTATAAGTACTGTAAGATGGGTTCAGAAGCCGAAAGGCAAATGACCAGCATTACCTTACCTGTGGTTGTAGGTGACAGCGATGACAGCTGTAACGTAATTTTGAAATCACGTTATCGAATATCGTAAAGGGCCTTATAGACAGTTGTTGGCCAACTTGACCTTCAATGACCTTCATCGACGGGCGTGTGTTGCCAACAGCGGTCGGCGCCCGCCGTCGTCAACCGTGTAGACGCTTGTTGCCAACCAACACAAAGCAGATGCATTGCGGCAGCCGGCGAGGGCGGGAGTGCGTACGATGCGTAGCTTATATTATAATCTATTTACTACTAAAATTGTACTGATAAAAATAATGATGCGTTGCATAGAATTAAATATACGTTATATCTCTCTCTTATTTTAGTCTAAATGTTAATTTAAGTCTAAAGGCAACAGAACCTTTAATTTGTAGTAATAATAGTCTATTTTTTTATGCTTCATAAACAAAATATTTTATAACTACAACTTTTTGATATTTTGAATGTGTGAGAGCCATTTTTAGTTTCGGTCCGCGACGTCCGCAAGTTCAAATCACACTGAAATCGGGAGCTTGTTGCCAACCGGGTAGACGGCACGCCGACGGCGACTCCGACCGATCCTCCGACAAGGTTACCTCTGCAGAAAGGCTTGTTGACGATCGTCTAGAAGGCCCTTAAGGTAAGATCCAAATTTGGAATATCTTCCAAAATTAACAGCTGTCATCGCTGTCACCTACTACCACAGATAATGCTGGTCATTGCCTACGGGTTTGAACGCATAATAGAGGACTTATGATAATGTGTGTAGATAAAGAATATTACAATAACCAAGCCTCCGCATTTAAGACTGCACAGAGATTCTAGTGGAGCCCTCTTTACTATAATTGTGTTTTCTAATAAAATAAAGTATTGTCTTGAAGTCGAAGAGTGGTTTTTCGTTCAAAACAGTGCGAAACACGTCTTTGACGAATCATAATGACAATTAGTTCAGAAAATAGAGAAGAACATCCGATTTATGATCTCATACGTATATATGACGGCGCGGGGCAACTATTGGCGACATTAGGGTGTCCCTGAGTGTTTTCCGGAACAGGATCCATGGCATAGGTCTCAAGTAATTTATAGACAGTAGGTCTAATCAAATCTCGTGTTGGACTTGTGACTCGAACGGTGGTCAAAGTCTGAATGCCTCCTGTCAGGGCAAGCCCCTCCTTTTATAGGCTGTAGTAAACAACTCTGTTTGTCGGTGCACGTGCAGGCCTCAGGCCAGTATGACGTCATCAGCGCGCAGCTGCAAGTGCAGGTGCACCGGTAAACAACATCGGATGATCATCAGGTGAATCTCCGACATATATAAATACATTATTATATATAAAACTGATCTCCGTTTATAGAAACAACTCTAAAAATTGTAGAAACGTTGTCTACTGCTCATTCTAAGGCCCTATTAGTCTTTTTAAGTTCATATTTCAAATTTACAGACCTCTCCCTTTTACAACTTTATTAAATGTAGGTATACAAGATAGACTGTTAAAATCATTATGTTTTCTTGACGCAGTCGGTAATTTTTTAACTACAAAAAAATACCCGACGTCTGCATAGGTTTCGGGAGCCTTCTATTTGACCAAAATATTTTTGGTCAAATGTGTCATTTCCGAAATTTTCATTTTCCAAAAAGCATTTGGTATTATATTTGTTTTGTATCTGGTACATCGAAACCGCTTGCTACGTCTATTAGTTGAGGGTTACCTTGTGACCACCTTCACAAAAAAATACACAACTCTGCGACGGAAAAAAACTTTTTGGGAAATAAAAATTTGGCAAAAATTAATTTGCCCAAACGGAATAGACCCATAGGTTTCTTTGAATTATCTTGCAAACATACCAACATTAACCTACTTTTCCCTAAATCATTGTTATAAGATCCATATTCCCAAAATCAGCTATAAATACGAACACCCTTGTACCTTAACGAGACGTTTAAATTCCGAAATAATAGCCAAATTCAATGGACGGCCATTGTATAACCCACGAGTCCCGTAATCCAATATGACATCAATTGAAGTATTTTCCAAAGGCTTTAATTACGTTTTCGCTTACCTGCACTTTACAAAATTTGATGCTTAAAATTGGGGGCAATTGGCCAGGAAAATTGGACTGTATTTAAGAAACGAAAACAATGAAACAAAAATACGAGGTAGTTCGTTATTTTATTGCATGACGTTAATTGGCAACGTCCGAAACAAACACTGACTCGTGTCAGCTTATCCACTTATTTCATTTCAATCGTAATAAGTTTCAGTCAGAAAATAATGAAATAATTTACAGAGAAACCAGACCTTGTTTTTTTTATGGCAAGGAGAAGGCACGCGAGTACTCAGGCCAACTGATGGTAATGGATCTGAGACCCATAGACATTTGAAATCTCAAGACTACAATCTCAAAACTGCAATCCTAAGACTTCAAATGCGTTACCAACCCTGAGGACTAACAGAAACCTAAGGTCTGTTCATTCTTGCTTGTCTTATACACCGTGGGCTGCTAAAACCCGACCGATTTCAACCACATATTCCTGACTTAATTACAAGTAAATAATGTTATATGAACATAGGTCCAATTACGCATTATTTATTTTTTAACTTTTGTAACAAAATAAATCAATTAAGCTTTGCACTTCATTATGAACAAATCTTATTATTTCGATTATTTCAAAAAATATGCGTTTTTGGACTACATATTGTACGACTTTTTTTACTCCATTTAGGCTTAGGAAGCTATGGTTAAAATCGGTCGGGTTTTAGCAGCCCACGGTGTATAGTAAACAACTTTCTAACCTCAAAATGAACCTTTTTTGGCTAAAACAGCTCTTTTATAGTAAATAAAGTGAACTGAATAAACATTTTGGACATCACTTGGCCAATGTATTGTCTGTGATTGCTTTATTTTGATTAAAATAGCTGTTTTAGCCAAAAAAGGTTCATTTTGAGGTTAGAAAGTTGTTTACTATATAAGAAAAGTAAGAATGAACAGACCTTAATAACTTATCCATAAAAACATTTATTGTATTTATCTTCTTCTCTTCTTCGTACGGTAATTCCTGCATTTTTCAATAAATTAGGTTGGTATTTTGAAGGCAGGTTATAGCCTCCGATGTCATCCTGTTCAGTCCCTCCACTCCAGAAGGGAATCGCACCACAATCGCAGGCTGCCGATTCGCGTAACCCCCATTTATTTACGTGGTAGTTACAACGGCCTACTCCTGTGCGGATTCTATTAATTTTGAAACTCGTTCGTCTTTTAATCTAGTTACTTAATAAAAACCGGCCAAGTGCGAGTTGAACTCGCATGGAGAGGCTTCCGTACATACGTTTTTTTTGATATAATTTTTATAGGGTTTTCTGTAATCTACAAGCAATGAACTATATTTTGTATTTTTTTCAAAAATGTAGGCTCAGTACTTTCGGATATTAGGAGAGTGGTCAATTTTCGTCTTCTATCATGAATGAAATCAAAACTATTAATTTTACAATAATAACAAAAATATATTTGAGATCCTCATAACGAGCCGTTTCATTTGATATACGACACAGTAAAGTTTGCAAAACTTTTTTTTTTAATTTCCTAATTTGTCCCCCGAAAATAACCCTTATTTTAAGGTTGTGTTGTGTTCATCCATTTACTTTTTATTGTTACATACTTATGTCTGCCAAATTTCAACGCAATCAGTCCAGTAGTTTCGGAGCAAATTGGCTGAGACAAACAGACGTACAGATATAAGGGTTCAGTTTTTTCATTTTTTGTACGGGACCCTAAAAAGTATAGATATTTATACTTAAACACCGAGATTTGCTAACACATCGTTATTCATCACCTTGCATCACGCTGGTCGGAAATAGCATTAGTTGCTGGCGTGTTTATGCTTCTAATTTTGCCGCGACTTCATTTTTAGCTTCGCAGATTGTTTTAATATGAAAACCAACGAGCGAGGTTAGGTTAGAAGCATTAGGTATTGAAATTAATGTATAATATTGTTTGTTTTTTATTTACTAGCATTTGCCCGCGACTCCGTCCGCTTAGAAGTCGGTTATCGCTATTCCCTTGGGAAATATTAACTTCTCCGGGATTAAAAGTAGCCTAAATCCTATTCCAGCATCTAATCTATATGTGTGCCAAGTTTCATCCCGATCAGTTCAGTGGTTGAAGCGTGATTGAGTAACAAACATCCAAACTTTCTCATTTATAATATTAGTAAGGTAAGATTGTAAATATTTGTTTTAGATGACACGTTAGCCTACTTGGTAGTAACCCTGCTTACGAAGCTAGCGGGCCCGGGTTCGATTCCCACGTCCAAAAGATACATTTTTTGCTGCTGACTGTACTTTTTTTAACCATTCATCTCCTGCTTGTCAATACCAAACTATTATCGATGTGTCTTATCAGTGGTATCCTGACTTTTAACCAAATCATCATTTGACAAACTATAATATCATTTTACAAAATTTCATTTCGCAAAAATGCAATTGTGCTTAAACTTAGGTGATTCCACGGGCATTTTAACCGCCGTCAATCCCCTGTCCTAAGTATTTAAGAAATAGGCGATAATATACTTAAAATTCGATCAATTGTGGCAAGAAGTACGATAACAGTATAGCTCTGTGTGAATGTTAGCTGCTTGGTGTAGCTCATTCTTTCAATACTTATGATGAGGGAAGAGTATTACATAGGTTACATGGACTTATTAAATAAATTAGGTCAGGTTAGATTAATGACCACAAAAAATAAAATAAAATATGCGGCGGGAAGTACGTCTTTGCGAATTGATTTTTGTAAAATGATATAGTTTGTCAAATGATGATTTGGTAAAACATTAGTGAACCCTTAGCAGTACAATGTGCAGGATGCTTATGATACGACAGCATTTATACTTATTTATGTCCATCAAAAAAAAAAGCAAAGTGACGACAAAGAAAACTCCGCACTTAATTACTCGACACCTTATATAACAAAAAGATATCTAAAGTGACAGGAGACTTTACTGAATTTCACCCTTGTGAATGACTGCTGAACTGAGTGAAATTATAAAAGCTCCTGGAACTAGGGACCCTAATAAAAAAGCTAATAAAATCTCGTATCCTTGTAACTGGAGAGATATAGTCGTCGGTCCCGAAACGACAGACGAGAGGGAAGATGGCTCACTTTAACTTTATGATGTTTTTTATTTGGTGTTTTGTAGAAAGAAGGTATTACTCGTATTTTAATTAGAAGTTCGCAAAGGAAACATGATGTTAAGAATAATTTTTCTTTACTTTGGATTGAATTTTAAACCAAAATTATTGTCACCCTACGTTCTTTGTCTTAATTGACTTATGCACCTCAAGAAATGTAGGATGACCATACAATTAGTATACTTACATAATGTTTTACCACTTTATTATTAATTAAATAATTCAGCAATTAATTAATTACTTTAACACACGCATAGTTAGATTTAATTTAAGAACTTAATAACAAAAGGACATCTAAAGTGACAGGGGGCTTTAAAACAGTGAATTCCATCCTCGTAAATGAAAATCGTGAAATTATAAAAGCTCCTGCAACTAGGGACCCTAATAAAAACCGGCCAAGTGCGAGTTCGACTCGCGTGGACAGGGTTCCGTCTCCACACCATATGCCTGTATATTAATCTGTCTGTCTATCTGTCCATCTGTCACAGCAGATTTGCTCCAAAACTACTGGACCGATCGAGTTGAAATTTGGTACAAATAAAAATTGAAATTTGGTAATTTGGTCACACAGTAAGGTTTGCAAAACATTTTTTTTTTATTTCCTAATTTACCCCCCAATAGTGGCCCCCTTGTCCAAAATTCATTTATTTACGTAACGCGTTCGTCTTTGGGTCACTGACTTACATATGTGTACCAAATTTCAACTCGATCGGTCCAGTAGTTTTGCAGCAAATCGGCTGTGACAGACGGACAGACAGACAGATGCACTAGTGATCCTATAAGGCTTCCTTTTTTCCTTTTTAGGTACGGAACCCTAAAAAGCAAATAAAATCTCGTATCCTTGTAACTGGAGAGATATAGTCTTCGGCCCTGTACGATAGACGAGAGAGAAGATGGCTCACTTTACCTTTATTACTTTTTTCATTTGATGTTTTTAGAAAGTATTATTTTTGAACGTTTGTTTTTTGTTTTAGGTAAGAAGCAGGCTAATGAGCAGACATCGTGTGATGGTAAGATGAGCGGTCATCGAATAAGGTTAAGGTCACTATCTTATCCTTTAACGTAACGCCAAGCAGCAGTGTCCGCATTGTTGTTCCGGTGTGGGGATAAGACAACCGGTAAACTTACTAGCACCCCAGATCACTAGACTCTACTAGCACAGAGGCATTTCATCGCAGTCTTCAGGGTTGGCAACACATTTCCAGTCTCAGGATTGCAGACTTAATATGGATTACCGGCCTCTGAAAAAATTGTAAATGGTTAAAGGGGGTCTATATCGGCTGGCATAATAATTGTTTGTCCTAATGATTGTTTGGTCGAAAACGGTTTTTACACTTGAAATGTAGATTTGGTAGTTTTTTTTTTGCACCTAGTGGTGGTACGAGTATATTGGAGAGAAGCTGCCGTGCCGTGAAGCTAGACTTACGTGGTAAGTGGTATTAAGTATACTGTTAGAGAAAAGATCGAAAATAGATGGCGCTAGTGTAGCAACGGGATGTCGGGCAAACAGCCACCGAAGTCTCAAGCGAATGGTCTCACGAAGACCGGAGAGGCGAGCGACTGATGTGGATGACCAGGCTGTAACACTTTGGCTCGAGACGTGCCCCGGTGCGGTTGTCAGTAGTTCTAAATGTCGAATATTATAGATCGGTGACGTGTTGCATTGTTCGCGATTTCTTTATGTTAATCCTCATTAAAATAATAACTAATGTATGCGTGAACGTTTATTTTAAATCAAATCTGTTCCTTTTGCTAAAAGTACATTATCATCAAACTTTATACCATCGCGGTGTCCATTTCACTGCCGCAAGGACACACATTTCCTGTTGCCTTCATTGTTTTCTTTTATTTTTGTATAAATATGCGTCTTATCGTTAGTGAGTAAACATTCTTATTTATTCTTTAATTAACTGACTTATCTACCCTCCCTTAAGCTGCGCGCAGCTTTATATGAAGGGCTTCCTACAAATTACACTTCTCTTACTTTACGGGCCGTAATTTGTCTTGTCTCGGCCCCGGTACAGTGGAAATAGCAGATTGAACAAATTCCACTAAAACCTGTCAAGGTACAGTCACGGGACTAGAATTTAATTTAGAAGCCATTAAATGGACATAAGATTTAATGTCCATTTAATGGCGATTACGATGGTTTTGGTAAATTCTTTTTGAAATTAGGTCTCGCATTTTAATGAAATTATTTAACTTAGATATTTGGGTGAATCAACTTTTAAGGTACTACCCATTTTTCGACATGTTTCACAAATTATATATTTTTAGAAAAACTATAGATTTGCCAACGACGTGGCTTGCACTTATTAAATCAGACAAATAGGCTAACATTTGAAATGAGTGTAACGCAGGGAACTATGTTGTCCCTAGGTTTTGTATGGAAAATGTGCTTTTTATTAGTGTGTAATTGCAATATTTACTGATTATGTGTGCGTAAGTCGGGCCATTTTTACACGAGGAATACCGTATAGGTAACATATCTACCTCTTTTTGTATTATATCATTGGGTGTTTACGTGTAAGGTCTGTAAATTTGGTGGTCTGATATTAATATTCATACATTATTATTAACCATAAGTCACCAGGAAAGTTTTAATACCGCAAAAGAAAAGGAGTACCTTAAAATTTGATTCACCCATTTATCTGATGAGTTTGGAGATGATATTGAGACAGTTCAGCAAATGGTTATATACTGATTTAATAAAGGTACCGAGTTACTGACTGACTCAGCAACGAGCAGCCAAAATTGCGTTAGTTGGAAATAAGAAGTTTGGACAAGACATTTATTTTGTAAGACAAGTAGTTTAGTTTAGTTTATTTATTAATCAATGTAATATTACAATATAAGTTGCATTGCATGTCAAAAAATACGAAATTACATTGAGATCGTTAAAATATAAATAATAATAATCAAAGAATACAAAAATAATTAATTGAAACAAAAACAATTAAAGATCAAATAAATGGTCACTCGTCCGATGTCAATATACGAGGATTAATAACTGTCAACACAATAATAAATAAATTTACAATTTTAGCTCCATATATTCATCCACAGAGTATAATGGATTATCCAATAAAAGGTTTCTAAGCTGATGTTTAAATGCTTCGTCGGAATGTACATTTTTAAGTTTGGCGGGTAGACGCTCCTAGTAAGAAGATATTTTTCGAAGTTGAACCAACATTTGATTAAAATGGAGGGTAGAAGTAAGTAGGAAAGCCGGTCATTTTTAAAGTAATAACTAGAAATTCGTTATAAAACATCTATTTAAAATTAAAATAAAACATTTCGTATTTTTTTACATATTACTCCTAAGAGGGTGTAAGTTTGTAAACTTGAGGAACTTGGCTATTTTTAAACAGTGACACGAATCCTTTACAACGGTAATAGTTTTGATTTTAGAGCAGCATGTTAAAATATATTAAAAACGCAAGAGGAGTATATAAGCGCCTCCAAAATTTCGAAGAGCAATTTATTGTCATTTGTAACGTCCGACGCATGGATGGGTCTTGACTACTTTTTATAAAAAAACTGGTTAAGTGCAAGACGGCCTCGCCCACCGAGAGTTCCGTTTTTTTGATAGAAAAGTACAGGTTCAAGATTTTAAACTCTATAAGTTCTAATTTTTTTTTACATACATATAAACATTAAGTCACGCCCCCCTAGTTTTTTATTACTATAAAATGATACATTCGACCCTGATAAGTAAATTTACAAATTACGTCAAATATAAAGCAACGTTAGTGTTCAATTACTTCATTTACTTTATTATATACATGTAAAATTTCCCTGACAGCTGTAGGTCAAAATACGCCTGGTTAGATTATTTTATTTTCTAATGCATATTTGCATTTTGGTCCCAATTTAAAAAAAACATTCACATGTTTTCCGGTCCAGTGCGCAAATTTTAGAAACCTAGAAATAGGAGCTCCGGGAAAGCGGAGCTGCGTCAGATCTATTCAGTTGATTTCTGGAATGAAAAACAATGCGACAGGGAAAAACGGCTGAAAATTTAATCAGCGAAACAATGCGAATGGAAATTCTGATACTAAGAAATAACCATTTCAGAAAATTGAGTAACAAACCCAAAATATAGCATACCCAGTTATACGTGTTATATATGTTACAGTATAGGATAAATCCTGTAAACTGGGTATGCTATATTTTGGGTTTGTTACTCAATTTTCTGAAATGGTTATTTCTTAGTATCAGAATTTCCATTCGCATTGTTTCGCTGATTAAATTTTCAGACGTTTTTCCCTGTCGCATTGTTTTTCATTCCAGAAATCAACTGAATAGATCTGACGCAGCTCCGCTTTCCCGGAGCTCCTATTTCTAGGTTTCTAAAATTTGCGCACTGGACCGGAAAACATGTGAATGTTTTTTTTTAAATTGGGACCGAAATGCAAATAATACGTACAAAATGACAGACGAAACCCAGTTCCTGTTACAATATATCAAAGAAGCTTAGCTTTTTCAAACGTTAAAATACACACTAACGCTATCAAAAAAATTGCTTGAAATGAAATTCAATACTATTTTATCACAAAAACTCGACGTCCATTGTGGTAAAAAAATCGTAATTCAATCGATAATTTGTTTACGGTTGATCGACGGATAAGACATGTTTAGACATTGTGATTGACGTTGATCCAATCGGTGATTAAATTTGAAAGACTGTCAATAATCAATGGAAAATCTATTGTTGATGGGCGAAGAATGGTTACGAATGCTATAATGAAAGTAAAATTCTAGAGTTCAATACCTAATTGAAAAATGGCCCGTGTTATACAATTCTTCGTGGGAGCACAGACATTTACAAAGTAATATATAAGATGATTTTCTTTTTTACCAGAATTAAAGACGTTCATACAAAAACAAACACTTTTTACTTAAAACTTCCCTAAAACTTAACTTTCCTTAAAGGCCGTGTGGTTGTCGGCTTAGAATAGTGCCACTCCATGTCTTCCCGTGTAAGTCGTAAGAGGCGAGTAAGGGAATAAAGGCTGTTGTTTTATTAGGCGATGGGCTTGCAACCTGTCACTAATACGCTGGTAAACCTCTTAGCCTGCTTGTGCAAAATGTGGTAACAGAATTAACAACAAGTTTTTAGAGTTGTTGGTAATTCTGTAGCTCTGCCTTCCCCACTCTGAAAGGGTAGCACAAGTTGTATTTTCTCGCTTGTCGCTCAGTGCGTCTCTATCGTTACTGACTAGATAGAGAGGGAGATCCGAGTGACAAACAAGTCGCGGGCAACTTGTGCTAACCGTGCTGGGAACGAAGGCGTGAGTTTATGTAAGGTCTGTTCATCCTTACTTGTCTTATATAGTAAACAACTTTGTAACCTCAAAATGACCCTTTTCGTGCTGAAACAGCTCTTTTATCGTAAATAAAATAAACCGAGTTAACATTTTGGACATCACTTGGCCAATGTATTGTCTGTGATTGCTTTATTTTATTTAAAATAGCTGTTTTAGCCAAAAAAGGTTCATTTTGAGGTTAGAAAGTTGTTTACTATATAAGACTTACCAAATCTTCATTATACTTCGTGCCTAAGAAGCTAGCGGTCCCGGGTTCAATAAAATTCAACGTATGGGCAAATATTTGTGTATGGGCGTGAGTTGTTTTTGAGTCTTAAATGTTTTCTATGTCTTCAAGTGAGTATTTATGAAAAGGGACCTTATTGTCGATGGCGCTTACGCCGCACTGCGTCACGTGACGTTGTATTTATATCGGAGCATCGTTAATAATGGCGGAAGCGCCATCGACAATAAGGCCCCTTTTCATATATAACGTCTCATATAAGTATGTTTATCGTTGTCTAGTGACCATAGTACAAGCCTTGTGCTTAGTTTGGGATCAGATCAATTTGTGTATAACAAACAGGCAGGCAAACTCAAATTTAACCAAACAGAGAGCGTAAACGATTGTGCAGCAGAACAATGTAGCCAATCAGAATTGCAAATGGAAGTCTATAATTATAACTATCGACCGCCGGCAATAGCAGCATTCAAGGAACATGCTATAGTCTGTTAGGTAGGTATAGTAGGAGATCCGAATAGGAGACGATTTGGACCGGGCTGTTTATTTGATAAAAAGTATTTTATACCAAATTTAATATGCTAAGTAATATATGACGAATCGGTAGGCTGAAAAATTTCAGTCCAGTATATAATTAATAAAAAAAATAAAAATTAACTTCGTTTTAAAAAAATACACTAGCTTGTTTAATGGACAAATTACATACCAATCGAAAGTATGAAGCCTATAGAATATGCAAACGTTAGTTTGACAATTTTTTTCTCGTCAAGCTATTGGGTAGGCAGGTATAAACAGGTAAGTCGGTACTAGTAATTTGCACCAAACCTAACGTTTGCATATTCTATAGACTTCATACTTTCGATTAGTATGTAATTTCTCTATTAAACAAACATTTGCAATTTAAAAAAAAAGTTCCTTTTTTTTTAATGAAATAAGTACTGGACTGAAATGTTTCAGCCTACCTATTCGCCACATATTATTTTATTTAGCGTATTAAATTTGATATAAAATACTTTTCATCGAATAAACAGCCCGGTCCAAATCTTCTCCTATTCGGATCTTAGACCAGTACTTATGTATGTATATCGCTAAAGCCGCAAACGCACTGAATGCGGGTGCGGCGCGTTCCCATGCTAAATCCACCTCTGCCACGCTATAGTATAAATAGAAAAGTAGTTCATCTCCTCTTTAGGAGTTTCTGATACCTATTGCCGCTCGCGTGCTAGGGTTGCGTCGATGCGCGTCGCTTGATACGCACGGAACCAAAGGCAGCAACGGCGCGGTCCCGACTAAACCGGCTTGAGTTTGCTTGGGGTGCCTCGCGGCGCGTATTTACGGTCGAGACACGCATACCTGCCGATCGATCTTTGTTTGGAGACGAGCTACTGTCTATGCTGTCTGTGGCTATGCTTTGGGCATGCTTTTTAAAGCCCCCTCTACACCCTAGTCAGCGGATTATGGTGCGATTTCGCGGCGCGAAGTTTATGATACTTCTCTGCGTGATAAACTATGAGTCCACACTCGCAGTAGTTCACGGTTATTTCCCAGTTTCAAGTCACAAATTCCCAGTCCCTTTGAAACGGGATAATAACCGTCAAAAATGGGGGAAAAATATACGCGAATCCGCAGGCTAAGTGTAGACTAAACTGTAGAGTAGGTTTAATATGGGAACGCGCCGCACCGCGCCGCCTCCGCTCTCAGTGCACTTGCGGCTTGAGGCTTGTATTTGATACTGTTTTGGTGATTCCTGTATACTGCCACGCTAGCAACAGTATTGGTGTAACATACAGGTGTCCCACGGTTATGTCACTTGAAGGGGAAAGTACTTGAAAATTTGTAGATTGGAAATAATACTACATCGGACGAGTGACCATTTATTTGATGTATAATTGTTGTTGTTTTAATTAATTATTTTTGTATTCTTTGATTAAAAGTATTTATGTTTTGACGATCTCAATGTAATTTCGTATTTTTTGACATGCAATGCAATTTTATTATTCGCAACTATATTGTAATATTACATTGATTAATAAATAAACTAAACTAAACTAAACTTGAGACTTTATTGAATTTTTCAAAGTGAAATTAAGATTTTTTAAACTTTATTTGCTTCATTTGGGAATCAAACATACCAAGTAAAAAAAAACTCTTTCTTATGAAGATTCGTTTAGTTGAATTGATTGTATGTTATATTTCAAATACGGAACCCTTGGTCCGTGAGTCTGACTTCCACTTGACCGGTTTCTTTAATTTCAAAGCTGGTTTAGTCAGAAGGGTAAGCTAAATTTGGATTTTTTTTGGCTGAGCCTTTCTTCTTTTCGGTAAAACCATATCGCCCTCAGGCGTGTAATCGTATTTTTTTTTTTAACTCGGCCGCCATTATAGTCAAGTAACGTTGATAACACGATAACCTCGCAAAGGCCCCGTGGAATTACCCTGTGGAATAGAGGCCTCGTACTTACAATATATATCAGAGGGTACTGCCAAGACGCACTACGCTAACTAACGTTTCTATTCGTTTCGTTTTTAACCAATCGCATCACTGGTGGATCACGTGACTTTCCGTATCACGTCATCTACCATTGACGCGATTGGTTTAAAAACGAAACGAATAGAAACGCTACTTAGCGCAATGCGTCTTGCTCACAACGCGATTAGTCGTTATTGGCTAATCACTCGAGAACTGTAATTTTTTTTGAGAAAATACCCTATATTCGGCACCATTAACAAACCACTAATTGTTAAACTTCCTCTGTGCCAAATATCACGACGATCAATTAAGCAACCCGGGCAAACAAATTTATTTTGCATAGGTACATACATCACCTTCACGCCCTCATTCCCAGAGTGGTGCAGGCAAAGCTACAGAATTACCAACAAAACAACTCTAAAAATATGTTGATAATTCTGTAACCACATTTTGCATTTATGATAAAACTATGGATAAAGATTTTAGTTTATTCCCTTTCTCATTTATGTATGACTCAATGTATGAATGTGAGAGAAGCGAAAGATATTTGTCAGGATCGTAGAAGGTGGAAAGAAGTGGTCTCTGCCTACCCCTCTAGGAAACAGGCGTGATTTAATGTATGTATTGTATGCATATCTAATACTTTTAAACGAGCAATTCTTGTATATATAATCTGAATCTCGGAAACGGCTCCAACGATTTCGATGAAATTTGAAATATAGGGGTTTACGGGGGCAAAAAATCAATCTGTCAAGTTGCCATCTTCGGGACATTTCGTTTACAACCCGAGCGACGCTCGGTCTTCCACGTACTATGTATAATGTGTACAAACGAGCGAAGGAACTACAAGTAGGTTGGAATACGCTCTGTGTAGTAAAAAAGGGCAACTCATTTTCTAGAACTTTCATCTGAGACTGAATATAGAACAGGGTTAGGGTTGTCAAATACAGTGTAGTTTGTTTTTTTAAGCATGGTAACGAATGTAGAGCGAGTATTTTGAGTCTAATAATACTTGGAGTTTATTTAAGACCTTAAATATTACTATAGTTTTGCGTCAACCATATCGTCAAAGTAAGTAAGTAGAAATTATGTGATGTGATGTTATGGTTGAGATAGAAGATAGAAAGTAAAATGCGAATTTATTGTCGAGATTTTTAAGGACCCAGCGTGACTTGAACAACTTTATTCATCTTAATTATTCAACAGAAATAGTGACGTTATCGGGATATGAGGTAACTATAAAATGTGTTAAATCAGGTTATGAGCTGTCTCCGCTCCAAATTTCATCCAAATCTGTGTGGCTAAAATTTCTTCAAGACCGGCAACGCATTGGTGACATCTCCGACGTTGCTCATGTCCATAGGCGGCGGTGACCACTTCCCATCAGCGGGCCGTCTGCCAATTTATCCGTCAATGGCAATAAAAAAAAGCAGAAACAAACATACACACAAACTGCTGCATTAATATAAATATGATTTTAAATCAACCTGTATTATTTTCTAAGCGAGAAGCAACCCTAAAGCCAGACATTTTTATGGGCCGCTACGTTCCAACCCGCTCCGTCTTAACAACTTTTAAGTTGGGTCTGCCTGCCTTTGTACCTTCAGCGTTGCGTGACATATAGACTCCTTTGATAAGCCTGCACCTACTAGACGGGAATATTTTGTAAGAAGAGTATGAGAGAAATGAAAATATACAGTTTGTTACCAGCACCCTTGCTTTTTATGAAGGAGGTTAAATAAAGTATATCTGGAACGTAACCATGACATTAATTTAATTAATAAACTAATTTTCAGGCTTTGTTAACTTTCTAACAAAATTTTAATTGCCATCAATGTAAAGCACAGCAATTTGACAAGTGTTAAATGACGGTCGACGGATACTTTGATTACTATGATTTGCCCCCGTACCACGACATGCCTTGTACTAAGCAACAGCGATACTGATAACGATGAACACGTAGCACATGCACTACATTAAAAATGGACAGTATCTAAGAAAATTAATTGTGAAGTTATTTTAATTATTTTTTAATTTATTATACTTGCAAATAATTGCTAAAGCAACATATTATCAGCAGTTTTAATAAACCGGCCCGCGTGCCGGTAACACACTGTATACGTAAGTAAACTCTTTATTGCACAAAAAGAAATCGTTTCCCAAAAAACCCTTAACATACCCTTATACATTTTTATTGATACAGTGGCTTATGTGGCTAGTTTTATCTTAAATAGGTGCTTTATACATATAAAATATTCTCAATAGACTGCACTATCGTCGATGAAACTGCAATACCGCGTAACCAACAATTGCTAATGCCGCGTAACTGACTTGTGGCAAATTTTACAGGAGAGCATTAAAATTGAATATCTTTGTGTTTATTGAGGTTAGACTTACCCAAACGCTAAATAACTTTGTTAACCCCATAATTTAGCTGTTTATTATATTAAGCATCCAAATTTACCAGTATGTATTTATATAAAGCACTTACGCGGTATTACACAATTGAATAATACGTCATCTCTACACTTGTATGCACATTCGCGGAATTGTAAAAACGACATGCTCTCTCGCGATATCGACATGACATGACTTTGGAGCTTTCTGATTGGTTATCGACACAGCTGTCAATGCCGTCTGGAGCCTATCACAGTGCTCTACCTACAGCCGCGAAAACTCAAATTTGACACATTTGTTAGTTACGCGGCATTAGCCATTGTTGGTTACGCGGTATTGCAGTTTCATCGACGCTATGTGATTATCACAATGTTTGACATTAGCCAAAGAGTAGGTATTGATATAAAAAACATAATGTACTCCAGCAGGATTCGACCTAATGAATAATTAATTGAAAAAAATATACATGAATACTTAATATTATATTATATAAATGAAAAAGATCAGTCATTATCAACCTCTTGGGTTAAGTCCCTACTAATTTATAAATAAATAGTTCCCAGATACCGGACTTAAATACTGCAGTTAATTAATTAATGTAATTTTTATTATTATCTCATAACTCTCATAAGGCTTTGTAGTAAAGCTTAAGTACCTCCTACATGAGTCAAAATTAAATTGTATCATACATAGTGTGTATACAATTCGCAGAGAGGTAGTTTTTCATTCGGCATAATATGACTTTTCTCAGATTAACCTATCTGATTATCTCTACTCTTTCTCAAATCATTCCCGCACCAAAAACCCCGAGGTATGGTGATAATTTAACTATCTGTTTACACACTCTTCTGCACTAGGCTACGTTCCAATTCCACCAAACCATGTTGAACGGTAATCAATGGTAATCGACTATTAGTTCATACATTTTGACAGCTGTTTACACTCTAAAGTAATCGTGTGTTGTGGTAGGTGGAATTTGACATTTAAGCCTGTATCGCAGAATGACTAATTCTTGTTTTCCGTTTTTGATTAAAATTTATGTATGGCATGTATGTTTGTTTATGTAATTAAATATGTTATCAAAACAAATGCATATAGTGTAAAATGCGAAATTAATGCTACAAGGATTCTACCAGTCAACCGGTGGATCAGAAATCAAAAATACAATAAAATTACAATATTTTCCCTTTAACTTAATGTCAAGAAATTTATACTTACTTATTTCGGTTTTCTGTTAAATCACATCTTGCTCGACGGGAATTGAATGTTTAAATTCTGTTAGCGTTGCGTTATAATTATTAGTTTTTACCTTGTTTATATTATAAACGCTTACCTAATTATTCTTATTGCATGCATGTAACCTCTTTTTAAGTACATACGTTTGTAGTGTTTACCTATAATTAGTAGGTAGTGCAATTAACTCTAATTTAATGTAATACACCATCAAAGTTGCATTGTAATAACTGTTGGTAAACCATAATACAAATAAATAAATAAATAAATAAAATCAACCAATATTTTACTACCGACTAGCAACCCGCCCTAACTTCGGTTTATAAGAGTTTTTCTGTAACACACATACCTACATAAACCACAATAAATATGTATACTTATGTTTAATACATACATAACAATTTTCTGGAAATATTTATCTTAATGATAGTGAAAAACCACATCAAAATCAAACAGACAGACGCGGATATCAACTTTGTTTTTGCCGACGAAGCTAGCGGTCTCCTAGGTTCGGTTCCCGGTATGGATAAATATTTGTCTGATGTCCGCAAGTGCTTCTGAGCCTTGGATGTACATGTTTCGAATAAACATCTTTTATATTTTTTAAACATTTAATGCGGCAACTTCGGCAACTCAATAAAAGCCACTCACTTATAAAAATTGTTAGATTTAAATCACAACACGCGGTCTTACTGCTCAATAAAGACGTCTTACAATATACAAAACTCTCCACACGTAGCCAACTCACACAAACCCAAATTGATTCCGAAAAGGTCTGGCCAGGTAACGTTTGTTTTTATCTTCAACATTTCCCATTAAACCTGACCCTTGTTCAAACTGAATAACAACTGGATTAGTTATTTTGAACGTTGTAAAGTTTAAGTTGGGAATACATGGGATTTTTGTTTTCTTCATTTTCCCAGGAGTGGGACATTATAGGCTCTTAAATAATAATCAATAAAATATGAATTTCGGTGAGTGATGAGTGTTTTTTTTTATTGGCAATAAGAAAGCAAACAAAAACAAACAAATACGAAACTGAGACCCATAGACACTAGCACTCTCACAATCACAAGACTGTAATCTCAGGACTGCAAACGTGTTGCCAACTCTCTCAGGACTAAGGTTAGAATCGTAACGTAACGCGAACAATGTTGCTTGTCGGTAGTAACTTTTATTTTGGACTAGCTTCTGCGCGTGACTTCGTCCGCGTAGATTTTGTTTATCGTTATTCCCTCGGGAACTTTACAATTTTCTGGGATAAAAAGTAGCCTATGTATTAATCCAGGGTCCTCTCTCCATTCTAAATTTCATCCAAATCCTTTCAGCCGTCGCAGCGTGAAGGAGTAACAAACTAACACACACAGAAACAAACGAATTTATAATATTAGTAGGATATACATGTCGGGTCGGGAGGTCTAAAGGCTGATCCGACGTCTTGAAACCACGTAAGGCACTTGCGAGCGTGCTTGTGCAGATATTCTCAAAATAAAAGTCGTATAATGTAATCTGATCACTATACTACTTGATTAATTCATAAACACTAAAAAATTCACACGGATTACAATAATAAATCTGAATATAGACCTTGGGGGCTATTGCCTGAAGCACTCGCAATCGCAATGGTTTTCATTTTGAAAATCGAAGGCTTGTCTGCATACAAAATGAAAACAATTGTAACGTAATTGTCGCTTTGAAACCGATTGTGATTGCGAGTGCGTTAGAGAATAGCGACGCTGATGTCAACATTATTCAAAACTACCCAATTAATTAATTAAAAAAAAAAACAATCAGAATAAAGCGCGCGGCGCACAGTGGTGCACGTTGTATGGAGCCGCGGAATTAATTGTTTTTTTTAGGTTAATGGATAATAATAATAATAATAATAATAATAATAAATCATTTATTTCAGACAACATAAGTCCATACATTCATCTCTAATTAAGTGTTCTTAGTATCTTAGATCTAAGTGTTAGTATTAATTATTATAAATTATTAATAATTGACTGGGGCATGTAGCCCACAACACTGACGGATGTAGGGGCAGTCGTACCTATCCCCTATCATTCTCAGGATGTTATTGGGACTGCCACGCACCCGGCGCACCAGGGATGCGGCTCTTTTGCGCATAAAAGCAATCTATTCTTGCTTCTGCAAACATCCCTTATGCGCTACGGATAAAAAAACACATTTTAAATATATTTATAAGTGTAATAAAATCATTCCAACTAATATTTAAAATAAAACCTACATTAAAATATACAATTAGGTGTTGCTTTATTGAATTCACAAAAGTAAATGATGCACAATGTTGTAAATACCCTTTTTATACTATTTTATAATTTAATAGTCTTTGTAATGGCCCTCATTACCATCGATAACGCATTTAAGTATTTTTCTTAGAAAAATAAGGTCATTCACTTAATGAGGTAGTAATAAAAAGTTTGCAAATTATTGCAGCTAGAACCAATTAAATAATGATCTAGATTAAATAATGTGTAAATATTGTTGTATTAGAACTTGAGGGTCGTTGTAGCTAAAAAGTTATAGCCAATGAAATGTAATATTTAGGCGAGAAATGCTATGAAATTCTTACAGCCCTAAAATTACTACTCATAATTTTAGAGAAACCATAAATGTTATTTCATTTACAATATAGTAGGAATAATGTTTCTTGTATATAAATGAAACATGTTAAACAAAATCAATAACTTGAGAGGAATACACCGTTTGCAAATGCAAGGTATTTTTAACGTTTATTTCATGCGAGTTCATTTGTACGAGTTTGGCGGCCTAATTTCTTTATAAAAATAATATATATATGCAATATTTTATTAGATCATAGGTATTTGAAATGTTTTATATACATATCAGGTAAAACATGTGACTACTGATGACCATCCCAAAATTGAATTAATTCCGCCGTTGCCCCACTGTGCGGCGTAATAAATAAAATGAGAATATTCCTATAGTATGGCCATCCAATTGAATAGTTACGTAAACAAATAGATCGCCTGATGTTTAGATTAATGATGACAAATCCCATAGCCAATTAAAAATCAATTAGTTGAGTTAATTGATTCAATACGGTGAATTTTTCCATTTGTAATCTCTACCCATCTTTCCTACCCATTTTTTGACTGAGATTTTTCTTGTTAAGTTTATATTTAAAGAAGAATGGTCACGCCTCATAGAAAAAACCCAGACCCGACAGAATCGAGACACATCTCAGTTTTTTGTTATTTTTTTATATTGTTAAATTATGTATTTTTTATATTCGAAATCAATGGCTTACACCAACATATTGCCTTATGTTTTTGTTCAGAAGCTACACAAAAAAAAAAAACCAAAAGTCGTATATGTATAACTAAATGACGATACAGTAGTTATAGGATGTATCGAGGTAACCTGGAGATGCAGCTGGATTACGTAAATAGGCATTTTGTATTTTTTTAGTGTAACACCTTAACAAAAACATAAGGCAATATTTTGGTGTTAGCCATTAGGTAAAAAAAGATAAAAATACATAATTTAACTATATACAATATAACAAAAAACTGAGGTATGTCTCTTTTCTGTCGCGTCTGGGTCACAGGTGACCGTTCTACCTGCTACTCCCCCTATTTATACCCTTAGGGGATGGATTTCTAAAAATCCCTTCTTAGTGCACCCCTAAGATATCAAGGAATATTCCCTCCAAATTTCAAGCCCCTAGGTTCAGCGCGCGGTTTTGGCTGTGCTTTGGTCAAATGCTTTAATTGTCGATTGTGAAACAGGCGGTTATAGTTATAATAGTAGTTTACGTGACGGTTGCGTAATGACAGGCATTACAACATGAATGTGGTTATAATAGATCACACGAGTGTTGTAATGCTAATTACGCAGAGTCGCGTACAATACTTTATCTACACACGTATTATAATTACTCTAAGATGGGTTCAGAAGCCGAAAGGCAAATGACCAGCGTTATCTTACCTGTGGTAGTGACAGCGATGACAGCTGTAACGAAATTTTGAAATTACGTTATCGAATATTGTAAGGTAATGAGATCCAAATTTGGAATATCTTCCAAAATTAACAGCTGTCATCGCTGTCACCTACTACCACAGGTAATGCTGGTCGTTGCCTACGGATTTTGAACACATAATAAAGGATTTATGATATGTGTGTAGATAAATAATCAGTGATCGGAATAGGTAGAGCTAATTTGCCTAAACTTGACGCATATTCATTCATGCGTGATAGAGATGGGAATACATTATTGAATGAACATGCATCAAGTTTAGGCAAATTAGCTCACCTATTTCCGATCACTGTAAATAATATAGATTCATTAAGTAGTGGATGTCTTCCGGCTGATATAATGATAGCATAACTTTAAAACTTGCACAGGGCCCCGTTACTGAGTACTTCTCCGCTGTTTTTGTTACTTACGTCGTTCTTTACTCCCCTCTATTCGTCTATTCACGCGCGCGTAAAGCACATAATTATTTGATTGTCCGTCGCATGATGTCATTAACTTTGTTCTAAAGGTTGGCAACTAAATAATAAATTGATTAGTAAGCCAATTTGACATTACAGATATTGGACACTCAACTGATATTTGTATCCCCGGGGATACCACTGGCCAGTAGGGAATTATATCGGTAGGCGGCGGCGAGTGACATATCTGTTACGAAGTAACTAGTATTATAATTTGTGACTTGACTTTCTTCGAGACCAGTGCAAGGCCCCAAAAATAACGAAATCCAAATCCTACGCTTAATAAATCCAATACTTTCAAGCCACCAACAATTTAAATTCAATTGTTTCGCACAGCGTTTAAAGTTTACATTTCTTTGGCAGGAATAAAATTAAACTAACAACTTTTTACGATCTTGCAGTTCGTCTGTTTGATGTATGTTCTTAGTAAGGTTAATGGATTAACGGAAGTATATTTAGAATGTATTTATTTTCACAAAAGCCACGTGTTTTTTTCGTAATTTAAGATTTACTGGGCTTTGAGATAATATTGAGGTACTGTGGTTTGATAATAAAAACTGTAAAGATCAAGTTTCAGGTAGAAAAAGTAATACTAAATTATGTTATGATTATTTATTACTAGCTTTAGCCTGCGACTCCAACTGATCGGATTAGCGGTTTAGAGGTGAAAGCGTAACAGACAGACAGAATTAGTTTCGCATTTATAATATTAAATAATAGAGAAAATATGGGAATATGTAAAATTTCATTATTATTGCTGCCCATCTAATATGCATCATGAGACTCGCCAGGGCACTATTTCGTTGCCTTCTCCACGCCACGTAAATAAACACCGGACACGAGTCGGTCTCGCGCACCGAGGATTCCGCACATGACACCGTTAACTCAATTCAAAATTTACACCGCCGCCCTTCCTTACATAAATACCCTGTTTTTTTTGTTATTTAATAAAAAATGTTGGGTTTTCAGTTTTCCTATACTTGTAATATAAGACGGTAATACTTGCATCATAGATCTAGGTCAATGGAAAATACCCTAACTTAGAAGTTTTATTTTTTCACAGCTTCAAGGGACTGTAGACTCGAGTATATTTACTCGTATTGTTTAAATTTCAACTCGATACCTCCACGCGTTCCCGAGATAAAGGGTCTTGACAGACAGACAGACGGACAACAAAGTGATCCTATAAGGATTCCGTTTTTTCCTTTTGATGTACGGAAACTTAAAAACAATACGATAGCAATATGTGAATTGACAAAGTAGAACATGGCCCTTTTGTATCTCCTGTTATTACTCTACTATATTCTGTTCTCGAAAGCCGAATAGCATTCACAAAGAACCCGCACTAATAGCGCCAGCCTAAGCCATTACTGCCCTCGCTACTGTCTGGATTATTTCTTTGTTACCGGCTATTTATTAAAGCTGGCCGAATTTTAAAGCTTAGGCGGGTTTATCCACTTTTTGTTTTTATTTTCAATGTTCCGTAGTACCAATAGGAATCGTAAAGGCCCATTTAGATTATGCAAGTTTCTTGTACAAGACTTGGCAATAGGGAATTCAAATAACCGGTTTTAACCGATTTTAACCGGTTATTTTCATACAAAAACGGTTAATAACCGGTTAATTTGCATTCCCTAATTGGCAATAATTGTATGCAATTATTTTGTTGCAATAATAGTGTTTAAGAATTGTACCAAACGTAAGGTTTAGACTGAGCAATTTTTTATTTCCACAATTTTATTGTATGGAATGTGCAAGAAAGTTGTATAATGTAAATGGGCCTTTAGTTTCGCCTTGTTCGGTCTGGTTGTAGGTATGTCACACTCACTTGATTTTTTTCATTTTATTTTACAACATCGTGTGAGCTATGGTTTGAAACAAAAAAACACTATAGGTATTATATGTATGATGCAATTATTAATTTTAAGATTAAGGGGCAATTTAGGAAATATTTAACTCAAAAAACTAAATTAAAAATACAAAAATTCTGAAAAAAATTTTTAAATCATAACTCATTATTATTATTGGGACGTAATGGAACCAGTAATCGACAAGGACCCACGATCGACACTTGATTCTTATTTTACAGAAGATAAGGGTTATTCATTTGTTTTGTAACACTCAATTTATGACCGTATGATCTTTGAATTAAGAGTTAAGTGTCGATTACTGGTGCATGTCAGCTTAAAGTGTCGAACACGGGTGCCATTACGTTATTAATATTCGGGTGTTTCAACACTTTCAACCACCCTTCACTACCGTTCTCTAAACAATTAAGAAAACAATGATAAGACCACCAACTTCTGACGTAATTAGAAGCAGAACTAGGAATACTTTCCATTTATTTCAGAAGTTGGTGGTAATTATCATTGTTTTCTTCATTGTTTTGGAAACGGTGGTGAGAGCGGGTGTAACGCCCGAATATATTCACGCTATTATTTTACAACTACTTTTCTTTTCGGACAAGGCACTGCATGACTTTTTGAAATGATTCTTATGAAAATGTATCAAATAACCTGTCACTCTGCAAGTATATTATTTTCACGTGCAAAGCGAAGTGACATCACAAATAAATCTCGCCTTGACATGGCAATATCACGGTAAAAGCAATATGGTGCAAGGAGCGCAGGATATTACGGCGCGAACAGTAAAGTTTAAAATTATATAGGTTATTACTATCCTTTTCTCTCGAGTTAAATTATTACATTGTAAGATGAAAAGACAGGAATAATATACAAAATATGGGACCAAATGCAATCCGCAAAAGTCGGCACTGGAGTCAAAGTCCGACATTCCTACTAAGCGTTGAGAACGCTGCATAAAGATAAGATAAAAAGATAAAAGATAAAAGAAATGTATTCAGTAAGTAGGCCGCATGGGCATTTTTTCACGTCAAGAATCTACCAGCGCTTCCCAAGAGAAGACCACTGCTGAGAAGAAACGCCGCAAGAAACTCAGCAGTCAGTCATTTTTTAAACATATTTCTTATTACAATGGTACTACTAATGGTAATGGTATCAAATAACACGCGTAGTTCAGCAGGAAAACATGCCAATTAAGAATCTTACAGGAGAGATAGAGAGAGAAAAAAACACATACTTATGTGTATTTATGATGGTGCGAGACGACCACATAAAAGTTTCGATATGTTTTCCTACATCAACGGTGTCCCCTAGACAAGATAAAGATTTTGCATTGGAATAAATTATTATTGACTAAGTTTCGGGTTTAGGAGTATACCACATATATAAGTACACATAAAAAAAAAAAAAAAAAAAAAACGCAAGTAACGCAAATGCATCTACTTTGCGTGTCCGAATCCGGACTTAAACCCCGACCAAGCGTTGGGGTCGGCCGTTGCTACTGACGTTCCGCGCGCCTGTTGTTGCAGCCGGTCGGCCGTGAAAATTAAGGAAATGCCTTGTTGCGTGATAATAAACTGCAATGGAGCAAAAAATTTACGACTTTGAATCGATTTTCGCGGAAAACAGAAAGTTCTCTTCTCTTGGTGCATCCCAGTTGGTAGCGAAAAGTGACACGGTTGGTTTTCATACAGATTGAGATGTTTACGTTATCTATGTATATTTATAATTATCTGTGGTTGATACTGAATTATGACGTCACATATTAGTACATACCGTACTAAATGTATGATAAAAACAAGTAATTAGTAAATTTGGTCGAGGAAAACTAGATTTAAGTACATAGTTGCTCTACAGTAAAATACATTTTTAATTTAAAGACAATTTACTCTCGGTTGTAAAAAAATATTTCGTTTGTTTTTACTTTGCTATTATAATTTTCAATTTTTCAATCCATATTACTAGATCCACATGAGTCAACATCCCTATTACGTTGTCAACCAAAACGTAATGTTCTTATAATTTGGTTTACAACTTTACGTTGACATTAGTTAAGTTGATTGTTCTCTCTGACAACTTCAACTCACAGGTTAATAATATGTCCGTCGAGTTGAAAAGAAGAGCATGGCAGAATTAAGGAGGCACTTCGATAAGAGCCACCCCGAATACATTTCCCTCCCCTCCATTACGGAAAGTCTTTGTTTTTACTTCAGGTAATTATTTCTCCGAACCACTGATTAATTAATATTTTTTCTGCCTAATGTTGTTATTCCTTAACAATGGCACGAGTTTGACTATGAAAAAGTGTTTCTCGTGAATTCTCGTTAGCTTCTAGGATTATTCTAGATAATTTTGTAAAAAGATGACTTTGTCAATTCTCTTAAATATTGTCGAGGAAGTATTTGAAAGTATTCCAATCTTCTAGGAATTTTCTGCGACTTGCACATTGCTACGTCAAAGTTATGAACAATTTTGCATCGCACCTTCTTTATCTTTATTATTAAAAAAATATAAAACAAAGTCACTCTCCGTCTCTGTATTTCTAGCTAAATACGGAAAAAAAATCGCTTCTAACAAGATTGTAATTGTTGTGCTGCGTCTTGATTTCATACGAGGCTGTCAAAACGTTAACTAGATACAACAACTAAGATGTTAGTTGAGTCACTTAAGAATCTGCTGATGTTACTATCAGCTTTGGTTGATATAACTAATACCATAACTATTATACTTATTAATTTTTTGTCAACTAAGAGAAATTCTCTCTTGGTTGCCTCTAATATTTTCTAGTGTAGGTTGTATTTTTTAATTTCACAAAGGCACGCTCTGCCACTCAAATTTCTTGCCACAGGTGCGCTAATGTACTTTTATTAAGAAGTGGGGCGCGACTTCGTGGATCAAAACCACTATAGGATTGCAATCAGCTGTTAGTGGTCAATTAGAAACAAATCTTCTCTTGTGCATTCGATATCGACTCTGACGCTTGTGTCAGAATAACCGCTCCACAGCTGTATTATTATGGTAAACTTTTTGTTCCGCTTTTTTCCTTTACGTAACGACAATTTCATCTCCCTCGCTTTCCTGTTATTACAGGCCTGCAAGAGAGAGAAAACTGTTTTGTTACGGATTTTGATTACAAAAAATGTTAATGACGACATTGTGACGAAACTCGTTGTTTGAATAAAATGGCTAACTGGATTTGTTTTCTTATTCATTTTCAATTAACATCTGCTCGACCGTAAAGCTAGCCAGTTCGGAGCAGACCCTTACAGGTTCTGAACTCCTGGTAACAGGATGACTAAACACCCTCATCTGAATGATCTTGATTAACAATGAAAGGCAAACTGTTATGTTAAATAGAGAGCTACTGAAGTGGTCAAACGTTGATACTTCAATTTCTAGTATTAAATAACACTACAAATACAGTGAGATGAAACGAATAAACTTTAGTCTACGTATTCATTCATTCAATAAATAAATAAATATCAGGGGACAATGTCACACCAATTGACCTAGTCCCAAACTAAGCTCTAGGCTTGTACTATGGGTACTAGACAACGATATTCATACTTATTTAGAGATATATATACTAAAATACATAGAAAACATCCATGACTCAGAAAAAAATATACGCGCTTATCACATAAATATCTGCCCTTACCGGGATTTGAACCCAGGTCCGCAAGCTTCGTAGGCAGGGTCACTACCAACTAGGCCAGCGCGTCGTCATTGAATGTAAAAAAAATTTTTTTTTTTAATTGTTTCAATGTTTCTATACTAAAATTTAACTGATGGTAAAACCGCTTCAAAATCCGTTGCGTGGTTTAGGAGTTAGCTGATATACAGACAGACGGAAAGACCGAAAGACGGATAGGCGAAGAGCGACTTTATTTTATACTATGTAAGCATAAAAAAGAAGGTAAAAACTATACCCTTTTTTCTTGGACAAACGGTCTATAAAGATCAAAATTTTAATATGAATTAAATAATTTCTATTTTACTTTAGAGAATACACACAAAGATAACTTGAAATGAAATTTCTCTTTACTTTTACCTTCGTTGACGTGTGTCAAGATTAAAATGGAGCCTTATGTAATATATTTCTTTTTTCTTTCATAAAATATTTAATTTCAACGTACCTTTGCAGAAGGCCCTTTTCGTAATTCTGTTCGAAAATGGTATAAAGTACTTGGAGTATAATGAAATCAATGTCACAGTCTAAACGCGAGTAGATTCAAAAGTTTTATTAAGAAACCTTACAGTGCCTCTATTCTAGGCGGTAAAAACCAATATAATGATAGGGTGACGGAACCAGTAATGGACAAGGCACCCATGATGGACACTTGATTCTTATTGTACAGAAGATAAGGGTTATTCATTTGTTTTGCATCAATCAATTTAGGACCGTATGAAAGGAGAATGGGCAAATTGGCCTATCGGCGGCCACGGATGAAATTAGTGTCATATGAGAGCTCTGATATTAAGGAATACTGTTTGTAAAGAACTTTTATTTGTATCTCTTTTAAAAAATGAATTATTTAAACTTAAGTCCGAATTCGATCAAGACATTCAAGAAGATATTTTGTTACCAGCATCAGATTTATTATGCACCGTGACTTATGATTTGTATACTTATTATATCTGTAAGTTGTACTTTATTGCCTATTAGTAAATAAATAACATATTGATAGTTGTTAAATACTTCACTTTGAGATGTTAGATCATCAATATATGTTAAGATTTCCTTCTTTCCTAAACATTTGATATATTGATGATCTAACATCTAATCGGGAAACCTACGCAAAGTTTGTAGAAGAAAATCATGTTTTATTCTGATTACAATTAAGTCACGGTAATGAAACTTTTACCAAGTAACAGTAGGACTATACCACATCGTCAGATAAAAAAAATATCCTTGGCCGCTCATAGACCATGTTCCATACAGATTTGCCCATTCTCCTTTGAATTAGATACGATCAGGCGGAACTTACGACTTACGTAAGTAGGGACGCAGCTATTGGTTAGAAGTAGATAGAAATATTTTTTTCTCATTCTAAGGCCGGGATTACACCTGTAAGTTATTACGTAAGTTATGAGACGCAACTATGGGTAAGAGTGAGTGGCAAATATCTGCATCTCTCTCTTGCATATAGCTTTGTTTCAAAACTTACGTAATAATTTACAGGTGTAATCGCGACCTAACAGATAGCTGCGTCCCTACTTACGTAAGTCGGAAGTTTCAGTGTAAAGCCGGCCTTAGATAAGATAAGATTTTTATTTGTAAAAAGAACTATAGATAATGTGCAGGCATCAACAGGGGTTCCCAAACTAGGCACGGTCTATATCTTGGGCAACCAGATATTTTTATAGCACTAAGGTTTTGTTTTTTAGTATTTTCTTAATATTAATTACAGGACTAATGAATAGCTACACTAAACTACATATAAATAAGGCTTACATAAAAATTAAACATTAAACATAATTTCTGTGGTTATAGATTATCTGGCCAGGGAGGAAATTAAGAGTGAAGTGTCCATTACTGGCGCCTGTCATCTAAAAGTGTCTATCATTGGTGCCGTCACTCTATTGTTTTTAACTCGGCCGCCATTACTGTCAAGTAAATAATCAAGAGCTATCAAAACGTTGACAATATGATAAGAAGTATGTTTTTTTGAGACTTGACAGAAGCGCGTGGAGCTAACCCCATACCCCATGTGTTTCTGTTTAGTCCATTAGAGAAATTTTTCTTTTACGTTACAATTGTCTTCGCGAGTGATATCCATGGACTTATTTCTCTAATAAGTCCATGGGAGTGTCTATAAATAACTCGACATTGGCGAAATACACCTTAACAGGAGTGAAAGCCGTTAATTAAGAATAGAATAGAATAGAAGTATGGTTTTTACCGCCTAGAATCTCGGCCCAGGACCTCTATCCAAGACAGTACAGCAATATTGCTTCTGATTTGTTATCGTATCGTCAACGTTACGAGAGCTCTTATTTCCTTGACAGTGATGGCGGCCGAGTTAATAGTACATTGTTGCCTAGGCGCGGAAAGTAAGGGATTTCCTGACGAGGTGGTTAGCAGGCCGAGCAAGCCTGCCTGCTAAAATGCTAAAATACGAGTCAGGAAATCCTTGTTTCCGCCGAGGCATACATAATGCTTTTTTCAAACAATGCGAGGAAATGATACAAATACATGATTTTAAGTATTTTTAAAAACCTTTGACAAATTCGGAGAGAATGTTTGTTTGCGTCATACGAGTATTAGTTAAGATAGTTTCACGCACAACGAGCCGCTGCACGCCGCCGCCGCTCCGTAGAGCCCCACCGCGCCGCCGCCCCTCACTGCGCCCCCACTAGTTGGGTGTCCGGGATTTTTTTCATGGTCCTTTCGATTTTATACGCTATAGAGAGCGCTTTTGAGAAAACAATATGTACATGGACGGAAAGTGTTTTCATATGGTTTTTTTACTGCTAGGAGTAAAAAGAGGCATTTTCCGTCCATGTGTTTCATTCGGAAAACCGTTATTTCCGAACATGTTTGAGAAAAAACAATACTGTAACACGTCAAAAGTAATATTGTTATACCGTGGGGAATAGAGGCCCTGAAGTCATTAACCTTGTCCCAATCTGGGTTTTAGGATTTATACTTTTGGTACTAGTCAACGATAAACATAATGGAGATATTAATAATTTTAAATAAAAAATATGATATTAATAAATATGATATTATGAATATTAGCTGTGTGGTTGCCGGCTTAGAATAGTACCACTCCATGCCTTCCCGTGGATGTCGTAAGAGACGACTAAGGGTATAAAGGCTTGTAGTACTGTTAGGCGATGGGCTTGCAACCTGTCACTAATACACTGGTAAACATCTTAGCCTGATTATGCAAAATGTGGTTACAGAATTATCAACAAGCTTTTAGAGTTTTTGGCAATTCTCTAGCTCTGCCTACCCCAAACTGGGAATAAAGGCGTGAGTTTATGTATGTATGTATGTAAAAAATATGATAAAATAAAATACCAGGGGACAATGTCACACCAATTGACCTAGTCCCAAACTAAACTCTAGGCTTGTACTATGGGTACTAGACAACGATATAAATACTTATATAGACAAATATATACTTAAATACATAGAAAACATCCATGACTCAGAAACAAATACTCGCGCTCATCACACAAATATCTGCCCTTACCGGGATTCGAACACAAGACCGCTAGCTTCAAAGGCAGTCACTACCAACTATAGGCGCGTCAATACTTTAGAAAACATCCGTGACTGAGATTCAATAAATACTCGAACTCGTCAGACAAAATAAATATTATACTCTTCGATTATATTTGACAGCATTACGTGAAAAAAATTACGTCGAAAATAATCATTGACTTTCTACAACAGGATTCTAAAGATGCGTAACAAATTAATTGGTACCGTACCTCAATCCCCACTTAGAGTGCTTTTAAAGAAGATTCTATAGCTAAAAATTGGCATAGGAAATTAGCTACGGAATCTTCTTTAGAAGTTCTAGTTCGATTTTTACCATTTAATTTTTACGATTGAATATGTTGTAGATAAAATGAAAAGGTCTGAGGGCCCTGCAAAGATGCACTACGCTAACTAACGTTTCTATTCGATTCGTTTTTAAACCAATCGCGTCACTGGTAGACCACGTGACTTTTCGTATCACGTCATCTCCCAGTGACGCGATTGGTTTAAAAACGAATCGAATAGAAACGTTAGTTAGCGTAGTGCATCTTTGCAGGGCCCTCTGTACCTACGCTTTTCTTCACGAACAAGAAAAAAAAACCGAAACGTACAAACTTAGTTTTTTATAATAAGTGCAACATGTTAAAAAACTGTAAAAATCAAAATTGACCTATGGCCTGTTGTTTGATCAGTAGTTAAACTAACTAATTGTTAAAAATCATGACTAATGGTTAAATCTCAAGGAAATGTGTCAAATTTTCGATTCCTTTTTCGAATTTAAACAATTAGTTGATTTAACTACTGCTCAAGCAACAGGGCCTTAGAGTGTGAAACGTTTATCACCCGGGGCTAAAGTATGGACTTTTTTGAAAGCTACGCGATTTAAGCGCTGATTCACAATCCTTTTAACAATATTTAGGAAACAATATAAAACCCGCAGAATCATTTTCTGTTAGAAACACGTCTTTCTAAATATAGATTCGGTTCAACTTAAAATAATAGTTTCTACGAAAGCTTTGTACCCAGCATAGTGTAGCCCTATCCTTTATATATCCTTTTCCGCTCTGACTATTTATTTATTTAATTATTATAATAGACGTGCATTATGACTTTCATAATTAGGGCAAATAAGATATAAATTTAGATGTAAAATTATGGTTAATGATGTTTAGTACAAAATAACGTTATGCCAAAAGAGTCATTATGGCAAATGTATGTTATGCCAAACATTACTTAGGGCAAACGTGCTATGCGATATGACTTTAGGAAAAACGATATTATGGATCGCGAATGACACCCAGTCTGCTTCTCTTGAACTTCTGCTCGAAGTTGATTGAATTTGTTTCTTATAAAAGTTTAGGGCAACCCTTAACTCAATATTTTTTTACGGAGTACCTATCAGAATTGTTATTTGAATGTTTGAATTTCTATCATGCCTAAAACATGGATTTGGTTGAAATTTAACATACATTATGTAAGTCTATTTTGGAATTGTAATCGTCTTGTCCTAATTCATCGTTGTCCTAATTTTCGCTTATCCGAAAGCCATAAGCCATAACCTAACCCAACCGCAGGTATTTTTGGAAACCTTAAAAAGTGATTGATTGAAGTGCTGTGTGCTTGCTAGGGAATGCAAATAACCGGTTATAACCGGTTTTAACCGGTTATTTTCATACAAAAACGGTTAATAACCGGTTAAATTGCATTCCCTAGTACTTGCCGGCTTAGACCAGAACTACTTCTTATCTCCCTGTGGAAGTCGTAAGAGGCGACTAAGCGAATAAAGGCTTGTAGTACTGTTAGGCGATGGACTTGCAACCTGTCACTAATATACACTGGTAAACATTTTAGCCTATTAGTGCAACATATGGTTACAGAATTAACAACAAGTTTTTAGAGTTGTTGGTAATTCTGTAGCTCTGCCTACCCCACTCTGGGAATGAAGGCGTAAAGGTGATTTGACTCACCTAAAAACCAGTTTATGACAAACAATAATTCGGACAAACGATGCGTTAGGATAAAACCGCACTGCTAGATCAAAATAGTATCAACTCAAAATCCTTGTTAGTTTTGTTTCAAGCTCATAGAAGTTGTATTACAGTTGATTTTAAAATGCAGTTGTATTTTGAGTTACTACTTTGATCTAGAAGTGCGACGTTCTTACGGATGCCGAGGGACACCTTGCGTGTATGTCGCGGTGGTAGGACCTTGTGCAGGGTCCGTCCGGGTCGTAACCACCATCCTTTAACTTACCGCTAAGCAGCAGTGTTCGTATTGTTGTGTTTCGAGCAGGCTAAGACAACCGGTGACTAACTTATCCTCGTAAGGCTCACGTCAAATTTCGTTAGTTGGATAAAGAATCTTATGTCAGTCGACTAAAGTCAAAAGTCACAGTCTTGAATGTAGGACGTTGGGCGTTACGAAGATAAAGCTACCCTCCTAAATAAAAAGGACGCATGCGAAATTTCATAGCCAAAGTAAATAATTTAGCCCCAATCTAAAGAAATAAAGTCACTAATACATACGCGGTTCTATGAGACTTATGCCCTTTTTTCTAAGGAGGGCAGAAAGGCATTCCATCGTAGTATGCGTATTCCTCAGGGTTGGCAAAGCATTCGTAGTCTAGATAGCAGATTTCGGATCGTCTATTTCTTTAGGTCTCAAATTCCACTTAAGGCCTGTTCATCCTTACTTGTCTTATATAATAAACAACTTTCTAACCTCAAAATGAACCTTTTTCGGCTAAAACAGCTATTTTAAACAAAATAAAGCAATCACAGACAATACATTGGCCAAGTGATGTCCAAAATGTTAACTTGGTTTACTTTATTTAC
The DNA here is from genome assembly GCA_946894065.1 of Acleris literana. NCBI lineage: Eukaryota > Metazoa > Arthropoda > Insecta > Lepidoptera > Tortricidae > Acleris > Acleris literana. The sequence continues at coordinate 9,605,872 of OX335691.1, read as the reverse complement.
GATTAAATAGCTGTTTTAGCCAAAAAAGGTTCATTTTGAGGTTAGAAAGTTGTTTACTATATAAGACAAGGATGAACAGACCTTACGGTGGCCTATGAGATTGTCTGTCTTCTCCTAGATATAAAAAAAACTCTAAACAGACGATATGACCGAGAAAAGTTCCCTAAATGACAGCTTTTCGAATAGAATAGAACAGAATAGAAAATATTTATTCAACGCACACAAAAGAAAAGTAGAAAGAAGACATTACGTTGAATAGTATCCCTCTCAGCATTGCGCCTCAGTGAAAACGAAACCTAAAATAGCACAATGAAGACTTAAAAATCTCAGTAAATTAAATGCCGATTATGTCCAAGCAATTTCGCAACAGTAAAAGTTATCCGAAATGCATAAAACCCTAACCCGCGATATCGTATCACGTATTTTAGATGTATCAAACTACTAAACTATTTTATGATAGTAATAAAGCGGCTTCTCGAATAACAATTGCGATATAAAATATAACGTTTCGATCAGTTTCTGTCTCAATCGGATCTCTTGTTATTTATAGCGGTCCTTTTCTAGATACGACGATAGACAAAAGAGTACCAGGGGCTCTATTCTAAGTGGTAAAAACCAAATTATGTTTGACGTATTACGGTATTGTTTACAACCAGACTTCGGAATATACGGGGCAAAATTAAATGACAGCTAGGGATCGCCTATATGATAAACTCAATTATCGATGCTTTTCCCATATACTAGTGATCGCCCCTAGCATAGGGGTATGCCCTGGGTAAAAAATAATAATTCAAATTAGTCAGTCAGTAAGATTATCAAAAAAAATTGAACACGTATTTTTTGCTTCTTCAAATCGATCAAAATTGATAAATATAACGCGCTACAAAGTTCGGGAGTGGGGGCTCGTGACGTCACAACGTGGTATAAAGTGTGCCTCGGCGTGACGTCACGCGAAACTTCACCGCACTGTATCTTCGTCATTTTTTGTTTAATTGACAAAAGAAAAAATATGTGTTCAATATTTTTTTATAATATTAATTACGGACTAATTCGATTTTTTAGGACACTAAGTCTAGCCTATTGTTTGTAAGTGAGTATAATTATAATTTTTGCCTACTACTTCCACAGAAATTCAACAGTCTTTTAGACACCTGAAATGGATTCATGTGTCGAGTCGGAAAAGTTTAACGCCCGAATCTTTGGAACAAATTCTGACCGTTTATTTTAACAATAGTACAGGGACAGTGATTCTGAAATACACAATGAGAAAAAAACATGATGATGATGAGTGAAGGATCAAAAATCTTTTTAAAATAAAGAATAACCAGAGTTATGTCGCTATTGTGTTTCATTTGCATAATTATTTTCAACAAAATTTTATTTTTACAAAAAAATCTTGGAGTGATCACTAGTATATGGCAAAAGCATCGATAATTTTATGAATATACAAAGACTTTATTTACATGCAACTAAGTACAGAATTCAACATTAATACAATTAAAAAATTAAAACTAAACGTATTTAAATTAAAATTAAACTAAGCTACTCAAATATTAAAGATATAAATAATAATCACAACTATAAAAAGAACACCCCCTCTAGCAGGTCCGCTCGCGGCATGGTCCCCATGACACAGGCAATAATTTTTTTGAATTTATCGATATTGGCGAACCCTAGCTTTCATTTAATTTTGCCCCGTGTATTCCGAGGTCTGTATATAAATAACATTTTTAAAAGATTCTGAAAAACATCATGCTTATAGATATTTTTTTTGCTTAAGTGTGTCTCAAAAGCAGACTATTTTTTTGGTATATACTGAGAAAATAAATACTTACTCACATACTCACGCCTCCATTCCCAGAGTGGGGTAGGCAGAGCTACAGAATTACAAACATCTCTAAAAACTTGTTGATAATTCTGTAACCACATTTTGCACAATTATGCTAAGATGTTTACCAGTGTGTAATAAATAGGTACTTAAGTAAACAAACTGCTTATGACTAAAAAGCTTAAACGACAGATGGTCATGTCTTCGTCATAGCTAAGGCTAAACTTTAAAAAAAACGCGGTTATAAACAAACTCACCGCTGTGATCACTAGCCAGCCTGGTTTTTTTTAATAACGTTTGCATATTCTATAGGCTTCATGCGTTCGATTACTATATAATTGGTCTATTTAACAAATAAAAGCAATTTAAAAATAGTTCATTTTCAGTTTTTTTTTTAATCATATAAGGACTGGATTGATATTTTTTAGTCAACCTATTCGCCATACATTACTTAGCATATTAAATTTGATATAAAATACTTTTTATCGAATAAACAGCCCGGTGAAAGTCGTCTCTTATTCGGATCTTAGACCAATATAAATAAATATCAGGGGACAATGTTACACCAATTGATCCAGTCCCAAACTAAGCTCTAGGCTTGTACTATGGGTACTAGACAACGATATAAATACTTATTTAGAGAAATATATACTAAAATACATAGAAAACATCCATGACTCGGAAACAAATATTCGCGCTCATCACACAAATATCTGCCCTTACCGGGTTTTGAACCCAGGACCGCTAGTTTCGTAGGCAGGGTCACTACCAACTAGGCCAGCGCGTCGTCAATATACAAACCACAAATTGGTGCAGTTAATGAGTTTTCCAGTGCATGTACCGACGCCAATATAGCTTTTGCAAGACACCTCAGGTTGATGGGGAAAATTGATGGGACAATGCAATCTGCAGTCTTGGGAGGGATAAATTGGTCGGCCGCCTGTCTTTGACGACAAAGAGCTATTGTAGTGTGGGCAGTTTATCTTGGACCCTTGGCTAGTGTGGGCTTAGTTCACTTGAAACGTTAGGGTTTAGATTGGGTTTAGTTCGTGTAGCAATGTGTCGGGTTGATGAACTTTGCTTTGAATAATTTTTAGCGATGTTACGAGTCGAATTTATTCCAACTCAGATAACTCGAGTTGATTCGGCCGCCAACTCGAATCGCAACTCGAGTTGACTCGGCTCGCATCAACCGAACGGGATCCGCTTCGCGGCAGCAACCGTGTAGCAGCCGAACGGATCGGCGAGTCGATTTTCGGTTTCGAGTTGCCGAATCGCTGACTCGCGTCACTCGCGTGCACTCGCACTCGCATAACTCGCGTCGCTCGCATTCGTTATCCGCTCACTCGTCCGGCCGTATCAATTTTAGCTAGAGAGTTAGGTAGATATGCGAGTTGATTCGAGTTGCGAATGAACCCGATTCGAATCAACTCGTTTAGACTCTGATTCGATTTATTCGAATCAGGCAACTCGACTCGGCCATCGCTAATAATTTTGGTTTATGCAAGTTTTCTGCAACATCCGTACAGTGGTGGTAGGACCTTGCGCAGGGACCGTCCGGATCGCTACCACCATCTTATCCATTAACCCACCGCCAAGCAGCGGTGTTAGCATTGCTGTGTTCCGGTGTGGGGATAAGACAACCGGTGAAATTACTAGCAAAGAGGCATTCCATCTTAGTCTTGAGGGCAACGCATTTGAAGTCTTAGGATTGCAGTTTTGAGATTGTAGTCTTGAGATTTCAAATGTCTATGGGTCTCAGATCCCAGTTACTATCAGGTGGCCTGCACTCAGGCGCACGGTTTTTTTTATGGCGTTCTTGCCATAAAAAAAACATAAACCAGAATTTATTTACATAAGAACCTTCCTCTTGAATTACTCTATCTATTGATGAACCGCATTAAAATCTGTTGCGTATTTTGAAAGATCTAAGGTATAATATACAGAGGGACAGACGGCGGGAACAACTTTGTTTTATACTACGTAGAGATTGTTAACCTCCTGAGGTTCCTTGTACAAAAACTAGTATAAAATACGGCCATTCAAATAAAGATCTAGTGCAAAGAAAGTAAAGTGTAATTTCTTTTGTTTTTATGACATGAGATGAAATTATATATATTGGCATGAAAATTGATGAAAACTTCTCCTGGTCAACGCATGTAGATTACATTTGTGATAAATTAAGAATACTGTTAGTGAAATTTTACCATTTAAGCCTTAGAGTTCCTACTAGTACCCTAAAATGTCTTTATATGTCTTTGGTAGATTCTATAATTGGTTATGCTCTTGACTGCTATGGTCTCACATTTAAAACCAACTTAGATAAGCTAGAGTCATTACAAATAAGATTCTTGAAGCTTCTTGTTACTAAAAAAACCAAAAACAGCTGTAAAAATGACCCTATAAAATTATTCAAAATTTGTAAAATCTTATCAGCAGGAATCAAACAAAAATATCTTTTAGCAGTTAATAGCCATGGCAGTCAAGAGCACTCGCGTCTAGTCACTCATTGTCATAATACGAGAGCAATATCTGCTGGAAAATTTGTAGTTCCTAGAGTGTCCAATTACTACGGAGACAGGACACTTAAAAAACGTCTACCTTATCTCCTGAACAGATTACCACCCGATATTGTTCTGGAAACCAATAAACGTAGATTTAAAGCTAGGTTATATAGGCATCTCCTGGATCCATTGTGAATACGATGCTCACCTATACTTAAAAATATCCTTATTACATACTTATATATTAGTGTACATCTATTTAAGTACCGCTTTTATGTTATGTGTAGTACTAGTGATCAACAAGCTGGACTAAAGATTCCGCAGTCAAACTGTGTAAACAGTTTTGTGGAACAATGCATAATATGTAAACTTTGTGTTTGTTGTAATAAATAAATAAATAAATAATTGGAAAATTGACTTTATGTCATTCGTAATATATTCATATTCCATTGACAAATTTCGTTGTATGCTGGGCCGGAGGAGGTAACAATTACAGCTTCCCTTTATTGTTATATACCTACATATTTATAAACTATGGTTGGAAAGTCCTTGGGGCGTTTTAAATTGAAACCTGCTGAATATGTTGCAAAATATTAAACTATGATATTTTTCTTCGACAGCAGTTTTTTTTGCTACAATATTAAAGATATAGTTGAATCAGTACATTGTTTTAATACGTATATATTTGTATTTAAATATTTCTTCCTACTAACTTAATAGGAGAACAATAAAAGAAAACTTAAAAAAGTACTTAATTAAAGAAATATCAAAAAGAAACAAAGTTTCTCCTCCAATAATAAAAGAAACCAAAAGCAATAAAGCAATTTGTAAAAATGTCTCAGAATATGAGTTTTTACAGCCATTTTTTGTATAAGTAAGTCATTATACTTACTTCTAAAAACAAATTGTCACCAAAAACAAAGAAAATGAGTTTGTTAAGTTTTCGTAATGACTTCTAGGGATTTTGCGTGTTGTCTGAAATTTAATATTCATAATAGTGGGCGTTGGTACATCTTTATTTTATATACAGGTTGATTCTTTTTCATTTTTGATACAATCTTATGCAGCGTAACTTTTTTAGTAGTTCTTTTTTAATAAAAAGGGCAAGTTCGAGTCAGATTTGCATATGGAGGGTACCGTACCTGCATCATACAATAATTATGATCTAGCAAAAAAACGCCGTAAAATAGGTACACGTTTCTTGGTGGTGACCCTCTTTAATATTTACTTTATTTTAATCTTGTAAATAGTTGTAGTAGTAGTAGTACTTTATTTCGAATCGGAAAAAGATATGTCGGATAGTTATAATGAATTCACAATATTCAAATTATAAAAATATTCTCAAACTTGGGAGAAGCTTTTAACAGTCATCGACACCTCAACTTGTTCAGACATTCTAACGAATTTATCAATGTTTTTGTTCGCAATTGTACCTGAAATAACAAGCCAAATTATAAGTTTTCGTCTTGATAAAGTTTTAGAATATTTTAAATTTCATAATTGAAGAAATTGCAAAGTTAGCAATTATGTTTTGAACTTAGTTTGCCTCGTAAAATTTAATTCATTGTTATTCTCTTTTTAACCGACTTCAAAAAAAGAAGGGTTTCTCAGGGACGTGATTACTCTTCAACTCGACGCAGCTAATATTAACCGGCAAGTTTAAGTAGTCATGTCAGAGCGTACAAAACACATTTTAGCATGTGCATTCTCAATCAGGCAGCAGTCTCTGTTCTTTCAACTGACATAAAAATATAGGAGTTTTTCAATTAATCGTTTTTTTGTGTGATTTCTCCGCCAATTGTCAACCGATTTTAATTCTTTTTTTCATAAGCGTTTCCCCAAGGCTGGTCCACTTTAAATTCGGCAATATCTGAGTCTTAACCACAAATAATAATTAAAAATAGAATGTAGGGTCCCATACAAAAATGATACGGAACCCCTCGTTTACGAGTCCGACTCGCACTTGGCCGAAGCAGAAAAAAGTACCCTTTGTAGGTTCACTATGTATGTTCCTCGGTGTTCAACCTATCTCCAAATCAAATTTCATTAAAATCGGTTAAGCGGTTTAACCATGAAAGCTTAAAAAAAAACCAAGTTAAATTCACATTAAAATTAGTATGGATGAAGATTAGATACAAAAAATTAAAAAAATATTTAAATACCTCAAATACTGTTTGAACGATATCGTCAATAGGTATAATGTTAGTTATCACGTATACATTTTTTATTTCGCCAATTTTACATTTAAAAAAACATATCCAGTGAGACTGGCCACGCTAAGACAAATCTAACGACACCTCGCTTGTCTAAATCGGGCCATCTGTTCAGCCTTTACAAGGGAACAAAGAACCAAACATACACACATACAGTATTCCCAGCTTCTTAATAGCTTTCGGCTGGCTATCGCTATCACGCTTGCACTCGCAACTGACAGTATATTTGTCACTCGTGTGTCATAGAAAAACGAAGATTGCCGATCGCTATTAAGAAAATGGTTGCACTGTATGGCCACGGAAGTTAATTTGCTACCCATTTCAAAGAAAATCTGCTTGAAGATGTCATTGTAAATAGAGATGTCAAGTCATTTGTAATTGACAGGAAAATCAACCTTATTGCTGTAGAATTTCAGATACACTTTGGACCTAAGGTGGATCACAAATTAAATTCCTTGACTGTACATTACGGGTGCCCCTCGACTGACCTAAAATTTTATGTTCTAAAATTTTTAGGTCGAAAATGTTTCCTATAATATTGAACGGCATACTTCTTTTTTTGCATACTCATTTTTTGTTCTAAAGCACTTTTGGTATAAAATTGTTTTGTCTAAAATTTTAATTACTAAAAGGCTAAATCCGTAATATTGTTTGGTCGAAGCCCATCCCAGTATAAAACACCTAGGTCTCAACTAATCTATAAGTCAGGTTAGGTTAGAATTGTGTCAAGGCGCGAAGCGCCACAACTACGCGGAATAGGAGCTCCGTCGACTTCGCCTCACGGTCAACGTTATACCAAAAATCATTCGACAAAAAAATGTAATACTAAACAATTTTTCGACCAGACAATATTACGCAAAACAATTTCGATCAAACAATTTTCGACATTTAAATCATTAGACGAAACGTTGGTATGCAAAAATTATGATTTTAAACAAAAATAGGCCAAAAAATTTTAGATCAACCGATATGAAGGGTCCACGGAAAGAACATGTCTAGACACTTTTTTATTAAAATGAGTTTTGGTTGTCAAAAGCTAGAGGACGAAATGAACAATCACCTACCTTTCAGTTTAAGATATAAATCTTCATTTGTCTTGTTTTTTTTCACTCTTAAAAAAACCTCTACACGAAAATTACGCACAAAATAAGATGTTTCCGAACTTTCAAATCACGATATCTCAAAAAGTTACTAATGTGACAAGACATGTTCTTTCCGTGGACCCTTCATATAGACCCGTACATAACATTTCAAAAACATTACCCTCCTTCGGCAGTCGGGTAAAAAATACAATACTCAAAAGTTTTCCTTTCATGAAACCCTTGAAATTGAACTTCCAAAATTAAATTTACCTTTATACAGTACCTAACTGTATGTATTTTAAGCAAAGGCCATTCTCCTTAATAAGTCGCCCATAAACTACCCCCTGTATCCAAAGTGGGTACAGCGGTCTCAGAAAGACCGTCGTAAATCAGAACAATGTCGCCCAAGACCACTCTGTCGTCAATTTGTTACAAAAATGGCGGCTTTTTTATAAATATGGCAACATTTTTCTCATTTTATATGGTAAGTTAACTCCGTTTAGTGCACCTTTTGAGTCTTTCAAGACTAGTTTAAATCCAGATTTAGGACTAAAACTTGACTCAATTTTTTCTTGCAAGTGGGCCTTTGTTAGTGTGTTTCATATTTATATAGAAAAAAAAGTCATATTTTTTGCTGACTTCGCTTACGCCCTAACTCTTTATGATTTAAAAAATGAAAATATCTAGTTTCAAGGTGAAAGGACAACATTTAGAGGTTGCATAAATTGACCTTTATCTATTAACAATTAACCAAAGAGCGCTTTAAAGAGCGTGCAAACAAAATAAGTCATCATATGACTGTCATGCTCCTATGAGCACGCTCGCTCAATTGACCAATCTACAAGAAGTAGTTTTTAAAATAATAACACCTCAGTATTGTGTCGGTTGTAAGATCTACACGCTTTCCCTATGACCCAAGGTTTAAACAGGAACACTCTGTATTCCTATTGAGGTAACCTCAAAAGAACCGTGTAATATTTTAGTAAATAAGTAACCAAGATTAAGATTATATAATACATACATACATTATATGACACCTGTTTCCAGAGGGGTAGGCCGAGACTATTTCTTTCCACCTGTTACGATCCTGAAAAATCTCTTTAGCTTGTTCACATTCATACATCGAGTCATGCATGCACGTCGGTTTCTGGTACTTAAGATTCGGCCCTTTTCCAGTATTTCCCCGATTTGATTAAAAAAAGTACGCCTAGGGCGGCCCATTCCGACCCTTCCACTCACTTTAGCTCTGTATATCTCTATCGTCAATCTTCTTTCATCTTTCCTTTCCAAATAACCGAACCATCGAAGCATGCCCTTTTCAATCTTGGTCACTACATCTTCTTCTAAAATGAATGTATTAAATAATTCAATGCTTTTACTATTATTATCATCCCATAGTAGCACGCTACGATTTTTTTGTAAGTCCGTGGTAACTATAGCAACGATAAATAGTCATTATTGCAATACTTTTAAAATTACACTTTTTAGAATATACAGAAACTTTACAAACTCTTAATTTATTTCTCTCCGCTGTAAACAAACGATATTAAACGTTATGATAGCCACGATGTGTGTGATCATAATATTTACACATTATTTATAATGCGGTCTATTTCTCATAAATATTTTGAAATAACTTATACTAATTGAATCTTTGATAGACGGCGATGACAAGCAAATGGTATCGTACACTATAAAAAAAGGCATATAGACAACTATCTTGGTAAGTGAAAATAAAATTACAGTTTGGAAGATAAAGTTGAAAATGCTTTGTTTCTATTTATTTAAAATATTGATAAATGACGTCATGCAGTACGAAGTTACAAAACAGTATCAAGCGCTAAGTGATAGCTAACAGCAAAATGCAATCTACGAGTACTAGTCGAGTGAGGAGATGCCGAGAAGCAATTACGCCGTTAAGAAATTGCTGTTAGAATTCCCGACAGTGCCGTCCGACTGTGGCTAAACGTAGTTAACACTTGCAAGTTACTGTCGTCGGTGAGCACTCTCGGATATTTCTCGCAAACGATTTCTTGCAGGTGGAAATGCGATCTAAATTATCCTAACTTTCCAGTTTTTATAATGTATTTGTATGATGAAGGAATGTCTGATGCGTTACAGTCAGAAATTATGAGAAATGGTACCTATTAGCGGATATTGTATATCCAAAGGTTAAAAATAATGCCTGTTGCGGTACAAAACAAACACAATATCCAAATTGAAAGATTTTTGGGAGATACGTGTACATGCTATATCTGTAGAATAATAGTATTTTTTCTTTCTTTTATTATTTAAGTAGCTTAGGTTTTTTTTGGCAAACGAACCAAATGGAAGAAGATACAGCAAAACAAAGCTTACAGAGTTTGAGAAATGAAGTCAAAGTTAAAGTTCTTTATTCTTCAATTTAAGGGCGCTGCATACGTAACGTGATCAGGACGTGGACGGGACGGGGACGGGACGTGGTTGCATACCTTTTTGGTTTTCCCGTCCAGTGCGTGCAATTGTTACGTATGCACATTCCGATACATTTTCTATGAAACGATATTGTCGTCTCGTCTCGTCCACGTCCCGTCCTTTTTAAAATCACGTTACGTATGCAGCGCCCTATGAATGAATGAATGTCAAAAAGCATTTCCACCTTTATGCTTGTCTCTTGAAGTTTCCTAAGTGGTGGCGGTGCGGAAATACCGATTCAATAAGCTAGTGTTTCAAAACTGCCATGCGTCGCAAAAAGTTCAACAAAAGGCGCACAGTGGAAAACTCTCATACGTCGAGGTGGAAAAAGTTCTCGACAATCCAGTTCTCTTTACTCTACATCATAATTGTAGGTAATAATTACGAAAATAAAATAAAAAATTATTTGCATTGTTATTGAAAGCCTTTTTATTGGCTTTTAATCAATTTGTACTCTTTGAAGTGGCAACACTCATTGTATAAAACCGTTTTACATCTTATGATCAAAGCCATTCCAAATTCAAATTGTTCGCGGCGACAAAAAAACAAAAGCAACAACGTCATAAATTTTAAATATGGCCGAATATTTCTGGCCAGTGCTACCGCTGGTGTAAAGTCATAAATCTCTAAGCTTTTAACTATGTATGAATGAAACAGTATGTAGTTGTGGATACAGTGCATCTAACAATGCTCTTTAAAATTGAGGAATAAGGCAGATATTACGAAAGCTGGTAGGTATCACGAGTTTCACAGATTTCACGACTAACGTCACTTCTAATATATGACTTAATGGCTAGGTACACGATTATTTACTGCCGTCTTTGAACAAAAACTGCTGTAAACAGTTTTTTACGTCTTTTGATGGTTTTGATTTGTTGATTTAGTTAGTATCAGCTAGTACAAACATTTATTAATACGGCAAGTAAACGAGGACACAGCCACAATTATTGCAGATGGGTTGGCAACACTGAGAACTGAGTATTTTTTCAAATGTCATTATTTTGTTTCTCTATGTTAATTATTCTTTCATCTGAAATGTTTCTATACGTGCGGATACATTGGAGGTTTTTACTAATTGGCACTTTGGCTCCTAAATTTGTATTTTATATGAGTGTAAAATGTTTGCACTCATATAAAATACAAATTTAGGAGCCAAATTGCCAATTAGTAAAAACGGGCCGTTCATTTTTTGTGCTATTTTTATGCTAAAAATTGTTTCACCCATATCTTTGTACAGTACTCGTTTCTTTTAAGATAAATTCCATAAATACAAAGTTTTTTTATTTCGCCATGAAATTTGCAGACATTCGTTAATTAAGGTGAAATCATTAATAATGAAAAAACTGATTTGCATACTCTTTGAATGTTTATTACAAGTAATTACCACAGAATAAGTAAATTTAAAAGATAAGTAAAATAGTGAACAAAATGTATTTATTTGAAACTATGGAATGATATCTATCGTTGGACAAACCAAAAGAAGAACAAACCAAACTCAGCAAAGATCTGACAGCAACGCAACACTCTAATGGTAGCGGTGGTAGGACCTTGGGTGAGTTCGACGAACGAACGTGAATGTTGCAGCAGTGAGTTTAAGTAGTCGTCAGAGCGAACAAAACACATTTTAGCGCGTGCATTTTCAATTTGGCAGCATGGCTTCTGTCGACAAGACCGAACGTATAAGGCTGCCTAATTGAGAATGCACGCTCTAAAATGTGTTTTGTGCGCTCCGACGGGACTACTTAAACTCGCCGCTCTGCGACATTCACTCGTTCGTTCGTCCTACCGCGTTTTTGAGAGAATCACACCCCCTTTTCAGGATGTGTCCGGATAGCTACCACTATTTTACCTACCACCACGCAGCACTGTTCGCATCGGTGTGTTCCATTTTTGGGATAACTCAACCTGTGAAACATCTTGAATAGAGCCATTCCGTTGTAGTCCTTAGGGTTGGCAGCGTATTAGCAATCTCAGGATCGCAGTCTTGAGATTTCAATTTGTTTGGGTGTCAGTTTCCACTTGTTATCAGGTAGCGTGTATACTCGTTTAGCTTATAAAATCCCCACGTGTTTGAAAAATTCCAGGATTTAGGGTCTTAATTGACTGTGGTAAAACAAAATGTACCAAGGCAACATAAACTAGTAGGCAGTTATTGAGGCGGGAAAACTCCGGGCGAACGAGGAAAAATTTAATTTGGGTCTATGAAAAAATATCGCCCGGTTTTATGTAGAATGCAGCTTTCGGCGTTGCAGTTTTTGGTGGAAAGGATTTTTACATTTTATAATTAAATAAAGTTAGTTTCGGCTCGTTAGGACGTGCGATTACTTTTTACGGCGAAGTTTTTTTTTTAATTTACACGAACTGTTTACTGTTCAAACTACTCGTAAATAAGATAAATTAATGTATTTCAGAAGGTCAAATCAAAGTGTCATGTATTATAATAATCAGGAAATAGTGACTCCATGGATTCTAGAAACACGATATGCCACCAAAATCCTAACCCTAGTGATCACTCCTGCCATTTTCATTTTCCTTGCTTTAAAAACTTTTTACTCGTAAAATTAAAATAAAGTGGACCTCTATTCTATTAGGTAAAACCATATTGACTTGGACAGGCCGCCATTCTAAAACTTAATATCTAATCCTCATTAACGTAGCAATGTACTGGATTACACCGTAATTCCGAATTTTATCTAATTATTAGTGTAAAATGACATACTTTCTGTACTTGCATCAAAATACACCTAATTACGTCGTGGAGTGGGTGGATTTTTGACGGCATGGTTTTTCGTCACTTCGGTGCCTTTTTTTTGTAGATTTTTATTATAATTATCATTTGATAGGTTACATATTCAAATAAGAATATTAAATATATATGAGGCACCGATTTAATTACAATACTTTAGTAGCAATTAGGTATTAGATATGTCATACAAAAACCCACAAACTTTCGTTTTTATATAGAATTTATTTATTTATTTATATTTTCGTGATCCTTTTCGAAACAGGGCTATGTCAAGCATTAGACGTGTTGGATATCATGGTGACCATGATAACTTTTTTAACAGTGTTAACATTTCTAACAGCGGTTATAATGCATTTTGTACATATTATAACATCAATCGTCATTTTGGTGAACAGAAATGCCACCGAAAGGATGCCACCGAGATGACGACAATTAAGTATTTTTAATATAACTACTAAACCATTTGCGCAATAAATATACGCCCGATTCGCGTAAATTATATCAAAGTATCCTATTCAATATTAAAAGATGAACTGAAATAAGACATTGTACATTCTTATATAATAATCCACGGAAATGACATTTGAGAGAACCAAATACGTCTTGTGAAAGACCTCCTCTACTTACCTCGATAGAGTCGCAATGCTCATCAACAGCTCGTCCACTTCACTGAATGACCGAAGCAGATCTAATGTTCGACTCAATAGGACCACAAAGATGGTGGTAGGTAGGTACGTCGACTAATTATATAACAGCAGGTGTTTGAACGTTATGAAATAGTTGATAATCGTGGGACAAAGACAAAATGGTTAACATACTTTTAAATGAAAAAATATTAGCAATGAGTAATGTTTATTTAAACGCGTTGTCTATTCTCCTTTCTAATGATGTATATCACTTATTAATAAGCCGACTATAAGTAAAGTTATAATAATTTGTTTGGAGGAAACCGCGAGTGGGACAGGCCTCACAGACTTACTGCTCCTAGTAATATGAAATTTCGTATTTTTTTTCCAGCTGTGGTATAAAGCAGCAGTGTTTATAATGTTATGACTCGTTGTATTTTATCCTGTTTAATGTATAAAAAATATGTTTCTCGTAGATTGTTCACTGGTTTTTTTTTAAAGCCTCGGGACATCTCAAAAACTGCTCTAAAAATTCACCCAAGTATGGTTTTTAAAAATTGCTTTTTATAATTCAGTTTTCATTTGCCTTAAAATATGAATTTCGTAGTAGAAGTTGATGTTTATATAAAACAACAAACAAATAAGACCGTTCCAAGCTGGTCCTATAAGAGGCTTAAGAGAATGCGCTAGACGCTATATATTTAAATATTCCCGACAACGCACCTGCTACTGGCTTAAGATATTTAAGACCAGTAGGGACTTGAAATAGTTGGGTAAAACCAAATTTTGCTATGGATATCTATGGATATACAGTGTGTTCAGTATTTAGAGGTCCAGGATCAACCTGTATACATATAGACGAGCCTTTGCGTCTCATGGTTTTCGAGATAATCACAATTTACTGAAGTTATTTCGCATCTTGTTTAAGTTTTTCGAATTCCTCTTCCGTAACTTGAGGGCTTAGCTTAATTTATTTATGAATTACTTTTGCTGATTAGTTGCACTATAAGATGTGTATCACATTTTTAGCATATCTTAACAATTTTTTCGTAAATGAATGTTAAATTTGCAATGTTAGACTTGACAATTAACTGGGGCCCTAGTGAAAAAGGGTACAAGTCTTCGTAACTCGTAATAAAAAAAGATACATACATGAACGAAGTATACTAGACTTAAACCCTTATTCACTTGATCTTCCAGATGACTTATACCCTTTTTCACTGGGACCCCCAATCGTGAACTTTGAAGCACTGTGGTGTTTATTTTTTAACCGACTTCAAAAAAAGGAGGAGGTTCTCAATTCGTCGGGTTATTTTTTTTTTATGTATTTTCCCCGATTACTCGAAGACCCCTGGACCGATTTGAAAAATTTTTTCGTTGTTCGAATGGGTATACTTTCTAGTTGGTCCCATTGTCACCACGTCAGGATCTGATGATGGGATCATGGAGAAATCAAGAGAACTCCTCAAATATTATAGGCACACCTATAGCGATTTTGGTATTTTTCACTGTAACTCATGCATTTGCTTTTGAAAAGTACTATATGGTGAAGTGGAACTGATGATGAAGACCACAGATGGCCACCGGAACTCCTTAACGGTACCTATTTCAAGGGTGGCGATAAGATATTTCGATAAAGGAAGTTGAGCGACTATGACGAAGCACATTTAGGTTTAAATATGACTATGACATTCCCGCGGCGTTGTCTGCGGCGAGCTTGAAATGTTCTATAGTTTCTTATTAATATTTAGAAGTGGAGCTACGTAACAGCATAAATAGGATCACTCAAAAGTATAAAATAAAATAAATGTTTAAAAAAACAAAAAAACCGCCTTCAAAAAGCAAAAAATAACTTCTTTAAAATGGTAGGTAAATAGGTCAGTCCAACTGAAGTCGGCGTCCAACAATATTTTAACCAAAAGCAGACTTCAGTTGGACTGACCTACTTACCTACCATTTTAAAGAAGTTATTTTTTGCTTTTTGAAGGCGGTTTTTTTGTTTTTTTATTGTATTATAATCACGTCACCAGTTAATTCAGAGTAAAACACAGAAAAGTGAAATCAAATTCATTGATAAATAAAGGCTCGTCTATATACAGGTTGATCTAGGACCTCTAAATTCAGGTCACCCTGTATTCACCTAGGTATTTTACCATCTTTACGGGAGTAAACTTATACAATGTATGTTATGTGTATGATATGGTAAAATTGGGAAATGAAATGGAACGTAGAGATGTATGAAAGGGGTGCACGGATGGAAGAGCGCGAGTGAGAGATAATGAATAGACGAGTTAATGGGTTTGGCCGCGTGAAAGTTATTTCCGCTTGTAAAAGTGTATTTTATTACAAAAGACGAGTATTTTCCAATCAATTCCGGTTTTTCATGTATGTATACCCACATGTAGGAAACAAACGAAACACAATTCTTGGGTTGAGTTTTAATGTCCCGAATATTCCAATCAAATTATGGAACGCTTTACATTTCAAATCCGTAAAATCATGTACAGTATAGGATCGAAGAGGTTGTCATTTTATAACAGTTATTATGTAACTGGTGCATAATGAAGCTTCTTAAGGGATGAGTGCCGAGGTTTAATGGCAGGCACGAGTACCTAGAGTCTAATTCCACTAGCTAAAATCAAATTACTTTTTAAATGTTATCGTATTGAGTTAATTCAATAGGATAACATGTCAGAATCAAAAAGTTACTGCGTAGAACAAATAACTTTCTCAAAAAAGAGCATCATTTCAGTTACCTGTCTAAAATAAAATAATATTGACGCAAGTAATACCCATCCTTCGAAAAAACTCAAGAAATATACTTAATCAAAGTTTTTGTTGAAAAGGTAAATAAAATACTGGGGTCTTAGTGAAAAACGGCATAAGTCTTCTGAAGATCAAGTGAAAAAGGGTTTAAGTCGAATATATTCCGTTTATGCATAAAACCTTTTTTATTGCGAGTTAAGTCGACTTGTACCCTTTTTCACTAGGTCCCCAAGAAGGGAAAGGGTGGCGAACTGCGGCAAATGGCAATATTGTTTCTATTTGCCGATGTTCGTAATATTCGTGGACGTAAACATCTTGCTGAACATTATTTTTGTTGAAACGGGTCCTGACGTTTTTATTTGCTATACCTGTGTGTGATAATATATAGCGGAAACATTACGTATACAATCGCACAGACTTTGGGCAAGACATTTTTAAAATGGGTTCCCTCTATACGGCGTAAAATTTAATGTCGGAAACTGTTTTAGCATAACAGACTTGGCATAATCGGTTTTCGCCGAATGGTAATGTGGCAGAAACCTTATTTAGCATAATTTGTAACATCCCGAAAATGAGTTAGTCCGAAACTTTTTACGCCGAATGTATAGTTACCCCGAATTTTGTTTTCGCATAATTTTTCTCCAGATTAAACGGACAATATTTTTTTAAATATTTTGTATAATCCTGGTAGAATAGAGTAGGTTAGGTTAGGTTTATTTTATAACTTTTCAAAAAAGTCAAAGTTATCAGTAGAATAACAATTATGCGCAATTAGTATTCTGCGAAATCATACATTCGGACAATTTATGTATTCGGACTAACGAAATTCTGCATAATCAAACTATGCGAATGTAGAATCTGCGACACCAGATTATGCGTAAAGCCTAATATGGCTATATAGATTATTACTTACAAAATTATGCCACAACAGGGTGAACCTTTGAAAATTCAACGCAAATTCCGCTTTTTCTACTCTGAAAGGCTTTTAGCGACATAAATACAGTCTGTGAGCACTTCTATGATACTTTATAGATATTAAAAAACGATAATAAATACTTAAAAACAAAGAAAACATAGGTAGCACGATTTGGTCGGAACACTCGCAAGTCCAAAGTGCAACGCAGAAAACGTTTAAGTGTCTCTACTGCATTTTTATTACCTGCGAAGTTTAAAAATCTTACCTGTTGGATGAGATTTCCGCTCCTTATCCAGACTTTCTTGAATTCAATAACATTCATCCAAGTAATAAAAATCTGAAAGAAATCTTAAATGAAATCGGATACAATCCTGAGAATCCTGAGATACAGGCGACTAAAGTTACCTACTAAAAATCATCTAAGTCAGCTCAGCACCATCATCATTCTCCTGCATTTATCCCAACTTACTTGGGATCGGCGCAACATGTATTATAAAACCGCGATTGGTCAGGGATTGGAATAGCTGTCAATTCATATGCACTTTGACGTAAGTATGGTGAAACTGTCACCTGTAATCCCTTTCTAATCGCGGCTTTCTAATATTTTCCTTCCATACTTCTCTATTAGTTCATTTCTAGCCATATCATCTTTCACACAGTCCATCCATCGTTTCTTTGGTCTTTCCCTACTCGTATAGCCATCCACATGCATATTCAAAACTTTCTTGAAGCAATTTTTCTCATTCCTCCGCATCACATGCCTATACCATGATAACCGATTTCCCGAAAAAAGTTAGCTCAGCACCAAATAACGTTAAATAGAAAATTCGTTCGTACTTGTTGTTTTTCGAGATAGTTTGTTGTGATTACGGCCTTGGAAACCTACGCTGAACATGGTTTGACTCGCTCTTGCCCATTTTTTTGACATGATTTCGTATTGTTCAACTCGACCGCCATTACTGTCAAATAAATGGTAAAAAAAAAACTTAAGCTGATTGTGCAAAATGTGGTTACAGAATTATCAACAAGTTTTAAGAGTTGTTAGTAATTCTTTAGCTCTGCCTACCCCACTCTGGGAATGAAGGCGTGAGTTTATGTATGTATGTAAATATCATCATAACGTTGACAATACGATAACATATCGAAAGCGATTTTGCTTTTCCGAGCAGAATAAAGCTCCAGTAACAACTGAGGCTTTATAAAAAGTGATTGCTACCACTTTACAACAGTAAACGGGAGGATAGTATACAGGATGAAAAAAATTATGGTCCTTGGAGGGGAACTGCCTTAAATCCTTAAGTTAGATCATTTTATATAAACGAAACATTATTTTATTTTTAAAAAGAAACAAAACTGCATTTAAAGCTGAGAAGCTTGCTCACCCGGAATCAAACCAGCTAACAATTCAAGAAATTAGCGCTCCCTATTAATTAATCTTAGATTTCACGATCTTTTTTATTTCTAAGACCAAATATGTACATATTTGGTCCTGAAATAGAGAGATTTTATCCTGAACAATAATCCTATCGATTAGTAGAATAAAATAGCGAGTGCTTATTTTTTCAATTTTAGCTGTTTCGATTCCCGGGTGAGATAAGCGAATTTTAGAAAATTCGTGTATGCTGTTTTGTTTCTTTAAAAAAATAAAAGAATGTTTCTTTTAAGTAAAATGATCCAACTTAAGGATTTAATATACTTCCGCTCCAGGGCCCTTTTTTTTCCACCCTGTACCTATAAGATATACTTGCTTTATACGTAAGACGTAACACATTATGGAGTCAAATCTCCTTGAAGGAATCCAGTTCGTCAAGCTGTTCTAATTTGATTATCATTCAGATGAGGGTGTTTAGTCACCCTATTACCAGGAATTCAGAACCTGCTGTAGGTCAAACAGAAGTTAATTGACATGAAAGCATTACATTTCACACCCAATGCCAACGACTCCTTAACGTGTCTATTTATAAAGCAAATCCTCGCCTGGCAATATATTAAATGCAATATTCATGACGTGTTATTCTCGTAAAAATGACAACCATGGAATAATATCCATTATTGTACACAACGAGAGCACGTCACGCCCAATAATGGAAAATTACAAAGCGTGAAGACGGTAATGGAAATCAAAGTGCCTGTTTCACACGGGTTGTGGGAACGCTTATACAGTTTACTTTACGTTTATTTTTCTCTATGGCTTAACTTTTTTTTGCTTTTAGTTACAATTAGTATGACACGCAAAAAACCTTTCAACCACTTTGTAACGAGTCGTCGTATTTCACTTTGTCTCTGCTTTCGCCTGACTATCATGACTTGGTCTCCCAATATCAAGCTTGGACATTACCATAGTATAAATAGAAAAGTAGCTCGACTCCGGCCCTTTAGGAGATTCTGATACCTATTGACGCTCGGGCGTCAGGGTTGTCCAAACTTGTTTTTCAATTTTAGTCACCTACTTGGCCATACTGTGATTTATAATCATGGTAATTTTCATAAATTACACAAACCTAAAGTAAGTATAAATATTGTTAGGTACCTAAGTACCAAATTTAAATTATTTTACTTACATACTTTTTATCTGTTGACACTAAATAATAATTATGTTTATAGGTATGTGATGTGATATGTAAATTCCTTTTCGACCTTTTGATAATGCCGCTTTCGCGCAAGGCGGCTTCATTGGCTACTTAGGTACCTATTATTGGCGGCACGCGCCGCCGCCGCGCGGCTTCCTTAGAGCATATTGGCCGCTCGCTTTAGTTCTAGGCTTGTACTTTGGGTACTAGGCAACGATAAGCATACTTATGTAGTGAAAAATACATACTTAATATGACTACATAGGTACATATAAAACGCCCAAGACTCAGAAACAAAAAATAACTACTCGCACTCATCACACGAATATTTGCCCTGACCGGGAATCGAACCCAGGACCGCTAGCTTCGTAAGCAAGGTCACTACTTACTTAGTCACTACCAACTACCTAGGCCATCCACGTCGTCACATGTTACCTGTCACGTCACACTCAATAACTTAAATTACCTACTTAATACGTATTTATTTCACCTAGGTATACTATAGGCAGGCCGGTACGAAATACCTTTTATTAAATCTGGATATAGTTGTACCTACCTAAGCTAGGTTTAGATATCCGCATACAGAACAATATTTACGCGTTTTCGGCATCGACATCGTCGCTCGATAGGTAAGTACGCGCACTACAACAAAACGTGACCGAACGCAATGACGCCGCGGCCCCGACTAAGTTCCCTTGAAATTTCTTGAGATTTCGTTTCGTATTGGTTCGCCCCGCCACAGGCCCCGCCCACAGCCGCAAGCCGCGCTATGTACCTTTGTTTGAAGACGATCTACTGTTCTCTATACTGTGACATTACGCTGCGCTAGAAATAGGTAGAATCACTACAGCTGGTACGAATGGAATGAACAAAAGTAATGCCACCTATCACTGTGTGAGTGACGTCCTTTGAACCGATGTTCGAATTTCAAACCAAAAACCTGTTATTATTTTACACACTTGTATACTTTTGTTCACTCATTCAATCCATTCGTGCGAGCTCTTGTGAATCGACCTATACCACGGAACCTGTATGTTGTAAATACCACCAAGGTTGATTACACGCCTGGGCACGCCTTTTATACGTACTGGCAGGTCATCATAAGCTAGCCGAGTAAATAGAGACAACGTCATCTCTTCCGTCGCCAAAGATGTAAACAAATTAGTACTGTATGACACATAACCTCAAATATTCAATAAGGGTGTTTTCATTAATAATAACGTATAATTAATAGTTATTTTATCTTAAACTTAATGTAAAAGTAAAGATCAAGGGTATAAATCATTGCTAAGACCTCACTTGATCTTTAAAAGCACGTGATTATCGAGTAATGATAGTAAATTGGTTCGTTTGGTTGTTTACATCTTTGCCAATTTCAATTGGCACAGACTATAGCACAGTACCAGGGCTCTATTCTACACGGTAAAACCATATTGTTTTTCACATAATATGTTATCATATCGTTCGTTGAATTATAGTTTCTATTACCTTATGTTAAAGTTCATGGGGCCAGTAATTGGTAGGTCAGTTCACCCTACTCTTATTAACTGTCAAGCAAATAAGAGCTGTCATTTTGACTATACGATAACATGCCAAAAAAAATACAGATTTACCGAATAAAATAGAGCTCAAAAATTAAAACAGATAAAAAACAAAACACTGTACGTACTGTTGTGAAAAATAAATAGAATATCTGATGTCTCATTTCATGATTCAACGTAGACGTTGCTTTAAGTCGCATATTGTAGATCTCAGGTGCCTCGTGTGACTTTCAAGTGTCCCAAGAAACTATTGGAAGGCGAAAAGGCGTGAATTGCGAATGAAATATGAATAAGTTATTCGCATTTTCCCTGGCACTATGTTGGGAAAGGATCATAGTGTCATATCTGGGGAAAAGCACGTTCAGATTTACAGTCTGAGCCTGATATTTTGTCGCAAGAGTATGCCTACTGAAACCGGTGAAATTACTAACATCTGCGTAGAGTTATAAATCTTAAACGGGACTTAATCGCGTTTTTACATTATAAATACCTTGGCGTTTCGATCGTGTTGCAATGGTCGTGGTCTACCTACCTACTAGCATAGAAAAATTGGCAACGCATTTTAGGTCCTAGGATTGCAGTTTTGAGAATTAGACTGTCCATATATGGGTCTCAGAACCAATTTACCATCAGGTGGTCTGAGTGCTCGTGTGCCTTGTCCTTGCATTTTTTTTCTGAAAATGGGACCATATTGTGTCCCTTAAACCAACGTCAAAACTGAAAGGGCGGATAGAGCAGCTAAAAAGCTATCGATTTAACCCCTATGTATTGTTATTATGTATTGTTACTAGTTTCGGAGATGTTGATCATTTAAATCTGATTTTTTTGTAATTTTCCTTTATGTCCAGGTCACGTAAAATGATTAAATTCATGTTTTATTTCATAAGTTTTTCCTTGTTATCTTACATAATTAGAATCATTACGAATCTGCGAAGTTTTTAAACCTATTTGCCCGTTTTTTTAAGTAATCACATAAAGTTTGTTTCTCCATACCAGGTGTCCCAGTGTTTGCTTTTCACGTCGTATGGAAAAAACAACTATGTGATTACTTAAAAAACATACTGGAAAAAACACGGGCAAATAGGTTTAAAAACTTCGCTGTTTTGTAATGATTCTAATTATATATGATACTTCGTGAAATGGACATAAGGGAAAATTACAAAAATTCAGATTAAAATGATGAATATCTCCGAAACTAGTAACAATCGCTGAACATACATAGGGGTTAAATCGATAGCTTTTTAGCTGCTCTATCAGCCCTCTCAGTTTTAGCGTTGGTTTTAGGGAACTGTATAACCCTTATTAAGAAGTAAATCCTGACACATTGCACAACCAGGAAGTTTCTAAATATTGATGATGTTGGCAGCAGTTAATCAACGCTGTTATTACTATTCCTTTACACGCAGAAAATAAGTTTAGCATTCTTTTACTGCTGTGAAAATTATCAATATCCAGTAACTGCATAGTTGTTCAATGTGTCAGGAATGACTTCTTGCATTTCTGTTTCTTTGTAACCTCTTTAAAATTAAATAGCTTCATGGATTTTGAAATACGAGTATGTCTTCTTAATTAGTATTTCTTTGCTTTCAGGTACGCAACATTCTTCCTGAACTACTAAAGTAGAACGAAGTATAGATAGAACTCCAAACTGAAGACAAGGCAAAAGCGGCTCTTTTGTTAAGGTACGTAATATTGTAATTCATTTGTCTTGGTTTTAAGGATAACTACATTGTGGTTCTCAATATTACTATTTATTCTGCAAATTTTAACAACACTGCGCAAATCGGCTTAAGGCCGGAGCCCCACTGCTGCGCACGGTCAAGCTACACACGTGGGTACAAAAACGCTTTGTATGAAAATGTAGTTAGATGCTTCCACAGTAGTCCACGAGCACGCTGCGCACGAAATGACGTCACTGATACACGCGTGGGCTGTTCCGAAGTGCCTGCCACGCACACGCTGGCGCGCGTGGCAGGCAAAGCCCCACCGCGACCGACGCTGCCCGTGTGTTGCAGTGGAAAGGTGGTGGCGCGCGTGGATGTGCGTGGCCCGCAGTGGGGAATGTAGACACACGCAGCTGACCAACGTAGCCACGTGGCCCACACGTTTTACGTGTGCGTGCATTGGTTGCTGTGAAAATGTTGACACACGTAACCAGACCAATGGACCCACGTGAGCGACGTGTATAGCGTGTCCGTGCGTAGCGTGCGCAGCAGTGGGCCTCCGGCTTAATTAGGCGGCGCGGTTAGGGAAGCCGAGTATCATGAGAAGGTTGAAAAGAAGGGGTCTTTTTTGCTCCGGTAGCCACGTTTTTTGTTAAACAGTAAAAAATCTAACACAACTTTAAAAGTAAGTACTGAACTACGACTTTTCTTGTACAATTTTAACGTCTAAACTCAGCAGGAATCTTTTAACCACCACTTTGTTCCTACATAAACAACATTTCTCTCCGAACATAATTCTCGCATAAATTAATGTGCAAACTGGAATTTGAATGGAATGGCTAGTGTTATGCAAAGTTGACCCAGATCGTTGTGTTCAACCATCTGAAATTCATACGTTTATATGGAGATATCAAATCCTTACTATCTCTAGCCCGTAATTTCGTCTGCATAAAACCCTTTCTTTATATTTTCCTGGGTCTCTTTTTTAATTTTCCAGGATAAAAAGTATTCCATGTCCTTTCCCAGGATTTTAGGGACCTCTGTGCCAAATTTCATCAATATCGGTGGAGTGGTTTAAACGTGAAGACCATGACCAATAGATAGTTGAACTTGAATTCACGGTTGTAAATGTTGTGATATTAGTATGATTTTTTTATTGATAAATAAACTTTGTTGAGCGTGCTTTAAAATAGAAAATCCACGAATAGTGATTTTGCCGAATATCGAATATTCGACTACGCCCTTGGCCGAAGCGCCGATTATTTGGCGGCCGAAAATGGGCTTTTTCACTAAAAAGTGTACCCAATTAAGGACTTAAATTAAGGAACTTTAACTTTGTTAGTTTTATGACGAAAATTAGCTATACATGGCGGCCGTCAATGTATAGCTAATTTTCGTCACAAAACTGACAAAGTTAAAGTTCCTTAATTTCACACTTTAATTGGGTACACTTTTTAGTGAAAACGCCCACATTCGTCATAATAATGTTGTCTTATTCTATTTGTTTCGCTTGCGAGTAGATAGTGTCGCGATAAGTACTGTGGAGAAGGGTGGTCAGAAACACTGATAATTCTATTTAGAAATAAACTTTTTATTAGTTGTTGAGTTTTTTTAATACTAAATACAATAGTCGAAGCCTACGCTGTTCTTTCGAATCAATAATTAAAAGTAAACGAGACAGCCTACAAAAAGTTCAATACAGTAAGGTCTATTTTACAGTACCCATTACCTTACCTTATTTTACCTTATTACAGTACACATTAGCGGCCTGCAATATATAATACATAAAATTCGGACCGCGGAAAACGCCACGCGCCATTCCAAACTTCGCTCCGAACCGTACGTGTAAATGCAACTGTAATAGTAAAATAGTACAAAATGTACGGTTCGGACTGGTGCGTGGAATAGCGCGTGACGTTTCCCGCGATCCGAACTTTACGTGTAAAGGCCGCTATTATTTACTCATTACTAAAAAAAGATCATATTTGCTCGCCAAAAGCTTACCTACTATTTTTGGGTATTGTGTGCGTTTTATTCTTAATTAGTTGTGAGTACGCAACATTCGGCCGAATACCGAATATTACAAAAAGTAGCTCAATAGGCCGAATATCGAATAGTAACCGAATATTCCTGCCATCTCTACTTTAGAGTTCATGCACACTTCCATCCTTAAGATTTCAAATTTGTTACCAACTCTAAGTACTAAGAAGATATAATCACGTCTCTCTGTAGTAATTTTATCGGCTCTCACCCGAAGACAATCTGAACACTGCTGCTTCTCGATAGGCAAACCCTTCACAAGGCTTAACCCTTAATATCATAAAAATTAAAAAAGTCGTTAATTCAAACCCTATTTAATTTTGAATTAGCATACAAAAAAATTATACATTTTTTTTACAAAAAGTTGGCATTATGTTATTATGGAAATTTCCATCGCCATGCAAAGAAGGGTTAACACAAGCATTATCTATTTTTTTTTATTAACAGTCATAGGGGATTTTTGCTAAATTGCTCTCGGAACAAAATGACATATCTGCTCTACAACACCTTTAGTTAGTAGGTACGACCTTATTAATAAATGAAATAGGGTTGGATTTTCTTTAGTGCTTGGATTTGTATTTAGCTGCACGGCCTTAAATTGTGGTGAGAGAGTAATCAATATGATCAAAGGCTCTTAAACAGAGCCACAGCCAATAGAACAGCTAATTTAAAATACAATTAAAACAAGAGGTTAGAAATTTACGCCCTACTCACAATAAACCTATTTTAATCAAAGTATGCTGTGTCCCTTTCTATCAAATTTAAAAGTCATAATAACAGTTCTGATAAGAACAGAGCATAATTTATTATTATTCCAAGCACAATTTAGCTATTTGCGCCTTTGTTAATAATAGGGTAATTCAATACACAAGGGGACACGGAAAAATGTCTAGTCACTTTTATTTAAATCTCAAAATGTAGACTTTAAAATGAACTTTTACTTATTTACAGATATAAATATTAACATAATAAAGGTACTTTTCTTTTAATCTACACAATAATTACATTACATGGTTCCTAACTTTAAAGGTATTAAAAAGTTAGTATGGTGACTAGATGTGTCCTGTTCATTTATTTATGTATATTTTTTCAGAGGGAATAACGATAATCAAAATATACGCGAAGTCGCGGGCAGAAGCTAGTATAATCTATGTGACGTTATCTATGAAAAGGGACCTTATTGTCGATGGCGCTTCCGCCATTATTAAAGATGCTCCGATATAAATACAACGTCGCAGGACGCAGTGCGGCGTAAGCGGCATCGACAATAAGGTCCCTTAATGAATGATAACGCCACATATGACTAAAAAGTCCTCGGTTTCTTTTAATAAATTAGATAAAACGGAACAGTTAAGATCAAGATGGAACCCCGTTATATTTTTTGGGAAACGAATTAACATAAATATGCAAATTAAAGGCCTGAGTAAAGCAAAGGTAAAACGGTAAAACATCAGATTAATTCGACGCATTTTTATGTCCTTTGAGATAAGAAAAGATAAAAGGGTGATTCCACGGGCGTTTCAACCGCCGTCAGTCCCCTGTCATAAATATTGAAAGAATGAGCTACACCAAGCAGCTAACATTCACACAGAGCTATACTGTTACCGTAATTCTTGCCTCAATTGATCGAATTTTAAGTATATTATCGCCTATTTCTTAAATACTTACGACAGCGGACTGACGGCGGTTGAAACGCCCTTGGAATCACCCAAAACGTAAATTAAAGATGCAATTTTTGCATCAAGACATCCATCCTTTTTTAAAACCCAAGGCTTTTTTTTATTGGTTAGAGAAGTAAACGAGCACACAGGCCAGCTGGTGGTAAGTGGGATCTGTGACCCATAGACATTTACTTTCTCAACAGTACAATCTAAAGACTGCAGTCCTAAGATGCGTTGCCAACCCAGAGGACGTCATCTGCGTAGTCAGTTTTTAGCTTCTCACATAAAATCATCGTGATAATACTTAGAACGTGTGGCTCACTGTTTGAAATTTTGTGCGATTTCGTCAGTGATCCTGCAATACCGCGTAACTAACATATTCAATAAGTTGCAAAATGTACCTTAATTACTTACTTGCTTAGGTGTATTTTGCACATTATTTAATTTGTTAGTTACGCGGTATTGTAATATTACCGTCGATTTGTTTGAAGTGTCGTATGTCAGTAACTATGAAGAATATGGAACTAACTGGTTCAAACAGCCAGCGATCAACTATTAGTATTTGTGTCTCTTTTATTGACACGGAATCTAAAGGCTTTCTTCGTTTCTTTCTTGTGCGAGACAATAGTCGATAGTTAATCACTTTCTCGCCGTAGGTAGGACAAGTGCCTAAACATTGAAAAAAACCCCTACATTCATCGACCTCTTCATGGAATTGATATCTGTCCCTTCCCAGTTGCGATAACACCATACATACATACATCACGCCTTCATTCCCAGAGTGGGGCACACAGAGCTACCTACAACTCTAAAAACTTGTTGATATTTTCGTAACCACATTTTGCACAATATTAGACTAAATTAGTTATCAGCGTATTAGTGACGGGTTGCAAGCCCAACGCCTAACAGTACTACAAGCCTTTATTCTCTTAGTCGCCTCTTATGATATCCACGGGAAGACATGGAGTGGCACTATTCTAACCCGGCAACCACACGGTACAAATAAAACCGGTAATAATATCCAGGCTTGAAATATTAATCAGACTGTGAAGACGCTGTCCTTTCATCTGTACCCATGGTCTCGTAGTGAATGTTAGCTTTCAATCTGTAGTGTTTTCTCATACTGGTATCACGTAACAGCTGAGATTATATTTCAACCAGTGAAACATGCCTAGGGCTCCACTTTGAGAAGATTTAGCGAATAGTAAGGCGTATTTGGGTGAATCGACTTTTAAGGTGCACCCCAATTTTCGACATGTTTCATAAATTATATGTTTTTAGAAAAACTATAGATTTACTAACGACGTGGCTTATACACTTATTAAATCAGACAAATAGGCTAACATTTGAAATGATTTTATTAAATAGTACAGCTTTAAATAATAATATTTGGTAACGCAGGGGACGATGTTATCCCTAGGTTTTGTATGGAAAATGTGCATTTTCCCCTAAGTTACCAGGTTTTTTGGAAGGTTTAAAAATATTTGAGTTGTTTAACGTGTGGTCTGTAAATTTGGTGATCTGATTTTAATATTCATACATTATTATTAACCATAAGTCACCAGGAAAGTTCTAATACCGCAAAAGAAAAGGAGTACCTTCAAAGTTGATTCACCCATTTACTTCCTGAAGAATTTTTTACATTTTTAGTATGGGAAAAATAAAGTTAAAAAACTTGATAAAAATGCATTTTTACCATGAGCAGTTAATTTTCTACGGCCTTTGGGATACCTTTTTTTATCTTTGATTTAAAGCAAAGCTAACGTGTCCAGTTTCGGCGGTGTTTACTTTATATCAAGGGGGTTGTTATGATATAGCCATGCAGTTCTGTTCACGCTGAGAGGAAAGGAGAGCTATAGCAGTTATATAGCTCTGTCCTTTACGCTCGCCGTAAAATGAACTGCATAGCCATGTCATAATAGCTCCCCAGGGCCTCTATTCTACTGGGTATAGACCATATTGCCTTCGACGTGTTTTCGTATCATCAACGTTACAATAGCTTTTAGTTATGATATAATTAAATGGCTTCAGGAAAAGAGCCTTCATTTCCCTGATAGGCCGGCAACGGACCGCGAACTCTTCTTGAGTCACATCTTGCCCTCTATTCTACCTAATACATCCATATTGCCATTGACATGCTATCGTATCGCTTTTTAATAACTCGGGTGGAGTCACCAGTGGTCAGCCAAAGACCAGTAGTCGACCTTAATATGAGTGCGAAGAGTGGGAAATATATCTTTCGTACTCTTCCCAGTCATACAAAGTATAGGCAGAGGCCGACTACAGGTTTCTGGCTGACCACTGGTGACCTTACCCTCGGCTGACATTATTGTCGGCTATTCCTAGTTTTCCGCACCCCTTTGTCCACACTGCGGACAAGTTCCCAGTTAGTGGGGAGTTTTTATTCCCAGTTGTCCACACCTACATTCGTTTTTTTCCCAGGTGTCCGCAGTGAGAACAAACGGGTGCGGACAACTGGGAATAGCCTATTATTGTCAAGTA
The DNA here is from genome assembly GCA_946894065.1 of Acleris literana. Classification (NCBI taxonomy): domain Eukaryota; kingdom Metazoa; phylum Arthropoda; class Insecta; order Lepidoptera; family Tortricidae; genus Acleris; species Acleris literana. Next base: position 9,576,759 of record OX335691.1, on the reverse strand, counting down.
AATAAGATCAATCAAATTAAAAAAATCAATCAAAAATCAAAATATTTATTCAGTAAATTGGCCACATACGGGCTCTTTTACACGTTGGTAATATAAAGTAAATCTACTAGCGCTTCGGACAAGACCATCATTGCAGAGAAGAAGCGCCGCAAGAAACTCCAGCTATCTGTCGTAACGTTGAAAATACGATAACATATCAAAGGAAATATAGTTTTACCGAGTAGCATAGAGGTCCTGGTAACCCGCACGCTCGTTTTTATCTCTCTGCTATACATAAGTGTCGTTTTAAAAGATCGGCAATTGAATAAAGTTTTATTTCATTGATAAATAATCATGCATGTTCCATGGGTTATTGTTGTAACCTGAGTTTCAACCAAACTAAACTAAAATCCTACCGGTAAATACAAAGAAACGACATTAAAAGTTTATCCATCCATTTGTCGATCTTTTCTTCAATCTTAAATTATTAATAACATTTATAATATCACACCATATTTTCCAACGTCAGTCCTTTGACACCTGGGGCCTGTTTTATAAAGCTACAAATTACAATTTACAGGTTACAAGTTTCCATTTGACACAACCTCGACCAATGACGACCAGCCATTTGAGCAGTATTGCCAGTTTAGACCTGTAAAATTGTTACTTGTAGCTTTATAAAACGTGCCCCTGATGAGTGGTGACATGACAGTACAGCTGAATGTGGCTACATTAAAAAACACATTTAATTTTTACATACATATGAACAAGTCTATTTTTTTATATCATCGTCTACATATTTAAAAAAAACCTGTCCTCTCATTAGTAACTTTCAATGTCACTTCCTCAACCAAGTCGAATCTAACGGCACCTCATATATTAAAATCCATCAAGCCGTTTAGGCTTCAGGGCGTGCCCTAGAAGTAGACATACATACATACACTTGCCAATTGCAATTGGCAAAGGTTTAAACACAACCAAACGAATTAATTTACCATCATCACTCGATAATCACGTGCTTTTAAAGATCAAGTGAGGTCTTAGCAATGATTTATACACTTGATGTTTACTTTCACATTAAGTTGAAGATAAAATAACTATTATTTATACGTTATTTTACTTAAAAACGCGCTTGATGAATATTTGAGGTTATGTGTCAAACAGTAATTTGATTACATCTTTGGCAATTGCAATTGAGACAGACTATACCTGACTATACCAGCCTACACTCGAGAAACATAACCCTCCTTCCAACGCCTTTATACCGTAGTCGTAAATCATTATTTTTCTAGGTATATCCTAAACGACTCTATCCGCTCTATTTATAAGCATATGTCTCTGTCCCGGGCAATACCCGGGAAAATTAATTAAAAGCCGTAATTTATCCTTACCTATAAACCACGATAGGTTATTAAGGTCCGAAAGGTGTCGAGTGTCAGTTGAGCGAAAATACACACTCTGGCTTCGTAATAGGGATAGAAAACGATTGGGGATATTTCTTTATTAAGGGGATATTTAGGAGCACGTGTTACGTTATTAAGGTTGACCTGTAGGTTTTTTTTAAAGGTGACTTGTTTGGGTGGTAATTATATCGTAATTAGTGGTTGTTAGTGGTGGTAGGACCTTGTCTAGATCGACCACCATCTTATCCTTTAACCTACGGCCAAGCAGCAGTGTTCGCATTGTTGTGTTCCAGTGCGGGGGATATATATTGCAGCCTTAAAGTGTAGTCCATGTCATAAAATGTATTTCTTATTTGGACAATTGAAGTTTGTAGGTATGAGTTTTTTAATCGACTGAATATGGTTTTATTTTATTTAATTTTTCTTACCGCCTGTTTCACAATCGACAAGTAAAGCATATTTGACAGATAAGTTTAGCCCTTTCTTTATCTTACACTTGAAAATAGACAAGGAGAGAGCCAACTTTAAATGGCAGATAAATTTACTGGTCGATTGTGAAACGGGTCCTTATTATTTCTTCGTTTAAAGCCAAGATTAAAAAGTATTGTCCAGTTTTCTTTTAAAAAAAATGTTTGGTATTTTTTTAAACCAGTAAAGTTAATTAACAGCAGCACCATTACCACCAACAACGATAGGAAATGTTAAATTTCGATTTGACATTTCACGGAGAGAAAAAAAAACATCAAAGCTTTGTGTTTATAATTCCCATTCAAAGCAACTTCGTTACTCATTCCGTAATAACATCACACAAATAGAAAAACGTCCGTACAATTAACATAAATTGTTGCTTATCATACAAACCCTAAATAAATACGGCACAGCCCGAACTTTATTGAAAAAAATAATTTATTCATTTTTCATACATCCGAATACATTACCTACTCGCGTTGAAATGTAAATTCTATCCGGTACACCTAAAGTTCGGAATCGCTTGTAGCCATTAACATATCAAAGCATAACATTTTTTGTCCCGTCAAAATATTTGTTTTTAAATCACAACGCTATTAAATTTATGATGAAAGTTAAAATTACGTGTCTGGCAAAAACATGTCAAATGAAATTGAATTTTTATCAAACGTGACTCGGCTAAAAGAGGAAATAGCATACTGTGTCCTTTTTAGGGTTCCGTACTTACCTCAAAGGAAAAAAACGGAACCCTTATGACCTACTGACTTTATCATATCAAGACACAGAGGCCCTTCTACTTGCCAGCTAATGATAATTCCTGTCGGTACATATTCAGCTGCAGAGACACACACTCACACACACACACACACACACACACACACGCGCGCGCTCACGCACACGCACACACACACACGCGCGCTCACGCACACGCACACGCACACGCACACGCACACGCACACGCACACGCACACGCACACGCACACGCACACGCATACAAACACACACAGTACTACACGGCGCGTGCGCTTATCTTATCACTCGTCAACATGAGTTAAATCCTTGTGGTGCGCTAAAGTTCATATAAAATTGTAAATTAGATTATTGGAACTCCGAAAATGTATCTCATATAATTTTACAACCTAATGATCACTCTTCATAATCTTCATAATATTTTTTAATACTAATGATCGGAACTTATAATCATCTGAACTTATAACGCCAATTTTCATGGAACCGTACACTTTTCAGAATTTCTTAAATATCTTACGTGTAGATAAATTTAGGTTAGGTTAGGTTCGATTTATAACAATCTAAAAAAAGTAACAGTTTTTGAAAAAAATGCATTATGAGTTGCGATGATTATGACTTAAAAAAGTATGAACAAAAAAGTATAAGCAAAAATTTTCGAAGAAATGATGAGTATAGACACAAATCGTTATTTGTATAAAAAATCTAAAGACCAATTTTATTTGAGCCAATATGGACCAATGTTTCACACATTGCGCTCCAGGGTCCCAAGATACAGGCTCAGCCTAGTTTGGGGTCCGCCAGATATGTCTTTTTATGTATACTCGGTGTTGTTTAGCAAGTAAAGTTTTTTGTATTATAGGATCACTTTGTTGTCCGTCTGTCTGTCAAACCTGGTCTGAACCTGTCCTTAGCACAAAACTTCTAAAAACACACTCATGTTTTCAAACATTATTTTACGTAGGTACCTATAGTACTTTAGGTACCTTTACTAAGGCGACGGCACCGATGTTGAACCCTATTAGCTGAAGGCGCGAATTACGCTTAACTCTTAATTCAAATATCATAAGGTTATAAATTGATTGGCTCGAAATAAATACCTTTATCTCTGTACTATAAGAATCAAATCGCACTTCTAGATCAAAACAGCATCAACTCAAAATCCTTGCTAGTTTTGTTTCAAGTTCAGAGAAGTTGTATTAAAGTTGATTTTAAAATACAGTTTTAATTTGAGTTACTTCTGTTTAGATCTAGCAGTGCGAAATGGCCATTATTGGTCCTTGTTCATTACTGATTCCATCACCCTACTCGATAACGACACGAAACTGTTATAAATCTTAAGGTGGGTCTACGCTAGGCGAGCCGAGCGCGAGCCGAGCACGAGCCGACCACGAGCGGAGCACGAGCCTAAGTGTCTAAGGTCCACACTAGACGAATTGTGATCGGCTCGTGCTCCGCTCCTGCTCGGCTCGTGCTCGGCTCGCCTAGCGTAGATCCGACTTATAACCCCGTCCCGTCCCGTCGTCTAAGTCCCGTTTAAGATTTATAACAGTAAGTGTGAACGTCGCGAAAGTTTATAACAGACCATACAAAAGTCAACGTGAATGTCAATTTGCTATCACATTAAAGTACTTACAGTTTGGTCGTTCTAAGCGGCCCGATTTGACAGCTGTCAACGCAGTATAAAATATAACCTCAAACACATATTTTGTACTGAGTTGACAGCTGTCAAATCGGTCCTCTTAGAACGACCAAACTGTAATACATAAAGGGCGCTGATATAAATCGCTACACAACATTTCTCGATAACGTTACTTGCTCGATAGAAGTTAAAGTTCATCCTTGGAGCATTGTAGTTAATTAAAGTTCGAGAATACAATCTAAGTATATTAGAAACTATTGATTGAGTAATAACCGGCCGAGAGGAATAACACCGCGACCTCTTCTCGGTCTTCATTGATCGGACGTAACCCCCAATTTGCAGAGCACAAGTATAGCTATTTGTACAGACGTGAATGTCCTCAAATTGGGACGTTATTGGGACAGTCTGTGAGCAGTGCAATTGCCACCCTCTTGTAAATATCTCATCAAAGCTGTTATTACAGGGCCACAATGAATTTTGTGTTCGACGGAAAATCTTGTATTGATATTTTGAAAACAATAAACATAGAAATGCTTCATTATTTTTAATTAATGTAATGACCCGACTCCAAATTACTCAGGAGTTCCGTTGACATTCCATGGAACCTATAACCAGATCTTGGCTAATTTTTAATGGGACGAATTAAAAAAATCTCTTTTTCTGAAGCCGGTTAAAATATAATAAAAACGACTAGAGCGACGACAGCAATGATGAACACTTAGCTGACAGGCACCATTGGCACTAGTAATGGACACTTCACTCTCAATTCAAATTTCATACGGTCCTAAATTGATTGTTGCAAAACCAACAAATAACCCTTATCTTCTGAAAAATAAGAATCAAGTGTCCATTGTTGGTGTCTTGTCCATTACTGGTTCCATCACGCTAGGTCTTCCAAATGAAAATTGGACACCTATCAAATGTCAAGTATTATTTAAATATTCGTCATTATTAAATAATTACGAATTCGTAGCGCTTGCAGTGGAGACCATGGGACCTTGGTCAGCTGATATGAAAAGCTTTATTAAGGCCCTGTCATCCCGGCTCATAGACTCCTCCGGAGATCCTAGAGCTGGTGCTTACCTCTCCCAAAGGATTGGGCTAGCTATCCAGAGAGGTAATGCAGCCAGTGTCATGGGGACCATGCCGCGAGCGGACCTGCTAGAGGGGGTGTTCTTTTTATAATGGTGATTATTATTTATATCTTTAATATTTGAGTAGCTTAGTTTAATTTTAATTTCAATACGTTCAGTTTTAATTTTTAAGTGTATTAATGTTGAATTCTGTAAATATTAGGTAGGTTTTATAACAGGGCCTCTATATTACTCGGTGAAACCACATTGCTCTTGACCTGTTATCGTATTGTCAACGTTAGGATAGATCTTATTTACTTGACAGTAATGGCGGCCGTGTTAAAAAAAATACGATAGTCATAACTTGGACCGCTCTTAAATGTCAAACTGTGTAAAAATAACTCATTTTAAAAGTAAAACGAAGAGCACTTTAACCTGACCAACTGACTTATAAATGTCAAGAGTTAATCTGGGTGGGTGTACTCGGTGACCGTTTCAAATGTCAAAAGTAAACCTAGAATTGTCTTTGAAAAGTGGACATTATTACTTGTGTCCATGACATTTAAAGTTTTAATTAAAGACCAAAATAAAGTGAGGTCTTGCGGCCGCACTCACTTAGTTAATGACGAGTAAGCCGTTGTTTAGTGACGACTTTTCATAAATAAAGAAAAAGGAACGATAAAGCGATTTATGTCGATTTTCACCAACCACTTAACCGACGATTAGAGTGTTAACAGCTGTCAAAATGTATGCACTAACAGTTGATTAACATTTAACATCGTTTGGTGAAATTGGTATAGTTCAGGAAATATGTATTGGCCGTCTGCAATCTTCACTAAGATCTTTTTTTAATATCAAACAAAAGGTGGATTGAATGGTTAAAGTTAACGTTACGGTCGGTAAGTCTTAACGCAGAAAAAACGATCACAAAGTAGATAACAGACGGCCAAAGCATATTTCCTGAACTATACATAGACTAGCAACACAAATTATAGAAGTTGACTGCTGTCTTACTCCTTTTAAGTTAGAATGACAGGCAAATGGTTTATTTTTGCTCGAGAACTGAAGTTAAAGATAAACAGCACTCAACTTGTGCCATTTTTACCCGACTGCGTCAGAAGGAGGGTTATGTTTTTCGAGCGTATGTATGTATGTATGTATGTATGTATGTCTATTTCTGGGCACGCTCTGCAGCCTAAACGGCTTCACAGATTTTAACATACTAGGTGTCATTCGATTCGTCTTAATTGCTGAAGTGACTTAGGGTATATAATATTTCAATACGGCGTCCGCAAAAAAATATATGGAGAGGGAATAAAAAAAAATTTTTTTTGTTATAACTGTGGCGACCTAGCGACATCTAACGGCAACTTGTATCAACCAACTCGCTACCTCGCTAGCGCCACCAACGTCAGACAGCGCAACTTAAGCGTTCTACAACGCGCTAACGAAGTTTCTCCAGTCAGATGACATATATACAACTTCCAACTTCATTCCAATGGACTTCGGTCCCCAGGCATAACACCCGCCTGGAGAGAGATCTCTCTATTAACATCTCTTCCTACATAACAATATGGGTATCAAATGAAAGCTATTAAATAGCCCATTCCAAATTTATATACATTATAACACTTTGATGCTACTATTTTGAAAGTCAAAAAAATACCTAAATGTTAAGTAATATTTAAACTCCTTTTGCCAGAAAGAGAGTTTCGCTTGTACCTAGCTTCGCGACATAAAAAATTCGAGCTCCAGAGCTCATATATCGCTTAGTAATAATTGATTAAACCACACATAAAAACTAAAAAGAGTTAAATAAATTACATACATACATACATAATATCACGCTTTCGTTCCCAGAGTGGGGTAGGCAGAGCTACAGAATTACAAATATCTCTAAAAACTTGTTGATAATTCTATAACCACAATTTGCACAAGCCAATTGCCAAGCAATGAATTTCAAAACATATTTCTTGAAAAAAAAAAAAATTGGTCTAGCTCGTCCCCGCCTGGAACACCTTTTCCAATATTCAAGTTAAATTTAATTTGTTATAAATATCAATAAGTACATTGCTCTTACAATTTTCTATAGATTATAGAGCTTGTTTTCGCTTTTCAGTTGATTTTTTATTGCAGTCGGGTTTTTTGTTTATTTTTAATAATTTAATTTTTATGTCTAACGCTTTAAATGTCTTTAAATATTTACGGCGGTTAGAGTCAATTTAAAAGACATTCATGTTTGTTCAACGATAACTTGAGAATGGTTGATTGGATTTTTATGAAATTGTGTTAGAGTCACTTTGAATATGAGTAGGGTTGCGGAGTTCCCAAAGCGTGTCGGACCCGGGCAAGAGCATGTCGGACCATGCTCACTGTAGGATTCCGAATATTTCGACGCCATGACTACAAACACGAAAAGTTTTTATCTGGTGCTGTCTTACATGATTTTTAATAGAACCAATTCTACGTAGTCGTGATAGGTTTCTTTTTAAATTTGTTGTATGTATTTTCATTTAACATATTTTTCAGAGTTTTATTACTAGTTACTAGTTTTACTACTAGGCTACGCAACTCTGACGAAAATGACACTTTTCGAGTTCAATGTTCAGTGAACCCAAATCTATAAATTGATAAAAACATGAACATAATGAATTTCATAAAGCTATAATAATGATATCTCACACGATGTTATAATGTACGTACAAAAAATACGATCAAAAAATTCAAAATTAAGAAAGCAGGTACTCGAAAAGTATATTTCCTCCCGAGTTTATTTTACCATTTTGTTGGCTTATTTTAAATGTACAATAATGCCAAATTACAGCTTTGTAATACCAACCATCTCTGAGTTACAGACCGCAGACGGACGGACAGACGGACATGGCGAAACTATAAGGATAGTTTGACTTAGGAACCCTGAAAAAAGAACGCTCTTACGCTCCCTCTCTTCTCTCGTTAGTTGTTTTGTCATTTTCTTAGATGTCTGATTTTTTTTCTTTGTTTCTTCCTTACGACAGATAACACATAAGTTATATTACGAAACGAAAACTGTATTTGTGATACAACTAATCACAACTGCATTATGAGCAGGGATCGTAAAATGCGAGCAAAATCCATTGAAATGACGTATGACAACCAGTTAGGGTTGGCGATGGTTCTAAATTTATGAACTAAAATTATTAGGTACTAAAATAATACAAATAAATATATTTTTACAGATGAAATTGAACACAATCCTAAACTCAGTTTACTGGGTGGTATATTTTTTTATTATATTTACAATTTCAAATCAAATATTTTCCAATTTTAGACTTGATATAGTAAGTAATAATTTTCGCAAGTATGTACGATGGCGAGACAGTGCAAATAATACAATCAGATTGACAATCATGACAAGATAATACTCGTAAATCTATAGACAATGTACTTATCAATTCTTATAAGTTTTAGTTTACCATTATAGATAAACCATGAACACTAATAGGGGCAATTTATTACCATAATGATTACAAGTGCTTTCATAATTATAAACACATTCCTCCATACATATTTAATTTATTAGTAAGTGACAACCCTAGCACTTCAATGAATTTTGCTCGCGTTTTGCGATCCCTGATTATGAGTAATCGGGAAAGTCTCCACGGACTCGGCAATGTGGCGCCCTGCGTCGAGCTTGATTGGTGACGAAGCCGAACAGCCGCCGATGTGCTGTGAATACAGTTTATTAGCTATTGCAGCAACTAACGAAGCTAATACAAGTATAAGTCACTTATCCACCACCCACGATGAGCGAGAAGCGAGTAGAGCCAGCGATCAACTATTAATTTAAAGGGTGTCCGGGATATAGTGGACAACCTTACAGGGCTGGATAGCTCAGCTCAGGAGTGTTGAAAATGTTATGTGATAAATCACGTTTAGTAAGTCGCACGGAAAACGAGATATAGCAACTTTTCAAAATTTTGGAATCTGGGAAAGAAAGCTCCACTATATCCCGTACACCCTGTATGTGTCTCTTTTATTGACACGGGATCTTTATCTTTTGTTTCGACAAACTAGTGGAGAGAGTTCTCGCCGGCAGTGTGAACAGGCAGCTATCAACTATAAATAATGTGTCTCTTTTATTGACACGGGATCTATATTTTTTGTTTCGACAAACTAGTGGAGAGAGTTCTCGCCGGCAGTGTGAACAGGCAACGATCAACTATAAATATGTGTCTCTTTTATTGACACGGGATCTATATTTTTTGTTTCGACAAACTAGTGGAGAGAGTTCTCGCCGGCAGTGTGAACAGGCAGCGATCAACTATAAATATGTGTCTCTTTTATTGACACGGGAACCATATCTTTTGTTCGTTTCTTTAGCGAGAAAATAGTCGATAGCTAATCGCTTTCTCGCCGGCAGTAAGACAAGCAGCGCCTGAGTTACTTATTAGAACGTTGTGGACTTTGAAGCTGTAGATAGACATGCTTCTAAAATGGGTCTGTAATGATTTGCAAACAAACAATGTATTATTTTTCATTTTGAATAACACGATTTGTATAATTTGGTTTAATATAATAATCAAATGATGTACAGATGAAATGCATAACAACAAAACACATAATTAATTCAAATCGAATAATCAGTAGCCAGAATAACAGTAACATGTAGTTACATAATGTATATTCGCCTCGTGTTTAACATAAATAATGTACTCGTACATATTAATATCAGCAATGCGCTCCGCATGTGATAAGTATTGTCTTCCACATAATGTTATTTTTTAAATATTATTATTATATTATTTTTATCCTCATTACTTTGATTAAAATATTATAGCTATGTCACTTCCACAATCAAGACGAATCTACCGACACATCACTATTCAAAATACTTCGAACCGTTTAGGCTACCGGAGGTCACAATGGGACGCACATACCTACATACATACACGCGAAATATATTACCCTACTTCTGGGTCAGTCGGTTAAATCGTATGACGAAATCGACGGACCTCTGCTGTGCGGAGCTCCTGTTCCGCGTATAGGAGGCGCATCGCGCCTTGACGCAACTCAAACGTAACCTAACCTATCTAGGTTAGATTGACCTAATTTAGCAAATTGGCTTAAATTTTAGCTTTATCTATATCATTATTATACGTGATGCAAAATAATGTAAGATGGTATGGTGCAAAACAGTGTATGTTCATGTTTCATCGGTTAATCATATTGCATTTTTTCAGAGTTATTTTGAGTAAATTTTCTAACGCGTTGTATATACGGATATCGAGTTTAAAGGCACGGCGTTGCCATAGAGCAGAATTGCCCACGCGGTACACAATATAGTAATATCTGTTCACATCTCGTGTGACTGTATTCGTTTGTCAACGCGTCTGTAAAGGTCGTAGTTCAACGTTTTCCGTTCTTCCTGTTTCAATTACGTGCGCCCACTCATGTGAACATTCTTAAGAAAGGAATTGTCAGCGTTCACGTGTGGTATTGCTTCTCTACAGAATGTATAGGTATATCGCCTGTCTACTCAAAATGTGGCAAAACAAACCAATTTATTGCCACTAAATGCATTTTAAGCCCTAACTTGGCAGTTTTCTTTACATGATTAACATATCGTAAGGTCTGTTCATTCTTGCTTGTCTTATATAGTAAACAACTTTCTAACCTCAAAATTAACCTTTTTTGGCTAAAACAGCTCTTTTGTCGTAAATAAAGTAAACTGAATAAATATTTTGGACATCATTTGGCCAATGTATTGTCTGTGATTGCTTTATTTTGATGAAAATAGCGGTTTTAGCCTAAAAAGGCTCAATTTTGAGGTTAGAAAGTTGTTTACTATATAAGACAAGTAAGAATGAACAGACCTTAGTCGGTTGGGTATTTAGTAAAACTGAGAACTTCTCGATGACGATACTTTAAAGTTATTACTTTGATAAAAGTTACAAGTTCCAGGGCAATTCTAGGCGGTAAAAACCAAATCGTTTTATCAACAATTTCTCTATGTCTTGTTCTTTTTGTATCTATGTAGTGTGCTTCTGTATTGTTGCGAATAAATGTCTCTTCATTTTTATCTTTATCTTTACCTATCTGTTATGGTATTGTTATGACGTCAGCCGCCATTACTGTCAAGTATTCTAATTCTAATTTGAATAAATGGGTTTCACTCCTGTTAAGGTGTATTTCGCCAATGTCGGGTTATTTATATACACTCGCATGGACTTATTACAGAAATAAGTCCATGTATATCACTCGCGAAGACAATTGTTCGGTAAAAGAGTATTTTCTCTAATGGACTAAACAGAAGAACATGGGGTTAGCTTCACGCGCTTCTGTCAAGTAAATAAGAGCTATCAAAACGTTGACAATACGATAACAGATCAAAGACGATATCGTTTTCACCGCCTAGAATAGAGGCCCTGCTCGGGATTGACCCGTTATAAAACTACTTTAAAGCTATCCTAAAAATAGTAAACTCAGTTCAGGATTCAGCAGAACGATTCCGATGTACCCGCAAGAAGCAATGTCTGAGTTATGTACGCAATAAAATTGCCACAGTCGGTAGGTAAACAATCGGGAACATAAAAATTCTTACGATTTATTCCAAGATTGCCTGGCACATAAATAAAATGTTTCTTTGAACTGACTTTCTGTTCGGAAAATATTTTTGTTGAAACTAGCAACCGAAACGCTGCGCGCTTTGAGAATTTTCCACGAGTTTTTGAAGAAATATGTTCGTCATAGAATGGGACTATGCTTCAGGTAGCTCGGTTAAAAATGTTGAAATAGGGTTTTTACTCCTTATGCTTTTAAAGAGCCGTATGTGTAGGTGAAGTAATAGTAGATTGTTCAACGAGGGACTCGATCTACTATTATGCCTCTTGGTACTCAAGGTTTTTTTATCTTCATGAAAAACCATAAACAGGCTAGTTACTCATTTATAAATTGCTGCTTTCGTAAGAGAAGCGATTTATAAAACACTGCTAAAAACTCACTGTTTCAGTAAAAAAAAAAAAATAAGTTTAGTTGCTTCAGGTGCATTTATGCTGGGTCCGTCCAGATCTCTACCACCATCTTATCTCCACACCGGAGCTCAACGATGCGAACACTGATGCTTGGAGGAAGATTAAAGAATAATAATGGTGGTAGTGACCCGGACAGACCCTACACAAGGTCCTACCACTGCTTAAACTGCACCGAGTAAACGCCCACCTTCCAGTGGCCCCTCATTAAGTACTGAATGTCATTAGGACAATGACAGCGTCAAGTCTAAAGAAATTCGTCAAAATTAACGATTGTCTTTCTGCGACAGGGTTCTATAGGTGTTCAACAATTAAAGTTGTTGACCGTACCTACCATTTGTTGTTTTCTAATAAAGTTGTTGTACAAATAATTATACCTACACATTTTAAACTATTTAAAGGTTAAACATTTCAGTGGCCACCGTTTTCCGTTAAGTAGATTAGACTAAGGTTAAAGGTTCTTTTCGGTTCAGGGGTGTGATTCTCTCAAAACCGCGGTCGGACGAACGAACGAGTGAATGTCGCAGCGGCGAGGTAGTCCCGTCAGAGCGGACAAAACACATTTTAGCGCGTGTATTTTTGTGTATGGCTTCTGTCGATAGGATCGAACGTATAAGGCTGCCTAATTGAGTTTGCACGAGCTAAAATGTGTTTTGTTCGCTCTGACGGGACTACTTAGTTCGTTCGTTCGTTTATGAGAGAATCACACCCGAGGACCTTGCCTCCGGCGTATGCTCGACGCAGTTAACTCCTTTGTACTATGTTGGTAGGTCAATTGTCCGTAATCTCCCGCCGATAGTAATATGCCCTAGGGATAAAACAATTTATATTCCAATTAATGCCTACTACCTTTTGTCATTATTAGATGTCTCGTGTTGCATGCTGTGGATTTTGCGAGGTAGGTAGTCATCATTAGATAGATAGATAGGTAGATCATATATATACATACTCACAGAGAAATAAATAGTTATATTCGTAGAAAACACCCTAGAGAAAGAAACAAATACTCGCGTTCATCACACAAGTAATTGCCTTGACCGGGACTCGAATCCGTGACCGCTAGCTTTGTAGGCAGGGTCACTACCAACCAACAAGGCTCTGCGTCATCATCTCCTATCTGTATGTTTGTCTGTCAATGTGATCGACAATGGCGTTAGTAAGAATAACACCGCATGTTCGGGTCCGGTATCATGACTTGTCAAACCCATATCAAGAAGATAAAACGTTATATCGCTAGTTCCAAAAGTTCCTAAATCCCTTCAATTTACACGAAAACTCATCCATAGCTTTATAAACTCAGAGTTGATTGTGGTTTATCTCGTTTGGGTGACTTAAGTTGTACAAATAGTTTGTAGGTTGTAGTTAAGGGTCAATGAATTCTATTTTGTTTGGAACATAACTTAAGTGGTTTAAGGGATATTTAGGGGCAAGTTTATGCCTAACGACATTATGGTCAACTTACTCGTATTATGTTCCTCTATTGGTGTTTATAACCCGCCAAGTGGCGCTCCACTATTTAATAGTAGATTATACACCGAGGGGATAAAGCACTGTTTTATGAAACGGGCGCGATATTGAGTCGTGACCAAATGAGGACTCCAGATTTAACTCCCAAGCGTCTCGCTACGCATTACGTGTACGTGTTGGGTGTTACGTGTTAATTCCTGAGCGAAGCGAGGGAATTAAAACGAAGTCCTGAGTGCAGCGAGGGATTCAAGCTCGCCCAAGACGAAAACAGCTTTACCCCAAAGGAGAATACTCTACTTTTCTCACCTTTTGTTTTATTTCCTTTATTTTGCGTATATGGCTTGTAGTGGCCAGTTCGATTTTCAAATAAGTTCTTTTTGTTGTAATTCAAATCTGGTTATTAACTAGCGGGTTATAATGAGATTCAGTTCAATAATATATCCGCCGTGTTATAATATTGTTCTGAATCTCATTATAACACGCTGTTAGCTGATGGCTATAATGACTTACTTTAAGTGAGATTTGCATGATATATAATTGGGCAAATTCGAGCATGTGGTGTGAAAATACATATACGTGAGGTGCGCCTTCGCGAATAAAAAACACCGGGTATCTATCTTTAAATATAAAAGTCAAACCTGAGTCACTGACTTATATGTCAACGCACAGCCGGAACTACTGTACCTAGAAACTTGAAATTTGGTAAAAGGGTTCCTTTCATGATGTAAGTGAGCACTGAGAAAGGATTTTCCAAAAATCGACCCCCAACGGGAAGAAAAAGGGGGGGTAGCGGGAAACTAATTCTACGTTACGAAGTCGCGGGCGTCCTTTAGTATTATTATCAGTGATCGAAATAGGTAGTGCAATGTCGGGTGAATGACCTCAAACATCATAAATAATATGGATAAGACCCGGGATTCCGGGATTCGTATTTTTTCACAGAATATTTTCTTTACATGATATTCATTGAAGTATATATAAGGTTATATAAGGTTTTTTGTTTGCAAGAATGTCGAAATTAAAGAGTCTACATATCGTCGGGTGAGAATACGTTTGTGCCATATCCAAGCAACCTTGTTTGGATATGGCACAAACGTATTCTCACCCGACGATATTTCGTCAATACCAACTTTGTTATGACCACATAACAACATAACATAATCTCACGCCTTCGTTCCCAGAGTGAACGTACAAACATCTCTAAAAACTTGTTGATAATTCTATAACCACAATTTGCACAAATTAGACTAAGATGTTTACCAGCGTATTAGTGGCAGGTTGCAAGCCCATCGCCTAACAGTACTACAAGCCTTTATTCCCTTAGTCGTCTCTTACGACATCCACGGGAAGACATGGAGTGGCACTATTCTAACTCGGCAACCACACGAGTTTTGTTATGACCATAATTGTCAAAATTATAAATTAATAACTTTTTTGAGCTTACTTTGGGGCTATGTCAATTTGTGTATTGTCCCCTGATATTTATTTTAAACCAAATACAAACTTTAAAACTTTCAAAGTAAAAATCCGGGATTACAAGTTGTATCCATACTAGACCGGTCTGAGTGGAGAGCCTTGGGGGAGGCCTATGTCCAGCAGTGGACGTCTTTCGGCCGACATGATGATGATGATGATGATCAGAGGTCGGAATAGGTAGTGCTTATTAACCTAAACTTGACTCATGTTCATTCATGCGTGAGTGAGATGGGAATATGTTATTGAATGAAGATGCAACAAGTTTAGATTAATAAGCACTACCTATTCCGACCTCTGATGATGATCCATACTAAGCTAACGCACCGAAAACCCGTGAAATTGCACTACCTATTCCGATCACTGATTATTATAAGAATCATATCGGAGGTATGGTTAGCAATACGAGTTATAATTCGAGGTAGGAGATCTGATGATGTTTACCCTAGTTGGTAGCTTTTGTTTAGTGCTAGCCCAGCCTAGCGAGAAAAAAAAGAAAATATTTAAATTGACAGTTCTTTCTGCGACATAAAGTTCTCTTTGAAGTAAGGCGAGTTATCTTATTCGATTGGTTAAGCAAATGTCAAATAAATATGCGCTTCCCGGGAATCGAACTAGATTTACATATTTTGACGTTAGGAGGACTGGGGAGGCATTCAATAAGAAAGAATTGGAATCGATGTGTTTTGATTCTGTAACTATGTTGTCTATTTTTTCATGTTATCAACGAATTGTGAACAAGGCGTTCACTGGAAAATTATATGAATATAAATTTGAATCAGAAATGTGGAATTCGAATAAAAATCCGGTCAAGTGCGAGTTGGTTTTTAGTATTTGTGGTTTTTCTATTAAGGTTTGCTCTATACCGTTATACAGCTGGTAATACCGTTTTTACAAAAGCACAGAAAAAACAGAACAGACGGACGGACGAGCGAAAAGCGCGCGACGCTACTCGAAAGTATAGTAATAATGGGGTCCTATTTGGCACCCTTTGGGTCCGGATACACAAAAGTGAACTTTTGGAATGTTAGTGAACCCTTGAGCAATTAAGTACAGAGACAAAATAACTTGAATTAAAAAGCAAGCTTTAAAAAACCCGACTGTTGTTGCTAACCAACTTTAAATCGTTATAAATCCTAAATTATCGTTCAAAATGAAAAATGATTAAAGAAACCTAAATATGATTTTTAAATATCTATTCAATGATACCCCATTTGTCATAGTTCTTCGACTTATTTTTTGTTCTTTTTTACAATATGGCGTCTAGTTGCCGCCATATTGATTTTTAAACACTGTCATATCTTTAGTGACACTCACGAGATTAAGACAAATCGATTGCCATAATAATCATCAAAATCGGTCCACGCGTTTAGTTTCTAGAACGCCACAAAGGAACAAACATACATATATAGGCTGTAAAACACAATACCCTCCGGCAGTCATGTAATAAGAAGTACGTATATAAGTGTTGGGATGGATAGTTATAAATATATTTTTAGAAAATTCTGCTCGATAAGTTTTTTTTATCGCTTTTTTATAAAGAAAAATACTATATTTTTGTTTTTTTTTAATAAAAAGTGCGTAATCATATCACTCTCCATGAAATACTTGCTAATGTAGTTGATCCTGTTATTTGACGACGCGCTGGCCTAGTTGGTAGTGACCCTGCCTACGTAGCTGGCGGTTCTGGGTTCAAATCCCGGTAAGGGCAGATATTTGTGATAAGCGCGAGCAAGATATAAGTATTTATATCGTTATCTAGTACCAGTCTGGGACTAGGTCAATTGGTGTGACATTATCCCCTGATATTTGTTTATCCTCGTAAGGCCCACCATACTGCAAACAGGGAGTATTTTGTCAGTGGGACTTTGAACCTAACATCAACGTAATAAAGTTCAATTACGTTTGATCGATAATGCCATTTTCAGTTTATGAACATAGGAAAATAAACCTTATTTTTATAGCAACACAGTTCAAATTAAAATGCCTTGATTATGCACATCCTATTGCACAGTGGGCCTTACGAGGTTAAATTTATTTATTTATCCTTATTCTATAATACTGCCCTCCTAAGCAAAAATGCAATAACTAAATACAAAAGCCAAAGCAGATTCAACTCTCTTCTGTTTGTAACTAGGTTTCAATTTCTACAGATGTTTTGTCTGAGATATCGCCATTATGCTTAGTAGGGCAGAATACCAGTCCTTTAAATTAAATACACAAAAACCTTGACATAGTTATACATATTTGCGATAGCTATAGATGAATTGCCGAGAGCGTGGAATTGCATATGTAGTGGTAATATGTCTTCACAGGCATTCTATATTTAAATTTCCTCAACTTCTCATACCATCAGCATAAAAAGAGTATTGTTGTACCTATATTAAATAAGTAAGTACAAAAATAATGTAAGCGTCAAATTCTAAATAACTTTTACAATGCACTAAAATATACGTTTTATTTTATTGTACCAATTTTCAGAATTATTTTGACTGGGCACGTACGACTGTAAGTTACACAGTTTGCAAAAAATATGGTAGAAAGTAGCAGTAATTTTGGTCCGATTGAGAGTCAAAGTAAACAAATAATTTTGACTGTACTTTGAACTCGAACTAATGAAATTTTTAATTCACCTTACACTGCTGCCCAATTAGTTGAAAAAGCTACAGGTGTTTCTCTCTCGACTAATTATAAAATTATGAATGAGATTATGAGTGACAAATTCAAAGCAACCATAAAATTCCCCTCTCCGAGTAAAAAAACTTACGTACCTACTCGTCCGTCGGCAGTAGATGTTTTTGATCAAGAAGTCATAAGGAGAACTATATTTATATAATTTTCATCTGTCCCATACCTAAGCAATTTCTAGCCTTAAAGATGAAAATTTAAATAAATGATAGCGACTAAAAGCAAAAAAAGGACATACTTATTCCACTCGTTTAGGGTAATCTCATTAAATTTAGAATAAAACTTAAATGGTTTTCCTTTTCATGCGAACGGTACAACCACTACACATGCAATTCCACGCTCCCGCGAATTCATCTATACTTTAAGAGCTAAATATCTCTTAACCTGCCGAACCGATTTTCACCAAACTTAACTAATAACCATCCTCGTAAAACCAGCATTCTTATGAAAAAATAAAACCAAAAATCGGTTCATTAGTTTAGGAGCTACAATGCCACAAACAAATACACAAATTAAACTTACAACACTTCGTATGCGTCAAGAGTTCAAAATAATAAAACGTAGATTATTTTATCGCCTAAACGCTTACAAAGCCCTAATGTCTGACATTGAATGTCCGAATAGCCGTTTTAGGCCCAGCGGATGCAATTACAAGCCAGACTAATGACACTAATGAGTCAGAGCACGCTCACTACGTAATCAAACCTTTAATCACGATTACGACTTTCAATTAACATCTATTTTCGATTGTGTAGCCCCAGATTTTAGGTCAATAAAGAAAATTATTCAGCCGCATAACGGTTTAGTAAGCGCTGAATTAAGCGCTTTATTTTATTTGAAATTGTGGTAGTAGAACTGGTAAAGCTTGTTTTAATCTGTTACTATAAATCACATGAGGTAGGGTGATGGCAACAGTGTTAGACACTTTGTGCTTGTTTGGCGGCGCGGTCTGCACTAAATTCAAACATATGGCGTTATATAAAAGCTTTTACAGAGAAGCGGTTTGCTTCAAATACAGCGTTACTTGCGGCGGAGCCCGCGGATGGCATCGCCGCGTTGCACGCAGCGTCGCACGCGTCAATAACGGTGGTTCCCGCCACTGCGCCCGCAGCGGGGCCCGCGGCGGAACCTTCTGACAGTCTTGTGCTCCGCCGCGCGCTC
The DNA here is from genome assembly GCA_946894065.1 of Acleris literana. Lineage (NCBI taxonomy): Eukaryota > Metazoa > Arthropoda > Insecta > Lepidoptera > Tortricidae > Acleris > Acleris literana. Next base: position 9,557,648 of record OX335691.1, on the reverse strand, counting down.
CGCTACACGCTCGAGAGTCCGCCGCGGATGTAGCGGACACCGCTACTATCTACGCCCCGCACCACGCGCCGCATCACGCCCCGCATCTTTATAAACAACACCGTACATTCCCATATGTTTGTGTGTTGCGCGTGTGATGACGCAGTCCGCTGCACGCGCCGCCTCTCTGTAAACGGAAAAAACGCCCGACGCGCCGCGCAACGCCAAGCCGCACGCCACGCGCGACGCTCCGCGTCTCCGTAAACAAGCCCTTAAAGCTGACAGGCTCCAATAATGGACACTTACCTCTTAACTCAAAGATCCTACGGTCCTAAATAGATTTTTGCCAAACAAATGAATAACTCCTATTTTCAGTGATATAAGAATCAAGTGTCCATTATTGGTCCTCATCCATTACTGGTAATTATGTGCACGGTCACATACATACATTTATCTACAAACATATTATAAGTTTTCTACCATATTTGAGAAACCTGTATTTGTGGTGGCCCTGTATCTTAATGTACCTGTATCTTAATGTTTACATTAAAATATCGGTCACCGAGTCATTAAGATGCAACCACATCGATAACGGATACTTTAATGACATGCAATACTTTAATGTTAACATTAAAATACAACCACAGATACAGGTTTCTTAATATAGGCTATTAGTTTATCGTTTCTACATAAAAAAATAAGTAGGTACATTTATATTACATGCGATTCAACTTTCTTGGCAATCTGTCATTCTTATAAGAAAAAACATCGCAATAAAATATCCGAAATAGGTCGAAGGACTCAAATAATAGGCTCGAACTTAAAGAATCGGGGTTTATTGTTATGGCTTCCTTGTGTTTAAAAGAAATAGACTTGTTTTTGCGGAAATGATAATGTGTTTTTGTTTAGATTATTTTCACAAAAGCATTCTTTCATAGTAGCGAATTTTCACATCGCGTTCTTTCACCATCGCAAATTTAATTATTCGTTTTTCTTCATGTAGCGATTTTTCGTAAAGCGTTTTATAATGTTCGCGTTCGTTTTCTTCGCATATATTACCAGTAGATTATTTTAGTAGTCGCAGTTTTTCCCAACCTAATTTGACAGAGTCGATGGAGCTCCGCATGGCGGAGCTTCTATTTCTGAAATTATTTTGGCCCTCCGGGCCTGATATAAAAACGAACCTAACCTAAGCTACCTACGTATGATGATGTAATTACTAAGGAAAAAATGCGAGTAGTAAAATAATCTACTGGTAAAATATGCGAAGAAAATGAACGCGAACATTGTAAAACGCTTTATGAAAATCGCTACATGAAAAAAACGAATAATTAAATTTGCGATCATGAAAGAACGCGATGTGAAAATTCGCTACTATGAAAAAATGCTTTTATGAAAATTATTCAATAAACCGTTTTCTATTAGCAGGGGATCCGAATAGGAGTTGTCCTTCACCGGGCTGTTTATTCGATAAAAAGTATTATATATCAAATTTAATATGCTAAGTAATGTATGGCGAATAAGTTGACTGAAAAATTTCAGTCCAGTCCCTATATGATTAAAAAAAACTGAGAACGAACTTTTTTTTAAATTGCTATTACTTGTTAAATAGACCAATTACATACTAATCCAAAGCATGAAGCGTATAGAACATGCAAACGTTAGGTTGACTGTTTTTTCCCGTCATAACTTTTAGGTAGGTAGGTAAGTCGGTACTAATAATTTGCACAAAACCTAACGTTTGCATATTCTATAGGCTTCATGCTTTCGATTACTACTATGTAATTGGTATATAAAAACGTTCATTTTCAGTTTTTTTAATCATGTAAGGACTGGACTAAATTTTTTCAGCCAACATATTTGCCATATATTACTTAGCATATTAAATTTGATATAAAATATTTTTTATCGAGTAAACATCCCGGTGAAGGTCGTCTCCTATTCGGATCTTAGACCATATGTATTTAAGTATGTATATCTCTGTATAAGTATATTTATCGTTGTCTAGTACTAGTACCCACCGTTAGTACTGCCCTTCTAAGCAGTATTCCAAATTTAATAACCAAAGCAGTTTTAATTCTCGTCTGTTAGTAATAAGGTTGATATTGCTACAGGACTTTTAACTGAGATACGGCGTATTGTATTAGCAGGGCAGAGTACAAGTCTAGAAACTTAGTTTGTGACTAGGTCTATTTGTACAAGATTGCCTTCTGATATTTATTTATTATTGTAGTCTTTTACCATTTCTCCAACTTTTGTTATTTCTCTAACTTTCTCCCAACGATGATGATAACAATAAAGTAGATAAGTTTAAGGTATATTGCAGCTTTCGTTATAATGAAACGTCGGAAAGCTGTAATAAAACAACAAGGAATCATTACGCATTTCAACTTCTGCCGTTACGTACAATAGAGTACAGTAGATATAATAATATTTTATGTTACAACAGTATAACAATAAAGAGTAGCTAATATATATTTTATCTACACCTATATCGCAAAACCTCTCTAACGCGTTCAGAAACTGACAGATTAGAACTAGCATTATGTCGAATAGTAATGTATTTTACAAAGAAAAAGGACTAAAGGTATAGAAACCGTACTAAATAAGCAGAAAATACGTTATGGTTCACTTCTTTTTACTTATGGTTTTCATAGTGAGTTGGAAAGAGATGAATCTATAGCTGTTCTTTCGTTATTTGGTCGTCACAATTAAGGTGTGATTTGGACCTATAAGCACCTATAGTATTTGGACATCTAGACAAGGAAAGACAAATCCTTCCTATAGGAAGGACAAAGAAAACCTTGTGACAATGACAGTTAAAGAAGAAAAAACAGCCTATTTTGTTTCGTTTTTTCTCATGTAATACGTAATCTAAAAAGTAGAGAAAGATATCTGACGCAAAGTACGTCTTATAGTCCGGTTGCTATGCTTTATGTCCTTATTCTTAGGTATTTTATCTGTAGTTATGCACGGCTAGCACAAGTTGCCCGCGACTTGTTTGTCGCTCGGATCTCCTTTTCTATCTAGTCAGTAACGATAGAGACGCACTGAGCGACAAGCGAGAAAATACAACTTGTGCTACCCGTGATGATGTCAGATATTCATTTCAATCTCGCATCGTGATTGAAATGACGCTGTTGCGTGAATCGGAACGCAAATTCAATTTAAAAAAACGGATCGTTTCATAAACCACACTCTTGTTGTAATGCCTGTCATTACGCAACCGTCACGTAAACTACTATTAACGCGTCTGTGTATCTATGGATTAACCTATTTTGATTAAGTTATATTAAAATAAAGTTTATTTAACTAGAGTAGAAAAAAATCCTTTTCGATGCGAAAAGCACAAGACCGGTCTGAGTGGAGAGCCTTGGGGGAGGCCTATGTCCAGCAGTGGACGTCTTTCGGCTGACATGATGATGATGATGATGAACTAGAGTAGTTCTTAGACATGTTTACTGAAAATAGATCCAGCTGTTTAAGAGATAGGTTTCAGCTTTGAATTTTTTTTATACTTATTCATATATAAATATGTATTATGTGTACAAAATTTAAGTTTTGTAACTTTTATAGTTTCAAAACTATAGAAAAGTGATTGTGACACGCAGACAGACAGACAGACGGACATGGCGAAACTATTAGTGTTTTAGTTTGTCAAATACTTAAGTACATAATAGTTTAGGTACAACACATAAAAACACATTTAAGAAAAAAAAACTAAGTACGTAAGCTTTACATTCTTATTTCTTAAAGACATTCAGTAAATATTTGGTTATCATTTCAAAAAATAAACAACATTTTAAGCACTGACCAAAGTACCTATGCTAATAGGCAATATACTCGTACCCGCAGACTATTGACCTATCACGTTAACCAAAGTACCGTAAAACGGGGCGAGTAGGGATTACAGTATACAACCTAAAATGGAGCATATGTTACTAATTATAACACTGAAATTATTTATTTGAATTTTTTTATTTAATTGCCATTAAGAAATTAGTTCGTGCACACTTTTCCTCATTGAACTGACATCTTATGATTATCCTTTTAGTATTTATAATTTTATATAAGTGTATATAGAGCGTCTACCCGCAGACATTAAAAATGAATCTTTGTGCGAAAAATTTGGTCGCCGACTTAAAAATCTGTTATTAACGAAATCACTATATTCTGTTAAAGAATATAGTGACGATTAGATATAGCTAGCTATATTGAGTTATTTTATATTTTATTACTTTTTGACATTTCCAAATTATTATTGTACTCTTATCTTGACATTTTATGACTGTAGCATTTGGGCTATATTTATTTTGTTTTCTACTGTTTTTATTTTGTTTTATTATTATTACTACTTTTGTACACATTGACATTATTTGATTTTTACTTTTTATTTTATTTTTTTACACTGACGATCTTATTGTGAATTCATTATAACTATACATAAATACAATAAATACATATATATGTATAATATATATATATATATATATATAATATATATATGTGTGTGTATTTATTGTATTTATGTATAGATTTACGTATGTATTTTATTTTGTCAATACTTTCGTTCATACAATATTGCACCGCTACCAAAAATTTCTGATTTGCCCAAAGGTCAGCTGGTAGAGAATGCCATTAGGCATTAAGTTCACCTTTTGAACTCTAATTTGGTTTTTTGTGCAATAAAGAATAAATAAATAAATAAATAAATATTATTTCCAATAGACAACGTTATTGTCCATTTAATAATCGTTCTTATTTGTAACAAGTTGTGACTTGTTTTAGGTTGTATCCCTACGCACCCCTTAATCCCTACGCACCCCGTTTTACGGTATACAGAAATCGACAGACCCTTCGAATAAAATAAACCACTGATAAATATGCAAATATAAACAAACAAAACTAAATAACACAAATAGTGATAACTTATCAAGGTTAGGAAACCCGTATAACTTTACTGTGGAATTAACATAATAAAATTTAAACATTGAAATGAGTTGGCAGTGTTACAGTGTACCTACTGTGTAGCATTATGATTGCTTTGTACTGTTGATTACTGAGCTCATTACAGGCGTATATGGTTACAATGTGGATTTATAAGCATGGATTATATAACCAAAATCAAGTAAGTATATAAATTTATCACAGGTAGATGTCAACGTCTCTATTTGAGTTTGTTTTCCAAACTAACTAGGTATGACCTAAACAAACATACAAACATTGCAAGATAAAAAGGTTGTAAAGAATGCTTCTAATAAACTTTTAGCTACAACAACCACCTACTTAGCACTGTCTAGCATAATGTGATCTCCGATTTTAAAGAGTTTTTAATTAATTTCAGTGTCAAAATATATTGGTTGTAGTGATTGAAATACTGCAGGGCTTCATTTATCGCGTGACAAAGTTAGGGTAACGCATCCGTCACCTTCTGACACGTAAATAGGTACGAGAGTGACGGAAGCTTTATCCACATTTGACACGAGATATAAACGCAGCCATACAAGGCCCGCAGGGCCGAGATTCTAAGCGTTAAAAACTAGGTATATCGTCTTTGACGTGTTATCGCATTGTCAACGTTTTGGTAGCTCTTATTTACTTGACAGTAATGGCGGCCAAGTTATAGTACATTGTGTATTAAGGGTGGTAAAGACAGAATTACAAACGAGAGTCTGTTAGAATTGCGATTGAGAGTTATTTTTTTCATCACAATTGCGAGGAAATGAAATAAAATCAGACAAAAGATCATATTTTTAACTTACGATTGTCACTAATAATTTTAGCCGCGTTGGCGATGTCCGATGGAGTCGCATTATCCATTTCTTCTGATGATGACGTGAATTTGTGCACAAAGACACCCTTTTAATTATTATTTTGGATTCACACAGTTTATAATCAGTATTTATAAATAAGCGGCAGACTACATCATTGTCTTCTTACCACAGATAATGTCAAACGTGTTCAGGAGTCCGATTCTAGTGACAGTCGAGATCAATAGTTTACATGCGAGATTTTTAGAAACTGATATTTCATCTCGAATGAAACTTCATATCGAATGGCGCAAGAATTTGGGTCCTAGCGTACTATGTTAGTTTGAGTCCACGTATTATATTTTTCATCACACTTGCTCGTAAATAGTGGTCTAATATGCTAGAAAAATCGACCGTAAATCCAAAATAATACCCACGGGCCTTTTTTTACCATTACGCCCTATCGTGCGTAATAGCTTTTTTTAAAATATAATCGTGGACTCAAACTGTTATAGTACGCCAGGACCCCAATTCTTGTGCCATTCGATATGAAGTTTCATTCGATATAAAATGGCAGTTGCATACAATTTTATAAAAATCTCGCATATAAACTATTGACCTCGACTGTCACTAGAATCGGACTCCTGAACACGTTTGACATTATCTGTGGTAAGTCATAGACAATGATGTAGTCTGCCGCTAATTTATAAATGTGCAGTGTCTTTGTGCACATATTAAAATTTATATATCAATAAAAAACATGTCGTGTATCAGAAGAAATGGATAATGCGACTCCGCTGGACATCGCCAACGCGGCTAAAATTATTAGTGACAGTAGTAAGTAAAAAATATGATCTTTTGTCTGATTTTATTTCATTTCCTCGCAATTGTGATGAAAAACATTGTATGTTACACGGGTGGTAAAGGAAATACAAAGCTCGAGTCATTGAAGCCCCTAAGCCTTCGGCTTCGGGCTTCTAACAGACTCTCGTTTGTAATTCTGTCTTTACCACCCTTAATACACAATGTACTATAAAAAAAAGGCTATTACGCACGATAGGGCGTAATAGTAAAAAAAAGCCCGCGGGTATTATTTTGGATTTACGGACGATTTTTCTAGCATATTAGACCACTATTTACGAGCAAGTGTGATGAAAAAAATAATACCATGACAGGTCAAATACGATTTGTATTTTTCCGCCTAGAATAGAGGCTCTGTTATCGTACTGCATGGTACTGCCATCGTTTTGATAGCTATTATTTACTTGACAGTAATGGCCGCCGAGTTAAAAACAATAGGTACTATAACAGCTCCATGACAGATCAAATATGGCCAAGAACTACTAATGGAGACAATTTTATATGTACTTCAGTTATCCCGGTACTGAATTGTAGGCAAATAATACCAAATACTCAAAGTGATTAACCCAAATAAAGGGCCAGTATCCTTCATTGATCCTTATCGCGAACCCCTTCATTTACTGCTTTAAGAGAGCTATTATCCTATTGGAAGTAGTATAATGGCATGTTAGTTAAGGGGTTATAATAGAATATAATACCTAATTCTTATGTAATACGAAATCATAGATATTTTTTATACCTACGGCCTACGGCTCAAGCGATATCGATCAGACCGAGCTTAGGACCACCTTGACGAAATAACTAGGTAGGTGAGTACTAAATTACACCTAATACACGGTTAGTTTTTATGTTCGGTAGTTAAAATTATTTAATAATGTGAGTACACACATACTACTACGTTTGACGACGCGCTGGCCTAGTTGGTAGTGACCCTGCCTACGAAGCTAGCGGTTCCGGGTTCGATTCCCGGTATGGGCAAATATTTGTGTGATGAGCACGAGTATTTGTTTCTGAGTCGTGGATGTTTTCTATGTATTTAAGTATTTATTTCTCTATAAAAGTATTTATATCGTTGTCTAGTACCCATAGTACAAGCCTAGAGCTTAGTTTGGGACTAGGTCAATTTGTGTGAGATCGTCCCGTGATATTATTATATTACTAAATAGAGATCGCAAATCTGCAAGCATTTGAAAAAAAACGAATTTACGGATTTTTTTATGAACCAAATCTTTAGGTTGTTAAAATAACTGTTAAATCCTAGAGTTACTAAAGTGCAATTAACTTAAAAAGTGCATTTTTCATTCCATTTCTTTTCGGAAACTTAAAAGTTATGTTGTTAAAATCATTTTATTAGCGCAATGTACAGTCAAGGAAATATATTCGCGTACCTTTTTGACTCTTATTTTCATTTTAACAAGGGTGAAAAAGGTACGCGAATACATTTCCTTCACCGTAACATATACTGGCGCCGGCGCCACATGTGTTTAACGCGCGCTATGCCACGCGGATTTCAACTTTATTGCTTGTTTTCAGTAAAACGTGAAAATAACGTAAAAATTGGATATTCCAGAGAACATTTCACTATTTTTCAGTTCAGTATAATGATCTGAAATAGCTGTGTCAGTATTCGATAAACAGTTCCTTAAAAAAAGATGTAAAATGTTTATTCCGCAAGTACAAGCACTTTTACACGTTAAAAAACTACCACCGCTTTCCAAGGGGAATATAGGTACATTTACAGTGCTACCATATTTTTAATAGCGATCGGCTATCTTCGTTTTTCTATGACACACGAGCGACAAATATACTGTCCGTTGCGAGTGCAACCGTGATTGATAGCGATAGCCAGCCGAAAGCTATACGAAGCTAGGAACACCGTACCTTACATAGGGACCTATTTAGACGATTAAAAAAGGTTGGATGGTTTATTTACTTTACTAAGGAACTGGTTGAATGGAAAAGTTTTCGAAGCTGAAGTTTTTTGAGACCAAATAATATCTTAAGGTAGCCTTCAGTCTCGGAAGTTTCTTAATTAAGGTTTTTTATTATAATTTGGATAGTAATTTCTTAGCCGACGGGGTGCGAAGAAATTAAGAAAACCGGGCAAGAGCATGTCGGTCTATACTCAGGGTTCCGACGCTGATTTTTTGATGCGATAAAGGGCTTCATATAATAAATAAATATCCTCCTAAGGCCCAAGGTCCTACCCATAGTACTTATTGACTTTGTCATTCAGACCCAGCTCCTTCGACAGTTGTGTAGTCATAGCGTACCACTTAATAAAAAAACCCGCCAATAGCGTACCACGGTCCTACCAGTAGGATTCAATAGAAAACCCGCCATTTTGTCTTTTTAGTACTTGGGTCTGAATGAGTATAAGACAATAGTACTACTGGTAGGACTACGGGCTGTAGTGACTACAAGCTGAATTTTTCGTTGGGCCTTAGGAGGTTAAATAGGTTCTGACAAATAAATTATTTTGATTTGATTTGATTTGATTTGATAAATAAATAAATATATATCAGGGGACAACGTCACACCAATTGACCTATTCCCCTAAGCTCTAAGTTTGTGATTTGGGTACTAGACAACGATATAAATACTTATAATAGAGAAACATACAGTGTGTGGCGTCTATAAGAACATAAATTTTAAGTAACGATAGCTTTAAGTGATGTGAACCGTTTAAAGAAGGAATTAAGATAATAGCTCCAATAAATTTAGTGTAATTTAATTTTAAAGGGTCCATCGAGCAGCAATGTATAACATTAAGTCTAAGTTAATAGCAAGTTAATTGAGTGATAATTATTCAGCTATTTTTGATACATTGCGTGGCGAATTAGTTTGTATGAAAAAGAAAGTGCAAGTTATGTTTACAATACACATGTTTTTATGATAATTAGGATGCATATTAACTGTTGTCAAAATATATGTTTGTATGGATGTCACACACTGTATACTTAAATAAGTACATAGAAAACATAACTCTGGAACAAATATTCGCGCTCATCACACATATCTGCCTATATAATGTTAAAGAAGATATCAACCACGTTTTGGCACAAACCAGTATTTAACCGCTATGCTTGCAAACATAATAAACTACAGACTGTTACAGAGATTTTTGCATTTTTCAGCAAAATTTCGCAAAAGTTACAGCAGCCGAGTGTCCAGGGAATAAAACCAAGTATTGGTTCCGGTGCCAGAAAAATATTGGCACAGCATGTGTGGCCATACGTTAAAAATACAGCTACGATATGAACTCCAGGGGGTTTTTATCACATAGCTATGTAGTTCAGTTTACGCTGAGAGAAAAGGACAGAGCTATATAACTGTTATAGCTTTGTCCTTTACGCTCGCCGTAAAATAAACTGCATTGCCATGTCATAATAACCAGTGATCGGAATAGGTAGAGTATATTTACCTAAAGTTTGCAAAAGGACATAATATAGAGTGGTTACAACCGGGTGAAATATTATTTTATTTTTATTTAATTCCGGAAACCGGTATTTTTCTTGTACTAGTAAATGTAGTAGCAAGGAAGTCTCCAGTTTATGTCTAATTATACTCCACCTATTATTTAGATTCTTACTTAAAAGAAATGAGTTACAGGCCCCTTTTATCACAAAATAACAAAATATCCCATACCGTAAGTAAATATTACGTATATTTATCATTAAAAATACTGGAAATCCGGAATTCAATAAAGATAAATTAATATTTCATCCGGTTGTTACCACTCTATATTATGTCCTTTTGCGATCTTTAGGTAAATATACTCTACCTATTCCGATCACTGATAATAACCCCCCAGGGCTTTTTAGGGTTCGAAGTTTTTTTAAACAAAACATTTTTTTTTTCGTTTCTTAATTAATGGCTTTCACTCCTTGTGTTTAACAAGGTGTATTTCGCCAGTATCGAGTTTTAGACAATCGCCATGGACTTATTAGAGAAACAAGTCCATGGATATCACACGCGAGGACAATTGTTCGGTTAAAGAGATTTACTCTGGTGGACTAAACAGAAGCACATGGGGTTAGCTCCACGCGCTTCTGTCAAGTCACAAAACATTTATGTATATAGTTTGAGATTGGAACAGCTGTCAATTCATATACACTTTGACGTAAGTATATTTTAAAACTGTCACCTCTAATCGCGGCTAGATCATATTTTATAACGTTCTATCGCGGCGTAATAACCGAAAGGAGTTTTTGCATTACTAAATCTTAAAAGAAAAATATTGTTAAATACAAAATAATGCGGATTTTTTATGTACTTAGATATTTTTTTTTAAATCGTAATATAACATTAAAAACACTTAATATCTTATAAAAAATTATTAAATTTTGACATAAAAACTAGGTACTGAAAAACTAAAAATAACCGACTAAATAAAAAAAGTCTAAAAAAGGCACCCGTAGCATTGTTGCTTTCTCGCTTTTCAGGCGTTGAGACTTTCGGTTCGTGGGGTCCTAGCGCTCACAGTTTAGTCACCGAAAACGGGATGTGGCTAGTCGACGTCACACAACGTCCTCTCTCAGCAAATAAGCATAACTATGCAAAGAGGTAATATAATAGTAACCATTTAATTAAAATCAAAAGTTAACCTTCTCTATCAAAAGTTGACCCACTGTATCAAAACATAATCCTCTGTATCGAAAGTTGACCCTCTGTAAACATACCCTGATGATGATATTATTTATTGCACTGCATGATGATACAGATAGTGAAGATGCCCTAGATTACGATGACGACGGACACTAGATATTCCCTTTATCCGAAATTATGAAAAAAACTCATATTTTATATCGCTTTTAATAATCCAAATCCAAAATATTAAAACTGATTCATAAGTGACAGAGAGTTAAAAGTTAAAATGTAAGTTAAAAACGAAAATAACGAAAAGACGTAATATTAAACTAAAATGATGTACCAATCTAAATCAAAATGGCGTCATATTTTGAGTTGTGTCACTATTTCCTCAAATGACCAAAACATCCTTATCTTATCACACAATACGTGGCCCACATGTAGAAAACGTCATCAAGTTTTTCCAAAGGTAAACAAAGGTCGCCCTTGACATTTATTTTCATGTGACCCTTTCTGTTTAACAGCTCATAACGCCACGAATTAGCTAATCTAATACCACAACCCTTAGGGGACACATTCACTTGACTGTGAGTTGGTTGTTTTAGAGCCGTGAATAGGTACTTTAACGTTTTAAACGTCGAGGCCTTCTAATTTGGTTTCGCCCATCTTAATAGATACATACATACATACATAATCTCACGCCTTCGTTCCCAGAGTGGGGTAGGCAGAGCTACAGAATTACAAACATCTCTAAAAACTTGTTGATAATTCTATAACCACAATTTGCACAACTAGGCTAAGATGTTTACCAGCGTATTAGTGACGGGTTGCAAGCCCATCGCCTAACAGTACTACAAGCCTTTATTCCCTTAGTCGTCTCTTACGACATCCACGGGAAGACATGGAGTGGCACTATTCTAACTCGGCAACCACACGAGGCTTAATAGATTCTGACTTGAAATGCTTAACTCGTAGCCAGAAAAACTATACATGCGTAACTTATACAAAAATCAATGCGTAAAATAAATACCAATTAAAGAGTTGGCTCATTTATTGTGATTCTTAGCAACCGAAGTCTTTCAAGACTCACCTCTCTCGAGCTAAAAAAGTTGTAGCGTCGAGATTGCGAAATGTAGTAGCATGGTTTCCTTCGCACGTCACCACACTGGCTTGCGTAAACGCAGTACAAACGCAATTCAAGGACTCCGCGTAAAATAAAGCTACATTGTCGGGAGAAAGTTGTGGGTCAAAAGTGTGGGATAAAAATAAGATATAGTGACAAGGATTATAAAGGAATGCTGAAGTGGTTTGTTCATGTGGAGAGAATGGATGAAGTGTGATCGACGAAACAGATAGGTATATGAGGCAAGAGTAAATGGGAATGTTGGAAGAGGGCAGCCAAGGCGAACATTTCACGATCAGATCGGGGACGTATTAAGAAAGGGCCAGGTCAGGAGACCATAAACCGACGCACGTGTATGAAGAGACATGAGTGTGGAGGAAGCGAGGGAAGTTTGTCTGGATCATAGCAAGTGGAAGGAACTGGTCGCTGCCTACCCCTACGGGAAAGAGGCGTGATTGTATGTATGTATGTTGTTGGACCAAAAAGGGCAAGAAGACAAATGAAAATCAAATATGAACCATTTCAAACAAGCTAGTGTTGGTATGGCATCTTAGCCTTTTAGGCAAGCAGCATTCGTATTGTTGTGTTCCCGGGTGGGGATAAGACAACCAGTGAAATTACTAAGACAGCGCCATTCTTAGTCCTCAGGGTTGGCAACACATTTACGATCTTAGGATTGCAGACTTTAGATTGTAGTCTTGAGAATGTAAATGCTAAATTGGATCCTTTCGGAAACTCATATGTTGTACTTATATGTATTTCGCGAAATTCAAGTGAGTGAGAATACAAAATAAATAAAATATTTACATACATACATACATAATCTCACGCCTTCGTTCCCAGAGTGGGGTAGGCAGAGCTACAGAATTACAAACATCTCTAAAAACTTGTTGATAATTCCATAACCACAATTTGCACAAATAGGCTAAGATGTTTACCAGCGTATTAGTGACAGGTTGCAAGCCCATCGCCTAACAGTACTACAAGCCTTTATTCCCTTAGTCGTCTCTTATGACATCCACGGGAAGACATGGAGTGGCACTTCTAACTCGGCAACCACACGAGGCTATATACACGAAATATTTTAATAAGTAAAAGCCAGACATTTTTACCTATCTACCCTTCCTGACCGATTCCGAATTCCTTTCTGTACTTCTTTATCTTTATCGATAAAGTCGCTTTCAGCGTCTGCCTGTCTTTCTTTCTATTTGTCTGTCCGTATACCCGCTAACGTCTCCTAAACCACGCAACGGATTTTAATGTGGTTTTCACCATCAGTGAGCTAATTTTTCACGAAAGGTTAAGTAAAATTCTGGTTTATGTACAGGTGTTACAGAAAACTAGCATAAACCGAAGTAAAGCAAGGGCGGATAATGTACTTTTTTTCTATACATAATTTATCTATGCAGTATTTGACCTTGATCAAAAACCTTACTAGCGCACTTCAAATTAACCCTCACAATCTGTAATGAGCCTGTTATAGACCAGTCAACAAGTGCCCAAATTAGGTTGTTCTTGGCAAACAACAGCCAATTACTCGTGACCTCGATTTGGACCGCGCCCAACTGGCTGGTGATAAAAGTTTACAAGCAAAAATGGTCGTTCGAATTTTGAATTTTCATTTTTGGAACAATTCGAGCCGTTAGTGATTTAGGTTTGAAATATGTTGTGTAAATAGGAATACCTAGTCACCAGTAATAAATTAATAATACAATTTCGGCATGTTACAAGGTGCATAAAAATAAAACACACTGATATTATATTTGATGGACCCTAAAATGTTGTTACAAGGTCAGGTCCCTTATAACAATCTTTTACAGGGTATTTAGCAATACAATGAAGAGTTGGTGATGTTATTTAGTGTGTCGTCTTTATTCCGCTTCTATGTACATTAAAACTATACATTTGGTAACATTTTTAGAGTATTTTTTTTTAAATTACCTACTAAGTTTTTTAAGTAGTTTTTATACTTAATTGATAAAACACATTATAAGTATAACAGAGTATACGCTGGATTTATTACTCGCTAAGTATGTGTATCCGTATGTATATTCTGGAATTCTGACCGAGGGATAATTCGGCGATTCCGTGGCCGCCGGGTAGCTGACACCGCGAAAATAAAGTGATGTGTTAGTTTTTAAGTCAATTTTATTAAGTATCTCTGCCTGTAATTTATTTGTAAAAGACTCGTTTCTTCATTATAGGACTCGATCAAAAAAATCAAATCAAAAACATTTATTGAATAATTACACGATAAACATAAAATGGGTTGGGAGCTCTTCTTTTAAGTTATATAAACCTGTGATAGAAGAGTCCCCTCTTTACTGTGGTTTGTTGGTTATTTAAAGATAAATGAATAATCGTAAAGCAACATTAGGTTTTTAACTAACAATAAGACAATCAACATTTTCAACATAAGTATAGCAATAGAGGATCTCTGTGTGTGTGTGTGTGTGTGTGTGTGTGTGTGTGTGTGTGTGTGTGTGTGTGTGTGTGTTTGTGTGTGTGTGTGTGTGTGTGTGTGTTTGTATTGCATACTTGGGAGTGCTAGTGTGTTCGATAGTGTTTGCGTGAGCTTATTTTAAAAGGCGACTGTGCATAAGAGTGTGTTTTGTTGTTTTAATCAATTTCTGTTATAATGCTAATTTACTAAAAGGTCTTCTGTTTGTATAGGACTCGAGTCTTTTTGATGCACAAATGAAAAAAAACTATAAAAGATACGATACCTAATGAAATTGACACGATGTCATACATGTTCCACAAAGGCTTGAAATAAAAATAAAAATAAAAACATGAAATGATTTTAAACAGTAAGTAGGAACTAAGTAAGTCTTAAAACAAAACACTCGACTCTTTATAGAAGACTTTAGTCTCTGTAGAAAACTGAGTCTCTATAGAAGACTACAGAAGACTCAAGTCCCTCCCAAGATTAAAAGAACTCGAGCTTCGATTCAATGACTAGAGTCTAAAAAACTAAGTCGAGTCCTAGAATTGGAGACTCCAAGGACTTGAGTCTTTACCAACACCACGTATTACACGGAACTTTCATTTTATAAAATTTCTCACCGCATGAGTAAATTTTTTTGGTTGTCACAAGTCCTGAAGACAAGGTTTTAGCAGAAAATAGCGTTCGAAGAAGAAAAACAATGAAATGACACGATCGATAAAATGTGTTACATGTTATACATAGACTGTTAAAGTCATAACCCTTTCATGTCTTCGCTCAGTCGGCTAAAGCCTAGTCTACATTTGGAAATGAATTTTTTAACTCACGTTTCCACCGTACGTTTGTAGAAAACGTGACTCCGCTTCAGTAACCGGTTTATCTAGCGCTTGGACTTATTTATCGGTTCCGAGGACCTATTCTCTATCACGAAGACTGACTTGAATTCTATCAAAAGAATCGCTTGCCGAGGAGTGGTTGCGATATCATTGCGGGCCTAAAACCACGGTTTAATATTATTGTGAGTAATATTTTATGTCCTGTTGTATCTAAATGAGAGGAAGCGCCTAATAAAAAAGTGCTTATCAATATTCAAGCTCTCATAATCCATAACCCTAATATTTAGAACTTATTTTTATTTTGTTATGAGCAAGGATCGGAAAAACGCCCGTCATTTTGAAAACATAACCCTGTTCCGTACAGGAGAGACTTCCTTCTGATGTTAATTAACCTCGTGTGGTTGCCGAGTTAGATTAGTGCCACTCCATGTCTTCCCGTGGATGTCGTAAGAGACGACTAAGGGAATAAAGGCTTGTAGTACTGTTAGGCGATGGGCTTGCAACCTGTCACTAATACGCTGGTAAACATCTTAGCCTAATTGTGCAAATTGTGGTTATAGAATTATCAACAAGTTTTTAGAGATGTTTGTAATTCTGTAGCTCTGCCTACCCCTCTGGGAACGAAGGCGTGAGATTATGTATGTATGTATACCATTATTTATGTATTCAGCAACAATATTATTAATGAATAAAACTATAATGGTTATGGGAAAAAAACACTTTCGCCAATCAAAAAGAATGTCTTTTTTTTAATTTTCGCCTGTTATTCCATAACGACGTGAATTTAGCACCTATTTATGAGTCGAAAAAGTTTGTTTACAGTTTACGGAGGACATTGGGGCAATCGTTGACATTGGTTTACTGTTTGTATGTGTGTTTGTGTTTTCTAATTAACATTTCGGTGTCATTCATTAATAAAATTGTCGCTAAGTACATATAAATGATTGTATAATAAATCTATAAAATACCTAATAATATTTTTAATTAATGTCAAGGAAGTCTCTGCTATACAGAACAGGGTTATGTTTTCAAAATGACGGTCGTTTTTCCGATCCTTGGTTATGAGTATAGTCGTATATTTTCCGTAACGAAACACAAATAATTAAACGTTCAACATTTAAGTTCCGGTGGTCACAGCACATTGCTAGTAGAATTTATACCCATACCTACTTACGTGAAAATGCAGCAACACGTCTATACGTTTTTTTTTTTGGGAACAGTGAATGGTCAAAATGTAAAACCTATTTATATACAATGATAGTCTAAAGTTAATATATACGAGCAAATATTTTAAAATTACCCCGATTTAAAAGTTTGGATATCTTCGGTTGACGGATATGACGTAGTACGTGTCCACTCACGTGACCACGGCTTCTCGGAAGAGAATACCAGGCGAAGTATATTATTGTACCATGATTCTAACAATGTAAGTAAAGACTGAAAAAACAATGAAATAATATGAATTTAAGGATTTTTCGTACGATGGACACAAGGAAAAAATTACAAAAATTCCGATTAAAATAATCAATATCTCTGAAAGTACTAAAAATCGCTGAACATACATGGGGGTGTTTTTGATAGCCCTGGTGATGCCCTATTATTTCTTTTAATTTTCCGTACTACTTACGGGACACCCTGTATATATATATATATATAACTAGATTTAATTAATAACAATTGGCTATGACCGTGAGTAACTTAACGGAAAAAAGTGCCCCCCTTTTTTCCGTTACTTACTCCGCGAACAAATGTTATTTAACTTTGTCATATATGCTCTACATTGTGTATTTATTTGTACAACAAGAAACCAACTTTAAATTTCAAGATAATACTTTAGTTTATAGTAATGAGGGCGCCACTGGGCACTCGGAGCAATCTTAATCACACATTCCAAAGGAAAGAAAATACAGGCTCTGCAATAAGAAAAGTCCATTTTTATTGACCTTTTATGTGACACAATTCCCATAAGTTGATAGGTCATGAACATAGCCGTACGTTAGTAAGTTATACAGTTCTTCATTGTTGCTTCTAAGAATAGCACAGTGGGTTTATAGTTTATCTGTGGCTTACATCCAGCAAAGTTAACACACAGTTTATGTGCCTTCTGTGTTTTGGATTTTCATTTTATACCGTAACTTGGTTGGTTCCGCGTTTTATTCTCCTTTTAAATATTTTGAGTAATGTAACGATCTGGTATAGCATTTGAAGTCTTGGGATTATAGTATAGAGAATTCGAATATGGGTCTCAGATCCTACCACATCAGGTGGCATGTGTGCTCGTGTGCCTTCTCCTTCCGAAAAAAATAGGGGTATAGGATACACAAAAAAATTTTTAAAAAAAACATACACACAGAGCTCGGAAATCGCCAAGTGTTTGCATCGTTGTGTTAGTTACTAGCATAGACGCATTCCATCCTGGTTGTCAGGGTTGGCAACGCGTTTGCGGTCTTTGGATTGCAGTCTTACGATTATAGTCTTGTCACAGTCACAGATCCTAATTACCATCAGGCGGCCTGAGCACTCGTTTATTACTAATAGAATAGAAAAGAAATAATTTAGACATCATAAATCAGACTTGGGACCTGTTAACGGTATCTTTATAATATTTTATAGCCTAAGCCTCGTATTCATAAAAGTGCTAGCTAAAGTGTGCTTCAAATATTATTTGTCCTTATTTCTCATTGTGCCAGAAATTAGACAGAAAGAGATGAAGAATACTTTAACTAATTAAAATCAAACTGCAAGCATTCAGAATCTCCCCGGTCCGAATTGTAAATCTGAGTTCGGCAAGCTATCGAAAACGAGGTCCGTTTGAATCTGAAGAGAAATTTACTTAGTCGGGTAGCATTTGCGCTGTGCCAAAAATAGACGACTGGCTGGCGAAACGACTGGAGCATAATCAGTTTGCTTAAAGGTGAAATTCGTTATCAGGTTTCGGATCGTTTGTAGTTAAAGAATAAATTTAGAATATTTCTTTAGCAATAAAAGTTGTTTTTATTGATGTAGATAAAACATTTATCACTCACTGTATGTAAGTGCGAAAGCGACAGATGCTATATCTACACAGATGCAAGCTCTAAAAACTTGTTGATAATTCTGTAACCACATTTTGCACAATCAGGCTAAGATGTTTACCAGTGTATTAGTGACAGGTTGCAAGCCCATCGCCTAGCAATACCACAAGCCTGTATTCCCATAGTCGCCTCTTACGACATCCACGGGAAGACATGCGGTTATAATATTCTAACCCGGCAACCACATGGAAAATTCCCCACCGTCACCCGTCAATTGTTCATGATAAATACTATTAAATACAATAAAAGCCCTGACCGTCCATTTGTTATTATAATTGTAAAATAATAACGGCAATCAAGTTTGTATTGTCAAAGGCAATTCCTCCCAATTCCCCAAAATGCCCGTGTAACTGAGACAAAAGGCCTTTGATAACTTCGTCGAACTCTAACAATGGTCAAGACTTGTAGTAAATATATACATAGTCGAGACGTTTAAAGCCAATTTGACTAAAGTACTTCAGCATTTCCATTTGATGTGACCAAATGACACATTGGTAGATACCTTGCCAAGCCTTGGCGGGGCCTGCTAAAATCCGAGTCAGGCAATCCCAGTTTCCGCCGAGTCATATATAATACTTTTCACAAACAATGCGAGGAAATGATACAAATACATAATTATAAGTATTTGTAAAAAGCTTTCAACAAATTCAGAGAAAATCTTTTTTTGAAAACGACGAGTACCGTAAAACGGGGTGAGTAGGGATTAAGGGGTGAGTAGGGACACAACCTAAAATGAAGCATATGCTACTAATTATAAGACCGAAATTATTTCCAATAGACGTAACTTTAATTTCCATTTACTACTTGTTCTTATTTGTTACAAGTTATGACTTATTTTAGGTTGTGTCCCTACTCACCCCTTAATCCCTACTCACCCCGTATTACGGTATTTAGATACCTACTTTCACGCAATGAACTGCCGCCGCCCAACACTGCACAAACCCACAAGTTGGGTGTAAGGAATTTTATTCATGGTTCTTTTGATTTTATATGAAATAGAGATCATTTTTAAATAAAATATCAGAGCGGGCAGGAATAGGGTTTTCATACGTTTGATTTAATCTTAGTAAGAAAATGAAGCTCTTTTAGTCTTCGTTTTTAAAAAGAAAAGCCGTCCTTTGCGATCATGTTTGAGAAAATAATTATATTTTCTTCCACGCAGATGCTGAAATAAAAGTTTTCTTTTCTTTACACGTTTTTTTAGTCCTCTAAGCACAGCGTATAAATTAACGAAAGCCTACCAATGAAAGCATATTCCGTACCAACAATCTCAAATAGGCTAATTTGAATTCCACACACTAAAAGTCAGAAGCACCCTTATTTTAATAAGGTTGAGATAGGAAACTTTTACACAGGGCATGGAAGGTTAGACATATAATAGGTTATCTTTTAATCTAGACTACAAAATGGAAACTGTTGTATTTCTAATTGGCCCTGACTAGGGGTCGCACTTTTGGGGACGTTGGCAGACGTTTTTAACGTTATGAATAATATCGTTATCATAACGTTATATTTCGTAGCGCTCTAAATTTCGTTTCAATATATCGATATCGTTTCATAACGTTACGCTACACCGTAACGAAATCCAAATAACATTACCCTTAAATAACGTTATAAAAACATTATGAAACTTATGAACTACGCGCTGTTTAGACTTCGCAACCAACGTGCTTTCGATGTCCGTTCATATATTCCGTCCCTTTTCAAATAGCCAGCTAAAATACTTTGCTTTATCACAAAAAATGCATTTTAAAATGCAAATAACCAACGCAAATTAAAAAATTACGTTACACGAAAATAACGGTTATTAACGTTATTATAGCGCTTACCGAAGTATCGTTGTACGTATAGCATTTTGTTTGATATCGTTATAATGGATACCGCTACAGGTAAGGTGCAAATAACGTTATAGTGTAACGTTATTCGTTCAAGATAACGTTATGAAAGATAACGTTACATGACAATAATGGTTATGAAAGGTCTGGCCGGCGTTGGTGGTTAAAAATTAAAGACTAGCATTGAAAGGTTGAAATTCGGTTCGAGTATCGTCGAAAAAGTTCTGCCTAAACCCTTATTAAATTTTCCGACTTTATCGTTACTGACTTTGATATGGGCAGTAGCAAAAATCATAGAGTACCATTCTGGGGTCCTAGTGAAAAAGGGAAATCCGTAACCTAGCCTTTATTATTTACAACATAAAAACAGTTTCTTAATGATAATTCTGGGGTCCTAGTGAAAAAGGGTACAAGTCGACTTAACTCGTAATAAAAAAGGGTATATACATGAACGGAGTATACTGGACTTAAACCCTTTTTCACTTGATCTTCAGGAGACTTCACCCGTATTTATAGTCAAGAAAAGTAATTACTTGAGTATTAGTAATGTCAAAAGTCAAATAAAAATCGTTACTTTAGTCATTACTTTTACTCAAGTAATTACTTTTCTTGACTACAAATACGGGTGTAAGTCTCCTGAAGATCAAGTGAAAAAGGGTTTAAGTCCAGTATACTCCGTTCATGTATATACCCTTTTTTATTACGAGTTAATTCGACTTGTACCCTTTTTCACTAAGACCCCAGAATTATCATTAAGAAACTGTTTTTATGTTGTAAATAATAAAGGCTAGGTTTAAATAAAATATGCATTAAACAAAATGCAATAGATGCCAATCGAGTAAAAACCATTTAGATTTTTGAAGCCAGTATTAGTGGTATTGGGGAGCCTGCCGTTTGGCCAGAATATTTTTGGCCAAATGTATCATTTCCCAAAAATCTTTTTTCATTGTTTATGTTTTAGATCCGGGATATCGAAACAGCTTACTAGGCCTATTAGGTTAAGTTACACTTGTGACTACATGAAAAATAAATGGACCGCGACGTGAAACCACTTTTTGGAAAATGAAAATTTGGGAAATGATAAATTTGACCAATTTTTTTTTGGCCAAACGGCATAGACCCAAAATTACTAGCATAGATGCATTCCATGTAAGTCCTCAGGGTTGGCAACGCATTTGTAGTCATACAATTGCAGTCTTAAGATTGTAGTCTTGAGATTGTCATTACGTATCAGATACCTCTTCCATCAGGTGGCCATTGGGCTCGTTTGCCTTCTCTATATAAGTACCATACCACGGGTCTATGCCGTTTGGCCAAAATATTTTTAGTCAAATGTAACATTTCCCAAATTCTCATTTCCAAAAAGTGGTTTTCCGTCGCAGTTGATTTATTTTTCATGTAGTCACAAGTGTTATTGTACTTATATATTTTTTAAGCCTTAGAAAAGACAAAGGAGCCCAAAGGCCCACTGATGGAAGAGGTATCTGATACGTAAAGACATTCTCAAGAATATGGTCTTAAGACTACAATCTTAAGACTAAAAAGGAGATGCCAACCCTGAGGAATAAGATGGAATGCATCTATGCTAGTAATTTCACCGTTTTTCTTATCATATTGAAACACGACAAAGCGAATACTGCTGCCTGGTTGCAGATACTACAACTACTACAGGAGGGTTATGGTAGGTATTATAAACTCTAAATAGGCTGACCTATTTGTACCGTAACCAAGTCCAAAAAACGAAATCACAATATTATCTTATCTGTAACGTAAAAAAACAAAAGCTTGCGTGCGCGAATTCACCATGTTTCAAACTGGAATTCGAAAATGGAACGTTTTTACGAGCACTGATAGTCAACTATTGCTTCCCGCTCCAACGGTAAAGTATCTTTCGACCAATCACAAGCCTCCATGATTTAATAAAAAGCAGTTTGGGTCACCTGCAGGATAAAAAGCCTATATTGCTTTGAGCGACGTTTCTGGAATGATTTGGCTTATCTTTCGTCCAGAGCCTCTATTCCACTAACGGCCAAACCCTATATTCAAACCGCGGATAGATAAGCCTTACTACGGGTTAAAATTTGACATTTGCCCATACAAAATGTGTCAAATTTCAATCCGAAGTAAGGGTTCCGACATAAGTAAAGCCATATTGCCTTTGACAGTTTGTCGTATTGTCAACTTTAGGATAGCTCTTATTTACTTGACAGTCATAGCGGCCGAGTTTAAAACAATACGATAATATGTCAAAAGCAATATTCTTTTACCGCGTGGAATAGAGTCCCAGGTGATTTTAATTTCCAAGTATGTTTTCAAGATATTTTTTCTTCGATATAAAGCCATATTCTGGTACCTAGTCAAATACTCAAACGTTTATTGCATTTTATTACTAAGTTAATACAGTAATTAATATAAATAACTTAATTATGGACGCTGTTGGCAACAGCAACATTAACTTATGTTTGTATGTAACACGGTAAAGTGGCATAAAAAATAACAAAACAAAAAGAAATTTTTGAATAAAAAATTTCAATAACATTTACAGTTCATTTTGTTTCACCTTTTACTTACGAAAATAGTAAGTAGAAGGTAAAATATTCGGTTATCCCTCGGAATCCTAATAAAGTTTGTCCTAACGCATAATTTGTCCGAATTATTATTTGTCATAAACTGGTTTTCAGCTAAGTCAGACAACTTTTTCAGTTTTCCAAAAATACATGCAGATAACACTAAAAAATACAAAATTCAGGTGGCTTTAGGATAAACAAAAATTCGGACCATTGATGCATTAGGACAAATGACGATTAGGAATTTCAATAAAGACCCGAAATATTCTCATTTGCTCGTGCAAATTTCAGAAACCAATCACACTGTCATAACCTAATTTCACCCCCTTTTACCCTTCCATTTGGCAATTGCTTGTAATAATGCTGTAGATAGTAAGGGAATTTCCATTTGTATATTAAGGGACGTTGATGTGTCGGACTTTCATTTTATTGACTTCGATTTTCATTTCTTTCGTAAACGCTTTAAGTTGCCATACATTTGGACCTCCCGCCAAAATTTAATATGATTTATGGGAAGCAATAAGAGACTGTTCAGTGAAAGATTAAGAATGTACTGTTTCTCTGTAATGTTTTTGTTCGGTGTACAATAAAGTGTTTTATATTGAATTGTATTGTAAGTCTCCTTAGCGTAGAATTTGCTATTTTCAATATTTAAGGTAGTTGCCTTGGCTTTTTTTCCACCCTGTATATATACAGCGTGTGTACTCCACACGATCCTATATTTTAAGGGCAGTTAGATAAGACCCTAATTAACGTAAATTGGTACATTATGTTAACAAAAGAAAACCTTTTTTTTTCATACAAATTAATTCGGCACGCAATGTATTCAAATAACCAAGTCGTCTACGTAAGCACTTTGTGTTCATTGATTTATTGACGACGTTATTGTCAACTCAATATTTGCATTACATTGCTGACCGGGAAAACTTAAAAAAAATCATTACGCTTAATTATTGAGCGTATTTGTTAAAATTTATTACTGTACCTCTTAATACTGCTTAAATCTATCGTATGTTAAAATTTAGGATCGTATGGAATACTACCGCTGTATTTACCCAGTAGTATTCTGCCCTCCTAAGCAAAAATGCAATAACTCAATTCAATAGTCAAAGCAGATTCAACTCTCTTCTGTTTGTAACTAGGTTGCAATTTCTACAGATGTTTTGTCTGAGATATCGCCATTATGCTTAGTAGGGCAGTATTGAACCCTAGTTTAGCAGAAATCAGACCCTCGCTATCATTAAAATTGAAAACTTATTTAGTAATAGTTTACCTCTCGAGTAATTAACGAAGTGACAGACGACCCCGACAATCCTCTTAACGAAGGTTCGGGGCGAATTAATTCCAATATGGCATATTTTAACTGAACTGGCGTTGATGAATTAATCTAGTGACCTTGTTTAGGTTAGCTCGTTTGTATTGTGAACTTGGAATTGGATCAACCCTATTAAAAGGATTGTGAAAAGCAGCGAAAATCGCGTAGCTGTCAAAAAAATCCATACAAATTTAGCCCTCTGGCGTTTATAGTCAAAGTCTTGAAATGTCAAGCTGCCTAGATCGTAGAATGTCAGAGTAGTAATTCGCACCTTTAGAACTATAATGACCTAATTCAAAATTTGTGCTTTCAAACTTCGAGTCATAAATTTATTATCATAGAGACCTAACTCGAAATTTAAAATTTCTTAATTATGTCACTATTGTTCTGAAGGTGCGTATGTCAAAGTCTCAGAATAACCAGTTAGTACAACGTCTACATTTTAGGACGTCATTCTATTAATACGTCGAAGTCTCAGAATGACCAGCGTCGCTATCGCCTAACGCACTCGCAATCGCAATCGGTTTCAAAGCGGAACAATTGTTTTCATTTTGTATGCAGACAAGCCTTCGATATTCAAAATGAAAACGATTGTGATTGCGAATGCGTTAGGCAATAGCCCCTCAGGTAGTAAAACACCATCATCTTTAAAAGTCAAAGACTTGAGATGTCAAGCTGCCTAGAGCGTAGAATGTCAGAGTATTAATATGTCAAAGTCTCAGAATAACCAGTTAGTTCAACGTCAAAATCTTAGAATGTCATACTAGTAATACGTCAAAGTCTCAGAATGACCAGGTAGTAAAACACCATCATCTTTAAAAGTCAAAGTCTTGAAATGTCAAGCTGCCTAGATCGTAACCCACCGCCAAGCAGTAGTGTTTGCATTGCTGTGTTCCGGTGTGGGGATAAGACAACCGGTAAAATTACTAGCATAGAGGCATTCCATCTTAGTCCTCAGGGTTGGCAACGCATTTGAAGTCTTAGGATTGCAGTTTTGAGATGGTAATCTGGAGGTTTCAAATGTCTATGGGTCTCAGATCCCACTTACCATTCAGATTCTCCTTCCCATAAAAAAAAAATATGTACGCACATAGTTTTTCATGATATCTGTAGATCGCTATCGCATTTTGTATGGAAATTTTTAGCTTCACAATTCTCTTAAAGCTAAAATGTGCTTGAAATATACTCTGTCCTTATCACTCGTAATTTGAGACTAAATCGAGAGAAAGGTCTGGAGCTAACGAAACTTCGAACTTCGATTTTGAAAGTAGGGCCCCAGTTTCATACTTATTTCATCACCCTTGCAACATTAATACTCGTATCAATTTTATTAATGGCCTTTCTAATTATCTTTAACTGGACCGTCGCAGACGCAACTCATGTGGTGAGATAATTCGACCGGCGACGCTCATGCGATCCTAATACGCCCCTCCTGAAGCCAATACGCAGTATCCCAAATTCAATAACCAAAGCAGATTAAATTTTCTCTTGTTAGTATTAAGGTTGATATTGCTGCAGGATTTTTATTGGAGTAACTGTCTTTTGGCTCAAGCGATCTACTTGACGTAGGTTGCGACGGGTTGTTTGTTAAGTGTTTGATATTGTTATCGTTATTATTTTCAAATTGCTATTGTATTGTAAATTTTTTTTTTTGGCGGACTTAGTACCAATTTTACCATCAGATGGCCCGTGTGCTCTCTTGCCTTCACCACCCCATAAAAAAACAACTGGAGCAAGGTTCGAAAATTTCTGTTTTATTATTTTTGACAAGATTGCGTTCATATATTCATTCGGCGTAGTGAGTGTATCTTCACTGTACAGTCAAGGTAATCGAAAGACGTACCATTTTCGCTCTTGTCACAATATGAATAAGATTTATTAACATGATATTAATTAACTTATATTGATTATATGATATTAATTAATATGAATTAACTTTGACATGTATATATATACTACAAATTTGTTTATTTGTTAAAGACCGAAATGATATTTTTATTAAAAAAAGTGACTCTAAAAATAATATCCGATCCCAATATAAATACGATGTTTGTACAGTTAGACCTTCCAGCTTTATACTTGGTAAGAGCGCATATGTATATGGAATTAAAATATTTAACCATTTGCCTGAACATATTAAATCGCTAGATGGGATTAGATTTAAAACAAAGCTCAAAAAATGGCTTTTAACTGAAAGTTTCTACAATTTAAATGAATATTTCAGATGTATACCTGGTTAAGACTTTTTTAATATAATATATTTACTTGTTATTGTACGCCCGAAATGGGCAAACTGTTGGACCTTTTATATGATGTGACCTAATTGTACACAGTTTCTGACAATAAATGAATCTTATCTTATCTTATCTTATCTTAAGACATAAAAAGGTACGTGTTTCCACTGTACAAGCATTATGGCCGTTTTCCAAATTATTGTTAAAATAACGCAACTTCCAATAACAGCAATAGCGATATCGTTTTCATTTACACTATTAGGTCGCAATTCGATATCTTTGTACAATTGGTTGGTTCCCCGAATTTACGACGCGTCCCCTACAGATATGTAATGATCTGTGAAAATATGGAATAGTCGTACAAGTGTACGTCGTTTCGGTTATTAAGTTTAGGAAATAAGTGTTTTAGGGATATTTAAGTAATAATGACGTAATCGATGTTTGATGCAAATACAATGTAAAAAGACGTTTGTTATATAAACAATTAAAGTAAATTATGTTTAAACATAAATTTAAGACGAATTTTTAAATGTTATTTAAAATTTAAAAGTGTTATTTTATAATACGTATAGTAACTCAAACGACGTACGGTCAGCGTCATAAATATATATACGTTAACAAGGTTCCAGAAATATATATACACCCTTATTCCTACGCAACAGAGTCGTGTTTACATATTTTTGCAAGTTTTACTGTGTCTATATATTTGATGCTGACTGTACACTTGTACAACTATTCCATATTATAATTTATTATAACAAATCTGTATTATTATAATTATTATACATACATATCTGTAATATTACTTAATAGAGTGCTACGCGTGCTTGTGCTACGACCCAACTCGCTACGCGCGTAGACACTGCTAAGCACAAGGAAACGCTACGGTTTTTATTAAAACTTATATTAGCTCGGCCTTTATTCTTAGCGCTAACGACCTGTTATGCCTGCCTTCCACTGCGAGCGGAGCGGGCTCCGTACGGACTCGTTTTAGCTTACAACGGTGACTTTCAAGTGTTTCCACCGCCAGCAAACCTCTTGAAGTCACCGTTGTATGCTAAATGGAGTCCGTACAGAGTCCGCTCCGCTCGCGGCGGAGCACTAAGGTATTGTTTTTGACTCGGCCGCCATTACTGTCAAGTAAATAAGAGCTATCAAAACGTTGACAATGCAATAACAGGTTAAAAACCATATTGATTTTACCACCTACAATAAAGGTATGCGAAACATTTAAAAAATACTAAATTGATGTTATGACAACCCGTATTCAATTGACAGTAACTGTAAAAAGTAGCGTAACGCCAGCAATATGATTACGATATAGGAGAAAGGTGGGCTAAAACGAATAGTAATAAACCCCCTGACTTTTATGAGTTTCATCACTATTTATTTATCATTTACTTTTACCATACCATACATACATACATTAAATCACGCCTGTTTCCCAGAGGGGTAGGCAGGTACCCCTTATGATACCAAACCATTTAAAAATAAAACAAGGGATAGCTGAAAGAAATCCCCTAAAGGAATAAGTTCACCTTTGTTTTTTTTTATATATTGGATGTTTTGTGTTTCTTGTATATTCGTGTACAGTAAAGAGATACATACATACATATAATTTATACTATCGAGTTGGGGTACAGGCGGTTAAATTAGACTCTCGCATAAAAGCGTACGAGAGCGAGCAAGTGAGAAGTAGTACTGCTTTTGAAACCATCAAATAGTAGCTTTCTATCAAAAGGAAGACCACAGCTACTCAGCGCGGGTACAAAACGGGTGTCCATTCTGCCGTCCTACCAAAGAAGGCAGCTAACTGCATAGTAATAGTAAACGCATTTTAAATTTAATGTAGCTACCAATAGAGTATAGAATGCTTTGACTACTATATTGCAGTTAGCCGCCTTCTCTGGTAGGACGGCAGCATTAATGGAAGCACGTTTTTCAATCATCGAAGTGGGCTGCGGTGTTCTTCTCATGTCACATGGCGGCGATTCGACACTAACCCCCTTACTAATAAACGTTGAATAATGGCGGTATAGTTTTTTTTTTTCTTAATTAATGGCTTTCACTCCTTGTGTTTAACAAGGTGTATTTCGCCAGTATCGAGTTTTAGACAATCACCATGGACTTATTAGAGAAACAAGTCCATGGATAATCACACGCGAGGACAATTGTTCGGTTACGACTAAACAGAAGCACATGGGGTTAGCTCCACGCGCTTCTGTCAAGTCCCCGGCGGTATAGTTATACAATGTTTTGTCCCTATCTGTCATTGTGACATTTGAATTTGACAGATAAGAACAAAACATTGTATAGCTATACCACCGTTACTCAACGTTTATTAATAAGGGGGTTAGATGATATTAAATTAGTATTTCCTACCCGCGACTTGGTCCGCGTAGATTTTGCGTGTCTTCCCTCGGGAACTTTTATTTTTCCGGGATAAAAAGTACCCTATGTGTTATTCCAGGGTATAAGCTATCTCCATGTCAAATTTCATTCACATCCGTCTAGCCGTTGCAGCGTGAAGGAGTGACAAACTAACATATAAACTTTCGCATTTATAATACTACACAAATGAACATTGTTATTTTTTTTAAACATCATTCCGACGAAGCATTTAAACATCCGTGGATGATAATATGGAGCTAAAATTGTAAATTTATTTATTATTGTATTGACAGTTATTAATCCTTGTATATTGACATCGGACGAGTGACCATTTATTTGATGTTTAATTGTTGTTGTTTTAATTAATTATTTTTGTATTCTTTGATTATTAGTATTTATGTTTTGACGATCTCAATGTAATTTCGTATTTTTTGACATGCAATGCAACTTATATTGTAATATAACATTGATTGAATAAACTAAACTAAACTAGCTTCTGCCAATGACTCCGTCCGTGTAAAATACGTGACTTTGCGGTTTTGTGACCCCAAGGCAACCGTACTTTTTCGGGGATAAAAATTAGCCTATGTGTAATTCCAGACTATTATCTGTCTCTGATCTGGTGTGATTGAGTAACAAACATCCAATATTAGCATAATAAGATTAGTAAGATATAATGACGTACAAGAAAAAACACGACAAAGGTAAAAAAAACACGAGTACAAAGACGAACTTATACCGTTTAGGGATTTATGGTAGCTAGCCCTAGAAATAATGGTAAAACAAATACTTGTGATGGCAAACGAACAATCAGTATGTTCGCCGATTTTTTTCGATACCCTATTCCGATACACTTGAAAAAATACTAAATTTTTATTAAAATCTATTGAAAAATAACGTATGATAAGCATATTTTGTGGAAAAAAATTGCGTATTTCAAATTCCAATAAATAAACAATAGTTGAAAAATCACTGCCATTTTAAAACATAAAACAGACAAACTAACGCAAGGTGGGACAGACGGACAGACTCATAGATACCTATGGCTTAGGCTAGTTAATTGTAAGGCACAAAATCGCTTACTAATCCTAACTTATAGTAGTTATAAGTAATCGTTTTGTCGGCACCCTTCAGGTAAGAAACTAAAAAAGTCACGTAACATTTTTATTGCTATTACAAATTTCTACGTGACTTCACATTTTTATTATTTCACCAATCGGCGTGCTGCCAAATGGGACCAGCATCATTTCGCTCCACGTAACAGAAAAAGTCATTCCAGTAATGCTCTGTACTCGTGTGAAGATGTCTTTAGAGAGTGGAAAATGGCGGTTTGTATTGTGTCGAGTGCTTTATTTTAATTCCGTTTTACCCACAATGTTGTAACAATGTGATTTATGTTTAATCATGTGTAGATTAAATAAAGTATTACCCGTTTTTTATTGTTTTTTCTTTTTTATTAAAGTGCTTGGTCGCTGGGTTGCAGTTGGCGTCCAGTCTACCTAAGCGGACTGCGCAGTTGGTTTGCAGGTTTGATGCAGTTACATCAACTGAATCAGAACTGCCCTCGAACTGCAATTTTGCAGCTGGGTTGCATTTCAAATGCAGTCCGTCTGTACCGGCCCCAATGAACAAAGACATGTTTTGCTTAAAACTAATTGGGAATATATTATTTTTTTCACATCTTCATTAAAAGCTGGTTCATGTAAAGTTAACAAAAATATTTTTTTGAATAGCCCTAGAAATAACCAAGATATAAGCAAACAAATATTGGTTCCTATCTCTTTCTAGCAAAGCAAAATTTAACTCGGAGCGTATATGGCCGACCTGTTACATGACGTCATAGTGCATATCGGATCTTTCTGTCTAATTAGCAGTTTCAAAAGCTTGTAGCAATCGTGTTTATTGACCGAGTTTGATTTCAATTTCACTTTTGGTGATCTCTTTTACGGTTTTTTTTTATATTTTGTTGAGAAATGGGATTTATTATTATTTATTTTGCGCGTGTGGTTATCGGGTTAGAATAGTGCTACTCCATGTCTTCCCGTGAATGTCGTAAGAGGCGACTAAGGGAATAAAGGCTTGTAGTACTGTTAGGCGATGGGCTTGCAACCTGTCACTATACATATACACTGGTAAACATCTTAGCCAGATTCTGCAAAATGTGGTTACGAAATTATCAACCAGTTTTTAGAGTTGTAGGTAATTTCTGTAGCTCTGCCTACCCCACTCTGGGAACGAGGGCGTGAGTATATGTATGTATGTATGTATGGGATTTAAAAGTCCACGTATATTCCCTATTACTTCTATTAACAAGTCCTTTTAACTGTAACTTTATACCGACTTCAAATTGGTAATACCAAATCAATGTTTTAGACCAGTGATCCCCAAAGTGGTCTATATTGACCCCCAGGGGTCGACGACGACCTGCAAGGGATCCATATGAATGGAAAAAAATAATGGGGGTCCATGAGATGAAAATGGGGGTCCACGATCACCGTCGTCCCATTTAAGCAGGTCGTGACTTTAATTTTGGCTTTCCATTAATGGAATAATCCATAATCATTCAGAGATAATAGGTACCTACTAACTTACGTAATACTTTCTTATAAATATATAAAAAAACAAATATTATCTTTATAAATTGCGCTTCAATTTTCTCTGTGTGTTTTTTACTATGTAAAAAGAAAAAACCGCGCTAAATTTACATTGTAGCGTGTCGATTTTCAGCCGGCTAGACCTCCAAAGTTATCCTTTAAAAAATCACGAAGACTTTTTGTTTAGTTTTTATGTGATGACGTAAATAATTAGGTAAGCAGGGGTTCACGGTCCACCCAAAACCGAAACAAATGCCAAGTGGTCTATTAGACATAAAAGTTTGGGGACCTCTGTTTTAGACACATCTTCCTTAAACTAAACCCCTCTCTTAGTCTCATAAATAAAAATAAAAATTCAAAGCACGAAATTTATTCACGAAACAAATACCTTGAAATCGTTACTAAACAATAAGACGCATATAGGCGTCCACGACATTGTTCTAGGGTAAATAATGACGCCGATGGGAGTCATTGGCAATGAATGGGTTAATTATTACTCGCTAGAAAACTCCACGACATCAGCCGATGAATCAATTGGCGACACGCCTTTCCCAGGCAAGGAAAACTCATCAGTCCGAGGGGAAATTCGTGATAAAACCCCTGATATCCCCCGGGACAAACTAAAGTGATGTATCATTATCGATATTTCATCGGTTATTTTGGGATAACACGGACGTCAGATATTACACTTGAGGGAAAGAGAATTTTAACTTTCCACAAAAATAGAGAGGTTTTTACCTAATTGGGACTTGTGATGGGCGGCTTGTAAGTTTTGAAACGTGAAACTTAAAATTTAATGCAATATTTTAAAAGTTACCAAAGCGAAATCGTTTAATTTCCGAAACTACTATAGTTTTGACATGTAACGTAAGTAACGGAAATTTTTCATGATATTGAAATGAAATTTAGAAAGCCAGAAAATTTTCCATCTTTTTATGTTACTTTCAAAAGCTGTAATTTTCGCAGTTCAGGAAAGTTTTGCAATATTTCAGAAATCGCCATCACTAATAGGGACTCGGTAAGTACTCGGTAAGATCGAATTAATTTAGATTCATTATTATTATAGTATTGTGTTAGACTCGAGTCTTGGATATTTTATGTGTATAATTATTTCAACATAAATGTTTTTATTGTTGTCTAGTACTCATAGCACAAGCCCAGAGCTATGTTTGGTACTGATTCAGTTTATGTGAGATTTTCCTTTTTGTACAGTCAACAGCATAAATAAGTGATCATTTATGTACCTTGTCGCTTTCAATCGTTTCACAATTTTGTATGACATTTCAAACACGACGTTAAAGTGACAAGTTACATAAATGATCACTTATTTATGATGTTGACTGTACTAGCAACTATAGCGGGGTATTTTTTTTTAAATATTGAACTTGATTTATAACATATAATTCTCTTTTTGTTACAGATGAGCAAACCTATCTTCTAAAGAAATTTAATAGGTAAGTTACTAACCATAAACTTGTATTTAACAATTGTTTAACTTTCAACCGAAGTGAGTTGAACGCTAAAAGGTTACTCGAGTAAATCTAGTGGGATACAGGTTTGTGGGTAACTACAAAGTCAACAAATAATCTTTTTTTTTTTTTCAAAGTAGAGGGCCTCTGTTATCGAAATCAGTTATAGGGTTGCCAGGTTAGATTTTTTGGGGTATCATTTAATCGATCAGCAAAATATTCTTATTTTGGTGAACAGAAATATGTATTTGGTCAGCCAAAATAGCTAGTTGGTCTGTCTGCAATTAATAATATACTGAACTGCTCTAAATCATTTTGGTCAGCAAATTAAATATTTGAGCTGCATTGAGCGATCCGCAGTTAATCAAATTTTGGTAAGCAATCAGTAGTAAAATATTTCATTTTGTCCATCAAAAAAAAGGGGGCAAATTTACTGCCGTGCCGGCAACGCACGTATGCCAAACCCACCATCAAATTTACAAATTTAACAGAGTCGACGGAGCTCCGCTTACGCGGAGCTCCTATTTCTGGGTTGTTCTGGCCCTCCGGGCCTGATATAAAAACGAATCTAACCTAACCTACCTCATATTTATGATACAAATTTTGGTTAATCTAGGGTGTGATTGTGATTCCTAAATTTATGTGACAAAACGTAACTTGTAATTACTACTAGCCTCAAAAATACAAACGCTTGGGTGCTCGCATCACGTGGTCTGAGTTCGCTCCGCCCGCAAATAACGAACACTGCTGATTTTTCAAACTAAACTCAATCCACTTATTTATATAGATAACCATTATTTTAATATACACACCTCTCAATTAAACTGCTTACAGACATGTTTTCTCTGCTGACCAATTGTAAAATCTTGCTGCCCAAGTAATTATTTTGCAGCTCGACTGTTTATTAGGCAGACAAATGACCAAAGAAGCAGATTGATATTGTTTAAAATGTTAACCGTTTGTAAATTGTTTGCTGAACAAGAGTTGCAGCCCGATTTTTATTTATTGCCTGCCAAATCTTTGTATGCTGCCCAAATGAGTAAATTGCTTCTTTTTTTTTGCGAATCAATTTGAATAACGGCTGACCATTTAATTACTTCCCGATTTTTTGCATTGCACACAAAGGGGTTTGGGTAAAAGTGTTGTCATTTGTAAAATTCATACATTTTCAAGGTCATTCGTAAAAGTGATAAATTATGATAGAATTATTAAAAATAAACATATTTTGTTATGTTATGTTATTACTCTTAAGTGCATCGGAGCCGAGATATTTAAATATTCATACTTGGGCGTACTTTTGTAGTAAAAACTGAATACTTCAATCTTTAAAATCTCCGCTCCAATATTATTTAACGCCATAAATTATATATATCTATGTGTATTTAGAGGTCCTCTAAATAACTATGTAAACATCACCCGAGGCCGCTGAAAAAAAAAGTCAATATTCTTCAAACTAATTTACCCAACGGCCCTTTCGACGGCGTCAGATAAGGAATGTTCTTCAACTTCGAATGTCCCGACCCTTTTACTCGTCATTCAGAGAAAGGGATGGAGCTAGTGAAACATAGAACCTCGACCTTAGCCCCAGGATTGTTTTGGATTAGACTTTGCCCGTGTTTCCTTCCCGAACACATGGTTAAGGGAGGCGATGGCTGAGATACGCGTCATACTCGTGAACGGGTGCTGTCTGTGGGGTCCGGTCTGCTCACGCTTGCAAGGACCTGTTTTCCAGTTAGTTATTTTAATTATCGTTCCTGACGTAGAGACCTCGTCATGTTGTTCTCCTGGTCACTATTTTTAATTTAAGTAATTTAGCTTACATTTGTAATGATTTTATTTGTGTTAGTTTTAAAATAATTATGCTGGAGTTTCTTGCGGCGCTTCTTCTCCGCAATGATGGTCTTTTCCGAAGCGCTAGTAGATTCACTCTATGTTACCGACGTGTAAAAGAGCCCTCATGTGGCCAATTTACTGAATAAATATTTTGAATTTTGAATTTTTTGAATTCCTCAGTTCGTTATTTCCTTAGGGATTTTTTAAGTTTTTGCCTAATAAAAAAAAATATTATAATGGTTCAAACGTTTCTTTGAGTAATTAAATGCTGTCATTCAAGTTCATTGACGACGCGTTGGCCTGGTTGGTAGTGACCTGAAGCTAGCGGTCCCGGGTTCAAATCCCAATAAGGGCAGATATTTGTGTGATGAGCGGAGATCGGAATAGGCAGAGCTTATTTGCCTAAACTTGACGCATATTCATTCATACGTGAGTGAGATGGGAATACATTATTGAATGAATATGCATCAAGTTTAGGCAAATAAGCTCTACCTATTCCGATCTCTGGTGATGAGCGCGAAAATTTGTTCCTGAGTCATGGATGCTGTCTATGTATTTAAGTATACATATATTTTTCTATATAATTTAAGCTGTGTGATGATGGTCAGTTAGTAAGTTAGTCACAGCACAGGGCCGCTATTCTAGCTAGTAAATACCATATTGTCTTTGACCTGTTATCGTATTGTCAAAGTTTTGATAGCTCTTATTTACTTGACATTAATAGCGGCCGAGTTAAAAACAATACCTACCATATCATTCTTGATGATACTCACGACAAATGCACAAGGGGTTAAATTACGTGAGTTCTTTTTAACATATAGGTACTTATGAACAGAAAAAAATGCATGGCCTAAACCCGAAACTTAGTCAATAATAATTTAGGGGACTACTCTCTAGGGGACACCGTTGATGTAGGAAAACATATCGAAACTTTTATGTGGTCGTCTTGTACCGTCTTATATATACACATAAATAGGTGTTTTTTTTCCTTTTCTCCCTCGTAAGGTTTTTGGCATGTTTTCCTGCTGAACTACGCATGTTATTTTATAAGTATACTATTGAATTTAATATTTATTGCTTTATATATGCTAGACTAAGTAGTAACCAAAAAATGACTGACTACTGAGTTTCTTGCGGCGTTTCTTCTCAGCAGTGGTCTCCTCTTGGGAAGCGCTGGTAGACTCTTGACGTGTAAAAGTGCCCGTGCGGCCTACTTACTGAATAAATATCTTTAATCTTTTTTTTTACCAAATCATACAAATCTAATCATGTTCGGGAGTGTGGGACATTAGAGTTAAATAACCAAGTGTTTCAAATTAGGGTTTCACCTGGCCTTTAACTTCTAAGTTGCATTACATTTAGTTGTCTTTATACCATAACAGGTCAAAGACGATATGGTTTTTACCGCCTAGAATAGAAGCCCTGAAGAGTTTAATTGACAAAATAAAGAAGAGATATATCTAAACAAAATTGTCCTACACGTTTTTAAACGGATTGAAAACCATTCAACCTTGTATGGTTTCATGAAAATGGGTCGCCATACTACCATTCTTCTGATAATTAGGTCACATTAAGGTTTCCAATTCCAACCGACTAATCACTAATGACGTTGGCCGAAAATTGGAAATATAACTCCTTTGATGTGAGAGCAGGAAATGTAGTCAACTGGACTATTGCACGTTAATAGTTTTAAAATTAAAGCGTTATGTTTTTGATCCACATTCTTGGCTGAAATTTGACATACTCGTATACCGTAAAACGGGGTGAGTAGGATCACAACCTAAAATAAATCATAACTTGTTACAAATAAGAACAATTATTAAACAGACAAAAACGTTTCGTCTATTGGAAATAATTTCAGTCTTACAAACCTGTGAATTTTAATAGTGTTGACTTTTAAAATATTTCTATATTTTTTACACGACTGCTCAAAAAAGGAGTGTACGAGTAATATTTTCAGGGTTCATGTATGAATGTACGATTCTTTCCAGCATAACTTCCAAACGCCTGAGCCGATTTAGATGTGTGTGGTAGGGAGCCCTTTGTTTCCCATAATTTAATTGGTCATAATGTAATTGTTGACATAATTGTTGAAAGTCATTATTTTTTATATCGCTGAAACTGTAAACTTTTCAGAAGTTCTGAAATATCTAACGTGTAGACAAGGCTAGGTTAGGTTAGGTTTGATTTATAAAAATCCTGAAAAAGTAACAGTTTCTTTAAAAAAACACGTTATGACTTGCGATGATTATGACCTAAAGCACATTATGACTAAAAATAATTATGTCAGTCAATATAGACCCGTGTGGTATCGTTAGAATCCTTTCACCATCCCGGGTGACATAGGATACCTAAACTTTTAAAATTATAATAACAACAATGGCAAAATGTCAATTTTAACATAAGTTTATATCGACGACAATATTAAAAATGCAGTCGGGTTTTTAAAGCTTGCTTTTCATTTTTTTCCTTATTGTAAATATTGTCTGCACTACTTATCTCTTTCTCAAACGCATCTTTAAAAAAGAATTTTACACAATTTAAGTTACATATCAGATATCGTCTCTAGAGATTCTTTTATAAATAGATGACAAAGTATGAGTCATGTCAGAGAGAACTGTCATTTTTGATAATGATTGAAATATTCCTGAAATATTTCCATTTCGGCAACTACCTATCTCTATAAATTCCCAACGCGCCTTAAATCCAGCATCTTACTCAAGTTTAGTTAATAATTCGGCCCTAAGTTATTCAGACAGTGTTGAAGTTTAAGCGCTTCTACTTCAAAGATACAGGATGCTCCTTTCTCGGAAACTATGTTCATCCTCTATTAGAAGATACAAAAAAAAACTCGTATAATATCCTACTTCATAGCATTACCGTAGTAGATAATTTTTTGCTTAAGGGTTGTGACTATTATCTCTATTTATATCCTTCTCTTTTGACGAAAACTAAGTTCTGCCATTTGAGATTTTTCTGAGACAAAACCACAATAACAGCTACTTACGTACTTGTGAATACTGAGAACCTTTCTTAAAGAGAAAGTTCCATTTCCCTATTTCGTTGCCACATAAAAACTAACCTACTTAACTCTTGTTCGCTTCAGTCCCAGTGGTCATTGGCTGAATATTTTACCCGTTCCTTAACTTTTGAAGAGTTATAGCTCTGGGGATACCCTTTAGAAGCCCGATGAAACCGCGTGATAAACTAAGCTTGGATAAAGGTTAAGGGGGGGGGCACGGGAAGGGTAACCTCAAGGAAATGCTTTGTTACATTATATATTTGACCGATAGGTTAGGCCGATACTTTAACTCGCCTACTCAACGAAAGGTTTTAGAAAAGGCCCGGAGATTTCTCAGATTCGTCTTAACAATAGTTGGAAATGGACGGATGATTGAAGCATGCGCAAGATGTATGTATGGAACCTTATTAAATAGATCACATGTGACGTAATCACACATTTTTGTATTTTATATATGAAAAACGGTAATTTTTCCAGTCTTTTATCAAATTATCACATTAAATAGAGACTAACTGCCGCACTCAGAGACGTCAATTAAATTTGATGCTTGATTAAAGTTGCTGATGTCACTTTCTTTGCTATAGCAATAGAATAAGATAACACGTCACAAGCATTAAATTTAAGTGACGTCTCTGAGTGCGGCAGTAAGAGTATGTTAAGTAGGTGTCACCAAATTTTAATTCCTATATAATTATTATTTTACACTGATTTTTTAGTTCAAAGTTGATTTTTTAGCAACTTTTATTGAAACCTTATAATTATTATTATTTTAATACTTGCAATATCGGTAAGCTGTGAATTTCGATAAACATACAGGTGTCCAAAAACTTCACAGAAAAATAAATTATAACACTGTATACGTTGACTTTTTGGACACCCTCTACGTATAAGTACTGTCAAGACTGTAAATAACATAATATATTTTACAAATTCTCAAATCCCAAGGTGAAGCCGTTCATTATACGTAAAACGTGTCACCGAATACCAGTGAGATTGCCTCTCCGAAACGCGGGCGAAGTCAGACAGAAAAATTGCCCCTCAAGTTGATACTCGATCGACAATAGAGGTCCTATGTTCTTCAGTTAAAGACATAAAACGCTAGATGGGACTTCCAAAGACATAATACAGGGTGACATTTTAGTCTCCGGCCAAATTTTAGCGACTAACTCTGTTGGTCATACTGATCAAATTTTATCGCGAAAAAAAAACAGCTGTTCGATACAAACTTCGAGAGCTAAAAGCCGAAATGTGCATTTAAATCCGTTGCGTAGTTTAAAAGATCTGAACGAGTTTTTCCCACCTGTTACCACCAATTTGTTACCACTGGTAACAGCTGGGAATTTTTTTCCCACCTGTTACCACTGGTAACTACTGGGAATAAAAATTCCCAGCTGTTACCACTAAACTAATTGGTGGTAGTTATCACCAAATATTTTTGTGGTAACAAATGGGAAAAATATTCCCACTTGTTACCACCGACTACTTTAGTGGTAACAGATGGGCAAAAAAATCCCAGCTGTTACCAGTGGTAACAAATTGGTGGTAACAGGTGGGAATAACCATCTGAACGAACATACAGCGGGATCGACTTCGTTTTATACTAAAGAAGAAGAAGATACATACTCAGGCTGATAAATGTCTTGATATAAGAATTATTTACAGTGTTAAATATTGTCAGGTGGTACGAAACCCTCCGTGTGCGAGACCGACTCGCACTTGGCCGGTTTTTTTATTTTATTGAACCAAATATCTCCGAGTCTTTTCAACAAACTTATGAATGCGGCCAAAAATGACACCGTCGCCATACTTACATACTTTCTTTTTTATTCTACCTCCCGCATAACTTTGTATTGAGGCAAATGTAGTTATTTTTTATAGTTATTGCGCCGATCTTGTATAGGTTTAGCTGTCGGGATATTGTCTTTGATGGCGGAGGCAGTAAACCTAATTGGTTTTTTTATTAAGGTGATATTGACGCAATATTCTACGGGCGATATAGGTTATTGGTATCGCTGTAGAGGTAATATGAATTGGGGTCGAAGGAAATTTCTTATATACAGTCAACGGCACAAATAAGTGATCATTTATGTACCTTGTCACTTTAACGTCGAGTTTGAAATGTCATACAAAATTGTGAAACGATTGAAAGCGACAAGGTACATAAATGATCACTTATTTATGCTGTTGACTGTACTTACCCATATTCACGTGACAACTAACTTTGATGCTACAAGTCTCGTGGTTATCGAATATCTTTCTTTGAAGTAACTTACTAAATAAAACAGAGGGAAATAAATAGTTGATTTTGAAATTTTAAACAAGTCAAGTCAAGTCGGTCAAGTGCGAGAACTCGCGCGCTGATGGTTCTGTACCGCCTCACCGTAGGTGTTGTTATTATTCCAATATTAATTCAATTTCAAATCGAATCAGCGCCAGTCAATGTCTAATGTTAATGTCTAAAGCGTATTATAGGATCGAGGACTATCTTACAGACAAAAATGCATGGCCTAAACCCGAAACTTAGTCAATAATAATTTATTCAAATGCAAAATCTTTATCTTGTCTAGGGGACACCGTTGATGTAGGAAAACATATCGAAACTTTTATGTGGTCGTCTCGCACCATCTTATATACACATAAGTATGTGTTTTTTTTTTCTCTATCTCTCCCGTAAGATTCTTAATTGGCATGTTTTCCTGCTGAACTACGCATGTTATATGATACTATATTTAATTTAATATTTATAGCTTTATATAATGCTAGACTAAGTAGTACCATTGTAATAAGAAATATGTTTAAAAAATGACTGACTGCTGAGTTTCTTGCGGTTTTTCTTCTCGGCAGTGGTCTTCTCTTGGGAAGCGCTGGTAGATTCTTGACGTGTAAAAGTGCCCGTGCGACCTACTTACTGTTTTTTTTTTATCTTTTATCAATACTTGACCTTTTTTTAGAATTTGTTGTTTTTCTTCAGGTTTTGTTATGTATTTATACCAAATTCGACGCTTGTATGTTTGACCGTTTTTACGATATAACAAAACTAAAAATACGTTATAAAACCCTTTCTTGTATGGGGATCCCCTTTATTATTACATTTGCTTTAAGAAAATGAGAATTTGCCGTAATAAATAACACATATTCTGAAAAAAAAAAACCGTTATCTATTACGGTTCAAAAGACACAACTCTTTAAAGTTATGACCAGTGATCGGAATAGGTAGAGTATATTTACCTAAAGCTCGCAAAAGGACATAATATAGAGTGGTTACAACCGGGTGAAATATTAATTTATTGTTATTGAATTCCGGATTTCCCGTATTGTTAATGCTAAATATACGTAATATTTACTCACGGAATGGGATATTTTATTTTAGTTTGTGATAAAAGGGGCCTGTAACTCATTCCTTATATCTAATTATGTAATAGGTGGAGTATATTGACCTAAACTTCGTAGAACAGAGTCACAAACTGGAAACTTCCTTGCGACTACATTTACTAGTACCGGAAAAATACCAGAAATCCGGAATTCACTACCCACTCTCTATAATGTCCTTTTACGAACTTTAGGTAAATATACTCTACCTATTCCGATCACTGGTTATGACGGACGGACGGACAGCGCAGGCGTATTAATATGGTCCCTTCAGAAACGGAACCCTAATAAAAGCTAAGAGATGTTTATTCAGTAAGTAGGCCGCACGAGCACTGCTGACAAGAAGCGCCGCAAGAAAATCAACAGTCAGTGAACATTAATTTATAATGTTCATTAAATATTTAGGAGCAAAGTAAAGTTGTAGGAAAGAGAACCCTAACGCGTACTATCAGCCCAACGGAACCCTGACCCACCACAGAACGGTGTCACAGTGACATTATAATAGTACATTATTGCCTAGGCATGGAAGTAGGCAATTGCGGGCCGAGTTTTGGAAGGCCGATTAGTTTAAAAATACGAAGCCCGCAATTGCTGTTCCTGCCGAGGCAAATATAGTGCTTTTCTCAAAAATCGCAAGAAATAATTTGTGTTGGAGTAAAATCTTCATCGCTTGAACTCATTTTTTGAATTGCATACAAACAGAAACTTAATGTGAAAAAACCATCACTCTTTACCACCTTTTTTTTATGACAAGTAGAAACGCAAGTTTTGTTTTAAAAAAAAAACATAAGCTATTCCAGACACAGATAAAAAAGTTATGTCTCGAATAAAATTTGGATGTATAAGACTTGTGCCCTCATTTTATTATGGCCTTTTTCACTTTTTAAAATGTTACAAGCTAGATAGTAATGGAATTTGTATGCAACATTGCGGGCTTGTGTAGCGACCAATGTTTTTTTTTAAATTTGTAAACTGTCAGTAAACTATATTCGCGTCTCAATATGTAGATAGGAATGTCAACATTTCCGGACATTTTTGAGAAAATCAATTTGTTTGACACTTCTTACGACTTGAAACAAAACGTTACTGTGACATAGTTCTATGGTGAGTCAGGTTCCCATTAAGCTGATAGTACAGTATTCCCAGCTTCTTAATAGCTTTCGGCTGGCTATCGCTATCACTCTTGCACTCGCAACTGATATTTGTCACTCGTGTGTCATAGAAAAACGATAATTGCCGATCGCTATTATGAAAATGGTTGCACTGTACATAATCTCGCATTTTTAAACTGGGCTGGGTTTCCATTCCATTTTGTGATCTCATTTGGCACTGGCAGTTTGTACTGGCTATTTAGAGTTTAA
Source organism: Acleris literana (assembly GCA_946894065.1). Taxonomy (NCBI): domain Eukaryota; kingdom Metazoa; phylum Arthropoda; class Insecta; order Lepidoptera; family Tortricidae; genus Acleris; species Acleris literana. Next base: position 9,514,999 of record OX335691.1, on the reverse strand, counting down.
AAAAAGGGTAATGGAAAAAATATTATAATCTGTGGGGCTCTGGAACACACTGTCAGGAGAGTGAAAGCGGTGATATTTAATTAAATATTAAAATTAGATTTATTTGTTATTAAGCGACTTTGAAAAGTAGACCACTGTCAAGTATACCGTAGTATTGGTAGTTTATTTTAACACTTTTATACCAAATCCGGACAGAAGTCTATGTGATCATTCAGATGAGGGTGTTTAGTCATCCTGATACCAGGAGTTCAGAACCTGTAAGGGTCTGTTCCGAACTGGCTGGCCGCGGTCCAACAGATGTTAGTTGAAATTGAAATGTCAATGTCAGTTCTAGTAGCTAGGTATATCCGTGTAGAAGCCCTTGAGATGTTTCGGGATCATTTTTCTCCACCTTCGCCGGTATTGAGAGCTAGTTAAAGTCGTTCACACAGGGTGGATTGCGTAACATGAGACGGTAAGACGGTACTCAGTAACGATAGAGCCACACTGAGCGAGAAAATACAACTTGTGCTACTTGTACAGAGCGTACACTTAAGGCGCGCATTCTCAATTATACTCGAAAATATTATTAAAGACCAACGTGGGTTGCCACTAAAAACATATTTGCCTTAGTATATTTCCACTTTTTAAAAGACCGCACTAAGAATATTTATTTGTAGGTAGTTTTAAACCTTCGATTTAAATAAACAAGTTAATTCAAGTTACTTACACAAATACAAGATGGCCTATTAAATATTTAACCATAGAAGTTTTTTGGTAGCAAAACTGTTACTGCACTTGTAATACTTCAGGTATTAATAACATTTGGTACGATAAATAAACAATACTTGTAAACAACGTTAGATGCAATTTAAATATTACATACGTTTAGCTATTCGACAAAATATCGGGTATTTTACCAGCCATGACACCATGGGGTCCTTGGGTAACTGTCAAGTTTAAATCAAGCATAAGTGTAAGACATCCGAATTTAGCTTGTCATTTTGTTTTAGCTGATAAATATATCGCCATTGAACACACACACCCGCCATTTAATGACTTAACAAACTATATGAGAAAATATTTGTTTTGGGATATTTTAATGTTTTGAATATCGGGTAGAAAAAACATTGAATGCATATTCCCTATTGTTAAATATAACTTTTGATATTGAAAATGTGAGAATTATTTACAAATATTTACAACAATTTGATTATCAATGCAAAAAGGTTGGCTAACTCTGAAATGTTCGATTGACACTGACATAAGTAACTTTGACACTTATGACAGTGACGTATCTTTAGTAGTTTTTTTGGTCTTAAATTAGATTTTCGAGTATAGGTAGCTTAAAACTTGCTAATATCAGTTTGCTTTGTAGGAGAATAAACACCTCTGCGCTTTTAATATCACTGTACAGATGTAGTGAATAATCCTTTCCCATCGTTTTTTACCCGACTGCCGGAAGGTATTGTGTTTCACAGCCTATATTTATACGTATGTTTGTTCCTTTGTGGCGTTCTAGAAACTAAACGCGTGGACCGATTTTGATGATTATTATGTCAATCGATTTGTTTTAATCTTGTGAGTGTCACTAAAGATATGACAGTAATTTAAATTCAATATGGCAGCAACTAGAAGCCGTATTGTAAAAAAGAAAAATTATAAAGTTGACGAATTATGACAAATGGGGTATCATTGGGTATTTAAAAATGATCTATAGGTTTCTTTAATCATTTTTCATTTTGAATGATAATTTAGAATTTATAACAATTTAAAGTTGGTTTACAACAGTCGGGTTTTTTAAAGCTTGCTTTTTGTTGTTATTCTCGGATAAGTTCGTATTTATGTTGCTTTCTCAATTAGCTTTAGTACCCATCAACAAGCTAACTGAGAGAGAAGGATAAATACGAACTAATCCGACAAAAAAACGATTGGAAAGGTTTATTCACTATATCAGCGAGCCTATTATAGCTGAATCTATATCGCGTGTCAAATGTGGATAAAGCATCCGTCACCCTCGTACTTATTTACGTGTCAGAAGGTGACGGATGCCTTATCCACACTGTCACGCGATAAACTTAGCCACATTAGGGCCCCTGTAGTCTATTTTGACGACACAGTTAGCCTAGTTGGTAGTGACCCTGCCTACGAAGCTAGTGGTCCCTGGTTCGATTCCCGATATGCGCCCGATGTATGTTGTTCCTGTGTCTTAGATGTTTTGTATCCCCCTTACTAATAAACGTTGAGTAAAGGTGATATAGCTATACAATGTTTTGTCCTTATCTATCATTGTGACATTTGAATTTGACGGATAAGGACAAAACATTGTATAGCAACGTTTATTACTAAGGGTATGTATTTAAGAATGCATTTCTCTGTATAAGTATATTTCACTGTCTAGTATCGATTGTACACGCCTATATAGAGCTTAGTTTGGGACTACATCAATTTGCGTGAGATTGTCCAGACAGAGAGTGTACAGACCTAGTATTTGATAATAAATACAATGTATTCAAAAAATTTGGAAATCGCACTTGATTTAGGGGGTGGAAAACGTTACCGCCAGAGGCTAAATTAAATTTGTATGACAGTTGCGCGATTTGAGCGGCGCTTTATCAGCGCGCAGGATCTCCAAGCTAGGTACCTCGTAAGGCCCGCGTCAAATTTCGTTAGTTCGAAAAAGAATCTTGTGTCGGTCAACTAAAGTCAAAAGTCACTTTGACAAATGTCCTAAAGGGGTTTGGGTAAAAGTGTTGTCATTTGTAAAATTCATACATTTTCAAGGTGAGCGGCCATTCGTAAAAGTGGTAAATTATGATAGAATTATTAAACATAAACATATTTTGTTATGTAATGTAATACCCTTAAATGCATTGGAGCCGAGATATTTATATATTCATACCTGAGCGTACTTTTAGTACCAAAAACTGAATATTTCAATCTTTAATAGATCCGCTCCGATATTATTTAATGCCATAAATTATATATATCTATGTGTATTTAGAGGTCCTCTAAATAACTATGTAAAAATCTTCCGTGGCCGATGAAAACAAAATTGACAATTTTCTTCATACAAACTTACCCAATGCCCTTTAGGACGTTGGGGAGGTTAATGGAAATTGGTAATTTCCGTTCAAGTTATCAGTTCTAAAATCAGGGAATGCAATAACGTCAGGGTTTTTTTATTAACTGTTTATAAACACTAATAAATCATTATAAATACTTAAGTCAAATTTACAATTACATTGTTTAATGATCAGGTTTATCTCTTAATAAATAGTAATCACTTTATTGACTAGGTATTTAACTTTTATCGTTTGGTTTACCCAATGTTTAAATTTAGGTACAATTGATTTTTGAAGGTTATCAGATAGGTACCTTATTGTGCAATAAAATAAAATTGCTTCAATATAGGTATATTAATATTAATATTTGCTTATTGTTTAGTTAAACTTATAAATAAACAATATAACATTTTTTACATTTCACTGCAATTCTTTTTGAGCTACACAATTTAGACTGACTGAAAAAAAACGCGCATTCTTAGCTTTGACGTACTATCGGCCCCCACCCTCCATAGAACTATATCATATAACAGTGGCATTATAAAACAATCTACTTGTCATTTCTTACGACTTAAATCATGACTTCACTTTGACACAGTTTTATGGTGGGTCCATTGGGTTGTCAGTACATCGGGTAATGAATAGTTTTGATAAAACATCTTCCACCTTATCTGTCTGTCTGTTTGTGGTACATTCTGATCATTCAAATCCAGACACCAGGGCCGAATTTTCCATTAGGCAGTGTGGGTAACTGCCTAGACTGCATAACCTAGGGGCCCCGCGCGAAAATGTATTTTAAGAAGCAAGAAAAGTTAAGGGGCCCCCAGAATTGCATTGCCTACGGGCCCCTGATATGATTAATCCGGCCCTGCCAGACACCCATCACAATATTCACAACCTTCCAAAAGCCACCATATTTTTTTGGGTCAGTATAACAACTAAGCATTTAACTGAATCCAAGACGCAAACCTTGACACTCTCGCATTCACCCCCGGATATCTCGCCAGAGCGCACTCTACCCCCCAAGAACAGACCCCTACCAGCACTCCATTGTGGATCAGAGGTCCACCAGAATCTCCCTGGCACTGATCCCTGCCGCCTACGTCCAGCCAGCCAGAGCACAGCATGTTGTTGGTCACCAGCAAGTCAAGCTCCATGTAGCGGGTTCTGCAGGTGGCCTGGTTTACCGTCCAGATGTGGACATCACGGAGCTGCTCAGATGATACGCCGCCGAACTGTTAAAAGTTAATGGTGATTTTTAAAGGAAACAGCGACGCCATCCTTACTTGGAGAGTTAAGTAATTCAGTTCTTTAATACATGTGGCCCTAGACATGATGCATTATTATTATGATGTAGTGAAAAATCCTAATAATACAAGGTTAGTACAGTCGAGTTCATAAATTTGTAAACACTTTAGCGCTTCTATTCTAGGCAGTAAAAACAATATCGTATTTGACCTGTTACGGAATCGTTTTTAACTCAGCCGACAATACTGTCAAGTAAATAAGAGCTATCAAAACGTTGACAATACGATAACAGATCAAACACGATATAGTTTTTACCGTGTTGAATAGAGGCCCTGATCTGATGAGGGGATAGAAGGTGGCGACAGGATCTCCGCTATAGCGACGTCGCAGTCTAACGTCCGGTCATTGTAGTCGGGATGTAAGATGATCATAAATTATGACCAAAATGATACGTAAATTATGACCAAAACCATTATGGAAAACGGGCTGCCGTAAGAGCGTAGTCACCGAAGTGTGTCCCTATCCCAACGCCACAACCGGCTCATTTTCCGGCAAGTTATATAACGGACCAGAAATCATGATCGGCTTAGCCAGCTGATTGTGGACGATGATGTCAGCAGTACGAACGACAGCGACGTCGCAGTCTAACGTCCGGTCATTGTAGTTGGGATGTAAGATGATCATAAATTATGACCAAAATGATACGTAAATTATGACCAAAACCATTATGGAAAACGGGCTGCCGTAAGAGCCTACTCACCGAAGTGTGTCCCCATCCCAACGCCACAACTGGATCATTGTCCGGCATGTTGTACCCCGGACCAGCAATCATGATCGGTTGAATCAGCTGATTGTGGACGATGATTTCAGCAGTACGAACGATAGCGAGGTCGAAGTCTAACGTCCAGTCATTGTAGTTGGGATGTACGATGATTTGGGCAGCGTCGTGCGTGACGCCTCCGCTGTTGGCGTAAGAGGAGCCCACACGCACTCGAGTGTATCTAGGATCTATAAAGTACCTAAAGAAGAGAATGAAAATTGACATACTTTTAATACTCGACTGCCGAAGGAGGAGGGTAATGTGCTTATCAGCCTATCTATGTATGTTTCTTTGTGGTGCCCTAGAAACTAAACGCGCGGGTTGATTTTAATGACTCTTATGTCAATCGATTTGTCTTAATCTTGTGATGAAAAAAAAGCACTCTAAAGCTTGTATAGCATATTTTTGCAATATTTTATTTGGTTTAACAATGGCTTAATTAACTAGGTAGATGATGTCGTTAATCTCTTTTACTAATATTATAACTACACTGTAGAGGAAAATTAAAGGGATGATTTGTCAATAATTTTAGTATGACAGTTATTTTTGATCGTAAGTGTACTTACATGAAACAATGCGCTGCAGTGAGTACAGATCTGCCATTTAAAATGGTACCGCCGCATATGTGGCTAAATACTGCAAGGAACCAATTTTGCAAGAGAGCGGCTTGGAACGGGTACTGGTCGATGGTTGTCAGCTCTCCCCCCACTATCCTCTCACTTTGAAAGGGTTTTGGTGTCGCTACAAATAAAAAAAAGGTTTACCTTTAACTACAGCTTTAGAATAACTACCTCCTATAGTAGGGGATCCGAAAAGGAGACAACCTTCACCCAGCTGCTTATTCGATAAAAAGTATTTTATATCAAATTGAATATGGTATGTAATATATGGCGAATAGGTAGCCTGAAAAATTTCAGTCCAAAATATAAACAATTAAAAATTTAAAAATCTACTTTAAAACAAAAAATTGCACTTGCTTGTTAAATAGACAAATTACATACCAATCGAAAGTATGAAGCCTATAGAATATGCAAACTTTAGGTTGACTATTTTTTCCCATCATAACTATTGGGTAGGCAGGTATAAACAGGTAACTCGGTACTAATAATTTGCACTAAACGTATGCATATTTTATAGGCTTCATACTTTCGATTAGCATGTAATTTGTCTATTAAACAAGCAATTGCAATTTTAAAAAAAAGTTCATTTTCAATTATTTTTGTTATATAAGTACTGGACTGAAATTTTTCAGCGTATTCGCCATTATTACTTACCATATTAAATTTGATATAAAATACTTTGTATCAAATAAATAGCTGGGTGAAGGTCGTCTCGTATTCGGATCTTAGACCACTAGTTATTTCATTCAGTTTTTTTTTTTTGAGATTTCTGTCTTAAAACTGCACATGCATTATGAACCCTGAAGACTAGGAAGGTTTATGCTAGTACCGGTTTGGTTATCCCTAAACTAGAAGACAACAATGCGAACACTGCTCTGTTTGATCACAAGTTAAAGGGAATGATAGTGGTATAGTTTTTTTTTAAATATAACAATGCTAATAGTAGTTAAATATAATAACCAAAAAAATTGCATTCGGGTAATTCCACCGTCACACCCGAAACAGCTACTTTTTATTAGTGATTCCCTCGTTATTCTCTTATACTTTTTATTCTGCGTATTAAGGAAAATAAAATATTATCCAAATAGTAGACCATTCACTTGTCATTCTCCTAGTTTCTTATTACAATATCGAAATAAACCTTAATAGAAAGTAGCTGTTTCGGGTGTTACGGTGGAATGACCCATTCTCCAAACGTTAGCGACTCACTAATCAAAGAATACGAGTATGAATGGAATTAAGTATAGTAGTGTCTTGCGTTCTATGTCGAATTATTATACAGGGTGGTACTCGATAAACTGTACATATTGAAAGGGATGAAATTTTAGGTTAATTTATAGGTAAAACAATTTTTTTTTATTTTTTTTTGCCACTGGTTTTTTTTACAGATTGTCAAACTTTTTAATAAAGTTTGGGTAGTACACTTAACTGTGACGGTGTGACTTTTGATCTAATAGCTCAAAAAAGATAACACAAAATGCATAGTATTGTCATTTGTTAGGTTTATAATCATTGATAACAATATTAGACTAATTAAAAAAAACAAAAAACCGCCTTCAAAAACGCAAAAAATAACTTCTTTAAAATTGTAGGCACCTACTAGGTTAGTCCAAATGATGTCGGCTTTTTGATGAAAATGTTTTAGTCGCTGACTTCAGTTGGACTAACCTATTAGGTGCCTACAATTTTAAAGAAGTTATTTTTTGCGTTTTTGAAGGCGTTTTTTTGTTTTTTAAACATTTATTTTATTTTATACTTTTTAGTGATCATAATACGCTGTTACGTAGTCCCACTTCTTAGTTGAAATGAAACTTTAACTTATATCAAGCGCGCCGCAAGCAACGCCGCGGGAAAGTCATAGTCATATTTCAACAAGTAAATATTATTCGTTGTAGGTAGTCGCTCAACTATCTTAATCGAGATATCTTATCGCCACCCTTGAAATCGGTACCATTGAGGAGTTCCGGTGGCCATCTGTGGTCTTCATCATCAGTTCCACTACACCAAATGATACTTTCTGAATGCAAATACTGGACTTGTTACTAAAAATACTAAAATCGCTATATGTTTGCCTACAATATTTGAGGAGTTCCCTCAGTTCCTCACTGATCCCCTCATCAGATACAGATTTGGTGACAATGGGACCACCTCGGAAGTATACACTATCAAACAAAAAAAAATTTTTCAAATCGGTCGACAATTGACGGAGTAATCGGTGAACATACATAAAAAAAAAACATACAGTTGATAAATAGATACATACTTTTTTGAAGTCGGTTAAAAAAAATAACTGAGTAACTGCTTTTTTTGTGGAAAATTACTGCAAAAATATCATTTTGTTTTCATAAAAACACGATTTTCTCCAAATTTTGCAGAAATTTTACATTTTTTTTTAACGTTTTTAGTTCTAAAATTAAACTAGGAATAATAATAAGCAACAAAAAATAGTGAACAAAATTTTGAGAAAATCGTGTTATTATGAAAACAAAATGACATTTTTGCTGTAATTTATTAAAAAATGTAAGGAAAAAAAAGTGGCAAATTTTTTTTTTAAATTGTTTTAGGTACCGATAAATTAACCTAAAATTTCATCCCTTTCAATATGTACAGTTTATCGAGTACCACCCTGTATTTTGACAGATTTCTACAGTCGTAGGCACCAGTGTTGGACACTTTTAGCTGACATGCACCAGTAATGGACACTTAACTCTTAATACAAATTTCATACGGTCGTAAATTGATTATTGCAAAACAAATAAATAACCCTTATCTTTTGTAAAATAAGAATCAAGTGTCATTGATCCTTGTCCATTACTGGTTCTGTCACCCTACCTTTCGTAAAAAGGAAGCTGAATGGTGACTACGCAATAATTTCGTGAGATTGGATGACCTATCCATTTACTCATTGTTATATATGTGCATAGGTATGTAGGTATAGCTTTACGGTGGCTGCGTCCACCGCCATTCTAAAACATTAAACAGTGTGAAATCAATGCTCGGACGTATTACTTGTCTCCCGTGTCTGTAGATAAAACAGTGGCGACGACTACCCGCGTTATTTTTTATTAAAAAGATGGCTGCCCCATCGCCGTTCAATTTTAATAGTAGCCTATTTTTTAGCTTCGATCACCAGTCGCAAGACTGGAAAACATACAAAAGCCGTTTATTACAGTGGTTTATTGCTAATGGCATCAATGAGGAGAACGATAAAGCAGGTATACGAAGACGAGCAGTGTTTTTGAGTGCACTCACCGAGGCCACGTACCAGTTGGCAAATAATTTAGCCTTGCCGAAGACGATAGAGGATAAATCGTTTGATGAGGTGATAAAGATTCTGGATGACCACTTCACCCCAAAACGATGTGGATTCGCAGAAAGGTATACTTTCTACGCAGCAGTGCAGCAAAGTGATGAAAGTTATGCTCAGTGGGCCGCGAGGTTAAGGGGCCTCGCCACTCATTGTGCGTTTAAAAACTTAGAGGATGCACTGCTGGATAAATTTGTGATGGGTATGATACCGGGTCGTGAGCGCGATAAATTGTTTTCGCAAGACATCGCAGAATTAACGCTGAATAAAGCGGTGGACTTAGCCGAGAGCGTTCGCTGCGCGCGCGCGGGCTCCGCGGCGGCCGGGCCGGCGCAGGAGCCCGACGGCGCCGGCGGCCGCGCACAGGCCGTGTTCGCTATCAAGCACAGCGGTCCGCCCAGGAACGTCCGTCAGTCTGCGTCAGCGAGTAGTGATCAGTGCGCGATATGTGGTTATTCTAATCACAAAAAATCCGAGTGCCGGTTCGTAGAATATAAGTGTAAATTGTGTAAACGTAAAGGTCACCTCCGTCGGATGTGTCCCGATAGGAAGGTGAATTACGTGGACCAGGATGACGGTTCCGACAGCGAGGGCGATGACGGTAAGTCGATTTATAACATTCGTTGTCTCGAGGGGAAGCCTATGACCGAAACCGTATTAATCCATGGTAAAAAAATCTTATGCGAGATCGATAGTGGTTCAGCGGTGACGGTCGTGTCAGAAAAGACGTATAATAAGCATTTTAATGAGGTTGCATTGTCTCAGACGAAAAAACGGTTAATAAACTATACGGGCGGCACAATGTGCATAGTAGGTTGCAGCGTGTTGAGAGTGGAGTACGCGGGGCGCGCGGTGGCGCTGACGGTGTACGTGGTGCGCGCGGGCGGGCCGCCGCTGCTGGGCCGCGACTTCATCGCCGCCTTCGGGCTGCAGCTGGCGCCCGTGCGCTACTGCGCCGCCGCGCCCGCCGGGGCCGCCGCGCTCGCCGCGGACCCCGTGTCGCAGTTAGAGAAAACGTATCCTCAGGTGTTTTCAGATCAGTTAGGATGTTTTAAAAAAAACACGGTAAAACTACAGTTAAAACCCGATTCTCAACCGATATTTTGTAAAGCTCGCACTGTACCGTTCGCGTTGAGGGACAAGATAGAAGCTGAAATCGATCGGCTAGTCCAGATAGGAGTATTAGAACCGGTTAAGTACTCGGAGTACGCTTCGCCCATTGTGCCGGTGCTTAAACGTGACGGCAATGTAAGGATTTGTGCCGATTACTCTGGTACCATTAATAAACAGTTGCTCATAGAAAAATATCCCTTACCTACTATTCAGGAGTTATTCGTTAAATTGTACGGCGGGAAACAATTTTCAAAACTAGACTTATCAATGGCTTACAATCAGTTTGTAGTAGATGAAAATTGCCGGAATCTCACATGCATTAACACACACCGCGGCTTGTTTAACTATACGCGCCTAATATTCGGGCTGGCTAGCGCGCCCGCTATTTTCCAAAGGGCAATGGAATCGGTTCTTGGTGACATGGACGGGGTACTAGTTTTTCTTGACGACATTTTAATTACCGGTAAAGATACACCTCAGCATTTAAATAGGCTTCAAGCTGTACTAGAGCGCTTACAAGAGGTAGGATTAGTCTTACAGAAGGAAAAATGTGCATTTTTCCAAAATGAAATTTCGTACCTAGGCTTCCTAATTGATAAAAATGGTCTCAGAAAAAACCCGGAAAAAGTAAGGGCTATCTTGGAGGCCACCGAACCCACAAATGTTTCCCAAGTTCAGTCGTTTTTAGGTTTACTGAATTATTATAGGAGTTTTATTCCTAATGCGTCGGCAATTTTAAGCCCTATACATTTGTTGTTACAAAAGGGGGTAAAATGGCAGTGGTCTGAGGAGCAAGAAAAAGCTTTTAAGAAAATTAAGAAATGCTTAGCTTCGGGTCAGGTCTTAGCGCATTTTAATCAGAATGCAAAAATTATCGTGACGGTTGATGCGTCTCCAGATGGCCTGGCGGCCATTTTGTCGCAGGAGGAGGATGGCCGCGAGCGGCCCGTGGCGTTCGCTTCCCGCGCGCTCTCGTCCGCCGAAAGGAGGTACTCCCAGATACAAAAGGAAGCTACGGCTATTATTTTTGGAGTCAGGCGTTTCCACCAATATTTGTATGGTCGAGCGGATCCTTTCACGCTCCGTACCGACCATAAGCCGCTGACGACAATATTCGGAAGTAATCACGGCGTACCGGAAGTGACCGCGAATAGACTGCAACGTTATGCCTTATTCTTGAGTGCGTATAATTACAACATTGAGTACGTTACCAGCGCGGCTAATAGTGCGGATTACTTATCGCGTGCTTTACCGGTCCGGTGGGAGGGAGCGCGGGGGGAGCGACAACTAGAGGAGGCGGCGGCGTACGTAAATTTCGTGGTAGAAGGTACGCTGCCCGTCACTGCGGCCCGCCTGCGTGCCGCCACCGCCGCCGACCCGCTGTTGCAGGTCGTCGCGCAAAACGTCATGGACGGTTGGCCTAAAAAAGTGTCTAAAGCAGAAATAAAACCGTATTTCTTATGTCGAAACCAGCTAGCATTAGAATCGGGAATCTTATTAAGAGGGCACAAGGTCGTAATTCCCTCCACCTTAAGGGACGAAATTGTATCGGAGCTGCATAGTTCGCACTTCGGAATTGTAAAAATGAAGGCAGAGGCGCGCTCACGCGTGTGGTTCCCGGGCATCGACGCAGCGCTGGAGCGAGCGGCCGGCGCGTGCGCCGTGTGCGCGGCGCTGCGCCCGGCGCCCCCGCGCGCGCCGTTAGCGCCGTGGCCTTACCCTCCGCATGCTTTTTATCGAATACATATAGATTTTTTAGGGCCAGTAAATCAAAAAATGTATTTAGTTATAGTAGACGCTTACTCAAAATGGGTGGAATGCGAAACAATGAACACTAATACTACGTCTAAAGCAGTAATTACCAGACTGTATAGTTTTATGTCACGTTTTGGTATTCCTAACATCATAGTCAGCGACAATGGAACGTCATTCAAATCGCAAGAATTTAGCCAATTTTGTTTATTAAACGGAATCACTCATTTGTTTTCACCGGCGTACCATCCGGCCAGCAATGGCCAAGCCGAAAGCTTCGTAAAAATAGTTAAGAAAGGGTTAAAAACAATTTTACACAACAACATTAAAGTCGATGCCATCGAAAGCCGGTTATGTAAGTATTTGTTCGATTACCGGAACTCTGTAAACAATACCACTGATCGATCGCCCGCGGAGTTAGTGTTCGGTCGTAGGCTTCGCTGTCGGTTAGACTTGGTCGCCGCTACGGTGCCGCCCACGTCCTCGGAGCTGGCAGCCCTGGTCCAGCGTAAACAGTGCTCGCAGGTCAAACATTACGGTGGTAAATACAGAGCGAACTTTACTCAAGGCGATAGTGTCTGGGTGAGACAATTCTCAAACAATAATAAACATTATTGGTGCAAAGGTGTGGTAGTGAAAAGACTGGGTCAAGTAATGTACGAAATTTATTTAACGGAAATGAAGCAAAATGTTATGCGCCATCAAAACCAACTGCGTCCATACAGAGGAGATGATAGTGTAGGAGTCAGGGGGAGGGATGAGCGCGAGGTGGATGCATTGAGCGACTACGATCCATGGACGATAACTACGCCGCAAGAGCAGCAGGGACCCTTCCCGGAGACGGACCGACCCGCAGCGACCAGTCCGTTTTCACCACCAAGACACGAGTCAGGCGAGTCATCGCGCAGCCCGGCGCTGCCCGCAGGAACGCAGGACGGCGGCACCCCGCCGCGCGGCGAGAGCGCCGACGACACGGCGTTCGCGACGCCCACCAGCTCGCCCGGCGCCGCAGCTCACAACGCCAACCCTCTCACGCCACAAGAAGACACATCACCAAGTCTAGTAGCTCTGGATCTCGCTCGATCACCGAAATTCCGCCGAAATAGGCCTAAAGTAGATTATAAGCAGTATTTCTAAAATGGGTTAATGGGGGGAAGATGTTATATATGTGCATAGGTATGTAGGTATAGCTTTACGGTGGCTGCGTCCACCGCCATTCTAAAACATCAAACAGTGTGAAATCAATGCTCGGACGTATTACTTGTCTCCCGTGCCTGTAGATAAAACACTCATCATTCGTGACTAAATCTTGAGAGAGATAGAGCTACCTTAACTTGTAACTTCAATTTTAATTTATTGTATTCTATTTTTAAAGGGTAAAAGAAAAAAAAATATTTAAATACATACCCGCAACACAAGCAAACATCAATAGCAAAATTAACGTGTTCATGGTTACACCTTCCTTACGGATCTACTTTATCTTAATTATTTATATGTATTGTATATTACTATCGAACAATAATTTCCCACGATAAAGCCGTTTGTGGGTTTTTCTAGATATCAGATAAGATATGATACGTATGTTCATTCGTTTTGTACACGAAATATAATCATGATTAGACCCCTTGATCTTGTCACAGTGATGTCGGTGTTTTGTTGGGATTGTATATTTATTATAACTGGAAGAGATCCCTTAAAGGGATAAGTTCGCCTTTATCCATACTTTTTTTGTTTTGTTATTTTCTGTTTGTGCAATAAAGAGTTTACATACATACATACATACAAACATTAACATTAATTGACACATACAGAATGGTCCCAACTCAGCGTGATGCTGGCAGATCCAGCGCTGGTCTTCCGTTGCGACCATTTGGTGAAGACGCAATAGAGCGCAATGACGCCACGATTGCACACGTATCAATTTACAGCACAATTAACAAAAATACTGATAAAAATAAAATTAAAAAGAAAATAAAAAACCGAGCCTCGTGTGGTTGCCAAGTTAGAATAGTGCCACTCCATGTCTTCCCGTGGATGTCGTAAGAGACGACTAAGGGAATAAAGGCTTGTAGTACTGTTAGGCGATGGGCTTGCAACCTGTCACTAATACGCTGGTAAACATCTTAGCCTAATTGTGCACATTGTGGTTATAGAATTATCAACAAGTTTTTAGAGATGTTTGTAATTCTGTAGCTCTGCCTACCCAACTCTGGGAACGAAGGCGTGAGATTATGTAAAAACCCGATAAAACAGACAATCAAGACCAGAATATCGACCGTCTCTATATCGATGTTTGTAGTTTATATAATGCAACATTGCGATTGTTTTTTTTTTCCTTTTAAATCTCTGCTAAACCTCAATATAGCGTAGGTATTAATACTTCTTGAATAAAAATAAGTAAATAACCTAATTATTCTACGATTTGCGATAACCTTATATAAATAATTTACCTATTTACAGCAGGTCACATTGACAGACAGCCGCAATCCCTTGTTCCTCCCGCATCTTCATCTCTTTGCCCTTTATCCCAATCATCTGAGATAAGGGTAAGGAGATGATGATGCCGGAGGAACTAAGGGATTGCGGCTGGCCTGGGGCACGTTTTATAAAGCTACAAGTTACAATTTTACAGGTCTAAACTGGCAACACTGCTCAAATGGCCGGTCGTCATTGGTCGAGGTTGTGTCAAATGGAAACTTGTAACCTGTAAATTGTAATTTGTAGCTTTATAAAACAGGCCCCTGCAGGTTGCAAATTGGTAAATTATTTACCACATTATTCCCTTAGTTCCTCCCGCAGTTCTTTGTAATAGTGTTTTTGTTTACTATTGCCGTCGAGTTTATTTGCCTAAACATATGACTCTAAGTACAATACCATCGATATTTAGATAGTCGATAAAATAAACATTAAATCCCTACAAAAAAACCGACGTCAGTGCGGCAAGATATATACAAGCAAGGTGGTTACAAAAAATCGAAATACATTCCCTGAGATACCTCACTCGATGCATAAGAATAAATAATAACTACGTAGAAGCGAATTTCCTGGGTCCCGACGCGCGCTTGATGCGTTAAATACCAACCGCCTGGCGACACCTGAGGTGTCTTGTCAGTTAGGGGCGTCAAACATACAGCTGTAATATATATTAATATCTTAAGATACCTTAATATACTTTGGTTTAAGATATATTTATCTCTTTCCCTTGCGACTATAATAAATGGGATGGATATATATTTTCAAATCTTAGTGATGTGTGGTTCTAAACAATGTTTCCATGTTGATGAAAAACATAAATAACATGTGGCTAAACCTGTTTAACGCATCCATAAACCGATTAAAATATTTCGCAAGTGACAGCCCTAACTTTGGGCGCGGAAAACAGAGAGGCATAGCGGAGGTGAAGGGGGAAGTAGGTATTTAAAATGGCCGCATTTTAAATACCGGGGCCTGGGTAAAGGAGATTCGCTTCTACGTAGATATTATTTATTCTTATGCTCGATGTTATAATGTAAAAAAAAACCGTTTGCGTTACGAGTACATGTATTTACTACTACTTTGATTTGCGGGATATAACTTTTTTCATGATTCTATTTTACTTTTTCTTCGGCGTAATTTAAATTGGTGACTAGGTATGCCGCATTACTGCTTTGTAGCACCAAGAGTCTCTAAAATAGACCACGGACAGATGGATAGACGGACAGACGGAAAGACGGACAAGGCGAAACCATAAAGGCCCAGCCACACCGGATGCGTGACGTGCACGTGCGCGTGCGCGTTCGCTTTCCACTGCGTTGTATAGTATGAATTCTCATTGCGACATGTCACTATACAACGCAGCGGAAAGCGAACGCGCACGCGCACGTGCACGTCACGCATCCGGTGTGGCTCGGCCTTAAAGGTTCCTTGTTTGACTTCGGAACCCCAAAAATCCCATCTCATTAATCTTTAAACTGGTAGTCTGACAACTTGATTAAAATAATTAAACAGGAAAACGATGTTTAAACATGCAGAAATATTATTTTTCACAAACCGTCCTGACCTTTCTGGTAAAGCAATCTGGCTTATTAGGGAGGGAAATAGGGACGAAGGCTAATATTTTTTTTACATTTGAACGGGATATTGGATTTAAATAAGGTTTCGAATTAACCTAACGGGAACGTGTTTATCTAACTTCCATTTTTATTTCTAGTGGTCGTATTACACTTCAAAAAAAATACAGTCTACCAAGAGAGATTTTCTCTGGTTTGAGAAAAAATTAATACAATACAATAAGCAAGTTCTTTAGTGATTCAACTAAAATCTTAGTTATTATTACAATTTAGCTGACACCTACGTTCGAATACGTTGTCATGTAAAATTGAAACAAAAAAAATTGGATTTGTATAATTCTTTTCATTTTCTACTTGAATTTATTTTGTGCTGTCTTAGATGATTTTTAGCATGTGTATAAACACTTTCGTATACAGGCGTATCTCAGGTATGAATCAAGTCTACTTAGTCGTGATAACTTACCTTTAAAATCCGTTACCTGTGCTTGCATTTAAGTTATTTTTCTGATTTTTAGTAGTTGTAGTTTTGGCTGTAGGGGCAAATCTAGCGATACTGACACATTTCGAGTTTAATATTTCCTTAACGGTCCCCCAAATAAGTAATATTCTGCTACTCCTCTGGTGCTGCAGGTGTCTATGGGTGACGGTAATCGCTTACCATCAGGCGATGCGTCTGCTCGCTTGCCTCTTATACCATAAAAAATATATATGAAAAAGCTTGTAGTTTTTTAGGTGTATCCAAACCACGTTCAAATAAATCATTGGCTTTTTCTAACTGAGTTCTATAGTGACCCAAATAGTTTTTGTTCGTACTACGGTTAGTTTCGGTACCCTTACCATGAGTTACAATTACCGTACCCGCTAGCGAGTCGAATGCTCTGTCCCTCGCACTCTATAAGAATACTTGCAAGGTCTGCGAGGGACAGAGCTTCGAGTACGTTAATTGTAACTCATGGTAAGGGTGAACACGTTTTTGAATCGTTTTTAGTAAGGTTAGGTTGGGTAAGTAAAACACCGGGGGAAGTTGAACACTTTCAAATATCTCTTAAATAATGGCTTTAATAAAACACAGATGTGTCGGTAAAGCAGTTATTGTCTTAATAGTTATGGATTCAAAAAAGAGATTTCGCTGCGGTTTGCGGGTAAAGTAAAAAAAACCATTACAAAATTTTAGTCTGTGAAAGAAATATTTGCGAGTTCTATCCATCGTCAATTTTCTTATTATTTAAACCCTTACTTTGTAAAACCTGACTTACGGAGCTGTAAAGAATGTAAGTAGGATAATGTTTAATTGTATTTTCACCTGTGTGTATTTGTTTTCCGTAAAAGCAACAGATTTAGCCAGGATTTGATAAAGAAAAATATTACCTAAAATTTACATATTGAGGCAAGTGAAACAGTGCCGGCCGGGGCAAGTGAAATGTACGTCGTTTGCCCCGGTTCAGCGGCTCTAAATATTTTTAATTACATGCTACTTTTCGCAAACTTTTTGCCCTTCATTCAGTGTTTTTGTTACATGAAAAATGGTAACATACACACAAGAAACCAATACTTATTTAACTCAAAGTCCATTATTAAACCGATATGTCGAGTACCCCTGGTTTCGGATATATGTTTCACTTACCCCAAAATAACGTTTTTATCTTTTCTATGCAAAAATAATCTTAATTTCAATGTTGCAAAGATAAAATAGCTTAATAACTTTCGTACAAAACGTCTTTTGCATCTAAAATAACTTTTAGTGCAAGTACTGAACAACAAACACGACTGTTTCACTTGCCCCGGTGGCGGGGCAAGTGAAACAGATTTTTGAGTGCGTACATTTTCTTTTATATGTCTGTTCTGAAGGCATCTAGAGTAATATTTTGTTAATTTTATAAATCTTCTTAATCTTGCAAGGATCACCTTATATTGCTACTGTGATAGACCTAACATTTTAGTAAATCCAGTTGATTTTCTTTAGAAACAAATAAAGCATGTTTCACTTACCCAAGTTGACCTTATTCAAAACGTGTTCAACGAAGTATGATTAAAATGTTTGTTCACAAGCTACTGGTCCAATCTCAGCTGCAATATACAAATAATAACATGAATTCAGACACAAAGGAAGTCGAAGCGACAGACAATTCTCACAATTGATGCAGTATTTGTACGAGTTCGTTATATTTATCGGAATGGAATAGATTTTCTTTGAGAAAACTGAACGAAATGTGCTTGTTACTATTTTATAGCAAGAAGGCACAACGCGCACACAGAACGTTATGAAAAATATCGTTATCATGAAAAATTTCGTTAGTGTTTAAATTCCGTTTAAATTTATAAATATTATTTCTTTTGATTAAGTGTCAGTAGTTTATACTTTAAATCAGCTGCATGTGTGTGTGTATATGTGTATGTGTGTGTGTGTGTGTGTGTGTGTGTGTGTGTGTGTGTGTGTGTGTGTGTGTTTGTGTGTGTGTGTTTGTGTGTGTGTGCGCGCGTTTGTCCCCTTGTTTCGCCGACACTCATTTCATAGAACGTATCACTTCGCAGAATTTCGTTTCATAGAAAGCTTTTTACTTATGTACGATGTATGTGTTTATTTATGTACGTTGGTAGGCCTTCAGTTGGGAGCGTCTCATACCTATATAATATAACTAAGTAACTAAATTTGTGTGCAGGAGCTACTAGTCCAATCTTAGTTGCAATAAACAAATAATAACATGAATTCAGAAACAAAGGCGAAAGACAATTCTCACAATTGATGCAGTATTTGTACGAGTTCGTTATATTTATCGGAATGGAATACATTTTCTTTGAGAACATTGAAAGAAATGTGCTTGTTACTATTTTATGGCACAATGCACATAAACACAGGCCCTTAGACATAGGTAGTTACTTCAAGTAAATACTCGTTACTGTCCTAATTTTTACACTCTAGTTTTCTATTTTAGAATAGGATTTTTTTCTTGTGGCCGGAGGCTCTTCCAGTAAACAGAAAAGAGGTTTAACCAATTAAGTTTAAGATTACGTAGGTTCAATATAATATCAGAGTGCAATAAATTTGAGTAGCAATTAACTTACATACATATATAGTTACACACACACACACACACACACACACACACACACACACACACACACACACACACACATTAGTATTAATAAGCTACTAAATAGCTATAAATATATTTTAATTAAATTTAATTTAACAATTCATTTATATGTACTAGATTTGGAAGAGCGAGACCTCCTGACACAGGTATTACATATTTTTTTAATAGGAGTACTCAGCAACCTTGTAAATAGCACTTAAGTTGTTAAATGAAAAAAACTTTATTATTATATTATTACTTTATTATATATACATAAACTCACGCTTTCGTTCCGTCAGTGGGGTAGGCAGAGCTACAGAATTATCCACAGCTCTAAAAACTACAGTACCTACCTATAGCAATCCTGTGCGGTACGGAACTCTCAGTGCGCGAGTCCAACTCGCACTTGACCGTTTTTTTAACTCCAATTTCTAGTTCCAAACTCAAATTAATTTCATCTACTGCTAGAAACTATAGCAGACATAGACCATCCACAATTGGTTTCTATCTCGGGAAATTTTATTAAAAACTTCCCCTGGAAAGAAACTAATAAAGTAGTTTCTGGACACGGATATAAAACGTATTAAACATGGGTTAGAAGGGTATAAAGTTGTGCCTTCCTTCATAGCAATGCCTTGCAGTTAGTTCAAGGAAACTGAAATATCACACTAATAATATTTATGAGAAAGTTTCTGTGAGTTTGTATGTTTGCTACTTCTTTGCTCTGAAACAACTGGATAGAATTGAATGAAATTTAGATTGGAAATAGCTTATATCTTGAACTATCAAATAGGCTACCTTTAATTCCGAAATAAATAAAGATACTAATTCTATGAGTCAATCTTAATTTGACAGTAATTTTAGACATTGCTTAATATTCCTTAAGTTCGAAAAACTTTTGTCCGCTGTTTCGTTTGTCCGAAAATTTCATACATACATACATCCCTTCACGCCTGTAATCCCACGGTAGGGTAGATAGACTACAGAATTATCTAGAACTTTAAAAACTTGGTAATCATTATGTAACCACATTTTGCACAAATAGGCTAAGATGTTTACCAGCGTATTAGTGACAGGTTGCAAGCCCATCGCCTAACAGTACTACAAGCCTATACTCCCTTAGTCGCCTCTTACGACATCCACGGGAAGACATGGAGTGGCACTATTCTAACCCGGCAACCACACGGGACTCTAACGGGACTCTTCTATAGGTATATCTCTTTAGACGTTTTGAAAAATGACTGGGTTAAGAGAAAAAATATTTTCGGACAAAAGAAAATTTCGCACAAACGAAACAACGGACAAAAGATTTTCCAAACACCGATAGCTTGCCAATATTAAAGCTGCTACTCAAATATTAAAGACATAAATAATAATCAGCACTATAAAAAGAACACCCCCTCTAGCAGGACCGCTCGCGGCATGGCCCCCATGACACTGGCTGCATTACCTCTCTGGATAGCTAGCCCAATCCTTTGGGAGAGGTAAGCACCAGCTCTAGGATCTCCGAAGAATTCTATGAGCCGGGAGGACAGGGCCTTAATAAAGCTTTTCATATCAGCTGACCAAGATCCCATGGTTTCCACTGCAAGCGTCTCAAATTCGTAATTATTTAATAATGACGAATATTTGCGGCGCTTGAGTGTTTTGGCCTGATGAGCTGCTGCACGGCCTTCCTCCACTTATATTATGTAAAAATATTTATAGGTGTTTCTAAAGTCACAACCGTTGGCGTTCTTTACAAGTCTAGAAAGGAAATGCTATATGGTTTTCAAAACTTTTCTAATACCTTTATGTCAGAAAACTTTTAACTCAAGGATTTTAAGTTCCTCTTTGAGTTTATACTGCAATAACGTCGTCTAGACATCGTAAGCTTTTAATCAAAGTTTTTTCACTCGATAGTGTACTTTGATATTTATAGCAATAGGTGCAGAGTGTCTTGGCTGGTTAAATTTATTAAGGTGCATTTAAGTGTCACATGTAGTACGTAGGTAACTTTAATTTGGGTTTGAAGTGAATGTTTAAAAACGAATCTCCTGAATCATAATAACGTGATATTACTATCCGCTTAAGTAAAAGAAAACTTTAGGTATTATCATTTAGCCAGTTTTTTATTTATTATTCTGTCCGAGAAGTCCTATATCGCTTTTCCCTCATTTACTGGGTGGTTTCGAAAAGTGTACATATGTGTGTAAGGACTACAATTATGAAACGGTATCTTTTACTTGTGTTTAATTCTATACTCATATTATAAAGCTGAAGAGTTTGTTTGTTTGCTTGAACGCGCTAATCCCAGGAACTACTGGTCCGATTAGAAAAATTCTTTCAGTGTTAGATAGCCCATTTATTGAGGAAGGCTATAGGCTATATATCATCACGCTAAGACCAATAGGAGAAGAAACATTCTTCACCAATGGAGAATGTTACAACCTTCTACGTTAACAAAGTCGCGGGTTAAAGTTAGCGTTAGCCCAAAGTAACTATTCCACGGGGACGAAGTCGCGGGCAGAAGCTAGTTAACTATACTACTATAAGATACAATATTGTTGTGATTTCCACTTGCACGGAGTCGTCGGCACAACATAGTTTAATAATTAAAAGTAGCTTTTTTACTTTTTTAACTAGTTTTGTAACGAACATGGCATCATCCGCCGGACTGGACCGCGAAAATGGGGTTTATTAAAAAAGTTACTACGAAAGTGAAACGGGAAGAGCTTAATTATGAGGTTGACCCCTTTCGGCGCGGTCGTTGTTCCAACTTTGTAACTTGTAATACATTGTTTTGATTTAATTTAGGTTTTCAAAGGGCTGTACAGAGTCATTAATATATTTTTCACGCCACTCTGCTCGGAAATGTGGCAAAAGATGGTCTGTTCTTGATCCTCTAATCAATCAATAGTTACTGTTGTGCATTGAATGAGCAGGCCTTCTATGAATTTAAACTGGACAACTATCTTAACATTGTTGGTCTGTTCCATTGAGCAAGTCAACCAATCACATCGGTCCGCTGATCATTGACTCGACCAATCAGAACACGACTTGTGCTGCATATGATATTAAATTGACCAATGATGAGTCGTTTTATTTTTTAATAATATTCATCCCTTCACGGATAGGCAAAGGAATCAGATTCCATACAGCCATATATGTCTGTTTTTAATTATCTGAAATATATTTCTGGCACTGTCAAAGTCGTCAGTTTAAAAAACGCCTTTGAATGAAAGGCCACTAAGAACGGTATCGTTGAAAAAAAAAAGGAAAAATTGGCGGGAGAGCGTAAAAAATTTAGTGTGTTGTCAATTTATTATAAGAATTGATTTTTATTTCCTCGCAGTAGTCGTGAAAAGCACTGTGTTAACCCTCGGCCGAAAGTGCAATAGTTGGACTTTTTAACCTCTACAACAATGTACTATTTTAGCTCTTTCCATCGATTTTTTTAGTTTATAATTCATACAATGATGAAATTCTGCCTGCTTCTCATGTTAGCCTAGTTGGTAGGTGACCCTGCCTACGAAGCTAGCGGTCCCGGGTTCAAACCCCGGTAAGGGCAGATATTTGTGTCGTGAGCGCGACTATTTTGTTCGTGAGTCTTGAATGTTTTCGATCTATTTAAGTATTTATTTCTCTAATACAAGCAAGTACTCATACTCATACTTGGACTAAAGTATTGTTGAAATTACCACAAAAATTTAGACCTATTCTAAATTTGCCAATTCCTTGCACGTCTTTGTCAAACAAGCAATCTGAATTTAATTTAAAAGTAAAACGCCCTAAAGTGTAATCAGTCCTTTGACGCATAAGCCTTTATTACTGTAACTAACAATTTACTACCTAATCTACATTTTAAAGGGTAAAAAATTCCCAGTTGGTCTTTTTTCTTACTTTTAATATTACAAATTTACTTTAAAAACAACTCCCTTGAGAAAGAAACGAAGTTAATCCTTATATAATTAGTTTCGCGAACTAATTAAAAAGTTTGTCTCGTTCATTTAACAAATGGATGAGCCAGTCGCAACGAGATAAAAGTAAATATGCTTAAAGAAGGAACATTTACTAACAATATCTTTATTACTAGCTTTCTTTATATGTTTTTTATGCGTTACTTTTGTTTCGGGGAAATATGTTAGCCAAATGTATCGTTTCCCAACCGTTTCATTTGCCAACCCGCTTTGTTTTCTGTAACCATAAATATTTAAGGATTTTATAAAAACTAACCTACAATAACCTATAGGGTTCTACACGGTGGTACTGAAATAAATCCTGAAATATTTATGTACAATTGGGTTGGCAAATGAAAAAGTTGGGAAACGATACATTTGGCAAACGTTTTTTTATAGCATTGGGAAGGCACCTGAGCATATGGCCACCTGATGGGAAGTGGGATCTGAGACCCATGGATATTTGCATTCTCAAGATCACAATCTTAAGATAAAAATCCTAAGATAGCTGATGCTAGTCACTTCACCGCTTGTGTTATCACCATACCGGAACACAACATTGGGAATACTGCTTCTATATACAGGGTGTCCCAAAATTTGACATCAATATAAAGTTTGATGGTAGCGTATCTTCGGACGTTTCTTTTTCTAATAAAACCTGATGTCATTTTTAATTAAATAATATACACCAATTCATTATACAGTCTTAATGAGAAAATGATTACTCATCTAGGCAATACGAGACTCATTACTCCAATTAGAATGCCATTTTCCCCTCAAACTCACTCATTAACACACTGACATGTCGCACCTTTAGAACAATAATGACCTAATTCAAAATTTGTGCTTTCAAACTTCGAGTCATAAATTTATTATCATAGAGACCTAACTCGAAATTTAAAATTTCTCAATTAGGTCACTATTGTTCTGAAGGTGCGATGTGTCAAATACTCCGTGACAGTCCTTAGTTACGTTTAGAGGCTCGAGTTGAAGAGGCTGTTCCGTATTGCTTCAATTATAATTAACAGAGATACATTAGGATTTATACATTGTATCCATTAGTATTCGCACGCACACATACACATCGTCGGTAAAACTGCAATACCACGTAACTAACAAATTAAATAAGATACAAAATACACCTTAGCATGCAAGTCAACAAGGTACATTTTGCAACTTATAGAATTTGTTACTTACGCGGTATTTAAGTATCACTGACGACATAACACGGGTCTATATTGGAATCCCCAATCGTAATTTGTCTCAAATCATCGTTTCACCGAATTTTTGTTTATCCTAAAGCCATTTCCGCGTGAATTAAAAAAAATTTTTTTTTTCATAATACAACTCTATCCTAATTTAACCGAAGGTGTTATGTCCAACTTAAAAGTTTTCTGACTCAGCTGAAATCCATTTTCCACGTTATTAGGGATTCCGAGGGACACCCACATAAGGGTTTATATTGGAATCCCTAATCGTCATTTGTCCTAATCCATCGTTTGTCCGAATTTTCGTTTATCCTAAAGCCTTCCCAAGTGAATTTAAAAAAAATAGTTTTTTCATAATACAACTCTAACCTAATTTAACCGAAGGTGTTATGTCCAACTTAAAAGTTTTCTGACTCAGCTGAAATCCAGTTTATGACAAACAATATGTGCTATTATTACGTAGACGATGCGATAACCAAGGACCGGAATTCTTCATAGCAAAAATCAAACTGTCATAAGGTTTGACCAAATTGTTTTATCGACAATTCCACTTATCGATGTTACGGAATATTATCGCATATCGACTTATACGATTATTCTGTAACATTTGGCCTCTTTGATAAGCAACCTGCATCTCCGTATTAAAATAAATCGTGCCCACGTCACATATGTCATTTACGTCGCTTGAAGTAATTTCCGTGCCGTGTTACTAAAATGATTTCCACCCATTTTTAAGATGTAAACGAGACTTCTGGATACGTCAACCAATCGTAATATATTTGGTTCCAATTGTTTTTTTCACATTTGTGCACTTAATTGCCAGTTACACAACCTACTCAAAAGTGTTTCTATATGCATATAAAATTTAAAATCCCTTCAATTATTGGTGACTGGAATGAAGTGTTCGAGGTCCTCGTCACTGTCTGGAGTTAAGTGCGTATCCATGTTATAAAATTAATGGACTATGGCCACTTGTTCCTGGTTTTTCGGAGTAAATCGGTTTCTTAATTTATTGAAAATCCATTTATGAGTGGAAAATGATCGATCTACATCTACCGATGTCATGTTAATGACTCATTAAGTGACATTTATTTATCGATAGTCGATAAAACACTTTGGTCAAACCCTATGACTTGGCGATAACAATAGGTCAAGTCAATGTTTTCAATTCGCGAGGATCCCTTTTTCCGCTGTTAGTAAGTTTTTACCTGTAAGGCTTACAGAATAAACATGTCCCTAAGCAAAAACAATCAATAGTTTTCTCTTATTCAATCTGACAGGTGAAAAAAATCATTGGCCTCTTGGGTAACCTACCGCAAATGCGAAATTTTGCTTCCTAAATTTTTTTTCAGTTGCCAATTTTTTTAAGTAAGGAATGCATGTTGATGATTTAAACTGCGTAAAAAAGCTGTGTGTGTGTGTGTTTTATGTACATTAAAAACCCCAGCACAATATCACCTTTAAATTTTAGTTATATTTAAATCCTTTTTTTTTCTTAATTGATGGCTTTCACTCCTTGTTTCAACAAGGTGTATTTCGCCAATTTCGAGTTTTAGACTATCACCATGGACTTATTAGAGAAACAAGTCCATGGATATCACACGCGAGGACAATTCTTCGGTTAAAGAGATTTACTCTTGTGGACTAAACAGAAGGACATGGGGTAAGCTCCACACGCATCTGTCAAGTCCGTTATAAATCCTAAATGATCATTCAAAAGAAAAATAAATGAAACCTAAACACGACTTTTAATTACCTATTCAATGATACCACATTTTGTCTTAGTTCGTCGCCTGATTTTTTTTCTTTAAGTTTGTATCATAAAAATCTTGAAAAGTTAAACAGTTCTTCAAACTGAAGATAGGTAACTAAATCCTAGGGTGACGGCATCAATGATGGACACTTTTAGCTGACAGGCACCAGTAATGGACACTTCACTCTTAATTCAAATTTCATACGGTCGTAAATTGATTGTTGCAAAACAAATGAATAATCCTTATCTTCTGTAAAATAAGAATCAAGTGTCCATCATTGGGTTCTTGTTCATTACTGGTTCCACCACCACCCTACTATCCGATATCTGGTCTTATTATTTGGGAAGTTAAAGCCATAATCCCGTCTTTTCTTTATAAAAGCAAAGACGGGAAATACGCAGGGAACATAGTATTTTACACATATAGCTTTATAGCGTACTTAAATTTTTATGACACCCTTTACGACTTTGAAGTTGATTTATGTGCTAAGTTATATGTTAACACTTTGACCGCTACACATTTCCACAAAAATGTAACAAAAAATACACGAATATCTGAAGTATAATCTCTCGTGTAATTTTCAACTCGGTTTATTAATGACTGAGGTCACAAACATAAAATACATACATACATACACTCACGCCTTCATTCCCAGAGTTGGGTAAGCAGAGCTACATAATTACCAACAACTCTAAAAATTTGTTGATAATTCTGTAACCACATCTTGCACAATTAGGCTAAGATGTTTACCAGTGTATTAGTGACAGGTTGCAAGCCAATCGCCTAACAATAAAAAGAAAAAAATATATAAAATAAAAATCAAGGTAATTAATTTCTAAAGTTGACCAAGTTACAAACTGAGCTTAAGGCTTATAATTGGCTTGTATATTGATAGGAAACATCCATAGAAATACATAGAAAACCTCCAAGACAAAGGAACATAATGCTCGCACTCCTTATTAAAATATTTGATTTTACCGGGAATTGAACGACTTAGCTTTGTAGGCAGTGTCACCTTCCACAATTCAATTACCAATAGATATACAAGAATATCAGAAACCTTATTTTAAGAAGAATCATACAATGGGAAATACGCATGGATTTTTTAAATCTCATTTCTCAACAAAATATGAAAATACCGTAAACGAACTCACCAAAAGTGAAATTAAAATTAAAAACCGCCAAGAAATACGGATATACAATAAGCATTTTAAACTACTAATTAAGCAGCGATTAGACAGTGAGATCCTAAGGGCCGTATTAATAAACTAATCTCAACTCTAATGCTCGTCTCGAGATGTGTCAAAAATGACAGTGTTCTACGGCTTGACGTTTACTTTGACGTATCTTGTGACTGGCATCTCGACCAAGATGAGTTTATTAATACGACCCTAAGCGTGACGTCATGTAACACTTCGGCCATATAAACTCCACGTTAAATTCTGTTTTGGTAGAAAGAGACAGGATCAAATCTTTGTGTTGGCTTATATCTTGGTAATCTTTATAGCTATTCAAAAAATGATTTTTTTCAACTGTTTGTTACATGAATCAGCTTTTAATGAAGCTGTGAAAAAAAGAATATTCCCTATTACCGATAACGTCTAGAAGACAACAGAATTATTTTCTTTGTTTTGAATTCTATTTACAGCTCAGAGGGTTGATTTTTGAATCACTGAAGACATAGCATAAACAGTAGTTCATCTTCAAATATAGGTATATCGCGCGGTTTGCATGTGTGCGTGCCTCGACCGCACGCGCCGCGAGCCACCACAAGCAAACTCAACAGGACGGACCGAGCCGGTTTAATCGGGGCCACGCCGCCATCGCCGCATGTAGTTGCGTACGTAATTTAAGTTTGGAGCGACGCGTATCGACGCATCCTTAGCGCCCGCCCGAGTAGCAATAGGTAACAGAAACTGCTCTAGGCACACTACTTTTCTATTTATACTATGCTGATGACAAATGATTAATTTCAAAATGGATACGTATCAGAACGCCTGAAATGAAATTAAGTACCGTAAACTTTTCATAATTGTTATAAAACAAACCTAACCTAACCTAATGAGTTCTTTACAATGGCCTTTTAAAAAATCCTGAAAAGATCTCGGTTTCAAAAAATAACCCCCATTAGGTTAACTCAGCAATAGGTAGGCCGTGACTGGATGCAGAGGGCGCAAAACCGTCAGGAATGGAAGAGAATGGAGGAGGCCTATGTCCAGGAATGGAAAAATTTAAGGCTGATATGATGATGATGATGAGGTTAACTCTAAGGATTATGATACATTTATTTGCTAAACAATATTACTATTACTATATTAGGTACTATGATATAATAATAATATAAAACAATAATATACTTTATTTACATGCAACTAAGTACAGAATTCAACATTAATACAATTAAAAATTAAAACTAAACGTATTTAAATTAAAATTAAACTAAGCTACTCAAAAATTAAAGATATAAATAATAATCACCACTATAAAAAGAACGCCCCCTCAAGCAGGTCCGCTCGCGGCATGGTCCCCATGACAATTATAAAATTATTTTTATACGTTGGGCTTATTAATTTTAGGCGTTCTGATACGGAACCTTCAAAATTAAGTCACGCGGTTATTTTGCTATCGAGTGTATGAAGGCCGTAGGCGTATGATATTTCATATCATAGGCGTGAGAATTTTGCTAACTGGTCATATTCAAAAATCAAAATCATGTTGAAATCAGTTAAAATCGGACATTGTGAGCGCTAGCTACCGGATCAGATTAAAAATCAACCCTTAGCCGTAAATATATTATTTTAAACTCTAGAGACTAAAGTACTAATTAATAATCAGATCAAAGCAATGCAAAGCACCTGTGCCGGAACTTAAGCGAAAACGCAAGATCTCTCAAATTTAATTTAACTAATAATTAACTGAAAGTTACGTTGTTTGTCTTATGCCTTCAATTATTACTTGATGTTATCTTTAGTCAAGTTTGTTCGCCAATCGCCGACCCTATTACAGTACCGTTAAGTTTAAATTTAATTACCGTCGTAATTAATCGTGAAATTGATATTTACTCGTAAGTTCGATCGGAGAGACTTTGCATCTCTCTGCGTATTCTGTTGTACGGTCACGGACGTTAATTTGTGACCCATTTCAAGAAAAATATGCTTGAAGTTGTCAATGTCATTAGAGATGCCAAGTCATTTGTAACTTTTAGGAAACTCAACCTTATTGTTGTAGAATGTCAGATTGACTTTGGACCTAAGGTGGGTCACATTAAATTCTTTGACTGTACGTATAAGTGTTCCGAGGAATTATATAGACTTTTTTGTTTTTTGGCAAGAAGAACCGCGAGCACTCGGGCTACCTAATGATAGGTGGGATCTGAGACCCATAGACATTTGAAATCTCAAGACTACAATCTCAAAACTGCAATCCTAAGACTTCAAATGCGTTGCCAACCCTGAGGACTAAGATGGAATGCCTCTATGCTAGTAATTTCACCGGTTGTCTTATCCCCACACCGGAACACAGCAATGCGAACACTGCTGCTTGGCGGTGGGTTAATGGATAAGATGGTGGTAGCGATCCGGACGGACCCTGCACAACGTCTTACCACCACTGACTGGAGCCAACGACTTCATTCTACCACCGCACTTCTCATCATAGGCAGGATGTGCATTCCCATTTTCTTGAGTCACTGCGCTCAACTACGCGCCGTTTCTAGAACGTTTCTAGCGCATACTATAAGAATCTGGAATGAGCTTGCTGATTGCCAAGATGCACTACGCTAACTAGCGTTTCTATTCGTTTCGTTTTTAAACCAACCGCGTCACTGGTAGATGATGTGATATGAAAAGTCACGTGATCTACCAGAGACGCGATTGGTTTAGAAACGAAATGAATAGAAACGCTAGTTAGCGTAATGCATCTTGGCAAGGGCCTCTGATAAGATTTTCCCAATCTTTTGAGGCTTTTTAAAAAGGGTGTGTTTAAGTTTCTTCGAGACCGGCAACACTTTGGTGACGCCTCTGGCTTTGCACATGTTCATAGGCGGCGGTGACCACTTCCTATCAGGTGGCAGGATGGCATTTTTTTCTATTGAACTCGGATAAGATTATCGACTATCAAAAATCGATTAAAATACGATTATTGGTGATCGAGATCGAATTTTGTAACCAATTGAACCAAAGGTCTAGAGATTTTTTGTTTTTTAAACTATATTGACGACATGGTTGTTCTAACGACCCTGCCAAAGAAACATCTAGGTTCGATCCTCGATAACATTCGTGAGTCTTGGATGTTTTCTATGAATCTAATTAAATATTTATTACTATAAGCATAATAAGTACTTTTAAAGGACAAAAAAAATACAGACAGAACAATCGCAAGGGTATTCCAGTTGTTTTTTTTTAAATATTAATAAGTTTTTAGATAGACCCAACCTATGAACTTGTCTTAACTTGGGGTTACCAAAAAATATTTTTGCTTACTCAGGAACACCCCAACGAATTTTAAAAATAAATGTTTGCTTACGTAGCGCTTCATTTGCCACTTGTACCCCACCCTGTATAAACAGTTTTTGTTCTTTAGATAAACAAAACAAGATCAAAATTTTAAGCTTTACTTATCTAATCTTATAAGTATTAACTTTCACGAAGTTATTAACTTTCTGATTATTAAGCGCTCAGTTCACCCGGCCGATCGAATCGGGTCATGAACGGGGCCTTTAACCAAACAAACTTGTCGCCCCTACCTCCGTGACATCAATGAATTTTCATTATTATTGTTTATGACTACCATTCTTCTGTTACTTTCATTTTGTTTGCAATAACCGTCGCTCAAACTCATACACTCCCTTATCCTTTACCCTATAGAGGTAAATTTCCAATGCTAGTTCAATTTCAAACTGTTTGAAACCGTTCGTAACTTGGTTTCTAAAACAAACTTTGTGCGCCAATTAAAATTGTTCAAGCTCCTATTGTAACTGAATAACGTTGAAGATAGCGCAGAATTCTTTTTTACAGTGACTTTATAAGATTGTATCGTTCCTGAGATCCCAATTAAAATTCACTGCAATGTTTACCTATCGTTTTCCGATATTGCTTTTATAATTGAAAGAAATGGAAACGCTCCTTCGGTTGGAATTCAAATGTAATGAGTATTTTGTTAAATTGGCGGGTGTTTGTTTGCGTTAAAGTCTACAGGATAATGTCGAGTAATTAACTTGTTTGCGGTTCCAATTTCAATTAAGTTTGTTGGAAACCCAACACGATTATTTGGACGTAGCCTTAAGTCTATGTTACTTATCTATGTATAATCTATTGCCGTATCCACATGCTTGGTGTTTGCTACAAACACAGCAGGATGCAACTAAACGTTAGAGTGAGAATTACATCATGCTCACTTTAACCTATATTTGCGTCCCGCAGTGGTTGTGGCAAACACCAAACATGTGATATGGCATAATAATTTTTACTGCGATGATTCGCATTGTTCACTCTCTTCCACGTTCTACCACCGTGTGGTAAACATGTAATAAATGTCATGCTCTTCAATAACTTGAAATAAGTTTGTCTAATCCTGCATTTACTTATTATGTACAACCAACCTGCGCTAAAACAAAGGTAATGTTGAATAACTTTTAGCCGTGTCGGATTTAAGTAAACTTTAAGATGGTTCCAAGTATCTAATGCTATGAATTAAGAGTACTGTGAAGCGTAAAAAAACCATAGAAAATGCGATAGTTTTTTTGTCCCTTTAAACCTAGTCCGATTTTTACGATTATTGAACTTCTCGTATATATTATGAAAAACTGAGTCTGTGAGTTTTCCTTTCCAAGAAAAAAAATCTTGGAAAGAAACAGATACCGTAATAAAACATGGAAATACAGAAATTAACAAGTTTTTTGTAAAAATCGTAATTAATTAGAAGTTAAAATTAAAAGACTCATTTTAAATTCAAAATACACATTAAACAAGACAAAAACAACAAAACCAACACAAACAGCTGTTCAAGTGATAAAATGTAAAAAAAACCGTGAAACATTAAAGCCTCTAAGCCCCAAAACGGACTTAACAAAGAATTATGAGTTGAAAACAAATTAATATACTTAAATCTCTATTTAACACAATTACGCGGTCCATGATTCTTCGTTAAAAAGGGTTTTATCGTGCTTAAGGAAAACATTTTTATTTGCAGGTACGTTATTTAACTGGATCGGCATCTTAACGTCTTCAACAGCATTTACAAGACAGAGCTTCTCTAGAGCGATTCTAAGTGGTAAGTCACCATCATCATCATAATTTCAGCTAAAAACACGTCCACTACTAGACAGATCAAGAGCGTCGGTGGCCTAGTGGCTTAGGGGGTCGATTCGTAATCGTAAGGTACCGAGTTCGAACCCCCGCGGTCACCATGTACCAATGAGTTTTTCTAAGTTAAGTGCATTACCCGATGCTATTACGGTGAAGGAAAAACATCGTGAGGAAACCAGCGTATTCGAACAGCTGAGTGTGTAAGAGGGTAATTGCACAAAAGATCCTAAAGGGTCGAAGTGTATCCGAAAGGGCCCATCTGTAAGATAAGATAAGATAAGACATAGAACTTTTCTCTTAGAGGTCCAGGATGCCGACGTATCCGCTGATCCCTGGCCAATATTGTTGAAAACTATACGCCATTGCCTGAATGCAATATATTTCGACACATGGTATAGTTTAGTTTGTAATGTGTATCCACTTAATCTATTTTCTTTTCTTTTTGTACACTCACTTTTTTTTGGTCTTAAATGTTAACATGATTATTGTAATTATTAAATACCCATGAAGAAGGTGTACTAAAAAATGCTTTTTACTTACTAGTTTCATTTTAAAATACAAGAAAAATAGACTGTGACAAATACGGATATGGTAAATTTATAAGGGTTAAATTCGACTACGGTACCCTAAAAAGTAATTAGGTACATGTTGTTAGTCCTTACCAGCAAAAAATAAAATTTCATGTGGGTTGTAAAGAACGTAATCCGGTCTCGTATTGTCGAGTTTCCGCTCGAATACCCAATTTTATTTAATAACAAAAATACTTTCCCAAAACATTTTTTAAGGCAAGTACTTCTATTGTGCTCTCTGTTTCTTTTGACCCTTCCTTAATAAAACATATGGAGGTTTGTTTAGGGCATTATATATAAAGTTTTATTTGAAGAAAATACTTGGGGTAATCAGAAAAGTACGAACATTAATATGCCCGGAGTATAATAAGTATGTACATACATACATACATACATAATCTCACGCCTTCGTTCCCAGAGTGGGCAGAGCTACAGAATTACAAACATCTCTAAAAACTTGTTGATAATTCTATAACCACAATTTGCACAATTAGGCTAAGATGTTTACCAGCGTATTAGTGACAGGTTGCAAGCCCATCGCCTAACAGTACTATAAGCCTTTATTCCCTTAGTCGTCTCTTACGACATCCACGGGAAGACATGGAGTGGCACTATTCTAACTTGGCAACCACACGAGGCTAAACCGCTGATTCTAGGTAATTGAAATTTGGAGGGAGTGTTCCTTGGATATCCTATTGTAGCACTAAGAAGGGATTTTTGGAAATTTTTCCTCGAAGGGGTTAAAATAGGGGGAGTAGCTGGAGACTATTTTTAGGCGGATGAAGTCGTGGGTGCTTTAGTAAATATTTAGTACAAATAAGAAATAGCGCAACCCTCGGTGCTCGAGTCCGACAGGCATTTGACCGGTTTTTGTACCAATGTGTTTAAATATTCCATCTACCGGGGTGTTCTATAAAGTCGAAGCTTCGTGTTCTGTTTGCGAATATATTCCCTTTGCAGCCACACAGCAGTAAATTGGGATATCGACACATGCGGGCCTAGTATCGCTGCGTCTATATCGCGTGTCAAAGGTGGATAAAACATCCGTCACTCTCATACTTATATACATGTCAGAAGGTGACGGATGCTTAAGCCACATTATGTCACGCGATAAACGCAGCCATGTTAGGCCCCCAGTATAAACTTGAAAAAAAAAAAAACAAATTTTGATTTCACGGCTGCGACATGTGTTCATGTTGTCTTTGTTTATATGAAATACAAATATACGAATAAATTGTTGCTTTTTTTATTTCAGTCAGTATAAATATATTACTTGAACAAAAAAACATCGCGAGGGAACGTGCATATGAGAATAGCGTCGAAGTGTAATTCAAAGGGATCTGTACAATATTTTGATACAAAAAATCACAAATGTTTTTCTGCTTTCACGCAAATAAAGAACAAATAATTCCGCAAAATAAAGTTCTAAATTAAGTGACTGCGGTGTGAGTGAATCGCGGGAGCACTGCCGGCCTTTGAGAAAAGAGTAGGCTCGTTTTTTGAAGGCCCCCAAGTCGTATTGGTTCATCTTTTTTTGCCTCATCTAACCTCTAAGAGGGATGCAACAAGAGCGCTGCCTGTACGTGGCATTGTCACCGCTGCGTTGTTCTACATATACAGTACAACGACATGCCACACGATGCGTTGAAACACTTGCGTCGCTCTAAGTTAAAATCCGGCAACGCACCCACTAAGTGTGGGCTGATACGGAACCCTCAATGCGCGAGTCCGACTCCTACTTCACAGGTTTTTTAGTTTTGAATAAGGATCTGGTTGGACTATAGTCTACCAAAAGAAGAAAAAAAAAACGTGTGCTTCTCGGGATGCCGTGATCACTTAAACTAAATCTATGTTAAACTATTTAATATTGAAATTGCTTATCTGACTGCAAACTTACGCACACTAATGCAGAGTGAGACACACTAACAAACCTAAAAAGTGATACACTGTTGAAAGAGTTCATATAGAGAAGTCTCTTTTAAACGAATTGTATTTGTAACAGTTGCGAAGAGTACTATCCTATTAGCTGTTTTTATACTTCCTCTATGCTTTCCTGCCTCTATGCTGGCGCCGTAACGCGTTACGTAACGAAGCGGTTTACCCTCCCATAAGAAGTTATCACTTCAAAATTAACGCCGAATTAAAAAAATACTAACGAATAAATTACTACAAATACACAATTTGTATTGCCAAAAAGGTTCCAACTTCCAACTCAGTATATTCGATGTTTTTGGTTGACTCACTTTGCTAACCCATTATACAGTTATTGTAAATTTAAGTATCTAATTATATTTACAGTTTCTTCAGTAAAGCGTTAGATATAAATAAATTATGAATGAACTGCATCTTAACCCTCTTCTAACTTATTTTACTAATCACTTTGCCAGTTACCTTGATCAAATTAGAAGCCGCACGCAAGACCATACTCCCTTTGACGCCTAATAAAATTGCAAAATTATTCATAAAATGATATTGAATTAATTATTCACAAATTGACACTGAATAATTATTCGGGACAGTTTTTAAGTTGAGTGACGGATCGAGGTCGGTCAAGGTTGTTGTCCTTTTGTGAATTTGCCTTTTTTGTTGAAAACTGGCACATTAACTTAAAAAACCGGTGAAGTGCGAGTCGGACTCACGCACCGAGGGTTCCGCGCCGCCACACAGTACAGTACTAAATATTAGACTTGATACTTATTAGAGCACTATCTTTTGCCCGCGACTCCGTCCACGTAGAAGTCGTTTATCGCTGCTCCCTGAGGAACTGTCCAATTTTCCGTGATATAAACTATCCTTTGTCCTTTACCTATCCCTATCCAAGTTTCAACCCTATCCGTTCAGTGGTTGAAGCGTGATTGAGTAACAAACATAACAGTGAGTAACAAGCTATCTCTATTTCAAATTCTCTATAACTGGTTACCACACAAACTTTCGCATTTACTTAAAGTATTAGGGCCTGTTGTTTGATCAGTAGTTAACTTAACTAATTGTTAAAATTCGAAAAAGGAATCGAAAATTTGACACATTTCCTTGAGATTTTAACCAATAGTAACGTTTTTTGACCATTAGTTTAATCACCGATCAAACAACAGGCGATTAGTAGGATTCAATACATTTAGAATTAAGAATTACCTACATACATATATACCATCACGCCTTCGTTCCCATAGTGGGGTAAGCAGAGCTACAAAATTATCAACAACTCTAAAAACTTGTTGTAAATTCTCTAACCACATTTTGCACATTCAAGCTAAGATGTTTACCATGTGTATAATAGCAAGTTGCAAGCCCATCGCCTAACAATACTACAAGCCTTTAGTATATAAAGAATTACCTATAGCTATTTTTAGCCATGGGAGGTAGGGTTCTTTGCCAGTATCATTAAAATCTTAATAACTCTTAAACTAATTAACAGATTGAAAAGTTAAAACTTTATTCTGGACCAGTAAGAAAAGGGCTTTCTTATCGTTTAATATTTACGTCAAATTCTGGGGCACCCTGTATATGCTACAGGTTGTGTTTGTCTACAACCTGCGAGCATCTTCTATTTTGCTTATATCTCCGATAGCGAGTTTATTACTTGGGCGATATTCGAAAAAAACGGAAAACAACAAGCGATCCCGAAATGGAATATGTAATGGAGTTTCCCCCCTATTTACTCGGAGTAGCGCTGAACGAGTTTTTACTATGAGTTTGTATTATGCACCTGACTTAACAGGCAAAACAAAAAACAAACAACAAGCAAAGCCTCTATTCACGTCGGTAAAACCATTATTATATTGAACGTGTAATGGTATTATTTTTTTAAATATTTGTCGGTGAACATTACTTTCAAGTAAATCTCTCTCTCTTCGTGACTTAAGGGTGAAGCCACACAAGCGTAATCTTGTGAGTTGTGAGTCGCAAAATTTGGTCGCGTAATTTCTGCTAAATTCTTACTTTACATTATAAAAATTACTACATTTACATTATAACTACATTTTTATTGATATATTTTGTCCGGCAGCATGAGCATGTCATGCTCACTTAAAGGTCTTTGCTTACGGCGGCGTCGTTGATCGGGTCGCCACCTTCCCGAACACATGGTTGAGGGAGGCGATGGCTGAGATACGCGTCATACTCGTGAACGGGTGCTGTCTGTGGGGTCCGGTCTGTTCACGCTTGCAAGGACCTGTTTTCCAGTTAGTTATTTTAATTATCGTTCCTGACGTAGAGACCTCGTCATGTTGTTCTCCTAGTCACTATTTTTAATTTAAGTAATTTAGCTTACATTTGTAATGATTTTATTTGTGTTAGTTTTAAAATAATTATTTATTACTGTATTACCTTGTAATGTTACTTTTAAGTATTATTGTATTTTATGATTGGAAAAAATGACCTTCTGCTGGAGTTTCTTGCGGCGCTTCTTCTCCGCAATGATGGTCTTGTCCGAAGCGCTAGTAGATTCACTCTATGTTACCGACGTGTAAACGAGCCCTCATGTAGCCAATTTACTGAATAAATATTTTGAATTTTGAATTTTGGTTCACACAGCGACGCAAAATCAGCTGGCCTTTTGTATGCAGCAGAAATTACGCGACTCACAACTCGAAAAATTATGGTCGTCTGTCTTCACCCTTAGATAAATAATTGGACGTCCTAAGTTTTGGAAAGAACGACTGGCTTCATCGACTTCTGTTAGCACCACATCACAAAGCTCACTGCTTTTGTCTTTTAACTGGTCAGTGCATCTCGTTGGAGATCTGCTATACGTGGTCTTTTGCCTACTACTCGTACGTTTCCTTCTATGACCAATTTTTCAAACTACTATTTCCGCGTCTATTTATGTTACCAAAGTACGACAGAATACGGCGCTGGCGCACTGGAGAAAGGCGGTTGCTGACGCGTAGTTGTGAAAGTATCAATTCGTTGTGTACTGGATATTAATTTATTATTTTATAAACAGCTCATGATAAGATCACCCTGTAGCAAAAAACCTGCTCGTTAAACAGAATAATAGAGTTTGTATTCAAAATCCAACGACAATAAACCGAAATGGAACTGTTAAAGCTTTCTCTAAAATACCTAATTAACCTGACTGAAGCTTAAGGCTACGAGGTAGTCCGCGCCGTGATTATGTACTTATAGCCGCAAATTGCACCGGTACTCGTTCCCCGGCAAAACGAACATCGTGTTTTCACAATGATCAGGTTTATAACAGTAAGATAGACGTCTGAGTGCTCGACATGCCAAAATAATTTATTTGTGTCGTGATATTATGTTCAATTATACATCTACACAAAACATGTTCATGTGTTTTGGGAGATGTCAATTTTACTTTTGTTAAATCGACTTGTTTTATGAGAAATTTATAAAAATGAAAAGATGTTCGTCAATCGGATTGTATGAAATGTCAAGTGCTTTTGCTGGCAAATAAGTTCTAAATTTAAAAATTGGCGTGTGAAATATCAAACATTTCTCATCGCTAAAATGAGGTGGTGATAAAATTAATGTTAATCTTATTTATCGCAGTTCAAAGTATTAGTGACCTACAATATGGCTGCGCTGAATCTTAGCTAAGAACAAGTAAGTCGGTAGTATTGATATATAAGTGTATATTATATTATTATTATTATGTACCCAAAGATGGCAGTTTGCGACTTTAATTCTTACAGATTTACTATGTTAGATCTGCCTTCCTAAGCAAATAAAGTGGTTCAGGTTCACTCGCCACAGTAGATTGAATCCTCTCCCGTTAGTAATAAAGCCGTGATTGCTACAGCGGTTTTATTTGAGTTGCTGCTATTTGGCTTAGCTATGTAGAAAAGTCATCGCCAGCCTGGAAGTCGTTGTGATACTGCTTGGTAAAGGTAGACTGCGCTCGCGCCGCGCGGCGCGCTAACGAGAAACGGATTGCCGCACTAAATGGTTTACGTCGCCGACGAATTTCGCCCTAATTTCTAATTTGAATTTACAGAAAATTTCTGAACGCACCAAACTGTATTAGTTTAAATGACTTCATGTTTTTAGAGTTAGATAGGTCAGTCCTGGATTTATATTAACAGGGTAAAGCCACATCGTCCCTTTACTTTCTCAACCTCTTATCTGATCGAATAGTTAGATAGGAAAAACACACATGTTCCCTTACGAATAAAGACTACTTTCCTATCTAACTATTCGATCAGATAAGAGGTTGAGAAAGTAAAGGCACGATATTGCCTTTGACCTGTTATCGTATTGTCAATCTTACGATAGCTCTTATTTTCTTAACAGTAATGGCGGCCGAGTCGAAAACAATCACATAACAGGGCCGAGATTCTAGGCGGTACCGAGTAGAGTAGTGGCCTAGCGCTTCTTTTTTTTTTAGCCTTCGCTATGGCTGCGTTTATCGCGTGACAAAGGATAAAACATCCGTCACTTTTTGACACGTATACAGTGTGTTACCAGTACCCTGGCTTTTCGACACGTATACAGTGTGTTACCAGTACCCTGGCTTTTTGACACGTATACAGTGTGTTACCAGTACCCTGGCTTTTTGACACGTATACAGTGTGTTACCGGCACCCTGGCTTTTTTTAAAGGAGGTTAAAATAACGTATATCAGTAACGTAACCATGATATTGATTTAATGAAAACACAAATTTTCAGGCTTTGTTAAATTTCTAACGAAATTTTAATTGCCAGCAATGTAAAACACATCAATTTGACAAGTGTAAAATGACAGTCGACGGATACTTTGATTCTTATGATTTGCCCCGTACCACGACATGCCTTGTACAGTAGAGTTCATAAATATGTGTACACTTTAGTACCTTGTCTATTTAATGTTATGTTAACAGTGCCATACATGAATTGTCACAGTGATTAACGTGACAATATACTAAAGTGTATACATATTTATGAACTCAACTGTACTAAGCAACAGCGATACCGATAACGATGAACACGCAGCACATGCACTACATTAGAAATGGACAGTATCTGAAAAAAATAATTGTGAAGTTATTTTAATTATTTTTTAATTGATAATACTTGCAAACAATTGCTAAAGCAACATATTATCGGCAGTTTTAATAAATGCCCGCATGCCGGTAACACACTGTATAAGTACGAAAGTAACGTTTGCTTTATTCACATTTCGTCACGCGATAAACGCAACCATTCTAGGCTCGCTGCTTCCATGCCACCGTCTTATTAAAAGTTAATTACATTTATCTCAAATACTTTTTACCCGACTGCGTCAGAAGGAGGGTTATGTTTTTCGAGCGTATGTATGTATGTATGTATGTCTATTTCTGGGCACGCTATGCAGCCTAAACGGCTGGACGGATTTTAACATACAAGGTGTCATTCGATTCGTCTTAATTGCCGAAGTGACATAGGGTATATAATATTTCAATATGGCGTCCGCGAAAAAAAAAAAATTTTTTATAATAACAATATGGGTATCAATGACAGCTATTAAATAGCCCATTCCAAATATATATACATTATAACACTTTGATGCTACTATTTTGAAAGGAAAGTCAAAAAAATACGTAAGTGTTAAGTAATAAACTCCTTTCGCTAGAATGAGAGTTTCGCTTGTAATTTGTCACTTGTAGCTTAGCGACATAAAAAAAATTAAGCTCCAAAGCTCATATATAACTTAGTAATAATTAATTAAACCACTATTTTATTAATAAAAACTAAAAAGAGTTAAATAAATTAAATTATTAAAAATAAACAAGTGCAGTCGGGTTTTTTGTTTATTTCTTTTACTCTGATAGAGTAAGTAGGTACGAGGCTGACTTTTAATGGTAGATGTATAATGTGAAATAAATAAATAAATCATGTGGTTGCCGAGTTAGAATAGTGCCACTCCATGTCTTCCCGTGGATGTCGTAAGAGACGACTAAGGGAATAAAGGCTTGTAGTACTGTTAGGCGATGGGCTTGCAACCTGTCACTAATACGCTGGTAAACATCTTAGCCTAATTGTGCAAATTGTGGTTATAGAATTATCAACAAGTTTTTAGAGATGTTTGTAATTCTGTAGCTCTGCCTACCCCACTCTGGGAACGAAGGCGTGAGATTATGTATGGATGTATGTATGTAAATAAATAAATATTGCGAACGTTACAGTAGCTCGTTACTAACTGTCAGTAAAATTTAACTACTGTATCGTTAATTTCTTTTAATTTATTTCGGCTTAATAAAGTATTCTGATTTTATTTAATTACCTACTCTGTCGAAAAAGTGTTATAGTTGAATGATTCTAAGACTTATTCGCTAAAGTGATTCGTCAACTTAATTTCGACTTTTTAATCTAAGTCTGACTTTGATGTCTGTAAGTAATCTATCGAAGGAGCTTTGCAATTAATTTGAGTCTTTTGTGCATTTTTGTGGTTTTTTAGGGATCCGTACCCATACTACGGGACCCTATAGCCTTCGTTTTCCGTCCGTCCGTCCGTCTATTTTTCTGTCCTTACTTTAAAGAGCTGTATTTTTTCACCTTGTTTTTTTTTTCCAGAATATGTGTAATTACAGCTGGTTTACAAACAAAGAAAATAAAATAATAAAGGGGACCCCACACAAAAAGTTTTTTTTAATGTTTTTTTTTTCATTTTATTGTGTCGTAAAAACGTAGAACCATTATTTCCCTTAAATAAGAAATGTTTATTTTTATTTATTTATTTACAATCTACAATATCTTTATTTACAATATTTTAAGCAATTTTATGATAACTGGTTAAGGTGGACTAAGTGCAGGGTTGTTTAAAAAAAAGCTACTGAACTGAAATCACAAATCATCTTTCAGGTCTAAAATAAATGTAATTGAATATATTAAATCTAATTTTAACAGAAAAAGTGTTATGTTTTAAGTAATTAAATAAGTTCTCCATTACTTTTTTAATTAATTATGATCATATTCATTTAAAAGTTAAAAATTCGTAAAATCACTGTTTGTTTTTTATAATATTTAATACTCAAATTGTAAATGGACATTCAAACACTCTTTCCCACGCACGCACACACACACACATACACACGCACACGCGCGCACGCACACACGCACACACACACACACAAACGCACACACGCAAACGCACACACACATACATACACACACACATACGCACTTCGCATTCGCGTCGCAGTTACATGCACAGACACGAGCGGCTGCATTTAAGGCCAAAGTAAATTTGTTGTTCTTTCATTAGTGTCGTATTAACTTATTATCTTTTATATTTGTACATTATGGTTTTCTAATAATCAAACGGTTTAATACTATTTAAAAAAAAAACATCATGGTATACAAGTACCCCAGGTTCCCAAGATACAGGCTTCGCCTAGTTTGGGGCCGATGGATACAAACATTGTTGATCTACATTTCGTCAAATCAGGTCCTATGCTAGGGTAAATCGTGTTTCCTGTCACTTAATCGTTCTCTCCGGTTTAAGGCATGTTGCATGACATGTTTTCTTTTAAGTACCAATGTAATCTTTTGTTAATGTTTTTTCTGGTAAATAAATATTATTATTATTATTATTATTTAATAGATTTTCTATGAAAAATTGAACATCTTTGTACAAACACGTCACCTATTTTAGATCTGATAATTATTAAAAAAACACATACAAAAAATAAGCACAACAAATACATTAAATACTACGAAATAATAAAAAATAGTTCGAATCCCAAAAAATCATGTTAGCATTACCTTTAAGAAATACATCGTATATTTAGTTGCCCCCTCTTAAAATGCTGAGTACGGTGAAAATTATTAAAACGAAACTGAATCTGAAATCTCAGAATATAATTCAACCTTTATCCATGAAAGAATGAATTATGAACAGATTAGGACGGAGGGGATAAGGCCCTGAGTGGGGTTGATTAGGGCTACGGACTCGTGTAGAGGTGCTACGGTCAAGTGTAGAGGTGCTACGAATATACGTACTTACAAGTGCTA
Source organism: Acleris literana (assembly GCA_946894065.1). NCBI lineage: Eukaryota > Metazoa > Arthropoda > Insecta > Lepidoptera > Tortricidae > Acleris > Acleris literana. Next base: position 9,472,268 of record OX335691.1, on the reverse strand, counting down.
CGGCTAGTGTCGGATAGTCACATAAAAAGTACCTAATGGCAGCCAAGTTACAATACGCTACAATACGATACAATACGATTACAATACGATTACAATACGATAACAGGTCAAAGACGATATCGTTTTTACCGCCTAGAATACCGGCCCGGGCCTCTATGCTAGGCGGTAAAAAGCATATTGTTTTTGACCTGTTATTTTACTAAACCATATTAAAGCGAAAAAAAGTTGTCGGTCTTAGGCAGGATTCGAACCTACATCTCCTCTGGCTCTCCGGGCCGATGCAGGCGCATTGCCGCTTATGCCACCAAGACCCTACTTAAGAACCACGAAATTAGCAATCGCTTGCTTTTTCATACTCGGAGGGTACTGTCAACGTTTTGATAGCTCTTATTTACTTGACAGTAATGCCGGCAGAGTTATAAACAATAACATAACAGGTCAAAGACGATATGGTTTTTACCGCCTGGAATGGCCCATCACTGCACTAGGCGGTAAAATCCATTTCGTCTTTGACCTGTCACGGTATTGTTATTAACTCGGCCGCTATTACTGCCACGTAAATAAGAGCTATTAAAACGTTGACAGTACGATAACAGGTCAAGAACGATTTGGTTTTGGCCCAGGGCCGGTATTCTAGGCGGTAAGAACCGTATCGTGTTTGTTCTTGGCCTTTGTTAAAATATGTTAATTGTGCGTTAACTTCAAATCGGGATTTAATCGCGTAATAAGTAAACATTTACCTCGACGTTTCGACTGTTTTACAAGAGCCGTGGTCACGAGAAGTCTTAAGCGGAGAGTTCGTCTGCTTGTCGTGCGAGTTTTTCCACTTGCTTTTGGTTTTCTCTGTTCCAAATATCATTGTACCGACACAACACTCGACGATTTATCCCAAGACATTCATCGCTGTACTTTTTCATCTCGATCTCGACAGAACAAAAACATCTAAATAAAACGATGTACGATTCTCGTTAGTAATACGAGAAACGATCCCGTTTCATTATTATTTGAATAAAGAAAAGCCTAAGCAAGATAAATTGAAATAAGAGTCAGAGAGCTCAATAACGAGCAGAAATGTGAACGTCCCGCCATTAAGGGGAGGACGGCAATTAGTTATGTTTCGGCAAATTAAAAAATACCAGGGAATAATGTTATTCATATCTACAGGGTGGCATCGAAGACGTGATCATTCATTCATTCATTCATTCATTTATTCATTGTCATCCATGGCCCAGAAGTTGTACAGATTGGTGTTAGTATCTTTAAAACGTAAGTATAGGTTAGTCCATGTTGGTGTCAACACTGATATGACTTAAGCATTAAAGTGGGATCCTAATAATATAATAAATAAATATCAGGGGACAATGTCACACCAATTGACCTAGTCCCAAACTAAGCTCTAGGCTTGTACTATGGGTATTAGACAACTATATAAATACTTATATAGAGAAATATATAGGGGCAAATATTTGAGTGAGAAGAGCGAGTGCAAAGAGATAAAAAATATAAAAGATGTTAATTCAGTAAGTAGGCCGCACGGGTACTTTTACACGTCAAAAAATCTAAGGTATTTTAATAGACTTGTCTTATTAACCTCAAAAGGCTCCTTTTTCGCGTAAAATGACAATTTTGTCATAAAATAAACCATCCATGATGTAAAATCAGGAAAATGGTGTGCAAAATATGGTCTCTAATTGCTTTATTCAGCTGTAAACTGCCATTTTAGCCAAAAGTGATGCATTTTGAGGTTATAAAATTATTTACTAAATACGACAAGTCAATTGGAATGAAGTTTACCGGCACTTCGCAAAAGATAATAGATCTAAATTATTAATGCGACAGTTTGTGTGTGTGAGTATAGTCCATTCGCTTAGATAGTGTAGCTACACTCACGTTTCATCATCATCATCATCATCATCAGCCCACATCAGTCCACTGCTGGACATAGGCCTCTTCCATAGCACGCCACTGAGCTCGGTCTTCAGCTCTTCTTCTCCAGTTGCCACCAGCTACTTTGCGAATATCATCGCTCCACCTAGTCTGAGGCCAAATTCACTTGCGGGTGTCACGCCGTAAGTGAATTTGGCAGTTTGCTTCGAATTATATTCGTATTTTATTACAATAACCACAAGTACGTGCGAGTGTAGCGACACTACCTAAGCGAATGGACTATACTATGTTTGTTACTCTCTTACGCTGCAACGGATTGATGGATTTGGGTGAAATTTGGAATGGAGGTAGCTTATAACCTGAATAAAAATTCTGTCAGGGATATTTTAAATTAAAAAAAATATACATCTAAAATGTGTAAACATCAATAACATGCCTACTTTACTTTGATAATTTTGAATGTTTGTTTCACTGACGACGCGTTGGCCTAGTTGGTAGTGACCCTGCCTACGAAGCTAGCGGTCCTGGGTTCAAATCCCGGTAAGGGCAGATATTTGTGTGATGAGCGCGAATATTTGTACCTGAGTCATGGATATTTTCTCTGTATTGAAGTATATATTCCTCTATATAAGTATTTATATCTTTGTCTAGTACCCATAACACAAGCCTAGAGCTTAGTTTGGGACTAGGTCATCCCCTGATATTTATTTCTTTATTTTTATTCATTAGTGTATAAGATTTTCTTTAACTGTGATACGTAATTATGACAAGATTAGAGATAGGTATGCAACATTTTGTTCTTTTGCGTGAAAGGAACCCCCCCCCACACACACACACACGCACACACACACACACACACACGCACACATAAACACACACACACACACACACACACACACACACACACACACACACACACATACATACAGTGGTAATAAATAAACAAGTTTTTAGAGTTGTTGGTAATTCTGTAGCTCCGCCTTTAGCCTCCCAGAGTGGGGCTCTGGGAATAAATGTGTGAGTTGTAACCCCCGTCTTGTAAAAATATTGTAGAGCTTTAGAAAGGTTAAAATAAATTTGTTTTGTTCTCTTACATGCCATTTTCCTTCCTTTCTTTGTGAGATCCTAATTTACTGTTATAAATGCAAACGCTTCTTATTTGTTTGTTTGTCTTTCTTTCAAGTTAAAATGAAACAGGTTCTCTGTTTGACATCCATGGACTTATTACAGAAATAAGTCCATGGATGTCACTCGCGAAGACAATTGGGTATGTAAAGTTTTTTGAAGTGGTGTATATTATATTTTTTTCTGATAGTGTTTGGTCTAATAACCAATAATCTTCAGTTTTTTTTTCTCATTACTGTTCTTCTAAAATATTTTTTTTAAAGTCTGTTATTAAGTACAGTTCTCTGAGCTTTACGGCACTATATGCGTTACCTTAGCCTAACTGATAATTAAAAAAAACTGATTATGACAGCACTTTGTTTGTTGTCAAAATTAAACCGTTATTCGACAATTTTGACAACAAACAGTGCTGTCATAATCCGTCTTTTTTTTCTTCTTTTTTTTAATTATCATCTAAGCTAAGGTAACGCGTATAGTTCCGTTAAGCTCAGAAAAATATCATAGCAGACTTAAAAAATATATTTTTAGGTGAATTGTTGTGATTTAAAAAAAAACGGTAGATAATTGGTTAATAGACCAAACACCATCAGAAAAAAATATAATATACACCCCTTCAAAAAACTTTACTTACCCAATTGTTCGGTAAATGAGTTTTTTCTCTAATGGACTAAAGAGAAGAACATGGGGTTAGTTTGGGTGTGGTTTGGGGTTGTCTTTAGCTCCATGTATTGCTATCGTATAGTTAACGTAATGCTTGACATTAAAGCCGCCGATTCGTAACCGATACGTTTGCAATAGGGGTGAAAACAAAGTACAGTCCATTAGTTTTTGAATAACAAAAACACCATTACAAAAAAAAGAAGCCAAGCTACTTAAAGATAAAATAAGGTTAGGTAAATAATGCGATGCACAGTAATAAAGAAAGAGTGTGGAGGAAGCAAGGCAAGTTTGTCTGGATCATAGCAAGTTGAAACGCCAAAACGATTCATGAATATGTGACATTCTAAACCTCTTCCAGCAAAATTCACATAACAGTCGCCCGTGTCAGGTCGATTAATCAAAATAAAATAATAAAAGGGCCATTCTACTTTTCAGTGTACATTGTTGTTATAGTCCGATAAAAAGTATACCAAATTATGAATCCGCGAATAAATAAATAACATGAACTTAAAATGATTAAGTTTAACGATTTTCAAAAAAACAACTCTTAAATTACTCAATTATCGTTGAAGAATCTTGGTAACTCAGTGGTAAATTGCACTTTTTCCATAGAAAAGGCGGGGACATCAATGTCCACTGCGTTACTCATTTTATAGTTATTACAAATAACTTTTTATGAATTAGGATAATTGTAAATATAAGCTTATTTACGTCCCTTTTCGAGTTTCAAGTTAGAAAACGCAGCACTTTACCGTTTTGTTAAATAAAAATAGTTTAGTGAGAAAGTCGCTAAAACTTATGTACAACGAAAAGTAGAATGGCCAAAAAACAAAATAGTAGCTCATACATTCGTTAAAATTAGAAATTATCTTTCGTGTTGTGCATTAAAACTTGTAGAAATACAGTGTTTCAACTGTAAAATCACGTCTGTAAAATCAAATAAATCAGCGAAATCGGCAAAAATTCGTAGACGGCCTCTTAAACCCGCCAAAATCTCGAATTCAATAAATTAAACTTTAACACAAAGGCATTGTGTAAAAGAAAAACATTGAAAATCACCAAACAATCTTTGAGATAAATTTCGATATCTTCATCAAAGTTGGAAACTTCGGAGTCAGCTCCCTTTATAAAGCGTTTGAGAGAGATCAAAGATGGCCGACAACTGGTTCACAAGTGATAATGTACAAGTTTCTCTAATAGGCTAGTCTGGTTCGCTAATAGCCAGAGATAAGATTAGGCAGTCTGATAATGAAGGTCGTTTGTTTCAACAAATCAGTTATGTAAATGTTGATTCGTATAGGCAACTAATATTATAAATGCGAAAATTTGTGTGTTTGTCTGTGTGTTAGTTTGTTACTCTTTCACGCTGTAACGGCTGGACGGATTTGGATGAGAAATGGAGATAGCTAATACCCTGAATTAACACACAGGCCATTTTTCATCCCGAAAAAATTTAAAGTTCTCGAGGGAATAACCAAGTATGTAATGATTTCAAAAATATGAGCAAGTGTCCTTTGCGTAGAATTTGCTATTTCCAATATTTAAGGTAGTTGCCGTCCACGTGGCGTTCGTTTTTTCCACCCAGTATACCGTGTCGTCGTTTCTGGTAAGTGTTATGAAAAGCCCGTGGGAAATAAGACGGTCTAGTGATTCTGACATTTTATTACGTCTTGTCACTGACGTAACGGGATAAAAACTAAGGCCAGCCAATGTATGTTGAAATAAAGTGGAACAAGAATTCTCTTCTTCTATATAAAAAGGACGTATCCGCGATTTGACAGTTAAACCGAAATTAACCGCCAATGTCGAGAAATAAGCTCACAATCAGTAATAAATACGCGGTTCTTTGAGACATACGCTCTTTTTAGGATTCTGTACCAAAATGGTAAAAAAGGAACCCTTAATAATAAATAATAATATCAAGGATAGTACATAGTACAAGCCTAGAGCTTAGTTTGGGACTAGGTCAATTTGTGTGAGATCGTACACAAATTGACCTAGTCCCAAACTAAGCTCTAGGCTTGTACTATGGGTACTACACAACGATATAAATACTAATATAGAGAAATATATACTTAAATACATAAAAAACATCCAAGCCTCAGAAACAAATACACAAATACAAATACAGTGCTCAAGGCACAAATATTTGCCCATACCGGGAATCGAACCCGGGACCGCTAGCTTCGTAGGCAGGGTCACTACCAACTAGGCTATCGCATCTTCGCCTTATGGTGAGATTTCGTTGTCTGTCTGTCTGTATGTCACAGCAGGTTTTATCATGTTCAACCAACAGTTCGATTCCCGGTTAAGGCTGCTGCTTTTTCAAAAATAAAAGTTAGTCTCGCGTAGTATTTTCTATTTCCAATATTTAAGGAAGTTGCCGTACATGTTTCGTTTATTTTTTTCCACTCTGTATATTCGCAGAAACTAACAACCTGACAGTTTTTTCATCTGGTTATATAAGACTTAGGTCAAAGAAAGTAAAAGACTGTGACATTCAATGCTCCTGGAATAATCCGAGCTCCCATTCCCCTCGTCACGGACCTCTTTAGAACTTGTAATTAAAAACTTGTAAACTATGTTATCGCAAAGAAAGTGCAATTAAAAATACAAAGTGTAAGATAACGAATGTACTTACAAAGTTTGCGATTTCCAGGTGCCGCGTGTTTTAATTAAAGTTTTATATTTTCCGTCAGAGTTGGAAGATGTGTTAAAGGGTCTGTTACATAAATATTAATTACTGTAGTTTAACTATAACTTTGTTAGATAACTCGTTTATTAGCCACATAGATATATTAAAAGATTCTGATAGTTGGGACTTGGGATTTGATTTTGTACTGACCACGAAATTAATCTCCCCTAAATAGAAAGAAATATCGGAACTCGGAGTTATTTTTGTGTTCTTTAAGAATGATAAAATAAAGAATAACATATTAAGTGTGGTTTAACGACATTTGGGTATGTACAGTCGGCCAAAAAAGTGGTCTACCACCCTACGGTTGAAGTTCATTCGCACGTCATGATACAACAAGTTCGATTTTCCCTTGCAATAATATTATGACGGTGACAAGTGTCAGCCTTAGCGATTATCAGATCTCACAGAAACGTTTGTCAAAACTGGTAGACCACTTTCTTGGCCAACTGTACAGTCAACTAATTTGATTTCTAGTCCACTATGGACTTACTCAACGTGGCGTTGTCAACCAGAGACGACTGAAGTTTTTTTAAATTCAACTCTATCAGTAGCAGAAGAATAATACATTGTTGTAGAGGTTAGAAAGTTAGCAAAAGATGGACGAGGACGCGTAGCGGAGGCCCTCGAAAGTACGAGTCCGTCTATTGCACTTTCGGCCGAGGCTTAACATAGTGCTTTTCACGACTACTGGGAGGAAATAATAATCAATTCCTACTCGTACTAAAAAAAATACGCTCTCCCGCCAATTTTTACTTTTATTTTTTAACGATACCGTTCTTACTGGCCAGTCATTCAAAGGCGTTTTTAAACTGACGACTCTGACCGTGCCAGAACTATATTTCAGATATTTAAAAACAGATATATATGGCTGTATGGAATCCGATTCCTTTGCCTATCCGTGAAGGGATGAATATTATTAAAAAATAAAACGACTTCTCATTGGCCAATTTAATTTCATATGCAGCACAAGTCGTGTTCCGATTGGTCGAATAAGTGATCAGCAGACCGATGTGATTGGTCGACTTGCTCACTGGAACAGACCAACTATGTTTTAGTTGTCCAGTTTCAATTCATAGAAGGCCTGCTCATTCAAAGTACAACTATTGATTGTTTTGGGGACCAAGAACAGACTATCTTTCGCCAAATTTCCGACCAGTAGCGTGAAAAAGTATTAGATCTAGTATTTCTTTTTTAAATTGGTTAATTTTTAAGGGATTGGATTGTCCGGAACTACTAAGTAAGGTAAATATAGCCGTGCCTTCAAGACTGCCTCGTCCCGGTGTTTACAAACTGTTCTGAGATAAATTAACTAAAACGAATTTGGGCCGTAACTCTGCTCTTGCGAGAATGATTAAGTTATACAGAGTGGTACTCGATAAACTGTACATATTGAAAGGGATCAAATTTTAGGTTAATTATCCTAAATAATTAATTAATAATAATATTATTTGTTTTACCTATAAATTTATAGGTAAAACAATTTAAAAAAAAAATTAGCCAATTTTTTTTCTTAATTTTTTTAATAAATTACAGCAAATATGTCATTTTGTTTTCATAAAAACCGATTTTCTCAAAATTTTGTAGTTATTTCACTATTTTTTTTGCTTATTATTATTCCTCGTTTATGTTTAGATCTAAAAACGTTATAAAAAATTATAAAATATCTGCAAAATTTCGAGAAAATCGTGTTTTTATGAAAACAAAATGATATTTTTGCAGTAATTTTCCACAAAAAAAGCAGTTACTCAGTTATTTTTTTTAATTGGTCTAATATTGTTATCAATTATTATAAACCTAACTAATTTTAATACTATGCATTTTGTTTTATATTTTTTGGGCTATTAGATCAAAAGTTACACCGTCACAAGTAAGTGTACTACCCAAACTTTATTAAAAAGTTTGACAATCTGTAAAAAGAAACCAGTGGCTAAAAAATTAAAAAAATATATTGTTTTACCTATAAAATAACCTAACATTTCATCCCTTTCAATATGTACAGTTTATCGAATACCACCCTGTATAACTATCTCCCGGCCACCGTGGGGCTGATATATTCCACGACAGATTGATGGCATTCAAAAAAAAGTGTTGACGTATTTCGGCTCCCTGGATTTTGCGAGGTAGACTTTGTAACTGTAATCTCACTGTTTTCGCACTTTATTCATAGCTTAATTAATTGTAACGATGTACTTATGATATATGTTGCGATGATCGTTTTTCCAAAAAATATAACTGTAAAAAAAAAAAAAAAAAAAAAAAATATGTTTAATATTTACCTAATGTTTAATTTGAGAGCAAGGATTTAATGTATGCCGTAGTTCAATTTATATATTTACTGGCGTAAGATGTGGTTTTCTATAATTGGGTAAGCATCGATTTAGATGTTTATAATAGATATAAGCATAAATTGGATGTATTATCTGTTGGAAATCTTCAATAAATAAATAAACCAAATCATAAGAAGTCTCTTACGTTTGGTTTTTGAGTATCTCTAGATCTCAATCCCGACAGTTAATCAATTTCTCTTGCGACTTTCCCCTAACTTTGTCACACAAAAACCCCGAAACATTTAATTATATTTATTCTTAATTAATCTCAATCTGCTTTATCAAAATTCTGGCAGATAATTACTAATAATAATTAACAGGCGCGTAATCTCCATCTATCATTACGTCACTAATCCGCAGGCCCTTAACGACGTTCATTAGCGCCTTAATCGTAAAGACGACATTTCTGCCCGATATTTCACACCTGAAGAGGATAATGGGCTATTACCTTTTTTCGCCCTTGAGAGTGAAAGATTGTAATTGTATAATTATACTTATGAGAGATTTAAATAGGACTTACGTTGCCCTTGGTTGTGGGGTTTTTCTGTTTTAATCTGAAGTTGTATGTTAAGCTGAGATGTGGTAGTAGATAGCTTAGTAAAAACGTAATGCGAAACTCATTATACTTTAACTAATTTAATAAGTGAGGAGCTTCTCCATTTGTTAAAATCGTTTTTAAATTCATTTTACCTGGTATATTTAACAGTTTCCATTGACTCACAAGACATTTTGAAGAATGTAGTGAATCAAATAATATACTTACGTACATGTTTTACATTCATACACAAAAATAATAATACATAAAAATGAGTTTTGTATGCCTGAAGATAATTTTGGTATACTTTTTTATTTTCCTTAAAGTGGAAATAAATATTTGACCCCAAGGGAATAAAATTATTTATTAAACCAACTAAAATGATGTTAAGTGACATTTTTTAAAGTAAAATGTATTTAATTAGACACAAAATATAAAGAGTACTTTAGAAAGTACTCCATAAAATTTTCATGTCGTCAAAGCCCACGGATAGGCAAAGGCTTCCTATCACCCTGAGTGCTTCAAAATTGGGATGCAATATTGCATCGACGAGGCATGGAGCTCAAAGTCACTGTAATATAACGTTATGCCCTCGGGCCGGATACGTGTACTTTACTTCCTCTCCGGATGTTACTCATTTGCACGACAGGCCAGGTGTATTTAGATCTAGACTTTAGCTGCGTAAATTTTTAGGAAACATCCTATAAGGTTCATATTTGACGTAGTAACTTAGTAGTTAGGCTACAAAATTTGTCTAAAGAAAATTACAGCTTAACTTTGTGTGTATGTATGTGTACGTCACTCAAAAAAGTGAGAGCCAACCAAGAGAGAACTTTTTTTAGTTGACAATTTTTTATATGACATTAGTTATATCAAACAAAGCTAGTAGTAACAACAGCAATACTTTAGTAATTCAACTAACATCATTGATGTATCTAAGGTCTTGTTAGGCTTATATATCGCTCATTGAATGCAAAAGGGCCACAAATCAAAAATATCAGAAAATCGTTTTATTCCAAAATAGTGATTTAATCGATAATAATTTTAAGCTTACCTGAAGACACCAGTCATTTTCGTGTGATTTCCGGCTGAACGGATCAACCGCCGTTTTTGAATTTTAACGATTAGCGGCACATCTTCGGTGCAAAGCTGCCATTTTGTCAGTTGTGTCGCAAAAATCGAAGTGAATGCACGTCAGTTTCGTGGAAAACGGCCGCAATCCAAAAAAGTACCTGATACTGAGTGAATTGTTCTGTACAAAAGTGCCATATTTTGGAATGCGGAAGTTTTGCATTCCAATGTCAAGTAAGTATTTTTACAATTTATACTACAAAAGTGCCATATTTAAAAATACGTCCATTTTGCATTCCAATATCAAGCAAGCATGATAAAATTTGTAAAACAATAGTGCCATATTTTAAAATACGTCCGTTTTGTATTCCAATATCAACCAAGCATGATCAAAATTGTGATACAAATTATGCCATATTTTATAATATGTCCGTTTTGGTCGGAATTGTGAAATTATTTTGTGCCATATTTGAAAAAACTTCCGTTTTGTATAGAATTATATGCAGGATAGTAGAAAATTATTTCACATTAAAATGATGTTTTTGTTAATGTGTTCGTTTTGTAGGAATGTAATTGCGTTGAATGTTTAATTATTTTAAAACAATATGGACGTGTTGGCGTTTAACACTTACGGTAAAGGTAATTCAAGGTAATAATAGCGAAGAAATAAAAATCTAACTAGCTTGAGACGTTCGAGTGTTATCATTCTGTGTTAATGTGTATGTTGCGTATACTGCGTGGGCGTGTGTGTGTGTTTGTGTAAGTGTGTAAGGTATTTAAATTAATGTGTGTCTATGTAACAGTTCTTATATTTCATGAGTTAAATTACAAATAAGGATTTTATTTACAGAATGAATAACCGAGCAAGAAAGATTTTGAACATGGCAGTCGGTACTACAAATAAAAAAACAGACAAAAATGAAGCCTGCTCCACTCACAATTCTGAACTGGACAAGAAATCCAACATTCCATCACTACAATAAATTTATGTTGTTAATGTACCTATATGCTGTACACAAATTGCCGAAATTGAGAAGTGTCACTCATAAGTTTCTTATTAAAGGACACACTCAAAATGAAGGGGACGCCGCTCATTCATTAATTCAATGAAACATTGCAAGTGCATTAAAATCATCGCCAATTTATGTGGCTGACCAGTACATTACTCTTATAAAGACCGCTAAGAAGAAAGGCAACATCAGACACCTTTCGCAGTTCACGAGCTGATGCATGATAGTTTCTTGGACCTAAAATGTCTAGCTGTCGGCAATTTTGTTACAACCCAAGATGGGGATAAAGTAAAATGGTCGGATATAAAAGTTATTAAAGTCCATCGAGAACATAAAAACAAATTTTTGTTCAAGACTTCTTACGAAAACGAAGAGTTTACTTCAGTATCTACGCTGATTTTTTTTTTATCATCGATTGAGACTGATATAATAGTGCCAAAAAAACTATTCAATAATAAACTTAAAACAGCTGAATCAAAACTAAAGGGTATACTTAAACTAATCGATAAAAATATAATACCTAAGTATTACGAATCTTTTTATAAAAAATTGTAATGTTTTGTGCCTTAAATATTAAATTAGGTAAAGAAAGAGTCTGTGATTTCAATAAGGATGTTATTAATTAGAAAATGAATATGATTGTTTAAGTTGTCGTCATTGAATTTAATAGGTACTTAGTAAGTTGCTACAAATTTATTCAATATAAAAGAGAGAATGCTTTAAAATTAAACTTTGATACGGGTAACTAACTTTTTTTATATAAGTAATGAGAATTTTTATTTTTGTTACTGTGAGTCATTTTATACGCCATTTAACTTGTGATTTAGCTGTAGCAAACAACTCGTGTATTTTTCAATACCTGACACTGATTATTGCCTTATGGCTTATGTACCAACATAAAGATTTTACTTGTTTGTTCTTTTTTAGAACTTTTATTTTGCTAGAGGTGTAAGTTCCTTTAATTAAGTTTAACTTAAACATTTTGATAATTCTTAAGAATTTGTTTTAGATCTCTTGTTACACCTGAATTAAAATAGTATAGTGATAAGAATACCTATTTTTTGTTTATTTCGATTTTTATTGTATTTTTATTATGCTATCGGTAAAACCCTACGTTTAGCTTAAAAAAAAAAATTAGTATTTTATGAGAAAAGTCTATTAAATTGAATTTATTTTTAAAATGAGTTTTATTTTTGGAATAATTTTTGAAAATTTTGTTAATATTTTGAATGCAAAAGGGGCATGTGTGTGTTTTTTTTGATGTGGGTTAATGGTACAACAATGTCATTATTTTAAAAATATAGCTCATTAATTGACGAACATAGTGGTATATTAACATTATAAAAATAAGACATAAAAACATTAAATATAACCAAAAAACCTGTTTTAGAATTTGTAATGGCTGTCCTGTAAAATTATGCCATTTTGATTTGTGGCCCTTTTGCATTCAATGAGCGATATATGGAATCAAGACGCTTATGCACAACAATTACTATGTCCTCCCGGCTCATAGACTCCTCCGGAGATCCTAGAGCTGGTGCTTACCTCTCCCAAAGGATTAGGCTAGCTATCCAGAGAGGTAATGCAGCCAGTGTCATGGGGACCATGCCGCGAGCAGACCTGCTAGAGGGGGTGTTCTTTTTATAGTGGTGATTATTATTCATATGTTAAATATTTGAGTAGCTTAGTTTAATTTTAATTTTAATTCATTTAGTTTTAATTTTTAATTACAATCTTGTTGGAATTGACCAATTTTTTTAAGTGTGTGTTCAGTTCACTGTCGAGTTCATAAATATGTGTACACTTAAGTACCTTGTCTATTTAATGTCATGTTTAAACTGCAATACATGAATTGTCACAGCGATTAAAGTGACAAGGTGTTAAAGTGTACACATTTTTATGAACTCGACTGTACAGTTAACCAATTTGATTCCAAGGCCACTATGAACTTTGTCAACGTGACGTTGTAAACCAAATCATAGGAAGTCTCTTACGTTTTGGTTGGCCTAGACATCAATTTTATTGACTGTACGTAGCTACCTACTTCATTGTTCGACTGCACACTATATTTCTTTAAGGCCCCCGTACACAATGACCAGTGTGTTGCCAGTGATGACTTACGGATCTGAGACGTGGGCGCTTACAATGGGCCTTATAAGAAAGCTCAAAGTCACTCAGAGGGCTATGGAGAGGGCTATGCTCGGGGTTTATCTACGTGATAGAGTCAGAAATGATGATATCTGCAGTAGAACTAAGGTTACCGACATAGCCCGAAGAATAGCCAAACTTAAGTGGCAGTGGGCGGGGCACATTGCTCGCAGGACTGATGGCCGATGGGGTCAGAAGGTTCTTGAGTGGCGTCCGCGGACCGGGAGACGAGCTGTAGGTAGGCCTCCAACAAGATGGAGTGACGACCTTGTAAAGATCGCGGGAACGCGGTGGATGCGAAAAGCACAAGACCGGTCTGAGTGGAGAGCCTTGGGGGAGGCCTATGTCCAGCAGTAGACGGCTTTCGGCTGACATGATGATGATGACACAATGGCCCACCATGGGCCAGCGTAGGGACGGAGTGATGCGTAAGAGTGAGATCCAAGAATTTGTTGCTAGCTCTAAGTTGTAAATGCGTCCCTTACGTTGGCCCAGGATAGGCCATTGTGTACAGGGGCCTTTAGGAAGAAAAAGCAATATATTCAGCAATTCATCATTCCATCAATATGCGCAGTTACTATATCGCTCCTCCCACAGCTACAGGATGTTTGTTCCGACACCTTTAACCTACAGCGTGTGCCGAAGCGTGGGTGACATAATTTGGAAATGCTATCGCCTGAAGACGCATAGAACGCCATTAAACGCGTCATCAATCATCTGGATGTGCTCTGCGGAACGTTTTTGTAGCGATTTTTGAAACGCATGACGCTTTTTCTTAATTTTTTATGGAGAACATTTTTTTTCACTTCGTTCGTGTTACAAGGGCTTTATTAAGCGGTCTCGGCATACTGGATGATGACGCTTTTATTTCATACAAGCTGTTGCCCGCGACTCCGTCCGAGCAGAAAAATAAAACATGGTACTCAGAGATGATGAAGCATTCTGGTGAAATAATTTTTGAATTCGATCCAGTACTTTTTGAGTTTATTCAGCACAAACACACAAAAATACAAATTCTTCCTCCTCCGTCTGCCCGCGACTTCGTCTGCGTTGATTTGGATTATCGTACCTGTGGAGCTTTAAAATTCCCGGGATGAAAATTAACCTATGTGCTAATCCAGGATATAAGCTATATCCATTTCAAAATTCATCCAAATCAAATCAAAATCCGTCCAGCCTATACAGCGTGAAGTAGTTACAAACTAACACACAAACTTTCGCATTTATAATACTAGTAGGATAAATTGTTTTCTCTTTTACGATAATATGTTTAAAAAAGACAAGTTATTAACTGTTCATTTTCTTTACTTATTTTTATTTAGGGTGATTCCAATGATGCGTAAATATACTTTATCTACACTCATATCATAAGTCCTCTATTTTGCGTTCAAAACCCGTAGGCAATCACCAGCATTACCTGTGGTAGTAGGTGACAGCGATGACAGCTGTTAATTTTGGAAGAAGTAATTTGGATCTCATTACCTTACAATATTCGATAACGTAATTTCAAAATTACGTTACAGCTGTCATCGCTGTCACCTACTACCACAAGTAAGGTAATGCTGGTCATTTGCCTTTCGGCTTCTGAACGCATCTTAGAGTACTTATAATATGTGTGTAGATAAAGTAATTGTACGATACTCTGCGTAATTAGCATTACGCAACCGACACGTAAACTGCTATTTAATGATAACTTTATCAAAGATCTCAAAAATGAATGCCCATAATTAAGTGAAATCTATAATCAAAACAGACTCGTAACTTGTAAATGGCGAACAGCCTCATTGTTAAAACATTCCAAGAATTTCATTTAACAAATACTCCTCCATTTGCTGAAAGACAATATCTAGAACTAATTTGTGACATTACAATTCAGTGTCGCAGACAGTAATATTGTAAAGCTTCCGAGAGATTCCCACTGTAGGGCACTTTAGCTCGAATACTACCCAATTGTGCTAACTTGGGAAGTATTTATTTAACGAAACTAAGTTAGACGCTTAGTTGAATATTGTTTTGTGTTAGGGTAAACTTGGTGGGATCAACGGTGGAGCAATGATACAATAAAATGACTTTGTTTTGGTCGAGTCGAAATGGTGTCATAACAATTATTATACTACCATCACGAACTTTAACTTTGTCATAACGACACCAAAATAAATTACTTCAAAATAAATCATTTGTTCTTTGCGATAGGGTTCTATATCGCTTAACAATAAAGGACCATGACCTTATTTGCAAGCACATTAAGTAACAGGGTTCCTTCCACACATAATTTATCCTTAATGTTGTTTTTCTATTTCTTAATTGCACGAAGAAAGCATACGTGCTTTAAATAAAAGTAGGTTTATAGTGTATTTATGAATAAGTGGAATAGAGATCGAGATCGAGATAGAGATCTGAGAACTTAGAAGAAAAGCCTCTGAAGCATTGAGTCCTTCGCTGCTCTGACAGCAGTTATTGCGGTAGTTTCCCTACTAATATGCCAATTATGTTTCTACAAATAATTATTACAAACAAAGCGTTCTTTACCAGTCAAACTTTAAGTGAAACAGATATCAAATATGGTATTTAGGTACATACTCGTACAGTACAGTCGCCATCAGATATATTGTAGCGGGCGAGGTACTCAAATATTTCGGAGCAGCATTACTTTTCAATAAATTCATTACACTAGTTATGGTCAATAACACCAGAACATGCAATTTGTCATAAATATAAGAGCAGCGACTTTTCAATAAATTCGGTATATATAACGAGGTAAAAATATCAGAAAGCACAGAACGTCAAAGGTATCTACGCAGTCAGGGTGATCATAAAGATCGGAACATTTATGGAAAATATACCTTAAGTCAGTATCACACAGTTTAAATTCGTTACTATAATTATTATGCATGTCAAATCTACTCGTGACATGTACACGTCACGAGTAGATTCGAATTCCAAACAAAACATAAATACGTCATGCCAAAGATCGACATGCATAATAATTATAGTAACGAATTTAAACTGTGTGATACGGACTTAAGGTATATTTTCCATAAATGTTCCGATCTTTATGATCACCCAATATGTTCCGAATTTATTGAAAAGTCGCTGCTCTTATATTTATGACAAATTGCATGTTCTGGTGTTATTGACAGTAACTAGTGTAACGAATTTATTGAAAAGTAATGCTGCTCCGAAATATTTGAGTACCTCGCCCGCTACAATATATCTGATGGCGACTGTACAAATACCTATAAGAATATTAAGACAAATCTTTTTGTTTTTCTATTTAAAGGGTTGCTCTTGGCTAACTATTGTCCCTGGAGAACAAATAGATGATGAAGCGAGCTCACCCAAGAGATGCCTCTTCACCTTGGAGTGACGGCACCAATGATGGACACTTTTAGCTGCCAGGCACCAGTAATGGACACTTCCCTGCTAATTCAAATTTCATTCGGTCCTAAATTGATTGTGGCAAAACAAATGAATAACCCTTATCTTCTGTAAAATAAGAACCAAGTGTCCATTATTGGTGCCTTGTCCATTACTTCCATCTCCCTCCCTAGCTTTAAATAGGTTCAGAATCTAAATCCTTTCCGTGCTCTTCTTAACTGTATTCCAATACTCTCTCAACCCGCGAACCGTCGACTCATTCGTTATCGATAATGGCCCACCTGCGTAGTTTTATAATGTTAAATGTTGGGTAGCTCATCAATCACGTGACGATGGCTCTATTACGTGTCATAGAGTTTATCTGAGGGTTGAAAGACAAGTTCAATTGACATCGGGAACTTTTAAAAGGTGTTCTGAAAAAAAACATGCTTATAGAAGTTTGTCTCAAACGTATACTATTTATTCTTTATTTTATGTTCCTCTTTTACAGAGAAGCTAATGGCTACAGAGCTTAAACGCTACATGACATTTTCCATGTCTAGTATTAAACTTTAAAAACAAAACTCGGTTACAAACAAAATGACGTCATTCCGTCCACTTACTGGTCCAAAAGCGTAGCAAACACTGAAACATCCTATTGTTAATTAAGTATAGAACTGGCTTACATAATACATCATGAAAATCATTTTAAGTGTATACTTATTCTTGATGAGGTAAAAATGCTTTGAGATTTTCTACAAAATGGCTTTCTTGTCTGTACTATTTAGTTTTTTACATCAATCTGTCGGTACTCATAAAGTCATATTAAATATTTGTCTGATGATACGTTTGTAATGTGTCGCTGCATTTAATTTCATATTCATATCATTCATAAAATCAATCACAGCTTTGTGTTTTTGTGGAAGACAATAGAAACCTCTATCGTTATGACCATCACACGTAATAGAGGTTGTACAAACATCAAAAACACGAGCTTGAACGATAAAATATACGCCAAGTTATGAAATAAATAGGGCACTCATAAAAGTACATCAAGTAATGGAGCCAAGTTCTTACCCTCGTTTTATTATTCTAGACCGTGACTACGAATAGAAAACGGGCGTAGAGATTTTGAAAGGCCAGTGTACTCAAATACAAATGAATGTATAACGTGTAGCTGAGGGGTTAGTCTATCGGAAATGTGAGATACGTGAGAAACTGAGATAATAAAAACTTGCAACGCTTCGAGTATCAGACGACGCAGTTAAACAATGAGCGAGAAACGAGAAGAGCCAACGATAAACTATTAATATATGTGTCTCTTTTATTGACACGGGATCTATATCTTTTGTTTCAATAAACTAGTGAAGTGAGTTTTCGCCGGCAGTGTGAACGGCCAGCGATTAACTATTTATTAATATTATATATTTATTTTATTGACACGAAATCTATATCTGTTGAGCGTTTTTCTATATCTGTTTTTCCAAATTTCAAGACTTACCCCCTTACTAATAAACGTTGAGTAACGGTGGTATAGCTATACAATGTTTTGTCCTTATCTGTCAAATTGAAATGTCACAATGACAGATAAGGACAAAACATTGTATAGCTATACCACCGTTACTCAACGTTTATTAGTAAGGGGGTATAGGTCCAGCAGTTTAGGCAGACACCTGCCAGTCAGTCTGTCAGTTCGTCGTGGTTATTAAAAGTTTTTAAAGCCCTCATTAGGGCGACTTTCACCCGAGCTAAATTCTACTTTTCATGTTGACTATGAAACTTGGTCCTTTAAACCGATTTTCTTTGAAATTTGGTCCTTTGACCGGATTTTATATTTGGTCCTTCTACCGAATTTTGAATTTTGGTCCTTCGATCCGGATTTTTAAAAACATTTTTACAAGTTTCAAGTAAAATAAATTAGGAATTTCGTTCACGTGACATGACAATGTTCAAAGGGTTAGACATCTAGTCACTAAGGGCCTGTAAGTACCAGAGCCATTCCGTGTATATAATAATATGAAGTGGCCTAACGTAAGGTATAAGTATAAATATTTTTCCCGGTTTTGTGGTATTACATTTCGCAGGGAATGTAAAACTAATTAAGGTTGTAATACGTTCATGTTGTCATGAATAATGTTTAATTTTTTTTTTTTATAATTCGACGGGAGACTTTTTTCTATTGCGTTGTTAGTTATGTACCTATAAGTATATGAAGGTGAACAATCACACATCTCAAGCCTACAATCTTAAGGCTGCGTTTCCACCAGAGCTGTGCGAGGCAGCTAAGCGGTGTTGCGAGGAAATATCCACAAATAGGATAGTGAGGCTATTAAAACAAAATAATCCCATTGGTGGATTTTTCCTCGCAACATCGCTTAGCTGTCTCGCACAGCTCTGGTGGAAACGCAGCCTAAGACTGCAATCCTAATGCGTTGCCAACTCTGAGGACTAAGATGGAAGGCCGGATTTTTATGACATTGTCAATACTGTCGCTTAAATATGGGTCTATATTGACTGACGTAATTATTTTTAGTCATAATGTGCTTTAGGTCATAATCATCGGAAGTCATAACGTGTTTTTTTAAAGAAACTGTTACTTTTCAGGATATTTATAAATCAAACCTAACCTAACCTAGCCTTGTCTACACGTTAGATATTTCAGAACTTCTGAAAAGTTTACAGTTTCAGCGATATAAAAAATTATGACTATCAAAAATTATGTTAACAATTAAATTATGACCAATAAAATTATGGGAAACAAACTTAAATATAGTGAGAATAATGCAATTCCTTAATTCATGCTATATAATGTAAAATTTACCTCCCCATGGCATAAAAACATCTCTATTGTGATCAATCACAAATTTTGCACAGGTGTGATGCATCATCTAAAATGAGATCAGAGAGGTATTACTCAATGCTTTTAGCGAAGCGATTTTGTTAAAATACCGACGCCCACTTAAAAGGTTTTCAG
Source organism: Acleris literana (assembly GCA_946894065.1). Classification (NCBI taxonomy): domain Eukaryota; kingdom Metazoa; phylum Arthropoda; class Insecta; order Lepidoptera; family Tortricidae; genus Acleris; species Acleris literana. The sequence continues at coordinate 9,452,476 of OX335691.1, read as the reverse complement.
GGTGTTTTGCTGAGTTAACAACGTAAATAAATAATTTATTATAGACTTCGGGAACAGAACAAAAAACAACTTGGGCAGATTTGAAGATGAACCTTTGAAATGTCGTTTACAACTTATAAAATAATTTAATTCGTGCCTCAGGTGACTATAATAGGGCTGGCTCTATCCTCGGCCAACGGCTAGCAATAGCTATCCAACGAGTAAATGCAGCCAGCATTATGGTCACCATTCCCAGTGGCAGTGGCCTAGGGGACATCTGTACATATTTAGTTACTTAGAATAAGTTAATGTATTTTAGTATTTAGTTTTAGTTTATGTTTTGATATTTTCTTTGTTTGTTTTGTTTGTGTCGTAATAAAGTTTTTCTCCACAACTTTTGGGTAAAACCAAATTATTGCCTTTGACGTAATATCGTTATTTTTTTTAACTTAGCCGCCATTATTGTCAAGTCAATAAGAAGAGCTATCGTAGCGTTGTCTATAAATGATATTTTATATAAAGATACGTCATCTGTGCGTAAAAACGTTCCGCAAAAATGAAGGCAAATTGCCTTACTTTTTATCTATTTATCTCTTTCTTACAATAGCGTTCGCTATGGATTGCCGTGTTTGTCTCTGTCAGTAATTGTTCACGGGTTTTGAATGCGTTTAGTATGAGCATAACGTAGCTTTATATAAAATATCATTGTTTACAATACGATAACATGTCAAACGCAATATGGTTTTATCGTGTAGAATAAAGACCCTGGTGAGCGTTACAATACTTTAAAATTAGTATTGATTTGATAAGACATTTCTAAAGAGATATGACCAAAATTGTTGACCAGTTAAATTATGAGGCGGGATGAAATAATAATAATAAACTAGTTAAAAAAAAACTAACATAAGGTTTGATAAAAAAAAAGTGAAACTTTGAACCACTGTAATAAAGTGTTCCTATCCGCAATAAGCGACGATATGGATAGTCTTAAGTTATGTATTGTTTGTGCAAAATGTGGTTACAAAAGTTTTTAGAGTTGTTGGTAATTCTGTAGCTCTGCCTACCCCACTCTGGGAATGAAGGCGTGCGTTTATGTACGAGTGTGTATGTATGTAAGTATTTTGAGTAAAGATTTCATTTATTATTTATAAACACTCACACAAAAATAAAAATAAATATCAAACTTAATGTTCTCTCACACAAGCTTGGTCCGATCTTCGAGCCAAGAAGTTTATGTAACAATTACTACGAGCGTCTGCCGCAGACAAGTTGTCGAGATAAAAAAAAGTGGGCTTTGTCCATGGTCCGTGGTTAAATGGGGCGAGAGGCGGTTGTTAAAATGTCTCGAACAGCGCCATACATTGTTCCTAGTTTATTGGATGTGTTATTGGGAAATTGGGCCGTATTGTTTGCTGCTTGCCATTACGAAAATTGAACTTTTTTTAATGTACATACTAGAGGATGCCGACAAAACCAAACGAACCAATTTACCATTATTACTCTATCCACGTACTTTTGGATATCAAACGAGGTGTACTATTAGCTATTAATATTACGTTTTTAAAATGGAAACACGCTCCATGAACATTTGAGGTTATGTGTCAAACAATACTATTTTTTTTACATCTTTGCTCATTTCAATTGACGATTTATACAGACTATTCGTACGCGTAATAGTACATTATTGCGTTGGCCCATAAAGTAGGGAATTGCTCGACGAAGTGGTCGGCGGGCCGAGCCTTGGCGAGGCCTGCTAAAATCCGAGTCAGGCAATCCCCGTTTTCACCGAGGCGTACAAAATATGATGAATGATTATAACTTATAAGTATTTGTAAAAAGCTTTCGACAAATTCAGAGAATCTTTTTTCTAAAACTACGATTATTATAATAGTTTCACGCACAAGGATTGTCTTAAAACGCTCGGATGTTAAGTTACTGATATCGATTCGTCGATGACTAAGCCAATTTTTTTCTATAGAGTTCTGGAAGCTACATTTTAGCGGCCCAAATCGTCAAGTTGTTAGCTTGACTCAGATTATTTGTACCGGAAAATTTCCTCTCCACTTTTTTCCGAGAGATTCCTCATTTCACTTATTTATGATACCTACTTGAAGTGATTTTATTTAGAAATGAAATAAATCGCGGTGTTTCAGCGGCTTAGAGATAAAGAAGAAATGGAAGTTATTTAAAATTAGGGTTAGTTGGTTAAATTTTTAAAGGAATTATTTTGTTTTGTTTTATTAAAGTGGCATATGGATGGTATATTGGTTTTACTCTCGAATTGACGCGCGTTTAATAGTTTTTTAGACATAAACACTAAAAAAAGAGGTCTCGTGTTTTAATTACTTCATCATGAAATATTAATAAATACTTAACATAATTAAGTCCTTGTGATTTTAACCATAACTAGTTGGAGCTACAAAAAAATACAATATAAGTCAGTCAAAAATAGAAAAACAAAACTAACATAAATTGCGACCAACGAATAAACCAACTCTAACAAAAATACCATTACCCAAGCTTTCCAACCTAACAACATTATTGCCCAATTTACATTCATACAGCAAACCTAATCACCACCTCACACATTCGTTGCCAAATAGCTTGTTTTCTCCACAAAATTGACCCTAAATCGAGTCAAGAATTGATTAAGAACTCATTCCGATTTCCACCAATCACCGGCTCTTTCCGAAGTGACGAGATGTCACGAGAGCCATATTTTACGCGAGCAATCAATTTGGGTCGGGCCCGTTTGTGAACAATGGATGACTGTGCCAATGACGTAAATTGGGGTCGTTTCTGTATGGAAATTGGGAATGCCTGGCGTTTAATGCCGCGTACGTGTAAATTTCTTTGTATAGTGTTATTACCTTAATAGCTATGCGAGAGTGTGTAAGGAATATTAGGCACATATTGTTTTTTCTGAGAATTGAGTTTCTTGCTTCGTTATTTGAACACAAAATTAAATGATCGCGTTTACAGAGATGGTTGTAGGTAGGGATAAGTATTAGCCTTAAAACGCGGTTTTGACAAACAAGACAAAAAAAACGACTTTTTCAAAATATAACGTGACTGAAATATAACAGTAAAATAGTAGTCAAAAAAGATATGTTTTTAGCTTTGGTAGCCGATTCTACTGTTTCAATCAAGACCAAAATAACGAATTCAAACTCAGTGGGTCTATTTTAAGTCGAGTTCATAAATATGTGTACACTTTAGTACCTTGTCTATTTAATGTTATGTTGAAACTTCCATATATGAATTGTCACAGCGATTAAAATGACAAGGTACTCGACTGTACAACTTAGATCCTGTTACCACTTTCCGACTCTACGACTCCATCATGAAATCAGCTCTAGCACGCTCGAAGACACAATAATATTTCATTATACATACATACATACCGTCACGCCTTCATCCCAGAGTGGGGTAGGCAGAGCTACAGACCAACAACTCTAACAACTTGTTGTTAATTCTATAACCACATTTTGCACAAACAGGCTAAGATGTTTACCAGCGTATTTCATTATTATCGGGTGTAAATCTGTATTCCAAATATTAGCTCATTCTAATTACCATAACTGGTTCCAATTTGACTTACAAGATGTAACACAAACATAGAAATAAAGTAAATAAAGCTTTTAAAAATACCACTGAGGGCCCTGCAAAGATGCACTACGCTAACTAACGTTTCTATTCGATTCATTTTTAAACCAATCGCGTCACCGGTAGACCACGTGACTTTTCGTATCACGTCATCTCCCAGTGACGCGATTGGTTTAAAAACGAATCGAATAGAAACGTTAGTTAGCGTAGTGCATCTTTGCAGGGCCCTCTGTAGACGTAACGTAAGAGCATAAAATTAATGACGAGGCTGTTTTCTTTCCTCGCAGCGTCAAAAAATGACGGATGAGTTGTCAAATTTTTGTTACCTTTTATCGAGAAGACATACAAAAAAAGTTATAGACAATATTCCACAAACTATATGCACAATTTTGTCATGTTTATAGTTTTAATAGATGCTTTTATCGTTGAGAAAATATTAAAAAAGAACAAATTGACATGACGGCTTGCGCCTCCCCCTAAGTTCGAAATCTTGGATTTTATTATGAGGACCCTATTCCTTACCAACACAGATCAAAAAAAACTATGCTCCGCTTCCTGAAAAACGAGACCTTTTTTTTTCATACAGTCTGTATTTTTTTTATAAATGTTGTATCTCGTTCTCTAAAAACTAATCCGTTATTTCGTGTAAAAACAAACTTCCGTAAAAATAGTATCTATTTTATAAAAATGTATTGTACTTTACATATTTCCTAACTAGTTTCATTTATGTGAAAACTTACATTTAACTATTTTAAGTTTTCAGGAATGCCTCGTTTCCATGACAGGGCCGGTTTTAATTAAATTTTATAGGTTATAAACGGGTGAACTTTGATAATAAATTTATGCTTCGTTTTAACAATAAATAGGCGTTGTTTAACATGCAATACCCAACACAAATTAATTAATAAGGGACATGTTCGACATGCCACCACAAATTCATAATCGATCAAGCGACCAAATGGCGACACGATAGAGTAAGGTTTACAAAAAAATGGAGGATGCATACTGAGTATATGTGAAAAGAGTTTTCATTTCATTTATAGGGAATATTTATAACTTTTATCTACATCCATATCATAACTTCCCTACAATATGTTCAGAAGCGATAAGCAAATCGCCTATATTAATAAACCTGTATCTGTGGTTGCATCTTAATGTTTACATTAAAGTATAGTGCATCGTAATGTTAACATTAAAGTGTCGGTACCTAAACATTAAAGTATAGGAAATACTATACCACTAACTTGAAAATGCAAGCTATATACATTATAAATAAAGTTTGTTTTTTATTTTATTTTTAATTATTTTTTAAGCTTTTGTACTACAAACAAGTTAACAGTAACACTAACTTAATAAAAATACCGGCCATATCTGAACATACTATAGAAAACTTATGATATGCATGTAGGTAAAGTTATGTATGCGGCTATACATAATTAGGCATTAAAACACTCGTGTGATCTCATTATGAAACTCGCCTTCGGTTCGTTTCATAAAACCACACTCCTGCTTTAATGCCTCTTATTATGCACCAGCCACATAAACTACTATTATACTGCTTCAATAAAAGCTTCATGTAACAAACAGTTGACAAAAATCATTTTTGAATAGCTATAAAAATTACCAAGATATAAGCCAACACAGATTTCCTCTTTCTAGCAAAACAGAATTTAACATGGAGTTTATATGGCCGACCTGTTACATGACGTCAGTGCAATCGGATCTCTCTAATCGCTGTCTAATTAGCAGTTTAAAATGCTTGTATCATCCGTATTTCTTGGCCGATTTTAATTTTAATTTCGCTGATCTTATTTACGGTATTTTCATATTTTGTTGATAAATGCGATTTAAAAATCCATGCATATTGTTGGCCGTATATTATATTATATTCTTGAGTTGCTGGTGTATGCTCGTTTGCCCTCAATCTTATAATAAAAAAACATTAAGAGGTTTGTAAGATTGCCATGAAACTTCGTCAATCTAAAGAAATTGCCTAAATCTAGGTCTGACATCATAAAACAAAAGAATATTAGGAATTTGATCAAAACTTAAATTCGTTGTTTTTTCGTTTCATTCTTTCTTTCTGAAATGTAAATTTTAAGCACATTGTTTTTCATAAGGACTTTAAAACTCATTTGATTTTCAATTTGTGTCGGCACCTCTTCATTCGAGTGTTTTATAGTAATTGCTTGAGCGAAAACTAATGTAACCATAAATGTAGTAGTAAATAGGACAGTCCCGTTTTCAAAATTCCTTCCTTTTGTGTCAAACGAATATAAAATTTGACCGCATTGAAATGCTGCAGCGTCCGGCTTGAATTGCATCTTAATTGCAGCAATTTAGAAGCTCTTGCAGCGGACGTAGCTATGTGTGTCACTTTACTATTACTCGGTACAGATGACGAACCCAGCGATGGACAAATATGCATGCCCCAAAATGTAAAAACTTCTGTTTATATCCTACTGTTGTATTGTCGATTATTTATAAACTAGCCTAGGTGATTTTTCAGCGTGGTAATAATATGAGGCCTAATACAATATTATTGCAAGGCTCAAAAAACGCCCGTCATTTCAAACACTGAACCATGTTCCGTAAGTTAAAGACTTCGTTATCCTTTACAATACAGAATGAAACGATCGTTCGGGTTAAAAGTCACTTACTTAAATAACCTTTTACCCTAACTCAAAAATCAGCAAAATACAAATAAATTTAAACCTTAATACATCCAAAAAACCAAACAATTGATAGTCATGTTTCATTAACATTCAGCGACATGAAATAATGAATGAATGATACCGTGTTTAAAATAAATTAATCCCTATTTATTTATTTAAATGACTTATGACATAAGTAAGGCCCTTAAATGCAAAACTGTCCCGTCATAACATAAACAGTGGTCACAGTACTCAAACCATCAGGGTGACCATCTAACTTGAAGCAAGACGAATTTTCAAGGTTCTCAAATTCTGTGAAATTTCACGGTACAGGGTGATACTTCGGGCAAGTCTATCCAATTACAGGGTGGTTTCGGTTCACAATCGGGGAGCGAAGGGGTTCACTGTTCCCTTTGTCATTCTAAAAGGGTTTTCAGTTCAGTTCTTGAATGGGTACAAAATGTTTTGTTGCTTATTTTAATAAAGCTTTAATAACTTCCTTGGTTGAACGGGTTTTTATTATAATAGCAGAGGCAACGTAATTGGTTCGGTCTTGGGTTTGCGTAACGATAAATAAAATAGATTTCTGGATTATTATACAACTATGTCATAGTGACGTAATCAATCAAATCCTAAGAAAGTTTTAAGGATTTGACCTTGTACGTCATTTTGCCGTAGCACCATATACAATTGGCAATCGTAACTAGCATTGAACCCTACACAAACACCTTTACATTGTGTGCGTATTTAAAAAAACCGGCCAAGTGCGAGTCGAACTCGCGCACGAATGGCTCCGTACCATTATCTATACAATATCGAGCAAAAAATGACAAAAAAATCACGTTTCTTGTATGGGAGCCCCCCGTAAATATTTATTTTATTCTGTTTTCAGTATTTGTTGTGATAGCGGCAAAAGCATTACATCTTGTGTGAAAATTTCAACTGTGTAGCTATCACGGTTCATGAGATACAGCCTGGTGACAGACAGACGGACAGCGGAGTCTTAGTAATAGGTTTCCGTTTTTACCCTTTGGGTACGGAACCCTAAAAACAGTAAATATCAGGTCACAATCTCACACGAATTGACCTAACTAGTCCCGAACTAAGCTCTAGGCTTCCCTGGAATTTCAATGGAATAAGGGCATATCTTTATAGTTTGAACTATGAAAATTAGGCAACGATAAACATACTATACATATAGAGAAATACTTACTTAAATACATAGAAAACATTTAAGTTCTTAGCTATCTTCGTATACAGGGTCACCGCAAACTAGAGTCTAGTTACCAGCGACGTCGTCAAAATATTTTGCAAATCAATTTTTTTTTTATCAGGGGACAATGTCTAAACATCGGTATCAACGTTCAGTTTTCATGGCACCCGGTAAGGGTAGCAAAAAAAGAAATACGTTCGAATATTTAATGAATACCTAATAATTTTTATTTTCTGTTATTTTTTAAAATATAATTATGCAGAAGCTAAAGTATCTATATTTATGCTGTACTTATGCTTAAAGAGGTTTATATTCTAAATAATCTCATAGAACCTTAATACTTATTTTGCATTCTTAAAAGAATATATGCCAAATAGGTAACGAATGTCAATTTAATTGTCACACCAAATAAATATAAATAAAAAGGTAATTAAGTCATTTAAAATTGATATAGTTGTGTACAAAATTAATATGGAATTAACGTCAAATTTCAAATATAGAATGTCGAACGGTCTATTCAGATGTGTCACAAGTTCATGCAAGTGGTCATTTACTTCAGTTTTTCACCTATATATTATAACAGATATCTAAGGTTAACAGCAAAATGCATGGAACAAATTTTAATAATTTATTAAACCTTTAATACATTTTTAACGTCTTTCTTCTTGTTTATAAAAAATATAAGTTCAAAATACTAGATGTCTTTGTTTGTATTTGTTTTTCTGCAAACCGTACTTTGCCATCAAAGTTGAACGTTGATACCGATGCGTCAATGTCACACAAATTGACCTAGCCCCAGACTAAGTAGAGGCTTGTACTATGGGTACTAGACAACAATAAAGGTACTCAAATAGAGAAATATTATTATATACATAGAAAACAACCAAGACGCATGAACAAATATTCGCGCTCATCACACAAATATATGCCCTTATTATATTTGAACCCGGGACCGCTAGATTCGTAGGCATGATCTGCGCCTCTATTCTAGGCGGTAAAAACGATATCGTAGTTTTCCTGTTATGGTATTGTTATGACGTCAGCCGCCATTACTGTCAAGAAAATAAGAGCTATCAAAACGTTGACAATTCGATAACAGATCAAATACGATATTGTTTTTACCGTGTTGAATAGAGCCTCAGTATGATCACTACCAACTAGGCCAACGCGTCGTCGTTATGGTTTTATATTTGTACAACATAACCTTTATTTTTCACACTGGGGAAATACATTTACCCCAGGGGAACCTGGAGTGGTTATATGGGACTCACCAACCGAGAGCGGCCGGAATATCCAGTAAAAACCCAGCGGTGAACCATCTGTGTCCTTTGGGGAGGTGCCACGCGACCAAGAACAAGCGCATTCGGCTGTGGCACCCTCACGAACTTTACAACATAACCTAACCTAGCCAAACTTAACCTAACAAATATCTACATTCTACAAACTATATTCTCTCAAGACGGTGGTAAGAATACTTGTACCAACTTTTACCTCCGCGGCGTTAGTATCAAGAAAAATATGAAACAGTTTATTCTGTTTATATACGTAGCGCTCGAGCGGTTTATACAGTTTGTAGTTTTAACTTTGAATTTATGAGCCTTCGCGGTATCATGTTCAGCTCGGAAAATGTTTCATAAGGGAGGTTTATTTTAAAAGAGGGAAGTTAAAATGAAGAGCATAAATAAAGCTGGGCATCCACGGACGCGCCGTTCGTCTCGGCGACAGATGGAGTGTATACAACTCGGGCGCGCCATGCTATTTAGTTTCCGCTTCAACGGTGCGACATCACGGAGCAGACTGATTAGAAAATGGCAGGCCGAGAACGCATACACGACGACGCTATTTGGCTTGGCGCGGAGGCGTGGCGTGTTCCAACGTTGAATTTTGACATTCACGATAGTTCCATTCGGATTGCGCGGTGGCACGTCGCGCTGGCTTTCCGTCCATTTGGAAATCCAACTGACCGCGCCAAGTACTTATAAACCCTACAGTTTTGACATTCACGGCTCGATTTTGGCGCGGCGCTGCTCTATTCGGCTTGTTGGAGCGGTCGTGAATGTCCAGCTTAGGTAAGTATTTGGTTATAAATGCATTTATTCAGCATTAGAATGCGTTCGCTGTAGCCGCAGCCAAGATGCAAACGCCTCGAAATGTATTTAGTTGACGTGTAGCGGTCGACGCGATCTGACATCGGCTACGTTGATCCTAAACATTATCATTATATCAGGGCCTCCAAATAATCAACTTATTAAAACCATATCGTCAGTGATACTGCAAAAACGCGTAACCAACAAATTCATTATACAGCAAAATAAACCTTAATTTCTTAGAAAAAAGGTGCATTTTGCTCCTCATTAAAAATGTTACTTACGCGGTTTTGCAGTTTCACCGACGATATCGCCTTTGACGTATTATAGTATTGTCAACGTTACGGTAGCTCTTTTTTACATAACAGTAATGTCGGCCTAGTGAAAAACAATACGACAGCACGTACAGATGTAGTGAAATATCCTTTCACATCGTATTTTCTCGGAAATGTTCGTATTTGTCATGCTACTTCAGTCTGACTCAGTACCCATCAAGACAACGCGGGGGAACGTCGCATCGCGAGAGTGATAATCGATATAGAGTGGTGAATACCAGAGTATTTTATTTGTTTAATTAATATTAAGTTTGTTTTCAGTTCTTTTTAATAGTCATGCCGAAAGCATTAAGACCTGGGAAACGTTTAGATCGACAAGCCTGTGAAATTATTTTCAACATGTATTTATATTTCTTCTTGTTTACCTACACCTAATTTCTATACATATATTTGATCGTGGTGGTTTTAACATCTCGGTGTGATATACTTCAAACTCGTAGTTTGACATTTGACACTGATAACTAAAGTACTCTATTTATTTAATACAAACATGTTACTTAATAATTCAATAATTCATAGACACGTCGGCATCATTCGGAAGTAGACGTGAGTTCCGAGTTTTCACGATGTGAAAGGATTATTCACTAGATCTGTATGGGTTTATCCAGTAGAATAGAGGATGGGGCCTAATATGGCTACGTTTATCGTGTGACAAAATGTGTATAAAACATCCGTCACTTTTTGACGCGTATATAAGTACGAGAGTGACGGATGCTTTATCCACATTTGTCACGCGATAAACGCAACGATACTAGGCCAGCTGATTAGATAACACGAGTATAACCTTGTTTAACCTCTCGTTTCTAACCTCTGATTTATTCCTTAACCTATCCCAAACAGAGTCCCTAAAGTCATGTACACTTAAAAGCAATAAAAACAGACCACTGCACGTACAAATTTATATGTAAAGTAGCCAGTTTCCATTACAGTGTATGCTAGACAAAGTTAGAGAACTCACCGCTTAGGTGTTCTAGATACACGATAACAGAAAGTTCTAGAGTTGGCGTTTGGAGAAAAGATTAAGTTAGAAGTCGCCACTGGAATTGTTGTTGTTTCGTTGAAGTTGTTTATTGTTACTCTTGTGTACAGTCCACTTCGGGGGATATGTTGAAGTTTATAACCTTTGTTAGTGAGACGGGACTTTTGAATTTGAAGTGTACATTGAAAATTAGTTCATTTCCGGCCCTTTAGGAGTTTCCGTTACGTATTGCCACTCGGGCGCTATATCGCTCGATACTTAATACGCACGCGAACAAACGCGTTGACGGCGCGGCCCCAACTAAGACCCAACTAACTTAAGCCGGCTCGGTCCGTCCCGTTGAGTTTGCTTGTGGTGGCTCGCGGCGCGTACGGACGAGGCACGCACACATGCAAGCCGTGCGATAATCTATATTTGAAGATGAACTACTGTTTATACTGTTAGAGGTAAGCAAGTTGGACCGACCATCTGATTAGGGTCGCAGAAAACTACAGGATGCGAGTACCCAAGGACTGATCACGTAGGAGATCTTAGAAGGTCTATGTCCAGGAGAGGACGTATTTCACCTGACATGATGTTGATAATGAGGGATGACTTAGACGCGTTTCAAAGCGAATGGCGGGAGCATGCACTCAATCGGGACGAATGGCGGAAAAGAGGGGAGGCCTTTGCCCAGCAGTGGGACACCCAAATAGGCTTAAAAAAAAAAACAATGCGGATGGCCGATTTGTTTCCCGTATCTTCGTTTCTTCGTGTAAGGGTTGGTTCCCAAAAAAATGCATTACTCCGTGCGCGGTCTCTGTCAGTAAGACGCGGAAGCCTCAACCTTAACCTTAAATATGACTTAATAAGCATATTTATTGCATGAATAACTTTAACAAAAAGCAAGCTTTCAAAACCCGACTGTTGCTAACCAACTTTAAATTGTTATAAATCCTAAATGATCATTCAAAATCAAAAATGATGAAAGAAACCTAAAGATGATTTTTAAATCCCTATTCAATGATACCCCACTTGTCATACTTGGTCGACTTTTTTATTTTATTTGCACAATATGGCGTCTGGTTGCCGCCATATTGAATTTTGATTACTGTCATATGTTCAGTGACACTTACCAGATTAAGACAAATCGATTGACATAAGAATCGTCAAAATCGAACAACGGGTTTAGTTTTTATAGTGCCACAAAGGAACAAACATACATATATAAGCTGTGAAACACATTACCCTCCTCCTTCGGCAGTCGGGTAAAAAGGTAAAGCAGGTCACCTGGTAGGTAGTTTTTGAACCCTTTTGCAACTTTAGAATTTCAGATGCGTTTCTACGAGAATGAGCAGAAGGGCAAAACATTGCTTGAGGGTTTTGTAAGCGGATATGAGTGGTAGCAACTCGAACAGACATCTATTCTTACAAAGTTATACCCTTAATGGAATGGATACATAAAATATTACCACTTTGTTTTATAGCCTGTCCCTGACTGCACCTCGCTTGTATTTGTGCTTGTAACTGTAAAAATATTAAACTAAAATATAATTTATTTTAATACTATTGTCCAAATTAAACGCGCATCATGTACCATGTACAATTTTAACTCAAATAACTTGAGTATAAACTAAGATATTTCTCGTATAATTTCATGAAACTTCACTCTTAATGAGAGGGAGGGTTGATGCAGCGAATTGTTTGTTTTGAGTGGTTTTAATAGGATTATTAAATTAATTAAAATGTTGCTTTAAGTTATCTCTGTTACGAGGACGTTTCTGCTTTTATTTTGGAAATTAGTGATACTTACTTTAGCAGACAGACTTTATTGTACAATAAAGAATTTAATTACTTAGTTATACGCGTACCAGCTGTGTACTAGGAATGACGAGTTATAAAAAGCAAGCTTTAAAAAACCCGACTGTTGCTAACCGACTTTAAATCGTTATAAATTCTAAATGATCATTCAATATGAAAAATAATGAAAGAAACCAAACGTTTTTTTTTAAATAAGTCCCTATCCAATGATACCCCCCCTACTGTCATAAGTTCATCGACTTTATTTTTTCTTTTACAATAAGTATAACATCTGGTTGCCGCCATATTGAATTTTAATTACTTTTGTTTGTTCCTTTGTGGCGCTCTAGAAACTAAACGCATGAACCGATTTTGATGAGTCTTATGTCAGTCGAATTGCCTTAATCTTGTGAGTGTCACTAAAGACGTCGCCTTTTTTGATTTTATAATTAGTTTTAACCGTAATAACGGCTAATTAAAATTGAAATTGGTAAAGCGACATCCAAATTGACTCTCCCACAGACACAGCCTTATAGACAGACTGACAAATTCACTTTTGCATTAACAATATTGGTAGTACAGTCAACAGCATAAATAAGTGATCATTTATGTACCTTGTCACTTTAACGTCGTGTTTGAAATGTCATACAAAATTGTGAAAAGATTGAAAGCGACAAGGTACATAAATGATCACTTATTTATGCTGTTGACTGTACTACGGATATTAGAAGGGATAACTTGTAAGTTAATTAATCAAAACATTAAGTTTTCAATTCCAACTAGTCTAACAACTTCCTACTTTCGCTGCAAACCCAATCGGAGAAGTATAATTAACGATTGAATAAACCCGATCCTTAACTAACAAACTAACCAGAAAGTGTAAAGGGACAAATACAGTAGAATTGAAGACGCTGTATCTATTAAGCCTTTGTTCTAGTTTGTTTTAGCCCATATTGCTTCCATATTGTTATCATATTGTTGACGATATGGTAGCTCTTATTCACTATACAATAAAAGCTGATAAAACATCATCAATCCTTATTATAAATACGACAGTTGGTGTGTTAGTTGGTAACTCCTTCACGCTGCAACGGCTGGATGGATTTGGATGAAATTTGAAGTAGAGATAGCTTATTCCCTGGATTAAGCAGTCTCTTTCTAGCAAAAGGAGTTAGAAAGAGACTTCCGCTTGTAATTTGTAACTTGTAGCTTCTTGAAACGGGCCTCAGGGGTCGGAAAAGGTAGTGCTTATTTATTATTAACCTAAACTCCATTACATTTAATCATTTGCATATTTGTGTGTCTTATGGTTAGTGAATATATGTATTTCTTCTTCTTCTTCTATTTGCCAAGGTTCATCATAAAAAAACGTGAAATATGACATAAGTAGTTCGGCAACGATGAAGAATTAACTTTTAGCTTTTGTCCCTGACTGCTTCCTTGTATTATTCTTTCATCGACATTGCCTCGAGAATTTTCCAATTTCCCTGGAAAGAAGTAATTTTATCAAGATAATTTGTTTGCCGGAAGCGGACATAGAAAATTTCCCGAAAAAAAATTAACTTCCCTAGGGATGAGCTACAATTGCTTCAATAGAATCTGTGAAGGGACCCAATATTTAAAAAACCACCCCAACTGGACCCCGTTTATTTTTTAAATCCTTTTTGGATTCATTGAACTGAACTCTTATAGTTTCTCCATGTCCGTCTGTCCGTCTGTCCACGGTGCAGTTTATTACCTCTTGGTACTAAAAAGCTGGTATTTGGCATAGTTATACATTTATATTACGACGACAAAGTTGTAAAATAAAATCTTGAAAATTTCAACTGTCTACCTATTACGGTTCATGAAATACAGCCCGCTGACAAACAGACAGACAAACGGACAGCGGAGGCTTAGTAACAGGGTCCTAGTACTGATAGGGTGATGGAACCAGTAATGGACAAGGCACCACTAATGGACACTTGATTCTTATTTTACAGAAGATAAGGGTTATTCATTTGTTTTGCAGCAAATGAATAACAATCAATTTTGGTCCGTATACAATTTGAATTAAGAGTGAAGTGTCCATTACTGGTGCATGTCAGCTAAAAGTGTCCATCGTTGTTGCCGTTACCCTAGGGTACTGAAAAGATTAAAAGGTTAATATAAGATTCCGGAACTATTGTGTCGCCGTTTCGCCTTGATGGCATTTGCATCTTTTATAAACCCCTGTAAACTTTCGGCCGAGACTTGTTTTTAAAGAACTTTAGTTCGCTAAGTGGAATACGGGCTATAATTGAAATTGTTTAAGTTTCTAACACCCTTTCGAACTTGTTAAGACACCAAAGAAGACCGAAATAATAATTAAATTAAAAAGATTGCTTAACTCTGGCGAGGATTATGTATAAAACATTGTCAATAACATTAAAGTCTTTAATCACTCTTTAAACTGCATAATGATTTAGTGTTCGCACTGATAAAAAAGAGGGTGGAAAGGACAATGCCAAAAAAAACTCAGCGTCGATTAAAATCAATCATATATGGTTAGGGAGAGCATATCCAATATTCAAAAATTTTCGAGAAAACAAATTACACAAGTATAAAAAAAAATTAAAACTCCGGGTAGTCAGAAAATAATAAATATAGGTATTATTTTCTGATAACCCGGAGTTTTCACTTTTTTTAATACTTGGAGATGGTTTTCTCTAAAACAAATTACACATTTGTGACCTATTGGACATGCTCAAGCTAATCCTATATGCTTGATTTTAATCGACGCTGGGTTGTGGTCCATAAATATGTTTTTTGCCATTGTCCTTTGTTCTTAAAATATTTAGGGCGAGCCTGTTTCTCATAAAGGTTCGTTTCATTGGCCATAGTCCGCATGCTTTTAATGGTACATTGCGTCCCTGCAATGCCTTCCAGCGCAATTTGATGATTTTTGATCTGTTTGAGCCAGTTTTTTGGCCATCTTTACAGATGGAATATGCAGATGGTACTCCATAACTGAGAGATTTGGCAAGCGATATGAATGACTGATATCTTAAAAGAAAGAACTATAAACAAGCATACTTTTAAAAGTGTTTGAACATTTCAAAGATATTTTTAAATATTTTTTTAGGCACGTAGGCACATCCAACCTGCGACACTTTTAATAATTTCGAATGCTTCCATTTTGTTTTTATTAGAACAAAGATTCTTAAAACTTGTTTTATTTATCTCAATAGACATTATACTATCCAAAATCTAAAATACAAATGATTTTGCTTAGAAGGCTTATTGGGGCATTATTAACACGTAACTATGAAATTTTGGGTATTTTCCGTAAAATTCTAAATTTTCATTAAATAAAAAATCTACCAAATTTCGTCTAATTCATATACAGCTAAAAATTATCAAAAATACCTCGTCTATAACCCCGTTAAAGATTTGCACCTAGCGACCTAATACCCTGTATTTTATAATGCGACTCTATTTGTTATATCAAAGTCACTTTCATTAAAAGTATAAATGATACTTCGTGTATTTGAACCTGCTGTCCAGTAACCATCCACTGCGCCACTGACCGACAAACTGTAAGAATGAAGCGAGACGGAAGCCATTCATTAGCTAACTAGCGGTTTGCTAACGAACCGCGCGAACTACTTCAAGATGGACGATTTACATTTTAAACAGAATTAAACTAGCTTTAAGGCGATAATAGCTGTGACGTGAGCTTTATTCTAATTTGTTTCAGCCCATCTTACTTCAATATCACTGTTACACTATTGACGTTGACATCATAACGTTAAATAACAGGACTTTAACTAACTACCTCGGAAAAAAGGTTTTTTTTACCGTTAGTAAGTTTTCAATATCAATTGCATTATCATCCAGGGGGTCTAATTATGGCGGCGTTTCATCTTCTTATAGTGCCTCTCCAACTAGTGAAGTTCGGCAGTCAGCTCGCATACTTCTGTCGGTCTTTGGCGAGGTTGAAAATCTCCGCTGCACTTGTGACTCCAGTGCATTCCCGAGTTGCTGCGTTTATCGCTTGACAAAATGTGGATAAAACTTTCGTCACTTTTGACACGTATAAGTACGAGGATGATGTATGCTTTATCGACATTTTGTCACGCGATAAACGCAACCTTGCTAGGCTCGCACTTCTTTTTTTATGTCACGGACAAGGCAAACGAGCGCACAGGCCTTCTAATGGTGGTTGGGATCTGTGACCCATAGACATTTGCATTCTCAAGACTACAATCTTAAGACTTCAATCCTATAACCGCAAATGCGTTGGTGGACGAAGATGCGAGGATGTTTGTTATTTCAAAAGTGGTATTTTCCCCACACCTGAACACAACAATGAGAACACTGCTGCTTGGCGGTATTACAGATTAAAGGAAAAGATATAGGTTAGTTAAAAAAAGTTAGTATTTCAAGTCTTAAGCTCATTAGGAAGTCAGTTTAAAAAGAAATGCAAAAAAAAAATGCGTTGTCTGTTAGTTAGGGACCTATCAGACAGAGAGCGGTCACGCGGTCAAGCGTTCAAGCGGTCAGTGGTAACTTAATATAACCAAAGACCGCAAAGAACTCAAAACTGATAGCTTGACCGCGTGACCGCTCTCTGTCTGATAGGTCCCTCAGTCAGTTACGGTTTTTTTTTGTAAAGTAAACTACAGGACACCTGCAACTTTAGAGTCTGTATTTTTTGCCAGTCATCCAGTCAGTCAGCCAGTCAGTCATTAAGTCAGTCACTTACGGAAAACTTTTATAAGATGATGGTAAGGAACCATCGGTGCTCGAGTCCCACAAACTTGACCGCTTTTTCCCGACGCAAAAAAAGGGGTGTCCTAAGTTTGACCACTTTGTGTATATGGGTCTGTATGGCACCGTAGCTCTTAAACGGATGAACCGATTTGAATGCGGTTTTTTTTGTTTGAAAGAAGTTTTTCTAGCGGTGGTTCTTAGCTAGGTTTCATGAAAATCGGTTTGGCCGCTTAAGAGATATTAGTTCTGAAAGAAAGGGTCATCATTATAACGAGGGTTTTTATCTATCTCATCCTCGTAAGGTCCAATGTCCTAAATTTAGGACTTTTGTCAAAGTGACTTTTAACTTTAGCTGACCGACACAAGATTATTTTTCGAACTAACGAAATTTGACGTGGGCTTTACGAGGCTAAAGACTATACAGCCGTCCTTGAAAGTGATTAAGACCTACAATATCGTATCAAAACAATCTACGATATCGTTATTCAATGTCGGATATAAGCCCGGGATTATACGGGTAATCATGCAATCCTAACCCAAACTACTAACTGCGACAAATTATTCAACCCCCGAGGCGTCCGTTTCTCTACAATTAATCACTATGTATTATTCAACTGATATTACTAAGGCAGTTTAAGCGGGATGTTCAACCTTCGCTTCAATAATTTTACATTTTTAGGGTTCCGTACCTCAAAAGGAAAAAACGGTACCGTTATAGGATCACTTTGTTGTCCGTCTATCGTCGTTATCTCGGGAACGCGTGGAGGTATCGAGTTGAAACTAAAACCATATACTCAGGTCTAAAGTCCCTTGAAGTTGTGAAAAAAACAAACTTCTAAGTTAATGTAAAATAAAGATACAGCCGTTTTTGCCGCAAAAAACGTATACTTACTTCGACACTCTCAAGGGAATCAAAATTTATAGGGTATTTTCCGTTGACCTAGATAGCTATGAAATTTGGCAAGTAATACCGTCTTATACCACAAGTATAGTAAAAATCTGAAAACTATACATTTTTATTAAATCACAAAAAAAGGGTCTTTATGCAAGGAACGGCGGTCCAAATTTTGAATTGACTTAACCGTGTCATGTGCGGAACCCTCTTTGGGCGAGTCCGACTCGCACTTGTCCGGTTTTTTTATTTACATGGTATAAAGGGCCATAGACATTTCAAACACATAACTAGTGAAGTTAAAATCAGGGCTTGTATTTAAAAATAAATCTTACTAATATTATAAATGAGAAAGTTTTCATGTTTGTGTGTTTGTCACGCTTCAACCACTGAACGGATCGGGATGAAACTTAGCACACATATAGGTTAGGTCCTGGAATAGGACATAGGATAGTTTTTACCGCGGAAAATTTAATTGGGCAGGGAATAATGATCATTGACATCCGCGGACGAAGTCACGGGCAGAAGGTAGTAAATAAGGTTCATTAATGTTTTACCAAATCATCATTTGACAAACTATATCATTTTACAAACTTTCATTTCGCAAAGACGTAATTCCCGCCACATATTTTTATATTTTTTCGCGGTCATTAATCTAACCTAACCTATCTTATTTAATAAACCCATGTAACCTATGTAATAAGTGTAATGGTTTAAGCACAATTACAGTTTTGCGAAATGAAAGTCTGTAAAATGATAATAATATAGTTTGTCAAATGGTGATTTGGTAAAAAGTCAGGATACCAGTAAATAATAAATGTTTAAATATCAGTGGACAATGTCCCGCCAAAGTTTGGGAGTAGGTCAATTTGTTTGACTGTCCGTTGATATTTATTTATTTAAGTAGTAAGTAATAATATGTTTTACCCGTGTTTTACTAATGTTTGTAAACCTAATGGATAACTTTTAAAGCATATTATTTTTGTACAGTAATTAAAAAAAGTACATTCGTGATTAAATAACTACTCAAATATCTGTAATCTCCTAATATATAATACCTCCTAATTAAGAGCATTTTCATTAGACACTCTATTTATTCATTAACTGTTTTTTTCTGCCCTTAATAATATAACAACAAAAAGATGAGCTACGCAAATGTCCAAAATATATTCTCCACAATTTTTATTTAAATAATAAAGTAATTAAGACTTTTTAAGTTCACCATCTTCATTTTAATTCCAGAGGCAGACTCGTGGAAGAGATTTTTTTTTAATTATCCCCGCTGATGTTAAAAGCTTTGTTGTCGATTTTTTTATGAAAATAAAGCTCTTTGACTTAAGTGCCAATTAATTGCGGGTGGAATAGCTTTTATTTGGTATGGGTTGCTACGACTTTATCTAAATAAAAAAATATTATACATACATATATACATACATACATAAACTCACGCCTTTATTCCCAGTTTGGGGTAGGCAGAGCTACAGAATTGCCAACAACTCTAAAAGCTTGTTGATAATCCTGTAACCACATTTTGCATAATCAGGCTAAGATGTTTACCAGTGTATTAGTGACAGGTTGCAAGCCCATCGCCTAACAGTACTATAAGCCTTTATTCCCTTAGTCGACTCTTACGACATCCACGGGAAGACACAGAGTGGTGCTATTCTAAGCCGGCAACCACACAGCTATATTATATTATATGTTTTAAATAACATGAATAATGCTAACTAAATACGATTGATTACCTACTGATGAACTAATAAAGGTGATACCAATCTTTACATAGTATAAAACAGAGTCACTCCCGCTGTCTGTTTGCTTAGATCTTTTAAACTACTCAACGGATTTTAATGCATTTTTCAGCAGTAGATAGAGTGATTCAAGAGGAAGGTTTTAATGTATACATTTTGGTTTATGTACGGGTGTTACAGAAAACTCGCATAAACCGAAGCGAAGCGAGGGCGGGTCGCTAGTAGTAAAATAAAAAATAAAAACAATGTTTGGGGACGATCTCACATAAATTGACCTAGTCTCAAATTAAGCTCCAACAAGACACAAAAGCATACTTAAGCAATAAACAATAAGTGCTTACTTAAACTAATACATAAACATATTTTATTAGTTACTGTATGATTATTTGGTAGACTGGTAGAGAATCCCATTAGGCATTAAGTCCGCTATTTGTGTTTTTTTTGTGCAATAAATGTTAAATAAACATATAACGCTGCTTTAGAAATATATAAAACACTGCGTCCTTTTCTAATCAAGAAATTATAATAACTTAATTATGCCGTTATTTCTCATTTCATTGCAAAAACACTAAAAATACCTCAAATCGAGTCAACTAGATCAATGTTGGTCCTTAAAACCGTATTTACAAATAATGGTCCTTCCACCCGGATTTTGCATGGTCCTTCGAACCGGATTTTTAAATTAGTATTTCAAATATAATTTTTTAGTTAATCATTCAAATTAATATAAATGTTTGTCAAAGGAATTATTATTTGCTCCGCGGAACCCAAAAGACACCATCTGCCAACAATAACGGCGTGCCGAATCAGCCGCGCGCGAGGCTAAAATTAATATTGTAAAAGTTAAATAAAACAGGCTTTTTGTTTATAAAGGGCACTCATTTCTCCTAATTAACTTCATTATTTGCTGACTTTTGACAAAAGTTTTATTCTGCGGTTTAAAATAGTTAGTACTCTCGACTACGAAGACATGTATAAACTTTTAGCGCTAATTGCAATGCAATAAGGTTAAAAAGTGGATACATTTCTTTGTAGTCGACTGTACGTGCTTCTTGAAGTAGGTAGACGTCAGAGTTACAAAGCACAAAATTCAAAACAAATACGTACGCACCTTTTTTTAAACTAAATCGAAAGAAAATAATGGAGCTAACGTAACATCAAAATTCAATTCTTAAGGACGTTAAGGGCTAAAGCAATTTGGCAGGCCCAATATGGAGCAACGAATAGATTTAAAGATAATTGGACAGATAAATAGGCTGCTTTTTAAACAGATAAAAGAGGTTTAATCAGTTAGTAGGCCGCACGGGCACTTTTACACATTGAAACATTTAAAGTTTGTTCCTTGTATGATTCAATTTATTTTGGTATTTGATTTGTACGAGTCGCACTTAGAGTTCTGTTTCTGTATACAAGTTTACAGTTTTTTCCTTTTGCATGTGAAGAAGAAGAAACATTTAAACAAGAATTTATTCAAAGAGAACGCACACAAAGCGAAAGTAACAATGTTTTACTGCACAATTATATTTAAAAAAATGGGGAATAAAAAACTTGGTAGTATACAAAGAAGAGCAAAGACTTGTGTGTTCCGGAGCCCAGCAATGTGTGCGGATGAGGTTCGGGTCCGGCTCAGCATGTGTTGTGACGCATGGTCACAGCGCTGTTATTCTGCCAGCACCTCAATTTGAGTGCGAAACATACATAATTACCAACGTGATCAGGGAAAAAACAATGCATTACTCTTAATTACAGAAATAACGGGTGTCCCTCGGAATCCCTAACAACGTTTGTCCTAACACATCGTTTGTCCGAATTTTCATTTGCCCTAAACTGGTTTTCAGCTGAGTCAGACAACTTTTTAAGTTTTCCAATTATATCTGCGGTTCGTTAGGCTAGGGTTGTATTATAACAATGCTAAAAAGTTTTAAAATTTAAGCACAAAATGACTTTAGGGTAAACGAAAATTCGGACAAACGATGCATTAGGACAAATGACGATTAGTGATTCCATAGGGTATTATTAGTTTCTTTGTAACAAAATTTTATTTGTATTATTTCCTTCCCAGCACCAACCTTAAATCGTTTCTGTTTAGTCCATTGGTTGACTGGTTAAGTCCGCCATTTGTGCCTACTTTGTGTATTGTGCAATACAGTTTAAATAAATAAATATCCCTAAGGAAAAGCCAACAAGAACAGAGTCTAGCTATAAGCTAGTAAAAAACTACTTCAACTTATCTAATTAAATTTTTCCTTTGTCCACAGATAAAACAAAATAAACACCATGACAGCGACCTAACGGAAAAAAGATGGCGGACAATGATTGGATTGGAGAGTTCCCTTACAACTACACAAAGAATTTCAAATCTGGAACGTTCGACGAGCCCTCGTACGGAACAAATGACGTCATCGACGGATCGAGTTCCAAATTGAACTATAGTTTTTATGACAATGAGACTGTCATTCCTGGATATTCGAATTTTACGACGGATGATTATTGCGCGTCCAATTTCAGCCATGTCTACCTGAACGTGACGTGTATGTTTCCTATAAATTATGCTGAGCCTATGTATGGGTAAGTGTATTTCATTTTTTAATTCTATTAACGTTTGAAGCTTACGTTTTACAGAGTCAAACCTCGTAAGGCCCAACGTCCTAAATTTAGGACATTTGTCAAAGTGACTTTTGACTTCAGTTGACCGACATAAGATTCTTTTTCGAACTAACGAAATTTGACGTGGGCCTTACGAGGTTTAAGGCCCAGCCACACCACTTACGTGACGTGCACGTGCACGTGCGCGTTCGCTTTCCACTGCGTTGTATAGTATGAATTCTCATTACGACATGTCACTATACAACGCAGTGGAATGTGAACGCGCACGTGCACGTGCACGTCACGCAACGCAACCGTTGTGGCTCGGCCTTAATGCCTATTCTTAATATTGAAAACATGGATTTATTTAGATTAATATACCTCCCATAATGGGTCATACACACTCGAAAAAACAAAAGTTGTCTTTCCTGTGGTCAATAGTTAAAGGCTTATGTGCATACAAGTTATGTTTTTATCTGATAGGACTAAAGTAGACCTGACGCCAATTAGGTTAAGTCTGAAAATTAGGCCTTAAAAACGTTAACTTCTGGTATGTCCACAGGAAGGACGCTAACCTAATTCTGTAGCCCATTTGATGCATTTTTTAACTGGAAAATGTCAAACTTCGAGCCGAAGTAATAATTTATCTGCGGTTCTAATATAGAGAACGGTTGTCTATAAAGCTCTTTATAATATTGAATGAAATTTGTGCGTTGGTCACAATTAAGTGCCACAAAGAAACAAAACAATTGGAGACCTGGCGCATTGTAGCAATCGTTACGATTTTTAGATTAACAAAATCTACTTACTAACAGTAGAATATTAAAAGTACTGAGGCATGACTTTACGACTACCTACGCATTTCATATAAATTTCTGTAGTTAGTAGGTGGTATAATTTTCATATTTTAACACTTTTAATTATGTAACTGATTAAACAGTCATCTAAAACTAGTCATTTTATAACTTTACTTTGGCTTTTGGCGATGTCTAAAATGATAAGAAAGCGTTAACATATAGGTATAAAAAATGAATACAAGATTTTTCTGTCGTTTTACAAGTAGTGATCGTCGACATATTTTCAGGAATGAAACCAAACGTGTGACAGCAAACTTTTATCAGTATAAAACTATTTGAAACCCCTAAGGGAAAACATGGTTTGGGCGGATCTTTCGCTTCGGGCGAATTTGTTTTTAACTACATGTAAAGAATGAAGCGATAAATGAAATTCGCTCCAGTTAAAAATGTATAAAGATTTATAAATTTTACGCGTTTTATTCCACGTTTTAAATTACAGTAAAAAAAAACACCTATAACCACAAATTCAAGAATAGGTCGGATTGCTTCCTTTTTCGTCGTATTCCTGATTCGACATATACTTGTTTTTTATTATTATTTATTCAGAAAGCAAACAGCCATTTAGAATAAAATTACGTTGAACAAATTACTTAAATAAGGCCTATAGTTTCCTATATTACTAAATGCACTTAAAACATTACTTAGTTATGTTCTACATAAGTCTTTAACATATAAAACAAATTTTAAGCTACGAGTGGTCAGGATACAGATCAAATAATTGAGAAAAAAATTATGTTACGTTCTATAACTATTATGAAAAAAAAACACAAAATAAAATGTTTCGTCTTTTCAACACTCTTGTTTCGTCGTTCTCCGTTTTCGACATATTCAAGTTTAGACATTGGAACCACCGAGTTTTAACCCTTACTTTCCGATGTACATTGTACCTATATGTGCCTATTGCCGACCGTCTCGAGGTTCTCTGCATGGAGTTGACGTTCAATATAAACTAATATCGGAGTAGAGAAGGTGTTTTAAAACTATATGACCACTCGCAAAAGGCACTTCAGACATTTATGAGTGCCTAGTCTAGTCCAGTGTATTCGATGCGGGCCAGTGTATAATATACAATAAGAAGTGGGGCGCGTCTTCATAGATCAAAAATACCGCTAATATGAGGTGGTCGTGACCCTGCCTATGAAGCTAGCGATCCTATGTTTGATTCCCAGTTAGGGCAAATATCTGTGTAATAAGCGAGAGTATTTCCAGAGTCTAGGAAACCTGTGTACTTATTATATTGTATGTATTTATCTATATACATATGTTTATCGTTGTCTAGTGCCAATGGTACTACGACTAATGGCCTGTTGTTTGATCGGTAGTTAAAAACGGTCAAAAAACGTTAGGGTGATGGAACCAGTAATGGACAAGGCACCAATAAAGAACACTTGATTCTTATTTTACAGAAGATAAGGGTGATTCATTTGTTTTGCAACAAATGAATAACAATAAATTTTGGTCCGTATACAATTTGAATTAGTAGTGAAGTGTCCATTACTGGTGCCTGTCAGCTAAAAGTGTCCATCATTGGTGCCGTCACCCTACTAATGGTTAAAATCTCAAGGAATTGTGTCAAATTTTCGATTCCTTTTTCGAATTTGAACAATTAAGTAGTTGAGTTAACTACTGGGGCCTGTTTTATAAAGCTACAAATTATAATTTACAGGTTACAAGTTCCCATTTGACACAACCTCGACCAATGACGACCAGCCATTTCAGCAGCGTTGCCAGTTTAGACCTGTAAAATTGTTACTTGTAGCTTTATAAAACGTGCCCCTTTTCAAACAACAGGCCCTTAGGGCTTGTTGTTTGTTTAGTAGTTAAACTAACTAATCGTTAAAAACTGTAACTAATGATTAAATAAATCTCAAGGAAATGTGTCAAAATTTCGATTCCTTTTTCGAATATTAACAATAAGTTGAGTTAACTACTGGTCAAACAATGGGCCCTTAGTTTGGCAATTTGTGTGAGATTATCCCTTTATTTTCCACAGATACATCGCTCCGTTCCTCCTAGCAACCACGACCATCGCCAACACCTTGATAGTGGTGGTGCTCTCCCGGCGCCACATGCGCACGCCCACCAACGTGGTGCTGATGGCAATGGCTCTCTGCGACATGTTCACCATGCTGTTCCCAGCGCCATGGCTCTTCTACATGTACACGTTCGGAAACCACTACAAGCCGCTCAGCCCTGTCACCGCCTGTCAAGCTTGGAATTATATGAATGAGGTAAGTGTCTCGTTTTTTTTTTAATCTAAACTAGGTCAGATTTTGACGTCTGTCTCACGCCTGATGTTAAGTGACAACGAGGTCGAGGGTGGTACACGCTTACCTAGATAAAATAGTGGTTTCAATTTAAACATGAACGAAAATAGTGGTTCTTTTGAAAAAGATACTCGAAAAGCCTAGTTCTTTCTAGGAGTAAAATAAACGTATGAAAACTTCCCATACAGCCAAGGCAAATGCTAATTTTTGATAAAACTTTTTTTTTTAAAGTATAGATAAGAAAATAAAATTTAAAAACTCGATTTATGGCGGTAAAAATCGATTTCTGCGCGTGAAATTATGCCTTTTTTTCATTAATGTATTTATATTCTTTCCTGGTGTTGTTTGAAGAAAAAGGCAATTCACCATTGACAACACTAAATACGAGAATTGAAAGTTTTCCGTGAACTATTGAGTAACTCCCGTTTTGCCACGATGGCATTTGCATCTTTCACAACTTCGCGGCAACTTTCGACCGAGACTCACTAAGTCGGGAGCAAGGTTATAATTAAAAATGCCTAAGTATTTAACCCTTTCGAACTTGTTAAGTAATAACAAAATTGGACAGACGGAAAACAAAGCCATCTTATAATGGTTCCCTTTTTCAATATTTATTACGGAACCCTAAAAACATGTAAAAAAGGAATGGCGGAATCACATATCCAAGCTAAATATAAACTTTAGTTCACATAATCAAGTCAATTCTATTTCCAGTAATATTATGCACACGTGCGTAAATATATTCATGTTATCATATAACTTCCGTTTCAACAGTTATTTTTATTTTATTGATTTATAGAAAACTGTAATATTTAACATCTACCTATAATTGTTTATTGTTTACGAGGGCTGCTACTTATGTAACCGGAATAGAAAAAAATAACAAACGTATATGACTAAATATGGTTTTATTGTTTTTCAAAATATTCTCCCTTATGATCGATGCACTTTTGCATACGTTGAAACCATTTTTTAAAACATTTTTTCCACTCTGACTGAGGTATCTCCAAAACGTGCTGTTTGAACGCGTCGACTGCATCTTCACGGGTCGAAAATCGTTGACCACGTAATTTATTCTTTACATTTGGGAATAAATAGAAATCATTGGGTGCCAAATCAGGGCTGTACGGCGGATGACCCGTTAATTCTATATTTTGACCTTCCAAAAATCGAGTCGTTTCGCGTGATGTATGACAGCTGGCATTGTCATGGTGAAGAACGATTTTGCGTCGCTGGTTGTTTTTACGTATTTCTTCAAATACCTCCGGCAAACAAATGGTCCGAATTAACCGTTTTACGATTCTCTAGTGGCACTGTAGCCACATGGCCATTAATACCGAAAAAGCAGGCGACCATTTGCTTCAAGGTGCTTTTTGCACGAGTTATTTTCATAGGGTTCGGCTCATTTTGAAACACCCACACTGTTGATTGTTGTTTAGTTTCCGGATCATACGCATAGATCCAGGATTCGTCACCTGTGTAGATATTATAAACAGCTTTTGAGTCACCACGGATATATTTTTTTAACATTTTCTTGCACCATTCGACGCGAGCCTCTTTTTGATCCTTAGTTAAATTGTGAGGGATCCAACGGGAACAAATTTTTTTTACAGCTAAA
Source organism: Acleris literana (assembly GCA_946894065.1). NCBI lineage: Eukaryota > Metazoa > Arthropoda > Insecta > Lepidoptera > Tortricidae > Acleris > Acleris literana. The sequence goes on along the minus strand of OX335691.1, from coordinate 9,425,139 downwards.
TGATCATGTAATATCTTATTAATGCTCGTCATACATTATGCCCAGAGTCGCCTCTATCTCGCGATATGTAACATGACGGTCATGCATTATAAGTTTTCGCACAGCTTCAATATTTTGTGGTACAACGACCGATTTCGGGCGACCTTCCTTAACTTCGTCCGTGAGCATACTACGTCCACGATTGAACTCACTAAACCAGTGGTACACAGTGCTTTTCGATGGAGCTTCATCACCAAAAGTCGAAGTTAATTGATCTATGCACTGTTGTTGCGTTAAACCACGCCGAAAATCATAATAAATCATAGCACGAATATTTTCACGAGTGAGTTCCATTCTTGCAGCGAGATGACATTTTGATCCCGCCAAAAACAAAAGACTAGCGTACATAAGAAAAAAATTTATAGCGGCCAGTATTAAAAAAAAGTTCAAAGGACATGGCCCGTTTTAGTATGGCGCTGTGCCCCAGAATGTACAGCAATCATTTATATCTCAAATTAAAGGGAAAAATATATACTTTCAATATGTATATATCATTTTACATATAAAGTAGCGGTTTAAAAGTAATTCGATCCTTAATTATTTACATAACCTCAAAACACATCATAACGTGCAAGGCGCTTTGAAGGCCTACTGCTCCTAAACGGATTGTTCAAATTGCTTCGGAAAAATATATGTTACGTGTAATAATGTCAATAATAAAACATTTTTTGTTTTTCTAGTAATTACTGTTATTTTTGTCAGAAAATACAAACCAAAGTATCCCACATTTTGCGCAATTTTTTTTTTATTTTTCTTAAAGCCTGAAGCGATTTTAATCAATCTTTCGCCATGTAATAGTCAATTTAACGATCCAAAACATTATTATTTGAACCTTTTAAAACGACCATATGGTTAGCGTCAGGGAGCAAGAAAGCATTTAACAAGCAAGTTGCGGGCATTCACGCAATAGCGCTCGCACGGTTACGGAGTATTGCTTGTTGGCTCCATGTGTATCAATAATAATCATGCAAGATTAGTGCCACCGAGATGAAACTCGGTGTCAGTAAGTGTGCGGTCATGCACATTTTACGAGGGGTGGGTAATTGAATCTCTTCTCTCTCCTTCCGATGTTGTAGCTTACCAATACACACGCAGTGAATGTTAGAGACTTGGATATTGTGGACGGCGACGTCAAGCAGCTACTTAGTTTGATAGGGCGCACTGGATATGAGGGTCCCGTCTATTGCTAACATCACGTCACATGCATAGGCATACAACTTAATTGAGAGCCGGTACCTATATACATGAGGTGCGGGAAGAGGGCAATGGTGACTTGTAAAGATTTTTCGTACTGTCAAGGCAATCGAAAGACTTGACTCGTGGTTGCACTGCTTTTTGTCCCACTGCTGTTCGACAGAGCCCTACCTCGCGGCAGGGCTCGTATTGTAGGGTGGTTTGGTTTGGTGGTTTGGGGCATGTAACCATATCTAACAACCCTGATCTACCTACCTTTATGAAAAAAAAAATGATATCTGACGAAAGCGAAGAGCAGTGGGACCAATAGTAAAGGAACCACGAGTCAGGTGTTGAAGGACGTACATACATACGTGCACCCCTTTTTTGCTCTTGCCAGAATGTGAATACTTACCTGAGATATATAAAAGGCAAGTCTTTCCCTTACTGTAACTCACCCCCGTACCTCATGCTTACCCCGGCTCTATTTCTGGGTGTTTTGGCCCTTCGGGCCAGCTGAAGCACCATCATGACCCAAGCCTACCATATATTTATGATTTTTTGTCTAGCATGCCATTGCCCCGGTAAGTCCTTCAGCAGACATATTATTTCCGGTTGTCCGCATTTGGCCAGCGGTTTTTATATATGCACATAAAGGGGGAACCTCGCAGCCAAGATTATCCTTCAGCAACATGCTATTTAATACGGTCTTGTTAAGTTCGAAGTGCTGTACTACGAGTATGCACTGGCGCCATTTCTCGAATATGGTCGTGCCGCGCTCTAATGAGAGCGATTTGTCATCCCCAGAGATCGGAATAGGCAGAGCTTATTTGCCTAAACTTGACGCATATTCATTCATATGTGAGTGAGATGGGAATACATTATTGAATGAATATGCATCAAGTTTAGGCAAATTAGCTCTACCTATTCCGATCACTGGTCATCACGGACTAAGACTTTTGTCGCCAATAAGCCTGATATCGAGTTGACGGAATATTCGCGGTAGTTGCTTTGGATGTTCATTCGAAGGAACTATGAAAGAAGTACTGCGACATTTTTTTCGCCTTTGTTCCTTTGCAAACTGGGATTTTTCCTCGCTTTTGCTCCTTTACAAGACCTGAAGGAACAACTGAGACCTTTTTTTCGCATTAGTTCCTTTGCAAGAAAGTTCCTTCTGGTAACTACTTTGTATAACCTGTGGTAACCGAATTATAATTCGCCTTATGATTAAATCTATGTTATCCTAAATAAATAAATAAATAAACTAATTTGATGGATCAAAGGCGAATAAATGTCGCAGTACGTCAATCATCTCTTGTGAAGGAACTAGGGCGAAAAAAAAAGGATTTTAGTTCCTTAAACATCCAACTATCAAGGAACTACTGCAAATAATAAGAGTTGACAGACCGATCTCAACGCCGGGCCGTGCTCGTCAACGTCACCATCTCATGAAGGCTGAGAAGGCCATGCTCAGCAAGTACTTGGATTACGAGATAACCGCCATGTGGGATGTTGACTCGACGATGATTGTCTCAATAGTTGTATCATAGAACGGTCTCATACAGAAAAGTCTCTCCTTATGATGATAGATGGCTGGATCAAGGGTCAGATGCAGAAAGCAGTAGTCCTCGATATGGCACGTTTTACTAATATTTGGTTAACAGTAAGGAGTCACCTACACGGGCGAGTTTATTGCGGAGATAGTCTCGCTGTGCCATCTTCAATAGTTTAAGTGAAGTGACTCGACAGAGTCTCGTAAGCGTTATCGTACTTAAAAAAAACTATGTGCAACTAGATAAACTTGTATGACGATGTAGTATTTAATGAAACCTTACTCGAAAACATATTAGTAGCAGTTTGCTACTTACAAGTACTTGGTAATTTTTAAACGTCACATGTTGCACCCGTGATATAGATGCCCCCCCCACCCCTTTCTCGGCGGGACGCTGCTAGTTTAAAAGTCCTAAACTGCTAACAGACTAGAGCATTTAGGTACTGGTAAATAAAAAATAGTTGTCGAAGGAACGTTGGGAGGCAACCAATGAGATGGACTGACGATCTCGTTAAGATAGGGGGAGAGACTGCTTAAGCTCACTCAGCATTAGGTGACGAAAGGTTGAAGAGAGAAGAGAAATAATTGTTACATTCATTAAAAGTTTTACAGGTAGAATTATCTTTTTAGTTGTATTATTCACAGTTTAAATGAATAAGTGTATGAAATAATGACAATGTTCGTATAGTATCCACTATTAACTAGTGATCCACGTTAATATCAATTTAAACTCTCGGACAATCAGGTTAAACCGCCTTCAACAACCCACTAAAATCATAAATCAAAAATTGTTTTAAGAAACAAAAAAAATCGCCTTCAAAAACACAAAAAATAACTTCCTTTAATATGTTAGAACGGGAAAGTCATAGTTATATTTAAACAATTAAATGTTCTTCATTATAGTCGCTCATCTATCTTAATCGAGATATCTTATCGCCACCCTTGAAATAGGTACCGTTGAGGAGTTCCGGTGGCCATCTGTGGTCTTCATAAACAGTTTCACTTCACTAAGTGATAGTTTCTGAATGCAAATGTTAGACTTGTTACTAAAATCGTTATATATATGCCTATAATATTTGAGGAGTTCCCTCAATTCCTCACGGGTCCCGTCCGACCACCTCGAAAGTAGAGTAATACTCTTAACCTTTTGAACACCATACGTCGAATACAAAATGTGCCACCCACACGCCAAACATGTTTGCTATGCTATGCAAATTACACCTTATTGCTACCAAAGAAAGTCTTTTAATCTTGAACTCTTGTCGGTTGTAGCCGACGTGGCGGCAGTGGCACGACTTTTAGTTGACGGCCAGAGCCGACTGTGGCGTTGAAAAGGTTAAGTATACTTCTTAATCTTCATACTTGAACGAGAGTCGATGAATATACATTTAAAAAAAACATATAGTGGAACATAGAAGCTCTTTCTTTTTTGAATTTGGTTAAAAACTCGTCCGCTGCTTGTGGCGGCCACTAGTGACTTCGCTGTGGTCGGCACTAGTGGCCTAATGTGCTGCAGCTGTAAAGTAGGCAAAAATAGTGGCCTCAATCGAGTATGTTTTTAACCGAAGGATGATGTCATTTAGTGCGGCAAGTCTTGAGAAGCGGCCGGCACTTCTTAAGTATGGCAAGAAAGTGATGTCCTAGCCGATCGACATTACTTCAGCAAGGGCACCTTTTGTTTTACATACGCCCGGTATTATATCTAACTATGCCAAATCACAGCTCTGTAGTACGTTCAGTGTCATAAATATATATACACCCTTATAACCTCGCAGCAGAGTCATGTTTACATATTTTTGAAAGTTTTACTGTGTCTATATATTTGATGCTGACTGTACCAAGAGTCTCCAAGTTAAGCCGCGGTCAGACGGACAGACGTACATACGAAGATGGCGAAACTATAAGGGTGCCTTGTTTACTACGGAACGCAAAAAACCTAGCTAAGAACGATGCCGATTGAACTAACTTCCGTTATAATTAAAAATACGTGTATCCCACTAGTCCCATTGAGTTGTCCCATTATGGGACAACTGAGACGATTTCATCCCAGTAGTTCCATGGGACAAGTAACAATAATATTTTGGTCTTAAAAGTCCCAGGTAGGTAGGTTTAGGTTTTGTTAGTTTTGCAGCAGGCCCGAAAGACAACCCAGAAAAAGGAGCTCCACCATAGCGGAATGCCGTCGACACTATCCAATTGATTTCTGGAATGAGGAGGAATGCGAAATAACGACAGAGCTAAAGAAAAAATAAATTATATGTATATACTGTGGTGACGGTAATGGGACTTTTGGGACCAATAATAAAATATATATATTAGTGCCACTTGTCCCATGGGACTACTACTACTGGGACGAAATCGTCTCAGTTGTCCCATAATGGGAAAACTCAATGGGACTAGTGGGATAAACGGACCCGTACTGTAGGTCAACCACGTGGGAGCTACGATTCCACAGACAGACTCACAGATACAGAGACACACACACACGTACACACATCCAAGGTTACATTAAACTTATAACGCACCTCTTTTTTTGTCGGGGGTTTAAAAAGTTTTACGTAAGCTATTTTTAAGGCCGTTTAAATGATACCTGGTGCTCTATTCTACTCGGTAAAACCATACTTTTGACACAGTTATCGTGTTGTCAAACTAATGATAGCTCTTATTTAGTAGGCAGTAATAGAGGCCGAGTTAAAAACAATACGATAAAATGTCAAAAGCAATATGGTTTACTGTGTAGAATAGAGCCCCTGAGTACCTATTCAAAATGACCCAGTGTGACTTAACCGATTTTTAACGGCACCACAGACACAGTTTACCTACAAGTGTGACAATTCAAAATCTGTAAAGATATGTACTTATATAGACTGTCGACCCTGTTTGGGTTGATCGTGAGTTACAGGTGCGATAATCAATAACAACCTGAAATACCAATATTGGCCGGCGGTTTCCTTTTATAATTTGGAAGATAGGCATTATCGAATTTTGTTCGAAGTGGCCAATGGTATGATAATAAATGCTGGTCAGTAACAGCTTAGGGCAGCAGCGTTCAATTATGTAAAGTAATGAGGAACCTTTAAAATAAAGTATGGTGAATTGGTTATATATAAATGTTTGTTTAACATGTACAATAACTTATTTAGTTTTCTTTACTTACATTACTAAGCGAAATTAAATTCGTATCGATAGTCCGGTAGCACCAAGTTCAAGCAGCACTATTAGCAAAAGGATTGAAAAAACTATAGGTAGGTACCTACATATGACAATAATACATTAACGGCCATACTCAGTCATTTAATGACGATTAGGGCGTTCTTTGGTGAACATTTTTTTAGACATAAAATTGAAAAAGGAACAGACGTTAACCGTCTCTTAAATGACTCTGAGCACGGCGGTAAGATAAGTAGAGTTTAGTAACAGTTTATTGACCGAAAGATGTATACTTACAAATTAAACTAGTGCGATTCGTCAGTGTACGGGAGAATATATTTTTTCAGTTTTTGAATATCAATCACATATTATTACCGTTGTGCACCTTGTGTAGGCCCGTTTTTAAGGTCGTTCTTTATTTATTTAGTCACATGATTAATGGGGGAATACGAAATGGCAATGCTGCAATGCGAAAAACCTGGGACAGGATTTTTTTTAGTTATAATTCCAATGTATAAATCCAGCAGTGGTTTTTCTTACACAGAAATTGATGATCTTTCAGATGAGCTTAGGTTTTTTGAGGAGATCGATCATAGTAGATACTTAAGCACGAGGCGTCGCTTATCATGCTGCTGCTACTGATAAGCCAATCAGGGGGGCTTGCAGCACTGCATTTTCGTAGTCTTACCCCTCCCCTGTTCCAAAGAATAAACGAAACTTGGGAGTCTTATTATCATACTTACTTGTTACTTGTAACTAACAAAAATTAGCTTTGTCCTGTTTTTTGAATTGCAGCATTGCCATTTCGTGTTTCCCCATTAATAACGTGACTAATTACATAACTGTATGTTTATCGTTATCTAATACCTATAGTACAAGCATACAGCTGGGTTTGGGACTAGACTCAATTTGTGTACGAATTTCCCCTTATATTTATTTATTTAAATATAAAATAGCATGCGTAGTTCTGCAGGAAACCGTGTGAGAATTATTACAAGAGAAAATAAATAATACTTTTATAACATGACGGTACTGACGGTGTAAGACGACCATATTATTGTTTTAATGTTTTCTTGTGTGCCGTCTCCCCTGCAAAAGATGATTGTTGATTTTCTAAAAACACTCAGACTATTACGACCACCCTAGCGACCACCCTGAACCGAATGCTGGTCTTCAGAAAACACTGTTTTATAACGAGCCCTCACAAAGGTGGTCGTCAGTGAATCTCATTTTGACAAACCCTTGGGGGGCCGATCAAGGTGGTCAGATGTTAAATAAGTATTAGGGATTGAAAGTTGTTTTGTTCTTCTCTTGAAATTATTTTTTTAACTTTTTTTTTTAAATACCGTCTTCTTCATACTGTTTTCTTTTTGAAATCCAAAAGTCATGTCAGTTGGCCGCTTCAGTTTACCTAAAAAAAACGATAAGTCTAAGAAACAAGAACAACCCAAGCTCCTACGTAGCTCAGTCAAGTAACGCCTGAAATTGGCAAATAAATAAGTGCATTAGGTATACCTTGGTATTCTACCCCTACCTACTCCTTGTATTTTCTTTTCTTTTGCTCTTTAACAACAAATAAATATATGATTTTGTAAAAACATTAATAAGCTTTATTGTTTCTAGGAAGCTTAGTATTCGAGATATTAACGAAAAACCAAAAGAAGAACATTTAAACCCTTCTCTTGCTGTAAGCACGCGGTCCTAGACTGGGGACTTTTAGTATGTTTATATTTTGGGGGTCGCCCCTACCTACTACAGCACCTAAATAATAACCAGACTTCACGATTTACTGCATTTATTTTTGCTTCGTTGACTGAACTAACGTATGGAACCAAAAGATGTCAAAAGTGTTTATCTGTTCAACCCCCGACGCAAATAGAAATTGTTGATTCTCATCTCTTACATTCAAACATTTTTCAACATCCGATTCCATCATCAGATCAGCTCTTATACACCATAACATTGAATTTTTAATTATGGCGTTGAACCCTGAAGATTTAAACCAATAAACACACTTCCGCATTTATTATATTAATAATAAGGGCTCCAGCTTATATGTACTGACACACAAAGAGAGATGTAAAGCTTATATAAAATCATTAGCTTTTTGTTTCACTTGGTCTACGTGGAGCTCTTTTATTGTTATTCCCCCGGGAGCTACACAATTTTCTGGGATGTAAAAAGTACTCCATATAATTTCCCGGTGTTTAAAGCTATCTAAGTAAGAAATTATCAAAAAACTGAATCAGTAATTTAGCCGCGAAGGCGTAACGAACACACTGATCGAATGCAGAATGCAGACCGAACATTATTTCACGCTGTGGTTGTTTTGTGATAGTTTCTGATAAGTAACTGTGACATACAGATAGACATAGAAAGACGGTCGGAACATACATACATACATACATTAAAACTGATAGTTTCTGATAAGTGACTGTGACATACAGATAGACACAGACAGTCGGTCGGAACATACATACATACCTACATACATTAAAACTGATAATTTCTGATAAGTGACTGTGATATACAGATAGACACACAGACCGACGGACGGAACATACATACATACATACATTAAAATTGATATTTTCTGATAAGTGACTGTGATACACAGATACTAGATAGACACAGACAGACGGTCGGAACATACATACATACATACATATGTACATTAAAACTGATAGTTTCTGATAAGTGAATGTGTATTTGTTGACGTAATAAACCACGAGATGCTTTTGGATAAGTTGCACTATTATGGGATACAGGTCACCTCCCACCTTCTACTTACATCATCACTGTGCGACCGGAAACAAGTTGTCGAATTGTCTGCGGGCGGCAAGAGACTCAAATCTGATGTTGGCACCGTGACAATGGGGATCCCTCAAGGATCTGCCTTGGGAAACAGCCTATTTCTGGCTTACGTCAATGATCTTCCGACCAGCATCACGGCCGGCGTTTCTGTGCAGTTCGCAGGTGCGATGCGCGCACGTATGATCAGCTCGCTGGGAAAATTCATAACGCATGTGATCAATTGAAGTGGTTTTCGTGTAACGATTTGCTCCTGAATATAACAAAATCAAACGTCATGATTTTTTCGGGGCGTAGTGGTCCTGTTCCTCCGTGCGTTGCAAACAGTCCGATGCCTATATGCGATCAGTGTAGGTTTCTCGGCTTCACTCTGGACTCGAATCTTAATTGGAAGTGCCATGTTGACCTGTTGTGTGGTAGATTGAGTAGTGCAGTTTTTGCGTTGCATAAGCTGAAATTGCTTATAACTGACGATGCTCTAAGACAGGTATATTATGCACACTTTCATTCACTGATTTCGTACGGCACACTCTTATGGGGAAACTCTACGGATGCCATCACGGTAATGCTGATGCAGAAACTTGCTGTGCGTATGTACGTTGGTTGGGGCGAAGTCAAGACATACTTGTCGGGGCATTTTCACAGCGCACCGCATAATGAAGCACTATTCACTTTACATATTCGAAATCATTATGTTTGTCCGATCAAATATTTCTTCGTTTGCAACAGTTAACGTCATCGGCAAACAACTCCGTCACACAGGGCGTTTGAGAACTGTTTCTCGTCGCATGGCACTTGCAGGTAAGAACCCGCGCGTCATCGGTCCCACCTACTACGAGCGTCTACCCGCCGAACTCAAACGCGAACCATCTGACGAAATGTTAAAGCGCCGGCTTAGGAATCTTTTGTTGGATAACCCACTCTATTCTGTAAATGAGTATATGGAACTTGACATGTAAATTCTGTAAATATTGTATTTGATTTGCTGTTTTTTGTACAATAAAGTGTTTACCATGATCTTTTTTGTATGTCAATCTTATTTGTATGTATGTACATACAAATAAGATTGATTTTTTTTAAATTTATTTTGTATTTGTAAGACTTTTACTTTTACTATTATTATTTAATTCTATTTCTGACGACCTCAATGTAACTGCATATAATTTGAGATGGTCATGTAACTTATAATGTGTTATATTGAGTAATGAAATCTAAATCTCAATCTGAATCTGATATACAGATAGACACAGACAGACGGTCGGAACATACATGCATACATTAAAACTAATAGTTCCTGATAAGTGACTGTGACATACATATAGACTCAGACAGACGGACGGAACATACATACATACATACATGCTCAAAACTGATAGTTTCTGATAATTGACTGTTACATACAGATAGACACAGACAGACGGACGGAACATACATACATACATACATACATACATTAAAACTGGTAGTTTCTGATAAGTGACTGTAACATACAGATAGACACAGACAGATGGACGGAACATACATACATAAAAACTGATAGTTTATGATAAGCATACCTCGGGGTTTTCGGTGCGGGAATGATTTGAGAAAGAGTAGAGATAAACAGATAGGTTAGTCTGAGAAAAGTCATATTATGCCTAATGAATAACTACCTCCCTACGAATTGTATACACACTATAATACAATTTTATTTTGACTCATGTAGGAGGTACTACAAAGCCTTACTACAAAGCCTTATGAGATAATAATAAAATTAACATTAATTAATTACCTGCAGTATTAAAGTCCGGTATCTGTGAACTATTTACTTATAAATCAGTAGGGGCTTAAAGAGGTATACCTAATGACTGATCTTTTTCATTTATATATAAATTGAAAAGATATTAAGATTATAGATTAAGATATTAGGTATTCATGATTCATGATTGTTTCTGATAAGACACTTTGATATACAGATAGACACAGACAGACGGTCGGAACATACATACATACATTAAAACTGATAGTTTCTGATAAGTGACAGTGACATACAGATAGACACACAGACCGACGGACGGAACATACATACATACATTAAAACTGATAGTTTCTGATAAGTGACAGTGACATATAGATAGACACACAGACCGACAGACGGAACATACATACATACATACATTAAAACTGATAGTTTCTGATAAGTAACTGTGACATACAGATAGACACAGACAGATGGTCGGAACATACATACATACGTACATTAAAACTGGTAGTTTCTGATAAGTGACTGTGACGTACAGATAGACACAGAAAGATGGACGGAACATACATACATACATACATTAAAACTGATAGTTTTTGATAACTAATTGTGATATACAGATAGACACAGACTGTCGGAACATACATACATACATACATTAAAACTGGTAGTTTCTGATAAGTGACTGTGACATACAGATAGACACAGACAGACGGTCGGAACATACATACATACATACATTAAAACTGGTAGTTTCTGATAAGTGACTGTGACGTACAGATAGACACAGACAGATGGACGGAACATACATACACACATACATACATTAAAACTGATAGTTTTTGATAAGTAACTGTGATATACAGATAGACACAAAGAGACGGACGGGACATACATACATACATACATTAAAACTGATAGTTTCTGATAAGTGACTGCGACGTGCAGATAGACACATACGGTCGGAACATACATATATACATAAATGAATACTCTTTAGGTAAATGTAAAAAAAGTCAGTTTTATAATAGGTAGATTCTAAGAAAAAGCAAATGTGATATACCTACACAAAGACGGATAGACAGATAGACGGAGAGACAGGGACTCACAGATAGACAGACGAACAGATAGGTAGACAGGCACACAGACAGACAGACTAACTTTCGTATTTGCAGTATTAGTATGAATACCTACTAGAGTCAATGGTAAACCAACTTACAACAGGAAATCATCCCAGACTCAGAAAAAATGTACTAGAGGGATATGTTCGCTTTTGTACTAATAAGTATTTAACATACATAAATACAAATACTAGTGCTTATGGCACTAATATTCAACAATTCCGGGAATCTAGCCCGGGTCAGCTGGCATCGTAGGCAGGGTCACTCACTACCAAGTAGGCTAAGCGTTGTCTTATATAAAACTAAGTAACACTTATCATAAGTTGCTTCGGCTTTAACAGCTATTGCGGGTCCAAGTCGCTTCCTTGAGCTGGTTGTGGCTTATACATATAACCGCATTAACAATCACTAACTTTATATGTGAACACCTTTGTGCTGTAATGCACAACAATATAAGTTCATAAATCAAAAATATTCTTCTTAAAGTGCCTCTCCAACTTAGTGAAGGTTGGCTATCAGCAATTAGAATTTGTCCCGTGGTAAAACACAACATTAACAACTTGTAATACTTACAGCATTTATTATTGTAAACCACGATATAGCATTTCATTGTAGTAAGCAACAAATAATTTTCTTTCAATCCAATTTTGTTTTTAAATGGCATGACCAATGTCACAGCATGTCACAGTTAGTAACGTAAGCGACTATTACTGCCAGCGACAAGACTTGTTTTGTCTGACAACCAGCACAGTGTATAAAATGATTGACAAAAGTTTGAAAATACAAAGGTTTGTTATAAAAGTAAGATTTTAGTTGCAGGCTATTTTCTTTATTTATTTATTTAGACCATTTTTAAGCCATTTTTGCTTTATTTAAGTATTACAATAAGACAAAACCTCGGCCTTTCTGAGGCTCTGTGTAAAATGTAACAAAATGAAGGACTCAAATACGCAGCATGTACAGCCAAAGTAATAAATATATAAACCCAAGACGTCTAAATATCTACACGCATCTGTTATTACTAATGATAACATTTGTATATAAATATATTTCACGCGATAATTGTGTTGGTTGGATATTTTGTGCTTTCGACTGTAGGTACGCTCTTTAAAGGAGGAATTTCACCGCGGCGTACGCACTCGTACGCTTCGTAACTAAATGTTTGTAGATACTCCTACAGACTCCTACAGCGGCAAACGCACGAAAAGACGTCAGTGACACACGCCTAGAACCATTATTAATCCACGTAGCCTCTGCTCACGTGCAGAGTGTGCGTGCGTAGCGTGCGCCTCAGAGATATAGAATAGAATAGAATATTCCGGCTGGATGCAGTTAGACAGTCCTTGTCTATTTTATTTGTTTTTGATTAGCTTATAAGTGGGGTCCAGACTTGTATCGTTATCAAGCACGCGTATAGTAAATCCTAAGTATCCCCTCATTTTGGCGCATTGGTGTCACTTGCAGAGTCTTGTAAAAAAAAACACGTCAAAATTAACTTAGCAGTGGTAAAGTAAGTCGTAAAATAGGTATCAAAACACGTCCATGTCACAATACGGGTTTAAGGTACGAGGTGAGGCACGGAACGCGTTTTTTACACGACTCTGCCAGTGATACAAATGCACCAAAATGAGAGTCCATACTTACCTACGAATAGAATAAGCGTGCTCAATTCAGAATGTTTGCTCGTGATCGCAGCGGAGACGAATCAAGTCAGTGCCCGGCTTTAAGCCGTATCGTAATACTGCCTTCTTAAGCAAAAATGCAATATCTAAGTAAATTCAATAGCCAAAGCAGATTCAACTCTGTTCGGTTTGTAACTAGTGCAATTTCTACAGGTGTTTAGTCTGAGATATCGCCATTAAGTTTAGTGGGGCAGAACAGCGTATCGTATCATTAGGTATTCCGTATCGGTAACTAAACGTTTCTATAGTTTGGACGTCGCATAATCTTTCCCTGCGATCTAACTTTTCGAGTGAAAAATGACGATCACCGACACACATAGGTGCTAATTGACGGAGATACGATTCGCTGAAATGATACAAGTGTGGACCCGGCTGAAGAGAGTAGTCCCATTTGATCAAAACCGTTTGACCGACTAAACAATGGGCTATACTATAACCCAACATCGGGGCTATAACCGAACAATTATTGATGCTGATGAAGATAATAATGATGATTCAATGAGTCAATCGAAAAATATTATTAAGTAGTTGGGTACCTACCTACGTGGCCTCCTAACCATTCGAAAATAATGTTTTGCAATGTGGTCAATGTTGGAAACTTAAACCTTATCAAACGTTGGACGCACAGCCCACAATTAGCACAACGCAACGTCATGCTTATTTTTGTATTTAGTCTTTAATCTGTGTTTAGTGTTTTCTTTCTGTCTTTTGCAAAATGTCAGTGCTATGCAAATTAAAGATTAGTCTTTTCCAAAGCTAGGCTAAGTACTGAAAAGAAACTGCTCTATTAATAGCGCGAAAAGGGCGCGAACCACCGTCAATATTATTTTTTATTTCTATTTTGCATCCCAAGTCTGAAGTCCAAAGAGGCCGTATGCCATATTAAATCCTAGCGAAAGGTACAGAGTGATGTCAGTCATATGTCTCTGTCCCTTTCGTTACCTAGTACTTGTAAGTTTTAATAATTTTTAATACAGCCTCCAGGGATTCACCTTTTTTAATAACACGCCGGCACGCGTATGTGTGCAGGCCCAACTGTCAAGTGGGTGGTTTCCGGCACGCAATATCTTTTTTTTTGCTTACTTTTTTTCCGCTACTTTTACAGAGATTTAATTAATCTCACGTGTAATTATTAATTAATTAATTATTTATCATATATGTCTCATTCGTGTACAAGTTGGGGCACAAACGGGCCATGTCCTTTACCATGGAGGTCAGATATAACGTTAATAAATGTTGGAATCCCAGATTCCGGATACATAAGTAGCAGCCCTCGTATATTATACTAGCCGGCCGCCCTCGCTTCGCTTCGGTTTATGTTTTCTGTTACACCTGTACATAAACCAGAAGTTATTATATTTTTCCTCTTGAATCTCTCTATCTGTTGATGAAAGCCGCATTTAATTCCGTTGTGTAGTTTGACAGATCTAAGCGAACAGAGGAACAGACAGACTATGTAAAGATGACTTCCAAAGCAAATTTCACTATTGCCCGCACTATGTACTAAAGCGGCCGTAATCTCAAATTCTACATTCAGTTTGCAACACTCGCTTAATATCTAACAAGGCCTGTAGTTACATAGATGTGTTGTCTACGCTCGAAAATCTAATTAAAGACCAAAATCTGGCAGTTCCCATCTTGATTATTTCGTTATTTTAACATTACTTCATAAAAATATGAATGAGAACTCGTGTAACCGGTAATATTAGGTTAAGTTTTATGGATAAAAATACCTACACTTAAAACAAAATGCAGTAATCACAACGAATGTGCGCCGGTTGAGGTTAGGATTTTGGTCTTAAATTAGATTTTCTAGTATGGAATGTGCTAACACCCATTGATATCGTATCGTTTCTAACTCGGCCGCCAATACTGTAAACAAAAGTATCCATGTATGTTGTAACTAGTAGTATTTAAACACTTTATTGTACAAACAACAGAGATGCCAATAGGGAATATTCATGAACAGCTTCAATAAAAGCTGATTCGTGTAATAAACAGTTGACAAAAATCATTTTTTGAATAGTTATAAAAATTACCAAGATATAAATAAATAAATAATAAATAAATTTCAGGGGACAATGTGACACCAATTGTCCTACTCGTAGTCCCAAAATAAGCTCTGGGCTTGTCACACAAATATCTGGCCTTACCGGGATTTGAACCCAGGACCGCTAGCTTCGTAGGCAGGGTCACTACCGACTAGGCCAACGCATCGTCAAAAGCCAACAAAGATTTTGTCCTATCTCTTTCTAGCAAAACAGATTTTAACATGGAGTTTATTTACGTCACAGTGCATATCTGGGGCCCGTTCCAGAAAGCCTTTCTGCAACTCTGCACTCCACCAATCCCACTCTTCAAACGTATTTCTGTTCCACAAAGCTATTGCAAAGTTGAGGAGGCAGAGTCAAATACAAAGTGTGGATTTGTGGATTTGCAAAGTATCTTTTAGGAACAGAATCTTTGCAGAGTTTGCAAATTACGCAGAGTGTTTTCTGGAGCACGTTTACTCTGCATTTTGCATTATCATGGATTTGCAAAGTGCAGAGTGCAGAGTTGCAGAGTGGCTTTCTGGAACGAGCCCCTGATCTCTTTGTCTCATCGTTGTCTTATTAGCAGTTTAAAATGCTTGTATCACCCGTATATCTCGGCTGATTTTAATTTTAATTTTTGTGATCTCTTTTACGTTAATTTCATATTTTGTTCAGTACCTAATGCGACTTGAAAAAGTCCATGCATATTCCTTATTTGGAATTACTTACGACTTTTTGGAATTATTTATTGTACCCAGAATACGGCCCTCTCAAGGCTTCATTATAAATTAGACTCCTCACTTTAACCCGCTATGTGTCCATAAAGTTCGGGTTCATAGCAGTTTCAGAACAACACCGATTATAGTAGGGTAAACGCGTGTTACAGACACGACGGTAGGGTAAACGTTCCCATTATCGACACGGCGAGCTATGGCAGCCAATTTGTGCCACAGATATCTAATGCATATACGGCCTTTAAGGGTTTGGAATACTTGGGAGTATTTGTACTTGAAATATTTAGCACAAATACTAGTAAGTATAAATACTTGTCAAATGAGTTAACGCACCCCATTATTTATAAGCAAAAGAAAATCGGCGGTAAGCAGAACTCTTATACCTACTGCCGATTAAAACAAAAAGACAGTACATATGAAATGAATACTGTTTCATTTTGACGACAGAATCAAGTAAACAAATAAATAGGTATTCTCATTTCAAAACGTTGACTTTTTCTCCGTTTCTTGTCTTGTCTCCTTACGTGTTCTCTCATTCGCTACGCGCAGTTTTAGGAATAAAAAACACTATTCAATTTTATCGACAAATATTACGACACGTGTTGTGTAATTTTTTTGCTTTTATTGCCATACCTACGTATAATTTACTAACCATCAGGGCCTCTATATCTCTCGTATTATTTTTAACTCGACCATCAAGTGTATAAGAGCTATTGTAACGTTGTTAATACGATAACATGTCAAAGGCAATATGGTATCACCCAATAGAATGAGCCCTACCGGCAAGATTGACTTCACATACCGTATTTGTACTAAGAAGTATTACTACTTGGTATTCATTGAGTTGTGGAACAGGTATATAATATCACTAAAGGTAATAACAGGTATGCACTGCCGTGCTAAGTTTAATGGCAGTGTCTCATACTAACATCTGTAGTATGTGAAACCTCATTCTGCTTTAGTTAATAATTTGATATAGGTACAGTCGGCCTGATAATTAGTTGCACACTTTGGTACAGTCAAGGGCATAAATATGTATACACCACATAGTCTCAAAAATCTACACAGACCTTATTACTATGGCAACAAGGTCTATGTGTACATGTTTTTGCACATTTGTGGGGATATTTATTTTTACACTCGACTGTACCTCGTCGCTTTGTCACGCGAATGTCACGTGAGTGCACTCACTTATGTTATGAGGCTAACCGTACCTAAACCTCTTTACCCGGTTTCGTGAGGCTTAAAAAAGGATTATGAGTTTGAGAGTTTATGTATGGTACGTATGTGTGTAATAAAAAATCATGTGTTTCAGCGGTGGTAGGACCCCGCTCCGCTTCGAGATATGTCAGTTTTCTGTATCACCCAACCGTACATGAACCAGAATTTATCATTCTAATATTATAAATGCGACGGTTAGTGTTATAGTTTGTTACCCCTTCCACGATGCGGTGGCTGGATGAAATTGGATGAAATTTGAAATTGAGATAGCTCTGTTAATAAGAGCTTCATTATATTTAGTAGCAGTAGTTCCTCGTGTGGTTGCCGAGTTAGAATAGTGCCACTCCATGTCTTCCCGTGGATGTTGTAAGAGACGACTAAGGGAATAAAGGCTTGTAGTACTGTTAGGCGATGGGCTTGCAACCTGTCACTAATACGCTGGTAAACATCTTAGCCTAATTGTGCAAATTGTGGTTATAGAATTATCAACAAGTTTTTAGAGATGTTTGTAATTCTGTAGCTCTGCCTACCCCACTCTGGGAACGAAGGCGTGAGATTATGTATGTATGTATGTATATTTAGTAGGCAAACGATCACGTAAACCTCCTACTAGTAAGTAGGATCTAAGACAAGACTCAAGACTAGAATGTTAAAACTGCCATTCTAAGGGCCGTACCTATTAATAAACTAAACTCAACTCTAATGCTCGTCTCGAGATTAGTGATGGGCAGCTTGTAAGTTTCAAAAGTGAAACTTTCACTTAAATTTCTGCAATAATGTGAAAGTTGCGAAATTGAAACTTTCACCTAAAGTTTTATGCAATATTCTGAAAGTTACCAAAGGTATATTTCGGAAAATTACTATAGTTTTGACATGTAACGTAAGAAACGGAAACTTGACATGAAAGTTAAATGAAATTTAGCTGTGTCAGAATCATTTCCATCTAATTATGTAACTTTCATACGCTGTAATATTCGCAGTTAAGGAAAGTTTTGCAATGTTTCAGAAGTCGCCCATCACTACTCGAGATGCGTCAAAAATTACAGTGTTCTATGTTTTGACGTTTACTTTGACGTATCTTGTGACCGGCATCTCGGCCAAGATGAGTTTATTAATACGGCCCTAAGACTCGAAATGCGTTGCTAACCCGACAACTATGATTCAAAGCCTCTATGCTAGTAATTTCACAGGTCGTCTTATCACCACACGGTAAAGCAACAATGCAGAAACTGCTGCTTTAAAAAATATGTCTGATTACAGGACCATACATTTTCTACCGTATATTCGTCGCCCTAATTTAACACGCAACGGTCCCTATTTTCTTTCGCAAATTTCATGCCTTGTAATTTACGGCACACATTCAGTCAACGTTCTCCCAAAATATCCTTAAAACATACACTACGGTGTGTTACAAATGTTCCCTCATTACAAGACCTCATTCTCGGGTTTTCCTCAATCTAGCTCGGGGAATGATACACCAAATGGCATGTACTGTTCTTATGATGAAGTTATTTTTGTCGTATTTCTTTTCTTTTACAAAAAACGTGTGGCATTAGATTATTGCTTAGGCGTGGAAAATAGGGGATTGCATGACGGAGACCGTTTCATATAATACACTACACGCGACTTCGTAGAATCAGTTAACCATATAATTCATGTCCCGCTATTTCCCCTAATTTAACCTTTTAGGCCTTTAGGGAATGGATTTCTAAAAAGCTCGTCCTAGGGTACCCAAGATTTTTTTTAAATTAATAAATATCAGGGGACAATGTCACACCAATTGAGCTAATCCCAAACTAAGCTCTAGGCTTGTACTATGGGTACTAGACAACGATATAAATACTAACATAGAGAAATATATACTTCAATACATAAAAAAACATCCATGACTCAAGGAACAAATATTCGCGCTGATCACGCAAATATCTGCCCTTACTGGGATTTGAACCCAGGACCGCTAGCTTCGTAGGCAGGGTCACCAACTAGGCCAGCGCGTCGTCAAAAAACGCAAGGAATATTCCTCCCAAATTTAATGTTCCTAGTTTAAGCTTTTTAAGCTGCGCATTGTCTGTTAGTCAGGCGGAAGAGTTTTATACAAAAAGTTTTGGTAAATATGAAAAGAAAAAGCATTTATTCAGTGATACACATACGGCGCCTAAGTGCAAACATACTACAAAACCATGGAGAATGCTGAACAAACTTTGGATTGAAGCTAGAAAATATAACCTCTTACGTTACGTATATTTTATATTTTTATCCTGTTACCGTATTGTCATCGATTTGATAGCTATTATTTTCTTGATGAAAAATAGCCTATAATAATAATATGTTAATATATAGTCCATACCAACTTACTTATCTTATTTAGTAATAGTAGTTTACGTGACGGTTGCGTAATGACAGGCTAATTACGCAGAGTATCGTACAATACTTTATCTACACAAATATTATGAGAACTCTACAGTCTGTGAGCACTTAGAAGATGCTTCGGGTTTCTACTTCTCTCCCACTCGCCCTTAATAAGAGTGTATCAGAGCGAGTGATAGAAAAGTACAAACCCGAAGCATCTTCTAACTTCTAACCTCTTACGTTACGTATGTTTTGCATCTCTTTTCTTAATAATGAAGAAAGGCGATGCAAGATGTTAGTGTTCCTTTTGTTCCTTCGTGAAGAAAGATATACAAAAGATACCTGACGTAATTAAAGGTCATTTTTCCTAGCTTATGATTATTTGTTAGCCGTGCATAAGCTTCTTGGTTTTATATGAATACCTCTAGTTTATTCAAGACAGCAAAAAGCAACTTTTTAAAACTCGACTTCATGTCTTTTAATATTGTTATGTAGCAGTTAATAAAACAAATACCGTACCAATTGAAACCAATTGACAGTTCGATATACTCGAAAATGTAATTTAAGACCAAAAAACTACGACAGATACGTCACTGTCATAAGTATCAAAGTCACTCATGTCATTGTTTTTGCATTGATAATCAAATTGTTGTAAATATTTGTAGATAATTCTAACATTTTCAATAGGTATCAAAAGTTATATTTAACAATAGGGAATATGCATTTAATGTTTTTTCTACCCGATATTCAAAACATTAAAATATCCCATAACAAATATTTTCTCATATAGTGTGTTAAGTCATTAAATGGCGGATTGTGTTCAATGGCGATTTTTTTATCAGCTAAAACAAAATGACAAGTTAAATTCGGATGCCTTACACTTATGCTTGATTTAAACTTGACAGTTACCCATGGACCACATGGTGTCATGGCTGGTAAAATGCCCGATGATTGTCATTATAAAGTGAGCTACTCGCTTTTGGCCTGTTATTTTGTCGAATAGCTAAACGTATGTAATATTTAAATTGCATCTAACGTTGTTTACAACTATTGTTTATTTATCGTACCAAATGTTATTAATACCTGAAGTATTACAAGTGCAATAACAGTTTTGCTACCAAAAATCTTCTATGGTTCAATATAAAATAGGTCATCTTGTATTTGTGTAAGTAACTTGAATTAACTTGTTTATTTTAATCGAAGGTTTAAAACTACCTACAAATAAATATTCTTAATGCGGTCTTTTAAGAAGTGGATATATACTAAGGCATTTTTTTTTTTTAGTGGCAACCCACGTTGGTCTTTAATTACATTTTCGATTATAGACAAATGGCAAATCAATAGATATTACTAATTAATCTATGACTATAAGTTCAGCAGCAGACACGGCTGTAAATTTTAAGACGGTACGCAATGACAATAGTACATTATTGCCTAGGCATGGAAGTAGGCAATTGCGGGGCGAGTATTGGATTAAACGGACGAGCTTGCGAGTCCGTTTAAAAATACGAAGCCCGCAATTGCTGTTCCTGCCGAGGCAAATATAGCGCTTTTCTCAAAAATCGCAAGAAAAAAAATTGTGTTGGAGTCAAATCTTCATCGCTTGAACTCATTTTTTGAATTGCATACAAACAGAAACTTCATGTGAAAAAACCATCACTCCTTACCTCCTTTTCGTTTATGACAAGGAGAAACGCAATTGTTGTTTTAAAAAAAACATAAGCTATTCCAGGCACAAATAAAAAAGTTATGTTTCGAGTAAAATTTGGATGTATAAGACTTGTGCCCTCATTTTATTATGGCCCTTTTCACTTTTTAAAAAGTTACAAGCTAGATAGTAATGGAATTTTTATGCAACATTGCGGGCTTGTGTAGCGAGCACGCAATGTTTTCAATTTGAGAACTGTCAGTAAACTATGTCCTTCGCGTCTCAATATGTAGATAGGAATGTCAACATTTCCGGACATTTTTGAGAAAATTAATAAGACTTTGTTAATTTTCGATTGAAAAGAGGTACCTACCCATGTCCCTCGCCGTCTCCTTGTAGTAAAAGAAAACAATGAGATAAACAACTTATTTCCTCCAACAGTTTACTTGAATCGGTCAAGATCCCCCAGTCATTGTAATTGCATTAATAACTGATCGTAAACCCTTATTTCCTGCTCAATATCTGAATTATTCAATCACTCGTTTACTTATGCTGATTGTTTCCCTAGCTTTGTTGGCTGTAAGTTATTATTTCGTTTGTTTTACTGTCCGCATAAAAAGCTTATTTGCACCCTTTGTTTGTAAACGGTTGTATCTAAGAAGCATTTTTTCTCTATGTTCAATACTTGTTACTTACAACATAACAGATCGAGGCGTAAAATTGAACTCTTTAGTGGTTAACGGCAAGATGAATAAAATTAAAATGAATCTTATGAATTCATACATACATAGATAAATACATACAAGCACGCCTCTTTCCCCTTAGGGGTCGGTAGAGACCACTTCCTTCCTCCACACTCTTCATACATGTGCGTCGGTTAAGGGTTTTTTATGACAAGGAGAAGGCACGTGAGCACTCAGGCCACCTGATGGTAATTGGGATCTGAGACCCATAGAAATTCTGAGACTAAAACTTCAAATGCGTTGCCAACCCTGAGGACTGCGATCCTAGACTCTATGCTAGTAATTTCACCAGTTGTCTTATCTCCACACCGGAACACAGCAATGCGAACACTACTGCTTGGCGGTGGATTAATGAATAAGATGGTGATGGATGGTGGAAGGGTACTCCTGACCTGGCCCTTCCTAATACGTCTGCGATCTGATCGTGGAACGTTCGCCTTGGCCGCCCTCTTCCAACATTCCAATTTACTCTTGCCTCATATACCTGTTTCGTCAATCTCACTTCATCCATTCTCTCCGCATGACCAAACCACTTCAGTATTACTTTATTAATCCTTGTCACTACATCATCTTTTAACCCACAAATTTCTCTTATTACACTGTTCGTAATCCTATCACACAAGTTCACCCCAACCATACTTTTCAACGCTCTCATTTCTAAAGCATTAATCTACTAAGTGTCAAAGAAGGCTCGTTTGGGTGTTTACAGGGGCGTGCTAATTCCGACACTTAAGTTCGGCAGTTAGGGCCGGTACAGACGGACTGCATTTGAACTGCAACCCAGCTGCAAAATGGCAGTTCGAGGGCAGTTCTGATGCAGTTGATGTAACTGCATCGTAACTGCAAACCAACTGCGCAGTACGCTTAGGTTGACTGCACGCCAACTGCAAGCGGACTGCGCAGTTACATCAACTGCATCAGAACTGCCCTCGAACTGCCATTTTGCAGCTGGGTTGCAGTTCAAATGCAGCCCGTCTGTACCGGCCCTTAAAGTTGGGTATGGCAGAAGAAACATGAAAATAGAATTAATGCAGAATGAATTCATAATGTAGTTATTTTGTCAAATGCTGAGACAGCTGACAAAGACTCTCCTTATATCAAATTAAATTATATTAAATCCAACTTTATATTAGACTGGGGCGAGTGGGGCGCTATTCATCTCGGTAAAACCTAATTGCTTTTGACATTTATTACCGTCCGTATTATTTTTAACTGGGTCGCCATTACTGTCAAGTAAATAAGAGTTATCAAAACGTTGACAATACGATGACATGTCAAAAGCAATATGGTTTTAGTAGAATAGAGAGATCTCATCTAAATAAGCTTTATGGTATTTATTTAGAGGTATATTATTTTCCAATATATTCGTTAATCCTTTTCTTAGGTTTATTAAAATACTGTGTTTTTGTCACGTATTGATCGCACCCAGGGCCGGCATTCTAGGCGGTAAAAACCATATCATCTTTGACCTGTTACCGTATTATGATCGGTTTGATAGCTATTACTTTCTTGATGAAAAGTAGCCTATCATAATAATACGTTAATATATAGTCCATACCAACTTACTTGTCTTATTTAGTAAAAAAATTTACAACCTCAAAATCGTCGCTTAGCTAACAATACCGCACAAGTCAAAATTGGCTGAATTATAATATGAACTTTATATGATATTAAATTAACTCTTTAAGGGGCCACCTATGGTGCCACGCCCCCACAATAATAAAAAGGCATGGCTTTATGTGCTTCCGCGCGAAGCATGTGAGATGAAGATAGTTCGCGCGCGCCTTGACGGCAGCGTCAAATTCAATTAATTGCTGTTTACATTAAAACCACAACATTTATTGAAAAAATGGTTTACCAGGATTAAGAAGTTACATATCCTCAACTACTGAATCGGAAATCATCGTTAAAGATGATAGGGTTTCGAAGATTCAACCAAGAACATGCAAAAAAGGTTTCGAGGATTTTATTTCTAATCGTGTTTTCACGTTTGACAGTCTCAATCAAATATCGTCAAGTTTAATATAGCCAAAAAAGAGATACAAAGGCGTTATGGTTATTGAGATCCAGATCTCGGAACACTACCGACTTTAGCATAGATGGCCTCTTAATTATCGCCGATCCATCGCTGAGTTACGCGGTATTGTTAGCTAAGCGACGAAATGCTCCTTTTTCGCCTAAATTTCCTCATAAAAAAACAATCCATGATGTAACATCGGGAAAATTATGTACAAAATGTGGCCTCTAGTTGGTTTCATCATCATCATCATCATCATCATCAGCCCACAACATCCACTGCTGGACATAGGCCTCTTCCATAGCACGCCACTGAGCTCGGTCTTCAGCTCTTCTTCTCCAATTGCCACCAGCTACCTTGCGAATATCATCGCTCCACCTAGTCTGAGGGCGCCCTACTCCACGTTTGCCAATTCGTGATCTCCACTCTAGAACTCGTCTTCCCCAACGGCCATCAGTTCTACGGCAAATATGACCAACCCATTGCCATTTCTGCTTGCTAATTCGCAGAGCTATGTCGGTAACTTTAGTTCTCTGCCGAATTACTTCGTTTCGGATTCGATCCCTTAGAGATACAAGCATAGCTCTTTCCATAGCCCGCTGAACGAGTTTGAACTGGTGGTGGTGCCGTGAGTAGCCAAGTCTCGGCTCCGTATGACATTACAGTTGGTTTACTTAGCAGAAAACGACCGTTTTAGCCAAAAACTATGCATTTGGAAGTAATAAAAGTGTTTACTAAATAAGACACGTCAGATGGTATGGACTTTAGGACTTATATCTCTTCCAAATTTCATCCAAAACCGTTGCAACTTGAAGACCAACTAATTCACACACAAACTTTCGCATTTATAGTAGAACCAACATCACAATAGTACGGTAATCGGCTGAGAATAGATGCAAATCAGTTAATATACAAGCTTACAAAGACGTGCAACATTGAACCCGATCGAAAGCAATTAGACGAAGACGAAGTTCCCGCGACTAATAACGAGCCAAGTGTAACCACTAGCGCTCGAGTCTGAGCTATCGTTGCACTAACAAGGCTTAGGGAGCATCTTCCAATCAATTTAATGCAAAATGTATACCGTTATTGAAGTAATTTCAATCCACGATAATGCGCTTCACTTAATTTATAGGGTTCCGTAGAAAAAATTAAAAAAGCGGAACCCTTATAGGATCACTCGTGCATCTGTCTCTCTGTCCGTCTGTCACAGGCAATTTGCTCCGAAACTAGTGGACCGATTGAGTTGAAATTTGGTACACATAATGTAAATTGATGGCCCAAACACAGCAGTGCAAAGTATTTTTTTTTTTTAAATAAGGTTTATTTTCGGGGGACAAAATAGAAAATTTTAAAAAAAGTTTTGCGATCCTTACTATATCATAATAATATCAAATGAAAGGGCTCGTTATGAAGCTCTCGAGTATATTTTTGTTATTATTGTAAAATAAAAAGTTTTGATCTCCGAAACTATAGAGCCAAAAATTTTGGAAAAAATGCAAAATATAGTTCATTGCTTGAAGATAAACCTATAAGAATTCTATCCAAGAAAAAAGTTAGTAAAAAATACGTATGTACGGAATGCCCTCTCCACGCGAGTTAAACTCGGACTTGGCCAGTTTTTTATATAGTCGAATTAGTTTGATAGACAAAGTGGTGTGCATAACTAAGAAATTTCCCACCAAATATAGTAAAAAAAATCGACAATGATATCATTAATCAAAACGAGCTATAAGTACACTTTAAATCACTCGGAATGAGCCCGTAAATAACAAATAATACAATACAATGTGGAACGATTCATTTTTCAGATACTACTTTTTGTTACTTAGATACAACAAGAGCAAGCTCACTTATATTGCATTCTCTAAGTGCATAGTTATTAAGTAATACATCCTGCGGTGGCCCATATATCCCCGAGCTACTCGCTTCCGGTGGCGGAAAATTGCAGTCTTGGTTACCCTGTCACTTAAAACATTACTTTATAACCCACGGTTTAAAGTTCAATTTGCAATGCCTCGCATCTAAAAATCTCTAAGAACGTAATAGATGAATGCAGACTTTATTGTGGTGAGATTGTGGTTGATTTTTATTTGTAAGGTTTTCTGTAGGACCGAGTTCCAATTTCCGGTCACACAAAATAGTGCACGGGTACGGTACGTGCTAAATCAGTTTTATAAATGTTCAGAGTTAGAACATTTTCTTCTTAAAAGGTTACAATTTACAATGGATGAAATAACGCGGTAGATTGGACACTTAATTAAATACAATACCATCGCACTTTTGCACGTACATAACAATACAAATACTATACAATAGGTACGCTCACGAACGTTAATTTGTGACAAATTCAAAAAAAATGCTTGAAGTCCTCAATGTCATTAGAGATGCCAAGTCATTTGTAACTTATAGGAAACTCAACCTTATTGTTGTAGAATGTCAGATTGACTTTGCACCTAAGATGGGTACCAAATTAAAGTATTTGACTGTACATTAAAAATATTCTTATTGGAGACTACAATCCCCAAAAATAGAAAACCACAATTAAAAAAATACTTATACAGAACAAGTTGTACTCTCTTATAGGCAATAACGTTTTGTAATTTTTAGGCGTTTATTTATTTTGTTTGTTGCCGGCTGTACGTTTTCATGTAAGTCATCTGCTTATCAACACCAAAATAATGAGTCCCAACACGGTGGGGCTACGTTAACTATAGCGGAGATTCTGTCCATACATATAATCTATTTTATGTTTTTGTAAAAACGTAACCTCCTAAGTCACAAACGCCTTATAATTTATAAACCTATTTTGTTTAAAGTATGCTTTGTCACTTTTTCTTCGATACAATGATAATTGAGAACAAAGCATATTTTTAGCATATTATTTACTATAGTAGCTTTTAATATATGTCTGCCGATATTATTAAACGCCTTGAATGATATACATTTATAGGTGAAAAACTTACGTAAATGACCTCTTGCATGTAGTTGTGTACAAAACTAATACGAGTATGGAATTTACGTCAAATTTCAAATATAGAATGTCGAACGGTCTGTACAGATGTGTTACAACTACATGCGAGAGGTCTTTTACTTAAGTTTTCATCTACATATATGTGTACGAGTATTCAGAGACCCTCTAAACCATTTTGAGAAATTCATATGTGGCTAAAAAATACATACAACCTTTCCCAATGCCCTTTACGCCTATAAACATTTTGAAATCAATGCAAGAAATATCGTAAAATGTATCGGTTCTGTGCAAGAATGCAATACCGATCTGGCTCCCCGAGAGGCTCGCATACATTACGCCGGACCGCGGGACCTAGATTCTCTCAAAGGAAATGTATTGCCGTGGTTTGTAATATAAGTTTTTTTCTTGCTGGAAGAACGGGGTTTTTATTACACTTTAGAAAGTCTTTTTTACTGTAGGCTTTTTAAATGCGTTTCAATGCATTAAACTTATATAGCTTTCAAACTTAAGTACATACATACACATACATAAACTCACGTCTTCATTCCCAGAGTGGGGTATGCGGAGCTCCAGAATTACCAACAACTCTATCTCTAAAAACAAGTGGATAATTCTGTAACCACATTTTGCATAATCAGGCTAAGATGTTTGCCAGTGTATTAGTGACAGTTTGCAAGCCCATCGCCTCACAGTACTATAAGCCTTTAGTCCCTTAGTCGCCTCTTACGACATCCACGGGAAGACATGGAGCGGCACTATTCTAACCCGGAAATCCCACGGGCAAACTTAAGTGTAGGTCTAAAGGTATTTTATGACAAGGAGAAGACAATTCAGCACAAATCGTTTCATCAACGATAATTCTAAGGATAGTGAACCTATTCGGGAATAGTTACTATACCACAGTTTAGCGTGGAATAACAGAGTTCCACATATTGTTTTGTGCTGTCAGTGCTATCAAATCAACTTATTTTCTAGTTACAGTTATTTTCCAGTCCTATACAATACTAAAAAGTAAGCAGACATGACAAGCTTTGACATCGTTCGGTTGTACAGTTGCCGGCAAACTTCTTGAACATTAGGCGAGGTGGTGGGGGAAAGTTCGCGCATCGTACACATACGTGCAAAAAAAAGTACCTACCTATACCTCGGATGTTATCATCTGAGCTCCGGGGCCATAAACTAATTAGTGAACAAGGATGTGCAATGCTACGCCAGTGCGAGCGAGACATCTGCTAACCTCCCAAGAGCGAGCGAGATGTGCGTAAAAGGGTTTTTATGACCCCAGCTCAGATGGTAACGTCCGAGGTATAATTTTTATCACAGAATATTTTCAAATCTTACGATAATCGGCAGTGTTTTTTACTGTCTCCACAAAACTCTCTCCGTCTTTCTTAAAGAAACAATACACATCGAACACCGTCTTCCGAGCTTGTCTTTTTAAAACTACGTTATTTTGGCGTGGCATTATGTTGTCACTTTAAAACAATAACAAAAATTCAACAAAATATTATAACAAGAAAGTCAATGATCGGCTTTATCAGTGCACGCAAGTGTACTCGGAAGGCAGAGGGACGTAAACGGGGCGCGGGACGCAAACGTCAACTGATTGACCAATCTCGCGAACGACACGATGCTCCCCCGCCGCCACCTGCCGCCCCCCCTCCCAACGACACCTAAAAATCGCTTCTGCGCAGGCTAGGTCACATGTTCAAGAAGTTTGCCGGCAACTGTACAGCATTTTTTTGCCGGGTAAATACATTCGTTCATCATCAGAGATCGGAATAGGTGAGCTTATTTGCCTAAACTTGATATATGTTCATTCAATAATATATTCCCATCTCTCTCACGCATGAATGAATATACGTCAAGTTTAGGCAAATTAGCTCTACCTATTCCGATCTCTGTTCATCATTCACTCTTCTAATTCGATCTTATTAATTCCAAGTATAGCTATACCTTCGATTGCATGGAATAAAGACCACAGGTTTACTCGACATTAAAATTGTGGAATAGAAATATATCTCTCGTATTTATTCACGAAGGTATTTATTCAAGTTTGGTCGAATCCACATCCAACATTATTGCATGGGCATATTGAGCATGCATTAACATAGGACTTCGTGGGAATCCACATTCTCTCAAAGGAAATATATTACCGCAGTTTGTAGTAAGAGCTTGGTTCTTCCTGGAGGAACGGGATATTTATTACGCTTTAGCAAGTCTTTGTTTTATTGTTGGCTATTGCAAACACGTTTGAAGGCAACATACAAAGTAAAAAAGAAATAAAGGCTTGCAGTTTTGTTATATAGGCGCTGGGGTTGCAACCTGACTCTAATATACACGGTAAACATCTTAACCTGATTGTGCAAAATGTGGTTACAGAATTAACAACAAATTTTTAGAGTTGTTGGTAATTCTGAAGCTCGGCCTACCCCACTTTGGGAATTAAGGCGTGAAGGTATGTAGTATGTTTGTATGTATGTACATAATAATATAGCTTTCAAACTTAAGTGAAGCTTAAAAGGATTTATTTTATGGCAAGGAGAAGACAATCTAGCACACATGCCACAAGAGAAGACCTGAGACCCATGGATCCATCCATCCTCCCATCTTAAGACTACAATCTCAACAATCTCAACATGGTAATCCTAAGACTGCGAATGCGCTAAATAACCTTGAAGCTCCGTATAGGTTTTAAAATAGGTTGGGCAATAAACATTTTAATGGGTTATTATATAGCCTATGACACTCACAAATAACGTGGCTATTTATTGGTACAAGAATTTTCAAAATGCGTTAAGTAGATCCAGAGATTACCCCTACAACTTCACAAACACCTCTTTATAATATTAGTAGATGACTTCATCAATTGTATCATTTCAGGGAACCCTATTTTCTGCTGAAATCATGATGTTTTCAGGATATTTTAAACATTTCAAGTACAAACAGTTTGTTTCCAAAAATTAAACACACCAATCACAGTATAACATCTAACTCCCACACTATAGTCCATACCAATTGACTTGTTTTATTTAGTAAACACTTTTATAACATGCATCATTTTGGCTGAAATGGCCGTTTTCTGCTGAATAAAGCAACTAGAAACCAAATTATGCACACCATTTTCCTGATTTTACATCATGGTTGGATTTTTTAAATGTCATAATAGTAATTTGAGGCGAAGGAGAGTACCGTAAAATGTGCCTACTTTGCTCCTTACTGGGTAACTTTGCTCCAATTCTGTATTTAGTTTCATTGCCCTGCAAGTCGAAGTCTTTGGGTCAATTCGTCAAAATTGCCGAAAGCATTCGATACATTTGCAAATTAAGAGGCAAAAATGAACGTGAATTGTTCGCTTCGCCATTTCCGTTTCCTGTCAGGCGTCGCTCAGTGCCAACAAGAAAATTTACTAAAAATTCATTATGAGAAAAAGCCACTTCCATCTAAGCAATTGTTCATCGAATCACGGTTAGTATGTTTTGATGTGTTCCTGTATATAAACAGCTATTCCATGTTAATAATAGTTCTAGTAGTTTTTAGCTTTTTCAAGGCTTAATCTTTAAAAAAAATATACGTACCTATTTTACTCCACGTGTTGGGGTAACTTTGATCCAGGAACATAGTTATATATCTTTCATGAAAAATGTTGGAAGTGGCCAAAACCGAAAGACGAAATACATTATCATTGGAATAAAATTTTAGAGTCCATAAGTCCACCAAAAAGAAATGGTCGACGTGAAATTTTTGCAGTTCCTGGACTAAACCAAATTTGGGGATAGGGGATAAGATAACTTACAGCATGAGATTATTTATATCCTATAATATTGCTTAAGTAAAGTGATTAACAGGGTAATAGGTACCTAAAATCAAGGTACGTACCCTTTTTCAGAAGACTTTTATTTTCTTTTGATTATTTTATTTATTTTATTTTATTTTCTAACCGAAGAAATACTAAGATTTAACAATATTGTGATTATATTAAAAATAAAAAACTTTAAGTAAAAACCAATATATATTTTTGTTCCTAACACTGAATTCATTTCTTACTTTGCTCCAAACTTAGGCTAACATGATTGTTACTGGAGCATACTTTGACTGACGACGGTGTGAAACTGCACCAAACGCTTTCTGATACAAGGTTTAAAGCAAATTTAATTCAGGGGCAAAGTTTGCCAAACACTGGTAACATTGCTCCTAAAATCAAGTTTATATATTTATACCAAAACAATATTTCGATGTTATTTAAGTATTACAACATGATAGTGGGGATGTTCTTCTTTACAAAGATACATAAATCAACATACCACAGTATAATGATTTTCATAAAAATAAAATGATTTCGAAATTTGGAGCAAATTGTGGAGCAAAGTAGGCACATTTTACGTTATTTTAAGGTTATAAAAGTGTTTACTAAATAAGACAAGTCAAATGGTAAGTACTTTAGGTACATTGCGTCTTAATTAATGTAGGTTAGGTTAGAATTGTGACTGCCAAAAACTGAACTCATGCTGTGAGAAATGCCTTTCGGTGAAATGAAAATTCAACGTAATGATGCTCATACTTCGTTGAAAGGTATTCGATAAAATAATAAGTTTGTCTTGATTTTGCCACACAATTATAATTTGACCCCGAGCTGAGTCAAATCAACGTCCTGTTGACCTTTATTTAGATCTAAAGTTTACTATTAGCTACACAGTAGCTGTATAAAAGCATTTCAATCCGATTTCACCAAGCTTTAATAAAGGAATTGGACCAAATTCCAACTCTGATCAAACGAGTCCTAGTCGACATTTTCTGTCTTAGAAGACTCCATTTAACAAACTTACGTGTGCAGTTCTTAAAACGATGAATCAAGACTATCGATACAGCTCTATTAGTTCGCCAACCGTAAATAGTCTGGTTGGTATCTTGAGCATCGGAGTTTCGAGCTATAATGGACTTAAAAGTTGAGTTGGTTAAGATAGTTTTGCTTTAAGATTAGATTTTTACTGCTTAGTAAGTGATTCGTTGAGACTGTTCGAGATGCTGAAAAACTCCAGTGTTTGACTAGCTGGAATTGAGACGAACACTGAAGTTTTAATAGAAACGCTTTTTAAAAACGTGAGGAAACTTATAGGAGTTAGAAGTTTGTCTACCCAGCGAAATTGATCAAGGAACAAGCGCTCTATTGTCCTCGGCAAAACCATATTGCTCTTGACATATTTTTAGGGTTCCGTGCCAAATTGGTAAAAAAGGAACCCTTATGGTGACACTTCATTGTCTTCTGTCTGTCATGGCAGGTTATCTCAACAACTGCAAATGCTATCAATTTGAAATTTGGCAAAGTTATCCAACTTGCTTGACGGCATCTATTTTGAGTAAAAAAATATGAAATTAAATTTAGGAATAGTTTAAAATGGGTCTAGAATGGGGGGTTGAAAAATGAAAGTCGTTTGATTATTGCGATTGGGATGTCATATGAAAGAGCTTAGTCTACACATTTTAAAACTATTTTTTTATTATTTTCTATGATGTACTTTTAAGATAAGATAATTTATTGGTAATAATAATATTTACATGTCACATTTTTAATAACTAATATTTAATGTTATGTGATTAATTACATTCTATGATGTACTTTTTGATTTATAGCCAAAAATGTACATAGAATGACCGTTGCCCCCCTTATCTCCGAAGTTTATTATACGAAAAGTCTGAAAAAAATTGACGTATAGATAATGAGTTATATTTTATAGGAAAAATAAAATGAAGTGTTCATTATTTACAATTTTTGAGAAATATCAAAAAAACTTTGCAAATCTGTATTAAAATTTAGGCGAGTCAGAATAAACCTAATTGCATAGAAAATAAAGTTCATAACAAAATGAGTATTTTCTTTTGCGGTTACCAAGCATATTATCTTAAATACGGAACTCTCGGTGCGCGAGTCCGACTCGCACTTAACCGGTTTTTTTAATTTCATGGAGAAGGCAAACGAGCACACATGGTACTGTGACCCATAGGCATTTGAATTCTCAAGACTTCAATCCAAAGACCGCAAATGCATTGCCAACTTTGAGGAATAAAGGATGATTTCCATCAAACGGCTCGCATCTCATCGGATCGGAAAGGATACGAACGAACGCGGCGACAGCCGATCGCGCCTGAAAAAAATATTATTGTCTCTTTATTACGGAGCCGATCGCGCGTCGCAACATACTTTCGGCTACGATCGCGTGTTGCCGAAGACACCCGTGGTTAAGCTGCTGTGCGCGGCTTGGTAATATAGACTTTAAATACTGTGGTGGCGCGATAGCTCTGGTCGTCCGTAGGTCGCTGTGTCTGCCTCTCGATCCTTTCGTCGCTATTCCCTTTTTCCTGCCTATAGTAAGGTCTTAAATGTGCAACTCGGGTAAAAATTATGGACTTCTTGAATTTACTTGATATAATGTTCTACGGTATACTTGTGTCGGTTACAGAGCAGGTATTTGAAGTGAGGGGGATGACTCTATACAATCTATCAAAACTTAAAACTAACGTACCTATGGGGGCAGCACCGTCGCGGCTTCTCGCTGCTGGCTCGAAGGCTCGATAGAGGGCGTTAAGATAGCCTTAACATACTGTGTACATGATTTAATATCGTTTAAAGATTGTAAAATCCTTTCAGATCCGATGCGATGCGAGCCGTTTAGTAGAAATCATCCTTAAGATGAAATGCGAAAGATTTTATCGTATCGTCCATGTTACTATAGACAGTTATTTACTTGACAGTAATGGCGGCTAAGGGCCCGTTGTTTCATCAGTAGTTAAACTAATAAATTGTTAAAACTCATAACTAATGGTTAAATCTCAAGGAAATGTGTCAAATTATCGATTCTTTTTTCGAATTTTAACAATTAGTTGAATTAACTAGTCATCAAACAACAGGGCCCGTTGTTTGACCAGTAGTTAACTCTGTTAAAATTTGACACATTTACTTGAGATTTAACCATTAGTTACGGTTTTTAACGATTAATTAGTTTAACTACTGATCAAACAACAGGCCCTAAGTTACAGCAATATAATATCATATCAGCAATGTCGAAAATCAATCTAGTTTTGCCTAGTAGAATAGAGGGCCTATTCTTAAGCCGATTCTTTACAATGTTGAAAATTGAAAAAGTTCACAAGAATCGACGAATTGCCAATTGTTATTTTTTAATTTATTTGCCTCATCTTATATTTACGATCAGCTGTTTTAATTTGAAATTGTGTTCTTCCAAATCAATCTATCATTCAAGTGGAAAAAATATTTTGAAGAGAGATTTAATATTAAATTTATAAAAGCGTTTGACTGAGAAACAGTGTTCTTATTAGGATTAAATTGAAATACAATAGTAGTCGATTTATTGAATAAGATATTTCGCCGCTTTAATATAAAGCAATATCGTCTCAAATATTTTACTTGGAGTACAGGTACATTCACTAAAGTTGGCACGAATGGAATGAACAAAAGTAATGTCACCTATCACTGTGTGAGTGCCGCCCTTTGAACCGATGTTCGAATTTCAAACCTAAAATCTGTTATTATTTTACACACTTGTATACTTTCGTTCACTCATTCAATCCATTCGTGCCAACTCTCGTGAATCGACCTGTATCTACGAGTATCTAGTACAAGGGTACGGAGTCAAGTGCAAATTTAATTAATATACACGAATGAACAGCATTATTATAATATATACCTAGTATTTTATAAATAAATCGATTGAGACGGGTGATTTTTTAGTTATTCATCAAGTATTTATCACAGAATTTAATAAGATTCAACTAGCTCGACAAAAAAGTATTAAACACTTTCAACGTTAATGTTTTATTAATGTAAAATTTGTTTTCTAATTTCACCGAAAGCTTTCTTAAAGTTTACCCCTAAGAATTGACGCTTGTTTATTAACGAGGCTGTCAAATACCCGTTAATACTAGTTTATACTCGTACCTGCCCAACCCAATGGGTAAATACCCAGTTGACTATCCAAGTAGATACCGTGTATTTACCTCAGTTAGTAAAAATACTCGTTTTTACCTGTTTATGCCCGTCAGTGGGTCCTTTACTGCAATTTTTTTTATTTTTTTATTTTTGATAACACACTTCATTGCCGACTATACTTCTTAGACTGATAATAAACTCGCGATCAAGAGATGAGTCAAATGCGTCCAAACTAAAGATCTACTATGAACCATTGAGAAGTTTGTATGGTTTTCATTCTCATACCAGTTCGATGGTACGGTCACTGACTTTAATTGATGAACCACAATAGAAGCTTGTCACATAGAACCAACGATTAATTCCTATGTAATTTCTATCTCGTCACTTGACCCTGTCATTATGACGAGGTTCTATGGTGGATCAACATTGAAACTCCTTGATGGTAGAATATTATTGTATTGTCATATGAATTACGATTAGAATTAGGTTACAATTGACTTCCAAGTTTTAATGACATCGTTAGTTTGTTAGTTACACAGCGTATATAAGTTTGTTAAAAATTACAAAATCGTGGATTTATAGTACACTAGCTTCTGCCCGCGACTTCCTCGGCGTAGATGTCGATGATCGTAATTCGTAATTAGTAGCCTGTGTGTTAACGCAGGGACCTATCTCCAATCCAAATTTCATACAAATCTGTTTAGCCGTTGCAGCGTGAAGGAGTAACAAACTAACACACACACAAACACATTCGCATTTCGCACTTATAATATTTATTATTACTATTACTAAACGAGCCTTCCTGAGGGCTCAGACAAGATGCACTACGCTAACTAACGTTTCTATTCGATTCGTTTTTAAACCAATCGCGTCACTGGTAGACCACGTGACTTTTCGCATCACGTCATTTTCCAGTGACGTTAGTTAGCGTAGTGCATCTTGTCTGTAGGCCCTGCGCCTCTATTCTAGGCGGTAAAACTATATCGTCTTTGACCTATCGTCTATCGTTCGTCTATCGTTATCGTTATCGTCTTTGTAAATAAGAGCTATCAAAACGTTGACAATACGATAATACAACATTTCTAAAGCAAGCCCGCTATAGGTTTACCTCTTAGTACCCACCATACTTCAAACAGGGACTTTATTGTAAGTGGGAATTTGAACCTACCATTTGTTTGTTCGATAATGCCATTTTCAGTTTATGAACATAGGAGAATAAACCTTATTCTTATAGCAACACAGTTCAAATTAAATTGCCTTTATTATGTACATCCCATTGCAGGCTTTACGAGGTTAAGTATCTGTTTTTGTTAATTAGACTTGTCTTTATTGTTCTTAAACGACAAAATACAGTATCTATTTTTAACATCAAACGTTTTAAATACAAAGGTGTGTTCAATTTTATTCACTGGCTACATAATTAGGTAGATGACACACGTTGCCTTCAATTTACGCTCCCTAACCAATTAGTTGCTAATTAATTGCGAGTGTGTACGCGCCTTTATGCTGTGACACATTGAAAATGGTTTCCCAAAGTCGTTTGAAAATGATTTCGGTAATTTAAAACGACATTTTCTGGGTAATATTGGAAGGTAATTTCGGTACCGCTTTTTCTTTTGTCTTGGTTTCCCTGGCAATTGCCGGTGCCAGAACCTTGTCACAGTGTACACAAACCAGTAAAAGATCTTCGAACAAGGGCACGGGCGTCCTTGGAAGTCCTAGACGCATCGTTTAGCCGAAATTGTCATTTGCCATGGTCTTTAGCTGAGACAGACAACTTAAAAAAAACCGGCCATGTGCGAGTTGAACTCGCGGGGAGAGGGTTCCGTACATACGTATTTTTACAAGCAATGAACTATATTTTGTATTTTTTTTAATCTACTCTCTCTCTCTCTAATCAGGGGAGGAATGATCGATTTTCGTCTTCTTTCATGAATAAAATCAAAACTATTATTTGGCTGTGACAGACAGACGGGCAAACAGACGCAAGAGTGATCCGTTTTTATCATTTTTTTTACGGAACCCTAAAGCGTTACAATTTCTGTCTGAGTTAAGGTGGCAAATAAATGGGTGGCAAGTACAATAGGGAATATTCATGTAATTTTTCCACAGCTTCAATAAAAGCTGATTCATGTAAAAAACTGTTGAAATCATTTTTTGAATAGCTATAAAACAACAAAGATTTGTTCCTATCTCTTTCTAGAAAAACAGAATTTAACATGGAGTTTATTTGGCCGACCTCTTACAGACGTCACAGTGCATGTCGGATCTTTTTGTCTAATATTAGACAAAAGACCCGACATGCACTGTGACGTCATGTGACAGGTCGGCCAAATAAACTCAGTGTTAAAACGCTGTCTCATTAGCAGTTTAAAATGCTTGTATCATCCGTATTTCTTGGCCGATTTTAATTTTGATTTCACGTTTGGTGATTTTTTACGGTATTTTCATATGTTGAGAAATGCGATTTAAAAAAAACCGGCAAAGTGCGAGTTGGACTCGCGCACGAGGGGTTCCGTACCATTATCTATACAACATTAACAAAAAATTTTTTTGTTATAGTGGCAACTGAAATACATCATCTGTGAAAATTTCAACTGTCTAGCTATCACGGTTCATGAGATACAGCCTGGTGACAGACAGACGGACAGTGGAGTCTTAGTAATAGGGTCCCGTTTTTACCCTTTTGGTACGGAACCCTAAAAATCCAAGCATATTCCCTATTGCTTAAAAAGATTACCGTGGTGTTGTGACTTAGGAATAAAAAAAATATCATTTAAAAATAAAAAATCTGATAGATTTTAAGGGTTTTGTTGTTTTTCACCAGTCACACTCTAATCAAATAACGAAAGAGATAGTATAGTCCTGCATCGATAAGTAGATTATTTACCTTGTAGTAACCTTTCTCCAAAACCACCAATTTACATTTGCAGTTGGCTAAACTGGTTACTAATCCGTCACCATACAAAATACAAGTACAATTTCAAAAACAGCACCTTTACGAACATCTAAGATAAATTTGCGACGTCGCGGCGCCATTTTAAATTGTTTGACGGTTCCAAATTTAAACAGGATTCCGTCTGTCAACTGCCAATATCCGTTGAAGAGGGTAAGTCCCTGACAAGTTGAAGTGAAGTCTATGATGTTTGAGATAAAATAGAAAATTGATTGATTGATTGTTTTTCTTTTTTTAGATATTGAGGAGATTAGTTGATAATGATTTACGACCGTCTTTGTATAATAGTAGAGTTTTATTTTGTAAATGGCATTCTGGCACTTAGAAAATTGAATCTCGAAGTAAGTACAGGAGCAGTCTAAAATTTTTTTTTTCTTTTTATGTCACGGAGAAAGCAACGGGCGGTGACCGATTGATTCGCCGACAAACGTTACGTAATTTTTATTTCGCGGCAAGCTAATTTCAGCTTGTTTTCAGATTATCTTAAGCATGGGTTATGTAGGTTAGGTTAGGTTGAACCGGTGACCATCAAAAAATAATCTGAAAACAATAATGTTTCAGCAGAATTAGCTTTCTGCGAAACGAAAATTCTGCGAAACGATACGTCTGGGTAACGTTTGTCGGCGAATCATTAGGTAACCCAAACGAGCACACAGGCCACCTGAGGCCCTAGCCAAGATGCATTACGCTAACTAGCGTTTCTATTCGTTTCGTTTTTAAACCAATCGCGTCACGGGTAGATCATGTGAATCTTCGTATCACGTCATCTACCAGTGACGCGATTGGTCTAAAAACAAAACGAATAGAAACGCTAGTTAGCGTAATTCTTCTGTCTAGGGCCTCTGATGGTAAGTGGGATCTGTGACCCATTGACATTTGGATTCCGAAAACTACAATCCTATTTACATTGCCATCCCTAATGACTAAGATGGAATGCCTCTATGCTAGCAATTTCACCGGTTGTCTCATCCTCACACCGGACCACAACAATGTGAACACTGCTGCTTGGTAATAGGTTCAAGGATAAGATGGTGGTTGTGGGAGCGATCTGACGAGCCTTGCATAAGGTCCTTCCACCACTGAACCTGCTTTTTTGGGTTCGGGTAAAGTTGGTTAAACTCGCATAGGAGCATAATGAGAGCGAGCGAGAAAAAGGTACGAATCACAAGGCAGTTTTATAGCTATCGCACTGTACTACCTTTTTAACTCAATGACGTAATATAAGACCTATAGAGTGAAAGCACATTGATTTAATGATTTGTATTTTTCTACACAATGAACATAAAAATGATTTAAAAAAATAATTATTTGTAATTATGATGATAAACATAAATAATTATTCATAGCAAAATGCACAATTTGCTTTCCGGAATTTAATTTCTATCTTTATTTTCTTTCCAAATTTAATTATTAAGTACTTAAGCAAAAAACAGATACAAACAACCAACGCGAAAAAAGTATTTATTCAACATCCTGGAACAAATTGCATTCCCGCTTCACGTCCAATGAACAGACCTTTTACCGTTTGCCGGCCTGCCCTTAAAAGGCTGCATTTAAAGCATTTCATCTACACTCATAACATAAGTCCTCTATTATGCGCTCAAAACCCGTAGGCAATGACCAGCATCACCTGTGGTAGTAGGTGACAGCGATGGCAGCTGTTAATTTTGGAAGATGTTCCAAATTTGGATCTCAGAACCTTACAATATTCGATAACGTAATTTCAAAATTACGTTACAGCTGTCATCGCTGTCACCTACTACCACAGGTAATGTAATGCTGGTCATTTGTCTTTCGGCTTCTTAACACATCTTAGAGTACTTATAATATGTGTGGAGATAAAGTATTGTACGAGACTCTGCGTAATTGGCATTACGCAACCGTCACGTAAACTACTATTGTCCAAGGCTTTAATATATTATGTGCAATAAAGAGTTTACATACATACCTACATACAGACTTGTAAGCCAAGTTATAATCTGTGAATGGATACGATGGCAAAGATCAAAGAATATGTATAATTTTAAAGGGTGATTTTATGTGGTTTTTTGCGGGCCCCCCGTCCAACAATCACGGGATAGAGG
The DNA here is from genome assembly GCA_946894065.1 of Acleris literana. Lineage (NCBI taxonomy): Eukaryota > Metazoa > Arthropoda > Insecta > Lepidoptera > Tortricidae > Acleris > Acleris literana. The sequence goes on along the minus strand of OX335691.1, from coordinate 9,385,166 downwards.
TCAAAACGAGTATGTTCATTGAGCCAGAAATAGACAAAATAACTATTTTACTTGCAAAATCTATGGGGTTCTTTAATGAAAAAAAACCTTTCGAGAGCAAGAAAGGCAATGTTTATTTTCAAACAAATTCCATACGATACCATTATGATTTTCCAAGAAAACCTCATACATAGGGCGATTGTCGTCATAGTAAATAAAAATACAGGGAGCGCCAAAGTTCAACTAAAATTGCAACTCCTAATATCGGAACTCCGAAAATGAATTTTTTATACCGCTGGAACCGTAAACTTTTCAGAAGTTCTGAAATATTCAATGTGTAGATAAGACTAGGTTAGGTTAGGTTTGATTTATAAAAATCCTGAAAATGTAACAGTTGCTGAAATAAATACGTTAGGAGTTGCGATAATTAGGACTTATGAGTCGTTATGAGTAAAAATAATTAGGTGAGCCAATATGGACCCAAAAATACATCATGTTACTAGGATCTAATGAGACATGTTTCGTTTTTGTTGGTGGGTGGGAACATTTTTGCCCATCGTCCTTTACCAAAATAACTTTTTAACAAGTCCTATTTCCGGCGATGATTATTTTTCAACAAGTCCTATTTCCGGCAATGATCTTTAATCATCGCCATCGTGAAACGTCATTAAATGAAATGATAATAATTTGAACAGATTTTCGACTTGAAAGCTTCCGTGATAACTTTCAGGCAATTTAGCTAAAGCTCTGTTAGAACGCGAACTTTTACGGCTTCCGTTATAAATCCTTATCTGAATCGCATTAAGCGTGTAGGGATTGTACTTTTTATCGTTTTTTTATGTTAAAAATTGTAAATTGTAAAACATTTTAATCTAATAAAATATATTAGGTGGTGGTAGAATCTTGTGCAGGGTTCATCTGGATCACTACCTCCATCTTATTTTTAACATGACTTCATGTGGCAGTGTTCGCATTGTTGTGTTCCAGTGTGAGGATAAGACAACGGGTGAAATTACTAGCTTAGAGGCATTTTTAGTTCTCAGGGTTGACAAAGCACTTGCTGTCTGAGGATTAAAGTCTTGAGATTTTAGTATTGAGAATGCTTGTGTGTATGGGTCTCAGATCCCACTTACCATCAGGTAGTCTATATGCATCGTTAGCTTAGCCTTCCATAAAAAACAGTTTTATTTATTTATTTGAATGTAAGACAATATTATTTTGTATCTGAGGTTAGCTCGAAGAGATCCCTTAAATGCATAGATTCACCTTTGTTCATTCCTATTCTGTATAATTATATTGTATTTGTATTTCTGTGTTTTGTACAATAAAGTGTTTACATACATACATTTCCTAAGGCAGCCATTACACGGTCAATCTAGATCGTGATACGACAAAGGTCGCGGATCGCAGGAGATTTCAAAAAATCTAGATAATATGTAATCCGATGTCGTGATCTGTCAATCTAACACGTTACACAGTCAATCTGGATCAATATCACCTGATCACAATCACGGATTGCGATCTAGATTGGCTGGGTACTGGCTGCGTAAGATAGTTGTGAGTCAAATTGTGGCAGGATCTTCATTGGCTCATTCTGTTGCAGGTGATCCCGGCGATGTTCCACACAGCCAGCATCTGGCTGACGCTGGCGCTGGCGGTCCAGCGGTACATCTACGTGTGCCACGCGCCTGTTGCCAGGACCTGGTACGTGGTACACTCCATCATCATCATCATTAACAACATCAACAAATCGATATCATTATCTTAGTCATCATTGGCCACAATCTGCTGGCTGCTGGTGCAGTGGTATTACGTATGCCGCACTCTAGTACCTGGACCTGGGGCCCGTTCCAGAAAGCCACTCTGCAACTCTGCACTCCACAAATCCCACTCATCAAACGTATTTCTGTTCCACAAAGCTATTGCAGAGTTGAAGAGGCAGAGTCAAATACAAAGTGTGGATTTGTGGATTTGCAAAGTATATTTGAGGAACAGAATCTTAGCAGAGTTTGCAAATTACGCAGAGTGTTTTCTGGAACACGTTTACGCATTTTGCATTATCGTGGATTTGCAAAGTGCAGATTGCAGAGTTGCAGAGTGGCTTTCTGGAACGGGCCCCTGGTACATGATACACTTCAGCATCATCATCATCAGCAACATCAACCAAATCTATTTCATCAACATAATCATCATTGGCGATAATCTGGCCACCACACGGTCAACATCTGGCTGCTGGTGCAGTGGTATTAGGTATGCCACCCTCCAGTAGCCAGGATCTGGTACATGATACACTTCATCATCATCATCATTAACAACATCAATAAAATCAATATCATCAACATAGTGTCCTGTTCGTGTGCCACGTTCTTGTAACCAGGATCTGGTACATGGTACACCTTACCAACATCTTCATTAACAACACCAACCAAATCAATTTCGTCAACATAGTCATCATCAGTCACTATCTGGTCACCCGAGTATATTCGTACTGCACGCTAAAATGGCTGGACAGATTTAGATGAAATCCTACTAATATTATAAATGCGAAAGTTTATGTGTGTGTGTGTTAGTTTGTTAATCCTTCACGTTGCAACGGCTGGACGGATATGGATGAAATTTGAAATGAAGAAAGCTCATACCCTGGATTAACACATAAGCTACTTTTCATCCCGGGAAATATAAAACTTCCTAAGGGAATAACGATAATCTAAACCTACGCAGACCAAGTCGCGGGCAGAAGCTAGTTTAGAATAAAGATAGATTATATCAGGAATTAACGCATATGTAAAGTTACCTACATACATACATACACACATTCACGACTATGGTTCGCCAGTTGCACCGGTCTAAACATACAACTTTCGGTTCCTCTACATTCATCAACCTCTTCGGTTTCGGTTGCTTTTCATTTGGCCCTTATTCAGTACAACGCGAATCTGACCACTGTATGTGCGTCCAGGTCGTGCCCTACGGACCTCTCAACTAGGGAATGCACCCGGTTCTACCCGATTCTGAAATACCCGGGTATACCCGGTTTTTTTAATGTATGCGTTAAACCGGTTCCAAGAGCAATAAACCCGGTTCCCGGGTTTTTTTTAGTGGTTTAATTTCACAGAATTTCTTTCACTAAAACTTTTATAGAATGTAGTAGTAATTACGTTCTTGCGAGCTGGAATCGTCGCATGCACTCGTTTGAATGGCATGGCGGTATGGCGTCGCTCGCCTTGCCGCCATGCCATTCAAATCATCACTATCATTCTTGATCGTGAAAAGACTGCTTGGGTTTGATTTTCGAATACCTACTAATATTTAAAAAATAAATAGATAAAGACAATTTCTTATATAATTAATATTGTTAAGTAAGACTGAGTTATAGTGTTCTTTGGTGACTTTTGTGATATTATATTACGATATTAAATATAGATATTGTCAAAAAAACAAGTATTAAATAAGCAAATAAATGTTGATTACATAATTTATTTCTTTTTCACTTCATTTTCCTCATAACAGTGCTTTATCCTGTTAAATTCTCTATAATTTATTTTAATCACAAAAAAGTTCCAATTTTATTACCCGGAACCGGCGGAACCAGTTCACCCGGTTCTATATGTATCCCAGAACCGGGCATCAAAAATCTGGAACCGGGACCGGTTCTGCATGCCCTACTCTCAACTCGCAATTAAAGAAAAGATACCTTTCGTTTGAAAAAAATACTGTTGCTGTAGCTTAGTCAACACTTAGTGTAAACGCGGGCAGAAGACACTGAGCATACATAAATATATACTACCCAAGCTACCTTACACAATTATTTCGGTAACCGGTTCACAGGAATTATGTGACACATTTAAGGAATGCCCCCGGAACGCGGAATGGATGCCGCTTTCCGAAATACCTTACACACGTAATTATAATATGTGTATATAATTTACCCTTGAGTCGACACTCATTTCATATAATCTTTTACTTCGCCGAATTTTCATTTCATCGACAGGCATTTACACGTGCAGGAGTTATAATTTTTTGGTGGTTACAGGTTAACGTAACCTACGTAACCCATGCTTAAGATAACCTAGAAACAATGTTTTAAGAGAAATTAGCTTTCAATAAAATAAAATTCGTTAAAATACATTCGATCAAAAGAGTGTCGGTGATCCAACGGGATCCCTGTGTCTAGCTTTATGTAAGACTATCAGCTCGAAGCTTTCAGTCTTAATTAGTTTTCTGTATGAACAAAGATTGGTTTTGTCGGTTGGTGATTGCTGAGTTATTCATTTTGACAGAAACTTGTATATTAGAATTACGGAACTTCCACTATCTTACCCTTTATCCTTGCCGCTAAAGCAGCAGTACTCGTATATCATAAGATTGCATGCGACGGCCCAATATAACTGATTCTGAATTAATGAAAACATATCAGACACACACACGCATTCACATAAAAAGCTACTCTTATTTAGAGTCCCTTTGTATAAGCGAATGCAGCCTCATTTTTGGGGAAATAATTGATCTCACCGAAATTGTGCGAATTGTATGGTCTTCCGGCGGATTTATAGTTGTTTCGACGTAAATTTCATTTAAAAAAAGTAAAAAGTCCGTTGTGGAACTTGTGGAGCGTCGATGTTGCCACACTACTCTTTACTTAGTGCTTAATTCGCCAGAAATATTAGCAGACGTTATTATTTTATGAATATTAACCAAATGAACTGTACTATCAGGCCAATGAAATCTCGTCCCACGATGGAACGGTGTCACAGTGACATTATAAAACAATTAGTTCGACACTTCTTACGGCTTGAATCATAACGTCACTGTGACACAGTTCTATGGTAGGTCAGGGTTCCATTGGGCTGCAACTAGGCACATTCAATAACACGACTAATAATAGTGTTCTCTCTCCGACTCTTATTAACTCTCTCGCTCATAAACACTTTTACACCGCGCGCTGGCTCGCCAGAATTAACCCCACGTCATCTCGGATTACTACTGGAACTCGATTAATACTCGATAAGAACTCGATTGGGACATATTGATGGTAGTTTTAGGGACCTTGTGCACACGTAACATGTGTATACCTTTTTAGTGGCATGAAAGAGGTAAACGATCACACAGGACACCTGTGGCCCGTTTCACGAAGCTAAAAGTAACAAATTACAAGCGGAACTCTCTTTCTAACAAATAATATTGTATTGTTATCAGAACTAAAGGTGTATGCAAATTTTCAGCTTCATCGAAAACCGAGAAGTGGGTCAAATTTAACTTGCAGGATTTGACCCGTACATACATGCATACATTACAAGTTAAATAAAAGCTTGTAAAAACATTGTAAACGAACAAAAAAAATACTGAATCGTCTAGCTCAAATTCTTTGATAGAAGTCCCTAGTTGTAATTCAAGGACTATCTGCACCTCTGATTCAGTCCCGACATGATTTATTCAGGTTAGCTCTCGATTAGAATGCAGGAAGCGCCAGTTTACAGGCCACTTGTAACGGAAACTGGATTGCTTTGCCAGACGAGTTCTTTGATTGAAGAATAATCGAGTTTTAACGATTCAGATAGTTAAGCCATGAACTTTCTTTTTAAAGCTATATCGCTTGAAAAAAATATTTTCAAGTAACCATGGCGAATAAATATCGATGTTTCCTTTATGTTTTTGACAATTTTATGAAGGATAAAAAAATAGATTAAAGCCATAGTAGGTACGTAACTATAATATCAAATATTGTTAAGTAAGACTGAGTTATAGTGTTCTTTGGTGACTTTTGTGATATTATATTACGATATTACATATAGATATTGTCAAAAAAACAAGTATTAAATAAGCAAATAAATGTTGATTACATAATTTATTTCTTTTTCACTACATTTAACAGTGCTTTATCCTGTTAAATTCTCTATAATTTATTTTAATCACAAAAAAGTTCCAATTTTATCACCCAGAACCGGCGGAACCGGTTCACCCGGTTCTATATGTATCCCAGAACCGGGCATCAAAAATCTGGAACCGGGACCGGTTCTGTATGCCCTACTCTCAACTCACAATCAAAGAAAAGATACCCTTCGTTTGAAAAAAATACTGTTACTGTAGATTAGTCAACACTTAGTGAAAAATAGATTAAAGCCATAGTAGGTACGTAACTATAATATCAAATCAAGAAAGGTCAAGCGGGGCTATTGTGACAGAGAGGGGTAAATGCATTTCTTAATTTTTTCAAAGTTTTAAAACTATTGATGCTTTCTCTTATAGAAATTAATGTACTTAAACTACTATAAATGGACGCAAAATAGTACATTACTTAACAAGGGCTGTAAAAGAAAGAAAGCCCGAAATCGCAGGTATTTGAGACCCGAGCCGTAGGCGAGGGTTGTAAATATGCGATAGAGGGCTTTCTTTTTTACTGCCCGTGATGAGTACACAATTTTAAACGTTGAATTCCCTCGAAAAATATTAAGTTACGCATTTATCCCTCTGTCACAATAGCCCCGCTTGACCTTACGCGTAGTTTTGATAAACTCTCACCACCTGCAGACATTAATGCCCGCGTCTTCAGTCTACTCGTTATCACGATCGTTGCATTCCGATCGAAACGCCGAGGTAATCATTCATAGTGATAATTTTACACGATCAAGTCCCGTTTAACTACAAATATGTGTAAAGTTCCTTTAGAAAAAGTAAAGTGCACTCTGATGATAAAAACGAGACCAGTAAAATAATTAAGTTTTTTTTCTTTAACAATTACGTTCTTCTTAACTGATAATAATAATATTCAATTAAAAACGAGTGAATGTTCTCGTTACTTTGGTAGGGGCCGTCTTTTACGAACTAGAAATCCTTTACGACTGCAATAAAAATTTGGCCAAATAAAATATCAGTGTAACGTCCTGTTTACTGTGGATTTTTATGGTGCGTGACGCACGCCTAAAACGCGGACTTACTGATCTCGGAGTTTAATGAGGTAATTATTGACCAGTATTATGTCTGTACCTAGGTGATATAAAACACTGAACTATTTCGTATCAATATCTATGTCAATAGGGGTGTGTCCAGGGTAAAAAAATAATAATACTAATTAGGCCGTCAGTAAGATTATCAAACAATATTGAAATTATTCGAAAATCGTTTAGTTACGTTAGCGCTATACATCTTGTCTAAGGGCCTTGAAAACCTAAAATTTTAAAGCGTTGCGTTCGGATTATGCGTAGTATAAAATTTTGACATCTCTGTTTTAGTTAAGTAGGAAAGTTTTGAAATGGCTATTTCTGTAAAATTACAAATGTTTAAGGATCATAATATTTTGTAATTGGAAGATTTTATAACATTTTTGTTTTATATTAATTTATTTAATGAGTTGTTTATTTTTGTGTAATACAAAATATGTCTATATAGTTTAGGATTCCCTGTCACAAAGGCGATAATCAGTTACCAACTGTTTCGTTACTCTTAATTTACATAAGTTAGAAAATCTTTTTTTTAAACCAGCCTAACCCATCCTAAAGGTTACATCTCCTTTAATATTTTGGTAATATAATGGGGCTAGAAAAAATATCTTAATTATGAATTTTCGGACAAATGAAACAATTAATTGGTTTAGTTTTTTTAATGAAATCATATAATTTAACAGTTTTAGGTGTTGCCAGCTTGAAGGTTCTCTCTTGATCACATTTTAAATACGCAAAGGGCATACTAAAATTTTAACGGTCACACTTTCGTGGTATTTCAGCGTGAAGCACTTGAGACGTTAAATATTTAATATCACCAGCGAATGTTTGATTTGGTTTTAATATTCCTGGCTGTAGACGGTTGTAATCTTGAAAGTAGCTGGCGTACACCATTTAATCGTCAAGGGACCACGAATATTTAACATTAGGAGTGTTAAAAATACAAGATGATATGGGTTATTTATGTTAAGTTCAAAAAACTTTTGTCCGCTTTTTCGTTTGTCCGAAAATTTCATTTGTCAAATGAAAATTTCGGAAAAACGAAACAGCGGACAAAAGTTTTTCGGAACATCGATAGGTTACCTATATTAAGGCCTATTTTACACGAAATGAACCTGTGGCTTTGATCAGGGTGATATAAAATTTTGAACTTTATGGTCTATGCCGTTTAGCCAAAATATTTAGTCAAAAGTATCATTTCCCAAATTTTCATTTCCAAAAAAGTTGTTTCTCGTTTCATTTGATTTATTTTTTATGTGTTCACAAGTGTTCCCTAACCTAACGACCTAACAAGCGATCTCGATATCCAGAATGTAAAACAAAAACAATACAAAATCCTTTTTGGAAAATGAAAATTTGTGAAATGATAAATCTAACCAAAAATATTTTGGCTAAACGGCAGGCCCCGTTTATGATTCCACTAGCATAAGGTAGAATGTGTGCTCATTGTCTTCCCCATGCCGTAAAAAACCTATGGTATAAAGGCTGCACCTTCTTGACTTGTGATTTTCTTGCTCCTGCAGGTGCACAATGCCAATTGTGACCAAGTGCCTGATCTACATCGGCATCGCTGCCTTCCTCCACCAGCTCCCACGCTTCTTTGATCACCAGTTCGTGCCACACGTCACCGTCTGGCGCGGTCACTTCGAGCCAGTCTGCCGGGTAAGCATCATTATTATGGTCATCACTTTCTTTATTATTAAGAAGCCATATATGGCTGTCACGCCCACACAATAATCAAATTGGTCGGTTTATGTACTTACGCGTGAAGAACGTGTGAGGGAGACGACCCTCGACGAACAAAATATCACTTTCACCAGCAAATATCTATTTGCTTTCTACATCAGCTGTTAGACTAATAAATATCTGCTAAAGAACGTTAGCGTATTATTACATTTTTTATATTGATTGCCCATTACAAAATTAACTTAAAAACTTTTGAGTACTTATTTCATGCTTGATTTTCTAGTCTTATAAAAGGTTAAAATAACCAAACGCAACCGAAATGGTAAACGTGTCTTTTAAATTAGTTGCAACATTCTCTTCAATACTTTGCTCGACCTTATAGACAATTCACTTGTATTTTTATCATAATTCAACCTTTTTCTTTCAGATGGAAATAGCTCCGTGGGTCAAGTCGCTCTCCATGGACGCTTACTTCATCTCCTACTACGGTTTCCGGGTCCTCTTCGTCCACCTCATCCCCTGCACTTCTCTTGTCGTCCTCAATGTCCTCCTCTTCCGAGCCATGAGGACTGCACAACTCAACAGGCAGAAACTCTTCAAGGAGAACAGGAAATCAGAGTGCAAAAGACTCAGGGACTCCAATTGTACCACCCTCATGTTGATTGTTGTGGTCACTGTCTTCCTCTTAGTGGAGATTCCTGTTGCAGTCGTCACTATACTCCACATTATATCTAGCACCATCGTCGAGATCTTAGACTATCATATTGCAAACATCCTTATCCTGGTCACCAATTTCTTCATCATCGTCTCCTACCCGATCAATTTTGCCATCTACTGCGGCATGTCACGGCAGTTCAGGGAAACTTTCAAAGAACTGTTCATTAGAGGTGCTGTTACTAGTAGGAAAAAAGGCTCCAGTAGATATTCCCTCGTCAACGGACCTAGGACGTGCACGAACGAAACTGTACTGTAGAAAGTGAAATTACTCTTGTAAATAAATTGTGCTATTTTCAATGATAGGTAGTATCTATGTCTATTTTATATAGTTATATAGACATATCATAATAATATAAAATAATATATGTAGGCGTAAATTCGAGATTTGTTTATAATGGCCTTCGTATTGTATTTATTGAGATTATAACATTGTAGCGCGTAAATTTTATTGAATGTTGTAAGTAAATCATATGTTTTTTCTAATTCTGTTACTTTTTCGTGACTGTGGCAGCCACCTGATCACAGAGTATTTTTTGATCAGCTGACGCCACAGCCCTTAAGTGGTGAGCCCCCATTTAAAAAAAGTAGCGGAAGTTTTCTTGTAAAAATTGATGTTAAACATATTTAATTTACTATTGTACATACATCTAAAATTTTAATTACTTAATAATTTTTGTATGTATTTAAAATTGTGTAATCAATCATGTAATAAAAAGTGGGAAATACGTAGAGGTTTTGTTGGTGTAAAAATGTATCACTTCATTTGTGTTATGGCTATAAGAAACATATTTATGAACTATTGTAATTTTTGTGATTTATTTGAAATGTTTAAAGTTGAATGAATTTTGTATGGAATAAAGGACCATGGCGAATCAAATCAGCATTTAGGTTCATTGTAACTGAATAAAGAGATGTAATTAAAAATGTTGTGTTTTAAATCCCCATTACATTTCCATAATATTCCAAAGGCCTTAATTTAATATCAGTCTTGGCTTTTAATTAAATTCGGAAGGGTTCCGTTCTAAATTTTGCTAAAGAGGAAGGCGTAAGTATAGCCAGAAGTGGGAAAAGATGGTTTAATTAACCAAAGACAAACAGAAGGAAAACATTGCAATATTGACTAGTGTAGCGCTCCATAAAAAATAGAGGTACGGAACACTACACGGGATGGTTGCGATAAAACCATCAGCACGTAAATTTGGACCTGTAAAAGTAAAATAAAACCGAACGAATTTCAACAAAGTTATATAATTAGGGAACACACAATGATTAGATTAAAACAAATTACTTACAATGCAACTATAAAAACTAGATTACTAGGCTGACACAGAATTTGCTTAGGTAACCAAAACGATTTAACATAAAACGGTCTGCGGATTGTCACGTTAATAAAGCCTTTTTAATTTAAAACACATCGCCTAATAAAGGTAAAAGACCACCTTAGAACACGGTCAGGCCAAAACTTGTATTCAATTTATAGGTAAAACTAAATCGAACTATAATAGAATGAATCGGTTTAAGTACAAGAAGCGCTTCATGATTAAAACTGATGAGTTCGGAGTATAATGAAATATGGATAACAAATTGTGGTGTTGATCGGTAAAAAAAAAGGTCCAGAAACCTAATTAAATTTATGGCCAAAATATAACCAAAAATAACCATAGGTAGGTTAGGGGGGAGTTCGCGGACTCAATTTGAAATTTTGTTAATAATAAATATCAACGAAATGTGTGACTATCCTGTAAACTTCCGTCGTCGCTGACTTGCCGCCGTACGAAGATGTAGCCGTAACGCTGCGTTCGTCGCAACTGACGCAGCGGTAAAAGCCTGCGGGCACTACCGCAGTCGACGACCCGTTGCCAGCGAACTCGATGGCGAACCACACGGTGATCGGCAAAACCACTCGTCCAAATCTTCCGTTGGGGCGAAGAGTCGCGAGATATGGGGTAAGCGGAGGTGCTGCAAAGGACACCTTTACTCACAAAATTGAACGAAAAGGACGGAAGAAAGGCTTCCTAAAGATGGGGGGCAGTGAAAGCTGAACGGCAACAAAAACCAACTCACCCGCTATCCGGACATACAGAAGACAACAGCACTATCTCGATCGGTCAACAATCGAGACCACGGCGTAATAGGAAAGGCTTTCGCGTAACATCACTACCGGACGCGGCACTCGAAGCTGGCTTAAGATTCCATGTTATAGTGAAACTTAAATTGAGCAGAGACTATCCAATTTTCCGAAGTATCAAGGCGAGAGTACGAGATTGAATGACAGTACCATTATAAGGAACGGATTTAACAAAAACGAATTCAAAATTCAAAACTGTCAGTAGAAATTACAAACTCTAACCGGTCAATGAACAAGTCCGCAATACCAAAAAGGCTGAGAAACGAAAAAGGCGAAATAAATTAGCAATAATTAACGCGAACCAACGCGATTTGTAGCGGTAATGCTACACTAGACAATATTATTTCCGATCGAATTATTGTTTATTTTGAGAATTTTGAGTTAGAAAGTTCATCGATGTAAATAGAGCGTTTTTAAGTAGCTACCTAATGAATACTAGTTACGTACACTCACGCCGTCATTCCCAGAGTGGGGTAGGCCGACCTACAGGATTACCAACAACTCTGAAAACTTTTGTTAGTGTAACCAAATTTTGCACAAACAGGCTAAGTTGTTTACCAGTGTACATTAGTGACAGGTTGCAAGCCCATCGCCTAAAGCCGCGTTATCACCTACTGTTCTGAATAAACATTTGTTTAGAGCAAATGATTGCGGTTCTGCCGATGTTCGTTCAAAATAGAAAAAAACCGTTTTCATTCCAACAGTTGTTTAGAACAACAAAGATCGGAGACCCACCGAACACGTACAACGCCGAGCGAATGTACAGAGCAGCAGCTCACTCGCCACATACGTCATTTTCACTGAATGAATGAGTGAGCGAGCAATCGTCGCGTCCAGCCGATCATTGCTGAACAAACACGTTCGCTCGCTCAAGTGCTTTCATGTACGCACGAAGAACGATTGCTCGCTCAAAACTGTTCAGAAAACTTAGTGGAGACGCGGCTTAAGAATACTACAAGCTTTTATTCCCTTAGCCGCCTCTTACGAAGTGTAGACTTTCCACGGGAAGACATGGAGTGTCACAATTGACAACATTTCAAAAAAAAAAGCATTTTTGTATTTTCGCGTTTATAATAGCTGGTTAAAAGTTAGACTACCCGTGTTTCCCGGTTTTTCTTAATTTAACTTAAATTCGTTGGTAATAATTTATTAAAGAAATAGTCATTAAAAAGACCGTATATACAAAGTTAGGAATACTGATGTCGTGATCTTTGCATGATATTAAATAAAAAAAGTAACTTTAATCAGAAACAGAACTGACTGTCATGTCATGTCACTTGTCAATAGTAACAACTGTAACAACATAAATTCGTCGACTTTGGGCAGATTGCGGCTACCCGCTTTTACAAATCCGTTAGTCACTTTCATTTTAAATAGCGTATAGCAAAACGCTTTCGATTCTCGTAATACTATATTACGAGAATCGAAAGCGTGTCGTTAGAATCAAGTTATCCGTCAGACAGATAAAATTTGACATGACAGTCGCATATTTTTTTCAATTCCTATGGTAATAAATGGACTAAGGGCACTATAAGTGTATTCCTAACATTCACAATCCGACTTTTTTTACTGTTTTTCCTAAATATAAAAAAAACAACGGCATAAAATATCCAAATATATTTTTACTGTAATCAGCAGTGTAAAATCTACAAATGGTATTTTAATTTACTACCTTAGCACATATGAACTGTTGTCAATTCTAAGCCGGCAACCACACGGCCCGGAATACTAGTTTAGACCGTATTGGTCAAATTGAATCATATGACGTCTGTTTATGTCGACTTACCGATCCATTCGAACTTTATGCATATTAGGATGACTCCGAAATTACCGAATTTAGGTCTCTTGGAACAAGGCAAAGAACTGAAACTTGCCCATATGGACATATTTAAGTAGTACTTGTTTCATGACTTCGAAATCTTGATTAACTGCGCCACATGCACTTCGTGCTACGGATATCTTGAGAACACGTTTACGAATAGACAGGCAATTAGAAAACGTGACTTGGGATTAAAATATTCGTGCTAGAGATACCTAAAGTTCAAAATCAAACGCCGCGTTAGCTAAGTTGGAAGTGACCCTGCCTACGAAGCTAGCGGTCTCGGGTTCCAATCTCGATAAGTGCAGATATTTGTGTGATGAGCGTGAGCACTTGGTTCTATGTATTTAAGTATTTATTTCTCTATATAGATATATGTGTCGTTGTCTGGTACCCATAGTACAGTTGAGTAGAAAGATATGTATACAGTTTTAATAATAATAATAATAATAAATTGTTTATTTAAAGGCAAAAAACCCATACGATATTACAGTATTGACATAATTACATTAAATTAAATTAAATTAATAAAACTTTCAAAAATATAAATTTACATTACAACATTTACAAAAGAAATTAAGAAAGGACAGTAGAATGGGACAAAGAAATATAATTTGTAAACATAATATTTACAAATGTCCGTTCTCCGATCGGTGCAGCTTGAGCCAATACTTTTTAAATACGTCACTGAAATCCTCAGATATCAGCGACAGTATTTCATTTTTTGAGGCTCGTAACCTCTGCCAACAGGCGGCCGATCTCGCCCTCAGTATGGCGAAGAAATCCGGGACCCCCGCGTCCTCAAACATGCCCTTCGCACTACAGAAACGTGGCAATTTCAGCAGAATGCGAAAAGCATTATTATACTGCACCCTTAGCGCGTTGAACGAGTGCTTACTGAAGTTAACCCAGAGCTGGCAAGTGTAAAAACATTGGCAGTAAGCTTTAAATAAGCTGATTTTAACATCACTCGAACAACGCGCAAATCGACGGGCGAGCATGTTACAGCGCACCGCGAGAGCCCGGCGCTCCCTCTCCATATCTGCGTCATCTTTCAGGTGTTCGTGTAGCAAGTGACCGAGATATTTAAAACTCCTAACAACCCGAATTGGCACTCCATTCATGCAAACAGTAGGGACAACTGCTGGACCCTTCTTATACCGGAAAACTAGCATTTCAGTCTTGAGGACGTTATATTTTAGACCGTGTGTAGATGCTTAGTTTTCACAGATAGTCAATAATTTCACGAGGCCGTTTAACGAAGGGCTGAGAAGGACCATATCGTCCGCGTAGCTCATGTTGTTAACACATACATTACCAACATGGCAACCGGCTCTGGAGCATCTCAGCCCCTCGATAAGATCGTTGACGTAAAAGTTAAAAAGGTCCGGAGATGTTATTCCACCTTGGCGCACACCACATTCTAGCCTATAGTCGCTAGACAGTGAGTCAACCCATTTCACATTGTTGGTTTGGTTCCCGTACCAAAACCTCAACACACTCACGACCTCGGGAGCTACACCTGAATTTAGAAGCTTACCCCATAATTTTTTTTGCACCTTATTCCATTGACATAGGTACAAAAGTGCATACTTATCTTTGACCTCGACTGTACAAGCCTAGAGCTTCGTTTGGGACTAGGTCAGTTTCAATTTATATTTGTCCTCCGATATTTAAATGGAAAAAGCGTTTTTATTGTACTATATTTACATGTACAAAATTAATGACATGTAATTGACTACAATGGAGGATTTAATTATCCACTCGTCATTCCGCTCGAGTTCCGAAGCCTAAGTTAATCTAAGTAATTAATTAAACGATGCTTGAAAGGGTTAAAGTCACGATCAAAGATTAAATACTTCAAGGGTAGCCTAAATTAAATTTTGACTACCGTTTAAATTAATAACTGGATATTTGTCAGTGGAATAATCAAAACAGACCAAGTGTTTGTCAAAAACGAGACCTGTTAACTCACGACCGTGAAATTACGACAACCCTTCCTACCCTCATTTTCCAAAATTGGAAAAATCATTGCGTGCGCAACTTACACGGGAGGGAATTTAATATAACGGATAGTTTTCTTCTTAGTTCTGTTTGTTCACCGCCGTATAATTTTTATTAAGTCGTGAAATTTTGGAAAAAAAAACTTTCAGCCCGTGTCATTCGATTCCTTGCCATAACTATGAATAAATAGTTATGGTTTGTACACATCCCTTATTGTTAATGGTATAACCTCGTAAGGCCCAGTGTACAATACGATGTACATCATCAAGACAATTTAATTTGAACTGTGTTCCAATGGGAATAGGTTTATTTTCCTATATTCATATACTGAAAATGGCATTATCGAACAAACGTAATTGAACTTTATTGCCTTGACGGTAGATTCAAAGTCCCACTCACAAAAAACTACCTGTTTTTAGTATGGTGGGCCTTACGAGGTTAAACATGTATAAATAGTTTTGGCATCCAAATATAATCATGACTATGACTGTACACTTAAATATAGAGTGCTTATCCTAAAACTTTTCTTTAAATACAATATAACTTAAGACAATTTGGAATACAGCCCTAGACAAGAGATATTGTACCTTATATTTTTATAAAAGATTAAACGTAAACATAGTATGTGAATAATTTTTGTTCAATAGATCCTTTATCCAACAAATTTACAGACACAATAGATTGTAAAAGGAATTTATTTGACATTTGTTCTTTTATGTATTACAGTAAAATAACATGTTGGTCGTGAAATTCAATAGCGAATATCTTCTCGAAAATACGAAGAAAGTAATTTGTTATATTAAAACACTGAACAAACCTAGCTTTTCTATCTTTCTTTAAGGCATAAAGGTAGTCTATTCCTGTTTGATTAAGCCCATCTAACTCTAATTCTTATTTGAATTAGAGGTTTTCACTCCAATGGTATTTTGCCAATGTCGAGTAATTGAACAAATACCAAGGGACAGTCACACAAATGGACCTAGTCCCAAACTAAGCTTTAGGCTTAGAAAAGATCGAAGACTCAGGAACAAATACTCGCGCTAATCACACAAATATCTGCCCTTACCGGGGTTCAAACCCAGGATCGCTAGCTTCATAGGCAGGGCTATACCAACTAGGCTAACGTGTCCTCAAAATTTATAGACACTTCCATAGACTTATTAGAGAAATAACTCCTTAGAGATCACACGCGAGGACAATTGTTCGGTAAAAGAGCATTTTCTCTCGTGGACTAAACCAGTAGCACCTACGGTTGATTAAGCCCTTCGTCCTCCTTAATATTAATCAAATTGTTGAAGTTATACATGTATGTAGCTCTTATTCAATTAACAGTAAGAGCTACTATGAAAACAACAATATGATAACAGAAACCACGATTGGCTAAGCAACAGATTCTTATGTGTTCCTCTATGGAGATAAGGCAACTAATGGAATAACTATAAGAGGCGTATTACTTAATTGAAAGCCGTTGTATGCATGAGGTGCGGGGAGAGGGTAATGGTGACTAGTCGAGATTTTTCGTACCTTATGTCCGAGCGCTTATGTCAATTATATACATTTTGTCAGTTTTCAAAAACCGTTCATGTAAGGGTTGCATCTTATCTAGGGCTATTGTTCCTAGCATTGTACCGAAAAGTAACTTCTCAATTTGTGAAAGTTTCTTATGAGAAATTCTCGGAAATTTCTAAGAATATTCTTAAATTTTGTATGGAAAGAGAACATTCTCAATGCTCTCAAATGTTTCCGATAATATTCTCAGTAATTTCTTGAGAAGATTTCTTAACTTCAGAGAATGTCCTGCAACTTGTAGATTGCTAATTGTTCCTAAACGCAGAAGAGAAATCCAATACAAGTTTGCTTTCAAAGATACTTTGTAATGATTTGAAACTTATACTACGTATATTTACTTTGTCAACCTCTTATTTGATCAAATATTTTGAAAGGAAATTAGTCTTTATAAACCTTGGAACATGAGTGTTTTTATATCTAACTATTCGATCAGATAAGAGTTTGAGAAAGTAAAGGGACGATATGTTGGTGATATCTTCAGGGACGTTGATCCCGCACGTGTCCGTTGAAGGAAAGAGTTAAGTACGTGCTCATAGCTCGAGTGGTTCATGGATTAATAACGGCGAACGTGCCACCGCTACAATATCTACCCGCCAGCTCAAGGGGAGATGCTTTTGACCTTCATGTATGTACCGTAAAATGATCGGATAAAATAAGGGTTAGTATCACAGGGTCATGACGAAAAGCAATTCGTCTATGGAGCTCCTCGTCTGTCGCAGATCATCTATGTTGCACCTCGTCTGAATAGCAGCTCGTCTAAGTAGTAACTTATCTTATCTATGTAGCAACTCTTCTAAGTAGCACCTCGTCTAAGTACGAGTAACATGTCGACTAACTAGCAACTTGACTAAGTAACAACTCGTCCAAATAGCAACTCGTCTAAGTAGCAACTCGTCTAAG
Organism: Acleris literana; assembly: GCA_946894065.1. NCBI lineage: Eukaryota > Metazoa > Arthropoda > Insecta > Lepidoptera > Tortricidae > Acleris > Acleris literana. The sequence goes on along the minus strand of OX335691.1, from coordinate 9,367,426 downwards.
TAGCAAGTCTTCTAATTAGCAACTCTTCTAATTAGCAACTCATCTAAGAAGCGAGTCGTTCTAAGTAGCAACTCGCCTACATAGCAACTTATCTAAGCAGCAACTCTTCTAAGTAGCACCTCGTCTAAGTACGAGTAACATGTCGACTAACTAGCAACTTGACTAAGTAACAACTCGTCCAAATAGCAACTCGTCTAAGTAGCAACTCGTCTAAGTAGCAAGTCTTCTAATTAGCAACTCTTCTAATTAGCAACTCATCTAAGAAGCGAGTCGTTCTAAGTAGCAACTCGCCTACATAGCAACTTATCTAAGCAGCAACTCGTCTAAGTAGCAGCTCATTTAAGCAGTAACTAGTCTATGTAGCAACTCGTCTAAGTAACATGTCGTCTAAGTAGCAACTTGTCTAAGTAGCAAGTCGTCTAAATAGCAACTCTTCTAAGTAGCAACTCATCAAAGAAGAGAGTGATCTAAGTAGCAACTCTTCTAAGTAGCAACTCATCTAAGTAAGTAGCAGGTCGTCTAAGTAGCAACTCGTCTACGTTGCATCACGTTTAAGCAGCAACTCATCTAAGTAGCACCTCCTCGTTTTAGTGACTAGACTTGTAAGTAGCAACTCATCTAAGTAGCAACTCATCAAAGAAGAGAGTGATCTAAGTAGCAACTCTTCTAAGTAGCAACTCATCTAAGTAAGTAGCAGGTCGTCTAAGTAGCAACTCGTCTACGTTGCATCACGATTAAGCAGCAACTCATCTAAGTAGCACCTCCTCGTTTTAGTGACTCGACTTGTTCTCCTCAATCAATTGGGACAGAAGCCCACCGCCCCCATCAGGGGGCTCCTCGTCCAACATCAACGCGATAACTAATACTCACGGAATCATAGCTAGAAAACAACTGGCTCCACTTCTGCAAATTATATTGCAACTTCAAGGCGAAGGCCACAAGAAATAAGACTAAGGGTACAATAAATACTTTGGTCCATCAATATGATGAAAAGGGATGGATTACCTTGGAAATACACAGGCAAGGCTACGTTTAATATTGATCACGTCAGAGGGCCCTGCCAAGATGCATTGCGCTAACTAACGTTTCTATTCGATTCGTTTTTAAACCAATCGCGTCACTGGTAGATGACGTGATACGAAAAGTCACGTGATCTACCAGAGGGCCCTGTTAGCGTAGTGCATCTTTGCACTACGCTAACTAACGTTTCTATTCGATTCGTTTTTAAACCAATCGCGTCAGTGGTAGACCACGTGACTTTTCGTATCACGTCATCTCCCAGTGACGCGATTGGGTTAAAAACGAATCGAATAGAAACGTTAGTTAGCGTAGTGCATCTTTGCAGGGCCCTCAGTGCTGCTTTGGTTTAAAAATGAAACGAATAGAAACGCTAGTTAGCGCAATGTATCTTGGCAGGGCCCTCAGTACTGTACCGTGTTTCGAAGAGTTCAAACGTGTAATGGATATGGAGGCAAAAACTATACTGACATACCGCAGTATTTACTGATCATGTAATTTAGTATATTTATATTTATTTCGCACCTTTAGAACAAAAGTGAACATAAATTAAATTATGAGAAAATGAGGCTTTGATGTGAAACGACCCGTTATGGAACGATCGAAGTTGTGGTTAATCAAAAAGTAACTAGTCTGTGTTAGAACAAGATCGACCGCTATTGTGGGTCTCTTTCACATTTTCAAACTACCAATCCTGTGTTGGAACGGTAACGCTTCTTTTAGTGTTGCGACTGGCAGCACGTCATTTTGATGCCGAAAAAGTGACCGATTACAGACTGAGTCGTTTTGCTTCCGAAAGTGATCAATGTTATAACAAACTGCCATTACGAATCCAAAAATCTAGATTTCCGTGATAAATACTGACATCAATCAATACATTAGATTACACGATCTTTGAAATACCTTTTGCTAATAAAACTACATGATGATAAAAATAGAGCGACCACATGACGGTATTAATCCCATTACGGAGCCAAACACGCTGTATAGCCTGTATGACTCAATAAACTGTATTGTTATTGTTTACGAGTAGGCGAGGCCTCCCGGGGAGCGGAACATGTCTAAGAAAGCTATAGGTATCAATGATATTTTATAATTAGATACGTTATGCTCATACTAAACGCACATAAAATCCGTCGCCAATTACTGACAGTGGCTACGTTGCCAGATTTCTACAGACAAAGACGGGAATCTGTAGCGAACGCTATTGTTAGAAAGAGATAAATAGTTGTTTCAAATTGCTTACCCGAATGACGAGGCGTGCCCGCCATGACCATGTGATGGCCGCCACAAAATATGGCGATGTAAACAAAAAATGTTAAAAATATTTACTGTAGTTACGAATGAAATGAGACATCCTTTCGTCCTTTTATAGTTACAGTATAATTTCGGCAGCCTCTAATAACACAAGACTGCATTTTTTATGAGTTATATTTGTTGCATTTCGGTAATAAAACTTTACTGTTTTTGACGCGTGCGTGGCAGCGGACACGGCGCGACTGAACGATAGTAAGGTAATTACCTTCCTTTTCGAGGTACGCTTTTGCGCGCAGATGACGTATCTTAATATAAAAAATCATTGATAGGTATACAGTGATATTCAGTCAGTAAGACTACTTTTACTTATCTATCGGCGAGGCGAGGTATGAATTGAAATTTCGTCGTCATATTAACAGAAAAATTGCCATTTCTAGCTATAACGAGCTTGCAATTTATATCAACAAGAGCTAGCTCGTGGGCTCTAAGCATTAAAAAAGTTGTCATTTATTTATTTATTGAATTTTTTTTGCACAAAAGAATAACCTTAAGATAAAAAGACGAACTTAATGCCGTAAGGTATTCTCTACCAGTTAACCTCTAGGCAAAGCAGAGATTGATGCAAAATGCGATAACGTTTCTCCCCCCATAAACCTAATCCGATTTTTACGTCTTTTGATGTAAAAATTATGAAAAACTATGTCTTTACTTTTTCCCTTACAAGCGAATATTTCTAAGAATGAAATAAATAAAAACACATTAAACTACAGAGTACAGACCTACTTTTTCATAATAACTAAAACATATTAAAAATCCAAATCGGAGAAATACTGGAAAAGGGCCGAGTCTTAAGTAAGTACCTACCCGTAACCGACGTGCATGCATGACTCGATGTATGAATGTGGAAGAAGCGAAAGAGTTTTGTCAAGATCGTAGCAGGTGGAAAGAAGTGGTCTCTGCCTAACCCTCTGGGCAACAGGCGTGATTTAATGTATGTATGTATGTATTAAAAATCCTGAAATTCAGGCTTCATTTAGTGAGAAACGTTATCGCCCAGAGCAAAATTTGTATGGAATATTTTTTGCTATCCGATTTAAACGGCGCTTTACAATACTCTTAATGAACACGCTTTGTATACGGTTCAATATTACAAAAACCTCTCTTGTCTTATCTTTACACTGCACACTTTTGTACCTTGTCTCTTTAAAGCCCTTGACAGAATAGCACGGCAGTTCAAATACAATACAAATACAAATACAAAATTCTTTATTCGTAAAATACATGAGGTATATGATACAAGGGATGGAATCACCCTTTAGGCAAAATGTTGCCTGTGTTGGGAGACACCGCTCTTCCTCCGAGGTAAGATTTAATTTTGCTAATTAAGTACAATTTGTCTCTAAAGTTTACTAAATACACTTATAAATAAATTTAAACAGGTGATCAAGACCGTTCTTATGTATATTATGTAATTAAGTACTATTTGTTTAGTTCCAAATTTTGATAAATAAATTTAAATTACAGATTTAAATTAAACTTACATTAAATTAAACTTAAACAGGAAATTAAGGCAGTTAGCGCGCTCGCGCGTGTGTGTGTGTGAGTGTGTGTGTGTGTGTGTGTGTGTGTGTGTGTGTGTGTGTGTGTGTGTGTGTGTGTGTGTGTGTGGCTGTGTGTGTGTGGGAGTGGGAGTGGGAGTGGGAGTGTGTGTGTGAGTGTGTCTGGAATTGTTATCTTATAAAGGTCTCGATTTCATCATAAGATTTAGACTTTAGCCATTTTATCATGATCTTTTTACATTCATGGTAGGGTTTTGAGTGAATATCAAGTAGTTTATTTAATTTATTATATAAGTGTGCGGATTTTATGTTATACTGAGAACTTGCAAATAGGGTTCTAGTTACTGGTGACTTAGCTATGTTATTACCTATTAGTCTTTTCGTTTTATAGCTCGGGTTATATGGTAAGGACTTGTGTCTTCTTAAAGTGCTATGCAGGACATACAATTTTCTGACAGACAGCAGGCCGCTGATTTGATACAATTGATCAGTTGGAAACCTTTTTATTTTGAAATACATGATTTTGACCAAAGCACGCTGAGCTCGTTCAAGGTCTATTATACGACTTTTAAATCAAAATCAAAATCAAAATATTTATTCAGTAAATTGGCCACATACGGGCTCTTTTACACGTCGGTAATATACAGTGAATCTACTAGCGCTTCGGACAAGACCATCATTGCGGAAAAGAAGCGCCGCCGCAAGAAACTCCAGCAGAAGGTCATTTTTTCAAACATAAAATACAATAATACTTAAAAGTAAGTTACATTACAAGGTAATAAAGCAACAAATATGAATTATTAGAACTATCACATATAAAAAAAATACAAATTCAAAATTAAAAACATTACAAATAAATGTAAAAATTATCAAGATTACATGTCAAATACATGAAACTAAAAATAATGACTAGGAGAACAACACGACGAGGTCTCTACGTCAAAAGCCATAACTGGAATCATTAACTGAGCAAAAAGTCCTTGCAGACGTGAACAGACCGGACCCCACAAACAGCACCCGTTCACGAGTATGACGCATAACTCAGCCATCGCCTCCCTCAACCATGTGTTCGGGAAGGTGGCGACCCGATCAACGACGCCGCCGTAAGCAAAGACCTTTGAGCGAGCATGACGTGCTCATGCTGCCGGACAACATAAAAGTAATATTGTGTGATATAGCTGTCCGGCGAGAAACATCACAGTGTGCTCTCATTTAAAAGCGTCTTGTACACACAAGAACTAATAAAGATAAAGTACAAAAGTAAACATACAATTTCGTGTTTGAATACACAGTTTGCTTAAAGGCATTTTTATCAAGATAGAAATATCAGAAATAACCTAGACTTAAAAAAATTACCTTAAATAAGTAATAGCCTAGACACTACTTAAATACATCTTGGTCACCAATGAAGTCATTTATAGTATAGTATGCCCTACCCAACAAGCAGCGCTTGATGTGAGACTTAAATTTATTGAATGGCATATTGACGATATCAGATGGTATCTTATTGTAGAAAGTATACAGTTCCCTGCAAACGAAGTGCTTACCTTACGGAGACGGTGACCTGGAAGAGCGAGCTTATCCCTATTTCTAGTATTTAAATTATGAACGTCGCGGTTATGCCTAAACTCGTGTATGTGTTTGCGTACATACATAATATTCTCAAAGATATACTGCGACGCGACTGTAAGAATATTGATTTCTTTAAATTTATCCCTAAGCGAAACACGAGACCCCAATTGATAAATAGCACGTACAGCCCGCTTCTGTAATACAAAGATGGTCTGGATGTCAGCCGCTCTTCCCCACAGTAAAATTCCATAACTCATAACACTATGAAAATAACTATAGTACACAAGTCTCGCCGTCTCGACGTCAGTAAGATGTCGGATTCGCTTTACCGCATAAGCCGCTGAACTTAGTTTACCTGCAAGTGTGGATATATGCGCACTCCATTGCAGTTTTGAGTCCAGAGTGACACCTAGAAATACTGTTCTATCCTCGAATTCCAGTGTCTCATCATTTAGCTGCGCCCCCCAGATAGATATACAATATACCATGACAGATTGTGCCAGAGCTATGTATATTTCATTTAAAATGTTTCGGCTGTTAGAATTTTTAGTAGTTAATTTTCCTGGCACAATGTGTCTTAGCGTTCTGAACAGCCAAAGTAGTTTCCTGACTCTACTCATAACTTGGTCAAGGTGAGGATACCAATTGAGATGTTGGTCTACCAGAACGCCAAGATATCTTGTCTGGATAGCTTTTTCTATGCTAGGGCAATTACAGTTACAGTTTATAGTGTTGAACGTTTGACAGGAATGTATTTGCAGATTTAAATCATATGTAGGTTGTGTACTTTTGTTAATACTAAAACAGATATAATTTGTCTTGTTGGTGTTTAAAGTCAGTAAGTTCATTTTTAACCATGAAGACACTTGAGCCAATCCTTGTACTGCACTGGATTTAACTTCGTCCCATGACTTGCCAGTAAAGAGCACGGCGGTATCATCAGCATAGGAGAACAGATTTGCATTTGGGATGGTCATGTCACAGAGGTCGTTGATGTACACCAAGAATAAGGTCGGTCCAAGGACACTCCCTTGGGGAACGCCGTACAAAACTCCTTTGTTTGCGCTGGTATGACTGGAAAGTTTAACTCTTTGCTTCCTGCCAGAGAGGTAACTCTCAAACAGAGAAAGCGGTGCTCCCCTGACCCCTTTTTTCTCCAGTTTTTGTAAAAGGATAGGGAGAGAGACGGTGTCGAAGGCTTTTTTTAGGTCTAGGAAGACGGATAAGCACTTGTTGTTTTTGTCAAGATTTTCTGCAACAAGTGAAGTAAAAGCTGTTATTGCATCTTCCGTAGAAATTCCGTGCCTGAATCCAAATTGTGAACTAGATAAGAGTTTGAATTTATTTAAATAGCTTAGCAGTCTGGTGCTGAGCAGTTTTTCCAAAATTTTTGATATGACAGGTATAACTGAGATTGGCCTATAGTTACTGACGTCGCCTCTCTCCCCACTCTTGTACACTGGGGTAATTAGTGATTGCTTTAGTAGGCTTGGAAAAATTCCTTGGTTAAAACATAGATTTGCAAGATGTGTTATAATAGGGACAATAACTTTCGTTATATATTTTAGAAAGCTAGTGGGAATACTATCCCAGCCAGGAGCACTACTAGACTTAAGATTTAATAGTATGTTTTTACTTCTTCTTCGCCAACCAGTGCCAACATAAGAGATCCAGACTGTGAGGGAAGATTACTTAAAAATTGATATAGGTCGTTTTGAGAGGTTGGGGTAATTTGCTCTGCAAGCTCTTTTCCGATGTTAGCAAAATACTGGTTAACAAAAGTAGCTTTGATGTTTAATAATTCTGTGTTAAGTTTGTTAGATTTGTTTGTAAAAGTTAGTGTTTTTATATTTCTCCACAATAATTTATTATTGTTAACAGAGTCAGCTAGGAGTTCTTTTTCATATTTTCTTTTCAGTTTCTTTATCAGATTATTGCAAAAATTTCTGTAACGAATATACGTTATTTTTAAGATTGCATCGTCGGGGTTGTTACGCACGTCTTTTTGTAGTTTGTTTCGATTTCGTATGCAGCGTAACATCCCAGGAGATATCCACGGTTTGATGATACGCTTTGCACTTGGTATCACAGTGACCTTAGTGTTAACTTTTAAGGATTCCATTAACATGTCTATCTAACGGTCCGTTAAAACGTCGGGGTCATTGCAAAACATTAACTCAGGTAAATTTTTGTCTTGAAGGTATTTTAACGCATTTTCGTAGTCTATTGTTTTTTTGGTCTTATTTATAATAGACATTGCTTTAATTGATTTAAGTTTAGAGACTGATAGAAACGTAGTAAAGTGGTCGGTTATAGTAGTCTTTAGAATAGCAATAGTGGGGGCGTATTTAGATTTGTTTAACTTTAGGATAAAATGATCCAGACAGTTCTTTTCTCTGGTGGGTTTAGTGTGTCCGGCAAGAAGCCCGAATGATGATAGCATATTCAAATAATTGGTTCTATTTTTATATTCATGTAATGGTTCTAGCTGTTTTGATTTTATATTGATGTTAATATCTCCCGCGATTATTAAACTATTACCCGAATCAAGAGTTTCCAAATGAGTTCTTAAAGAATCTATAAAACCATCAGCGTTGGTCATTGAGGGGGATCTATAGATACCCAATATTGTGTTGTTAAGAACCTCCAGTTGAAGACAAGATGCCTGATTCAATTTTATTTCTTTTACATTGTGTTTCAGCGTATTTTTGACATAAACAACCACTCCATCATTTTGGTTCAACTGACATGTTGTGAAATAGGAATCGTAGTCAACAAGTTGAGGTAGAGGCTTATTAGGATTTAGTCTACATTCTGTAAGAATGATTAGGTCAGGTTTAAAGGAGAAGTTAGATAAAGCAAGCGTAAAATCATCAAAATTACAATAAATACTCCTTATGTTTTGAGAAATTATAGTGAGATCATTTTTATTTATGTGTATCTGTTCCATTAGCTCTTTAGCATCGTCACATACAATAGTGCGAGCTATCTCAATATCATCTATCTCGGACATTGCTTGTAAGATATCACACATTATCATTACAGTGAGAAGACACATCATTGTTAGTATAACGTATTGCAGATTACCATATGCAGGTCGCAGTAAGTACCCTATAATATATGTTAGAGAACATGGCTTGTATCTGGTATAAATTAATGTATATAGTAGACATGGAGACTTTTTGTTTATCTTTACTTTTGAATTTCCAGTGTGTAAATAAGTGTCTGGATTGTGTACGTGTGTTTGTAAATGTAAGTGTAGTGTGTGTGTTACATTTTTAAAAAGCAAGGACAATTTAAGTAATAAAATCATTAGGACAAGTAAGGAAGACACTTCGAGGTTCAGTAGGTGATTTAAACCATACACGAAGTCGGTTAGTCAGTCTTGTAATAATCTATTTACTTGCTCTTCAGAGTTGATTTGGATAATCTGCGATACATCGGACTTTCTGATATAGACCTTACCGTAGGACGTCCAGCAATATTTATAATCTTTGGACTTCTTGAGGTCTCGTGCCAGGAAGAGTAGACGGAAACCTTTGGATGTTAAATGCTCCGAAATGTATACCGGCGTGTCCTGGTTCGTGGTAGAGCCTAGGTTCCTGGCGCATAATTTGGATGAGTGCTTACTATTAAAAGTTTTCACTGCTTTAATTAAGTCCAGTTTTAATAGAGCAGAGTTGGTTTCAACTATGATTGGTGTGCTCTGGTTCTCTTGCTTCTTCCCACGTACCCTGTAGATGTCCTTAATATCTGATCTAACTATCTTGCACTCTACGCTATCAGACAAGCACATGACCATGCTCAGTAAGTCCTGTTTGGTTTCATTTTTCTTCTTAGGCACATTTTTTAACTCAATATTGGTCTTGCGAGTTCCTATTTGCATTTCTTCTATTTTATTTTCAAGGAACAAGGAACAATATATAGTCACCGTCGTCTTTTACCTGCCGCTCTATTTGGACTAACCTTTTAGTGATTTCCTCGTTTTGTTTACTCAAATCGGTTATAGAGGTTTCTATACATGCGTTAGTGTGCTTTATGTCATTCATGGTTTCTTTGATTTCCCGGAGTTTCCTCGGAGTTCAAACATGACATTAAAGTGACAAAGTACTAAAGTTTGCAGCTATTTATAAGGCCGAATGTACGGTCAAGAACGTTAATTTGTGACCCATTTAAAAAAAAATGCTTGAAGTCGTCAATGTCATTAGAGACGCAAAATTATTTTTAACTTATAGGATACTCAACCTTATTGTTGTAGAATGTAAGGTGGGACCCAAATTTAAGTTTTTGACTGTACATCGTCGCCGATCGTAGAGCCGTATTAATATACTGATCTCGACTGCAATGCTCGTCTCAAGATGCGTCAAAAATGGCAGTTCTCTATGGCTTGACGTTTACTTTGACGTATCTTGTGACGGGCATCTCGGTCAAGATCAATGATATTTTATATTTAGATACGTTATTCTCATACTAAACGCATTCGAAAACCGTCGCCAATTACTGACAATTGCTACGTTGCCATATTTTTACAGACAAAGACGGCAATTCGTAGCGAACGCTATTGTTAGAAATAGATAAATAGTTGTTTCAAATTGCGTACACGAATGACGCGGCGCGCCCGCTCATGGCTGCCGTATATCTACCCGTCTTTATCGCACTCATGCGATGTCTAATTCTGTATCTCATGTTTCACAGGTGACAGTGACGCAGACATTATTTCAGGCAGCCTCGAAAAACATAAGACGGCATTTTTTATGACTTATATTTGTTCCATTTCGGTAATAAAACTTTACTGTTTTTGACGCGTGCGTGTCAGCGGCCACGGCGCGACTGAACGATAGTAAGGCAATTACCTTCCTTTTCGAGGAACGCTTTTGCGCGCAGATGACGTATCTGAATATAAAATATCATTAATCAAGATGAGTTTATTAATACGGTCCTTAGTCTATTTCCTCCGAAGAAGCGCTAGAAGATATTGAAAAATTGCCTTACAAATTTCTATTCACTTCAATCCAATCATCTCCTTTCCGGAGGAAAAGCACCTTTAGATGTCTGAAGCTATAAAAGATGGAAAAATCATGCCAGAATAACGTTGATATTAGAATTGAGACAGGCATAAATACACAACGGCAAATGCAGGTAGTTTTTCTCGAAATCGTTTTATTATATTAATTTAAACCAGCGTGCCAAATAAATAGTTGTGGCCCGTTTCACGAGGCTACAAGTTACAAATTACAAGCGGAACTCTCTTTCTAGCAAAAGGAGTTAGAAAGAGACTTCCGCTTGTAATTTGTAGCTTCGTGAAACGGGCCAGAGGTTGATTTGTAAATAACGTAGTAAAATGCGGGCCCTTTAAATCTTTATCTTTACATAGTATAAAATGAAGTCGCTTCCGCTGTCTGATCGCTTAGATCTTTTAAACTACTCAACAGATTTTAATGCAGTTTTCAGCAATAGATAGAGTGATTCAAGAGGAAGGTTTATAATGTATAATAATCTGGATATTTACGGGCGGTACAGAAAACTCACATAACCCGAAGCGAAGCGAGGGCAGGTCGCTAGTATTACACTGAGTGTCCCTAAAACCAACGTTAAAACTGAAAGGGCTGATAGAGCAGCTAAAAAGCCATCGATTTAACCCCTATGTATGTTCAGCGATTGTTACTAGTTTCGGAGATATTGATCATTTTAATCTGAATTTTTGTAATTTTTCCTTATGTCCATGTCACGAAAAATCATTAACTTCATGTTTTTTTTCATAAGTTTTTCCGAGTTATCTTACATAATTAGAATCATTACGAATCAGCGAAGTTTTTAAACCCATTTGCCCGTTTTCTTTCCAGTTTTTTTTAAAGTAATCATATAAAGTTTGTTTCTCCATACTATGTGTCCCAGTGTTTGCTTTTCACTTTGTATGGAAATAACTTTATGTGACTACGTAAAAAAAACGGGCAAATAGGTTTAAAAACTTCGCTGATTCGTAATGATTCTATTTATGTATGATACCACTGAAAAACTTATGAAATAAAACATGAAATTAACGATTTTTCGTGACATGGACATAAGGGAAAATTTCAAAAATTCAGATTAAAATGATCAATATCTCCGAAACTAGTAACAATCGCTGAACATACATAGGGGTTAAATCGATAGCTTTTTAGCTGCTCTATCAGCCCTCTCAGTTTTAGCGTTGGTTTTAAGGACACCCTGTATAAAAGGACTAACAAAGTTCACACTTTCGCGTTCATAGTAACATTCAAAATTGACATTTACTCGTATTGATGACGGGGCATTGTACTTATCTCTGACTGACTCAAAACGGAAGGGTTCTTGTCTAGCTGTCATTTTGAAAACATCTGTCTTTTTATTTAATTTTTTCTAAATTACTTTATCGTTGTTTTTGGTTCGCAAATCCAAGGCAACTTTGTGAAGTAACCTCCAACACTGACGAAGAATATGCATCAAATAAAATAAGTTCCGTGAAAAGTTGATTCTGAATGAGCAAGCGGTCAAGAACACTCCAAGCCATTGAAGTGGATGCCCGCCACCTTCAATGGTGTGCCGACTGGGACTGGAAGACTCCGACGACAATGACGATTCACCGTACAATTGCTTATATATACTTGACATTGGCAAAATTACGTAACTTGTAGACGCCATTAAAATAAATAAATAATATTAATGGCTCAAAATGACTTGACTCAGATAAAATTGATCGGACCGACAGGCCAGATTAATTTGTATAAGATTATTAATTTCCAGCGCCTTTACTCGTATTATTTTTAACTCCGCTGCCATTTGTCAAGTAAATAAGAGCTATCAAATCATCAACAATACGATACAATTTCAAAAAGTATAATGCGGTTACCACACGCACAAGCTTCACCATAGTTTGGCCTGCGCAAGCTTCTCGCACGAAAAACCTGAACACTGCGTGTGCTACCACACGGCACAGTTAAGTACGCGTAAGGCACATTTTTGTCGAAATTCTTGTCGTGGAAACAATGTTTCCCAATGAACGACGAGCGCCCAACCACACGCACAGACAAGTACGCGCAGGCCAGGCTTGCGCGGGCGAATTTCAAGCAAGTCGAAAACTGCGCAAGCCGCGCCGTGGGGTTGGTGCGTGCTACAGTTTTACCAACCACACGCTCCGTATTCCGTGTACAAGCCGGCCTGCGCAGGCAAAACTGTGGTGAAGCTTGCGCGTGTAGTAGCCCCATAAGGTTTTACCGTTCGGCTCTGATATTTATTTAACTTTACGTCACGGGAGACCGAAGAGCTGGCAGTTTCCACGCTCAACGCATAAGTTTAACTATCCAGCGAGGAAATGCTGCCAGCATCTTCCGGACAATGCTTTTAACTTAGTTTTACTTATAGTGTTAATTTTCATTTGTATTTTTTTAAAATAATATTGTCTACCTTGCTATTAAATAAAGTTATCTTTTTATACCTACAGTTAGGGTAGAATAAAATGATTTTATTTAATGCAAGGTCACAAAGTCAATGTTAAAACCTAAGCGAATGTTATTCTTCATAACATTTTTCGATTATATTCGCAAATACATGCTCGTCCCTAGTAGTACCTACGTTCCTTTCTATGTCGAGAACGGACGAGTGAACTCAAGCCCGACGCGATAGAGTATGTCAGAAGATGGTTCACTTTTTTAATGCCGCGGAAAACACTAAAGAGCACAAGGCGTCCTGGGCCTAGAGGTACTCGGTAAAACGATATTGCCTTTGACGTTTTATTGTATGGTTTAACTCGGCCGCCATTGCTGTCAAGTAAATAAGAGCTATCAAAACGTTGACAATACTGAAACACGTCAAAAACAATAAGGTTATACTGTGTATAGTCTCAATCAATGGACCTTAAGATCTCAAGTAGGTATAATTTCAAGATTGCAAAACCACAGCAGAAGGCAACAATTTGCTAACCTTTCAAAAAGTCTTTACTAATTTTGATAACTTAATTTAATTTGTCCGTAACAAACATATGCCAGAGAGTGAAGGTTTGGAATTGAAAAAATTGAAGAAAAACATTCACCGACAAGAAAACCTTTATAGCCCGCAACAATTGGTGTCTTACTAATTTATTATTTATTGTGTGGTATTTGTGTAATAGATTTAGACCGTGGGTATGGACCGTGTGGAAGAAAAGTGTACTTTTTTGTTCGAGTTCATCCGTGCTAACCCAAATCGAAGGGTCTCCCAACGTACCTTTTTAACCAAATTAACTCTTTTCAATACGCTACTTTATGTATGCTGATTACATTTTTCGTATTTATATTTATAAGAGAACATAGACTTGTAAGGCGTGTTTATAGGATTGGATTTTGGGAGTTGGGACCTAATGTAGTTTACATGAAACTAGATTTCGTCCAAGATTCCATCCGCATAGAAATCGCCTATCGCTTTACTTTCGGTATTTTTATCTAGACATTTTCGGGGATAAAAATTACCGAGTTTCAAAGTCATATCAGTTTTTTTTGGTAAGGTGACGTTCGGCCTCCAGATCAAAACTTGAATTATTCGTTGGACCTACATCCTTAACAAATCCGCAAAAAAACTGACCTAACGGATTTAACGCAAGGAGTGAGTTATGATTAAATTAATGACATTATTTCCATTGGAAAAATATGTACTATAGGGGATGGTGAGTGAGTCAGAGAATAAACACTTTTCAATAATATTATCTTCTTTTATTTATTAGATTCAGAATACAATAGGTGTGCCTTCGGTGCAGGTTCAACGGAGTCTCTCTACTTTTCAACAAAACAAAGCACCGCTGTTCTATCGAACCAATTTGATTTCAAATTTATAAATTTAAAATCAAATTGGATATTTTGTACAAAGAGTTTAATGCGATAAGGTGTACTTTCAGCAATAGAACCTTATCTCATTACAGTACACAAAATAAAGTTGGTAAAATTATTATGGATGAAATATTTTAAAATAATAAAAACATGAAATTAAAATGTAAACTTTATTTCACTCTTATTCAAAGCGTTTTTAAATATATTATAGAATGTTTTTTTTTTGCGAAAAGCGATTTTAAATATTAAATATATTTTAAATATATAAATTGCATTTAAAAGAAGATGGCAGTCTGTTCTTGTAATTTATTTTCATATTAAATTATAATTAAGAAAGAAAATGAAACCTTTTTACAACGCATTCCCATGACGATTTAATTTAATAATATAATATTATGTAAAAAATACGAGTAAGTTAAGACAACTACATCATAAAGAAAGTATTCATTTTATATAATATTTTTTGTCTACTTCTATCTTTGATTAAAAAAAAGGGATAAAAAGAACGACATTAAATGGAGGCTTTTCAACTTTTAGTGTGTTTTCATTTCACACCTAACCTGATTTGGATCAGAGGAAATTGGGTTCATGAATTATATGTATAATAGCTATGAGACAGTCCTTAATACCAAACCTGAAAAACTTACTTGAAATGTAGGGCAAAAACTTACATACATACATAAACTTTGCAAGTTAAATAAAAGCTCGTAAAAGCTATGTAATTAGATCGCGAAAATCATAAGAGTAACGCGAAGCGGCGAACGCGGTATAAATAATTCAACTTAACAAAAACCTAGCTTGTTATTATTCGCTGGAAATTTCTTACGAAAATAAATTGTCAAGGAAAACGCTAATCTTCCTTCATCACAAAAATGCATGGCCTAAACCCGAAACTTAGTCAATAATAATTTATTCAAATGCAAAATCTTTATCTTGTCTAGGGGACACCGTTGATGTAGGAAAACATATCGAAACTTTTATGTGGTCGTCTCGCACCATCTTATATACACATATGTGTTTTTTTTTTCTCTCTATCTCTCCCGTAAGATTCTTAATTGGCATGTTTTCCTGCTGAACTACGCATGTTATTTGATACTATATTTAATTTAATATTTATAGCTTTATATAATGCTAGACTAAGTAGTACCATTGTAATAAGAAATATGTTTAAAAAATGACTGCTGAGTTTCTTGCGGCGTTTCTTCTCAGCAGTGGTCTTCTCTTGGGAAGCGCTGGTAGATTCTTGACGTGTAAAAGTGCCCGTGCGGCCTACTTACTGAATAAATTTCTTTTATCTTTTTTTTTATCATCGTGAATTCAATCACCACATCTATAAAGAAGATTGGGTTATAGTAATAAATACATTCGGACGCCATTTTGTGTCCGCCATTATTAAAATTGTGTCACTCGAGGGTGTGTGCAGTGTTTAAATATTAAGATGAACTATGTAATGTTGTTTTTCGTTGAACTTCCGACCTTGTTGTCTACAAATGAAGATTTAATTTTGAAGGTCACGTTGTGTTTTGTTATGATGTGTTATTATTGAGTGGCTTGTTATGTTTACGTGTGGAAAAAGTATAAGGTGTTTGTAGTGTTGCAAGTTTAGGGCGTTTTTGCGTCTTCTTGTTTTTTACAAAATACTGAGGTAGTATCGAGCATCGACAACTTTTACACAAATTAATTAATTAGGGACGGCGTTAAAAACAGTAACTTTGTCTTGAAAATACGAAAGATAAATTGAAGTAGCTTTCTAACCGATCTTTTTTATTGTTACGAGTCAAACACTGAAGCATTCTGACAATATAATAATAATTTTAGTAATTTTGTAGACTTCGCCATTGTGTAATACTGTCCAGGTTAAAAATTATTATAGAGACAATTATATTTTTTTCCTAGACGCGTTTTATAAGGTCAATATTTTCTGTGTAACTATGTTTAGAGCATTTGGTCGTATAGATAGCATTTACGAGGAGCCACAAGTCGGTTAATAGTCGTATTATGAGTGTCCTTAATTTGACGACGTCGTTAAATTTACGGTGTTTTATATGTGTTTTCTCACCAATTTTGTAACCGCTGGCTAGCAGTTTTTTTTGCATAATACCATGACTAAAAAAACTCTACATGATTTTTTTATGAGGTATTTCTTGTTGCCGAGTCCAAACTTGTTTCGGTTTTATGGCTTAAGCTTTAAATATTCGGGTCTGATTTAAACATAAACTAGCGACCCGCCCTCGCTTCGCTTCGATTTATGTCAGTTTTCTGTAACACCCGTACATAAACCAGAATTTATGATACACTAGCTTCTGCCCGCGACTTCGTCCCCGTGGAATAGTTACTTTGGGCTAACGTGATGATATATAGCCTATAGCCTTCCTCGATAAATGGGCTATCTAACACTGAAATAATTTTTCAAATCGGATCAGAAGTTCCTGAGATTAGCGCGTTCAGGCAAACAAACAAACAAACTCTTCAGCTTTATAATATTACTAGCTTCTGCCCGCGACTTCGTCCGCGTAGAATTAGTAATTTTGCTATCCCACGGGATTCAAGGTAGCCCTGTGTGTTAATCCAGTGTATAAGCAAACTCTATTCCTAATTGTATGTAACCAAATTCGTCCATCCTTTTTAGCAAAGAAATAACAAACTCCCGCACGCATAACCTTTCGCATTTATAATATATGTAGTAGGTATAGGATGTAAATAGGAAGGTACATCCAGCGCACGGAATCGCTCTGGCCGAAATCGTAGTCGATAAAAATACCTTCGGTATGTGAGTCCGACTCGCACTTGACCGGTTTACAGTATGCTGTTTTTTAGGTTTTTACTATGTAAGTATAATCTAATCAAATTTTGAAGCTTGTGTGTTTTATCGTTTCTACGATACAACAAAAAGAAAAATGGATTGCATATTTTTAAATCACATTTTTTTATTTGAATACTACAAACTGACAATATCCCAAACAGCAATAAGGACGAAGTTCTTCGATGCATGAGCGCAATAAGTGCAAGCGGGCTTTGCCGCTCCTATTTTAACTCCCGGCGTCCGCGATCCTGCGAAGAACTTTGTCTCTGTACTTTTATGTATAAACTAAAGTCGCACAATTTCACCCGGAACGAATTATATGATTAAGATGTTAGTGCGTAAAGTATTATAGTAGGTGTAAGTGCACAATTAGTTTTTAAAGAATAAAGAATAGTTCGTGTATTTAATTTTTACTTTTTTTTAAATAGCTTCTGCCCGCGACTTCTTTCGCGTAGATTGCGATGATGTGTTTATCCGGGCTCAATCCGGGGTACACCTAAGCTATCTCCATTTCAAACTTCATCCAAATCCATAAATTCGTTGCAGGGTGAAAAAGTAACAAACTAACACACAAACTTTTGCATTTATAATATTTAATGGTCGGTGACTGGTAGCATTTTATGTCACTTTAACCTCAAACGTAATGACTAATAAAGATAAGTCTCATTAGTAGGATTAGTAGGATACTGGCATTAATAGGATTAGTGGATAATAGAATGGCTTTCGCTCCCTCGGGAACGGTCCACTTTTCCGGGATAAAAACTATCCTATGTCCTATTCCAGGGCCTAATCTATATGTGTGCCAAATTTCATCTCGATCCGTTCAGTGGTTGAAGCGTGAAAGACGGACAAACATACACACTTTCCCATTTATAATATTAGTATGGATTATAGATTAGAACCTTCCTCTTGAATCACTCTATCTATTGATGCAATTAAATTCCGTTGCGTAGTTTGAAAGATAGGTATGTATGCGTAAATACAGAGGGACAGACGGCGGGAAGCGACTTTGTTTTATGTTATGTAAAGATTATGTATTGCTAAATCATCAAAAATATTGAAGTTTATTTTTCCTAATTAATGGCTTTTACTTCTTTTTTTAACAGTAGGTTACGCCCATTTCGAATTTTAGAACATCACCGTGGACTTATCAGAGGAATAAATAAAGCCATGGATAACAAACGCATAATTGTTCGGTTAGAGAATTATCTCTTTTGGACTAAACAGAAGCACACTAGGTATTAAATTTTCCGGGATCCTTGTTAGGAGTTCAAGCTATCATCATACCAAATTTCATCAAAATCTGTTAAGTCGTGAAAGGGTGACAAACATACAAGGCTACTTTCACATGTATATATTAAAACGGGTTTGGTTTACATTTTCAGTTAAAATTACCAAAAAAATGACTCACAAAATAGTCAGTTTTCGTCATCTATTCAAATTTTCCAAATTAAAAATGTGTTTTCAAAGTACATCCATCCTATAAACCATCACCCCACTCATACATCCTTTAAGAAAGTATAATACAACATAAAAATGGGTGTGTAATGTTTAGCATAAAAACAAATGGTTTAATGATCATTTTACATAACACGAATTGCATAAATTCAATCTGTCCTCCTAAGACCCGCCATACAACGAAATTTGCCAAAGGAAAATGAACCTATTATAATTGCAATAAAGCCAATTTTCTATTTTAATTGTCAGTCATAAAAACAAGGGAAATTCTACTTTATGTCCTTTGCAATAGATCTTTATTGCAATGGCCGTATTATGTACATTTTTTTGTACGCGGGGTCAATAAACCATCGACATAATAGTCATAATTTCATAAATTAAAAAATAAATAAATAAATAAATATAATATTGCTAACTGCTTTCATTGCTATTAATGTGGTCACTGTTCTAACCTAACCTAACTTGGTTAGAAGAAATTGACTCAAAATGTATAATAACAAGAAAAATATAGCTATACTAAATGAGTGTTATGATATCCGATCATAACACTCATTTAGTTTAGTTATGCCAGATAAAATTATACAATAGGGTATTTGCCTGATATTAAATTTCTTGTATTAATTTGGATAATATATAAATATACGTAGTATGATAAAATAATTCAAAATCAAATTTGAAATTGGTAGTAAAAAAAGTTATAGCCTTTTAAAGTTTTTTGTCTATCTCTTTCTCACGAAACAATGTTTTGCGTTTAATTCATATGGCGGTTGAGTAATATGACGTCATATTACTGTATTGTCCTCTCTGTCTAAAAGCAAGCTTAAAACATTTATATCTTTCTTATTTCTAAAGATATTAAAAAACTATTTATACTAGGCTATTCAGAAGGTAAAAAAGCTTTAATTTAAGTACTAATAAAAAATTAGGCAAATACCCTATTTGTTTTTATGCTAAACGTTCATTATGCTTTTCATGGTTAGTTAAATGAAATTAAAGAAAATGTTTTTATACTGATTGAATCGCACCCCATAAAAATACCGTGTTTGAACACGTCACAACGTAAGATTTATATTAATATTTAAATTTAAATTTAAAAGCGTAATTCAAAAACAACAAAGGCTGTGAAAATGGTTTGTGCTGCAAACGAACACAGCAGGACGCTCGAAACAATGCATGCAGTTGACGATTCATCTCGAATATTATATAAGAACAATCATTTTGGACAAGAGCACAAAACAAAAGAGTTCTAACAATGAGATTCGTTTATTTATATTTGTATTTTACACTGTTAATTCATTTTTACCCACTCAGGTTCTATTATGTTTTCAATAACAAGAAAAAAAGGAAATACATTTATTTTAAAAACCATTTAACAAACTTAATATGACATATGCATAACAAATAATTAGGTACAAATGCATGGGAAATCCATCCTATTTCAGTAGGAAATAAAATACATTTAGACAAATTAATATATTATAAGGCATAAGGCAAGGTCGACGTTCGACCTTTTCTGTATAATTGAGTCGCTTCGCGCTTGATCGATATAGAGAAGTTTCATAATGTTATTTGTTTTTAAATACAAAAGTACTGAAAATAATATGTAAAACAAGGTTGTTACTACTTTACAACTGTTGTATATTGACTTATGGCAATAGTTACATTCTTGCCCAGACACAAGTTAACCAGCAAGGAACCTTATTCAAATAAAGCGAATATTATTTCTGCAGTATTACTTAACTAAAATCCTATTTTTGCAAATAAAAATTAAATGGTGAATCTTAATCACATTTTCCTGATCGATTTTAACCAATTACGGCTTTTTTTTTTTTCTTTCTTACCATAATTTGGGAAACAAGGCACGTTTTGAATGACAATGAAAGTTTGAGGAAATAAATATTGAATAGCTATAGCAATCTTCAACGGTTCGGTTCCATCTCCCCCTAGACAAAAAGTGCATCATTTGTTTGAAGTTTTTGTCCGTGTCCGATCACCATAATGGGTCTATATCGGTTGATCTAAATTTTTTTTGCCTATTTTTGTTACGTGGACGTCTTTCGGCTGACATGATGATGATGATGATGATGATTTTTGTTTCGCATCATATTTTTTTGCATACCAACGTTTCGTCTAATGATTTAAATGTCGAAAATTGTTTGATCGAAATTGTTTCCCATAATATTGTTTGGTCGAAAAATTGTTTAGTATAACATTTGTTTGGAATAACTTTTTTTGTCGAATGATTTTTTGGTATAACGTTGACAGTGAGGCGAAGTCGACGGAGCTCCGCTTGGCGGAGCTCCTATTCCGCGTAGTTGTCGCGCTTCGCGCCTTGACACAATTCTAACCTAACCTAACCTATACATTAGTTGAGACCTAGGTGTTTTATACTGGGAGGGGGGCTTCGACCAAATTAATATTATGGATTTAGCCTTTTAGTAATTAAAATTTTAGACAAAACAATTTTAGACCAAAAGTGCTTTAGACCAAAAAATATGTATGCAAAAAAAATCTTTATGCTAATTAAGAAGTATGCCATTCAATATTATAGGAAACATTTTCGACCAAAAAATTTTAGCACATCAAAATTTTAGGTCAGTCGAAGGGCACCCCACCATAATATTATTCCTTACCCGACCGCCAAGCAGCAGTATTCTCATTGTTGTGTTCCGGTGTTTTGATATGACACCCGCTATCACTACGAGCATAGAAGCATTTCATCTTAACCCTCAAGCTTGGTAAAGCGTTTGCAGTCTTAGGATTGCAGTCTTGAGATTGCAAATGTTTCAGAACCCACTTAGGGCCTGTTCACACCACCACGGCACGACGACGTTATTAACGTGAAGGCACGGTGCAGCGTCGTGTAGATACACGGTGCCGTGTTTCATTATTAAACTGTGCAAAACCGGACCACGCTGTTTTATCACCTCGGTGTTAGTTTTAAGTATTATATTCTATGTTAGTCTACAGTGTGTTATCTGCATGAGGGCTTTATAATATAATAATAAAACTCTTTGTTTCAGACATAACAGTCCATAGTAGGTGTTAGTATACATAAATGATCTTAACAATAGTGTTAGTAGGTACAATAAAATAGATTTAAATTAAGAAATTACCTGAATTGCGTCATACCATCCCCCAATGAGCCCTATTTGATGGCAAATTGAGCAATATTTTTAATTTGCCCCACCCAGTGTGCAAGTATTGGGCAGTCAAATCTGCTGGCAATCACCTTTAGTATGCTGTTGTGACTGGCCCTTACTCGGCCAAGCAGCGAAACAATCTTCTTGCGGATTATCGCTCGAAAACTATCCGTGCGGGATTCGGCAAACATACCTGAAGCGCTGCATCGGCTAGGCAGCCCCAACAACATTCTAAAGGCATTGTTATATTGAATGCGGAGGGCGTTGTACGCGCGTTTCGTATACCGAACCCACAGGCTGCTCGAGTAAAAGGACTGAGTATACGCTTTAAATAACGTTACCTTAACTTGATGTGAGCATCGAGCAAACCTGCGAGCCAGCATGTTACTCCTCACCGCCAACGCCCTACGCTCCCTTTCTATATCAGGGTCATCATTGAGATCATTGGTAATGATATGACCCAGATACTTCACTTTTTGCACTACATTTAGAACAATGTCATTCAGTACAACTCGAGGTATTAATTTGGGCTTAAAACTGGATTTAAAAATCATCAACTCACTTTTACTCGAGTTGTACTGAAGGCCATGTTCCTTCACGTATTGCTCACAAGTAGCTAACAATGTCTTCAACGCACTGACCGACGGACTCAGCAGCACCATATCATCCGCATAATTGATGCTGTTGACACACTGCCCGTCGATACGACATCCTGCATACAGGCTACTAAGTTCGTCAATCAGTTCGTTGATGTACAAGTTAAACAGCTTAGGGGACGTTAATCCCCCTTGCCTTACATCACATTCAAGCCGGTACTCGTCTGATGTTGCATTCGCCCATCTCACCTGGTTCTTTTGGTGCTTGTACCAGTACTGAAGGATATTAACACACTCATTTGGTACGCCCGTTCTACCCAGCTTTTGCCAAAGTATATCGTAGTTGACACGATCAAATGCCTTTGACAAATCAAATCTAATCTTTCCTTGATAGAGCTAACAATGGGCAACACCTTAATGTACCTACATGTTTATTTTAATTAAAACAATAAAAAATAGTACACACTTGTTTTCTAACATAAATTAAATTGCAAGAAATGTACACTGTGCGTTAAAGTATATTTTATCAGCAGATTATTATTTGACGTTTGACTTGTTTTGCCCCTGTACCAATGTATGCCTTGTACCAAGTAATAACGACACTGATTACGATACTTACACATAGCTCCAATACGTTGATGGTAGTTAAAATCTACGAAGTTAAATTGCAGCGTTACATTAGTTAACTTCGACTTAATTATACCTGCAAATAATTACTTATACAACATATTATCGTTAGTTAAAGCAGAAACCCTCATGCCGGTAAAACACTGTATAACTAAACACCCTCATCTGAATGATTCTCAAATTAACAGCTTGATGAACTGGGTTCCTTTAAGGAGACAAGACATGACATGACATGTTATCGTATTAAATAAAATAAGATTTTTTATTTCGAGCAACGAGGCCCATAATTACACATACCTTATGGCCTGGCCACGACATTGCGCGAATTGCGGCGCGGCGAGCGTTTTCTTAATACATTGCACGGTCGAGACGCGCAACGTTCTGCGGTTAGTCGGCATAACACGCAATGTATTAGGAAATCACTCGCCGCGCCGCAATTCGCGCAATGTCGTGGCCAGGCCATAAGGTATGTGTAATTATGGGCCTCGTTGCTCGAAATAAAAAATCTTATTTTATTTAATACGATAACATGTCATGTCATGTCTTGTCTCCTTAAAGGAACCCAGTTCATCAAGCTGTTAATTTGAGAATCATTCAGATGAGGGTGTTTAGTCATCCTATTACCAGGAATTCAGAGCCTGTAAGTGTCAGCTCCGAACTGGCTGGCCTTACGGTCAAACAGATGTTAATCGAAAATGAAACGCAATATGTAACCTATACTCCGTTTGTTTAGGTACTTAAAAAAGTGTTAACCATCCAAACCACGTGTCATTGTTAAACAGCCAATCAAAACTGTTTTATCGCACTTTGACGTATCAGTGTTCTGCTTCTATTGGCCAGCGAACTATATCACGTGGTTGTTTTACGCTCCAAAAGCCAAATTGCCTACGTAGCTCAAACAGCCGCCAGACTCAAGTGGGACTGGGCCGGCCATATTTGTCGCATGCAGACCTTTATAACGTTATAAATAATATCGTTATCATGTTACATTTCGTTAGTGCTCAAAATTTCGTTGACATATCGATATTATTTCATAATGTTACGCTACACCGTAACGAAATCGTAACAACGTTGCACTTAAATAACGTTATGAAACTTATGAACTACGCGCTTTTGCCGCTACTTAGGTAGGTATTTTGCGTGACTGGCCGACGTCCCACGATTTTTGTCCGTTTAGACATCGCAACCAACGTCCTTTCGATGTCCGTTCATATATTCCGTCCCTTTTCAAATAGCCTACTAAAATAATTTGCTTTAACACAAAAAAGCATTTTCAAATGCAAATAGCAAACGCGGATTTAAAAATTACGTTACATGAAAATAACGGTTATTAACGTTATTATAGCGCTTACCGAAGTATCGTTATACGTATAGCGTTTTGTTTGACAACGTTATAATGGACACCGCTACAGGTAAGGCGTCAAAGCTCGCTATAGTATAACGTTATTCGTTCAAGATAACGTTATGAAAGATAACGTTACACGAAAATAACGGTTATTAAAGGTCTGGTCGCATGCCGGGTACCAATTGGGCAAAAACAACCTGGATCCCACACAACTGATTGCGGCGTCGCGGCAGACCTAGGCGCTGATGGCGAGATCAGCTTGACGCTTTCAGAAGAGACTATCAAGAGGCTGCACAAGACAGGGATGCGTGGAAGGACGAGAGGGAGGCCTTTGCTCAGCAGTGGGATACTCTAGGCTATAAATAATAATAATCATCATCATCATCATGTCAGCCGAAAGCCACTGCTGGACATAGACCTCCCCCAAGGCTCTCCACTCAGACCGGTCTTGTGCTTTTCGCATCCACCGCGTTCCCGCGATCGTTACAAGGTTGTCAGTCCAACGCCACTCCTGAATAATATTAAGAAACAAACGGAGTATAGTAGAATAGAGCGTTATCAGATATAAGTTCATTATTTTAAAGATCTTCAGTTTTCAACAAGTTTTAAAATGAAAGCTTGCAAAAGTTTCCTTTATAAAATTATAAAGCAATCTGTCCAGAAGCTCGGTAACTTGAGGCTTTACTTAAGTCCATCTTAAAAGCCAAGTGGTTAAAAAACTCAGAGCAGTAGCAGTGACTGCATTAAGCGGCTAGGGAAGTTCTTAAAATACGACCTATCTTGAAAATGGTCAAGCGCAAGTTGGACGTAGTAGTAAGGGTTTTATGTTATAGTACATTACTACAGAGGCCGGGACAAAAGGGGTTGCCGGCCGAAGACATATAGACGGCCGAGCAAAGCGAGGCCGGATAGGTCTGAGGCGGGCAACCCCATATTTCCCGCCGAGATATGTATAGTGCTTTTATTTTTTTAATACGCATAGTGGCATGATGCCTGTGCCACAAATTTATATGGAATGGAAATTAAAAAAGAGGACTTTGCCGGCCTAGGCCTGCACGATTTGTATGAAATTCCATTAACGACCTCTTGTCCTAGCCGCACCTGAAACGTTATACTTGGCGGCCTATTATAAGGAACATAACATCAATATTTCATTGCATTTTTGAGAAAAAGGTATTTTTTATTTTAACTTCATCCATCCGTTATCTTTATTATTATATATCCTACTAACCTACTTATATTTTAAATGCGAAAGTGTGTGTGTGTGGTAGTTTATTACTCCTTCACGCTGCAACGGCCGGGCGGATTCGAATAAAATTTGGAAAGGAAATAGCTTAAAAGCTCCCGAGGGAATAACGAAAATTGAAATCTACGCGGACGAAGTCGCGGGCAGAAGCTAGTTATTAATAAAACATTGTCGCTTTTTGCGTCTGTCTGTCTTTCGGTCGGTATAACGGACTCCTCTTGGACTAAACGGATTTTGATGCTGGTTTCACCGGGTGTCCCTCGGAATCCCTAACAGCGTTTGTCCTAACACATAATTTGTCCGAATTTTTATTTGACCTAAACTGTTTTTCACATGAGTCAGGCATATTTTTAAGTTTTCCAATTATATCTGCGGTTCAGTTAGGTTATCGTTGTATTATAACAACACTAAAAAAAAATTAAATTTATGCGGAAATGGCTTTAGGATAAATGAAAAATTCGGACAAACGATGCATTAGAACAAATAACGATTAGGGATTCTATAGGGGAACCGTTTTCACCATTTGTTACTTGAATATTTTTATGGAAGGGTTTTATGTATACTAAGTTCTAATTTACGTTCAGAAAATTCACATAAACTGAAAGAGGTAGCTAGTAGATATACATAGAAAAGATACAATATTTTTTGCGTCAAAACAAATAAAGCTACATAAAGATATTTTTTTAAAGAATCATGTAAAATTAATAAATAATTCAAAAGTCATATTTTGAAAGGAAACTAGGTTAACTATTTTGTTTGTTAAGTAGAGACTTGAACTGCTACGCGGCTACAATGCTTGCTACGACGTAGACGGCGTAGACCTTCTACGACTCTCCATAGCAAATAGTACTCGTATTACCAATTTAAAGCGAAGTTTAGGCTAGCAATAAAAATTCCAGAAGTTTACTGCTGTCTCACTCTAACTTTAAAGTGAGAAAAAGACAACAAAATTGTGCTTCTTGCTCCTGAACTGAAGTAAAAGTAAGACAGCGATCAACTTCTGCAATTTTTATTGCGTCTTTTTCGCGCATTATAGATCTTAAAAAGTATTTTGGATTCGGATAGTGTCGGTTAGATTACAGCATAAGATAGTATAAGAGCGAACAGGTTGACTGAAAAATTTCAATCCAGTCCTTATATGATTAAAAAAAAACTGAAAATGAACTTTTTTTTTTAAATTGCTATTGCTTGTTAAATAGACCAATTACGTACTAATCGAAAGCATGAAGCCTATAGAACATGCAAACGTTAGGTTGACTATTTTTTCCCGTCATAACTATTGGGTAAGTAGGTAAGTCGGTACATAATTTGCACTAAACCTCACGTTTGCATATTCTATAGGCTTCATGCTTCCGATTAGTATGTAATTGGTCTATTTAACAAGCAATAGCAATTTAAAAAAAAGTTCATTTTCAGTTTTTTTTTTATTATATAAGGACTGGACTGAAATTTTTCAGTCATCCTATTCGCCATACATTACTTAGCATATTAAATTTGATATATAATACTTTTTATCGAATAAACAGCCCGGTGAAGGTGGTCTCGTATTCGGATCTTAGATCAAAAGTAGTAACGATATGGTTTTTCCCACTTAGAATCTCGGCCCTGGTGTTCCCACGGAACCCAAAGCATTCAGCAAAACTCATTTATATTTCCCCCGGCTGCGTTTTCATTTTAAGTTTTAATCTATAGATTAAAGTTAGCCGAGGTTGGTACGCCTGAAGCGTGTCAACAGGAATCTAGTTTCAGTGTAATAACTGTAGCGAACCGACTAATGAGACGTACTTACTTGTTATAGGGCCACTGAAAAACAGCGTCGTGGGTCGTGGTCCGCCACGCCACAGCATGCTGAGTGGTATCCTGTTTGACACTATTCGACAATCGAACCTTGTTATACTGTAGGGGAAGATGGGGTGGCTTCGTACATATTTTACTGTAGGCCTTGTAAAAAAAACTAACAGCTATTTTTAAATGAGATGAATGTTACTTCATCTTCCACTTATGTGGCTATAGTAATTGTGTATTTCAGTTTGGATACAAAGCAACTGAGCCAAGATATAATGGTTTTCCCAAAAAGTGGGAATTGTACGAATGCACCCCCTACGAGGGGTGGCTTCGTACACTATTAGTTTTTCCCAGGATTCATTGGATTTTCAGCTATTTCACCAGTTTCAGTCACCTTTAACGCATATCTTACTGACCTGGTTTTGTAATTATAATTTTTCTTGATATACAATTTTTTTAACTTACATGGGGTGCTTTCGTACTGTATAAAATTACATACATTTTGACTGTACAAAGGTACCCCAATCAAAACGATCCGAAAAAAAATCTAAATAAAAAATAACCGTTAAAGTAATCCCAAAACCATTGTTTACATATTAATCTCAAGCATCTAATTACAAACTTTTTATATATATTTTTACTAATTCGAGTAAAACTTATTAGAGACAATCAATCAATCAATTCAATGGAGAACCAAAACTTACTTTCGGGTCGCGAAAACACAAATTAATTATTTCTGGTGAAATCAGCTGCCGCACTGCCATCGCTTTTGGAGGGTAGCCTATGCATATGAGCGGCAGTCATGCATACAAATATAAACGCTTCAGCATGTCGGATAGTCGAGATTTGACCACTGTACGAATGCTCCCTTTGTACGAAGCCAACCCATCTTCCCCTATATTTTGTTTTCTTTTTGTGTTATATGCATTGTGTCAAATTTTGTCAATAAATCTATTTCTATTCTATTCTATTCTTATGGCCGACCCTATATTCAAACCGCGGATAGATAGGCTTACAGAGCGATATATCTTCGTAGGTGCTTCGGCTTTGTACTTGCCTCTCACTTGCTCCCACACGCTGTCCCACTCATCATCATCATCATCATCATGCTTAATCATAAACGGTCATTATATATTTCAACTCTATTGTTGGTAAATGTCATTTGTTTTGTAAAATAGTAGTTTACGCGACGGTTGCGTAATGCCAAATACGCAGAGTCGCGTACAATACCTTATCTATAAAAATATTGCAAAGCCTCTGTGGGTTATGATTTGCATGCATGTAAGAGGAAGCAATGAAAAACAAGGATTACAGAAAATAACAGCTAAATATATTCAATTGAAAATAAACCAACTCATACAAGCAATAAAGCCATTACTTCACCACAAATTAATAAAATTACAGTATTTAAGCAGTATAATTTGTTATTTAAACAATTCACACATATTAGTTAACAATTACTTACGTATTTAAACACATCAGACTTTATAAGATAAGTAGGTACAATAATAACATCAAATAATAGGGTTACCTGGCAGCAAGACAGTTCAGAGCACTGATCGTACCGTGTCCAAGGCGGGACAACTTCTGACCTGTCGATAGGCGAGGGCAGCCTTTTATAGGCTGGAGTAAACAAGTCTGGTGACGTCATGGAAGAACTGGGGTGGCGTGATGCGATACCGTCAAATAACAAGTTTTCTATCCCGATTTGTAGTTACCTTATTTTAAAAAACTATTTAAAACTACCCTTTTCTCCCACACGGCCATTCTGACGAGCAGCCTATACGGCTCGCGAAAACTTATGCCGTATTACTTTCTTTGATTATAAAATGTCATTCTAGTGCTCACATACATAAAAACACATTAATACATAATCACTGATCTAATCTATTGCCAAATCACAATGGCGGTGATCAAATTACATCACTTAAAATAATGTATTGCCAAGTCACAGTGGCAGTGGTTAAATCACATGACTTTAATAAAGTATTGCCAAGTCACAGTGGCAGTGGTCAAATCCCATGACCTAAATAAATTATTGCCAAGTCACAGTGGCAGTGGTCAAATCACATGACCTAAATAACCTATTGCCAAGTCACAGTGGCAGTGGTCAAATCGCATGACCTAAATAAACTATTGCCAAGTCACAGTGGCAGTGGTCAACTCACATGACCTAAATAAATTATTGCCAAATCACAGTGGCATTGGTCAAATCACATGACCTAAATAAACGATTGCCAAATTACAGTGGCAGTGAAAAATCACAATACCTAAACAAACTATTGCCAAATCACAGTGGCATACCATAACTGACGGTACATAGTGATTGTTGGCCAGACAATCACCATGCACACGAAACAGCCAAAATGAAACAATAATATTCACATTTAAATCAATAATTATCTTATTTATCATTCAAAGAATCTGCCAACTCGTATCCCACGCTAGGGGATACTAAACGTAAATTTTCATGAGACACATATAATTCATTTCCGGTTTCATGAACTCTAACGGTATATCTGTCATTATCGTTAACCTGTGTGATGACGCATGGACCTCGATACTTGCTATCTAATTTATTTATAGCACGCGGATTTTGTTTCACAAGAACAATGTCTCCAACTTTCAGCGGAATTATTTTGGCTTTAGATTTATCAAACTGCTCTTTTAGTTCTTTGGCTCGCTCGTCCATCCTGTGTTTAGCATACGCACGACAAGTATCTAGGTCCAGACGTTGCACATTGTCCGCTAAGGCTGATATAGCTGGGGGTGACTGGTCGCAACCCATGAGTAGTTGGAAGGGTGTATGGCCGGTAGTTTTATTAAACGTGGTATTAATAGACAACTGTACTTCACCGACGGCGTCCTTCCAACTTCTCTTTGAAGTATTTTCAACAACAGTAAAGCAATTTGTCAAGACTTTCATCACACATTCAACCTGTCCGTTTGCACGACTAACGCCACTAGCTATGAAATGTAGTTCTATTGACCACTTCTCACAAAAAGCTGTAAACTCTTTACCAGTGTAAGATGCGGCCTGATCACAAACAATGCGTTTGGGAGCGCCAAAAATATAAATCAACTGTTTTAAACAGTTGACAGTCGCTACAGCTGTAAGATTATTGACTGGTAACATGAAACAAAATTTTGTAAACGCGTCTATGAACACAACGGCGTATTGCTTTGTGGGTTTATTTCCACTAAGTTTGCCGGTGGTATCCATGTGTATGGTGTGAAAAGGCACGGGGGGTTTGTCTATGGGGTGCAGGGACACTTGTCGCGCCCCTGATTGACTTTTATTTATTTTGCATGTGAGGCAATTTTCGACATATTTCCTAATACACTTTGACATGTTCGGAAACCAGAACTTCTCACGTATCTTCTCAACAGTTTTCTCCCAACCAAAATGCTTGAGAGAATCGTGATATATTTGTATAAGATGCCATCGATAGCTTTTCGGAACAAAGAGGTTTTTTTTGATCTTTTTGTCCTTGGTGGTAAAAATTCGATATAGTAATCCATTTTGTAACTCGTAACTGGACGCAATGTCCTTATCAATTGTACCATTTGTTATAGATTCCATGATAGTTCTGGTTTCTGAATCATTATTTTGCTCGACCTCTAACCAATCACTATAATTGTGAATATTACTGATATTAAGTGTAATAGGGTTTCGGCTTAGATAATCTACATGCGGAATACGTTCTCCCTTACGATATTCGATTTCAAAGTCGAATGACTGTAAGTATGCCCACCACCGATGGACTCGGGGAAGTAATTCTTTCTTGTTACGCGATGCTTTTAAGGAATTACAATCAGTAATTACCTTAAAAGATCGACCCAACAGATAATGCCGAAAGTGTTTGATTGCCCTTACTACCGCCAATGTCTCCAATTCGTAGGAGTGGTATCGGCTTTCAGTTTCGGTGGTGCGCATACTAAAGTACTCGACAACTCTTAATATACCATCATGTTTCTGAAATAGAACAGCCCCTAAACCCGCGGAACTCGCATCAGTGTGGAGCTCGGTGGGCTTTGTTGGGTCAAACAAAGTCAAGATTGGTTCTGATGCCAGATGACGGAGAATAGTTTCTCTAGCAAGGTCGTGTTCTGAGGTCCAGCTCCATGGAGCATTATTTCGGGTCAAATTATATAACGGTATCATGGTTAATGAGAAGTTGGGAATGAATTTTCGAAAATACCCTGCAAGGCCACAAAATTGACGAACTTGTTTCACCGTGGTGGGTACTGGTGAATGTAAAAGGGCTTGTACTTTACCCGGGCTTGGTCTAACTTGACCATTGGAAATGATCCTACCCAAATATTCAATCTCTGTTTGTAAGAATTTACACTTCTTGATGTTAAGGGAGAAACCGGTTTCACGTAAAGCATCAAGCACTACCACAAGATCCTGAAGGTTTTGTTCAGGCGTTTCCGAATAAATGACCACATCGTCAATATAGATTAGTACACAATTATCAATGAATTGTTTTAGGGCAACGTTAATGGCTCTTTGGAACACCGACGGTGCGTTGCAGAGGCCAAAAGGCATACGTAGAAATTCATACTGCCCGTCTGGTGTTACAAAGGCCGTTTTCTCAATTGAATCCTTGGCTACGGGAATCTGATGAAAGCCCGCAGCCATATCAAGTACAGTAAAGTATTTAGCTTTCGACAATTTACTTATGTGGTCATCTATTAAGGGGAGTGGGAAATGATCGCGTACTGTATTGCTGTTTAGCTCCCTAAAATCCACACACATGCGATCGCTTCCATCCTTTTTGCTGACAAGCAGTATGGGACTGGCAAACGGGGAGTTGCTATCGCGGATAATATCATTATTCTTAAGGTCTTGTATAATAGTCTTTACATGTTCTCGTTCCGATGGGGCAAGGCGGTAAGGGCGCCGTTGGACAATTTTATCAGCATTTTTCAAACGAATACTTAGCTCACCGGTAGTGACTTGAGCTACAGCGTTACCCGATGTAAACATGCCTGCCCGGGAGCTAAGCATTTCGCAAAGTTGTTCCTTGTAATTTGGGTCAATATTGTTATTAATGTTGAGACTATTTAAATCAAATTTCTCAACTGCATTAATATTATAAGAATCGCGAAATACCTTAGCACCATCTCTCATAAATGTAACTTGAATTCCAGGAATTTCAAACAAGTCTTGCCCAAGCAGTATGTCATATTGAACATACCTATCGGGAACGAGAACAAACTCTATTGTAACATTCAGATTATCAATGCAAATAATGCAAACTTTCTTCCTAGACGTGCAAAAGGCATTGTCTCCAACTCCCCGCAGTAAAACCGTTTCATAGATTATTTTGCCTTTAACCGAATCGCCTACGCTATCTCGCATGAGTGAGCATTCGGCGCCACTATCTAACAAGCATGAAAAGTCACGTCCGTCTATCTGTACATTACGGCATCGGCTGTTATTAACCACGAGACTATTAACTGACTTTTCATCTTTGTTTCTCTGGTTTCGACGTTGAAAACAGTTTTCGAATGTGTGACCTTTTTTACTACAGTAGGTGCAAGAGGTTATTAATGCCTTATCTTTTGAAGTAGACGGAACGGGTTTATTCACTTCCTGGGTACTGGGAGGATTCGAACGACAATCCCTTTGCAGGTGTCCTAATTTGTGACATTTATGGCAACGCTTTATCTGTTTATGGGTACTATCAGAATTACTAGGCCTTTGCCTCTTAGCTGGAATGTTGTTGTCAGTGTCCCTATTAGGTCTTTTTCGTTTATAAGAATTAAGACTTTGAATCAATTGTGGTAAAGTTTTAGGCGTTAGTCGTAACAGATCTGAACGTATACGAAAATCTGACATACCTGAAATTACAGCTTCTACTAGCCGCTCCTCAGTCACCGCCACACCAACCGCCTTTTTTGCCAACTCCCATTTTCGTGTCGCGAACTCAGCTAAACTGGACGCCTGGTCGCTGGTGTACTCCATGAAGAGCATCAGGTCATCGTAGTAACGGGCTTCATCTGCAAAGGTTTCAATAAGCCGATCTTTTAGTTCTGGCCATGTTGTTAATGAGATATAGTTGCGTCGGGCCCACTCGGCGGCACGCCCACGCAAGTGTTTGCGAGACAAATTTAAAGCTTCTCGGTCTGTTAAATCAAATTCGGTCTTAATATCATCCAGGTTATGGCACCATACTTGAATGGTATCGGTTCTGTCGTCTGGGTCAAAAGCAGGTACATAGATATGTTCAAGGTTCCGAACCCGTGGAACGGGTTTTGTGGCAGGAGTGCCAAAAACACTAGCAGTGGTTTGTATAAGTTTAGACATCATTTCCTGCATCATGTTCTGCATAAAATCAATTGGAACGAAACCTGTCCTTGTTTTATCGCTGAATTCGGCCGCGCAGCTGGTGTCAGTGTTCCCAGTAGACTGTGTGGGCCGCTGCCCGAGGATCGGCGACGCCGCGGGCGCCCGAGGGTCCGACCCAGACCCAGGCGACGCGTGTGTCTCATCTGGTGGCCGATCGTCACCGGGAACGTCGCTCATGTTGAATTATACCTGGAACATTAATTTTATAGCCGTAGAACGTGTATACGATCCCACTTCTGATGTAAGAGGAAGCAATGAAAAACAAGGATTACAGAAAATAACAGCTAAATATATTCAATTGAAAATAAACCAACTCATACAAGCAATAAAGCCATTACTTCACCACAAATTAATAAAATTACAGTATTTAAGCAGTATAATTTGTTATTTAAACAATTCACACATATTAGTTAACAATTACTTACGTATTTAAACACATCAGACTTTATAAGATAAGTAGGTACAATAATAACATCAAATAATAGGGTTACCTGGCAGCAAGACAGTTCAGAGCACTGATCGTACCGTGTCCAAGGCGGGACAACTTCTGACCTGTCGATAGGCGAGGGCAGCCTTTTATAGGCTGGAGTAAACAAGTCTGGTGACGTCATGGAAGAACTGGGGTGGCGTGATGCGATACCGTCAAATAACAAGTTTTCTATCCCGATTTGTAGTTACCTTATTTTAAAAAACTATTTAAAACTACCCTTTTCTCCCACATGCATGTCTATCAGAAATACCATTTATATTACAATAAAACACAAATTTTATCTAATTAAAGACAAAACTGGGCAAGAGCACGTCTGACCAATCTGACCATGCTCAGTGTAGGGTTCCGAAGCCGTTAGTTAATACACAAAAAATATCTCAAAAATCACGAGTATGAAGTAATTATCTATTTAAAGTTATTTGGTGCTGTCTTAGGTCATTTTAGTGTAGGAACACCAAAAAATTTTTTTTCTCAATGTTTTAATTTTACCACTCTGTTGGCGTGACTAATATGTATATCCATGCCAAATTACAGTTTTCTAGTACTAAGAGTCTCTGAGCTAGGCTGCGGACGGACAGACGGACAGACGGACGGACGGACGGACATGGCGAAACTATAACGGTTCCTAGTTAGATTACGGAAAATCGAACTTTAGCCGATTTTTTAGCATTCTTATTAAATGTTCCTTTAATTCCTCAAAGTTACAAAAGATACACGAGAATAGACACTTTTGGTTTTTTCAAAACTTTTTTTTAAATTTGAGTTCGCGATCCGATTCACGCAACAGCCTCATTTCAGTCACGATGCGTGATTGAAATGAATTTCTTTCATAACTACAGACAAAATACATTACTATTTGAGGTAATGCTAGTTTTAATCTGACAGTTTCTGAACGCGTTAGAGAGGTTTTGCGATATGGGTGTAGATAAAATGTATTTTTGATTCGTACAGCGATTCGATAACTTGAAAAATAATGACAAATTTCTCAAATATGATATCAGAATCTTAAAATTGTGTTTTTCTAAGATTATCCAGTAATGTTTAAAAATTATGCTTTTAAATCAGTGATCCACAAAGTGGTCTATATCGTCACCCAGTGGTCCAAGTGAGTGGAAATAAAAAATGGGGGTCCATGAGATGAAAATGGGGGTCCACGATAGTGGATCCCATTTAAGCTGGTCGTGACTTTAATTATGTCTTTCTATTAATGGAATAATCCATATTCGTACACAGATAGTAGGTACCTACTTACTTAGCGTTTAAGTTTTTATTTTGTAAAAAATCTTTTTCCCAGCTAAATTGTAATTGTAGCCTGTGTCAATTTTAAGCCGACTAGACCTCCCTTTATCCGTGCAAAAGACCCCGAAGATTTTTTTATAATAAGTAAGCCGGGGGTCTACCCAAAACCGAAAAAGTTGCCAAGGGGTCTACGAGACAAAAAAGTTTGGGGACCTCTGTTTTAAATAAAGGCTCTGTTAAGAGACGTTTTCTTAGGCATGAAGTAAATTTTTTGGCCCAAATAACGTCACGATGAAAAAGTCACAGCGATCCGCCGTCTCAAAGTATCACTGTTATTTGTCACGAGCGAACATTACAAAATCACAAATATTATTCCTTCTCTCCTAGCCCCTTCCGCATCGAGATCTAACTGTTAGGTTATTACCAGAGATCGGAATAGGTAGAGCTAATTTGCCTAAACTTGACGCATATTCATTCATGCGTGAGAGAGATGGGAATACATTATTGAATGAACATGCATCAAGTTTAGGCAAATTAGCTCACCTATTCCGATCTCTGGTTATTACGGATCAACGGTTGTGTCTATTGCAACGTTGAATATCGAAATATTATATACGGAACGCAATCGTGCGGTAACAGCTAGGTGCGACTAAAATAACGTAATATCATGATCGCTATGTAACAGGAGTGACAAAGTCACAGTGATATTTCACTGTGATTTTTTGGCAACGGGGACGATAGTCACGGCGATTGGAATATAACGCGAACTCGAACAATTGCGTAATAAAAACATCGATACTAAGCTCCGGCAAAGACAATACGCGGTTTATATCGCCAGATATACCTTTAATCTTGCCTACTGGAATCTGAACCCGTATTATGGTCGGTCTTATCGCGGTAGATAAAGCATCCGTCACTCTCCCACTTACATATTGGTCAGAAAGTGACAGGTGTTTTATTCACGCTTATCCACGTCCATCAACATGAATACTGGTTTGAGCAGAGCCGTGTTTAAATATACAGGGCCTCGATTCATCTTGCTAAAACCATATATATTTATATATATATATATATATTACTAATTCGTTTTTATGCTAAACGTTCATTATGCTCGCAGGTAGTGAAATGTTTTTAGACTGATTGAAGCGCACCCATCAAGGGCAGTATGGTCACTCTGATGGGTCCTAGATACTTAACGCAAACGTAAAAGATTTTCGAAAACGGTCAAATCGGTGACTAGTCGAGCTTTATCGCCCCTCACCCCCGCACCTCATGCCTACCCTGGCCCTCAATAACCTACTAGTAGGGGAGCCCACGACACTAAACCTAACATAAGACTACCGAATGATATACTCGTATGCCTCCGACCTTGGGGCTTTGAATGCAACGATCGATTCTACTTGCTAAACTGAACTAGTTACATTTGTTCTGCAACATTAAAAAATAACTTAAATTTAGATAACTAATTGATGTTAAAGTCTAATTGTAAAATCAGTGTATTACATCATGGCCGTATTAATCACAATTTCCTTGGTACGAGGGCTGAAGGAAAATGGAGAATTGGATCGCGTACATTGAAAATTACATTTAACTTGTATGAAAAAAATAAAATTTAAGTTGGACATATTTTTAACAACTTACAGAACATAAGAAGTTCAGTTTCAGGAGTAGGAACGATCCATGCATTTAAAGCCCCAAGGTCGGGGGCACCTTGTATAATTAGTCACGTCATTAATGGGGGAACACGAAATCGCAATGCTACAATCCAAAAAACCAGGCAAAACTATATTTTCTTTAGTCTAGTATGATAATAAGTCTCTCAAGTTTTGTTTATTCTTCGGAACGGGGGGGGGTAGGACTATACGGAAATGCAGTGCTGCAAGCCCTTGATTGGCCTAATCAGTGGCAGATATATATATATGATAAGCGACCGCCTCGTACTTAAGTATCAATCGATCTTCTCAAGAAAGCAAAGTTCATCTGAAAGATCATAAATTTCTGTGTAATAAACACCACTGTTGTATTTATACATCGGACTTATAATATAAAATATTGCTGTGCCAGGTTTTTCGCATTACAGCATTGCCTTTTCGTGTTCCCCCATTAATGACGTGACTAAATATATATATATATATACAGGGTGGAAAAAACGAACGCCACATGGTCAGCAACTACCTTAAACATTGGAAATAGCAAATTCAACGTAAAGGGGACTTACTTTTATTTTGAAAACAATGATTACTGCCTATAGTCTTTTCAAAGACGCATTTTATACACTTTCGCATGAAGTCAACAGAGCTCCGCGTCCGCGGAGCTCTTCTTTCTGGGTGGTTTGGCCCTCCGGGCCAGCTGAAGAACTAACGTAACCTAAACCTACCTCATATTTATGATACTAAGGGGTGCCTTGGGTCCGGAATGAAGTTTTTCATTAGTATACAAACTGCGAAATTGTATAAAATGCGAATAAATTAACGTTTTCGAAGTAGGTTTAGTGTCGTGGGATCTTATAATATACACGCCTAATTATCAACACGCCTATATCATCGCATCAATAATACAGGGTGTAGGGATCTCTGTGATCCGACCGACTTTTGCTTAAATTCTTAAACAGCACTTCAGATTAAAAGGAAAGTTTGCTATTCATCATAATGGAAAAGTTACAAAGTTAACTTCGTTTGTATTAAGCCCTTCACGAACTGACGACTCTCAAATGTTTACAAAACCGATGCATTGGCCTAGCTTGTAGTTTTTTTTTTAATGAAACATCTTATTATACATTCCATTGAAATACAATCTAGTCTCATGACTAATAAGTATTTTAAATTTGACCTAAACTT
This sequence comes from Acleris literana, assembly GCA_946894065.1. Taxonomy (NCBI): domain Eukaryota; kingdom Metazoa; phylum Arthropoda; class Insecta; order Lepidoptera; family Tortricidae; genus Acleris; species Acleris literana. The sequence goes on along the minus strand of OX335691.1, from coordinate 9,329,278 downwards.
CGAATACAGACTAAGCTAAGAATGTGTCAATTAACACTTATCCTATTGTCTCTGTTAAGGGGAAGACACTTTGTTAATGTGTTCTTTGTGTGTAGTACTCACTGCACTAATTACACTCACTACACTAAACTAACTCGAAAGGCTTCGTCCTTTTCAGTCTTCGCTGTATACCCGTGTTGTTGAGAAGCTGGATGGCCTCGACATTCACATCGCGATGAAGCCAGCGTTCATGGGCTTCGGCTATCTTTTGAGAATATTACAAACATATTCCATGTCACGGTGGAGGCCTAGTTTGTAGTGGCCTAAGAAGCTAGCGGTCCCATGTTACAAATCTCGCATGTTACTTGATATCGAACGATATGATAGTAGAGGCCGACTCTAGTTTGTCTATCCATTAATAGAGTAGAGTGGGTTTTAATGTACACTTATAGTAGTTTATGTGACTGTTAGATAAATAGTCATTAAAACACTCGTGTGAATGCCTTTTATTATGTAACAGTCACATAAACTACTATAAGCGTATATTAAAGCCCACTCTACTCTATTAATGGATTTACAAAAAGTCCACTTCACCCCTTTAATGGATCCTATTTATGAATCGTAGTAGAGACACGCACGCATGCAATCCGTACTTTATACCTTTGTTTGAAGACGAACAGTGCACAGGGTGGAAAAAACGGACGCCACATCGACGGTAACTATCTTAAATATTGGAAATAGCAAATTCTACGCAAAGGAGACTTAGTTTTATTTTTGAAAACGATTATTACTGCATTTATGAATTTTTGAAAATGTGCCTGCCGTATCCGGAAATCGAACAGTAATCGAGTATGTCAACATAATAAAAAAGAGTTTATTACGGTCTTTATTTAATTTAAATGTGTATGTGTAATAGCCATAAATGATCAATATCAATGACCCTTTCGATCTGCATCATAAAACATGACTTTATTGTTTTGTCATTTTCGACCAGTTCGATTCCCTGTTAAGGAAGAGGATTTTATTCAAAAATCCAATAATGCAATATTTTTAGTAAGTCTCCTTTGCGTAGAACTTGTTATTTCCAATATTTAAGGTAGTTGCCGTCATGTGGCGTTCGTGTTTACCACCCTGTATAGTTATACTTACTTTAGCTTATTTCATTCGCCTAACACTCCATGCCAGCTCCATCTTTATTAGCACTAAGCTGGCACTACCTGGAGTGCTTTACATTTTTAACACTAACGTGTCACACTCACGCCACTTAACTACCCCTCGGGGCTCACACGATATACAGAGTGGTATTAAAAATGCAAGTGTGTTGAGGCCACCTGCGTTTAGTGGTAAAGTTATATTATTTTTACCTGTATACAGCGCTAAGTAGAAGTTTATGAGACGTAAAACTTTGTTATGATATTTTTAAAATAAAATCTTTGAAGGGTTTTTCAAATAGTGTGCCAACGCCTCTACCACTGCGCCATAGAACGTGTAAACGCCTTAAAAAGCCTTTTAGCTTAAAACCTAACTACAGAGGTTTACGGACATAACTGAAATTTATATTTGTACAGATTTAAATGGGTTTTCAGTATAACATCCTGTAGAGTAAAGATACAAGTATATACAAAAAATAAGCTACCATATATCTGATTTAAAATTAGATTTTTATGAAGCTGTTAGTATTAAAAGCTCAAAGTATTAAATAAGTAAAAGTACCTATATCGTTGTTACGAGTAAATACACATAGTAGAAGCCTAGAGGATATTTTGGGACTAAGTAAATTTGTGTAAAATATTATAGTCACCCATTATGTTTGGGACGTATGATTTTTAAATAAAGTTTTTATTTATTTAATTAATCTAGATCTTTTTTATATGAATTTGGCATTAGCAGTTTTGAAATTAATTAATGACATAAAATTAACTTTTCACACCACATGCACGAAATTGCCCAATTATATATCATGCAAGTCAAAGTAAGTCATTATAGCAATCGGCAAACTAGCGGGTTAATAATGAGATTTGAATTCGTATAAAAAATTACAATTTGTACGTTTTTTTAAAAAACAAAATGTTGTTTCTAGTAATCAGCCTAGCTTTTTATTGTGTCGCAAAAGGTAAGAAAAGTAGAGTATTCTCCTTTGGGATAAAGCTGTTTTCGTCTTGGGCGAGCTTGAATCGCTCACTGCACTCAGGACTCCGTTTTAATTCCCTCGCTTCGCTCAGAAATTAACACGTAACACTCGCTACTACGCTACGCTCGGGAGTTAAATCTGGAGTCCCTCATTTGCTCAGGATTCAAATCGCGCCCGTGACATAAAACAGTGCTTTATCCCCTCTGTGTATAATCTACTATTTTTAGTTAATTTACAAGTTTTTAATGATGAACTGAGCTTAAACATCTACAATTTAATGATCCTTGTTTTACTTATATTTAAACTTTATAAAGTCAAAATTAAACAGCTTAAACAAAGTTATTAAGCAGCTCTGAACAAATTTAGCTTAACACAGACCGTTTAATAGTTTTATTAAAATCACGTAGATTTCAAACTACGATTAAAACTTTGTTTCGCTTGTTTATTTTAACACCTACACCTTTCAGATATAGTTAGTGGGAAACCGTGTTAGTATTAGCGAGAAACTTTTATAATTAAAACGGAACATGGTTGGAATATGATGTTGGAATTGCTTCCGTAATTCTGTGGTCCTATTTAAAAAGGGTACAAGTCGACTTAACTCATAATAAAAAAGGGTATAAACATGAACGGAGTATACTGGACTTAACCCCTTTTTCACTTGATCTTCGAAATACTTATACCCTTTTTCACTAAGACCCCAGAATTTTAGTAATTATTAATGGTATTTCAACTCTCTATTCTACAGGGTGTAACCATATTGCCTTTTACTGGTTATATGGTGTTAGTGGTTGGCACATTCTTTATTTATGCGGACATGTAACATGCCACAGTTATTTAAATACAGGCAGTCTACCCTGTCCGCGAGCATGTTCAGCACGGCTAGCACAAGTTGCCCGCGACTTGTTTGTCGCTCGGATCTCCCTTCCTATCTAGTCCGTAACGATAGAGACGCACTGAGCGACAAGCGAGAAAATATAACTTGTGCTAACCGTGCAGGATGCTTTTGGAGCTGGCCCGCACCCTGCGCATGAGGGCCGCGGCTCGCTTGCGCGTCGTGATGTAGAACATCCCCTGGCTACAGAATTTGGGCAGCCCCATCAGCACCTAAGGTCGGATTTTTATTCCCACAGAAAAAATGTAAACAAAGTTACGTCACTGCCAATGTGACATTTCAGGGATCTCAACGTTTGGGCCAGCAAGAAATATAGTACCTATTAAGTTATCATTTCGCTCGAACCGTGATATAAAAATAAATTCGAGAAATAATTGAAATTAAAATCGCACAAATGAGTCACTGGACAGCGACTACGAAGGGAGCACGAATTGCGAAGCGAAGCGAGTGAAGTGACATCTCACATCAATCAAGCGGCCCTCAACTTGTTGACACAGGTGTATCGAGTCAATGATACCAGTGCAATAAATAAAGTAAGCATACAAAAACAGTTTTCTCGTTTTAAATTAATACAACAAAGAGTTTATATCAAAATAAAGTTTGCCATCAACAAATTAAATTCTTCAATCTTGATGATAATATATAGTTTTTTATAAAAAGGCAATTTCTTTTAAATGTGTAATGTATAAATATTTTGAGTACTGCAAATGTTTTTCATTAACGGCAACACTTTTATTTACATTTTTTCTGTGGGAATAAAAATCCGACTTATTAACTCGGCCGCCATTACTGTCAAATAAATCAGAGCTATCAAAACTATGATAACACGTAAATAGCAATTTTGTTTTAACCAGTCAGAAACTACCAAACTCCAAGTAGAAAAGAGATATATTACATGACTGCTGTATGTCTCTTTCACCGCCGGAAAGGTACCTTTTGTTGTTTTCTTTTATTAGTGTAGTGTCGAATTTAACACACAACTAACAGATGGTTAAAGAAATATAAGCAAAAAATCTTTGTACTACCCTATTTTGTAAATTTTATATTTTATTTATACATACATATTAAAAAAGACCGTACAAGTTACATAAAACCTATTAATATAATAATGCGAAAGTTTGTGTGTGTATGTGTTAGTTTGTTATGCCTTCACGCCGCAACTGCTGGACAGACTTGAGAATGAAATTTACAACGGAGACAGCTTATACACTGGATTAACACACAGGCTACTTCTTATCCCGGAAAATTTAAAAGTTCCCGAAGAAATAATAGAAATATACTCGAACGAAGTCGCGGACAGAAGCTAATAACAATATAAAACTGAAAACGATCACATTACTTATTTGTTAACACTTTTGTAGTGTCAGCTAGTTGGCCGCCACGAAATATGACACCACTCTGCCAGGAACCCGCCATTAAATAGGTCGACAGGTCTTGGTCGGTACTCTCACCACAAGGTTGGATGGTTGCCAAAATGTAATACGGTACACGGCTTCTATTCCAATTACAACCATAATTCAGCAGAAAACAGCGTTCGACGAAAAGAAATCCGATGAAATGCTACAATCGTTGAAGTTAAATTCGAGGCTATTTGTTGACACTCCAGAAATACTGCCCTACTAAGCATAATGGCGATATCTCAGACAAAACATCTGTCGAAATTGCAACCTAGTTTCAAACATAAGAGAGTTGAATCTGCTTTGGCTATTTTATTTAGTTATTGCATTTTTGCTTAGGAGGGCAGAATACTAGCCGTCATCCAGCACTTACATACATTATTATTTCTACCTGTTGCTTTTAAATTGACCCTTTAATTAATTTTCAGTTTTATCAAGGCTGTATATCGGTATTTATAAATATTTTATTTTTATTTTCCGTTATAAGCATTATGTAAGTAGTTTACACGTAAGTTTTTTTTTTGTAATCGCCTGAAGGGCCAAAGACAAAAGTCCTTGCTTTTGTTTGCTTTTTACTTTGATTACTTTAAGAAAAAAGGGGCAGAGGTGAAAATCCCTTCCGGAGACGTGGTAATGGAGGGCCCAGGTACTGCCGGGCTCGCACCGGATAAAAACACCAATGCCCCTATTACCAACTTGTATAGTATGTTTGTACAGCGTTCCGTGAGTCACTGACGGTACTGGCTGAAAATCAGCGCTGTAGGTGTCTGACACCTCAGCATTTTGCCGAGCCAGTGTCCGCTTCACCGCCGCGAGGACACACGTTTGCGTGCTGTGCCTGTTACGTTCACTGTTTTCTTGAATGATTTGTATATTTGTGTCTTATAGTTAATTAATAAATGTATTTCTTCTTCATCTTCAATCGATTAAGTGAAATTCGATAAAATGATGGGATACCGTTAATTTTTTTTTTTAATTTTTATCTTAGAAAAAAAATGGTACTAATTTTTTAACTGCAAATTCGCCAAACATAACGTTTATGGGCGAGTAATGCACTCACTTACATGTTTTATTATGTACCTATCTGAATCTACCCGTTCTCCACGGACAGACATGCCAGCATCACAGTCATGTCCGTTCATAGAAAAAAAACACAAATTCAAGAAATACCTTATAATATTCGAGCATTGTGTTTTGCCCTTGCTAACCTTACTACCCACTACAACTAAGATGATTTTAAGGAATCTAAAAACAACTTTTTTAATCTAGCTTTAAAACTGTTTTTACTACTACACTCATCTTCTGAAAAAAAATTATTATACTCGTAATTATATTCGGGTATCATTTAATCGATCAGCAAAATATTCTAATTTTGGTGAACAGAAATATGTATTTGGTCAGCCAAAATAGCTAGTTGGTAAGCAACTAATGGTTAGCAAACATTTATAAATCTGTCTGCAATTAATAATATACTGAACTGCTCTAAATCATTTTGGTCAGCAAATTAAATATTTGAGCTGCTAACCTAACCTACCTCATATTTATGATATAAATTTTGGTTAATCTAGGGTGTGATTGTGATTCCTAAATTTGTGTGACAAAACGTAACTTGTAATTACTACTAGCCTCAAAAATACAAACGCTTGGGTGCTCGCATCACGTGGTCTGAGTTCGCTCCGCCCGCAAATAACGAACACTGCTGATTTTTCAAACTAAACGCAATCCACTTATTTATATAGATAACCATTATTTTAATATGCACACCTGTCAATTAAACTGCTTACAGACATGGTTTCTCTGCTGACCAATTGTAAAATCTTGCTGCCCAAGTAATTATTTTGCAGCTCGACTGTTTATTAGGCAGACAAATGACCAAAGAAGCAGATTGATATTGTTTAAAATGTTAACCGTTTGTAAATTGTTTGCTGAACAAGAGTTGCAGCCCGATTTTTATTTATTGCGAGCCAAATCTTTGTATGCTGCCCAAATGAGTTAATTGCTTCTTTTTTTTTGCGAATCAATTTGAATAACGGCTGACCATTTAATTACTTCCCATTATATTCTTGGTGTTATGTAACTACGCATTCTTTTGCCGTAAAAAATATCTCTTGAGACACAAATTAACTGCCTGCGAACAACCTCAAAAAGGATATAATTGACAAACTGTAACTAAAGAGTACTACAATTAAATATGAAATATATTTAATCGTAGGTTAAATTCGAAACAACAACAATATTGAATCAAACAGAATCAAGGATTCTTAAAAATTCAGTCCATAATTTACTGGAAAACCTCTAGGGGAAAGGCTTGCATTACTCTTAAAATACTCTTATCTATAATTAATGACGAAATTTCTACATTTTGCCCATTAGTGACTTTAGCGATACCCAACCACCGTAAAAAAGCCCTTTATAACTGCGCTTCCGTGAACTGAATAGCAACCGAAACGTTCATTTGGAAGTTAATTCAAATTCATCCTGTACACGCTCCAAATGGATCACCCTGTGTTGTGGTGAGATGAAATAAAGGGTGTAGATGTGGGAACGGACTTTTTTATTGGATTATATTTATTTACAGTAAGCTTCCACCTACGGTTATACCGCTTGGCATATACATATATTTTCCTTTTTTAATTTTTATAAATATTTATAAAGGCACATAATCATATTTTAGTTAAAGTATTAATTGTCATTTTCTTTCAAATTGAAATGTCACATTGAAGAATAAATACGGAGCTTCACTATTTAACGTTTATGAATAACACTGTAAGACGTTTATGCTTCTATTCTAATTGCACATAATTTGCGACTCACTGGTAACCATCACTTAGTTTCCAACAATTACTATTTAAACAGAGCCAAGTTTGAAGGCACACTTGCCTTACAGAATACTTCGCTTAATAGCGGTTAATTTGCAGGTAAACGTTATAATATGTTGCTAAGCAACCGTCACCCACCTACGTTCATGCATCATTACCACGAATTAATTAATAAGCCGCAACTGCGTTTAATTTATTAGTCCGTCGCCGCATCTAATTCCACATAATTTAATTAATCTACAGCACTTAACCGACCGAACCGTACAATTCAATAATAGGGGTTCCATTTCACATTTTTCGTTATCGTTGGTGATACTGCAATACCACGTAACTAACACATTGAATACGATGCAAAATAAACCTTAGCAAGCAAGTCAGTAAGGTGTGTTTTGCAACTTATTGAATTTGTTAGTTAGGCGGTATTGAAGTATCATCGACGTTATGTAACTAAACATTTAAGTACCTAAACCGTACGTTGCATTGTCATCCCGTACTTTTGACAATGGATCATAACAAAATGGTTTTTTTTTTCATTATCAAATATGGAATTTCTTGGCAAAAAAGATGCATTACTCAATTGCCCGTAATTGAGTATTTACGGGGATGCCTTTAATTACCGAATGTAGCGTTTTAGCGAATTTCATTACACCAAAAGACGTTTTCCGCTGAAGTATAGTTGTTTTCAAATCCAGAACATTGATGACGTAAGCTAGGTAACGGCCACACACAATCAGTTAATATGATGTTTAGGCCGGCCGCATACATACGTTTTCCGTATACGGTTTCCGAATATGTTTTCCGCATTCGGACACCCGAAGGCATGGAATCAATGTAAAATACATTTACTGCCGCACACATTAGTTTTTTTTTCGAACGGAACAAATTCCGTTCGTACGTTCCGAATGCAAGCCGCTGCGTTCGGAGAAACCTAATGACTTCATGCGGAAAAAACCTAATGACGTCATGCGGAACGCAACGCTTCCATAGATTTTGTTTGTGCTGGCGCACACATTCGGAAATTTCGATTCGTATCGCGCCCACAGATTATAAGAGCTGTCAAAAACTACTGTCGGAGAGCGAGGGAGTTTATATATTTATTTGTATTCTCCCTAGAATCGCAACACGATAATTTTAATATGTGCGAGGCAGAAATCTTATTATTATTGACAGAAATGCAATAGCTAATAAATCGTCGTCCTCCATCTTCGTGCGTTCACCACGCTGTCAATATTTGTACCACAGATCCGTACTGACTGTATAAATTCCGAATGACGAAAAACGAATGTGTGCGCTAGTCTCACGGAATTCCAATTCGGAATTCCGCATTCGGAAACCGTATACGGAAAACGTACGAGTATGTACGAGGGCAGAGTGAAAAGTCTGGAAAAAATGTAACATTTTTTTTTTGGTAAAACTAAATATTTATTTTTCGACGTAGTCCCCATTTAACTCAATACACTTGGTCCATCGCTTTTCTAGTTTTTCGATTCCGAAGTCCTTTTCATTACGCCTAAACTTCGCCAAACATGCCTCTGACAGGGTCACCCTAGTGCGTTTTGGATCCACTGTGAGCCATCGCGGCACCCAACGGGCGGAGAGCTTCTTCATATCCTGATCCAAACAAGTGTAAAGGATATTACGAACCCGTTCGTCTGAAATGCTTACAATATCAGCTATCTCACGGACCTTTACTCTTCGGTCGTTTAATACGATGTCATGGATTTTGGTGATCATCTCTGGTGTAGTGACTTCAACTGGGCGTCCGGGTCGGTCGGCGTCAGCAGTGCTTGTACGGCCACAACGAAAATCCGTAAACCACTTGTGGATCATTTTAATCGATGGAGCAGAGTTCCCGTAATATTTGTAAAAAAAAATTTTTTGTTTCCGTAATTGTTTTTTTTCGCAAAAAAACATGTTTAATCAGAACACGAAACTCACTTTTCTCCATGTTTGCAAACACCAAAGTGATTGTTTTGTTTTTCATAGCTGTCAAAAAAAACTAGCCGTGCGAACTGGCTGAAAATATACGATTTACCTCCAAAAAGGCTGCATTACAACTTGACATTAATGAATTTGTGAAAAAAATACCCCTAATATGATTTTTACCAGACTTCTCACTCTGCCCTCGTATGCGGCCGGCCATAAGTGGTTCCTTAGTAACTATTTTTCATGCAAAAGTTTGAAAAAAGACCGAGTTAATTTTCTTCAAAATGTGAAAAGAGTTTTCATTTCCGTAACTGGCCAGTAACGCACCGACAACTCTTCTAGAGTTGCTGGTGTTTATGGGCGGTGGTGATTAATACTTCGCATCAGGTTACCCGCATGGTAGTGTGCCTCCCTCTCTTATAAAAAAAAATGTCCCTGGCAATGGCGGATAGACTTCGAGTCGAAAATCGAGTTTCAGAAAAGTTTGGGGGATAAGTTACTTATATGTGAGTAAGTGTTACATTGTTACGAAGTTAGGAGCGAGGAAGGTAATTTACTGGTAAAACTGGTGAAGCTAATATACTCGTAAGGGTGTTAAAAATAGAATTGACGTTGCGTTTCATGTTACACTGGGTCAAAGTTCAATGCAGCCGTCTCGAACACTTTATCTATTTTTATATAATTTATATATATATTTTTTTTTTATTGTATTTAATATGTATAGTATATACACATTTGTATTTGTATTTAGACATATTTATTTTATTTGTGTATAATTATTGGTATAGTTTATGGTTTTAGGTGTTGAATTATTGGTTTATTTACTTTTTGTGCACTTATTGTAATTTTGCCTATACTCGTACAATTTCCATATTCATAGTCAGGTTAACTGGAAGAGATCCCTTAAAGGGATAAGTTCGCCATTGTACACGTTATCTTAAGTTTATGTACGTACTTACTTGTAATTGTTTTTTCTGTGCAATAACGAGTTTACATACATACATACATACTTGCAAAACTCAGTGCCATATATATAATTTCTATTGTAGTGGGGTTGAAAAGGGCAGATGGTGGAAGGAAATTAGCTTGAATATGAATGCTAGGCAATTTTTTTTGTGTTTTTTATAATGATTATCTTTTGTTCTAAATATTTTTGTCCCGATTTTCAGAGGTCTATGGACACGTCCCGATTTACCCTTGATCGGGACGCCAATCCCGATTTTAGCACATTCCTAGAGTGGTCATGAATAAGATAACAACTGCAGGTCAAAAGTGGTGCGCCACATTGGTGGTTATAAGACTTTTGTAAGTCGCGCGATTTTTCAACTGTATTATTTGTACTGTCCCGATTTTAAAACCCAGGTCCCATTTTTTACTAGCCAAGTCCCGATTTTCGTGGGACTTGACCTGGCAACACTAGTGGCGACTCAAGTTGCTTTGCCAGTGGATCCGAATAGAATCGCTTTCTATTTTTCCACTCCACTGTCCTTGGCACTGTACAGTGGACTTGGCACAGTGGACAGTGACAGTGGACAGTACAGTAGTGTAAACCAATCGGACAGTAGCGCGTCAAGTTGCCTTGGATCCAAATAGAATCGCTTTCTATTTTTTCACTCCACTGTCCTTGTCACTGTACTTGCCACTGCCCTTGACCAATGTAAATCGGGCTTTAAACATATTACCTGCGTTTCTTTCTATTCTAGGCGGTAAAATCCAAATAGTATTTGACCTGTTATGGTATTGTGTTTAACTCGGCCACCATTACTGTCAAGTAAATAAGAGTTGTCAAAACGTTGATAATACGATAGCAGGTCAAAAACGATATATGGTATTTAACGTGTTGAACAAAGGCCGTGAGGCCCTAGTCAAGATGCATTACGCTAACTAGCGTTTCTATTCCTTTCGTTTTTAAACCTATCGCGTCACTGCTAGATGACGTGATACGAAGAGTCACGTGATCTATCAGTGACGCGATTGGTTTAAAAACGAAACGAATAGAAACGCTAGTTAGCATAATGCATCTTGGCAAGGGCCTTTGGGCTTTGAATCTCATAGCATAAGCTGTGTTGTCATTGGCCTTTTTTTTTTTTGTAAATACCAGGTACATTTAATTTTCATGACATAAACAGCGGACATATCCTTACACGGTAAAAACAATAAAAAGTATGGACTCCATTTGTTTCAATTTGTGCAATATTTGATATAACTTTTTCGTTATGCTAAGCGCAGTCTCGTTTAGCTTCAGTTTAGTTATCTTCTTTGTGAGTTAGTTCAGTCGAGCGAAGACGTTTGAAGGCAAACTGAATAATTCATAACTAAACTATTAATATAGGGCCTCTGACCTTAAGGCTTTAAATGCAACGATCGATTCTACTCGCTATACTGAATTACTTTTGTTCTGCAACAATAAAAAATAACTTAAGTTTAGATAACTAATTGATGTTAAAGTCTTATTGTAAAATCAGTTTATAACATCATGGCCATATAATCAGTATCTCATGGTACGGGGGCGACATTTCCTTGGTACGAGGGCTAAAGGAAAATGGAGAATTGGATCGCATACATTGAAAATTACATAACTTGTTTGAAAAAAAAAAATAAGTTGGACATAAAAAATAAAAAAGATAAAAGAAATTCATTCAGTAAGTAGGCCGCACGGGCACTTTTACACGTCAAGAATCTACCAGCGCTTCCCAAGAGAAGACCACTGCTGAGAAGAAACGCCGCAAAAAACTCAGCAGTCAGTCATTTTTTAAACATATTTCTTATTACAATGGTACTACTTAGTCTAGCATTATATAAAGCTATAAATATTTAATTAAATATAGTATCAAATAACATGCGTAGTTCAGCAGGAAAACATGCCAATTAAGAATCTTAAGGGGGAGATAGAGAGAAAAAAAAAAAACTTATGTGTATATAAGATGGTGCGAGACGACCACATAAAAGTTTCGATATGTTTTCCTACATCAACGGTGTCCCCTAGACAAGATAAAGATTTTGCATTTGAATAAATTATTATTGACTAAGTTTCAGGTTTAGGCCATGCATTTTTGTCTGTTAGATAGTCCTCGATCCTATAATACGCTTTAGACATTAACGACCTTTTCAAGTAATTTTTAAGTGCTGGAAAGGGTAACTTTAAAACTTCGTCAGGTAATTTATTATAGAAATGAATGCATCGACCAACAAATGATTTATATACTTTACGGACGCGGAACTTTCGGATAGCGATTTTATTTTTATTTCTGGTATTTAAATTATGTATATCAGAATTTCTGGTGAAAGAATCTAAATTTCTAATAACGTAAATAATATTCTCATAAATAAATTGAGACGCTACAGTCAAGATATTAATTTCTTTAAAAAGTTCTCTAAATGAGTCACGGGAATTTAAATTGTAAATAGAACAAATGGCTCTTTTTTGTAACACAAATATAGTTTGTATGTCAGCTGCCTTACCCCAAACCAGAATACCGTACGACATGACACTATGGAAATAACTATAATAGACTAAGCGAGCTGTCTCAACATTGGTTAGTTGTCTAATTTTCCTAACAGCGTAAGCTGCCGAACTTAGTTTACCTGCCAGTACAGCTATATGGGGACTCCATTGCAAATATTGATCTAATGTTATGCCTAAGAAAATTGCCTTATCTATCATTTGCAAACACTCGTCATTTAGAAAAATACTAGAATGTACCGGTTTAACATTAGGCAAAGCGAACCTAACACATTTCGTTTTCTTAGCATTTAGTAGCAAATTGTTGCTAGTAAACCAATTAAGTACTTTAACTAGTGTGGTGTTAATCCTACTGTAGTCTACGGATTTTCTATCTACCTTGAAAATTAGTGAAGTATCATCAGCAAAAAGTACAATATCACAAAGTTTATCTACTGTTGGTGGCAAGTCATTTATGTAAACCAAAAATAAAAAAGGACCTAAAATAGAGCCTTGAGGCACACCTATTTTCACTGTAGCTCCAACAGATTGCGTTTTGTTTACAACAACTGTTTGCTTTCTATCACTTAGATAAGAAGACATAAGGCTTAAAGCTTTATTGGACAATCCATAATGTTCTAATTTTAAAATAAGGGTCGTTAAATATTTCTAACAACTTACAGAACAAAAGAAGTTCAGTTTCAGGAGCAGAAACGATCCGGGCATTTAAAGCCCCAAGGTCAGAGACACCCTGAATAACGAGACTAGTGACTTTTAAAGGGACGTAATGGTTTACATTCATCTGGCATAACTTTTTTTGGGATTATCGTCATTTGGCATAATCATCTTTTAGCATACAGTATTTTTTTCTGAAACCGTATACTTTTCAGGATTGTTATAAATAAACCTAACCTAACCTAACGGGTTCTATGCAATGATATTTTAAATAATCCTGAAAATTATACGGTTTCAGAAAAAAAGACTGTATGCTAAAAGATGATTATGCCAAATGATGATTATGCCAAATGATGACTATGCCAAATGATGATTATTCCCAAAAAAGTTATACCAGATGAAGGGTGCCCGTACGTAATATGTGTAGATGATAGTAAAATATTGTATACTATCAAAGTTTTTATTAACTGAATATATTATTACATGGTATAAAACAAAGTCGATATCCGCGTCTGTCTGTCTGTATAATCGCTAACTCCTAAACCACGCAATGGATTTTGCTCACATTTTTACAATCAGATAATTTTTAACGGAAAGTTATTTGGATAATAAATTATTTTTTATGTACTATCAGCTCAATGAAACTCTGACCCACCATAGAACTGTGTCACGGTGAAGTTATGATTCATGTCGTAAGAAGTGTCAAACAAATTGTTTTATAACGTTACTGGGACACCGTTCTGTGGTGAATCAGGGTTCCATTGGGCTGACAAACCTAAGCGAAGCGAGGGCCATTCGCTAATAATATTTTAAATGACGTTTCCTCATTCACTCGGATGTTCACTCGGAGCCAAGATACATTTTACCTATTTTTTATTATTACCAGACTGCCGGAGGGTATTGTGTTTCACTGCCTATATATGTATGTTTGTTCCTTTATGGCGTTCTAGAAACTAAACGCGTGGACCGATTTTGATGATTCTTATGGCAATAAATTTGTCTTAATCTCGCGAGTGGTGTCGCTAAACATATGACAGTAATTAAAACTCAATATGTAAAAAAGAAAAAGAAAGTCAATGAACTATGACAAATGGGGTATCATTGAATAGGTATTTAAAAATCATATTTAGGTTTCTTTAATCATTTTTCATTTTGAACTATCATTTAGGGTTTATAACGATTTAAAGTTGGTTAGCAACAGTCGGGTTTTTTAAAGCTTGCTTTTTTTTTATTATATCGCTTTGTGGCGGTCTTCTATATCGCTTAATACAATACCAACTAAAGCTTTTTGCCTTAAAGCTCTTAATGTTTTTGCATAATACATTTATAGAACAAACTTACAAACTCGCTATATTCTAAAGTAGATACTTGCTTCAGGTTTCGCTCCTACAGTTGGCTGCATTGAATATCTAATCATATGTAAATATGTGAATTAACATATATGCAGTTCGCCGGAGAACACCTTTGTCTGCTTGACATTTCATATAACTTGAAGGTAATTTGAACGCTACGAGAACGTTCTTTGTGTGGAATCCTTTAGCGTTAGTATAAACTGTCACTGAAAAGTCTAGGGTCCGTATTAATAAACTGATCTCGACTGTAATGGTCGTCTCAAGATGCGTTAAAAATGACAGTTTTCTATGGCTTGACGTTTATTATGACGTATCTTGTGACGGACGTCTCAGCCAAGATGAGTTTATTAAAACGGCCCTAGGTCTTGCTTACGGCATCCTCCCAGGATATCCCGGTTCTATAATTCCCGTGAAATCCCGGGAATTTCACAGTGCCTAAAGAACCGGTACTGAAGATTACATCCCGGTTCTCCCGGTTCTTTCCATGAAAACCAAACAAATATCGTGGCGCGTATCACATATACCCAATTCACACCTGAGCGACGACGCCAGCACAAGCGTTAACATCGCATCAACATCCATCATATTTTGCGGCATATTTGCAATAATTGATCTCTAGATTTGTAAAAGAGCAAATAACTTTCTAGTAAGTATTTGACTTAATCAAGATATGTTTTTGTTGAAGAAAACGTGCTTGATTTTATTGCATATTTATAACAAATTAAGTTTCCTAACGTTTTATATCTCAAATGTCTATGATTGCGGTGATTTGAGGTAAAAAATAAAGAACTGGGAGAACCGGGAATCCCGGTACCGTCCCTGCTTAGAACCGGGAAATGGAAGTCTCGGAACCGGGCCCGGTACTGCATGCCCTAGTTGCTTTTAAAATCTTGAGTCTCAGAGCTCACTTCTGCCCTACTAAACTAATAAGCACTATCCCAAATTTAATAACCAAAGCAGTTTTAATTCTCTTCTGTTAATAATAAGGATGATATTGCTACATGAGTTTTATCTGAGATACTGCCTATTGGATTAGCAGGGCAGACTTACCAATACCATCAGGACCAATATTCTAGACGGTAAAAACCATATCGTCCCTTTACTTTCTCAACCTCGTATCTGATCGAATAGTTACATAGGAAAGTAGTCTTTATTCTATAGAGCGCGTGAGTGCTTTTCCCGCCTAACTATTCGATGAAATACGAGGTTGAGAAAGTAAAGGGACGATACTGTCTTTGACGTATTAAGGAAACCTTAGTACCAATTTCACCAAACGATGTTAAATTTAATCAATGTTAATCGCCTGTTAGTTCATACATTTTGACAGCTGTTAACGCTCTAATCGTCTGTTAAGTGGTTAACATCGGTGAAATTGGTACTTAATATTATAAATGCGAAAGTTTGTGTGTGTGTGTGTGTGTTAGTTTATTACTCCTTCACGCTGCAACAGCTGAATGGATTTGGTTGAAATGTGAAATGGAGATAGCTTATACCCCGGATTAATACATAGGCTTTTTCATACCGGAAAAATTAAAAGTTACCGACGAAATAATGATAATCCAAATCTACGCGGCCGAAGTCGAGGGCAGAAGCTAGTTGTTTATAACTCGGCCGCCATTACTGTCAAGTAAATAAAAGCTATCAGTACCCCTACCATGAGTTACAATTACCGTATAGGTGAAAAACTTAAGTAAATGACCTCTTGCATGTAGTTGTGTACAAAACTTATATGGAATTTACGTCAACTTTCAAATATAGAATGTCGAACGGTCTATGCAGATGTGTTACTACTACATGCAAGAGGTCATTTATCTAAGTTTTTCACCTATACTCGCTAGCGAGTCGACTGCTCTGTCCCACGCAGACCTCGTAGTATTCATAAAGAGTGCGAAGGACAAAGCAATCGACTCGCTAGCGAGTACGGTAATTGTAATTCATGGAAAGGGTAAAGAACGTTGAAAATACAATAACAGGGCCTCCATTATAGGGGGTAAAAGATATCGTCTTTGACCTGTTATGGTATCGTTTGTAACAAGCCGCCATTACTGTCAAGAAAAGAGCTAAAACGTTGACAATACGATAACTATACCTAGATATTTTTGTAGCCTGAACAACATGTGGTTAGTGCTTGACATAATTATAATATCGACAAACCTGTTATCGATAACCCCCACTTCAACGTCATAGAGGAAATAATCGTACATATTTTTTTTATTAAATACCGGAAAGGGACCGAAGCAAAAGACTTATCAGGATTCTAGCAGGTGGAATGAAGTTGTCTCTGCCTACCCCTCTGGGAAACAGGCGTGATTGTATGTATGTATGTTTTTATGCATTTCATTATATAGTTATTAAAAACATATTCACAATGCCCTAAAACCCAGTGAAGTACCTTATAAGAACATAGCGAAATCATATCATTAAGGAAAAATTAGTCATATGTCATATGATTCATATAACAACGTGGTGCGTTATAAAATAAAAGAATAACAGCAAAACTATCAGTTTATTAATATTTTTGGTACTTATCGATAACAGGATTGTCGATGTTTTTATTGTGTCAAGCACTAACAACACGTCGTTCGTGCTAGGAAAATATCTAGGTATAACGATAACAGATGTAACAGATGTAACAGATGTAACAATACGGTAACATACGATCAAACATGATATGGTTTTTACCCCCTAAAATACAGGCCCAGTCGGTGTGTGCTCATCTGCTCTTCTCATACCGTAAAAAATGCCTCCAACAGACAATCCGACTACGCGTTAGCCTAGTTGGTAGTGACTCTGCCTACGAAGCTAGCGGTCCCGGGTTCGATCCCCGATATGGGCAAATATTTGTATGATGATCCCGGGTATTTGTTTCTGAGTCTTGAATGTTTTCTATGTATTTAAGTATTTCTTTCTCTTTTCTTAAAAGGTGTCTGTTTAATTAATTAAGTTTAATAATTTTACTTAATTGGAATATTCTTTTACTTTCAAAAAAAAACAAAACTGCATTCAAAGATTTTCTTAAATTCGCTTGAATCAACCGGGAATCGGCCCAGCTAAAAGATCAAAAAAAAACACTTACTATTTTACTCAACTAATGGATATGATTATTGTTCAGGATAAAATGTCTCTAATAAACATTTTGGTCTTAGAAATAAAAAAGATCGTGAAATCTAACATTAATTATAGCGAGTGTACATTTTGAATTTTTAGCATGTTCGTTCTGAGTGAGACGGGAGAATTTTAGAATATGATTGAGTGCAGTTTTGTTTCTTTTTAATAATAAAAGTATGTTTCCTTTCAGTATAATGATCTAACTTAAGGATTTAAGGTAGCCAAGGCCGCCAGCCTCCAGCAGCAGCAGGCCTCCAGGGCCCATTACTTTTTTCCACCTTGTATACTGCCGTCCTAATTTGACGACGCGCTAGCTTAGTTGGTAGTGACCCTGCCTACGAAGCCAGCGGTCCTGGGTTCAAATCCCGGTAAGGGCAGATATTTGTGTGATGAGCACGAGTATTTGTTTCCGAGTCGTGGATGTTTTCTATGAATTTAGGTATTTATTTCTATATATAAGTATTATTATCGTTGTCTAGTACCCATAGTACAAGCCTAGAGCTTAGTTTGGGACTAGGTCAATTTGTGTGAGATCTTCCCCTTGATATTTATTATATTTATAATTTAATTCAAAGGGACGTATCTCAGTTTCCTAGGCTTTGAGAAACGGGCGATAAAAACCTATCTCAAAAAGCTGCGCTTCTCAATAAAAGAACGAAAGTGCCATGAAGATACGCTCTTTTGCTGGTGCACTTTATCACATGGTATTTTTGAGATAGGTTTTTTATCGCCCGTTTCTCAAAGCCTATGAAACTCAAATGCGTCTTTTTTAATTAGGACGTCAGTATGAGAGCGTCGGTGGCCTAGTGGCTTAGAGGGTCGACTCGTGATCGTAAGGTACCGAGTTCGAACCCCCGCGGTCACCATGTACCAATGAGTTTTTCTAACTTAAGTGCATTACCCGATGCTCTTACGGTGAAGGAAAAACATCGTGAGGAAACCTGCACATTCGAACAGCTGAGTGTGTAAGAGGGTAATTGCACAAAAGATCCTAAAGGGTCGAAGTGTATCCGAAAGGGCCCATCTGTAAGATAAGATAAGATAAGATGAGGACGTCAGTATAGTTATGTCAATAATTATTATTATGTATACCTATCTATACTTAGTGTGATTAGTGTCCACTCCCACCGATCGATCAAGTAAAGGTCAATCGATCTGAACTTACGTGAGGGCAACTTCTCTCATCTAACAGACTCGGGCTATCTAAGTGTACGTTATTGATTCTCGCTAACTTTGATCAGCTGGTGATCAAAGTTAGATAAAATTGGTCAAGTGTGTCGGACTCGTGCACTGAGGGTTCCGTACCGGCGCACAGTAGGAATATTTATTTATTTATTTATTATTTATTATATTTCAATTTGAACTCGATTTCGACGCGAACGCGAACCCAACTTACACTTTTTTTTAGTATTTGTTGTTTTTCTTCAGAGTGTGTATTAATATAACAGAATTGGACGCTTGTATGTGTTTTACCGTTTTTACTATACAACAAAAATAAAAATATGTTCAATAGAAACGTTTCTTCTATGGAGACCCCCTTTCTTATTTCACTTTTTTTTTATATTTGTTAGTACCTCAACCCATATTTTGAACAAAAAAAATTAGAAAGAAAAGAATTACCATATATACAGTCACGAGATTAAATTTGGTACCCACCTTAGGTCCAAAGTCAATCTGACATTCTACAACAATAAGGTTGAGTTTCCTAAAAGTTATAAATGACTTGACATCTGTAATGACATTGACGACTTCAAGCATATTTTTCTTGAAATGGGTCCCAAATTAACGCTCGTGACAGTACCACAAAAATCGTAGACAGAGTAAAACAACACACAAATAGAATAAAAATATATAAATTAAAAAAATTAAAACACAAATTTAAGTAGCACGGTTTTTGTGAAACGGTCTTACGGTTGAAAATATACTCCATTCGCTTAGATAGTGTCGCTACACTCGCACGTACTTGTGGTTATTGTAATAAAATACGAATATAATTCGTTGTGAACTGCCAAATCAACTTACGCCTCAAGTGAATTTGGCAGTTCACATCGAATTATATTCGTATTTTATTACAATAACCACAAGTACGTGCGAGTGTAGCGACACTATCTACTCGTAAGCGAATGGACTATATACAGCTGTTTTTAGGACGCACGGACGGATGGATGGACGGACAGCGGAAGCATATTAATAGGGTCCACTTGGGCTCCCTCCAGGCACGGAACCCTAAAAAAAAGGGAAGTTAACAGCTTGTAACAATTATAACATGCAAATCAACAAGGCATTTCTGTGAAATCAGTATGCGCCAACTGTGAGAGCGCATTAGCGTACACGGATGCAATTTGCATCAAAATCGGTGTAAATTGCACCCGGACAAGTTTTAATTACTTTCTGCTTGTTCGCAATGAGGATGATTGCCTGAAGCCGGCTTAAGGCAAATGTAGAGGTTAGGGTTTAGAAGTTTAGACGGTTAGCCGTCAAATACAATATTTATTTATTTTAAAATAGCGGCCGGCCCTATCTTCAGTTACATAAAAACCTTTAGAGAAAACTCATCAATATACACACTGAAAAAAAAATTGGCCGCTTCTACCAAGACTGTTGTGCATAGGCGCGTAAGAAGACATTAGATACATCAAGTACGATGTTATTTGAATCATTAAAGAACTTGATGTTGTTACTATTACCTTTGGTTGATATAACTAATATCATGACTAATTGTATTGATTTTACATCAACTAAGAAAAAAATTCTCTTGGTTGGCTCTCATTTTTTAAGTGTAACTGTTGGTGAAAAGTTGAAAACCGCATGAAAATCCGTGCAGTAGTTTTTGAGATTATCGCGAACATACAGACAGACGCGGCGGGAGACATTCAAGAGATAACAGCACATGTGACATGTCGAGCGATGTATTTTTAGGGCTCTGTACCTCAAAAGGAAAAAAGGAACACTTATAGGACCATTTCGTTGTCCGTCTGTCTGTCTGTCTGCCTGTCAAGACCCTTTTTGTCCGTAACGCTTGGAGGTACCAACTTGAAATTCACTTCATACGAAACACTCAGTTCGACCTCTACAATCCCTTAAGCCCGATTTACATTGGTCAAGGACAGTGGCAAGTACAGTGGCAAGGACAGTGGAGTGGAAAAATAGAAAGCGATTCTATTCGGATCACTGGCAAGGCAACTTGACTCGCCACTGTCCGATCAGTTTACACTACTGTACACTGTCACTTGTCCACTGTCCGCTGTCCACTGTCCACTGTCCACTGTCCACTGTCCACTGTCCACTGTCCACTGTCCACTGTCCACTGTCCACTGTCCACTGTCCACTGTCCACTGTCCACTGTCCACTGTCCACTGTCCACTGTCCACTGTCCACAGTCCACTGTCCACTGTCCACTGTCCGCTGTCCACTGTCCACTGTCCTTGACCAATGTAAAGTGGGTTTTAGAGCCGTAAAAAAAGTTATAAGTGAGCGCCAACAAAAGACCCCGACGTTTACGCCGCATATTTTGACTCGCATTGTTTTTTTTATTCCATTATTTCAACAGAACTTTATTGAAATACTCATTACGAATTTCCCATTAAAACTGCTCTACAATTCTGCTAAAGTTTGAAAATCAAATAAATCTCCATAAAGGGAGTTGTCATAACTTTTCGTTACCCGACCAAACGACACTACCGGGCCAGAAAAGAGATATGTCACTGTCTCTCTCCCACGGGGGAGAAATTTGTCAACATTTGCTTTCAAGGCGAAAAAAAGTTTTCTAACAAAAGAGCAACGAACGTGGATTAAGAGGAAGTACGAGGTCATTTTTTCTAAAAATATCTTGATTTACGTAACTTAATTAGAGACCGCAAAATACGAAGCGAATTTACCTTGTAATCTCATGAAATGTTAACATAATGTGAAGGCTTCTTAAAATAACTTATTTTCTATTTAAGGAACTCAAAACTACTACCACTCAAAACACGGCTATGTGTCATACGGGGTAACTCCAGAGATTCACAAAAAGCCTTTGTAAAACAAAAAAAATGTATAATAGCCATTTTTTCACTCCAAACACGAGACTCATGTAAGCCTATTTTCAAAAAATAAACTTTTGTCATTACCTTCCTTGTATATTTATGAAGTAGCCACATTTGTATTTATTAACAAGCACCTATTTTCACGAAATTTTGATGTCAAAGCTTATAATCATTTACCAAAGGAACTTACTGTTCACGCCCAAATGTCGCCTAAAACAAACGTCACGCAGTCCTTATTGCATGTGCCTGAAAATATTCAATAAGCTACCTAGGGACATAAAAGACCAACCTTTAAAAATGTTTAAAAGGAAATTATATTTTTGGCTGTATGACCTATGTGTATACTCTGTGAGTGAGTTTTTAAATATTAAAACGGTTAGCAGATAATAGGTTAAGTTTAGGATTTAAGAATTTACATTAGTTTGTATGAGATGCGAGAGATAAATATGTGCAACTAAATATATAAATTTTTGCATGCTCATCCGAGCCGAATGGGGCGGAATACTACTATATATTTTAATAATATATGTAAATACCTATCTTAACCCATGTTCAGCACATAAACTATTTCATTTCATTTTATTTCAACTCAAAAATGTTGAACTTGTAGGGAGATATAACATCTGCGTCAACTACATGGAAGACAGCTTTACTGAAGGATTTTACAGATGTAGTGAGTAATCTTTTCCCATCGTTTTTTGGCGGATAATTTCGTATTTATCTTGCTTTCTCAGTTGGCTTATTGAGGGGTTCTGAAGCTAATTGAGAAAGCAAGATTAATACGAACTTATCCGAAAAAAACCGATGGGAAAGGATTTTTACCTACATATAAATATGTATACGTTACCGTTACTTACTCGATAGGAGGAAAAAGTTCGTGCTCGAGGTACAGCAGCGATGTCACAGAATTTAATTTCTTTTTATTTCATTTTATTAAAAAATATAAGCTTACAAATAAAACACTTTGAATAAACATTAACCAATAAAGAGCATGCCCCTAGAGCATGTTGCACATTAAGAGTAGTAAGGACCCTAAGCTACAAGCAGATCGTAGATCCAATCTTAACCAAAAAATAAAAAGGTAAAAAAAAAACTACGCTGTTACTAAATTGACAATGAGTTTCTTTAACTGAGTGTAAGACATGTTGAATATGTCGGCTTCAGAGAAGCTGTTATTATGTATTTTTTTCTACTCGCTATACTGATATCGTTAATGATATCAGAATAGCACCTATAGCGTAACCAAAGCGTAACAATTCTATAATGAGCGTTGCCCTGGTGATAACAGTTCTATAATAATTATTACAGATATCGTCGCTGGTGGCTGGTTTAAGGTAATTTACCTCCGTATTATTCGATACCTAGTTGTATACATGATCGCAGGTACTGACAGAGTGCCGTATAGTCCAGAAGCGGCCCATGTCGGCTCGGAGCGGCTTTAGAACGGGACAGTGAGAGATTTATGGCTCTACTTACCTCGCTATTGCTTGCTCGTCGATCACTCGTATCGTGTCCATACGGCTGGATCAGGTCTATACGAGTACACTTACGAACAAAACAATTGCATCGCTTTGCATTTTTTGATGTCCACCGATTATCTTTGTAAAGCGAATTTTCTTTCTGAAATATTTAAAGGAATTCATGGTTCATGGAAATTATCGAAACATTATTTTATTTTAATATTTCAGAAAGAAAAGCCTGTTTACAAAGATAATGGGTGGACATGAAAATATGAAAAGTGATGCAATTGTTTTGCTAGTAAGTGTAGATATTTACTGTCTGCCATAAAATTAAAGTTCCTTTTTTAACCGACTTCAAAAAAAGGAGGAGGTTCTCAATTCGTCGGGTTTTTTTTTTTTTTTTTTATGTATGTTCCCCGATTACTCGAAGACCACTGGACCGATTTGAAAAATTTTTTCGTTGTTCGACTGGGTATACTTTCTAGTTGGTCCCATTGTCACCACGTCAGGATCTGATGATGGGATCATGGAGAAATCAAGAGAACTCCTCAAATATTATAGGCACACCTATAGCGATTTTGGTATTTTTCACTGTAACTCATGCATTTGCTTTTGAAAAGTACTATATGGTGAAGTGGAACTGATGATGAAGACCACAGATGGCCACCGGAACTCCTTAACGGTACCTATTTCAAGGGTGGCGATAAGATATTTCGATAAAGGAAGTTGAGCGAGTATGACGAAGCACATTTAGGTTTAAATATGACTATGACATTCCCGCGGCGTTGTCCGCGTCGAGCTTGAAATGTTCTATAGTTTCTTATTAATATTTAGAAGTGGAGCTAAGTAACAGCATAAATAGGATCACTAAAAAGTATAAAATAAAATAAATGTTTAAAAAAACAAAAAACCGCCTTCAAAAAGCAAAGTCTGCTTTTGGTTAAAATATTGTTGGACGCCGACTTCAGTTGGACTGACCTATTTACCTACCATTTTAAAGAAGTTATTTTTTGCTTTTTGAAGGCGGTTTTTTGTTTTTTTAAACATTTTTTCAATCTATAACGTTTTTCATGATAATGTTTTGTAATTGTTTTTGTGCAATAAAGAGTTTACATACATATATACATAATGATGTCTTTCAAGTGTATGTCGCGCACTTCTTTGATAATCAGTGATCGGAATAGGTAGAGTATATTTACCTAAAGTTCACAAAAGGAGATAATATAGAGTGGGTACAACCGGGTGAAATATTAAATATTAATTTAGTTTTATTGAATTCCGGATTTCTGGTAGTTTTCTGGTACTAGTAAATGTAGTCGCAAGGAAGTCTCCAGTTTATGTCTCTGTACTACGAAGTTTAGGTAAATATACTCCACTTATTACATAATTAGATATAAGGAATGAGTTACAGGCCCCTTTTATCACAAACTAAAATAAAATATCCCATACCGTGAGTAAATATTACGTATATTTAGCATTAACAATACCGGAAATCCGGAATTCAATAAAAATAAATTAATATTTCACCCGGTTGTAACCACTCTATATTATGTCCTTTGGCGAACTTTAGGTAAATATACTCTACCTATTCCGATCACTGTTGATAATATACAGGATCAAGTCTCTGCATAATGTTCATATAGTAGGTAGGCATGTTTATTGTAAGTATTTATTTATATATATGTTATATTATTGGATTTTTTATAGGTTTTTGTATTGTAATAGTACTTATACCCATATTCTATAATTGATGTAAAGCTGATTTCTTAAAGTAAGTACCAACCTTTGCCTGGTTTCTGTTTGGCCAGTTGGTTGACTGGTAGAGAATGCCTTATGGCATTAAAGCCGCCATTTGCAATGTTCTTTTATTGTGCAATAAAGTTTTAATGAATAAAAAAAGTGTAAGGGCTTGTTTACGGAGACGAGAGGCGTGTCGCGCGTAGCGTTGGGCGGCGCGGTCTGCACCAAATTCAAACATATGGCGTTGTATAAAAGCGTTTACGGAGAAGCGGTTATACACGCGTTTGCTTCAAATAGATACAGCGTCGTACGCGTCAATAACGGCGGTTCCCGCCTCTGCGCCCGCAGCGGCGGAACCTTCTGGACAGTCTTGTTCCGTTCGCGCTCCGCTACACGCTCGGGAGTCCGTCGCGGATGCAACGGCGGTCACCGCTACTCTGTACGCCCCGCACCACGCGCCGCATCACGCCCCGCATCTTCATAAACAACACCGTACATTGCCATATGTTTGTGTTTGCTCGTGTGATGACGCAGTCCGCTGCACGCGCCGCCTCTCTGTAAACGGAAAAAACACCCGACGCGACGCGCAACGCCAAGCCGCACGCCACGCGCGACGCTCCGCCTCTCCGTAAACAAGCCCTTAGTCATAATATTAGGACGTATAATTTATAGTTTAGAATTTCGCACGCCATATTTGTCGAAATTCATGATATACATTGACCATATTATCCAAATAGTTATCCTACAGATTTGTGTGTTCTCTAATGTCACGCCTACGCCACGCTATAATCTACGCCCCCCCCCCTTCCCCCCATGAGCTAATGGTTTGATACATTACTCCGATATCGTAAATGATCGGCTCTAATGGGCCATTTGGGCATAATGCGATATGTCGCCGATCAGCTGAGATGGACTTGTTGACTTGCTCGTTAGCTAATTATGTATTATTAATGAAACTACAATAATTTTACCAGTGATGCGACGAAAAAGCAAAAACCGGCCAAGTGCGAGTCGGACTCGCGCACGAAGGGTTCCGTACCATTATCTATACAACATTAGCAAAAAACGGCAAAAAAAACACGTTTGTTGTATGCGAGCCCCCCTTAAATATTTGTTTTATTTTAGTTTAATTATTTACTTTTAAAGTATATACACACTTATTTTGTGAATACGAGTATTTCTAGCGTCTACCTGTTGCCGTTATTAATATCGAGCAATAAACGGCAAAAAAATCACGTTTGTTGTATTGGAGCCCCCTTTAAATGTTTATTTTATTCTGTTTTTCGTATGTGAAAATTTCAACTATCTAGCTATCACGGTTCATGAGATACAGCCTGGTGACAGACAGACGGATAGCGGAGTCTTAGTAATAGGGTCCCGTTTTTACCCTTTGGGTACGAAACACTAAAAATAAGGGTACGCACAGAGCCCTAATAGCGCCTAGGAAATAATGAAAACCCAGAAAATACAGGGTGGTAATATGTTAAATCTAGTTCTAGAAACCTTCATACATATTTTACTACATTCATACTTTTATTTTACTAAGTAATTTCTCCTCTGCCCTTTTTTCTTAAAGTAATTCAAGTCAAAAGCAAACAAAAGCAAGGACTTTTGTCTTTGGCCCCTCAGGCGATTACCAAAAAAAAAAACTAAGTAATATCCCTTCTCCGAAGGCACCTTGTAGAAAAAGTGAACCGAAGCTGGGCCATTAGTCTTCTTATATTACATCTCTTATATTATATATTAGTAAAACAATATTACTTTTTAACCGACTTCAAAAAAAGGAGGAGGTTCTCAATTCGTCTGTTTTTTTTAAAATGTTTGTTACCTCAGAACTTTCGACTGGGTGAACCGATTTTGATGATTCTTTTTTTATTTGAAAGCTGGTGGCTGGTGGCTGGTGGCTTCCAGATTGGTCCCATTTTTTTCAAAATGAAGATCTGATGGTGGAATCCATGAGGAATCGACGGAACTCTTCAAAATTTATAGGCACACCTATAGCGATTTTGGTATTTTTCATTGTAACTCGTGTATTTGGTCTTGGAAAGCACTATTTGGTGAAGTGGAACTGATGATGAAGACCACAGATGGCCACCGGAACTCCTAAACGGTATATATTTCGAGGGTGGCGACAAGATATTTCGATTAAGATAGTTGAGCGACTATGACAAAGCATATTTAGGTTTTAATATATGATATGACTTTCCCACGGCGTTGCTTGCGGCGAGATTGAAATGTTCTATTGTTTCTTGAGAAATGGGAGAATAACAGCATAATTATGATCACTAAAAAGTATAAAATAAAATAAAAGTTTAAATAAACAATAACCCGCCTTCAAAAAGCAAAAAATAACTTCTTTAAAATGGTAAGTAAATAGGTCAGTCCAACTGAAGTCGGCGTCCAACAATATTTTAACCAAAAGCAGACTTCAGTTGGACTGACCTATTTACCTACCATTTTAAAGAAGTTATTTTTTGCTTTTTGAAGGCGGGTTTTTTGATTGTTATGGTGTTGTTTTTAACTCGGGCGCTATTACTATGATAAGCAAATAAAAGCTGTCATAACGTTGACGATACGATATCATATTAAAAAATTGTTTTGGCTAGTAGAATAGAGCCCCTGGACCAATAAGGTTGAAAATTCGGCAGAAGACAACTCCGGACAAAGAAGTTTTAGCTAAGATAGTACGACAACACAGATTATAGAATGCGGCGAAGAGGTGGGCACCATGTGGGCACACCGATACATATTGTGTGAATGTGATGCAAGAAATAAAGATATAGAAAGTAATGTAGATGTAAGAAAGGAATTTCTGGACTGTGGCTATCCAGGAGCGAAGGCTTGATTGCGCTTCACGGGCCGCAGCGGGCCCCGGTTTGATTCCCGGTACGGGCAAATATTTGTGTAATGAGCACGAGGATTCTTTCCGGAGTTTAAGATGTTTTCTATGTATTCAAGTGTGTATTTATCGATGTAAGTATATTTATCGTTGTCTAGTACAAGCCAAGAGCTTAATTTGGGACTAGGACAATTTGTGTGGTTGTCTCGATATAAAAAACCAGGCAAGAACATGTCTGAGGGTGCCTGTCGTATCGCATAACGTTTTTTGTCCTAAAAATGTTTGGCATACTGTTGAATGGCATACTACTCGTTTGTCCTAATATTTTTTGCGCATACTCATTTAAAGTCCTAAAGCAAGTTTGTCCTAATATTGATAACTGTAAAATCTAATTACCTAAAGCATAATATTCCTAACATGAATTTTGTCCTAAGAATTATTTTTCCCTTTTATTAAATTGGCTACAATTACAGCACCTAAACTAAACAATGGTAGGCGTGAAGTCAGAATCGTTACGTATTCTACCTTCAGGCAGGTCAGATTTCGGTTAGGTTAGGTACGACGACGAGCGAAGCGAGGAGGAGTGTTAGGTAGAACTCTGACCCTAACGAGCGAGCGAAACGCCAGAACCAACAAGGTTGACAAGGCTAGGTTTGTAAATAAAACATTTTTTTATATTTATATTTTGAATCTTAGCCACATCAAACGATAGGACAAATAATATTTAGGACAAACGATAATAGGAGCAACAATTTCGGACAATCAAAAATATGCGGAACAAAGGGTATACCATACGTTATTACGACAAAAGACATTATGCGACACAACGATAGGACAAATAATTGTATGCCATCCGATATAGACCCCATGTCTGACCATGCTCAGTGTAGGGTTCCTCTCCTTCTCTCAAAAAACATCAAGTATTTTTGAACTAATGACAAGACGAAAGTCATGTCCAACGTCCATGTCGCGCCAACTCCCGTGATAGTCGGAGGCTCTGCGCTCGAAGTTGTTGACGACTATATTTACCTGGGACAAACGGTCCAGTTAGGTAGGTCCAACTTTGAGAAAGAGGTCACTCGTCGAATCCGACTCGGATGGGCAGCGTTCGGGAAGCTTCGTAGCACCTTTTCGTCCAAATTACCGCAGTGTCTGAAGTCAAAAGTCTTTGACCAGTGTGTGTTGCCAGTGATGACTTACGGATCTGAGACGTGGGCGCTAACAATGGGCCTTATAAGGAAGCTCAAAGTCACTCAGAGGGCTATGGAGAGGGCTATGCTCGGGGTTTCTCTGCGTGATAGAATCAGAAATGATGATATCCGCAGTAGAACTAAGGTTACCGACATAGCCCGAAGAATAGCCAAACTTAAGTGGCAGTGGGCGGGGCACATTGCTCGCAGGACTGATGGCCGATGGGGTCAAAAGGTTCTTGAGTGGCGTCCGCGGACCGGGAGACGAGCTGTAGGTAGGCCTCCAACAAGATGGAGTGACGACCTTGTAAAGATCGCGGGAACGCGGTGGATGCGAAAAGCACAAGATCGGTCTGAGTGGAGAGCCTTGGGGGAGGCCTATGTCCAGCAGTGGACGTCTTTCGGCTGACATGATGACAAAACTATAAGGGTTCCTAGTTTGACTACGGAACCCTAAAAATACTATAATAATTGAATAGCCGCTGTTAACGTATAAATAAAATTAGCTTACACTGGAATTCAAGAGAGCCGCCAAACCAAGCAATCCTAAACACTCCACAAACAAGGTTCCGTTAAGACCAGCGAAAATACGGGACCACCACAGTAATACGATGACGGCTCGGGTGTCTCGTCCCACTAAAGCACTAGGGTGGCCGTGCTTGAAGCTTAGGACAGTCTTTAAATATAGTGGGACCATCAAAGTGATATCGTGCTCCAAAAATCATAATTTTCCAACCAGCCAGTCCTTAAATTATAGTTCAGTTTTCTTTGTTTTTCTTTTGTTTCTTTTTGTCAAATTGCCAATGCTGTATGGTGGCTAAGCAGGTATTTCTACTTTAAGTATGTTTATGTAAGGTATTTGCATGGAGTTTCTGTATTTATTTTACTACTATATATTATACTATAAGTATTTGATTAATAGTTTTTAACTATTTGTTCGTATAGCGTTCCGTCCGTCTGTCACACTCGGCGCTGGCTGAAAATCAGCGCTGCAGGTGCTTAACCTTTTGAACGCCATACGTCGAATACAAAATGTACCACCCACACGCCAAACATGTTTGCTATGCTATGCAAATTACACCTTATTGCTACCAAACAAAGTCTCTTTTAATCTTGAACTCTTGTCGGCTGTAGCCGACGTGGCGTCAGTGGCACGACGTTTAGTTGACGGCCAGAGCCGACTGTGGCGTTGAAAAGGTTAAAACCTCAGCATTATGCTGAGCCAGTGTTCGATTCACTGCCGCGAAGACACACTTCTCTGTTTATTGCTATTTCCAGCTTTTACTGTTTTCCGTGCGTCTTGTATGAGTAGTGAATAATAGTACATTGTTGCCTAGGCGCGGAAAGTAAGGGATTTCCTGACGAGGTGGTTAAAATACGAGTCAGGAAATCCTCGTTTCCGTCGAGGCATACATAATGCTTTTCTCAAACAATGCGATGAAATTATACAAATACATGATTATAAGTATTTTTAATAGCCTTTGACAAATTCGGAGAGAATGTTTGTTTGCGTCATACGAGTATTAGTTAAGATAGTTTCACGCACAACGAGCCGCCGCCCGCCGCCGCCGCTCCGCAGAGCCCCGCCGTGCCGCCGCCCCTCACTGCGCCCCCACAAGTTGGGTGTACGGGATTTTTTTCATGGTCCTTTCGATTTTATACGCAATAGAAAGCACTTTTGAAAAAACAATATGGACATGGACGGAAAGTGTTTTCATATGGTTTTTTTACTCCTAAGAGTAAAAAGAGGCATTTTCCGTCCATGTGTTTTAATCGGAAAACCGTTATTTCCGAGCATGTTTGAGAAAATTTATTTTTCTTTCTTATTCTAATACGATGACGGGTTCGGGTGTCGCGCCCACTAGGGCACCATGGTGGCCACTTGGCCAGCCGTGCTTGAAGCTTGGGACAGTCTTCAAAAATAGTGGGACGATCGCAGTAATACGATGACGGGCTCGGGTGTTCGCTCAGTAGAGCACCAGGGTGGCCACTGGGTGCTTGAAGTTGGAACAGTCTTCCAAAATCATTATGGCAAAGGTATGATTCCAATACCTGCGGCCGACGACCGGTCGCGCGATCAACTTAGTATGAATTTATACGGAGAATCGCGGTTATTAACATCGGAATCATAACGTTTAGAAATATTATTATAGGTATATTGACCGCTATTATCATTATCATGCATTTAATGTTGAGCTCCAAATATTGTCGTAATGGTGACATGCCCATGTTACTGCATTGAAATTACAAGTCGAAGAAAAGCTTAAAAAAGTCTAAATAAAAACATTATGTATTACAGCGGCCAAAGAAAAGGGCTAGAAGGGCAGTGGCTTAATGTGCTGATTAGATGGATAGATGGAAATATTACAAATGTGTGTGGTTTCTTCTAAACTGGTATACAAAATATGACTTCAGATGCCTTGCTCTTTGAATTAATATGGTACAATAAGTTCATTTTACTCGTTTAAAGCAGCAAACGCAAGATTGTTACACTCGTAATGTGACTTTCAAAACTACACATTTCACGCACGTGCTCCTGTCAGATGGGGCCAATTGAATAGTGCGTGCTCATCTTTGTGGCTCAAGAAAATAACAAGGCATGTTACTTAATCCTCAAATGTCTGTTATTTGACGCAGTATCTTATTTTAACTCGTCAGAAAGGAGCAACCGCATTTGTATAGGGTTCTGTTGTCTCACATCCGGGGGAAATGAAAAAGGTATCTTCATGTTATTTTCATCTCAACTCACTTTTCAACTCTACGACGAATTATAACCGTTGAGTTTAAGTTGTCCCTTCAAAGCGTATAAAGAATTACATTCTCAATCACGCCGCTGTCTAATAATGAACATTTGCAACATCAATAAAGGGTGCTATTATGCGCGGCCGGTCTGAAATAATTTTTAAGATGCCCTTTTTTAAGGGCCCCATATCACTATATCTCTATGTGCAAAATCTTAATGTCTGTCTGTCTTTATTTCTGTGTGATAATCTGTCTGGCATCACTTAGGGCCTGAACAGGGGAACCGAAAGTTTCTTGAAAAAAGGGATGCCCCAGACGAGCTCATTTGAGTTCGGAAAGCTACGACACGCAATGATATTTATATAAAGATACGTCATCTGCGCGCAAAAACGTTCCGCAAAAAGGAACGCAAATTGCCTTACTTTTTATCTATTTATCTCTTTCTAACAATAGCGTTCGCTATGGATTGCCGTGTTTGTCTCTGTCAGTAATTGGTCACGGGTTTTGAATGCGCTTAGTATGAGCATAACGTATCTTAATATAAAATATCATTGACGACACGAGTTTTTTTTGCTTAAGCTTCTTTTTCAAATTGCTAATAGGTACATGATCCACCTGTACAAATCCTGTGATAATAAGTAACTTACTGATGTCTTTGACTGGTAGAGAATTTTTATTGTGCAAAAAAGTTTAAATAAATAAATAACCTTCTATGAAACGTCCTGATATTTATCCTTCGCGTTGTCACCCTACAATCAGGATTATCTCATAAATGAGGCATTCTCTATGTCAGCACCGAATCTTGATTATACCTACCACACCAACCTACTCAGACAAGGTCTTATGTGTTTAACTCTTTACTTTGCAACTTATGTTTTAGGTGGATACAACATGGTCGTGTTTCTATTGTCACTTTTGAGAAAAATATGACGTTTAGAAAGTAAATTGGTATTATTTGGTTGATACACTTAGCTCTCAATCTATAGAATAACGCTATGATCTAAATACGTTGTTTGCGGTTGCCAAATGCAATAGTATTGTATGCCGTAAACATATATAAGAAGATTCTTACGGTTCGAAATGAAATGAAATAGATACATTTATTTGCATTAGACATAGTATATATATTAATGTTGATCTTGAAGCTTAAAATTATAACCATACGTACATATGGACAGATAAGTCATGCAAATATTTAATATAAAAATGTTAATTACCGCAATCAGATTAACATTTAAACTAGATAACATGATTCATTAATGAAAATCTTTAATACTGTACGTAAAAGCATCTATCTACCAGCTATTAGTTAGACATTATAGTCACGGTAAGAAAAGGTTCGTCACTTTTGGACCTTAATAGCGTTGAAATAGGGTCGAAAAGTGACGAACCTGTCCTTACCGTGACTATAGCTAACTATTAAATATATAAAACCCCTTAATATGATGGCGATCCCTTCTTTCAGAGCTGATATCTCTTAAACGGCCCAACCGATTTTCATGAAACGTAGCTAAATACTATCCCGATTGAAACTAGCTTTATCGCGTCCTAGTCGATATATTCGTTTTGGAGGCACAGACAGACACACTATACAGTCATACATATACACATATGTATATATAGTGGCGTAGCTAGGTAACCAAAGGCCCTGGTGATAAAAATCCGGGGCCTTAACTAAACTGTTCGTTTTATCAAGTCAAAATATGGAGCATTTTTCATAAGTTCAATTTGATGGTTGCTCCGAGGTCTGAGCGTCCCCTCGGCTTGGGGGCCCGGGGCACGGCGCCGTCTAGCCCTCCGGTATAGCATTGCACAGATACACAAGTTAACTTGGCCTGCTGAATCCCCAGGTTTGCGCTTTGATGAGGACATAATGTGAATTATAAAAGGCACCCTATTATTAATTCGAGAAGGTTGGAATTACGCATGTCCATTTCTTTCAGCCTAGACTGAACTGCTTTAGTATGTCATGGTTACCTCCCCTGTTAACCGCGCCCTAACCACGCTATTGTAGGTTAGAAAAAACATTATTAATGTTCTCCAAATAAAAATAACCTCAGTATATTTATAACTGTCACTCCTAATCGGCTACTAGAAGGTCCGTAGATTTCTTTGGACAGCGTTATAAATTATATTATTGCACAAAGGGAGGAAAAATGGACATTACTGACATTCATTATTTGTCACTTTCTCCCTGAGCTCTCACACGTGCCGATCATACACATTACACTATATACGAATCTCTATTCTACTTCGTAAAGCCATATTGTTTTTGACATGTTATCGAATAGTTTTTGACTCGACCGGCCGCGTTCGTGAGGCGAGACAAGTTGCTTAACGCTATCGTAAACGATATTCGAAAACTGACAAAATGTATGGAATGGACGTAGGCGCTCGACGCGACCGTCTGACAGCTAACGTCAATCCTATACATTTTGGATAACGATAACGAACGCCGAATACATCTAGTCTAGGGCTTCTTTGCCTTTTGTCAAACCATTTTTTTGTTATTAAATTCTGTTTTTACTTTACTAGTCTTGTGGCAATACATACTTATTATTCTTATTTATTACTTTCAAGTAAATAAGAGCTGTCAATACGATAACATGTCGAAAGCAATTATGGTTAAGTAAAATAGAGCCCCAGATCTAGAAAATAAAAATACGAGATCGTTTTTGGTTAAAAAACGTCGTTTGGATCATGCTTTCTCAGTCAGCCTCAGAACCTATCATAAACTAATTGAAACCGGCCAAGTGCGAGTTCGACTCGCGTGGAGAGGGTTCAGTCTCCACACCATATGCCTGTCTGTTAGTCTGTCTGCCTATCTGTCCATCTGTCACAGCAGATTTGCTCCAAAACTACTGGACCGATCGAGTTGAAATTTGGTACAAATATGTAAGTCGGTGACTCAAAGACGGATGCGTAACGTAAATAAATGAATTTTGAACAAGGGGGCTACTTTTGGGGGATAGATTAGGAAATTTAAAAAAAAAGTTTTGCAAACCTTATTGTGTGACTAGTCAAATGAAAGGACTTGTTGTGAGCATCTCAAATATATTTGTTTTATAACTTTAACATTAACAGTTTTGAAATTATTGAAGAAAATACGCAAAAATCGACCATCCCTTATGTCTGAAACTACTGGCCCCAATATTTTGAAAGACATACGGAAAATAATTTTTCACCTATACATTACAAGAAAACCTATAACAAGTTTCAATATTCAAAGTAACATGGGAATTTTTTCAGAAATAAGGGAGGGGGATGGTCAATTTTCACCTATTTTCTTAAATAACCCAAAAAACTGTTTATATTAAAATTATAAAAAAAATATATATTTGAGATGCTCACAACAGGCCCTTTCATTTGACATGTCACACAATAAGGTTTGCAAAACTTTTTTTTTATTTTTCCTAATTTACCCCCCAAAAGTGGCCCCCTTGTCCAATATTCATTTATTTACGCTACGCGTCCGTCTTTGGGTCACTAGTTTTGGAGCAAATCGGCTATGACAGACGGACACACAGACAGACGCACGAGTGATCCTATAAGGGTTCCTTTTTTCCTTTTGAGGTACGGAACCCTAAAAAGGAAGACCACTACGAAATAAACCGACAAAATAAAATAAGCTTCTGACAGAAAAATATATTTGGGGACCAGCTTTTGTTGCCGACTGTACTTTTTTGCAAAGTCAAATGTTAACTGCTTATCAAGACAAACCTAATGAGTCCCAACACAGTGGGTCTAAGTATAGCGCAGGTCCTGTCGCCACTTTCCGACTCCATCATTAGATTCATCTTTTAGATACCATAATATTGCATTGTCATCGAGTTTAAAATGTGGTCCAGTTCATTATCAGGAACTGGTTCAAAATTGACTTGCAAGATTTGAAGCAGACAAGATACATACATACATATGAACAATTCAAGTTAAATAATAGCATAAATAAATAGAATTTACACAGCACTCTTTATTAGTTGGCATATTTCATAAAAATCCGAGTAAACTTGGCATTTTCATTAGCTTTTCACAAAAAGTCGCACGTCCCGAAAATCTTTTACCAAAAGAATTGTACATAAACTTAATTTAGAGATCTCGCTTCAACACGGTAATGCCCTCAGGCCTTATTAAGGCTCAAAGAATTCAAGTCCAGGGTATTTTAACGTTGAAAGAGAAAAAAGGAAGTAAACGACGTCACGTTATTTAATAAAAAAACTAGACAAAGGTTTGATAATTAAGCTTACGATATTTTGTTTTACTTAAGGCACTATTTAACAAGGTAAAACCAGATTGCTTTTGAAGTGGTATGGTGTTGTTTTTAACTCGGGAGCCATTAATGACAAGTACATAAGAGCTATTAAAACGTTGACAATACGATAGCATGTCAAAGGCGATATGGTTTTACGGAGTAGAATAAAACCCCTGATCGTTTGACACGTCTATGAAAAGTGATGTGTCAAACTATTTTTTTTAAACGCCGATACATAAAGCAAGTGTTGTAAGACCCAATACCTATTTTAGTAACATTGTAATTGCAACCTTCCCGAATTAATGATAGGGTGCCTTTCATATTTGGCATTGTGTCCTCAAGCGGAAACCTGGAGATTCAGTAGGCCAAGTTTAACATGTGTATCTGTGCAATGCTACAGGAGAGCTAGACGGCGCCGTGCTTGGGCCAAGCCCAGGATGGTTACCACGAACAACTTAATTTGAAGCTTCAGGTTCCTGTCACTCGTCACTCGAGACTCGAGAGTAAATCGAGAGAAAGAGGTGAAACGTAACTGTGATTTTCAAAATTCTAAATATTTATTTAGTACATTGGCCACATGAGGGCTTCATTACGTAGAGCGTAGTTTCAAAGTAGGGTTGCCCTCGAATTTACTGAGGATTTTACCGTGTAGAATTTCAGCCTTGATTTATTTTAGAAAATTGTCGGCTGTTTCTTTTTGTTTCTCGTAGAGTTTTAAAAAACGAACGGAGTTGAACTTGAGTTCGTTATCGCTAACGAAGTTAACGATGTTTGGTTTGATCTCGTCCTGAAGGGATGTGATTTGATTTAGACAGCGTTATTAGGGTTCCGTATCTTTATTTTTTATACTGTGTTTTGGCAAAGGACTCGTGGACACAACGTGCAGTCGCCACCAGATATACTTGAAAATACATATAACATTTTATATTCTTCTAAAATCTGAACTC
Organism: Acleris literana; assembly: GCA_946894065.1. NCBI lineage: Eukaryota > Metazoa > Arthropoda > Insecta > Lepidoptera > Tortricidae > Acleris > Acleris literana. Next base: position 9,292,359 of record OX335691.1, on the reverse strand, counting down.
GACTCTATTGTTAAAGGCGTTAGGGCGGGTTTATTTTCCACTTATCTGCTCCAAAATATTTGTTGAAGACTGTACATTAATGTTGCCCCTTTCTTAACTTTTTATCAATACGATAAAAGCTAATCACCGCCCCGTGGGATAACTCCTTCCACGTTATCGGCCAAACAAGAGATATAAAACAACACTCGTTCTGAACGCCTACAACAAGAAACAGTCATTTGAGGGCAAATGCAGGCATTACCGCGTTAAGGAGTCTACTTATAAATATACCAAGTAAATTAAGGTATTCGTTCAAGAAAACAAAGTTACTATGATATTTTTCATATCTTATTGTGCCTGTGACATATGTCAATTGGCCATTGGCAAATTTAGTGACGCTACTAATTAAAATCGCATTCATTCTTTTCGATTATCAATAAATTTAATATTATTATTAGGTATTAGCCTAGCGATTCGTAGGTATTCTGACTGATACAAATTTGCTAACTTAATTTAATACCTACCTACTATGAAATAAGGTATCATAAATCGTCTAACATCACGCTAGAACTATTGCCATCGTATGGTAAAGTCTAGATAGGTGTTTATGTGAAAAAATAAAACGCAATGACATTAAATAATTGAAATCGTATCGGCAAATCGATTCGGTCGAGGAACGAGGTTATTGTGAAACACTCTTAAAGGTCCGTTTGGCATATAGGAAGTAAAAGTATTTTAATCATTTTGTTTTAGTTCCATGAAATATGTCCATAGTTTTTCACAATTTGTTTTTAAAAATGCCTAAAACAATAGTTATAGTTTTTTGTAACGAATAGTTGACTGCTCAATTCATGAACAACGTTCGCGCACAGGCACAATAAGATATGAAAAATATTATATAAACGTGTTACAGAGCCTAAACCAGCTCGGTTTATTAATTAATAACTATTTATTAATAACGGACGAATTAATAACCGTTAAGTTTTAGTTTAGGGTGGCCCGTCGGAGCGTACACACATTTTAAAGCGTGCATTCTCAATCAAGTAGTTTAACTCAGAGATCGGATCTGGTTTGAAAAATACCGGTTAATACCGGTTTATTTAGGTTTTGCTCCGAACTTTTCTAGGGAACGCGAGCGTTTTGAGAACTTTATTTTAACCTTAATTAACCGGTTCAATCCACGAGCGGCGAGTCGAGAAACCAACGCGATCCATACAACTAGTTTTTATGACTTGTGATGTGGATCTGTCTGGATTAACCGGTTTAATTAGCTCGAAACCGGTTAATTCGAAAATAACTTTATATGTATAAAGGATCCTCCAAAAACTATTTAAAAAACCGGTTTATGCGAACGGAACCGAAATACATACATACATACATACATACATACATACATCTTTATCTTTAAATGTTTTTTTTCGTCACGTACATAATAATAGTTTGAAAAGTTAACCGATATCCAAGCCCTGGTTTAACTCTCGAGCGTAGAAGCTCCCTCGCTCGATCGAGTGAGCGAAGTCATACGAGCAGGCTCACTCGACGGGTTAAGCGGGTAAGCTGAGAATGCACACCCTAAATCCGCGCCGCGGTGACTGTTGGATAGCCCGATCCTCGCCTTCTGGGCAGACAGGCACAAGCCTAGGGCCGACTATGACGAGTGTTTGGGATTTAAATTATTTATTTTGTAATAAACATTAACATAATATAGTTTTTAAGTTTTTAAGATTTTACTAAAATATTATAGATTGCATTTTCTGAAATAAATGATTAATATAATTTTTTTTTTTACGCTCCGACGGGAGAACTTCAACTTGCTGTTCTTGTTATATATCAACGACCTACCCAATATAAGTAAATATAAATGTGTTCTATTTGCTGACGATATTTCAATAGTAATTCCGTGTAAAAATATACGTACATACAACGATGACATTAATAATTTAATAAAAAATGTAATAACATGGTTAGGATCTAATAATTTAATAGTAAATCTTGATAAAACAAAATATATTCAATTTTATAAAAGAAAAGGAGGTCTTGACATTAACGTAGAGTATGATAATACTATTATATCTGAATGTGATGAGCATACTTTTTTAGGTATAATATTAGATAAGAATTTTTCATGGAGACCTCAAATTAATAAGAAATGTAAAAGATAAAAAAAAGATAAAAGATAAAAGATGTTTATTCAGTAAGTAGGCCGCACGGGCACTTTTACACGTCAAAAATCTACCAGCGCTTCGCAAGAGACCACTGCTGAGAAGAAACGCCGCAAGAAACTCAACAGTCAGTCGTTTTTTTTAAAAATTACTTATACAATTATAGAACTTAACCTAGCATTATATAAAACAATGAATTTAACATTAAAATATATATATCATGCGTAGTTGAGCAGGAAAATGTGTCAAAACTCAGTATGTTCAGATGAACTCTTAAATTGTAATAATAATAGTATACATATACTTACCCATGATTTGATTTGATTTAATTTTGCCGGTTAATAATTGCTCCGTCGAGTTCAAAATCGAGTTATTTAAGAGAATCACCAAAACTGTTATTTTATCCTTTTTTTATAATCCCCGTGGGAACAGAATTTAACATGTTCTATGCGGAACAACTCGCACAAAGGCTTAAAATAAACAAAATATTAAATTTTATTTTCTCCTATATTTTGAACGTAAACATTCTATTATGGAGCGAGGCCGTATTGTATAAAGTTTTGTTAAAAACCGGCCTTTGTTCTTCCGAATAACAGTTGCAAAGTAATTTTCTATTACCTCTCTTTGTTTTTCTGAAACGTTAAATAAGCATCGTTTTATGTTTAACTTGAAATTGAATTTTTACTGAACACTTATGTAGTCTACGCAAGGTTTCATACATTTTTATTTAGAAACGATGAGATTCAGCCCCGATACTCGTACAATTATGAGTTTTTTCCATCGGTGTATTAAAAAAATGGCTGAAAAAAATAATATACCGATTAGAATTCGATTTCGAATCGTCCGCGCGAGTCCAACTCACACTTTATCGTTTTTACCCGACTGCCGAAGGAGGAGGGTAATGTGTTTCACAGCCTATTTACAGTGCGACCAAAAAGAGTAGAAATTAAATGAGGGCGCCACTTTCTACGTAACTGTCACATTTTTGACGTAAAATGCGTAAACATGGCAACAATTTTGTATGGAATTTTTTTAGTTGCAGCTGTCACCACTGGCTCGACTTTTTGGCCAGGCTAAATGTATGTTTGTTCCTTTGTGGCACTAGAAAAACGAAACCCGTTGTCCGATTTTGATGATTCTTATGTCAATCGATTTGTCTTAATCTGGTGAGCGTCACTGAAGATATGACAGTAATCAAAATGCAATATGGCGGCAACCAGACGCCATATTGTGCAAATAAAAAAAAAGTCGATCAAGTATGACTAGTGGGGTATCATTGAATAGGGATTTAAAAATCATCTTTAGGTTTCTTTCATCACTTTTCATTTTGAATGATCATTTAGGATTTATAAAGATTTAAAGTTGGTTAGCAACAGTCGGGTTTTGAAAGCTTGCTTTTTGTTATTAGGATTTTTATTTTTCTTCGGGATTTGTACTATAATCATATTAAATTTGACGCTTGTATGTTTTACCGTTTTTACAATACAAAGAAACAAAAAACATTAATAAAAACCGGGAACCCCCTTTACAACAAAATAACTACTACTAAAACTAAATAACAAATATTCTGAAATAACAACCCGCCATGAAAAAAAACCCGCTATTTATTACGGTTCAAAAGATACAGGTCTTTAAAGTTAGGTCGGACTGACGGACAGCGGAGACATACTAATAGGGTCCCCTTCGGATACAGAACTCTAACAGCTACACTGGGGTCCTAGTGAAAAAGGGTACAAGGTGACTTAATTCGTAATAAAAAACGGTATATACATGACCTAAACTATGCCTGCAGCAAATTTTGTAAACCCATTAATTAAGCTGTTTGATAATAATTCTGGGGTCGGTCCTAGTGAAAAAGGGTACAAGTCGATTTATCTCGTAATAAAAAACGGTATATACATGAACGGAGTATACTAGACTTAAACCCTTTTTCACTTGATGTTCAGAAGTCTTATACTCTTTTTCACCCCAGCATTGGCCCCCTGACCACGTGCTAGAACTAACACGATCGGAACAGAATAGAATAGGGGACACCGTTGATGCAGGAAAACATATCGAAACTTTTATGTGGTCGTCTCGCACCATCTTATATACACATAAGTATGTGTTTTTTTTTCTCTCTATCTCTCCCGTAAGATTCTTAATTGGCATGTTTTCCTGCTGAACTACGCATGTTATTTGATACTATATTTAATTTAGTATTTATAGCTTTATATAATGCTAGACTAAGTAGTACCATTGTAATAAGAAATATGTTTAAAAAATTACTGACTGCTGAATTTCTTGCGGCGTTTCTTCTCAGCAGTGGTCTCCTCTTGGGAAGCGCTGGTAGATTCTTGACGTGTAAAAGTGCCCGTGCGGCCTACTTACTGAATAAATTTCTTTTATCTTTTATCTTTTATCTTTATCTTTGAACTTCCTGCGAATACCTGAAATTAAACAAAGTTATAATCAAAGTCCGTCCTATTAGTGCGGAGCTGCGGGTTGACTGATTACATCGGTTACAGATGTAGTGAAATATCCTTTCACATCGTATTTTCTCGGAAATGTTCGTATTTGTCATGCTACTTCACTCTGACTCAGTACCCATCAAAACAACGTGGGGGAACGTCGCATCGCGAGAGTGATAATCGATATAGAGTGGTTAGTTAATAACAGAGTATTTTTTTGTTAATTAAGATTAAGTTTGTTTTCAGTTCTTTTTAATAGTCATGCCGAAAGCAGTAAGACCTGGGAAATGTTTAGATCGAAAAGCCTGTGAAATTATTTTCAACATTTACTTATATTTCTTTTTGTTTACCTACACCTAATTTCTATATATTTGATCGTGGTGGTTTTAACATCTCCGGTGTGATATACTTTAAACCCGTGGTTTGACATTTGATACTGATAACTATAGTACTCTATTTATTTGTATTATATACATGTCACTTAATACTTCAATAATTCTTAGACACGTCGGCATCATTCGGAAGTAGACGTGAGTTCCGGGTTTTCACGATGTGAAAGGATTATTTACTAGATCTGTACTAGGAAACTGAAGGCCAATAACAAACAACCACGTGGAAGCTGGGATATTAATAGAGAGACGTCGAAAGGACCATGCGTGAAAATAGTCTAAATACCTGAGAGTTCGGTCATTAAATATTTTAATCCTTCTTTGATTGCAGAACTGAGATATTCATGTTTTAGTCAAGAGTGACAACCAAGGGACGGAATTTTCATAGCAAAAATCAAACTTCAATGTACCTAGATCCATTAAAATGAAACCACGTCAGAAATGACCTTCAGATGTAAAAAAAAATATGGCAACAACAAGCTACCAATTGTAAAATCGTGTACACTGCTAGGAGTGGAAATCGAACTTAGATTGGAAAGCCCATATTGAAAAAGTGTCAGGAAAACTCTCCCAATTTATGGTCTAAATAAGTTGAAAAAATTTACAGATTTAAAAACATCTATTTGTGCCTATTATGCGTAAACTCATTCTCGCCTGAGCTACGGAATAACAATTATGGGGTAATAGCACATGTGCTAAAAATCTGTTCACATTGCAAAAAAGATGTATAAGAATATTAATGAATATAAAGGAAACGGAAAGTTAAAAACCACATTTTGTTAAGTTGAAAATTTTAACATTGACATCCATTTATATATTTGAAATTTGTAAATTTATTAGAAAGACCCCTAATCTATTTGACCGATCAAGAGAGAACACCTTAATCCGCATAACTTAAGAATGAATGAATGAATGAAAAAAAGAACAAGCTTTTAAGCACTTTTACTAACATGAAAATGGTTAGTTCAGGGCCTCATCACATGGCGGTAAAAATATACAATAGAATACCACCGACCATTAGATTAATGGAAGAAGACAAAATATTTTATAAAAAATTAACGGATTTTCTAATAACTAATAGCTTTTACACGTTGCATGAATTTTTAGACATTAAGTATTAGTTATAAGTACATAGCTTAAGTTTGTGTAAATTAATAAACTTGTAAATTGCCGTGCCCTTACAGGGTTTATGTTGGACTATTCTAATAATTGTAACACCATTGTAACACATAAATGCAATAAATGATATGACTATGACTATGATGAGAAAGAGCGTTCTATCTCAGTTGAAGTAACAGTAGCATATAATTTCTAGAACTCGATAACGCTGTTTTGGTTGTATTCACTTTTTGCTATAAAACGGCATAACCGCGAATCATAGTCTGGAATCCTACCTAGTAAAATCGATAACTGGAATAGTCGATAAAAAACAATGGTCAATCCCTCTTGACGTTTGATTTTTGCTATGAAAATTACGCCCCTTGCCTGACAACGGATTTCATGCAGAATGAACCTTCTTTACATAGTATGAAACTGGAACTTATGTATAAGGCAGAAGGATTGCGGCTATATTATTTACTTGGACAGGGAACCGAGCGATCAGCTAAGTATTCAGAACTTATTGTGCGTTAATTGTGTGTAACGGTTAAGTGAATGCGTTAATAAAGTCTATCTCTTAATTATCGGTGTAATTGTGAATTTCTATCTATTTTAGGGGTTCGTGGTGCGGATAGGTTCAGAAGAATACTAAAGGCGATTCGAAAACGGTGACGTATGATTGAAATGTTTACTTATTCGTTTATTTATTTTACCTTAAAAATAACAAACATCGATATCGATACCTAACCTAATGGTCGGTTTCCACGAAATGGCGTAATGGCGTTCTTAATTCAATTTTGTATGAGCTCGGCACAGTAAACCGATTTATCGATAATTTCATTATTTACTCTGGATCTCTGTAGCCTCACTCGTACACGAAAAGGCAATTTTCATTACCTGGAAGAATTTACTAACAACTTAGCGTTATGGGTTTTAAGAAATTCCATTTTGAACTCTATAGCTTCAGTAATAGAAGTCACGATTGTGGCCATTGTAAGATGACGCATGAGTATTGTATAAATAGAGTTGGGCTCGTGATCGATCATTGTTAAAGACAATCATGTTAGTCGATAAATTGGCAATAATATTCTTAGTAAATATTTAATATCTATGGGATAATTTGCATTCAGAAACCATTGTAAGAGAAAATAGAGAGACGGTTTAGTAGAGCACTATTTGAAAATACACCGTTTTTAAAAACCTTTTGCCTAACTGAGAATGCACGCGATAAAATGTGTTTTTTTACGCTCTGACAGGACTACTTAAACTCGTAGGTTGTTAAATAGTTGCGTCGGGTTAAAAGTGATACGCTTAAGAGAATCACATCGATTTAATTTGCATTTTAATGGTTTCGTTTATTTTAATTATTGTATTTGTTTTCTATTAATAAAATATCAAAAAAATACATAGAAAAAAATCTGGGTAGCTAGTCGAAAAAATATATAGTAAACTACATTCGTTACCAAAAGTCGGAATTTTGAACTATCGCGTAGTCATGGTAGATATATGAAATCGAACGTTTCAGTCTTTCAGGTTTACAAAATTGAATTTTCGCCCAAACGTCAACAAGAATATTTCCGACATTGAAGTGTCTAAATCATCGATAAAATCTACAGCTATGTTACGTTATGAAGTGGTACATCACTATTGAAATTGACCGTGTACCGTCGTCACACACTCGGTGGACTGTAAGAGATAGAGCGAGTAAGGGACAGAGTCGATACCGTGTGGTTCCAAAAACAATCTGCCGTGATTTCAAAGAAGGCGTCTAAAGGCATAATATTGGTATTAGCCTTTTAAATTTAACGTAGTTACTAATAGAGTATAGAATGCTTCAACTACTATTACAGTTAGTTGCCTTCTTTGGTGTCGAGTTCATAAATCTGTGTTCACTTTACTACCTTGTCTATTTAATGTCATGTTTAAACTTCCATATACGAATTGTCACAACGATTAAAGTGACAAGGTACTAAAGTGTACACATATTTATGTACTCGACTGTAAGATCGCCTCTGCCAAGGACACTCGTACTCGAATATTTGTTAGCAAACACGAACAAGTAACGAATGTTCTGTTTTTTTTTTTTTATTGTGTTTTAATACGTAATAACTACCTACAGCTTTTTAAATTTAGGACGGACTAACAACGAAGGCTCGCGCCAAAGGCAAGGCCAATGGCATATCGAACCCGCGCACCGAGGGTTCTTAAATAAAATAGTAGCCATTATTCATACTAGGGTTGTGCGCGCTCGTTTACTGAACGGATCGCTCTAAACTCGTACAATCGCACAAATGTACTAGATCGGTCTTTTAGTTCCTTTAGTACACTATTACACTGAAAGAAACTAGTCTGTTCATGGTCCTTATTTGTGCTCCTTTGACCGAATGAGTGGCCGGTCGTTCATTCATTCGGATCGCTTTGCTGTCAGTGTCACTCACTGCTCTCCCTGCTCTGTTCGGTTCTTGCTCCGCGTGTACTAAATGAACTAAGAGCAGAAACTTTACGGAATAGTTCGTTCTAGTACAGTGACGGGAATTAATTATTTTTGACTCTTAGTATGTAAGTACTACTACACAACCCTAATTCATACACGAAGAATCAAATATGAAGTCTTCTTGTTGTCTGTATACGAGTACTCCCTCGACTCTATCCTCGAGATATCCCGGCCATATTTTCTCAATTCCTCCCCGCTCGACTTTTATCAAGTCCCGTATGATACACAAGTATCAAGATACGATCTTCGAATGGCAATCTTGAGTGTTGAAAATAATCTAAAGTGCCATTCTTACCCGTATGGTTTTTTTCTGTTACCATTGGCGTGGTCGTATTTTAAGGTTCCGTAGGTATGTACCGCACGTACAGTCAGCATCAAATATATAGACACAGTAAAACTTTCAATAATATGTAAACACGAGGCTGCTCTGCTCTGCTGCGAGGGAATAAGGGTGTATATTTATTTCTGAAACCTTGTTAACGTATATATATTTATGACGCTGACCGTACGAGTATTATATTTTTATTATTTATTTTATTTAAAAAGATACAGTAACAAATTAAAGATGTAAAAAGTACTCGTAAACGTACAAGTAATACTCAAAACGTGCATCTCAACACTAACTGTACTCAAAATTGCATAATAGGTGTACGTGTTTAAATTAAGACGCATTTACTATCTCGTGACGCAAGCAAGGGACTTACAAATAATTAACTATGACAACAAATAGATGAATTTTATACATACAGGTTACGATGACATTCCACCACAACATGTTAAGTAACTCTAATGTGTTAGACTTAAAAAAAGAAACTTAAATTATATGTTACGGACTTTTTTTATGGCTGGTGTGGGGATAAGACAGCCGGTGAAATTACTAGCATAGAGCCATTCCATCTTAGTCTCAGGGTCGGCGAATAGCAACACATATGGAGTCTTAGAATCGCAGTATTGAGATTTTAGTCTTGAGAATTTAAATATCTTTAGGTCTCAGATCACACTTTCCATCAGGAGGCCTGAGTGCTCGTTTTCCTACTCCTTGCCTTGAAAAAATGTACCTCTATAACACACTTATGACTTGCGAAAGACATTATCTACACATATGATAGGAAAAGCCGCTAACTAAGTAGTTAAAAAAAAAGAGGAGATCGGAGAAACACACAGACAAAATTAGCTAATTTATACTATGGGTACTATTTAGTGATTCACATTTATTGACTTATGTATAAAAAAAACTTATTATTACAAAAAACCCAAAAAAAGAAAATAAGAAAACAAATCGATTGAACATCGTTAAAAACTTAAAAATATACCAAATGTCATAAGGTAATTCAGGGCCTCTGGAACTCTATTCAACTGTTCAACACGGTACAATATCGTTTTTGAGCTGTTATCGTATTGTCAATGTTTTGATAGCTCTTTTTCCTTGACAGTAATGGCGATTCAAATACGATATGGTCTTTACCGCCTAGAATAGAGGCCCTGGAAGGTCTATCATCCATCATCTCGCAAAATCTTAGACATTCACATACCTTCAACAGGTCACTCAGCTCAGTCCTCCAATCGACGGACCGAGCAGCAACATATCATCCAAACAACAACAACATACAAAGAGCGGATTTTTTTTCTTACTCTATGAGGTACCTTATCTTATAATAGAACAAGAAAACTTTTTAATGCTTCTAATGCTTCAATCAAACTATAGGTATAGGTATTAAACTTTGCATAGAACTCTTTAAGTTTCTACACTCTTGGTATCTGTAGCTTACCTAAGTTCTGTGTTGCCAGCCCACTCGGCTTAGACCGTCGGAAATAGTCCGAATCTGTCAAGATTACGGAGCGTAAACTTAAATGAATCTATTCAGTGTTGCCCAAGTTTATCAACGCAGACTATTTAGCACTTACAGATCTTTCATGCCGCAGGTAGGTATCTGTTCTTTTTTGTAGGATTGTTGGGGTTATAGTTGGAAGTGACCCTGCCCTACGAAGCTAGCGGCCCCGGGTTCAAATCCCGGTAAGGGCAGATATTTGTGCCATGAGCGCGAATATTTGTTTCTGAGTCATGGATGTTGTCTATGTACAATATAAGTATGTATTTATCTATATAAGTATATATATATCGTTGTCTAGTAGATACCCATAGTACAAGCCTAGAGCTTAGTGTGTTTGGTCTGTTTTACCGTCTGCCGTCGGCTGCGGAATGACACCACTCTTACAACCGGTTATACAAGTTAGAGATGCATGTTTTCTGAAACGCGTTTAACTTTCGGATTGTTTTAAAACAAACCTAACCTAATATAGGTTCTATACGCATTTCTCTTCATACAATTTAAGGAGTTAATCTCCAGTTCTCCTAAAGCAGACATAACACTAAATATATTGTCCTAACCACTGGCGTGTTAAGTTACCTGTACAATTTGCTGTTCGATATCCATCAAAACTTGGGGACCGATAACTTCAGACTTGTTCGGGATCGTTCTCCCGAAGGACCACTCTATTTAGATGTCAACGTCGACCACGGGTAAATGAAATATATTTAAATTAAAAAACATATAATAAAACATATCCGTGCATGAAGAGGTTGATGAATTTAGAGGAACCGAAAGTTCCATGGTCTTTGCCTACCCCATTGGGAGACGAATGTCAAAGTATGTAAATGATAAAATGTTTATTCAGTAAGTAGGCCGCGCAATAATTTATTATACTTTCAACAATTTTATTTCATTTTATTTTTACTTGGCCTACTTTTAATTTATTTTATACATACCATACATTAAATCACGCCTGTTTCCCAGAGGGGTAGGCAGAGACCACTTCTTTCCACCTGCTACGATCCTGACAAATCTCTTTCGCTTCTTCCACATTCATAATTCGAGTCATACATGCACGTGGGTTTCGGGTACTTAAGATCCGGCCCATTTCCAGTATTTCTCCGATTTGATTCGAAAAAGTACGTCCAGTATTTATTTTATTTTATTTTATTTAAAATTGGGCCCCCTTCTCATTTAATAATAATGCCCACCCAAGCCTTTAGGATGGAAGAGTCCATGTTCCCAGCAATGATCTTCAGTATTGTACCTATTGGTAATGCCCCGAACTGGGCCCAACAGTGGTGCTATCCGTTTCCGTTTGATTGCGTACTTCTACGTTCCTCGACACACATCCCTGATAAGGCCGCTTTCTGACTAGTCAGTATATGCTTGCAGTAAAGCACGGAATCGGTAAGGCTGCGGCTCCACTGAGGTGGAGATGAGCGGAGCTGAGCGGAGCAGAGCTGTGAAAAGAGGTAAGACATTCCACTGAGGCGGAGACGAGCTATTGAGAGGTCAAGTGAATCGAACAAGCGTGTCCTATGCGGTTAGGCACAACGAGGTCTGGGTAATCTGGGTATCGTGGCGAATAAATAAACTCACATTGTATTTCAATAACGTCACGTGATTTATTATCAAATAAATATACAACGTTATGTCGTTGGACGTGTAAAATAACTTAAGATTTAGATCACTCGCGAATTGCAAAAAGATGTCTACCAAAAACACACGGATGCACACAGAGATGATGACAGGAGTGAAAGAGGAAACGGAAAGCACAAGAAAACATGACATTTGTTATGTGCTCCTGTCACCTGTCAAAAGCGTTATGTTACATGCATACAATTGTTAACACTTCCCCTTATGCATATAACATAATAATAGCAATTACAATTTTATGGCAGCTTAACTCTACTTATATAGAGACGCTACACTACACCAATAACACAGAGTTCATTAATGAATTTGTGATGCTTAGTTTTATCCAAAGGCTTAGTTAAAACATCAGCAAACATTAAATTGGTACTTAAATATTTTACATTTATAAAATTATTTTGTACTAGGTCCTTTACATAATGGTATCTTATATCTATATGTTTAGTGCGCTTATGGCAGTATTCTTTATTTTCTAATAATCTATGCGCACTTTGATTATCGTTATAGACTACAATAGAATTTAATTTTAATTCATTAAATATTTCTGATAGAAAATTGGCTATGAAACACAAATCTTTGCACACATCGCCTATGGCTAGATATTCTGCCTCTGTACTAGAAAGCGCAACACATTTTTGTTTCCTAGACTCCCAGTTAACAACATTATTACCTACTTTAATTGCAAACCCCGTATAGGACCTACGATCACTATGATCATTGGCAAAGTCTGCATCGGTATAGGCACTTAAAGTCAATTGATTACTCTTTACGAATAGTAAACCATAGTCAATTGTTCCTGCTAAATACCGTAATATTCTCTTAGCAGCTGTCCAATGGCTCAAACCAAAACAGTTGTTATATTGGCTCAACTGGCTACAGGCATAAGCAATATCAGGTCTACTACAGACTGAGAGATACATTAAACAACCCAACAATTGTCTGTAGTTATAAGTTTCGTCATTTAACGGCTCATCTGAGTTTGACAAACTTAACCCTGTCTGCATGGGAGTTGAAACTGGTTTACAGTCTGACATACCAAATCTTTTAAGTACATTTTTAATATAGACAGATTGATCTAACTTTAGAGTACCTCTCTGCCTATCTCTAGTTACTCTTATTCCTAAATAACTCTGAATAGGAAATAGATTTTTTATACTGAACTCTTGCTCTAACAAACTTAATAAGCATTTTATTTTAGAGCTGTTCTTTCTATACATAACATAAAAATCATCAACATACAGTGCTATTACTAAGAACTCTTTATCAGACTTGAAATAATAAACACAGGGTTCACATTTACTTTGCTTAAAGTTATTTTTGGTTAATAAATCGTGAACTTTACAATACCACATTCTACTGGCCTGTTTTAGGCCGTAAATGCTTTTTTGTAAAAGACAAACTTTATCTTTATTTTTCTCATCATAAAAACCTTGTGGTTGCTCCATGTAAATTGTCTCATTGAGTTCACCATTTAAAAACGCTGTGTCTACATCAATATGATCAATATTGAGATCATATTCATTAGCTAAATCAAATAATAGTCTCATAGTAGAGTGGCGCACAACAGGGGAAAAAGTATCTGTATAGTCGATACCCTGTTTTTGTGTAAACCCCCTGGCGACTAAACGAGCTTTGAAGTGCTGAAAATTGCCTGAAGAATCACATTTGGCTTTATAGACCCACTTGCATTTAACTACATTTTGAGTTTTAGGTCGGTCTACCAATTTCCAGACATTATTCTTCATCAACGAGTTGTACTCACGTTTCATAGAGTCGTGCCATTCGTCACTATGAGGACTGACCATAGCCTCGTCGTAGGACTGGGGCTGATCAACAAACACATTTTGAGCAAACATAGAAATATCATATTCATTATACCGTTTTGGCAGCACTGATCTAGTACTACGGACAGGCCTGGAGCTTGCAGCACAATCTTCCCCTCGAGATGACGTCGCGCGTGGTGACGTCACAGGCTCTACACCCGCGTCACCTGCTGAGCACTCATCAGAGGACTCTTTTTCACTGCCAGTGTTCCAGTCATCTGTAGAAACAGAACTATTAATTTCATTGCTCATAATATCACTTTCATTATTATCACTGATAACATTATCACAATTATCATTATTTAATTCAGAATTAATTTCATTACTATTATTTAATCCATTCAATTCATTACTATTCACTCCATTAGTAAAATTATTATTGTCATTATTCAAATTATTAAATTCATCACTTTGTAAAATTATAATTTGATTATTAAAATTGTTATTTGACTGTTCTGGATTAAAAAACTGATTCTCTATAAACTTTACATCACGTGATAAAATTATTTTTCTAGGATCTGTGGGATCTGCCAGCCTATAACCCTTTGTGGTTTCAGAATAACCCACAAAAATATATGCCTTACACTTAGCATCTAGCTTTTTACGCTTAACTCCTGGAATAAGAGCGTAAGCTTTGCAGCCAAAAACTCGGAGGTGACTAAGGTCCAGCTTCGACTCGGTCCAAACCTCCTCGGGTATTTTCCCATTCAATGCAACAGTGGGAGACCTATTTTTTAAATAAATAGCTACCATTAGCGCCTCTCCCCAAAAACATTGACCGAGACCAGAGTGCTGCAACATACATCTCACTTTATCAAATAAAGTCCGATTTAAGCGTTCCGATACAGCATTTTGCTGTGGGCAATAAGGCACTGTGAGCTGATGCACAATCCCTTCTTTCTTTAAAAATCCTGAAAATTTATTATTCACATACTCTGTTCCATTGTCTGTGCGTAGACATTTAACTGATAAACCTGTCTGCTTCTCTACTAAATTTTTAAATTCAATAAAATGATTAAATACCTCAGACTTGTGTTTCATCAAATAGCCGTAGGTTTTCCTGGTGTAATCATCGGTGAATGTGACAGCAAAGTTTGCACCTCCCAAACTGCTCACCGGCAAGGGACCTACCACGTCGGAGTGTACAAGCTGCAAGGGCTCAGTTGCACGCTTCCCGCCTCCTTTAGGAAATGGATTTGCAGCCATCTTCCCTTTGATACATGGTACACACTCTAGAAGTGCTTCGCCATCCTGAAACATACAACCTCTTTCTATTCTATCCCTAAGAGCAAACATACCTCCATTGCTGAGATGTCCCATCCTTCTATGCCATAGCTCAATTGCTGGCTGTTGAGCAGTAACTGTGGTACTCTGTGTATCCTGCCCATTATGCAGGAACAAAGAGCACTCCTTATTGTGCATTCCTTTGCTAAATCCCTTTAGTTTGTATATGCCATTAACATTTACAGCAGAACTTACTAGTTTATCATTGTCATTATTAAAAATAGAACAACCATCCAAGTTGAACACCACTCTCATATTTGACTCTAACAATTTACTAACCGATACTAAGTTACAAGACAAATGGGGAACATATAAAACATTATTTAAAGTAAGTACCTGTTCATTTACTGTCGTAATTGAAACTACACCAGTCCCTTCACACTTCAACTTATCATTGTTCGCCACTGACACTGAAGATGCTGTAGCAGGCTGAAGCGAAGTGAAGAAATCCTTTCTGTTGCACATGTGGGCGGTGCAGCCCGAATCCACATACCATTCTTCTTGTGCGACTAAAAATGCCACGGCCATGCATTTATCTGGTTCATTTTTCTGCCTTTTGTCCCTCTTCAACTTGAAGCACTTAGCTTTTATGTGCCCTTCTTTATTGCAGTAGTTGCAAACAACTTTCTTTTTAAATTTGGTTATAAAAGCGTTTTCAGTTGTACAGGCAGCCTTTCTCGAGTCTTCTTGCATAAGGCGTGCTCTGACAAACTCGCTGGAGATTGTAGAGGTGAGGCAGGCCGTAGACAGATTCGACACTAACGAGTCGAAATCCTGTGATAGACCGCTAAGCAGAAGTTCAGCCACTTCACTATCTTCTATCACCTTTCCAATGTCGGCCAATTGTTGTACAATTTTCATAGTATGGTCGATATATGACACCATATTATTGTGGTGTATATACTGCACCTTGTGCAATTCTCTTAATAGTAGTATACGACGGTATAACCCCTTATCTTCGAATATATCGGAGAGTTTTGTCCAGGCCGATTTGGAACTTAAACAGTTGGTTATGTACTGGTAGAGATGAGGCCGCAGACTAAGTGCTATGCGCGCAAGCGCACGTTGGTCACGCGCGGCGTCAAGCATGTCACCGGTCACGCAGTCCCATAAGCCCTCCAGAATAAGCGACATTTTCATAGCAAACTTCCACGAATAGAAATTCGACGCGCCCTCCAATTTCTCAACCTGAGTAAACACATTACTAGGTGCCGATGAACTGGTATTTCCATAAGTAGGCGTCGATGCCATTTCGATAGGCGTGCCGCGATTTTCGCCGGATTCCGTTCCATCATCGCCCGCTCCATCAGGCATCCTGCCTTGCACTCTGAGAGTGGTCACGCGAGGATCGCCACGTCCTTGTATTCCATCCAAACCCGTTAATACTGGGCAACTTAACCTATTGAGAGGTCAAGTGAATCGAACAAGCGTGTCCTATGCGGTTAGGCACAACGAGGTCTGGGTAATCTGGGTATCGTGGCGAATAAATAAACTCACATTGTATTTCAATAACGTCACGTGATTTATTATCAAATAAATATACAACGTTATGTCGTTGGACGTGTAAAATAACTTAAGATTTAGATCACTCGCGAATTGCAAAAAGATGTCTACCAAAAACACACGGATGCACACAGAGATGATGACAGGAGTGAAAGAGGAAACGGAAAGCACAAGAAAACATGACATTTGTTATGTGCTCCTGTCACCTGTCAAAAGCGTTATGTTACATGCATACAATTGTTAACACGAGCAGAGCTGAGTGGAGCAGAGCTGCGAAAAGAGGTAAGTGATTACAATGTAGTAATGCAGTTACATCTCCCCTCCGCTCCGCTCGTCTCCGCTTGACTGTTTCCACTGAAGCGGAGCGGAGACGAGATGTGGATTTCAACGAATATGATCGGTCGCTCCCTACACGTCTCCTCTCCACTCCTTTTGGCTCCGCCTCAGTGGAGCCGCAGCCGAGTTGCTAGGCAACTAGTAGCATCTACGAATCAATGCGCAGCGTTTATGTCGACAGTACATTTTACTGCAAGCATAATACCGCCAACGCCAAGTCAGGAAGCGACCTAAGGCCCTGTCGTTTGATCAGTAGTTAAACTAACTAATTGTTAAAACTCCAAAAAGGAATGGAAAATTTGACACATTTCCTTGAGATTTTAACCATTAGTAACGTTTTTTGACCATTAGTTAGTTTAACTACCGATCAAACAACAGGCCATAAGTCTTAAATTATTACAACTCGGAAAAATATCGTTGGTACAAGCTCTAGTATAACTTCGTTACTTCACCCACATCCCGTTATTCTCCAAGTTAAATATTTGATGGCCGATTACATAAAAAAACGACACGCATTTTCACGCCTTTTTACATAAAAACGCTCAAATAGAGGAATAAGAAGCAAAGAGCTGAGAAAATTCGATTACGGCTCCGGCTTTCTGAAAAACAAAACTCGAACTCTCGTTATAGCTATCTCTTTTATGTTTAACCGTGTAGGATAGTCAAGACAGGGACAGGATTAGCTAGTACTGGAGTATCGTTCTATAAAGCAAAGTCTCAGTCAAAGAATGTAAACTGAAACCAAATCTAACAAACAAGGCACTCGAGATATGCGTAAGCCGCTTCCTTATAGGTACTTTTACTTACTTACGTTTTGAGAGATTTTCGTTCCGTCAGAATTCAGAGGAATTTGCATGCTCTTAAGTATTAGTAAATATGTCGGCAGAATTTGCAGAAAGATTTTTAGGCAAAGGATAATGTAATAATTTATAATATTTACAAATACAGATTGAAACCAAAACGTTTTCTTTTACTTAGATCTGTTTTGTTCTCAAACGATCTGCGGATCACAGGTACAAGGCTTACAAATCGTACCTCGCAATTATTTCAGACATTTTGCTAACACCCACGGAGCTAATCCAAACCTGTCTGTCCCGATATAGAATACTCGTTATCTGAAAATAGCTTATTAATGAAAATGCAGCATTAGTTAAATAGGTACTATTATGATCAGTTTGTATTCTAGGCTTTCTATATCGTATTATGACAGAAAAACGGTAGATAATAGATTTTATCTACGTCCATATCATACATAACTAATGTAAACGAATAAGCAAATAGCCTACTTATGGTTGTATTTTAATGTTAACATTAAAGTATTGCATGCCATAAAAGTATCGGTTATCGATGTGGTTGCATCTTAATGTCCACATTAAAGTATAGGTGAGCAATCGGTAGGTTTCTCATAATATTGTAGAAAACTTATGATATGCATATAGATAAAGTTATGTATGTGCCTGTACACATAATTAGGAATTAAAACAAACTTCAAACAGCAGGCCCTAAAAAGATGCCCCTCTATGCTTGTCATTTCATCAGGGGCTCTATTAGACTTGTATAGAAAATTTGCAGTTTTTGACATAAATACTCTTTAATACCAATTGTCTTTTTTTTAAATCCCGGTTTCTAGATAAGTTTAGTTTGCCGCCCTAAGTGATGAAAAGGGTTAACCCTTCGTCTGTGGAAGGGTAAAAAAATACTGAATTCGAGTCTCTTCTAATTTTGGAATAATCCACAAAAAGAAATCGAAAAAAAGTACAAAAAGTGATACCAAAATTTGGTCAGGATCCTTATCAAACACAGACGAAAGGTTAATCTTATTTTTGTTTAAAGCGCCATCTAACGTTTTATTTCAAAACTACAACACAAAACCGTGGCAAGCAATTATTTCAGTCAGCTAATTCAGTTCCTAGTCCTGACGTTCATACACAGATGGCGTAGTCTTCTAAAGATAATAAATGAGTTAATAAATTAATGTAAATTGTGTGTATGTACATAATAATGCACAAATCACACGACATAACATTTTGTTGGATGAATTCGTATTCGTCTTGCTTTCTCATATTAATGGGTACTGAAACTGACTGAGATAGGAAGTTAAAAACTATTCCAACCAATCACGATTTTGTATGATTAATTTTATTCACTACATCTGTATTTATATTGTATAGCGCGATGTCTACTGAGATCATCTGCAGAGATTATTTACGTATCGCTTTTAAATATTTATCCTAAGTGATCCTATCACGGTCATCGAAGCTGTTAGAGGTACCCATCATATATGTAGAGACAAGCTATAAGGAAAAATACGGACATTAATGTGGGCATTGAAAATTTTCTGAATAACTACTACCATATATACCCAAAAGTGTACAGACCCCAAACTCTCAGCTTTATTCTACCTTGGTTTCGAAGCAGAAACCAAATTATTTCAGGAACGGTTCAGTACTTGAAATAATTGCTGTCTACCTCTAACCACGTTTCCTCTATACTGTACAACTAGAGCCATGACCTTTCCAAAACATCACAACAATACGTCTTTTCCCTTTGCCCATTTTAGATTGAAAACTACTCAAACAAAAGAAAAACCTTTATAAATCTATAGAAGTTTATTACTACGTTAATGTATCTTCAGCACGTATGTACTCCCCAATATCGGCTTGGTGGAATGCTATTGTGGCCAGAGGATCAGCATGGCGGCACTCCATCGTTGTGCGGGCAGCTACTCCAAACCCGAGGGGCATGTCAGACATAGAGTAGACCACCACTCCTTGGTGTTTTGGTGTGTTTTCTGTTATACGTCCCAAACCTGGAAAATTGAGTTTTGGAATTTTTACATAAGTTTTAAAAACATACAAATAACAAGAGCTTGAGGGAGTAGAAGTGCTTAATGAAATTGGCAACATTACTTGATTATGTCCATACTAATATTATAAATGTAAAAGAAACTGTCTGTTCATTACGATTTCATGACTATACCACTGAACCGATTTTAATTAAATTTGGTGAGGACATAGCGTGAACCCCTCTATGTCTATGTCTATGTGTATATGTATGTATGTATGTCCTCTGACATAGGGTTATTTTTTTAGCGAATGGCGATAAACAACTTCTATGCAAATGAAGTCACAGGCAAAAGCTAGTAATAATATAACTATATTATTTAACAGTGATCCCAGCTTTTTCATAGTATCTGCTGGATATTGCTATCACATAAACACATCATATTTGTCACCTTTGTAACAGAAAAACCAAGATTATTGCCGATTACTATGAAAAAAATGGCAGTACTGGGCTGTGCATAATATGGCTGATAACGGCGTCCATTCTTGACGACTCTATTAAGATGGCAAGAGAGAGACTCAAAACTGGCAATTTGACGATTAAGGGGGCAGACACTACTTGTGTTAGCAATGGCTGTGGATTTAGATATAACTTGGATGCTGGGCCTCACGCAAAATAAGCACATTTAAGTTGGCGAGTGTCGGAAAAGAGCCCGCCACAGCCTATAACTTGGATGACAGACTTGGGAGTCTTCCGAAGATTAAGTGAAAAAGGGTTTAAGTTTAGTACACTCCGTTTATGTACATACCCTTTTTTATTACGAGATAAATCGACTTGTACCCTTTTTCACTAGGACCGACCCCAGATTTATTATCAAACAGCTTAATTAATGGGTTTACAAAATTTGCTGCAAGCATAGTTTAGGTACATATAATTCACTCACCACTCTTAGTAACATGATGTCCATACAAAAACTGTAGTTCCGCAGATGATTTCAACCAAATCTTGTATGGTGCGTATGGGGCTATATAAGTCAATGCTGTTATATGCAATCTGAATTTGTTGGTCTTTGTGAATTTACCAAAGCAAGTCCCAGCTGAAATAAGAAATTCTGGCTTCACAGTATGGGCTAACTGTAAAAGTTTTTCTGAAATATAATATACTCGGTCTTTCTTTTCTCTGAAGCAGTATGTGCCATCTGGCCGGTCTATAAGTAACTTCACGTTCACGCCGATACTGGAAATAAGTAAATTAACACGTGATTTGGTTTAAATGACGAAAATTTACAAAGTTATAGAAAGTTATTCATTTAAAATGAGTATGGTTTATCTAACTTACTATTTAGTAAGCTTCTCAAATAAAATCCGCATTCTATCCTCAGATAAGACCTTCATTTTTATAGTTAAATTGAATAATAAACAATCGAGCTAGGAAACAACACGTGTTTTTCGAGTTCAGCCGCTGTGCTGTGAAGTGCTCACAGATTATAAGATATGTGAAGTGCTGTGAAGTGAATTGAACGTCAACTAGACGTCAAATCGTTGGAGCGGTTTTGACATTCGACGTTCGTTCTGAAATAAGAAATAACATGTTTAATATAATAAAAGGATATCATAATAATCTAAGAATCCTGTAAAGAAAATCCCTTTTAAATCATATTTCAATAATTATCCATTTCATATGCAAATTTCAAGTATGTAACCCAACAGAGACACCTTCAACCAGTTCAGTTCATTGTCAATGAAGAATCAATATGACAGAAACAAAAGAACAGAATTTTGAACGTTCCTTTTTTTATGAAAGTTATTTATTATTTTCAATATTTCAATCATATGTATCTAAATATGGTCTAAATTATGCGTTTTTAATTTGACTCGTTTTAAGACATTTCCGAACGAGTCTTTCTTCGCGGCAACTTCGTGTCAATGAAATGAGCGAATGAGAGGGCAAACAAAGACGGAGGACCAAATCAAATCATTTTCATTCACCCTCTGAAGAATCAGCTGAGTGAAAGAAAGTGGTAAGTGTTTTTGCAACTATTTCGCAAACTTATTGTTTTTTTCTACTTCACTTTAACTATGACATAAACTTGGCGTGATTGTTAGTATTCTGTACATACGTATCATGGGTATCAGTGAATCAGCTTGGTTAATATTTATTTATTGAATGCACATCTGTTTGACACAAATAAGTAGGTACCTATGATACTGAAATGTTAGTCGTTGTTAGAATTCTGTGAGATAAACTTAGTTTTATGACTACAACCAAGTGTAACATTATTTAACTTTTGACCGTGATTTAGACAGTGTGTGTTTCATAAGATAAACCTATGGATTATTTTAAATGCAAGTGTAGTAAACAAGTCATATACCACGTGACAAAAACACTTCACTATCCGGTTAGTACAGTCAAGGGCAAAATTATAACGTAAGTACAAGGTTTTTGAAATATTTCTCCAAACTATTTATCTTATTTTAAATCAACTTTTATAAATATTGTCATCCGCCAAAAAAAATTACTATAAATCATAAAACTCATAAACTTTGGAGAAAATTTGACTAATTAAAGATAGTGTTTTTATCGTAAATCATTATCTTTACCACTTTATTGTATATTAATAATAAGGAAAGTGAGCGGCTTTTCCCAGTTCCGATAATGCAAATTATTAGAGTTATTTTAGTATGGATGTAGGTGATTGAATTTTTTGGTTTTTCCTTGTATTTTGCCAACCAAGTGAGAATATTCTACGAAGGAAACTGTAATGTATTATACAGTGACTACATCTTGGTCGCAACTGAGCATAATTATTTATTATAGCTTCTGTTTATGGTATGTTTGGCTTTTATTGAGTTGAAGGTCGCGCGACCGACTTGTAACTTGCAACTCAAAAGGTATGCTGGTTAACCAAATTTAGCCTTTAACTTATTACGTCATTTTGACTACTATAGCTTGATCTTGGCTGTAAACAGGTTTTAAAACAAAAGAAACCACTTTAAATGTATTGCTGTTGCATTAAAATAAGAACGCTTTTCAAAAATTCGTGCGTTATTTCTTTTTGGATTGCCCTATTTTGCATACCTATAAGGAGTAAACGATTAAAAAACTAGAAAGAGGCATAATACTATTTTAGGTCAGTTTCTCAGTTGCTTGTAAACATGTTTATGATTATGAGCCCCTTTAATGACGCCTAGTTAATGAGTAGCTCTAATTTCAACTCATTTGAACTGGATGACTCAGTTAATTCATCACACGCAGCGATATAAGATATAATCGACGTTCATTGGGTTTATCCGCTTAATTTTCTTGTCGCAATGCCGCCCACAGTTTTCTTAATTTATTTAAGAGGAAAATAGGAAACTAGTGCAGGGATTTCCCTTGATATATGTGAAGTTAGCAATAATCATATTAATAGACTACGGAACTCAATATAAAGTGCCACAAAAATATATTCAATTTACAAACAGTAGTCTTTAGAATAATCATGTCGCAGTTTTTCTTTTTTGATATGTAGAGAGTAGAGAATCAATATGTTTTTGCTGTTTAAGCACCTAGATTTACAAAATCTCAACAATCAGTTACTAAGTTTACAATACAACCAAATACAATAATACTCTTTATTGTATAGCATACCAAAAAGACTTGCAATTTGAATCAAAAATGATTCATTAATTGCATGAAACATTTCATAGTATCATTTATTTATTAAACACAGTGCCTATGTGATCGGCAGCTTCAGAAATTCGAATCAAATAATAACATTTTACTACCTATTATTATTACCTATTTATTTATTTAAAAATAAATCGGTGTTAAATAATATACAAATACGCCCTTTAAATTTATACTATTAGTTACAATTTGACAATACTAGATAGTACGTTTAAAACAATGATGAACTAGGCACTCCCATAGAAGTTAACAGAAAGGCTAAAGTTAATTAAGCCTTGCGTCGCTCGAGGTCAACTGACGGCAGTATACACACCCTGGGGAGTGCCAAAATTGCGTAGTTATGTACTTACGTCGTAAACTATAGGTAATTGGAAGTGTAGTTTGCATAAAGACTTGTTTACTTTAGGCATATTGGAAAAAAAATACTCAGTTATGTTTCATTGTATTAATCCAAGATTGTAATTGGAGAGATATCGTTCCACGTTTAATTATCTATACTTACTAATATTATAAAGATTTAAAGTTTGTGACGTTGTAGGGGGTGATCTCTGGATCTACTCAACCGATTTTGAAAATTATTTTACCAATAGAAAGCCACGTTATTTGTGAGTGTCATAGGCTATATATATTTAACAAAAAAAAGTTTATTGCCCAAAGAAGTGGGCACGGGAACAGCTAGTATATTATATTAGTATGAATTATGATTTACAAATATTTGTATCTTAGATTTGGTGCGCTCTCTTGATATAAAACAGCTAAGGTAATTAAACTGTTAGGATTAGACCAATTTTCAAGTACATCTGAGATTTAAGTAACACATTGCTGAACAATGTATAAATAAACAAGTTAACTTGTTTTTCAACAGTCATCGTTGGAATCCCTAATCAAGTCAATCTTATGTAAGCTATGGCTAGAATCTCAGTAATGTATTCGACGATTCGTACCTGCAATGCAAACACACTGCAGACCTAATTACAATATTACTCACGTTCTAGTCACAATCTACAAGGCTTTCTTATCACGTCATAGTATGACAAATGCCATCCATGATAATACACTGCAAACTTAACTGATCAGTTGATGAACAAGGACTAATATTGTCACATACAACTTTACGAATAACGTTTAACGACATCCATGATCTGATCAGAATGAATAAGTTTGTAAAGCCTTAAAATATTGCAAGGCCAGTTCCTTAGCAATTTGGCATCACCGTTACTTAATTTGTAATTATTTGTTGACAAAAGAATGACTAACGAAGCGTTTTAGTTCAGTTACCTTGACTTTGAATCACTTTACTTTATATGGTCAACAATATGTTACAGCTGCAAACTTCAAATATAAGAGATAACACAAAGAATATGTTAATTATATACATTATATGTAAATAAAACTTTTATTTAAATCGGTTCTTAGAAAAGTATGTTCTCGAACTAAGCAGTTCTAATTATTATTTTCCTAGGTATCAAACAATAAAATTTATATTTTTAGAGATGCATTAAATTACCACGTTTCAGAGGCAACGCAATGACTAGCCAGATTTGAATTCACTTTTAAATAAACCTTTTTGTTTGCAGAATCGTATCGTAAATAAACAGGCATCGACAACACTCGACGTCCGTCCGTGCGTCTTACCGAACGGGTTTATTTTAAGAGGAACATTAACTCGAAATACATTTGGGGAACATATTGTGTGCGAGCAATATCGACGCAAGTGAAGTGATTTTATCATGTCTCTAATAAACTACTATCCGAAGAACTTCCGTGCCAACGGCTGGGGTTGGCACCGGGGATCCAGTGCTGCTTCGGCTGTACGAGGATTTCTTAAAGGAGAAAGGGGTGGGTCACCTGGTCAAGGTAGCTCTGAACCTTTGATTGGCAATGGCAGCCTTTACCCTAAGTTACCCGTGGAAGATGAGACGCTGTACAATCTTGGAGGCTCTAAACTATATCCTGCTCTTCCTGCTGAGGAGTATGAGAGTGGTGCTGTTGAGGAGGTGGTGGAGGAAGCTTGTGCTTCTGTTAACGTGAATATGGTGGTAAGTTCTTTGATTTTGCGTTGTTATTTTGATACTAAGGAACTGTGAGCAAAGTGCTTAAGAATTTACGTGTAATATTTTAGTGTATAAAAACTTAAATAGGTACATATAGCGGTATGTCTCAAACAAACATATGAGTTTCACCGAAGGCCACTTTGAAGATCGGTCGATGACTCTGTCTGAGTTTACTCCGACGACAGACGACTTTATTTTGGAGCTTGTTTTCTTCCTTAGAACTCAAAAATAAAATAAAATATACGAACTCCCTGATCCAGGACAAACGAAGTTGTAAATGTGTTTTTACTAGAGATAAACTTAGGATCCTATTCGTATTTTTAGTTAATAGCAAACATAGATAATGGGTGCTCTTAATGATAAATTGCCAAACATCATTAAAACAATATTAATTTCCCTACTACGATACTCAAACAAGTCAATAACTCATCAATTTGTAATTTTTACATTACGGTTTTTTGCTACTTATAAATATTGCATCCGGCTCTAGTACGTTATATTACGAACATAAAACATAGTGCCCAGTTGAGTGCCAAATTCATGTCTTACGTGTTTTTAATCAATTGCTTACTTGTGCGAGAAAAATACAGTTTTAATGAAAATATATTGTTAACTAGCCGTTGCCTGTGACTCCGTCCGCGTGAAAGTCATTTATCGCTAAACCCTCGGAAATTGACCAAATTTCTGGGATAAAAAGTAACCTATGTTGCTTCCTAGAACTCAAGCTTTATCTATTTTAAATTTCATCAAAATCGGTTCAGCTGTTTAGCCGTGACAGCGTTACAAACTGACATAAAGTTACTTCCACATTAACAATATTATAATGAAGTATGGATTGAATTATCATTTTTTATTAAACAATATTGCGGACTTTTAAGTGTGTAAGAACAAGCGATCAAGGAAGGGTGCAATAAATGCAGTTTATATTTCTTACTCATATATCGATGATTCAGCTATTTAACCCAGTAAACTGAATCACTTGTGACGTCGCCAGTCTGCGGCGTGAATCTCATGACGCTACCGGAAAACAGATTTCTTGATTAAACTTTATTTACATTACTTTTCCTGTTATACTTTAAATAAGATCTCTGAGAAATCTCAAATGCCAAATTATAATTTAATCTATTCATCGATTTGGTAGAACAAGGCATAGACCTCTCGTGATAAAAGACTCTGGAACATAGTCACCAGAGTCTGAATATTTCTACGTTTGAATTGCTTCAAAGACAAAGTAGTTATGTGGGTTCCCAATAACATTTCCTTTTTCTCAGAGCATGTGAAATATTACACGATAATATTTTAATACTTACACATAACATAGCGGCCCGATCTATTTCATATTAATTAGGTATCGTTTCGTAAATACCAATAAACACCAAACCACAAAACACAACAATCCATTAGATTGACAAAATATAGCTATTAGCGATGATACATACACAAAAAAATCTGGGCGTTTCCTTTACAAAATAAATCCAGTATTCAAGGGAAGTTGACATCACGATTTGGGAATGCGTGTTTAACTCAAAGGGAGAGCTTCAGAGATATTTTTAACGCTTTCTGGTTATTTTGCGGAAGACAGACACGGCAATAATAGATTGGATGAAATGGCAACAAAATACTCTGATTATCTAAGACACATATTGGATTCCCTTGAACTTTGTTGGTGATATTGAACCCGTTAAGTCTACTAGATAATACGTACTAAGTAACTTATGTATGACAAGTAAAAACAAAAAATGAAATGACCTTTCTCTTAATTGTATTTTTATGTACCTACTTAAGTACGTACATGTTTTGTATCCGATGCGATAAAACTCGGTGTAAAACTTATCTTAGTTCATAACGAGTTAAGATTCGACTTATTAGGTACCACTTTGTAAATTTAAACCAAGTCAAAAAAACATCTAGATTCACGTCATACACCGTAAACCTGGATGCTTACCACGAACCACTAAATTCAACAGTCCCTGACACTCGTTGCTCGAGACTAAATCGAGAGAAAGGATTAGATATAACTTAACTTCGAACTTCGATTTTCAAAGTAGGGCCTCTGGTCCCTACTAATCTTGTTTATCCTTGCTAACGCATACCCCCGAATATTTAATAATGCAAAAGCCTACTACGATACGATTCCTTTTAAAGTTCAAGCTTGAATATAAACGACCGTCAGTTTATATCGTGAACTCGTCAAACTGAGTAAATTACCAAGTAGGTATAACATTACAAAAATACGCCTGATACCTATCTGATCCTTTTTTAGGGTTCCGTTCCAAAATGGTAAAAAAGGAACCTTCGAGAGGAACTTCGTTGTCTGTCTGTATGTCACAGCAGGAGCCTGTTTTATAAAGCTACAAATTACAATTTACAGGTTACAAGTTTCCATTTGACACAACGTCGACCAATGACGCCCGGCCATTTGAGCAGTGTTGCCAGTTTAGACCTATAAAATTGTAACTTGTAGCTTTATAAAACGTGCCCCAGGTTATCTCAGCAACTACAAATGCTATCAACTTGAAATTTAGCATAGTTATACACCTTTATATTAATAATTGAAAAGGGGTCTAGAATGGGGTGTTGAAAATGAAAGTTTGATTATATAAAATAGCAAATAGGGTGTCGTATGAAAGGGCTCAATCAGCGCATTTCAAAAATATATATTTTTTATTTTCTGTAATGTAATTTTTGGATTATATTATAGCCAAAAATGTACAAAAAAATACCGTTCCCCCCCTCCTTATCTCCGAAGTTTATTAATCGTAAAATCTGAAAAAACCTGAGGTATAGATAATAATTAATTAATTTTATGGCAAAAATAACATAAAGTGTTCATTATTTACAGTTAAAAAAAAAACGGTTTTAACATTTAGGCTAGTCAAAATGGGTCTTATTAAATAGAAAATAAAGTTCATAACAAAATGAGTATTTTCTTTTGTGGTTACCAAGCATGTTATCTTAAATACGGAACCTTCGGAGCGCGAGTCCGACTCGCACTTGACCGTTTTTTTTTTACGTGTAGTCACTAAAACTTCTTTTAATATTACAACTTGAAGTTTACTTCCGTTATTATAAATAATTAACCTTGTCGTAAATGGATTTGCAGAAATAGGTACTTGATAAGATTAATCATCTTAAGAATGTCCATTGGTCAATACAACTCTTGTCTCACCATGCCATAGTTTCCTTGCGATTCATTAATTATGTTTTTTATCTGTAAAATATCTACTTTTTTACAATCACACACATCGTCTCATTTTCTTAGATATGTAGTTGTCCACCTGTCCCATAAATTTGCCGTAAGTTTCAAGGTCATTCTTTTGAAATTTACATTATTTCAATGCCATGGTCAGAAGGTTTCGTGAAATGTTTTCTACCTATATTTGGTTTTTGTGTTATTTTTCTATCAAATCAGTAAGTTTTTAATTTAAATAATGCTTAAAATAAAGTAATAAACATTCTAAAATTCTAATGACATTACGAATTCCCGAACCGGTAGGTTACGTCATTCTTAGTACTGGCAAGATCACACTTCACAACCCGGCTAAATAAAATAATAATGTAACGGTTGATACGTGCAGAGTTCTCATAGCTACTTAATTTGATCGTGTAATACGCTGTCATGTCATTTCCCGAGGAGATTTTACGGTGCGTGCTGTGATTGTGTCGCTTAAAACAACACCGCGGTATTTCTTCGTAAATTAAATTCTTTACTTGTGTAAAAAGTTGTGCTATACACGGAATTTTCCTATTGTGCTTGTGCTAGCATGTGTGTTGTGTATAATTAGAACTTTGTCGATGCTACATCAACATTCCACTAATTTAGTTTGCTTCATATATTTTTCACTTTGGTGACCTCATTGGTTTTAATCTAAGGGGATAGATGTATATAAAGTATTGGGGCACTAAGTCGCTAGCTAGATGATATCAAGGATGTAGCTTATTTAGTTAATTCAGGCTGTCATACTGTAAAATGTTCTTATGACCTAGTTAGTGACGTATGGGTTAATTTTCATGGTTTTTCGTACCGTGTGCTCCACCCAAAGATGCCTCAAGCGCTTGAATCTATTTGTGAACGTATAAGAATTATTAGTTCGTGATTCAACGGAAAATAAACTGAATTACTCTCTTTATTGTCATATCCAAAACATCCCATAAACAAGTGGTTTAGATTTTTCATTTCTTATCAGTTACTTGTGGTCAGCAGACCATGGTCACGTCTTTTAAAGCCAGGATTGTCTGGTCTTTAGTTTGTCATTAGCAAATAACTTTCTAATTTATATTTTTATGTTACTAATAATTAGAATTGCTAATGCCTTTAATAAATGAGTCTTTGTCATGCAACCATTCAAAAATTAGGGCATAAAGCCCCTCCTTTATTAATTGTGATGAGGCTATACAATTATTAATATCAAGTCTCAAATACCTATTTGTGAAATACTTAGTATATGAATTGTTTAGTAAAGTTTCAATTGCTATTTTAATCAAATAATATGGGTATGTAAGAATAAAGCACTCCCTATAAGATAGTTTCTAAGATAAGAATTATATCTTGATGGACATTTTTTAAGAAGTAAACAATCATACCTATCGAGGTCTTCTGTGTTGTGTATTTTTATCTTATCTATGGCAATTACATAGAGATTAAACTTGTCCAAAGTAGTAAATAAGGCATGATTCACTTAACCACTTGATATTCCATCTTGTAGTAAAGTAGATGTATGATAAAAGATTCTTTAACTTTAAACCATAATGATCCTGTCAATATTATTTTACCAACCGCAGTACTATGATATTCTTGGCCTGTCAAGTGGCTAGCTGTAGGTTTCCTGACTGCTTTACTTAAGAGTCATAATTAATAAATTGGTGTTGGCTGAGATGCATGTCTCAAGATTTCAGGCTATGATGACATTTCACTTTGATGTGTCTTGAGTGAGATGGGTATCTCAACGATTCTCAACCAAAATCACATTATTTATACAGCCCTTGAGAAATGTAATGAAAGAATTAAACCTTCCTTCCTGCTTGCTCCCTTACAAGACAAAATTCAAAAATAACAAAATCCTCATAACAATTTGCACCTTTACAATTATCATATCACAATGATGTCATAATTCCAAAGAGTAATCAAACATCATGGCCTCACAGTTTCACACAGTATACTCCTAACTTTTATACTGCATGATTGTGTCATGTATGACTAATAGTTAAAATTTAAACAAGCACAATAGGGAAATCACCATTAAAAATACTTAAAAATGAACTCTGAATCAACAGCAAAAATGTCCTAGCGAAAAAAAAACTTTTGAAGTGAAGTGTGAGTGATAAAAGACCTCGCTATGGCGGGTCAAAATGGTGGTGGCAATTTTGGCGCGCTTTTGCAAGGGGCAGGTAGACAGCTGCTGAACCAAGGGGGGCAGGCTTTGCTCCAATATGGGGCTCAAGCTATCGGAAACATCATTAATGAAGTGTTTCAAAAGAAGGAGGTCGAACAGAAGAGGTTTTTGCCGAGTATCAAGAATTATAAAGTGGTATGTTGTACCGAGATTTTTTTTGATACTTTTTGGCCTTTTAAAATAATGTTTCCTATTTTTAAAATGCAGGTAAATAGCCCTTTATATCCACATATTGTATAACGTTTAACAATCATCTTTTAAATGTGTTTTGGCTGCGAAAATTTATTACACATT
The DNA here is from genome assembly GCA_946894065.1 of Acleris literana. NCBI lineage: Eukaryota > Metazoa > Arthropoda > Insecta > Lepidoptera > Tortricidae > Acleris > Acleris literana. The sequence goes on along the minus strand of OX335691.1, from coordinate 9,261,180 downwards.
GTGCTACACGCTACATTAACATAACACTGGAAACTTTGTTCTATTTTCTAACAACAAGATATTAGTGACAAGATAAATGTTTATTTAATAGTAAAGTGAAATCTAGAAATGGGTCCTCATTGTCCTCGTCCAATACAAATATTCCCATGAAAATGCTTGCCCCTAAGCCCCTTACAATAATTCTCTGTATGAAGAGAAGGATGGTATGAAAATTATAAAAAAAAAACCTATAAATTAGATTTTCTAATCAAATCGAATTTATGTTTTAGTAGCGATCGGTTACTATTCATCATTACCGCCTATGATTTGTTTTGACAACAACACAGTCAGCTTTGACACACCATGATAATAGCATTGTCCTCCAGTTTATGTATTTCCAATTTTAGGCAATATACCTAATAATAGGTTTATATTGGGTTCAGAATTGGCTTTTGTGACTTGAACAAAACATACTGCTTGTACATGTGTACTTAGTAGTTTTAAAACTTTATTACGTATAAAATGTTGTTATGGTGAAAGAAAATCATTGCGAGGAAGCCTGCACATTTAAGAGAGATTTTGTATAAGCTGAAGAGGGGTAATCATTATAGCTATGCATAAAAAACCATGAACGATGTTGTTTTTAATTATTTCAATGTTTCTTCGCTTTAAGCCTTAAGTAGGTACATTAGCGTTGCTCTCCCGAAAAGTTCAAATAGTGCTGTATGTACTGTATCTTTCAATAGGCTATTTAATTATACAATCAAACTCACCAAATAAGGAGGGCTGTAATGTCTCTGACCTCAGTTTTGGAGGGATCCTACCCACTCAGTTTATTGACTTGGTGATCTGTCTTTTCCACACTTCATCATGTACAATATTATCAATATTATCATGAATATAATGGCTAATATTGCCTGAATTTAAGTCTTTTTTGCCTACTTTGGATTATTTTTCAAAAGGTCTTTTGCTTTTGGGACATTTTATAATAATAATCACTTTTAAAAAGTTAACTGGTAAAGAATGCCATCAGGCTTTATGTTTACCTTTACACTTACCTAGGTACTATAATGTTACATTTTGATACAAAATTATTAAAACCAACTGTGGTTACTAGACGAAACCTTCCTACCTTAAAAAAAATATTGACTCCTATTTATCCCAAACTTAACTTTAATTTCTGATCTTCGAACCCTGTCGCCGAAAGTGAATAATTCATTTTGACGTCATTTATTTCTCGTGAATTGATTGATCGATGATCATTATTATATTATCAAAATTAAAAAAAAAAAAACTGTTCTTAGTTAAATCAAAGTGGGTGGCCCATAATGTGTGTATATCATATGAATATCATAGACGTGTATATGTACGTGCCAGTTGTCTTTGAGAAGCTACGACAGGTAGCTGTCGTCGCTAAGCGTCGCCGGGTTAGTAGTGTGCGTGTCCATACACATCACAACCACAAGTCTGGCCCACCCGCTTTCGTCAGTAAAATCAACTGTGCTCAAGACATAGATTGGTACTCACTGAGTCTGCATTCGAAGATCGTGTCCTTAATAAAACCGATAAGCTAACAGCCTGTCTCTTCACGTAATGTGAAATAATAACTTGACTTGGCAAGATTAATTTAAATAACTTTTAATTAATTACCCGTCATTATGAAGGGCATGTATGCCGCTTGGGACCTATGAACCTGTCAGGTGCGAAAATGGATAGGTCTGTGCCACTGGGGACTCGAAGATATGACCACTTAGCTTAATAAAACTAATGAATATAAGGTCAGCTTCTAGACAATTAGGTCTGGCCCTAAATTAATTACAGTAAAAAAATTGGTTGCTACCTACAATATTGTGTTATAAATAAGGGCCATGACATCGAAATTGCAAACCGTGTGTGTGTAATAGGAATAAGTTCGCCACCGTAAATTCTTTTTTTATCTTCATTGTATTGCTTTTCTTCTTCTGTACAATAAAGTGTTTATATACATACATACTGTGCAGTTCGCTTGCAGTCGGCATGCAGTTATAACTATACTGTACACAGGTTGCAGGCTCATCCGATTCTTTGCAGGAGCTGTTTTTTGTAGGATCCGATTTAGTGGCAATAGGATTTCAATGCACGCGTTGACACAAGCGTACGGTTCCGGAATTCGGCAATTAAACGGATCCTGCAAAATGTGTCATCCGATTTTGCGACTACAAATCGGTCCGGTCGTCCGATAAAATGCCGGATCCGATTTAGCGGCAACAGTATTTCTATACTTGCGTTCACACAAGCTCGGAACAAGAATCCCGCAATAAACCAGATCCGACAAATCGGAAGCGGGCGGGCGCTATAGTGTGTTCACACGGACTCCGGTTGTACAGGACCGGAGGATCCTACAAAACCGGGCGGCCATGTGAATACACTATCCGGTTTTGCAGGATTCGATAGTTAGTTGATCCTACAAAACCGGACGTCGTGTGAACGGACCCTACAGAAAAAAACCAACCGTTTATATCGGCAGTCGCAAGACTCAGTTTATCGGTTTACTCTAGGTAAGTACAGTCCAACCAAAATACCAAATAAATAGGAACTCACGGAACTGTATCGTAAATTAATAGGTGAACATTGTTATGGTGTTGGTGTGACCATGGTTTGTAAATAATCACACGCCTATTGCTTTTATAGCGGTTAGCTACTAAGTGGCTAGGAGGTCGGAACGTCTTTAATTTCGCTTTAATGTGTGTAACGTCATCTTGGAGCAACCCACGCGAGTAAGACTAGACTGAATGCAAAACAGGAGTTCGTCAACATATGTATACCGTTGTTATAAAAGTCTATAGGTACAAGCTTATATTTAAATATTATATGTTTCATAATAATATAATAAATAATAAATATCAAGGCGCAATGTCACACCAATTTATCTAGTCCCAAACTAAGCTCTAGGCTTGTACTATAGGTACTAGACAACGATCTAAATAGTTATACATATGTACATACATAGTAATATATACTTAAATACCTACATAGAAAACATCTATGAATCAGGAACCAATATTCGCGCTCATCACACAAATATCTTCCCTTGCCGGGATTTTAACTCAGGACCGCTAGCTTCGTGGGCAGGATCACTACCAGCTAGGCCAACGCGTCGTCAAAATAATTGTTTGTCAGTTTTTTTTTAAATCTTGCAAGTCAATTTTAAGCTGCAATTTCTATTATTCCAAAGGGGTTCAAATCTGGGATGGTTTGTAAGGGATAGAGTCATCAGGTCTCCGCTGTAGGTACTAACGTAGACCTATTGGGTTCCAAAACCCCCCTGCATTATTATTGCCTTTATCGCGGTTGATAAAAGTAGATAAGCTATCCGTCACGTAACCGCACACACACACGTACACACGGTCAGAAAGTGACAGCACCTCTTTTACCCACACCGATAAACTGTACTATAATAGGCCCACAGCTAAGCCAAAAAATGTTGTTCAGAAGGAAAAGCGGTCATTGACACATTTGCAAATTATTTTATCGGTTCAATTGGATTTAATCGAAACGCATTTCATCCATAAGTGGTTAGTTCACAAGGCATAAAGATTCTCCTTTCTGCGCAAATAGGTCTCAAAGTTGCTAAAGTTTACGATCAATTGAGTGGCGAATCATCGATTAGGACTTAAAAACACATACTGTTCAATTTGCTGGGCATTCGATTAACAGTTTTGGTCTTAACTTATACTTACTTACTTAGAGACAGCACTAAAGCAGCTTTAAAGAAATATCAGCCAACTTTAAAGATATATAAGATAATAGGCAGATAAAGAACGATCACGATCGATTTCATCAACATATAAATACCCTTCTAAAATCTGCAAATGTAACTTACGAAAGGGTTGATGAAATTATGAGCTGACAGGCCTGACAGAGAAGGAGAAAGGAAGTTATTTCATTCTCAAACAAATCATGTAAGATAATATAGGAAAGTACTTATTAAACGCACACAAAATACACGAAAACAAAGACTAAAAGAGCACAAAACCGAAAAAAATGCCGTTGATTGGGGCTTCATCTCAACATTGCGCCTAGGGCTGGTTTTTCAGAAAGAGCCCGACTTCAAACTGTTTAATTTTTTTGGGAACGCTACCATTTTAACCTATAACGACAAAAACACTTTTGACCAGCTTAAAATTAGTACACAAAATATCTTTATGAAATAATAATGACTACTTGGCTACTTGATGAACTTGATTTAACAAGCCCTAACACATCTATCTACACTTCTACACTAATATTATAAATAGGAAATATTTGATTTTTTGTTTGTTTGTTTGTTTGAATTGAATAGGCTCCGGAACTACTGGACCGATTTGGAAAATTCTTTCACCCTTAGAATCCTACATTATCCCTGATGAACATAGGCTATGTTTTATTTTTCTGCGCGGACGGAGTCGCGGGAAACAGCTAGTCACTTATAAAGATCTAGAAATCTTTCTCCGTCCTCTTCAATTGTCTGCGGTATCTGTCCATTGTTTAATTGTCTTTATTGATATTATTGATGCATCGTTTTGCACGTACAGACCCATTAGTATTGTGCAGACATTCAGTGAAAGTGTCGGGTCCAGAAGTGCAAATTAAATCAAAAGTGCCTTTAAACTTGAGACTGGTTAGCCCAAAATGATAGGTACCTACAAACAGGATATACAACATGGTGATTTAGAGTTAAGTCTTTGGAAATGTGAAAAGATTATTAGAAAAAAACGTGAGGGTTCTACATTTTTTCTGAAGAAGTGATGCAGATCAGATCATTATGATTACTCGATAACTAAGGATCGCTTTCTAAATGGAAGTTATAAGTTACGTAGACCTACGTTACGTTGGTCACTTTAACTTGGTCTTTTAATAATCTAAAGTGAAAATGTTCTGAAATGTCGAATTTAATGCTGATTTCAAATTACAAGTACTTCAAGGTTAGTTAGTGCAGTGTCCGTTGTAGCAGATTAAACCTTGATCTGGTGATTTAACTATCTCTCAAAGGAGGTATCATTAAATAGAAGTATTTATGCAGGAAATTACAATTACAAACATCGTAAAGAAGTTAAACTTGCTGAAAGATGTACGCTGTCATATAAACCAAAATCAAAGAAAGGATAGAAAATGTATGATGTAATAGTCTTGGGATAGAGAACTATCTGTAATAATAATCTTCAATAAGATGAAGTCAATACATTAGAATCTATAATATTTTATTTAATCACGGCTCTTCATCGACACATTCCTTTAAAAAATCAATATTAATCGATAAACACAATCGTGCTTCACATCACAGTCATCCTACACTACAATCGTCTATCTATGGCATACCTACACATAAAGGCCCTAATTTACTTGAAGTGATTCATAATCAGCAGATGAACGGCCTTATAGTTAGCATAACTAATTATAGTGGTTAAATAATGACTCATTTGTAAGATATTTATTGTTCTAAAGTCTATAACGAATAATTATTTTATAAAAATCTATGTATGGACAGTCTAGTTTATATATTTTATGGATGTCTTTCAAATTCAAGACATTTTTTTGAAAATAACACACCACAACACAACAGACGAGGTTAACTGGAAGAGATCCCTTAAAGGGATAAGTTCGCCTTTCTACAACCCTGTTATATTTTTGACTATTTTATAATTATCTCTTTTGTTTGTACAATAAAGTGTTTACATACATACACACATAGTAAAAAAAAAAAAAACAAGATTAGAGCAGAATAGAATTATTGCATTGTAGTGTGAAGTCAAATAGGGATAGGGGTATAGACTCAGCTCAGCATGTACTGCCGCCGGAGCCACAGCGCTGGTTTTCAGTAGGGTTGTGTGTGTAGTACATGTACTAAGAGCCAAAAATAATTAATTCCCGTCACTGTACTAGAACGAACTATTCCGTAAAGTTTTCTGCTCTTAGTTCATTTATTACACGCGGAGCAAGAACCGAACAGAGCAGGCAGTGACACTGACAGCAAAGCCGGCCATTCATTCGATCAAATGAGCATAAACAGACCAGTTTATTTCAGAGTACTAGTGTACTAAAAGAACTAAAAGACCGAATTAGTACATTACAGAGATTGTACCAGATTGGAGCGATCCGCTCAGTGAACGAGCGCGCACAACCCTAGTTTTGGCCTATTCCCAGTTGTCCACACCCCCTTTGTCCACACTGTGGACAACTGGGAATAATAAATCCCAGCTGTCCACACCCTCGAAAATAGGTGTGGACACTCACACTCTTTAATTTGACTCAACTGTGCCTAACAAACGTTTACTTAAAATCTAGTTTATATTACAAAAAAATGTTTTACAAATATGAAAATAATCACGAATACATGTATTTTTGCTAATATTATCTTTAAAACTAGACCACATATACCAGATTTTAAGTAAACGTTTGTTAGGTACTCTTAAATGACTCTTTGTATTTTCCTGACCCTGGGTATAATATATAAATACGAATATATCTACTTAAGTACATTAATAAAAACTAACACAGTTGAGTTAAATTAAAGAGTGTGGACAACTGGGAATAAAAAATCCACAATTTGTGTGGACAAAGGGAGTGTGGACAACTGGGAATAGGCCCTAGTTTTCAGCTGATCCCTGGTGTTCACCTATTCGTAGCCGAACGCAAACGCGTGATGAGATAAAAATATGTATAAATAAATATACTTTATCATTATCACCTCTTAAATTTGCCAATTTCGTCGATTCAAAACAATGTTACAAAATGGCGATTCCACTCCGTCATTTTTTAAACTCGACACGTGCAGATTTTGGTAGTGGTATAGGACCTTGCCGGGTCCGTGAGAATCGCTGTTAACCTACCGCCAAGGCTAAGCACTGTTCGCATTGTTGTGAACCGGTGTGAGGTTAAGACAACCGATTCATTACTAGAATTGAGGCATTCCATCTCAGTCCTCATGGTTGAGAACGCATTTGCAGTCTTTGGATTCCAGTCTTGAGAATGCAAATGCCGATGGACGTCAGATCCTACTTATCATCAGGTGGCCTGTGTGCTCGTTAGCATTGCCATAAAAAAATGAGTACCTACAAAAGACTCTTCTAACATAACAAAAAACAAGTTTTAAAAACCCGGCTGTTGCTAACCAACTTTAAATCGTTATAAATCCTAAATGATCATTCAAAATAAAAAAAAATTGTCGTTTTTTTCTTTTATACAATATGGCGGCAACCAGACGCCATATTGATTTTTTATTACTCTTATATCTTTAGCGACATTCACAACATTAAGACAAATCGATTGACATAAGAATCCTCAAAATCGGTTCACGCGTTTAGTTTCTAGAGGGCCACAAAGGATCAAACATACATATATAGGCTGGTAACCACATTACTCTCCTCCTTCGGCAGTCGGGTAAAAACACCGTTCAAATAGGTCGAATGAACCTGCTCTGTGCTTCTTTTTCTATTTGCCGTTTGTTGGAAATCATCCTTTATATTGATCAATTTAGTTTCAAAATACAGCAATTAGTCGTCGTACGGATTAGTAATGATAATTCTTCAATCTTTCATTCTTCTTGCAACCCAGTCATAACCCCAAACGATGTACCTTCTGACCTTGCAATTGAATCCATCCGCCGACGAATTGCTGCAATTTGAAACTAAATGGATACGAGTTGGTAACAGACATGACACAACACGACACATGCATGCAATTTGGCATAAAGGATAGCGAGAAATTTATATAATGGTTAATGGTTTATTCAATAGGCCGACGGTTAATATGCTACAAGCACTATGCAGATAAGAAGTCAGTCCTGACACATTGCTCAACCATGATACCATGAAGTTTGTATAAATTGATAATATTTACAGCAGTGAAACAATGCTGTTATTACTATTCCTCCACACGCATCAAATAAGTATAGCGTTTTTTTATGCGTACCTGCCTTTGTACCTCTCCTTCCCCACTGCAAACCGCACTACCGACCAATGATTTCTATTTCTAATTCAAAAACGGAGTCGATGGAGCTTCTTTTCTGGGTGGTTTGGCCCTTCGGGCCTGCTGAACAACTAATATAAGTCATAACCTAAACCTACCTCATATTTGTGATACTAGTTTTGGTCAGTAGTGCGGTTTAGTAGTGCATTAATTTGGGACCCATTTCAAGAAAAATATGTTTGAAGTCGTCAATGTCATTAGAGATGTCAAGTCATTTGTAACTTTTAGGAAAATCAACCTTATTGTTGTAGAATGTCATATTGATTTTGGATCTAAGGTGGGTACCAGATTTAATCTCGTGACTGTACTATAGTTAAAAGAAAGAGGCGTTACTATCCTTCGTGGTATTACAATGATGTATTTATCTTTTTGTTGATTAAATTAATAAATAGGTAGCTAAGTAGTTCGCCCCGAACAGACTTCCGTTAGTCCATCACTCCTTGTCCGATCTTACTCATATTAGATTTTTTTTTAATGATTTGATTCATCTGCTCTTCTTCCAAATTGTATGATATAATAATCGGATCAACAATATCGTTATCGTTGATCGAATATCGAATGCCGTCTCAGTTGACTCTGTTAATGACGTCACAACGCTATCGAATATCAGGTGGCTATCTCCTACAAATTGGCCTAGTTCCAAACTAAGCTCCAAGCTTACAGTCGACTACAAAGGGGTATCCACTTATGCGCCTTTTTCCATTGAAAACTGGATACATATCCATGTCTTTGTACTCGATTGTACTTAGTTAAAGAGACAACGACAAATAAAATCTTCATGAATTCGTACCTTGTATCGATTACTTTATCGAAACACTTTTTAACGCCAAATGTATCATTCGCTGCACGAGTTTTTTTTTGTGGTCACAAGTCTAACCTTAAAGTAGAAAATAGCGTTCGTCAAAATGATGGTTTTCCGTAACGTTAATCAGTATCCGTATGCATAATCGATTAATAAGGCATATAATGTGTAAAGTTACTTAAAACATTCCTTTTAATAAAAATATAGAACAGTGTGTTCATTGTTTGATGTTACTAAACTAACACTCGTTAGAAGTGTTCTAAATAGATTTTGTCACTCGGCCAAAACATTCTAATTATTCTAGAAATTTCGGCGGATTCAGGTGAAATAAATGATTTTTGAGACTTGCCTGGACACTCGCGCCCCATACAAACAAACAGTGCAATATAGCACGTAAAATAGCTTTGGTTTTCTACTGCTCTCTTACTCTAAAAAAATTAAGACTTCGTGCACTGTATGTTTGTTTTCATATCCGTCCGTAATCCTCATCGGATAAAGATGAAACTCGGCCGATTTGACATTACTCCTACTGAAGGCCAATAGGAAATTGCGACTCCATAGATTGTAGAAGCACGGTATGCCACCAAATCCTTACCCTAATCGTCACAATCTTTCACATTTATAATATAATACTAAAGAATATACCTATTGCTGTTTAATATTGTGATCTAATTAGCAGGAAAACATAATGATTTATAACATATAAATAAACATGTCATAATGGGAAGTTAAAGTCACCACTGCAATCGCTTACCAGTCTTACCACCGCTTAATAATATCTAATGTTTATGTAATTTATTTACCTATATTTATTTTATATAATTATATTAGCTTCTATACGCGACTTCTTCTGCGTAGAATTCGATTATCGTTATTCCCTTGGAAACTTTTAATTTTTCCGGGATGAAAACTATCCGATGTCCTATTCCAGGACCTAACCTATATGTGCGCCAAGTTTCATCCCGATCCGTTTAGTGGTTGAAGCGTGATTGAGTAACAAACATCCAAACATGCAAACTTTCTCATTTATAAAGTAAAGATATTAGCTTGTATACGCGATTTTGTCACTTTAATGATTAAGAATTGTTATGTTTTTACAAGGAAATGATTTAACCCGTAGAGCGCCCTGGAATGGTAAAAAGATAAAAAAAGATAAAAGATGTTTATTCAGTAAGCAGGCCGCACGGGCACTTTTACACGTCAAAAATCTACCAGCTGGTTTCTTTTAAATCATTTCATGAATTGGAGCAGATACGTTGTGTGAACGGTGTGCACATAGGGCGATGCAGGGCGCAAATCGTTATGTGCACCTTGACGGGTTAATTTAAAACAAATAAAAATGTATAGACTAAATTTTCGGATTAATAGATAGGGCCAAATAATAGTTGTGTATTCTGGCATGTCTATTAGCTTAAATAATCTATGTTAGTTTCCACAAAATGGAACAACAATTTATAAATCTCAATTTGCAATTTTGCATCCGCAAAACTGAAAACCTTGACATTATGCGACTTCAAATTGTATTGCGTTTGACATTTCCCGGCACTAACGCTTAACAATTGACACGAGATATTTCTATTGGTTGTAAACAATTGACGGTCGTTCGGTCGGAGGATATTGCAATTTGGGACAGAACTCTGAGCCTAGACTTGTTACATTCTACAAACGTTAACAACTGCAAAATTAAATAAATATTCATCAGAGGACACAAATTCACAAATCAACCCAATCAATCAATCTTACACAAATTGACCTAGTCCCAAACTTAGCTCTCGGCTTCTACTATGGGTACTAGGCAACGATAAATATACCAGTCCACTGCTGGACGTAGGCCTCCCCCATTGCACACCACCGAGAACGATCTGCGGCCACTCTCATCCAGCTCTTGCCAGCCACCTTGCCAAGATCGTCGCTTCACCTAGTCTGAGGGCGTCCTACGCTGCGTTTGCCGATCCGCGGTCCCCACCCAAGAGCACTATAACTCCAGCAGTTATCCGTTCTGCGGCATATGTGGCCGGCCCACTGCCAATTCAAGCTGCTAATTCGATGGGCTACGTCGATATAGAGATATACATACTTAAATACATAAACACCCAAGACCTGAGTCTTGTGCGCGCGAGTATTTGTTCCTGAAATCTCACTACCAAGCAGGTTATTGTGTCGTCAATATAGCTAAATATTGGCCATCATTAAAAAATTCAAAGTTTCACATTGATTGGATAACCTTTAAAAATTTAAAACAAAACTCGATTTGTACTGGAGTTGATTCGCTTTAAAAACTGCAGATCTTACGGCTGATTAAATAATGCGTACAAAGATTTCACGCTGTGGCGTTGATGAGCGACCTTTAGCAAATCCAATCAACGTTATTTCTGACTGTGTGTTTGGATTACGGTTCGGGCTAGAATCCATTTACACCTCACTACAATATTGCTATCCAGGGGGGATCGTGGAGCTCATGACTCATGACCCATGACCTTGAGCCATGATACAAGCTTAACTTTTGTAACTTTTTAACCTGTGCTATAAAAAGGTCGTGTTTGTCGTATTATGGGTACCTTTGACCCTCCTTGGACCGAATTCCGGATCCGCCCTTGGTCTGATTCTTGTTGTTTTTATCAATGTAAAAAAGTTTACGGTTCGGTTTATATTTAACCTGTTCATTACTGTAATTTTGTAGGTATACCCTCGTGGCGCCCCGTGTACTTTACAAATTACATCAAAATAAATCAATATGACGCCTTAATTAGATTTAAATAGAGTTGCAATTATAACTAAACTTTTTTGACGTCAAGGTGTCAGGAGGATATATAGGTATATTTTACGTTTATTTGATATTGTATTGTCGTGTGGTTGCCGAGTTCCTCGTGTGGTTGCCGAGTTAGAATAGTGCCACTCCATGTCTTCCCGTGGATGTCGTAAGAGACGACTAAGGGAATAAAGGCTTGTAGTACTGTTAGGCGATGGGCTTGCAACCTGTCACTAATACGCTGGTAAACATCTTAGCCTAATTTGTGCAAATTGTGGTTATAGAATTATCAACAAGTTTTTAGAGATGTTTGTAATTCTGTAGCTCTGCCTACCCCACTCTGGGAACGAAGGCGTGAGATTATGTATGTATGTATGTATGTTGATATTGTATGCCTTCACGTTTATTGTTAGCCTTCACTGTTCTTTTGCGAATTTTATGGTTGATGAATAAATGTATTTCTTCTTCTTCCCGAGCGAGACTTGATAGATCTAGGTTAATTCGAAACCTTTGAAATTTCACCCACGACTGACAAGATAGTCAACCTAGTCCTCCGAATTATGGTTTTTGGTTTAGTTCGCTCGCATCGCATCGATGACGATGTTTCATGCGTCGTGGGGTCTTTGCCATGTGTTTAACCAGATCGTAGAGTGTAAATCTAGTTTTTAATTACCCTTGCCAACGTAGTAATGCTCCGTCCATCTCATCGTCATGGTCTGGTTTATATTCGTACTCTGAAATTCAGGTTTAATGTTTCCGCTACTAAAAAATAGTTTTTCACTTTTCGGATAGTAAGGATTCCCATATGTCATTAGCGGGCTGAAAATGACATTTCCATCCCTAGAGCGGAAAGTGATTTTGAAAAAATAATTGGTTCAACACTCAGGCATTTTTGACTGTTTTCCAGACCATGGTAGAATCTGATATAGCCATAACGATATAACTCTGACTTTTTTTAAAGCTCATTTTGAAATTGTTTTGACAAAGTTCATGACAATAACATAGGTACAACATTTTTGTTTAAGTACTTTCCTTTCAGTAGAGTGTTTAACTTGGTTTAACACTCAAATTAATTTAAATATATATTAAATAACAAAACAATAGCAATTCTGAACCAGGACTAATATTAATTTTCTACCAAATCTTACTTCAGTTGTTTTGTCATAAAGCTTCCGGAGCTAGCTCCTTTCGTCTAGACGTTCCCAATGTTACTAACTTGTTTTAAAAGGTCGTTATGTAGAGCCTAATAGGGTTTAATATGCGTCTGCTTTTCTTGCTCATACGCCCTTTTAACTTAGGAATTAATATTATTGCGGCGGCGTCTGAAATACCTGTCTAGACGTTAAATGACCCCAGCATCTGTACCCAAAAATCGAAGATCGGAGCCACGTTGGCTGTCTCGTTTTAAGGGAACCCTTATGGTGAGACATCGTTTTCTGTCTGTCTGTATGTCACAGCAGGTTTTCTCAGTAACTACAAATCCTATCAACTTGAAATTAGGCATAGATGTACAACTTGCTTGCCGGCATCTGTTTTTAGTATAAAAAAATATGAAATTCATTTTATAAATAATTGAAAAGGGGTCTAGAATTGATAAATGAAAGTGGTTAGATTATATCAAATAGGGTGTCATATGAAAGGGCGCAATCTGCACATTTCAAAACTATTCTATATTTTTATTTTTTGTGATGTACTTTTTGATTTATAGCCAAAAATGTACAAAAAATGACTTATCTCCGAAGTTTATTAATCAAAAAAATTCTGAAAAATACTGACGTATAGATAATTACTTACATTTTATGGGAAAAATAAAATAAAGTGATGATTATTTGCAGTTTTTGAGAAATAACAAAAAACTTTGAAAATCTGTATTAAAATTTAGGCTAGTCAAAATGAACCTTATCTCATAGAAAATAAAGTTCATAACAAAATCAGTATTTTCTTTTGCGGCTACCAAGCATATTATCTTAAATACGGGACCCTCGGTGCGCGAGTCCGACTCGCACTTAACCGTTTTTTTTAGAATTAATCTCGAGTGAAGTGTAAAAGGGAGGGGGAATTTAAATCTGGTCGTTTTCATTGTAGTTAATTTTTTAGTTGGCCTTATCTCATTTCGTAGACCCAGTTGAATAAAGCCATTCTTTACTTTGTCAACATGTAACATGTTCTTTGAAATAGAAGGGTTCATTGCGGACATTTTAGTGAAGTAATAAACTAAAATAGAAAACTATCTAAGGTCAAGATTTATAATTCTGTACAATTTCACTGTACAGCTGTGTGGCTTACATTTTAATATGGGTCCTATCTGATAAACAAGCTAGCATTATGAAGTTAAATAAAAATTCTTAATATACAAAGGTACGAGTTAGAAAAAAAATATTGTTTGTTTACTAAAACCTCGGTTACTCACTGGAAGCAGAGCTAAGGATGCCCTGTGCTACAGGAGTTCCCATTATTTTGAATGGATTCTACTGTGACCCTAGTGAAAAAGGATACAAGTCTCCCGAGTTTATGTGAAAAAGTCTAGTATACTCTGTACATGACATGTACCCTTTATTATTAAAAGCTAAATGGACTTGTATCCGTATTCACTAGAGCCACACTGGGGTCCTATTGATAAAGAGTACAAGTCGACTTAACTCGTAATAAAAACGGGTACACAGGGAGGCCCGAACATAGACGTCAAAAAAAAATGTTGGTCCCTCGTGTCGTGGGGTATCCGAATAACCCCCATGTATGTTCCGCGAGTTTTAGTATTTTCGGAGATATTGATCTTTTTAATCGGAATTTTAGTAATTTTTCCTTATGTCCATGTTATGAAAAACCCTTAAGTTCATGTATTATTTTAATATTTTTTCAGTGGTTTATTACATTCATAGAATAATTATGAACTTAGGATGTTTTTAAAACTACATGCCAGTTTTTTTTTCATGATAACTTTTTGTGTTATCGCACAAAGTTTGTTGTCCATACTAGGTGAAAAACAAACATGGGGTACAATTAGTACGGAGAAAGTAACTTTGTGTGATTACACAAAAAGTCGTCATGAAAAAAAAAATTACTTTTTGACGTCAATGTTCCGGCCACCCTGTATACATGAACGGAGTATGTAATTAATAGACTTAAACCCTTTTTCACTTGATCTTCAGAAGACTTATATCCCTTTTCACTAGGACCCCAGTATCAGGGGTCAAAATAACTAAGCTGCTTTACCACCGACGTTCTTTGCACACATAGACAGACAATCAAATTCTTCAAATATAATATTCAGTACTCCTTTTTTTGTGCCCGGTGTGGGTCATTAATACTCATAATTTTCCTTATGAATCTTGTTATGCTTGTTTCTTAATCGCGTAGATTCTAATGTTGCACTTCAGAACTTGCTATAATGTCAATAAATCCAAAAATAAAATTTAATAGCCATTTAATAGATAACGACTGTAACTAGTTTAAGAACCGTCTACAGTTTTTTTTTTAACTTTGTTTAAAGCAATTTGAGTCTTAAAACTTTGTAATAACATATGTTTTATCCTTCGCGCTGTAACTATTTTCGCAAATATAGGTACCTACACATATCGCGATGTTCTTGGAAATTATAATACTAAATATTGTCCCCCTATCGATGCAAGCTATCAGCATAGTGCCAATAGTAAATTGATAACTAAACCATGCAAATATTATCATTATCAGCTCGTGTGACCTCACTTTAAAACCCACCCGGATGATTATACTTATAGGGATAAGTATTATCGTCGTATGATATCATAACTATAAGCAATATTTAAATAAGATTCTGTCATTGTCTGCGATTGCAAAAGAGAAAGCCTCAAAAAGGGTTACCCATAAAGATGGTATCCACAGCCACATAAGCGGTCCAAAAAAGATCTCCGACCCAACCCTTCCATTGTCGGACAAAAGAAAGGAAGCCCGTAGTCTGTAAGCATGCATGCGTCAGGATGCCCACTCCGCGACTCACATAGCTATAAGTCCCCCCCCCATCCCAACCCCCATTCCTATCCCCCCTTTTTGGAAAAACCCCGCGGATAAGTAAACGGAAGGACTTTCTCCTCCGGCCTTTCAGCACTGGCTGGCACTGGCTGGTATCCGGGGGAGTCTAAATTCTAGTTGGTAATAGGGGCATTGGTGTTTTTATCCGGTGCGAGCCCGGCGGTACCTGGGCCCTTCATTACCAGGTCTCCGGAAGGGATTTTCACCTCTGCCCCTTTTTGTTAAAGTAATTCAAGTAAAAAGCAAACAAAAGCAAGGATTTTTTTGTCTATGGCCCTTCAACGATTACCAAAAAAAAAGTTTTTGTCAAAAATTTCATTTTTGCCACAAGCTGTACTTTTTTTGCAAAATCTTTATCCGCTTATCAAGACCAAACTCTTGAGTCCTAACACGGTGGGTCTACGTTACGAATAGCGGAGATCCTGTCGCCACTCGCCACCTTTCGACTCCATCATCAGATGGTTTGTTAGATCATATTAACAACACGCAATTTTTTCTATTAGCGTATAGATTATTGCTATTCGCATTTTTTTCACAGTAGCGAATTTTCACTATCGCAAAATTTTCCCAATACGAGTAGTAATTACATTGTCATACATAGGTAGGTTAGGTTAGGTTAGGTTTGGAGTTCATCTGACTCCTTCACTACCTGGCAGGTTTAGGATATAATACGGCCTCTTACGCCATAAAAAAGTCACCTCGTCGTTAAAGTAGTTGTTTATCGTTACTCGCTACACTGAAATTAGCTTAAAAGCTTCTGTTCGAGCCCCGGGTGGTAATTATTTATCAATGTCTGACACATAAGCTGAGGCAGGCTAGAGCTTTAAATAAATAACTATTATTACCTAAAGTATATATACCTTTATGTTTGTGCTATAGGTAGCAGCACAAACCTTTGGTTACGGAACCCTAAAAAAGGACGGAAAGTGAAGCGAAAGTACCATAAACATCAAATTAACAAATTTTACTAACATTCTCTCTACACTACACGCATTCGTGTAAACTTGTAAACGAAGCTTTCAAGTGGAATTAGCTTAAAAGCTTTTGTCGAAGCTCCGGGTGGTAATTCGTCATCGATGTATTAAACATTCTATATACATAGACATTTTATAGCTACAATTTATGATCGATCAACATTGTGGTCGCGGCTTGGCAACCGCCGCTGCGCTGGGATACCTGGATGCATAAAATGTGCAATGACGCGTAAAATATCTGGATTACTTGGACACGTAAAATATCCGGGATACTTGGACGCCTAAAATATCCGGGATACTCGGATGCGTAAAATATCCGGGATATTTGGACGCGTAAAATGTCCAGTTTCTGGAACGCGTAAAATATCTGGGATACTTGGACGCGTAAAATGTCCGGGATACTTGGACGCGTAAAATATCTGGGATGCACAGATGCGTAAAATATCTGGGATATTTGGACGCGTAAAATTACTGGTTTCTTGGACGCGTAAAATATCCGGGATACTTTGACGAGTAAAATGTCCGGGATTCTTGGACGCGTAAAATATTTTGGATACTTGAACGCATAAAATGTCCGGGATACTTGGACGCGTAAATGTCCGGGATACTTGGATGCGTAAAATATCCGGGGTCTTGGGCGCGTAAAATATCCGGGATAAGGTCAAGCGGGGCTATTGTGACAGAGGGGTAAATGCGTCACGTAATTTTTTTCAAGGGAATTCAACGTTTTAAGACTATTTTTGCGTCCTTTTATAGTAGTTTAAGTACCTTAATTCTATAAAAGGAAGCATAAATAGTTTTTAAACGTTGAATTCCCTTGAAAAAAAATTAGTGACGCATTTACCCCTCTGTCATAATAGCCCCGCTTGACCTTACTTGGACGCGTAACGTGTCCGGGATACTTTGACGCGTAAAATGTCCGGTTTTCTTGGACGCGTAAAATGTCCGGGATAATTGGACACGTAAAATTTCCGGGATACTTGGACGCTTTTTTTACTTTTTGATAACCCCGCTCGGACGGCCCGGCCCCGGACACCCTCCGAATTCCGAACGGTCCTTTGGGCCTTTCCCACCTGTTACACGATTAGTGGTAACGCGAAGCTAACAAAAACTTGTTTAAAGTTTAACTAGTTCTTATGGTTCAAATAAACATGTACAAAAACTACTAGATTTTTTAAATCGGGTTTAGATAGATCTCGGACAACATCACCTCAGTTATTATGTCTGTGAGTTAACTGACGGACCGTAAAAAGTAATGCGATAAAATCCATAAGGCAAAATAGTTTTTTTGTGGTAAGAAGGCACACGAGCACACAGGCCACCTGATGGTAAGTGGGATCCATACACATTTGAATTCTCAACACTGCAATCCTAAGACTCCAAATTCGTTTCCAACCCTGAGGACTACGATGGAATGCCTCTATGCTCGTAATTTCACCGACAACCTTCTTACCCTCGCCCGGAACACAACAATGCGAACACTGCTGCAATGGTTAAAATCACTCACTCGAATTCGTAGCCCAAGGTTCTAACCACCCAATTTGACTTATTTTCCGTACTCTGCTTATATTAATTAACTGGTTATATAGCTAAAATAATTTATTAAATAATCCTTAATAAATATTATGTAAATACTTTTATTAAATACAAAGCGTATAATTAATAACTAATGCAACAATATTTTTTCCCGCTTCGTCTACGCCACATACTTTATCGTGAATATTCCCTGTGGGTTTCCGGCACACATACAAGCCTGTATTACCATACAAGCCACACACACTACTACATGTAACAACACAGTTATCAACTTTACAGCCAGTCAATATTTCAGTTTACTTTGAATGGTCAGCTGTGGCATACATGTCATATTTTAATCTGACTAAATTACTAGAAACGGACTTTTACGAGTAAATTCTACGAAAAGCAAGTGAATATTATGTCCTTCAAAGTTCAAGTGGAGTTACTATGAAAATATTATAAATTAAAACAGAATAAATAGTATCTGGTTAAATAAAAACTTTAAATTAAATAATTAAATCAAGTGAATTCTATTAATATAGAAATCAAATCGATAACGTGGTTCGCTTTTACCAAGGACGTTTCACCAATTATCGTGGTAATTGTGACAAGTATAAACTATGCTGATTTTTTATCCATTTGACTTCAAATAGGTACTTAAAAAAAGCATTATGAACTAATCTACTTAGTTAAAACGATTTCCGTGATAAACCGTAGAGTGCATTGTTTGAATCATCAGTCCTTGACCAAAATAAAGGACACGTCTAATGATATTTAACACAATCATCAACTAGTTGTTTCTAATACTCGGAAAGAGATCCACGTGAATATGAGTGCGGATATACACGAAATCGATTTTGTGAAACTAGACAGGAAAGATGTTGGTCAACTTAAGGCTTTCTACGCCGACGCCGCAGTGGTTAAAGCAACCAGCATCTGGAAGCAGAAATCTGTGTCCATTGTATCACCTAAGTCGGGAAGAATATTTGGGAGGAAATCCAAAAAAGAGAAAACGGAGAAAAGCAACACCGGGTTCTTTTCGAGAATTTTCGAGGATTTTAAAAAGGTGAAAGTTTCGGATTACACGTACCAGCAATCGAATGTAAGAAAGAACAGTTCTTATAAACCGTTTTGGGCGACCAAAGTGGCTGAACCTAAAGCGGAGCGGAACATCGAAGAAGAAGCGATTAAAACTACGGCAGTTATTAGTGAAAACAGTAATGTTGTAAGAAACAAGGCCTTCGTCTTTGAGAAGGCAGTTTTAGGATCGCCTAAAGTTATTCTTTCTAAAGGAACTCAAGTTAAGCAAAAACCTTTGGAGAAAAAGATACCAGCAGTGGACACAAATGTTGAAAACAAGTTGAAGTTACCGCCCTTTTACAATGGTAGTAAAATGCATATGCCTACGGGAGAGCATCTGTTTTGGGTTCGTAGTATTTTATACATTTTTAACGCTCAGTAAGACACACGCCTTGCATTGTCAAACGACATGCAAGTGCCACTGGTAGCAGCGAATGTAATCGATAACAAGGGATCTAGGTGACATGCTTTTCTAACTCTTGTACCTAGGTTTGATCTACTGAAAATTATCGGGTGATGCTAAGACAGTATATCGATACCTTAGCGCACAATCGTACTAAATGTTTTTTTATTGCCAGTAAAGTTTCGAACTTATTGTTTGTGCACAAACATGCTAATTACAATAACTTTTCAAATGTAATTAGTACAAGTGTGAACTAAGGTATCGATATGCAAACTCCACATACTCGTATGTTTTATCCAGATTTTGATCATTCAATTAATTAATGATTAGGTACTATTTTGTAATATATAAGTTGTTATGGGTTGTAACGGGCTAGTTTTGCGCAATTGGAAGACTTAATTATGCGCGTAGTTTGCGCTACTATTGTGTTATGTTATGTTGTATCAACATATTCCTATGGATACATATTATTATACTGAAAAAGCAATCAAAACGGTTTAGAAAGATAAAGTCTCAAACTATAAGAGGATTGGGCAGTTAGCAATAATAGATGTCGTCATTTAAAAAAATTAGATTATCTTCATTTTAAAATTTTAAATAAAATGTGTTATACGGTGAGCGAACTGCCGTTTTTTTTTTTGAAATATGGCCTTTTATCGTGTATGCTAAACAGGAATGTCTTGCATTGGGACTTCATGTCTAAAAATAGAAGTCGATTCCCGCTATTAAATAATGTTATTAATGCAGTTTTTGGTCGGGTTTCAGACTTCCTCTTACTAACCCATTTAGAGCGTTTAAGTAACTCTGTATCTGTATATGGGCTGCGATAGCTCATATCGCTCAAAATGCATCGTTTCGTTCGTTCCGAGAGATTTATTTTTTTGAATACGGCAATTTCAAGACAACAATGATATATTTCACAGGTTTAAATGGCATGCAATACATTAATTTTTGTTCGACCGGTAACAGCTTTTAGGTATTTTAATTTAATAAACATGTTGTCCTGTGTCGATAACGGATAATAATAATTTATGTAGTCATTTTGTTAATGCGGTTTTGTGTATTTTAGGGTATATGTACCTAACCAAAGGTGGATAATATAACTACCAATGTTTTTTGCCGTTCCTTATAGGTGGAAGAAGGGGGGTGGCTGCATTTAATTTTGAAAGAAGTGGTAGAAAACATATTAAAAACTGGGATAGCACTTAAAGACATTGTATTTGGCGTAAGATCAGTTTGCCGCCATTTCGTTCACAGTCTCGGTCTGATTCAAGCACCGAGCTCGACTACAGAGGCGTCTGAGGTTACTTCGTTTCGTGTGAGAAGAGTTGAAAGCCAGACTTGATATGCTAACCAATCATGTGTTCTGTTAATAATACAACATTAAACGCATTATTAAAAAACAATCGTTATGTATAGCTCAATCGTGGATGCATCTTTTAGGCATATTTAGAACAAATTTGACACACACATGTCGAAGAAACTTACTCACATATTTGAAATTGCATCCTAAACGTGATTCTATACAAAATGATATACATTGGCAAATATATACATTACAGAATCCTTACAGAATATAGTGGTTGGCAAGATTAATTAATTCACTGCTGTCCCTTTGCCCTGTCCGTTATTTCACATACTGACAGTGACAGCTGTCAATTTTGTTTACATTGCGTAGCTTACATGAAGCCCAGTAATGTAGGAACTTTTCGACTTGGCAATGTATACAGAATTGTCATGTCACCTGTCCCTGTCGCTTTTATAAAATAGTAAGCAAGTCATTCCCCAGGTATCGCGTTTTTGCTTTATACGAAGCTTGCGTTCTGTAATAACGCGTTTTTCAAAACACTTGTATACGTTTTTGAAAACGCTTGTATGAGTTGTAGGCAGTGAATGAATGCCTTAATACATATAAACAAATACGGCGATGAACTGACAGTTTTGATTTGAAACTGATATAGGTAATAGTTTTTCAATCCACGGCACGCCCCGCAAGTCAAATTGACGTTGCACGGTTTTGTTGCGTCAATGTATGATAAAATAAGTAGTGGAGCGGGGCGGAACGTCTCGTGGATTGAAGGCGCTAGCTCGTTAGAGATTTTTATCGCCGTATTAATTTATATATTAAAATCTTGCTAGCCCACTACAATGCACACTACATGATACTGGTAGTGAATACAGGTTTTTAAACATTTTTCCTTTTGTTTTTTTTGTCGGAAGTCTACGAGTGTTTTGTGATTGTCCGTTTTTTACATGTCTTTTGATATAGCGTATGTTAATCAGAGGCATTCCATCGTGGTCCTCAGGGTTGGCAACGCGTTTGCAGTCTTTAGATTGTAGTCTTGAGATTGCAAATGTCTATGGGTCTAAGATACCACTTCAGGTGGTCTGTGTGCTCGTTTGCCTTCGCTATGAAATTTTGGTTTATAAAGCTTCAATTTTTACTCGACTGCAAACAGAAATGAATGTATGTATTGTGACTAATTATTTGATGATCTATAAACTGTGCTAATTAAAGTCTGTATTTTGTGTCTGTTTGTCCGTTTAGTTATTTGAAGTGGTTTTTATCATCATTTAAACAGAGAATGTATTCTAGTGTTTCACTCCGCCAGAACCGAAGCGGGTGGCGCTAGTTTTTTTTATTTTTGTGACTATGACTCTCTTACATATGACTCCCCCTTTCTCATTATTTTTGACACGGATAGCTTTTGTTTCCGCAACTATATACGACCCGTAACTACGCCGTCTATAAAAACCTATAGTCCTATAATTTGTTTCACAGCTTGGCGAAACCCGTCCATCATCCTTCGGACCGGCGACATATCAGGACTACAAGGAGATCAGATCTCGTTGTGTGTCTGAAGGGAGACTGTTTGAGGACCCGGAGTTCCCCGCCGCAGACCGCAGTCTGTACTACAAGGAGAGGTTGGATCGGCCCATCACTTGGTTAAGACCTAGCGTAAGTATAATCAACATAATCATCCATAATTTCGATATCACTTTCGGGACGCGCGGACTTTCTCCAGGTTCAAAATGTCTGCTGTATGCGTGACGTCAACTCTCCTGCCTGTAGGTATCTTACTTAGAGTATACTCGAGAATCAGGTATTTTAAAATGCTGGTATTTCGGGAAAGAGCAAACCAACAAACTACATAGTTTTTTACAGAACTTATACGAAATTAATGGCAAATATTAAATATCGAAAGAGGAATTGTCTATGTGCCAGTAAAATATTATTCAAAAAGACTTAATGTCAACTGCTTAATCCAGAAAATGAAAGTCAGGTTACTGCTTGTCTTCTAATCTAGTTTCATCTGTGAACAGGAGATATGCGAGGACCCGCAGCTGTTCGTGGAGGGCTACAGCCGCTTCGACGTGCAGCAGGGCGAGCTTGGCGACTGCTGGCTGCTGGCCGCCGTGGCCAACCTCACGCTGCACCGCAAGTCAGTTGTATTCTGAGCTATGTACAGGGCTACAATAATAAAAGTTTCTGTCAAAAACTTAATTTTTGGGACAAGCTTTTGTTGCGGACTCTATTTTTTTTTGCAAAGTCTTTATCTGCCATACCAAACTAATGAATCCCAACACGGTGGGTCTACGTTAAATATGGCGGAGATCCTATCGCCACCTTCGACGCCATCATCAGATCAGCTCTTATATACCGTAATATTGCATTGTCATCGGGTATTTGGACCACGTTTGTAAATACGTGGTCCAAATTTCAGCTCATTCCGTTAACGAGAACTGGTTTAAAATTTACTTGCAAATTTTGACGGAAAACTTAAAAACATACATACGAACAGTGCAAATTAAATAAAAGCTGGTAAAAATACTATCGAGTCCAAATCGTCCCGCCATATGCTCTTAGGGTCGGACTACAGGCATCCGGAATCTCCCTGGTCCAAAAAAAACCGAGTTCGGCATGCTATCGATTAAAGCGCGGGCGCCGGACACAAAGAATTTCGTACATTGACTCACCATTACTTGTATCTGTCACTCGCGTACAATGATATTGCCATCGCGCTCGCACAGCGACATCGCCGGCGTCAAGAATTGTAATTGTAAACTTTTTCCTTATAATAATACGGTGCCTTATAGTAAAGGTCAATGTACGAAATTCTTTGTGTTCAGTCTGCATCCGCGGTTTATAGGCGGTCCGTTTGAATCCGGAGAGAAATGGAGTCTGTACATGTTGCGCTGAAAAGACACTTATTTACAACAATAATAATCTTCTGAAAACCAACCAACTGTTAAACAGTAAATACTTATTTTCAGATTATTCTTCCAAGTGGTGCCGGATGATCAGAGTTTCGACGAAGAGTACGCTGGTGTCTTCCATTTCCGGTAAATTATCTTTTGAATCCTTGAAATTATAAACTCAATTTAAAAAAATACGACGCTGTTAGCCTGTGTGGGATGCCAGAGAGATTGTGACAGCGATAGACAACCGAGTAATGTTAATGCTCTGGTTGTTCTGTATTTAATTATGTATTTATTTCTTTACATAAGTTTACTTATCGCTACCTACGAGTAGTACTCGTAACTATGGTACAACCAACACATGGTTGAGGGAGGCGATGGCTGAACGGGTGCTGTCTGTGGGGTCCGGTCTGTTCACGCTTGCAAGGACTTGCTGTCCAGTTAGTTATTTTAGTTATCGTTCCTGACGTAGATACCTCATTGTGTTTTTCTCCTAGTCATTATTTTTAATTTAATGTTATTGATTTTACATCTGATTCTATTTCTTAACTTTCTTAAACTTTCTTACCTTTTAATGTAACTTACTTTTAAGTATTATTGTATTTTATGTTTTTTTTTTCAAATATTTGCTGCATTGCCTTTTGCTGGAGCTTGCGGCGCTTCTTCTCTGCAATGACGGTCTTGTCCGAAGCGCTATTAGATTCACTGCATATACCGACTTGTAAGAGCCCTCATGTGGCCAATACAGTGAATAAATATTTTGAATTTCGAGTAGTAGTTTTGGTTTAAATCAATTTATGTGACATGGTCCCCTGATATGGATTCTATTGACTGTTCTCGTGGCAGGTTCTGGCAGTACGGCCGCTGGGTGGACGTGGTGATCGACGACCGGCTGCCCACCTACCGCGGCAAGCTCGTATTCCTGCACTCCAGCGAGACCAACGAGTTCTGGAGCGCCCTGCTGGAGAAGGCTTATGCTAAGTAAGTTGTTGTTTCTGTCAAAGTAAGCCGATTTTACTGAGGGCCACTCTCTTAGCTTCACTCTAGTTCACTCCCACCTCACCCAGCGTAACACAGGTGCTTGCATCTTAGGGCTGCGTCCAACCACTGTTTCCATTGGTTGAACGCAGAGGAAGCTATACTCTATTATGTTTGATGGCCACTGTGACACAGTCCTATTAGGCGGGTCGTGGGACATTAAAATTCATGAAAAAGTTTTGACAATAAAAATAAACTTTTTTGCTGTGCGGGGATAGTAGTAATAATTTTTTAGAGTGATAAATTGATAATATGTGGATTCACAGAAATCACAAAATTACTCTTTATTCATTCAATAAAGTAGTAAGAATGACAAAAGAGTCTTTTTTTTTTTCATAGTTCCACATATATTATCATTAAAACAAAAATAATATCTTAAAATAGTTCTGATTAGGATCCAATTAACATTTTAATCTTTTATGTTTTATACATTACGTAACACCGAATATACTAAATACCTAAACCACCAACGTAAACGTTTTTTTAAAACAGAGCTCTCAATGCACTATCTATCCACATACCAAAAATTTAAAGTTTTTGTATTTTCATAAGTATTTTTGTTCTGGCTACGCGACTATATTAATGACCTTTACTAATCCTATAAATGTATTTTTTAGACTCCACGGCTCTTACGAAGCTCTGAAAGGAGGTTCAACCTGCGAGGCGATGGAGGACTTCACTGGCGGCGTTACAGAAATGTATGACATGACGGAACTGCCGCCGGAGTTCTACAAGATCCTGCTCAAGGCGTACGAGCGGAACTCGCTGATGGGCTGCAGTATTGAGGTTAGTGACGACCAAGAATAAAATTAAATAGAATACCTAAGTTTTAAAAATGGCGGATTTCAAAGTATAATAAGTATTTAACATACATAGGCAACAATATTAAAATAAGCAGTTTTTTAAAGCTTTTTTAAGATTTTATAAACACTACTTTGAAACCAACCTGATGTTCAGTAATTTAGATAATAAATCACTTGTTTTTGTTTGCCTTTCTTGCTAGTAAAAAATCAAGAAATCCGGCTGACACGGCGGTAATCCTACAGTTTTTTATTTGAACTTAAAAGGAACGCGTTAGTAAAAAGGCTACCAAGTATTTTTTATTCAGAAGAAGTTAACTGGCAGTTCACGATTAATTATTTTGGTGAGCAAAACGTATATATTACATGCGTTTTTTATCTCTAAGCGGTATAAAATACGGTTGTTATTTTTATCTCTTCGTGCCTACTTTTTCAAAATAACGAAATCAATTCAAGTCCGTCGTTTAAAGACTGTATCGAAAAATATAAGGACAACTTTAACCGGCCGCCATTCTTTTTTTATTTGTTTTAAAAATATGAATGTTACATTATGTCATAGATACTATGGTATTGAACTCAAGGACTAAGTTTTTTTTCGTATTACTTTTGATTTCACAAAATGAGAGGCCGAACAACGAAAACGAATTATGGACAAATACATACGAGAAAAGGGTATGTCCACGAGAAAGATCGCAAAAATCGTGAAGGTTCTGCGGTTTACAATGGCATTAAAAAGTACGGGGAAGACATCTCTTTTAATGACGAGCCGAAAAGTGGTCGAAGAAAGGGTTCACATAATTGTAAAATCGACTCAAAAATATTGCGAACAATCAAAAACTAGCCCAGTGCTTGGATGAGAGATGTGGCTAAGAAGTGCAGGGGTTCTGTACGAATGGTTCAGAGGGCCAGAAGCGTAACGAATTAGTAACTTATCGAAAGCAACGGAAGCCAAAACGAACTCCAAAATAAGCTGCAAATGTTAAACATCGTCTTCGAAAGTTACACGACACGGATTTAACCATAAATTAACAGTGCCATAATTCAAGACAACGAAACCTACGTCAAACTGGATTATTCTGTTCTACCCGGCCCCCAGTACTATATTGTTCGCAAAGGAGAACTCCTGAATGGGAACGAAACGTCAAATCATGCAGGATATATGCGAATGCGTCATCAGCAGAGAGCGGAATAGGTAGAGCTAATTTGCCTAAACTTGACGCATATTCATTCATGCGTGAGAGAGATGGGAATACATTATTGAATGAACATGCATCAAGTTTAGGCAAATTAGCTCTACCTATTCCGATCTCTGGTCATCAGTCTACGGCGTTCATCACTACTTCCACGATGACTACCGATCTTATCACATCAGGGAGTGTTTGCAAAAAAGAATTCTGCCACTGATTCGACACTACAGGGTCTCTACTGTATTTTGGCCTGACTTGGATAGTTGCCACTTGTAACCTCCCAAGCTACCTAACTAAACCTAAGCACCAAAAACCGACGTCATACCCTACTCTGCCTTGCTATTCCCTAAGAAAACTTTTAGAATTGATCTAGTTTGTAGCAAATACGGAATTATAATGGCCAAGTGATCTTTCTAGGGTTAAAAGAACTAGAAACTACGTCATAACCCGAAATGTAACCCAAATACTTTTGAGAAGTGGCTACTGAGAACAATCCTACAAAAGCTAGAAAAAACATGTTACGATCTCTCCTGAACCAACCTAAGGAAAATATAACTCAAACAATTTGGAAATCTAATCTAATTAACACTGAGGAAAGGAAACTATCGTGCTGATTGTAGAATGAGATTATGGGAGTGAAAATTAACTAAAAACTGAGTACATGTTTGGAAAACATGTAAGGTTTGCGCTAACGGTAGAGCCCCACACCCGCTCTGGAGCTGGTAGTGCCCCCTGGCTATCGCCAGATCTATGAGACTCGTCACCAGACTGGGTATCCCTCTAGCGCGATCTAAGATGCTAAGATGATACTAAAGGAATTCCCTAATTTTTGTATGCCTGTCGATCAGTAGTCTCTGTCAAGCTAGGGGTCAAGAGGTAACCCTCTATAGAGTGCGTAGTTTGTGATTTTGTTTCTTTTCTTAACTTTTATTTTAGAAGACAAGCACTCTGTTAGGGCAATACTTTAAATAGCCAAAGAGAAAATATAATGAAGGACTTGATATATGAATGAATGAAAGGTGGAAAAGGTAGCTTAAGTAGTATAACCTAGGATAACAGTTACATCAAGCAATTAATTCAAGCTTTGGGCATTACTTTCGCCTCTTTTGTATTTCCGTAGGAAGTTTAAATTACTGTATTGTCCGTAGACTTGAATGATCATTTTCTTATATCAGTTTCTCAGGGACAGCGTTCAGCGAGACCTTGATCTTCATCTGAACTTCGATTCATCAATCGATGTATGAGATCCTGAACACTAGAACGTTCATGTCACTGGACTTTCCACCAGATAAATATATCAGTTTGATTTTCTTTATTACATGAATTTCTTAATTGCAAGATGAACAGTTCCAGAAGTTGAAAGGATGTACTGTACTTTATGATAAAAGATAAGAATAAATGATTAAAAACATAAACCAGATTAGCGGTATCCGCACGAGAATAATTTATACTGGTTCTACAAACTGATACAGATGGATACTTCCCTGAATTTCTGCCTCTACCGCATGCCTTACTGGCTAACATTATCCGATTTCGTAGCGCGAAAATAGATTCTTGTACATTTTATTTACTAATTCTTTTAAATAATCTTTTTCATGTTTTTCTGTTCCCCATTTTTCTTTGTTTTTTTCAATCCTCTTTTTTTTCTCCCCGTCAAAAACCATCGCTAAACCTATTGCAAAGGTTTTGCTTGCTATCCAAGATAAAAAACTCCTTCATCCAAAACCTAATTAAAAACTTAGATATTATGGAGGCGTTACATTATTTATAACAGAAAGTCTACTTCTTTATGCTCTATCTCTATAAAATTATATATTTGTGAAAGGGACAGACGACTATGGCAAAGTCGTAGTGTCACAGCCAACCCCCAAAATTTGCACAGATGAGACGACAGTTTCACCGGAGTAAATTTTCAAACTAATTTAATTCACAAATATTATGAACTATCAATGTGTCAACACTATCTCTCAATTGTAAAATCCATTACAATAATGGTGTGGTGTGTATTGATACCAATAGAATAGAAGTTGATCTTAAGGTTTAACTCTCAACCTGTCGATATCCAACCATGAACTATCATCACTCTTCGCAAGGAACACCTGGTCTCCCCAAGAGGAACTTGGGTTGTCAATCCAAATCAACTCTAGTAGTAGAATCTTACCCCTTCACAACAATTCGGCGACCACATTGCCCGGTCTGTGAATTTGACCTACATTGCCCAGGCCATAAGTGAACTGGTAAATTCCCCCCTCTAAAAACCGGGTGCCTTTGATAGCTAAAATGCTAACAGCCCAATAATCAGCATACCCAAGCTAAAAGTCAGTCCCCATTATCAACATCCATCCTTTGGAGCATGAGCAGTTGACGAAATTGACACTAACCATTGCAGTCGGCCGGTTGAGTATGCGTTTTCTGTGAAATTAGATTTACTTCAAATTTCAAAGTTCGGATCTAAACTAACACTTTCACAGATAACACATTGTTAAGTGTTGCGTCTTGAGATGTAGTATTAACAAATCGATTGAACCATTTGATCGAAAGATTTAGGAACATGCATAATCGGAGAGCCGAAATAAACCTTTAAGCACAAGAAAATAACTAGCATTTTATTCATATTTTAACCCAAATGTTTTCTTTTTTAAATGTAGTGTGTCTTTCAACCAAAAGAGTTTTGATTAAACTTAGAGTGAAGACTCCCAACTTGTAAAATAATTTAGTAGTGAACAAGTTATATCCCATCAAGGATAACCAAATTCACAAAGGGAACAGGGTTGTGAGGCCTGTCAACGCTAGTCGTAACCTGATAGCCCGCCGGTTGTCTGTACGGATTCCTCCGCCAGATCCGGAAGGTCTTCAAGTCCCTTCGCAAAACGGATTAACTTTAATAGATAAGGACGTCAAGTGGGCAGTAACTAAACTATTCAAATTAAGACCAACAATCGAAGAGAAATAAAACTCTCTTGGAGCATGTAGAGTCGCCGAAGAATATTCATCATAGCCTTAGCTTCTTGTATAGTATAGCACTTCTGTAAGGCAGTTTAAACTCTGCAAAGATTGTCAGCTGACCTATCCTAACTCCAAACACTACAGAAGCCCTTTTGTACCGTGTAATGCCTTGGGATCAAATATCAATAAAACGTTTCCATTTTTATTGAAACCATTGCATTGTTTGAGTTCATCCCCAACCTATAGCGAAAACTAAACCAAGCGCTCACTTACAAAATCTGCTCTCAAACTCTAAAGAAAATAACACTCCTCCAATCTCATTAGGGCCCTCTAAATGCAGAATCATCAAACATTCCCCCAAACAATACACTAGTCCAAACAAAATGGAACTTCTTTGAGCATATACTCATAGACTTAACTTTAATAGAACTAATATTATTATATATTTAAATTATTTTTTATTACACTATGTTATAAATGACTAGCAAAATGTCCATTGGCATGCTCCAATTATTGCACCTCTCAAACCTTCAAATTTTCACATTAATATTTTTTGTAATTTTTACAGTAGGAAAAGTCGTATGTCCCCTTCAATGACTAAATATATTAAAATATTTTAAAGAAATGCTACCAAATTTAACAAAACAATGAATAAATATGAATATGAATATGAAAAGATTCGAACAAGGAATATATATATATATATATATATATTTAATCTCATTAATTAAGTATTTAGTTTGAAAGACACATTAAAAAGCAATCCCAATTCCTGACCAACCCCCTTTAGATCAGATTTCCAAACGTTTAATACCCCTAATTATCTTCGGACACTGAGCTATAACATTTAAAATTGAGAATCTGCTTCTAAAATAAACATCAAATATATTATAACTGAAATTGAAATAAGATTTTTTTTAACTTGCGTCCCTTGCCACTCTTCGAACTATATCCACTATTTTCTGCATAATAAACAGGATCTCATAAAGAGTAAAAAAAAACAAAAAGAATAATTACTAATCCGGTTTTGATAAAATGCTGACAAAGCATGAAGTATCTTTACTTTTTAACGATTGTCCAAATTCAAATAAACAAATTAAAATAAACTATGTGTAAAATCCCCCTCAATTTAACTTTGTGAACAGCTAAAAAATATAGACGAACTAACAACCAAACACTACTATAACATCAAATTGAAGGTAAATAATGACAACTAAACTACTTCCTTCCCTATTCAAACTGCAGCTATAATCCTATTTAAATTGAATCTCCCAAAAAAATACCTCAAAATGTACTAATAGAAATAATGTATTCGCCTAATTAAGATAAAACCCTCAAGTTAAAGCAAATTTTCCGCTGAACTACCCTACAACAAATCCTCGAATCGTAGGTAATCAACCCAGAGCACACATGACAGATTTGACAGCAGGTTAAAGAATAAAAATAACTAGAAACGACACTCGCAAAAAAGTAAATGTTTAATGTTTTAATACTATGAAGAAGATCAAGATTTAATTACTTAATAGTCTCAATTCGTCTCTTAAAAACAGTCGAAATAAAAGATCGGTAATCAAACCGTCAGACTTAAACGAACAAATATTAGATACTTCCTTAAAACATAATATTTTAAATTATATTAAAGTGGATTTAATTTTAATATAAGTAAATACCTATTTAAGATTTAATTTTTTTTATATTTAGAAACTCCCGTTTAATATTGGAAACACCCTAAAATAATATAAGGTATTTATGTAAAAATAAATCAGCAAACTTTATACCTGTAAATAATACATATTCCTACTCATATTAATCAGAAATCAATTAAGTAATATATATTTTTTTAAATACTTAGTTGATATCAAAAGATTTTACATATAAAGAATTCCATTCGAAATAACTATCCGTAAATAATTAATCTTTAACAGCAAAGTTTCCAAATATCACTAATACTATCTTCACTACATAGGTAGTACAAAACAAAGTCGCCTCCCGCCGTCCGTCCTTTCCCATGCACACCCAGATCCCTAAAACTACGCAACGGATACCGATGCAGTTCCTTCAATAGATAGAAGTGATTCAAGAGTAAGGCCCCACATACAACAAGTTCTGGACCACGCACGGGTACCACAGGAAACCGGCACAAACCAAAGCGAAGCAAGGGCGGGTCACTAGTGTTCAAATAACACTTAAATTCTAAGATTAACTATTTAAACAAATATAGTTTAACAACCCCCCAAGTGAAAGACTTTTAAATTTTGAAAATAAAATATAACTAACGTTTACTGGTATCGAACCCAGACCCTAATATAAACAATGAATCACATACCGAAGAGCTTAATAAGTACCACCGCGTCCACGAGTCCGTCGCGTGGCGCCTCTGTGTATATGTATCTGTTTGTTTGGCGCTTCCAACTCCAAAAATTAAATGTTCGGTATTCCTGTTTCAGATTCTAACTAGGTAGTACTTAAATAAGGAATATTAATAAAATATTTTATATTTATCTACGTTATTTCTATTATCTACATTCTATTAACTACATTCCTTAGACTACGAGTATTATGATGATACTAACTCTACTCTATCCAAACAGTCACGGCATCTATGATATTCTAAATTAACTATGACAACCGGTAAACAGTTTATGTAAACTTCACTAGCTAGCCAACTAAAAGAACAGCGTCATCTATAACATTTTGAATGAAATACGTTGTATGTTAATCTTGGCTATTTAGTACGATTTTCAAGAACTACTACAGATGGCTTAACCGAAAATAATTTAAAAAACTTCAAAGAAGAATATATAATACTAAATGCTTTACGTCACTAACTAACAAACCTTTTGTTATCTACATTTATTTTTAACAGATTTTCCTAAATACTCCATTCTAACAAACCAAATGACCAAATGCTACTCTCTAATAAGTAAACTTCGGTATCAACACTCAACCTTCACGGCACCCCGGAATGGTAGCAAAAAAAGAAATACATTCGGTTATTTAATGAATAATTACCTACGTTTATTTTCCATGTTACTTTTTAACTTAAGTATGCTGCAGCTAACTGAACCCAAATTTATGTAGTTCTTATACTTAAGAGGTTTTATTCTAAATAATGACAAAGAACCTTAATACTCATTTTGCATTCGAAAAATTATATTTGCCAAATAGGTAACAAATGTCAATTTAATTGTCACATCAAATGAATATTAGTCAGTGGGAAAGGTCTTTTAGGCATTGAAAATGTATATATTATAACAGAAGTCAAAGGTTGACAGCAAAACCCATGGAATAAATCTAAGTAATTAATTCAAAACCTTTAATACATCTTTAGCGTTTCTTTCCGTTTATAAAAATAAAGGTTCCAAATACTAAATGTATTTGTTTGTATTTGTTTTTCTGTAAACCGTACCCCGCCTCGAAATCTGAATGTTGATATCGATACTTGGTAATAAGGATAAGAACAATAAGGCAATTTTATTCCTGTCAAATACACACTACAAATACCTCCGACTAACAACCGTGATCGCTACTGGTATGGTAGATTACCGCGAAATCTCCAGAACACGAAATCTTTCTAACAGTCGTCTGGACACTCGACACGACATTGACTATCACGTTGACTATCACAAACCGTGGCACGCGTATTACAACCGCAACGTAGTGCACGCGAAGCGATCGCAGCGAAGCGTACGCAGCTAGAAAATCGTCAGACTGCATCTACGTTTGCGTTCCACCATCCCATAGTTAATGCTGTCGACGACGAAGCAGTCGAGTTTGGCTCCACAACTGCTAAGCCCGACAACCCCAAAAATCTTCCAGTTGACTCGCCAAGCTGCTCTAACATTAAACCAGGGACAAAAAGCTCCTTCATCCTATTTTTTCTGGGAAAAGCTAAAAGGGAATGCGTGACGAATCTACCTATCTATTCATTACATAAAACAAAATAAAATAAATACATACTACAAAGATAGAAATAATATTCATCAACAAAGAAGAACAAGAAAGAGAAGTCCGATCCCTTTTTCTGTTACTCCTGTGGCTCGTACAGTTCTATATTAGAAAATACAACAGAATATGTACAATTCAAAATTGCTATTTTATTATTTTAAATAAATATTCCAGTTATTTTTTAATTAAACTGTAATGTATTTTTAAAATTTTCTCTACCAAAAATATTTACAACCTAACGAATGTTTACTACAAAGTTCTACCTACAACCTTCTTGTTGCAACTCTGTGGTAAGGAGAGGAAAAAGCAATCTACTCTAAAGTCTGTGATTACATCTCCCACCTGTCATAAACGTCTAAGTGAAAATCATGTCCGTTTATTTTATTTATTTCTATATGTAGATACGACAGTGAAAAATATAAATAAATATCGTCCATCGCACAATTAGCAAATGCAAATGGAAAAGAAGTTTGATAAGAGTGTACTGCGCTAAAATAAAGGAATAATCGCTGCACGTAGCGTCGAAGATACACGCTGTGATATCATCTGGATCTGTTCAACTAATAGACTTCTCCTGGACCTTGGAATGCAAATAATCGTAATTAACCGCGATACGAACGGCCTATCATGATAAGCCCACAACCAGACTGCCGGCAGCTCCGAACTACAGCCCTACAATGAACTAATTATCTCCATCTCAGTGCTCAGACTCCGAAGCATTTTGAGAGCCTAGAAGTGTAAGAGACTGCAGCGAGTACAGCTGCCTGACCAATCAAGAGAACCTGAAACATTCAAACTCAGCTAAAGCATTTTTTTCCCTGTAATAATTTAATACATAAAGTGTAATTAAATTTAAAGTTTTAGTTTTATTCATGTTACTATTTCCTTGCTAATATTAAAGGGTATGTTTATTACATAGCGTTTAAACGACTCAACGCGACAAACGATTAAACTCAGCGGTCAGCAACCTTTTGGCAAGCAAGGCCCACAAGGTGGCAAAATAAACGAAAGACAGACCGTACTTGTGATATTAACCCTAGAAGTCCAATATACCTATGAGTATACAATTATTTACAAACATTCACGGGCCGCAAGTAAGACGTCCGCGGGTCGCATGTTGCCGTCCACTGATTAAACTAAAATTTACCAGAAGAATGCTAGAATAACAATTAATAAATTAGTACTGTGTCGTTTTAACGCTAAGAACAAGATTTCTTACTAATCCTATAGTGGAATTAAAGTGACAAGGTACTTCGTATTAAGGCTATCACACACAAATCCGATAAACGCCGATTACTGCTAGAACAGTAAAACGAGTATTTAAAAACATGGCAAGCTTACAAAACATTAACAATTTAAAGTTATGCAAACAAATTAAGTTTTACTATCAAAGCAAAGTAATGTAAAGCTACTGAATAGTCATCAGATTGGGATCAAATTGTAACTACTAATATTATAATTATGTTATAGCAACCCCCAGCCCGAATAAGTCCCTTAGCTACATCTAAATTTTGAATAGTGTATTAAAGGTTTGCGGTAGTAAGTATTGATTTGCGTTTTCTCTGCGTTTCTGAACGCTGTGTGTAACTGCCTTAAGACTAACAATATTTTTCAATTATCAACAAACTGCAAGAGGTATTTTTTAAGAACTCCTAAGAAATTTAAAATACCTTTTGTCTATTTTCTTACCTTTTATCTACCTTTTGTTAAATCTATTTTCCTACCATGTACAAAGTATCCACTTCTCTCCTTTTTTCACGGTAACAAATTGGTGTCTTCAGACACCCCTCGCTTTACTTACAAACCAGATCAATTGCAACAAAAACATACTACAGCGCGGCACGGTACGATCCTGGTCGCAGCGACAAATTGTAACCTCCCAAGCTACCTAACTAAACCTAAGCACCAAAAACCGACGTCATACCCTACTCTGCCTTGCTATTCCCTAAGAAAACTTTTAGAATTGATCTAGTTTGTAGCAAATACGGAATTATAATGGCCAAGTGATCTTTCTAGGGTTAAAAGAACTAGAAACTACGTCATAACCCGAAATGTAACCCAAATACTTTTGAGAAGTGGCTACTGAGAACAATCCTACAAAAGCTAGAAAAAACATGTTACGATCTCTCCTGAACCAACCTAAGGAAAATATAACTCAAACAATTTGGAAATCTAATCTAATTAACACTGAGGAAAGGAAACTATCGTGCTGATTGTAGAATGAGATTATGGGAGTGAAAATTAACTAAAAACTGAGTACATGTTTGGAAAACATGTAAGGTTTGCGCTAACGGTAGAGCCCCACACCCGCTCTGGAGCTGGTAGTGCCCCCTGGCTATCGCCAGATCTATGAGACTCGTCACCAGACTGGGTATCCCTCTAGCGCGATCTAAGATGCTAAGATGATACTAAAGGAATTCCCTAATTTTTGTATGCCTGTCGATCAGTAGTCTCTGTCAAGCTAGGGGTCAAGAGGTAACCCTCTATAGAGTGCGTAGTTTGTGATTTTGTTTCTTTTCTTAACTTTTATTTTAGAAGACAAGCACTCTGTTAGGGCAATACTTTAAATAGCCAAAGAGAAAATATAATGAAGGACTTGATATATGAATGAATGAAAGGTGGAAAAGGTAGCTTAAGTAGTATAACCTAGGATAACAGTTACATCAAGCAATTAATTCAAGCTTTGGGCATTACTTTCGCCTCTTTTGTATTTCCGTAGGAAGTTTAAATTACTGTATTGTCCGTAGACTTGAATGATCATTTTCTTATATCAGTTTCTCAGGGACAGCGTTCAGCGAGACCTTGATCTTCATCTGAACTTCGATTCATCAATCGATGTATGAGATCCTGAACACTAGAACGTTCATGTCACTGGACTTTCCACCAGATAAATATATCAGTTTGATTTTCTTTATTACATGAATTTCTTAATTGCAAGATGAACAGTTCCAGAAGTTGAAAGGATGTACTGTACTTTATGATAAAAGATAAGAATAAATGATTAAAAACATAAACCAGATTAGCGGTATCCGCACGAGAATAATTTATACTGGTTCTACAAACTGATACAGATGGATACTTCCCTGAATTTCTGCCTCTACCGCATGCCTTACTGGCTAACATTATCCGATTTCGTAGCGCGAAAATAGATTCTTGTACATTTTATTTACTAATTCTTTTAAATAATCTTTTTCATGTTTTTCTGTTCCCCATTTTTCTTTGTTTTTTTCAATCCTCTTTTTTTTCTCCCCGTCAAAAACCATCGCTAAACCTATTGCAAAGGTTTTGCTTGCTATCCAAGATAAAAAACTCCTTCATCCAAAACCTAATTAAAAACTTAGATATTATGGAGGCGTTACATTATTTATAACAGAAAGTCTACTTCTTTATGCTCTATCTCTATAAAATTATATATTTGTGAAAGGGACAGACGACTATGGCAAAGTCGTAGTGTCACACACTGTGCTGCCCGCACCAGAGAGTGGATGGAACCCCACGACGAGCGATATGTTGATAAGAATATGAATCCGCCAAATTACCCTGAGGTACCTCGAGGAATATGGAGCAATCATGAAGACAACACTTCGGCAACGCTTCTCGGCAGCGGATTCCGTAGACAAATTTAAAAAAGACTGTCTAAAAGCGTCGAAACTGGTCACCGAACTTTCACACGAAATCTGATGAGAGATGTCTGAAGCCAAGTGCGAAAAGTCAACCAAAAGCAAACATAATAGTCTCTAAGTTAACAGTAAAACGTTTTACAATGTCTATCAATCAAAACCCAAGAACATACTTATGTAAAATAATAAACATTTTAGAAGTTATTACATATTTCACTTGTCCTTATACTTTTCGATACAGTCTTTACTAATATAAAATACAAAAAACAGGTACATTAATAAAATTTCATCCTTACAGCCGGACCCTCATATCCTCGAGGCAGAGACGCCTCAAGGTCTGATCCGCGGTCACGCGTACTCCGTCACGCGGGTGAAGTACGTGGACATCGAGACGCCGGGCCGCAGCGGCAAGATCCCGCTGCTGCGCATGAGGAACCCCTGGGGCAACGAGGCCGAGTGGAACGGCGCCTGGAGCGACAAGTAAACACTCATCTCGCACTCACCTGTCACTAAAAAACACACACACACACACACACACACACACGCACGCACGCACGCACGCACGCACGCACGCACGCACGCACGCACGCACGCACGCACGCACGCACGCACGCACACACGCACACGCACATCATAAGCTGCTATAGGCGTACTTCCCGGCCTAAGTTGTACGCCTATAAAACATGTTGCCCGCGGCTCGTTTGATAGTTTTGATACAAATATATATAAATATATATATATATATATATATATATATATATATATATATATATATATATAATTATATATAACTTTAGAATACATTACAAAAAATATGGTTCAACCCTATCATTGCTACAAACGTATGAACATTCATTCACAAATCTATTGTTTCTCCTTGCAGGTCGCCGGAGTGGCGGTACATACCCGAGACGGAAAAGGAAGAGCTGGGTTTGACGTTTGACGATGACGGCGAATTTTGGATGTCCTTCACTGACTTCTGCCAGCATTTCTCCAGGTACGTTACTATAGCTAAAGTCTGTCATAGGCTTAGTACAGTCAAGTGTAAAAATATGGAAGAACGTAACATCTCAAAAATATGTTCCAATGCACCTTGTTCCTGAGTAATAACAACTTCGTCGTAACATATTTATGAGAGGATTCTTTCGATACATATTTTTGCGCTTGACTGTACTTACTACGTTTCAGAACGCAAGCTTAGTTGTAACCCTGTCTGTGAAGCTAGCGGTCTCGGGTTCGATTCCGGATTATGGCAAATATTTAAATAAATAAATAATAATCAATAATAATTTGAGTGATGGGTATTCTTTTCTCTATAATAGGTATGTATATTGGTGTCTAGTAGACTTAAAATTATTAGTTTCGGACTAGGTCAATTGATAACAAGTTTCTGAACAGGTGTTCTGATAAAAATCCCATCAACATAAATACGGTCGATCGATAAAATGTTTCTTTTAATCTCATTATTCATTGTTGCAGAGTGGAGATCTGCAATTTGAACCCCGACTCCCTGGATCCGTCCGAGTGCCCTGAAGGATGCTCCAAGAAGTGGGAGATGTCCGTGTTCGAGGGGGAGTGGGTCAGAGGTCGGTATTTCATCACATCACCATAACTTCACTTCACTATATAATTTAAATTAAAGTAACTTCTGTTTATTCATGTAACCAAAACTAATTTCCAATATGGATATGGATTTTAACGTCTTTCCCATTATCCCCAATGAGTTGTCTCATAATCCTTTTCGTCCAATGGTACAAGTGGCATTAATATTTTTGTCTCAAAAAATCCTAGGTAAGTTTAGGTTAGGTTAGTTTTGCAGCAGGCTCCAAGGGCCAGACCACCCAGAATAAGGAGCTCCGCCATAGCGGAGCTCCGTCGACATTATCAAATTGAATTTGGTAAAAACCATGTCGTCTTTGACTTGTTATAGTATTGTCAACATTATGATTATGATTATGATTGGTTCGCTGCCCAAACAATTGACTCCATATACTCAATTACATATATTGACATACTTTGTATAGATACATTTAATTTAAGATCTTAGAAATTTGTATAGAATTATTGTGTTTTGACATGTAAAACTCTGTTTTATCAAGGAATAAATAAATAAATAAATAAATAAATAATACGTTATTATAGTTCTTACTTTACCTGACAGTAATGGCGGCCGAGATAAAAACAATACCATAACGGGTCAAAGACGATGTTTTTTTACCGCCTAGAATAGAGACCCAGGTTTCTCTGGTATTGGTGGGCAAAAGGATGATAACGTGTGTATATTCCAGGCGTGACGGCCGGCGGCTGCCGCAACTCCCTGGAGACGTTCTGGCGCAACCCGCAGTACACCGTGACGCTCACCGACGTCGACGAGGACGACGACGAGAACAAGTGCACCGTGGGTACCAGCTGCAGCTGTTGTTGCACCCTCTCCCAACCATACAATACTTGTATTGAACTTAAGGCTACGCTGAGCGTCCAGTGGAGCCCTCAGTACTATTATTATACATACATACATAAACTCACGCCATCACTCTCAGCGTGGGGTAGGCAAAGCCACAGAATTACCTACAACTCCAAAAACCTGTCGATAACTGTACAACAACACTGCACAACTAGGCCAAGATGTTTACCAGTGCATTAGTGACAGTTTGCAAGCCCATCGCCTAACAGTACTACAAGCCTTTATTCCCTTAGTCGCCTCTTACGTCATCCACGGGAAGACTAAGACATGGAGTGGCACTATTCTAACACGGCAACTAGCCGGGACTGTTATTATTGTGTTTTGTAATGAACCAAAATATTGTCTTGAAATCGACGGATGATTTTTTGTTGTACAAATGAATACAAAATGTAAAATAATGAAGATTTTCAATAAATGTCTCATACTCATTTGAAAAATTCACAAATTACTTTTTTTTTTAGATAATCGTAGCCCTCATGCAAAAGAACCGCCGCTCCCAGCGTCACCAGGGGCTCGAGTGCCTCACCATCGGGTTTGCGATCTACGCGCTGCCCAGCTACGGGCACGTGCCCAAGCCGCTCGACATCAACTTCTTCAAGTACAACGCGTCCGTGGGCCGATCTCAGGCCTTCATCAACCTGAGGGAAGTCAGCGCCAGGTCAGTCGCTAATTTACTTGTTTTTTTTTTTTTAAGTTGACATCATTAGTGATGCCGAGGAGTGGCCCAGAATGTTAATCTAAAGCCGCTGCTAGGGAGGAAATAGACACTCGCAAGCGGCGTTGGGTTGAACATATTTGAAAAAATTCGAACCATCCATCGAAGACAGCCCTGACTTGGTACGCTGGGTAGGTGCAAGAGCGTCTTAAAATAACATGGCGTCGCTTAGGACACCAACAAGACACCGAGTTGGTTTTAGTGGTATAAGGAACGTGAGTGGCAGGTTAATCTCTACTTCATAGTTTTTTTTTTTAGTGCTGTACCTCTGTTGTATACAACAAAATGTCCCAGTGCTACTCTAAATGCGTATAAACAGACCACCAAGGGGTTTTAATGGGTATCCTCACGATAAGATTTTATTATAAATCAGCTATATTATAAGTTGCAACAAACTCTTTAACTAAATTAAAGTCATTTTTATTAAATTTATTTATTTTTTATCGTAACTGCCATTGCTATTTTCAAATCCTAAAAATAACTGTATAAGAACATCAGTATTAGCTCTTTAACCAATAGTTTGGTTCCAGGTTTAAGCTGCCGCCCGGCAGCTACGTCATCGTGCCCTCCACCTTCGACCCCGACGAGGAGGGAGAGTTCTTGGTGCGGGTGTTCTCCGAGAAGTCCAACAACATGGCGTGAGTTC
Organism: Acleris literana; assembly: GCA_946894065.1. Lineage (NCBI taxonomy): Eukaryota > Metazoa > Arthropoda > Insecta > Lepidoptera > Tortricidae > Acleris > Acleris literana. Next base: position 9,220,117 of record OX335691.1, on the reverse strand, counting down.
ACTTACTTAAAGGCTCAGTTTAATTGGTCGATAGCGCGCATGCTTTTCGTGATACATTGCATCGCTGCAATACCTCCCGGCTCGATAATGTCAAAACAACTTGTCACTGGATTGCTGCAAGCATGCGGGCTGTCGACCAATAAACATTTAGCTCGACACGACTTTGATGACGTGTATGACAGCTGTCAAATCGGGACTCTATAAAACGGCGCAACTATAGGCTCTTATTCATAAACGCGCAAAAGCAAAAGTGTGCTCGAAATATGCTCTGTCCTTTTTTGTCATTATGACATTTGAATTGGACAGAAAGGAACAATGAATCATCAAAAACAATCATTCAATGAACATCTTAGCCTAATTGTGCAAGATGTGGTTGCAGAATTATCAACAAGATTTTAGAGTTTTCGGTAATTCTGTAGCTCTGCCTACCCCAATCTGGGAATGAAGGAGTGAGTTTATGTGTGGGGACAATATTAATTTAACTAAAATAGGTTTATAGTGTGTTTAATAAGGGGATTATAGTTGCACCGTTCCAAAGAGTCCTGATTTGACAGCTGTCATAACAGGCTTTTAAGGACGGCGTGACTATATTTGGCTGCCTACGAAGCTCGCTCCTGTGTTAGAATCCCAGTAGGGCAGATATTTATGTAATTAAGCGCCGGTATTTTTGTTTCTATAATTCTTGGAGGTTTTCTATGTATTTAAGTATGTATTTCTCTATATAAATTATAATTGTCTAGTATCGGTAAACGAACCTGCGAACCTAAGTTTAGAGATCACACTAGCGTTGAAATATCCGGTTTTGTAGAAAATAGAAAACGCAACGTTGTTACCTCCGTTTTATCAGAAACATTTTATAGCGTGTACTCGATTAACATTTGCGATTGTTTTGTTTCAGTGAAAACGACGAAGACGTCGGAATGGGAGACGTCGATGACAGAGTGAGTATTTTATATTAAACTAGCGGCCCGTCCCGACTACGCTCGGGTTGAACAATGTACATAATGCAGGGCGTGCTGTATTTAGTAGTCCTAGATTAACCTGTATGTAGACGAGCCTTTACTCTATCTACACAACTTAACATAGGTCTTAAGCAGGATCCAGACGATCGATTTCATCAGCCAACCGTTAGGGACGCAACTATCTAGCAGAAGAGAGAAGAACACGCTATTTTTGACCAAATAGCTGCCTCCTTATCAGTTGGCTGAGGACATCGGTCGTCTGGATCCTGCTTTACATTTATTGAGATAATAGTAACATTACATTACATTTTCGATATTTCGCATCTTGATCCAGTTATCTTAATCCTTTTTCCAGAAATTGAGGTTTAAACATACATACATACATACATACATACACTGACGCCTTCATTCCCAGAGTGGGGCAGGCGGAGCTACAGGATTACCAACAACTCTAAAAACTTGTTGTTGATTATGTAACCACATTTTGCACAAATGGGCAAGATGTTTACCAGTGTACATTAGTGACAGGTTGCAAGCCCGTCGCCTAATAATGCTACAAGCCTTTATTCCCTTAGTCGCCTCTTACGACTTAGACGAGAAGACTTGGAGTGGCACTATTCTAAGCCGGTAACCACACGGAGGTTTAAACTTAACTAATTTTTGAATTAATGTCTCTGATTAGTTGCGCTATAAGATGTGGTACATTAATTTTTTTAATAAAATTTTAAGATTTCTAAACTAAGATTTCTCTAAATCTTGGACATGACCAAAAACTCAATCGAACTTTGAGCTTTGTGGTGACAAAAAGTTGTATGGTATCCTCGTGGCCCACTAGCTTAAAAACGATTACAAAATTAAATACAAAAAAGTAAAATCAGATTCATTGATTAATAAAAAAAAGTTATGACTAATTTTAATGGCGATGAGGGGTTTTTAACCGACTTCAAAAAAGGAGGAGGTTCTCAATTCGACTGTTTTTTTTAAATGTTTGTTATCTCAGAACTTTTGACTGGGTGAACCGATTTTGATGATTCTTTTTTTATTCTTATCAAAATGGAGAATCGATGATGGAGTCCAAGGAATCTACGGAACTCTTCAAAATTTGGAATGGAAATAGTGTAAGACTTCAGCTCCAGCATGAGTCTTTGTATCTACTTTTTAGGGTTCCGAAATCAAACAAGGAACCCTTATAGTTTCACCATGTCCGTCTGTCCGCGATCTAACTCAGAAACTGTTCGTACTACAAAGCTGTAGTTTGGCATAGTTATACATTTAATTATGCCGACAAAATTGTAAAATAAAATATTGAAAATATTTTTTTACATGTTAAATAATATAATACCGTCCTAAAAATTATCTACAAAGACGGTTCTGGGCAATGGGCGTGTTGTTAATCTAAATGTATATAACTATATGAAAAGCAAGCTTTAAAAACCCGACTGCATTTTGTATACTGTCGTCGATATACCGACATATATTAATAATTGTCATTTTGCCATTGTTGTTATTTCAATTTTAACAGTTTAGATCCTATCACCCGGGATGACGTAAGGATTCTAACGATAACTCACACATCTAAATCGGTCAAGGGATTTAGAAGTTATAGTGGAATAAAGAAACTCACATATATACAAACATGAACCCTGAAAACATTACACTCCTTTTTTGGGGCAGTCGTGTAAAAATCATAGCATTTAATGTTTACCTGCTCCCAGCAGCAAGACATAGGTTGGCAAGCAACTCAGGGCTCCGCGGTGAAATTTTGCCGAGTTTCTTGGTCGACTATACATTATTATTTTATTATTATTATTAGGTAAAGGAGATAGCGCCCAACCCGGAACCGACCGACCCGATCCGCGAGTTCTTCAACCGCCTCGCGGGGACCGACGGAGAGGTGGACTGGCAGGAGCTCAAGGAGATCCTCGACTACGCCATGCGGGAAGGTAAGTCGACGGACTATACAGGACCTTCGGCCGACCGCTGTCACAGAATATACAGGGTGCCTTCGATAAATTTTAGGCGGTCATGTAGTAACCGAAAGTTAGTACTTAGGTACTTAGTAATTGATTTTGATTTTCTGAAAAAAATGACGTTTACTCGTAGCTACTGCTGAAATAATTACCCTTGTTTACTACCTTTCTAATGAGGTATTAAAACTTAATAAAAGTGTATCTGTAGCAGTTTTTTTCTAATATCGTCGGTAAAACTTTTTTTAAATAATTCTTGGATATTTTTTACAGAAAATAATATCTTAAAGCATGCTGCAAATAAGTTCTTCTATGCTCCCCTCCTTTTTTTAAAAAAAACTACCGGTCTAGATGTCTTTTCAGAAAATAATGTCCCTAATAAAAGGGACATTAGGTGTAGGTGTCAAAGTAGCATCGTACTCTAGTGGCACTCAAAAACTAGCCATAAGTATTACTAGTTTCTGCACGAAGTTGGATAAACTAAATAAAAAAAAAACTGAAAAATAATATAATTAATTATCATGAGTATGAATTCAGCCTCTTATTAAAAAACATAATAATAACACAGTATTATTTTCTATAAAATAATGCCTAATAAAAATAATACATGATTATTTTCTATAAAAATGTTTTAATAACAATAATACAGGATGATAATAATTATGCTTTTCGTCCGAATATTGTGTGAACTAAAACGACTACCACCCGTTTTGTTTTACAAACTGTAACTGGCGTATCTTATTATATGCCTTTATTAATTTATGAGTTGAGCGTATATGACAATTTTTGTTTTTATTATTAATAAATTAATGGTTGGTTATTATTAATTGAAGTGTGATATTTTGCATATTTTACAAATAAATATCGTTCTTGTAATGTGTCCGTCTGTCAATATTATCGTACATTATGGGTAATTAAAACCACGTGCTGTTGCCTGTGGACATTTTTTATTTAAAAAGTAGTAAAACCTTATCACCAAACCACAACTTAGCTTTAAGTTAAAATGAAATGTTTCACAGACGATAGCACCTATACATCATAAACTCATGACTTATTTAATAAAGATTTTATTTATATTACTTAATAAATAATTTTATTTTCAATGCCCATTTTTGAGCTTTCGCTGTTACAATTATAATAAGCTTTTGTGTCAAGTTATAAGCCGCTTAATTGTCCTTTGTTGCTTACCGTGGTAAACATATGTAAGTATTATTATATGACCATTTTATCTAATAAAGTTTTATAGCTATTATTTCGTATTTACACATAGATGGAATTTTATTGATGTTGTAACCTTTTAAGTTTATATTTTTTTATAAGATTATTAATTCACATACTAAATAGCAGCACAAGTCACAAGCATTTCAAATCATTTTCATTTGTGATTTTTGTTTATTTGCAGAATGTTTGTAATATACGAGTATTTGTGAAATTATGCATGATAGATTTACAGTAGGAACGCATGTTTAATGGTATAGATGACTACAGGCAAGATTTTTTTTCGAAATTAATAATTACAAATATCTGATAAAGTCCTTTTCCGTTAAAAAATAGTGAGGTGTGAATCATTTTTAAAACGAAGGCGAGACTTCACGTTTTGTCGTGCAAAACTTTTACACATTTCGAGACGAAACTGAAGGGTTCCTTAATTGTTTATAACGAAAAAAAAACGTGTGCGTCTCGGGACGCCCGACAGAAGTGATAACTTAAACTAATCTAAATTGAACTATTTAATATTGAATTTGTTTAACGGACTGCAAACTTACGCACACTAATGCAGAGTGACACACACTAACAAACCTAAAAAGTGGCACACTGTTAAAAGAGGCCATATATAGAGGTCTCTTTTTAACGAAGGGCATTTGTAACAGGTGCGAAGAGTACTATTCTATTAGCTGTTTTTATACTCCCTCTATGCTTTCCTACCTCTATGCTGGCGCCGTAACGCGTTACGTAACGAAGCGGTTTACCCTCCCATTAGAAGTTATCACTTTAAAACTTCTCATGCCCTATCCTTTTCACTCTTTATTTGTGGTAAATTTTAGGCAGAGACAAAATTAACGCAACCAAACTCCGTTTTTGAAAAACTGATTGGCCTGCCAGTCATCTAGCCTATTAACAAAACTTAACTTTCATACGTAGTTTCACTGAAAGCTGGCAAACATTTAAATTTAAAAATTGGCACTGGATAATATACAGACGTTTTTTTCTGAACAGCCTGTGTACTTTTTGGCACACCTATAACTCCTTCAAACCAATTCAACCAGCTCTAGTGAACCGTTATACAGTAACAAATCTAACATCGATAAAATCGATAAAACAATCGATGGTCCAAGTCCAACTCCTGACTGTAACCACGACAGAGCTGGCCATGCGGCAGGGCGCCGCCTACGACGGCGGGGGCGGGCGCGGGGCCGCGGGGGCGCCGCCCCCCGCCGAGCAGAGCTGCCTCGAGCAGCTGCTGTGCGCGCTCTGCACGCCCATCTGCAAGGAGGTCGGCATCGACCTGCAGCAGGTGGCCGGCCAGAACCAGAACCAGGAGCAGGTGCATCTCACCCAGCCGCAGGTTAACGGACAAGGTACTGTATGTTGGATGCGAGTTCCACGCAAACTGGGTACACTTTTGCCAAACATGTAGTGACAAAGATCGAAAATAGCATGCTAAGATGGTTTGGTCGGAAAAAAGAGTTACGAATGAGGTGTGGCGAGCAAAAATGACTGGATATGTCGAAAGGGGACGCACTAGACGCACATACAGTATTCAGATTCGCGATGTACTGAATAAGGTAACAAAAGCACACGAAATCGACGTGCATGAAGAAGTTGATGAATGTAGAGGAACGAAGGTTGTATGTTTAGACCGGGGCACCTGGCGTTCCATGCCTACCGCATCGGGAGACAGACGTGAATGTATGTGTATTTTTGCAATAGTACAATTAGAAAAACAGTTCACTTCCGACCCTTTAGGAGTTTCTGTTACCTACTGCTCTGGCGTAAGGGTTGTCCATATATGATTTACGTGACGGCATTTTTGCGTCGACGCGCGTCCCTCGATACTTGATACGCTCACAACTAAACGCGGCGACGGCCCGGCCCCGACTAAACCGGCTCGGTCCGTTCTGTTGAGTTGGCTTGTGGCTCACACACAAGCAAGCCGAGCAAAATATTTGATGAATATAGGTTATTATATTTTTATTGAGTTTTGAACACGATTTTTGTTGGTAGTTAAAACAATGCTTTGGTATAAAACGCAAAATATAGATTCGGTCTTTTTATTAAGAGTTAGTTTTAAAATCGTTGGAATTAAATAAATATTTTACTTAAATAAAGGATTTTCGATTGGTCAAAGTATACCCAGTTTACTGTTAACAGCACCTGACAGTTGTGTTAATTAATATGAATTTTAATTTATCGTAGTTAATGTTGACCGGCTAAGAAAAAAAAGAAACATTAAAATTATAACTACCTCTACAAGGTGTCTTTATCCTCTGGAAAAATACGAATACTTCTAATTATTTGTCCAAAGATCAAGGTCACGTTATATTTTATATGATAAACTAGTATCGAAATCTTTTCAATAGTTGCATGATTGCTTCAATGTATGTTTAATTTATTATTGAAGCCCGTCTTGACATTGATTATTTTAATAAGTTAAATATCTGAATCCCTTTGTCGTTAATTGCTAAGTATTTTTTGTTCAATATAGTAATATTATCAGTTGTTTTTTTCAGGACTACAGTACCGTCGCTGCATGCAATACCAGTTACCACTCTTCAATATGTTTTATAGAAATGGAGGCACTGTATTTAAAATGTCTATTTTTTTATTATTTATTCTGTGTATATACAAGTTTTGTGTTTTATTTCATTTTCAGGTTGTGTCACAGAGTTTATTTTGCAAATACCCCCCCTGTATAAAAATCTTATTTGTAACTTCTTGTAAAATAATGCTTTATTAGGTATCAAGTACTTAAAAAAATACAGAAAAGGTGTATAATTCGATAAATAGTGAAGTATTACAAGTTTTATTTTTTTATGTATGAAAACACAAAACTATTATTTCAAAAACATATAAAACTGTCAGTTTTCTTGAAGAATGCCAGTTTGTACTTATAAATATCTAATTTTGTTTTCATATATATAACTTGACAGACCCTGTCATTTTTCGAGACGTGTCGTATAAAAATCGATAACTCTTAAGAATATTAGTTCTAGGTTACTGATTTTATAAATTTAAAGGTCTTAGTTGTAAGTGTTTAATAAAGCATTATTTTACAATTAAAATGGCTTCATGTTGCAACTAACACCACTAAAAAGCAGGCATTTTCAATTTAGTTGGAAATCTCTGCATTTACCTGCTTTTTTCGCATGTTACCGAGATATGAACAAAAATGGGCATTTTAAATAGAAATAAATTTAGCTTAGATTATTACAATCACCTCCATTTCCATAAAAAATAGTTTTAAGTTATTTAAAGAAACATTTTTGGATTAATTTTTCAATATCACGAATTTAATTTAAATTTTGCGATTTTGAATTTTAAACCTAAAACAAATGTATTACATAAATATGTACATGAAATTTAAGTCGCGTATATATATCGTTCGCATATATATACGCCACTTAAAACTTTAAGTACCAAGTAATTAAGTCCATTGTATATCGTCACTACTTCAACAAAACGTATCTATTTTGTTATAAACGATTTTGAACCATAGTTTTTGGTCGGAAAAGTTTCGATTTATCTTGCTATCTCAGTCAACTCTAGTACCCATCGATAAGTTAATTGAGAAGGCAATAGGAATGCAAACTTGTCTGACAAAATACTATGTGGTAGGATTATGCACTATATCTATTCCACTCGGTGAACAGGAGGCCCTGCCAAGATGCACTACGCTAACTAGCGTTTCTATTCGTTTCGTTTCTAAACCAATTGCGTCACTGGTAGATCACGTGACTTTTCGTATCACGTCATCTACCAGTGACGCGATTGGTTTAAAAACGAAACGAATAGAGACGCTAGTTAGCGTAGGCATCTTGGCAGGGCCCCCAGTATTGTCTTTGACGTGTTATAGTATTGTCAACGTTAAGCGCGGAGTACACTAGCAATATAAGTTGCACAAGTTGACTGCTGTCCTACTCTTACTTTTAACTTAGAGAGTGGCAGCAAAATTGTACTTCTTGCTCTAGAACAGGAGTTGAAGTAAGACATCAATCAAACTTCTGCATTTTTATCGCTATTCTACGTGGCGCTTTTCGATAGCTCATTTACTTAACAGTAAATGGCCAGATAAAAACAGTACGATAAAATTTTAAAGGCAATGATGGTGTTACCGAGTAGAAATAAGGTTTATTTTCCTATGTTCATAAACTGAAAATGGCATTATCGAACAAACTTAATTGAACTTTATTGCCTTGATGGTAGATTCAAAGTCGCACTTACAAAAAAAACCCTATTTGTAGTATGTGAGCCGTACGAGGTTAAAGTAGTGACGATATGAAATTTATTCAACTTGTCTGTGAATATTATATAAATAAGGCGGGCAAAATCGGCTTATCATACTAATTATTTATACTTGTCTATGTGTGTGTTGGCAGAGCTGAAAGGGCAAGGGTTCTCGAAGGAGGTTTGCCGGAGCATGATCGCCATGTTGGACAAGGATGGTTCAGGTGGTTTAGGCTTCGAGGAGTTCAAGAGTCTTTGGATCGATCTGCGTAACTGGAGGGTACGTAGCCACGGTAGTTTTTTTTTTTAACCATCAACACAAAAGATGGGTGTCGAGTTTGACCGCTAGGTGTGTGTGGCACCGTAGCTCGTAAACGCGTGAACCGATTTGTATGCTGTTTTTTTAAATTTGAAATCATGTTTTCTAGCCGTGGTTCTTAGCTAGGTTTTATCAAAATCGGGTGGGCCGTTTAAGCTCTGAAAGAAGGGGTCTATCTATCTACATACATACCTACATACATACATCTATCTACATACATATATCTCTCTCCTTCTCTCTCTCTCTCTCTCTCTCTCCCCCCCCCCCTCTCTCTTCCCCCCCTCTCTCTCTCTCTCTCTCTCTCTGAGTGTAGGTCTCTTGTAATGCACGCCACACAGACCTTAATCTAACTAGATAACGTAAACACCTCAATTTGTATGAAAACCAACCGTGTCACTTTTTTTCTACCTGCTGTGACGTCACAAGAACGAATTAGTGATGTAATTCACATCACCCCCGACCCCGTTGTCCGCGCGAAATCGATTCAAAGGCGCCGCCGCCCGCGCCGCGCGGCTCGTATCAATCAGTCAGTAGGTACGAGGTCAGTCTTTGTAGTGAGAGGTCGCGCGCGTGTTGCGCCTTGTCGCCGTGTCTGCGTGGCTTGGAAGTTGATAATTTCACCGCTCTTCAGGTAAGTTATAATGTCACATATACGTAAAAAAAGATGTGTATAGTTACTCGATCTTTTCGATTACAAGAAAGTGACCGTAAGTACGTAATTGTTTGACAACAAAGAGATAGATAGATATACACACTATTGCCATAGAAATATTTACTAGAACAATTACAAAATTGTCGCAAGCGATCGAAGCAATTACAAGCGCGAATTTATGTGTCCGTGAATTTCACATATCGATTTTTCAATCGATTTGCCAGAGGAATGATAAAAGGACAGAAAAATGATAAATCTTATCTTACTCTTAGGTAATGGAAGTCATTTTCAGTTGGATTTAATCAAAATGTTTTCTTATGGTTTGTAATGATTCTCGTTACTTTTTTGTAGGTAAATTATGTCTAATCCAAATAAAAAAACCAGAGAAAAAAAATTATCTGTGAAAAGAAAAGCTAGTAAATTACGTTATGATAAAATAAAAGCAGATCCAGAACTCAGTCAACTTAGAATAGAAAAAGATAAGAAGAATTACTTAAAGAAAAAGAAAAATAAGCAGGTGACGGAAATAAGGATGAAAAGCGTAATAGAACAGCAAAATTTACCTACGTGTCACAAAATACCTAAGCGTATTATCATATCTGTTTCAAGAATCGGTTAGAATCGTAAACAATCGGAAGGTGTACATCACTATTTGCTTAATTTGACAGAAAAATGATAATAGTACTCGTACCAAGAAGCCAAGCGACACAAGCTAAAGATCGACCGTTAAATTTCCATTGCGCGTTAATATAGACAGGGCCTACAACTTTGCAAGTAAAGCAGGCAATGTATCATGAACATGAAGTAATCCCACACAGTATTATTTTTCATAGTAAAACCACGACAAACCTAAAATAAATTATCTTTAAATAGATAAACGTAATTTTAGAAGAAATTTACTTACTTATAGAAGGAAACATGTCCATTATTTGGGTCAGCTTTTCCTGTACAGTTTTTACAACTTAATACGGAACAACCAGTCATTTTTCTAGATATCGGTGACGTCTGGAGACGGTAACGGTCGAACGCGTACTAAATGAAGCCGCGTAGAAAGCAGACATTTAGACTGCTTTGTGACACGCGAAGTACGTACACTCGCGGCATCTAGTTAGATTAAGGTCTGTGGCACGCCATCTCTTTCGTTACATACATACTCATTAAATTACGCCTGTCTCCCAAAGGAGGAGGCAGAGACCACTTTTTTCCACCTGCTACGATCCTGACAAATCTCTTTCGCTTCCACATTCAAACATTGAGTCATACATGCACGTTGGTTTTGAGTACTTAAGATCCGGCCCTTTTCCAATATTTATTATTTTATTTGATTCGTATAAGTACGCCTAGTGCCCGTCCGACCCTTCTAATTACTGCTGCTGTATATCTCTTTCGGTAATCTTCTTTCATCCATTCTTTCCAAAGGGCCGAACCACAGATATAAATACTCATAGATAACGTAAACATCTCAATCTGTATCACTGTGTGCTACCAACTGGGATGGGACACCAAGAGAAGAGAATTTTCAGTTTTCCGCGCAAAATCGATTCAAAGTCGTAGTTTTTTGGGCTATTGCAGTTTATTATCACGCAACGAGGCATTTTCTTAATTTCCACGGCCGATCGGCTGCAACCACAGGCGCGCGGAACGTCAGTAGCGACGGCCGACCCCAACGCTTGGTCGGGGTTTAAGTCCGGATTCGGACACGCGAAGTAGATGCATTTTCGTTATCTATGTGTATTTATATCTGTGGACCGAACCATCGAAGTAAAAAAAACTCTTTGTGAAGGTGATATAAACTATGTCTGTACTTTTAACATAAGTAAGTTCTGACTCTCCGCGGAAGAAGTCGCGGGCGGAAAGCTAGTAGTTATATATTTGTCCTTGTTTGTCCACAGGCCGTGTTCCGTCTATACGACACGGAGGGCCGCGGCGCTATCCCGTCGTACCACCTGCGGGACGCCATCCACTCGGCCGGCTACACCGTCAACGCTCACACCCTCAACGTTCTCGCACACAGGTACAACATAACATACGGGCTGACAAGGGTACCCTTTTTACTTTAGGAGGAGGTTAATGTTTTTGACCTGTATGTACAGTCAGCATCAAAGGTAGGTAAGCAAAATAACATGCTCAAAATGATATTAACGTAATCTCATGACAATAGAGTCGAGTGCAGACCATTTTGACCTCTTCGGCTGCGTAGCTACTTCTGCTGCTGACTGTACAGATACAGTCAAATTTAAATTTGTGACTCACCTTAGGTCAAAAGTCAATCTGAAATTATACAGCAATAAGGTTGAGTTTCCTATAAGTTACAAATGACTTGGCCTCTCTAATGACATTGAAGACTTCAAGCATATATTTTTTGGAATGGGTCCTTAATTTACGTTCGTGGCCGTATTGTTCTTTGTTCCATTGTAAAGGCTATACGGATGACCTAATTTCGACAAGCGAGGTATCGTTCGATTCGTCTTACCATCCCGAGTGTCACTGGGTACTTTAAAAAAAAAGTCAAAAATTGACGAAATAAAAAATATATACACGGTAACTAACATTAAGACGACATTATCCAAACAGCAGTTGGGTTTTTTAAAGCTTGCTTTTTGTTAGACTTGTTGTTCTGTACCTAAAACGGTGTCACTGAAACTCTATCCAACTAAAGCCCTATATACTATAGGTACAACTAAATTTGCCATTGGAATATCAACCTATTGTGAATACAATAGAATAAATTTTCTAATTCAATTGTCAGTCATAAAAAAACAAAGGAAAATCCATTTTATCTCCTCTGCAATGAATCTTTATTCCAATGGACGTGTTTTTTTATTGTACGGTGTCCTGTCGAGTCCATCATTGATATATTATTTTGAATACAGATACGGCGGCAGCGACGGCTATATTCAATTCGACGACTTCATAATGTGTTCCGTGCGACTCAAAACCATGATCGGTAAGTAATTATTCAAAAAAATACAATACCTTAGATAGTCAGGTGACAGACTGACTGACGGACACTGTACAAGCTAAACTATTGGACATAGAAACAAGTAACTTGGTATAATATACAGCGTGGAAAAAACGAACGCCAAATGGATAACAACTTAAATAGCAAATTCTACGCAAAAGAGACTTGCTTTTATTTTTGAAAACAGATACTGCCTTTATGGATTTTTGGAAATTCGTGTGCCTTAATCGGAATTTGAACTGGTTGAATATTCAGTGGTTCTGTAGTTTTTGTAATATGACAAAACACTTAAATTCGTGTTTTATGATACTGATCGAAAGGGTCATGATAGTGATAATTTATATCTACAACACATCCATCTTTAACATACATAAAGAGCGTAAAAAAACACGAATCCATAATTAGCAGTATAAATTGTTTTTTAAAATAAAAGTAAGTGTATTATGCGTAGAATTAGTTATATCCAATATTTAACGTACCTAGTTGTCTTCCATGTGTGGTTCTTTTTTTCCACCCTGTCATATGCTACCATTTTATACTGAACATCACTAGAATCTATTGAGGCTGTAAACTGTCGATTGTTAACTGAACAAACTGCTTACAATATTTATAATCTATCCATATGAAACCGTCAAGTTGTGAACGAACCTGCACTTACCAACAGGGTTCACAATTAGTGTTGCCAGACGTCCCGATTTTCAGGGGCCTATGGATAGTCGAAAGCATTAATATCTACACAGCAATCGGGTCAAATATATGTAGACATAGACCTTATTGTTAGTGGCATAAGGGTGTGTAAATGCTCCAAGAATCCATCCGGCTTTATCACCTTTAAAATTTTGTCCCTAATTACCGTCCCCACGCGGGCATAGTAGCTAGCTTATTATTTATAAGATTTAGTTAGTTTCCCTGCAATTGGTAAAGTAGCATGTGATACTACATTAATATGTGATGTTATGTCGTCCATTTTGATTAGGCATGTATGTGATGTTTATTTTAACGAACGTTCCTTAGCATTATTATTTAAAAAAAACAATTCAGTAGAATAATTAGAACTCTTAATTTTAGAATCTTAATTAAAAAACCTTATGTACTTGTTTTAGTTTTGTGTTGTTCTTTTGTGTTAGCTATGAAAGGTATTATTTAGATCTTCACTATTTGCTATATTTCTAAGTAAATGTATATATTTATCTAATAATGTATAATAAACGAACAGCAAACAACGAACCGCTTGAAAACCTCGAGCGGGAGTTGCAAGGGAACCCCTGAACAGCTACGGAACCCCACCAAGAGGAAATCACAAGTATACCTAGAACCATGTACCATGTATACACAATTATGAAAGCTGCAAGGACTACTTAGATGGTTTTATGTAGTGTCCAACATCCAGTCAAATTCAATAGTAGTTTTTTTGCTATCGTAGATGTGAAAAAAGTTTGGCTGGTATTTTGGTTGACGCGTTTCTACATAACACCGTCCTTTTTTTAAGTCGCTTTTTAAGATTCTAAACGAAAAGGAATTCTTTAATGTTCTATTATTTAACTAGATAAAAAAATCCTTGTAGCTTTTTGAAAATTTAATATTGTCTGCAACAGTGATTTAATTATAAAAGAAATATTCAACCGTTTAATTAAAATTTGCCAAGGTTTTTAATTACCCAGAATAAACTGTATGCAGACTCTACAATCACTTTTGGGACTATTACAGCAATAACTGTCATTATAGTCAGTTTCAAGAAGATTGGCACAAATGGGATGAACGAAAGTAATTGTTGTGTTCAATTTACACACAAACATTTCGTACACTCAATCAAATTGTTCACTCATTCAAACCATTCATTCCTGTTCTTGTGAAATGACTTATGCGGTTTTTCTGTTTAGTTCTATCGCACTAACACGCTTTTTAACCGTCGAATCCCCCCATTTTGGCCAAATGTTAACATTTTTTTTAAAAATTTCAGAAACCTTCAAGGGAAGATCTTCCGGCGGCGAATACGCTACGTTCTCCCTTGACGATTGGCTGAATCGCACAGTCTACTCGTAGGAAAATATGCCTTAATTACGTGACTTAAGGACCTAAATTGAAACCCTAAAGAATAAAAAGTCATATGGATAGATAAGATAAATAAGCCAATGTTTCTCAACATCATTGTAATAAGTGTCAATACTACATAATATACATAATATAATATGTAACAATTTGACTTTTTACTCTTTACGGTACGACCATTTTAAATGTACAGATATTTCTTCCATTACCTCAGCTTATACAATATATTTCTAAACGAGAATATGATAATTTAAGCTTTAATTGGTGATATAATATGTCACAAAATTTTGATGTATTTCAGTGTATATTCTTCACTTCTATTGTAAAACTTTAAAAAAATAACATCACTTTAAAATAACTCGATGAACGGGTACGAATTACTGTTATATTATTGACTTATTATAATTTTGACATTTATTATGTAATCTTACGTAATTCCTGCAATTCCTTATTTTGAGTTTATTATTAAATAGTATCTATTAATTTTCAATTTATAGTCAGAGCATATGAAATAGAACCGTTCAATTTGTTATTAATATATATTTAAATTAATATATTAAAAATGTATAATAACAAAGTAATAATGTATTTATAATCAATAGTTACAAAGAGATTTATACTATGAATGGATACAACAAGAATCACAAATTGAATAACTTAATTAGATTGCGCTAAAACCAGATTTATTTCCAACAAAACCGCATCTGAATCAGTTTATCCGTTTGTGAGCTAAAATGATACAGACAGACAGATATATACACACGTTAGCTTGTAAAACTCGGTTGCAATAATGATCCTTGTTCCGTCCATCATAATAAATATAGTTTACTATCTACGGTATAATATAAAAATGTACGATCAGTATTTTTCTATCCACCGAGATCCATTCCAGAGAGAGGTGTATTTTTCATTAGCTGTGCGATCAGCCTAATTAATTTCGTTTCATATAATTGTTGCACTCATATGACATTTTCAATGCATTTTATTGTTCGTAATGTTTTATTTATGTCATTTTTTTATTTTGAATGTAATACTTTCAGATCTGAATAAAGTATGTTTTTTATTCATTAATGTGTCTTTTATTAATAACTTTCTAAACGATGAAAAAATCCGGACATGTGCGAGTCGGAGTCGCGCAACGAGGGTTGCGTACCGCCGCACAGTAGGTACGGTCGACCAAGAAAGTGGTCTACCAGTTTTGACAAAAGTTTCTGTGACAACAAATTATCGCTGAGGTTGACACTTGTCACTTTCATTATATTATTGCAAGGAAAAATCGAACTTGTTGTATCATGACTAGTGATGGGCAGCTTGTAAGTTTCAAAAGTGAAACTTTCACTTAAATTTCTGCAATAATGTGAAAGTTGCAAAATTGAAACTTTCACCTAAAAAAAAAACATGCAATATTCTGAAAGTTACCAAAGTGAAATCGGTATATTTCGGAAAATTACTATAGTTTTGACATGTAACCTAAGAAACGGAAACTTTACATGAAAGTAAAATGAAATTTCGCTGTGTCAGAATTATTTCCATCTAATTATGTAACTTTCATACGCTGTAATATTCGCAGTTAAGGAAAGTTTTGCAAAGTTTCAGAAATCGCCCATCACTAATCATGACGTGCAAATGAATTTCAACCGTAGGGTGGTGTAGTCCACATTTTTGGCCGACTGTACAGTCCGATTGGAATCGATTTCGAATTGTATCTGCGCGAGCGCAACTCACACCAGACCCCTTTTTAGTATTTGTGGTTTTTCTTCAGGGTTTGTACCAAATTTGACGCTTGTATGTTTTACTGTTTTTACAATAAAACAAACTTTCATGTATGGGGACGCCCTTATTTCACATTCTTCAAAAATTTAGTAAATCCGCCGTAATAACACATGTGGCGTTATCTATGGAAAGGGACCTTACTGTCGACGGCGCTTCCGTCATTATTAAAGATGCTCCGATATAAATACAACGTCGCGTGACGCAGTGCGGCGTAAGCGCCATCGACAATAACGAAGGCCACATATTCTGGGAACATGAACCCGCTATCTATTAACGTTTAAAAGATACAGCTCTACGTTAGGACGGACAGCGTAGGCATATAGGGTCCCGTCGCGCTCTGTTTGGGTACGGAACCCTAAAAAGCCATTTTTTGTGATGTAGAGAGCAAACGAACACACAAACAATGTTGATGGTGAGTTCAATTCCACCTCGTAAGACCTACCATACTCCAAAAGGGAGATTTAAATTTCATGCCGTTTCCTTCATCCAGTCAACCCGTAATCGGGCCGGTGTAGCTGATCAGGAACAAGCCCTCAAGCGCCGAAAATATTCGTCATTATTAAATAATTACGAATTTGTGGCGCTTGCGGTGGAGACCATGGGACCTTGGTCAACTGATATGAAAAGCTTTATTAAGGCCCTGTCATCCCGGCTCATAGACTCCTCCGGAGATCCTAGGGCTGGTGCTTACCTCTCCCAAAGGATTGGGCTAGCTATCCAGAGAGGTAATGCAGCCAGTGTCATAGGGACCATGCCGCGAGCGGACCTGCTAGAGGGGGTGTTCTTTTTACCCGACTGCGTCAGAAGCAGGGTTATGTTTTTCGAGCGTATGTATGTATGTCTATTTCTGGGCATGCTCTGCAGCCTAAACGGCTTGACGGATTTTAACATACGAGGTGTCATTCGAGTCGTCTTAATTGCCGAAGTGGCATAGGGTATATAATATTTCAATATGGCGTCCGCGGAAAAAATATGGAGGGGGATTTTTTTTTATTTTATTATTTTAACAATATGGGTATCAAATGAAACCTATTAAATAGCCCATTCCAAATATATATACATTATAACACTTTTATGCTACTATTTTGACAGGAAAGTCAATAAAATACGTAAATGTTAAGTAATAAACTCCTTTCGCTAGAAAGAGAGTTTCTCTTCAAATTACAAGCGAAATCACTTGTAGCTTCGCGACATTAAAAATTTAGGCTCCAGAGCTCATACTCGTATATTGCTTAGTAATAATTAAACCACTATTTTATTAATAAAAACTAAAAAGAGTTAAATAAATTAAATTATTAAAAATAAACAAAAAACCCGACTGCAATAAAAAAAACAACTGAAGAGCGAAAAACAAGCTATATAATCTATAGAAAATTTTAAGAGCGTGTACTTATTGATATTTATAACAATTTAAATTTAACTTGAATATTGGTAATGGTATTGCAGGCGGGACAAGCAATGAATTTCAAAACCTATTTCTTGAAAAAATTTAACATTTGGACTAGCTTGTCCCCGCCTTCCTTTACCTTTACCAATATTCAAGTTAAATTTAAATTGTTATAAATATCAATAAGTACATGCTCTTAAAATTTTCTATAGATTATATAGCTTGTTTTTCGCTTTTCAGTTGTTTTTTTTATTGCAGTCGGGTTTTTTGTTTATTTTTAATAGCTACCTTTAAAATTTATATTATTTTAGTTGTAAAAAAAAACAAAATGGTTGACACAAGATACTTATCAAAATTAAAACAGTATTATTATGCAAGTAATCGTTTAATCGATAAATCAGTGGAAAAGCCAGGTATTTTTAATTTTCTTCCGTAGTCGCTCCCCTATCCAAAAAAACCACTAATTCAAACAATTCATTCTTCCATATCGGCAATCGGCGTGACCTCTGGAGTAACCGTGCGCTCGGCAACACTCGTCTTTTTCCGGATTGGTTCGGCTGCAGACCTCATTGCAAGCATCCACGAACACAGCGTGCGTGGTGGCGGCCATCATGGAAAACGCCACGAGAACAATCAAGAAGGTTGTGAAAGACGCCATTTTGTGTTCAAGTCTGGTTAGAACTGTGAATACAAGAGGTGTGAGTTTTCTTTTTATATAAGTTGTTAGGAAAACCCAAGTGGAAATTGTTTTTGTTCATTTTTTCCTTGTTTAGATACCGTATTCATTTAGAATTTCTTTTATTGAACACTGGCGGACCCGGCAGACGTCGTACTGCCCGGAAAAGCAGTAAGTACCACATTTAATATGATATTTTAAATTTAACATTTACATTTGTTTATTTTTGCGATTCCATAATTACTTCCAACGAATCTACGGTAAAGTCATCATTTTTTGATATATCACTGTTTACTATGGTCTCTATGTCTAAATTATTGTATTCGGTTATTATTATATTAAATTTGTTGACATACCGACAGCAGCACTACCTACCGGATCAATTTATGTTTTCAAACCATCCAGGAACCCATTGAAATATACACACAAAATTTCATCCAAATCGGTCCAGCCGTTTAGGAGGTGTTAGGTGATTAGTGAAATACCGACAGCAGCGCCACCTACCGGGTCCAAGTGTTTTAAAACCATCCAGGAACCCATTGAAATATACACACAAAATTTCATCCAAATCGGTCCAGCCGTTTAGGTGGAGTTAGGTGATTGGTGACATACCGACAGCAGCGCCACCTACCGGGTCCAATTGTGTTTTCAAACCAGCCAGGAACTCATTGAAATATACACACAAAAATTCATCCAAATCGGTCCAGCCGTTTAGGAGTTAGGTGATTGGTGACATACCGACAGCAGCGTCAACTACCGTCGAATTGTGTTTTCAAACCATCCAGAAACCCATCGAAATATACACACAAACTTTCATCCAAATCGGTCCAGCCGTTAAGGAGGAGTTAGGTGATTGGTGACATACCGACAGCAGCGCCACCTACCGGGTCCAATTGTTTTTTCAAACCACCCAGGAACCCATTACACAATACCATAGACACAAAATTGCATAGCTTCTGCGCGCGACTTCGTCCGCGTAGATTTCGATTATCGTTATTCCCTCGGGAACGTTTAAATTTTCCGGGATAAAAAGGAGCCTATGTTTAATCCAGTGTATAAGCCATCTACATTCCAAATTTCATCCAATTCCGTAGCTAGTTCCTGTAAAAACAGGAGATCTGGCAACACTGAGAAGATTAGACGGACGTCGACTGAAGGACCTAGCAGCAACGGTCAAGAAAAAAAAAGAAAAAAAATATGACGGACGTCAAGTCTACGCATTACCATGCAAGCACGATCCACCACGTGCGAGAAGTAGTGGGGGGCTCGTTGGACACAAATTCGGTCGTGCAAGTCCTTCACGGTAATAATTATTATTATTGACGTCCAGCAAGCCTACGCACTATCGTTTTGCGTCGTGCATCGTGCCCAGAGGGACAACCCGGAAGGATAATGCGTAGAGGGCTTAACATAAACCGAAGCGAAGCGAGGGCGGGTCGCTAGTACTTACTAACTAAATTTACTTTAGAATTCCATAGTTATTACAAGTTTCTTGTGCGTTTTTCCTGATTTCCTATTATTAACGCCTCACCATATAAACAAGACCTAACTACCTAATAGTTCCTCAATCTCGTCATTAACCTACATTTTAGAGATAGTAAACTCATTATCATAACCAAGTGTACATAATTGTTTGACGAGAAATTATCCCTCATAGCTCTAGTTTAAAAATACCTTATTTATTTATAAGTACAAGATTAAAAGCGCTATTGTGGATATGGAGTTTTTTATTATTATTAAAAGAGCATGTCTTGACTTACAGCTTGTCGCCAAAGCATTACCAGAAACGGAAATACACATCACT
Organism: Acleris literana; assembly: GCA_946894065.1. Classification (NCBI taxonomy): domain Eukaryota; kingdom Metazoa; phylum Arthropoda; class Insecta; order Lepidoptera; family Tortricidae; genus Acleris; species Acleris literana. Next base: position 9,200,121 of record OX335691.1, on the reverse strand, counting down.
ACATATGATATTATAAAACAAAGTCCCCCGCGTCTCTCTGCTTGTATTTTCACGATAATCTCAAAAACTACTGAACATATTTTCATACGGTAGGTATTCACCATCAGTTACTTAGATAATTTTTTCACGGAATTTTTTAATGTAAAACGAATTCTGGTTGATTTACGGGTGTAATAGAAAACAGACATAAAACGTAGCGAAGCGAGGGCGGATCGCTAGTAAGTCCATAATAATATGCTACACAATTTGAGACAATTCCAGTAAGCCACAATAGGAGAGTCCCACCGGCTTGCAACCACGTCCAGAGACCCTACTTTGAAAATCGAAGTTCGATATTACGTTAGCTTTATCCCTTTCTCTCGATTTAGTCTCGAGTGACGGGTGACAGGGATGGAGTAAACGGGGAACAGGCGCGAGGAGCTGCAGCGCCGCAGCGAACATTTTCGTTGGGCTTAGATGTAGGTCACACAGGAACTTACATAATTTGAGTCTACATCGCTTTCCAAACCATACCAGCGAAACCATAGCTAAAAAAAAGCGAACAAACACAAGAGTCATTTATTTTCTGTACCAATACATATGTTTCTTATTACAATCTTTAACGTAGCATTACATGAAACTCTTGTAATAAAGCAAAAAATTAGAAAGGACCTAAAATAGAGCCCTGGAGCACTCCTCACTTCAACTGGGTTTTTTAAGTTATTTTCGTATCGTTCACAACAACAGTTTTATTCTATTGCTAATATATTATGAAGACTATGATCCAACATGACTTTTAATTCTTTAGAGTTACAATTTAGGTCCTTAAGTTACGTAGTTAAGACATATTTTCCTACAAATAGACGGTGCGATTCACCAATCGTCAAGGGAGAACGTATCGTACCTACTTGCCACCGGAAGATCTTCCCTTGAAGGTTTCTGAAAAATTAAAAAAACATTAACATTGTTTGTCGAAATGGGGGGATTCGACGGTTAAACACGTGTATTTGCGGCAGAACTAAACAGAAAAAACTGGCAAAATGGCTATGACAGACGGGCGGACAGACAGACAGACGCAGGAGAGATCCTATAACGGTTCCGTTTTTTTATTTTTTGTAAGTAAACGGGAAAGTATTTTCACAATAGCAGGAACGAACAGTTTGAATGATTGAAGGATTATTCGTGCGTGAATGAAACACACACAACAATAATTACTTCATCCCTTTATGTCAACCTTCGTGAAACTGACTATAATGACCAGGAAACACCAAGTCGGTGTCTAAGGAGGGCAATATATTTTAAGTAAAAAAATATATGATGAATTACTTACCGATCACCATGATCGTATGATATTATGAAGTCATTGAATTGAATATAGCTCTTAATGCCGCCATAACTGTAATAAATAAATAAAATATTTAAATATTACATACTTCCTGCATCTGTATTCCACTTCTATATGTATAGTAGACAAAACTGTTTACGATATATATAAATTTGGTTTAAAACTACTTGGAACAGCCACTGCTTCTGTTACCTACTTTCAATTGTTTTCACTATTACAATACCCTTAGCGAATATAATTTTACAATATTACAGTACAGTTAGGTTGAACACAAAGTTTTTAAAATTACAGGGCCTCTCTTCAACTCCTATAGTTTCCGAATTCCATTTGGATCGATCAGCCTGTATATTTTGTGACAGCAGCGGTCGGCCGTAGGTCCTCTAAAGCTGCGCCACAGATTATGATATATTAGTTATTTCGTAACAGATACGTCACTCGCCGCCGCTCACCGTTATAATTACCTACCGGCCGGTGTATCCCCGGGGACACAAATATCAGTTGAGTGTCAAAACTTGCACGGAGCGTACCTGGGTCATACACACTTGCAAAAATAAAATTTGTCTCTCCTGTGGTCAATAGTTAAAGGCTTGTGTGCATATAAGTTATGTTTTTATTTGATAGGACTAAAGTAGAACTGACGCCGTTTATGCGGATGTGGGTTTAGCTAGAAAATTAGTCCTTAAAAACGACAGGAAAAACGGTAACCTAAATCTGTGTATGACCCATCTACGTACGTCTAAAGGATGATTTCCACCAAACGGCTCGCATCGCATCGGATCGGAAAGGATACGAACGGATGCGGCGACAGCCGATCGCGTCTGTTAAAATTATTATTGTCTATTTATGACGGAACCGATCGCGCGTCGCAGCATACTTTCGGCTACGATCGCGTGTCGCGGAAGACGCCCGCGGTCAAGTTGCTGTGCGCGGCTTGGTAAAATAGACTTTAAATACTGTGAAAAATTTCTTTCCGTTCCGATCCGTTGCGGGCCGTTTGGTGGAAATAGAGCTTATATCTGTAATGTCAAATTATTTTCTTAGGAACGAAGTTAATGACGTCATGGGATAGACAAACAAATAACTAATTATGTGCTTTACGTGCGCGTGCATAGACATATTTTGGCGCGTAGCATGCGGGTAAAAGTTGTGGTAGGGGAAGTAAAGAAGGACGTAAGTAAAAACAGCCTAAAGGTACTCTGTTGTATGGAGTGACAGGCCGGCTCCGTACGCTTCGATTCCGACCCAGTTTACACGTAGCTTATAACTGTCGACTCACCTTCCCGCATGGTGTAATCGAGGATCGAGGCAAGGCGCCTAAAGAACTCGCGGATTGTGTCAGCTGCTTTGGGGTTGGGCGCTATCTTCTTCTAGGGGAAAGGATAATCCAAATCAGAATATAGTAGGTAAATCCAGTTTTTTGCATACATTAAATATGGACAGCGTTTTGCTTTTTTTGCTTACATTATACAAGAAGAAACTGGCTGACTGATCGATTAAACAGCGCTGGACTTGAAATTTGGATGGAATATTCATTTGATATCCTACGGGTGTACCTACTAAGAAGGGATTTATGGAAATAAAGAAAGTAATTCTACGATTGTATAGTGGCGGGGGTCTAGTCTATATATATAGGGTGGGCCAGAAATAGTTGCATTTTTACTAGCTTTTACATTCACTGATTTGCAAAAAAAAATGTCCCAACCTATATAAAAATGAATCCCTATTTCCCTTTTGGTCACGCCATAACTCGAGAATGGCTCGACAGATATGAATAATTTCTTTTCTGTTTTCGTAATTATCAGAAAAAGGCTTTGATGAAAAAAAATACACCCGGTCGGCGCCGGGCACGGACACCTATTTAAATATAAAATACTCACTCTGTCATCGTCATCTCCCATTCCGGTGTGTTCGTCGTTTTTACTGAAACAAATAATTGCAAATATTAATGTCGGGTACACGCTATAAAATGTTCCTTACAAAATTAAGTTAGCAACGACGCATTTATTTTGTTTTCCTTGATTAATTTATGAGGTTGAACTGAATTAACATGAAAACACGTTAGCCTAGTTGGTAGTGGCCTACGAAGCAAGCGGGCCCGGGTGCGATTCCCAGTAAAAGCAGATATTTGTGTGATGAGCGCGAGTATCTATTTGCTCCCGAGTCTTGGATGTTTTGTATCTATTTACATAAAAACAAAAACCCGCCTTCAAATGCAAAAAAAAACTTCTTATAAAATGGTAGGTAGATCAGTCCAACTGAAGTCGGCGTCCCACAATACTTTAGACCAAAAGCCGACTTCAGTTGGACTGACCTACCTACCATTTTATAAGAAGTTATTTTTTGCATTTTTAAACATTTATTTTATTTTATCCTTTTTAGTGATCCTATTTATGCTTTTATGTAGTCCCACTTCTCAATTAATGAGAAACTATAGACCATTTCAAGCTCGCCGCAGGCAACGCCGTGGGGATGTCATAGTCATATTTAAACCTAAATGTGCTTCGTCATAGTCGCTCAACTACCTTAATCGAGATATCTGTGGTCTTCATAATCAATTCCACTTCACCATATAGTACTTTTCAAAAGCAAATGCACGAGTTACAGTGAAAAATACCGAAATCGCTATAGGTGTGCCTATAATATTTGAGCAGTTCCCTTGATTTCTCCAAGATCCCATCATCAGATCCTGACGTGTTGACAATGGGACCATTCAAAAAACGAAAAGAACAATCAATTCGGTCCAGTGGTCTTCGAGTAATCGGGGAACATACATAAAAAAAACCCGACGAATTGAACCTCCTCCTTTATTTGAAGTCGGGTAAAAAGAACCCTAATGGTGACTTTGGTGTCTGTCTGTATATCACAGCAGTTTTTCTAAGAAACTATAGAAGCTATCAACTTGAAATCATTGTTACATGCGCGGTACTCGCAACCGCCATATTAGTTCATATTATACTGAGAGCTATTGCACTGTAGAATAGCAGCCAACGTCTGTATGATTTAGCTGTAATTCAACTCACGCCATGTTGTTGGACTTCTCGGAGAACACCCGCACCAAGAACTCTCCCTCCTCGTCGGGGTCGAAGGTGGACGGCACGATGACGTAGCTGCCGGGCGGCAGCTTGAACCTGAAACCAAAGTATTGGTTAAGAGCTTGATCGTCCTGTACAGGTGAGCTACACTCGTGTGTATAGATGCAGGTACGTACACGTTGTCTCTGAGTGCGTAGCGGTCGCCGCTAGGTAAGTGTCACCATGGTATGCGCATCTTTACGCATTAAAACTACAAGCATGGCCCACCCGCTTTCCTGAGATATAAACAGCTGTATGTTTATAATATTCGATATATTCCTTTCTACATCCATACCATAACTTCCCTACAAAGTACTTATGTTCAGAAACAATGAGCAAATGGCCAATATTAAGAAACCTGTATCTATGGTTGTATTTTAATGTTATCATTAAAGTATCGGTTATCGATGTGGTTGCAACTTTAAAGTATCGGTGACCGATACTTTAATGTAAACATTAAGATAGTTACTACTAACTTATGATATGCATGCATGTATGCGACTATACGCACAATTAGGCATTAGAACAGTCGTGTGATCTTACAGTAATTGTGACTCATGGTAAGGGTATAGGGCTCTATAATAGTTAGATCGAGCAGTCCAGTTTCCTTTAAACATGTCCAATCTAACGCCGCTTGCATTAGCATAACCCTCCCCCTCAATGACTTCTCTTAAAATATACAGCTCTAAATTAGCGACTAACCTGGCGCTGACTTCTCTCAGGTTAGTGAAAGTCTTCAATCTTTCCACAGGAGTGTTTTTCTTGAAAAAGTTGATGTCGAGCGGTTTCGGCACATGCCCGTAGCTTGGCAGCGCGTAAATCGCGAACCCGATCATGAAGTACTCAAGCCCCTGGGAGCGACGGTTCTTTTGCATGACCGCTACGATTATCTAAAAAAAACTTTCTTTAAAGTAGGCGGCCCTACCAATATAGCACCTACATTTCGATGCAGGGAAGTATGTCATTTTACACGAGGCCTGTAATGAGGTCTTGGCCCGTGCTGCAAGCGAGGGACAAGACACCTCAGCTGGTACTCACGGTGCACTTGTTCTCGTCGTCGTCCTCGTCGACGTCGGTGAGCGTCACGGTGTACTGCGGGTTGCACCAGAACGTCTCCAGGGAGTTGCGGCAGCCGCCAGCCGTCACGCCTGGACAATACACACAACACAGCCGCATACTAAAACCGCCTCAGCCACGCTTTTAATACGCTTTTTAGTATGGGAACGCGCCGCACAGCCGCTCCCGCTCTCAGTGCGTTTGCGGCTTAAAAAATAAGTTTCTGTCAAAAAAAATACTTTTGGGACAAGCTTTTGTCGCCGACTATAGGTACTTTTATCCGCTCAGACATGTTCTTATCGAGACGAAACTAACGAGCCCCAACTCTGCCCCGGGTACATATTAAGTAAGAACAATAAAGATCCCGTCGCCACCTTTCGACTCCATCATCGACGTGCGACCATCTGGCCTCGGCCAGCTACGCGCTATCCAGACTCGCACCTACCTTATCGGTTGAAAATATTAAAAAGGCTTACTATGGCCACTTTCACTCGATTCTTATTCAAGGTGTAGACCTTTGGGGAACGGCGGCGGACCGTGATAGACTGTTTAAGTTACAAAAGCGTGCGTTACGCCTTATCGCTAAAAAATCCCCAGAGCATCCTGCACAGGAATTGTTTAGGCAACATAAGATACTCACATTGCCTAGTGTGTACATACTATCCGCCTGCTTACACGTAAGGGCAAACCTCAAAGAGTACAGGGCGCACGCGCAAACTTTCAGCAGAAGTACTCGTAAGCAAAACCATCTGATAGTTCCGAGGTATAGACTAGCTAAGACTCGTAAGTCGCTTGGTGTCATGGGTCCCAGAATATACAATTCTCTCCCTGTTCGGTTGGTTAGCTTGGCCAGTGACGCAATATTTGCACGTAGACTGAAAACCCTGCTACTAGATCTAGCGTGCTACACAATAGAAGATTTTATAACAAGAGGGGGTTACAATAATTGTAGTATGGAAAATAATGTATAATTTCATAAAAGTATAAACAAGCAGTGATATAATCATATTTTAGGAATAATATTTAAATTAATATTAAAATGTTAGTAATAAATCTAAGGAATTTTAAGAAAAATGTTTTTAATAATATGATTTGAAATGTATTTAAATAATAATACCTTAAATGTGACTTGAAATGTAATTTCACTAAAAATAAATAAAATTGTAACTTAGTTAAGTACGTGACATGTAAAATATTACTTTTTACCAATAAACTTATCATATATCGGATCAGTTCGAAGGTACCATAATATTGTATTGTCGTCGGGTTCACATGTATTTCAGCCCATTTCATTGATCGGAACTGGTTCAAAATTCACTTGCAAGATTTGACACAAACAAACTAACACGGCAAGTTAGATAAAAGCTTGTAAAGACCCAGATGTAACGCGACCCTCACTATCAGAGCTGAAAACTCCTCGGCCCAAGCAATGTTCATCAAATCCAGCTAAGGACCACCCCAATCAGGATCGTAGTACTTACCAGGAGGGACCGACCACGACTTTGTATTATGACTATCCTTATAGTCACCTAACCTCCTGTCCTTAACCTAATAAAGAATTTTTGATTTTTGACTTGATGTCTCGGAGAGGACAAACGATCACACAGGCTGATGGTAAGTGGGATGTTGGGCCCATAGGCATTGGCATTCTTCAGACTACAATCACAAGACTGCAGCAGCAATCCTAAAACTGCAAATGCGTTGCCAACCCTGAGGGAAGGTTGAATGCCTCCCCGCTAGTAAATTCACCGGTTGTCTCATCCCCACACCGGAACACTGTTGTCTGGCAGTAGGATAAAGTATAAGATGGATATTCATAAGATATATATAAGATACCTATATATAAGACTAGCTTTTGCCCGCGACTTCGACTGCGTAGAATTAGTAATTTGGATAGCTTATTTTTTATCCAAACTGATTTTTTATCATTGCTTACTTTTAAATAATAAAAGAAAATGATGGGTTTGATTTCTAATCATCAATAATGCGTACAACCAGAGTTTAATGAACAGATAAATAAATTATTAGTAACGGCGACATACGTATAATTTAGTTTATCACGTTTCTGTAAACTACGTTTTTTGCTTTCCCGTCCTTTGCTAACACGTGAAGATTTTGTGGACTTGAGACTCGTGAGCACACCACATATAGTTGTTTAAAAACAGTTTTTAAATAAATGTTCACCTGCAACTTTCAGTGTTTGTCCTTGTGCCTTATTTATTGTCATCGCGAATGCTGCTTTTAGGGGGAACTGGACTCTTTAAACTGGAATGGTAAATCGGTCGGGATTATTGGAATGCGGGGAATTAGTACATCTTCTCCCTTTGCTGTTCCTGTCATAATGATTGCTTTTACAATATTGCGTCCCAGGTGTGTAATTTGCAGTCGTGTTCCATTACAGAGTCTCGGAGCGTCAAGATTTCGCATCAACAGTCCACACACACAGTTCCAATCGGAACGCCAACTTTAAGTCTCAACTTATGGGAAGGCACTAACCAGCTTGAATAAATATTACCGTAGTAGCTTTGATGGAGATTTATGAATAAGGAGGTACATATTTAAAATGTTGATTCCATCTTAAAAACTTCCTATAAGTGATGAAAACGGAATTACGGATTCAAAATATCTCTAGACCAAATTTTATTTGAATTTTATCGGGAATGATGATTTCCCGTATAAAGACTGCCCTATCATCTTCCATGGACCACAAACTATCTCTATACCAAATTTCATGAAAGTAAATCGGAAAAAAGTAGACCATAAAAAATATTGAACCCCCCTCCCCTCCACCCATCACTCACCAGTAAGGGGATGATATTCGGGATAAAAATTATCGTATGCCCCTCCTCGGAACTACATATAAATATCGCTATATCAAATTTCATTTAAATCGGCTCAGCGGTTTTAATAGCTCCATGCAAATTTTAACCCTCCATTTCAACCCCTTAGGCGATTAATATCGGAAAAAAACTATCCTTTATCCTTTCCCGGGATTCAAACTATCTTTGCACCAAATTTCATCTAAATCGGTTCAGCGGTTTAAGTAGCTCCATACAAATTTTAACCCCCCATTTCACCCCTTAGGGGATGAATTTCGAGAAAAAACTATCCTAAGCCTTTCCCAGAATTCAAACTATCTCTGCACCAAATTTCATCCATCTCAATCGGTTCATCGGTTTAAGTATCTCCATACAAATTTTAACCCCCATCTCACCCCCTTAGGGGATGAATTTCGGGAAAAAACTATCCTATGCCCTTTCCCAGGATTCAAACTATCTCTGCACCAAATTACACCTAAATCGGTTCAGCGGTTTAAGCGTGAAGAGGTAACAGACAGACAGACAGACAGACAGACAGATACACTTTCGCATTTATAATAATATATATAATATATAATAATATATTATATAATATATATAATATTATATTATATAGTATAGTATAGTATGGATGGATAGTCATAGTGATAGATTGATAGTGATGGTGATGTGATGAACACCGACCTCTGACCCACTCCCCCTCGAACACGGACATCTCCCACTTCTTGGAGCACCCTTCAGGGGACTCTGACGGGTCGAGGGAGTCGGGGTTCAAGTTGCAGATCTCCACTCTGCAACAACGAATAAGAGTTTAAAAAACCGGTTAAGTGCGAGTCGGACTCGCGCACCAAAGATTTCGTACAGCTGCACAGTTTATACAGTCCGATCTTAATTCGATTTCGAATCGAATCAGTACGCGCCCAAGTCAAACATGACCTTTTTTTGTATTTTTCATTAATTCATTAGATCACGCCTGTTTCCCAGAGGGGTACGCAGAGACCACTTCTTTACTTTTAGAATTTACACATACATACATAATCTCACGCCTTCGTTCCCAGAGTGGGGTAGGCAGAGCTACAGAATTACAAACATCTCTAAAAACATGTTGATAATTCTATAACCACAATTTGCACAATTAGGCTAAGATGTTTACCAGCGTATTTGTGACAGGTTGCAAGCCCATCGCCTAACAGTACTACAAGAATTTTAGAATTTGTTGTTTTTTTTTTTCAAGGTTTATACCATAATCGTACCCAATTTGACGCTTGTATGTTTTAACTTCGACACTACCTCCGAATAATCGGGTATCAATGACTATATCCGCCCCTTCTGAAGCAGCCTAACCAGCCCTGGGCCTGTTTTATAAAGCTACAAATTATAATTTACAGGTTACAAGTTTCAATTTGACCCAACCTCGACCAATGTCGACCAGCCATTTGAGCTGTGTTGCCAGTTTAGACCTGTAAAATTGTAACTTGTAGTTTTATAAAACGTGCCCCAGGCGGTCAGTCTGTCGTTACCACTGAGACCAATATGCGACGGACCCCATTGCACGCTCAGACATTTACCAGACGTTGTAAAGTTATTAATTTGCTGGAGGATTGTATACCCAAGCGATCCACACTGCTGACCCGAGGCACACCGGTTAATATGTTGTATAGCACTTTTTTCTATCTGTCAAAATCACACACTACAGGATCTTCCAACGATTCGGCGTAAGATAGTTCCTCTGAGATAGCATAGATTTCCGCTGGCATAATTGAAACCTTGGACGTAATTTTACTAATTTTGAATCCTACCCTTTTGCCAATGAGAGGGTCATAAAATGCTGCTCCAATGTTGTCGTCAGACTTGGAACCATTGGTAAAGAGTCTTAACCATCCAGAATCCTTTTCCTGTAACTCTATAATTACATTATTACGTAAAGCGAATGTTTAATTGTTAGACTTCAGTTACATAACAATAACGTACTTATAGAAATGCTCGCAGAAGTCAGTGAAGGACATCCAGAATTCGCCGTCGTCATCAAACGTCAGACCGAACTCTTCTCTTTCCCTCTCGGGTATGCACCGCCACTCCGGCGACCTGCAAAGAAAAACAATAGATTTATGATTTAAAACAAGGTAGGTAAATATTTATTCTATATAAATGCTTCTATTTTTGTGTGCGTGTGTGTATGTGTGTGTATAATGCGCCAGAGGTTCCTCATGCGGACCTGTGGGATCTTGCCACGATCTTGTGTGTGTGTGTGTTAGTGTGAGTGAGAGAATGAGTGAGTGCGTGCGTGAGAGTGAGTGTTTGTGTGTGTGTGTGTGTGTGTGTGTGTGTGTGTGTGTGTGTGTGTGTGTGTGTGTGTGTGTGTTTGTGGGTATAAGCAAGCGTTCTTGTATAGTGACAGGTGAGCGTTTACTTGTCGCTCCAGGCGCCGTTCCACTCGGCCTCGTTGCCCCAGGGGTTCCTCATGCGCAGCAGCGGGATCTTGCCGCTGCGGCCCGGCGTCTCGATGTCCACGTACTTCACCCGCGTGACGGAGTACGCGTGACCGCAGATCAGACCTTGAGGCGTCGCCGCTTCGACGCGATTAGGGTCCACCTGTGAAGATGACATTTTACCAATATATGAGTTTTTGATTTATTATAACTCTTACAATTTATAAATAAATAAATATATTAACTCTCAAAAATTTTAATCTTAAATTGTGATTACCTTAACTTGATTTCCTAGTAGTGTACGGTTGGCCAAAAAAGTAGTCTACCAGTTTTGAGAAAAGTTTCTGTGAGATCTAATTATCGCTAAGGTTGACACTTGTCACTGTCATAATATTATTGCAAAGGAAAATCGAACTTGTTGTATCATGACGTGCAAATGAACTTCAACCGTAGGTAGACCACAATTTTTGGCCAACTGTACATGTAGCGTTCATACCTATTTTTCCAATAACTTCTAAGTACTTCAATTTTTTTTAATTATATTATATGACTGTTACTTTGCAAGCGAGTATTGCGGTGGAGTATGAAGGTGGCATCTTGTAAAGCCGGGTACTCATTAGCGAGCACTGGCGAGCAGTAACCGTAACATGCGTGATACAGTAACGAGGTTCTAGTTAGTACGCGTGTTACAGTTTAGGCTCAGGACGTCGCCGGAACGCTTTCACCGAGCGTACTCATTTTACGAGCTGTAACTGTAACCTAACAGAGGGCTCAGACAAGATGCACTACGCTAACTAACGTTTCTGTTCGATTCGTTTTTAAACCAATCGCGTCACTGTTAGACCACGTGACTTTTCGTATCACGTCATCTTCCAGTGACGCGATTGGTTTAAAAACGAATCGAATAGAAACGTTAGTTAGCGTAGTGCATCTTGTCTGAGGCCTCTGATACAGTAACGAGGTTCCAGTGTGTTCTTGACGTCCACGAGGGCACTGCGAGCGCCCTTTGGTTCCCGGCAAAAACCGACAATCGTCGGCTCGCTGTGAGTGGCTCGTGTAGCGTTCGTTGTAGGCTCGCGAACCACGTACACACTATGTTTTTGCGTGCAACGTTACGGGTTCAGAAATGAGTACGTTGTAAACGTCGGCTCGCTGCAACCCGCACGCGTACCGCTCGCAGCAGGTTTGCGAACCACGTACACACTGTTTTTTGGTTACAGCACATGCAAAGGTTACGGCTTTAGGCACTCACCTTAGTACTACAACTCATCAGCGAGTTCCGCTCGTACGCCTTGAGCAGGATCTTGTAGAACTCCGGCGGCAGTTCCGTCATGTTGTACAGTTCCGCCAAACCCCCAGAAAAGTCCTCCATCGCCTCGCAAGCTGAACCTCCTTTCAAAGCTTCGTAAGAGCCGTGAAGCCTGAACAAATCTCACTCATATCATAAATGCGGAAGTTTGTGTGTGTATTAATTTGATACTCCATCACGCTGCAACGGCTGGCTGGCTTAAAATTGTAATATTTCTATATATTTTTGTGCAATAAACAGTTTACATACATACTTTATACTAATTTTCATTCGTAATTTTTTTAATAATTACTTTATAATTGTTTTAATTCTTCATTCATATACTATATTTATAAGAGCTTAAACATCCGCATCCGCATTCACATCCGCGGATGTGAAAAAATCCGCATCCGCAACATCCCTGGCTTACCCCGGATTAACACATAGGCTACATTTCATCACGGAAAATTTAAAAGTTCCCGATGGAATAACGATAATCGAAATCTACGCGGACGAAGTCGCGGGCAGAAGCTAGTACATTCATAATATCAGCTTAATAACTTTGTTCTTGCGTTTGTTAATTCTGGTATCCCAGAACTTGACGTAAATATTATTTTTTATGGCAAGCACGCGAGCACTTAGGCCACCAGATGGTAAGTGGGATCTGAGACCCATAGACATTTGAAATCTCAAGACTACAATCTCAAAACTGCAATCCTAAGACCTCAAATGCGTTGCAAACCCTGAGGACTAAGATGGAATGCCTCTATGCTAGTAATTTCACCGGTTGTCTTATCCTCACACCGGAACACATCAATGCGAACGCTACTGCTTGTCGGTGGGTTAATGGATAACATGGTGGTAGCAATCCGGACGGACCCTGCACAAGGTCACTAGCACCACTTAAAAAAAATACCGCACTTAAATGTTACCGCATAGAGCCCGAAGCTAAGAGTGCTTCTTATATTCCGGTCCAGAATATAGTTTATGTTAATTAGTTTCAGAGTTAGATATTAGGGCAACGGTCAGCAACAGGCGGACCGCGAAAGGTCGAACCTTGGAGCGCCAAATATTGTAATGTATTGCATACCAAGTATAAATTAATACATGGATAAGGTACACTATACCTTTATTAATTGAAATAATATTTTTAAACCACATAGAATCTAACTTAATACTTTTGTTTTTATCTGGACCTCGTTGAAATTTTCCCACAGTATCCGGACCCCACCTAAAACTACTTGCCGACCCCTGTATTAGGGGTTTAATTAAAGGCTACTGTTCACCTGTAAATAATGCGTGCATGCGTGTAAGATAGTTTTACTTTTGTTTATATTCTTACTTTCTTTGGATAAGCCACGTTTTTCTGCTTAGATTATCTTTAAGGAAACTATAGGTCTATATTGTGTTATTTAAGTTTGTAAATTGATGTATACGACTGTTTGTTTCTTAGCAATAAAAAAAAAATAAAAAATAAATGACTGGGCGATGTTGGAAAAATTCCCCCTAGGCACTCTGCCGGCGAGAAAGCGATTAGCGATCGACTATTTTCTCGCTCACGAAACGAACAAAAGGTATAGATCTCGTGTCAATACTCGTAAAAGAGACACGTATATTAATAGTTGATCGCTGGCTGTTCACACTGCCAAGAACTCTTTCCACTAGTTTGTCGAAACAAAATATATAGATCCCGTGTCAATAAAAGAGACACGAATATTAATGAAATGAAATGAAAAATGAAATGAAATGAAAATATTTATTTCGGACAAAGAATATCCATAATCGCATCCCAATAATAGTTGATCGCTAGCTGTACTCGCTTCCCGCTCATCGTCGGCGTTAGGACCAGTGCCGAGTGAAATGGGGAGTTCACTCATTTTGAAGATACATGAAATTGTCCAAAGATGCGAAGCGGTAGGTAAAATGTACTTACTTAGCATAAGCCTTCTCCAGCAAAGGGCTCCAGAACTCGTTGGTCTCGCTGGAGTGCAGGAACACGAGCTTGCCGCGGTATGTGGGCAGCCGGTCGTCGATCACCACGTCCACCCAGCGACCGTACTGCCAGAACCTGCAAGGAGAACGGTGCTTATATTATTATAACAACGGTGACTTATTGTTATATTATAATTATCATAATAAAGGAAACTACCCGATCTGTTTTTGGCATATTTATTAATACATTGTTGGAATGTTACCGATATTACCTAAGCTATTGTTGGCACCATATACTAGCGCTCATCACATAATTATTACCGACACCGATAGCTTTATAAGGTCACTATCACACGAGCCAACCGCGTCATAGGTTATTAACAGGGGGTTCTCTTGAATGTATTATTACAATGATTCAAAAGATACTTTACCGGAAATGGAAGACACCAGCATATTCTTCGTCGAAACTCTGATCAGCCGGCACCACTTGGAAGAACAATCTGAAAATAAGTATTTAAATATTATTAACTACTTAGAGGACGCCGGAAACTTTTTACTCGTTAGTTTTCCGCTTCTCCCCCTATTTTAACCCCTTAGGGGATGAATTTCCAAAAAATCCTACTTAGTGCACTCCTAGGATGTCCAAGGAATATTAAATTCACTCCCCTCCACATTTCAAGTCTCTAGGTATGCTCTAGGTCCAGTAGTTTGGGCTGTGCGGTGATATATCAGTCACTCAGTCAGTTTATTCTTTTATGTATATAGGTTAGGTTAGCCTATTTCATATTTAGGTTAAGTAACAACATTTAAAACAATTAGTTGGCATTCAGAAAATTTCGATTGTTGCGAATACCTAAACGGCTTTTTAGCACAACGCATGTACAGTCGAGTTCATAAATATGTGTGAACATTAGTACCTTGTCTATTTAATGTCATGTTTAAACTGCCATATATGAATTATCACAACGATTAAAATGACAAGGTACTAAAGTGTAGGTATACATATTTATAAACTCGACTTTACTGCTACAATTAGGCACTGTGTCAATTCCTCTCCGGATTCAGACGAATACGAGTATCAGCATGCTGCATGCCTAACTTGGATTTTTCTCCGACCGGGGAGATTTCGGATACCTGAGGCCCGTTTCACGAAGCTACAAGTTACAAATTACAAACGGAAGTCTCTTTCCAACTCCTTTTGCTAGAAAGAGAGTTCCGCTTGTAATTTGTAACTTGTAGCTTCATGAAACGGGCCACTGTAGTCAGGGTGTTTATCTTTTATGATTTACACGCCATACTACTTTCAAATAAATATATTTGTAAACGGGGCTTAATAAAAAGAATATAATTTAGTTTAGTTAGTGACATTGATAGACAATATTGTAATTTTTTATCAGAATTTCCTATTAATAACTGACATGACGTTGGTTTAAAAATAAACATTTTAAATAAGTGAATGACCTTTCCACATTCCCCGATTTATGGGCTAGGTAACTAAGGTCATGAAATATTGCACTCTTTTTTAAAGAACTTCGCGATTTTAACATCTCTGTTGTAAATTATGCGGTTTATATACATGAAATGAAGGATTTTTAGTGAACGCCCAGTTCATAAGGAAAAATTACAAAAAATCAGATTCAAATGATCAATATCTCCGAAACTAGTAAAAATCGCTGAACAGCCCTAGGCGGGTTGACGTCGGTTTATGGGATACCTACCCTGTATATTAAGTTGATCGCTGATTTTACTCGCTTCCCAATCATCGTCGGCAGTGGGACAAGTACCTTACTGATATAATATTTCCTAAGTTAAAAAAAATCATAAACTCTATTCCTTTTCGACGATCATTGTAACGAAAGGTGAGTAAAACAGGCATCCAAAGTTTCGTTCATACATGCAAAGGCTTTCGTAGTAACCATCCAATTCTGAAGAAAGTAAAAGGGAACTGACTTGCGGTGCAGCGTGAGATTGGCCACGGCGGCCAGCAGCCAGCAGTCCCCCAGCTCGCCCTGCTGCACGTTGAAGCGGCTGTAGCCCTCCACGAACAGCTGCGGGTCCTCGCATATCTCCAGTTCACGGTAAATATGTAAAAGGGAACTGACTTGCGGTGCAGCGTGCGGTTGGCCACGGCGGCCAGCAGGCAGCAGTCTCCCAGCTCGCCCTGCTGCACGTCGAAGCAGTTGTAGCCCTCCACGAACAGCTGCGGGTCCTCGCATATCTCCAGTTCCCAGGAAATATGTAAAAGGGAACTGACTTGCGGTGCAGCGTGAGGTTGGCCACGGCGGCCAGCAGCCAGCAGTCCCCCAGCTCGCCTTGCTGCACGTCGAAGCGACTGTAGCCCTCCACGAACAGCTGCGGGTCCTCGCATATCTCCAGTTTACAGGAAATATGTAAAACGGAACTGACTTGCGGTGCAGCGTGAGGTTGGCCACGGCGGCCAGCAGCCAGCAGTCCCCCAGCTCGCCCTGCTGCACGTTGAAGCGGCTGTAGCCCTCCACGAACAGCTGCGGGTCCTCGCATATCTCCAGTTCCCAGGAATTATGTAAAGAGAACTAACTTGCGGTGCAGCGTGAGGTTGGCCACGGCAGCCAGCAGCCAGCAGTCTCCCAGCTCGCCCTGCTGCACGTCGAAGCGGCTGTAGCCCTCCACGTAAAGCCGCGGGTTCTCGCATATCTCCTATTCACAAGAAAAAAATCAAAATAATAACGATCCTACAAATTTATGTATGCTAAAAATTAACTTGAGGTTAACTTATTCGTTGTTCAAGGAAACAAGTGGGAATTTGTCCGTTATTTCCGTATTCATTACAAGCAAATGTAGTCGTAATGTAGGAAGTGTCTAAACTAAATGAAATTAACGAATTTAATTAATTTGATTTGAATGTTCCAGTGAGTAAAAAACATTATCCAGCATAAATGCTCGTTATTATGGTAATTAACCTAAGAAAATAATATTTAAATAAATTATGACGTACATGCCGTTACCAGTGTAGGCACTTGTCCCACCTCCGTTGAGAAAGCGTTTAGCTATCGACTATTTTCTCGCTCAAGAAACGAACAAAAGATATAGATCCCGTGTCAACAAAAACAAACAAAAGATATAGGTAGAATCAAATGGAAAAGAAGCTCACAGGATACCTGCTTGATGCGGTGCCACCTGACGAAGGAGTGTCCCTGGAGTTGACGTTAATAGGCTGAAACGTTACTGATGATGGTGGGTAGCAAATTGTGATTGTACTTACGCTAGGTCTCAACCAAGTGATGGGCCGATCCAACCTCTCCTTGTAGGACAGGCTGCGGTCTGCGGCGGGGAACTCCGGGTCCTCAAACAGTCTCCCTTCCGAGACGCAACGAGATCTGATCTCCTGGAAGTCCTGATATGTCGCCGGCCCGAAGGATGAGGGACGGGTTTCACCAAGCTGTGAAACAAATTATGGGACTAAGTATAGGTTTTTTCTATGCGGTATTGTGTAAACACGTTATCCTGAACCCACTCGGAGGGCTGCATCCAATCCAAGTGGAATCGGACCGTGCGAGTCGGCTTTACTGGACGTTAGATAAAACATACTTATCAAATACTACGAACCCAAAACAGATGCTCTCCCGTAGGCATACGCATTTTACTACCATTGTAAAACGGCGGTAACTTCAACTTGTTTTCAACATTTGTGTTCACTGCTGGTATCTTTTTTTCTTCAGGTCTTTGTTTTACTTGAGATTCTTTTGAAAGAATAACGTTGAACAACCCGTTGTTGTTTTTCTCCGTTTTCTCTTTCTCGGATTTCCTCTCAAATATTCTTTCCGACTTAGGTAATACTATAGAAACGGATTTTTGTTTCCAAATGGTTGCATTAGCCTCCACAGCATCTTTCCTGACTACTTTCACACAGTCGATTTCATGTGTAGCACTCATTCTCACGTGGATCTCTTCAGTATTTTTAAGTTATGTACTCGTACCTACTACCTATTTGAAGTCAAATGGATAAAAATCTGCCAAGTATTGATGAACACTTGGGACTATATCACCCCAATAATTTTGTTGAGCGTCCTATGTAGAAGTCAATCACAGGAACCATTTCCTTTTGTTGGAATTCACGTGATTTAATTCTTCAAGTGAAAGTTATTTTTTATCAAAGCAGATAGGTACTATTATAAATGTGAAAGTAACTCTCTCTGTCTGTCTGTCTGTTTATTAAGGCCCAGCCACACCGGATGCGTGCGCGTAGACATGACGTACGCTTGCGCTTTCCACTGCGTTGTATAGTGACATGTCGTATGAGAATTCATACCTACTATACACCGCAGCGGAAAGCGCACGCGCACGTCACGTCTACGCGCACGCATCTGTTGTAGCTGGGCCTTTACGCTTTCACGGTTAAACCGCTGAACCGATTACAATGAAATTTGATATGGAGTTAGCTTGAACCCTGAGAAAGGTCAAGGGATAGTTTTGTACGCCGAAAATTAAATAGTTCCCGACGGAATAGCGATAACCCACTGCGGAGGAAACGCGGGCAACAGCTATTTTACTATAATTCCACCGTATCTCCACATGATTTTTTAAGGAATGAAGAATGTCAGTAGGTACGCCAAATCGCTTGAAACTTTGTAGCAGTAAAGTTTATAAATAAACAAACATACTACTTTTTATTTTATTCAAAAAGAATCAGTAGCTTTGATTCTATGAACGTTTAAAATTTGGGTCAGTAATATTAAAGCGCGCGGGGGCCATCTTGCTGGGGTGACGTCATCGCTTAGCAGCGGTACGCGCCCTTATATGAAAAAGTAAGTTTACAGTACAATAACTTTTTAACCGTTATAAATAAATCAAATCCCAAGAGGGGTCCCCATACATGAAACATGAAAATAAATCAATTAATTTAGCATTTTTATACGGATTGTATTTTTATAATGGCTTCTTATTTTGATGCTATTTTGAGCTTAAATTGTAGTCTAATTTTTGTAGTTTGCTACTAAATAGCAATGTCAAGTAAAACTGCTACAAATATGTGACGAAACTGATTTTATCAACACGATATTTTAAGCGGTCACCCATACTGTTTTAGGCTACGCGTGTAGTTGCTTAACTTTGGAACGCGAAGTACGGGTTGTATTTGTATAATAGCTTTTTATTTCGGTGTCACATTAAGTTTAGATAATAATCAAAACTCCATACAAACATATATAGTTTACGACCAAACAGTAAACTGTAGTAAAATCAACACGATCGATGTTTAGGTAAACGGTGGTTGCTTAACTTTGGTGGTAGGCCTTTCTTTACAAATTTCGTGTTAATTTAGAATTAATATCGCTACTGTATAAAAGAGTGAACTATAAAACATGAATTTTTGATTGACCTAGCAGTAGTTCTTATACTTCGTGTATTCATTTCATCGATTTCAAATTTCGCGCGCGGGCGCTACCAAGTCGATAGACGTATGTACCTACCTGCACACCTACAACACTCTCGCTTTGCTAGATCTAGGCATTATTACCACGATCCCAAAATTTAAAGTGCTTGATTATTATTCTAATATTATTTAACCAACTTATTCGACTAACATTACAAATAGAAAAGCCGGTCAGTGATAGACAGTTAGTTATGTAATACAAAATAATAGATAAAGATAGCTGCCATAGTAACATCAAAACGAATTCGTAAAAATATTACGACTTACAAAGTTAAGCAAGTACAAGCGTAGTCTATAACAGGATGGGTGACCGCCTAAAACATCGTGTTGATAAAATCAATTTTGTCACATATTTGTAGCAGTTTTACTTGAGATTGCTATTTAGTCGGAAACTATGAAAATTAGTCTACAATTTAAGCGTAAAATAGCATCAAAATAAGAAGCCATTATAAAACTGCAATCCGTATAAAAATGATAAAAAAATGATTTATTTTCATGTTTCTTGTATGGGGACCTCTCTTTGGATTTGATTTATTGTTCATTGTACAATTTTAAACGATAGATTTTATAATAACACGTATTCTGTGAAAAAACTTACTTTTTCATATAAGGGCGCGTACCGCTGTTAAGCGATGACGTCACATCCGAGAGCGCTAGCCGCCGGGTTTCGTCGAGCGCCGCATACGAAGTTTAAAATTTAATATCTCGAAACTATTTGACGTATCGAAATGATTTTTTTACAGCAATTTTTAGTAAGCCAAAAATCTAAACTGGCTGACATTCTCTATTCTGTTCACTCGTTCATAGAATTTACTGGTAAATCCGATTCACTAGCAAAAATTAGTCAGCTGACCATACACTGACAGTAAAGTGAAATGTTAACTGACTGTTAAGTTGATAACTGTGAAGTTATATATAGTGGCGTGTGGTATGTTATATATTACGGGGTTGTATATAAGGCGGAAAACCACAAGGATTATTCGCTTTGAAGTATGTGAAGTATGCAAACGGATAAAATATTGTTCCGATACCTATCCCTTGCACTTCCTTCTAACAAATGTATTTTTTTCCAGATTATTTACGGTGCACTCTGTGCGATTCTGGATTCAGCTCCCAGTAGACAGGTGATTAAGGCAGTCTCAATCTGTTGCCACGCTTAAATATCGACTAAAGGAGTAGGTACCTAGGTACCGTAAAACCATACAACTATAGCCTTAGCTTGCAACAATAGTAAAATTTTGCTCATTACATTATTCTAAAAATATGGTACTTATAGCTAGAGTTTAGATTGCAAACGACTTCAGGCCAAACAGTAGCTATATTCACCCATCAATAAAAGCCGTAGGTAATGTTTTAGAATAATGTTATGAAGAAAATTAGACTATTTTTGCACGCTAGGAGCATAGTTGTATGGTTTCATGGAACTGGTTTGACTCTTGTTCTCGATCGAAGACTGTTGCCCTGTTGTTTGATCAGTAGTTAACTCAACTAATTGTTAAAATTCGAAATTGGAATGGAAAATTTGACACATTTCCTTGCGATTTTAACCATTAGGCTGACTTTATAAAGATCCTTTAGATCAAATTTCGGTCAGGAATGTCAAAACTTGTATGAAGTTACTAAAATTTATGCTGACATATTTACTAACGGACCTTTATAAAACCGGGCCTTAGTAACGATTTTTGACTATTAGTTAGTTTAACTACTCATCAAACAACAGGCCCTATATGTCCTTTTATTAGGCAAAACTTCAAAGTACTTCTACTCACAAGACTTTACAGCTACCATTTTCTTAATAGCGATCGACAATCTTAGTTTTTTTTATTACAGTGTCAAATTTACTGTCAATTGCGAGTGCAAGCGTGGTAGCGAAAGCCAGCCGAAAGCCTTAAGAACCTGGGAATAATGTAAACTGTAACAATATTTTTTATCTGGGTGGATGACATAATTATAGTTACATAACATAATCAAATATTACCAAACTCGGAAATATCGACTTTTTTTTACCTGTCCTCTTTACTTGGAATTTCATTTCAACGGTCTCATTCTTGAAATACTGACCCAGGTCCATTCCGACTACTTAGTTCCATATTAATTATTAATGAGAAAACGACATACAGAATAACTTACAAGGTACCTACCTAAAGCATTATCTACACTTGGACTGAGCTTAAGGTGACAATTGTCTCCAAGTGCCGACTGGCTGATGCGTAGAAAGCCAACTCCGAGGTGTAAAAAATAACAAGTTGGCTATACCGAAGTACCAGACGTTTTTGGTCAAAGTTATTGTTCTCGCTCGGACGCGTTTTTTTGATTCGAAATCGAATTCAAAACGGAATATAATATTACCTACTGTGCGGTGGTGCGGAACCCTTGGTGCGCGAGTGCGACTCGCACTTGACCGGTTTTTAAAGTAAGCGCGCTTATGGGCACGTTGAATCTTATGTCGTCGTGTCTGTAGTGAAAACCGTTCAATTTTTTTTTCCAAAACATATTTTCTTCGAAACCCTTAAACCTTAAATAATAACCGGTTTCCTCGGAATACCTACCCAGTTCGGTATCTTCATCTAATGATTCGTGAACTGAATTAACCATGAAATGTGAGAAATTTTTATTTTTAGTTTAATTTTATTTATTTAACGCCTTTTAGTTAGTTTTGAAGACGACGGTTCTTTTTTGTTAAAATTTGTTTCGTCATAGTCGCTTAACAATCTTAATCGTGATATCTTATCGCCACCCTTGAAATATGTATCTTAAGATAGTTCCAGTGGCCATCTGTGGTCTTCTTCATCAGTTCCGCTTCACCAAAAAAGATACTTTCTGATTACAAATGCTTGATGGAAAACTTTATTACGACACAAACAAAAAAAACAGAGAAAATATAAAAACATAAACTAAAACTAAATACTAAAATACATTAACTTATTCTAAGTAACTAAATATGTGCAGATGTCCCCTAGGCCACTGCCACTGGGAATGGTGCCCATGTGTTATCTCTTTCACACGCTTCTGGAAGGTTCTCAGTATAGCTGTCTCTTTCTAATCATGCTATCTCTTTCACACGTTTCTGGAAGGTTCTCAGTATAGCTGTCTCTTTCTAATCATGCTATCTCTTTCACACGCTTCTGGAAGGTTCTCAGTATAGCTGTCTCTTTCTAATCATGCTATCTCTTTCACACGTTTCTGGAAGGTTCTCAGTATAGCTGTCTCTTTCTAATCATGCTATCTCTTTCACACGCTTCTGGAAGGTTCTCAGTATAGCTGTCTCTTTCTAATCATGCTATCTCTTTCACACGTTTCTGGAAGGTTCTCAGTATAGCTGTCTCTTTCTAATCATGCTACCTCTTTCACACGTTTCTGGAAGGTTCTCAGTATAGCTGCCTCTTTGTAATCATGCTATCTCTGTCACTCTTAGTGGAAAATTGCCATATACTGAAATGTACTTCAAAGGCCCATAAGGGGTCCTGAAAATGCCTGAAAATGGGTTTTCAGGTTATGGCGTCATCTGATAGAGGGTGGCCTGAAACGGACTGAAAACATGTTTCAGGCGCCTGAAAACAACGGCAAGTTGGTCGAAATTCTGATAATCTGGTATGTGATAGAGCTACCTCTGAAACGGACTGAAACGATATTTCAGCCTGCTGAAAACGCTTCTAAAGCACCAAAATTAACGATAAAAGATGAGACGCCTTATGCCATCGGCGGGACAATATATGTGGCTTTCCATCGCAAAAGGGTCCTTATGGCAGTTTCTAGTTACGGAGATATTGACGATGTTGTAAAAATCATTAAAAATATATATTTTTTGTTTTATACGAAATAGTAAAATAAAGGGATAGACGTCTATTCGTAGCTTGGTTTCACTCGTGTATGTTAAATATTTCTAAAGTAAAATTGGGTACAAAGTTTAGTAGAAAAGGGTCCTTATGGCAGAGCACATTCAAGAATGATAATATCTGGTGATAAATTTACTTGCAATGTTTGCTTAAGTTATATTGGTCCACTTACAAAACGTGCCTAATAACAAAAAATACCCAACTTAGGTAAGTACTGTCAAATATCTTACGAGCTATAAAATATGACAAATGAATAGATAGATTAACTACAAAACGTAAAAAACCTACATGTAGCTACAGGAACCAAATACGAAATGGTGTTTATTTTTGCAAAAAAAGGAAATCAGAACAAACTAAATAATCAACAAAAATGTTTTTTGAGACAGGTACTCTTTATAAAACAAGATTTTAAGTAAACTTGTAAAAACATTTTTTCTTGGGTATTCTGTTTTAATATAAGATTAATAATAGACAATGTTACTATCGTGATATTACTATACTACTGTAATTGTCAGCAATTATCTGTAATTCCCTAAAATGTATGGGCGTGAATTTGTGATTTTAATGTATCTCAAATCGTTTGTAACTATAGAAATAAGACTTATAGAGTAACAATGACACTTTAGTGATACTTGCGTAGATTGATCGAATATAATTTAGATCTCACTACAAAAAAATTGTTAATGTTACAGAGCAAGATGAAAAAAATAAAAAAAATCATATTTAATTTAAAAAAAAGGATTTTGTTAACTATGTTATTTTATTTCTATCCTAAGACGTAAATTCAAATATCCCCAACTATACACTATGGTACGAATTACAACATATTATATAAAGAACATTCCGAAAATCTTATTTTTCTTAATTTCGTTCTTATTAGCAAGTTGCTCTAATCAAAGGCTGATTTTTCAAAGTCTAGAAGTCACATTAAAAAAACCATAACTTAATATCAAAGAAAAACACATTGAGATACATAATGTATCATCATCTATGTTACTTCCAATGGGAACATACTTAATATGAGTTTCAAACTTCTTTTAACGATTTCTCAAAAGTGCAATTTCGGCTTGTGTAAGTATGATAAATAAAATTTAAAAAAGTTTGGGACTTAGGGTCGTGACTCTTTCTTTATTAGATAGCCTATTTAACGCAGATTTAGGATCAATGCTTAACTCAATATGTATCATAAGGACCCTTTAGCCATGGAACGCCACATATATCTATGTGTATTTAGAGGTCCTCTAAATAACTATGTACAAAATATCCGTGGCCGCTGAAAAAAAATATGACAATATTCTTCAAACAAATTTACCCAATGCCCTTTAATTCGGGGGCAAAGTTTCCCAAACACTGGGTAACATTGCTCCTAAATTAAAGTTTATATATTTATATCAAAACAATATTTCGATGACTTTTAGGTATTACAACATGAAAGTGGGGATGTTCATCTTTACAATGATACATAAATCAATATACCACAGGATAAAGATTTTCAAAAAAATTAAATGATTTCGAAATTTGGAGCAAATTTTGGAGCAAAGTAGGCATATTTTACGGTGTATAATATTTATTTCATTGCGTTGTAGCAATCTTCACGCTTCAGCGTATTATAAGTTTGACCCCTGTGTGAGTGTGTGTATCTGTCAATGGCACCGTACCTCCTAAACGGGTGAACCGATTTGGATGCGGTTTTCTTATTTGAAAGCAGGTTTTCTAGCGGTGGCTCTTAGCTAAATTTCATGAAAATTGGTTGAGCCGTTTAAGAGATATCAGCTCTAAAAGAAGGGGTCACCATAATATCTATCTAAGGTTTGTTTCACACGTACCACAACCACACCACGTCGCAGTGGTTGCGACAAAAAAAATATGGTTACCACTGTCGGCAAAATGTAGTCCGTGCGAATAGAATTACAGTTTGGTCGTTCTATGAGAACCGATTTAACAGCTGTCAACTCAGTACAAAATATGTGTTTGAGGTTATATTTTATACTGCATCAAATCGGCCCTTAGAACGACCAAACTTTATTTTCATAGAAATTAACGTCCGAACACATCGCAGCGACGCGTGTGTGGCTGCGGATGTGGTGTGGTTGTGGTACGTGTGAATATACCCTTATAATGATGTCCATTTTCTGCATGGAATTGCAATTGAAAAACATTTATACGTATAAATAACAACTATTATTATAAATATTTTTATTCTTAAATTACACGAGGTTTCAGTCAAAGGGTACATTTAACCCTACAGACCTTATTTAAAGTGACTTAGAAACGAATGGGTCTCTACCTACAAACTTGGACGTTTAAATAAACGTTCATTTGAACAAGGTAAGAATAAAAAAAACTTTAAATGTACCATAGGTACAGACAAGTTCGTATTTTTATATTGCTTCCTCAGTTAGCTTCTCGATAGGTACTGACTGAAGCTGCGAGCCTAATATGGCTATGGGGTGTGGACAAACGTGGATAAAACATCTGACGCTTTCTGACCAGTATGCAATGACGACAGAGACTGATGCTTTATCTACCGCGATAAAAGCGACCATAATACGGGCCATATTTTATTGCACTTGCTCGCAAACAGTATAATTACATTACATTCATTACATACATGTAAAACAAGCCGTAAGATCTCTATTAATCTTTTCAGCGCCAAGGCCGGCAAATCACGTCATCAAAAATTTGTGGCACTTACGCCAACCGTCGGCAATAGAGAATGTGCATGGATTTTTTAAATCGCATTTCTCAACAAAATATGAAAATATCGTAAAATAAATTACCACGAGTGATGATCAGACCTAGGAATATACGGGGCAAAATGAAATGACAGCTAGGGATTGCCTACATCGATAAACTTAAATATCGATGCTTTTCCTATATACTAGCGATCGCTCCAAGTTTTGTTTGTCAAAATAATTTTTTATTGAAAGCATGCAAATGAAACAAAATAGCAACATATTTTTGGTTATTCTTCATTTTAAAAGGATTTTTTAACCTCCACTCATCATCATCCTCTTTTTTTTACTCCTAACAAATTCTTATCGTGAATTTTAACAATAGTTAATGGGACAGTAATTCTGAGATACAAAAAAAGGAAAAAAATATGATTATGATGAGTGAAGGTTCAAATTTCCTTTTAAAATCAAGAATAACCAGAATAATGTTGCTTTGTTGTTTCAATTGAATACTTTTAATTAAATTTGATTTTTGCAAACAAAACTTGGAGCGATCACTAGTATATGGGACAAGCATCGATAATTGAGTTTATCGATATAGGCAATCCCTAGCTGTCATTTAATATTGCCCCGTACAAACACTTTAAACTGATAATTAGACAGCGATTAAACAGAGAGATCCGATATGCACTGTGAGGTCATGCAACAGGTCGGCTATATAAAGTCCATATTAAATTATGTTTTGCTAGAGAGACAGGAAGAAATCTTTGTTGGTTTATATATTGGTTATTTTTATCGCTATTCAAAAGATGATTTTTCTCAGCTGTTTGCTACATGAATCAGCTTTAAATATTCCCTGAATAGCGCTCCTCCGCTAAAGTAATTCTGCTTGTAAGAAGTCGACCAGGCTATTGTTCGAGCTCTTCCTTCTTCACCGCCTCCTCGCCCTCCTGGCCCTCCCCCGCGGCCCCGCTCGGGCCCCCGAAAGCCGCACTCATCTCCTGGACCAGCCCCTCCCGCAGATCGTACAGTGGGATGTCTGATGAACGGACTACCAGCTTGGCGCCACCTGGGGGATAGATACATCATCATATCAACCCAAAGAAGTCCACAGCTGGACACAGGGATTTGTCAAGGATCTTCACGCCGGTCGGTTTTGTGCTACAGGCATTCATAAAAGATACTAAGAGCATCGGTGGCCTAGTGGCTTAGGGGGTCGACTCGTGATCGTAAGGTTCCGAGTTCGAACCCCCGAGGTCACCATAACCAGCAACTTAAGTATATTACCCGATGCTCTTACGGTCAAGGAAAAACATCCTGAAAACCCCGGAAACCCCGGGAAGATCCCGGAAACCTGAACACTCGAACAGCTGAGTGTGTAAGAGGGTAAATGCACAAAAGATCCTAAAGGGGTCGAAGTGTATCCCGAAGGAACCATCTGTAAGATTAAGATAAGATAATACATTACTAGGCAGATAACAAGTCAATCTTGACACATTGGACGACCATAAAGTTATAGGATTTACATGATGATGGTGCTGGCGATGATAGTGATTGAGATGGTAAAAATGATGATGATGCTGGTGATGATAATAGTGATAATGAGTGATGATCATGACTCACCGACGACGGTCCCGTCCAGCGCGGCGAGCCCAACGAGCTGGTCGGGGAGCACGTTCAGCTTGAGCAGGTTGAACATGCGGTCCGAGCGCATCACCTTCAAGACGCGAGAGATGATGATGATGATGATGATGATAGTGATAATGTTGGTGATGACTTACCGGCGATTGTCCCACCCAGCGTACAGCGTCCAACATTTGATCCAAACGCATCACTTTATCGACGCAATAGATGATTATAATGATGATGGTGATAATAGTGATGGTAATGATGATTGTGGTAGTGACGATGAAGATGATAGTGATAATGGTAAATGTTGAGGAGGAGCTCTGTAGGGTTCGTAATAAGACCAGGTAGCCAGTAGTAATGAGATCTATTGAAGATTTGCATTCCCTTTATATACAATTCACACACATGAGACAGATATACTTAAACTATAGCTATTTCACAGAACTCGCATAAAATACATAACAGAAGGTAGATCTAAACGGAGAGATGAAAAAGTACCCTACGCAAACTCATAACATTTATTTGTTTACAATACGTATGCTGCTACAGGACTCCCCTTCAAGCGAAGCGTACTACGGGTTTAATTAGCCTTCCTGAACGAGTTGTCTTCACTCCGGGCCCTGCAGAGTCGGTTGTCGCGTCTTCGTTGAAAAAATAGGCGGGCTTCAGGCGGTCGATCGACGCATTTACTTCTCGCCCGGGTAACTGTAGTCTGAAGACTTTACCGTTTCGTTGTATGACGCGGTATGGGCCGTCGTATGGCGGTTTCAGTGCTTTGTGGCCGGTCTCGACGCGTAGGAAAACGCTGCTGCACGATTGCAAGTCTTTATGAACGAATATACTCCGGTTTTTTTTAGAGTGCTCTGCGACTCGGTACTCGCTGATGGTACGATGTAGGTCATCGACGTATCCGTAATCAATCGTCTCGGTGGTTCGGTTCGTGTCGAAAAAATCTCCCGGCAGTCTGACGCCGCAGCCGTAGGTTAGCTGCGCGGCGCTAACGCCGGTGTCGCTCCTTGTAGCCGCTCGCAGTCCAAGTAATACGGTGGGCAACACGTCCAGCCATTTATCGTGTTTATTAATTAATCTGGCTGTTATTGCTGATTTTAATGACCTGTGCCATCGCTCGACGATGCCGTTACACTGAGGGTGATATGGTGTGGTTCTGGTTTTTTCGACACCGAGTAGCTTGGTAAGGGCTACGAAAAGCTGGCTCTCGAACTGACGTCCTTGATCGGTTGTGAGAGTAGAAGGGCAACCGAATCTTGTAATCCAACCCTCATATAATTTTTTAGCTACTGTGTCGGCTGTTATACTGTGTAGTGGTATAGCTTCTGGCCATCGAGTTCTTCGGTCAATCATAGTGAGTAGATATTTATGACCTAGGTGTGACGGCGGTAGCGGTCCCACGATGTCGACGTGTACGTTTTGGAAACGGTCGGCGGGTTGAAATGAGCCGTAGTCGCTACTTGTATGGCGGTGTACTTTTGATTGTTGACACGGTATACATGATCGTGTCCAGGTCGAAACATCTGCGTTCATGGATGGCCAAAAGTATCTTTCTGTTACGAGCTTCCGAGTAGTTCGCACACCTGGGTGGCTGAGATTATGCACGGCGTTGAATGCTATGCGTCGAAAACTTGCAGGCAAATATGGTCGATTGTGCGGCGTAGAGGTCTCGCAGTATATTTTGCAATCGGTGTATGGTAGTGAAACTTTTCTTAAATGAACGTTGTTTTGTTGCATTACTTGCTGAATATCGCTATCCCTCTCTTGCGCGGCCGCCAACTGAGCGTAATCTATAGTGGTGGGGCAGTTGATAGCTTCGATGCGCGAGAGTGAGTCAGCGACCACGTTATCTCTGCCGCTGATATGACGTATGTCGTCGGTGAACTCGCTGATGAATAACAATTGACGGGCTCTTCTCGGCGTCTCATTGTTCGATGCAATTTTCTTTAGTGCGAATGTAAGTGGTTGGTGGTCCGTAAAGATTATTAACGATCGTCCTTCAAACATTTTTCTAAAATGTTTTACTGCCATGTAGATCGATAGTAACTCCCGGTCGTAGGT
This sequence comes from Acleris literana, assembly GCA_946894065.1. Lineage (NCBI taxonomy): Eukaryota > Metazoa > Arthropoda > Insecta > Lepidoptera > Tortricidae > Acleris > Acleris literana. Next base: position 9,170,582 of record OX335691.1, on the reverse strand, counting down.
GCTGTAGTTTTGTTGAGCGCTGGAGAATCTCTTTGAGAAGTAGCCTAGTGGAACCCACTTATTATCGATGTACTGTTGCATGACAGCGCCCGCAGAGAAGTTCGAGGCGTCACACATAAGTGCTATTGGTGCATTGTGTGACGGGTGGGCTAGCAAAGCTGCATTCTGTAGGCTAACTTTGCATTTAACGAAAGCGTCGTTTGCTTCGTCTGTCCATACAATCGGAGTTTTGTCCTTTTTCTTGGTGTCGTGAAGATAAGCGTTTAATGGCATTTGTATGGCTGCTGCGTAAGGAATTGCATCTCTGTAGAAGTTTAATATTCCGAGGAATCTGCGAAGTGCTTCAATCGTGTTTGGCTTAGGGTAGTTAGTAATAGCTTCAACCTTTTCTTCGGGTGGTTTTATGCCGTGCTGTGACACCGTGTAGCCTAAGAACTTTACTTCTTCAGCGCCGAGCACACATTTCGAAGGATTTATGGTTATTCCATAGTCATTGAATCTTCTTTGGGCTTTGCAGTGCAGTGGGGGCCCATTCGTCTCAATGTAGTGCTCCACGCAGTGCTTGGGCGTCGCCTTCATTGAGGAAAGTCGAGTGACGTCAGGAAAATCCGCTAGTATGTTATGGTACTTCTGCTGGATATCAATGCTTCTCACAGTTGGCTCTGGATAACTGCAGATAGGGGCTTGAACTGCTAGTTTAGTTCGTTTGTCGATCAAGCTTCGACCGGCGACATCTACTAGTAACTTGTGGAAATTTAAAAAATCTGCACCTATGATGGGTTTCGTAACTGCAGCGATGATGAACTTCCAGCGAAAAGGTCGACGTAGATTTAAGTCCAGTTCCATAACCTTCTCTCCATATGTAGGTATGATGGTGTTGTTCGCTGCATACAATTTAAACGTTGTCGGTTGTGATTGTACGATTTTCCTTTTTGGAATGACGGAAATGTTCGCCCCGGTGTCAATAAGAAATGAAAGTTTAGACTTCTTGTCGGTGATAAAAAGACGGTGTGACTCTCCTGTCACGCTGGATCCCGCCTCGTCCAACGCTGGTTTTAGTTTTCCTTAGCTGGAGTAGCGTTTTGTTGAATAAATGTACACGGTTGTGCACATTTAAATGCTTCATGTCCAAATTTCTGATGATAATAACAGTACGACAAATTGCTTGGAGTTACGCTACGGTGTGAGCGGTATCCGCGTTTTTGTGACTGCGACCGGGATCGAATCCACGACCCGCGCCCTCGGCGCCCGGGCTGGCAGTCGCGCTGCGGCGAGCGTCCGCGGCGGGTGTGCGCCTGCGCAGTGACGAGTTGCGTAATTGCTTCCGTCAGTTTGTCAATTTTATCTTCTAATATGCTCTGTCTTGTAGGTACCCTCGGAAACAGGTAAGGCTCGGAAACGGCGTGAACTTCGTGCTTCGATGAAGATGCAATATCTGGACAGCGCTTTGAATGGACAGTAGCGATTTCGTGTTGCGCCTGTTGGTCCATCATCTTGTCAGCCATAAGTGCTATTTCGTTTAAACTTGCCGTTTCACTGAGTGCTAATACCGAGCTTATGTTGCTAGGTAGTTGTGACAACCACTTGCTGCGTAGCGTTGCTTCTGATAAATGGTCTCCTGCTAAGTTTTGCATTCTTCTTAGGAGCTGTGATGCTTTAAGATCACCGAGTTCTAGGCCGGCTAAAACCCGTTGGACATTTTTCTGCTCGGATTCTTCGTAAGCGTCGAGTAGCCGCTGCTTGATAGCTTGGTACTTGTTACCGTCTGGAGGACGAAGCAACAAATCGTAGATTTCGTCGATGTCTTGCCGTTCTAGCTGGCTCAATACGAGTTCGTATTTAGCTTGATCTCCTTTCTTCTGTGATGCCATGATTGCTTCAAAGTGCGCGAACCAGGCTCGAAGTTTGTCACGCCATATCGGTGGAATGCGTAATGCAACCGACACTCCAGATAACTCCGCGCTGCCGTGCATGGGGATGACAGTAGGAGGCACGTTTGCGGCAGGGTCCTGAGGTTGGTTTTGGCTCATCTTTATCGTCGGGGTCACCACTGTTGAGGAGGAGCTCTGTAGGGTTCGTAATAAGACCAGGTAGCCAGTAGTAATGAGATCTATTGAAGATTTGCATTCCCTTTATATACAATTCACACACATGAGACAGATATACTTAAACTATAGCTATTTCACAGAACTCGCATAAAATACATAACAGAAGGTAGATCTAAACGGAGAGATGAAAAAGTACCCTACGCAAACTCATAACATTTATTTGTTTACAATACGTATGCTGCTACAGTAAACATAATGATAACAGTGATAATGAGTGATGATGATGACTTACCGGCGACTGTCTCACCCTGCGTCCAGCGTCCAACATGCGATCCAAATCCATCCCTTTGTCGACGCGATAGACGATTATAGTGATGATGGTGATAATAGCGATGATAATGATGACTGTGTGAGTGATGATGAAGATAATAGTGATAATGATACTGGCGATGAAGATGATAGTGAAAATGACAATGGTGATGATAATGATGGTAAACATGATGATGATGCTGGCGGTTATAGTGATAGTGATGATAAAAAAGATGATGATGCTGGCGATGATAATATTAATAATGAGTGATGATGATGACTCACCGACGACGGTCCCGTCCATTGCGATGAGCCCGGCGAACTGGTCGGGCGGCACGCTCAGTTTGAGCAGGTTGTACATGCGGTCCGAGCGCATCACCTTGACGACGCGGAAGCGGCGCAAGAGAGGCTCCATCACTTCCTTGTTCGGAAGGAAGGGCTCGCCGAAGATCTGAAACAAAAAAAGTTTCTGTCAAAAATTTCATTTTTGGGACAAGTTTTTGCTGATGTCTGTACTATTTTATTGAAAGTCGTTATCTGCTTATCATGACCAAACTAATGAAGTAATGAGTTACAGTGAGCTCAGTTGGACTATCCTATAACGTACCTTTTTTTTAAAGATGTTATTCCATAACAGTTTTGGATTCATGATGATCTACACTAATATTATAAAGAGGAAAGATTTGATTTTTTACTGGACCTATAAGGAAAATTCTTTCACCATTAGAATCCTACATTATCCCTCATGAAAATAGGCTTGGGCTTGGGTTTAAATATTTATAAGTGCGTCTCATATCTGTGTAATGTTATTCCTTATTGCTTATTTAAATCATATTTTTAAAAATATCGATGAATAAATTATCTGTCCATGGTTTCTTTGTAATACTGTAAAAATATTTGAGACATTATCTATGAAAATGGACCTTATTGCCGATGGCGCTTCCGCCATTATTAACGATGCTCCGATATGAATACAACGTCGCGTGACACAGTGCGGCGTAAGCGCCATCGACAATAAGGTCCCTTTTCATAATTTAATTACTTTTCATAGATAATACCACATTTTAGTGTAGTGGCAACCAGTTAACTAAACTCGGATTTTTAGTTCAAAACCAATTTTGGTTTTGAACTAAAAATCCGAGTTTAGTTCGACAGCTCGTATTAACGATACGCTATACCAATCATCTATATAGTTCGGTTGAGTGTTGAGACTCACCCGTATCCTGTGGAACGGCGACTTTTCAGGACTCAAGTGTTTCTGGATGACTTGTCTGATGATCTAGAAATTAAATGGTTCATTAACTAGTATATTCTTGACGCATCTCGAGACTGGTATTACAGTCGAGATCAGATCATTAACACGGCCCTGAGTCCCAAAGCTAAGCTAGGCTAGGCTTAGCTACGCTAGGTTAAGCTACGCAAGGTTGCGCTAGGCTAAGCTAGGCTAGGCTAAGCTAGGCTAGGCTTAGCTACGCTAAGTTAAGCTACGCAAGGTTACGCTAGGCTAAGCTAGCCTAAGCTAGGCTAAAACACAGCAAGATATAATGTATACAGTAAGAATTATATAGATTAACACATATATATATAGGAGTAGCATAATTAGAGTAAGGAAAAGATATGTAAAAAGTAAAGTGTAAAATTTCTTGATTTAAACAGTAAAAAACCCTTATAAAACTCAGCAACGTAAATAACAAAAGATAAAAATGCCATGTCAGCTGCACAAACTCTGGCCCATGTCAGAGGTATTTCAGCACGACATACATTTAAAAATAAGCTTGGCCAAGCTAAGGTAAGCTAAGCTAAGCTAGGCTAAGCTAGTATAAGTTACCGAGGGCAGGTGCATCGCGACGTTCTGCAGCTCGCGGCGCACGCGGCTCCGCGCCGCCGCCTCTGCGCCCTCGCCCGTCTCCAGCTCCAGCTGCCGGATGTGCTCCAACACCTGCACCCCAGAACAATTATACTGAAGTTATACCTTCATGGTCGACGAAATCTTCGTCCTTCAAAGGCAAGAGATCAATAAAAACAACCAAAGAAGACGGCTAATAGGGAATATTCATGTTTTTTTTTTCACAGCATCGATAAAAGCTGCTTGACGTAACAAACAGGTGAGAAAAATATTTTTTTGAATAGCTATAAAAATAACCAAGTTATAAGCCAACAAAGATTTGTTCCTATCTCTTTCTAGCAAAACAGAATTTTACGTGGAGTTTATATGGCCGACAATGACGTCACATTGCACTTGAGATCTCTCTGTCTAATTAGCAGTTGACAGTTTATGCTTGTATCATCCGTATTTCTTGACCTTTTAAGGTATTTTCATATTTTGTTGAGAAATGCGATTTAAAAACTTCATGCATATTCCCTATTGTCCATATTCGGCGCCCGCGCTTTATTAAGAGACAGATAGTACCAGGGTGACAAGACTGTCAAGCAGTTACCTTCTTAGTAATTTTCAACGAATACTTGGATGTTGCCGTTTGGATTTCTTCGTACGGGATATTGTTGATGGCTGCCGGCAAAATAATTTATTAGTAAAATTAGGAAATAAAATAAATAATTTGTTATCGTTATAACTTATAAATCATCATCATCATCATCATCATCATCATCATCATCATCATCATCATCATCATCATCATCCATGATCTTGTGCAGACAGATAGGACAACCGGTCAAATTACTAGCATAGACACAGAATAAGAACATATAGAATAGAAACCGGACTACAAGACGTATTTTGCGTCAGCTATCTTTTTCTACTTTTTAGATTACGTATTACATGAGAAAAAATTAAACAAAAAGTAGGCGGTTTTTTCTTCTTTAACTGTCATTGTCACGAAGTTTTACAAAGGGACGTCTTTGTCCTTCCTATAGGAAGGATTTGTCTTTCCTTGTCTATAGGTCCTAATACTATAGGGCCTTATAGGTCCAAATCACGGCTTTGTGACGATGTACCAAATAACGAAAGAACAGCTATAGATTGATCTCTTTCCAACTCACTATGAAAACCATAAGTAATAAAAAAAAAGTTTAAAAAAACAAAAACCCGCCTTCAAAAAGCAAAAAATAACTTCTTTAAAATGGTAGGTAAATAGGTCAGTCCAACTGAAGTCTGCTTTTGGTTAAAATATTGTTGGACGCCGACTTCAGTTGGACTGACCTATTTACCTACCATTTTAAAGAAGTTATTTTTTGCTTTTTGAAGGCGGGTTTTTGTTTTTTTAAACTTTTATTTTATTTTATACTTTTTAGTGATCATAATTATGCTGTTATTCTCCCATTTCTCAAGAAACAATAGAACATTTCAATCTCGCCGCAAGCAACGCCGTGGGAAAGTCATAGTCATATATTTAAACCTAAATATGCTTCGTAATAGTCGCTCAACTATCTTAATCGAAATATCTTGTCGCCACCCTCGAAATATATACCGTTTAGGAGTTCCGGTGGCCATCTGTGGTCTTCATCATCAGTTCCACTTCACCAAATAGTGCTTTCCAAGACCAAATACACGAGTTACAATTAAAAATACCAAAATCGCTATAGGTGTGCCTATAAATTTTGAAGAGTTCCGTCGATTCCTCATGGATTCCACCATCAGATCTTCATTTTGAAAAAAATGGGACCAATCTGGAAGCACCAGCTTTCAAATAAAAAAAGAATCTTCAAAATCGGTTCACCCAGTCGAAAGTTCTGAGGTAACAAACATTAAAAATAATAATTAAAAATAATAATAAAAAAATACAGACGAATTGAGAACCTCCTCCTTTTTTTGAAGTCGGTTAAAAAGAGGTGAACCATAATGTATTTTCTGCTTATTTAGTCCGGTTTCTATGCCTTTAGTCTTTATTCTGTGAGCATAGAGGCATTTCATCATTGTCCTCAGGGTTGGCCGCAATGGCAACGCATTTGCAGTCTCAGAATTGCAATCTTGAGATTGTAGTGTTGAGAATGCAAATGTTATGCGAGTAAGATCCCATTGGTGGCCTGTTTGCTCGTATGCGTCCTGAAAGCCATAAAAACATTGCCATCATCAGCCTATACTGCCCTCGTACGGAAAAAAAGGCACAAATGCAATTAATTTATAGAAGCATAAATTAAACTCTCACCCCCTTACTTATAAACGTGAAATAACCATGGAGTAGCTAAACCATGTTTTGTCCTTATCTGTCATTGTGACATTTGAATTTGACAGATAAGGACAAAACATGGTTTAGCTAATCCAAGGTTATTCCACGTTTATAAGTAAGGGGGTCAAAGGTTATAATACGGTTGGAAGTGCAATACAATTCATATAGTAGACTAGAGGACGCCCACGACTTTGTACGCGTAGAATTAGTTTCCCGCTACTCCCCCTATTTCCCTTGGGGGGTCGATTTTACTTACATCATGAAAGAAACCCCTGTACAGTCAACAGCATAAATAAGTGATCATTTATGTACCTTGTCGCTTTCAATCGTTTCACAATTTTGTATGACATTTCAAACACGACGTTAAAGTGACAAGGCACATAAATGATCACTTATTTATGCTGTTGACTGTACCAAATTTCAAGTTTCTAGGTACGGTAGTTTCGGCCGTGCGTTGATATCTAAGTCAGTGAGTCAGGTTTGCCATTTATTTATATAATAATATATATAGAAGATAACTGTGCCTTTTTTCGGTAAGAGGGCAGTATACTAGTCCATTGCTGGACTGGGCTTCTGCCATTGAACGCTACCACAGTATAAATAGTAGTTCATCTTTAAACAGGTATAACGGCTTGCATGTGTGCGTGCCTCGACCGTACGCGCCGCGAGCCACCACAAGCAAACTGAACAGTACGGACCGAGCCGGCTTAGTCGAGGCCGCGCCGTTGTCGCGTTTGGTCGCGTGCGATATCGAGCGGATCAAATCGGAGCCCCGAAGTGTACTCACAGTAGGGCCCCGTAGGGGTCCCGGTTAGCTGGTTCTCGGTCATCTGCGAGCGCGGAGCTCCGCAGCCGTCCTGGATGGAGGCAGGGCGAGAGCAGGCAGGAGCCACGCAGTGTACTCACAGTAGGGCCTCATGGGGGTCCCGGTCAGCTGGTCCTCGGTCATCTGCGAGCGCGAGGCTCCGCGGCCGTCCTGGATGGAGGCAGGGAGGGAGCAGGCAGGAGCCCGGCAGTGTACTCACAGTAGGGTCCCGGTCAGCTGGTCCTCGGTCATCTGCGAGCGCGAGGCTCCGCGGCAGTCCTGGATGGAGGCAGGGCGGGAGCAGGCAGGAGCCCCGCAGTGTACTCACTGTAGGGCCCTGTGGGGGTCCCGATCAGCTGGTCCTCGGTCATCTGCGAGCGCGGGGCTCCGCGTTCGTCCTGGATGGCGTGCAAGGCGCCGAGGATCATGGAGAAGTCCCCGAAGTGCGGGTGCTGCCGGCGATAGCTGCTGGTCAGCTTGAGGATACTGCCGCAGGTCTCCTCGTTGACTTCCATGATCTTGTGTAGCCGCTCGAACAGCGTCTGTTGGTGTTTAGACGATTGGTTAACGACGTTGGCATCGACGCAATCGACGACGACAAGGCCCAAAAGATGATATAGGAAATTATAGACCCATCTCGACACCAAAATTTTTATAGACATAGGTTCTATTGACGACTGTCGTATGCTTCAGGAAGATTTGTCTCGCCTGCAAAATTATTATGATGATAATAGAATAGCTCTCAACGCCGGTAAATGCGAGCTTATTACCTTCTCACGGAAAAAAACACCGATTCATTTCCCGTATTCTTTTTGGGGCTTGCCTATTAAAAGAACCGACGTAGTTCGGGACCTCGGCGTTTACCTCGATAGTAAGTTAACAATGAATGAACATGTGGACGTCGTTACAAACAAAGCATACAGGAGCTTGGGGTTTGTGACAAGGGTATGTAGACAATTTCAAGACCCGGATTGTATTAAGGTTGTTTACAACGCCTACGTGCGCAGTATTCTCGAATATGCTAGTCCTGTTTGGTCACCCCACTACATAACATACAAACAGCAAATAGAACGCATTCAACGCCGTTTTATTAAGCACTTAAACTTTCAAACGTGCCATCACAGCATCAGTTATGAGAAAGACTGTAAACACCATCATATGAGTACTCTCGCCACGCGACGCACGGAGCATGACATGGCGCTGCTGCACGGGCTGGTGCACGGTCGCCTCCGCTGCCCAGACCTGCTTACCGCTATTGCACTGCGTGCTCCACATCGGCGCACGCGTCGCACTGCTTTATTCCATGTACCCTCCCACCGAACCAATTATAGTCAAAACGCAGTCCTAACACGTATTGTTCGACAATATAATATGCTTTTTTCAGATATTGACATATTCAATTGCTCGAATGTTATCTTTAAATCAAGAGTGAGAGTGCATTTGCTGGACCAATAACAATTACTGGCTTACACACACACACACACGCACACGCACACGCACACGCACGCGCACGCGCAAGCACGCACGCACGCACACACTCACACACACACATACACACATACACACACACACACACAAACACACACACGCACAACTAAGCACAATGATTTAACGTAAAATTTGTTTAGTTACGCAACCCTAACGTCGGTACGTAATATTCTTTGTATAAAATATGTGAAAATCTGTAATTGGCTGTACTTGTTGATATTTGTATTATTGTATGAAACACCATGTAATCGCTGTTGATTTTCCAATAAACCATAAATAAATAAATAAATAAATCTCTCTCATTTCAAATGTATATAAGGTTTTTGCTAAAGTGATTCTGGATAGAATAACACTAACATTAGACGAAAATCAACCCGTGGAACAGGAAAAGACTTTAGTACAATTATTGATCATATACATACAGTCAAACAGCTCATACAAAAATACAATGAATACAATAAAACCATTTACCTAGCCTTTATAGACTATTCCAAGGCTTTCGATTGCTTAAATCATGAATCCGTATGGCAAAGTCTAAAAGAACAGGGGATCCAAAATACATTAATATCATCAAAAATATTTACAGTGGAATGCAAAGCTAGAATCAAAACCAAAATGATGACCAACTCAATACCTATAGACATAACCATAAACGGTCAGAAACTTGAATATGTAGAGGAATATGTGTACCTAGGACAGATAATAACGCCAACTGACCAAATGTCCAAAGAAGTAGACAAAAGAATTGCGACTGCGTGGAAAAAGTATTGGGCACTGAAAGAAATCATGAAAAGCAAGGAACTCAGCATGAAGAAAAAGAAAAAGACGTTTGATACCTGTATTCTGCCCTGCATTACATACGGCTGTGAAACCTGGGCATTGACGAAACGCCATAGGGACAAACTAGCAAGGTGCCAGAGAAGCATGGAAAGAAGCATTCTAGGTCTGAAACTATTAGATAAAGTTACAAGTAAAGATGTCAGGCGCAAAACTAAATTAACAGACATATTGTCACGCATGGACCAACTTAAATGGCGGTGGACTGGTCATATGCTCCGCAGCAAGAAGGAAAAGTCGAGCAAACTGGTGACAGTATGGTACCCAAGGGGAAATACAAGGAGCCGAGGTCGCAAAGCAATAAGATGGGAGGATGACCTAAGAATGACCTTAGGACCGCTTTGGACGAGAGTAGCGGCAGACAGAAAACAATGGAAAGAGTTGGAGGAGGCCTTTGCCGAAAGGCAAACCGAATTAAGAGATATTTTATAACAAAAGTGTAGTCTAAAATGTCTAAATCTCTTTTCTCTTTAATTCACTGTTATACAATGTTATTTTTATCTCAAAAAAAGATTTTTAGCATTTCAAGACAAAAAAAAGTGTAAATATTACGGAAATAAAGGCTTTATTATGTCTTGAGATGCCAATACCCATAGGTTTCAGAAGGTACCTTACAGTCAGTCGGAGTGTGTTTGTTTGACGTCTCCATAATTCTTAACATTACATATCAGGTTGGTTTCATGGCGGTGCTGTTGGAGAGGATTTATAGTGCCCTGGGGCTCTATGGAGCACAGTTTGAGAAACTATTCTTAGTGTTTGTTACCCGGGCGACCCGGTCAAGCAGCTCGTGCCCCGGGGTGCGTTTGCTCAGGTTGAACAGCTTCGTGTACTTGCTCTGCATCTCAATCAACAGCTCCATATGAGCCACTGATAGCACCTGCACATTGAAATGATATTACTTTTTATAGAATAATTTGATGAATGATGTAAAATTAATTTAAATGATTCCATTTTTATTTTTATTGTATGTCGTTTTAACCTATTTTTATTTAGTTTGCAAAGGGTCTATTTTCAAGACGGTAAAATAATATTGCTTTTGACGTGTTATAGTAATATTTTTAACTTGCCACAATTATAATAATAATAATAACCAGGGGGGCTATTGCCTAACGCACTCGCAATTGCAATCATTTCATTTTAAAAGACGAATGCGAGTCTTCATACTAAATGAAAACAATGGAGTCCAATATTACAGAGTACAATGTTATAATGCAATATTATGGTATCTAAGTGCTGATCTGATGATGGAATCGGAACGTGGCTATACAATATTCAACATAAACCCACCCTACTGGAACTCATTAGTTTGACTTTGAAAAGCAAAAATACAGTCCGCAAGACAAGTTTATCCCATTAATGAAACTTTTGACAGGAATCTAATCTTTTGAATGCCTTACGTTAAATACAAAATTAGAGTGTATTATAACATAGAAATACAGTCAGCAAAAAAAGTGTCATTAAAAATAAAATTATTGAAAAAGCAAAGCATTACCTTGTCAGGATATTCATTCTCTTTTGCTGCAATTCGCAGTGTTCTCGCCATCTTTTGTGATATCTGCTTGGGTTTCGCAGCCAGTGGAATCTAAAATCAAAAAATAATCATAAAAATTAGAAGAGGCCGAGTTTCAAATCGTAAGGAGACTCGAATATGACATCTAATGACCACTAGTCTGATTATAAATTTACACAGAGTCATGTATAGTGGTTTAAGTAGTCTTAGAAGGCTATTATAATATAATCTCGCTACTCAATTTGAGATAGATTGACGCAACCATGCAATGCCAATGTTAATTTTTTTAATATGCACACCAATATACTGCATTTGATGAACAAGAGATTTGCTTTGGTAGGGCTCATCTCTCTTCCTTAACACATAAAGTATTATTAATTATTATTATTCAACTCATCTAAATTTTAGGCATTTTTATGTATTTTTCAACATGTTTGTTATATATGAAAATGATACTAAAGTTGACCATATTTACAGCTACTTTTATTGCTGAACAGTAAAAGCAATAACATCAACTTGTTTAAATTTTCTACAAACTTAGGTAATCCTCCTTCTCAAGCTCTGATGCAGTGGGGTAAAAGAGCAAATATGCTTTACTTTAAATACATTTCAGACATATCAATTCAGTGTGTGTTTTTTCTGTCATAGTTGTCCACTACCTACACCACGAAACCTGCACAGTTGAGTGGCGAGATGTGTAAGAGGAGTACATATAAGTATAGGGTCCTGCAAGGGTGCATCTGTATAAAGATAAGACCTATACCAATATTACCAATAGACATCAATACTCACATCTGGCACATTTTTGGGTATGATTGCTCTTATGTTTATTTTCTTCAACTTCGGTATGCTGTTCACTTTCTCCACTACCTGCAGCGGATCTAACTTCACCGACAGCCGCAAGTAACAAGTCTTACACCCCTTGCCTGGGCCGCTTACGAAATTTAAAGTCTCGAACTGACCGCCGATGACTGGCGCGAACAACTTTATCACATGTGCGAGGGCCCACTACAGAAAAAACAAAAATAATCGTCAAAAACAAAAGGAGAACATATTATTACTCCGATTAAAATATTGAAAATCTAGTTACCTTTTGTGGAATACCTCGAACAGCGATTATAGACATTTTGTTTTAAGCGAGGAAAATGTAGTAGCCACCTAGCCTAAGTACTAAATAAAGGAATTGGTTGTTAAATTAAGCAGCGAGCCGATACTACTGATACTAGCAACGCCGCATCATAATTTGTTACATGACATCTGTCTATCTGACACTACCAGCCAAAATAACAATCAATAACGTTTTAAAGAAACTCTCAGGCGTTTTATAGCATGTCTCAAACAAACTAATTTTATAGTGACGCCATAACGCCATTGTCTTTAAAAAATAAAGTGAATTATACTTATTTAAATGCAAAAACCACGAAATTAGTGTTTTCAATTAGTCTATTTTATAGATAAAAAATATAATACTATTGTTTACTGGAAATTGACAATTTGTTTGCAATTGTTCGAGTCCGTGTTAAATTACTTATGATTTAAACGGTATTTGTTATGTTTGTAGGTTTTAAAGTGTTTTGTTTCTGTAGTGGTCTTTCAAATACTTCAATAATGTGAATTTTAGCGGGTAACCTCTAATCTGTGATAAGAGTTTTGTTATTTAAGATTTCTTCTTTATATTACTTCAAATGTAGTAAACATGAAGAAAAATTAACTCCAATATGAAGTACACTACGTTATTACTATCGGGTGTACCGCAAAAAGTGAGTTTTCTTTGGTGTTTTCACTTATGATCAGTAGTTGATAATTTTAACTCCAGTTAATCTATTTGAAAAGGGGATACCGTGTCCGCCATTTTTGTATATTATTATGACCTTAGGCCCTTCAATAAATTTATTATTATTTAAAATCCAAGTTTCGGACCTTGGGATGCTGCCGCGGGCATCTCTGCCATGGACAAAATATATGGAAAATATGGTGGTTTTTTCATTCAATAAATCCTAATCTTCGGGTTTAAGAAGCACAGTTGTGTTCAAAAGAAATAATCATGACCAACTGCCGCACTCAGAGACGTCAATAAAATTTAATGCTTGATTACAGTTTCCGCTGTCACTTTCTTTGCTATAGCAATAGAATAAGACACCACGTTACTAAACAAGCATTAAATTTAATTGAAGTCTGAGTTCGGCAGTAAATCTCTTAATCGGTGTTAATAATGTTTATATAGATACTTACTATTTAGGGGCCTGTTTCATAAAAGCTTGTAATACAAGTGGAAGTCTCTTTTTAATACATATTGTTGGAAAGAGATTTCCGCTTACAATGTAGGCTATTATTTTATTAGGGCCCGGGTTATAACTTTTCAATATAAATGGCAAGTAAGGACTAATCCCAAAAAGCACAATATCCTTTACATTTTTTGTCAAACAAATCCTGTTGGTAAGATTAAAACTGACAAAAAAAATTTTGTTTTTCAAAAAGACTTGCACCTAGGAAATATGTGAGGCACTGGCAGAAAGGAAATTGTGAAATTTTTACAAAGACTAGCAAACAATTATTATATGCATGGAGGTGATCATAATACTCAAAACCTAATGGTTTATTTATATGAGCAATTAATTGTTCACCGTTGTTAGCTGTCCTACTCTAATTTGGTGTTATAGAATGAGATGTCCATTCTTATTTGTCCGTGTAAGTGCACCGTAACAAGGTATGTTACAAATAATTTGTAACATACGGCCAACTGCCATCTTCAAATTCTCCTAACTTACATTCCCTAAGATCTTTAAGTAGAGAAAAAGTTATTGAAGATAAAAACCATGAGGGTCCCTAGTACTAGTACCTAGATACCCGACTTTTCGCGAAGTATAATATATAATTTTATTGGGCAGGTATCTAACAGTGTACGTATGTTCCGCATATTCCGTTTTTTTTTTGTTATGTTGGTGTACATTGGTCATTAGCCGCGTACTGACTGAGCGAGCAACCTCGGCGAGGCAGCCTCGCGAGGCAAATCCTCGGTCAGTCAGGACGTGCCTTGCCCGAGGCAAACGCATGTCCGGCCACGGCCGAGCGTGCCTCGGCCCGAGCCGAGCTTTGCCGGTTTTTGTCCATGCTCAAAGGCGCCTCAGAACGTTTGCCTCGCTCACTCAAGGCGGTTGTGTTTTGCCTCGATCGCTCGTCGCATGTTAGCCGTTGAATACATGTTAACAGTGCCTTAAATTAATACAACTATATGGTGAATATAGACGATTATAGGATGCGATATGTCCCGATTATTACTTATATCACTTAAACTAAATACGACTTCACGTTAAACTGAGCGCTCGATGTTTGGCTCAGCCTCACGATGGCTCGGCCTTGCCGCGCGCGGCAGCTTCGTGCAACAAATCCTACTGATCGAGGCTGCCTCGCGCGGCAAACGTCCGAGGCTGCCTCGCCGCGGCTGCTCGCTCAGTCAGTATGCGGCTATGACAGACCGTCCAATAACGGAGATCGTCAGGCCACCTGCAAATGCATAGCGGATTTGGCTGCGAGATCGTCGCAGTTCGAAGAAATCGTCAGTCTTGTAAGGCGATATAATATAGTAAAAAGAGGTAGATATGTTATACGCACTTCGATAGTGGCACCCTAAAACCAAGTCAATTGGTACACCTTTACTTAGTCTTGCGCCGTCAATGGAACCGTGAACTAGTCTGCAGAGCACCATACACTTCTCTCTGTTTCCCTCCCGGAAATTAGCATACCATCTGCTTTCACTTGTCATTTATGAATTAGTTTGTAATTGAAGTATGTACTGATTATGTGTGCATAAGCCGGGCCATTTTTATACGCGGAATACCGTATATCTACCTCTTTTTATATTATATGATTGAAGGCGAAGGCTAGACGTACAGTCGGCCAAAAATGTGGTCTACCACCCTACGGTTGAAGTTCATTCACAGACACAGACACAGACACAGACACACGCACGCACGCACGCACGCACGCACGCAAGCACGCACGCACGCACGCACGCACGAACGCACGCACGCACGCAAGCACGCACGCACACACACACACACACACACACACACACACTGCTTTTATTATGTGCTGTTGATATCTTTAACAAATAAATAAATAAATAATAATCAAAGATCGTAGTATTTACTGGGGCCCATTTCTCGAAACTCGCTAGACTAATAAATAATATTAGTAAATGCGGTACATTTCACTGTTACCCCCTTACGTGCGTGCGTGGTACGTGCACTTGTCACTATACAACGTAGTGGAAAGCAAACGCGCACGTGCACGTGCACGTCACGCAAGCGGTGGTGGCTGGGCCTTAACCGTGGAATAACCATGGAGTAGCTAAACTATGTTTTGTCCTTATTTGTCATTGTGACATTTGAGTTTGACAGATAAGGGCAAAACAATGCTACAAAAGATATGGAAGCCATTAAAAAAATGACAAAAACGGTTTAGCTAATCCAAGGTTATTCCACGTTTATTAGTAGGGGGTACTGATGTGCAAGTTGCGGAAAGTTTCCAAAAAGTTGGGAAAGTTCTAAGAAATTTCCGGAAACATTCACTAGAAATATAGGAAATTTAAATTTAAGAAACGGAAAGTTTCAATTCCCATACAAAATTGTGAGAAGTTTCCGAAATTTTCCTACATGAAATGTTCCGCAATTTTGGAAAGTTTCCTTTGGCACATCAGTAGTAGGGGGGTTACTTAGGGGGGGACTTTTAGAAACCTGAACCGATACCGGTATTGAGTGACCTATTATTATTAGTCTAGTGTCATCTAGAGTATTGACGGATGTCATTACGTTATTTATCACGGATATCTACGTTTCTGGATTCCGTTGTGGTAGTTTGTGATAAATATTGACATTCGTCATATAGGTACTAAATTACTAAAATTACACGATCAGTAAATACTGCGATAGGTAGCTATGTCAGTATAGTTTTTGGCTCCACAATTCCACATCCATTATTCCCGATCCACAATCTCGACGAAGTTGGGCGAGGCAAGCTTGCCATCCTTCTCAAACATTAAATACGTTAGAAAAGGATGCCATGTCTGTGTCGCCCAACTTCTGCGAGAGTGTGGATTGGGCATTGCACGTCAGAACTGTAAGCAACACGTTACAGCACTGCCGTGATAAATATTGAACTTGTAGCCTTGCCTGTGTATTGCGTGAATAGAGTATAATCCATCAGTTATGGTAATACATTGATGGACCAAAGTATTTATTGTACGCCTAGCCTTCGCCTTAGAGAAACTGATGGTCCGTCTTTTAACACGATGAACTGTAAGTCAAATATCGGCCGGCGGTTTGTAAGTCTGTGGTGCCTTTTATATTTAAAGTCGGCAATAAACGTCTGGATGATGATTATTTGGGACATCTACAACGTTACATGACATGTAATGTAGATTCATATAAAATTGATGCAAAGCAGTAGGTAACCCAATAAATGTAAAAAAAATATAGATCATTTATATAGTAAGAATTTTATGAAGTGACCAGCTGGCCTAACGCACTCGCAGTCGCAATCTACTTCAAAGTGGAACAATTGTTTTCAATTTGAATGCAGACTCGCCTTGGACCTGTCAAAATGACAACGATTGCGAGTGCGTTAGGCAATAAGCCTGCCGATTAACAAAGCGAGGGCCACTTTAAAAAGTTCTTACCGTATCAGGAGCAGCTATTGGCACAATTGACAACACGGGCTCTTAAACGGTGCTCTAAAAAAAACATCCTATAAGTAGGTAGGTATAGAGATTTGTCTTAAAAGCATACTATTTTATTTTCTATTTTTTTGTTCATTATTTACTGAGTATATAAACAAATTTCTGCGAATGGGTAAAGAGCTTAACCTTTTCAACGCCACAGTCGGCTCTGGCCGTCAACTAAAAGTCGTGCCACTGACGCCACGTCGGCTACAGCCGACAAGAGTTCAAGATTAAAAGAGACTTTGTTTGGTAGCAATAAGGTGTAATTTGCATAGCATAGCATCCATGTTTGGCGTGTGGGTGGCACATTTTGTATTCGACGTATGGCGTTCAAAAGGTTAAACGCCACCTGGTCTTTTCTACGTCACAGCTAGTGCTAGCAAAACGCAGGTAATTTGATTTGAGGAGGCCGAGGTAACTCTACACATACAGTGGTGGTCACATAATTAGGGACACTCGTTTTTTTCCCATATGACAAGGTCAAGAACTTTTTTAATGGTGGTCAAAATTTAAAAGTCATATTTGTAGGCAATTTTATTGGAAAAAAACAAGTGTTCCTAATTGTGTGACCACCACTGTATACCACTTACACACAAATGTGAAAAATTGCTCTAACGTATTCCTAGGCACACACTGAAATCACACACGTGCAAAAAATAATGTAATTATCAAGCGCGTACTCGATTTATAATGACACATGCGGAAGATGGCAACCAATAACGAGTTGAAAAGAGATGTGCTTATTCTACCACAAGTCCCAAGTTTTGTTTCCTAGCTTTGATAAATTACCTAAACTATCTATATATATAAAAGGCGAACCTGACTCACTGACTTATATATAAACGCACAAAACCGCACCGAAACTACTGTACCTAGAAACTTGAAAATTGGTACCTGCAGGGTTTCCTTTCATGATGTAAGTGAGCACTAAGAAAGGATTTTCGGAAAATCGACCCCCAACGGGAAGAAATAGGGGGAGTAGCGGGAAACTAATTCTACACGTACAAAGTCGCGGGCGTCGTCCTCTAGTTTTAGTATAAATATGAAAGTAATGATTCAGTTCCTAAAATTTTTAACTGACTAGCTTCTGCCCACTTTTGGGCGGAATGAATGGAGAGCCACTCGACCGCCCGCCTGCCTCGGCCGCGTCCCCACTCAGCTTCTGCCCACGAGTTCGTCCGCGTAGATTACTAATACCGTTATTCCCTCGGGAACTTTAAGATTTCCCGGGATGAAATGTAGCCTATGAGTTAATCCAGGGTATAAGCTATCTCCATTTCAAATTTCATCCAAATCCGTCCAGCCGTTGCAGCGTGAAAGAGTAACAAACATCCATACATCCATACATACAAACTTTCGCGTTTATAGTATTAGGAAGGATATGATCAAATCCCTAAGCTGATTAATGGCCGAACCCTATATTCAAACCGCGGACAGATAGGCTTACTTCGGATTAAAATTTGACACATTTTGTATGGGCAAATGTCAAATTTTAACCCGAAGTAAGTTTGGCCGTTAATGAAAGATAACCCCGGTAACAGGGTTATTCGTACATATGTAAAGGGCACTACAGACTAACAGATTACCTGTAACGCCATTGATGATCATCGCACTCTACAACGCCCCGGCACCACATCAGCACCGCCTCAGCTTTGATTTGTGTTAGGTACGATATATTTTTTAAAGTTAAAGTAAAGAGTGCCTAGGGCGAGGGCCTCGCGTCAATTTTTCAATTGAAATTTACCTATTGTATGTTTCTTTTGTAATTTTTATTGATTCTTGTGTGCGCAAGACACTTTAGAAATGATAGCACATGATTTTTCTCGCCGGACTGATACTTTTTTATTGTTATCTTTGTCCGGCAGCATGAGCATGTCATGCTCACTTAAAGGTCTTTGCTTACGGCGGCGTCGTTGATCGGGTCGCCACCTTCCCGAACACATGGTTGAGGGAGGCGATGGCTGAGATACGCGTCATACTGGTGAACGGTTGCTGTCTGTGGGGTCCGGTCTGTTCACGCTTGCAAGGACCTGTTTTCCAATTTAGTTATTTTTAATTATCGTTCCTGACGTAGAGACCTCGTCATGTTAAAAAAAGATAAAAAGATAAAAGAAATTTATTCAGTAAGTAGGCCGCACGGGCACTTACACGTCAAGAATCTACCAGCGCTTCCCAAGAGAAGACCATTGCCGAGAAGAAACGCCGCAAGAAACTCGGCAGTCAGTCATTTTTTAAACATATTTCTTATTACAATGGTACTACTTAGTCTAGCATTATATAAAGCTATAAATATTAAATTAAATATAGTATCAAATAACATGCGTAGTTCAGCAGGAAAACATGCCAATTAAGAATCTTACGGGAGAGATAGAGAAAAAAAAAACACATACCTACTTATGTGTATAAGATGGTGCGAGACGACCACATAAAAGTTTCGATATGTTTTCCTACATCAACGGTGTCCCCTAGACAAGATAAAGATTTTGCATTTGAATAAATTATTATTGACTAAGTTTCGGATTTAGGCCATGCATTTTTGTCTGTTAGATAGTCCTCGATCCTATAATACGCTTTAGACATTAACGACCTTTTCAAGTAACTTTTAAGTGCGGGAAAGGGTAACTTTAAAACTTCGTCAGGTAATTTATTATAGAAATGAATGCATTGACCAACAAATGATTTATATACTTTACGGACGCTGAATTTTCGGATAGCGATTTTATTTTTATTTCTGGTATTTTATTTCTTTGTATATCAGAATTTTTGGTGAAAGAATCTAAATTTCTAATAACGTAAATAATATTCTCATAAATAAATAGAGACGCTACAGTCAAGATATTAATTTCTTTAAAAAGTTATCTTAAAGAGTCACGGGAGTTTAAGTTGTAAATAGAACGAATGGCCCTTTGTTGTTCTCCTAGTCATTATTTTTAATTGATTTTTATTGACCTTACATATTTTTTTATTTTATTTAATGAATTTATTTGTGTTGGTTTTAAAATAATTATTTATTACTTTATTACCTTGTAATGTAACTTACTTTTAAGTAACTATTGTATTTAATAATTGAAAAAATGACCTTCTGCTGGAGTTTCTTGCGGCGCTTCTGCTCCGCAATGATAGTCTTATCCGAAGCGCTAGTAGATTCACTCCATATGACCGACGTGTAAAAGAGCCCTGATGTGGCCAATTTACTGAGTAAATATTTTGAATTTTGTTTTTTTTTTTGTCGTCCTCTTAAAAATGTATCGTACGTAAATGTAGCTGAGGCGGTGCTGATCTGGTACCGAGGCGAATGTTATTATGTGCAATGACCATTAAGCATATTATACCTGCCGGCCATATTCAGAGACAGTTGACGAGGATCGTCTTTACCGTATAGCAAATTATACCGTAAGGCGTCTGGCTGTTCGGCCAAGATCGCTGTGCTCCTCACCCCACACTTGCAGTTCAAAGAAATCGTCAAGCCGATATCGGCGGCCGACGAACTGTGAGTCTTTGTCGCCCTTAAACCATTATTAATGCAATATAAACCTCAATTTCTAGGTCAAACTCGTCGACCTAAGTTACTGTTTGAATCGATTATTCTACGCTGATGACGAGATAGGATCATTCGCATTACGTGATTTACCGAATGACGGCAGGAAACGGCGGATTGCTTTGGATTTTCGTTCAGGGTTTGACGCAATCGCGGCTCAGGCGCGACTTGACTCGTATCATTATAAATTGCCTGATGGCGGGGAGTACACGTTGTGTGCCAAGATCACTTGGAAGGAAGAATTTATGCGGCAGCAGACCTCTAGTCCGGAGCCGTGGCGAGAGGAGGCGCCGGAGATGGCTGCGGAGGAGCCCTGGCCAGGCATGGCTCTCGTGCCTGTGGTCTCCGATGGCGCCATATCCCAGGCTAATGCTAAGCTTGATGTGAGTATACTCCACATCTCAAAGTTAACAAATTTAAAAGCTAAAATACAGCTGGTATAACGCACAATTATATTTTTTATCTACACACGTATCACAGGTCCTATATAATGCGTTTGCCCTCGGATTCTGAACCCATTTTAGAGTACTTATAATGTGTGTAGATTAAATAATGTATCTATGCAACTATACCTTAATTAGTTCCTAAAGCACTCGTGTTTTATGACCTCTCATGTATCAATTACATATAGTATTGTATAACATGTGAAACTCGTACGTTCTTTATGGAACATGGCGATGGCCCATCGCATCGGTCAAGTACGGTTAGTGGCACTAATAATTTTATCCAAAAAGTCCCACGTAGGTCTGGGTTATGTTAGTTTTGCAGCTGGCCCGAAAGGCCAAATGACCCAGGACTCGGCCATAGCGGAGCTCCGGTATTAGGACAAATCTGAAAAGAGACACGGCTAAAAAAAAAAGAGACTATACGGTGATGACATTGATGACGGTAATGGGACTTTTGGGTCAAAAATAAAATATAAATATTAGTAAAACCATCTCAGTTGTGGCACTGGGACAACTCAATGGGACTAGTGCGATAGACTGGATTTATTTGTCGTTTACGTTGAGTAGGTACCTATATCCATCAATTTATAGCTACTTTTAATTATTTTTCAATTACATATATAAGGTTAATTGTACCGTTTCAACTGTAATGTGACGGATAAATCCATCGACAAAGCTGTGTGTTGCGATTCCGAACATATCCATCAGTGAAAGGTTAAATAAATGTAAAGATTCTAGACACTATAAAACTTGTATAGTTACAGGAAAATAATATGTTAATGACTTTATAATATTGTAGGCACAATTGGAGCTGCTTAAGAAACAAAAACTGATACTCCGAACCGAGCGAAAACTACTGAAACAGAAGAGAAAGCTGAAAAAAGAATACGCTTCTTTGGTATGTTCCATATACGTTATCAATCAATCAATCAATATCATTTATTTACAGAATGCAGTTCATGCGATGTTTGAGTCAAATTTTTAAAAAGGACCAGTGTGTCCAATTTGCAATCAAATATTCATTCTATATAGTCCTGGCAATGAAAAATTGTGGATGGAAAAGTTGAAAGCAAAAAGTTTGACTTCGGAACTTTGTTTGGACTAGTTAGGAGATAAACATACTAAAAGTCCCCACCCCTCGGAGGTGAGCCCTAGGGGGGGCACAAAGAAGGCCCCGTTTTTTTGATTTTTGTTTACATCTTGAAAACGATGCGTGGTAGGAAATGGTGTTGTATGACATTATTAAAGATGATAAAATTCTCTACAACTTTGATTCTATAAATTTTTCACCTATTTTCAATCGTTGTCTAGATATGAGCTCCAAAAAGCGGTCGATTTTCAAAAATGTCTTTTTGACCTCGCCTATTTTTTCTTACATTTCTCCCCAACTTGCATATATATCGTCTGTAGAAAACAGCCCCCTTCATAGCTTGCACGAGGAAGGCAGCTGTCAGAGAGTAGTGACGCAGAGTTGTGAAGCTTTCCACCAGCGCCTGATATGATGACCACGCCCACTCTGTCAAGAGTGAAAACGACGAAGAAGTAAACTTAGCTTGTAGACAATTTAATTCTCTTTAAGAATATATATACATATATTAATGTATAATCTACCGTTGAAAAGATAAGTATACCACATTTAAAAAAATCCGCACATATAAATATTTCTCATCAATATAGTGCAAAGCTCATTACTTTCGCTATTATCAGATGTAACCGTAGATTTCAACGTTACATATCAATAAAAAAATGTCTGTTCTTTTTCGGTGAGTATTAGCTATTATTGCGAATAATAAATGTTTAAGTAATCAAGGTATGTGGTGTCTTTTGATATATCTGTTTAAAATAGGCTAAAAACGCTTGTAAGCTGAGATCCGGTCTTTCCCCAAGCAGATATTAACAGGTGAAGTTCGGACTAAATATATCCGATAAAGGGTAGTGGGGTAAGATCGGACGTACGATACAAAAAAATTGAAAAAAGACTCTATTCCAGGTGATTTATTTAACAATATAAATTTTTTCAAAGATTATCTTGAAGGACGTATAAGAACGGATATGTTCTTTCTATGAAATTTGTATTCTAAGCCACTATGGCGATTTTAGAAGGTATTCCGGTCTTTACCCGTGTACGTCCGATATTTCCCCGAGTTTTAAAATTTTATTCATATTTTAAACGCCCAATAAATAGTATTTGTCTCGTTTATATTTAAATAAAACACATTTCTATCTATAACTTATTTAATAATGATCAATCTTCACTTTAATTTATTCTGCTAACTAGCGTAATTCTCGAGAAAAAATAATTTTGCCATCATCTTCCAAATAAACCTAAAATCCGTCCGCACTTACCCCAACGCACCTTACTGTGTTGATCTGGCAGTGCGATATGTATATATATTTTTAAAGAGAATTATATTTTCTACAAGCTAAGTCTTCTTCTTCGTCGTTTTCACTCTTGACAGAGTGGGCGTGGTCATCATATCAGGCGCTGGTGGAAAGCTTCACAACTCTGCGCCACTACTCTCTGACAGCTGCCTTCCTCCTGCAAGCTATGTAGGGGGCTGTTTTCTACAGACGATATATATGCAAGTTGGAGAGAAATGTAAGAAAAATAGGTGAGGTCAAAAATACATATTTGAAAATCGACAACTTTTTGGAGCTCATATGTAGACAACTATTGAAAATAGGTGAAAAGTGTATAGAATCAAAGTTGTAGAGAATTTTATCATCTTTAATAATGTCATACAACACCATTTCCTACCACGCATCGTTTTCAAGATGTAAACAAAAATCAAAACCTCACCTCCTCCGAGGTCCGAGGGGTGGGGACTTATAGTATGTTTGTTTATCTCCTAACTAGTTCAAACAAAGTTCCTAGTCAAAATTTCTGCTTTCAACTTTTCCAACCACACCCCCCTTTCGAGCACTCGTTTACCACAGTAATAGTGATTTTAATGACAAGTTATAAAACTAGGTAGGTACGCCATTAAAGTTAATAAATCAATAAATACGTGCCTAATTACAATTAAAATCATTAAAAATAACGATAAATACTAAATTTCAAAAATCACAAATGATTACATTATTCGAGGAAGTCCTTAAGACTACCTACGCCGAGCTTCCAGTGGTGCCCTCATTACTAGTATTGTGTTTTCTAATAAACTAAAGTATTAGCTTTAAATCGGATGATGTTTTTTTTTTGTTGTACAAATTAATACTTTTGTTCCTAAATCTATGGTTAAAGTTGTAGCGGGTCGGGCCGCTGCGCCAGAAGAACCCTGATTTTTATCCTATCTGTTAAAAACGCAAGGTACTTTTCAGGGCGATAACGACTCTGAAGATCAACCAAAAACTTCAAAGCGGCGTCGGAAGTCAAAATGCCATCGCCCAGCTGTTGCTCCCCAAGATCCCCAAGATCTTCAGATAAGTAGCTCAGGGCCGAAAAATCCAATGCCTAAGTTAAAAGCACTAATGAGTGTCGAAGAATCTAAGTCGACAAACCTAAAGCAAAAAACGTCACGTCAGAGAGAATCAAGGTCGCGTTCCAAAGACCGAAGTCCAGAGTCTTGTGACAAAGACGTAAATGATGAGAGGGCAAAGTGGGACGCGTTTGACATACACCCTATGGACCGGATATCAATGTCAGAGAGGAATGTTAGCGACCACCGATCAAAGTCGCCAGAAAAGAGTCCCCGAGTTCGAAAATCGAGTAGTTCGGATCGAAAAAATACACGTTGTTCTGGTCCTCAAATTTCTGGCTCCTCCGAATCCCGCCTCCGATCAAATATTAAAGAATTGGAGCGAGAATCTAGGCCCACAAGATCACGGTCACGGGAAAGAACCGCTAGTTACAGATCACGGTCACGGGAAAGACCCGCTAGTTACAGATCACGGTCACGAGAAAGACCCGCTAGTTACAGATCACGGTCACGGGAAAGACCCGCTAGTTACAGATCACGGTCTCGGGAAAGACCCGCTAGTTACAGATCACGGTCACGGGAAAGACCCGCTAGTTACAGATCACGGTCACGCGGAAGACTCGCTAGTTACAGATCACGGTCACGAGAAAGACACGCTAGTTACAGATCACGGTCACGAGAAAGACTCGCTAGATACAGATCAAGGTCACGAGAAAGACTCGCTAGTTACAGATCACGGTCACGAGAAAGACTCGCTAGTTACAGATCACGGTCACGAGAAAGACTCGCTACTTACAGATCAAGGTCACGGGAAATTGATCCTACTCGGAAAAAAAAACGACCTCTTGCTATTATGCCTAAAACTCCCGAAACTATTCGCTCACCGAGGTAGGTTTTTAAGCCCTTATTTTTTTTGACATCTACATTTCAAATAATTCGGAAAGACGACCACGACAAAATATTGAACTACACATATAAATACCTACACTAAATGCACGGAGTTTTGAGTATTTCAGTAGACAGACGAAAATCATAAGACGTTCCTCCAGACATGGAGAATAGTATGTTGTTGAAATGTTGATATTATCAAAAGGTAAAAAGTTTCCTATAGAGCTGTTTTTTAACAATAGCTTGCTCGATTGATGCGTTATTTAAATGCTTGCTTGAGTCATGTAATTTTTATTGCTCTGATGCTGTCAAAATGGTTATCAAACTCATCACTTCCTTTCAAGAGACATCCGCTGCTGGGCTTAAAGCGTTTCACAGACAGACGCCGCAGACGCGTTGTTTTCGCTTGCAATGTAGGCCGCGTATGGTAGCATATTTGAAGACTCTCTTTCATTGCATCATTGCAAGAGAAAACAACTGGCCGCCACCTCAGGCCGCATCTGTATGTGAAACGCTTAAGTGTATTATCAGCTTTTAATCTTAGCCACGCACGCTGCCGCAGGTATTTTTTTCACTTTTCTCAATCTCTAAGGGTTAGCTGGAAGAGATCCCTTAAAGGGACAATTTCGCCTTGGTCTATCTTTATCTTTATCTTGGAATATCTTTTATATTAATTGTATTGTTCTGACTTTTCTTTTGTACTATAAAGTGTTCACATACATACATACAATTAGCTAATTGTTTAAGCTGTGTACGGACTAGAGGCAGCCTTGGGCGAGGCACGCATGACTCAGGTTCAATTGTGCTATTGACGCGCCGCCTTACCGCGCGGGGCGCTGGGCTGTCTCGCCCGAAGCTGCCTCTAGTCCGTACACACCTTAACGCGTAAAATGTGATGGGTTTTTTTATGATAGGTACATAAATTCTGCTAAATCCAATTATTTTATAGTCATTACTCATTATAGTATTCAATATGTATTCCAGGACACGTCGCGTTAGTTTGACAACAGCCAGTCAATCCAAAGAAGCTACAATTACCAAATATAATTCAGATGCAAACATCGCCATTGTCGTTGATGTAATACCAAAGATACAAGACAACGGGGATAAAAACAAAACAGACGATGATAGTAATCATAGTAAAATTACGAAACCTTCCCCTAGTAATGTTCTAGTAAGTGAATACACTAATACAGAGGCGGGTTTTGAGGCGCCTGATAAGAACAAGAAAAACAAAATAAAAAAGGAAACCAGTACAATCGAGGAGAAAGCTACTTCGAGCATAGAACTTAGTGCAATCAAGGAGAAAGCTACTCCGAACATAGAACTTAGTGCAATCAAGGAGGAAGCTACTTCGAGGAAAGAACTTAATGCAATCAAAGAGAACGCTTCTTCGAACAAAGAATTTATCGCAATCAAGGAGAAAGCTACTACGAGCAAAGACCTTAGTGCAATCATAGAGAAAACTACTTTGAGCAACGAACTTAGCGCAATCAAAGAGAAAGCTACTTCGAGCAAAGAACTTAGTGCGATCAAAGAGAAAACTACTTCGAGCAAAGAACTTAGTGCAATCAAGGAGAAAGCTACTTCGAGCAAAGAACTTAGTGCAATCAAGGAGAAAGCTACTTCTAGTAAAGAACTTAGCGCAATCAAAGAGAAAACAACTTCGAGCAAAGAACTTAGTGCAATCAAGGAGAAAGCTACTTCGAGCAAAGAACTTAGTGCAATCAAGGAGAAAGCTACTGCGACCAAAGAAATCGCAATCAAGGAGAAAGTTACTTCGAGCAAAGAACTTAGTGCAATCAAGGAGAAAGCTACTTCGAGCAAAGAACTTATCGCAATCAAGGAGAAAGCTACTACGTGCAAAGACCTTAGTGCAATCAAAGAGAAAGCTACTTTGAACAAAGAATTTAGTGCAATTAAGGAGAAAGCTAATCCGAGCAAAGAACTTAGTGCAATCAAAGAGAAAGCTACTTCGAGCAAAGAACTTAGTGCAATCAAGGAGAAAGCTACTTCGAGCAAAGAACTTATCGCAATCAAAGAGAAAGCTACTACGAGCAAAGACCTTAGTGCAATCAAAGAGAAAGCTACTTCGAGCAAAGAATTTAGTGCAATTAAGGAGAAAACTAATTCGAGCAAAGAACTTAGTGCAATCAAGGAGAAAGCTACTACGAGCAAAGAACTTAGTGTAATCAAAGAGAAAGCTACTTCGAGCAAAAAACTTACTGTAATCAAGGAGAAAGCTACTTCGAGCAAAGAACTTAGTGCAATCAATGAGAAAGCTACTACTAGCAAAGACCTCAGTGCACTCAAGGAGAAAGCTACCCCGAGTAATATCCTAGCAAGTAAATATACTCGTACAATGACGGGTTCCAAGACGCCGAATAAAAACAAAATTCATAAAGACAGTGCAAACAAAGAGAAAGCTACCGAGAGCAATGTCCTAGTAACTAAATATGCTCATACAAAGGTGGCTACTGAGACGCCGGTTAAAAACACAATTCATAAAGAACTTAGTACAAGTAAGGAGAAAACTACTCCGAGCAATGTCCTAGATAGTGAATATTCTCATACAAAAGTGGGTTCCGAGACGCTAGATAAAGTTGTCGAGAGGATTGGAAATATTGGGAATGACAGAATGCTTCTAATGCATAACATAATAGAAGAAATATCCTTAAAAGACAAAAGACAGTTATCAGAAAATCAAAAAGCGCTAATAGATGGCATATTAAGTGCGCGTATCCTAAATAGGATTAAACCTCTTATGGCTGTGAAAAATATTACTGAAGACCAGGTAGTTCTGAATTACAGGGCGTTGTACTCGAAGGAAGAAGATACCAAGCTAATTTCTGAACTCATGGACGGGATTCCAAAAGAATGTGAGAAAGGTAGGTGGAATTAAAAACAGGTATTTTAGTACAGATGTAGTGAATAAAGACACGACATTGTTTTTGTTCGGAAAAGTTTTTACTTATCTCGTTTTCTCAGTCACCTCTAGTTCCCATCGATAAGGAGATTGAGCAAGACAAGTACGAACTTATACGACGAAATACGACGATCTGTAGTGAAATTTGAATAAAGTAATGTAAATACTAAAAGGACAGTCTATTTAACCGACTACAAAAAATGAGGAGGTTCTCAACTCGGTTGTTATTGTTGTTTGTTACCTCGTGACTCTGTCATTTATTTATGAACCGATTTGGAAAAATCTTATTTTATATCAAAGGGTTCCAGTTCTGATGATGGAATCCATGGCGAATTGAGTCACAAACCCTGTGTAAATGTATGTATATTTTCAATGACAATTTACAAGTCACAACAAGGTCAAACATTCAAAGTTGCGGGCTTAGACCTGAGCGTTGAGTGTTTTTCCCATGGACGTATGTAGCCCTTTCGCGCGTCACTTCCAGGCAAATTTGTTTGTATTGTGCAATGAAAAGTCCGCTGTAAACAATGTAGGTATATAGAGAGATTATGTGATAACTGGCAGTCATGATTTGAATTGAATTTAAAATCTAACGGCATCAAAAACTCAATTTCGCAAAAAGTGTCAGATAGGACGTCTGTCTAAAATCGTCATAAAGTAAAGCCTCTATGCATTATTATCAGGGGTCGTACTTTTGATGCCGGTGACGTCAAAATTACGAAATTTTAGACACAGGGTGCTCTGCTTTCAATTGGCAGGTATGTATTAACTGGTACAAATAAAAAAAAAGTAAAATAAGATGCGGTAAAATGATTATACTTAAATACAGCTTAATCGCAATCAAAATACTGATCACGGCAGCATCATTTTTTTTTCACCACTCGTTACTACAAATGGCAAATTGAGACAATTTTCTTTTATAAATGTGAATTCCATTTAATTGTATTTATGACTATTTAATCATATTAATTTTTATTACAACATAACAGTTTTTTTTAAATGATAATCGATGTTTTTTGCCACTGTCCTTATCAATCAAATAGTTTCATTTACGTTTTAGGTATGAAGTAGTTATTTATTTTTCTACGCGTCAATAGATTAGGTACTTAACTCATTTATTCATGATTAAAATGATTGACGACTAATGATTAATAATTACAATAAAACCATTTGGAATCATACTCTATGTAGCGTGACGTAATTTTTGCGTCAACGGCATGAAAAGTTCGGGCCCTGATTATTATGCACCTATCCTATAATTTGAAAACTAGGTATATTATTCTAGATGAAGTTGGATTATTTTAACTTATATTAACCGAAGCGAAGCGAGGGCGGGTCGCTAGTTTCATAATAATTAGGAAATAGCGACTCCCATGAATTCTACTACCACGGTATGCCACAAAAAGTCCTAACCCTAGATATAAGTCTTATTTTATTCGCGTTGTTGTGTTGTTAATTTAAAAAAAAGAGTTATTTCTTAATGGTGCCGCAATACCAAAGAAGGCGACTAATTGAAATGTTGTAGTCGCAGTATTCTATACTCTATTGGTAACCACATTATGTTTAAAATGGTTATACTATTACTATGCAGTTAGCCACCTTCTTTGGTGAGTATATCGGCAGAATGGCCAAGATTCTTCCATATAGTCTAGTAGCGCGTTAGAAATAGGTAAGTTGTTCAAAATCCCTAGGGATGGCAATGCCATTTTGATCCCCATAGCGTTTGCTAAGGATTTCCAACTAGCAAGTTGGAAATCCTTACTTTCCGAACAAAATGTATTAAAAATTGAAAAGTAGAACATCCACTCAGTCACGTAAGATCCACCTTTGTTTTTTTTTGCTTGCGCAGCGGAACTCGGGTACGGCGCATCTCATGTTTTGGTGTCTGACGGTTTTCGACAATTGCTTGTGAAGTCTAGGAACGATGGTAATGTTTTATACGGTGTCCCTGGATAAAGTGCATGAAACTAGATGCAATTTCACAAAAAAAACAAGATATTTTTTATAAAATATCGTTGATTGCTGTTTGTGAATCCTATAGGAAAAAAGTGAAATATCTCTTCTCATATGAGGTCTATTGAGGTTTTTTAATCCTAGAGCATTTCCTGTGGCAAATAAATAATGAGTTCACAAATAATTATAGCTTATAATAACATTAGGTAATATGGGCATATTTTTAAGTAACTAGAGGAATTATCAGGAATTTCCAAAAAAATAAAAACATTATTTTGAAGAAAAACCTGTTTTTTGTTTTTTTTTGGCGTATTTTTTCTATTTTTATTTTATTTGTATGACACAGGAAATGCTCTGGGATTCAAATCCGTTTAGTTCATCTCAATACACCTCACATGAAGCGATCGAGATATCACACTTTTTTCCGATACGGTTCACATAATGTTTGTTGTATATGTTTTTTTTAATCTTAAAAAATAAAATAATGTCACAAAAAAAATATTTTTTTGTCGGTGAAATTTCGTCTAGTTTCATCCCTATTCGTTTGTCTCTTTATCCAGGGACACTGTATACTGCAGTGTTAGTTATAGTATAGTCGTGTTAAGTTAACCAGCAGGCTTATTGCCTAACGGACTCGCAATCGCAATCGTTTTCATTTTGACAGTCCAATGGCGAGTCTGCTTTCAAAATGAAAATAATTGTTCCAATTTGAAGTTGATTGCGATTGCGAGCGCGTAAGGCTATAATAGGCCAGCAGGATATGGGCGTTTCCTTAAAAGTTTGTACCTAGGTAAGGACTAAAAGTAAGAAACGTTAACTTTTCTGCTGAGTTACGAAAATTAGTCGTACATTTATATACTACCTCTCAACGCCAATTAGCAGTATCTCAAATTCAATAAATGAAGTAGACTCAATCCTCACCCGTTAGTAATATGCGTGCACTTGCTACAGGAGTTTTGATTGAGATACCACCATTTGTCTTGGGTACGTACTATAATCCCGCAAGTTCATAATATCTACATTTAAAATACCGACGATTAACACATCGAAAATCAAAATACCGAAAGTACAAACTGCCGATACCCGATATACCGAAGCTTGAAATACCTATTTTCAAATGACCGAATGTTTAAAATCCCGAATATTTAAAATCCCGAAAGTACGTTTGACCGAAGCTTGAAATATCTATTTTAAAATGACCGAATGTTTAAAATCCCGAAAGTACGTTTGACCGAAGATTATATACCGAATTGGCTGAGCTCCGACTCCACGTGGTCTTGTCTGCCTTACCCCTAGAGTGTATATAAAAACCCGGAGGCGCGAAGGGAGGGCACTGTAAGAAAGTGCTGGCAACAAGGGAGCCGCTACGGCTAGCGGCTGAGGCAAAAAGCCGAAGCTGCAAAGGCGAGCAAAGGTGCCGTGCTTTCTTACGCAAGGGCGGCTGGGTTGCACGTCCCGCAGCGCCGGAGCAGACCGAAAGGTATTTCAGGTGTAGGTATATTATTTTTTCGGGATTATAATCTTCGGGATTTCAGGCTTTCGGTAAAAACGAACTTTCGGGATTATGGTTTTCGGGATTATAGTCTTCGGGATTAAAGTCTTCGGGTTTTCAGGCATTCGGTCAAATGAACTTTTGGGATTTTAAACTTTCGGTAAAATAATCATTCGACATTTTAATATTCGGTCTTCCGTTCATAGGCCTTATAAAATTCGGTATTTTGAACTTCGGTATTATAATACGTACCCATTTGTCTTATAACAGTAGGTATAGCTAATTGTCGTAACGCAGCGGAAAAGTTAACGTTTCTTAATTTTAGTCCTTAACTAGGTACAAACTTTTAAAGAAACGCCCATATGCAGTTATGCAGGCTGTATATACCTGGGAGTATGCCTCAGCTCCATGTAACCTCTTAATTACACCTTATTGGTACGAAACAGTCTCTTTTAATCTGGACCTTGTGACGGCTGTAGCCGACGTGGCGTCAGTGGCACGAATTTCAGTTGACGGCCAGAGGTTAAGTAGAAGGGTAATTAATATATAGCTGTAACTTAGAAAAATCTTGAAGTTTCGTTCCTTTTGTAAAAGAGTTTTTAACGGACTTCAAAAAAGGAGGAGGATTCGACCGTATTTTTTTATGTGAGTTCGCGGATAACTTTTATTCTTTTTTTTGTTGGAAAGGAGATATAACAAGGGTGGTACCATGATGAGGAAACCACGATCTGATGAGGGGATCAGTGAGGAATTGAGGGAACTCCTCAAATATTGTAGGCAAACATAGCGATTTTAATATATTTAGTAACAAGTCTAGCATTTGCATTCAGAAAGTATCATTTGCTGAAGCGGAACTGATGATTAAGACCACAGATGGCCACCGGAACTCCTCCATGGTACCGATTTCAAGGGTGGCGATAAGATAATATCTCGATTAAGATAGTTGAGCGACTACAACGAAGAATATTTAATTGTTTATAAAAGACTATCATTTTCCCGCGGCGTTGCTTGCGACGAGCTTGAAATGTCTTAAAATTTCATATATATCAATTAGGAAGTGGGACTATATATCTACCTAAGCGTATTATGATACCTAAAAAGTGTAAAATAAAATAAATGTTTTAAAAACCAAAAAACCGCCTTCAAAAACGCAAAAAATAACTTCTATTAGAATGATAGGTACCTAATAGGTTAAGTCCAACTGAAGTTCGCGACTCACAATATTTTCATCCAAAAACCGACTTCTGTTGGACTAACCTATAATTTTAATAGAAGTTATTTTTTGCGTTTTTGAAAGAGGATTAAAAAAAAACATTTATTTTTAGTAATTTTATTACTCTTTATTTTAGATCCTTCTGCGGAAGTTATGGATACTATAGAAAAAAATACGATTCCCGAAGCGCCGGATAGATGTTCGGATCCAGGGTCGTCAATTATTAGTTGGGTAAGAAGTGTACATTGCTTTTATGAATCAGCCCCAAAATTTGGTGATGGTGTTTAAGTTGGTGATGGTGCTGTGTGTGAGATCGATTAAATATTTTCATTTTCATTTTCATTTTCAAAATACAAATTAGGAATTATAAATAATGAAAGGAAAATATGCTAAAACACCCAATTATTAACATCCCAAATGCGACATATTGTATAATTATCGACTCTTTTACTTTTGAATAAAGTTCATGGTGCCAATAATTAATACGAAGCAAAGCTCGCAACCGGTTTCAAGATAGGTAGCGGTCATATTGTTCCTAAAACTGGTATAACTTCGTTTATTCCTTAGCCGGTTAATGAAAGGAACGCTGTAAAAAAATTATGTTTAGGTTACCAGTAAATAGGAAAAACGATATTGAAGAATTCCTTTAAACCTGTATTAACCGGTTAAACTCCGACTCGCACAGAAGAATGATCCGCCCAGCCAGCTACGCGGTCAAATTCGAGTGACGGACGTGACGTAACGTGAAATCACAAATCGGAGCAAGTAGTATGGTAAAGACATAGTATACGTCACTCTATCTATAAGTGTCAAGTTTAAATTAACCGGTTAATTTCGCTAAACAGAACGAAATTTGTAAAAAACGATTTTTCAATCAACCGGTTCGTAAACGGGTAACCCCAACTCGATTCAGGTTTAGAGTCAATGACCGAAACCGGTTTGAATATTAACCGGTTTCCGAGCCTTCATACGAAGCCAACATTAGGTCAGTTTCACCTATCTATTTCAGTACGAAGACGTCAGTTTTAGGTTACAAATATAACTACTAGGTACCTAACACGAGTTAAATTAAATTGTTTATGCATTTACAGTCAGCATCAAATATATATACACAGTAAAACTTTCAATAGTATGTAAACACGACTCTGCTGCGAGGGAATAAGGGTGTATATTTATTTCTGAAACCTTGTTAACGTATATATATTTATGACGCCGACCGTACCTATAGCACACTGGCCCGATAATGAAAACGACGCAAAACGAAACCGAACAGTCCATTGCAATAAAGTTAAGGGGTAACACGTATATTTCCTATGTTAAGCCATGTTTAAAATAGTTTATACCTATTAAAGGACATATAAGACAAAATAGCTTATTGGAATAACGATTTTACTGTTATTTTATAATAATAATTTTTTTTCCGAAGATAAGACTAAGAAATTCAATGCATCGCATATAAATTAGTATCTATAAGTTCTGAACGATATCTGTAATACCTATAACCGACTTCGTCCACAAAAAAGAACAAAGTAGTTTTACCAATGACTTAATTTTCCTGTCTTATTAGCTTTCATTATAAACTGGTAATTTTGCGGTTGAATTTACAATCAATTAACAATTTCAAAAGTTTTACTTAAAGTAAGTCATATAGTTCCCATCACGTAAAAAGGCTGCTGGGCCCGCTGGCAATGTCGCGCATTATCGACGAAATAGGGAATATGCATGTTCTTTTTTACAGCTTCAATAAAAGCCGATTCATGTAACAAACAGGTGAGAAAAAACATTTTTTGAATAGTTATATAAATAACCAAGATATACGCTAACAAAGATTTGTTCCTATCTCTTTCTAGCATAACAGAATTTTACGTGGAGCTTATATGGCTCTACTGCACGATGACGTCACCGATGCACTTCGGATCTCTCTGTCTAATTAGCATTTTAAAATGCTTGTATCATCCGTATTTCTTGACCGACTTTAATTTTAATTTCACTTTTGGTGATCTCTTTTACGGTATTTTCATATTTTGTTGAGAAATGATATTTAAAAATCCATGCATATTCCCTATTGGTATGAAGGGGGCGCAGTGGAGGACACTCCGCTGCCGGTATGATTATGCGCGCACGCTATTGGTTGGCGACTGTACCCATGCGCCAACACATCCCCTCCATTGACTCTCACCGACCTTTTTACGTGATGGGATCTGTACTTTACATTATCCATTTTCCCATAAATTCGGTTTTTCCGGGATTATAAGTATCCCTTCCCACTTTTCAGTTCACCAAGTTTATGGAAGATCAACACGACGACCAATTTCATAAAAATAAAATCCAGGTTAGAAAAACAAATGTAACTGTTATTCTTAATGATTGTTTTTTGTGGTCTTATAAATAGGAATTACTAGGGAACATCCGGATTTTTTAGACATTCTGCGAGAAACCTGGTTCTTCGGTTTTTTTTCGTACTAAGGAGTTTATTATTGACGAATGGCTGTTTCAATTTTCACAGTTCGGCTTTAGTAGGTACGATAACAAAATATAAAAATAATAACCGCTATAG
Organism: Acleris literana; assembly: GCA_946894065.1. NCBI lineage: Eukaryota > Metazoa > Arthropoda > Insecta > Lepidoptera > Tortricidae > Acleris > Acleris literana. The sequence continues at coordinate 9,135,310 of OX335691.1, read as the reverse complement.
TTTAAACAAGTGGTTTACCATCAATTCAATTTTAAAATACATGAACTTCATATAACTATTTATTATATCGTTAAATAAATGGAAAACAGTGCCAAACAAAACCGAACCGGAAATTTTAACCCTCTTTCTGGAAAGATGCATGCCCTAGTAAGAACTAGTACTATTAGTTTAGCTTTGCTTTAGTAGATATTGGTAAAAAATAACAAATTGAAACAACTTATTATATTACAATTTAGTAGAAGACTGTAGGTTTAGCACATTTATAGACTCACTAGAGGACGCCCGCAACTTCGTACGCGTAGAATTAGTTTCCCGCTACTCCCCCTATTTTAACCCCTTAGGGGATGAATTTCTAAAAATCCTTTCTCAGTGCTCACTTACATCATGAAAGGAACCCCTGTACCAAATTTAAAGTTTCTAGGTACAGTAGTTTCGGCTGTGCGTTGATATCTAAGTCAGTCAGTCTGTTTTGCCTTTTATATATATATAGATTAATGTTCAGGGTACATTTTAAATTTGTGGTCGTTTCATATAACTTTTACCGAAAAAGCCAACTCCATTTCCATGATGTCACATATCAAATTTGCAATTCAGTAAATTAATTAAAATAACCGTTTAATTATAAAAACATTATCGATATAGACATCATAAATATTTTAACCCATGCCTAAGAATGTCCAGCAACCAAAATGCACCTTCGATATCGGGGTCTAGTAATGACAGATCTTTCATTTGCCTCATGTCTTATTTCGGTTTTCGAATCAAAACCTGTTCTTAAAAATGACATTTCAAAAGAGATTTAAAAGAATTTATGAATTACAGAAGTGCACTGAAAAAAAGCCAGTGCCTGAAAAAATAAATGAACAAAATATAAATAATTTAACTAAAACTGAAGTTATAGATGTAGACAATGAAGATTCACAAGGAAAAAATGATGTTGAAAAAGCAGCTTCTAACAATATAACCATAACTGAAAAGACAGAAATAAGGGATAGTGAAGCTGACAACAAAGATATAATTATTATAGATGAAACCAAACCCTTAAAAGCCAAAAGCAAACGAGTTTCAAAAAGAGCTTTTATGAATATTACTTTCGACAAGGACTTTTATCCGATACCAGCCAGACCTCAGTTTGTGCTCGTGCTAAAGAAGCTTTTTAAGCAAATGAAAAACACTATTAAAATAGCAGACAAGAAGGGCTTGAGAGAATTCCCGATGAGTATGTTCAAATGTGCTCTGAGGACCATGTTGAAAAACTTAGTTGCCGGGAAAGGTATGATATTTTTTTATTTTATAATTTATTTAGTTTTTATTGCACAAATGACGGACTTAATGCCTAATGGCATTCTCTACCAGTCAACCAAATCATACAGAAATTAACATGAGTGGTGTACATAAAAAGAAAGACAAAACAAAGCAAAACACAGTTACGAAATCATAATAATTTCCGCAAAAAGTACTAATAAATCAAAGGAATAAATAAATACACATATATATATATATACATTTAAAATAACACCAAAGACTAAAACTATTCCTTGATGGGTCTAGCCGACTAAATACATAAATTCTACGCAACATCTTGTTACAGCAAATGCTTACATTCCCTTGAAAGAAAGCTAGCTTTTAATTTTTAGCAGCATTTCGCCTATTGGTTTGTTAGTACCTTACCTAATGATTAGGTATATTATCATTTCATGATGTAACGTGTAATTTGACTAATTTGTAGTATTTAGAATTATTTTATTTTTCAAGGTTACTTAGGGACTAGTGAAATAATTAAGCTTTTTAGAACCAAATATCCGAAAGAGGAGGATTATGTATTAATAAACCAAATCATAGAAGACATTAAGATGGGAAAATATGGCAAATATATCGAAGCCGGGCAACTAGAGGATAAAGGTAGGAAAATCTTCCATCTGTAATCACTAATCACATAAAGTCGCCGTCAATAGAACTTGCAAAAGATGTAAACAAAACCAAACGAACCAATTCACCATGATTACTCGAGAATCACGTACTTTTAAAGATCAAGTGATGTCTTTGCAATGATTTATACACTAGATCATTATTTTCATATTAAGTTTAAGTTGAAATAACTATTCATTATACCTTATTTTTAATAAAAACACGCTTGGTGAATATTTGAGGTTATGTGTCAAACAGTACTAAGTACCTAATTTGTGTACATCGTTCACAAGTTCTATTGACGGCGACTTTACGTGACTTATTTATCCTGTAAATGCTGGTCGTTAAACATTCTAACTTTCTATAAGTGGATTATTGTTTTACAGATATAGTTTAAGTAAAACAATTTACATAGTAAGTATTAAACAAACTCACTTCCCGCCGTCTGTCCCTCTGTATGTACGCTGAGATCTTTTAAACTGCGCAACGGATTTCAATGCGGTTTTTTCCAATAGCCTATCTATTGGAAAAAACCAAAGACAGAGATTCAAGCGGAAGGTTTTATGCATGGTAAATTCTGGATTTATGTACTGGTTTTACAGAGAACTCGCATAAACCGAAGCGAAGTGAGGGCGGGTCGCTAGTTACTTTATAAAGAGCACTTTAATTACTCGAGATAAAATGTTTCACTGTGGTCCACCTTTGCGAGGCTATAATGTAACGAGTCATGTTTAGAGCTTGAGGAGTGAAAAATAAATTGTTGTTTCAGATGACGATAAGGATGACGTGATACTCATTGACAATAAATGCGATGTTGTCATCGTGTTAGATAGTGATGGTAAGTTATTAAGTGCTATTTTTGAAGCTATAGTAATAGTAACTATTTTCAAATTCGAGATTAAGTAAAAAAAGATATTAGTCAACTGCAATAATCGATATTATTATCAAGAACCTTACCGTCATGCAACTTAAAACTTATTTATTACCTTTTCATCAACAAATTATATTCTTTCAAATCAAATCAAATCAGACAAAACCAAATTATTTATTATGCTTGTATCATGGTTTTGGTTTACAGGTGTTTTTTAATATAAGTAAGCAAATGTTCTACTTATTCGGCCATTCTCAGACGCCGTGCAAAATATTAATTAATACGGTTATACCCACGTGCGTAGCAGTGGGTGGGGTTCTGCTTTAAGGCGTGTTTAATTGACGTTGTTTCGTGCGTGTACTACTACAGGAGTATCTACTAGGGATGATGTTACGGAGCTTCGAATTCGTTTCCCATAAGTCTAAACTTCTGATTGATATTACACCTCCGGTTCCGATACTTTTAATCGGAGGTCGAATCAAAGCGCAGCGGCGGAGGTACCGGCCGCGGTCAGCGTGTACAAACAAATTTAAAATTGTCGCGCGGCTAACCCCGCATCCCATGTGCTTACACATTACACACTCATTTGTCCGACTTCGGTTCCGGGTTCCGGTTCCGGTTCCAACTCAGATAAACCAAATTCCGGTTTAATTAAAATTATACCATTCATGCTTTCTGCCCTTTCTGCCGTGGTGCTAAATTCACTTACCTATTTATTTTAGGAATTTTGATCCTGTATTAGTTTTATTTATTTTCAGATGACGTAGATCAGATCAAATCAGATCAGATCTCTGAGAAGCCAAACCTTGACGATGTGAAACCAATTAAGAGAGAGCTCCAGGTAGTTAGTGGACTTATATCCCCGTAGTGTTATATTAGTTTGCCTTACACAAATATAATTTAGCAATGATAATTTGCTGAACGTACTTTTTAAAAACACTTCGTTTGTTTAGTGACTATACCAACCAAGACGAGACCTATCTTCATCCTGTTCAGATGTTAGTGTTGCAACCGTGCAGTCTTGGATTATTTCTAAGCCATTCAATGGAACTGACAATTAAATAGAATTAGTGAGAATAGACAGTTTTTTGTGGCGATACACCTATAATATAAACGGTCACAATTTGTGTATTTTGCAACAAAGCAAGACGGCACGGCTGCAACACCAGTAGTACTAGTACATCTGCACAATATGTGTACGGGCTTGCTGGTCTCGTATTGGTTCGAATAGTAACCAAATGACTTTCTGGCCTGAATGTATAGGGGCTTATTTGATTTGTATAAAAATAACGGTAATCTATAGTAGACTAGGCCCAAAACTGACAAACGCGTCTCTAAACCATTGCAAGCTGCAAATCATGTAACAGTTGGGGTGACAACGTTATCAGAGGGTTTTGACGCTGCAGAATACGGATCTGCCTGTCGCCATTCCGAAATTTTAACCGGAAGTAGGCTATACCGGAAAAGGTGCAGCCCATACAAAAATTTTCGTAGTAAATTTTGTAAATCGTTGTTCCGGTACCCTATTAAATGTTAGGTGTTATGGTTTTTCGTCCCTCCAACTCTATTTATTTCACCGCCATCTTGCGAAACCTGTCACTTTTTTCTGTTTTTTGCGGATACTGTCGTTGAAGTTCATTTTAGTGCTAATCATGGTTCGGCAATATTGTAGAGTACAAAATTTGCTAAAACTTTTGGGTTTAAATATTTTTTCCAACACCCCTTGGAACGAAGATATGGAATCGTCTATGGGGAGCTAGCGTTAAAAATTACTACTTTTTTCTAGTTTTCCTTCCATACTTACGTTTTGGTGCATTTTAGCGCAAACCGTACTTCGGCAATATTGTAGATCACAAAATTTGCTGCAACTTTTGGTGTGTATTGCGTTCGAATAATTATTAAACAAAAAAAAAAACAACACGACAATCTAAACACACAATTCACCATTAATTACGCAATGATAGCGAAATTCAAAATCGAATTCGAAAAAAAACAAAAAGCAGTCGGCATATTTTTTAAATTTGGAATAAATGACATTTAAATTAGTGGCCAGTAATGTCATTTTTGCAACAAAACGTTTTGAATTCTACGCCCGGGATACAAAGAGTAAATCAGGAAAAGTGTGGGTGGGCGTTTATTTTTAATCATTATTTTTGGATTTTGATTTTAAATTCAAAAGGTAATTACTATTTTGAAATTGTCAATAAATTGGCATGTTTTTAAGCTTATGGGCAACTAGACGGTAGTGTATTTTTTTTTTCACCATGGGTGCTGAAAGTTCAATCAATGTACGATTGAAAACGCAAAAATTAAGTTTGCGATTTTTTCTTAAAAATCCGTTGTAGTCTCACATTAATGGTGATGCCTAGCTGATAACATAAGTATTCAAGAATATTGAGAAAAAATAAAATTTGGAAAAAAATAGCTTAGAACGGTGCTATGATCAAAACATTGAACAAGGGTGTTCATTTTCGAAAAAAACCTAAAAGTCCAAATATCTCGAAAACCGTGCGAGTTTTACCTAACCTATTTTAACTTTTTTATAGCGTCGTAAGTGCCCTCTATCCATAGTTCAAGGATTATCCACTCATTACCTAACACCCTGTATAGAAATTAAGTTTAGGTAAACAAGAAGAAAGATAAATAAATGTTGAAAATAATTTCACAGGCTTGTCGATCTAAACGTGTCTCAGATCTTAATGATTTCGGCATTACTATTAAAAAGAACCGAAAACAAACTTAATCTTAATTAACAAAAAAATACTCTGGTATTAACCACTATATCGATTATCACTCTCGCGATGGGACGTTCCCCCACGTTGTCTTGATGGGTACTGAGTCAGACTGAAGTAGCATGACAAATACGAACATTTCCGAGAAAATACGATGTGAAAGTTTTTTTAACTACATCTGTACATGATTTGCCGCTTCCATTGTAATTCTTCAAAAATGGTCCTAGACTATAAATTATTTTAGTATTCTAATACTAAACTGCTGAACCTACACTTGAACCGGGACTTGAAGTTGGGGGAATATTTTTGGGTACCCTAGAAGTTCATCATTTTCTTAATCGTTAGGAAAATCGACCCGAAATAAGAGCAATGGCAGGAAACACATTCTATGCGTACGAAAACTGACTGACTGATCGATCAACGAACAGCCGAAACTGCTTTGGGACTTGAAATTTGGAGGGAATATCCTTTGGAAGTCCTAGAGGTGCACTATGAAAGGATTTTTGGAAATTAATCCCCCAGGGGGTCAAAATAGGGGGAGTAGTGGAGTGGCGTTCTGTAGTGAATGATAAAATGCTTTACGTTTCAGAACATACACCAACAACAGCACGTCGAAGCCGAACCAACGTTACAAAGTAATTACATCATTGCTTCCATCTTGACTATCGAATGCAGAATTCTACACACTATCATGTCCAAGCGTGGCATTGAAAATAAAAAAGATTTCTTTCACATTGTCAAACAAATTATTTCATCCAGAGTTAAAAGTATTTTGTCAAAATTTCCAAATTTAAGTTGTAGAAGTGACATGGAGCATTACAGAAGTCTATTTTCATTGAAGAGCAATCATTCATTAATAGATTATATACAATTTAATAATAAAAATAACAATAACTTGGATACAAGTAGGTACATAGAAAAGAGTTTGTATCATGATGAATAAGCAGAACATCAAATACAAAACGGCGTGAATCATAATCCATTAGCTGTATCATTAAATAATTTTATTAGTGCCTTAGTTAGTTAAAGTAGTTCAACAATTTAAAACTAGCCCTACGATTTTAGGTCAAGATCAATGCAACATCGTGAAAGCCGAACCTAATGACTACCCCACAACAGTTGTTGAAGAAACGTCTCAAATTAACAAAGTTATTAAATCAAATGACAAAATTCCTGAAGCTCAAGTTACCGGTGGTAACGTTAGTGCAGCATATTTACCGATGAACGGTATTGATACACAAAAAGCCAATCAAACTAATAGCAGCAGATTTGTAAATTGCACGGACGAACCCATCGAAAATATAAAACAAGAAATAGAGACTGAATTTACGGATGCAGCTGTGGAAAATCTACTGGATAGCCTAAAAAGTTTCGATAATCTTGATTATGCAAATGACACTGAAAAAGAAACTCCTCAAGTAACGGCCATAACCATAATGACCTCATTTTCTGAGTTGATTTCATTGAAGAATGAAATTATTCAGAGTTCAGATAAAGTCGGGAATGTAAGGCCAGATATAGAAGCAAGTGAAATTAAAATTGAACATGATCGAATTTCGAATACAATGATAAAAACAGAATGCGTTCCGGGTGATAAACAATATGGACATGAAAGTGCACCAGATGAAGAAAGAGATAATAATGATTGTAACAAAGTAATTCAGGATAGAGAAGTTGGAAAATCCAATAATGAGGGTGGACCTACTGTTGTAGATGGATATGTTGCATGTACTATGAAAGCGAAAACTGTTTCTCGTGAAGATGACGAAGAATCTATCGAGTCGATCACTAAGTACTTGGATTCTTTACGTAAATAAATATGTGGACCTACAGAAGGAACAAAAACGAAAAATCAAACTACAAACTACACCGACGGACTCATAAAGCAGGATACCCACGATCAGTTTCAGCTGTCATTTTTTACTGATCAGTTAAAACTGTCATTTCCAGTGCCCACATAAGACGACGACGCTTTAATCTACATAGATAAACAGAGAAGGCCTGACTCACATTACTGATTCATGATTCATCAACGCCCAGCCTAAACCCTTGAACTTTTTTTACAGGTGCTGTTTTTAAGACGTAGACGAGGAATAAGAAAGTATAAAACCACTTTCTCACTGGCTAGTATCCGTAGAATGATACTTTTTAAAAGTAATAAAACAATGCATTTTATCTACACTCATAAGTCCTCTATTATGCGTTGAAAACCCGTAGGCAATGACCAGCATTACCTGTGGTAGTAGGTGACAGCGATGGCAGCTGTTAATTTTGGAAGATGTTACACATTTGGATCTCATTACCTTACAATATTCGGTAACGTAATTTCAAAATTACGTTACAGCTGTCATCGCTGTCACCTACTACCACAGGTAAGGTAATGCTGGTAATTTGCCTTTCGGCTTCTGAACCCATCTTAGAGTACTTATAATACTCGTATGTGTGTAGATAAAGTATTGTACGAGACTCTGCGTAATTAGCATTACGCAACCGTCACGTAAACTACTATTAAGTAAACTCAAACTTGTATTCTCGAATAGAAAACGGATATAACTTCTCTTAGACTATTAATGCACGATACTGACTGTTACATTCAGCCATCCGGCTCGAAACGAGTCCTCTCGTTTTAAAGTTGGTAAGCGCAAAACAACAAAAAAAACATACATGCAAGTATACATATTTAAATAATTAAATCTAAATTAAGTAGGTATAGGTAAAATAATCTTTAAAATATAATAATTTAAAAAAATCTAGTCGTTGGCTTATATACATGTTCATGTATCTTATATTAAAAAGTGACGCTAAAATGTTATAGATGGATTTTCGACATATAACATTCAATGAGACGTCTACGTGACACTCTCTACGTGTCTATGTGAACCATGAACTCTATCCTTCATGTTCAGTCATGATCATGATTTACCATGACCCTGGTAAATCATGCTCCTGTAAGTCATGCATGATCTTCATAGATCATGCTCTAATTAGGCAAAGAATCAACATCAGTTATAAGTAAAGTAGTATTCAACGACGCGTTGGCCTAGTTGGTAGTGACCCTACCTACCAAGCTAGCGGTCCGGGTTCCAATCCCGGTAAGGGCAGATTTTGTGTGATTAGCGTGCGAATATTTGTTCCTGAGTCATGGATGTTTTCTATGTATTTAAGTATATATTTCTATATATAAGTATTTATATCGTTGTGTAGTACCCATAGTAAAAGCCTAGAGCTTAGGCACTGGTCCCACCAAGGGCGAGGAATCGATTAGCTATCAGCGATTTTCTCGCCCAAGAAACGAACAAACACAAACTGGTGAAAAAGTATGCCAGCTCCTCGGACGGCCATTCTTTTTCATGACGGCCTCGCCGAGCTGTTCGAAGGCTTGAAACGCATACTTCGGAATACCATGGCTAGCGATGGTTCTTCTTTCTTCTAGAGAAATAACTGCTACAGGACCACTACGTCGAAAAAAAACGGCTATAATTTTTTTGTTAACCGTTCTACTACGAACAACTTCCGTAGGCAAAGTTTCTTCGTCGAACACCCATTGCTTCGATTGCTGCTTTATAAAGCGGGTCATAGCTATATCCACGATTCATCACTTGTCAGGATGTAAGACACCTGAGGCCCGTTTCACGAAGCTACAAATTACAAATTACAAGCGGAAGTCTCTATCTAACTCCTTTTACTAGAAAAAGAGTTCCGCTTGTAATTTGTAACTTGTTGCTTCGTGAAACGGGCCTCTGCTGTGATCTGCCGTTCTCAAAATTTTCGAGCATATTACTTGCACCAATCTACCCGGCGGGCTTTTTGCTCGTCAGTGAGCAAATGCGGTATGCATGTTGAAGAAACCTTCCGTACTTTTACGTAATCGTCTGAAATATTAGAAAATGCTTGTGATCCAATCTTCAGTTCATTCTGAATCTCTCTATGTGTAATATTCCTTTTTTCCTAAATAAGCCACTCCACTCTGATAACATTCTCTATAAATTCAAAAACGTCTTCTAAAACTGATCGGTAGCGGGCTTAAAAGTGCATCAAGTGGTTTGAAAGTTATTCGTTCGTAAGATGATGCAGGGGTTACGTAGAAAAACATCTAAAATCAAATGTTATAAGTTCGTTTTTCATATGATCAAAATATATAAAGTTAAATTTCATAACGTACTTACGCAATTAATTAACATCTTATGTCATACGTTTAAAATATCTACGATTTAAATTCATAACGTTTATAATCTATACTGCTCACTATGTATAACGTTCAAAATACATAAAGTCAAAGAATGTAACGAACGAAATTCTGAAAAAAATAGTGTGATATTTAAATATGAGGTAGGTTTAGGAGATGTTAGTTCTTCAGCTGGCCCGAAGGACCAAAACACTCAGAAAAGAGACCAAAGACTCTGTTAATTTGAAATAGAAATTTAACTAAAATTCATAAAAATATTTGTTTCAAAAAATTTTTCATTCTGGCTTTCTACATTAACTACTTCAAAAAAGACTCAATACACTTTTTTACTTTGATCAATATTTAATGAGATATGGAGGGAAAAATAATTCCCGAAAGGCCATAGTCGGGTTTGCATAGTAAGTCGGCCCTTACATCAAATGGGCTCGGGTTTTTTTTGTGAGTATCTCTTATAGTGAAGAATATTTTTTTATGATTTTTTAATGTACTGTTTTTCGGGATGTATTCAAGCGATTTGCTTAAAATTTTGAAATAATGTTCTTTTTATAAATTGCATCGCCTCCCAAAAAACAAATACTAGTTATCATAGAAAATAAAGAAAATAAAGACCAAATAACAAAAGATACATTATTTTTTCTGTGTTCAAAAACTCGTGTATAAGCGAATTTTGGCATAGTTGTTGGAAATTGTATTTTAAACCACATACTAAAAGTACTGATGGGTAGGGGTGAAGGTAACGGGTGGGGGGGGGGTTGTAAAGGTCCCTTTTTTAGTTTTTCGCAAATAACTCGTAAACGGTGGCCCATAGCAAAAAATGATCCATTACATAATTAATCTACATAAAATTCTCTACAAAAAAGGTTCAATACAGTTTTTTGCTGGGATCAATATTAAATGAGATATGGCTGGAAAAATGATTCCCAAAAGGCCATAGTCCGGTTTCCATTGTAAGTCGGTTACATCAAATGGGCTCGGGTTTTTTTGTTGAGTATCTCTAATATAGTGAAGAATATTTATGCTGAGTATCAACATCTCAATTGTGACAGTTCTCGACTTATGATTTTTTTATGTTTTTTTTAATGTACTGAGGCCCTACTTTGAAATTCGAAGTTCGAAGTTACGTTAGCTCCATCCCTGTTACTCGTCATTCGAGACTAAATCGAGAGAAAGGGATGACGCTATCGTAACTTCGAACTTCGAATTTCAAAGTAGGGCCTCTGTTTTTCGGGATGTATTCAAGCGATTTGCTTCAAAATTTGAAATGATGTTCATTTTATAAATTTACATCGCCTCCCAAAAAACAAATACTAGTTATCATATAAAAAAAAGAAAATAAAGACCAACCACACAAAACGTAACATAAACAACCGCATAAAAAATAATATCTTTTTTATTTGGCCTTTCTTTTCTTTTTTCTATATGATAACTAGTACCTATTGGTTTTTTGGGAGGCAATGCATAAAAAGAACATTATTTCAAAATTTGAAGCAAATCGCTTGAATACATCCCGAAAAACAGTACATTAAAAAAAAACTTAAAAATCATTAGTCGAGAACTGTCACAATTAAGATGTTGATACTCAGCTCAGCACAAATATTCTTCACTATAAGAGGTACTCACAAAAAAAAACCGAGCCCATTTGATGTAAGGGCCGACTTACAATGGAACCCCGACTACGGCCTGTCGGGAATCATTCTTCCCTCTATATTTCATTAAATATTAATTCCAGCAAAAAACTGTATTGAATCTTTTTTGTAGAGAATTTTATGTAGATTAATTATGTAACGGATCATTTTTTGCTATGGGCCACCGTTTACGAGTTATTTGCGAAAAACTAAAAAAAGGCACCTGTACGGTTGGTATGTTCAAATGGCAACAATTCAACCTATGAAAAAAGTTGTCACATTATGCCACAGTTATAAATACACATAGATAACGTAAACACCTCAATCTGTATGAAAACCAACCGTTAATTTTCACGCAACGAGGCATTTTCTTAATCTTCACGGCCGGTCGGCTGCAACAACAGACGTGCACGGAACTTTAATAGCGACGGCCAACCCCGACGCTTGGTCGGGGTTCGGATACGCGAAGTAGATACATTTGCGTTATCTTTTGTGTATTTATATCTGTGTATTATGCGTATCCAACCAACCGTTATGCATTTTGTTTTACCAGCTAATGATGATAATTGAAATTTGCTGCCTTTTTTTAGTGTCACCACTCATTGCTCAGACTCTCTAGGTCGCCGCTTTTTGACTGATTATGCTTGTTTCTAATTTATTTCGTAACCAAATCGAATTTAGTAAAAAAAAAGGCGGCAAATTCAAAATATAAGTAGCTGGTAACACTAAATGCGTATCGACAGGATAGGTACTCATAATGTGACAGCTTGTTTCATAGGTAAAATTGATGCCGTATGAAAAATTTCTGAAAAATGCTTGTATCACCACTCGCTGGAGCACGTTTTATAAAGCTACAAGTAACAATTTTACAGGTCTTATCAGGCAACACTGCTCAAATGGCTGGTCGTCATTGGTCGAGGTTGTGTCAAATGGAAACTTGTAACCTGTAAATTGTAATTTATAGCTTTATATTATAACACAGGCCCCTGGACGGACTCTAGTCAATAAATAAAAATGCAGTGTAAAATGCAAATTAAAAACCAATTGTTTTATACACGTAAGTGTAACGAGTAACGACGAAATAATGTTTTTTCTAATTTAATGTACCTATGTATTTAAGTAATTAGTGGGGGACACTAAGCTTCGTTTTTTGTTATGATGATTAGAATAGTGCTAACTTGTGATTTGCGTTGCTCAAATAATGGACATAGGTATAATGTTTCCATACGGTGTTGTAAGTATCCTAGTAATAAACACTACTTGGGCAAATAATACTTTTATTTCCTACCGACTCGCCCTTGCTTTGGGGTGGCCACATATCAATAACCAGTATACCTAGTAATAGTTTTACAAATAGGTAATATTAATTATCGTCTGAACCCTTCAAGACATCAAAACGAAACTTACACAAAAAAAAAAACCCCCTACTCAAATCAGTCTGTAAAAAAACCTCTAAAAAAGTAAAAAATAATAACTATTGGCCCTATA